>CM057337.1:114628717-119428717 GCA_030015575.1 Agapanthus africanus | reverse complement strand
GCTTGGAAATATCTGGAAGACCTCGCAGAAAGCACTTTGCAGTGGGAAAGCGTAAGACCACCTTCAACTAAGGGAGGTATTCACCAACTCGATGTTTCCATCGCAGTAAAAGCCGAAATGGCAGCGATGCAGAAGAAACTCGATGCTATGGAGAATAAATTTTCATCATTCTCCCTAAATCAGGTTACGCTTCCCAAGACTGTCTGTGGTTGCTGTTCGGATCCTTCACACTTAACGGAAGAATGTCCTATGAATGCATCGTTTCAAGCTAATGCTGCTTTTCAGCAGCGACCTAGAAACGACCCTTATTCTTCTACGTACAATCAAGGATGGAGGAATCATCCTAACTTTGCTTGGAATCAAAACCAACAAAGCAATTATCAAAGACCTCCTCCACAGCAACCACAACCACAGAATCAGCCCCCCTTTCAGTCACAAAATTTCCAAAATCCGGCCAACATTTCTACACCACAGGTGGCCGGTATTGACAACTCACTTGCACAAACTTTGGATATGTTCATGAAACAATCCATGCAAAATTCGGCTGATATGAGGTCTTCTATTGATGCCCTAACGAAAAACTCCTCCTCCCATGGTGAGAGTATTAAATCAATAGAAAACCAAATCGCACAGTTAAATGCCGCAATGAGTGCGAGAGAGAAAGGGAAACTCCCATCTCAACCCCTACCGAATCCTGGCCATTCACAAAGTCATAATGTGAATGCCGTCACTACGTTGAGATCGGGGAGAGTGCTGAACAACCAAGTGGGTGAGCAAGTTGATGATAGTGACACATTTGATACCCCTTCTTCTTCTTCTTCCCCTAATTCGTCTAGTCTCCCACCTTCATCCGAGCCTATTCTCCGTTTTCCCCAAGGCTCAAACATTTCACCAAATCTATCTAAGTCGATTCCCACTCCAATTTTGGGATCGAATCCGTCGCCACAGTCTTCTCCACAAACGTTGGACCCAAAACTTATTGATCGAGCTCCATTTCCAAACCGATTAAGGGCCAACCGACCTAACCCGCAAATGGAGAAGATTGTGGAAATGTTTAAGCAAGTTAGCGTGAATATTCCTCTCCTAGATGCTATTCAACAAGTCCCATCTTATGCAAGAATCCTTAAAGACTTGTGCACTAGGAAGAGAAAAACTCAAGTGCCTAAAAAGGTTTTCATGATGAGTAATGTTAGCACAGCTTTTACCCAACAAATACCAAAGAAACGTAAGGACCCCGGCTGTCCTACAATCTCTATTTCTATTGGGGGTAAAAATATAAATCGTGCTTTACTCGATCTAGGCGCTAGCGTCAACTTGCTTCCTTATTCGGTATACGAGCAGTTAGGAATTGGAGAGTTAAAACCCGCCTATTGTACTCTTCAAATGGCTGATCGATCTATCACCAAACCTCGGGGCGAACTAGAGGATGTGTTAATTAAAGTCGGGGAATTCATATTTCCCGTGGACTTTATTGTTTTAGATACACAACCTGTGGCAAACCCACGCAATCAAATCCCGGTGATACTTGGTCGACCCTTCCTAGCAACTTCTAACGCTGTGATTAATTGTCGTAACGGTTCTATGAACTTATCCTTCGGGAAAATGACAATTGAGCTTAATATTTACAAGCTAGGAAGTCAGCCATCAGAACCTTCTGCTCATTTGCTGGATGTTTGTTCCATCCACGAGATAGCTCCCGAAAGCTGCATGGATGAGGAACTTTGCTTTGATGTTCTCGACAACACTAATGAGACATCATTTGATCTTGCACCACTTCACAGTGAGGATATGTTCAATGAGTCAGACCTTGAGATTGAACCCGTTGACTCGTTGCAAAAGTCAGCAGCACTTTCCGAGTCAATATCTTATGCAAGTTTTGAACCTCTTAAGGAGTCCGAATATCATTCCGTTACCCCTCCTTCTATTGTCTCTCCGCCAATTCTTGATCTCAAGCCGCTACCTTCTCATCTTAAATATGCATATTTAGGAGAGAATGAGACTTTGCCAGTGATTATTTCCGCTTCTCTAGCCTTAGAGCAAGAGAATGCACTTTTGGCAGTGTTGAGATCGAATCGGGAAGCATTTGGTTGGACAATGGCCGACATCAAAGGGATTAGTCCCTTAATTGTTGAACATCACATACATCTGATGGATGAAGCCAAACCAACCCGAGACCCACAAAGACGGTTAAATCCCGTTATGAAGGAGGCGGTAAAGAAAGAAATCGTCAAGTGCCTTGATAGTGGAATAATTTACCCCATATCTGATAGTCAATGGGTAAGTCCAATTCATGTGGTCCCTAAAAAGTCTGGCATCACGGTCATCACTAACGAGGCTAATGAGATAATCCAAACACGCACCCAAACTGGGTGGCGCGTATGTATCGATTACAGGAAACTCAATGCCGCGATAAGGAAAGATCACTTCCCTCTACCTTTCATTGACCAGATGTTGGAACGATTAGCGGGACACGAATACTACTGTTTCTTGGACGGATACTCTGGTTACAACCAGGTCCCCATCGCCGAAAAGGATCAAGATAAAACCACTTTTACTTGTCCTTTCGGAACTTTTGCTTATAGACGCATGCCCTTTGTGTTATGCAACGCTCCCGCTACATTTCAGCGGTGTATGATGGGGATATTTTCAGATATGGTGGAAAATTTTCTAGAAATTTTTATGGACGATTTCTCCATTTTTGGGGACTCCTTTGAGGACTGCCTTCGTAATCTTGACGCTGTTCTTACCCGCTGTAAGGATAAGAACTTGACTTTGAATTGGGAAAAATGCCATTTTATGGTCCAAGAAGGTATTGTACTTGGACATATAATTTCACATAAAGGCATTGAGGTCGACAGAGCTAAAATAGATGTCATTCAAAACCTCCCTCGTCCCAATTGCGTCAAAGATATACGATCCTTCCTTGGTCATGCTGGATTTTATAGGAGATTTATTAAGGACTTTAGCAAAATTGCTAGACCCTTAACCCTTCTATTGGCCAAGGACACTACTTTTCACTTCGATTCGGATTGCGAGGCTGCTTTTGAATCACTTAAAGGATCACTCACTACAGCCCCCGTTCTATCATCTCCGGATTGGAACCACCCGTTCGAGCTTATGTGTGACGCATCAGATTTTGCTATTGGTGCTGTCTTGGGACAGCATATTGATAAGATGCCACATGTAATTTACTATGTAAGTAGGACCTTGAATGATGCACAAATAAATTACACAACTACCGAGAAAGAACTCTTGGCAGTTGTATTTGCATTAGAGAAATTCAGGCCCTACTTGATTGGCTCGCCTATTGTGGTTTACACAGATCACTCCGCCCTACGACATCTTTTAACGAAGAAGGATGCAAAGGCCAGGCTAATACGTTGGATCCTATTGTTACAAGAATTTGATCTTGTTATCAAAGACAAAAGTGGATGTGAAAACGTAGTAGCCGACCATCTTTCACGCATCACTTTTTCGCCAACTGTGACCGTGCCGATAAATGACTCATTTCCCGACGAACAGCTCTTGAATGTATCCTACGAACCTTGGTTCGTGGATATCGTGAACTATCTTGCGACGGGACTTATACCTAGCGATTGGTCGAAACAAGACAAACTTCGATTTTTATCCCAAGTAAAATATTTTTACTGGGATGAACCATATCTATTCAAGTATTGTTCCGATCAAATCATTCGCAGGTGTGTCCCTAACAATGAATTCAAGAGCGTGTTATCATTTTGTCATGATCAGGCGTGCGGCGGTCACTTTGGACCTCGAAAAACGGCGGAGAAAGTTTTGCAATGTGGCTTTTATTGGCCAACATTATTTAAAGATGCATTTGAGCATTGCAAAACTTGTCCGCGATGTCAGCATTTGGGTCGGATTTCACGTAGGAACGAGATGCCGCTCCAACCTATATTGGTTGTGGAAATATTTGATGTTTGGGGTATTGATTTTATGGGGCCTTTTCCCAACTCCTTTGGGAATCTATATATCTTGTTAGCGGTTGATTATGTCTCGAAGTGGGTGGAAGCTATACCGTGTCGCACTAATGACAACAAAGTTGTCATTAAGTTCCTTAAAGAAAATATCTTTTCGCGATTCGGACACCCTCGCGCTATCATTAGCGACAACGGGACACATTTCTGCAATAGGTCTTTCGAGGCCTTGATGAGGAAATATTCAATCACTCACAAGCTTTCTACGCCCTATCATCCCCAAACAAGCGGGCAGGCTGAGATCTCAAATAGGCAGATCAAACAGATTTTGGAGAAGACGGTTTCGAAAAACCGTAAAGATTGGTCAACCAAATTGACGGATGCTCTTTGGGCATTCCGCACCGCTTATAAGACCGATCTTGGTATGTCTCCATACCGCCTTGTGTTTGGAAAGGCATGTCACCTCCCTGTCGAGATTGAACATAAGGCAATGTGGGCTATTAAAGAGCTTAATTTTGATCTTGATCATGCAGGCAGCTATCGGAAGCTGCAATTGAATGAGCTAAGCGAACTCCGCGATGAAGCTTACGATAATGCGGTGATAGTAAAGAATAGGACCAAAGTGTTCCACGATAAAAATCTTTCTAGAAAAACCTTCACATCGGGGCAACAAGTCCTTCTTTACGATTCCCGTCTCCATCTTCATCCGGGTAAGCTTAAATCTCGTTGGAAAGGACCTTTTGTGGTGCGGTATGTACACCCGCACGGGGCGGTTGAAGTCGAAAATTTGAAAAACGGTTCGATTTTTAAAGTAAATGGGCATAGATTAAAACCGTATTTTTCTGCTGACCCTGCAGAGGAGCTCCTGTTTTTACAGGAGCCACTTTATCAAAATTAAATTTCCTCCGCCTCACCTCCATGTTTTGGTAACTTTTTCACATTTTAAGAATGGAGGTGAGTAAAAAAAAATGGATTTGATTGAATATCTGTGCGTGTCAAAGAATAAGTTTGGGGGAATTTATCATTTAACTATTATTTTACCCCTTGTATCTCTCCCTTAGTATACAGGTCCATGTTCTCAAAAGGCTACATCAGTGAGGACACTGCTGAAAACAGGTTTGGGGGGGAGGTTTGTATTCACTGAATTATCTTTGACACCGGGCATTAAAAAAAAAATATATTTATAACAAAAGAATAGAAAGTGAAACATTACATCCAAAAGATAGGAATAGTTTAAGAAAACCAAGAAAATTAGAAGTTTTCTTATACGAACTAGTAATAAGTAGTTATGAGCTGTTGTCCCAAGGATTAGTAAGATGAAGGAAGTCACTAATCTGAGGATAAAAATAAGTCTGAAAAATAGTTTCTATTCTGGAAGCCAAACATTTGAATGTTGATACCCTACTATATGCACATACACACATCTTGAAACTCGGGATAGTAGAGGATACCTTGAAATACTCTTTTCTAAAAGCCAAAGTATGAAGGAAATGATGAAGAAAATATAAAATGGTGAAAAAAAAAAAGAAAAAGAAAAAAAATGAACACTGGTTTTGTATCGCCAAGGTAGCAATAAAAAAATATAGCGAGGGTGCCTCTTCACCTAGTGCCCTAAGGCCAACTGGTCTGGGAGTCACTGCTAAGCCTTAGGTGGTGCAAGATAAGGAAAATATTATCACCAAATCTGCAAGCACATGAGTAATCGGTCGGTTAGTACCTCAAGAAGTATTAACGGTCGCATGAAAATGTGTAAGCAATTCTAAGTATTCATCAAAGTAAAAAGTACTAAGGTAGATGGACAAGAGTATGATAGCTTGAATTGAATTCTCTGAGTGTAGGGATGTTCTTTACACACACGTGGGGTTATATGATCAATGTTTGGATAAAAGGTAGGAATGAAGAATAAAGACGATGTTTTATTGAGGGATGATGTGATTTCTAACATTTTTTCATGACTATTAAGATAGGGCTCATGACAACTGAAAAGCTAGTATAGTTGGAAACTCTTCTTTTCAAAGTATTTCTTTTATGGTTCTTATCTTTATATGTAAATTTCACCATCTTTCTTTTGTTATAGGATTTTGTGGGTGTAATCCGCTGAAAACCCTCAGGAGACAACACTCCTCCTACTAGGGACACCTAGAGGTTTAACGGCTTGTTGCACGTGCTCAGTGCAATCGTGTCTGCCTACGAAAGTGTGCTTAGTTTTCTCCTTTCTTTTTCTCCTCTTAAAAATAAACTAGTTTGCTCGGGACGATCAAAGATAAGTTTGGGGGTATTTGTTCAGTCGATAAAACTGCACATTTGTAGTACATTTTTTCTACCATTTTTATATTAAAAAAGGACTTTAATAAGATATATTATACATATGAGGGTTTATGTGTAAAAACATTATTTTCCATGTGTTAATATATTTTAATTATCATTTGGTAGGAAAGTGTATGCAAATAAATTTATTGACCTAATCCTAGTAGAACAAAGTCTACTAAAATCTTATTTGAGTTGTTGTGCAGAATTTTCCAAGTTGTTATGCAGAATATATCAAAGAAATCAAGTTGTTGAAGAAATCTTGCCAAATTAAGAAGCAAACTTGGAGACCAAGTCTGGAAGCAACCGAGAGAATATTTCAAAGATACAAAGATTCCAGAGGAGCCCACATGTCACAAGAATAGAGCCCCTGAAGATTGATGAACGGCAGAGATTACATGGCCGCGGATCCGCGGCCCTAGCCACCATTTGCCGCGGATCCGCCGCAATCTTATGGAATTGGAGTGCAAGATTTTGGGGCATTATTCTCTGCTGAATTTTACCAACTTCTCAACAAAAAGATTCTGGGTTTTCACTATATAAAGGCACCGAGGGCCTCTTGGAAAAAGCCATCAAGCCGAAGAGATCACGAAGCTCCCGACGCTCACGCATCCAGGCTGATCATCGACTGTTCGACTACCTCCCTAGGAAAGATCGAGAAGCAAATCAAGTTTTGTAATCATTTTCTATGGATTAAAAGTGTAGTTGAAGGAGTTGATTAATAAAGGTAGTTTTTATTTAATTGTTTGTTTTCTTTTACATTATGTTTTCCATCTCTTTCTTTTCATATTCTTCTCCCAACATGCGCGAGTAATTCTCCGCTTGTTAGGGTTCGTAGGATTAGGGTAGGCTAATGAACGATGAAAAATATCTAAACCCTTTTTAAGTCCTATAAAGTTTAGGAACTTTATCAAAATAATCATTAACATCCTAATCGGGCGCGCTAGCAATTCTTTGCTAGTTCCGACCACGATTAGAGATTAGATTAATGATTGTTTTGGTAAAGGCTAGATAATGAACGGAGTTCCGTGTCGAGATAAGGGTTACGAGTGGGATTCCTTTTCCCTCCAGAAACCCTAATCTACACGCATCACCGTCGTTCTAGTTCTAAATCTATTAATGGATAAAAAGGGTAACTTTTAATTAATCTTCCATAACTACTAAATCCTAACGAACCCTACAAGCCCTATTATTATATTATTTAAATCTCTAAAATAATCTAGATCTATATTTTACATTAAAGTAGATCTGGAAACTTTTCACAAAATTCTTTATTCCTCCTCTCTTTCTCAACACATCTAAAGTAAAAGTAAAAGGTTCAACGTTTCCCAGAGGACGACCCGTACTCATCTCGGTCTAGCTACGCGCGACACCGTTCTGATTGCGGTTAAACTACAAACACGATTTTTCGTACCAATCATTCCCCAAATGGGTTGTAGCGGCGTTTTGCAAAGATTTGTTTAAAATAAATAATCTTGTAGAAAAAGATTTTAATAGTAAAAGGTATTTATGTGTAAAATTGAATTTTCCCGTATTCTATGTTCCCGAAAGGTATCGTGCTATGTTACATATGAGTGTTGTGAGGAGATAGGTCATTACCTCGTGATCTATTTAAAAGTATAGCAAGAAATTATGATGTTTAATGTCGAAACTAAACTACATGGTATTTTACTGAAAAAGTACGATAAAAATTACAATATGAAATATTTTGCTATGAAACTTGTTCATGATATTTTGTTAATATTTAATAGTCAAGATGTGAAGCTTTGGTATATTTGTATTTAAGAAAAGATGGAAATTTTAAGAAGAACTGAATCGGAAATCGGATTAACTCCCCTTCCGTCGGGTTTTAGAAATATAAGTTTTCAGAATAGAAAAGAGAAGAGAGAGGAGGGACATACGGGTTTGTTGATTAGAAAAGAGGAAGAGGGATTGGTAAGAGGTGCCGGTGCGTCATTTCGTTGCCGGGAGCTCTTAGGGTCGTCGTCGGAGTTTCGCCCTTCGCTAACTCCACTTTTACACAAAAGTTCTAGGATATTTTCTTGAGAGTTTGGACAGAGTTTGTGAGTGAGGTGTGTGTGAATTGGAGTGGTATTTATAGGAAAAAATTAGGGTTAGCGTTTGATAGAAATGTATTAAAAATTATGCATTAAAATAGATTTAAATTAGGTTTTAAGTGTATTTTAAAGTCTCTGTTAATGTGCAAGGTATTTAAACATGACAGGGGTTTCAAGAATACCAAAAGGCACAAGTTTCATGAAGGACCAACTCGGATTCAACTGAGTTCGGCCGGCGGCGCCGGCCGAGTCAGCCGCGTCGTCGGCCCGATCCGGCCGAGTCAGGCCGGGTCAGGGGCCATGTGTCCTATGTCTGTTGGTCTACCTCTTGAACTCGTTTGTTTTTAGTGTGACCTTTGGGTTTACGGGTTATGCACGTGTAGATTCTTGGGTTTCTAAAAATTTAAAAGAAAATTAATTAAAAAATATTATGGCTAATAAGATTTGAACTCTGGTGTTTTAGTTCAACAGTGTAAGATCTTACCGATGAGCTACAAGCTCCTTCTTACTGTTAAGAAGTGAATCAAATATTTATAGTACTCACAGAAAATGTAAATACCTCAAGTATACATTAACTTTTAAACAAATTTTTGTACACTAAAATTGGAGTTGTTACACCTTGCCTCGTTGTTATTATTATAATTAATTGCTATGGTGTCGCCCTAACGACTTGAGTGTGCATGCTTAGACCTTGGAGAAGAACCAGTTTAGGAGTCAGACCTATCTTTCGAGCTTGCAGAGATTTTGACGGTCGTGCTTACAGTACTTTTTACTGCTTTCCATAAATCACCTTGTATTCGCACTTGGTTAGTAGTTTCTTTTCTTTCGTTCTGTTGTAAATTATGAACAATGAAAGTTGGTGTAATAAACTAGTGATGTGTTTCCTTTACTTCTGTACTGTGATTACTGGTTACCATGTGATGCTAGAAGCCGAAGTGTGAGTACGGCAGGATTATTCCGTGACCGTAGGAGCATGGCTGGCTTAGTCGCCTCCCGTATTCCGCATTTTGAGAAGCGGGGCGTGACAACAAGGATACATTTGGATCTCTTAAAACATAAGTTTACTCGAGTTTTCCAAAACATCCTGTAGTTCAAACTCATCACGAAACCCTCATGAACTTTCAATTTCTTATATAAAATCCCCTGCAGTTATTTATTATAAATTTTGATTAAATCAACATCTTATTTAAATAAAAATACATATTCTCTAGATACATTAAGAGTAAACCATACTACTGGTGTCGTTTATTAAGCAATTTGCCATAATTTGGAGAACAATACTTTAGATTTGAGGATTTGGAGAAAACGTCTCAATTTGAAATTAAACCAAAATTTAGCAAAAAAGAGCTGATATAATAAGATTAAGATGGATAACTTATGATAAAACTACAAGAATCGATCAATGTGGGGTCATATGACTCTTTAATCGCCAAAAACTTTACAGATCAAACCATAAAGGGTTTTTGTACAAGAAATTGAAAGTTCAGGGAGGCTTCATGATGAGTTTGAACTGCAGAGTGGTTTTGGAAAACTCGAGTAAAGCACACGATGGTTTCTTTGAAATAAGCAAACATAAAAAGAAGTGAGTAACATACAAGAAACAACAATAGTTAAAAATTAAGCTATATTCCTCTAAAATATCATGATCTTATAGTGTTTCCAGGTTATATGCCATAATCTTGGCACTTTTCAAATAAGTATCTCAAGTTCTCGACATCTTTTAGTTTATATAATAATCATATATTTCTCGTAAAAAAATACAGTTGTCTGTTGTTTTTGGTTTTTATTTTCCGTTTATCAAGATATATTTTATTTATTTGAAAATTTCTACAAAAGCGTAATATTTTAGTGAAATTTAGACAGGTTGCAACACTGATTTTTACAAATAATGTTATTGAAAAAAAGGAGAACAAGATTAGCGATGTGGGTAAAGAATTATAGCCCTCACTACGATAACAGAAAATTTTGATAAGCATGAGAAGAATTAACCTCTTCTTCAAGTACACGACTGGAAAAAAATACAAAAAATTCTCAAAATTTGATAAATAGTGGGAAGAAAATATCATGAGACTAACCAACCAAGTGCAAGATAATACAGTAAGGGACTACCATATACAACAACAAAAAATTTAAAAATTAAAAATCAAGGAAAAAACGAACACAAATACTTTTAAAGATAAAACAAGTGATCGAGTCTAGACCAAGAGAATTTTGTTTCATCTCCAATATTTGGTTTAGTTAAAAAATAAGATGATGTACTAACAAGAGAAAAATGGGGTTGAGGATTAGGCCAGCCACCACTTAAAACAAGGGCTCTACCAACTACTGCTATGTCCTATTTCTACAGTTAATGGGGTTGGGGCGGCAGGAAAAAATCTACTCTAGAAAGACTTGTATGGTGCAAGCCTCTCTAGATCCCATAGATGGGCTCCCCTTGCATGTGGGGAAAGCCCATCCAAGGGCTATACAAGGGCTTACACCATTCAAGCCCTTGCATGGTAGATTTTCTCTGGCGGCAGCAGCCTCATTAAGGTCTTCTGACAAAAGGTGACTGAGAGATGAGACCCACAATGTACAGTTAATATAGAGTATGTTACACTAAAATACCCTCAACAATCAGTGTTTTCACTAAAATACCTTGAACAATTTTAATTTTAGAAAAACACCTTAATCTGCTATCGTTTTTTCATTAAAATATCCGTGTCTCCGTTTCATCCAATCAAGTAATTTTTGTTGACGTAAATTTATAGAAAAAAGCCGTTACCTAAGTATTGATCTAACAATTCTCTCTTCTTTTCCTTCCCATTTGTCTCTTCTCTATCGGGAGAGCGGCGACGGCCTTCCCACCGTTCATGGAGCGGTGGGGAAGAAAGGGACGGGCCTCCCTTTTATTTCTTTTTTTTTAATTAAAGGGTTGTGAGTATACTAGTTTATTTTTAATTAAAAAGGGAATAAATGGTGGCCCCCTCTTTTAATACATTTTTTTAATTACAATGGTGGACCTTTAATTAAAAAAAATATGCTGGTACATTTTTTTTATTCCCTTTCATAGTTTCACACCGCTTCCCTCGAACACACCTCAAAATATGCTTTGCTTTCAAATTCATGGTTTCACACCGCTCATCAAAACTGGCCCTTAGTCGTCCCATTACCTTTCCTCCTCTATCTCTTCCCTTTCTCCACACCTCCACCACTTGTGCATCTACTCCCCCGCCTCATTCACCTCCACACCTCCACCACTTGTGCATCTACTCCCCCGCCTCATTCACCTCTCCTCAAAATAGCCATCACGTCATCCTCTTTTACATCCGTCCCATTGTCCTTACCATTCAAACTCATCAATACCACCGTTTTACCGCCATCCCGTCTCTCCTATAGTTCTTCCGTCTCATGGAAAGAATATCTAACGTAGCGACGAAAGGGGTAAAACATAACTTTACTACACCATCGAGTCATGCCATGGTATTTTAATGTAATATAATTAATTTAATCTATTTTAGTACAATTAAAATTGTTTAAGCTATTTTAGTGAAAAACCGCTTGACTAAGGGCCCGTTTAGTTGCAGGATTATGGATTTAGATTTGGATTTTGGAATTCTGAGATTCCATAATTTTGTGTTTTGTTGATAAATTTGGATTTCTAGGATTCCTTTGTTTTTTATGGGGGGTCATCACAAAACAAGGATTCTTGAATTCTAAAAAATCTCAAGGATTTTCAAGGATTTGGTACTATTCATTGTACTTTTAGATGGGACTCATATACTTTATTTATTTAATAATCCTCTCTCTATCTATCTCTCTCTAAAATCCTGAAATCCAAATCCCATTTTTTTCACCGACCAAACAAAGATTACAAGGATCTACAAATCCAATATTAGGAATCCAAAACCAACCAAACAACAAATTACCGAATCCAGAAATTTCAAGCGTACTATTTGGAATCCAAATTCCATAATCATGCACCCAGCCCTAAGGTTACATTAGTGTAATTTACCCCCTTAATATATTACATCACATGGCTCCTCGCTCCTCGCGCGTGGGACTTGGAATTTCAAAGTACTTGCTTTTATCAAGTACAATGCACAAAGAAAGGACAAAATGGGAAAAAGACATCTTTAAATAAGCACAGGGGAAAAACGAAGTGGAAAAATTAGTGCTTGTGCGAAAACCTTGGGCATAATATTCCCTCCATTGTAGCCCCCTGATTCTCCTTCCTACTAGAAATGGTATATATACAATAAAATTAAATTTGGGAAAGAAATAAATATTTTCATTCATCCATATGAATTACATGGTTATATAAATAGTTTCTTTACAACTGTTTAGATATGTATCTAATAAACTAATAACAAATCTAATCAAATAAAACAAATAGAAAACAAAAGAATCAAATCTTCAACAATATGACATTCTATCAACCGACAATCAAATCTTTAACATTCCTCCTCAAGTTGGAGAGAAGAACAAACGGACCAACTTGTCAATAAGCATACGAAAATGAGTTTGACCCAATGCCTTGGTAAAAACATCAGCTATTTGAAGATGTGACGGAATAAATGCAGTATGAATTAATTCAGCTTGTATCTTCTCACGTATTAGATGTCAATCAATTTCAATGTGTTTAGTACGCTCGTGAAATACAGGATTTGAGGCAATATGAATGGCTGTTTTATTATCACAATATAGAGTAGCTGATTGAGATGGAACATATAGATCGGATAGAAGAAAATTCAGCCATGTGTTTTCACAAGCTGTGGAAGCCATAGAGCGATATTCGGCTTCAGCGGTCGAGCGCGAAACAATATTCTGTTTCTTAGATTTCCAAGATATAGGACTATTTCCAAGAAAATTACAATATCCAGTAATTGATTTTTCGAGTCATTAAACTGCTAACCCAATCAGAATCACAATAAACATATATTTTTATAGGGTTGGTAGAAGAAAGGAAAATACCAGTGCCAGGAGAGAACTTGATATATCTAACAACGCGAAGAGCAGCTTGCCAGATTATGGAGGCTGACCGATAAATTGACTTAATATGTTAACGACAGAATATGCCAAATCAGGTCATGTGATTATGAGATAAATGAGACGGCCAACAAGTCGATGATATTGGATCTGAAAACAATTGGCCATCATCTTGTTTGAGCTTTAGATTTTGCTCCATTGGAAAATTACAAGAACGTCCACCAATTGTTCCCGTATCAGAGAGAATATCTAATGCATATTTATGTTGACTTAAATAAATTCTTTCTTTTGATCTAACAATTTTAATGCTGAGAAAATACTTTAGAGTACCTAGATCCTTTTTATGGAAACGAGAATGAAGGAATTTCTTGAGAACATAAATGGAGCGAGGATGATTACCTGTAATAATAATATCATCAACATATACCAATAAAGCTGTAAATGATGAGCCTTCAATATATGTGAAAAAAGAGTAGTCGGCCTTAGATTATGTAAAACTGGCATCAAGAAGTGCTGAAGAGAATTTTGCGAACTAATTTCGCGATGCCTATTTAAGGCCATAAATAGATTTACGAAAGCGAAAGACACGATTCTTCTCTTATTTAGAGAATTCAGGTGGCCTTTTCATGTAAACTTCTTCTGCCAAATCACCATGAAGAAATGCGTAGTTAATGTAAAGCTGATACAAAGGCCAATTTCACACCGCCGCAACTGCAAGTAGATATCAAACAGTAACAAGCTTGGCCACATGAGCAAATGTGTCAATGTAGTCAACTCCTTCGGATTGGGTGAAACTTTTCACAACTAGACGTGCTTTGTAACGCTCAATAGCACCATCAAACCGATATTTGATTTTGTAAACGCACTTGCAACATATGCTCTTTTTGCCTGGAGGCAACGAGATAACATTCCAAGTATTGTTCTCCTCAAGAGTTTGATTTTCTAATGCCGTAGTATTTTTTCAATGTGGATCTTTGACAGCTGTTGAAAAAGATGTTGTCTGCAAGTGGGAAGAATCGATGCAAGAAAAGAACGATGAGAAGTATTAAATTTATCATATGAAATATAATGAGAAAGGGGATATTTAATACCCGATGACAAAGCCGGTGATTGCATGGAGACATGATAACAATAGTCATGTAGGTGGGTGTCACGCCCCGCTTCCTAGTAGACGAAAATGATGACGTGGTAAGCCCGCGGTATATTTATTTAGAGAAAGTCATTTCCTAAACAAATATACTAAACGTTTTGAAACAATAATACATAATGCAAGAATAAATGGAGACTGTAAAATTTCCAACAAATATCTTTATTTACATTCAACTTGAAATATTTACAAATACATGAGTTTCAACTGGAAAGTAAATACAATAAAAGAAAATTTCTAAATATGTGCTATACATAAACTGAAAGAAAAGAGAAGTTAAGCTAATCCCGAGTAGCTATCTGGTCGTAATCTTCCTCTGTAGTCTCCACTTCCTCCTTCTCGACCTTATTTGACTAACATTCCAAGAAAACAAAAGTGAGTGGAATACCCATCAGCAAACTAGCGCTTGGTAAGTCCCAAAGGTAGGATAAGAGTGAAAAGTGACAAGTATATAATAATAAAAATAATATAAATGACCAGTAAAAGTGTGTAAATCTGAATATGGGTATATGTATCTATAAGTCTATATATGGTCATTATGTTAACGTTAAGTTTCAAGTGTGAATGTTAACGCAGCCGTAGAAATATTCACGGGCTCAAGAGTGGGCCCCATGAGCAACGAAACACGGGCCCATTTCATGCGTTAGAATCGGGACTCCAAGCTGTGGAGGAGTCGACCCGACTGAGATTCGAGTAAATGAAAAAAATAAGTTAATACTGGACTTCTGAAACTCCGTTGGATTCACACAAGAAACTATCCCAAACACTCCGAGTATAATATATATTATAACCGTAAGACATTCTTAGTTAATTTAGATGTTTATAACATGTCTTGATCGAAACCATAGATTGCAAAAGTTGGAGAATGAAGTCGAGTAAGTCGAGTAGAATGCGAGTCATGTCAATTGCAATTTTGGGTCGAGTCAAATTAGTTGAGTAGATTGAGTTCGAATTTGGGTTCGAATTGGATTAGAGTTCGAGTTTGGGTTCGAGTTCGAGTTTAGATTCAAGTTTGGATTCGAGTTATAGATATTTCTTATGAATGTATTTAACTATTGAAATTTTATGTTCGGGAGAAATCGAGCAACTGCTACAAATAGACGGCAGGATTTGTATTTTTTTCCCAAGACAATTGGCATTGATAACTCCGTTAAGTAATCTATATGAATAGGCAATCACTCACTTTCTCCGGCTCCATAGGGCTCAAGAGAATTGATACCGCTTAAACTTATATTAATCTAGAGTCCTTAAATATTTATTATTGTTGTTTAAATTGTATTTATATTATTTACATTTCTCGAGAGGGTTTTATAAAAAATATTTTAATATTATTTAAAAATAAATTTCGAGGGTGATTTATAATATTTAGAGTTTTATGATAATATATTTTAGTTTTAGTGGTTTTTAGTGATAAAATCTAGCTTTTAAAATTTTATGATATTTTTATGAAAACTACTGCTTTTGGAAATTTGGTGTTATTTTATTAAAATTTTAATCTTTCCTTTTAAAAGTATAGTTTCATAATTTGTTTGTATTGAAAATACGGTTTCATAATTTTTATATAATTTTCCAAAGTTTGATTTTTTTTAAAAAGTAGTATTTCATTTAAATCATATTTTCATTCCTTTCGAGACCGAATTCTCCGTGAGAAGCTCTGCATCTCTCTACTATTCCAAGAATATGCGATAATCCGCACCATCCATTAGCGGGTACCCTAATGAGGGTTGTAGAGGCGCAATTGCAAAAGGTGGTAAAAATATCGAAAAATATATATTTTTATAAATTGATGGTATTTATTTGAAAAACGTATTCTTTTAAATTAACCATACATCTAAACATTGTGTTATGAATCAAAAGTGTGCGTGTGCGGTAGGTCGTTACCCCGTGAATTTCCTAGAACTATATATGCTAGTTATCAAAATAACGGTTATACTATAGTTCATGGTATTTTTCTGAAAAATTCGTTATATGATTATTTCACATGGAATTTTGGTTACAAAAAAAAACAAATGATATGAATATTGATTTGAAGTGGTATTAGGGTGATTATGTGACATATTTACCTATCAATAATGATAAAAACATTTAAAAAAAGACTTATAATGTCAACTCCATTTTGTCGGTATGTTTTTAGAATACGATTTGAGATAAAAAGAAAAGAGAGAGAAAGGATTTATTGGTTGCGTAGCATTTACAAGAGGGTAAGGAAGAGAGAGGGGGTCTGATTTACTGGTTGCGTAGCGTTAGGAAAGCTCCGGTCGTCGAGATTGGATCGCTACTCCTCTTGGTTTGCTTAACTTCAGTTTGCACTTAGAGAATTTTGAGAATTTTTAATAGGGATTTTCAAAATGGGGGAGAGTTAGGGAAGGGGTGTATTTATAGTGAAGAATTGAGTGTATGAGAATTAAAAATTTTGAATTAAAAAATTATAACGGTGTTAACGAGATTTGAACGGTCTTTGGTTGAATGCAGAATAATTAAACAATACAGGGGAGTAGTGGGGAGTCAAAGGGATGCATGAGCGAAGCATGGAGGCAAACGGAGCTAGATGAACCTCCGGTAGCGGGTGATTTGAGGGTTTGGGCGATCGGATCTTTGCGATTTGCCTCGAGATTCATGTCAGGTGTTTTAATCAGTGTTAACCCCTCATTTATCCTGTTTGATTTTTCTGAAACTTTTCGATTTTCCGTGTATTGCACGTGCAGCTCTTGGGATTCTGAAAAGTTAAAAAGAAAAATATTAAAAATAAATGGGACTGATGAGAATCAAACACACAGACTATATCACAATAGTTGAAAGGCTTAACCAATGAGCTACAAGTTGTTTTTTTCTTTTATCGAACAAAAATAACTTATAACTCGTAATTAGGCTGAAATATCCGTTCTATATATTAAACAAGTTAATTTTGTATAGGGGTTTTCAGAGCCGTTAATTTTGAGGACGAGATGAGCGACGGGGTTCGATGTATGTGTTGATTGATTAGAAACAAGTTCATTTGGTATTATTCCTTGATCATATGTTTCAATTGTTATATTTGGATCAGGTGCACAATTAGAAATAGATAAAGGGAGAACCGTGATATTATTAGACGGGGTTTTAGATTTAGAAGATGATTGAAATGGAAAATCATCTTCTTGAAATACAACATCACGGTTTGTAAAATAAGAGTGAGTTTGCAAATTATAAAGCTTGTAAACCTTTTGGCCATATGGATATCCAACAAATATACGTCTTACTCGTGATGCAAATTTACCATGTTGTAAATGACTAGTGGATGCATAACAGAGTGACCCAAAAACTCTTAAATGATTATATTGTGGTTTTTTATTAAAAAGAGTTTCATAAGGTGTTTTATCCTTTAAGAAATGGAGTAGGGGTTCAATTTATTAAATATGCGACAGTTAATACACAATCACCCAAAAATTGAGCAGGAACACCAGCGTAAAGCACAAGCAACATTGAGAAGATGACAATGTTTTCTTTCAACAATACTATTTTGTTGGGACGTAGCAACATAAGAGTGTTGATGGATAATACCAAATTCTTTAAAATGGTTTTGAGTATTTCTTGAAAAAAATTCTGTACCACTGTCATATTTATTGGAGTCATCATTGGAAGAAAAAGGTATTGTATCTTTCAACTTGTTTAACCTCTCCGAAGAAAGATGTCCCATTCGATTTCTTCATAGAACAGATGAATTTAGCGTAGAAAGAAGAGAAGTTGGATGATTTCTAGTCAGAAAATGATACAAACCACTGTGTTCATGTCTTATGTCAATCACCTTCTTCGTCGAAAGGTCCTAAAAAACACAATGATCAGGATAAAATATGATAGGACAATCCAGAGTTTGAGTAAGTTTGCGAACAGATAATAAATTAAATTTGAATGAAGGAACACAAAACATTATCTAGAGGGATTTTAAAAGAAAGATTAGTGGAACCAACACATGATATGGAGGATATGTTTTCCATCTGGTAAAATGATTGTATTGAAAGATGAGAAAAGAGATTTAATTGATGATAGTATCTTAGGATCAACAACCATATGATTGGTTGCACCAGTATCAATTATCTACGTAGAAAAATGAATGACAGAAGAAAGTAAACAACTTGAGTTATCTGTATGATTAGCCTTGTATGATAAAGACTCTTTTACCTCATTGGGATACTAATTTATTCTAAAGATCCTTTCCAAGTGCTGCATTGGAGATGGGATTGAAGACTTGCTATCAAGAGAAGAGGTGGAAAAGATTGATGAAGGGGCATATGCCATATTATATTTGAAAGTTGAGAGAGAGAGAAAAAATTAACGCCATGATATCAAGTTAAATTTGAGAGAAATTTGGTAAAGAAACAAATATTTTCATTCATCCATATGAATTACATGGTTACATAAATAGTATCTTTACAACTGTTTGGACATGTATCTAACAAACAAATAACAAATCTAATCATATAAAACAAATAGAAAACAAAATAATCAAATCTTCAACCATATGATATTTTATCAACTGACAATCATATCCTCAACATATCAAATATTCAACAAATAACAACAAATAACAAAGCAAGGGTAGTTGATACCTAATCCTCACATGTACCAAGCTCATAAATATAGTATCATGCATCTCTTCCTTGTTCGATAACAAAAGTCTTGTTTTAATTAAAATTCTTTATGTGTTTCTTTTTATCTAAAAGCTTCACGCACGATCATTATCAACAATAACAATAATGAGCTTATGGATCTAAGATCATTTGCACTTCACAACAGAAAAGTTTTACCACAGGCCACGCCATATAATAGAAGGAACAATTTTTTTAAGGATAAAATAACTCGTCTTTTTTTTCCACCTTCTTAGATGCCTTGTACTATACTATTGATGACTAAGTTTGATTTACAACGCGCAATTGTTTATTATCAATATTACTGCCGCTCAATACTTCGCCGCTTCCCGTTTGAGGGAGCTGCGATGAATGGGTTAAGGATGGCCATCCATTTACTTATTACTTTTTTAAAATATAAAGACTGTCGCTGCTGATTTTTTTTAATTATAAATGGAAGAAATGATGGCACCTCTTTTAATTCAATTTTTTTAATTACAATGGTGAGTCTATAGGTGCCAAACAATGGTTTCATACTGCTCATCTCCCGAACACATCTCGAAATATGGTTTGATTACAAAATCAAGATTTCACAACCATGATTTTACAATGCTCATCTGAACTGGCCTCTAACCGGTTCCCCCAACACCCATTTGTATCGGTGGTTATAGAGGTTATCACCATGCTTACCTACTGAACTTGTAACTGAATATTTATTAACTGAATATCAGCAGTAGTGAGCACAGGTGTCCTAAGGGGCAATTTTTATTTTTTTTGAATTTCTTCATCATCTACGAAACTGATATTTTGTTTTTCGAGCACATGCGTGTATGTGGGTGAGTATGATCATGGACAAGACAAGACGTCAAAGTGACACAGAAAGAAATTAGTGATCGGTAGCTTTGATATCACTTGATGCGGTGGAGGTTGGGTCGATGTCGCTGACGAGATAAAGGGTTGTTTGAATCCATAAACGATTCGATTCCACAATTTGAATCCACAAAGCTGCCTCGAATTAATCCATGAGGATGTTCGAATCCATCCATGACAATCGGAATCCGTTGAGTTGAAGAAAACTTCAATATTAATTATCAAAATCTTAAGAAGAAAATAAGACCAGTTCTTCCTTTATATAGTATTGCAAAAGTTTAACCTTGAGATAAAAAAAAGCCTATAGAAAGAAGTTAAATGCTTACTTCAAATAACTAACTTATTCCTATTCTATGAAACCCTAATTAAAAAGAAATATCATACACTCTTCAAAGGTAAAATAATATCAAAAATCTAATATTTTTAAATATTCAATTAAAAAGGGAAAAAAAATCTTATTCTAATTATTTCCACTAAATGTTACCTTATTTGTGACCTTCATTGTCCTACATCACAAAGTTATGAAATGGCCTTTAAAATTCATATTACAATGCTCCAACTTTGAAAATTTACGAGAAATAAAAGAAATGGTATATTCTCAATGCTTCGAACTAAACGTCCAAAACTATTAAATGTATTGCTAAAGTTATGATGAGTATTAAGAAAATATATTTTAAATTTCAATATGCTCCTGTAGACCGAGAGCCTTTAAGATCAAGACCCAGACTTTGCATAGTAGTAACTTTTCTTAAACCGCAATTAAATGATGAATACGGGAAAATCGAGCCTGAGTTGCTCTGATACCAAGCCAAATATTTTCTCCACGACACTTCAAATTTATAATAAGAGTTAAAAGAAAATATTTTTTTATTGTATTAGAAACCGTATCTTGTGGATGAGGAAAAGACACATAATGTATAACAATTGATGGTCATAAAGTATTTGTCTTCTAGCCTGTAGGCTTATATGAAGGACAGTTGGAGCTTAACTAGATTAATTAATTATATGCAATTCTACATGGTGCTTAATTTTTAAACTTATCTTAACGAACTATAAATCAAACCATCCACAATAATTCTTAGTTTCTATCATGAGCAATGATGGCACGTTGATCTCACAAGCCCTTATAATGCTTAAAATTATCTTATATAACTAGGACAATAATGCGTGTATTTTAAGACAATCGGTGTGATATTCACTATATGGCGATGATATTCTAAGTTTTCTTCTCAAATATATAATCACCACGTGGATTTCTCTATCATATGTTGTCTTATTCAAAGTCTCAATTCCAAGAATAGTGGCCTAATATATATAAGAGAATCTGTGCATACTAGTTGTTGTTTTTAACATGCGCGACTCGCGATAATATGCTAAGAGTTATTAATAGAAAATGAATTGAGATGCAGATGTATTTAATTTTAGTTTTATAACAATATAATTCGAATCCAGAACCTTGTGAGCCGGTGTTGTCAGCATTAGGCATGTTAATCCTCCACTAATCCGAGCTGACTCGGTATATGCATCCGAATTTTATTTCGGTTGATTATCCATGTCTGAATTCGCATTCACATCCGCTAGCAGCAACAAGGTTACTGATATAGGAACACTTATATCCGTTTTATAACCGCATTTGATATGTTTGGCTTTATTGGTATAAACTTTTCCAATAAGCATTTCATAATATATCACTGCATCCAATTTTTACCAGATATATATAAGGTAACTCTTGCATCCAATGCGTATCCGTCTGTTTCCATCCCTAGCCAGCATTAAGCCCAGCTAATGAAGCGAATCAATGGCGAATCGATTCGCTTCACTTCGTGGTGACGTAGACGAATTTGGCTAGGCGATCAGCCTCGCCCCTCACGAATTGGCGAAACGAGCGGGTTTCCAACTTTTCCGGCGGTGCTTTGTCATAGTTCGTCTCGTCTAACTCGCCTCGCCTCGCCTCGGGAATCGCCATGAATCGGCAAGACTCGCCGATTCGTCTCTCCTCGTTGACCGACTCGCCGCGAATCCGCCTCGAACTTACCGTCCAATGGTCACAAACAGCCGTCTGCTCAACGAATCGCCCCACCTTGAACTCGCCGTCCAACGGTCACAAATGGCCGCCTGCTTGACGAATCGCCTCGCCTCATCTTGAAATTCCCATCCAACGGCTCTTAATGGTCGGACCTAGGCGAAGCGACACGAATTTCGATTCGCCTTGTCTCATCTCGTCTCGTAATGGTTAGAAACGGGCAAAAAATTCAACCCCCACCCCTACCAAAAAAATCCTATAAAAACCCCCAAACCCTATTTCTTCTCATTCCAAACTCTTTTCTCTTCCAAAAAAAAAATTCCCATCTCTTTGGAAAAAATAATCTAAATCTTCTAATACTATTGTAGCAATTTCCATCTCTCTAAATAATAGAAGCTCCGATTCGATCCTCCAACGGTCTGACTTTGAGTTTTCGAAACTCTGAGCCTCCGATCGACCCATTCTTCTCTTTGTCTTATTTCTTGTTTTTAATTTATTATTTCTAATTTTCTATAACATTTAGTTAAAATATTGATATGGAAGGTTCATCCAACACGCATCAAACTCAAAATCCTCATCCCGAACAACAAGCAGAAGGATCCACCCATACATCAAGAGAATCTAAAAAACGTGTGCCTATTAGTGATGTTTGGAATCACTATAAAATTGAATTTAGAGATGGTGTTAGATACGCCGTTTGCAAATATTGTGGCAATGTATATAAACACAAGGATAGTGCCGGTACCGGTAGTTTGAATAAACATGCAAAAAAAACACTTAGAAGCCTCCGCCCAGTTCGTCCACTACACAAACACAAATTGGTTTCGCCGGTCAAAGTCTTTTTCAATATAATCATGATTTAAATGTTTCAAAAATGGCAAAATATGTTATGACAGATGAACAGGTTCTCGGATTCGGAGAAAGCGCGGCTTTTGAGCGGTACGTTCAAACGGCGTTGCAACCGGCATTCAAAAGGGTTTTGAGAACTATGCTTAAAAGTCATTATTTTAGCCTCTACAACGACGATAAACAAGTATTAATTGTTACTCTTGCTTCTTTAGATACCGGTATTTCATTAAATTCTGATGTTTGGACGGATAAAAGGGAATTTCTCTAAATCTGTATTACTGCACCTTAGATAGATTTTGACTGGTTTTTGCAAAAAAGAATTATTGCTTTTAGACAATTTCCATACCGCACAGTGCTTTTCATATAACTTCTGAAATTGGATTTATTTTAGAAGAATATCATTATGTAAATACATTTTTTTTCTATTTCTTTCGATAGTGCTAATAACTGAACTCATTAGGCTATGCAAACCAATTTGCAGCGGTCGTTTTTTCATGTTCGTTGTGCATATCATATTTTTAACCTTGTTGTACAGGAGGCATATACCATATGTAATACAAATATTTAAACAATTAAAAATGCATGTAAGTTTATTAAAAGTTCTGGAAAAAGAAAACCTGAATACAAAACTAGATGCTTAACTGCATGTGTAAGGCCATCTCTTATAATAGATGTGGCCACTAGGTGGAATAGTATATATGACATATTTCGTACTGCATTAAAAATCACATTATTAGTAACATATGAAATGAACAAATGCATGTAGAAAACCACCTAACACCCGATCATTAGGCGTTTGCAGATCTTTTTAAAGATTTTCTTATGACTTTTAACATAGCAACCGAACGATTTTATGCTATTTATACCTTCACTTCTCATATTTTTATCTCTGAATTGTATAATACAACCAATTGTTTTGCTTGTCATGTCGAAAATCCAATACGTCACCATCCAATACTTACCATGCTAGGTAAGATTTCTAAATATTTCTCTGAATTCCAATTATTTACTATTTATGTTCGGTAATGGACCCTAAAATTAAATTAGAAGGTTTGGAGTCTATTTTAACCGGGTTCCACACTACCATGGGACATAGTGTAGATATTGATGCCTATGTTATTATCGTTAGAAGTAATTTAGATGAAATGTTTAATTTGTATATTGCACGATTTTCTTCTGGTAGAACTAGTAGACCACCGTTTTCAACCAGTTTATGTGTTTCAACTCCAGTTTTAGCGTTTATTCAACAGAAGAAAAGGACAAAAGGCTCGGTAGCCTCATCATTGTTATCTTTAAATGAGTTATCAATATTTTTACAAACCGAGTCAGATGTAGATTTAACTATAGAGGATTTTGATATTTTAGCCTGGTGGAAAAGCTACGGACATTTGTATCCGATGCTTTCTACTATAGCCCGTGATTTACCAACCGTTCCAGTGTCCACAGTAACGTTGGAAAGTGTTTTTAGTACAGGTGGCAGAATATTAAGCGAGAAGAGATGCAGTTTAGCGCACGACACAATGAAGTGCATGGTTTGCTCGCAAGATTGAGAAGCAGCAATCGTCAGGAAACAAAATGCAATCACTTTGGACTCGGAATATCTATCTGAGGAGCTAACAGGATCGAATGAAACCAATACCGAAGGAGAAGGAACCACAACCGGCGCCGACGAGCAATGAGTAAGATTTGTAATAGTAGAAAAAGAACTATGTAGACCAGATTCCCTCTCATTGAGATCAATATTTAGGAGGGATACATAAGCAGCCCGAATGAGTTTGGTTTTTAATGTAAAAAAATAACAAATTGTAATTTGATTAAGATTTCTTTTAATATAAAAACTTGATATAATTTCAAATTTTTAAGCTTAATTTTAATTTTTAAAATTTTTAAAAGAAAAAAAAATAACAAACGAGGCAAATAAATTCGCCGGACTCAGCGATTTTGCCTCTCCTCGCCTTGCAAACCGGTGAGACAAAACAGCGTAACGAGCGAGTTCTGGCTTCGTTACTATTGCTCTCGTCTCGCCTCGCCTAACCGGAGAAACGAGAAAAATTCGTTTCGCCGGCCAAAGGAAACAAAGGATTTCCGAAATGAGTTGCTTCGGCTCGCTTCATCGGCCACATCTAGCCAGCATGCTAATTCATTTCTATGGAACGGTCAATTCCTTGCTTTTTCTTACAGGTACAAATGGCAGTGACATTAGGTTTTAATCAACCATGTGCTCATGAGAACCTTCAATCGTCATTTTGATAATCCATATGGCCATTCGAACATCTCAAGGAATAACATGAACTGTTTAGTGCCCATTGAGGTACTTAATCATGATTAATCGCTTAACTAAATTCCACTATCAGCAACAGCCTGGATGACCAAGTACCTATTAACTCTAGTTGACCCTATAGTTTATAATAATCAAGGGGGAAAAAAAACAATTTTGAGGGCCATCAAGCAATTAAACTCCCATTGGAAAATCCCAGAACCTCAAAAGGATGAAATAAAATAGAAAATAAAAAAATATTATGATCACACGGCTTCTTTTCTCAGTACACATTTTAAGTCAATTGCACCTAAAAGCCAAACAATTCTCCAAGAAAAATAAGGAATCATGAAGCACCGTGGAAAGCCGCGTTGTATTGACATAACACGAATATTTCTAACATAATTTTGATAGAATAATTCACACCCATGACTCTGTCACCATCAGCACGTCCAAGTGTTCTTTTCCTTAAGCAGGCCACTCAAACTGCACAGCCTTTTATCACAAGGTGAAAACATAATTTCTGAAACAAAATCTGCTCCAGCTTTCACTAAAATAAACAGCAAGAAAAGCGAAAGCTTAATGAAGTCCTAATCTTTTGCATTCAGGTAACTGGATTGCTGACTCATGGCGCCCAAAAGGAGCAGACGAGATATGCAATGTCATCATCAACAGCTCTGAATAATTGATCTAAAACATGTTGATGACAGGGGAAAAAAGGATGATGAGACAATAATTTATAACAAAAGCTTTTCAAAATTCTTACAATAAAACAGAAGAGTACTATCCTTGGCAGCAATTAGGTGATGAGCATTGTCGCATGGAGTTCAAAATAACATCACAATTAGCACAGGCTAAATTTCACTGAATTACCCTTAACTAGCGTTGTTTCCCACTAAACTACCTTAACGATTTTATTTTATGCTAAACACAAACCCCTAGATCGGGCAGGTCAAGCCTTCTCAACTCTCAAGTGCGTGATCGGTCCAAATTTAATTAAAATCATGTTACACAAGTTAATTTATTTTTCGATTTAAAGAACTTTTTGGAATCATCTACTTTATCATGTTTCTTTGCATGTAGGCATGTAAATTACAATGCGTGTATAATATATGATACTTTAAGATTTTATCATAAATTATGTATTTATAAACTATATAGAAATAAATATGTATACGGTTCATAGTAGACTAAACAGATATGTCCAATATGTAAGTAGACATTTCCGATATTGACACCCGATATGCCCAGTATTGACATCCGCTATGCCCGATATTGACATCCGAAATGAATGTCAAATATTAACTCGTATCGCCGAAATGTCTGATGTCCGCTATTCAATATTGAAAACATCCATCCAATGCATTCCCGATATGCAATATTTGATACATTGAAACTATTAATGGGTTTTGGTCCCCTCCCCCCCCCCCCCCCCGCACAACCAGAACACCCTTCGATGCTGTATGTTGAGGGATAAAAATTAAGGTAGTTAACCAAATAGCGCCTATAGTTACGGGTTGTGTGGTGGAATTTTAGCCTTATGCATAAGCAGGAAATAATACCATCTGTAAGTGAGCCAACTATAAAAATTGAGAGCTTACTTATTGTGGCTCATCTTCAGGCATCATGTCACCATCAATACTGCGCTGTGCCAATCGATAGTACAATATGCCCATTGTCGCCATACATGCCCTGCGCATAAAGACAGGTCACTGGAATCAGTTTAATCATCTTGTTCCATTTTTATTTTATGAATTGCAAGACACACCATAAGGTATACAGATGATAGCAATGCCCTGCCATCAATTAAAAAACTCTTCCACATTTTATACACATGATATGTTATAAAATATACCCTCAACCCTCACCATAACTTGGGAGTTTTGGTGTAGCGCAGGGACATTAAGATGTTCTCTTGGCCACCTAGGTTAAAATTGGGGGTATAAGCTGAAACTGCATGACCAAAAAGGTTGGATTATCTATTACAATTTACAACTAGCTATTAAGGCTCTATCAGGCATGCTCGCTTGCTAGTTGCCTTAGCTAGAAATTTGGCACGTAGTCATAAGCCGATAAGGTTTATGTCAAGTTGATAGACACCCAAAAAAAAATGTCTCTTTCCAAATTTCTCAAGTTTGAATCATGCACCACAAATTCCGCATTATAATATGAACATGAGCCATTAATACTATCACAAATTCCATGCTTCAATCAAATCCCTCAACCCAAACAGTAAAGATATAAGTTTTGTAATATAAGCTTAACCTAACTTGCCACACTGTGAGGATAGACAGAAATATAGTTTCTAATGGGTTTTCTTTTATCAGGAATTAGCAATCTGAATACTAGTTGGATTGCTTTCGCATTACCGTTAATGTTTTTTCACAGCGCCAACCTTTGATGTGACCAAAATGATTGCAGCAACTTCAAATCATGCAGATTAGTAAGTCAGCGTCAGGCACAATGAATGAGAGCCTGCTAGGCTGGCTTATATTAAGGAACCAATTAACTACTAGGAGGATAGCTCAGTTAATAATGCAAACTCAAGTTCAATTAATCAACCTAGTAATTTTCAAAATATTAAAAGAAAAAAACAGAAAAAGGGCAATACCATACTACCAAATATAGTGTTTATATAGGCAGAAACCAGAGGGAAACCTATATTAAAGAAGGCGATGGAAAAGAGAAAGCATCTCTTTCTCTAAGTTTCATTTCCCCCACTTCTATTGCCCTTTTCCCCTAAAGAGCTGGCAAATAAATGGAGTTTGGGAAAAGACAAGGCAAAACTGAGATTTTATCATTAAAAAAATACATTGTTATTAAATATTGTTATATATAATATAAAACCATACTACAAGATTTTGAGCTTGATTCAAGCTATTTTTGTCTTTTTTTGCGGAAAATTAGACTCCGCCCCTTACATCTTAGGTAAATTCAAATTTGCCTCTTATTTCTTAAGAAATGAACCTCCTCCTTTTTCATGCAAATGCATGAAAAAGGAGGATTTGCCCCTTATTTCTTAAGGAATCAAGCTCCTTTTTTCCTGCACATGCATGGAAAATTAATCCTTGGCCCCTTTAAATTTCCCATTTCAAGCTCCTATGGGAAAAGAACCCATTTCAAGCGCTTTTTTTTTCTTTACTTGCCTAGAAAATTTCATTCCCGATATTATATTTCTTTACAAATAATATCGGGAATTTGCCTAGAAAATTTCATTCCCGATATTATATTTCTTTACAAATAATACTCCACTTTCAACACAACAAGAATAGAATTTGCTTGATCGGAAAATTTACAAATGACTCAATTTCTTCTTGGGAAAAATTGCAAAGTAGCTGAAAAATTCTATCAAATCATCCATTATTACTTTGTATATGTACATGCATGGAAAATTAGATGAAGCTTGGATATTATTTGAAAAATTACAATCAACACTTACACTATTACTTTGTATGCGTTTTCATCGATCGGATATGCCCATCCACTATTACTTTATATATGTACATGCATGGAAAATTAGATGCGGGTCGGATGTCCTATGAAAGATTGCAACCAACACTTTCACTATTACTTTGTATACGTTTTCATCGATCGGATGCGGATCGGATGTAGATGTTATCATATTCGTATCATGTGGTCGTAAGCAGATGTAAATATGGATATGGATAATTATAAGAAAATGCATATATAATATATCGGCTACCAATAAGACTATAAATATATAGTAAAAGTTATATACAACTTTAAAAAAATATATTAAAAACAGTGTGTTGAATTATATAATATGAAATTTGGCAAGAGAAGAGTCCGTGATTATGTGAAGATAGCCATCGTCTGGAGGAGGACGGAGGTCGACAAAAATCAGTAATGATAGTAGGAAGATTCCAGAGAAAATCTCTCCAAATTTCAAATGCAATCAGCGATGATGGCAGAAATTTTCAAATGCAATGTCATTGGTTGAATACATGCAATGTGTAGAAATGTGTAAAGACATACTTTTATGGAATTGTTTTGAGAGAGAGAAGAAATTTTCTGAATTGTTTCAAGAGAATTTAGGCCAGGCTTGAAAGATTTGCCTGCAATAAAATTTAATTATGATTCTGGTCATCTATGCAATAACATATTTTTGGAGCAACTTCCCATGCCCGTGCATGGAACGGGGGCACCCACTAGTTTTCAATTATATTCAGTCAATAAAAAAATTCAAAAATAAAACTGTCCAAAAAATATATATGCATATTGAATAGAAATTTACCAGCGAATTGCTATTCACGGTTATTGTCATTCTACAGGAACATTGTGATAACCACATCACAAAAGGTCTTGGCAAAAATATCATTCTAGAGTCCTTCGTCTTTTTAATTAGCTTTCCATTTAAATGAGAACCCCACCCAAGCCATTAGTATCCTAGACCAGTGGATGTGCCTATATCTATATAATCAAACCCAGGAATTAGGACTGGGATACCCCATAGCTTACGTCTATTAAAACAAGTTCACCCCAAACGCAGTCAGAAAACCGATGACAAGGTAAGACTAGTAGTACTCCTAACTAGAGTTCTGTTCTCAGGGATCAGCATGCTGGTAAGAATCCACCCAGCAAGTTTACCAGCAGAAGGCTTTGATGCCCCTTCAACCCCTCGATTTTAAAAATATTATTCATACCCTTCTTAACATACCTAGAAGTTGGTAATTATCCAGAAACTTGAGAAGATTCGTTGTGGCTAATAATCACATGAGCATGAATCCAGAAAATTTAATAAAACTTTGGACAGCCGAAACCGGGGGGGGGGGGGTTGGTGGGGTTGGTGGGGTTGGTTTGGGTTCCGTAGGATTGTAAGATGGACATGAATTTGTCTTTAAAAAGGTAAAAGAAAGGCAGGATATGCGGTTGTGACGGAACACATGACGAGCTGCAGCTCTATTACCAATTAATCCTTCTCGATTTCAATGAAGCAGCATACTTGTTACTATAATTAAAGTTTGTTGCGAAATCAGTATTAAGGACAATCAAATATTTCACAAGTAAACCACTATGGAAGTAATATTAAAGTTCTGATATTAACAGTTAGAATAGAATTCAAATTTATAGGAGATTGGACTCATGTGGACTACATGTAAAGATATGTGAAAGATGAAGACAGGTTCGGATATACTTTGGGGCAAGTCAGAGAACACTAGAGGCGAAAATGTAAAGGGGCCAAGTTTTCTTTCTTTCTTTATGTTTCTTTCTTCTCTTTATCTTTTACTCTTCCCCAAAGAGCTGGTCCTTAAATAGAAGTAATGGACATGAAATAAACATAGAAAAGTCCTAAGGAAATTTTCAAATGAAAATGACAAGCATAGCATACAAAGATATATCAGCACCAGATGTCCTGAAATTAAGAAACTGAATAGAACATAGGTAAAGCTCCACATCGAACTGTGAAACTGTTTACTATTCACAAATTTTACGGTTCATCCCAATTGAAATCCAGAGTTACTGCATTCTACATCACACTTTGATAACCAAATTCCAAAAGATATCTCATCGAATAACAATCTAAAATCCGACCTTAGACTTTAAACCAGACGATCCTAGCCATTTAAAGACTCTAATTCCAGTCCACCGATAGTTCCTAAATCTAATTATCAAACTTCAAGAAGCAGTGTGGAAATGCCAACACCTTAGGCTTCTTAAATCAAAATTATATCAAAACCAATCAAAACATACTACCTAATAAGTTTAAAAAAAGAAAAAGAACTTTCTACCTAGATAATAAGTCATTAGGAAGGGCTGCATCATTTATCAGAAAAGAAACGGACAACATAACGAGGAAACCTGTACTCATGGACCTGTTGCCACCCTTGAAACATTGGAATCAATGTATAACAAGTAATCAAATGCAGAAATAGCTAAGCAGCCTAAGCCACATCAAACTTTCAATAAATCTAAGTCTAAGAAGGACAAGCATATGCTGAATGAATAAAGCAAAAATATTTCGATTATTAAAAACTTGTTTTCGATCACCACGGTTGGAAAAGAGGTGGAAAGAGTACGAGTCAAAAAAAATATAAAAAAAGATGGAACGAATATGAGAGACAGAGGAAATACATGAGTGCCATTGTGAGTAAAATTTTTCTGGGGTCCATTCTAGACAGTCTTTGGTGTCGGCGCCCTTCTGGAACTTCATCTTTGCGTTGAGGTGCAGTCACGGGTAGAGTAGGCAGTGCACTAGACCAGAATGGAAGCAGGAATCTTAAGAACTTATGACGGAAGGAACCTGCATTTAAATTTGAATTATGTATTAGTATGAGAGGTTCCACAGTAACCCCTGTTCTAATCCAGCATTAGGTATCAAGCCTCATTAACAAGTAGGCTTAGTTTGCACATCTTTAACATTGCGTGCAAAAATTTTGCGAAGCAAGCAAATTATTTAATATATTAATACACAAAAACTCCCAAGAACTATCATGCTCATTAGGCAGATTAAATATTCAATAATCTTGATCTGCCGATAAGACAGCCAAACATCGGACAACTGAGGTTTTACAGTAACCCCTGTTCTAATCTTGCAAGACACTCCACCACTAGGTGGCAGGTCTTCCCCAATATCAACCAAATATGTGGAGCGATTTCCATCGGACCTAGGGACCCACCCCTCACTCCCCAGCACCCAAAAATGCTTATTGGCTGTGCAAGAAAGAAAAAAGACACGTGGGCTTAATTTGTGCGAGTTACGTCTTTTAACTTGCGGGCTTAATTTGTGCACTTTGCGTCTTTAACTTGCGGGCTTAATTTGTGCATGTTTAGCATAGCATGCAAAAAATTTGCAAAGCAAGCAAATTATTCATTATATTAGTATGCCAAAACTACCAAAACCACATCAACTGTTATGCTTATGCTCATTAGGCAGATCAAACAGTCAACGATCTTGATCTGCCGATAAGACGACCAACGGTCGGACAACACTGTCATACTAAACAGCTTTGGCTATATATATATATATATATATATATATATATATATATATATATAGAGAGAGAGAGAGAGAGAGAGAGAGAGAATAATGAAGAAAAGAGGCCCTAGGAGACTTTTTCGTCAGATGGCGTCAAAGAACTACACCCTCCACCGTTTTATTCGATGGTCGTCATCCATCATCTTCATCTTTATCATCTTCATCTTTATCATTGAAGATGTGGATACACTGAATTTCATGTGATTTTACTATTTTTTCACCTTGAATCAGCAATGTAAAAAGTTCTATTGTCGGTAAACCGTTAATTTTGCACCCACTAATTTAACGGTGAAAAAGTGGTGGAATCACTTGAAATTTGGTGTATCCACATCTTAGATGACGAAGATGATGGGTGCCGATCGTCGAAAAAATCGAGAATGTATTTTTTCTATGCCACAGGAGGAAATTCCCTCCCATGGCATCTTTCCTCCATTATTCTCATATATATACCATTATTCTCATATATATATATATATATATATATATAAAGAGAGAGAGAGAGAGTAATGAAGAAAAGAGGCTCTAGGAGGCTTTTTCGTTACGCGGCGTCAAAAATCTATATCCTCCGCCATTTTTTTCGACGATCGGCATCCATCGTCATCTTCTTTATCATGCAAGATGTGGATATACCAAATTTCATGTGATTCCACCACTTATTCACCGTTGAATTAGCAATGCAAAAAGTTCTATTGTTGGTAAACGGTTAATTTTGCACCCACTAAATCAACGGTGAAAAAGTGATAGAATCACATGAAATTCGGTGTATCCACATCTTACATGATAAAGATAAAGATGATGGGTGCCGATTGTCGGAAAAAATCATGGAGGGTGCATTTTTTCGATGCCATAGAAGGAAATTCCCTCCTATGGCATCTTTCCTCCATTATTCTCTCTCTCTCTCACACACACACACAACTAACAAGAAAAATGATCATCAAAAACCGCTTTTAATCTCATCCACATACAGCTTCCTCTGATCCAGAAAAATAAAGGTTTCTCATTATTCCCGCTGATGGGCAAATAGTAGTCTGCAGTAACCAATGCTTAGAAGTCGTGGAGGTACAGTTATATCAGCAATGTGCTTGTTACTTTATAGACCCTTGTCCACATGTTAAGAACTTTATCACCCAACATGTAGAAAAGGAGAACAATAAGATATATCGACTACAGGGAGACAATTCACTTCGGTAGTACCAACTGTACTACAAGCAAAGAGGAGATTTTCCTCAAGTTCAGCCTGACCTTATATAGAGAAGAATGGAAACGGGTTAGGTTGATTCAAGCGGAATCCAGAACTCTGAAACAACACATGCTACAGAAACTAAACAGACAGGACTTAAATTTGCCACCAACACAAGCCAAAGTGTGGCACAACTTGAACCGAGTTGAATTTATTTGCCATTCTTTCATAGTTTGATATTACCACCTTGTGCAATGATACGTTATAGAATTCTGGACTTGTCGTGCATCAAGATTTAAGACGTTCACATACTTCCACAGAGAAAATTCATGAATTAAAATAAAGTTCAAAGCTTAATTTCAGAAAAGTCCAATTGAAACCTGAATTATAATTTCTGAACCAAAAGAAATATGAATTTAAGTTGAGTAGCAAAAACCCAGATTGAGAAGGCCATCATAACGCAAGTACCCAAACAATAATGATGATAAACCCTAATCTCATTGGAAAACTGCAGCTACTAAGTACAGAGAGAATGAAACTTAAATTGGTAATTAGAGGTATCAAAAGCAACCATCTTTTGGCCCACGACTTGCACCTGCAAAGCATTGGTCATGCTTAGGTTTCTGTCAAAAAATTACCCGAACCAGCCTGCTCGTTAAAGTTTATCACCGGGTTGACCCGGTCAGCAGGTTCATGGGTTTACCTGGCCTGTATCGAGAAACCAAAATGCAAGGAGACTTTTCATTTCATTTTGGCAGTTAATGAGCAATAATTTGTTCCAAATAAAAATACATTTTGAATACTAAACGGTTCTTAAAAATGTACATTTGTAAGTGAAAATTAGCACTATTTTCACTTCCTTGCCCTATTAATTATTAGGCTTAATTCCCAAAAAACTATCAAAAACTTAGGGGATGTGACAAGTGACTACCAAATTCTTTGAATTACTGGAAACTGCTAAGTGTATGGAAACTTGTAAAATTAATTGAAAATAAACTACCAAATTTGTTTAGTAAATATTCAATAAACTACCAAACTTGATTAGCAAATATTCGTTTACTAAATTTTCAATAAGCTACCAAACTAGTTTAAGAAAGTTTAAGAATGTCCATACACTTTGGTAGTTTTATGTAATTTTCAAAGAATTTGGTAGTTACTTGTCACAATCCATAAGTTTTTGGAAATTAAGCCTAATTATTATTATCTCTAATTAAGATATTTAAAAATATTAAATTCTAAAGTCTAAACGTGATTTTTTCTCATTAAATTGCAGAACCATCTTCAGACCTACCATTGGCCGGGGGTGGGTGGGGTGTCTTTGCTGCATTCCTTAATTTTTTTGAAGCTAAAGTGGTTTAAAATATGCATGTGTTTGCAACAATCACCGATGATTCTGGCTATGGTGTATGAAGGTGTCAAACCAGTGGGTGCAGGTCATTGGGAGCAGCAGGTCAAACTGGAAAATAACCCTGGAGTTAAGCAGGTGAACCATGAATGGATTGTCCATGAACAGGTTACCAGGAAAAATACACCATCAACAAGTTTAATTGAAGTCCAACCATTTTTCTAAATTTCTAGTCACTACATAATTGAAAATAAATACATAATGTAAATTATAGATGGTTATATTCTAGTTACTACATGATTAAATCCCAGTCACATACATATGTGCATCATTGATTAGATAACAATTGGAATCGTTGGATGATTGTTACAAACAAATGTAATTTTTTTTACCACTTTAGCATTAATAAAATTAAAGAATGCACTAACGACCTGGCCCCTGATGCTAAGCAGGTTGAGAAAGAGAGAGTTGGTTTAAAGATGGTTTTGCAATTTAAAGAAAATATTGTTTAGACTTGGGAAGCTGAATGTATTTAAACATCTTAACTAATAATAATAATAATATTCATAAGAATCCCTTAGCATTCAAAATGTATCTTTATTATGAAGAAGTTACAATCCCGGACTGCCAAAATGAAATAAAAAGCTATTTAGGGATTTTTTTTTTCAATATGGATCGGGTAAAACCCGATGATGAAAAGCCGCTTAGGCATTTTTTAATATGGATTGGCGAAAAGCAGCAAACCATCGGACAAGGTCAAATCAGTGACTTTCTAATAGAAAAGGCAGGCTAGGTATGGGTAATTCTTTGACAGGTTGTGAAAGATAGACATGACCAATGCTTTGCAAAAGCGGGCAGTGTGCCAAACGGCTGGCACATTGCGCATGATAACATTATTTGTGTATGAAATTAGATTTTAACTATGTGACTAGGATTTAACTATCTAGAATTTAAAAAAAGTTTTAAAACCTTTTCAACTATGTATAATATAATTTACATGTTAATTCGCTCAATATGCAGATTACATGAACACCCCAGCCTTATGACGGGCACAAATTTGGCACCCGTTTAACTCCAAGCATTTTTCATATGCTTGTTTGACCTGCCACTCACAACGGCCTGCCACTGGGTAGCCCACCCCACCCATTTGACACCACTAGCAGTACTCAGATTTTAACTGCTCTGCTACTTTGCAACAGAAGCAGCACCATACCACCATATGATCATCATCCACACCGTGAAACCACCATGTAAGGAATGAGCTCAGTTTGGGTAGAGGTTTTGGTGAACAAACAGAGCAGCAAAAGAAGAAGACGGAAATGCTTGTACTCATATTTATCGAGAACATGAGGCAAGTAGAAGAAATAGGGGTGTTGGTGAACATTCCATTCTAGAGAACCAGAGAGGACATAGGGGTTTAGTTAAAGAACAAATGTCAAACAAAGAGGAAGATAGAGAAAAACTAGGTATTTCATTCAGGAGAAGAGGGAAGCACGGTATTTATAGCTAGCTTGAAAGTTGATACAGGCTAAGGCTAAATGTATTTAATTTCAATTAGGGGTTAAGTACTTAAGCTTATTTGTAATGTTACTATTTGAAGTACTAAGTTAAGTTGGGTCGAGTTTGGTTGAGAGAAAACAACACCAACTCAAATACAATTCTAATTTTGGATCTTTAACCATTGGATTGAATACAGCTAACCGAATCCAATCCAAAGAGTAGGTTGGATAGGTGTAAGCTTGGTTCTTTTAACCTAACTACATTGCACACAAAATGGAAAAAAACAACAAAGCTACACAGTTAAAGCCTAAAATGGCAGAAATGCAATCTAGCTACTAAAAAAATTAATTCCGTATGAAATAAAAACAATGTTAGAAACATAGCATATATACTTTCTTGCACATAGTTCTCAAAAAACAAATTATTGATGAGAGTCGGGAATCAAATTAAACAAAGTACATTAAAGAAATCTAAAAAATGAAATTGATATTAGTCTGAAATTAAATTTGGCAAAGTGTGTGTGTGTGTGTGTGTTGGGGTGGAGGGAGAAGCAAAACACGCATTCCATTCCGCAAGTCGTAGACACATGCTTTACAAATTAACAACAGGGCAAGTCCTGCAGCACATGTCAATGCTTATGGGTCGACCCAAACTTAATGAATATTGCAGAGCAGACAGAGATACTAAAATGTTATCAATCTCACCTCATCACCTACTTGATATAATCTAAACTAATTTTATCAAGTAAGAATACAGCATTCAAGTTATACCCTTCATGCTGGAGTTATCAGACTATGAAGGACATGAAACTAAAAGGAGATAATGCTACTTTGCTACTAAAAGAGAACGCGATTAACATAAGAACCACACATGGAAGAGTTGAATCAATTAATGAAACATGAGGACTCTCCACAAGATATATGTGGTCCTTATATCTGAACTTAGGAGAGATATTCTCTATTTGATAAACTTAAGTTAGGACAAATTTGATTTAACATGAGGCGGCAGCATGATCACACAACATAACACGTTACTTTCAAATATGTGATGGTTGATTTGCAGCATATGCCTATTACCGCCACTAACGACAGGGACTCCAGCATAAGATTGAATGATATAAAGGGAAAAATTATGCACGATAACAAAAGCTACCCAAATGGGACGAATATGGGTTCATCAATTCTACCATCATATGTTATGCAATATCAATGTAAAGGTGACACAATCAAACTCTGCTGACTTACCCCTTCTAGTGTATTTTTTACGTTTTCCGTCTTCATCATCTGCATAATATGATATTTCAGAATTTAGTCTGTCGACATGGTGAGGACCCTTTCTTGTAGTGGCACCAGGCTGCACGGCATTAGACAACAACCCGTCAAGAGCATTATTTAAACCGACTATTATAAACCCAAGAGCAGATAAGTGCATATTATGTACCGACAACTTTAGCTAAAGCTGTCTAAATGGATAGGGTGATTGGTTGATAGTCGATACATAGAAATTATAACAACGAAGTCACAAGTTTAAGGCATGCAACCAACAAAAAGGGAGGAGACCAACACTATTTAAAAATTTGGGGAGATGGGTCCCATATGGTCACACCTTATAATCCCAAGAAAAAACATTAGATAAAGCTGTTCAAGGGATCGATTAGTCACCAAGATATTACTTACACCTGCAAGACTCTCGCTCTTCATGAATTTTGGATCATGCTCTGATGCAAATTGGTTCCCTACAGAATTGGGACCATCTATTTCAATGATCTCTGATTCTGAATGCTTAGAAGGATCCATGGAAATTGAAGATGATGGTAAGTCTGGCCCTCTAATAAGATCAACTGAACTGGAACCAGATTTCCCTGTATCCTCGACACCTGGTATGCGAGCAAGTGGATTTGAAGCAAAAGCTGGAGGTGGTGTGCGGGACTCTGCGGTTGGCAAAGAAACCAGGTGGTTTCCAAAAATATTTTTCTCCAGACCACTCTGTAATAAGAACAATATGATGTACATAAGCAGGATAACTGAAATAAGAATATCGAAAACATAGTAATGTAACAACTAATGTCTAGCAATATTAAAGAAAAAGTAATGTCTAGTAACTACAAAGTGATAAAATTTTGTTTCAAAATTAAGTTAAATTCCATGTTTAGACCAAATTCAAGAAAATGAAAATTTTCTTGAAAGAGATGCTATCACGGTCTGTTTCCCAATACTGTATATAGTTAGTTTCCTCTTCAAGCACCTAACAACCAATCAAGCCACTTGGTTGATATATTTAAATTACAATAATTTTTATGATCATCATCAAAGTGAAATTCAACATGATACTGGAAAGTAGGATAGCTAAACTTGCCCCTTGAGAACCTTAAATCATATTCCAACGGAAATGTGAAACAACTGGGTGTACCAATGTTTAGACAAATTCAACCATGGTGATTGGTGGTTACATTGTGATATTGGTCTGTAAGAAAAGTATGGCATGGACATGCAACGGTAACGACTTAAACATCATCAACTGATGAAAGAGCAAGGAAAAAAGCATTCAAATTCGCTAAATTCTACAGTCAAGCATGTGCATAGATAATACACTACATAGTACCTAGGTACTTCTGACAAGCATATATTGCGTATTTAGACTGTGAAAGTGATCAAATGGACAAGAACATGTTGCTCCGTGCAGATGAGAAAAAGCTTACTCGTTCCTTTCAACTTCTAGAAGTAAAAAACAGACATAAGGCTGTCCATATCTTCAAGGTAATCAATGAAGTCTAGTTACTGACAATTGAAGAAAATTTGAATGGTGGATCTCACCTGGATTATTGCTTCCTTTAACTTTGAGTGAAGATGAGATCCTGTATCTTTAATGCTTTTAGGGGGCCATATCTGCAGATGACAAAGTACTCCACTTTATATGGAAAGAATATACTGTTGACATTATAACATTCTTTCGTGAAATACAATATCTTTTACCCATTCTTCACTGCAGAAACTTCCAACTAAAGTAATAATCTGGAACAGGGTAATTCAAATGATCTACAATGAAAATCAGCATGAGCTCCAAAATGATGGATAATGGTAGCAAAGTGTTCATACCATATCCCCATTTCATGATTTATGTATATTGCACATAATGTTCTTTTCAAGCATAGCAGATTAAATATTTCAAGAAACTAGAAATATACTCCTTTATGGTTTTCACGATATGTAATTCATGTTTTAATTTTATGAATATGTCCATTGAATACAACAGAAATATGTTAGCTGAAGTTAAGAACATTAAGCTCCTGAGATCAGGCATCTTCCCATCAAGAAGATGCACATATAATAAAGCTGTTAATAGGGTGCAAGGACCCCATGCACTTGTCTAGAAAGATTCTAGAGCATAGGCTGGTGGTTAGGCAACCTACCATACCTGGAATCATATATAGACAATACTGGCATGCCCCCGTTGGGTTCAGTTCAGATTCTGGCTTGGCTCAAATATATTACATAGACACCACCCAGCTATGAACCCCTCCTAATCTAACGAATATACGAAACTGCAGACAGGTTACCATTTGATTGAATTTATGACAACCTGTTTTGACCAAGAACAGCTCTATTTATTGGGCTTGTTTAACCTCAGCTTAGGAGTTAGGACACAGTTCCTATTTATTCGCAATGAGAAAGCAACATGGTTAACACTTTGGAACCCCCGCCCCCAACCACCCCCACCCCCGGAAGAAACACACACACACACACACAATATATATATATATATATATATATATATATATATATCGAGAGAGAGAGAGAGAGAAAACGGATCGTAAAGGGCGGGTTCGCGTTTTTAAAAACGCGAACCTGAATGAGGACCGTTGGATCTTATATTTATTCAATGGTTAAGATTAATATAGCTTAATAAATATTTTCTTAATGGAACAAATATTAAATTCCATGATTTTAGGGATCCACTTTTTTTCCCTGCTTCCTATTTCTTGCTCTCCTCATATTCTTCCAGTTTTTTCCCTCGCTCCTATTTCTCGGTCTCCTCGTCTTCTTCCTCACAGCCGCAGGCGATCCTCTTTTTTTTCCGGTCGCTTCAATTGAAGGCACCCTCCTCGTTTTTTCCCTCGCTCCTATTTCTCGCTCTCCTCGTTTTCTTCCTCGCAGCCGCAGTACCCAATTCGATTTCAAGCTCGAAGGAAAGCCCATCAATCAGGTATTTATTCTCTTTCTAATCGCTTTTTTGAAAAAAAATTTGTGTTCGGGTTTTATTCTCTTTCTAAAAACTGATTTGTTCAAAAAGGAGTTTCTTTTTCTTCCCAATTGAGAACTGAAAACTGATTTCTGATTTGTTCAAAAAAGAGTTTCTTTTTTTTTTCTCCAATTGAGATCTGAAAACTGAAAACTGATTTGTTCAAAAAGGAATTTCTTTTTTTTCCCTGTTCAAAAAGCTATATAAAACGACGGTCTATAATTTCAACAAGTCTTTTTTCCCTTCCAAAGAAAAGAAAGAACTAGTTTTTTCCCGCTTATTCTAAGGAAATGGATTTCTTACTGCTTTTCTTTCAAGAAATGTTTCATGTTGATTTTTCAATTTCAACTTTGTGCTACTAGTTAAAAATAATTAACTGCAACTATTGGTTCATAAACATATATACTATTTAAATGATAATCGTGGAAACAGAGAAACAATATTTAACGACAACGATATTGCAAACTTTGGGGTCGTCTACAGTACTCACATCATTTTCTTCCATTATCTCCCTTAATTTCTTACACGCCTTCATTTCACGAACAATTATCACATCCTTAATGGACATGGCTGCCTCCTCATTGATGTTATTTTAGGCCTATCTCTGTTCCTCATATTTTTGTCCTTCCTTCACTTGCCTTCTTTTAATAAGATATTATTAATTAATTTGTGATGATGCACTTTTGCGATTTTGTTCTGTTTCCCAATTCGGTTAAAAATATATGATAATGTGATAAATTATGACTTCCTCTTACGAGTCCTCTTGTTTTAATTGCTAACATGTATAATATGAACTCCTCCGCAGCACCCAGTTCTGAAACTTTTGTTGTTCTGAAATTCTTTGTCGTCGTTCTGAGATCTTTTGAAACCGCCGCACCCATTGTTGTTATTCCAAATTTTTTTCTATACTATTATCTAAGTAATGGCTGAAAGAGATTTAATTATTTGATATAGGTGATTTTAATGACGATTTTGGGGAATGAAGCTCGTGTTGTTTCATCACAACAAGCAGTGGAAGGATCTGAGGGACCATCATCCCAACGATTGGGAGAAAACCAAGGAGCAATTCAGGTGCCGGAGATTGATAATAAAATCACACCATATATTGGCATGGTTTTTAATTCATTAGAAGATACTCAATCATTTTATGAGAAATACGGTAGCTCTGGAGGGTTTGACACACGGAGTGATTCTACCAAATACTCAAATGCTCCAAAAAGCGAAAAAAATTAATTGATAAAACATATACATGTGCAAAGGAAGGAGAATTTAAAAGCAAATCTGAAGGGCGAAAAAAAACTGGATCAAGCAAAACTAATTGCAAAGCAATGATGGCAATACACTTGAACAAAACAAATAATGTATGGGAAGTCAGGAAATTTGTAAAAGAGCATAATCATGAATTCATCACACCTAGAAGAAGACACTTGTTAAGGGGAAATCGCACAGTCTCTAATGCACAGAAACGTTTATTATTTGGGTTTCAGAATGTGAATATTGAACAAGGCCGGAGCATTGCCTTGATCGAGAATGATAATGGTGGATTCAATAGAATGGGATGCACGGCGAGAGATCTTAAAAACCATGAAAGAGATATCCGTGAGGAAGCGAAGGGTTATGATACACAAATGCTTAAAGATAGATTTGATCTTGGTAAAGAAAAAAATTCATATTTCTTTTATGATATGAAATCAGATGAGGAGAAGTTAACACATGTTTTCTGGGCTGATCCTACTGCACGGGTAAATTATCGATATTTTAGTGATGTGATTTTTGATACGACCCATCAAACAAACATGTATGGTCTGATTTTCGCTCCATTCATTGGTATAAATCATCATAATCAAAGTATATTTATGGGGGCCGGTTTCATACCTAATGAATTGGCAGATTCTTTCACATGGTTGTTTGAGAAATTTGTGGAAGCAATGGGCCATCCTCCAGCTGCAGTGATTACCGATCAAGATTTGGGTATTGCTAAAGCTCTATCACTAGTGTTTCCAAATACTCGTCATCGATTATGTATTTGGCATATACTAGATAAAGTAAAGGATAAATTAGGTTTTTGGGCCTCTAATGTTGATTTTATGACATCTTGGAAGAATATCATTTGGAGATCTGAAAATATAGTTGAATTTGAAAATTCGTGGTTGTATCTTATGAAAGAAAATGAATTAATGTTAGAGAACGAGTTACATAGCATTGATTGGTTGTACATTATATGGGATATGCGACGAATGTGGATACCTGCTTATCATATGAAGGATTTTTGGGCAGGGGTATCAGCTAGCCAAAGGAGTGAGCATGAATGCATTGCTAAAAAGGAACATATCAAGCAATCAAACCTTATTTCGCTTTATTATTGTATTTGATCGGATATTGGCGAGACAAAGAGAAAACGAATTGTTGGAGGATCATAATAGTTTGGAGAAAAATCCGAAGCTGTAAATTGGTTCGGTGTGGAGGAGCATGTGTCACAAATTTATACCAGATCTATCTTTTATATATTTCAAGAGGAGGTATGTGCTAGTATGCTTTATAATATTACTCATATTTCAGAAGATATGACAACAATCCTTTATAAAGCAAGCTTAGTTGGAGATGAAAAGAACAAACTGTTGATATACCTTAAATCCACACAGTTGTGCTCATATAATTGTTTGATGCTCGAATTTAAATGTATCTCATGTCGTCATATCTTGGCATATCTAAAGTACAGTAACCATGTAAAATGTCCAAATAATCATATTTTCAAAAGATGGACTAAAGATTTGAAGAGGGGAATTCTAGTGGGGGAAGATGGATGTGTCGTTGGTGATAGCAATCAAGAGAATATTCAGGAAAATTCAACGAATTAACTCGTTTGGCCAACACATTTATAGATAAGGGGTTATCTTTTGATGGTGCATTTGATTTTGCATTATCATGGTTGTAAGGACTGAAGCAAATGCCTAGCTTGGAGAATAAGGACATGAATGAAAAAGAACAAAAGGAGACAAAAAGAAGAGAAAGAAAAAGAAAAGAAAATCTACTTTAGAAATCGATTTGCATGAGCCTAATCAAGCCATAACGAAAGGACGGCGCAAAGGGAAGCGAATGAAGTCTGGAATAAAGAACAGGAAAAAAGGAAGAAGATGTAAGTCTTGTGGCAAGAAAGGAGTCAAGCATGATGCTCGAAATTGTCCTAAGAAAAAATCAAGGTAATGATTTTGATTGGTTATATTTTTTTATAAATTAATCCGGACATTTCGGTATTAATGAGATCCATACAATACTGATTTATGTACTATTTTCTATTGAAAACTACTCCAGACAGCAGAATTGTGATTTGTTGGCTACAAGCTCTACAGAGGACTTTGACGATGAAGATGAGGCCCAATCATCAGAGGATAAAAACTAACTTATGCTCAAAACTTTTTCCAGGTGTTCTTTTGTTCTCTCATGACAAATGGATTGTACATTTTTTTGCGGCGTGCCTCAGCTGAAAACAAGTTGTGCAATTGTCATAGGATTACTGTAGTAAGAGCTTTTAGTTTGTTGTATATCCTTATAGTCTTCTCCTATTTCTATCCTCCTCATTTTAATATTCAATATTTGCTTTTGAGATGTAATATTAACGATAATTTTTCTGATATATTGCAGGGGTTGGAAATGCTGCTACATGGTGAACAAATAAGTCAGTACCATCGTTGAAGACAATAAAACTCAATTTGTGATGAGCCAAATTGCAGAATTTTTACATTAGCAATCTTTTCTTTTTTTTTAGGATTAACAAGTGTACCTTCAATTGAGTGTGAATTGTCGTGAACCTAAATTTTATATTGGTACTTTGTACAACTACTTCAATTTCATTCAACAAATTTATCTTTTCTTTTAAAATGTTTCGTTGCAGTTGAGAAATTTTTGGGTGGATTTTTTTTAGTTCAGGAAGAAACTTAATTGTTCACTTATGTGGACCACATGAAATATGATTTCTTCTGCATTTATATACAAGGATACACACCCTCAAACGGAATTACTATAGAAAGCGATCATGCCATCATTATATATCAATCAAAGTAGCCAAATTAAATTACTTCAGGAATTTTCTCCCACCTTTATGCAAACGTTGTATCAGATTCTGAATTAGGTACTAAAAAATACAAGAAATTGACATAAAGTAGAAACGTTAGTTAATTAATTATCAGTATGGTTTATGAAGCATGCTAGTTGAACCTGTAGTTAGCACAAAATCAACCCAAAAATAAATGAATTTAGACAAGGAATGTTGATTTTTATTATCGGAGTAAACTACATAAAGCCGATTGATAGTTTTCAGTTTTCAGATCTCATGTTATTCTACTGGATTGTTTGGTATGAACTGGTTGGTTAGTTACATTAAATTCTGATGAACAAGTATGATTTTTAGTTTAAACAAATAGTTAGTTAATACGTAATCTTAGTTATAAGAGTTTAAATTCTGATGAACAAGTATGATTTTTAGTTTAAACAAATAGTTAGTTAATACGTAATCTTAGTTATAAGAGAAACAGATATCAAATAAAATGTGTTAATGAGCTAAATTGCAATTTACAAGAAACCCCCATTTGAGCGAAATATTTTAAGTTCAAGCAGAACCTTATCAAAATGATGCAAGTTCAAAATATCTTTGCGAACCAACTAAAAGCAATTTCATGAGCAATGAAAACCATAAGTGCATCAGTTTAGATAGAGCAATAGAATCATATTGATAATTAATGAGGACCAGAGATAGGCCTAAAATAACATAAATGAGGAGTCAGCCATGTCCATTAAGGATATGATAATTGTTAGTATAATGAAGGCGGCGTGTAAGAAATTAAGGAAGATAATGGAAGAAAACGAGAAGGGTGCCTTCAATTGAAGCGACCGGAAAAAAAGAGGATCGCCTGCGACTGTGAGGAAGACGAGGAGAGCGAGAAATAGGGGCGGGGAAAAAACGTGGAAAAATATTAGGAGAGCGAGAAATAGGAAGCAGGGAAAAAAAGTGGATCCCTAAAATCATGGAATTTAATATTTGTTCCATTAAGAAAATATTTGTTAAGCTATATTAATCTTAACCATTGAAAGTAAACATAAGATCCAACGGTTCTCATTCAGGTTCGCGTTTTTAAAAACGTGAACCCGTCCTATAGGATTCGTTCTCTCTCTCTCTCTCTCTCTCTATATATATATATATATATATATATATAATGGAAGAAAGGTGCCATAGAAGAGAATTTCCTCTTATGACGTCGAAAAACACATTTCATGATTATTTCCTATGATCGGCATTCATCATCTTTATCATCTAAGATGTGGATACGCTAAGTTTTATATAATTTTACCACCTTTTCACCGTGATTTAGTGGGTGCAAAATTAACGGTTTACCGACAATATAACTTTTTACATTGCATATTCAACGGTAAGATGGTAGAACTGCATGAAATTTGGTGTATCCAAATCTTAAATGTTAAAGATGATGATGGATGCCAATCATCAAATAAAATGTTGGATGATTAGTTTTTTTGACGCTTCCTCCTATGACCTCTTTCCTTCATTATTCTTATATATGTGTGTGTATATATATATATATCATGATTATTTCCTATGATTGGCATTCATCATCTTTATCATCTAAGATGTGGATACGCTAAGTTTTATATAATTTTACCACCTTTTCACCGTGATTTAGTGGGTGCAAAATTAACGGTTTACCGACAATAGAACTTTTTACATTGCTAATTCAACGGTAAGATGGTAGAACCGCATGAAATTTGGTGTATCCAAATCTTAGATGTTAAAGATGATGATGGGTGCCAATCATCAAATAAAATGTTGGATGATTAGTTTTTTTGACGCTTCCTCCTATGACCTCTTTCCTTCATTATTCTTATATATATATATATATATATATATATATATATAGAGAGAGAGGGAGAGAGGAAAGAGGCCATAGGATGAAATTTCCTCATATGGCGTAAAAAAATGCACCATCCATGACTTTTTTCTACCACCAACACCCATCATCATCTTTATCATCAAAGATGTAGATATACCAAATTTCATGTAGTTCTACAACTTTTCACAGTTGAATTAGCAATGTAAAATGTTCTATTGTCGGTAAACCGTTAATTTTGCATTCACTAATTCAACGGTGAAAAAGTGGTAGGACCACATGAAATTTGGAATATCCACATCTTAGATAATAAAGAAGAAGATGATGCGTGCCGATCGTCGAAAAAAATCGTGGAGGGCGACATAAGAGGAAATTCTCTATAATGGCACCTCTATCTCTCTCTATATATATATAGGAGAAGCTAATTTACTCTTAGGACATAACCAACTTAGTTATGTCCTGTAGATAATGACATCAATTGCCCTTCACTTAAAGAATAAAGTAATAAAAGAGTAAAGGTAGGATTGTCCATTCAAAACTATGCATAGAGTAAATATACATGAAAGGATCTCATTAATTAGTCATATCTTATCTTTCCGTGAAAATAAAAAATAAGAAAATTTTCCTCCTGCTTTCTTCTCTGCTCTAGCGTTTCCATTAAAATCTCCCCCCTAATCTTGTAATTACACTGCAAACTTTTATCATCCCCTCCTGATTTCGGTTTAGACTTTTAAGGAAAAAATATTTAGTAGGATATGATATCTTCTTAAAGTTATTCTAAAAAATCCTTTATTAGAAAATGACAATTGTATCCTTGCTTTTCCTTAAAATGAAGGGCAATTGATGTCATTATCAACAGGGCATAACTAAGTTGGATATATGTCCTGAGAGTAAATTAGTCTCTCTCCACACACCCACACACAAACACAGAGAGAAGGAACTTCATCATTGCACCCCCGCAGAAGGGTGAATGAGAGAAGAAGAGCAAAGGTGGTGAAACCCCCGGTGACATCCCTGGAGTGTCAAGTTTCACGATACAATATGGGTAAAAAGGTCAAGCCAAAAGGATAGCATGAATATAAGTGGGCTTATATTTTTCATAAAAATTAAAAATAACATATTAAAAACAGTGGGCTTATGTTATAAGGATAAAATACACATGATGACATGAACACATCAATGATAAGCCTTTTATCCAATTGTATGGGCTGGACTCATGAATATAAGTTCTTGTTCTATCCTTTGTTCTTGTAGCACCAGTAACCAACATCCTATCGCTCTTATCCAGTACACCAACTAGTTCCATTGTACATGTCCAAATCACCTCACGTGGTTTTCACTCATCCAATCCTCAATTGATGCGATCACTAATTTTCCACAAATTCACTTATTTTCTCTTTCCCTCGACACCCAATCTTCCATCTCAACATCTTAAATATAACACAATTATCTCTAGGACATATTGTTCCCAAATACTCTACGTAGTAACCCAAAAGGCATGCCTGACATTATATCATCCAAAATACATTACCTTCAAAGAATGTGACGTCTCATGCATAACCAGAGTGCGGTTTTAGGAAAGAAATATTTTGGTTTAAAAAAGACAGGCAAGAGACGATAGGAAAAGTCTTCAAAAATAAACAAAGAAGAGTTAGATTAGTGAAGGGTGGTTGTAATGCAACATGTCAAAAACACATTATTTTACAATATACATATATAATATGAAACTGTATTACATTGAGTGAAAGCTTGCAGTAAATACGTACATGTATGAGGGATTTTATCCAAGAGTAAGGGTGGGTGAAAGCTTGCAGTAAATAATATATGTATGAGGGATTTTATCCAAGAGTAAGGGTGAGGGCCTCCCATATTTACCCACAAAAATACAAAGGGAAAAAAAGAAAGGTAGCTAGCAATTATGATCGACTTAAAAGGAAAATGATCACAACCCTGAATAGTGAAACCAAGTAAACAAGTTAAAATCATCAAAATCTCTCATTGAGTCTTACAGGAGAAGAACATGAATGGCACACGTATCCTGCTGGCGCTGTTTGCGGAGGAAAACTTTGAATATGTGACACCAGGCAGCTAGTGTGCATAACATCTGAAACCATCAAAAGACAAACAGTCAGAGTAGTATCAGTTCAGCTAGTGTGCATAAATTATTCCTGTACGGCGCGGAAAAGAAAGTATCACATACGCAAGCAACCCAATCGAGTAGTATCAGTTCCTGCTTCAAGCACAACATTACATAGAGAGCATGTAGGAGGCCAATCATACTCTCCATTAACTACCCAGTCAGAGTAATTTCTTACCTAAAAAGGAGGAAATAAGTGGATGTGATAGCATAAAAACTGGTCAAAAGTAGGATCTGTAACTACAAAGCAATGAGTATGAGCATGCATGTTTTCATGCATATGAACTGAGGGATACATTTAAATACATAAAATTTTAACATATGCATCCTCATTGCATTCAAAACCAGACCAGAAGCAATTCATATCTGCATATATCTAACAGATAAGTAGTTGTTGGTGAACTCTTTCATAGTGAGAGATGTATTCGCTGGTCTACAGAGGAAACCAGTAGCGAAATCATCGAACCCTAAGGGCAGATGCCAATGTCCCGGATATCCCCTAGAAGCCCAAGTGAAACTAATTAGAATCCCTTAGGAAACATTGCGGAAAGTTTAAGGAACTTCAGCAGTATTCTCGAATGGTGCCACCTTTTATCATTGCCATCAATCCTTATCAAGGATTCATCAATATTGAAAGATTGTACTCCAGGTTTCTCGGTGTATTAACAGCATATCTCTAACCTTCTCAACTATTAAATGGCACTTCTAGATGAATCCATATCCTTATCCATCCTTTGTGATCTGAACCGTTTCTTCAAGGATTCGGATTGGCATCACATGCAAATGCATTGCCTCCGTTTGCATCTACATCCAATGGAGTTATTTATACGTTTGTTCATGATTCTTATTTAGCAATCTCTATAAATTCTTTTGTGCTTCATTATACATATTCCTTGTTATTCCACATTTTTACTTCCCCAAATTTACAACTCACTACTGTAATAGACTGCTTTATGCTGATTATCTAGAATAGAGAATGAACTTGTAGTTCTTAAATTAACTGAGTGTTATGTTTTTAGACGATTTCCTAAAGCCACTGCCAGAAAAGCCTCGCACTTGGTTGATTTGGCAATCTACAAAAATTTTAATTTTCTTCCAGGTCACTTGTTCGTCGCCACTTCTACAATATATTTGGAATGTTATTTCATTTGGATCTATCTTTGGTTGTGCCTCAAAGAATAACTTAATTTCCAAAAGAACTTAATTCACAATAGATGTCAGGCGTAAAGTTGCTTACATGTCCTACCCAATTTCTAAAATAATCATATCATTGAAGTGTGTTATAACATCCGCTGTTTCAGCTATCATCCCATGCCCGAATAGCAAAGACATAAGCATATCAATAAGTACCGTCAATTGAAAGAAAATACAAATATAACAACAAATATTTTATCTCGAACCAAGTATAAAACACACCACTGGCATAAAAGGAGCTAAATTTAGCATTTAAAATGTGATAATTTCAGCAAATACACAAATAATCAATCACTGTATCACTTCAAATAGCAAAACCATAAAGAAACAAAGTTTAGAATGTTTACCACACAAATCTGATGCTCAGGAAAACATATGCATTCTCCGCAAACAGGAACCTTGTGCACGAAGCAATAAATCCTGGTCGCCTGAAATCATAAGAACTCATCCTATTTCATAAATCTAAACTAAAACGACTATAATGTATATCATCAACGATCTACTGCAAACTCTTGGTTCAATTCAAATTTAAAACCACAAAGACATCAATTCTGATCACAGATCCAAGAACTAGACGATAACAACTGCACTCAATGCCCTAAAAGCTCCAGATTCCTCAAATCCGAATCAAATTCGCAACAAAAAATTACAATTTCGTCGATTCCACGAACTCAATTAATAGAAATCGGGATCGAATTCGACTTACCTTGCGACATTTGCAGACAACCATCGGATCCGATCGAGATTTTTGATGCGCAAGGGCTCGAATTTAGGGGTTATCAAAGGATTGATCAAGGATACGCAAAATATTATGAGAGTGATGAGAGAGAGATCTGAGATCAAAGCAAGCTAGCAAGAGCGAGGTGAGGAATCTAAACGGGGTTCTTGCTATATTAGGAGACGGTGGGGCCCACATGCGTTTTAAAGGATCCTTAGGCTCATACCGGCCTTGGGTTTTCAATCCGTCGATTATACGGGGAGTAAATTTCAGTCGGTATATATATATATATATATATATATATATATATATATATAGAGAGAGAGAGAGAGAGAGAGAGAGGGTTTTTACTATCTCTCACTCCAAAACTTCCATATTTCTAAATTTCACCTCTAAAAGTTCTTATTTCTAAATTTCATCTCTAAAATTGTCACGCCCCACTTCCCAGAGTGCGCTACGATCGGCATGTGACAGAGCCAACCATACTAACTGTGGTTAGGAAATATCTCTCCACAGTCACATTACGGCTGTCTATAAGATATCAAGAACGGTAGAAATAAAATAAACTATCTAATACATATCCATATGCCAGAATAAACAAGTCAAGAAATAATACGCAGAAGCAATAAATCCAATAAACAATAACAGCTGGAAAGTACGTCCCAAATACAGGCTCATATCAGGAAATGAAAGTACGGAAATAAAACTAAACTAAACTAGATACTAACAGAATCCCCACTGCTCGGCATGTCGACTGAAGTACTCCTGGTCGGCCTGCGACAAAGATAAAGGAATTGGGCCATACAAAACCCAGACGTCAGTGCGTCATAATATCAAACAATAAAATATAATCAGGAGGTAACAAGATATGCATGCACGAGTATGAACAGTAATGAGTGTATAACAGTAACACGAATATGGAACAGTGAAGTGTATGTGCATGCGATGAGTAATCTATGTTACTGGGTTAATTACTCTCAAGTCTTTAAAATCAATTTAATGAATCGTCGATATAACTCAATAGTATCCCGTGCATGCCCGAAACCACGGTCCAGACTCTCGGGACTGAATCCGAGACGTGCCGCTAAGCACAAAACAGGAAACATGTACAGACGAATGGTGTCAGCGGCATCATCCCAGGACTGGCCTAGCCTCCAAAACTGATCAGTATAAGCGTCGAACTGTTGAGTTACAAGTCAGGTTTCATTATTGATTTCCCCTTACCCCAAGGTTATGTGTTCAAATCAGGTATTGATAAATCTGAAGCTAATGCCGACACAGGATCAAGCAGGTACAGGTTTTGTCTATACAGACAACAGTAACGTCCATCGGGACAATAAGTCAGGGTTGTCGGCATTAGTAACAGGATCAGGTATCAAGTCAAGCAGTAGTGTATCAGGTCATGTCAGGTGGTGCATATGTATCGAACGGATGCCTGTAAAATAAACTGTAGCAAGTACGGATGCATGATAAAAGTACGGATGCACAGTAAAATATGGATGCACAAATATTTATCAGGAATTACATCTACAACTCCATGACTACGCATGATGCACATTATCAAGCATAGGGTGCTAATATATAGGGATCCTAGGCACACTAAAGAGGTTCCACAAAGCATCAACCATGCCAAATTCAAAAATTTCATGTGCCGAGAAACCCTAAACTAGATCGATAACTAGAGGTAAAGGCGAAACTACAACAAGTTAACAACTTAACTACTAAGTGAATGGAAATACAACCTTTGTAGATCCGGTACACCACTTCTTTAGCTCCGTGATGACGTCCCTTCGCTGCGATCACCGGGATCCCGGACTCTAGCGATGGTTTCGTCGGGGAAATGAGCGGGCTAGGTCGTTGGCTTCGATGCCGAAGATGATCTACGTCGAGGCAACTCTAACTCAAGCTCCATCTTCACTAGGTCATGAAACTTGTGAAGAAAACACCCAATACAACATGGCAAGTGGTAGAGGATGAAGAAATAGGAAGTGGGTTCACTTTGGATTTGGATTTCTCACTTGGAATCATCACTTGGAATTTTCAAGAAAGGTTTTCTTCTCTTCATCAAGAAGAAGAAGAAGAAGAAAAGAATATCAATTATAATCAAAATGAAAAATCAAGTGAAGAGTTATCATAATGCAACCATGGGTGAAGTAAACTCATGTAGAGAATAAACTAAGGTTTAGGTGTAATGGTTAGGTTAAGGTATAAAACAAAATGGCTAGACTTTTCAAAGCTTCATGAAGCTTCAAGTAAAGAACAAGAAAAGCCACCATTTTGTTTAATCAAAATAAATAAAAAGAATAAATAAAACACTAACCATTAACTTAAACAATGGTGTATAGCAAACACACACCCAAGTTTGCATGTATCATCAAACATGATACAAACTAGTGCACAAAAATATATCACATATACAACTTGTGCACATCAAGTGAGAAGATCAATCTTAAGTGAACCAATACTAGTTAATGTAAAGTAATATATCAAATATATAATTATACATTAAATCATTAAATCAATACTTGATTTAACGATCCGGTCATATCTCATATAACCGACTAATATCAAGTGTATCAGTATATCGAATCAACACTTGATTCGGTAACCCGGCTATATCACATATAACCGACCGATGATACAAATCTCGAGAATAGAATACAGTATCACATACTGGTATTATTCTCGGTCCTGCACATATCTCATATGCGCTCCTATTTCGTTTCGCTTGAGCCAGGAAACCTCTGTGTAGGACTCTAAAGACTCGTCAATACGCCGGCAGCAGGTGATGATCATATCAAACACCCACAAGCCGCAAGCGGTCTGCTAAACATAACGGCCACCCGGGTATTGAGCGATCAGAAGATCAACGAGCAAGCCCGCTCACACTCCTGTGAATCCAACCAGTAACACTTACCGTACAGTCCGGTCTGTTCGTCTGATATGTCGTATATCTTGCCTAGGGGTGGTAAACGTCAGACCCCAGTAGCTCGATAAGTCGTGTCGATATGAGGTCTATAACAGTTCGAGAAACTACTGGTAACACGTACCACTAAATCTCAGCAACCCTGGCCAGGGATTTCCGGTTATAGCCAATCGAACACAGCGCAACATCAACTCCCTATACCGGGAGAGACGAATCCCCTCCTATCGCTCATTGCCTCCATGTGATTCGGGAATGTACCCAAAAACCACCGTTTTGCACGCTCTCTTGGACGTGGTAAGGTGGAAATCAAAGCACAGTGGGAATCACACAAGACTCTATGACGATCTCGGGTCTACAGACTAACCTGTACCAGTGTCACCAGAGAACTGCCATCTGACGTAAGGTATAATACCATCTGGGAGTTCTCGGCGAGTCCGTCCAGTGTACCCAGTCTCCACTGAGCACCCGTATATCATCTCTGATGTCAAACACCAATGGATATGGGATCATCCATTGCCCATCTGTATGGGTTGAGAAGGTATACGCTAGTCTACTCTGGTATATCGATGCCCCGTCTCGATACACCCACGACTAGGGACCTTGAACGATGTACTTATGGACTACCATGTCCCCACTAGTATGATCCGCATCATAGTCTAGGTAGTCAAGTACACATCCTAAGGGCTTTATCAACATGTAACAGAGAGACAATCAGTGTGCACGTTAAGATAAAGAGCAACCGGATAGCATGCTATCATGTCGAGCAAGAAAGTCCTCCCTATATATGTCCTAGCATCCACTACAATATACATCCTATGTACAGTAATGGCCTCTAGGGCATACATGTAACTAACAATCTCCCACTTGCACTAGGGCCATCTGTAGCAGTGGTTGCAGTATCTCATACTCAACCATCTCATAAAAGTCCCTCTCTGGGAAAAGGCCTTTGTGAGTGGATCCGCCGTGTTGTCCTCTGAGTCTACTCTCCTTACCTCGATCACCCTGGAGATCAACTATCTCCATGATCAGGTGATGCTGCCTCAGAATACGTCTGGGTCACTGATGGGACTGGGGTTCCTGGGCCAAAGCCACACTTCCATTGTCACACAATGGTAGGAACCTAGTTCATCTCATGAACCAATATACACCCAAACTGCCTCTTTGGTAGTATCTTTAATAGCGATGTCACCAGCCTTTATCGTCTAGTTTGCCACGGTATCTAGCTTGGAACTCTTCCAACATACCGTCCCTCCACTGAGGGTAAAGACAATGCCTGCGACTGACATTCAGTCGTCCTTATCACCCTGGAACATTTCCAGTGATTCTCCCCAGGATCGATTGATACCATCTCACTACATCTAGTGAGAATCCTAACATCCAATTAGATCTATCTCATAGATCCAAAACCCAGGATTTAGGAGGTATCGCTTTGATCCTATTTGGAGAATCCTTGTGATAAGCGGAGATTGATCGAGCGTAGCATAGGAAACTCCTTCCCTATCAAGAGTATGTCATCCACGTACTCTACGAGGATCGTCACCATATTCCCTACTACCTTTTTGTACATACAAGGTTCATCTACCATTTTGATGAAGTCAAACTCTTTGACTACCACATCAAAACAGATGTTCCAACTCCGCGATGCCTGCTTTATCACATAAAACATCTTGCACGCGTTTCCGCTGCTCCCACTGTCTACGAAGCCCTCTGGCTGTGTACTTATAGACACTCTCTTCCAAATCATCATTTAGAAAAGCAGTCATGACACCCAACCACCAGATATCGTAGTCATGGTATGTAGCCGTGGCAAATAAGATTTGGATGGACTTAAGCATAGATACTTAGAAAAGGTTTCATCATAATTCATACCTGCTTAATGATGCAAAGCTTTAACAAGTCTAGCTTTGAAAGTCTCAACTTTTCCATGTACATCAAGTAATCTTCTCAAGATATACTTGCTCCTGATGGGGATTTAACCCTTCAGATAAAGCAACCAAAGTCCATACTTTGTTGGTGTATAAGGATTCCATCTCAGATCGATAAGCATCCAGCCATTCTTACAGAGTCTCACTCCTGATGGCCAGCTCGTAACTAGTTGGGTCATCATCTCATGATGCAATCCTCGCTCCCACTGTCATAGAGAAACCGAAGTATCTCTCAGGTGGATGAGGAACCCTACTAGATCGGCGGAGAGGCTGAGATTCGTTGGAAACTATTGAATCCTTTGGTTCTACCAAATCATCAGCTGCAGTTTGTATAGCTGGAACCTTTCCAGTTTTACATAACAGACCTTGCCTCGAGCTTGTCCGGATTTTTGCTTTTAGACATAGGCCGGACAACCCCAAATCTTAACTGACTTAAGAGATGGGCTCTTCCCTTACCATATCTCATATGGAGTGGTAGGCACCTGATTTGGTTGGAACGCCATTCAATAGGTATGCAGCTTCACAAGTGCATAACTCCCAAAAGGAAACAGGAAACTCAGTAGTACTCATCATAGAGCACACCTTATCATATAGGGTGTGATTGCTCCGTCCCGATACACCGACGTGCTGTGGTGTATACAGAGGAGTAATGCTGAGAGAGAATCTCATTCTCCTTTAGAAAAGTCCAAGAATTCCGTGCTCTAGTATTCTCCTCCTTGATCACATCAAAGGACAGAATACTTATACCCGTTTTGGTTCTCTACTTCTAACTTATATTCTGTGAATATCTCAAAAGGTTCGGACTTGTGTTTCAACAGGAACATATGTCTGAATCTTGAGAGATTATCAGAGAATGTAATGAAATACAAAGAACCGGTCTTGGCATGTGTAGACGGGGGACCTACATACATCAACATGTATCATCCCTAAGAGTTCACTAACTCTTTCTCTGTTTCCAATAAACAGAGTTATGGTCATCTTATCTCTGTGACATGACTGGCAAGTTTCACAAGATGTAAATTCAAACTAATTTAAATATGCATCTAAATGTAACTTTAGCCGGTCGGGTCGCATTGATATGACCTAGTCTACAATGCCTCAAGAAAGATCCGTTCATTTCTGAACTCTTCCTCTTGTGTGTGTTCTATATACTAGGAACTGTAGTTTGATTTAGAACGACAATGCTTTTAGATAACGTGCCTGAACCGATCAACTTTTGATATAGGAAATGTTCAAAACATTATCCACCAATACAAAATTATATCATTTCTTTACTAAAAGAGATTGATATGATTTTGTATATCAGGTTCGGTATCTAATGGCATTTGTTCAGAATCAATGTATTGGTAATACAGGGTGACAGTGACCAACAGACTTGGCTGCAACGCTTGCACCGTTTTCTGTCTCATAAAACTTATCACCCGTTCTCAATTCTCTACCTTTCTGTAGCCCATGTAACGGATTACATTTGCGGGATCCTAATTCGGTATCTAATACCTAGGACGTAGAGGACACTGAGAAACAGTTCTTTATTATGAACACACCCGAAGGAGATGCATCGTATGCACTTTTTTCGTTTGGGCGGCACGGGATTTCTGGTATTCCCTAATTTCCTGCTCTGTCTTATAACAATTATAAGTTGGAGCGGGACCAACGTTCCCCAGCACAGTATAACAAGCGGGTTCGGTCAATATATCCGTTTTATTATCTTGATTAAGGCGTGATATGGTCGCTACCTGGAGAGAGAGAAAAGAAAACACTCAGCGTATGCTCTTGCAAGATCAGATTGGTTATTATTTTATCTAATCAGGATGGTTCCCACCGTTTTTATCAAATCTTCCTTCAAACCCTAAAAGGAAAGACTAGCCTGGATTAATTACACGCTACAAGTTCGCCAATCTTTCAGCCAGGCCAGTGTCGGTATTTTGAGGGAGGTTCCCCGTGCTTTCGCACGGACCTAATTAAAATAAACCTCGTTTTCCCAGAGGCGTAACCCCGTTGACACCTTTCTAGACACCTACAAGATCGGCTAATTGTAATGTGTAAAACTCTCCCAGGAGTAACAATTACTCACAGCGAGTATCGGGATCCAACTATCTCATAGAAGGTATGCAATCTCATTGCAAATTTCAACACTTGAAATTTCCGATAATATTTTGCCCCTAACGTGCTATGACCTTGACGAAAGCCAACAAACCATAGCCCGGTAGTCAAGTTCAACCCGTACATTTCTTGATTGAATTAAACCCACCCGCACGACCCTTGACGATGTAAGTCCACGTTGCGACCCCCGTTCTTACGGGGAGGCGGAAACGGTATAAAAATCAAATTTTTAGCGCATGGGGCAACATGGACTAACAAAGTCGGGATCTTTTCCTAAACTAAAACTAGCAAACAAGCTAAAGAGAGTTAGCTACTCGGAAAGATGGTTATACCTAAACTTGAACTCCTTCTTCTTCAAACTTTTGTAGAGGTTGATGGTGCTTTCCTCGTCGCCTTCTTCCGTCAAAGATGGATCCACCTGAGGGTTCAACCTTCGGGCTCTTTCTCGAACTTTGAGAGAACTAGAATCTTCGGCTTGCTAAACCTTTGATCCTAGAGTGAGTAGAGAGTGTCTAAGGGGTGTTTTCTTTTCAAGGAGAGGGATTCTCAACACATGAGAAGGATTCTCCTTGAGCTTGAGGAAGAAGAAGATGAAGTGAGGAGAGAGAATAAATATGATAGAATGAGCTCTCTTTTTCCTTTTTGCAACCATATCAAAAAGAAAAAGAATTATCTAAATAATAATAATAATTCAAATGAGAATAGTTGATGGTTGTTTTGGAATGACCACTATCATAACTTCATTAAATGAATGTAAGCTAGAATCAAGGAGCATCCTTGCAAAGTAATGATGATGGTCAAACATTCAACCATGGTCAACAAGTCAACCATGGTCAACAAGTCAACAAAACCAACCATGACATAATTTCATTTAATTACTATTATTAATTGATATTTCATAATTCCACTAGGGTTTGGAAAAAGACGACTGTCAATTGTGCATACGCACCCGTTCCGAAACCCTAATGAAAAACCTCTTCCTCCGCCTCAAACAACTGTGCATACACACCTGCATTCTCGTTCCGAGGAACAAGAATACTGAGAGATAAAAGCAACCCCAAAACATATACCAGTATCTGGCTCAAACCAGAGCCTGCTAGTATAATCCGTCCGGACTCCAAAAGTGCACAAGTGCACGGATGAGAACGAACCCTGCCGCAAAAACCATGCGACCTCTACTCTGTTTTGCCCAGAGGCGAATACCCTCTGTGTGGGACTCTAAAGACTCGACACTACGCTGGCAGTGGGTTTAACCACAGACCGCAAGCGGCACTAGCTGTGCGTAACGGTCCCCAGGTAGATGCCGACAAGAAGGCTGACGAGGTGAACCCCATCTGAACTCCTACTGAGTCTGAATGTGACATTCTCCGTACAGTCCGGTCTGTTCGTCTGATACATCGCATGTCGGGCCTAGGGGGCGGTAAAACGTCAGTCCCCCAATAGCGGTACAAGTCATGTCGGAGTGAAGCCCAAAACACCCTGAGATAACACTGGAAGCCTACCAGTATATCTCGCTTGCCCTGGCCAGGGACTACTCGTGTAATGGCTCTCCTAGACACAGCGTGATGTCAACCCCCAATACCGGGAGAGACGAATCCTGTCTAACCGGCACTGCCTCCAAGTGCTTCGGGACTGCACCCAACTACCACCTGTTTGCACAACTCCTTTGAGCCGTGGTAGGGTAGTAGTCAAAGTACAGTGGGAACACACTCGAGGCAAAGTGCCAGTGTCAAGTCAGCGGACTAAGCTGTACTCATGCCACCTGGGAACTGATAACTGACGATAGGTATAATACCAACCTGTCAGTTCCCGACGAGTCCTGTCCAGTGTACTCGTAACCCAACGAGCACCCGTATACTATCTCCAGTACGACGTACTGATGGCTGTGGGACAGACCATCTCCCATACTGGGATGAGAAGCGCATACGCTAGTCTACTCCGGAGTATCGATGCCCTGTCTCGATAGTCCTGCGACTAGGGACCTGTATAAGGATGTGCTTATAGATTACCCAGCCCCCACTAGTGTGACTGCCATCACAACGCTGGTAATCAAGCAAAGATCCTAAGGGCTCCACTAATGTGTATAGGTGATATCGCAAAATAAACACATGTACACATTGAAGTAGAAACAAACCAAGTAGCATACTACTATATTGAGCAAGATTGTTTATACAAGGTGAATATCCCAAGCCTCCATTAAGTAATATACAAACTAGTATGATACAGTAATGGCCTCTAGGGCATATACACTAACAATCTCCCACTTGCACTAAGGCCATGTACTGGCGTATCGAAGACCTATCATCTCGATCAGCCGCTCGAACTGAGTCTGGGGTAGGGCCTTGGTGAATGGATCTGCAGTGTTTTCTTCTGAAGCAACCCTCCGAACCTCGATCTCCTTCCGATCCACGATCTCCCTGATCAGGTGATACCGCCTCAAGATGTGCCTGGATCTCTGATGGGACCTGGGTTCCTTCGCTAAAGCTATAGCCCCGTTGTTGTCGCAATACAGAGATATTGGGTCAACAATGGACGGAACCACCTGAAGTTCTTTCAAGAACTTCCTCATCCAGACAGCTTCTTTTGCGGCATCAGATGCAGCGATGTATTCCGCTTCCATCGTCGAGTCTGCAACGGTTTCCTGTTTGGAACTCTTCCAACACACCGCCCCTCCATTGAGGGTAAAGACAAAACCCGACATGGACTTGGAATCATCCTTGTCACTCTGGAAGCTGGAGTCAGCAAAGGCCTCGATCTGGAGGTCTTTTCCGCCATACACCAAGAACATCTCCTTAGTCCTTCTTAGGTACTTGAGAATGTTCTTTACTGCTATCCAGTGTTTCTCCCCAGGGTTTGACTGATACCGGCTTACTACACTCAGTGCATAAGCTACATCCGGTCTGGTACACAACATCGCATACATTATAGAGCCTACCGCAGAAGCGTAGGGTATAATAGACATGCGATCCCTCTCCAAATCAGTCTTGGGAGACATCTCTTTAGAGAGGGTGATCCCGTGACAAGCCGGTAGGTTACCGCGCTTGGAATCTTCCATACTGAATCTCTTCAGTATAGTGTCGATGTACCTGGACTGTGAAAGTCCTAATATCCTCTTGGATCTATCACGATGGATCCGGATCCCCAGGATGTAAGAGGCATCACCCAGGTCTTTCATGGAGAACCTGTGTGACAAGAAACCCTTGACAGATTGTAGCATAGGAATATCATTTCCTATTAAGAGAATGTCATCCACGTATAAAACGAGGAATACCACAGTTCTCGCTACAAATCTACTATAGATGCATGGTTCATCTGGATTTTTGATAAAGCCAAATTCCTTGACCGTCTCATCAAAACAGATGTTCCAACTCCGCGATGCCTGCTTTAGTCCATAGATGGACTTAAGCAACTTGCACACCTTTCCGCTGCCCCCACTCTGAATGAAACCCTCTGGCTGATCCATATAGACACACTCCTCTAAATTTCCATTTAGAAAAGCGGTTTTTACGTCCATTTGCCAAATCTCATAATCGTGGAAGGCAGCAATGGCAAGAAGGATCCGAATGGATTTCAGCATAGCCACTGGAGAAAAGGTTTCGTCATAGTCCAAGCCAGGTCTTTGACGGAAACCCTTTGCTACAAGTCTAGCTTTATAGGTCTCAACCTGTCCATCTACACCAATCTTCCTTTTGAAGATTCACTTGCATCCTACGGGTTTTACCCCGTCTGGAGCAATGTCCAACGTCCATACTTTGTTGGTGTACATGGACTCCATTTCGGTCCGCATTGCATCCAGCCATTTTACCGAGTCAACGCTCTGAACGGCCTGCTGGAAGCTAGTAGGCTCATCATAATCTATGATGCAATCCTCTCCATCCCCGTCTATGAGAAAACCGTAGTATCTCTCGGGCGGATGAGACTGCCTACTACTCCTGCGGAGCGGCGTAGGAATGTCTTGTTCATTTGAACCCTCTGGTTCCACCAAACTTTCAGTAATAGCTTGTGGTTCTGGAATTTCTTCCAGTTCTACTGTGCTCCCACTTATCTGGTTTTCCAAAAACTCAGTTTCCAAGAAGTAGGCATGACGAGAAACAAGAACTTTTTGTTCCTCTTCACAGTAGAAGAAATATCCCTTGGAGTTCTTTGGATATCCCACAAACTTGCACTGTACTGAGCGTGCCTCGAGCTTGTCCGCATGCTGCTTCTTGACAAAAGCTGGACATCCCCATGTCTTAATGTGATTAAGATGGGGCATCTTTCCACACCACATCTCATATGGTGTGGTGGGCACAGTTTTAGTAGGAACTCGGTTCAAAAGGTATGCAGCTGATTCTAGTGCATAGCCCCAGAAAGATCGCGGTAACTCAGCGTTACTCATCATGGACCGTACCATATCCAATAGGGTTCGGTTCCGTCTCTCCGATACACCGTTGTGTTGCGGAGTGTATGGAGGAGTAAGCTGAGAGAGAATTCCATTCTCTTTTAAGTAATTCAGGAACTCGGCACTTAAGTATTCTCCACCTCGATCCGATCTTAGAATCTTGATACTTTTGCCGGTCTGTTTTTCTACTTCATTCTTATATTCCTGGAATTTTTCAAAGGCTTCGGACTTATGTTTCATTAAGAAGATATAACCGTACCTTGAAAAATCATCCGTAAAAGTAATGAAGTAAGAATAACCGCTTCGCGCATGTGTAGACATTGGACCGCACACGTCGCTGTGTACGAGTCCCAAGAGCTCGCTCGCTCTTACTCCGTGTCCAGTGAACGGAGTCTTTGTCATCTTTCTTTTGAGACAGGATTGACAAGTGGCATATGATTGATATTCGAACGGATCCAAATATCCTTCTGTATGTAACTTAGTCAACCTTCTCTCATTGATGTGACCCAGTCTACAATGCCATAAGAAAGTCTGATTGATATCTGGAGACTTTCTTTTGTGTGTATTCTGGACATTGAAAATCTGTGGTTGGTTTAATACGTATATACCGTTGCTCAGTGTACCTGACCCAATCAGAACTTGATTAAGGTGAATGTTTACAACATTACTTACAAACGCAAATTCATAACCTTCTTTAGAAACCAAAGATACAGAAATGATATTACAAGTTGCGTTGGGTACAAAAAAGCAATTACGCAAAACCAAAACATGTCCATCTGACATTCCCAGGTGATAGTCCCCCACGGCTTTAGCATCCATGCTAGCTCCGTTCGCAACTCTGAGGGTCATGTCACCTGCCTTCAAAACCCTACGGTTTCTCAACGCCTGCAAAGAATTACAGATATGAGATCCTGATCCGGTATCCAATACCCAGGAAGTAGAGTTTATAGAAAGACAGTTTTCAATAATATACACACCTGAAGCTGAAGCCGCAACCTGCTTCAGTTCCTGTGTCCTGGCTTTCCAAGCCCTGCAATCTTTCTTCCAGTGTCCACTCTTGTGACAATAGAAGCATTCCTCTTTACCCACAAGCTTCCCCGCTATCTTTGTTGCCTTTTCCTTTCCCTTCGTTCCCACTTTACTAACACCGCCCCTTGGTTTGGCGGGGGCTTTCTTCCTCTTTCCCTTGGCTTTCGCCTTGGACCTAGAAGAAGAAGATCCTCCTACAAACAAAGCGGGTGTTTCCCTACCTTTCTGTAGGGTGCCCTCTGCGCTCCTCAGCATGTTGAGGAGTTCTGAAAGTTCAACTTCCTTTTCTTGCAAGTTGAAATTCAGTATGAACTGGGCGTAAGTGGAAGGAAGGGACTGGAGAACTAAATCCGTATAGAGTTCACTTTCCAACGTGGTCCCAAGTTCCGCGAGCTCCTCAATGTGGCCAATCATCTTAAGCACGTGGTCCGCTACCGATGATCCGACGGCCAACTTTGCCGAAAATAACTTCTTAGACACTTTGTATCTTGCGATACGAGACTGCTCTCCATACAGTTCTTTTGTATGAAGAAATATGGATTCCAAGTCCATATTCTCGTGCCTCCTCTGGTGTTCGTTGTCCATAGAGGCAAGCACGAGGCACTTGGCCTTCGCGCAATCAATCTCCCAAGTCTTACGGATTTCCTTATCCGCGACGCTGGAGGTGGGACCTGGGACGGGGGGAGCTTTGGTGGTAAGAAGATACCCCAGCTTGTCGTAAGTGATTGCCATTTTGACATTCCTGAGCCAATCTTTGTAGTTTGGCCCTGTCAGTATGTTTTTATCTAGAAGTAACTTAAGTCCAGTCATTTCGATTTGGTTGCTGCAGGGGGGAGAGAAGAAACACTTTAGCACGATGCTCTTGCAAGTTTAGAATGGTTTTTAATTTGTCTAAACAGGATGGCTCCCACTGTCTCTCGAATCCCTCCTCAAACCACAAAGGAAGAATTAGCCGGGATCAATCCCACCGCACAATTCTTGCTTAACTGTTCAGCCAGGCCAGTGTCGGTACTTCGAGGGAGGTTTTCCAACGCTTTCGCGAAGTTCCTTAATTTAAGAACCTCTTTTCCCTGGGGGCGTAGCCCCGCTAACACCTTTCTAGGCACCTACTAGGTTTATAGCATTGATCGTTTAGTGAGAAATTTCCTGAGGAGTGGCATATACTCACAGTAGGATCGGGATCCAAATATCATCGCGTGACGAAAATGAAGGAATCCTACCATAATCATCACACTCCAAATGGTATGCAAATCTAGCAAGTTTCAGTACTTATGAAACTCCCGATGTGGATTTTTGCCCCATGCTCTTATGACCTTGACTTTGGCCAACAAATCATAAGTCACATGTCAAGTTCTGCCCGTCGTTCTCCAGGTTAATTTGAATCCATTCGTACCTACCCTTGACTTTGGCCAACAAGGTAGTTCGACTGTTCCAAATCAACGCATCTATCTATGCTGCACATGAATACCCAATAGCTACCAATCACTATGCCTTGACTTTGGCCAACAAACATAGCTTGAATACTATTGACTATTTATGTGAAACGACGGAGGGCTACGAATGGTTTTGGTAAAACCGTGAACGTAGTGAACTTGATATAATCGATGGAACGAGATAGCTTTTAGAAGGAGTGGCTCAAGCTCCGCATTTAAAAGTTAGTTTTGAAAAGAATCGAGTGGTTTTTCGAAAGTGTTCCAACGACTTTAACTTGGTTTATTATCTTGCATTAGTTCTTTTAATGCGTGATATTCTTGCATTAGTTCTTTTAATGCGTCCCATCATTTAATCCTACCATTGCAGAAAACAACCAAAATATGACGTACGCTTATGCCATTCGCATTCGCCACGGGGTCCCGTCATCACCCGTTAGGTTACTTAACTAACGACAGAGCGGGGGCTGGGCTAGCGCGGCTGTAAAACATAAGCAACGCCTAAATATAAAGCAATGATAGACATTACAGATCACAGATGAATACATTGGATATACTAGGAATCCGCAATCCGTTCGAGCCTGCAACGAAAAACGGATTACACGGTCGCGGTGAATAGCCAAAACCCCACCCAAGACCCCTACGGGTGCGGCAAACTACCCGCCAAGTTCCCGGTAGTTTGTGCACCCCTCCATGGGTCTATCCTAGGAGCAAAAACAGTAAAAAGAATTATACAATGACGGCTACAACCCCGATCCCGTTGTGCGGCCATACAAATAATATTATTACATCAATTTACATTTACAAATGAATGAAAGAAAAACAAAAGCTCATCTCACATCCACCCCGGCTATTCACCCGCGACAGTCCAACACATTCATATACACATTACAATATCAAACACAGATCACAGAGATGTATAACCCCGACTAATCGACTTATAGCGATTAGCCGACGTTCAATACATTACATACATCACAGATATAACCAATATAGCCAAAGTGTAGCGAAGTTCGAAAAAAATACGGATTTATAGGACCCCAAAAGTAAATTTCTTTTCTGGAAAATCTGGGCACATATAACATATTTGAAAAATCCCAAAACCCTACCAGAAGAACACTGCACAAAACACGATCACATGAAGAGGCCAAACGGCGGCGGATCCGCGGCTAAGAGAATAGCTGAGGCCGCGGATCCGCGGCTAAGAGAATAGCTGAGGCCGCGGATCCGCGGCGGTTTGAAGGATTCATGGTATCGTTTTTGGTGGGTGTTCTCACAAAACCCTGAGCCGAATTTAGGAGTAAAAAGTTTTACTTTTAGAGCATAAAAAATTTCAACAGAAACTTAGGGTTTTAGAATTTCCGGTTTTGCGATTTTTCGGTTTCGAACTTCCATACACTTCGCTACCAAGCTAGTTTAAATTTAGTTAGGCTCTGATACCACTGTAAGTCCACGTTGCGACCCCCGGTTCTTACGGGGAGGCGGAAACGGTATAGAAATCAAATTTTTAGCGCATGGGGCAACATGGACTAACAAAGTCGGGATCTTTTCCTAAACTAAAACTAGCAAACAAGCTAAAGAGAGTTAGCTACTCGGAAAGATGGTTATACCTAAACTTGAACTCCTTCTTCTTCAAACTTTTGTAGAGGTTGATGGTGCTTTCCTCGTCGCCTTCTTCCGTCAAAGATGGATCCACCTGAGGGTTCAACCTTCGGGCTCTTTCTCGAACTTTGAGAGAACTAGAATCTTCGGCTTGCTAAACCTTTGATCCTAGAGTGAATAGAGAGTGTCTAAGGGGTGTTTTCTTTTCAAGGAGAGGGATTCTCAACACATGAGAAGGATTCTCCTTGAGCTTGAGGAAGAAGAAGATGAAGTGAGGAGAGAGAATAAATATGATAGAATGAGCTCTCTTTTTCCTTTTTGCAACCATATCAAAAAGAAAAAGAATTATCTAAATAATAATAATAATTCAAATGAGAATAGTTGATGGTTGTTTTGGAATGACCACTATCATAACTTCATTAAATGAATGTAAGCTAGAATCAAGGAGCATCCTTGCAAAGTAATGATGATGGTCAAACATTCAACCATGGTCAACAAGTCAACCATGGTCAACAAGTCAACAAAACCAACCATGACATAATTTCATTTAATTACTATTATTAATTGATATTTCATAATTCCATTAGGGTTTGGAAAAAGACGACTGTCAATTGTGCATACGCACCCGTTCCGAAACCCTAATGAAAAACCTCTTCCTCCGCCTCAAACAACTGTGTATACACACCTGCATTCTCATTCCGAGGAACAAGAATACTGAGAGATAAAAGCAACCCCAAAACATATACCAGTATCTGGCTCAAACCAGAGCCTGCTAGTATAATCCGTCCGGACTCCAAAAGTGCACAAGTGCACGGATGAGAACGAACCCTGCCGCAAAAACCATGCGACCTCTACTCTGTTTTGCCCAGAGGCGAATACCCTCTGTGTGGGACTCTAAAGACTCGACACTACGCTGGCAGTGGGTTTAACCACAGACCGCAAGCGGCACTAGCTGTGCGTAACGGTCCCCAGGTAGATGCCGACAAGAAGGCTGACGAGGTGAACCCCATCTGAACTCCTACTGAGTCTGAATGTGACATTCTCCGTACAGTCCGGTCTGTTCGTCTGATACATCGCATGTCGGGCCTAGGGGGCGGTAAAACGTCAGTCCCCCAATAGCGGTACAAGTCGTGTCGGAGTGAAGCCCAAAACACCCTGAGATAACAATGGAAGCCTACCAGTATATCTCGCTTACCCTGGCCAGGGACTACTCGTGTAATGGCTCTCCTAGACACAGCGCGATGTCAACCCCCAATACCGGGAGAGACGAATCCTGTCTAACCGGCACTGCCTCCAAGTGCTTCGGGACTGCACCCAACTACCACCTGTTTGCACGACTCCTTTGAGCCGTTATAGGGTAGTAGTCAAAGTACAGTGGGAACACACTCGAGGCGAAGTGCCAGTGTCAAGTCAACGGACTAAGCTGTACTCATGTCACCTGGGAACTGATAACTGACGATAGGTATAATACCAACCTGTCAGTTCCCGACGAGTCCTGTCCAGTGTACTCGTAACCCAACGAGCACCCGTATACTATCTCCAGTACGACGTACTGATGGCTGTGGGACAGACCATCTCCCACACTGGGATGAGAAGCGCATACGCTAGTCTACTCCGGAGTATCGATGCCATGTCTCGATAGTCCTGCGACTAGGGACCTGTATAAGGATGTGCTTATAGATTACCCAGCCCCCACTAGTGTGACTGCCATCACAACGCTGGTAATCAAGCAAAGATCCTAAGGGCTCCACTAATGTGTATAGGTGATATCGCAAAATAAACACATGTACACATTGAAGTAGAAACAAACCAAGTAGCATACTACTATATTGAGCAAGATTGTTTATACAAGGTGAATATCCCAAGCCTCCATTAAGTAATATACAAACTAGTATGATACAGTAATGGCCTCTAGGGCATATACACTAACAGACGAAAGCCAACAAAGCCGTACGACTACCCTAATCCAATCGCATCATATGCAGCAGATAAGCAGCATATAGCTACCGCACACTGCACCTTGACGAAAGCCAACAAATGCAACACGAATACTATATACAACTTATCTGAAATGACGGAGGGCTACGACAGGTTTTTTTGAAAACCTATTACGTAAAGAACTTGATATCGTTGTAGAATCAAATGATTTTAGAAATGGAGTGTTTTTGAGGCTTTTCTAGTTTTGCTAAAGGGGTCACTCCCGGTGAAGGGATCGTCGGCCCTTTCCTCATCGAATAAGGTGCAGGATATATCAAATATACCGCTGTGCAAAGCAAAAACTATAGAAGCAATCAAAAGGCAAACCGAGGGTTGTAGCATCTGCCAGTTATTGCTAAAGGGGTCACTCCCGGTGAAGGGATCTCGGCCCTTTCCTTATCGAATAAGGTGCAGGATGTTCTACAAGGAACACCGCGATGCAAAGCAAGAACTGTAGCTACCTGTTTTTGAAAATTCGATTCCACAATATCTTTTAGGTTTCTTTTATTTCATTAATCATATTAATGAAGTCCCATCATTTAAATCGCCTAAACATCACAGATAAATACGACGTACACTTATGCCATCCACATTCGTCTCGATGTCCCCTCGTGCACCGTTAGGTTAAGTAACTAACGGCAGAGCGGGGCAGGGCTAGCGCGGGTGTAAAACATAAGTAACGTCTATATAATATATCATATATACTATATATTGTATCTATCACAACATATCAAATGATCACATCACAGATATCGCAGCAGAAGAATCATATGAAATATTGGATATTCTAGGACGCCCGTGTTTTAATACGAGCCAGTATAAAACAAGGATTCCACGGTCGCGATGAATAGCCAAACCCACACCCCTAGACCCCTATGAGAGCGGCAAGCAACCCTACCAATTCTAGAGTTAGGAGACCCGGACTCGACTCCTCGAGTTGGTCTCCCACTGGACTCCAGAACCCGGTTACTTGTGCCCTCCTCCTTGGGTCTATCCTAATGCGGAAAAATAAATAATATACAATGGTGACATCTTCCGCAACCTGGAAGTGCCCCAATAAAAGAATATTACATACAAGTTTTTACATGAATGAAAATGAAAAACACTCATCTCACATAAAACCCCCCGGCTATTCAAACACGACGATCCAATATAACATTTGCAACAACACATAACATCATATGTCATCAACGTAAGTAAACACGCGTATCCCAATTGTCGTTGACATATAGCAACGAAACCGGCGATATCATATATTACACTTACGGTCATAGAAAAGAAAGTGTAAAACTACAACAGTTGGAATCCGCAACCTCCTTAGACATCGCATGCCTAACCATTTGAATTTCTTAGAGATCACATGCCTAATGATTATAAACCCCGCATTTTAGTCTCTTTATCGAAAACTCTTTTCAATATCAAGTCGGGCAATTCAACAAAATTCCTGACATTTTGATCGAATGCTTGTCGCAAACTTTAGTAGGCGGCCGCACCCCCGATGCCGTCGACGAAGTGCACCAAGGCGGAACACCGCTGCCGCGAGCACCTGAACAGATGCTTTCGGCGACGGGGTTCTCCTACAGTCACTTGGTCGGGGCTATGGGTGTGGCTGTCTATTAAGTTTACCCGGCGAATATCCGCATACGCTACGTGATTGCGACGGACTTTTGATCACATCAAAATTCCGTGGCAACCGATCAAGTGAGACTAAATTGCTATGTTTATAACATCCAAATCAGTTATCTCATAACTACATGTGGATTCCAAATATTGTATCACATTCCAGATAAACAAAAAATGTTAAACTTTTCGATCGAACAATCAAACACCCAAGTTTTCCCGAAACAGCTCAACACTTGAAATAAGTTTAAAAATATTCACTTCATGCCACAGTACCAACGGTCCAGCCGTAGAAGGGTCAAGCCAACGCCTCACATGTGGCACGCCGTACTGCCCCAAACCCTAAGGTTCAAAGGGCAGTTCAAGACGGTCACATAATCGAGTTAAGGTTTGTTGTCTTCTAGAGGGTCCATCGCGTTACTTGCATTACTTAGAACGTTCTTAAACTACGGAAAAATCCAACACTTGGAAATTTTCCGGCAGGGGAAAAATTAGGTATTTATATCCGGTCGAACTTTTTAACAGTTTCTAAAATATCCGGAAAAACATAAACGAAGTTAAATTATCCGATCGAATTAACGAGTCCCCAATAAAACCCTAGAAAACTCAACACTTGAGTGGAATTAAAAAATTCCCAGAAAAAAATGACAAGAAAGGACCTAAGAATAAATATGTGAAGTTTGAGGGACAAATTCACAATTTTAGCCGCGGAACCGCCGCCAAACCCTTGGTTTGGCCGCGGTTCTGCGGCCGAATTTTTGAGTTAGAGGTCCATACTTCACAGTAATTCTTAGATTTTCCTGCTTAATTTTCTGAGCATTTTTAATTCACAAAAATCCACAGTTTGAAAAAACGTACACAGAAGGGTTTTGATCGGGGTTTCGGGGTTCGATAGGATCTCTAACTTCGTCTACACTTCGCCTAAACTTCTAGCTAGGCTCTGATACCACTGTAGGGATCCTAGGCACACTAAAGAGGTTCCACAAGGCATCAACCATGCCAAATTCAAAAATTTCATGTGCCGAGAAACCCTAAACTAGATCGATAACTAGAAGTAAAGGCGAAACTACAACAAGTTAACAACTTAACTACTAAGTGAATGGAAATACAACCTTTGTAGATCCGGTCCACCACTTCTTTAGCTCCGTGATGACGTCTCTTCGCTGCGATCACCGGGATCCCGGACTCTAGCGATGGTTTCGTCGGGGAAATGAGCGGGCTAGGTCGTTGACTTCGATGCCGAAGATGATCTACGACGAGGCAACTCTAACTCAAGCTCCATCTTCACTAGGTCATGAAGCTTGTGAAGAAAACACCCAATACAACATGGCAAGTGGTAGAGGATGAAGAAATAGGAAGTGGGTTCACTTTGGATTTGGATTTCTCACTTGGAATCATCACTTAGAATTTTCAAGAAAGGTTTTCTTCTCTTCATCAAGAAGAAGAAGAAGAAGAAAATAATATCAATTATAATCAAAATGAAAAATCAAGTGAAGAGTTATCATAATGCAACCATGGGTGAAGTAAACTCATGTAGAGAATAAACTAGGGTTTAGGTGTAATGGTTAGGTTAAGGTATAAAACAAAATGGCTAGACTTTTCAAAGCTTCATGAAGTTTCAAGTAAAGAACAAGAAAAGCCACCATTTTGTTTAATCAAAATAAATAAAAAGAATAAATAAAACACTAACCATTAACCTAAACAATGGTGTATAGCAAACACACACCCAAGTTTGCATGTATCATCAAACATGATACAAATTAGTGCACAAAAATATATCACATATACAACTTGTGCACATCAAGTGAGAAGATCAATCTTAAGTGAACCAATACTAGTTAATGTAAAGTAATATATCAAATATATAATTATACATTAAATCATTAAATCAATACTTGATTTAACGATCCGGTCATATCTCATATAACCGATTAATATCAAGTGTATCAGTATATCGAATCAACACTTGATTCAGTAACCCGGCTATATCACATATAACCGACCGATGATACAAATCTTGAGAATAGAATACAGTATCACATACTGGTATTATTCTCGGTCCTGCACATATCTCATATGCGCTCCTATTTCGTTTCGCTTGAGCCAGGAAACCTCTGTGTAGGACTCTAAAGACTCGTCAATACGCCGGCAGCAGGTGATGATCATATCAAACACCCACAAGCCGCAAGCGGTCTGCTAAACGTAACGGCCACCCGGGTATTGAGCGATCAGAAGATCAACGAGCAAGCCCGCTCACACTCCTGTGAATCCAACCAGTAACACTTACCGTACAGTCCGGTCTGTTCGTCTGATATGTCGCATATCTTGCCTAGGGGTGGTAAACGTCAGACCCCAGTAGCTCGATAAGTCGAGTCGATATGAGGTCTATAACAGTTCGAGAAACTACTGGTAACACTTACCACTAAATCTCAGCAATCTTGGCCAGGGATTTCCGGTTATAGCCAATCGAACACAGCGCAACATCAACTCCCTATACCGGGAGAGACGAATCCCCTCCTATCGCTCATTGCCTCCATGTGATTCGGGAATGTACCCAAAAAACACCGTTTTGCACGCCCTCTTGGACGTGGTAAGGTGGAAATCAAAGCACAGTGGGAATCACACAAGACTCTATGACGATCTCGGGTCTACAGACTAACCTGTACCAGTGTCACCAGAGAACTGCCATCTGACGTAAGGTATAATACCATCTGGGAGTTCTCGGCGAGTCCGTCCAGTGTACCCAGTCTCCACTGAGCACCCGTATATCATCTCTGATGTCAAACACCAATGGATATGGGATCATCCATCGCCCATCTGTATGGGTCGAGAAGGTATACGCTAGTCTACTCTGGTATATCGATGCCCTGTCTCAATACACCCACGACTACGGACCTTGAAGGATGTACTTATGGACTACCATGTCCCCACTAGTATGATCCGCATCATAGTCCAGGTAGTCAAGTACACATCCTAAGGGCTTTATCAACATGTAACAGAGAGACAATCAGTGTACACGTTAAGATAAAGAGCAACCAGATAGCATGCTATCATGTCGAGTAAGAAAGTCCTCCCTATATATGTCCTAGCATCCACTACAATATACATCCTTGTACAGTAATGGCCTCTAGGGCATACATATAACTAACATAATATACCGGTAACATGATATAATATGACATGGCATGCAACTAGATATATAATAAATAACATGGATACGAACGGATATCGGAAAAACGGTAAAACTATAACATAGATGTGAAATGCCATAAACATGTAATAATTTTATACCTATAGATGTAAAATATGTTGCATAGCCTGTAGCGAGATAAAATTGCATGCGACTAGATATGTAATAAATTATACGGATGCGAACAGATATTGTAAAACTGTAAAACTGAAACATAGGATACACAATGCGATGAACATGTAACATTATTATTAATATGGATGCAAAATATGTATCATAGCATGTAGCAAGATAAACTTGCCTGTGACTATATATGTAAATAACGGTATGGATACGTACGGGTATCAAAACTGTAAAACCGGGATGCAGTAAATATGTGATATTTTATTCATAAGAATATAGATGTATTAGCATAGCATGTAGCAAGGTAAACTTGCCTGATCGGATCTCGAGACGAGATGCGTATGCTGTCTCCGACGTCGGATAAACGTCGTAATGTACACACGCGCATACGGGATAGGACCAGTGTCACGCCCCGCTTCCCAGTGTACGGCGAAGGGGACGCGACGAGGTCCGCTACGTATATACTCAGAAGTACATACGCTAAGCGTATCTAAGCAATATAAAATAAATACACAAGAAACAAGAATAAAAAAGAACAGCAACTTTTAATTATTAACATTCTTTGTACAATACATGAAAGGAAATACAACTGAAATAATAAGATGCCTAAACAGTGGTATAACAGGAAATGAAAAGTACAGAAAGGAAAAGTGTACAATGAAACTACAGTGCAGGATTTTTAATAAACTGCTCCAAGTCTTCTTGCGATGGCTCAACCTCTGCCGGGTCCAAATCACCTGACGACATTCAAAGAAGAGAGAAACAAAATGTCGTCAGCGAACATGTCGCTCGGTAAGTTCCAAAGGTATGAGGGAAGTAGGAAAAGACAGAATAAGAAGATAAATTTTAAAGTGTAAACTATTGTTGTAATGTTATGTCAACGCTGTTGTTTGTAGCTTGGTACAGAAGAATGCCAGTGTATACGAGGGGAGTCTCTATATGCCAAAGACTAGGGGCACGTATAGTACAAGGTACCATTTATGCAACGGTACAACAGCAACTGGATTCATGTTAGATGTGTTAAGTCTGACCACCTCGTGCCACCTTTAACACCTTCCATACCAATCTACCCCTTAAACCCCGCGATGTCTTATTTGTATTGTTATCTTATAAATTGTGTTGATTGTATGATTGATTGACTGACTGACCGAAACCATGATATCAGGAAACGGTTATAACTGTAGAGTCATGTAAATGGAATACTGAGAATCATGTAAAATTTATTCTTGTGATTTTTAGAAAAAGGTGGAATATTTATATTATAATAAAATAGATATTTAAATGATAAATATACATATATTTATACAAAAATAGTTTTAATAAATATTTTATATTCCAAAAATCTCATTTTTCTTAAGATGTCGTATTTTAAACCTTTCGAGACCGAATGCTCCTTGTGGAGGTCTGAATCTCGCACTACTAGCCCGAGAGTGTGCGATAAACCGCACGATCCCGAATGGGTTTCCCAAAGATGGGTTGTAGCGGCGCTTTGCAAAGATTGTAAAATACTAATCCTTTAGAAAACGGTTTTATAAAATAAAAGGTATTTATTTGCAAAGTGTAATTTTCCGTATTTTAGATTCTAGGGTTTCTTAAGCCAACTAGCCTATTTCTAAAGGTCTAAATGACAAGTCGTTAGAAGCCTCAAATCGTCTCTTCACCGCCAATTGCGGCCAGGTAAGTGCGAGGTAAGTGGGAGGCTCTCCACTACAAGTAGTGGCCCTAATTAAGTAACCACTTGCCTTAGACACACTTGCCTAGACACCACAAAGTCATATTTAGATAAACGATCGATGTCCACAACTTATCGTATTTTTCCTATTAAAGATATTGTTTAAATAAATGTATCAAACCTAAACTTTTATAGAAGGTTTTATTAAGGAAATGGTATTTTAATGTAAAATCTTGTTTTATCGTATTAGGAGTTTTCAAGATAGCGTATTATGGTTGCATATGTGTGTGTGAGGAGGTAGGTCATTACCTTGTGATCTATTTTAAGGTATAACAATGTTAAAGGGTTAAATGTGAAATTGAAACATGATGGTATTAAAGTGAAAAATACGGTAAATTGAAAAGGTTATTATTTCATGTGTGAAAACTTATTCAAATTGATTTTTACAAGTTTAATAATCATGACAAAGATATTTAGACATGATTGAATTGATAAGAAGTGAAAAAAATAAACATTATGGTATTAAAGTGAAAAAGAATACGATATTGCAAAAGCTATCATTTCATGTGAGAAATTTTGTCCAAATTAGCTGTTATGTGATTAATAGTCAACATGAATACGTTTAAGCATTATGGAATTGGTGATAAGTGAGATTTTATAGAAAACCGAATCGGAAATCGGTTTGTTCCGATTTCCGTCGGGTTTCGTAATTTCGTATTTTTTAAGAATTAGAAAGGGAGATAGAATGGGACTTACGGGTTTCGATCTATACTAAAGAGTATAGGGGAACTAGATGAGTGGCCGAGGTGTTGTTTCGTCGCCGGTTGTTTCAAAAAAAACGTCGCCGGAATTCCGTCAGAGCTTTACCGTGAACTCGATTTCAAAGTACACCCTTCTTGTAAAAATTTTGAGAGAGTAAACCTAGTGTTTTGGGATGAGAGGGTAGAGGGTAGGGGTGTCTATTTATAGGGTAGGCGAGGGTAGGGTAGGTGAAAGGTTTTTATTTAAAAAAAATTATAAAAATAATAGAAAAATCATTAAAATTGTAGTAAATAGGGTGTAATAAACTCTCGGGAACCGATCCATTAAATTGGAGTATACAGGGGAGTTTAGAAGACAAAAAGGCACATTTTTCATTTTGATGACTCGGCCGTTCGGCCGAGTCCGGCCGGCGGCGCCGGCCTTAGTCGGCAGGTCCGCCGGCCGGCGATGGGTGGGGGGTCTCCTGACGTAGGCTCTGGTATATTTACTTTTTAGGGTTCAGTTCAACTTTTGGGAGTTATGGCCTGTGGACTGTTGGGCTTCCAAGAATTTTAAAAGAAAAATAATGTGGGGCATGGGAGTTGAACTCTGGTGGCTTGGTTCAACAGTGCAAGGTATTACCAATGAGCTACAAGCTCCTTCTTGTAATTATTGTGGGAAAATAAATACTTAAAGTGGTATCAGCAACATTAAATACTCCAAGTATACTTCAAATTTAAATCAAATTTATGTATACAAAAATTGGAGTTGTTACAATCTATCCTCCTTACAAAAATTTCGTCCTCGAAATTTACAACTTTTATTTGAGGATTAGTTTACAAAGAGGTGAGGATATCTTGCACGCATTTCTTCTTCCCTTTCCCACATGGATTCTCCTGGAGTGTCTTTCCTCCACATTACCCGGACCAAGTTAACTTCCTTGTTCCGAAGTGTCTTCACTTTTCTGTCCAGGATCTCCACAGACTGTTGCTCACAAGATAAGTCGGGTTGTATAGTAAGCTCAGAATGATCAAGTACATGGCTGGGGTCACTCACATACTTTCTGAGTTGGGATATGTGGAACACGTTATGCACTCCTTCCAATGAGGGTGGAAGCGCTAAGCGGTATGCCACTTCACCGACTCGTTCGAGTATGTCGAACGGTTCAATATATCTCGGACTCAATTTACCCCGTCTTCCAAATCAGATCACTCCGCGGTTCGGAGATATCTTCAGGAATACATGGTTTCCTGGCTGGAACTCCAAGTGTCGTCTCTTTGTATCAGCCCAGTGTTTCTGTCGATTTTGGGCTATGCGCATTCTTTCCCTGATAGTACGAACAACATCAACGGTTGCTACTATCATCTCTGGTCCAAGAAGTTCCTTATCTCCGATATCGTCCCAACTTAATGGTGATCGACACTTCCTTCTATACAATGCTGCAAAAGGTGCCATTCCTATGCTTGCTTGGTAGCTGTTATTGTACGCGAACTCCACAAGATGCAGGTGATCTTCCCACGATCCTTTGAAGTCTAGCATACACGCTCTGAGCATATCCTCCAAGATCCGAATAGTTCGTTCCGACTGACCATCTGTTTGTGGATGATAAGCCGTTCTGAAGTTCAGACTTGTTCCCAAGCTAGCTTGCAGACTTTGCCAAAATTATGATCGGAATCTGGTGTCACGATCGGAGACAATGCAGACCGGTACTCCATGAAGTCTCACAATTTCCTCCATGTACTTCTTTGCTAGTGTCTCAGTTGATTGGCCAACCCGAAATGGGATGAAGTGAGCCGACTTTGTGAGTCGATCCATGATGACCCATATAGCATCGTTACCCTTTATGCTGCGAGGAAGAGCAGTCACAAAATCCATCGTGATATGCTGTCAGTTCCATTCTGGGATTGGTAACGGTTGAAGTAGTCCAGCTGTCCTGTGATGTTCAGCCTTTACTTGTTGACACACCAAGCATTTTGCGACGCTTCTGGCTACTTCACGCTTCATTCCATGCCACCAATAATTCTGACGTAGATCTTTGTACATTTTGGTACCTCCAGGATGTACTGAGTAGGGAGAGCTGTGAGCTTCTTTCATTAACTCTTCCCGAACAGGACCTTTTGGTACACACAATCTGCTGCCGTATCTCAAAGATCCGTCTTCATGGATGATGAAGTCTGTTCTGAGTCCATTCTCCACTTGTTCTCTGATCCTTTGCAACTTAGCATCACTTGCTTGAGCTGCTTTGATCTGATTGACAATGGTTGATTGAACTTGTAGATTCATCAAACTTGAAGCATTACCTGGCATGACCACTTCAATCTCCATCTGATGTAAGTCTTGTTGAAGCTTCCACTGAGCGGTGAGATTCATCGATAAGGGTTGGCGACTAAGAGCATCAGGTACTACGTTCACCTTCCCTGGGTGATATTGCAAGTTGATGTCAAAGTCCGCCATGAGTTCTAACCATCTTCTCTGCCGCATATTCAACTCCTTCTGAGTAAACACGTACTTCATACTTTTATGATCTTTGTAGATGTTCACTCGTTCACCAAGTAAGTAGTGGCGTCAAATCTTGAGAGCAAAGATGACGGCTGCCAACTCCAGATCATGAGTCGGATAATTGCGCTCATGAGTCTTCAGTTATCTTGAAGCATAAGCCACAACCTTACCGTCTGATGTAGAACACATCCTAATCCCTTACCGGATGCATCACAATGCACTTCGAATCCTCCAGATTGATCCGGTATTACGAGAATAGGTGCAGATGTCAATCTTGACATGAGTTCTACGAAAGCTTGTTCGCATGCTTCTGACCATACAAATTCTTCATCTTTTCGTGTGAGCTTGGTCATGGGTGTTGCTATCTTTGAGAATCCTTCAATGAACCTTCTGTAATATCCAGCTAAACACAAAAAACTCCGAATGTCTTTCACTGACTTTGGTGTAGGCCATTCGCTAACTGCTGAAACTTTGGCTGGATCCACAGAAATTCCTTCTCCTGATACGATATGTCCAAGAAAACCAACTTGATTTAGCCAAAACTCGCACTTGCTGTACTTGGCATAAAGCTTATGTTGTCGAAGAGTTTCCAGGACAATTCGTAGATGCTCTGCATGCTCTTTCCGATTCTTAGAATATACCAGGATGTCGTCGATGAAGATGACAACAAACCTGTCTAAATACTCCCGGAAAACTTGGTTCATTAGGTTCATGAATATTGCTGGTGCATTGGTCACTCTAAATGGATTCACTTGAAATTCGTAATGTCCATAGCGAGTTCCGAAAGCTGTTTTGTGAATATCAGCTTCCTTGACCTTCACTTGATGATAACCTGAACGAAGATCCAATTTAGAGAAACCACAAGATCCACTTAGCTGATCGAATAAATCATCGATGCGCGGGAGTGGATACTTGTTCTTTATAGTGACTTCGTTCAAGGCCCTATAATCGATGCACATTCTGTATGAACCTTCCTTCTTCTTCACCAGTAGTACAGGTGCTCCCCAACTTGAAGTGCTGGGACGAATCCATCCTTTCGCCAATAATTCGTCCAACTGTGTTCGGACTTCCTTCAATCCTTCCGGACTTAGTCTATAAGGTGCTTTGATCACCGGTTGTGCTCCTGGTACTAAATCAATACTGAATTCAAGAGCTCGATCGGGAGGCAAACCTGATATATCGTCAGGAAATACATCGTCGAACTCTCGAACTACCTCTGGTCTTAATTCTTCTTCCGCTTGAGCTGCCGCAACTACTGCTTCCCTTGGCTTCGCTTTGTAAGTACCTGGCTCCAGGGTACGATTTCCGCTCTTGAAATAGAAGACCGGATGGTCTGAAATCTCGAATACTACCCTCCTTTGACGACAGTCGATGGTAGCATAAAAGGTTCCAAGCCAATCCATTCCTAGAACCACATCGAAGTTCGGTATGTCCAGTACTTTGAAGTCAGCATAAAACTCTCGACTGCAGACGACGACTGGACACAGGCTGTATCCCATAGTTGCCTTTAGAACGCCATTTCTGGAACTGACATTCCAGCTGGATACAAGCGGTGAGACTGGAATCGCATGGGTTCGGACAAACCGTTGCGACATAAAGCAGTGGGATGCTACAGTATCAAACAGTGCAAGTGCAGGTAGTGAAGCTACTAGGATTGTACCTAAGGTATATGGGATATATTTTAGGTATAGGGAAAGTGTGTATATAACCAGGACTAAAAGATAAGTTTGAGAAGGAAAGTTTACCAGTAATCACTTGGTCAGTGGCCTCAGCTTCTTCCACAGACATCGTGAAGGCCTGGCGCTTGGGTATATTCCTCCTGGTCTGAGGAGCATTCCTCGGAACGTTCCTTTGAGCTTGATGGAACTGACGAGGAGGTGGTGCAGCTTGTGGTCCTCTGGGTGATGCAGGTAGTGCAAGTCTTAGAGCAGGGGCTTGGATGGCTGGACGCTGTGGATAATTGTTTGCTGGCCTGGGTGCAGCAACTGGGTTTTATTTATGAAGACAAGCCCCAATACCATGAGCAGCTGAGCCGCAGATCAAGCAAAGGTTGTTCGCACGACGGCAATCTTTCGCCAGATGTCCATTTCTCTTGCAGTAGTTACAAAAGGCTAGGCTGGGTCTGCTGATTGGTGCTCCAGGACGTCTTGGTACAAAAGGTGGTCTGGACGAGGCTCCACCTGCCATCTGGTTGGCAGGGCGCTTGACTCCTGCAGACTGAGGTCTGCCCCTTGCTTTTATCACTGCCTCATAACTGCGGGCAGCTTCCAGAGCATCCTCATGAGTCAAAAATTTTCCTGTGACTAGAGCAGCCTGAATTTCCATGTCCAGTCCTTGTTGAAAGCAACGGGCTCTGATCTCGTCCGTCGGTATCAAATGTGCCGCGAATCTGTTCAAGGATAGTGTTAGCTGTGTGGTATGTGATATTTAAAACTGAACTATTGCGACATATTTTACCGGCTTAACATGGTGAATTCAGCGTCGTATTCATCTACCGATTTGTCCCACATTGATTCTTGCTGTAGATGAATGAACTGCTGCTCCATGGCAAACCTGGCAGTCACAGGGAAGTATTTCGCGCCGAACTTCTCGCGAAACGTTTTCCATTCAATAGGCTGTGCAAGATGGCTCTCTTCCGCCTTCCACCAGTTGCGAGCGTTGTCCGTGAGTTGTAGTTTCGCTACACGGACCCAGCGATATCTAGCACTTGTGCTGCGGCCAGATCATCCTCAATACTTTGAGCCCATTCCTCAGCTTCCAGTGGGCTCCCCTTTCCTGAGAATTGCTTCGGATGTAAAGCCCTGAATTGCTTTACCCCCGGAGCGTCAGTCTCGGGACGGTTCAAGAGTTTTTGCTGTCCCTCGAGAAGGCTGCGGACTGCCTCAAGTAGCACTGTTTGCTCGGTAGGTGGCGCAGGAACAGCTGGTGTGAGAGGTAGTGCTGGAGGTGTATTGTTGACGTCGGTGCTGGTGTTGTTTGGGGAATCCATAACCCTGAAGAAAAATTTGGGTTAGGACAGATTCAAGTACATGAAATGATAAGATTCAAGGAATAGAAATTTGTAAGATTCAAGAAACATGAATTGTAAAGAATGTTTTAGTTGCTGGTTCTTGTGTTATATTGCTTAGGTTGTTCACGCAGACCAGAACTGCATGATAGGGATTCATACAGCTCTGACCTGCATGGGCCACCAACAAAACTTGTCACGCCCGGCTTCCCAGTGTACGGCGAAGGGGACGCGACGAGGTCCGCTACGTATATACTCAGAAGTACATATGCTAAGCGTATCTAAGCAATATAAAATAAATACACAAGAAACAAGAATAAAAAAGAACAGCAACTTTTATTTATTAACATTCTTTGTACAATACATGAAAGGAAATACAACTGAAATAATAAGATGCCTAAACAGTGGCATAACAGGAAATGAAAAGTACAGAAAGGAAAAGTGTACAATGAAACTACAGTGCAGGGTCTTCAATAAACTGCTCCAAGTCTTCTTGCGATGGCTCAACCTTTGCCGGGTCCAAATCACCTGACGACATTCAAAGAAGAGAGAAACAGAATGTCGTCAGCGAACAGGTCGCTCGGTAAGTCCCAAAGGTAAGAGGGAAGTAGGAAAAGACAGAATAAGAAGATACATTTTAAAGTGTAAACTATTGTTGTAATGTTATGTCAACGCTATTGTTTGTAGCTTGGTACAGAAGAATGCCAGTGTATACGAGGGGAGTCTCTATATGCCAGAGACTAGGGGCACGTATAGTACAAGGTACCATTTCTGCCACGGTACAACAGCAACTGCATTCATGTTAGGTGTGTTAAGTCTGACCACCTCGTGCCACCTTTAACACCTTCCGTACCAATCTACCCTTTAAACCCCGCGATGTCTAGTTTGTATTGTTATCTTGTAAATTGTGTTGGTTGTATGATTGATTGACTGACTGACCGAAACCATGATATCAGGAAACGGTTATAACCGTAGAGTCATGTAAATGGAATACTGAGAATCATGTATAAGGAATATATATCCATGGTTCGGTTCAGTCAAGTTGTATAAATTGATAATTGTATTCATGGATTCATGTGTTCATTTTGAATTGGAATCTTGTAGATTATAAATTGACTTGAATCATATTCAAGCCAGATTAATCAGACTCAAACCCGAGTCAGATAATCAGAAATGTGAATCGAAGTCTTATAATTGCTAGGGTCCTTAGGGTAATTTATAAACTTGAGGAGGTTTTATGTAAAAATACTTTTATATACTTTTCAAAATACTCCTCAAGTATTTATTGTTCGTCTTTAGAGTTGTAATGAGGGTGAATTTTATGTTGTGACATTTCTAGTGAAAATATCCTAGTTTTATAAATAAGGGTATTTATTTGTAAATTTGAAGTTCATGGTATTTTAGTGTAAAATTTATTCTTGTGATTTTCAGAAAAAGGTGGAATATTTATATTATAATAAAATAGATATTTAAATGATAAATATACATATATTTATACAAAAATAGTTTTAATAAATATTTTATATTCCAAAAATCTCATTTTTCTTAAGATGTCGTATTTTAAACCTTTCGAGACCGAATACTCCTTGCGGAGGTCTGAATCTCGCACTACTAGCCCAAGAGTGCGCGATAAACCGCACGATCCCGAATGGGTTTCCCAAAGATGGGTTGTAGCGGCGCTTTGAAAAGATTGTAAAATACTAATCCTTTAGAAAACGGTTTTATAAAGTAAAAAGTATTTATTTGCAAAGTGTAATTTTCCGTATTTTAGATTCTAGGGTTTCCTAAGCCAACTAGCCTATTTCTAAAGGTCTAAACGACAAGTCGTTAGAACCCTCAAATCGTTTCTTCACCGCCAATTGCGGCCAGGTAAGTGCCAGGTAAGTGGGAGGCTCTCCACTACAAGTAGTGGCCCTAATTAAGTAATCACTTGCCTTAGACACACTTGCCTAGACACCACAAAGTCAGGTTTAGATAAACGATCGATGTCCACAACTTATCGTATTTTTCCTATTAAAGATATTGTTTAAACAAATGTATCAAACCTAAACTTTTATAGAAGGTTTTATTAAGGAAATGGTATTTTAATGTAAAATCTTGTTTTATCGTATTAGGAGTTTTCAAGATAGCGTATTATGGTTGCATATGTGTGTGAGAGGAGGTAGGTCATTACCTCGTGATCTATTTTAAAATATAGCAATGTTAAAGGGTTAAATGTGAAATTGAAACATGATGGTATTAAAGTGAAAAATACGGTAAATTGAAAAGGTTATCATTTCATGTGTGAAAACTTATTCAAATTGATTTTTACAAGTTTAATAATCATGACAAAGATATTTAGACATGATTGAATTGATTAGAAGTGAAAAAAATAAACATTATGGTATTAAAGTGAAAAAGAATACGATACTGCAAAAGCTATCATTTCATGTGAGAAATTTTGTCCAAATTAGCTGTTATGTGATTAATAGTCAACATGAATACGTTTAAGCATTATGGAATTGGTGATAAGTGAGATTTTATAGAAAACCGAATCGAAAATCGGTTTGTTCCGATTTCCGTCGGGTTTCGTAATTTCGTATTTTTTGAGAATTAGAAAGGGAGATAGAATGGGACTTACAGGTTTCGATCTATACTAAAGAGTATAGGGGAACTAGATGAGTGGCCGAGGTGTTGTTTCATTGCCGGTTGTTTCAAAAAAAACGTCGCCGGAATTCCGTCAGAGCTTCGCCGTGAACTCCATTTCAAAGTACACCCTTCTTGTAAAAATTTTGAGAGAGTAAACCTAGTGTTTTGGGATGAGAGGGTAGAGGGTAGGGGTGTCTATTTATAGGGTAGGCTAGGGTAGGGTAGGTGAAAGGTTTTTATTTAAAAAAATTGTAAAAATAATAGAAAAATCATTAAAATTTGTAGTAAATAGGGTGTAATAAACTCTCGGGAACCGATCCATTAAATTGGAGTATACAGGGGAGTTTAGAAGACAAAAAGCCACATTTTTCATTTTGATGATGGGTGGGGGGTCTCCTGACGTAGGCTCTGGTATATTTACTTTTTAGGGTTCAGTTCAACTTTTGGGAGTTATGGCCTGTAGACTGTTGGGCTTCCAAGAATTTTAAAAGAAAAATAATGTGGGGCATGGGATTTGAACTCTGGTGGCTTGGTTCAACAGTGCAAGGTATTACCAATGAGCTACAAGCTCCTTCTTGTAATTATTGTGGGAAAATAAATACTTAAAGTGGTATCAGCAACATTAAATACTCCAAGTATACTTCAAATTTAAATCAAATTTATGTATACAAAAATTGGAGTTGTTACAATCTACCCTCCTTACAAAAATTTCGTCCTCGAAATTTACAACTTTTATTTGAGGATTAGTTTACAAAGAGGTGAGGATATCTTGCACGCATTTCTTCTTCCCTTTCCCACGTGGATTCTCCTGGATTGTCTTTCCTCCATATTACCCGGACCAAGTTAACTTCCTTGTTCCGAAGTGTCTTCACTTTTCTGTCCAGGATCTCTACAGGCTGTTGCTCACAAGACAAGTCGGGCTTTATAGTGAGCTCGGAATGATCAAGTACATGGCTGGGGTCACTCACATACTTTCTGAGTTGGGATATATGGAACACGTTATGCACTCCTTCCAATGAGGGTGGAAGCGCTAAGCGGTATGCCACTTCACCGACTCGTTCGAGTATGTCGAACGGTCCAATATATCTCGGACTCAATTTACCCCGTCTTCCAAATCGGATCACTCCGCGGTTCGGAGATATCTTCAGGAATACATTGTCTCCTGGCTGGAACTCCAAGTGTCGTCTCTTTGTATCAGCCCAGTGTTTCTGTCGATCTTGGGCTATGCGCATTCTTTCCCTGATAGTACGAACTACATCAATGGTTGCTACTATCATCTCTGGTCCAAGAAGTTCCCTATCTTCGATATCGTCCCAACTTAATGGTGATCGACACTTCCTTCCATACAATGCTGGAAAATGTACCATTCCTATGCTTGCTTGGTAGCTGTTATTGTACGCGAACTCCACAAGATGCAGGTGATCTTCCCACGATCCTAGTCTAGCATACATACTCTGAGCATATCCTCCAAGATCTGAATAGTTCGTTCCGACTGACCATCTGTTTGTGGATGATAAGCCGTGCTGAAGTTCAGACTTGTTCCCAAGCTAGCTTGCAGACTTTGCCAAAATTGTGATCGGAATCTGGTGTCACGATCGGAGACAATGCAGACCGGTACTCCATGAAGTCTTACAATTTCCTCCATGTACTTCTTTGCTAGTGTCTCAGTTGATTGGCCAACCCGAAATGGGATGAAGTGAGCCGACTTTGTGAGTCGATCCACGATGACCCATATAGCATCGTTACCCTTTGTGCTGCGAGGAAGAGCAGTCACAGAATCCATCGTGATATGCTGTCAGTTCCATTCTGGGATTGGTAACGGTTGAAGTAGTCCAGCTGTCCTATGATGTTCAGCCTTTACTTGTTGACACACCAAGCATTTTGCGACTCTTCTGGCTACTTCACGCTTCATTCCATGCCACCAATAATTCTGACGTAGATCTTTGTACATTTTGGTACCTCCAGGATGTGCTGAGTAGGGAGAGCTGTGAGCTTCTTTCATTAACTCTTCCCGAACAGGACCCTTTGGTACACACAATCTTCTGCCGTATCTCAAAGATCCGTCTTCATGGATGATGAAGTCTGTTCTGAGTCCATTTTCCACTTGTTCTCTGATCCTTTGCAACTTAGCATCACTTGCTTGAGCTGCTTTGATCTGATTGACAATGGTTGATTGAACTTGTAGATTCATCAAACTTGAAGCATTACCTGGCATGACTACTTCAATCTCCATCTGATGTAAGTCTTGCTGAAGCTTCCACTGAGCGGTGAGATTCATCGATAAGGGTTGGCGACTAAGAGCATCAGGTACTACGTTCATCTTCCCTGGGTGATATTGAAAGTTGATGTCAAAGTCCGCCATGAGTTCTAACCATCTTCTCTGCCGCATATTCAACTCCTTCTGAGTAAACACGTACTTCAGACTTTTATGATCTGTGTAGATGTTCACACGTTCACCAAGTATGTAGTGGCGCCAAATCTTGAGAGCAAAGCTGTAGGGTTTCTAGGCACTCTCACAAGGGTCTACAAGGCATCAACCATGCCCGATTTAAATTTTAGACGTGCCGAACAACCCTAACCAAGATCGTAGACTAGAGATTATGCGAAAACAATAAGCAAGTATACAACTTTACTTCTAAGAGTTTGGGATTACAACCTTTGTAGTCCGGTCCTTCACTTCAATAGCTCCGTGTAGTAGTCCCTTCGCTGCGATCACGATCATCCAGACTCTAGAGAGGCTCCCGCGAAGAAACGAACGTGTTTGCTTCGATGACTTCAAGGCCGAAGATGATCTACGTCGACGAGACACTGAATCAAGCTATTCCTTCACTAGGTCATGAACTTTGTGAAGAAAACACACTCTACTACATGGCATGTGGTAGAGGATGAAGAAGTAGGAGGTGAGCTCACTTTATAATTGATTTTCTCACACTTTATCTCAAAACTCCATTAGAGCTAGCAAGCTTTTTCATGGAGCTTGAAGAAGAAGAAGAAGACTTGTGAATAATTCATCCAAATGAATTATTGCACCCATGGTTGAGTTAAGACCTCATGGCTAACTCATGTAGAGAATTAACTCATGGCTATTGTTAAAGGTTGGGTTTGATAAATATCTTAAACTAGACAAAAGGGTTGACTTTGTCAAAGCTTATCCATAAGCTTTTGTGCAAGTTTTAGCATAACAAACTCAATCTCTTTTGAATTATCTTAACATAAATAGAAACCCTAACTTAACCCTAGCATTGTGTTAATCTCATACACCCATCTTGTATGTATCATCAAACATGACACAATCCATGTACACAAATGTACATATCGTATATATATACAATGTGCACATCATGTGAGAAAAGAAAACAACAGTGAGCTAAATATTAGTTAATGTATTATAATATATCAAATATATAATTATATATTAAATTATCAAATCAACTCTTGATTTAATAATCCGGCTATATCACATATAACCGATTAATATCAAATACAACATCTTATCGAATCAACGCTCGATCCGATAACTCGGCTATATCACATATAACCAATCATATCACACATCGCGAGAATATAATGCGGTATCACATACTCGTATTAATCTCGTTCCCGCACATATCACATATGCGCTCCTACTCCGTTTTGCTTGAGCCAGGAAACCTCTGTGTAGGACTCTAAAGACTCGTCAATACGCCGGCAGTAGGTGATGATCATATCAAACACCCACATGCCGCAAGCGGTCTGCTAAACGTAACGGCCACCCGGGTATTGAGTGATCAGAAGATCAACAAGCAAGCCTGTACATTCTCCAGCGAATCCAATCAGTAACACTCCCGTACAGTCCGGTCTCTTCGTCTGATATGTCGCATATCTCGCCTAGGGGTGGTAAACGTCAGACCCCAGTAGCTTGATAAGTCGTGTCGATATGAGGTCTATAACAGTTCGAGAAACTACTGATAACACTTACCAGTAAATCTCAGCAACCCTGGCCAGGGATTTCCAATTATAGCCAATTGAACACAGCGCAACATCAACTCCCTATACCGTGAGAGACGAATCCCCTCCTATCGCTCATTGTCTCCATGTGATTCGGGACTGTACCCAAAAGCCACCGTTTTGCACGCCCTCATGGACGTGGTAAGGTGGAAATCAAGGCATAGTGGGAATCACACAAGACTCTATGACGATCTCCGGTCTACAGACTAACCTGTACCAGTGTCACCAGAGAACTGCCATCTGACGTGAGGTATAATACCATCTGGGAGTTCTCGGCGAGTCCTTCCAGTGTACCCAGTTTTCACTGAGCACCTGTATACCTTCTCTGATATCAAACACCAATGGATATGGGATCATCCATCGCCCATCATATGGGTCAAGAAGCGCATACGCTAGTCTACTCTGGAGTATCGATGCCCTGTCTCGGTACTCCCACGACTAGGAACATTTGAAGGATGTACTTGGCGACTACTCTGTCCCCACTAGTATGATCCGCATCATAGTCCTGGTAGTCAAGTACTCATCCTAAGGGCTTTATCAACATGTAATATAGAGACAATCAGAGTACATGTTAAGATAAAGAGCAACCAGATAGCGTACTATCATGTCGAGCAAGAAAGTCCTCCCTATATATGTCCAAGCATCCACTACAATATACATCGTATGTACAGTAATGGCCTCTAGGACATACATATAACTAACAAAAGCAAGAAGATGACCACGCTGGCTGGGAACGTCCACTGGGTCGCCCGGATCGTCGGCGGCGGCACGGCTCCGGCACGGCTCCGGCGATGATCGGAAAATACGGATTAAGAAATTAAAGAAAAGAAAAGGAAGAAAGGAGAAGAAGAGAAGAAGAAGAAGGAATGGGCTGGGTGACTCTGGTGTTGTTTCGGGGTCAGAGGAGTTGGAAAGGGGCGAAGACGATGAGGGGTTGTCGGCGTGGGGTTTGCCGGTGAAGGGTAGTGGTTGTGGTTCTTGATGCAGGGAATGGGCTCGGGTGTGCAAGGAATGGTTCTGGAGTTGCGATGTTCTGGTTTTGGCGTCAGAGGAGACGAGGAGGGGGTGACAACAACGGGGATGGGAGGTGAGGTCGGGTGACGGTGTGGCGATGGGTATGACGACGACGAGGGCAGGCGAGGTCGTGGGCGAAGGCGTTGGGTTGGTTGCTGTGGGTTTCATGGTCGGGCTCGAGGTCCTCATCGGGAAGGAGGTGAAGGGGCGAGGAGGTCAAGGAGGTCGTGGTGACGAGGGCGTTGAGGCGGCGACGGCGACGAGGCGGGCGCGAGGCAGCGGTGTGGGTTCGAGACGAGGAGGCGGGAAAAACGAAAATGAGAAGGAGAAGGAGAAGGACGTGGGTGAAGAATAATAATTAACAAATATATATATATATATATATATATATATATGTTTATATAGGATATATATATATATAGCTGTTCAGTCAGGATTTCAAAAGGATTATATAAAATATAAAATATAATATATTAATATATATATATATATATATATATATATATATATATATATATATAGAGGAGAGAGAGTGAAAGAGAGATATGTGATTAGGGAATATAATTTTAGTTTAAAATCATATATATTAACAGTTGAAATATAATATTGATTATATTTGAGATTTTGGCTAACACAAAAATAATCCAAAACATGCTCGGGTCGGGTCTAAAATTACGGTTTAAAAATATGGATAATATACGTGTCAACCAAAACCAAAATAGGATATCCGGATAACGAAAATGCATACCCCCAAGAACGGATACACGTAGCGTGCATGTAGCGATCCAAATGGGTCCGTTTCACTAGACGGAACGAGAACAAGAGTGCGGATGCCACGACAGGGTTAGGGATATGATGCAGGCTATGCTAGATATTTTTAAAAAATATTATTAGATTATAATTGTATTGTTAAGAAAAATGCGGATGCCAGATATAATGCAGATATACAAGATATACGACATGACAGTGCACGGATCCTCATAGCTAGCCGGGATAAATCATAAGCATGAATTAAGACGGGTTTTCAGCAAGCGGGTCGGGTCGGATGCAAACATAGATTCCAATTACACTATTCACACCCATAATAGTAATAAATCAAGAAATATTCATAAATAAAGAAATACCTAAAACAGAACTGATATAAATAAACTAGGGTGTTACAAAAATCTTGAAGTTGTTCATATATCTCCCCTTGGTTGGTTTTGCAAAAAATCTTAAATGAATATTCTGATACTCTAGTTAACATACCGTTAAGTAACTATTAAAAGACAAAAATACCCTTAAAGTCATTTTCTTCTTTCTTAATTTAGGATTAGAGTAAGATTTCTCTTCAATTTCAAATTAGGGCTTTTCTTTATATAAAAAATTAGTTTTTTCTGATGAATTTCCTAGCGCCTTGCTGCTAATCCGCGGCCTTTGTGGAACGAAAAACTTTAAATTTTATAAAACGACGCTAGAAACTTAAACCCTAGAATATATCCAATCACTAAAACTAGCTAACTAAAAGGTTTTATACTACTCGGTTGGGATTACAACCTTTGTAGTCGTGTTCTTCATCTTCAAAACCTCTTCTTTAACTCCTTGGAACTCCGGGATTGAGCTTGTAGGCCAGTGTCACGTCCCACCCCCAATATAGAGAGTATTGTCCGCTCTGGCCGAAACCGCACGGTTTTATCCTTCGGGGCGAACCGGACCCAACCAGGGGCGGAGGTCACCCATCCCAAAACTTCCCTGGCTTGAGCATGCTTAACTACGGAGTTCTCAAGCTTCTGTAGTGCCAGTTCACTTAAAAGGCGCCTCTGTATTAAAGAGTGGTATCATTTCATTTATAGTTCCTGATTTGCTCTCTTTCAGAATGTATTATGAAGTTTCCCCATTCTTCTACAGTGGGTCCCACAGACTCAAGAGGTGGCCCCCATGAATTCAAGAGGTGCCCCCCGCTTTCTTGTCATGACACTTGGCGTGACACTTTGTTCCGTGTGGCACTTTATTCTGTGAGTAAGAACCGGGTCCCGACATCCTCCCCACCTTTGAACAATGGTTCGTCCTCGAACCACAGACCTACTATTGAGGGACCAACTCTGATGCCATTCTGTCATGCTCCACCCCCAATATAGAGAGTATTGTCTGCTTTGGCCAAAGCCGTACGATTTTGTCTTTCGGGACGAACCAGACCCGACCAGGGGCCACTTCCCGGGAGGTCACCCATCCCAAAACTTCCCTGACCTGAGCACGCTTAGTTCTCAAGCTCCTGTAATGCCGGTTCACTTAAAAAGCATCTCTGTATTGAAGAGCGGTATCATTTCATTTATAGTTCCTGATCTGCCCTCTTTCAGAATGTATTCCGAAGATTCCCCATTGTTCTACAGTGGGTCCCAGGGACTCAAGAGGTGGCCCCCGCCCCCTTGTCATGACATTGGCGTGGCACTTTATTCCGTGAGTAAGAACCGGGTCCCGACATCCGGTCTTCCTTGGTCCTAGATGATCCACCCGAAGGATATGGTTCAAGGCTCTAGCTTCACACAAACAAGCAAGTAAAGCAATTAGGAATCACAACTTGCTAAGAAGTGAAACCTAGATATGTAGTGTATGAGTTATAGTGTTTATCTATCTCTTATCCCTTGATTCTCAACTTATGAGAGTGCAGGGATTAAGAACATGGAGGAGGAGAAGCTCAAATGCTAGAGCAAGAGTGGAGAGAAAAAACACAAGGGAGAGAATGAGATGGCGAGAATGAAATCCTCTATACAAATCAAGCATAACAATTATGGTTTTATTAAAACCAATTTTGCATTATAAAAATGCAACCATACTTGAATAGTGTAAGCAAATGAATTAACAAGTCATTTGTCTACACCCATCACCATTCCTCACCTCTCTCTTTCTCCATGCCCCACCTTTACACCTCATTTCTATTTTAAACAAAATACAAAATTCATGATGAGGCGTCCACCTTCTAGAATGTATACTTGTATAAATACAAGAATATATATCTGTATATGCATACTCGTATTCGTATCGAAATACGAATACCAAAGAGATAGAAAAACACAATGAACGTAATACTAGAAATACATATCGAAATACATATATATACATTATTAAATCAATACATGATTTAATAACCCGGCTTAATCCTAAGCTAGCTAGTATTATTAAATCGTCCGATTAAAGTCCGTGTAGCTAGCATACTTATTTAATCGGAACCCTGTATGTATCAATATGCGGCCACCACATCATTTTTTCTGAATCAGGGAAACTCTAAGTATGGGACTCTAAAGACTCGACAGTATGTTGGCATTGAGTTACTGGATAAATCCATAATCACAAGCACGTCAGCAGCACTAGCTGTACGTAACGCCTACCCAGGTATCTATCGAAAAGGAAGGTGGACGAGCAAGCTCATCCGAACCCCTACTGAATCTATTTATGACAATCTCCATACAGTCCAGTCTTTTCATCTAAGAGTATCGCATACCGGATCTAGGGGGTGGTAAACGTCAAACCCTAATAACCCGATAATTCGTGCCGCTGTGGCTCAGGACCAATCCGAGAAACTACCGATCTAACTATCAATAAATCTCATCTGCCTTGCCCAAGGTTTTAGGTGCTAACCAACCGAACATGGTGCGACATCGACTCCCTATATCGGGAGAGACGAATCCCTAACAATTGCTCACCGCCTCTGTCACGACTCGAAGGTACGGAACGTGACTGGCACTTAAATTACGTGATGTCTAAAGGCGTAACGTAATCTAAGCAAGCCAAAATCCAGAAATTTAAACCATTTAAAGAAAATAGAGTGAAGGAAAACTTAACTTAAAAATGTGATTTGAGTATAATAAAGTCACATTAAAACATTTTTAAAATATCAAATTTCCCCAAAAATTTCGGCAGAGTTTCCTTTGTAAATACTGGCCCCAAACGGGTACAACACATTAATATACTCAAGTAATGAATAAAGGCATCCCCAAGCGGGAGCTAGCTCTTCGCCAATGGTAGAATCATAACCACGCAATATATATATATATATATATATATATATATATCATAATAGTGCAAAATAAGCATATAAAAGCAAGAAAATAAGAAAGCACCCCGTCGGCTCAAGTGAGCTCGACACCAGAGAACAAAATACAAGTTTCACAAACTCACAGTCTAAGTCACATATACATAAGGTCGATGGAGTGTACTAGATACAAGATAATATACATGGTGGCAGCAAAAGAATATCCTCAAAACCCACCTACGAGTAAGCTGCAAGTCGATGCAAATGAAGTAGAAGAGAAAGCACGTTCGCCGCTACAGTGCTGACGGGTCGGACCTGCAAGATACTGTGCACAATGGGGGTGAGTTGCCAACTCGTGAGTAGTAAGTAACATCTAATAAAGCTATCGTAAGCATGCATGCAATGCGTCACAACATACACACACACACACACACACCATTATGATGCGATGCACTAGTATGAATGCAACATGCATGCATAATCAACACGAAACCTGAATATATCTGGTATAGGAAAATCTGTATTCTTATTTTGGTAAAAACTTTGGTATAATAAAACTGGATTATCATTAATGAAATCGACAAAAAAATCCAGGTCAAACATCAATACAATACATGTATCTCAATGTCTCAATATCTCAATGGCCGTATCTCAGATCGGTTCTCAAATCTGTCATATCCCACGACTTCGGTTAGTATCCTCCGGATAACCACCGAGTCAAACATCACCGGTCGGTAGTGCTTCCCTGCCGAGCTCAATGCCTTTCTATATGATCTTCTTATCCCGAGGTACCGCACCGGATCCACCATGTACCCGCAGACGGTGTATCCCCTTCCTCGAATCGGGTAAATGATACAGCTCAAGAACCGAGAAAACTCATGGTGGACGACACATACATCATATCACAAGAAAGCCGCAACTCGCATTTTTAAAATGATAATAGGTTTATTCAATTCTTGCGGTTTTTCTCCAAAATTCATAAATCTCATAAACATGAAAATCTCCAAGAAAATCACAATATATGAACATGTCGGCGATGATGAATGTCTATAGTATCAATAATAAGAAATACGATGTGTGACTTGAAAACCATGCATGAATGATGATACAATGAGGTATATACATATGATTAGCAATCCTACGTATCCATACTGATGAAATGAATATACAATTACAAGTTACATATCATAAATCGTGCAAATGCTCAAATACTGATTTAAGCAAGTTCTATAGTGTTCGTGACATAGCAATTATCAATGGTGTGTGTGTTCGCATAAATAGTGCACGTGCGGCATGAACCAATGGTCATGGTGCAAGTGTCCTATGAGATAATATCATATATATATAAGATGATGCAATGCAATGAGATGAATGACTAGAAGACTACGCATATAAATACAAGCACTACTAGTAATCCTAACTATCGGGCGCCTCGCGCCATCCAGACGATCCCCCCATAGATGTGTATATCTACTTACCGGGATGCCTCGGTTAATCTGATCTGATCACAGCCTTGCCGCGCCGCGTCCGACGTTTCTGCACCCGATCCTAGAATCGCACACAAGTAAATAAGAGGATAGTTATATAAATAGTCACGGACACAAGCGATACAAGACAACCAACATACACTAACTAGACGCGCACATACTTGGTGTAAAAAAACGCGCACGACATCGCTTCGAACCACAACTAGGGGTCGCTATGCATAGCAACCACTAAACCTAGAACCCAATTGTACCAATCGCGCACTCACATCACATTACATGTTTTAGAAATTAGGTTGTAGATCATCACAACCTCAAACTAAATTAAAAGCTATTTATTATAAAAACCTAGTAAGCAAACAAATGGGATTTTGGTGCAAAACTAGGTGTTTTAGCAAACCTAGTGGCCACAAAGCTCATTTAATATCTTAATTAGGCCACACGATTACTAACTAAATTTTAATCTCATCTATTTACACACTGATCATGAAATTAGTTTGCAAGAACACTTAACTAGAACAATTAGAAGTAACGATTAGCAAATTAACGACTAAATTAGATTTTGTAAAGCCACTAGATAATAATTTACACCTAGCTAACTTAACTTAGTGGAAAAAACCCTAATTTTAACCCAAACCCTTCTCTTGAAAACTCAAATCTTGTAATAAAACTATTTTAACATCTAATTACAATTAGATTTAAGCAATTAATCAACAAGGTAACCATTGTGTTAAGATTTATATCTCAAAATTTTAGAGATCAACTTGCAAACTAAGCCTCCCAAAATGCCATCTTGCTCCAAGATCCAAGCTAGTTTAGGCCAAGAAATTTTGGGTGAAGGTTTAATTATGAATTAGTAAGATTTTGTGTGGATTTTTGATGAAAATTTAAGGATTTTTGAAGTGGAAATGAGATGGTGAAATGGGGAATGGGACTGCAGGGATCTCGGCCAGAAATGGGGGAGGAAAAGAGAGAGTGAGGTGTTGTGGTGTCAAGTCAAGAAAACCCCATTATCACATCTATTAACTTTTATCTTAATTAATTTATTTTCTAATTAACCCTTTTCCTAGAATTCTCTAGAACCATGGAGAAAATTTAAAAAGAAAGGATATGTTGCAAACTTGGTATTAAGTTGTCATGGTGCACTAATGTTTAATTAACTCATTCTAATTTGTAATTATCAGCAATTTAGTGTATAAGTGAAAGCTTAAAATAATATTTAAAAAAATAATTAATTAAGAAAAATATTTAAGTAAACTAGCAATTAATAAGTGACTAATTAAATACCAATTACTAGCAATTACATAGTTAAAATAGATATATTTAAGTCTATGTGGAAAAATAATTATATCTTGGTTTTTATGGAAAACACGTATTATCAATAATTAATACATAATTAACCTAATCGAATTTTCAGAACGTTACAACCTCCATGTGGCTCGGGACTAAATCCAACTAAAACTTGTTTGCACGACTCAGTAAAGCCGTGATAGGGTAGTAATCTAAATGGAACTCACATGGGACAAATAATGATCTCAGGTCTAAAGACTAACCTGTACTCATGTCACGTGAGAACTGCTATCTGACGATAAGTATAATACCATCTAGAAGTTCTCGGCAAGTTTGTCCAGTGTACTCACCCCCAATAAGTACATGTATATGATCTTAGGTGCCACACACCAATGGCTATGGGACCAATCATCACCCCTCGTTGACGTCTAGAAACGTATACACCAGTCTACTCTGGAATATCGATGCACAATCTCAATACTCCCACGACCACGGACATTTACAGATGTACTTATGGACTACCTAGCCCCCACATGTATGATCGCCATCATAACACTGGTAGTCAAGCAATAATCCTGTGGGCTTTATCAGCATGTATTAGCGATACGTAATAACAAGTAAAACATATACACATGTTAAGATAAAGACAAACCAAATAACATACTATTATATTGAGCAAGGTTGTCATGTACATACATATATCCAAGCATCCACTATATATATACAATAATGGCCTCTAGGGCATACATATCCAACAATGTCCCACTTGCACTAAGGCCAGTTATTGGCATATTGATTACCCAACGTCTGCACTAGGGCCATTTGTTGGCGTATCACATACCCAACATCTCAAATAGTGTATCGAACTGTATTTGAGGGAGGGCCTTTGTGAATGGATTCGCCGTGTTCTCTTTTGTATCTACTCTCCGCACCTCGATCTTCCGGTGATCTACGATCTTCCTAATCAGGTGATGCCGTCTCAATATGTGTCTGGATCTCTAATGGGACCAGGTTCCTTCGCTAAAACCATAACCCCATTGTTAGCGCAATACAAAAGTATCGGATCAACAATGGACGGAACCACCTCAAGTTCAGTAATGAACTTCTTCATCTGGACTGATTCTTTTGCGGTATCATTGGCAACGATGTATTCAGCCTCCATCATCGAGTCTGTGACGGTGTCCTGTTTAGAGCTCTTCCAACAGACCGTCCCTCCGTTCAGGGTAAATACATAACCCGAGACAGACTTGCTGCCATCCTTGTCACTTTGGAAGCTTGAGTCGGTAAAAGACTCCACCTGGAGGTCTCCATTAGCGTATACCAAGAACATCTCGTTAGTCCTTCTCAGGTACTTAAGAATGTTCTTCACAGCTATCCAGTACTTCTCCCCTGGGTTTGACCGATACCAGCTCATAACGCTAAGCGCATAAGTTACATCTGGTCTGGTACATAGTATCACATACATTATAAATCTTATCGCTAAAGTGTAGGGTATAATGATCATGTGAGCCCTCTCTTCGTCAGTTTTGGGAGACATCTCTTTGGAGAGAGTGATTCCGTGCAAAGCAGGTATATTACCGCGCTTGAAATCTTCCATACTAAACCTTTTTAGTATGACGTCTATGTACCTGGACTGTGATAGTCCCAACAATCTCTTAGATTTATCTCTGCAGATCTTAACTCTCAGAATGTAGGAGGCATCTCCCAGGTCTTTCATGGAGAACTTTTGTAAAAAGAATAGTTTGACCGACTGCAGTATAGGAATATCATTTCTTACCAAGAGAATGTCATAAGCATACAAGACGAGGAATACGACAGCCCCCCCTCCACAATCTTCTTGTAGATACATTTTTCATTCTCGTTTTTGATGAAGCCAAATTCTTTGACCGTCTCATCAAAACATATGTTCCAACTCCGCAATGCCTGGTTTAATCCATAAATGGATTTAAGCAATTTGCACACCTTCCCGCTGCTCCCACTGTCTATGAATCCCTCCGGCTGATCCATATAAATGCACTCTTCTAAACTTCTATTTAGAAAATCCATTTTAACGTCCATCTGCCAGATATCATAGACATGGAAGGCATCAATGACAAGTAGGATCCAAATGGATTTCAGCATAGCCACGGGAGAAAATGTTTCGTCATGGTCCACACCGGATCTTTGATGAAAACCTTTTGCAACAAGTCTAGCTTTATAGGTTTCCACCTATCCATCTACACCAATCTTCTTTTTGAAAATTCATTTGCATCCAACAGGTTTTACTCTAGGAGGAGTAACATCCAAAGTCCAAATTTTGTTGGTGTACATGCACTCCATTTCGGATCGCATAACATCCAACCATTTTACAGAGTCCTTTCCGGAAATGGCCTGCTTGAAACTAGTAGGATCATTTTCTTCCAAGAAACAATTTTCTCAATCTCCGTTTATGAGAAAACCGTAGTATCTCTCGGGCGGATGAGAAATCTTCCCAGATCTGCGGAGTGGCTGAGCTTCGTTCGGGATTATTGAATCTGGAGGTTCTACCAAATTTTCAGTTTCAGTTTGTAGTTCCAAAATTTCTTCCAGTTCTACCGTGCTCCTACTAATTTCTTTTGCAAGAAATTTCATTTATAAGAAAACGGCGTGCTGAGCAACAAACACCTTCTGTTCCTTAGTGTGGTAAAACATATATCTATTTGAATGCTTTAGATATCCCATAAACTTACACAAAACTGACCGTGCGTCTAATCTGTTTTAACATAGACTGGAAAACCCTATATCTTAATTCGTTTAAGACATGGTTTTTTACTATTGGATATAGGTGCCCTCAAGGTAATTATTGTAATTGAAGGAGGACCAATACGAGAGAGCAATCCTACTCGAGATGGTAGTATGCTATCTGGTTTGTTTTTATCTTTCATGTGATGTGTTTTATTCTCTATCATATATCGTTTAGACATGAGATAAAGCCCTAAGAATTTGCTTGACTATCAGGATGATGATGGAGATCATACCAGTGGGGCCTGGGTAGTCGATAAGCACATCCTTAAATGTCCATAGTCGTAGGAGTATCGAGACTGGGTATCGGTACTCCAGTTTAGACTGGTGTGTAAGTTTCCTGACCCGGTTGGAGGGCGATAGTTGATCCTGTAGGTATTGGTGTTTGACATCAAGGATTGTATATAGGTGCTCATTGGATGAGTTACACTAGACAGACTTACCGAGAACTCCTAGTTGGTAATATACCAATGTCAGACAGCAGTTCTCTGGTGACATGAGTATAGGGTAGTACCAAAGGAGCTGAGATTACCATAGTGTCTCATGTGTGTTCCCACTATACTTAGACTTCTACCCTACCATAGCTCAAAGGAGTCATGCAAACAGGTTTTTGTTGGGTATAGTCTCGAAGAACGTAGAAGCAGTGAACGGTCGAGGGGATTTGTCTCTCCCGGTATAGGGAGTTGATGTCCCGCTGTGCAGGACATGACTACAAGCATAAGTCGATGGCTATCGCAGTGAAGATAAACTGATAAGTGTTATTAGTTGTATCCCCAGTTGGTTATCAGTCCTCTGTCTCATGACTTATCGAGTTATTGGGGTCTGACAGATTCCAAACTCTAGATCTGATATGTGATACTCTTAGACGAAGAGACCGAACTGTACGGTAATGTCACCGATAGACTTTATATGGTTCAGATGAGCTTGCTCATTGACCTTCTTTCGATCAATACCTGGATAGCCGTTACGTGCAGTTAGTACCGCTGACGTGCTTGTGGGCTATGGATATGATCCTAACCTAGTGCTAGCGTATTATCGAGTCTTTAGAGTTCCACACAGAGGTTTCCCAGCACATGCGAAACGATGCAGAGCACGTATAGAGATACGTACATGAGTTCGATTAAACACGTGTATTTGATACATGTATTTTAATCGGGTGTTAATTGATATTAGCCGATATATATGATATAACTGGATTATTAAATCAAGTGTTGATTTAATAATTAAATTTATATTTATATATTGATATATTGATATATTATTTAATATCATGCTCACTTTATTATTTTCTTCTCTTTATTAATATTTATATTTGATATAAATATTATGACATGTATTTTGATACATATGAGATGGGTATATAAGACTTACAGGGTTTAAATGAGAAAATTTCTATTCTTTCATTTATTTCAAAATGGTAATGAGTCACGAAAAATGGATGCTTGTAGACTTCTTTAGTTTCTTCTTTTATGGCTCATTTTACACAATGATTTTTTCTCATCTAAAACATTATCTTCTTCATATTCTCATCTCTTCCATTGCTAGCTCTCTTGATTTTCTTCAAGTGAGAAAATAGAAAAAAAGAGAAAAATTAAGTGAGCGAATCATTCTACATTTCCTACTAATTATTCTTAGCAAGTTTAATTAGTGTGTTGCTTCATTTTAATGAGATCAATTTGAAACTAAAGCTTGTGTTGGAGTTATCTCAAGGTGGATCATTTTCGGAAAGGAGATTATCGAGCAAGTTTATTCTGGACTTCGTGGAGACTAGTCGGAGTCCAAGGAGATGTGGCTAACGCGCTGCAAAAATTGTAGTATCTTTAAATTTGTAGAATTAGCTCACTAGTTTTGTTACATGTTGTAGTTGTTGTTCATGATCATATGTTTGTTTGTAGTTGCTCTCTAGATTTTTAAAATTATCACTTTCACCAGATAATAAACCCTATTTTAGAGGGCATAGTGAACTTACAGTGGCATTAGAGCCGGTCCAATGACTACAACATGTTTTCGTGGCGAAATGAATCTCTAAATCTATTTTATGATGCATATTAAAAACTATTTTTTATGTGCTTCAAAAACTATTTCATTTTAGTGTTTTTTGTCGCCCCCGGGGTTAATTGAAGGGTTCAATATGAAGTTAGAGATGTTACGGAAGTTAGAGAGGGGCCACCCCCACTCGGGAGCACCAATTAGTGCTCTCGGGGGAGAGTGAACATCCGAGAGCACCATTATGGTGCTTTCAGGTCAGCCATGACCCGAGCCCACTTTTTAGTGGGTTTGGGCCATGGTATCTCTCGAGCCTTCCAAATGTCGATCTAATTTTTCCCCGGGGCTTCACAAAAAATTTGGACGCGTTTCGGGTTCGTTTCGACGCTAAAAAGTGATGATTTTTGTGTCGAAGTGAATAGTGTTTTTCAAGTGTTGAAAATTAATGTTTCGGTTTCGAAGTTTTTGGGATTCATTAGCCATTTGCTATGAGTTGAATAGATTAAAATGTTTAATAGATATAACTTGTCGGCGTATGCGATACACGGTGCTTAACGTCATCGATTTGATGCGATCAATTCGACGGGATCACACACATATATATATTGTGATACTTGTTTTGAATGTGTTGGATTGTTGTGAAATGAATAGCCTCATGTGGAATTGTGATAAGTGTTATTTCCATTCATTCTTATAGCCATCTTGTATATTCATTAGTTCGGGACGAGCTCCAACTTGTGGCTGCCGTTTCCGTTATATGTATATTTTTTGTTTCGAAACTTAGCGGTTCACATGTGGCCATAGTCCCCGCATGATGTATTTTTATTTGTTGGGACACGATCAGGTTGCGATCATTGCTGCCGTTGTATTAATACAGGTTTAGGATCATCCCGCGGAGAAGCGCATGAGCAACCAAATTCTAGATTGCAGTGGGTGGCTATCTCAAGGAGTTGAGATTGGGTCGTTCGAGTTTAGGATTGGTGGGTTGCTTGCCGCGCTTGTAGGGGGTATATGATAGACCCACGGAGGAGTGCTCAAGTCACCTGATTCGAGAAAGTGTTGGGTGGCCCCCTCATGATAATGATGTTGGGTTTCCTTGTTTCTTGAGTTGCCTGGTAGCTTACCGCACTCGTAGGGGTCTGCTTTTGGCTGTGCACGAGCTATTCACACGACTGAGGAATATCACGTTTTGTTTGATGGCTCGAACGAAACGCGGGATTTCTAGATAATCCGGCCATTCCATCTCTGTATTTTTCATTACCTGCCCGTGATTTTTTCTCCTGCATGCTGTAATGAGATTATATGTGTGTGATGATATATTGATATATGTGATATACAAAGTATATATATAAATGCTATATACGTTTTGCACCCGTGCTAGCCCTGCCCCCGCTCTGCCGTAAGTTAACTAACCTTACGGTGAAGACCCGGGGCCCCGTGGCGAATGCAGATGGCGTATATGTGCATTATATTTTCTTTTCATGATTTTTCTGTGATTGTGTGAAAAGATACTAGGTAATGAGATTATCTAAATTATGGGATTGCATCAATAGGATTAATGCAAGGTTAAATAAACCTAAAACACATTGTAGAACCAAATATTAGATATTGGTGTTATAGTCGATTCTTTTACTTTGCACCGAGGTATTCGGTTAGGAATATCCCTCTTTGGTAAAAGATTGTGTTACTATAAGTTTGCAAATTGAATAGCTGTATCCTATTGCTTTGTACAGAGGTATTCAGTTAGGAATATTCCGCACCTCATTCAATGAGGTTAGAGCCCTGATCTCTTCACGGGGAATCCGCACTTACGCAGTAGTCTACGTAATTATAAATTTACAAAACCATTCGATTCTTACGATGATATCAAGTTCGTTACGTTAAAGATTTTCTTCAAAACCAACCGTAGCCCTCTGTCATTTCAGGAAGTAGAGTACTTAGTATTCGTGCTATATTTGATGATTATGTTATGGCGTAGTGTATGGTAGCTAAATAATGACTTCCTGCAAGCATGTGATGCGATTGGTTAGAACGGTCGTACGATTTTGTTGACTATTTCAAGGGTCGTGCGGGTGGATCTAATTTAATCATGAAATAACGGGTAGAACTTGACTTGCGACTTATGATTTGTTAACTATGTTAAGGTTATAAGCCGCTAAGGGTAAAAACCAATATCGAGAGTTTCAAGTGTTGAAACTTGCAATGAGATTGCATACATTCTATAGTGTGGAGTGACTTATTGACTATGTCAATATTACCACTCCGTGATATTTTGGGTCTCGATTCCCACCATGAGTAATAGATACTCTCAGGACTGGCTAATTCTTCTTTTAAGATTTGAAGGACAATTCGACAGAATAGTGGGAGCTATCCTGATTAGATAAGTTAATCAACCAATCTAATCTTGTTTAGAGTGCACAACGAGTGTCTCTTTTCTTTCTCTGGCAGCGATCTAAGACCGACCTTAAACTAAAAACTCGTAAATCAAGATAACAGAACCTTTTTACAATCAATGGTTTTGGAATGTCATGATTGCCCTATTTTACGACATAGTCGCATATATCCTTACCTCTCCCACTTCCCCTTTTATTTCCTCCAGAACACTCTGTATCCGATACAGAGATCCATATTGCTTAGAAGACTATCGTATAGTTAGATACGAACTCGAAGAAATTGTTTCAGTCGAGAATGGCCGCAGGTTTTGGAGAAAGTGAATTGTATATGATACAATTCATTTGTCTCTCCTCTCCACCTTTACTGGATACTATACATATTAGAGACCGTCTTAAACGATCTCTAATACTAAATGTACGGTTTCTAAAGAGTATTAGGGGCCGTTCTTATTTTAAACGGTCGCTAATACACTGTCGCAAAAAAAGTGGTCGCCGACACGTGTATTAGCGACTGTCTACGAACGATCACTAATATAAACAGTCGCTAATGACTTATTAGCGATCGATCGTCACAGTCGCCAATGCTGTGCCACGTGGACAAACCAACGACTTTTTACTGTTTTCTGTATCAGTGAACGGTCGCTAATATGGGTATTAGAGATCGTTTCTGTAGCTTGAAAGGTCGCTAATACCCATATATTTTTGAATTTTTTAACAGAAAATGCCTTTTCCTATACAATAATACATTTAATCATAATATAATATGCAAATATAGCGTTTCGATCACAAACAAATATATAAATACGATATATCACAAACCAATAGCATTTCCATCACAAACCATTATAAATCCAACAATTTCAACAACTCAAACAATATGAAAAATACGAAACTCTTTTCAAATCAATACAGACAATATTGTTTTGAATACAAATAATACATTACTTACTAAATGTCCAATAATATGAAAAACTCTCCAAATCGCGCGCGCAATCCTATCTCACTCAACCCTACGAACCCTGCAAATCCAAAACAAGTTTAATAAATACATGAATTCAAATCATAATTTTCAAAATTAAACAACGCGCTAGCTAGATTAATTAACACATATAAATGCGTACCTCATTTACTTCCACCACTGTCATCGCCACCAGAACCTCGCCTTGAAAAGTATCGATCCGCGTTGTCCACCAATACAAAAAAAACTCTCCAAATCATGCTCAATCCCAGCTCACTCAACCCTGTTAACCCTGTAAATCAAAATAAATAAATAAATACATGAACTCAAATCATAATTTTCGAACTGACGCTAGCTACACTAACACATATACATACGTATCTCACTAACTCCCGCCACTGTCATCACCATCAGAAACTCTCCTTGAATAATATCGAGCGGTATCTTGAAAGTCTTCCTCCCTAATTAGATAGTTAGTTTATACGCTTGATTGTAACTTACAAATATCAATCACATGCACGCACACACTCACACACTCACACGTCAACAATATACTTGTGAAAGCCCATAGGCTTACACTCAAACTTAGTTTTAAAGAGTAGAGCGTGATTCATTTTCTACTACCACATACCATTTTAGATATTTTTCGGTTTTCCTTACATGCACATATTTAAAAGATAAACTAAAAATTATTAACTAATACTATAACTGTAAGAGTGCTTACATGCACGTATTTTTCGGTTTTGCTTACGGCGTCTAGGATAGTGGATAGGTGCTCCACCTTCAAGTATCTGGAAAATCTAGTGCATCTGCTCCTTACTGCAACCCTGAGCCGACAAAAGCTCGAGTAAAACATGGATATAAATGAGTCTAACTTATAAGATGGCTTACATCAAACAAACATTACCTTTCAAACACAAGTTCCTTTTTCTCTTGTAATTTCAGTATCATTCCCTCAATTGTGCCTGCAATCACAAATCTCATGATTCTAGGAAATATGGATAGAGAGTGAAATACAAGGTACAACACCCGTCGACACTCGATGACATAGTTTCACCTCAATTCCAATTTGGGAATTGCCTGCCGATATTGTGCTGGCCGGTAACAAGATAAGAACTGCAACGACTGGGAGTGAAGTGTGACTTCACTCCTGTTCTCGCCAATTTTTTTTTGGCTTGAACCTTGTTGTTCCCTTTATAAAAATAGAGGGCAGCCCCTACGTGTCAAACACATGATCATTCACATGCAAAGCATGTGAGTAGCGGATTTAGATAGATTTAAATCCTATGACAGCCCCCACGTGCAAAGCACGTGAGCACCCCCTGCAGTTAGGATTAAATTCTATAGCGGTGCCCACATATTAAACATGTGAACACTCATATGCAAAACATGTGAGTACCGGTTTCAAATAGGATTAAATCCTATTTTAGCCCTTGCATGTTAAACACGTGAGCACCCACGTGTTAAACACGTGAGTTTTCTTGCCGCATTCTTTTGGCAGCGCTCATATGCAAAGCACGTGAGTGCCGCTGCCATATATTTATATGGGAGTGCTCACGTGATAGCACGTGAGTACCTCAATTTAAAACGCTATCATCTGATAGAATTAAATTCTATATGATAAAATTAAATTCTATTTAGGAAATATTTTCCTTGATCTTTCTAATATGGAAAGAACTTTCTCTAACAGAGAATTTTTGGATTTAAAATCCAATGGTGATAAAAATATCACCAATTAAACCATCTGATAGAATTAAATCCTATATGGGAAATATTTCACCGATCTTTTTAAAATAAGAAAGATCTTCTCTGTTAAACAGAATAAAATTCTATGTTAGGAAAATATCTTCCTAATCTTTTTAAATTAACAAGATATTCATATAAAAGAATAAAATTCTATGTTAGGAAATATCTTCTTAATCTTGTTAAAAAAAAACAAGAAATCTTCTTTGTTGAACAGAGAATGTTTGGATTAAAAATCTAACGGTGAATAAAATTTACCGGTTGATTTTTAATATCAATTTGATTGAGTATGAAATTAATCATGATATCTCAATAAGAGATTTCCTCCAATAGATTGATTTTTCTCTTCTTCTATAAATAAGAGTAAAGCGATTAAATCTAGATAGAGGAGATCCCCTTATAAGCTTCTGTAAAAAAATATAGTTCTCCACAAGCTTCCACAAAACAACAGAGAATTTAATTCTCAATAAATAAGAAAGATCGTCTTCGTCCTCAAAAGGTAAAGAAAAAAGAAGAGATCAAAATATCTCCTTTACCTATCATATCATATCTAAGGGTTTAACCCTTTAAAAAAACTTATATCTTTCTCTGGATCTGAGATCCACAAGACAAGTCTCACACAAGATCAAAATTTAATTCTCATCGAGAAGATCTTGTTTTCGAGAATTAAAGATTCAAGGGAGAACAATGGAAGAAAGAACATGAAGAAGATGGAGTTTATACTTCAGGAACTTAGTTCTCTCATAAAACAAGAACTTAGTTCTTAAAGAACCTAATCCCAGATCCTCAAAATAGTGATCTTGATGATCGTTAATAGTCAAAATACCATTAACAGAAGCTAAGCTTCGCTGAAATTTAAAAGATAAGTAGAGATTAAATCTCTAGAGAAAAAGTGCCTCACGTGAAAGGTACGTGAGCACCCAAAACAGTAGCTCATATGAAAAGCACTTGAGCATTCAAAAGAAACCATGAAGAAAGTGCCTCACATAAAGACATGTAAGTGCCTAAGGCCCATAAAGACAGCGCTTCACGTGATAGCATGTGAGTGCCAAGAACTCAGCGCCTCACGTGAAACACATGCGAGCGTTCAAAAACTCAGCGCCTTACGTGAAACGCACGTGAGCACTCAAGAAACATAGCGCCTCACGTGATATTCATGTGAGTGCTACGTGACCGAGTGCTTAGCACTGTTGGGTGGTATAGAAACCCAATCTTAGCCCAAATTGGTTAAGTCTGTGAAGCTTAACCTTCTTCTTAAATCAACCGAGCTCATATGCTCATGATATCCAATTTGATCTTGGTCCTACATACGACTAATGATCTTTCATTAATGATATCCAAGTTGATCTTAGTCTCATATACGACTAATGATTTTCACCCCATATCTTCTAAGTTAATCTCAGTCTCATATAAGACTAATAATTCTTAGATCCACCATGATCTTTTCCCTTAAATACGGGATTTGGTTCAAGGGCATATCTTTCCACACCTCTGATATATGTCATTGTAATTCCTCAATGTCTTCAGAGAGGTGGTGGGTCCCAACAACCAACAACTCCTCTTCATTTGTCCTAAACACGGGAATGTTGGATCGAAATGTCCCTAAACTAGCGCGTCGCCCTAAATACGGTGATAATGGACCGTGATGTCCTTAAACTAATATGTTTTTCCCTACGGACTGTCTCCATACTGATTACCGTATACTATCCATGGGCTATTCATATATGATCTAATGATCAGTTGAGCCCATATTCTCAGTTGTTCATAAGTCGATCTTAGTCTCATATATGACTAACGATTCTTAGATCAAACCCAAGTTTCCCATGAACGGATGGATCTCATAAATGTGAGAAATGCGTCATAAATTCATTCCCGTTGGCAAACAAAACTACCAACGCGGACCCTGTCAAGTAAATGCTTGACCCAAAACATCTAAGTCGATCTTAATCTCAAATAAGACTAACGACCTTTAGATAAATCCTAAGTTTCATATAAACCGATGGACTTCACAAATGTGATAAATGCGTCCTAAGTTCATTCCCGTTGGCAAATCAATCTACCTACATGGACCCCGTCAAGCAAATGCTTGACCAAAATCATGAAAATATATGTACAAATTTGGACTAAATCGCGCCCTACGGGCGACGTCATAAATTAATCTCCGTATACAATCTAAGGGCAAGCTCATATAAAACAAACATAACACAATACGAAGTGACCTACCGGAGCAGGAGAAAATTGTTATCGCAATGCAATAACGAAATTAACTGCAGCGGCTTGCGCCTGCAGAGAAGAGCATCTCCACAATCAAAAACCATAAAAAATGAGGGGAATCTGATAAAGTCTGTTATATCGGTCGTATCTATCCAAATCTCCGATATACGGTGCCATAAATCAACTTGGTATCTTCGAAGAGGTGGATGGATATGTTTCAAATAGCATCTGCCTCCAAATTCAGGCTAGACGTCTCAACGTCTTGTCTCTGTTTTCAGCGGTAAACAGCTCCCAGTCGCGACGGTTCTTGTCTCGTTATTGGCCAGCGTTACATCAACAGGCAATTCAAAAATTCGAATTGAGGTGAAGGTATGTCTTCTAGCGTCAACTGGTATTGTGCCTTGTGTCTCACTCTCTATCCATATTTACTAGAATTATGAGATTTGTGATTGAGGGAACAATTGAGGGAAGGATACTGAAATTACAAGAGAAAAACAAACTTGTGTTTGAAGGGCAATGTTTGTTTGATATAAACCATCTTATAAGTTAGACCCTAAAAATACCAACAGAGACGGAGCGGGACATCGAGCATAACTGCAATTTATACAAACCCATAGATATTTAATGAATTTTTACACTAAATTACCTTAAAAATTATACTAACAACAAAAGTATATACATATACACGAAACAGAAGCAACATACGTACCAGATGTGCGGCACAGATGTTTCACGCCGTTGGGGTAAAAAATTACACCCCGGTTGACCAAGTCAAAGTCAAAGTCAACTCTAAGTAAGCGGGCCCAAGCCCAGATCAAGTGGGCCCATGCCCAAGTCGAGCCCTGCGGCCGACCTCCCACATGCCAAAATGAAATCATATAATAAATAATTTTGATGTAATTTTTTATGCATGAATGTAGGAAAAATGGGCATAAAGCCAAATTTTTGTAAAGCCCATGGCTCATGTGCAAAAGAAATGAGCACAGAGGCATGGGATGGGCAAAATGCTATTTTGAAAAGCCCAAGGGGCTATATGTAAATTTGTAAGTCTATATAAAGCAACATAATCAAAAATATCAAGAACTTTTTCTCTCTAAAAAAAGTTGGGTCTGTGCCTCCTTTTCCTTCCTCAAGGTTCTAAAACTGAACGTTTTAAAATTCGTTTAGGTTAAATTTATGTTAATTAGTGATAATACGTGTTTTTCGCAAAACTTAGTTAATAATTATTTTCCACATAGTAATTATTTTCCACATAGATATAATTATACCTATTTTACTTATATAATTACTTAATTATTTTCCTTAATTATTAATCACTATATATTATTAAAACTTACACATACGCGCTAATTAAGTGTTAATTATAAATTAACATAGGTTAATTCAAGTTAAGTGCAACCATGACAAGTTAGGCACATTTTTGTAGCATGTCTTTTCTTTTTCTTTTTTTCAAATGGTCTAGAGTCTTCTAAAGAAAAATAAAGTAAGAATAAAATGAATAGAATATTGAGCATGGTGCATTAATTGAAGTATGGTGTGCATGTTACTTTATTGATTTTCCCTCACTCCACTCTCGGCAGCAACTCCTTCCCCTCTTCTCCCTCATTCATCTTTTGGCAAATACATCTCTACCTCACACAAATCCCTCAAACCTTCAGAAAATCAAATCTAAACACTTCAAAACAAATCTTTTTATGATTCTTGAGGCAAGTTTTCAATTTGGGAGGTAAGTTTAGCAAGTTAGGGTCATACCCATGTCATCTTGAGGTATAAAATCTGGTTTAGATATTTCTTTGCTAAACTTTTGGTTTATTAAGCTTAATTTATTTTTTAAGTGGTAATTAGTGCTAATTTTGAGATTAAAGAGAAAATTAGGATAAGTTAGGATTTTTATGGCTTAATTAGGGTAATTAAGAGTAGTTAGTGTCTAATAATCAAATTCATTCTGCAAATTTGCACCAAAATACCATAATGTCACTAATTAGTGTTTTAAAAACGGTTTTAATCAAGTTTTATGATACATGTAATCTGCTATGACTGTAGTAGTTTTTAAAAATCAAACAAATATATACAGTAGACTATACATTGTGTTATGAGAGTAGTATAGAAACCTGGACCCTTTTAGCCCGATTTGGCCCAGCGGAAATGCCCAAATTCCTGATTTGGCCGGTTCCCAAGTTGAGAAAAATGTTGGGGTTTTGTAGGTAGATATCTGTAGGTATGTTATGGTGTATTGTATTGCTTGTTTTTCTTGTTTCTGCTCCAGATAAAATCTGGGATTATTTATCTATATTTTTAGTGTTGTGTCTTGCGCAATACGTACGATTCGAGTCGTGATCTGGCGTGTCTGTGATAACAGCCAGATCGGGTTGGGTTGTGCGATGTTACACGCATCTTGTGCACCAAGTGCACACGTATTTTACTCGTGGTGTTGATTTCTTCATATTTTTTTGTCTTCATGTATTATCGGATGTTTAACTTTCTATATATATTGAGATTTATGCGATTCTAGGATTGGTTGCGGAGACGTCAGACGCTGCCAGGAAGGAGAAAGAAGTGATCGGATTCACTTAGCTTGAGCTCTTCAGGTGAGTAGATAAAACATCTACGGGGGAATCGCCTGTATGGCGTTAACCGCCGAAGGCTAGATTCGAGTGAGATAATCTTGTGTGAAATGTTTGTGTGTGTGTGTGTGTATTGTGATTGTGCATACGTATCTTTCTGAAAACCCTATTACCTGTTGTTCATTGTCATATTATTATTAGGATACTGCACCATTACTAACGGTTCATGATGCATGAGAACTGATTTTATGCCACACACACCGTCAGTAATTGCCATGCCACACACACATTAGAATTGCCTTGATAAATATGTAAGTATACGGTAGCGCCCCGGCCGTCATTCTGACGCCAAACGCGGAACAAAAACTTTTATAACTGGCGTTATCGCATACTATAACCCGGATCTTACCATTAACGCTAAACTAACAAACTGTAAATAGGTAGAAAGGCTATACCGATAGATCCGAGTCCTTCGGTCTTTAGCCATCATCCTACACTCCTTTGCGGCAACTCTGATCTCTTTGCTCCTCGTCGAGGTGGCACCACATCTACGGATCTTTAAACGGGCTATCGCCTCTATACCGAGGCAACTCGGTTATCAAGTCTGCTAAAAGAGATGACCAAGATGAAGTAGAAAATGAGTAGAATACTTTGTCTCAAACACCCTAGGTTTCTCATCGCATGAGAGGGGTAGGGTGGAGGTAGAAGAAAATGCTAGGGTTTGAAAATGATGAACTCATGAAACTCAAGAGAGCAAGAGAAAACTAAGCATAATAAACTTCTCTCTTTTTTTCCCTTCTCTTGTGAATAGATGAATGAGGTTGAAGTCTTTTATCAAAAACCAAAGAGAAATATCTAATAAAATATCTCTTCACAAAACAAAACTCATTAATTCTTAATGGTTCACTAGATGACTCATTACATGAGTCATTAGTGAACATTCTAGAATTGATGAGTCATAACCATGAGTCACAATTTCCAAAACCTAATTAATCATTTAAACTATAATGATTAATCCAAAAAGAAATGCATCTTCTAAAATATTCTCGTAACGGATTATGAAAATACCCATCGTCTGTATATACATACCCGTATCCGTATTCCGACCGAATACGAATACGAGAGACTAAAATATTCCGACTCAATATAATACATGGATCCGGCTTAAACCAAAGCCCACCAGTATTATCTGCCCGAAATATGACACGTGCATAAATGCACGAGCATTTTCCGAACCCTGCCAAAAAACCATACGGCCTCTACAACGTTTCGTCCGAACTTGGGAAACAATCTGTGGGGGACTCTAATGACTCATCAGTACCCTGGCAGTGGGTTTAACCACAAGTACGTCAGCGGCACTAGCAGTGCGTAACGGCTGCCCATGTACTGACCTCAAGGGAAGCCGATGAGCGAACTCATCCTGAAACCCTACTGAGCCTAACAGTGACAATATACATACAGTCCGGTCCGTTCGTCTATGAGTATCGCATATCGGGCCTAGGGGCTGGTAACGTCAGACCCCCAATAGTGGTATAAGTCGTGTCGGAGTGTAGCCCAGAACACCCTGAGATACTACTGGAGTACCTACCAGTAAATCTCCTACCTCGGCCGAGGGCTTTGTGTAATGGCTCTCCTAGACACAGCGCGATCTCACCCCCAATACCGGGAGAGACGAATTCCCTGCCGATCCGCTCACTTGCCTCCATGTGGCTCGGGACTGTACCCAAAAAAGACCTGTTTGCATGACTCCTTTGAGCCGTGGTAGGGTAGAAATCAAAGTACAGTGGGAACTCACACGAGACAAATGACGACCTCAGGTCGATGAACTAACCTGTACACATGTCACCAGGGAACTGCTATCTGACGCTAGGTATAAATACCAACTAGCAGGTTCCCGGCGAGCTCTGTCCGGTGTACTCATAACCCAATGAGCACCTGTATACATCTTAGGTGATCCAACTGACACCAGTGGCTTGTGAGACCGGCCACCGCCACTCATCGGGGTCTCGACTGTATACACTAGTCTACTCCGGAGTATCGATGCCCTGTCTCGAAACTCCCACGACTAGGGATCACTATTAAGGATGCGCTTGTAGACTATCCAACTCTCACGTATATGATCGCCATCATACTGTTGGTAGTCAAGCAAGATCCTAAGGGCTCTATCAACGTGTAATAGTGATCAGTCACCTGAACCTGTACACGACTGATAAAGGCAAACTAGATAGCATACTATCATCTCGAGTAAGACTGTGCTATCGGTATAGGTCCTTCTCAATCATTACAATCACGTACCTGCGATCCAATAATTGACTTTGATGGCACTATATCCAACAATCTCCCACTTGCACTTAAGGCTAATTATTACGATGTCGCATACTCACAGCCCGTGTGATACCGAACACCCAACTCCTCTACTAATTAGTTTCACAAAGCCCGTTTGTAAAACTATTGTGTTCGAGAAATAGCCTCAGTGAGTGGATCCGCCCTGATGTTTCTTTCTATGTCTCTCTTAATCTCAAGTTCGCGGAGAAAACCATCTCCCGAATCGAGTAATACCTGTCTTAGAATATGTCTGGATCTCTGATGGGACCTAGTTCATAAATGAACTCCAAATCCAAACTTCTTAGACTGTATCGATCACTGAAACTAATCAGTGTCCAGCACCATACCTCCTACAATATCCTCTTAGACCACATGTCCATAATACTGTCCCTCGTTAGAGGGAAAACTATAACTCTGACAATCACTCTGTCATCCGTGTCACCTTTGAAGCCTGGAATGATAACCGTCTCCCGAAGGAGGCTGCCGTCATCAAATCCGTAGAACATTCACTTATGTTCTAAAACCGCTTCCTTATATTTCTCAAGGATTGGATTAATATAAACTTATTGCATCTAGTGTAAAAACAACATCTGGTATGGTACTTGACATCTCACGATTGACTCAATTGCCTAAGCAAGTGATCTGCCAATCATGCACATCCCTCTCCCCTTTAGTCTGTAAGACACCTTTAGAGAGGGTGACTCCATCACCTGCAGGTACACCACCATGCCAGGAGTCGTCTATTCTAAAATACTATTAGAATACTGTCAAAGTACCCACATTGGGAAACTACCCAAATCTAGATCTAAAACCATAGATCTAGAAACCAGAATGTCAGATATTATATCCATATCCTTTGTGGAGAAACAACTGTGTGACAACCACAGTACAACCGATCGTAGTATATGAATTTTACTTCCTACTGTGTGTATGTCATCCAAATACCAGGACATCACACCCTACTACCTTCTTAACAGATCCATCCTCTATTCTGATGAAGTCAAAGCCATGACTGTCACATCAAAAATTAGATGATCTATCTCCGCTATATCTGCTCAAGTCTATAAATAGACATAAGTTTCTTGCCCACTATGCTTCCGCTGCTCCCACTGATCACAACAACCCTCTGGCAGAATAATATATACGTGCACTTCTAAAACTAGTTTAGAACGACGCTATACTTAACCTCCTGCCGGGTCTCATAGCCTGGAACAACAGTAGTGTCAAGTCTAGGTAAACAAGAACCTCCCTGTCACCATCCTTGAGGCTACCGGAGTACCTCTCGGGTGTCTGAGGTTACCCACCATATCTGCGGAGTGGCTAATGGAATGTCAAACCTGATTGAATCTATAGATCCTATTAAATTTTCCGTAATCGTTTGCGGTTCTGGAATCTCTTCCAGTTCTACCATACTCCCACTACTGTTTTCTGAAAAAATCCATTTTACTAAAACTGTGGCGAGTCAAGAACAATATCACCGTTGATCTTCCAGATGGTAGAAAGTCAACCCTCGACATAGCCCGGGCCAACTGATCAGTCGAAAATATTGTATTTTTAACACGTCAATTTCCCTATCATTTGCACTCATCTAGAAGTGTTCGGTATTCATATTGCACATATTAGCAAAACAGTCCTGAAATACCAGATTGCATGTGTTATACTCTAAAACCGGCATTTCGAAGGAAATTGTGTGTTTATCATGGCATCGCATCATCCTTGTATTGCGCAACACTTGTTTCGAAGTCTGTGCAGGATATTCCAGAAACCGAGCCAAAATTGTGAAACAGTGCTGATAAAATACGCCAACTCAAAGGCTAGAGATCAGGCAGTGATCAGGGACTCATTTGGAAAATTAACATATCAGAAAAAAGCCCACAAAGTCAGCCCTAAATTATCACAGAAAGCCCAAGCCCCAAGGCTTCACAAGCGCCGCGGAACCGCGGCGGCTTCATGGCTTCAGAAGCTCATATTTTCTGCACGTGCTTCCTCTAACGGCCCAAGCTTCCAGAATATTGTAGAAATACCACGTGGCTTCATCTAGAAGGCTCGGCTTAACAAACTTCATCTAGAAGGCTCTCTTTAACAAACTTTTGGAGGGAAATTCAAATTTGAAATCCTAGATCTAGGGTTTTGGATGGTCTATAAAAGAGAGCCTAGATCTAGAGTTGTTCATTCTTCTCTCTTCATCTTCCACCCACAAATTGAGTGACACAACTTGTGCCTCCAAACCCTAACCCTAATCCAAAGCCAAATTCAAGATCCTGAGTACCAAATCAAGCAAGAAGCCTTCAACCTTTTAGGAGCGGAGCCGATCTTCAACCGAGCAAGTGATCCAAGCCGATCCGCGACTCAAGGAGACGAGCGAAGCCAAATCGACGATCGAGTTCTTCCTCTTGTAGTTCTTGAGTGAATTATAAACGGAATTGTTGAAATTCTTTAATCTTGCTTTCTTTAAATTCTTGCATCATGATTCGATCTCAATTTATAATTGTGGTTCTTGTTGTGATGTTTGAGTAAAACTCCGCTCGTAAAAGACTCGAGACGATCAATAGAATGATGATGTAACAAATCTTGAAACGATTCTTAAGTCCTACGAGTTTTGTAAACCCTAGCAAATTGAAGAATCGACGACCTATTTTCGTTGCGATGCTTTCTTGATGGTGATCGCTCGAAATTAGGGATCCACGATCGATTCTTGAATTTGCTAGAGACTAGAATGTGAATGATATCGACGAAGGAACAAGGGATAAATGATGAAACCCTAGTTTCACAAGAAATCCCTAATTCTCGTCGATCATCATCGATCTAGTATCAATTCATCGATGGATAAGAATACGTAATCGCTAGATTTCATCACATCTATAGATCCGATCGATTCCTACGTGCTTCACTTCGATTCTTGATATTGGTTTGGAAATCATCACAAACATCTCAATTCTTGATTTTATTGTTTCTTGATTTAGACTATATTTTCCTAATTCTTGAACTTCAATTTACAAATCATGAATTGTTTCCTTTCTTTTCTTTAAATTTTCGACTCATCTAATTCGAAACACGAACGATTACACTTTCCCTATGGACGATCCGCACTTACTAACGCGCTACAATTCGACACCGTTATTGATTGCGGTCAAAATATTTTTGATTGTGATTTCTATATACAATTTCCAACTACACAATGGGAAATCGTTATTCAATCAAATAGCGCCGTTGCCGGGGATAGTGCGCTAATTGTTCGTATTTTGAAATTTGAGTTGAAAAGTTTATTCCATCCATATTTTTAGATCTAAATTCGCATAAACCCTAAACGTGTTGTTGTGATTTGTTGCGAGGAAATCTGGAACTTGTCGAGCTGTGGAAATTTTTTTCAGAATATACCAGAGAGCTGAGGGAGTGAACAGAAGCTTGCTGGAAAATTTTGGAGCAGTGATCAACTCACCCCACCGTGATTCCGCGGCATTAGAAACCTTACACTGCGGTTCCGCCGCGTGCTGACGTCATCACTGCACCAAAATTGCTCTGTGAGTCTCTAACTTTCTTATCTTCTCCTCTGTCTGCTCCAAATAACAATTTGCTGCAGGTTTCTTTGCAAAATTCGCAGCGCCGCAAAAAGCAAAATAAATTGTGCGTGTTTTGATTTTTGGTTGTTTGCATATTAATACGGAATTTAAGGGGCACGGCCAAATCCAGATTAGGTGGGGAGTTCATTACCCTTCCTAAGCTCCAAAAATCACAAACTTGCATCCGCATTTACCCTCATTAATTATAAAAAGATCTAGAGATGACTCTAAGGACCGTCGCGCTCACTTAGGACAGAAGAAGGGCGTGGGTAATTCATTGCTTATCCGTGTTTCTTTTGTGGTGTCTAAGGCAAGTGTGTCGAATGTTAGTGGTTACTTAATTAGGCCCACTACTTACGTAGTGGAGAACCTCCCACTTACCTGGCCACAGGAGAGACAAAGAGGCAGTGGAGGATTGATCCTGCGACTTGTCTTTTGGTAGTTAGGAGCGGTCTAGAGCTTTGACCTAGGTGACCACTAGAATTAGGGTTTTGCTTGTTGCATTTATTATGATCGCATCATTTTTTTCAAAAATCCGTATCATTTTTTCAAAACAAACACTAACACTTCATTTCCTCTAATTATACCAAAGCTACCACTTGTGCTACAACCATTTAGCACAATGTTAGGCTGGACACGGGATTCTATTTTCCGTCTTGTCCGCGTTTCTTTTATCGACCCCAGAGTCGGTAATTCTCCGTCTTCTCCCCCACCACCCACCACGACCGCGATGGACCCAAATCCATCAAACTTTAACACCACTCTGCCATCGTTCGCAGGTGCGCAGAATCCTCCACGCATTTCTCTCCAAGAGAGATGCTATCCTACACGTGTTCCCCTTCCCACCTGTCTGTCCATACCACCTGCCAACGGGGAAAATTTTGAAATCAACCCCCAATTCATCAAACTGTTACCCAAATTTCACGGTCTTGATTCTGAAAACGCATACATGTTTATTTCCAAATTCGAAAACGTATGTGCTTTGATGGGAAATTCACAACTGTCTTTGGATGCTCTGCGTTTACGTCTTCTCCCATTCACTTTGTGCGATTTAGCCGAGAAGTGGCTTTACATCACACCCGCACATTCTATTTCAACATGGGACGAATTCGTTGCAGCATTCCTTAAGAAATTTTATTCCAATCACAAGACCGCCCGTGTTCGGAGCGAAATCTTTAAATTTACCCAACTTCCCAATGAACCATTTTGGAAATGCTTTGAACAGTTCAAGGATCTTCTTATCCAATGCCCTCATCACGGAATCTCCAGATGGGATTTGTGTCGAATTATCTATGAGGGTATTGATCTCACTACGAGACAGATGCTTGAAACCATGTGTCATTGCCAATTCCTATCTAAAGATGATGGTGAAGCTTGGAAATACCTAGAAGATTTAGCTCAAAACACATCACAATGGGAAAGTGTTAGACCACCACCGCCTAGGGATGATGTCAATCAGTTCGATGTTTTCGTCACAATGAAAGTCGAAATGGCCGCAATACAAAGGAAATTCGACGCTATAGAAAACAAAATCTCTTCAGCCTCCCTAAACCAATCCACACTTCCCAAAACCGTGTGTGGCTGCTGTTCAAACCCTTTACATTTGACGGAAGAATGTCCTTTGAATGTACTGTTTCAAGGTCACACCAAGGCTGCATTTCAGCAAAGACCTGGAAACGATCCTTCTTCTTTCTCATATAATCAAGAGTGGAGAAATCACCCTAACTTTGCTTGGAACCAATCACAATCTCAAAACACGGTTCTAACCCAAAACAATTTCCAAAGGGTCCCTCCACCACAACAGCAACCACTTCAATTGAGTCAGCACCCCTTCCAACCACAAAATTTTCAAAATCCGGCCAACACTTTTGCACCACATGAAAACTCTTTGCAATTGGCCGGTACTGATAATACCTCCGCACTGGTGCAAACCTTGGTTACTTTCATGAAACAATCCATCCAAGGGTCGGCAAGTTTTCAATCTTCCATCGATAATATGATAAAGATCATTCTCACTCAAAATGAGAATATCAAATTGATGGAAGCACAAATTGAACGAATAACAGCCGAAATAAGTGCTAGTGAAAAAGGGAATCTTCCATCTCAACCCTTACCTGATCCTGGACCTTCACATTGCACTAATGTGGATGCTTTTACAACGTTGAGATCTGGAAGAGTGCTAGGCAATCATTCGGGTGAACAAATTGATAATGATGAATTGATCATTAACACCCCGGCTTCCACTTCTACTTCCTCTCACACATCTACTTCTTACCCTATTTCGTCTAATGTACCTTCTTCTTCCGAGCCTATTCTCCGTTTTCCCAAAGGCTCGAACCCTCCACCCACCTCATCTTTTCCACCCCCACAAACTTCTCCACAAATGTTGGACCCAACACTTATTGATAGAGCTCCATTTCCAAATAGGTTGAGGCCCAATAAACATGATGCCCAAATGGAGAAGCTTGTGGACATGTTTAAGAAAGTTAATATCAACATCCCTCTCCTAGATGCTATTCAACAAGTTCCGTCTTATGCGAAAATTCTTAAGAACTTGTGCACTAGGAAGAGGAAGACTCAAGTGCCTAAAAAAATTTTCATGTCGAGTACTGTAGACACAGATTTTCCCCAACAATTACCACGGAAACGTAAGGACCCTGGCTGTCCTACTATTTCCATTTCTATTTGGGAGAAACACATCAACCGTGCTTTACTTGACCTTGGCGCTAGTGTTAACTTGCTTCCATACTCTGTTTACGAGCAACTAGGTATCGGAGTGTTAAAGCCCTCGAGCATAACTCTCCAAATGGCTGACCGATCAATCACCAAACCTTGGGGTGAACTGGAGGATGTGTTAATAAAAATCAGGGAATTTATACTCCCTGTGGACTTTATTGTAATTGATACACAGCCTGTAGCGAACCCACAGAATCAAATTCCGGTGATTTTAGGTCGCCCCTTTTTGGCCACTTCCAATGATATCATCAACTGTCGTAATGGTTCTATGACCCTATCTTTCGGGAATAGGTCAATAGAGCTGAACATTTACAAGTTGGGAAGTGTACCCTCCGAACCTACTACTCAGGTCTGTTTTGTCGACTTAATGGTTGTCGACAGCAGCGAATTTGATGATCCTCATGATACCGATCTTGACTCTTTTCATACGTTGTTGTTTTACCCAACTATGTATCATACACATACGGACTCTTCCACCGAGATGTCCGGGTCAACAACTAACACTAATTATGAACTGCTTTTAGAGTCTGAAGATCACCCCGCGCTTTGTGATGACATTATTCTCCGGGGTATTGAGGAGATCTTCGCTGATGAACTCGCATTTTTGAATGACACAGGTGTTGAGATGAATCATCTCCCAATCAATGAAATTGAACCTCCACCCCTTCTTCTGAACTGTAAAAAGAATGCGAGCAATCCATCGCATTCACTGCATCGTCTCTCCAAAATGAGACGCACACACATTCTATTCCACCACTTACCCTTTCCCCACTTCTTCTTCTACCAAGCCGAGCACTGCATTGATAAAATTTTCGAATGGTTGGTGTTGACCTTCGGTCTGTGCAAAGCTTGGCATCGACCAATGATTTTTGACCCTCTCATGTGATTTTCAAAGATTAACATTGCTTAACTCAAGTTTGGGGGGGCGGGGTTATAATCGGGCTCTTGAAAAGAAAATTTTTACAAAATTTTGAGCCAAAAATAAGTTTGGGGGAGGATCTTCACTTAAATATTTTGCCCCCGTTAATAAATTTCCTCCCAAGCTTACAGGTTTTTCGAGATCTAGCTAATGGCAACAGTGAGGACACTGTTGAAAACAAGTTTGGGAGAGGTTTGTGCTTATTTTCACATCATTTGCATCATACTTTGCATAAGCACAAATTTTTTTTAAACCTATAAAAATTTAAATTTTTTCAAAAATATAAATATTTTTGTACATAAATAAGATAATAAAAGATTAGATAGTGAAAAATTACATCCATGAGATTAGAAAAATTTAAGAAAACCAAGAAAATTAGAAGTTTTCTTATACGAACTAGTAATAAGTAGTTATGAGCCGTTGTCCCAAGGGTTAGTAAGATTAAGGAAGTCACTAATCTGAGGATAAAAATAAGTCTGAAAAATAGTTCATATTCTGGAAGCCAAACATTTTGAACGTTGATACCCTGCTATTCGCACTTACACACGTCTTGAAACTCGGGATAGTAGAGGATACCTTGAAATGCTCTTGTCTAAAAGCCGATGTATGAAGGAAATAAAAAAATGAATAAAATATAAAATGGTGAGAAAAATGGACACTGGTTTTGTTATCGCCAAGGCAGCAATAAAAAAATATAGCGAGGGTGCCTCTTCACCTAGTGCCCTAAGGCCAACTGGTCTGGGAGCCACTGCTAAGCCTTAGGTGGTGCAAGACGAGGAAAATACACCAAATAAGCAAGCACATGAGTATTCGGTCGGTTAGTACCTCAAGAAGTATTAACGGTCGCATGAAAGTGTGTGAGCAAATTCATCTAAATATTCATTAATTAAAAAGTACTGAGGCAGATGGACAAGAGTATGATAGCTTGAATTGAATTCTCCGGGTGTAGGGATGTATATTACACACACGTAGGGTTATATGATTGATGTTTGGAAGACAGATAGGAATGAAGAATAAGAAGATGTTTTATTGAGGGAGGACGTGATTTCTGACATCTTTTCATGACTATTAAGATAGGGCTCATGACAACTGAAAAGCTAGCTTAGTTGGAAACCCTAATTTTCAAAGTTTTTCTTTTACAATTCTTATCTTTAAATGTAATATTCACGATCTTCCTTTTATTATTGGATTTTGTGGGTGCAATCCGCTGAAAACCCTCAGGAGACAACACTCCTCCTACTAGGGACACCTAGAGGTTTAAAGGCTTGTTGCACGTGCTCAGTGCAATCGTGTTGCCTACGAAAGTGTGCTAGTTAGTTTTTCTCTTTTTTTATTTTCTCCTTCTCTTTTTAATAAAACAGTTCGCTTGAGACGACCGAAAATAAGTTTGGGGGAATTTGATCAGTCGAAAATACTGCATTTTTAACACGTCAATTTCTCTATCATTTGCACTCATCTAGAAGTGTTCGGTATTCATATTGCACATATTAGCAAAACAGTCTTGAAATATCAGATTGCATGTGTTATACTCTAAAACCGGCATTTCGAAGGAAATTGCGTGTTTATCATGGCATCGCATCATCCTTGTATTGCGCAACACTTGTTTCGAAGTCTATGCAGGATATTCCAGAAACCGAGCCAAAATTGTGAAACAGTGCTGATAAAATACGCCAACTCAAAGGCTAGAGATCTGGCAGTGATCAGGGACTCATTTGGAAAATCAACATATCAGAAAAAAGCCTATAAAGTCAGCCTTAAATCATCACAGAAAGCCCAAGCCCCAAGGCTTCACAAGCGCCGCGGATCCGCGGCGGGAGCCCGCTTGCGCTGCGGAACCGCGGCGGCTTCATGGCTTCAGAAGCTCATATTTTCTGCACGTGCTTCTTCTAACGGCCCAAGCTTCCAGAACATTGTAGAAATACCACGTGGCTTCATCTAGAAGGCTCGGCTTAACAAACTTCATCTAGAAGGCTCTCTTTAACAAACTTTTGGAGGGAAATTCAAATTTGAAATCCTAGATCTAGGGTTTTGGATGGTCTATAAAAGAGAGCCTAGATCTAGGGTTGTTCATTCTTCTCTCTTCATCTTCCACCCACAAGTTGAGTGACACAACTTGTGCCTCCAAACCCTAACCCTAATCCAAAGCCAAATTCAAGATCCCGAGTACCAAATCAAGCAAGAAGCCTTCAACTTTTTAGGAGCGGAGCCGATCTTCAACCGAGCAAGTGATCCAAGCCGATCCGCGACTCAAGGAGACGAGCGAAGCCAAATCGACGATCGAGTTCTTCCTCTTGTAGTTCTTGAGTGAATTGTAAACGGAATTGTTGATAAATAAAAGGTGAAATTCTTTAATCTTGCTTTCTTTAAATTCTTGCATCATGATTCGATCACAATTTGTAATTGTGGTTCTTGTTGTGATGTTTGAGTAAAACTCCGCTCGTAAAGGAGTCGAGACGATCAATAGAATGATGATGTAACAAATCTTGAAATGATTCTTAAGTCCTACGAGTTTTGTAAACCCTAGCAAATTGAAGAATCGACGACCTAGTTTCATTGCTATGCTTTCTTGATTGTGATCGCTCGAAATTAGGGATCCACGATCGATTCTTGAATTTGCTAGAGACTAGAATGTGAATGATATCGACGAAGGAACAAGGGATAAATGATGAAACCCTAGTTTCACAAGAAATCCCTAATTCTCGTCGATCATCATCGATCTAGTATCAATTCATCGATGGATAAGAATACGTAATCGCTAGATTTCATCACATCTATAGATCCGATCGATTCCTACGAGCCCCACTTCGATTCTTGATATTTGGTTTGGAAATCATCACAAACATCTCAATTCTTGATTTTATTGTTTCTTGATTTAGACTAGATTTTCCTAATTCTTGAACTTCAATTTACAAATCATGAATTGTTTCTTTTCTTTTCTTTAAATTTTCGACTCATCTAATTCGAAACACGAACGATTACACTTTCCCTGTGGACGATCCGCACCTACTAACGCGCTACAATTCGACACCGTTATTGATTGCGGTCAAAATATTTTTGGTTGTGATTTCTATATACAATTTCCAACTACACATCCGGAAATCGTTATTCAATCACCAACCCACAAACTGCCATTACAGAAACGTGCCTTGAGTTATCCAGAGTCTGGTTTTAAGCATAAGCCGGACAACTCCCCGTACCTTAACATCGTTAAGATATGAACCATTCTATATCCAATGTAGAAACTTTGGCACTTATTTAATTGGAACCAGATTCAAATCATGCAGCTGTCTCCAGTGCATATCAACTTAATGGAGAGAGGCCTGATCAGCATTACTCAACTTAGGAATGCATCCAATTATAAGTAACCTGAAAGAGAAACAAGTTTCTCAAAACCATTACTATCAACTGAATACCAATCATAAGTATCTACATCTTCGATCTCTTTGAAGAATCCCGATACTTGCGATACCTGGTTCTCTACTTTATTGTTATACCCACAACTTCTCAAAACTTAGACCTTGTATTTCTACGAAACACTTGTCTAAAAACTAGAGAAGTTATAAGTAAACAGAATATAGTACGAGGACCAACCCCTTTGTCCTGATGGACACTGGACAACATACAATACTCTGTATAAGTCCACTGAGTTGAATAACTCAAAACCTGTGCATCGTAGGTTGAAAACTGTACTTATGGTTAAGAACTACTCCGTTGTTCAATGCTCCTTACCCAATAGCCAACTGATATAGGAAATGTCACGGACATAATTTCAAAAAGTTATATCTCACTTTATAAAAATAAACGTACAGATATATCATTTTGAAATTGGTGCACAACAATGGATACTCAAAACCAAATACATGCCGTCCGGCAAAAACCTAGGCGACTTCCTCAAATATCACCAATTACAACGAATTCCGATATAATGAGGATGATCACCTAATTCCCAATAACTTACTCCCACTCATCATCTGTAAAACCATACAGATGTGAGAATAATACCTGGTAAATACATACCCTGGAGTAAGTATCTAATCGGGAAATCAGTTTTCCTTTAACAACGCACAGTGAAACTGAAACATGAAAATGTTTCGTAGGGGTATCCTGGTAATCCTAGTAATGCCTCTTCCTTAATCCAATTCATGACTGTAACCGTATATTTCTTTGCCTTCTCTTCAAATCCCTTTATTTGTCTTTATTCATTACCTTCTGTACACCATCGTTAGGCTAAATGGTTTTCTTCCTTCCCTACCGTTCGGCACCAGCCTATGGTTTGGAAGAAGACTATCCAGTAAGCATAATAGGTGTACTCTCCTAAACCAAGGAGTACTCGCAACCTGAGAGAAGGTGATGATAAAAGACAACTGAATAATACCTTATTCTATTTCTTCCGAACTGGGGAAAAAAGCAAAGGTGAAATAGGAGTGGCGATGAAGTACGTGGTTTGGTCGTGAATGATAGCAGTCGCAATTTACTTTGCCCTCTTTCTAATCCCTTTATTTTGTCTTTAGTTATTACCTTCTGTACACCCTACTTAGGCTAATTGGTTTTCTTCATTTCCTACCTTTCGGCACCTGCCTATGGTCTGGAAGAAGACAATCCAATAAGCGTAATAGGTGTACTCTCCTAAACCAAGGAGCCCTCGCAACCTGAGAGAAGGTGATAATAAAAGACAACTGAATAAACCAATTCTATTTCTCCTGAACCTGGATCCATTCTCGAAGAAGTCCCTTCGAGTTCGTATATAACCATACGATGGATCTATCCAATGGAAGTGGATGTCCGTAGTAATTCGGGGTGTTCTGAGAAATGCAAAGGGTAAAAGAAGGAGCGGCAATGACTTATGCAACTTAGACAATCCAAAAGCCAGTATTTTAAGAAGGTTCGGTCAACTTGGTCACTGAGTCATAGTCTAGGGTCGGTCAATGGTCGCTGCCAAAGAGAGAGAGAAAATAAACACTCTGCGTGCACTCTAACCTAGATCAGAATGGTTATCACTTTATCTAATCAGGAAACCTCCCACTGTACTGTCAAATTCTCCTCCAAACCTGAAAGAAGAATCAATCGGGATCACCCGAAGAGTAAACCAACTCATCAGTGGGAATCGAGATCCAACTCTCATCGCATGATAACGTGAAGGAATCCACTCATGTTATCACACTCCAGAAGGTATGCGCATACTTGACAAGTTTCAGTTTCTTTAGAAACTCCCGATATGATTTTTGCCCCATGCTCTTATGACCTTGACTTTGGCCAAAATGCCATAAGTCACATGCCAAGTTCTACCCGTCATTATCTTGTCAATTTGAACCCATCCGCACATGCCCCTGACTTTGGCCAAATGGCAGAACGACTGCCCCAAACTAACTCATCTATCTATGCAACAAATGAATACCCAGCAGCTGCCAAACACTATGCCTTGGCTTTGGTCAAAATACATAGCTTGAATACTACTGAATACCCAAAAGAAATGACGGAGGGCTACGGCTGGTTTTTGGCGAAAAACCATTAACGTAATGAACTTGATCTCATTGAAGGAACCTGATAGCTTTTTATAAAAATATAGTGGCGAAAACCTTTGCTAAAGAGGTCACTCCCGGTGAAGGGATCTCGGCTCTTTCCTCGTGGAATGAGATGCAGGATATTCCAACTGAATACCATGATGCAAAGCAACATGTAATCGACTATAGTGAAGTTATTACCCTGATGTAAACTTCTGCCCAAGGGGTTACTCCCGGTGAAGTGATCTCGGCCCTTGCCTCGTCGAATGAGGTGCTGGATATTCCAACCGAATGCCACTATGCAAAACAAAAGGAAACGCCTTTGTAATAACACTTTTTAAAACTGTTCCAACAACATCCAAACAGGTTTGTTTTCTTTTGCATTGATCAGAATCAACGTAGTCCCATCAATTAATCACACCAGAAAAGAACGAAAATAAAATGTACGTATATGCCATCCGCATTCGCCACTGGGTCCCGTCATCACCCGTTAGGTTACTTAACTAACGACAGAGCGGGGACTGGACTAGCGCGGGTGTAAAACATATACAACATCTACTAGTATATATACCAATATACAATAATCGCTCCAGACGTGATAATATGCAACATTACAGAAAAGTAATAAGCACCACAGAACAATACAGATAATCTGGGATTCCCGGGTTTCACAGAGCCGCTGCTGAAACCCGACGTTCCCCTGGTCGTGTGGATAGCCTGTGCAATGAAACCTAGACCCCTACGGGTGCGGCAAGTTACCCGCCAAAACCTGAAGCGAGGCAGCCTCCTACAGCAAAGTGAATGGACCACCCTGCACTTCACGGAATCCGGTAACTTGAGCACCCCTCCTTGGGTCAACCTGTACTCCCTACGAGTGCGGCGAATAGTCTGTCAATTCTAGAGTGAGGCCCCTCTGCCTCTCAAAGCCATGAGATGCGGACCCGTTGCCCTCCAGAACCCGGCTATCCGTGCACTCCGTCGCGGGGTAAAACCTAGTACAAAAATGAAAAATATGTACAACAGGTACATCGACCTCAGCCCGGTCGTTCCCCAAAAGAATATTATACAAACAGGCAGTGACGGCAGTCCACATGTTGGACGCTCGCCCCGCAATATCAAATGTACAAATAAATCCAAACTGCACTACCATTACACACTGCTATCTACCACCACAAATCCGCAATATCACAGCACAACACAGAACATCAACGCGAATGTCACGTTCGCAAATCTGTCTAAAATGACTATAGCAATTAGACGCAATTTACCGCTCGAATGATATTCACGGTCGGAGATATAATGTAAGTACTGTAAACTAACAAGTTTAAAATTCCGATCGACAAAACTTCCCGAAGTGGGCCCCACGTACATCTGCAGTACTGTAACAAAATCTGGGCCCAAAAGAAATATTCCAGAAACCACAATTTTCTATGCAAGAGGTTACTGTAGAAAAATGGTAGTCTGATGCTCCAAACCTGCGGCGGAACCGCGGCCAAACCCTGGTTTGTGCGGCGGTTCCGCGGCAGTACTGTAGAGTCAGTCGACCAAATTTCACCAGAATTCTTAAAAAAGCCTGCTCGATTTTTTAAGATGCTCAAAATGATTTTTAGACCTGTTTAAAAAATCGACAGAAACTTTACACTGAAAATTGCGGTTTTGGAAATTTCGTTCGATCGATATTTTAAACGCGTTAGAACAAGTTAGTAAAGCTTAATGGCGTGGCTCTGATACCATGTAAGTATACGGTAGCGCCCCAGCCGTCATTCTGACGCCAAACGCGGAACAAAAACTTTTATAACTGGCGCTATCGCATATTATAACCCGGATCTTGCCATTAACGCTAAACCAACAAACTGTAAAGAGGTAGAAAGGCTATACCGATCGATCCGAGTCCTTCAGTCTTTAGCCATCATCCCACGCTCCTTTGCGGCAACTCCGATCTCTTTGCTCCTCGTCGAGGTGGCACCACATCTACGGATCTTTAAACGGGCTCCCGCCTCTATACCGAGGCAACTCGGTCATCAAGTCTGCTAAAAGAGATAACTAAGATGAAGTAGAGAATGAGTAGAATATTTTGTCTCAAACACCCTAGGGTTCTCATCGCATGAGAAGGGTAGAGTGGAGGTAGAAGAAGATGCTAGGGTTTGGAAATGATGAACTCATGAAACTTAAGAGAGCAAGAGAAAACTAAGCATAATAAACTTCTCTCTCTTTTTTCCTTCTCTTGTGAATAGATGAATGAGGTTGAAGTTTTTTATCAAAAACCAAAGAGAAATATCTAATCAAATATCTCTTCACAAAACAAAACTCATTAATTCTTAATTACTGACTAGATGACTCATTACATGAGTCATTAGTGAACATTCTAGAATTGATGAGTCATAACCATGAGTCACAATTTCCAAAACCTAATTAATCATTTAAACTAGAATGATTAATCCAAAAAGAAATACATCTTCTAAAATATTCTCGTAACGGATTACGAAAATACCCCTCGTCTGTATATACATACCTGTATCCGTATTCCGACCGAATACGAATACGAGAGACTGAAATATTCCGATTCAATATAATACATGGATCCGGCTTAAACCAAAGCCCACCAGTATTATCTGCCCGAAATATGACACGTGCATAAATGCACGTGCATTTTCTGAACCCTGCCAAAAAACCATACGGCCTCTACAACGTTTCGCCCGAACTTGGGAAACTATCTGTGGGGGACTCTAATGACTCATCAGTACCATGGCAGTGGGTTTAACCACAAGCACGTCAGCGGCACTAGCAGTGTGTAACGGCTGCCCATGTACTGACCTCAAGGGAAGCCGATGAGCGAACTCATCCTGGAACCCTACTGAGTCTAACAGTGACAATATACATACAGTTCGGTCCGTTCGTCTATGAGTATCGCATATCGGGCCTAGGGGGCTGGTAACGTCAGACCCCCAATAGCGGTATAAGTCGTGTCGGAGTGTAGCCCAGAACACCCTGAGATACTACTGGAGTACCTACCGGTAAATCTCCTGCCTCGGCCGAGGGCTTTGTGTAATGGCTCTCCTAGACACAACGCGATCTCACCCCCAATACCGGGAGAGACGAATCCCCTGCCGATCCGCTCACTTGCCTCCATGTGGCTCGGGACTGTACCCAAAAAAGACCTGTTTGCACGACTCCTTTGAGCCGTGGTAGGGTAGAAATCAAAGCACAGTGGGAACTCACACGAGACAAATGACGACCTCAGGTCGATGAACTAACCTGTACACATGTCACCAGGGAACTGCTATCTGACGCTAGGTATAAATACCAACTAGCAGGTTCCCGGCGAGCCCTGTCCGGTGTACTCATAACCCAATGAGCACTTGTATACATCGTAGGTGATCTAACTGACACCAGTGGCTTGTGAGACCGGCCACCGCCTCTCGTCAGGGTCTCGACTGTATACACTAGTCTACTCCGGAGTATTGATGCCCTGTCTCGAAACTCCCACGACTAGGGACCACTATTAAGGATGTGCTTATAGACTACCCAACTCTTACGTATATGATCGCCATCATACTGCTGGTAGTCAAGCAAGATCCTAAGGGCTCTATCAACGTGTAATAGTGATCAGTCACCTGAACCTGTACACGACTGATAAAGGCAAACCAGATAGCATACTATCATCTCGAGTAAGACTGTGCTATCGGTATAGGTCCTCCTCAATCATTGCAATCACGTACCTGCGATCCAATAATTGACTTTGAGGGCACTATATCCAACAAAATATATGTTGCATTATAGATTAAGTATGTTATTAGCTATTATGATCTCGCCTGCTAGGACACCTGCACCATTACCGATGATGCGTATGTTACACGTACACTTACTGGCCGGCTCACATACATCATCATCGGTAATTTCTGTGTCATGTACACATTAGAAAACGTTATTTCACTGGTATAATCTGCTAGCTGGTAGTTAGTATGCTCGCTCTTATATGCTAGTTTAGATATTGCATTTCATACTTAGATGTTACATGTATTCATATATTTATGCTGTTTATACCCTGTTGAGGTGCTTTATACCGGAATTCATTGCTCTCTTGCTGATTCGTGGTTTTGAGATTTCAGATATTTCATATGATTTCTGGATTTGGGAAACCACATGTAAATTTTATAAACTAATGATTATTTTACAAAAAAGAAAGATGCGGTTTTCCCTTGAAATGATATTTCGTGTCCACCATGATGTTTTCTCGGTTCTGAGCTTGGTTTTCGAGACCCGATTCGAGAAGTAGGATGATCCATCTGTGGGTACATGGTGGACCCGGTAAGGTACCCCGGGACAAGAAATTCATGAGGATGACGATGATACTGGCAGGAGGGAGCACTACCTACTGGTGATTGTATGGGAACTCGGCGGATATCCGAAGGATACCGTTCGGAGTTATGAGATGAGATGGATATGATGGCCGATCTGAGGGACGACGCCTGAGTTTTGGGATTTTGGGGTGTCGTTGATGGACACCAAATTTTTCTATGATGTTTATTTTGAGGATGGCATTGTTTTATCCTACACTTCAGACTTTTATGACATACTTTGCATATATAGTTGTTGTGCCATGAGATAGTACTTGATTTAGATTCATGCTGCATCTCATATTACTGTGCATATGCTACCATGATTGCATATATAGGATGGCCATTTTCGTGCATACTTGCGATTACCTGTACGATGTTATTTACTACTCACGAGTTGGCAACTCACCCCGTTGTGCCACAGTATCTTGCAGGTCCGACCCGTCAGTATAGTAGCGGCGGGTGTACTTTCTCTTCTGCTTCCTTTGCATTGACTTGCGGCTTGCTTGTAGGTGGGTTTTATGAGGATATTTTTATTCCCACCTAGTGTATTTACTATTGTATCTAGCACACTCCATCTACCCTATCTACCTTTCCACCATTTGTATATTGGACTTAGATTGTGAGCTGGTGAGACTTGTATATGTATTTTCTGATTCTGGTGTCGAGCTCGTGTGAGCCGACTTTATACTTGGTTTCTATTTTCTTACTTTTAAATGTTGATTTCATACTATGATGATATATCTTGCATGTGGTTGTGTTCCGCCGTTCGGCGAAGAGCTAGCTCCCGCTTGGGGATGTCTTATTCATTACTTATGTATATTTCATATGTTGTACCCATTTGGGGCTAGTTTTAACTAAGGAAACTCTACCGAAATTTTTATAAAAAATTTGAGCTTATTATAAAGACTTTAAAAGTGATTTCTATGTTAACTTTTAAACAAGTTTTCCTTCATTCTATTTCTTTATATGGTTTAGATTTCTGGGCTTGAGCTTAATTAGATTACGTTACACCTCTAGACATTGTGTAATTTTAGTGCCAGTCACGTTCCACATATTCGGGCCATGACAAAAACCTTCTTCCCTTTTGAATTAAATCAAGAGTTTAACTCTTCCTTTTCAAAAAATAAACAGTTTTCACCATCAAACCCTTGAAGGGGAACTCAGATCTTCCATCAGATCTCAAAAATGGGAGATTTTTAAATCCCACCCCCATTTTTCTCCAAGATCCGGCCAACAAAAGAGGAGGAAGAAGGAGACCCACCTCCAAAAATCCCACTTTAGGGAAGATCCAGGGCTAAAGAGGAGAAGAAAGGTGTCCCCTTCGGTCATTTCCAAAGATTTCCAGGAGTTTAACTCCATTCAAGATCTGTTGGAGTTTAACTCCATAAACAAAACCCTTTTAGGAGTTTAACTCCAAATCTATACATAATCTCTTGGAAGTTCAACTCCCAGTCCAGGGGTTAAGCCCCTTTTTCCGCTGGTGCTTCCAGCGGTTGCGTGCCGCATACGTGACCCGCGGGCGCCCAGTGGTCGCATGCCGCGCACGTGACCCGTGGGTGCTTAGCGCCCACGTGCGCCTCACGGGATCCACGGGTGCTCAACGCTCAGCGGTAGCATGCAGGGCATGTGACCCGCGGGCATCCAGCCCCCACGCGCCTAGCACGTGACCTGCGGGCGCCAAGAGCCCATGCGCTATGCACACGTCTTTTAAGACGCTCCTCACCCCTCATTTTCCATGCACTCCATACCCAAAACACGTCCCCCGTTGGAAATTTTTTTCTAACGGGGCGCTGCCCCACATCCCGCAAGGGGCTGCTAGCCTCCTTGACCCCCAGCCCGCTATCCGAGTAGCGGGACCCCCGTGAAATCTGTGAGGCCCCCGATGTATCCCAAAACCCTTCAAAACACACATACGCACACTGCACATTGAATTTGCATGACCAATTCGATCTGTCAATCGGAGGTTCTCTCGCTCCAAAAGTTAGAGGTAATTAACGGCAGCTTAGTCCGCGGCTGCCGGAGATTCGGATCCCCACAATCAATAAACCCCCGTCTACTCTAGGCAGGGGAAATCTGTAGTACTCCTGACAAGCGACGTGTATTCCCATCTCAATGGGGTGACGAAAAACACCCTACACATGCGACCGTTTAGATTATTACGGTTCCTAATGTACCGTCCATAATATGTACATCCCCTAATATGTACAGTTTCTACTAGTGCAAATTACAACCCAAAAGTCCCTCAACCCCCAGGATATATTAAAATATAAAAATATGTTCGCTCAACTTTCCTGGTAGATCAAATTTCATTGTAGGCCAGTAGGGCTCTCAAGGCATGCATCATGACAATGTCTTTTTTTCTTTTTGGCTATGTAACATGACAATAAGAATGTTTACATGCACGTATTTTGAATACCATCACACACATTCATACGTGTCCAATCAAGAAAATGTAGACTAAACTTTTTAAACCATATCTTAATGTTTCGACATAAAATGAAGTTCATATGTTATCCGTTTAGTTCTATCATATGAAATATTCGATCTGGCCCCATTGCCAACCCTTAATTTGTTGGAAGACTCATGCATACATACAACCTTTGCTCTTTGAATGAATCTTGTGAGCTTAAAGTATTGCTGCATTAATAGTTAATTTGAAAGCTAGCTGACAAGGATTTATTTGGAGACAACAAAAAGACTATATTTCATAATCATAGATAAAAATGACACATGGTTCCTGTGTAGTTACATTAATAAAATCGATTTTCATATTTAAAATTGGTTGATCAAGATACTCCAAATAGCTCATCTTGTGGTCCCTTTTCAGTTTATTCGTTAATTAGGGTCTTAGTTCACCAGTATCTAGGTTTTATTAAGATTTCTTAATTAGTGTAATGAATGTTACAGTTTAATTAATGTTAATTTTTCTTAATAGGTTTGATTTTATTTTTGATTTATGCTTCCAGTATAGTTTAATTGATATTAAAGGATTTGATATAAATTTTGATTTGGCCTATAGATGAAGCTACAATTTAAAAATCTAAACGGTAAATCATAAATAATAAGATTTCGAATTATTAAATTTACAAAATACAAGTTAGAAGTTAAGATGAATATATTTGTGAAATATTTTATATGCGGACACACGCACACATATACACACTCACACATACACACGCGCACACTCATACACTCACACATACACTCGCTTACACACTCACACACTCATATATATACATGCACACACACACTGACACATACGTACAAACACGCATGCGCGCGTGCACTCGCTCACACACTCACGCATATCCTCAATTACCCAAAATTCATCTTACCCTAAATTTATCTAATAATTTCTTATAATCCATATTATCCTAAATTAATCTAACAATCATCACAAATGTCACAAATACCTAGTGAGGTATAATTTGTGATTAGGGTTTATAATTTGTTATTAAGGTTTATAAGTTGTTATTAGAGTTTTTTTTAGGATTTATAGATTCTTCAATTTGTACAACCTATCATCACAAATTTCATAACCTAACATCCGCATGTAATTGAAAAACACTAACATCCACATTTAATTTAAAAAATTCATAACCTAGCATGCACATCACAATTTCATAACCTAACATCAAAATTACATCACAATTCATAACTTAAACTCCATATTTAATTGAAAAAAAATTTTAATTGGAGGATAAAAACCCTAATGTTTGATCGGATTTTGAACAGCAGCAGCAGCAATACCAAAAAAAAATTTAGATAAGAAAAGGGAAATTTTTTGGATGAGTTGGGGGGAAATGAAGAGGGAAATCACCTCTTAGGGTCAAATTCACAGGCTGTGAAAATTTTGGGGTAGAATGGCCGGGTCGGAGGTAGCGGCAGGGGCCGGGTCACGCTCGGCGGCAGGGGCGGGGTCGCGCTCTGTAGCGGCGGCAGGGACTGGGTCGGCGATGAATTTGGCGGCAGGGGTGATGAATTTAGGGGAATTCACGGGGAAAATTTGGGAAGAATGAGGAGATATGGTGCCTTCGTGGACAAATATTACAGAGGATATTAGCGACCGTCATATATGGTCGCTAATACTCTTTAAACGGTCGCCAATATTTTGGCGATCGTTTATTAGAGACCGTATAATATATACGATCCCTAATACTTTATTAGAGATCGTATATATTTTAACGGTCTCTAATACACCGTTCTTAATAAGCACATTTTCCAGTAGTGCAGCTTATCTTAAGTTTGAGAGCTTCTTAAATAAGGAGAATATACAGGTTACGCTTGTTGGATAGTCTTCTTCCAATCCTGATACTGGAGCTGAAATGAAGGGTACGAAGAAAACCAAGTAGTATAAGTTCAGTATAAATAAGGTAAGAAAGAGATACAACAATAAGGGAAAGGAAAATACAACTATTGTTATGACCCTGGGTAATGAAAGCGGCATTGCTTGGAATACCCGGCCACCTCTTGAAACATTTTGATATTTCATGTTTTCTATGTGATTGTAATTGAAAACTGTTTTCCAATTAATTCTGACTCTGGTATATAGATACCATATTAATATCCCACATCTGTAAATTGTTACAGATACTGAGAAGGATTAGAATATTAGAAAGGTGATTTAATCCTCAATGTTGGATATCAGAGCAATTGTTGCTATTGGGGAAATCACCTAGTTTTGTCTTTCGACACACTTTTGGTTTTGAATATTTGTTATTATGCAACAATTTTTAAAAACTCATATATCCGTCTCTTTATTTGATAAAGTAGGATATAAATTTTCAAAAATTATGTTATGAGCATTTGCCTTTATCATTTGATGATTGGGTAAGGTGCATTGAATAACGGGATGTACATTTTTAACCGAAATAGAGTTTTCAAATTATATCACACAGAGTATGAGTTAATGAACTCATAGAACTTATACATAGTAATGTATGTTGTCCGGTGTCCACATGGACAAGGGGTTCGTACTCATACTTCATTTCGTTTTTCTATGAGTTCTCTAATTTTAGACACGTATTCTTGTTAAAATGTAAAGTCCAAATATTTTGAGAAGTTCATAGGATAAGAGAATAAAGTAGAGAATCAAATGTTGGAAGTATCGAGATTCTTTGAAGTGCTCGAAAATGTGGATACTTATGCCAGGTATTCCGTAGTTAAATAATCGAGAATTTGATTCTTTCTCGGATTACTCATCCGTTGGAGCGTTCCTTAATGAGTAATGCTAAAACGCCTTTTTCATTTAAGGATGCACTAGAAATAGATGCATATCAATTGATATTGGTTCCACCTAAATCAGTGACTCATATTCTATATCTGATATAGAATGGGTTATCATCTTAAAATTGTTAAGATATTGAGTTGTCCGGCCTATGCTTAAAACCAGAACCCAGATAAACTCAAGGCACGTTTTGGTAATGACAGTTTGTGGATTATCCCGGGCATTGACGAGGGTTTAACATTCTACCATTTGCAAGATAAAAAGTTGTTTTGTTCTTAACACGCCGCCATTTTTAGAAAAGGAATTTCTTGCAAAAGAAATTAGTGGGAGTATGATAGAACTGGAAGAGATTCTAGAACCACAAATGGTTATTGAAGATTTAGTAGAACTTGAAAATTCAATTGACCCTGACAAATCTTAGCCTACTCCGCAGATTAGGTAGGCGACCTCAGCCATCTGTGAGGTACTACGGTTTTCTCGTTAACAGTGACAAGAAGACTGTAGGTAGACGCTCGTGCTCGCAGTGCAAACTAGTGGCCCTGCGGAATACAAAACGAAAATTTCCTAAACTGGAGTACAAACACTACAACCTCGAATCAAATTCAAACACTAAACTAGAAACTACATGAAAGAGTTTAGCTACTAGGTTAGTGATAACAACCTTTGTAGTCGTGTCCTTTGTCTTCTTTTCCACTTCCTTACCTCCTAGGTCGTCGGGAACGAGCTTGGAAGTCGGTCTTCCTTACCGAAAATGATCCACCTCGAAAGAATCCTAGCTAAGGCTCTAATTTCACAAGTGAAGCAATCGGTGATCAAAACTTGCTAGGAATTGATCACTAGATTAGATTGATGTAGTGGCTAATTTTTAAAATTTCTCTCATAATCTTTTTCCAAACTTAACTTAGGAAAAACCAAAAGAGAAGGAAGAAGGAAACTTGGGTGTTTGTTTTACTAGCATGTCAACTTAAGAAAAACCACCATCCCACACTCTATTTTCTTATTTGAATATGAGTGGATTGTGACTCACCATGGCAAGTCACAAGTTCCACCATATTCTTTAGGAAACTAGAAAGAAAAGAGAGTTGTAGAGAATGCCACCTCATTGTACACACACGCGAGCGCGCGCGCGCGCACACATAAATATATATACAAATACACTAATACAAGTATACACTACAAATACATACACCCGTATTCGTATCAAAATACGAATACCGTATTCGTATAAAATACAAATACCTGTATTCGTATCAAGACACAAATACACGTATTTATACAAATACTCGTATTCGTATAAATATCGTATTCTGTCAAAATACGAATACCGAAAAGAGAGATACTAAAATATATATAATACTAGCTCACATTTAATCCAAAATATGATAACCTGGCTATCTTTCAAACCGGCTAGTATTAATAAACTGTCCGATTAAAATTACGTGTACAAAAACACGTGTTTTAATCGAACCTGAGTACGTATCAAAATACGTACACTACATCGTTTCGCCCGAGCTGGGAAATCCTCTGTGTGGGGCTCTAAACACTCGACAATATGTTGGCAGTGGGTTTAACCACAAGCGCATCAGCGGTACTAGCTGTACGTAACGGCTACCCAGGTATTGAATGAAAGGAAGGCCGATAAGCAAACTTGTCCGTATCCCTACTGAGCCTGAAAATGACAGTCTCCGTACAGTCTGGTCTGTTCATTTAGAAGTATCGCATATCGGGTCTAGGGGGTGGATAAAATCAGACCCCCAATAACGTGATAAGTCGTGTCGGTATAAAGCCCATCACCCACTGTGAAACTACTGATACAAATCAGTAATTCTCGTCCACCTCGGCTGATGATTTCTGGTGATGGCTACCCGTGCACATCGTGACATCTACCCCTAATACCCGGAGAGACAAATCCTCGACGATCGGCTCACTGCCTCCATATAGCTCGAGACTATACCCAACTAAAACCTGTTTGCACGACTCAGTAGAGCCGTGGCAGGGTAGTAATCAACGCACAGTGGAAACTCACACAAGACAATTGATGATCTTAGGTCAGCAGACTAACCTGTACTCATGTCACCAGAGAAATACTATCTGACAATAGGTATAATACTATCTACCATGTTCCCGGCGAGTCCGTCCAGTGTAACTCATAATACAATGAGCATCTGTATACTATCTTTGGGGACTAACTGACACCAATGGTTGTGAGACCGGCTATCGCCCTTGGTCTGGGTCAAGAAACATATACATTAGTCTACTCTGAAATATTAATGCCCGGTCTCAATATTTCCACGACTAGGGACATTAAACGATTTGCTTATAGACTTCCCAGTTCTCATAAGTGTGATCGCCACAATAAGCCTGGTAGTCAAGCATGAATCCTATGGACTCTATCAACATGTAATAGTGATTTATAATACCACATAATATATGTACATGATGATAGAGATGAACCAGATAGCATACTATTATGTCGAGTAAGACTGTTCTACCCGTGTAGGTCCTCCCTCAATCATCATAATCGTTTGCCTGCGATTACAATAATTGCCTTGAGGGCACTATATCCACAATCTCCCACTTGCACTTTAGGCTAATTATTGCGGTGTTGCATATTCGCAGCCTGTGTGATACCGAACACCCAACTTCTCTACTAATCAGTCTCGCAAATCATGTTAGCGAAACATTCATGTTCGAGAAATAGTCTCAGTGAGTGGAACCGTTCCAATGCTTTTATCTTTATCTATTTATATCTTAACTTCGTGGAAAACGACTATCTCCCAAAATAAGCGACACCTGTCTTAGAACTTGTCCGGAAATCTGATGGGATCAAGTTCATAAATGAACTACAAATCCAACAAACTTCTTAGATTGTATTTTCCACTGAATTTAATTAGTATCCTGCATCATGCCTACCGCGGTATTCGCTTGGACCACTGTCCAACATACTACCCCTCAGAAAAGGGTAAATTTAATTCTGGCAGCCTTTCTGTTATCCAGGTCACTTTGGAAGTATGAAATGATAACTGCCTCCTGAAGGAGGCTGCCGTTACTATATACCAAGAACATTCTCTCATGTTCATAACTGCTTCCATATTGTTTCTCTAGCATTGATTAATATCTGCTTAGAGCATCTAGTGCAAAAGCAATATCTGATGTAATACTTGATATCTCATGATTGACTCAATTGCCTAAGCAAGTGATATGTCGAACATGTAAATCACTCTCCTCATTAGTCCAGAGGACATCACTTTTAGAGAGGGCGACTCCATTACCTGCGGGTACACCACCACGTCAGGAGTCGTCTATTCTAAAATCCTTTAGATTGGTGTCAAAGTATCTGAATTGGGACACTTCCCAAATCTAGATCTAAAACCATAGATCTAGTCATCAGACTATCTGATATTTTATCCAGTTTTTTTGTGAAGAAACATCTGTGAAAACCATAGTTTAACTGATCGTAGTATAGGAACAACATTTCTTATTAGGCATATGTCATCCAACAAACCAGGATAGTACTCCCTACTCAACCTTTTTACCAGGTCTATCTGTCATTCTTGATGAAGTTAAACACTATGACTGTCATGTCAAGAATAGATGACCCATCTCCGTTATATTTGATTTAGTCTAAAAATAGGCATAAACAACTAGCCCACCACACTTCCGCAGCTCCCACTGACTACAACAACCCTCTGGCAGAGTCATATACACGTGCACTTCTAAATTAAATTTAGAATGACGTTATTGTCATTCACCTGCCAGATCTTATAGTCTAAAACAGCAGTAGCGATAAAATTGGGTCATCAAAATCTCTCTGTCACCGACTTTGAAGAGACCGAAGTACCTCTCGGGTGGCTGAGGTTACCCTCTGAATCTGTGGAGTGGCTAATGTATTGTCGAATCCAATTGAATTCTTAGGTTCTATTAAATATTCAGTAACCGTTTGTGGTTCTGGAATCACTTCCAGTTCTACCATACCCCCACTGATATTTTCTGAAAAGAATTCATTTTACTAAAATGTAGCGAGTTAAGAACAATATAACTATTGATCTTGCAAATGGTAAAATGTTAACCCTCATCTAAGCCCGGGATAACCCACAAACTACCATTACTGAAAACTGTTGGCTATAGTGCCCTCAAGTCAATTATTGAACCGCAAGCACGCAATTGTGATGATTGAGGGAGGACCTATACCGTTAGAACGGTCTTACTCGAGATAATAGTATGCTATCTGGTTTGTCTTTATCATCATGTACATCATTAGGTGGCATTATATATCACTATTATATGTTGATAGAGCCCATATGATTCTTATTTGACTACCAACATTATGATGGCGATCATATAAGTGGGAGCTGGATGGTCTATAAGCACATCCTTAAATATCTCTAGTCGTGGGAGTATCGAGGCTGGGCATCGATACTCTAGATTAGACTAGTGTATACTTATCGAGACCCCGACGAGGGGCAGTGGCCGGCCTCACAAGCCATTTGTGTCAGTTAGTCACCTAAGATAGTATACATGTGCTTATTGGGTTATGAGTACACTGGACGGACTCGCTGGGAACATGCTAGTTTGCATTATAGCTATTGTCAGATAGCAGTTCCCAGGTGACATGAGTACAGGTTAGTCTGTCGACCTGAGATCGTCATTTATCTCGTGTGAGTTCCCACTGTGCTTTGATTACTACCCTCCACGGCTCAAAGGAGTTGTGCAAACAGGTTTTAGTTAGGTACAGTCCCGAGCCACATGGAGGAATTGAGCGGATCGTTGGGGATTCGTCTCTCCCGGTATTGGGGGTTGATGTCGTGCAGTGCACGGGTGGCCATCACCAGAAATCTTTGGCCAAGGTAGTCGAGAATTACTGATTTGGATCAGTAGTTTCTCAGTGGGTAATGGGCTTCATACCGACAAGAAATGTTGTATTATTGGGGATCTGACTTTATCCACCCCGAGACTCGGTATGTGATACTCTTAGACGAACAGACCTGATTGTATGGAGATTGTCACGGACAGACTCAGTAGGGGTTTGGATGAGTTTGCTCGTCGGCTTTCCTTTCACTCAATACCTGGGTAGCCGTTACGTACAGCTAGTGCCGCTGACGTGCTTGTGGTTAAACCCACTGCCAGCGTATTGACGAGTCTTTAGAGTCCCATACAGAGGGTTTTCACGGTTCAGACGATATGGTGTAGATGACGTATGTTGGTACATGCAGGTGTCCGATTAAATATGTGTACATGTTACACAGACTTTAATCGGACGGTTGATAATACTAGCGGCTTAAGGTTAAGCCGGATTATTAAATCAGGTTTTGATTTAATAATTTATATATATATTTTTATATATGTATTCTAGTATTATTGTTCACTATTCATTTTTTCTCTTGGCTATTCGTATTTTTGTTCGAATACGCGTATGTGTATTTCAATACGCATACCAGGTTGTATTCCGTATTTATACGGAATTACTTCTAGAAGATTGCCACCTCATTACATGAATTTTCTTTTTAGAAAATCATTTTGGAAATGAGGTGGAGGGGTGAGTTGGCATGAGCATGGCTTGGCATGTAGAGAGGCATGGCTCTTTATATTTTATTGGAAAATGAAAGAGATATTTTTTTGGTTGCATGGTTGCAAATGACTTGGATATATTCTCTACATGCCATCCATTATTGATTATTATCCATTCATCACTTGCTTCATCACTCTCACTCTCTCTTGGAGAGACTTAGCCATTTTCCATGATTGCTCATGCCACTTGTTTTCCTCACCTCCTCCTTTTTTTTCTTGAGTTGCTCATTTGAGCATTTGATATGAGAGAAAAAGAAAATGAGACATTCCTATACCTCCACTCTTCATTGCTAGCAACCTCAGAGGGTCGGTTGGTTCACCAGACGAACCTGGAGCCTGCGTCGTTTCCCTCGGATGGATCATCATCGATGGAGGAAGACCGACAACCAAATTCGATCCGCAACCCCTAAGAGCTTATCAAGATGGTTGAAGACCAAAGGACTTGGTTCTTTTGGTATAACCCTCTCTAAACTAGTAGTTTAGCTTCTTAGTTTGCTAGTATAGGTTTATGGTTTCGATCTTGGAACGGGTTTTGTTTGCGCCAAAATTTTTTGAACGCCGGTTTTTGTTCCACATCGGCCACGGTAGATGACCAGGGCGCCGGCAAAACCCAGCATGGTATCAGAGCCACCCATAAACCAATACTAGCTAGTTTGCACAAAGTTAGTATATCGATCGACCAAATTTTCCGAATCATTTTTCCGTTTTCACATGCTTGCTGTCGATTTTGAAAAGTGTTCAAAAAATCTTTCTGTGTATCTTAAAAATCTGTGCAGGCATTTGTAGGGGACCATAAAAAATTTGGGCAACTAAGCCATCAAATTGGCCGCAGAAGCGTCGCAATAGACCCATATTTGCGGCGGTTCCATAGCCGTATTGTGGCCACATTGCTTCAAACTTATTGTGGCACTCTCTGACATAGAAATATGATTTTTGGTATATATGGTTTTGGCCCAGATTTGTTTGAGTGCTAGTTTGCATTTGGGGCTAATTACGGAAAAGTTTATTCGATCAAAATTTTAAGTGTGTGATTATCAGTACATGTGATGATATCTGCGACCGTGAAAATTAATGAGCGGTACAACCCGACTAGTTGCTATATGTTCAATTTGACGGGTTTGCGATCATAATATTCACGTTGATGTTCTGTGATGTGTTGATTTTGTGGTTGGATCGTCGTGGTGGATAGCCAGTGGGGCAATGGTACTACAGTTTAGATTCATTTGTATATTCAGTATTGCGGGACGAGCGTCTGACATGTGGACTGCTGTCTTTGCCAGTTTGTATATTCTTTAATTGGGGCACGACCGGGTTGAGGTCGATGTCGCCATTGTATATATATTTTTCTTTTCTGTACTGGAATTACCCTGCGGTGAAGTGCATGAATAGCCGGGTTCTAGAGGGCAAAGGGCTCGCATCTCATGGCATTGAGACGGAGGGGGCCTTACTCTAGAATTGGCGGGCTATTCGCCGCACCCGTAGGGGGTATAGGATGACCCACGGTAGAGTGCCAAAGTTACCAGATTCCGTGAAGTGCTGGATGGCCCATTCACGTTGTTGATTGGGGTTGTCTCTCTTCTGGGATTGGCGGGTAACTTGCCGCACTCATAGGGGTCTAGGTTTTCATTGCACGGGTTATCCACATGACAAGGAACGTCAGGTTTCATTTGCGGCTCAAATGAAACCTGAGGCTCCAAGATTATCCACCATTCTGTGTTGCTTGCTGAGATTCTGTGATGTTGCTTATATCATGCCTGGGACGAATGTTATATATATATATATATTTATATATACTAGTAGATGTTGTATATGTTTTGCACCCGTGCTAGTCCAGCCCCCGCTCTGTCGTTAGTTAACTAACCTAACGGGTGATGACGGAGCCCAGTGGCGAATGCGGATGGCATATACGTACATTTTATTTTTTTTCCTTTTCTGTGGTGTGATATGGATTAATTGATGGGACCATGTTGATTCTGATTAATGCAAGGATAAAACAAACCTATTTGATGTTGTTGGAACCAATTTTCAAAAACTGTTATTACAAGATGTTTCCTTTTGCTTTGCACAGTGGTATTCGGTTCAGAATATCCAGCACCTCATTCGACGAGGCAAGAGCCGAGATCCCTTCATCGGGAGTGACCTCTTGAGCAAAAGTTTGCGTCATTGTATTAACTTCACTATAGTCGATTCTTTTTCTTTGCATCGTGGTATTTAGTTTGGAATATTCTGCACCTTATTCAATGAGGAAAGAGCTGAGATCCTTTCACTGGGAGTGACCTCTTTTGCAAAAGTTTGCGCCACTATATATTTGTAAAAACCACTCGATTCCTTCAACGATTTCAAGTTCATTACGTTAAAGGGTTTCCGCCAAAAACCAGCCGTAGCCCTCCGTCATTTCAGATTAGTATTGCTTAGTATTCATGCTGCGTTTGTTGACCTCTTCAAGGCGTAGTGTGCAGTAGCTCTGTAATACTTTTCTGTCACATGGATATAGGAATTGGTTAGGACAGTCGTTCGACCTTATTGACCTCGTCAAGGGTCGATGCGGGTGGGTCTAATGCAATCAAGATAGTGACGGGTTGAACTTGACTAGGACCCTTTGACTTGTTGACCTCGTCAAGGTCACTTGGATCTTAAGGGTAAAAACCACATCGGGAGTTTCAAACATACAGGAAACTTGCCAGGCATGCGCATACCTTCTGGAGTATGGTGACTTGAGTGGATTCCATCAAGTTATCATGCGATGATAGTTGGATCCCGATTCCCACTGACGCGTAGGTGTTACTCCTCGGGTGATTTTAGATGATCCCGACTAATTTTCTTTTTGAGTTTGGAGGAGAATTAGAGGAAACAATGAGAGACATCCTGATTAGATAAAGTAATTAACCATTCTAATTTAGGTTAGAGTGCACGCTGAGTATTTCTTTTCTCTCTCTCTCTTTGGCAACGACCATGGCCCGACCCTAAACTAAAACTCATGAACCAAGTTAACCGAACCTTCTTAAAACACTTTGGCTTTTGGATTGTCATTTAGTCACATATGTGCCGCTCCTATATCGCCTTTGCATTTCTCCAGAACATTCCGTATCACTACGAAGATCGACATTTATTGGATAATTCCATCGTATAGTTACATACGAACTCGAAGGAACTTGTTCCAGTTCGAGGATGGATTTTAGTTCTGGGGAAATTGAATAGGATTATTCGGTTGTCTTTTCACTTTACCTTCTCTCAGGTTGCGAGAACTTCTGGTATTAGGAGAGTACGCCTATTACGCTTATTAGAAAGTCTTCTTCCAAACCATAGGCAGGTGCTGAAGGGTAGGGAAGGAAGAAAACCAATAAGCCTAACTGTGATGTACAGAAGGTAATAAGTAAAGACATATAAAGGGACTAGAGTGAGGGCAAAAGAAATTGCGACTATTATCATTCATGACGAAACCGCATATACCATCGCTACTCCTACTTTTACCTTTGCATTTCTCCATAACATTCCGTATCACTATGAAGATCCACATATTACTTGGATATTTCCATCGTATAGTTACATACGAACTCGAAGGAACTTGTTCCAGTTCGAGGATGGTTTCTGGTTCTGGAGAAATAGAATAATGATTATTCAGTTGTCTTTTCTCTTTACCTTCTCTCAGGTTGCGAGGGTTCCTGATATTAGGAGAGTACACCTATTACGCTTATTGGATAGTCTTATTCCAAACTTTAGGCTGGTGCCGAAGGGTAGGGAAGGAAGAAAACTAATTAGCCAAAATGTGGTGTACAAAAGATAATAAGTAAAGACATATAAAGGGATTGGAGTGTGGGCAAAGAAATATACGGTTACTGTTATGAATCTGGATAGTGGAAGAGGGATTACTAGGAATACCCGGCTACCCCTTCGAAATATTTTCATGTTTCAGTTTGACTGTGCAATGTTAATTGAAAACTGTTTCCCAATTGGATTCTGACTCCAGGGTATGTATTTACCAGATTTGATTCTCACATCTGTATGGCGTTACTGTTGGGTTCCCTAGGCCGGCCGCTGGGTTTCGGGAGGCATCGACCATGCCGTTTTCAAAAATTTGGCGCACTAAAGAACCCTAACGCTGGAATCTTAACTAGAGAATTAGACGAAACAACATGCAAACAACTTTACATCTAAGTGAATGAGAAATACAACCTTTGTAGACCGGTCCTTCACTTCTAAAGCTCCGTGTAGTAGTCCCTTCGCTCTAAGTAGTGAACACCCGAACTCTAGTAAGGGTTCAAATGAAGAAATGAACAAGTTTGCTCGAAGTCTTCGAGGCCGAAAATGATCTACGTCGAGGAGACTCAAGCTCATGCTACCTCTTTACTAATGGTAGATTGGTGAAGCAAACACACTAAACTAAATGGCTAATATAGTAGAGGATGATGAAGTAGGAATTGGGCTCTCTTTAGATTAATTTTTCTCACAATATTTCATCACCATTTGAAAAACTAGAAAGCTTTTCCATGAGGAAGAAGAAGAGGAAGTGAGTTGGATATATATGCCCTAGAGGCCTTCATTGTATAGGATGCTAGGGATATGTATGTACATGACAGTCTTGCTTGATATGATAGTACGCTATTTGGTTTGTCTTTATCTTAACGTATGATATATTTTACTTGGTATTTATATATATATGTTGATAAAGCCATAGGGTGTTTGCCTGACTACCGGCGTTGTAATGGCAGTCATACTTGTGGGAGCTGGATAGTCAATAGGCACATCCTTAGATGTCCCTGGTCGCAGGAGTATCGAGATTGGGCATCGATACTCCGGAGTAGACTAGTGTATACATATCTAGACCCCGAGGAGGGGCGATGGACTGGTCCCGCAGCCATTGGTGGAGTGCACCTAAGATTGTATACAGATGCTCACTGGGTGTGAGTACACCGGACAGGACTCGCCGAGAACTGGCTGGATGGTATTATACCTAACGTCGGATAGCAGTTCTCAGGTGACATGTGTGCAGATAGTCCGTTGACTTAAGGTCGTCATTTGTTTCGTGTGAGTTCCCACCGTGCTTTGATTACTACCCTACCACGATTCAAAGGAGTCGTGCAAACATGTTTTAGTTGGGCATAGTCCCGAGCCACGTGGAGGCAGTGAGTGACTGTTAGGGATTCGTCTCTCCCGGCAGTGAGTGACTGTTAGGGATTCGTCTCTCCCGGTATAGGGAGTTGATATCGCACGGTGATTGGTTGGTCATTACCATAAGTCCCTGGTCAGGGCTGATTGAGAATTACTGATGGACTGATCAGTAGATTCTCGGATGGTCTTGAGCCATGCCGACACGACTTGTACGGTTATTAGGGGTCTGACATCCACCACCTCCCTAAACCATACATGCGATACTCTTAGACGAACAGACCGGACTGCGCGGATATTGTCACGGACAGGCTCAGTAGGATTTCGGATGGGTTACCTCATCGGCTTTCTTATCGACAACTACCTGGGGACCGTTACGTACAGCTAGTGCCGCTTGCGGTCTATGGTTAAACCCACTGCCAGCGTAGTAGTCGAGTCTTTAGAGTCCCACACAGAGATTTCCCAAACCCAGGCGAAAAGATATAGAGGTCGTATGGTTTTACGACAAAGGTTCGAGCGCATATGTGTTTAAACGCACGTATGACATTCGGACGGTTTTTACTAGCAGGCTTTGGTTTAAGCCAGATTCTAGTATCAGGTTATTGGATTTATACAGTCTAAAGTTTTTCCGTGTTTTCACGGATGCGAGAGGCGTTCTCGTAATTTTCCGAGAAGCTTCTAGAAGGATGGTGACATGAGGGGTTAAGGTGGCATTTTCATTAATTGCTTTTATGACTCATTTGTGTGATTCATCATATCATTAAATGCATCATTAATGCATCATTAATTACTTAATGACTCACATGATGAATCACTCTTGTTGAATAAATGAAGCATGGTGAATAATCATTTAATTGATTTTATTTGATAATTCATTATGCTTTATATATTCAAGTGAGAAGCTTTTTTCTTCTCATTATCATCTCCACCTTCTCTCTCCTTAAGCTCACTCTCTCTTGAAACCCTAATCCTACCACTCATGAGTTGAGACCAAGGATTAGTATAGACTAAACACTTCATAACCTAACTCTATATCATCTTAGTTACTTTGATTAGCAACTAGAGAAACTAAGTAACCTCAAGTTTAGAGGTTATAGCTTGGATTAGGGTTCTCGGGTGGATCATTTATCACGGATAGGAGGCTGAGGAGGACTTAGAGATCATAAAGACGAAGGACTAGGATCATTTGGTATAATCTCTTTACATAGTAGCTTAGAACTCTATGCTTATTGTTAATTATCGTTTAGAAAAGATCTTCGGTTAGTCGATGTTTACATACAAAACAAGATCGTTTTTTATATTTCCGCCTCCCCGCAACTCGTGGGGTGTTGTACATCAACTTACAAAGTGGAGATGAGAATGAACTGCATGAGGTGAAAATAGCAACCATGGGTGAGTTAGTGTCATACACTAACTCATGTAGAGATTAAACCATGGCTAACAATAATGGTTAGCTTAATAAATATCTACAAGTAATACAAAACTAGTGGACTAAGTCAAAAATACTTCAGGCTTTTCCAAGCTTCCAAGCATGACAATTTCCAACTAATATTGAATTACTTTAAATAAATAAAACCTCACATTATTATAAGCATGGTGTGAGTCTCATACACCCATGTAGCATGTGGCATCTAGCATGACACAAAAGATGTGAGAAAAAGAAAACTTAAGTGAGCTAATATTAGTTAATATAAATTAATATATCAAATATATAATTATACATTAAATTATTAAATCAATACTTAATTTAATAATCCGGCTATATCATATACAACCGGCTAATATCAAATGTAACAACTTATCGAATCAACACTTGATCCGATAACCCGGCTATACCACATATAACTGGCCGATATCATATATCGCGAGAATAGAATACGGTATCATATACGCGCATTAATCTCGGTCCCGCACATATATGTGCTCCTACTTCGTTTTGCATGAACCAGGAAACCTCTGTGTAGGACTCTAAAGACTCGTCAATACACCGGCAGTAGGTGATGATCATATCAAACACCCATAAGCCGCAATCGGTCTGCTAAACGTAACGGCCACCCGGGTATTGAGCGATCAGAAGATCAACAAGCAAGCCTGCTCATAATCTTGCGAACCAATTAAGTAACACTACCGTACAGTCCGGTCTCTTCGTCAGATATGTTGCATATCGCAGCCTGGGGGTGGTAAAACGTCAGACCCAATAGCCTGATAAGTCATGCCGATGAAAGATCCATAACGGTTCGAAAAACTACTGATAACACTTACCAGTAAATCTCAGCAACCCTGGCCAAGAATTTCCTGTTATGGCCAATCATGCATAGCGCAATATCAACCCCCAATACCGGGAGAGACGAATCCCCTCCTATCGCTCATTGCCTCCATGTGACTCGGGACTGTACCCAAAAACCACCATTTTGCACGATCTCTTGAACGTGGTAAGGTCGAAATCAAAGCACAGTGGGAATCACACAAGACTCTATGACGATCTCGGGTCGACAGACTAATCTGTACCAGTGTCACCAGAGAACTGCTATCTGACGATAGGTATAATACCATCTAGGAGTTCTCGGCGAGTCCATTCAGTGTACCCAGTCTCCACTGAGCACCCATATACCATCTCTGATGTCAAACACCAATGGATATGGGATCATCCATCGCCCATCACATGGGTCGAGAAGCATATACGCTAGTCTACTCTGGAATATCGATGCCCCGTTTCGATACCCCCACGACTAGGAACATTTAAAGGATGTACTTACCGACTACCTCGGCCCCACTAGTATGATCTGCATCATAATTCTGGTAGTCAAGTACTCATCATAATGGTTTTATCAACATGTAATAGAGAGACAATAAGTGTACATGTTATGATAAAAAGCAACCAGATAGCATACTATTATGTCGAGCAAGAAAGTCCTCCCTATATATGTCTAAGTATCCACTATAATATACATCGCATGTACAGTAATGGCCTCTAGGGCATACATATAACTAACAATCTCCCACTTGCACTAAGGCCATTTGTTGTAGTATCTCATACTCAACGTCCTATAGAAGTCTCTTTAGGGAAATGCCTTTGTGAGTGGATCCGCCGTGTTATCCTTCGCGTCAACTCTCCTAACCTCGATCCCTGGGAGATCAACCATCTCCCTGATCAGGTGATACTTGCCTCAGAATATGTCTGGATCGCTGATGGGACCGGTGTTCCTAGGCCAAATCCACAACTCCATTGTTATCACAATAACACTTATTGGACGCTCAATGGTAGGAACCATGTTCATCTCATGAACAAGAAATGTCCAGACAACCACTTTGGCAGCATCGTTGGTAGCGATGTATTCAGCCTTTATCGTCTAGTATGTCACGGTATCTAGCTTGGAACTCTTCCAAAATACCGTCCCTCCACTGAGGGTAAAGACAATGCCCGTGACTGACTTTCAGTCGTCCTTATCACTCTGGGAGCTGGAATTGGTAAAGGACTCCCACTGGAGTTCATCATTACCAAATCCCAAGAACATTTCTTTAGCGCTTCTCAAGTACTTAAGAATGTCCTTCGCAACTGTCCAGTGATTCTCCCAAGATCCGATTGATCCCTAATCACTACACCTAGTGAGTTATCTACATCTGGTCTGGTACATAATATCGCATACATGATAGAGCCTAATGCCGAAGCATAGGGTATCCCTTGCATGCGTGCTCTCTCCAAATCAGTCTTGGAAGACATCTTTTTAGAGAGAGTGATTCCTGAGTAAGTGGATGAACCACCACGCTGAGAATCCTCCATACTAAATCCCTTTAGTAAGGTGTTAATGTACCTGGATTTGGGACACTCCCAACATCTACTTAGATCTATCACCATAGATCATCATCCATAAGATGTAGTAAGTATCATCCAGATCTTCCATGGAGAATCCTCGTGATAAGAGGAGCTTGACCGAGTGTAGCATAGGAAACCATTTCCTATCAAGAGTATGTTATCTACGTACAATACGTGGAAGGCAACCTTACTCTCTACAACCTTCTTGTATATACAAGGTTCATCTACCTTTTTGATGAACTCAAACTCTTTGACTGCCACATCAAAATAGATGTTCCATCTTCGCGATGCCTGGTTTAATCCTGATGGACTTAAGCATAGCCACTGGAGAAAATGTTACATCATAATTCACATTTGGTTACATGACGAGAACCTTTTACTACAAGTTTAGCTTTGAAAGTCTCAACTTTTCTGTTTACAACAAGAATCTTCTCAAGATCCTCTGGCTCCCAATGGGTTTTACCCCTTCAGGTGCAACATTCAAAGTCATACTTTGTTGGTGTACATGGATTCCATCTTTGATTGCATAGCATCCAGCCATTTCACAAAGTCTCCACTTATGATGGCCTGTCTGAACCTAGTTGGGCCATCATCTATCATGATGCAATCCTCGCTCCCACTGTCACCGAGAAGACCGTAGTATCTCTCAAGTGGATGAGGAATCCTACCAGATTCGCGGAGAGGCTGAGGTTCGTTGGAGACTATTGAATCCTTTGGTTTCACCAAATCATCAGCTGTTAGTTTGTCTAGCTGGAACTCCTTCCAGTTCTACCTCATGACCACTAATTTCTTCACAAGAAATTCCTTTTCTAAAAAAGTGGCATACTGAGAAACAAAACACCTTTTTCTCCTCAGTGTGGTAGAAGATATTCCCTTGCGAATGTTCGGGATATCCAACAAACTTATACAGAACTGACCTTGTCTCGAGCTTGTCTGGATTCTTCTTTTCAACATAGGCCGGACAACCCCATATCTTAACTCGTTTAAGACATGGTCTCTTCCCATACCATATCTCATATGGAGTGGTAGGCACTGATTTGGTTGGAACCACATTCAATAGGTATGCAGCTTCTCAAGTGCATAACTCCAAAAGGAAACAGGTAACTCTGCAATACTCATCATAGAGCGCGCCATATCTCATAGGGTGCGACACCTCTGCCCCGATACACCGTTGTGCTGTAGTGTATTCAAAGGAGTAAGCTGAGAGAGAATCACATTCCCCTTTTAGAAAATCCAGGAATTCCATGCCCAAGTATTTGCCTCCTCGATCATATCGTAGGACATTAATACTTCTACCCGTATGGTTCTCAATCTTCAAGCTTATATTCCTTGAATTTTTCAAAAGTTTCAGACTCGTGCTTCAACAGGAACATATGCCCGAATCCTGAGAGATGATCAGTGAATATAATGAATTATGAAGAACCAATCTTGGTATTTATAGACATAGGATCGTATACATCATCATGTATTCATCCCATGAGTTCATTAACTCTTTCTCTGTTTTCAGTAAATGGATTATTGGTCATTTTACCTTTGAGACAAGACTGGCAAGTATCATAAGATGAAAATTCGAACAGATTCTCATATTCATCCTTATGTAACTTAGCTGGTCGTGTCGCATTGATATGACCTAGTCTACAATGTCACAAGAAGGATTCGTTCATTTCTGAACTACTCCTCTTGTGTGTGTTCTATATACTTTGAACTGTGGTTTGATTTAGAATGTATATGCCATTACATAAAGTGCCTGATCAAATCAACTCTTGATTCAGGAAAATATTCACAACATTATCCTCCAATACAGAATTATATCCTTCTTTAACTTAATAAATAATCTGATGTAATGTTGTATATCAGGTTCGGTATGTAATAACATTCGTTCAGAATCAATGTATTTACCATTTGGTAATACATGGTGATATCTGCCAACTGATTTGGCTGCAACAATTGCACCATTTTCTAACACTTAGAGATATATCACCCAATCCCAGTTCTCTACCTTTCTATAGCCCATGTAACGTATTACATATGCGGAATCCTGATCCGGTATCACATACCCAGGACGTAGAGGATACTAAGAAACGGTTCTCGGTAATGAACACCTCCGAAGAATATGCATCAACATGCTCATTCCTCGAATAGGTCACGTAGGAATCCAGATATTCCCCTATTTTTTGTTCGGACTTATAACAATTATAAGATAGAGCGGAACCCACGTTTCCCAGCTCAGTATAATAAGCAGGTTCGGTCAATGCTTCCATATTATTATCTTGATTAAGGCGTGACATGGTCGCTACCAGGAGAGAGGGAGAAGAAAACACTCTGCGTATGCTCTTCCAAGATCAGATTGGTTATTGTTTTACCTAATCAGGATGGCTCCCACTATTTTTATCAAATCTTCCATCAAACCCTAAAAGGTAACATTAGCCGGGATTAATTACACCCTACAAGTTTGCCAATCTTTCGGCCAGGCCAGTATCGGTACTTTGAGGGAGGTTCCTCGTGCTTTCGAACGAACCTAATTAAATTAAACCTCATTTTTTCAGGGGCGTAACCCCGTTAACACCTTTCTAGACACCTACTTGATCGGCTAATTGTAATGTGTAAAACTCTCCCAGGAGTAACTCTTACTCGCAGTGGGTATCGGGACCAACTATCTCATAGAAGGTATGCAATCTCATTGCAAATTTCAACACTTAAAATTCCCGATAATCTTTTGCCCCAAGCGTACTATGACCTTGACAGAGGTCAACAAACCATAAGCTGCTAGTCAAGTTCAACCCGCCATTTCATGATTGAATTAAACCCACCCGTACGACCCTTGACAGAGGTCAACAAGGTCGTACGACTACTTTAATCCAATCGCATCATATGCTTTGCAGACAAGCACTAATCAGCTACCGCACACTACGCCTTGACAGAGGTCAACAAACGCATCACGAATACTAAATGGTCCTTATCTGAAATGACGGAGGGCTACGACAGGTTTTTAAGAAAACCCTATGCGTAATGAACTTGATATCGTTATAGAATCGAATGATTTTGAAAAGGAGTGTTTTTGAGGTTTTTACTAGTTTAGCTAAAGAGGTCACTCCCGGTGAAAAGATCTCGGGTCTTTCCTTATCAAATATGGTGTTGGATATTTCACAAATATCACTATGCAAAGCAAAAACTATAGAAGCAATCAAAAGACAAACCGAGTGGGTTATAGCATCTGCCAGTTTCGCTAAAGAGGTCACTCCTGGTGAAGAGATCTCGGCTCTTTCCTTATCGAATAAGGTGCTGGATATTCTACAAGGAATACCGCTATGCAAAGCAAGAACTAGAGCTACCAGTTTTTAAAACAAGATTCTGCAATATCTTTAGATTTCTTTTATTTCATTAATCTCATTAATGAAGTCCCATCAATTATGCTTCATAAGCATCACAGAAGAAACAAAAGCATCAATATTTACTATATATCATCATATATATAATATAAGCATTCGTTTCAGAATATCAAGTGATCACATCACAGAATATCAGCAGCAGAAGATAACATATGAAATATTGGATATACTAGGAATTCCGTGTTTTAATTAAGCCAATAAAAAACGCGGATTCCACGGTCGCGATGAATAGCCAAACCCACATCCCTCGACCCCTATGAGAGCGGAAAGCAACCCTCCCAATTCTAGAGTTAGGAGACCTGGTCTCGACTCCTCGAGATGGTCTCCCACTGGATCCTAGAACCCGGTTACTTGTGCTCCCCGCCTTGGGTCTATCCTAATGCGGAAAAGTAAATAATATACATCAATGGTGACATCATCCTCAACCCGGAAGTGCCCCAATAAAAGAATATTACATACAAGCTTTTACATGAATGAAAATGAAAAAACTCCCATCTCATATAAAACCCCCCCGGCTATTCAAACACGATGATCCAATATAACATATCCCAGCAACACATAACATCACATGTCATCAACGTAAGTAAATATGCGTATCCCAATTGTCGTTGACATATAGCAACGAAACCGGCGATATACCACATATTACACTTACGGTCGCAGAAAAGAAAGTGAAAAACTACAACAATTGGAATCTGCAACCACCTTAGACATCATAAACCCAATGTATCACATATTTTGGATTTCATGCCCAACCAAATGGATTCCTTAGATATCACATGCCTAACAATTATAAACCCCGCATTTTAGTCTCAATATTGAAAACACTTTCCAATAACCTGTCGGGTAATTTAACAAGATTCCCGATAACCTGATCGAATGCTCGTCGGAAACTTTAGTAGACGGCCGCACCCCCGATACCGTCGACGAAGTGCACTTAAGCGGAACACCGCGGCCGCGAGCACCCAAACGGATGCTTTTGGCGACGGGGTTCTTTTATAGTCACTTGGTCGGGGCTATGGGGCATGGCTATCTATTAAGCTTACCCGGCGAGTATCCGCGTACGCTACGTAATTGCGACCGACTTTTGATCCTCATCAAAATTCCGTGGCAACCGATCAAATGAGACTAAATTGCTAGATTTATAAAATTCAAACTAGTTATCATATAACTAATTATGTAGATTCCAAATATTGTATCACAATCACAGATAGCTAGACGATCTTAAACTTTTCAATCGAATAAACAAACACCCAAAATTTCCCAAAGAGCTCAACACTTGAGCGGAGTTTAAAAAGTACCCAGAACATGCCACAGCACCTATGAACCATCCGTAGAAGGGCCGATCCATGCCTCGCTCATGTCGCCGCAGAACTGCTGCAAACCCTAGGGTATGACCGTGGTTCCACGATCCAAAAAATCGAGTTTGAGTATCGTTCTTCTAGAGGATCGACATAATCGCTTGCATGATTTTCTGAAAATTTTAAACTTGGAAAAAATCCAACTCTTGGAAAATTTCCAGCGAGGGAAAATATGAGTTATTGATATCCGTTCAAACTTTTTAACGTCGTCTAAATAACCCGAATAGATGTTAGAATTACGATTACGAAACACTCCGAATTGCCTTTACAGAAAGTTAACATGTCATGCAATTTCAGAAAAAACAAGTAACACCTGAAACACCAAAACCCAGAGACTGGAACACAGAAAAAATTTGAACCCCAGAACCCTACATAGGGCCGGCCTGCTCGGAATTAATGGTGATGTGGTCGGCCAAAAACCAGCCAAATTGTTTCAAATTTTCATAGTGTTCATGTTATATCATATACAACATTCTGCAGTTGTTTAAAAAATTTTTACAGGCCATTTAAAATTCGTCAAAAACTAGGATTATGTTTCATGTGTTTCGGAGTTGTTTCGGTTTCGTAATCTAACAAATATCGTTTAAATCTCTAGCATGGCTCTGATACCACTGTTGGATTCCTTAGGCCGGCCGCTGGGTTTCGGGAGGTATCGACCATGGCGTTTTCAAAAATTTGGCGCACTAAAGAACCCTAACGCTAGAATCTTAACTAGAGAATTAGACGAAACAACATGCAAACAACTTTACATCTAAGTGAATGAGGAATACAACCTTTGTAGACCGGTTCTTCACTTCTAAAGCTCCATGTAGTAGTCCCTTCGCTCTAAGTAGTGAACACCTGAACTCTAGTAAGGGTTCACATGAAGAAATGAACAACCTTGCTCGAAGTCTTCGAGACCGAAGATGATCTACGTCGAGGAGACTTAAGTTCATGCTACCTTTTCACCAATGATAGATTGGTGAAGCAAACACCCTAAACTAAATGGCTAATATAGTAGAGGATGGTGAAGTAGGAATTAGGCTCTCTTTAGATTAATTTTTCTCACAATGTTTCATCACCATTTGGAAAACTAGAAAGCTTTTCCATGAGGAAGAAGAAGATGAAGTGGCGATGAGAATGAATCTCATGAGGTGAGAATAGCAACCATGGGTGAGTTAGTTTCATACATTAACTCATGTAGAGATTAAATCATGGCTAACAATAATGGTTAGATTAATAAATATCTACAAGTAAAACAAAACCAGTGCACTAAATCAAAGATGCTTCAAGCTTTTCAAAGCTTCCAAGCATGACAATTTCCAACCAATATTGAATTACTTTAAATAAATAAAACCTCACATTATTATAAGCATGGTGTGAGTCTCATACACTCATGTAGCATGTGGCATCTAGTATGACATAAAAGATATACATTAATATATATCACATATATATTAAGTGTACACTAATGAGAAAAAGAAAACTTAAGTGAGCTAATATTAGTTAATGTAAATTAATATATCAAAATCTATCACGCCCCGCTTCCCAGTATACGGGCATAGGATGTGACGAGGCCGCTACGTATTTACTATGAAGTAAATACGCTAAGCGTATCTAAGTAAAATAAAAATGCACAAGAGACAAGGACAGCAGGTATAACTGAACAACAACTTTATTTATTAACATCTTTTGTACAATGTATGGAAAAGTAAATATATCTGAATGAAAGCAATACCTAAACAGTGGCATAACAGAAAAGGAAAATACAGAATGTAAAAGAAAAGTACAAGTGAAACTACAGCTCGGGATCTTCAGTAAACTGGTCCAAGTCTTTGGTGCTAAGCTCGATCTCTGGAAGGTCCGAAATACCTGACGACATTCAAAGAAAAGAAAAGAGAATGTCGTCAGCGAACAAATCGCTCGGTAAGTCCCAAAGATAAGGGAGAAGTAGAATAGACAGAGAGTAAGAGAGAGCGAGTAGCTTTTAAAGTTGTATTATATGGTTAACGCTGTTGTGTGTAGCTTGGTACAGAAGGATGCCAGTGTATACGAGAGGAGTCTCACTTGCCCCAGAGACTAAGGTGTCAGGAACTCAACGAACCATTTATGCCACGGTACAACAGCAATGGAATACATGTTAGGTATCTTATGGTTGCAGTCTCGTGCCACTTCTAATACCTTCCGTACCAATCTACCCTTTAAACCCCGCAATGTCTTGTTTTTATTGTTGTATTGTTTGAATTGTAAATGTGTTGTTTGTACTGGTTTGTAAATGTAAATGGAAGACTTGTATTGCCTTGTAATATAGATTGTATAATTGGATGACTTGCCGAAACCATGCTATCAGTAAATGGATGTAACTGGAGAATCATGTAAATGGAAGTATATCCATGGTTTGGTTTAGTCAATACAGATTTAATAGATTGAACAGATTGATTATATGGAATTATGGATTCATGTTGAATTGCAGTTTGTATTTGAATCATATTCAGGTCAGATTATTTATAATGAGACTCGGTCTGAGTCAGAACAATTAGAAAAGAAATTGAAGTCCTGATGGTTTTGATGTTATCGGTAACCACTGCACATGGGCGACAGGATTTGTGTCTTTTTCAAAGATGATTACCGTGTTGATAACACCGTTTATTAAGTTGTCTACCTTAAATAGGCAAGCACCCATATCTCCGGCCCCCTGAGGCTCAAGAGACCGGTCCCGCTTAAACCTATGTTTACTAGGGTCCTTATTGTAATTTATAAAACTTGAGGGGGTTTTAAAAATACTTTTGTATAATTTACAAAATATATCTCAAGTATTTAGTTATCGTCTTTAGAGTTTTCATAGTTGTGGATTTTATATTTGTGACATTTCTAGTGAATAAACCTATTTTCATAATATAGGGTATTTAATTGTAATATTGAACTTGTATGGAATTTCATGGTATTTTCATGTAAAATGATTCTTTTGATATAGAAAAGTTGGAATATTTATATTATATCAAAAATAGATAATTTGATGAGACTATATATATTTATTTATATAAAATAATTTTAATTTATTATTTTCTAGAAATCTCATTTTTCTTAAGATATTTGTATTTTTAAATCTTTTGAGACCGAATGCTCCTTCCAGAGGTCTGAATCTCGCAATACTAAGCCCAGGGATGTGCGATAATCTACACTATCTCAGGAGGGTTCCCCAAAATGGGTTGTAGTGGCGCTTTGCAAAGATTTGTAAAAATACGTAATCTTGTAAAAAACGGTTTTTATAAGTTAAGGTAGTTTTGTGTAAAACGGTATTTCCCGAATCTATATTTCCCAAAAGGTATTGTGCTATATTGCATATAAGTGTTGTGAAGAGGTAGGTCATTACCTCGTGATCTATCTAAAAGTATAGCAAGATTAATGATGTTTTAAAGTTGAAACTATACTATATGGTATTTTACTGCAAAAAGAGCGGTAAAAGTTACAAAATAAAATATTTTGCTATGAAACTTGTTCAACATGTTTTTTAATGATTAATAGTCAATATTTAAGAGTTTAGTATGGTTGTGTTAAGAAAAATTGAACTTTACAAAGAAAACCGAATCGGAAGTCGGATTTGACTCCGCTTCCGTCGGGTTTTAGTAAAAGAAGTTTTAAGAATATATTAGAGAAGAGGGAGGTGGGAATTATATGATTAGAGTCAAGAGAAGAGGTAGAGGAGGACGTAGGAGCTGCCGGTGCGTCATTTCATCGCCGGGAGCTCCTAGAGTCGTCGTCGGAAGTTCGCCCTTCGCTAACTCCACCTATACACAAAATTTCTATAGAGTTTTCTTGAGAGTTTGGACAGAATTTGTGAGTGAGGGTGTGTCTTTAGGGGTGATATTTATAGAGTAATCTAGGGTTTAGGGTAGATGAAAAGTTGTATTGAAAATTGTATTAAAAATTGCAATAAAAAGAGATTAATGGGGTTTTGAATGTCTCTGTTAATGTGTAGGATTTTTAAAGTATACAGGAGTTTCCAGAAGACAAAGAGGAACAAATTTCATGAAGGGTCAACTCAGATTCAGCCAAGTCAACCCGGCCTCGCCGGCCGAGTCGTCGGCCCGAGTCGGCTGAGTCAGGCCGGGGCTCGCCGTCGAAAGTCCGTCGTCACCTGGTTAGCACAGTGGGGTAGTTTGCTTTACATGTGAAGTGGGGTTTTTACGAGTTATGCACGTGCAGACCCTTGGACTTTTAAAAATTTAAAAGAAAACAATATTAAAAATAATGTGAGGTATGGGATTTGAAATCTGGTGCTTTGGTTCAGCAGTGCAAGGTCTTACCAATGAGCTATAAGCTCCTTCTTACTATTAGAAAGCAAAATAAACTTATAACTTGTGCTCAGGCAAAAGTACCCCTTTCTGTATTTTAAAAAAAAGTTGTACAGAAAGTTTAGGGTTGTTACACAAATATATAATTATACATTAAATTATTAAATCAACACTTGATTTAATAATCCGGTTATATTACATACAACCGGCTAATATCAAATGCAATAACTTATCGAATCAACACTTGATCCGATAACCCGGCTATATCACATATAACCGGCCGATATCACATATCGCGAGAATAGAATGCGGTATCACATACATGCATTAATCTCGATCCCGCACATATCACATATGTGCTCCTATTTCGTTTCGCATGAACCAGGAAACCTCTGTGTAGGACTCTAAAGACTCGTCAATACGCTGGCAGTAGGTGATGATCATATCAAACACCCATAAGTCGCAAGCGGTCTGCTAAACGTAACGGCCACCCGGGTATTGAACGATCAGAAGATCAACAAGTAATCCTGCTCATACTCCTGCAAATCCAATTAAGTAACACTACCGTACAATCCGGTCTCTTCGTCAGATATGTCATATATCGTAGCCTGGGTGGTAAAACGTCAGACCCCAATAGCTTGATAAGTCATGCCGATACAAGATCTATAACGGTTTGAGAAACTACTGATAACACTTACCAGGAAATCTCAGCAACCCTGGCCAGGGATTTCCTGTTATGGCCAATCAAGTATAGCGCAACATCAACCCCCAATATCGGGAGAGACAAATCCCCTCCTATCGCTCATTGCCTCCATGTGACTCGGGACTGTACCCAAAAATCACCGTTTTGCACGATCTTTTGAACGTGGTAAGGTAGAAATCAAAGCACAGTGGGAATCATACAAAACTCTATAACGATCTCGGGTCGACAGACTAACCTGTACCAGTGTCACCAGAGAACTGCTATCTGACGATAGGTATAATACCATCTAGGAGTTCTCGGCGAGTCCGTTCAGTGTACCCAGTCTCCACTGAGCACCCGTATACCATCGCTGATGTCAAACACCAATGGATATGGGATCATCTATCGTCCATCACATGGGTCGAGAATCGTATACGCTAGTCTACTCTGGAATATCGATGCCCCGTCTCGATAGTCCCACGACTAAGAACATTTAAAGGATATACTTACCGACTACCTCTGCCCTACTAGTATGATCTGCATCATAATCATGGTAGTCAAGTACTCATCATAAGGGCTTTATCAACATGTAATAGAGAGACAATAAGTGTACATGTTATGATAAAGAGCAACCAGATAGCATACTATTATATCGAGCAAGAAAGTCCTCCCTATATATGTCCAAGCATCCACTACAATATACATCGCATGTACAGTAATGACCTCTAGGTCATACATATAACTAACAGTTACAGATGCTGAGTAGGAGCAAGATATTGGGAATTGGGTGATTATATCCTCTATATATCGGGATTCTTTGTAATTAGTGATATTTGAGGAAATCACCTGGGTTCTGCCTAATGCCAAATATTTGGTTTTGAATATCTGTTGTTATGCACCAATGTCAAACTGATATATCTGTACGTTTATTTTATAAAGTGAGATATAACTTTTTGAAATTATATCTATGACATTTACCTATATCAGTTGATGGTTAGATAAGGTGCTTTCAACAACGGTGTAATTCTTCTTAACCATAGTACAGTTTTCAACCTACGATGCACAGGATTTGAGTTATTAAACTCAGTGGACTTATACAGAGTATTATATGTTGTTCGGTGTCTGTTAGGACAAAAGGGGTTGGTACTCGTACTATATTCTGTTTACTCACGACTTCTCTAGTTTTAGACAAGTATTTCGTTGAAATACAGGGTCCAAATTTTGAGAAGTTGTAGGTATAAGAATAACGTAGAGAACCATATGTGGCAAGTATCAAGATTCTTCAAGGTGATCAAAGATGTAGATACTTGTGTTTGGTATTCCGTTGTAAGTAATAGTTTTGAGAACTTGCTTCTCTTTTAAGTTACTCATCCGTGGGTACACTCTTTGATGAGTAATACTGCTTGGTCTCCTTCCATTCAGTTGATATGCATTGGGAACAACTGCTTGTATTTTGAATCTGGTTCAAATTAAATTAGTGCCTTTGTTTCTATATGGATATAGAATGGATTCATATCTTAACGATATTAAGATATATGGAGTAGTCCGGCTGATGCTTAAAACTAGAATCTGGACAAACTTTAGGCATGTTTCAGTAATGGCAGTTTGTGGGTTTTCCCGGGCCTTGACGAGGGTTAACATTCTACCATCAGGAAGATCAATAGTTATATTGTTCTTGACTCGCCGCCAGTTTTTGTAAAAATGGATTCTTTTCAGAAAACATTAGTGGGAGTATGGTAGAACTGGAAGTTATTCCAGAACCACAAACGATTACTGAAAATTTAGTAGAACATAAAGATTCAATTGGATTCGACATTCCATTAGCCACTCCGCAGATTTGGTGGGTAACCTCAGACACCCGAGAGGTACTTCGGTCTTCTCAAAGACGGTGACAGGGAGGTTCTTGTTTACCCAGACTTGCCATTACTGCTATTCTAGACTATGAGACCTGGAAGGAGGATGAGTATAACGTCATTCTAAACTAGTTTTAGAAGTGCATGTGTATATGATTCTGCTAGAGAGTTGTTGTAGTTAGTGGGAGCAGCGGAAGCATAGTGGGTAAGTAGCTTATGTCTATTTATAGATTAAAGCAGATATAGCGGAGATAGATCATCTATTTTTGATGTGACAGTCATAGAGTTTGACTTCATCAGAATAACAGATGGATCTGGTAAGAAGGTAGTAGGGAGTGATGTCCTGGTATTTGGATGACATGCACTTAATAGGAAGAGATCTTCCTATACTATGATCGGTTATACTATGGTTGTCACAAGGTGTTTCTCCACACATGATCTGGATAAAATATCAGGATTTCTGGTCACTAGATCTATGGTTTTAGATCTAGATTTGGTAAGTGTCCCAATTTGGATACTTGACACTATTCTAAAGTGTTTTAGAATGGACGACTCCTGGCGTGGTGGTGTACCCGCAGGTGATGGAGTCACCCTCTCTAAAGAGATGTCTTTTAGACTGATGAAGAGAGGGATTTGCATGATTGGCATATCACTTGCTTAGGCAATTGAGTCAATCATGAGATGTCAAGTACCACACCAGATATTGTTTTTGCACTGGCTGCAATAAACATATATTAATCTAATCCTAGAGAAACGTTGGGAAGAAGTTATGAACATAAGTGGATGTTCTTGGTATATGGTAACAGAAGCCTCCTTCGGAAGGCGGTTATCATTTTAGGCTTCCAAGGTGACCTGGATGACAGAGTGGCTGTCAGAGTTATAGTTTTCCCCCTTTTGAGGGGCAGTATGTTGGACAGGTAGTCTAAGCGGATACTGAGGATGGTATGGCGCAGGATACTGATTAAATTCAGTGGATGATACAGTCTAAGAAGTTTGTTGGATTTGGAGTTCATTTGTGAACTGGGTCCCATCAGATATCCAGATAAATTCTAAGAGATGTATTGCTCATTTCGGGAGATAGTCTTTCTCCGCGAAGTTGAAATATAGAGAGATAAAGATAGAAACACTGGAGCGGATCCACTCACTGAGGCTATTTCTCGAACGCAATAGTTTCACAAACGGGCTTTGCGAGATTGATTAGAAGAGAAGTTGGGTGTTCGGTATCATACGGGCTGTGAGTATGCGGCACCGTAATAATTAGCCTCAAGTGTGAGTGGAAGATTATTGGCTATAGTGCCCTCAAGTCAATTATTGAATCGCATGTATGCGATTGTGATGATTGAGGGAGGACCTATACCGGTAGAACAGTCTTACTTGAGATGATAGTATGCTATCTGGTTTTTCTTTATCATCATATACAGCATTAGGTAGCATTACAGATCACTATTACATGTTGATAGAGCCCATATGATTCTTGCTTGACTACCAGTATTATGATGGCGTTCATATAAGTGGGAGCTGGGTGGTCTATAAGTACATCTTTAAATATCCTTAGTCGTTGGAGTATCGAGACTGGGCATCGATACTCTAGAGTAGACTAGTGTATACTTATCGAGACCCCGACGAGGGGCGGTGACCGGTCTCACAAGCCATTGGTGTCAGTTAGTCATCTAAGATAGTATACAGGTACTCATTGGGTTATGAGTACACTGGACGAACTCGCCGGAAACATGCTAGTTGGTATTATACCTATTGTCAGATAGCAGTTCTCAGGTGGCATGAGTACAGGTTAGTCTGTCGACTTGAGATCGTCATTTATCTCGTATGAGTTCCTACTGTGCTTTGATTACTACCTTACCACGGCTCAAAGGAGTTGTGCAAACAGGTTTTAGTTGGGTACAGTCCCAAGCCACATGGAGGCAGTGAGCGGATCGTTGGGGATTCGTCTCTCCCGGTATTGGGGGTTGATGTCGCGCAGTGCACGGGTGGCCATCACCAGAAATTCTTGGCCAAGGTAGTTGAGAATTACTGATTTGGATAAGTAATTTCTCAGTGGGTAATGGGCTTCATACCGACAAGAAATATCGTGTTATTAGGGGTCTGACTTTATCCACCCTCTAGACTCGATATGCGATACTCTTCGATGAACAGACCAGACTGTATGGAGATTGTCACGGACAGGCTCAGTAGGGGTTTGGATGAGTTTGCTCGTCGGCCTTCCTTTCACTCAATACCTGGATAGACGTTACGTACAGCTAGTGCCGCTGACGTGCTTGTGGTTAAACCCACTACCAGCGTATTGATGAGTCTTTGGAGTCCCACACAGAGGGTTTTCACGGTTCAGGCGATATGGTGTAGATGACGTATGTTGGTACATACATGTGTCCGATTAAATATGTATATAGGCTACACAGACTTTAATCGGACGGTTGATAATACTAGCGGTTTATGGTTAAGTCGGATTATTAAATCAGGTTTTGATTTAATTATATATATATATATATATATAGTATTATTGTTCACTATTCATTTTCTCACTTGGTTATTCGTATTTTTGTACGAATACGCTTATGTGTATTTCGATACGTATACCAGGTTGTATTCCGTATTTATACGAAATTACTTCTAGAAGATTGCCACCTCATTACATGATTTTCCTTTTTAGAAAATCATTTTGGAAATGAGGTGGGGGGTGAGTTGGCATGAGCATGGCTTGGCATGTAGAGAGGCATGGCTCTTTATATTTTATTGGAAAATGAAAGAGATATTTTTTTTGTTACATGGTTGCAAATGACTTGGATATATTCTCTACATGCCATCCAATATTGATTATTATTCATTCATCACTTGCTTCATCACTCTCACTCTCTCTTGGAGAGACTTAGCTATATTCCATGGTTGCTCATGACACTTGTTTTCCTCACCTCCTCCTTCTTCTTCTTGAGTTTCTCATTTGAGCATTTGATATGAGAGAAAAAGAAAGTGAGACATTTCTACACCTCCACTCTTCATTGCTAGCAACCTTAGAGGGTCGGTAGGTTCGCGAGGCGAACCTGGAGCCTGCGTCGTTTCTCTCGGATGGATCATCATCGATGGAAGAAGACCGGCAACCAAATTTGATCCGCAACCCCTAGGAGCTTATCAAGATGGTTGAAGACTGGCGGACTTGGTTCTTTTGGTATAACCCTCTCTAACTTAGTAGTTTGGCTTCTTAGTTTGCTAGTATGGGTTTATGGTTTTGATTTTGGAACGGGTTTTGTTTGCGCGAAATTTTTTTGAATGTCGGTTTTTGTTCCGCATCGGCCATGATAGATGGCCAGGGCACCGGCAAAACCCAGCAAAAACATGTCTTGAGTTTATCCGGATTCTAGTTTTAAATATAAGCCGGACAACTCCTTATACCTTAATATCGTTAAGATATGAATCCATTCTATATCCAATATAAAAAAAAAGCATTAATTTAATTTGAATCGGATTCAAAAATTTATCCAGGTGTTTCCAGTGCAACCAAAGTGAAAAATGTCATACAACATTATTCTTCAAGGAGCGCACCCACGGATGAGTAATCTGAGAGAGAAGTAAGTTCTCAATTATTTTACTTACGATGGAATACCTAGCATAAGTATCTAAATCTTCTATCACCTCGAAAAATACTGATACTTGCAACTTATGGTTCTCTACTTTATTCTTATACCTATAACTTCTCAAAATTTAGACCTTTTATTTCAACGAAATACGTGTTTAAAACCAGAGAACTCATAAGTAAACGGAATATAGTACGAGCACCAACCTCTTGTCCTAATAGACATCAGACAACATACAATATTTTATATAAATTCTCTGAGTTTAATAACTCAAATCCTGTGTGTTGTAGGTTGAAAACTATATTACGGTTAAGAAAAATTGCACCTTACCTAATAATCAACTAATAAAAGTAAATGTTATAAACATAATTTTAAAAAATTATATCTCACTTTATAAAATAAATGTACATATATATCAGTTTGAAACTGGTGCATAACAACGGATATTCAAAACCAAATATTTGCCGTCAGGCAAAACCCGGATGATTTCTTTAAAATCACCAATAGAAAGAATTCTGATTTTTGAGGATATAATCATCCAATTCCCAATATTCTACTCCCACTCAGTATCTGTAACGCTATAAAGATGTGAGAATCAAGTCCGGTAAATACATACCCTGGAGTAAGAATCTAATTAGGAAAGCAGTTTTTAATTAATATCGCACAGTATAATTGAAACATGAAAATGTTTGAGAGGGTGGCCGGGTATTTCTAGTAATGCCCTTTCAAATACTGTATCATGACATTAGTTACAATTTCCATTGCCCTTACTCTTATCCCTTTATTTTTCTTTACTTCTTACCTTCTGTACATCATACTTAGGCTAATTGGTTTTCTTCTTTTCCTACCTTTCGACACCTGCCTAAGCTTTGGAAGAAAACTATCTAAAAAACGTAATAGGTGTACTCTCCTAATACTAGGAAATCTCGCAACCTGAGAGAAGGTAAAGAGAAAAGACAACCGAATAATCTTATTCTATTTCCACAGAACCGGAATCTATCCTCGAACTGAAATAAATTTCTACGAGTTTGTATGTAATTATACGTGATGGTTATATCCATTCTATGTGGATCTTTGTAGTGATACAGAATGTTCTGGAGAAAGCAAAGGGTAAAGCAGGAGTGGCCTGGATATATGTGACTTTGTCGTGAATCGCGACAATCCAAAACCAGTTTTATAAGAAAATGTTCGGTCAACTTGGTTTATGAGTTTTAGTTTAAGACGGGTCATGGTCGCTGCCAAAGAGAGAGAAAAGAAACTCAGCGTGCACTCTAACCTAAATTAGATTGGTTAACTTTTTTATCTAATCAGGATGGCTCCCATTGTTTCCTCAAATTCTCTTTCAAACCCTAAACAGAGAACTGGTCAGGATTATTTACACTTTATAAGTTCTCTAATCGTTCAGCCGAGACAATGTTGGTATTCCGGGGGAGGCTCCCCGTACTTTTGTATAGACCTAATTAAATAACCCCGTTTCCGCAGAGGCGTAACCCCGTTAACACTTTCTAGACACCTAATAAGTTAGTTAATTATGAAGTAAAAATCTCCCAAAGAGTAATACATACACACAGTGAGAATCGGGACCCAACTATCACCGTGTGATAACTTGATGGAAGCCACTCAAGTAAGCACACTGCAGAAGTTATGCGCATACCTAGGAAGTTTCTTTTATGTTTGAAACTCCCGATGTGGATTTTTACCCCAAGCGTCTTATGACCTTGACGAAGGTCAAAATATTATAAGTCGCAAGTCAAGATCAACTTGTCATTGTCCTGATTAATCTAGACCCACCCGTACTAAATCTTGACGAAGGACAAAATAATTGTACGACCGTCCTAAATTAATGCATCTCTATAAAGCAGAAAAGTAATACACAGCTACCATTCACTATGCCTTAACAAAGGCCAAAACACATAGTATGAATACTAGGCACTACCCGTCTGAAATGATGGAGGGCTACGACTGGTTTTTGGCAAAAAATATTTAACGTAATGAACTCGATATCGTTGAAGGAACTCGAGTGGATTTGGAAAACGTGTGGTTTGGGCACCACTGTTAAAACTAGTAACATAAGCTTTTGCTTAAGAGAGAACTTCCCGTGAAGGGATCAAGGCTCTTACCTCATAGGATGAGGTGTAGGATATTCCTAACCGAATATCTTCATGCAAAGCAAAAGAATATAACTTTGGTTTTGAAAAAATCGAGTCGTTTTAAAAATTGGTTCCAACAACATCAATTAGGTTTGTTTTACTTGCATTGAACCTATAACGCAATATCATCAATTAATAATATCACACCAAAAGAAATGAAAATAGGCACACACATATATGCCATCCGCATTCACCACAGGGTCCCGGGTCTTCACCGTAAGGTTACTTAACTTACGGCAGGGAGGGAACAGGACTAGCGCGGATGCAAAACATATATAGAGTCTACTATACACACACACAACACCATTCATCTCAGGCATGATAATGTATCGCAAACACAGAATCACAACAGAAGCAAACACTATGAAATAGAGAGTATACTAAGCATTCTATGTTTCATTTAAGCCATGGATGAAACAAGGATTCCACAGTCATGTGAATAGCCAAACCCTAGTTCCTAGACCCCTACGAGTACGGCAAGTAGTTCCGCCAAATCTAGAATGGGATAACTCGTTCTCAACTTCATGAGATGTCCATCCGTTGCCTCCTAGAACCCGGCTACTTGAGCACTCCTCCTGGGTCAATCCTAGATACAAGAGATGAATCAAATATAATACACAGGTGACACAACCTCAACCTGAAAGTGTCCCTCAAAAGAATATACATCAAGCAGTGACGACAATCCACAAGTCGAACGCTCGCCCTGCATTATGAATATACAAATATAAATATAAAACTCTCATCTCGCAAAAACCCTCGGCTATTCACGACGACGACCGCAACTATCCTAATCCAAATAAACACAGAACTAACAAGTATTTGCAACCCCGTCTAATCGACCTATAGCAATTAGACGACGCACACAAACACAAATACGAAACACAAGATATAAGATATGCAAAAGTTTCGATTTAATACTTTCCATATTGCCCGAATACAAAAATAACACCATGTGAAATCTGGGCAAAATCAGACATAACCAAAAATCAAGTTTTCATGAGAGTAAGCTACTAGAAAAAAATGGGGACCAGATGCCACAAGAAAACTGCCACCGTCGGGAAAATTGGCAATTCTGGCTGTTTTTCTTGGGAATTGGGCCATCGTTTTTCTACCTTAGTTCTTATGTCTTATGAGATGATCTTTGCAGTTGCTTAAAAAAATTTTAGAGATCAAAACAAAATCGACAGAAACTTGAATTTCAATTTTTGAAAAATACGTAAATTTTTAGTTTTGAAATGTAAACATCGTCTAAATATAATTCTAGTGTTTGGTTGGCTTTGATACCATGTAGGTAGACACTCGTGTTCGTGCCGCAAACTAGCAGCCATGTGGAATACAAAACGAAAATTTTCTAATCTGGAGAATGAACACTACAACCTAGAATCGAATCCAAACACCAAACTAGAAACTATATGAAGGAGTTTAGCTAATAGGTTAGGGATAACAAAATTTGTAATCGTGTCCTTCGTCTTCTTTCCCACTTACTTAGTTTCTAGGTCGTCGGGAACGAGCTTGAGAGTCGGTCTTTCATGCCGAAAATGATCCACCTTGAAGGAATCCTAGCTAAGGCTCTAGCTTCACAAGTGAAGCAACTAGTGATCAAAACTTTTTAGGAATTGATCACTAAATTGATGTAATGACAAATCTCTAAAATTTCTCTCATAATCCCTTTTTAAACTCAACTTAGGAAAAACTAAAAGAGAAGGAAGAAGGAAACTTCGGTGTTTGTTTTACAAGCATGGCAACTCAAGAAAAACCTCTATCTCACTCTCTCTTTTCTTTTCTTTTCTTATTTGAATATGAGTGGATTGTGACTCACCATGGTGAGTGACAAGTTCCACCATATTCTTTACGTAACTAGAAAGAAAAGAGAGTTGGAGAGAATGCCACGTCAATGTACACATATACATATGTATATGTACTAATATAAATATATATACAAACACACTAATACAAGTATATGCTATAAATACATATACCCGTATTCGTATCAAAATATGAATACCGTATTCATATAAAATACAAATACTCGTATTTGTATAAAATACAAATACTCGTATTTGTATCAAGACATAATTACCCGTATTTATATAAATACTCGTATTCGTATAAATATCTTATTCTGTCAAAATACAAATACCGAAAAAGAGATATTAAAAGATATATAAAATATTAGCTCACATTTAATCCAAAACGTGATAGTCTGGCTATCTTTCAAACCGGCAAGTATTAATAAACTGTCCAATTAAAATTACGTATGCAAAAGCACGCGTTTTAATCGAACCTGAATACGTATCAAAATACGTACACTATATCGTTTCGTCCGAGTTGGGAAACCCTCCATGTGGGACTTTAAAGACTCGAAAATACGCTGGCAGTGGGTTTAACCATAAGCGCGTTAGCGGCATTAGCTGTACGTAACGGTTACCCAGGTATTGAACGAAAGGAAGGCCGATAAGCAAAATTGTCCATATCCCTACCGAGCCTGAAAGTGACAGTCTCCATACATTCTGGTCTGTTCGTCTAGGAGTATCGCATATCAGGTCTAGGAGGTGGATAAAATCAGACCCTTAATAACTTGATAAGTCGTGTCGTTATAAAGCCCATCACCCACTGTGAAACTACTGATCCAAATCGGTAATTCTCGTCCACCTCGGCCGATGATTTCTGGTGATGACTACCCGTACACATCGCGACATCTACCCCCAATACCGGGAGAGAAGAATCCCCGACGATCGGCTCACTGCCTCCATATGGCTCGGGACTATACCCAACTAAAAGTTGTTTGCACGACTTAGTAGAGCCGTTGTAGGGTAGTAATCAACGCACAGTAGGAGCTCACACGAGACAAATGACGATTTCAGGTTAGCAGACTAACCTGTACTCATGTCACCAGAGAACAGCTATCTGACAATAAGTATAATACCATCTACAATGTTCCCGGCGAGTCCGTTCAGTGTAACTCATAACATAATGAGCACCTTTATACTATCTTTGGTGACTAACCGACACCAATGGTTGTGAGACCGGCCATCGCCCCTCGTCGGGGTCAAGAAACGTATACACTAGTCTACCCGGGAATATTGATGCCCAGTCTCAATATTCCCACGACTAGGGACATTTTGTCATGACCCAAAATATTAGCTCGTGACTAGCACTTAAATCACGCAACGTTTAAAGGCGTAACGTAATTCAAGTAAGCTGAAACCCAGAAATCTAAACCTTTTTAAGAAAATAAAGGAGGTGAAGTTTTGAAATAAAGGTATCACGAAATCAAGTTTTCTTAATGCATAGAAAAGGAACATGAAAATGCAAGTGAAATTTACTAGTTTGAAAACGTGTTTTGTCTTTTAAAAATTTGAGCAGTACCAACCTTGTATATTTTGATCCAAAACCATAATACATAACAAGAATAATGGCATCCCCAAGCGGAAGCTAGCTCTTCACCAATCGGCGGATGCCATTATTCTTGTTATGTATTTATGGTTTTGGATCAAAAAATAAAAGGGAAGTGCTGCCCAAATTTTTAAAAGACGAAATACGTTTTCAAACTAGTAAATTTCACTTGCATTTTCATGTTCCTTTTCTATGTATTAAGAAAACTTGATTTCATTATACCTTTATTTCAAACCTTCACCTCCTTTATTTTCTTAAAAAGGTTTAGATTTCTGGGTTTCAGCTTACTTGAATTACGTTACGCTTTTAGACGTTGCGTGATTTAAGTGCTGGTCACGAGCTTGTTGGCTATAGTCCCCTCAAGGCAATTATCATAGTCACGGACTTGTGATTATGATGATTGAGGCAGGACCTATACCGATAAAACAGTCTTACTCAAGATGATAGTATACTATCAGGTTTGTCTTTATCATCATGTACATGTTGATAGAGCCCATAGGATTCTTGCTTGACTGCCAGTATTGCGATAGCGATCATATATGTGGGAACTGGGGTCTATAAGCACATCTTTAAATGTCCCTAGTCGTAGGAGTATCGAGACCGGGCATCGATACTCCAGTGTAGACTAGTGTATACTGATCGAGACCCCGACGAGGGGCGGTGGCCAGGTCTCACAAGCCATTGGTGTTAGTATGTTCACCTAAGATAGTATACAGGTGCTCATTGGGTTATGAGTACACTGGACGGACTCGCCGGGAACCTGCTAGTTGGTATTATACATATTGTCAGATAGCAGTTCCCAGGTGACATGTGTACAGGTTAGTCTGTCGACCTGAGATCGTCATTTGTCTCGTGTGAGTTCCCACTATGTTTTGATTACTACCCTACCACGGCTCAAATGAGTCGTGCAAACAGGTTTTAGTTGGGTACAGTCCTGAGCCACATAGAGGCAGTGATCGGATCGTCGGGGATTCGTCTCTCCCGGTATTGGGGGTTGATGTCACATTGTGTACGGGTGGTCATCACCACAAATCCATGGCCATGGTAGACGAGGATTACCGATTTAGGATCGATAGTTTCTCAGGAGGTGATGGGTATCATACCGACACTAAATATCGCGTTGTTAGGGGTCTGACTTTATCCACCCCCATATACTCGATATGCAACACTCTTAGACAAACAGACCGGACTGTATGGATATTGTCACTGTCAGGCTCGGTAGGGGTTCAGGATGAGTTTGCTCGTCGGCCTCCTTTTCACTCAATACCTGTAACACCCGAGCCCAATGCTACTACTTTCTGTTACTTTATGAATGGAGTGTGACCTTCATTTCATTTATCTTGCTTGATTATTACTTTTACCCCGTCAATTCACTTTTTGCATATAACAATTTTGGGCATCTAAAATAAAATTAAAAATATTCATCTTGGCCTACTTGACACCCCTAACCCTACTGTAGCGTCCGTGCGTCGTGTTCTCGTCTTGTTCAGTGAAACGGGCGAGTTTTGGACGGCTACGTGCACGTACGTGTGTCCGTTTTGGGGGTATGCTTTTTGATCATAAAACACTTTATTTTAAATTTTGGATCCCGCTTAAAATTCTATTATTTCAAATTCAAATTTTTGGACCCGATCCGGGCGCGATTTGGAAATGTTTTATTTTGCGCCAAAATCCCAAATTTTATATTTCTAAACCATCGAATATATTTGGTTAAACATATAAAATTTTACTGTTAATAAATCTTTTCTTAACCTCCTACAGTCTCCCTCACCCAATCACATTCCTTTTATGGCCTGGGTCCCACCTCACGTCCCTCTCTTTCTCTTTCTCTCTCTCTATCTCCTCTCTCTCCCCGTCTCTCTCTATCTTTCTTTCTCTCTCTCCTCTATATTTATCCCTCCTTTTCTTTTTTCAAACCACAGAGAACCCATCGTGAACCCCCTCACGTAACCCTAGCCACCGTGCCCGTCGCCGCCGCCGCCCCAACGCTGACGCCACCACCACCAACACCCTCGCCTCCTCTTCCTCACCTCACCAAGCCCCCTCTTCCTCCTTTCCCCATGTTTCCGTGCACCCTACACCATCACCACGGCCGCACACCCCTGCACACGCGTTGAACCGCCGGATCGGTCGCCGCCAACGTCCTCGCCTCCGTAGCCCCGGCCTCGCAAGCACACCCCTCGGTGAGATAACTTCCCCTCCTCTCTTCCTTCCTTCTCTCCTTCTCTGCTAATAGGTTTCTTGATCTGCAGTCTTCGCAGTCACTGTTGGCCGGCCGCCGGAGCTCCGTCGACGAGGTCGACCGTCACCACCTGTCCCACGGATCATCGTGAGCACCCTTTCTCAGATCCTACTTCCTTTCTTCTTTTCTCTTCTTGTTTAAGTGTCTTGATCTTTACTGTTCATTCCTCGGCCGGAATCCGACGATGCCGACGACGTGACCCGACGTTCCAGCGAGGTACCCCGACCCGTGTGGTTCCATTGCTCGTCGTTTGGGTTCATTCCGTGAACCGTGCGCCCGTCGCAAGTTTCCCCGTCGACATTTTACGTTCCGTTTTTCCCGGTTCGCGACCCGTCGAGGCAAGTACCCCTTGCTACATGCTATACAATATTTATATATATATTATGACACCCTAAATCTGTAAATTTAACCTGGTACGATCATTTCTCATTTTCATGTACAATATTGTTATATATCATTTTATCTTTAAACTTGGAACTTACAGTTTGCAATTGAACCTAATAACCACATTTACCGTTTAATCACATTTTTAATATTGACATAGCTTATGGCATTTATCTCTATAGTTTTGTTCCATTTGGACACTCGTGTGCATTTTAACCTGTAATAGCTGTATTGAACCTTTATATAAATCATTGCACCTCTCAAGTTCTTAAACTTGTTAACATGATTAAAAGGCCATAATTGTCATACTGCATTTGCATAATATTGAAATCATCTCTGTGACACAACTGATAACTGTACTGCAAATTGAGTAAATCTGCCTATTGCTTACTTCATTGCTTATCTCATGTTGTTGATACCCATGCTTGATTATATAGCCGATTGTGAGTACACCTATGATATCGCTTGCTTCTTGAACTGTCTTGCTACCTACACATTGATTCACCCGACATGGTACCGTATACTGCTTGACTTGACATGATGTACCATGACCTGATCCGTTACCTGATCTTGTGCCTAATGCCAACAAACCTGACATGTAGTCCTCATGGACCGTTCCTGTTGTCTATGCAGACAAACCTGTTTACCTGATCCTGTGTTGGCATTAGTTTCTTGATTTCGGGATACCTGACTTGACATACACATATAACTTGGGGTTATGGGGAAATCAAAGGTGAAACCTGACTTGTAACTCGACAGTTCACTTCCTGTCCTGAGTGTACACATTCCTGTTTTGTGCCTAGTGGCATGTCTCGGTTTCGGCCGAGAATATTGTGGCCGTGGTCCCGGGTATGTACGGGATACTATCGAGTGTACACCTTCCTATTTTGTGCCTAGCGGCATGTCTCGGCTGCAGCCGAGAATATTGTGGCCGTGGTCCCGGGTATGTACGGGATACTATTGAGTTACATCGGTGATTCATCAATTTGATTTCAAAGACTTTAGAACAGAGAACCTGATAGCACAGTTTAGTTTACCCACTGCACACTACCCTGCACTGCTCTGACTTATATTATTGTTACTCTTGTTTTATTCATGTTTATATTGCATTGCCTGCTACACTGTTCATATTATATTACTTGATGACTTGACGCGCTGACGTCTGGGTTTTGCATGGCCCAGATTCTGTACCGCTGTCGCAGTCCGAGCAGGAGTACTTCAGCCGACAGGCTGAGCTGTGAGTGTTGGCAGTAGTTAGTTTTCTTTCCTGCATTTTATTCCTGATGTGAGCCCGCATTATGGGACATACATTCCAGTTGTTTGTATTGGATCTTTCGCTTCCGCATTTTATTATTCTTGACTCATGATTTATCTTGGTTTATGGACATGTTTAGATAGTTTTATTTTGTTCTTGATATCTCTACAGCCGTAATGTGACTGTGGATGGATACTTCCTACCCACATGTAGCATGGTTGGCTATGTCACGTACCCATTTTAGCGTACTCTGGGAAGCGTGGCGTGACATGGTTCTTTTGGTATCAGAGCGATAGGTTAGTCGGGTTGATTCTTTTGTAGTTGGGATTGTACCCAATACGCGAATCAGGAAACCCGTGTTTAGGGAAACATGTCCTGCCACATTGCCGTTTTACCATTCTTGAATCAAATTCTTCCTGATTATATCTTTTACGATGTGCAAACTTCCTTTTCATATCGACTCGAAAACCTGATTCCTTGTTATCCCTAGGACTTAGGCGACTTGGGGTGGAGTTATGTAATTGTGGCTATGATACCGCGGCATAGTTACAATGCGGCACTCTATTTAAGTATCTTGGAGTTCTAGCCTTGATCTATATTTTGAATCTATCATCATGCTAATGTTGGGTGTTTTGATTTCAGGAATATGGCCAATAAGAATTTGAAGATGTACTAAAGGCGTGTGGGCGAAGCCGCCATGCTTGGAGTGATAAGAGGAATGCTGGAGAATCAAAAGAAACAGACCGAGCTGATCCAGCAGCAAGCGGACTCGTTTCAGGAAGGTTTGCAGATCGTTCAGCAGTCTGTAAACAATGCTGGAGCTAAACCAGTCGATCGAGTAGGGACCGTAGCAGATTTCAGACGTTTGGGTCCGTCTACATTTACTAGTTTGGAAGAGCCGTTGCCAGCGGAGCAGTGGCTAGTTGACACAGAGAATTTGCTTGTTGCGGCACAGATTCCAGATGAGAAAAGAGTTTATGTGGTACGCATTCAGTTAGTGGACTACGCCCGAGAATGGTGGCTTGTGGAGGAGACCCGCTTGCCCAAGCTGATCAAGTGGGCGGATTTTTCTGAGAGTTTCCTAGAGAAGTTCTTCCCGCGAACTGCACGGGAGGAAATGGAAGAGAAATTCATCGGGCTAAAGCAGAATGGAGCACCCGTAGATATGCACGCAGCAGAATGGACGAGGCTTAGCAGATTCGCTGGACCTTTAGTTGCCAACGATGCAGACAGGGCACGGAGGTTCATGCGCAGCTTGGATGTGGACATCCAGAGGCAGATTGTCTCCCTGGGTTTGACCACTTTCTCACAGGTTCTTACAGCAGCTCGGAAACAGCAGAGCCTATCTGGGAAGAATGGGGGTTTGCAGCAGACAGCAGTTGCGGTAAGGAAGCCAGCATTTGTACCTAACCGAGCTCATGGTCGCAGAGGTATTCCAGTGGACCGTCGAGGTGTAGCACCCATGAAGAAGCCAGTGATCGTCGATCGAAGAAAGAGCGTGACCTGTAACTATTGCAATTTACCTGGCCACATGCAAAAGGATTGTCGAAGAAGGCTGGGACTCTGTTTGGTTTGTGGAGCGGCAGATCACGCCGTTGGTGCTTGTCCGTCGAAGCTTCATACGAGAGATGATTTTCAAAAGCCTCCGCAGAGACCGTTCCAGGGGCAGAAACAGCTGACTCAAGGACCTAATCAGGCTCGAGCTTTTACCTTGACAGCAGAAGAAGCTAAGACGTCAGGAGAAGTTGTTTCAGGTACTCTACTCGTTCGTGGTTTTCCCGCATTAGCGTTATTTGATTCTGGTGCATCCCATTGTTTTATGTCATCCAAGTTTATAACTACACACTCGATTGACTGCACGACCCTGTCTAGTTTCTGGGACATACACACTGGGAATGGGAAAATCATATCTAGTAGGGAATGTAAAGATTGTATAGTTGTTGTGTGCGCGGACGGGAGCTTTTTGCAGATTTCTTGGTGATTGATACGGGCAGCTATGAAGTCGTCGTGGGAATGGATTTTCTTGGCACTTTCCACGCTCACATTGATTGTAGGGCAAAGAAAGTAATTTTTCAGATTCCCGGACATCCCGAGTTTACCTTCACTGGAGGAAGCAGTTCTGTCAGGCCAGTCGAGTTTAGAACTAGGCCGACAAATGATATTCTTGCAGCAATGGAAGTTGATTTAAGTGAAGAGCCGACTGTTGTTTGCGATTTTATGGACGTGTTTGAAGATATATCGGGTTTACCGCCGAAGCGAGACGTGGAGTTCGCAATTGATCTTATTCCTGGTGCAGCGCCAGTATCCAAAGCGTATTATCCAATGGCACCAGTAGAGTTGGAAGAAGTCAAGAAACAGGTTGCTGAATTACTTGAAAAAGGTTGGATTCGAAGCAGTAACTCGCCTTGGGGAGCTCCAGTTCTTCTAGTAAAGAAGAAGGATGGCACAAGAAGGATGTGCATCGACTATCAAGAATTAAACCGGGTGACTATTAAGAACAAGTACCCGATCCCTCGCATTGGCGAACTTTTCGAGCAACTTAGTGGCGCGAGGGTATTCTCGAAGCTGAATTTGCGATCCGGATATCATCAGGTCCGAGTGAAAGCAGAAGATATTTGCAAGACGGCGTTTCGAACTCGGTATGGACATTACGAGTACTTAGTGATGCCCTTCGGAGTAACGAATGCGCCGACAGTATTCATGGACTTGATGAACCGAATATTTTCACCTTTCTTGGACCAGTTTATTATGGTGTTCATTGACGATATTCTGGTTTACTCGAAGAGTTTTGAAGAGCATGCTGAGCATTTGAAGATCGCACTGCAAACGCTAAGACAAGAGAGGTTATATACGAAGATGAGTAAGTGCGAGTTTTGGCTGGAGGAAGTAAAGTTTTTGGGGCATGTTGTGTCTGGCGATGGAATTGCCGTCGATCCAGAAAAGATTGCAGCAGTTCGAGACTGGCCGATTCCAAGGAATGTTGCGGAGATAAGAAGTTTTCTTGGACTCGCCGGATATTACAGGAGATTTGTGGAGAACTTTGCTCGTCTGGCAGAGCCGTTAACCAAGCTTACGCGCAAGGAGGTACCTTGTGTATGGACGGACAAATGTGCGTTAGCTTTTGAGACGTTGAAGCAGAAGTTGATAACCGCCCCTATTCTGACCGTGCAAGACAATTCCGGAGGATTGGTGATTCACAGCGACGCATCGGGAAAAGGACTGGGATGTGTTTTGATGCAGCATGGTAAGGTTGTAGCATATGCATCGAGATAGTTAAAGACCCATGAGAAGAATTACCCAACGCATGACTTGGAGCTTGCGGCTGTGATTTTCACTTTGAAGATTTGGAGACACTACCTTTTGGGCGAAAGGGTCGAAGTTTTTACTGATCATAAGAGCTTGAAGTATGTATTCACACAGAAGGAGCTTAATATAAGGCAGCGTAGATGGTTGGAGCTGATGGCTGACTACGATCTTGATCTTAAATACCATCCGGGGAAGGTTAATGTCGTGCCGGATGCACTTAGTCGGTTACCAGCAATTCGGGTGTTAACCACGCAGAAGGAGATCGTTGCAGATTTTCGAAGATTTGACTTGGAGGTTGTGCTACCGCATTCTACGGGGCAGTTGATGCAGCTGCAAGTACATTCATCGTTGATCGAGAATATTAAAGCAGCACAATCACAGGATCCTAGACTGCAAAAGTTTCGAGAGCAGGTTGAAGCCGGACTACGAATAGATTTATTGATCCATGAGGATGGTTCGTTGAGGTATGGTAGTCGTTTGTGCGTGCCAAAGGGAGATATTCGTGAAGAGCTTATGAAGGAGGCACACAGTTTAGCTTATTCTGTACATCCAGGAGGCACAAAGATGTACCGAGATATTCGACAGAATTTCTGGTGGGAAGGCATGAAGCGGGAGATTGCTCGCTTTGTGGCTAAGTGCTTGGTGTGTCAGCAAGTTAAGACTGAACATCAAAGGGTTGCTGGTTTATTGCAACCACTTCCGATTCCTCAGTGGAAGTGGGAATATATAACCATGGATTTCGTGACGGCTTTACCGCGGAGTCCAAAAGGCAACAATGCAGTATGGGTGATTGTTGATCGATTGACCAAGGCAACTCACTTTATTCCTTTTCGGGTTGGTCAATCAACAGAGACCTTGGCGGAGCGGTACATGCAGGAGATTGTAAGATTGCATGGAGTACCGGTGAGCATCGTGTCCAATTGGGACACTCGGTTCTTATCACACTTTTGGCGGAGCTTACAGGAAAGTTTGGGGACTCGGTTGAAGTTTAGCACAGCTTATCATCCTCAAACTGATGGTCAGTCAAAGAGAACGATCCAAACTCTTGAGGATATGTTGAGAGCATGCATGTTGGAGTTCAAGGGTTCTTGGGAAGATCATCTACATTTGGTGGAGTTTTCTTACAACAACAGTTTTCAGGCAACTATCCAGATGGTTCCATTTGAATCTTTGTATGGTCGTAAATGCCGTTCACCTGTTTGTTGGGACGATGTCGGTGAACGAAGATTACTGGGACCCGATTTGGTTGTGCAGACAGTTGAGAAGGTTAACACTATCAGAAATCATATGAAGGCAGCACAAGACCGACAGAAGAGTTGGGCAGACACGTCAAGAAGACCTCTAGAGTTCGCCGTGGGAGATTTGGTATTCTTGAAGATATCACCGACTAGAGGGGTGATTCGTTTTGGAAGTCGAGGAAAGCTTAGTTCTCGATTCGTTGGACCCTTTGAGATCTTGGAGCGTGTTGGTGAGGTAGCGTATCGTTTGGCGTTACCGCAGTCCTTGGCGAATGTGCACGATGTGTTTCACGTATCTCAACTCCGTAGGTATGTTCGAGATGAAACACACGTATTGGATCATTCGGAGCTAACAGTACGAGAAGACTTGACTTTTGAGGAGCGACCGATTGAAATTGTGGATCGAAGGGAAAATGTTCTTAAGAACAAGGTGATCCCTCTTGTGCTTATTTCTTGGGGTAATCGCTCGCATGGAGAGTCCACTTGGGAAAGAGAAGATGAAATCCGGCAGAATTTTCCTCACCTTTTCCTGTAGTTATCTATCTTTGTATTCTTGGAATTTCGAGGACGAAATTCTTTTTGTAGTTGGGTATAATGTAACACCCGAACCCAATGCTACTAATTTCTGTTACTTTATGAGTGGAGTGTGACCTTCATTTCATTTATCTTGCTTGATTGTTACTTTTACCCCGTCAATTCACTTTTTGCATATAACAATTTTGGGCATCTAAAATAAAATTAAAAATATTCATCTTGGCCTACTTGACACCCCTAACCCTACTGTAGCGTCCGTGCGTCGTGTTCTCGTCCCGTTCAGTAAAACGGGCGAGTTTTGGACGGCTACGTGCACGTACGTGTGTCTGTTTTGGGGGTATGCTTTTTGATCATAAAACATTCATTTTAAATTTTGGATCCCGCTTAAAATTCTATTATTTCAATTTCAAATTTTTAAACCCGACCCGGACGCGATTTGGAAATGTTTTATTTTGCGCCAAAATCCCAAATTTTATATTTCTAAACCATCGAATATATTTGGTTAAACATATAAAATTTTACTGTTAATAAATCTTTTCTTAACCTCCTACAGTCTCCCTCACCTAATCACATTCCTTTTATGGCCTGGGCCCCACCTCACGTCCCTCTCTTTCTCTATCTCTCTCTCTATCTCCTCTCTCTCCCCGTCTCTCTCTCTATCTTTCTTTCTCTCTCTCCTCTATATTTATCCCTCCTCCTTTTCTTTTTTCAAACCACAGAGAACCCATCGCAAACCCCCTCACGTAACCCTAGCCACCGTGTCCGTCGCCGCCGCAGCCCCAACGCCCTCGCCTCCTCTTCCTCACCTCACCAAGCCCCCTCTTCCACCTTTCCCCACATTTCCGTGCACCCTACACCATCACCGCGGCCGCGCACCCCTGCACACGCATTGCACCGCCGGATCGGTCGCCGCCGACGGCCTCGCCTCCGTAGCCTCGGCCTCGCAAGCACACCCCTCGGTAAGATAACTTCCCCTCCTCTCTTCCTTCCTTCTCTCCTTCTCTGCTAATAGGTTTCTTGATCTGCAGTCTTCGCGGTCACTGTTGGCCGGCCGCCGGAGCTCCGTCGATGAGGTCGACCGTCACCACCCGTCCCACGGATCATCGTGAGCACCCTTTCTCAGATCCTACTTCCTTTCTTCTTTTCTCTTCTTGTTTACGTGTCTTGATCTTTACTGTTCATTCCTCGGCCGGAATCCGACGATGCCGACGACGTGACCCGACGTTCCAGCGAGGTACCCCGACCCGTGTGGTTCCATTGCTCGTCGTTTGGGTTCATTCCGTGAACCGTGCACCCATCGCGAGTTTCCCCACCGACATTTTACGTTCCGTTTTTCCCGGTTCGCGACCCGTCGAGGCAAGTACCCCTTGCTACATGCTATATAATATTTACATATATATTATGATACCCTAAACCTGTAAATTTAACTTGGTACGATCATTTCTCATTTTCATGTACAATATTGTTATATATCATTTTATCTTTAAACTTGGAACTTACAGTTTGCAATTGAACCTAATAACCACATTTACCGTTTAATCACATTTTTAATATTGACATAGCTTATGATATTTATCTCTATAGTTTTGTTCCATTTGGACACTCGTGTGCATTTTAACATGTAATAGTTGTATTGAACCTTTATATAAATCATTGCACCTCTCAAGTTCTTAAACTTGTTAACATGATTAAAAGGCCATAATTGTCATACTGCATTCGCATAACATTGAAATCATCTCTGTGACACAACTGATAACTGTACTGCAAATTGAGTAAATCTGCCTATTGCTTACTTCATTGCTTATCTCATGTTGTTGATACCCATGCTTGATTATATAGCCGGTTGTGAATACACCTATGATATCGCTTGCTTCTTGAACTGTATTGCTACCTACACATTGATTCACCCGACATGGTACCCTATACTGCTTGACTTGACATGATGTACCATGACCTGATCCGTTACCTGATCTTGTGCCTAATGCCAACAAACCTGACATGTAGTCCTCATGGACCGTTCCTGTTGTCTATCCAGACAAACCTGTTTATCTGATCCTGTGTTGGCATTAGTTTCTTGATTTCGGGATACCTGACTTGACATACACATATAACTTGGGGGTATGGGGAAATCAAAGGTGAAACCTGACTTGTAACTCGACAGTTCACTGCCTGTCCTGAGTGTACACATTCCTGTTTTGTGCCTAGCGGCATGTCTCGGTTTCGGCCGAGAATATTGTGGCCGTGGTCCCGGGTATGTACGGGATACTATCGAGTGTACACCTTCCTGTTTTTTGCCTAGCGGCATGTCTCGGCTGCAGCCGAGAATATTGTGGTCGTGGTCCCGGGTATGTACGGGATACTATTGAGTTACATCGATGATTCATCAATTTGATTTCAAAGACTTTAGAACAGAGAACCTGATAGCACAGTTTAGTTTACCCACTGCACACTACCCTGCACTGCTCTGACTTATATTATTGTTACTCTTGTTTTATTCATGTTTATATTGCATTGCCTGCTACACTGTTTATATTATATTACTTGATGACTTGACGCGCTGACGTCTGGGTTTTGCAAGGCCCAGATTCTATACCGCTGTCGCAGTCCGAGCAGGAGTACTTCAGCCGACAGGCTGAGCTGTGAGTGTTGGCAGTAGTTAGTTTTCTTTCCTGCATTTTATTCCTGATGTGAGCCCGCATTATGGGACATACATTCCAGTTGTTTGTATTGGATCTTTCGCTTCCGCATTTTATTATTCTTGACTCATGATTTATCTTGGTTTATGGACATGTTTAGATAGTTTTATTTTGTTCTTGATATCTCTACAGCCGTAATGTGACTGTGGATGGATACTTCCTACCCATAGGTAGCATGGTTGGCTATGTCACGTGCCCATTTTAGCGTACTCTGGGAATCGGGGCGTGACAATACCTGGGCAGCCGTTACGTACAGCTAGTGCCGCTGACGTGCTTGTGGTTAAACCCACTGCCAGTGTATTGACGAGTCTTTAGAGTCCCACACAGAGGGTGTTCACGGTTCAGGCGATATAGTGTACATGACGTATGTTGATACATACAAGTGTCCGATTAAATATGTGCACTTGCTGCGCAGACTTTAATCGGACGGTTGATAATAATAGCGGCTTAAGATTAAGCAAGATTATTAAATCAGGTTTTGATTTAATAATTTACATATGTATTTATATATATGTATTCTAGTATTATTGTTCACTATTCGTCTTCTCTCTCGGCTATTCGTATTTTTGTACGAATACGCGTATATGTATTTCGATACATGTACCGGGAAGTATTTCGTATTTTATACGGAATAGCTTCTAGAAGGTGCCACCTCATTATTTATTTTCTTTATTGAAAATCTTTTGGGAAATGAGGTGGAGGGGTAACATGGCATGAACATGGTCAAAGCATGGTTTTGTGCATTTTGTGAGGCATTTGGCAAAGCATGGTTTGCATTGTTTATTGTTTTAATTAAAAAAGGAAATGGTGGGGATTTTTTTGATGGGAGAGAGGGAGAGGGGCCGGCCACTTGGAAGGTGGGGGTTCATTTTTCATTTGCACATTACATGAAACATTACACTATCTCTCTCTCACTCTCTCATGCCACCTAAAAGACTTAGCCATTTTTCCTTGCTCATGCCAAGTTTTCCATCACCTCCATTCATCTTTTATGGATGATCTCTTGAGCTCAAGGGTAGAGAGAAACACATAGTGACACACTACTACATCTTGACTCTCCATAGCTAGCGACGTTGGAGCGTCGGTTACCTCGTTCGTTGAGGTTGGAGCTTGCGCCGTTTCCCTCGGGTGGATCATCGGAGATGGAGGAAGACCGGCGACCAAACCACATCAAGGAGCCGCTAGGAGCTTGGAATGAAGACCGAAGGACACGGATCAACTCGGTATAACGATTCTAACTCTTAGTTAGTTTGCTAGTTTAGGGTTTAAGGTCGATCCGTTATTCGGGTAGCGGTAGCGCCGGTTTCAGAAATTTTTGTTCCGCATTTTGGCCGCGTTTCGATGGCCAGGGCGCTGCTGGAACCCTTCATGGTATCAGAGCCACCCTTTAAACCCCTTACTAGCTTGTTTAAATGTGCTTAAAAGATCGATCGACGGAATTTACCAAAATCACGATTTCATTTTTGGGTTTGCTGTCGATTTTCAAATGTGGTCAAAAAATTATTTCAGGCATCTTAAAAATTCGTACAGGCAAATTTAATACTACACAAAAAATTTAGGCTCATGATGCCTCTAAAGTGCCGCGGATCCGCCGCACTTACCCCCTATTGGCGGTGGTTCCGCGGCCATTTATTGGCGACGGGCCTTCAAATTTTCACTGTAGCTCATATACTTGGAATTGTGATTTTTTGTGATATTCTGTTTTGGCCCAGGTTTCAGTGAAGTGTTGTTTCGCTATTGGGGCCAATTTGGAAATCTAGTCGATCGATATTTTAAGTGGGCGTTTAACAGTACATACATTTATATCTGCGACCGTGAATGTCATTTGATCGGTAAACCCGTCTAACTGCTATATGTTCTTTTAGACAGGTTTGCGAACGTGGCATTCACGTTGATGTTCTGTATTGTGCTGTGATGTTGGTTGGATTGTCGTGGGATAGCTGTGGTGCAATATTAGTACAGTTTTATTTCATTTGTACATTTGATATTGCGGGGCGAGCGTCCGACATGTGAACTGCCGTCACTTCCAGTTTGTATATTATTCTTTTGGGGCACGACCGGGCTGAGGTCGATGTCACCCTTGTATATTATTTTCTTTTCTGTACTAGTATTACCCCGCGGTAGGGTGCATGAATAGCCGGGTTCTAGAGGGCAACTGGTTCACATCACATGGCGTTGAGACAGAGGGGACCTTACTCTAGAATTGGCGGGCTATTCACCGCACTCGTAGGGGGTATAGGTTGACCTAATAGGGGTGCTCAAGTTACCGGATTCCGTGAAGTGCTGGGTGGCCCATTCACGTTGTTGAAGGGGGCTGCCTCACTTCTGGTTTTGGCGGGTAACTTGCCGCGCTCGTAGGGGTCTAGGTTTTCATTGCACAGGCTATCCACACGACAGGGAACGTCGGGTCTCACTTGCGGCTCAAGTGAAACCCGGGGCTCCAGATTATCCACCATTCTGTGTTGCTTTTGTGATGTTTCTGTGATGTTGCTTTATATCATGCCTGGGACGAATGTTATATATATATTTATATATACTAGTAGATGTTGTATATGTTTTGCACCCACGCTAGCCCAGCCCCCGCTCTGTCGTTAGTTAAGTAACCTAACGGGTGATGACGGGACCCAGTGGCGAATGCGGATGGCATATATGTACATTTTATTTTCGTTCTTTTCTGGTGTGATCAATTGATGGGACTGCATAGATTCTTATCAATACAAGGATAAAACAAACCTATATATGATGTTGTTGGAACCAAGTTTTTAAAAAATGACATTACAGACGTTCTCTTTTGCTTTGCACCATGGTATTCATTTTGGAATATCTTGCACCTCATTCGATAAGGCAAGGGCCGAGATCCCTTCATCGGGAGTGACCCCTTGAGTAAAAGTTTGCGTCAACATAATAACTTCACTATAGTCGATTACTTTTGCTTTGTATCGTGGTATTCAGTTTGGGATATCCTGCACCCCATTCGACGGGGAAAGAGCCGAGATCCCTTCACCGGGAGTGACCTCTTTAGCAAAAGTTTTCGCCACTATATATTTGTAAAACCACTCGATTCCTTCAACGATATCAAGTTCATTACGTTAAAGGTTTTTCGCCAAAAACCAGCCGTAACCCTCCATCATTTCTTACAAGTATTGCTTAGTATTCGTGCTGCGTTTGTTGACTGTGTCAAGGCGTAGTGTGCGGTAGCTAAGTAGTGCTTGTTTGTAGCATATTAATGCGATTGGTTAAGACAGTCGTGCGGCCTTGTTGACTGTGTCAAGGGCTCGTACGGGTGGGTTTAATGCAATCCAGGATAATGACGGGTTGAACTTGACTAGGACTCTTTGATTTGTTGACTGTGTCAAGGCCACTTGGGTCCTAGGGGTAAAAATCATATCGGGAGTTTCAAACATACAGGTGTAAGTGCACGGCAGCGCCCCGGCCGTCTGAACAAGACCAAAATGCGGAAACAAAACTTTTTCTTTAACTTTAAAACCGGCGCTATCGCGGACTATAAACCCGGATCAGACCATTAACCTACTACTAGCGAACTAGAGAAATGGTAGAAAGTTATACCGAGCGATTCGTGTCCTTCGGTCTTCGGCCACCATCCCGATTTCCCCGCGGAATCTCTGATCTCCGGTCTTCTCGTCGGATGGGCACCACATCACCGATTCTTTTTACGGGCTCCCACCTCTGGACCGAGGCAACTCGGACACGAAGTTGGCAAGCCGACGTGTCCAAGAATGCTGTAGGCTAAGTGTAAAATGGTTTGTCTCATGGGGTTAAAGAAGTTGCCATGTATTTAGTGGAGAAGGAGATATAAACTTTTTTTTTTGAGATGAACTAGGAATTTTTGTTAAGCCAAATGAGATCAATCCACTCCCCAAAAATTTGGACAGCCCTCATCAAGGAATGGCCGGCCCCATGTGGAGAGAGGAGGGAGGTCAATAATGCAAGAATGAATAATGAGTGATGATTAGAAAAATATGATCACAACCAAGTCTCCACTCCATCAACCATCTCATCACCAAAGTCAAGCAATGATTAACCAAAAGAAGTCAAATGATGGTTGAACCATCATGAAGCAACAATTTACAAAAAACATCCTCCACTATGCTAATTTGCACATTTGCAAATAAGCCCCTCCACACCAATTTTCAGCCAAAGAAGGAACAAAAGAAAAATGGCCGAAACAGAAAGCAAATTGGCAACTTCAAAAAAACTGATCCCGTAATAAATTACAGGAAAACCCCGCGACTGTATATACATACCTGCATTTGTATTCCGACCGAATACAAATGCAATGAGACAAAATCTACACTGTACAATACCAGGATCCGGCTTAAACCAAAGCCCGCTAGTATTATCCGTCCGATCATGATCCGTGCAATACCGCACATACATGATCGAACCCTGCCATATCTCCATACGGCCTATACAGCGTTTCGCCCGAAACTTGAGAAACTGTCTGTGGGGGACTCTAAAGACTCGTCAATACTTTGGCTGTGGATTTAACCACTAGCACGTCAGAGGTATTAGCCATACGTAACGAGCTATCAGGTATTGACCAAAAGGTGTCAGGATGAGCGAACTCATCCTGACACCCTACTGAGCCTGTCAGTGACAATATCCGTACAGTCCGGTCCGTTCGTCTATGAGCATCGCATGGCGGGCCTAGGGGGTTGGTAAAAGTCAGACCCCCAAAAGCGGTACAAGTCGTGTCGGAGTGTAGCCCAGAACACCCTGAGATACTACTGGAATACCTACCAGTAAATCTCCTGCCTTGGCCAAGGACTTCGTGTAATGGCTCGCCTAGACACAGCGCGACCTCACCCCCAATACCGGGAGAGACGAACCCCTGCAGATCCGCTCACTGCCTCCATGTGGCTCGGGACTGTACCCAACTAAAACCTGTTTGCACGACTCCTTTGAGCCGTGGTAGGGTAGTAATCAAAGTACAGTGGGAACTCACACGAGATAAATGACGATCTCAGGTCGATGAACTAACCTGTACACATGTCACTAGGGAACTGCTATCTGACGTCAGGTATAATACCAACTAGCATGTTCCCGGCGAGTCCTGTCCGGTGTACTCATAACCCAATGAGCACCTGTATACATCTTAGGTGAACCAACTGACACCAGTGGCTTGTGAGACCGGCCACCGCCCCTTGTCGGGTCTCGACTGTATACACTAGTCTACTCTGGAGTATCGATGCCCTGTCTCGAAAACTCCCACAACTAAGGACCTTTTAAGGATGTGCTTATAGACCCCAGCTCCCACGTATATGATCGCCATCATACTGCTGGCCGTCAAGAAAGAATCCTAAGGGCTCTATCAACGCGCAATAGTGACCTGTAAGGTCACCTAAAGCAGTACACGATGATAAAGATAAACCAGATAGCATACTATCATCTTGAGTAAGACTGTTCTACCGGCATAGGTCCTCCCTCAATCATTGCAATCACGTGCCTGTGATCCAATAATTGACTCTGAGGGCACTATATCCAACAATCTCCCACTTGCACTCAAGGCTAATTATTGCGATGTCGCATACTCACAGCCCGTGTGATACCGAACACCCAACTCCTCTACTAATCAGTCTCACAAAAACCCGTTTGCGAAACTATTGCGTGCGAGGAATAGCCTCAGTGAGTGTATCCGCCCTAATGTTTCTTTCTATGTCTCTCTTTATCTCAAGTTCGCAAAGAAAGCCATCTCCCGAAATGAGCAATACCTGTCTTAGAATATATCTGGATATCTGATGGAACCTAGTTTATAAATGAACTCCAAATCCAAACTTCTTAGACTGTATCGTCAACTGAACTTAATCAGTATCCTGCGCCTTGCCTCCCTCAGTATCTGCTTGGATCACCTGTCTAAAATACTGCCCCTCGTTAGAGGGAAAACTATAACTCTGACAGTCACCCTGTCATTCAGGTCACCTTGGAAGCCTGGAATGATAATCGTCTCCCGAATGAGGCTGACGTTATCATATCCCTAGAACATCCACTTATGTTCTAAAACTGCTTCAGAATGTTTCTCCAGGATTGGATCAATATCAACTTATTGCATCTAGTGCAAAAACATCTGATGTGGTACTTGACATCTCATGATTGACTCAATTGCCTAAGCAAGTGATCTGCCAATCATGCACATCCCTCTCCTCTTTAGTCTGTAAGACACCTTTAGAGAGGGTGACTCCATTACCTGCAGGTATACCACCATGCCAGGAGTCGTCCATTCTAAAACACCTGTAGAATGCTGTCTAAGTACCCAGATTGGGAAACTGCCCAAATCTAGATCTAAAACTATAGATCCAGTAACCAGAATGTCTGATATAATATCCAAGTCCTATGTGGAGAAACTACTGTGTGACAACCAAAGTATAACCGATCGTAGTATAGGAATTTCACTTCCTACTCTGTGTATGTCATCCAAATACCAGGACATCACACCCTACTACCTTCTTAACAGATCCACCCCTTATTCTGATGAAGTCAAACCTATGACTGTCACATCAGAAATAGATGATGTATCTCCGCTATATCTGCTTTAGTCTATAAATAGATATAAGCCACTTGTCCACTATACTTCCGCTGCTCCCACTGACTACGATAACCCTCCGGCAGAATCATATACACGTACACTTCTAAAGCTAGTTTAGAACGACGCTATACTCATCCTCCTGCCGGGTCTTATAGCCTGGAACAACAGTAGTGTCAAGTCCCCACTTAGCTTCCGCTGCTCCCACTGACCATGACAACCCTCTGGCAGAGTCATATAGACGTACACTTCCAAAGCTAGTTTAGAACGACGCTATACTCATCCTCCTGCCGGGTCTCACAGTCTGGAACAACAGCAATGGAAAGTCTGGGTAAACAAGAATCTCCCTGTCACCGTCTTTGAGCATACCGAAGTACCTCTCGAGTGTCTGAGGTTACCCACCATATCTGCGGAGTGGCCAATGTAATGTCAATTTAGATTGAATCTTTAGGTTCCTATCAAATTTTCAGTAATCGTTTGCGGTTCTGGAATCACTTCCAGTTCTACCATACTCCCACTACTGTTTTCTGAAAAAATCCACTTTTATCAAAACTGTGGCGAGTCAAGAACAATATCACTATTGATCTTTCAGATGGTAGAAAGTCAACCCTCATCATAGCCCGGGTCAACCCACAAACAGCCATTACAGAAACGTGCCTTAAGTTATCCGGAGTCTGGTTTTAAGCATAAGCCGGAAAACTCCCCGTACCTTAACAATGTCAAGATATGAACTGTTCTATATCCAATACAGAAACAGAGGCACTGATTTAATTAAACCAGATTCAAATCACGCAGCCATCTCTAGTGCATGTCAACTAAATGGAAAGAGGTCGATCAGCATTACTCAACTTAGGAATACTTCCAATTATGAGTAACCTGAAAGAGAAGCAAGTTCTCTTAATCATTACTATCAACTGAATACCATACACAAGTATCTACATCTTCAATCACCTTGAAGAATCCTGATACTTGCAACACCTGGTTCTCTACTTTATTCTTATACCTATAACTTCTCAAAATTCGGACCTTGCGTTTCTATGAAACACTTGTCTAAAAACTAGAGAAATCATAAGTAAACCGAATATAGTACGAGGACCAACCCCTCTGTCCTAATGGACACTGGACAATATACAATTCTCTGTATAAGTCCTCTGAGTCTAATAACTCAAACCCTGTGCGTCGTAGGTTGAAAACTGTACTTATGGTTAAGAAAAATTACACCGCTGTTTAATGCTCCTTATCTAACCATCCACTGATATAGGTAAATGTCATGGACATAATTTCAAAAAGTTATATCTTACTTTATAAAAATAAACGTACAGATATATCAATTTGAAATTGGTGCATAACAACGGATATTCAAAACCAAATATTTACCGTCCGGCAAACAACCCAGGCGATTTCCTTAAATATCACCAATTACAACGAATCCCGATATAATGAGGATGATCACCTAATTCCCAATAACTTACTCCCACTCATCATCTGTAAAACCATACAGATGTGAGAATCAAACCTGGTAAATACATACCCTGGAGCAAGGGCTAATTGGGAATTCAGTTTTCTTTTAACAATACACAGTGAAACTGAAACATGTAAATGTTTCGAAGGGGTATCCGGGTATTCTTAGTAATGCCTCTTCCATTATCAGATTCACAAATATAACCGTATATTTCTTTGCCATCTCTCCAAATACCTTTATATGTCTTTAGTCATTACCTTCTGTACACCTTCTTAGGCTAAATGGTTTTCTTCCTTCCCTACCATTCGGCACCAGCCTATGGTTTGGAAGAAGACTATCCAATAAGCATAATGGGTGTACTGTCCTAATCCTAGGAGCACTCGCAATGCGAGAGAAGGTGAAGATAAAAGACAACCGAATAAACCTTATTCTTATTTCTCCTGAACCAGAATCCATCCCCGAACTGGAACAAGTTCCTTTCGAGTTCGTATATAACCATACGATGGAGTATCCAATAAACTGTGGATCTTCGTAGTGATACGGAGTGTCCTGGAGAAATACAAAGGTGATGTAGGAGTGGCGATGAAATACTTGGTTTTGGTCGTGAATAGCAGTCGCGGTTTACTTTGCCCTCTTACTAATCCCTTTATTTGTCTTAACTTATTACCTTCTGTACACCATAGTTAGGCTAATTGGTTTTCTTCATTCCCTACCGTTCGGCACCTGCCTATGGTTTGGAAGAAGACTATCCAATAAGCGTAATAGGTGTACTGTCCTAATCCAAGGAGCACTCGCAACCTGAGAGAAGGTAAAAGGAAAAGACAACTGAATACTCCTATTCGTTTTCTCCAGAACTGGAAACCATCCTCGAATCTGGAACAAGTTCCTTCGAGTTCGTATATAACCATACGATGGCTTTATCCAATGGAAGTGGACGATCGTAGTAATACGGGGTGTTCTGGAGAAAAGGGTAAAAGTAGGAGTGGCAATGAGGTATGCAACTCTGACAATCCAAAAGTCAGTATTTAAGAAGGTTCGGTTAATCTTGGTCACTGAGTCATAGTCTAGGGTCGGGTCATGGTCGCTGCCAAAGAGAGAGAGAAAAGAAACACTCAGCGTGCACTCTATCCTAGATCAGAATGGTTATCACTTTATCTAATCAGGAAAACTCCCACCGTAACCTCAAATTCTCCTCCAAACCTGAAAGAAGAATTAGTCGGGATCACCCGAGGAGTAAACCAACTCATCAGTGGGAATCGGGATCCAACTATCATCGCATGATAACGTGATGGAATCCACTCACGTTATCACACTCCAGAAGGTATGCGCATATCTGGCAAGTTTCAGTTTCTTTAGAAACTCCCGATGTGATTTTTACCCCATGCTCTTATGACCTTGACGAAGGTCAACAAATCATAAGTCACATGTCAAGTTCTACCCGTCATTGTCCAGGTTAATTTGAACCCACCCGTACAAGCCTTTGACGAAGGTCAACAAGGCTATACGACTGTCCCAAACCAACGCATCTATCTATGCAGCAGAAAGGTAACAAGCAGCTACCATTCACTATACCTTGACGAAGGTCAACAAACATAGCATGAATACTACGTGCTACCCATCTGAAATGACGGAGGGCTACGAATGGTTTTTGGCGAAAAACCTTTAACGTAATGAACTTGATATCGTTGAAGGAACCGGATAGCTTTTTATAAAAATATAGTGGCGAAAACCTTTGCTAAAGATGTCACTCCCGGTGAAGGTGTAGGGTTCCTAGGCACACTAATGAGGTCTCACAAGGCATCAACCATGCCAATTTCAAATTTTACATGTGCCGAGAAATCCTAATATGGATCGTTGACTAGAAATTAGGTGAAACTACAAGCTACTAAACTACTTTAGTGCTAAGTGAACGGAAATACAACCTTTGTAGATCCGGTCCTCCACCTCCATAGCTCCGTGATGTAGTCCCTCCGCTGTACCCATCGGATCCCGGACTCTCGCGGTGGTTTCATCGAAGAAATGATCGGGCTAGGTCGTCGACTTCGATGCCGAAGATGATCTACGTTGAGGCAACACAAGATCAAGCTCCAACTTCACCAAGCCATGAAACTTGTGAAGAAAACACCCTATACTACTTGGCAAGTGGTAGAGGATGAAGAAATAGGAAGTGGGTTCACTTTAGAATTGGATTTCTCACTCTTTTTCTCAAGTTGCCATTAAAGGTTGCAAGCTTTCTTCTTTGTTGAAGAAGAAGAAGAAGAAGATAATATGATAAGTATTATATAAAATAGAAAATAAAATCATACTTATCATATTTTCAACCATGGTTTAGTGTAGAGAACTAACTAAGGTTTAGTAGAATGGTTAGGTTTAGGAGATGAAGACAAAATGGTCACTTTAGTCAAAGATGCATGAAGCATCAAGAACCTTCTAATATGAAAGCAACCATTTAGTCTTTCTTTTCCTTTTAAATAAAATGAATAGATAAATAAATAAGTGAAATGAAACCCTAACCATTCACTAAACATAGTTTAAGTCTTTACACAAACCCAAGTTTGCATGTATCATCAAACATGATACAAACAAGTGCACAAAAATATATCACATATACAACTTGTGCAATTCAAGTGAGAAAATCCATTTTAAGTGAACCAATACTAGTTAATGCAAAGTAATATATCAAATATATAATTATGCATTAAATCATTAAATCAATACTTGATTTAACGATCCGGTCATATCGCATACAACCGACTAGTATCCAATGTATCGACTTATCGAATCAATCTTCGATTCGATAACTAGGTTATATCGCATACAACCAATCGATACATTCATCGCGAGAATAGAATATGGTATCACATACACGCATTATTCTCGGTCCCGCACATATCTCATATGCGCTCCTATTTCGTTTCGCTTGAGCCAGGAAACCTCTGTGTAGGACTCTAAAGACTCGTCAATACGCCGGCAGCAGATGATGATCATATCAAGCACCCACAAGCCGCAAGCGGTCTGCTAAACGTAACGGCCACCCGGGTATTGAGCGATCAGAAGATCGACGAGCAAGCCCGCTCATACTCCTATGAATCCAACCAGTAACACTTACCGTACAGTCCGGTCTGTTCGTCTGATATGTCGCATATCTCGCCTAGGGGTGGTAAACGTCAGACCCCAATAGCTCGATAAGTCGTGTCGATATGAGGTCTATAACAGTTCAAGAAACTATAGGTAACACTTACCAGTAAATCTCAGCAACCCTGGCCAGGGATTTCCAGTTATAGCCAATCGAACACAGCGCAACATCAACTCCCTATACCGGGAGAGACGAATCCCCTCCTATCGCTCATTGCCTCCATGTGACTCGGGACTGTACCCAAAAACCACCGTTTTGCACTCCCTCTTGGACGTGGTAAGGTGGAAATCAAAGCACAGTGGGAACCATACAAGACTCTATGACGATCTCGGGTCAACAGACTACTCTGTACCAGTGTCACCAGAGAACTGCCATCTGACGTAAGGTATAATACCATCTGGGAGTTCTCGGCGAGTCTGTCCAGTGTACCCAGTCTCCACTGAGCACCCGTATATCATCTCTGATGTCAAACACCAATGGATATGGGACCATCCATCGCCCATCTGTATGGGTCAAGAAGGTATACACTAGTCTACTCTGGTATATCAATGCCCCGTCTCGATACACCTACGACTAGGGACCTTGAAGGATGTACTTATGGACTACCATGTCCCCACTAGTATGATCCGCATCATAGTCCAGGTAGTCAAGTACACATCCTAAGGGCTTTACCAACATGTAACAGAGAGACAATCAGTATACACGTTAAGGTAAAGAGCAACCATATAGCATACTATCATGTCGAGCAAGAAAGTCCTCCCTATATATGTCCAAGTATCTACTACAATATACATCCTATGTATAGTAATGGCCTCTAGGGCATACATATCACTAACAGAAGGGATCTCGGCTCTTTCCCCATAGAATGAGGTGCAGGATATTCCAACTGAATACCTCGATGCAAAGCAAAAGTAATCGGCTATAGTGAAGTTATTGCCCTGACGCAAACTTCTGTCCAAGGGGTCACTCCCGGCGAAGGGATCTCGGCCCTTGCCTCGTCGACTGAGGTGCTGGATATTCATAACCGAATACCACTGTGCAAAACAAAAGAGAACGTCCTTGCAATAACAGCTTTTTGAAAATTGTTCCAACAACATCAGAATAGGTTTGTTTAGCTTGCATTGATCCGAATCAATGCAGTCCCATCAATTGATCACACCAATAAAGAACGAAAATAATGATGTGCGTATATGCCATCCGCATTCACCGTGTGGGTCCCGTCATCACCCGTTAGGTTACTTAACTAACGACAGAGCGGGGACTGGACGAGCGCGGGTGCAAAACATATACAACATCTACTAGTATATATATCAATATATAATAATCGCTTAAGGCGTGATAAAATGCAACATCACAGAAATGTAATAAGCATCACAGAACAATACAGATATCTGGGATCCCCGGGTTTCATAGAGCCACTACTGAAACCCGACGTTTCTCTAGTCGTGTGGATAGCCTGTGCAATGAAATCCTAGACCCCTACGGGCGCGGCAAGTTACTCGCCAAAATCTGAAGCGAGGCAGCCCCCTTCAACAACGTGAATGGACCACCCAGCACTTCACGGAATCCGGTAACTTGAGCACCCCTCTTTGGGTCAACCTATACCCTCTACGAGTGCGGCGAATAGCCCGCCAATTCTAGAGTAACGCCCCCTCCGTCTCAATGCCATGAGATGCGGGCCCGTTACCCTCTAGAAACCGGCTATCCGTGCACACCCCTCCGTGGGGTAATCCTAGTACAGAAAGTAAAATATACAACGGGTACATCGACCTCAGCCCGGTCGTGCCCCAAAATAATAATATACAAACAGGCAGTAACGGCAGTCCACATGTCGGACGCTCGCCCCGCAATATCAAATGTACATATACACCCAAACTGTACTAACATTGTTCCCAGGCTATCCACCACGACAAATCCGCAACATCACAGCACAACACAGAACATCAACGTGAATGTCACGTTCGCAAGTCCGTCTAAAAGGGCTATAGCAGTTAGACAGGATTTACCGATCAGATGACATTCACGGTCGTAGATATAATGTAAATACTGTGAACTAACATATTTAAAATTTTCGATCGACTAAATTTCCCGAAGTGGGTCCCAAGCACAACTGTAGCACTCAAAATAAATCTGGGCCCAAAAAGAATATACCAGAAACCCTATTTCCATATCAGAAACCCACTGTAGAAATTTGGTGCAGTTTGGCCACAGTACGGCGGCGGATCCGCGGCCAAAACGTGGTTTTGGCTGCTGATCCTCCGCGCAATAGTAATTTCAGCCGACCAAATTTTCACAGAATTCTTGTAACACCCGAGCCCAATACTACTAATTTCTGTTACTGGTTGAGCATTAGATATTACTCTTTTCATTTAGCTTGCCTGTTTGACCCTTGCCGCGAAATTTTATCTGGCAAAGTCATTTCTGCATATAACAAATTTTAGCACCTAAAATAAAATTAAAAATATCTATCTTGGCCCACTCGACACCCCTAGCCGCGTGGTAGCGTCCGTGCATTGAGTTCTCATCCCGTTCAGTGAAACGGGCGAGTTTGGATGGCTACGCGCGCGTACAGGTGTCCGACTTGGGGGTATGCTTTTTAATCATAAAACATTTCATTTTAAAATTTGGAACCCGCTTAAAATCCTATTATTTAAATTTCAAATTTTTGGACCCAACCCGGGCGCGATTTGGAAATGTTTCATTTAGCGCCAAAATCCCAAATTAATAAAATATTCGAAACCATATTATATTCTTGAATTTTACTGTTAATTTGAGATTTAAAAATCTATTAAATCTTTTTAATATTTCTTTCAAAACCTCTCAGCCAATCACGGGGTTCTTAACCCCCGTGGGCCGCTCCTTTAACGTCTCTCTCTCTCTCTACCTTTCTCTAACTCTCTCTCTCTCTCTCTTCCCTATATATCATTCTTCCCCTCATAATTTTTCCCAGAACGAGAAAAGCAAGCCCACGCGAGAAACCCAACGCGAACCCTAACCCTAACCGCCTTCACCGTCGCCGCCGCAGCCCCGACACCGGCGCCAGCGCCACCGTCGCCCTCGCCTCCTCGCCTCAACCGACCCTGTTTCCTCTCCCTTGAGCACCTTGCGCAGCTGCGGCCACCTGCGAATCTCCTTGCAGTCGTCAAGTCGCCGCCGGCAACCACCTGCGCCGCCGACCATCACCTCGCCTGTTCTCCTCACCCCGAAACCTCCTCCTTCTCTCTTTCCGACACACCCTGCACCTTCCTCGACGCCAACCCACCACCCATCGCCTGCAACCTACCCTCACCGGAAAACCCATCACCCCCGACCACCCGTCGTCTCCTCGCCTCCCAGCAAACCCCCTGAACGCCAACACCACCTCTACCGACCAATTCTGCACCTTCCCCGATCACCTCTACCGAAACCCTTCACGTTGTCATCACCGTCGCGGCTTGAACCGCCGGTGATCTTGACGGCACCGATCGCCTCGCTGCCGGGTTGCCGAGAGAGCATCCATCTCTGTCCAGATCTCCCGAGCCCTTGCTGTTATCGTGTTGCGTGGGTTCGCGCCTCCATTTTCGTGTTCGTCGTTTCGTCGAGGCAAGTATTCGATACTTGCTACATGCTATTGCTACTTTATAACTTGCCTTAACATTCATGTGTGGTTTAATGATATATTATTTAGTAAATCACCTTACATACTTTGCTTCATGTCAAATAAATTATTTCCTGATAAACTCGTACATAATAGATTGCATTTGATTCACTGCTATGATGCTTTATTTCCAGTTTAGTTTATCAAATATGCATAACCGGCTAAATTACAATTTCATTCTTTAAACAGATTATACTTGTCGTGACATTCTTGGAACACTCAATACGTTATTAACCTGATTACGGCAGTTACGTTCACCGTCCTGTATTCACGTGATTTTGACACTATCTATTTAACACAATAAAAAAATTGTACAGCTAGATAATAAATCCGATTATTGTTTAACGCGTTGATTTGAACATGATGCTGCTTATTTCTGTTTGTGAGCACACCCACGATATCGTTACATCTTGTTTGACATTGTCACACATGGTATTTATATGATACATCTGACATGGTACCGTTTACTATTGACTTGACCCGATATACCATGACCTGACCTGTTACCTGATCTCGTGCCTAATACCAACAAACCTGACATGTAGTCCTCATGGACCATTCCTGTTGTCTATCCAGACAAACCTGCTGTTACCTGATCCTGTGTTGGCATTAGTTCTTGACTACTGAATACCTGACCTGACACATATAACTTGGGGGTATGGGGAAATCAAAGGTGAACCTGACTTGTAACTCGACAGTTCACTACCTGTTCGAGTGTACACATTCCTGTTTTGTGCCTAGCGGCATGTCTCGGCTGCAGCCGAGAATATTGTGGCCGTGATCCCGGGTATGTACGGGATACTATCGAGTGTACACATTCCTGTTTTGTGCCTAGCGGCATGTCTCGGCTGTAAGTCCATATTGCGACCCCCGGTACTTACGGGGAGGCGGAAACGGTATAAAAAACGAATTTTTATCGCAAGAGGCAACATGGACTAAACTATGTCGGGATCGTTGTCTAAACTAAAACTAGTTAACAAGCTAAAGAGAGTTAGCTACTATGGAGGATGGTTATACCTAAACTTGAACTCCTTCTCTTCTTGTTGTTGTTCTTCTTTCTTGTTCTTTGTAGAAGCTTGAATGGTTCTCTTCTCGTCGCCTTCTTCTTGCCGAAGATAGATCCACCTTGAAGGTTCGACCTTTGGGCTCTTCCTCGATCTTTGAGTGAACTAGGGTTTCCGGCTTGCTAAACCTTCATCCTAGAATGAGTAGAGAGTGATTAGGGTTTGCTTTTCTATCTAAAGAGAATGATTCTCAACACATGAGAAGGTTTCTCTTTTCAAGAGGAAGAAGAAGATGAAATGAGGAGAGAGAGTGAGAATGATAGAATGAGCTCAATTATTTCTTTCTTGCAATCATATTGCAAAAAAAAAAAAATGAATTATCTAAATGATAATAATTGAAATAAGAATAGTTGATGGTTATTTTGGAATGACCACTATCATACCTCTTTTAATGAAGTGTAAGCATGAATCAAGGAAGACTTTCAAGGCATGAAAAGTGGTCAATGGTCAACAAGTCAACCAAGGTCAACAAGTCAACAAGAAAAACAACCATAACATAATTCTTATTTAATTACTATTATTAATAGATAATATACAAATTCATTAGGGTTTGGAAAATGATAACTGTCAACTGTGCATACGCACCCGATCCGAAACCCTAATGAAAAACCTCATTCTCCGCCTCAAGCAACTGTGCATACACACCTGCATTCTCGTTCCGAGGAACAAGAATACCAAGATATAAAAGCAACCCCCAAAACATATACCAGTATCTGGCTCAAACCAGAGCCTGCCAGTATAATCCGTCCGGACTCCAAACGTGCACAAGTGCGCGGATGAGAACGAACCTTGTCGCAAAACCATGCGACCTCTACTCTGTTTTGCCCAGAGGCGAATACCCTCTGTGTGGGACTCTAAAGACTCGACACTACGCTGGCAGTGGGTTTAACCACAGACCGCAAGCGGCACTAGCTGTGCGTAACGGTCCCCAGGTAGATGCCGACAAGAAGGCTGACGAGGTGAAACCCCATCTGAACTCCTACTGAGTCTGAATGTGACATTCTCCGTACAGTCCGGTCTGTTCGTCTGATACATCGCATGGCGGGCCTAGGGGGCGGTAAAACGTCAGTCCCCCAATAGCGGTACAAGTCGTGTCGGAGTGAAGCCCAAAACACCCTGAGATAACACTGGAAACCTACCAGTATATCTCGCTTGCCCTGGCCAGGGACTACTCGTGTAATGGCTCTCCTAGACACAGCGCGATGTCAACCCCCAATACCGGGAGAGACGAATCCTGTCTAACCGTCACTGCCTCCAAGTGCTTCGGGACTGCACCCAACCACCACCTGTTTGCACGACTCCTTTGAGCCGTGGTAGGGTAGTGATCAAAGTGCAGTGGGAACACACTCGAGGCTAAGTGTCAGTGTCAAGTCAGCGGACTAAGCTGTACTCATGTCACCTGGGAACTGATAACTGACGATAGGTATAATACCAACCTGTCAGTTCCCGACGAGTCCTGTCCAGTGTACTCGTAACCCAACGAGCACCCGTATACTATCTCCAGTACGACGTACTGATGGCTGTGGGACAGACCATCTCCCACACTGGGATGAGAAGCGCATACGCTAGTCTACTCCGGAGTATCGATGCCCTGCTCTGATAGTCCTACGACTAGGGACCTGTATAAGGATGTGCTTATCGATTACCCAGCCCCCACTAGTGTGACTGCCATCACAACGCTGGTAATCAAGCAAAGATCCTAAGGGCTCCACTAATGCGTATAAGTGATATACTGAAATAAACACAAGTACACATTGAAGTAGAAACAAACCAAGTAGCATACTACTATATTGAGCAAGATTGTTTATACAAGGTGAATATCCCAAGCTTCCATCAAGTAATATACAAACTAGTATGATACAGTAATGGCCTCTAGGGCATATACACTAACAATCTCCCACTTGCACTAAGGCCATGTACTGGCGTATCGAAGACCTATCATCTCGATCAGCCGCTCGAACTGAGTCTGGGGTAGGGCCTTGGTGAATGGATCTGCAGTGTTCTCTTCTGAAGCAACCCTCCGAACCTCGATCTCCTTGCGATCCACGATCTCCCTGATCAGGTGATACCGCCTTAAGATGTGCCTGGATCTCTGATGGGACCTGGGTTCCTTTGCTAAAGCTATAGCCCCGTTGTTGTCGCAATACAGAGGTACTGGGTCAACAATGGACGGAACCACCTGAAGTTCTTTTAAGAACTTCCTTATCCAGACAGCTTCTTTTGCGGCATCAGATGCAGCGATGTATTCCGCTTCCATAGTCGAGTCTGCAACGGTTTCCTGTTTGGAACTCTTCCAACACACCGCCCCTCCATTGAAGGTAAAGACAAAACCCGACATGGACTTGGAATCATCCTTGTCACTCTGGAAGCTGGAGTCAGCAAAGGCCTCAATCTGGAGGTCTTTTCCGCCATACACCAAGAACATCTCCTTAGTCCTCCTCAGGTACTTGAGAATGTTCTTTACCGCTATCCAATGTTTCTCCCCAGGGTTTGACTGATACCGGCTTACTACACTCAGTGCATAAGCTACATCCGGTCTGGTACACAACATCGCATACATTATAGAGCCTACCGCAGAAGCGTAGGGTATAATAGACATGCGATCCCTCTCCAAATCAGTCTTGGGAGACATCTCTTTAGAGAGGGTGATCCCGTGACAAGCCGGTAAGTTACCGCGCTTGGAATCTTCCATACTGAATCTTTTCAGTACGGTGTCGATGTACCTGGACTGTGAAAGTCCTAATATCCTCTTGGATCTATCACGATGGATCCGGATCCCCAGGATGTAAGAGGCATCACCCAGGTCTTTCATGGAGAACCTGTGTGACAAGAAACCCTTGACAGTTTGTAGCATAGGAATGTCATTTCCTATTAAGAGAATGTCATCCACGTATAAAACAAGGAATACCACAGTTCTCGCTACAAATCTACTATAGATGCACGGTTCATCTGGATTTTTGATAAAGTCAAATTCCTTGACCGTCTCATCAAAACAGATGTTCCAACTCCGCGATGCCTGCTTTAGTCCATAAATGGACTTAAGCAACTTGCACACCTTTCCGCTGCTCCCACTCTGAATGAAACCCTCCGGCTGATCCATATAGACACACTCCTCTAAATTTCCATTTAGAAAAGCGGTTTTTACGTCCATCTGCCAAATCTCATAATCGTGGAAGGCAGCAATGGCAAGAAGGATCCGAATGGATTTCAGCATAGCCACTGGAGAAAAGGTTTCGTCGTAGTCCAAGCCAGGTCTTTGACGGAAACCCTTTGCTACAAGTCTAGCTTTATAGGTCTCAACCTGTCCATCTACACCAATCTTCCTTTTGAAGATCCACTTGCATCCTACGGGTTTTACCCCGTCTGGAGCAATGTCCAACGTCCATACTTTGTTGGTGTACATGGACTCCATTTCGGTCCGCATTGCATCCAGCCATTTTACCGAGTCAATGCTCTGAACGGCCTGCTGGAAGCTAGTAGGCTCATCATAGTCTATGATGCAATCCTCTCTATCCCCGTCTATGAGAAAACCGTAGTATCTCTCGGGCGGATGAGACTGCCTACTACTTCTGCGGAGCGGCATAGGAATGTCCTGTTCATTTGAACCCTCTGGTTCCATTAAGCTTTCAGTAATAGTCTGTGGTTCTGGAATTTCTTCCAGTTCTATTGCGCTCCCACTTACTTCTTTTTCTAAGAACTGATGTTCCAGAAAATGGGCATTACGAGAAACAAGGACTTTTTGCTCCTCTGCGTAATAGAAAAGATACCCCCTGGAGTTCTTTGGGTATCCCACAAACTTGCACAGTACTGAGCGTGCCTCGAGCTTGTCCGCATGCTGCTTTTTGACATAAGCTGGACATCCCCAAATCTTCAGGTACTGAAGATAGGGTTTCTTCCCACTCCATAACTCATATGGTGTGGTAGGCACAGTCTTAGTAGGAACTCGGTTCAATAGGTATGCAGCTGTTTCTAGCGCATACCCCCAGAATGATCGCGGTAACTCAGCGTTACTCATCATAGACCGTACCATATCCAATAGGGTGCGATTCCGTCTCTCCGATACACCGTTATGTTGCGGGGTGTATGGAGGAGTAAGCTGAGAGAGAATCCCATTCTCTTTTAAATAGTCCAGGAATTCGGCACTTAAGTATTCTCCACCTCGATCCGATCTTAGAATCTTAATACTTTTGCCGGTCTGTTTCTCTACTTCATTCTTATACTCCTGGAATTTTCCAAAGGCCTCGGACTTATGTTTCATTAAGAAGACATAACCGTACCTTGAGAAGTCATCCGTAAAAGTAATGAAGTAAGAATGTCCGCTTCGGGCATGTGTAGACATTGGACCGCACACGTCACTGTGTACGAGTCCCAAGAGCTCGCTCGCTCTTACTCCATGTCCAGTAAACGGAGTCTTTGTCATCTTTCCCTTGAGACAGGATTGACAAGTGGCATACGATTGATATTCGAACGCATTCAAATACCCTTCTGTATGTAACTTCGTCAACCTTCTCTCATTGATGTGACCCAATCTACAATGCCATAAGAAAGTCTGATTAATATCTGGTGACTTTCTTTTGTGTGTATTCTGGACATTGAAAATCTGTGGTTGGTTTAATACGTATATACCATTGCTCAATGTACCTGACCCAATCAGAACTTGATTAAGGTGAATGTTAACAACATTACTTACAAACGCAAATTCATAACCTTCTTTAGAAACCAAAGATACAGAAATGATATTACAAGTTGCGTTGGGTACAAAAAAGCAATTACGCAAAACCAAAACATGTCCATCTGACATTCCTAGGTGATAGTCCCCCACGGCTTTAGCATCCATGCTAGCTCCGTTCGCAACTCTGAGGGTCATGTCACCTTCCTTCAAAAACCTACGGTTTCTCAACGCCTGCAAAGAATTACAGATATGAGATCCTGATCCGGTATCCAATACCCAGGAAGTAGAGTTTATAGAAAGACAGTTTTCAATAGCATACACACCTGAAGCTGAAGCCGCAACCTGCTTCAGTTCCTGTGTCCTGGCTTTCCAAGCCCTGCAATCTTTCTTCCAGTGTCCACTCTTGTGACAATAGAAGCATTCCTCTTTACCAACAAGCTTCCCCGCTATCTTTGTTGCCTTTTCCTTTCCCTTCGCACCCACTTTACTAACACCGCCTCTTGGTTTGGCGGGGGCTTTCTTTTTCTTTCCCTTGGCTTTCGCCTTGGACCTAGAAGAAGAAGATCCTCCTACAAACAAAGTGGATGTATCCCTACCCTTCTGTAGGGTGCCCTCTGCGCTCCTCAGCAGGTTGAGGAGTTCTGAAAGTTCAACTTCCTTTTCTTGCAAGTTGAAATTCAGTATGAACTGGGCGTAAGTGGATGGAAGGGACTGGAGAATTATATCTGTGTAGAGTTCACTATCCAACGTGGTCCCAAGTTCCGCGAGCTCCTCAGTGTAGCCAATCATCTTAAGCACGTGGTCCGCTACCGATGATCCGACGGCCAACTTAGTCGAAAATAACTTCTTCGACACTTCGTATCTTGCGATACGAGACTGCTCTCCATACAGTTCTTTTGTATGAAGAAATATGGATTCCAAATCCATATTCTCGTGCCTCCTCTGATGGTCATTGTCCATCGAGGCAAGTACGAGGCATCTGGCCTTCGCGCTGTCAATCTCCCAAGTCTTACGGATTTCCTTATCCGCGACGCTGGAGGTGGGACCTGGGACGGGGGGAGCTTTGCTGGTAAGAAGATACCCCAGCTTGTCGTAAGAGATTGCCAATTTGACATTCCTGAGCCAATCTTTGTAGTTTGGCCCTGTCAATATGTTTTTATCTAGAAGTAACTTAAGTCCAGTCATTTCGATTTGGTCGCTGCAGGGGGAGAGAAGAAACACTTAGCACGATGCTCTTGCAAGTTTAGAATGGTTTTTAATTTGTCTAAACAGGATGGCTCCCACTGTCTCTCGAATCCCTCCTCAAACCACAAAGGAAGAATTAGCCGGGATCAATCCCACCGTACAATACTTGCTTAACCGTTCAGCCAGGCCAGTGTCGGTACTTCGAGGGAGGTTTTCCAACGCTTTCGCGAAGTTCCTTAATTTAAGAACCTCTTTTCCCTGGGGGCGTAGCCCCGCTAACACCTTTCTAGGCACCTACTAGGTTTATAGCATTGATCGTTTAGTGAGAAATTTCCCGAGGAGTAGCATATACTCACAGTAGGATCGGGATCCAAATATCATCGCGTGATGAAAATGAAGGAATCCTACCATAATCATCACACTCCAAATGGTATGCAAATCTAGCAAGTTTCAGTACTTATGAAACTCCCGATGTGGATTTTTGCCCCATGCTCTTATGACCTTGGCGTGAGGTCAAAATGTCATAAGTCACATGTCAAGTTCTTCCCATCATTATCCCGGTTGATTTGAATCCACTCGTACCTACCCTTGACGTAGGCCAAAATGGTGGTACGACTGTCTCAAAACAACGCATTCTATCTATGCAACAGATAAATATCCGGCAGCTACCAATCACTATGCCTTGGCGTGAGGTCAAAATACATAGCTTGAATACTACCGTATATTTAACTGAAATGATGGAGGGCTACGAATGGTTTTGGCGAAACCGTGAACGTAGTGAACTTGATATAATCGATGGAACGAGATAGCTTTTAGAAGGAGTGGCTCAAGCTCCGCATTTAAAAGTTAGTTTTTGAAAAGAACCGAGTGGTTTTTCGAAAGTGTTCCATCGACTTAAACTTGGTTTATTATCTTGCATTAGTTCTTTTAATGCGTGATATTCTTGCATTAGTTCTTTTAATGCGTCCCATCATTTAATTCCTACCATTGCAGAAAACAACCAAAATATGACGTACGCTTATGCCATTCGCATTCGCCACGGGGTCCCGTCATCACTCGTTAGGTTACTTAACTAACGACAGAGCGGGGGCTGGGCTAGCGCGGCTGTAAAACATAAGCAACGCCTAAATAGAAAGCAATGATAGACATTACAGATCACAGATGAATACATTGGATATACTAGCAATCCGCATTCCTTTCGAGCCTGAAACGAAAAGCGGATAACACGGTCGCGGTGAATAGCAAATACCCCACCCAAGACCCCTACGGGTGCGGCAAACTACCCTCCATGTTCCCGGTAGTTTGTGCACCCCACCATGGGTCTATCCTAGGAGCAAAAACAGTAAAAAGAATTATACAATGACGGCTACAACCCCGACCCGGTTGTGCGGCCAAACAAATAATATAATTACATCAATTTACATTTACAATGAATGAAAGAAAAACAAAAGCTCATCTCACATCCACCCCGGCTATTCACCCGCGACAGTCCAACACATTCATATACACATTCCAGAACATTACAGATCATGTATAACCCCGACTAATCGACTTATAGCGATTAGCCGACGTTCAATACATGCAAACATCACAGATATAACCAACATAGCTAAAGTGCAGTGAAGTTCGGAAAAAAATACGGAATTATAGGACCCCAAAAGTGAATTTCTGTTCTGGAAAATCTGGGTACATATAATATATCTTAAAAATCCCAAAACCAACACAGAAGAACACTGCACGAAAAACGATGCAAAGAAGACACCAACTTGCGGCGGTTCCGCGGCCAGATGAGTAGGTGAGGCCGCGGAAGCGCGGCGGTTTGGAGGAAACATGATATCGTATTTCTTGTGTGTTCTTAGAAAACCCTGAGACGATTTTACAAGTATAAAGTTTTTCATTTTGAGCAGAAAAAATTTCAACAGAAAGTTAGGTTTTCGTTTTTCCGGTTTTGTGATTTTTTCGGTTCCGAACTTCGTTACACTTCACTACCAAGCTAGTTTTAGTTTAGTTAGGCTCTGATACCACTGTAAGTCCATATTGCGACCCCCGGTACTTACGGGGAGGCGGAAACGGTATAAAAAACGAATTTTTATCGCAAGAGGCAACATGGACTAAACTATGTCGGGATCGTTGTCTAAACTAAAACTAGTTAACAAGCTAAAGAGAGTTAGCTACTATGGAGGATGGTTATACCTAAACTTGAACTCCTTCTCTTCTTGTTGTTGTTCTTCTTTCTTGTTCTTTGTAGAAGCTTGAATGGTTCTCTTCTCGTCGCCTTCTTCTTGCCGAAGATAGATCCACCTTGAAGGTTCGACCTTTGGGCTCTTCCTCGATCTTTGAGTGAACTAGGGTTTCCGGCTTGCTAAACCTTCATCCTAGAATGAGTAGAGAGTGATTAGGGTTTGCTTTTCTATCTAAAGAGAATGATTCTCAACACATGAGAAGGTTTCTCTTTTCAAGAGGAAGAAGAAGATGAAATGAGGAGAGAGAGTGAGAATGATAGAATGAGCTCAATTATTTCTTTCTTGCAACCATATTGCAAAAAAAAAAAAAATGAATTATCTAAATGATAATAATTGAAATAAGAATAGTTGATGGTTATTTTGGAATGACCACTATCATACCTCTTTTAATGAAGTGTAAGCATGAATCAAGGAAGACTTTCAAGGCATGAAAAGTGGTCAATGGTCAACAAGTCAACCAAGGTCAACAAGTCAACAAGAAAAACAACCATAACATAATTCTTATTTAATTACTATTATTAATAGATAATATACAAATTCATTAGGGTTTGGAAAATGATAACTGTCAACTGTGCATACGCACCCGATCCGAAACCCTAATGAAAAACCTCATTCTCCGCCTCAAGCAACTGTGCATACACACCTGCATTCTCGTTCCGAGGAACAAGAATACCAAGATATAAAAGCAACCCCCAAAACATATACCAGTATCTGGCTCAAACCAGAGCCTGCCAGTATAATCCGTCCGGACTCCAAACGTGCACAAGTGCGCGGATGAGAACGAACCTTGTCGCAAAACCATGCGACCTCTACTCTGTTTTGCCCAGAGGCGAATACCCTCTGTGTGGGACTCTAAAGACTCGACACTACGCTGGCAGTGGGTTTAACCACAGACCGCAAGCGGCACTAGCTGTGCGTAACGGTCCCCAGGTAGATGCCGACAAGAAGGCTGACGAGGTGAAACCCCATCTGAACTCCTACTGAGTCTGAATGTGACATTCTCCGTACAGTCCGGTCTGTTCGTCTGATACATCGCATGGCGGGCCTAGGGGGCGGTAAAACGTCAGTCCCCCAATAGCGGTACAAGTCGTGTCGGAGTGAAGCCCAAAACACCCTGAGATAACACTGGAAACCTACCAGTATATCTCGCTTGCCCTGGCCAGGGACTACTCGTGTAATGGCTCTCCTAGACACAGCGCGATGTCAACCCCCAATACCGGGAGAGACGAATCCTGTCTAACCGTCACTGCCTCCAAGTGCTTCGGGACTGCACCCAACCACCACCTGTTTGCACGACTCCTTTGAGCCGTGGTAGGGTAGTGATCAAAGTGCAGTGGGAACACACTCGAGGCTAAGTGTCAGTGTCAAGTCAGCGGACTAAGCTGTACTCATGTCACCTGGGAACTGATAACTGACGATAGGTATAATACCAACCTGTCAGTTCCCGACGAGTCCTGTCCAGTGTACTCGTAACCCAACGAGCACCCGTATACTATCTCCAGTACGACGTACTGATGGCTGTGGGACAGACCATCTCCCACACTGGGATGAGAAGCGCATACGCTAGTCTACTCCGGAGTATCGATGCCCTGCTCTGATAGTCCTACGACTAGGGACCTGTATAAGGATGTGCTTATCGATTACCCAGCCCCCACTAGTGTGACTGCCATCACAACGCTGGTAATCAAGCAAAGATCCTAAGGGCTCCACTAATGCGTATAAGTGATATACTGAAATAAACACAAGTACACATTGAAGTAGAAACAAACCAAGTAGCATACTACTATATTGAGCAAGATTGTTTATACAAGATGAATATCCCAAGCTTCCATCAAGTAATATACAAACTAGTATGATACAGTAATGGCCTCTAGGGCATATACACTAACATCGGCTGCAGCCGAGAATATTGTGGCCGTGATCCCGGGTATGTACGGGATACTATTGAGTTACATCGACGATTCATCAAATTGATTTCAAAGACTTTAGACTAGGAAACCCGATAGAACAGTTTAGTTACCCACTGCACATTACCCTGCACCGCTTGTTTCACATTATTGCTTTATTCATGTTTAGTTCTGCATTGCCTAATACACTATTCATATTATATTACTTGTTGACTTGACGCGCTGACGTCTGGGTTTTGCATGGCCCAGATTCTCTACCACTGTCGCTGTCCGAGCAGGAGTATTTCAGCCAGCAGGCTGAGTTGTGAGTCCAGTAGTGGTTAGTTTTATTTCCTGCATTTTATTTCCAGATGTGAGCCCGCATTATGGGACATACTTTTCCGTTATTGTATTGGATCATTTGCTTCCGCATTTATTTATCATTGACTCTTGTTATTCTGGATTGTGGACATGTTTTTAGATAGTTTTATGTTGTTCTTGATATCTCTACAGTCGTAATGTGACTGTGGATGGATACTTCCTACCCACAGGTAGCATGGTTGGCTATGTCACGTGCCCAATCTAGCGTACTCTGGGAAGCGGGGCGTAACATGGTTCTTTTTGGTATCAGAGCCATAGGTTAATTGGGTTGATTCTTTTGTACTTGGGTATTGTACCTAATACACGAATCAGAATACCCGTGTTAGAAAACATGTCCTGCCACTTTCCCGTTTACCATTCTTGAATCACATCCTTCCTGATTATATCTTTTACGACGTGCAAACTTACTTCGCATGTCGACTCGAAAACCTGATTTCTTGTTATCTCTAGGACTTAGGCGACTTGGGTGGAGTTAAGTAATTGTGGCTATCATACCGCGACATAGTTACAATGCGGTACTCTATTTATGTATCTTGGAGTTCTAGCCTTGATCTCTATATTGAATCTATCATCATGCTAATGTTGGGTGTTTTTGATTTCTGGAATATGGCAGATAAGAATTTCAAGACGTACCAGAGGCGTGTGGATGAAGCCGCCATGCTTGGAGTAATAAGAGGAATGCTGGAAAATCAGAAGAGGCATACTGAGCTGATCCAGTAGCAAGCAGATTCGTTTCAGGAAGGTTTGTAGATCGTTCGGCAGTCTGTAAACAACGCTGGAGCTAAACCAGTTGACCGAGTAGGGACCGTGGCAGATTTCAGACGTTTGGGTCCGACTACATTCACTGGTTTGGAGGAGCCGTTGCCAGCCGAGCAGTGGCTGGTCGACACGGAGAATTTGCTGATTGCGGCACAGATTCCAGAGGACAAAAGAGTTGATGTGGTGTGCATTCAGCTAATGGATTACGCCCGAGAGTGGTGGCTTGTGGAAGAGACCCGCTTCCCCAAGCTGATCAGTTGGGCGGAGTTTTCTAAGAGTTTCCTGGAGAAGTTCTTCCCGCGGACTGCACGGGAGGAAATGGAAGAGAAATTTATTGGGCTGAGGCAGAATGGAGCACCCGTGGACGTGCATGCAGCGGAGTGGACGAGACTCAGCCGATTCGCTGGACCTTTAGTCGCTAACGAGGCAGACAGAGCACGAAGGTTCATGCGCAGTTTGGATGTGGACATCCAGAGGCAGATTGTCTCCCTGGGTTTGACCACTTTCTCACAGGTTCTTACGGCAGCTCGGGAACAACAGAGTTTATCTGGGATGAAAGGGAGCTTGCAGCAGACAGCAGTTGCGGCCAGGAAGCCCGCATTTGTACCTAACCGAGATCATGGGCGCAAGAGTATTCCAGTGGACCGTCGAGGTGTAGCACCTATGAAGAAGCCTGTAGTCGTCGATCGAAGAAAGAGCATGAATTGTAACTACTGCAATTTACCTGGCCACATGCAAAAGGATTGTCGAAAGAGGCTGGGCCTTTGTTTGGTTTGTGGAGTGGCTGATCACGCAGTTGGTGCCTGTCCGTCGAAGCTTCGCACGAGAGATGATATACAGAAGCCTCCGCAGAGACCGTTCCAAGGGCAGAAACAGCTGACTCAAGGACCTAATCAGGCTCGAGTGTTTACCTTGACAGCTGAGGAAGCCAAGGCGTCAGGAGAAGTGGTTTCAGGTACTTTACTCATTCATGGTTTTCCCGCATTGGCATTATTTGATTCTGGTGCATCCCACTGTTTTATGTCATCCAAATTAATAACTACACACTCGATTACCTACACGACCCTGTCTAGTTTCTGGGACATACACACTGGGAATGGGAAAATCATAGCTAGTAGGGAGTGTAGAGATTGTACAGTTGTTGTGTGCGGACGGGAACTCTTTGCAGATTTCTTGGTAATAGATACGGGCAGCTATGAAGTTGTCTTGGGAATGGATTTTCTTGGCACTTTCCACGCTCACATTGACTGTAGGGCAAGGAAAGTAATTTTTCAGATTCCCGGACATCCTGAGTTTACCTTCAATGGAGGAAGCAGTTCTGTCGGGCCAGTCGAGGTTTGGGCTAGGCCGACTAACAGTGTTCTTCTAGCTATGGAAGTTGATGGTAGTGAAGAGCCGGTGGTGGTTCGCGATTTCATGGACGTATTTGAAGATATATCGGGTTTTCCGCCGAAGCGAGACGTGGAGTTCGCGATTGACCTTATTCCTGGTGCAGCGCCAGTATCTAAAGCGTATTATCCAATGGCGCCAGTGGAATTGGAAGAAGTTAAGAAACAGGTTGCTGAATTGCTTGAGAAGGGTTGGATTCGAAGCAGTAACTCGCCTTGGGGAGCTCCAGTTCTTCTAGTAAAGAAGAAGGATGGAACCAGAAGGATGTGCATCGATTATCGAGAATTAAACCGGGTAACTATTAAGAACAAGTACCCGATCCCTCGCATTGGAGAACTTTTTGAGCAGCTTAGTGGCGCGAGGGTATTCTCGAAACTGGATTTGCGATTCGGATATCATCAGGTCCGAGTGAAAGCAGAAGATACTCGCAAGATGGCGTTTCGAACTCGGTATGGACATTACGAGTACCTAGTGATGCCCTTCGGAGTAACGAATGCGCCGGCAGTATTTATGGACTTGATGAACCGAATCTTTTCACCGTTCTTGGACCAGTTTATTGTGGTATTCATTGACGATATTCTGGTTTACTCGAAGAGTTTTGAGGAGCATGCTGAGCATTTGGAGATCGCACTGCAGACATTGAGATAGGAGAAATTGTATGCGAAGATGAGTAAGTGCGAATTTTGGCTGGAGGAAGTGAAGTTTCTGGGGCATGTTGCGTCGGGCGATGGAATCGCCGTCGATCCCGAAAAGATTGCAGCAGTTCAAGATTGGCCTATTCCAAAGAATGTAGCTGAGATAAGAAGTTTCCTTGGATTAGCCGGATACTACAGGAGATTTGTGGAGAACTTCGCTCGTTTGGCAGAGCCGTTGACCAAGCTTACGCGCAAGGAGGTACCTTTTGTATGGACGGATAAATGTGCGTTAGCTTTCGAGACGTTGAAGCAGAAGTTGATAACCGCCCCTATCCTGACCGTACCAGACAATTCCGGAGGATTGGTGATTCACAGTGACGCATCTGGGAAAGGATTGGGATGTGTTTTGATGCAGCATGGGAAGGTCGTAGCATATGCATCAAGACAATTGAAGACCCATGAAAAGAATTATCCGACTCATGACTTGGAGCTTGCGGCCGTGAACTTCGCTTTGAAGATTTGGAGACACTACCTTTTGGGCGAGAGAGTCGAAGTTTTTACAGATCACAAGAGTTTGAAGTATGTGTTCACTCAGAAGGAGTTGAATATGAGGCAGCGTAGATGGTTGGAGCTGATGGCCGACTACGACCTTGATCTTAAGTACCATCCGGAAAAGGTTAACGTCGTGCCGGATGCGCTTAGTCGGTTACCAGCAATTCAGGTGTTAACTACGCAGAGGGAGATCATTACAGATTTTCGAAGATTTGACTTGGAAGTTGTGCTACCGCGTTCTACAGGACAGTTGATGCAATTGCAAGTACAGTCATCTTTAATTGAGAAAATTAAAGCAGCACAATCGCAGGATCCTAGACTGCAAAAGTTTCGAGAGCAGGTTGAAGCCGGACTACGAACAGATTTACTGGTCCACGAAGATGGTTCGTTGAGGTATGGTAGCCGTTTGTGTGTGCCAAAGGGGGATATTCGTGAAGAGCTTATGAAGGAGGCACACAGTTCAGCTTATTCTATACATCCAGGAGGCACAAAGATGTACCGTGATATTCGACAGCATTTCTGGTGGGAAGGCATGAAACGGGAGATTGCTCGCTTCGTGGCTAAGTGATTGGTGTGTCAGCAAGTCAAGGCTGAACACCAAAGGGTTGCTGGTTTGTTGCAACCACTTCCGATTCCTCAGTGGAAGTGGGAACATATAACCATGGATTTCGTGACGGCTTTACCGCGGAGTCCAAAGGGCAACAATGCAGTATGGGTGATTGTTGATCGATTGACCAAGGCAGCTCACTTTATTCCTTTCCGGGTTGGTCAATCAACGGAGACTTTGGCAGAGCGGTACATGCAGGAGATTGTAAGATTACATGGCGTACCGGTGAGCATCGTGTCTGATCGGGACACTCGGTTCTTATCACACTTCTGGAGGAGTTTACAGGAAAGTTTGGGGACTCGATTGAAGTTTAGCACAGCTTATCATCCTCAAACTGATGGTCAGTCGGAAAGAACGATCCAAACTCTTGAAGACATGTTGAGAGCATGCATATTGGACTTTAAGGGTTCGTGGGAGGATCATCTACACTTGGTGGAGTTTTCTTACAACAATAGTTTCCAAGCAATTATTCAGATGGCTCCGTTTGAAGCTTTGTATGGTCGTAAGTGCCGTTCACCTGTTTGTTGGGATGATGTTGGTGAACGAAGATTATTGGGGCCAGATTTGGTGGTGCAGACAGTTGAGAAGGTTAACACTATCAGGAAGCATATGAAGCCAGCTCAAGATAGGCAAAAGAGTTGGGCTGACACGTCAAGAAGACCTCTAGAGTTCGCCGTGGGTGATTTTGTATTCTTGAAGATATCACCGACTAGAGGGGTGATTCGTTTTGAGAGTCGAGGAAAGCTTAGTCCTCGATTCGCTGGACCCTTCGAGATATTGGAGCGCGTTGGAGAGGTAGCGTACCGTTTGGCGTTACCGCAGTCCTTGGCGGGTGTGCACGATGTGTTTCACGTATCTCAACTACGAAGGTATGTTCGAGATGAAACACACGTCTTGGATCATTCGGAGTTAACAGTACGGGAAGACCTGACTTTTGAGGAGCGACCGGTTGAAATCATGGATCGAAGGGAAAATGTCCTTAAGAACAAGGTTATCCCCCTTGTGCTCATTTCTTGGGGTAATCGATCGCATGGAGAGTCCACTTGGGAATGAGAAGATGAGATCCGACAGAAGTTTCCTCACCTTTTTCTGTAGTTTTCTATCTTGTATTCTTGGAATTTCAAGGACGAAATTCTTTTTGTAGTTGGGTATAATGTAACACCCGAGCCCAATACTACTAATTTCTGTTACTGGTTGAGCATTAGATATTACTCTTTTCATTTAGCTTGCCTGTTTGACCCTTGCCGTGAAATTTTATCTGGCAAAGTCATTTCTGCATATAACAAATTTTAGCACCTAAAATAAAATTAAAAATATCTATCTTGGCCCACTCGACACCCCTAGCCGCGTGGTAGCGTCCGTGCATCGAGTTCTCATCCCGTTCGGTGAAACGGGCGAGTTTGGACGGCTACACGCGCGTACAGGTGTCCGACTTGGGGGTATGCTTTTCAATCATAAACATTTCATTTTAAAATTTGGAACCCGCTTAAAATCCTATTATTTTAATTTCAAATTTTTGGACCCAACCCGGGTGCTATTTGGAAATGTTTCATTTAGCGCCAAAATCCCAAATTAATAAAATATTCGAAACCATATTATATTCTTGAATCTTACTGTTAATTTGAGATTTAAAAATCTATTAAATCTTTTTAATATTTCTTTCAAAACCTTTCAGCCAATCACGAGGTTCTTAACCCCCGTGGGCCCCTCCTCTAACGTCTCTCTCTCTCTACCTTTCTCTAACTCTCTCTCTCTTCCCTATATATCATTCTTCCCCTCATAATTTTTCCCAGAACGAGAAAAGCAAGCCCCATACGAGAAACCCATCGCGAACCCTAACCCTAACCGCCTTCACCGTCGCCGCCGCAGCCCCGACGCCGGCGCCAACGCCACCGTCGCCCTCGCCTCCGCCTCCTCGCCTCAACCGACCCTGTTTCCTCTCCCCCGAGCACCTTGCGCAGCCGCGGCCACCTGCGAATCTCCCTGCAGTCGTCAAGTCGCCACCGGCAACCACCTGCGCTGCCGACCATCACCTTGCCTGTTCTCCTCACCCCGAGACCTCCTCCTTCTCTCTTTCCGGCACACCCTGCACCTTCCCCGACGCCAACCCACCACCCATCTCCTGCAACCTCACCCTCGCCGGAAAACCCATCACCCCCGACCACCCGTCGTCTCCTCGCCTCCCAGCAAATCCCCTGAACGCCAACACCACCTCTACCGACCAATTCTGCACCTTCCCCGATCACCTCTACCGAAACCCTTCACGTTGTCGTCTCCGTGCGGCTTGAACCGCCGGTGATCTTGACGGCACCGATTGTAGGGTTCCTAGGCACGCTAATGAAGTCTCACAAGGCATCAACCATGCCAATTTCAAAAATTACATGTGCCGAGAAACCCTAATACGGATCGTTAACTAGAATTTTAGGCGAAAAGTTAAGCTAGTTAACAACTTAACTAAAAGTAGGAAACTACAACCTTTGTAGATCCGGTTATCCACTTCCTTAGCTCCACGTAGTTGTCCCCTCGCTGTCCATCTCGAATCCCGGACTCTCGCATCGGCTTCAGCGGAGAAATGAGCGGAACAGTCGTCGGCTACGATGCCGAAGATGATCTACGTCGAGGTTACACAAGATCAAGCTCCAACTTCACCAAGTTGTGATACTTGTGAAGAAAACACCCTATACTATTTGGCAAGAGGTAGAGGGTGAAGAAATAGGAGGTGGGTTCACTTTAGAATTGGATTTCTCACACTTTTACTCAAGTTGCCATTGATGAAGGCAAACTTTTCTTCATGTCAAGAAGAAGAAGAAGATGAAGATGATTATGATAAGAATAATCAATCAAATAGAAAAGAGATTATACTTATCATATAGCAACCATGGTCAAGATAACTTGTGTAGAGAATCAACTATGGTTCAAGTGAATGGTTAGGGTTAAGAAAAGAGACAAAATGGTCAAACCATTCAAAGCTTCATGAAGCTTCAAAAGAAAGTCCAAAATGAGCCACCATTTCATTTCTTTTCCAAATATAAATGAAAAGAAATAAATAAATAAATAAGTAAATCAAATAAACAAAACCCTAATCATTAACTTAACCATGGTATAATTCTTTACACAAACCCAAGTGAGCATGCATCATCAAACATGATACAATCAAGTGCACAAAAGTATATCACATATACAACTTGTGAACTTCAAGTGAGAAAAACCTTTTAAAGTGAACCAATACTAGTTAATGCAAAGTAATATATCAAATATATAATTATACATTAAATCATTAAATCAACACTTGATTTAACGATCCGGTCATATCGCATATAACCGACTAGTATCCTATGTATCGTCTTATCGAATCAAACTTTGATTCGATAACTAGGTTATATCGCATATAACCAATCGAAACATTCATCAAGAGAATGAAATACGGTATCACATACACGCATCATTCTCGGTCCCGCACATATCTCATATGCGCCCCTATTTCGTTTCGCTTGATCCAGGAAACCTCTGTGTAGGACTCTAAAGACTCGTCAATACGCCGGCAGCAGATGATGATCATATCAATCACCCACAAGCCGCAAGCGGTCTGCTAAACGTAACGGCCACCCGGGTATTGAGCGATCAGAAGATCGACGAGCTACCCCGCTCACACTCCTGTGAATCCAACCAGTAACACTTACCGTACAGTCCGGTCTCGTCGTCTGATATGTCGCATATCTCGCCTAGGGGTGGTAAACGTCAGACCCCAATAGCTTGATAAGTCGTGTCGATATTAGGTCTATAACAGTTCGAGAAACTACTGGTAACACTTACCAGTAAATCTCAGCAACCCTGGCCAGGGATTTCCGGTTATAGCCAATCGAACACAGCGCAACATCAACTCCCTATACCGGGAGAGACGAATCCCTCCTATCGCTCATTGCCTCCATGTGATTCGGGACTGTACCCAAAAACCACCGTTTTGCACGCCCTCTTGGACGTGGTAAGGTGGAAATCAAAGCACAGTGGGAATCACACAAGACTCTATGACGATCTCGGGTCAACAGACTACTCTGTACCAGTGTCACCAGAGAACTGCCATCTGACGTAAGGTATAATACCATCTAGGAGTTCTCGGCGAGTCCGTCCAGTGTACCCAGTCTCCACTGAGCACCCGTATATCATCTCTGATGTCAAACATCAATGGATATGGGATCATCCATCGCCCATCTGTATGGGTCGAGAAGGTATACGCTAGTCTACTCTGGTATATCGATGCCCCGTCTCGATACACCCACGACTAGGGACCTTGAAGGATGTACTTATGGACTACCATGTCCCCACTAGTATGATCTGCATCATAGTCCAGGTAGTCAAGTACACATCCTAAGGGCTTTACCAACATGTAACAGAGAGACAATCAGTGTACACGTTAAACTAAAGAGCAACCAGATAGCATACTATCATGTCGAGCAAGAAAGTCCTCCCTATATATATCCCAGCATCCACTACAATGTACATCCAATGTACAGTAATGGCCTCTAGGGCATACATATAACTAACAATCTCCTACTTGCACTAGGGCCATCTGATAGCAGTGGTTGTAGTATCTCATACTCAACCATCCCATAAAAGTCTCTCTCTGGGAAAAGGCCTTTGTGAGTGGATCCGCCGTGTTGTCCTCTGAGTCTACTCTCCTAACCTCGATCACCCTGGAGATCAACCATCTCCATGATCAGGTGACACTGCCTTAGAATATGTCTGGATCACTGATGGGACTGGCGTTCCTTGGCATAAGCCACAACTCCATTGTCTCACAATGGTTGGAACATAGTTCATCTCATGAACCAGTATACACCCAAACATCTTCTTTGGTAGCATCTTAAGTAGCGATGTATCCTGCCTTTATCGTCTAGTTTGCCACGGTATCTAGCTTGGAACTCTTCCAACATACCGTCCCTTTACTGAGGGTAAAGACAATGCCTTTGACTGACTTTCAGTCGTTCTTATCACTCTGGAACCTTTCCAGTGATTCTCCCCAGAATCAATTGATACCATCTCACTATTGCTAGTGAGAATCCTAACATCCAATTAGATCTATCTCATAGATCCAAAACCCAGGATTTAGGAGGTATCACTTTGATCCTATATGGAGAATGATTGTGATAAGCGGAGATTGACCGAGCGTAGCATAGGAAACTCCTTCCCTATCAAGAGCATGTCATCCACGTACTCTACGAGGATCATCACCATACTCCCTACTACCCTTTCGTATATACTAGGTGCATCTATTATTTTGATGATGTCAAACTGTTTGACTATCTCATCAAAACAGATGTTCCAACTCCGCGATGCCTGCTTTAATCTGTAAAGCAACTTGCACACGTTTCCGCTGCTCCCACTGTCTACGAAGCCCTCTGGCTGTGTACTTACAGACGCCCTCTTCTAAAACATTATTTAGAAAAACAGACATGACACCCAACCGCCAGATATCGTAGTCATGGTATGTAGCCGTGGCAAGTAGGATCTGGATGGACTTAAGCATAGTTCTTTAGAAAAGGTTTCATCATGATCCATATCTGGTCTATAATGCAAACCTTTAACAAGTCTACCTTTGAAAGTCTCAACTTTTCCATGTACACCAAGTAATCTTCTCAAGATATACTTGCTCCTGATGGGGATTTAACCCTTCAGATAAAGCAACTAAAGTCCATACTTTGTTGGTGTATAAGGATTCCATCTCAGATCGCTAAGCATCCAGCCATTCTTACAGAGTCCCACTCCTGATGGCCAGCTCGAAACTAGTTGGGTCATCATCTCATGATGCAATCCTCGCTCCCACTGTCATAGAGAAACCGAAATATCTCTCAGGTGGGTGAGGAACCCTACTAGATCGGCGGAGAGGCTGAGGTTCGTTGGAATCTACTGAATCCTTTGGTTCTACCAAATCATCTGCTGTTATTTGTATAGCTGGAACCTTTCCAGTTGTACATAACAGACCTTGCCTCGAGTTTGTCCGGATTATGCTTTTAGATATAGCACGGACAACCCCAAATCTTAACCAACTTAAGATATGGGCTCTTCCCTTATCATATCAAATATGAAGTGGTAGGCAACTGATTTGATTTGAACCCTATTCAATAGGTATGCAACTTCTCAAGTCCATAACTCCCAAAAAGGAAATAGGTAACTCAGTAGTACTCATCATAGAGCACACCTTATCACATAGGGTGTTATTTCTCCGCCCCGATATACCATCGTGCTATGGTGTATACGGAGGAGTAATGCTGAGAGAGAATCTCATTCTCCTTTAGAATAGTCCAGGAATTCCGTACTCAAGTATTCTCCTCCTTGATCTCATCAAAGGACATAATACTTATACCCGTATTGGTTCTCTACTTCTAGCTTATATTCTGTGAATATCTCAAAAGGTTCGGACTTGTGTTTCAACAGGAACATATGTCTGAATCTAAAGAGATCATCAGAGAATGTAATGAAGTATAAAGAACCGGTCTTGGCATGTGTAGACAGGGGACCTTTCATACATCAACATGTATCATCCCAAGAGTTCACTAACTCTTTCTCTGTTTCCAATAAATAGAGCTGGTGTCATTATATCTTTGTGACATGACTGGCAAGTTTCACAAGATGTAGATTCAAACTGATTTAAATATGCATCTATGTGCAACTTAGCTAGTCGGGTCGCATTGATATGACCTAGTCTACAATACCACAAGAAAGATTCGTTCATTTCTGGACTCTTCCTCTTGTGTGTGTTCTGTATACTAAGAACTGTAGTTTGATTTAGAACATCAATGCTTTTAGATAACGTGCCTGAACCGATCAACTTTTGATATAGGAAATGTTCAAAACATTATCCAACAATACAAAATTTTATCATTTCTTTACTGATAAAGAGACTGATATGATTTTGTATATCAGGTTCGGTATCTAATAACATTCGTTCAGAATCAATGTATTAGTAATACAGGGTGACAGTGACCAACAGACTTAGCTGCAACTCTTGCCCCGTTTTCTGCCTCATGAAACTTATCACCCGTTCTCAGTCCTCTACCTTTCTGTAGCCCTATGTTACATATTACATATCTGGGATCCTGATCTGGTATCACATACCCAGGACGTAAAGGATACTGAGAAACAGTTCTCTGTAATGAACACACCCGAAGATGATGCATCAGCATGCACTCTCTTCGTTTGGGCGGCACGGGAATTCTGGTAATCCCCAATTTCCTGCTCTGTCTTATAACAATTATAAGTTGGAGCGGGACCAACGTTCCCCAGCTCAGTATAACAAGCAGGTTCGGTCAATACATCTGTATTATTATCTTGATTAAGGCGTGATATGGTTGCTACCTGGAGAGAGAGAGAAGAAAACACTCAGCGTGCGCTTTTGCAAGAATAGATTGGTTATTATTTTATCTAATCAGGATGGCTCCCACTGTTTTTATCAAATCTTCCTTCAAACCCTAAAAGGAAAGACTAGCCGGGATTAATTACACACTACAAGTTCGCCAATCTTTCAGCCAGGCCAGTGTTGGTACTTTGAGGGAGGTCCCCCGTGCTTTCGCACGAACCTAATTAATGTAAACCTCGTTTTCCCAGAGGCGTAACCCCGTTGACACCTTTCTAGACACCTACTTGATCGGCTAATTGTAATGTGTAAAACTCTCCCAGGAGTAACTCTTACTCGCAGTGGGTATCGGGATCCAACTATCTCATAGAAGGTATGCAATCTTATTGCAAATTTCAACACTTGAAATTCCCGATAATATTTTGCCCCAAGCATCCTATGACCTTGACGGAGGTCAACAAACCACAGGGCGCAAGTCAAGTTCAACCCGTCATTTCTTGATTGAATCAAACCCACCCGCACGACCCTTGACGGAGGTCAACAAGGTCGTACGACTACCCTAATCCAATCTGCATCACATGCATTAAGCAGATAAATACTAGTTAGCTACCGCACACTACGCCTTGACAGAGGTCAACAAACGTAGCACGAATACTAAGTAGGATTTATCTGAAATGACGGAGGGCTACGTCAGGTTTTTCTGAAAACCTATTGCGTAATGAACTTGATATCGTTGTAGAATCAAGTGAAGTTTTGAAATGGAGTGATTTTGAGGCTTTTCTAGTTTTGCTAAAGGGGTCACTCCCGGTGAAGGGATCGTCGGCCCTTTCCTCGTCGAATGAGGTGCGGGATATATCATATATATCGCTGTGCAAAGCAAAAACCCAAAAAGCAGTCAAAAGCAAACCGAGTGTGTAGCGTCTGTCAGTTATTGCTAAAGGAGTCACTCCCGGTGAAGGGATCTCGGTCCTTTCCTCATCGAATAAGGTGCAGGGTATATCATATATACCGCTATGCAAAGCAAGAAATGTAGCTACCTGTTTTATTTTAAAATTTGATTCTACAACATCTTTAGGTTTCTTTTATTTCATTAATCAGATTAATGAAGTCCCATCATTTAAATACCTAAACATCACAGATAAATACGACGTACACTTATGCCATCCGCATTCGCCTCGATGTCCCCTCGTGCACCGTTAGGTTAGGTAACTAACGACAGAGCAGGGCAGGGCTAGTGCGGGTGCAAAACATAAGTAACGTCTATATAATATATCATATATACTATATAAAGTATCTATCACAGAACATCACATGATCACATCACAGATATCGCAGCAGAAGAAACATATGAAACATTGGATATACTAGGACGTCCGTGTTTTCAATACGAGCCAGTATAAAACACGGATTCCACGGTCGTGATGAATAGCCAATCCCACACCCCTAGACCCCTACGAGAGCGGCAAGCAACCCTACCAATTCTAGGGTTAGGAGACCCGGACTCGACTCCTCGAGATGGTCTCCTACTGGACCCTAGAACCCGGTTACTTGTGCTCCCCTCCTTGGGTCTATCCTAATGCGGAAAAGTAAATAATATACAAAAGGTGACAACTTCCGCAACCTGGAAGTGCCCCAATAAAAGAATATTACATACAAGTTTTTACATGAATGAAAATGAAAAACACTCATCTCACATAAAAAACCCCGGCTATTCAAACACGACAATCCAATATAACATATCCAGCAACACATAACATCGCATGTCATCAACGTAAGTAAATATGCGCATCCCAATTGTCATTGACATATAGCAACGAAACCGGCGATATCACATATTACACTTACGGTCATAGAAAAGAAAGTGTAAAACTACAACAGTTGGAATCCGCAACCTCTTTAGACATCGCATGCCTAATCAAATGAAATACTTAGACATCACATGCCTAACAATTATAAACCCCGCATTTTAGTCCCATTATCGAAAACTCTTTTCAATATGAAGTGAGACTAAACCGTTAGATTTATAACATTCATTCAGTTATCTCATAACTGTGTGTGAATTCCAATTATTGTATCCCATTCCGGATAAATAGAAAATATTAAACTTTCCGATCGAACATTCGAACACCCAAGTTTTCCCGAAACCGTTCAACACATGAAATAAGTTCAAATACATTCACTTCATGCCTCAGTACCAACAGTCCAGCCGTAGAAGGGTCAAGCCAACGCCTCACATGTGGCACGTCGTACTGCCCCAAACCCTAAGGTTCAAAGGGCAGTTCAAGACGGTCACATAATCGAGTTAAGGTTTGTTGTCTTCTAGAGGGACCATCGCGTTACTTGCACTACTTAGAACGTCATTAAACAACGGAAAAGTCCAACAATTGGAAATTTCCTGGCAGGGGAAAGATTGGGTATTTACATCCGGTCAAACTTTTTAACATATTCTAAAATATCCGGAAAAACACATAGACAAAATTCGATAATCCGATCGAATAATCGAAGCTCCAAAACACCCTAGAAAACTCAGCTCTTGAGTGCAAATTAAAAATTCCCAGAAAACTCAACACCTGAAAACATGAATTACTGTGCAAAGTTTGGAGTCAGATCCCATCAAGTGGCCGCGGAACCGCCGCAGAAGCCAGGCTTCTGCCGCGGTTCCGCCGCGCTTTCGAGGCATCATGAGATAATTTTTGCACCGTAATTCTTAGAATTCCCTGCTGAATTTTTTAAACATTTTTAATCTGGAAAAAACCTAGTTTTTGAAAAAAGTCCAGAGAGCAATTTGTTTTAGGGTTTCGATGTTCATTCGGGTTTCAAACGTCGTCTAGACTTCGCCTAAGGCTCTAGCTAGGCTCTGATACCACTGTAGGGTTCCTAGGCACGCTAATGAAGTCTCACAAGGCATCAACCATGCCAATTTCAAAAATTACATGTGCCGAGAAACCCTAATACGGATCGTTAACTAGAATTTTAGGCGAAAAGTTAAGCTAGTTAACAACTTAACTAAAAGTAGGAAACTACAACCTTTGTAGATCCGGTTATCCACTTCCTTAGCTCCACGTAGTTGTCCCCTCGCTGTCCATCTCGAATTCCGGACTCTCGCATCGGCTTCATCGGAGAAATGAGCGGAACAGTCGTCGGCTACGATGCCGAAGATGATCTACGTCGAGGTTACACAAGATCAAGCTCCAACTTCACCAAGTTGTGATACTTGTGAAGAAAACATCCTATACTATTTGGCAAGAGGTAGAGGGTGAAGAAATAGGAGGTGGGTTCACTTTAGAATTGGATTTCTCACACTTTTGCTCAAGTTGCCATTGATGAAGGCAAACTTTTCTTCATGTCAAGAAGAAGAAGAAGATGAAGATGATTATGATAAGAATAATCAATCAAATAGAAAAGAGATTATACTTATCATATAGCAACCATGGTCAAGATAACTTGTGTAGAGAATCAACTATGGTTCAAGTGAATGGTTAGGGTTAAGAAAAGAGACAAAATGGTCAAACCATTCAAAGCTTCATGAAGCTTCAAAAGAAAGTCCAAAATGAGCCACCATTTCATTTCTTTTCCAAATATAAATGAAAAGAAATAAATAAATAAATAAGTAAATCAAATAAACAAAACCCTAATCATTAACTTAACCATGGTATAATTCTTTACACAAACCCAAGTGAGCATGCATCATCAAACATGATACAATCAAGTGCACAAAAGTATATCACATATACAACTTGTGAACTTCAAGTGAGAAAAACCTTTTAAAGTGAACCAATACTAGTTAATGCAAAGTAATATATCAAATATATAATTATACATTAAATCATTAAATCAACACTTGATTTAACGATCCGGTCATATCGCATATAACCGACTAGTATCCTATGTATCGTCTTATCGAATCAAACTTTGATTCGATAACTAGGTTATATCGCATATAACCAATCGAAACATTCATCAAGAGAATGAAATACGGTATCACATACACGCATCATTCTCGGTCCCGCACATATCTCATATGCGCCCCTATTTCGTTTCGCTTGATCCAGGAAACCTCTGTGTAGGACTCTAAAGACTCGTCAATACGCCGGCAGCAGATGATGATCATATCAATCACCCACAAGCCGCAAGCGGTCTGCTAAACGTAACGGCCACCCGGGTATTGAGCGATCAGAAGATCGACGAGCTACCCCGCTCACACTCCTGTGAATCCAACCAGTAACACTTACCGTACAGTCCGGTCTCGTCGTCTGATATGTCGCATATCTCGCCTAGGGGTGGTAAACGTCAGACCCCAATAGCTTGATAAGTCGTGTCGATATTAGGTCTATAACAGTTCGAGAAACTACTGGTAACACTTACCAGTAAATCTCAGCAACCCTGACCAGGGATTTCCGGTTATAGCCAATCGAACACAGCGCAACATCAACTCCCTATACCGGGAGAGACGAATCCCCTCCTATCGCTCATTGCCTCCATGTGATTCGGGACTGTACCCAAAAACCACCGTTTTGCACGCCCTCTTGGACATGGTAAGGTGGAAATCAAAGCACAGTGGGAATCACACAAGACTCTATGACGATCTCGGGTCAACAGACTACTCTGTACCAGTGTCACCAGAGAACTGCCATCTGACGTAAGGTATAATACCATCTGGGAGTTCTCGGCGAGTCCGTCCAGTGTACCCAGTCTCCACTGAGCACCCATATATCATCTCTGATGTCAAACACCAATGGATATGGGATCATCCATCGCCCATCTGTATGGGTCGAGAAGGTATACGCTAGTCTACTCTGGTATATCGATGCTCCGTCTCGATACACCCACGACTAGGGACCTTGAAGGATGTACTTATGGACTACCATGTCCCCACTAGTATGATCTGCATCATACTCCAGGTAATCAAGTACACATCCTAAGGGCTTTACCAACATGTAACAGAGAGACAATCAGTGTACACGTTAAGGTAAAGAGCAACCAGATAGCATACTATCATGTCGAGCAAGAAAGTCCTCCCTATATATATCCCAGCATCCACTACAATGTACATCCAATGTACAGTAATGGCCTCTAGGGCATACATATAACTAACACCGATCGCCTCGCTGTCGGGTTGCCGAGAGAGCATCCATCTCTGTCCAGATCTCCCGAGCCCTTGCTGTTATCGTGTCGCGTGGGTTCTGTTAGTGTATATGCCCTAGAGGCCATTACTGTATCATACTAGTTTGTATATTACTTAATGGATGCTTGGGATATTCACCTTGTATATACAATCTTGCTCAAAATAGTAGTATGCTACTTGGTTTGTTTCTGCTTCAATGTGTACATGTGTTTATTTTTGTATATCGCCTATACACATTAGTAGAGCCCTTAGGATCTTTGCTTGATTACCAGCGATGTGATGGCCGTCACACTAGTGGGGCTGGGTAATCTATAAGCACATCCTTATGCAGGTCCCTGGTCGCAGGACTATCGAGACAGGGCATCGATACTCCGGAGTAGACCAGCGCATGCGCTTCTCATCCCAGTGTGGGAGACGGTCTGTCCCACAGCCGTCAGTACGTCGTACTTGAGATAGTATGCGGGTGCTCGTTAGGTTACGGGTACACTGGACAGGACTCGTCAGGAACTGACTAGTTGGTATTATACCTATCGTCAGTTATCAGTTCCCAGGTGACATGAGTACAGCTTAGTCCGCTGACTTGACACTGTCACTCCGCCTCGAGTGTGTTCCCACTATACTTTGATCACTACCCTACCACGGCTCAAAGGAGTCGTACAAACAGGTAGTGGTTGGGTGCAGTCCCGAAGCACTTGGAGGCAGTGACGGTTAGACAGGATTCGTCTCTCCCGGTATTGGGGGTTGACATCGCGCTGTGTCTAGGAGAGCCATTACACGAGTAGTCCCTGGCCAGGGCAAACGAGATATACTGGTAGGTTTCCAGTGTTATCTCAGGGTGTTTTGGGCTTCGCTCCGGCACGACTTGTACCGCTATTGGGGGACTGACGTTTACCGCCCCCTAGGCCCGCCATGCGATGTATCAGACGAACAGACTGGACTGTACGGAGAATGTCACACTCAGGCTCAGTAGGAGTTCAGATGGGTTTCGCCTCGTCGGTCTTCTTTTCGGCATTACCTGGGGACCGTTACGCACAGCTAGTGCCGCTTGCGGTCTGTGGTTAAACCCACTGCCAGCGTAGTGTCGAGTCTTTAGAGTCCCACACAGAAAGCTTTTCGCCTTTAGGCAAAAGAGTAGAGGTCGCATGGTATTGCGACAGGTCGCATGGTTTTGCGACAGGGTTCGGTCACATCCGTGCACTTGTGCACGTACAGTGTCCGGACAGTTTACACTAGCGGGCTTTGGTTTAAGCCAGATCCTAGTGTACCTTATGGGATTGGATTTATCCAGTTTGCATTCGTGTTCCTCGGAACGCGGATGCGGGTGTGTATGCACAGTTGACAGGGAGGCACAGACAGCGGATTCTCATTAGGGTTGTTGACAGTTGACCGTTGACTATTTGACTTTTTGCTCAACCCTAATGAGAATATGATATGTGATTAACTATTATATTAATTAAGTATTATGGTGCCTTGGTTGTTGACTTTTGTTGACTTTGTTGACTTTTGTTGACTTGTTGACTTTGTTGACCGGTTGACTAGGCTTGACTAGTTGACCATCATGATAACCATGGTTATCATTTCATGCCAAAGACTTTTACTTGCTTGCTCATTTGAGTAAAATGAGTGCATGACATGATAAGGTTATGGTTGCTTCAACCATCACATAAGACTTTTATTGATATGATGAGTTATGATTACATTGGATTATGAGAGGGTGAGAGACAAAAGAGAGCCTCATTCTTTCTTGCTCATTCTCTCTCTTGTTCTTGAGCTCTCCTCTTGCTCTCACCCTCAACCTCTTGCTCCCTCTCTTGATCTATAGTTCTCTTGTCTCATGAGTTGAGAATCAAGAACCATAGATAAAATCCCATTCTATTTCCTCTCTACTCATTCTAGTTCACTAGGTTTAGCAAACCAAGTGAACTAGTTTCTTCAAAGAACGAAGAAGGAGCTAAAGGTTGGAGCTTTCAAGTGGATCTATCTTCGGCGTACGGAGACGACGAGAAGGAGCCATCGGACCACCATCGGAGCTTGAAGAGAAGGAGTTCAAGACAAGTTTAGGTATAACCATCTCCATCCGAGTAGCTAACTCTCTTTAGCTAAGTATGCTAGTTTTAGTTTAGTCAAAGATCCCGACTTTGCTTAGTCCATGTTGCCCCTTGCGCTAATAATTTGTTTTTTATACCGTTTCCGCCTCCCCGTAAGAACCGGGGGTCGCAACGTGGACTTACAGTGGTATCAGAGCCTAACTAAACTTAAACTAGCTTGGTAGTGAAGTGTAACGAAGTTCGGAACCGGAAAAATAAAAAAAAACCAAACTTTTACAAAACCTGAGTTTCTGTTGAAATTTTTTCTGGTCAAAATGAAAAACTTTATACTCCTAAATTCGGCTCAGGGTTTTGTGTGAACACCCATGAAAAACGGTCCACTGTTTCGTTCAAACCGCCGCGCTTCCGCCGCACGAGGTAGGCATGTGCCGCGGAAGCGCGGCGGTTTGTCGTCTTCTCTGCATCGTTTTTCGTGCAGTGTGTGTCTGTGTTGGTTTTGGGATTTTTGAAATATATTATATGTCCCCAGATTTTCCAGAAAAGAAATTTCCTTTTGGGGTCCTATAATTCCGTATTTTTTCCGAACTTCACTGCACTTTGACTATGATGGTTATATCTGTGATGCTTGCATGTATTGAACGTCGGCTAATCGCTATAAGTCGATTGGTCGGGGTTATACATGATCTGTGTTTGATATTGGAATGTGTATATAAATATGTTGGATTGTCACGGGTGAATAGCCGGGGGTTGTGAGACGAGAGTTTTCTTTTCTTGCAATTCATGTAAATTTGTAAATTGATGTAATAATTATTTGTATGGCCGCACAACCGGGTCGGGGTTGTAGCCGTCATTGTATAATTTCTTTTTACTGTTTTTGCTCCTAGGATAGACCCATGGAGGGGTGCACAAACTACCGGGTATGCCGAAGTGTCGAGTGGCCTACTCATGGAGATGAGGGAGGTTGCTACGCTTCGGGTACTTGGCGGGTAGTTTGCCGCACCCGTAGGGGTCTTGGGTGGGGTTTTGGCTATTCACCGCGACCGTGTAATTTGTTCTTGTTACAGGCTCGTACAAATTACAGATTCCTAGTATATCCAATGTATTTATCTGTGATCTGAAATGTTTATCATTGCAGTATATCTATATATGATATTATTTAGGCGTTGCTTATGTTTTACAGACGCGCTAGCCCAGCCCCCGCTCTGTCGTTAGTTAAGTAACCTAACGGGTAATGACGGGGCCCAGTGGCGAATGCGAATGGCATAAGCGTACGTCATATTTTGGTTGTTTTCTGCAATGGTAGGATTAAATGATGGGACGCATTAAAAGAACTAATGCAAGAATATCACGCATTAAAAGAACTAATGCAAGATAATAAACCAAGTTAAAGTCGTTGGAACACTTTCGAAAAACCACTCGGTTCTTTTCAAAAACAACTTTTAAATGCGGAGCTTGAGCCACTCTTTTTTTAAAAGCTATCTCGTTCCATCGACCAAATCAAGTTCACTACGTTCACGGTTTTGCCAAAACCATTCGTAGCCCTCCGTCGTTTCGTATGAATATTCAATAGTATTCAAGCTGTGTTTGTTGACCTTCGTCAAGGCATAGTGATTGGTAGCTATTGGGTATTCATATGTAGCATAGATAGATGCGTTGGTTTGGGACATTCGCATTACCTTGTTGACCTTCGTCAAGGGTATATACGGGTGGATTCAAATTAACCTGGATAATGACGGGCAGAACTTGACATGTGACTTATGATTTGTTGACCTTCGTCAAGGTCATAAGAGCATGGGGCAAAAATCCACATCGGGAGTTTCATAAGTACTGAAACTTGCTAGATTTGCATACCATTTGGAGTGTGATGATTCTGGTAGGATTCCTTCAGTTTCGTCATGCGATGATATTTGGATCCCGATCCTACTGTGAGTATATGCTACTCCTCGGGAAATTTCTCACTTAACGATCAATGCTATAAACCTAGTAGGTGCCTAGAAAGGTGTTAGCGGGGCTACGCCCCCAGGGAAAAGAGGTTCTCTAATTAAGGAACTTCGCGAAAGCGTTGGAAAACCTCCCTCGAAGTACCGACACCGGCCTGGCTGAACGGTTAAGCAAGTATTGTACGGTGGGATTGATCCTGACTAATTCTTCCTTTATGGTTTGAGGAGGGATTCGAGAAACAGTGGGAGCCATCCTGTTTAGACAAACTAAAAACCACTCTAAACTTGCAAGAGCATCATGCTGAGTGTTTCTTCTTCTCTCTCCTAATTGCAGCGACCAATCAACATGACTGGACTTAAGTTACTCCTAGATAAAAACAAACTGACAGGGCCAAACTACAAAGATTGGCTCAGGAATGTCAAGATAGCAATCACTTATAACAAGCTGGGGTATCTTCTTACCACCAAAGCTCCCCCTGTCCCTGGTCCAACTTCCAGTGTCGCGGATAAGGAAATCCGCAAGACTTGGGAGATTGATAGCGCGAAGGCCAAGTGCCTCCTGCTTGCCTCGATGGACAATGAACATCAGAGGAGGCATGAGAATATGGACATGGAGTCCATATTGCTCCATACAAAAGAACTGTATGGAGAGCAATCACGTATCGCAAGATACGAAGCGTCGAAAAAGTTATTTTCGACAAGAATGGTCGTCGGATCATCAATAGCCGAGCACGTGCTAAAGATGATCGGCTACATTGAGGAGCTCGCTGACCTAGGGATCACATTAGAGAGTGAGCTATATACGGATATAGTTCTCCAGTCCCTTCCTTCCACTTACGCCCAGTTCATACTGAACTTCAACCTACAAGAAAAAGAGGTTGAACTTTCAGAGCTCCTCAACATGCTGAGGAGCGCAGAGGGCACCCTACAGAAAGGTAGGGATACATCCACTTTGTTTGTAGGAGGATCATCTTCTTCTAGGTCCAAGGCGAAAGCCAAGGGAAAGAAGAAGAAGGCCCCCGCCAAACCAAGGGGCGGTGTTAGTAAAGTGGATACGAAGGGAAAAGGTAAAGCAACAAAGATAGCGGGGAAGCTTGTGGATAAGGAAGAATGCTTCTATTGTCATAAGAAAGGACACTGGAAGAATGATTGCAGGGCCTGGAAGGCCAGAACACAGGAATTGAAGCAAGTTGCAGCTTCAGCTTCAGGTGTGTATGTTATTGAAAACTGTCTTTTAATAAATTCTACTTCCTGGGTATTGGATACCGGATCAGGATCTCATATCTGTAATTCTTTGCAGGCGTTGAGAAACCGTAGGGTTTTGAAGGCAGGTGACATGACCCTCAGAGTTGCAAACGGAGCTAGCATGGATGCTAAAGCCGTGGGGGACTATCACCTGGGAATGTCAGATGTACATGTTTTGGTTTTGCGTAATTGCTTTTTTGTACCCAACGCAACTTGTAATATCATTTCTGTATCTTTAGTTTCTAAAGAAGGTTATGAATTTGCGTTTGTAAGTAATGTTGTAAACATTCACCTTAATCAAGTTTTGATTGGGTCAGGTACATTGAGTAATGGTAAACCAACCACAGATTTTCAACGTCCAGAATACACACAAAAGAAAGTCTCCGGAAATGAATCAGACTTTCTTATGGCATTGTAGATTGGGTCACATCAATGAGAGAAGGTTGACTAAGTTACATACAGAAGGATATTTGAATGCGTTCGAATATCAATCGTATGCCACTTGTCAATCTTGTCTCAAAGGAAAGATGACAAAGACTCCGTTTACTGGACAAGGAGTAAGAGCGAGCGAGCTCTTGGGACTCGTACACAGTGACGTGTGCGGTCCAATGTCTACACATGCCCGAAGCAGACATTCTTACTTCATTACTTTTACGGATGACTTCTCAAGATACGGTTATGTCTTCTTGATGAAACATAAGTCCGAGGCCTTTGGAAAATTCCAGGAGTATAAGAATGAAGTAGAGAAACAGACCGGCAAAAGTATTAAGATTCTAAGATCGGATCGAGGTGGAGAATACTTAAGTGCCGAATTCCTGAATTACTTAAAAGAGAATGGTATTCTCTCTCAGCTTACTCCTCCATACACTCCGCAACATAATGGTGTATCGGAGAGACGGAACCGAACCCTATTGGATATGGTTCGGTCCATGATGAGTAACGCTGAGTTACCGCGATCATTCTGGGGATATGCACTAGAAGCAGCTGCGTATCTCTTGAACAAGGCTCCCACCAAGACTGTGCCTACCACCCCATATGAGATGTGGACTGGGAAGAAACCCTGTCTAAAGTATCTTAAGGTATGGGGATGTCCAGCTTTTGTAAAGAAGCAGCATGCGGACAAGCTTGAGGCACGTTCAGTACAGTGTAAGTTTGTGGGATACCCAAGGAACTCCAGGGGGTATCTTTTCTATTCCGCTGAGGAACAAAAGGTTTTTGTTTCTCAGCATGCCCGCTTCTTGGAAACTGAGTTTTTGGAAACCCAGATAAGTGGGAGCATAATAGAACTGGAAGAAGTTCCAGAACCACAGACTGTTACTGAAAGCTTAGTGGAACCAGAGGGTTCAACAGAACAGGACATTCCTGCGCCACTCCGCAGGAGTAGTAGGCAGTCTCATCCGCCCGAGAGATACTACGGTTTTCTCATAGACGGGGATAGAGAGGATTGCATCATATATTATGATGAGCCTACTAGCTTCCAGCAGGCCGTTCAGAGCGTTGACTCAGTGAAATGGCTGGATGCAATGCGGACCGAAATGGAGTCCATGTACACCAACAAGGTATGGACGTTGGACGTTGCTCCAGACGGGGTAAAACCCATAGGATGCAAGTGGATCTTCAAAAGGAAGATTGGTGTAGATGGACAGGTTGAGACCTATAAAGCTAGGCTGGTAGCAAAGGGTTTTCGTCAAAGACCTGGCTTGGACTATGACGAAACCTTTTCTCCAGTAGCCATGCTGAAATCCATTCGGATCCTTCTTGCCATTGCTGCCTTCCACGATTATGAGATCTGGCAAATGGACGTAAAAACAGCTTTTCTAAATGGAAATTTAGAGGAGTGTGTCTATATGGACCAACCAGAGGGTTTCATTCAGAGTGGGAGCAGCGGAAAGGTGTGCAAGTTGCTTAAGTCCATCTATGGACTAAAGCAGGCATCGCGGAATTGGAACATCTGCTTTGATGAGACGGTCAAAGAATTTGGCTTTATCAAAAATCCAGATGAACCATGCATCTATAGTAGATTTGTAGCGAGAACTGTAGTATTCCTCGTTTTATACGTGGATGACATTCTCTTAATAGGAAATGATATTCCTATGCTACAATCTGTCAAGGGGTTCTTGTCACACAGGTTCTCCATGAAAGACCTGGGTGATGCCTCATACATTCTGGGTATCCGGATCTACCGTGACAGATCCAAGAGGATACTAGGACTTTCACAGTCCAGGTACATCGACACCATACTGAAGAGATTCAGTATGGAAGATTCCAAGCGCGGTAACCTACCGGCTTGTCACGGGATCACCCTCTCTAAAGAGATGTCTCCCAAGACTGATTTGGAGAGGGATCGCATGTCTATTATACCCTACGCTTCTGCGGTAGGCTCTATAATGTATGCGATGTTGTGTACCAGACCGGATGTAGCTTATGCACTGAGTGTGGTAAGCCGGTATCAGTCAAACCCTGGGGAGAAACACTGGATAGCGGTAAAGAACATTCTCAAGTACCTGAGAAGGACTAAGGAGATGTTCTTGGTGTATGGCGGAAAAGACCTCCAGATCGAGGCCTTTGCTGACTCCAGCTTCCAGAGTGACAAGGATGATTCCAAGTCCATGTCGGGTTTTGTCTTTACCCTCAATGGAGGGGCGGTGTGTTGGAAGAGTTCCAAACAGGAAACCGTTGCAGACTCGACGATGGAAGCGGAATACATCGCTGCATCTGATGCCGCAAAAGAAGCTGTCTGGATGAGGAAGTTCTTGAAAGAACTTCAGGTGGTTCCATCCATTGTTGATCCAATACCTCTGTATTGCGACAACAACGGGGCTATAGCTTTAGCGAAGGAACCCAGGTCCCATCAGAGATCCAGGCACATCTTAAGGCGGTATCACCTGATCAGGGAGATCGTAGATCGCCAGGAGATCGAGGTTCGGAGAGTCGCTTCAGAAGATAACACTGCAGATCCATTCACCAAGGCCCTGCCCCAGACTCAGTTCGAGCGGCTGATCGAGATGATAGGTCTTCGATACGCCAGTACATGGCCTTAGTGCAAGTGGGAGATTGTTAGTGTATATGCCCTAGAGGCCATTACTGTATCATACTAGTTTGTATATTACTTAATGGATGCTTGGGATATTCACCTTGTATATACAATCTTGCTCAAAATAGTAGTATGCTACTTGGTTTGTTTCTGCTTCAATGTGTACATGTGTTTATTTTTGTATATCGCCTATACACATTAGTAGAGCCCTTAGGATCTTTGCTTGATTACCAGCGATGTGATGGCCGTCACACTAGTGGGGCTGGGTAATCTATAAGCACATCCTTATGCAGGTCCCTGGTCGCAGGACTATCGAGACAGGGCATCGATACTCCGGAGTAGACCAGCGCATGCGCTTCTCATCCCAGTGTGGGAGACGGTCTGTCCCACAGCCGTCAGTACGTCGTACTTGAGATAGTATGCGGGTGCTCGTTAGGTTACGGGTACACTGGACAGGACTCGTCGGGAACTGACTAGTTGGTATTATACCTATCGTCGGTTATCAGTTCCCAGGTGACATGAGTACAGCTTAGTCCGCTGACTTGACACTGTCACTCCGCCTCGAGTGTGTTCCCACTGTACTTTGATCACTACCCTACCACGGCTCAAAGGAGTCGTGCAAACAGGTAGTGGTTGGGTGCAGTCCCGAAGCACTTGGAGGCAGTGACGGTTAGACAGGATTCGTCTCTCCCGGTATTGGGGGTTGACATCGCGCTGTGTCTAGGAGAGCCATTACACGAGTAGTCCCTGGCCAGGGCAAACGAGATATACTGGTAGGTTTCCAGTGTTATCTCAGGGTGTTTTGGGCTTCGCTCCGGCACGACTTGTACCGCTATTGGGGGACTGACGTTTACCGCCCCCTAGGCCCGCCATGCGATGTATCAGACGAACAGACCGGACTGTACGGAGAATGTCACACTCAGGCTCAGTAGGAGTTCAGATGGGTTTCGCCTCGTCGGTCTTCTTGTCGGCATTACCTGGGGACCGTTACGCACAGCTAGTGCCGCTTGCGGTCTGTGGTTAAACCCACTGCCAGCGTAGTGTCGAGTCTTTAGAGTCCCACACAGAAAGCTTTTCGCCTTTAGGCAAAAGAGTAGAGGTCGTATGGTATTGCGACAGGTCGCATGGTTTTGCGACAGGGTTCGGTCACATCCATGCACTTGTGCACGTACAGTGTCCGGACAGTTTACACTAGCGGGCTTTGGTTTAAGCCAGATCCTAGTGTACCTTATGGGATTGGATTTATCCAGTTTGCATTCGTGTTCCTCGGAACGCGGATGCGGGTGTGTATGCACAGTTGACAGGGAGGCACAGACAGCGGATTCTCATTAGGGTTGTTGACAGTTGACCGTTGACTATTTGACTTTTTGCTCAACCCTAATGAGAATATGATATGTGATTAACTATTATATTAATTAAGTATTATGGTGACTTGGTTGTTGACTTTTGTTGACTTGTTGACTTTTGTTGACTTGTTGACTTTGTTGACCGGTTGACTAGGCTTGACTAGTTGACCATCATGATAACCATGGTTATCATTTCATGCCAAAGACTTTTACTTGCTTGCTCATTTGAGTAAAATGAGTGCATGACATGATAAGGTTATGGTTGCTTCAACCATCACATAAGACTTTTATTGATATGATGAGTTATGATTACATTGGATTATGAGAGGGTGAGAGACAAAAGAGAGCCTCATTCTTTCTTGCTCATTCTCTCTCTTGTTCTTGAGCTCTCCTCTTGCTCTCACCCTCAACCTCTTGCTCCCTCTCTTGTTCTATGGTTCTCTTGTCTCATGAGTTGAGAATCAAGAACCATAGATAAAATCCCATTCTATTTCCTCTCTACTCATTCTAGTTCACTAGGTTTAGCAAACCAAGTGAACTAGTTTCTTCAAAGAACGAAGAAGGAGCTAAAGGTTGGAGCTTTCAAGTGGATCTATCTTCGGCGTACGGAGACGACGAGAAGGAGCCATCGGACCACCATCGGAGCTTGAAGAGAAGGAGTTCAAGACAAGTTTAGGTATAACCATCTCCATCCGAGTAGCTAACTCTCTTTAGCTAAGTATGCTAGTTTTAGTTTAGTCAAAGATCCCGACTTTGCTTAGTCCATGTTGCCCCTTGCGCTAATAATTTGTTTTTTATACCGTTTCCGCCTCCCCGTAAGAACCGGGGGTCGCAACGTGGACTTACAGGTTCGCGCCTCCGTTTTCGTGTTCGTCGTTTCGTCGAGGCAAGTATTCGATACTTGCTACATGCTATTGCTACTTTATAACTTGCCTTAACATTCATATGTGGTTTAATGATATATTATTTAGTAAATCACCTTACATACCTTGCTTCATGTCAAATAAATTATTTCCTGATAAACCCTTACATAATAGATTGCATTTGATTCACTGCTATGATGCTTTATTTCCAGTTTAGTTTATCAAATATGCATAACCGGCTAAATTACAATTTCATTCTTTAAACAGATTATACTTGTCGTGACATTCTTGGAACACTCAATACGTTATTAACCTGATTACAGCAGTTACGTTCACCGTCCTGTATTCACGTAATTTTGACACTATCTATTTAACACAATAAAAAAATTGTACAGCTAGATAATAAATCCGATTATTGTTTAACGCGTTGATTTGAACATGATGCTGCTTATTTCTGTTTGTGAGCACACCCACGATATCGTTACATCTTGTTTGACATTGTTACACATGGTATTTATATGATACATCTGACATGGTACCGTTTACTATTGACTTGACCCGATGTACCATGACCTGACCTGTTACCTGATCTCATGCCTAATGCCAACAAACCTGACATGTAATCCTCATGGACCATTCCTGTTGTCTATCCAGACAAACCTGCTGTTACCTAATCCTGTGTTGGCATTAGTTCTTGACTACAGAATACCTGACCTGACACATATAACTTGGGGGTATGGGGAAATCAAAGGTGAACCTGACTTGTAACTCGACAGTTCACTACCTGTTCGAGTGTACACATTCCTGTTTTGTGCCTAGCGGCATGTCTCGGCTGCAGCCGAGAATATTGTGGCCGTGATCACGGGTATGTACTGGATACTATCGAGTGTACACATTCCTGTTTTGTGCCTAGCGGCATGTCTCGGCTGCAGCCGAGAATATTGTGGCCATGATCCCGGGTATGTACGGGATACTATTGAGTTACATCAACGATTCATCAAATTGATTTCAAAGACTTTAGACTAGGAAACCCGATAGAACAGTTTAGTTACCCACTGCACATTACCCTGCACCGCTTGTTTCATATTATTGCTTTATTCATGTTTAGTTCTGCATTGCCTATTACACTGTTCATATTATATTACTTGTTGACTTGACGCGCTGACGTCTGGGTTTTGCATGGCCCAGATTCTCTACCACTGTCGCTGTCCGAGCAGGAGTATTTCAGCCAGCAGGCTGAGTTGTGAGTCCAGTAGTGGTTAGTTTTATTTCCTGCATTTTATTTCCAGATGTGAGCCCGTATTATGGGACATACTTTTCCGTTATTGTATTGGATCATTTGCTTCCGCATTTATTTATCATTGACTCTTGTTATTCTGGATTGTGGACATGTTTTTAGATAGTTTTATGTTGTTCTTGATATCTCTACAGCCGTAATGTGACTGTGGATGGATACTTCCTACCCACAGGTAGTATGGTTGGCTATGTCACGTGCCCAATCTAGCGTACTCTGGGAAGCGGGGCGTGACAATTCTTATAAAACCCTGCACGTATTTTTGCAATGTACCAAATAATTTTTTGAGCACGGAAAAAATTCGACAGAAACCTGGACTTGAAAATGGGGTTTTTGGAAAATCCGTTCGATCGAACTTGTAAACACGTTAGAGCAAACTAGACTAGGTTAATGGCGTGGCTCTGATACCAATGTAAGTGCACGGCAGCGCCCCGGCCGTCTGAACGAGACCAAAATGCGGAAACAAAACTTTTTCTTTAACTTTAAAACCGGCGCTACCGCGGACTATAAACCCGGATCGGACCATTAACCTACTACTAGCGAACTAGAGAAAGGGTAGAAAGTTATACCGAGCGATTCGTGCCCTTCGGTCTTCGGCCACCATCTCGATTTCCCCGCGGAATCTCTGATCTCCGGTCTTCTCGTCGGATGGGCACCACATGACCGATTCTTTTTACGGGCTCCCACCTCTGGACCGAGGCAACTCGGACACGAAGTTGGCAAGCCGACGTGTCCAAGAATGCTGTAGGCTAAGTGTAAAATGGTTTGTCTCATGGGGTTAAAGAAGTTGCCATGTTTATCTTTATCATCGTGTACTGCTTAAGGTGACCTTACGAGTCGCTATTACACGTTGATAGAGCCCCTAGGATTCTTGCTTGACTACCAGCAGTATGAGGGCGATCATATACGTGAGAGCTGGAGTCTATAAGCACATCCTTAAAAGATCCCTAGTCGTGGGAGTTTCGAGACAGGGCATCGATTCTCCAGAGTAGACTAGTGTATACAGTCGAGACCCCGACGAGGGGTGGTGGCCGGTCTCACAAGCCACTGGTGTCAGTTGGTTCACCTAAGATTTATACAGGTGCTCATTGGGTTATGAGTACACCGGACAGGACTCGCCGGGAACCTGCTAGTTGGGATTATACCAGACGTCAGATAGCAGTTCCCTGGTGACATGTGTACAGGTTAGTTCATCGACCTGAGATCGTCATTTATCTCGTGTGAGTTCCCACTGTGCTTTGATTACTACCCTACCACGGCTTAAAGGAGTCGTGCAAACAGGTTTTAGTTGGGTACAGTCCCGAGCCACATGGAGGCAGTGAGCGGATCTGCTGGGGTTCGTCTCTCCCGGTATTGGGGGTGAGGTCGCGCTGTGTCTAGGAGAGCCAGAACATGAAAAGTCCTTGGCCAAGACAGGAGATTTGCTGGTAGGTATTCCAGTAGTATCTCAGGGTGTTCTGGGCTACACTCCGACACGACTTGTACCGCTTTTGGGGGTCTGACTTTTACCAACCCCCTAGGCCCGCCATGCGATACTCATAGACGAACGGACCGGACTGTACGGATATTGTCACTGACAGGCTCAGTAGGGTGTCAGGATGAGTTCGCTCATCGACGTCCCTTTTGGTCAATACCTGGTAGCCCGTCACGTATTGGCTTATATCTCTGACGTGCTAGTGGTTAAATCCACAGCCATAGTATTGACGAGTCTTTAGAGTCCACCACACACAGTTACTCAAGTTTCGGGCGAAACGCTGTAGAGGCTGTATGGAGATATGGCAGGGTTCGATCAGATACGTGCGGTATTGCACGGATCGTGATCGGACGGTTTTTACTAGCCGGCTTTGGTTTAAGCCGGATCCTAGTATTAGATAGTGTAGATTTTGTCTCTTTGCATTTGTGTTCAGTGGGAATACAAATGCGGGCATGTATTTGCAGTAGCGGGGTTTTCCTGTAATTTATTACGGGATCAGTTTTCTGAGGTTGCCAGTTTACATTCCGTTCCGGCCGGTTTTCTTTTATTCTTTCACGGCCGGACTATCCGTTGGAGGGTGTTATTTGCACATTTGCAAATAACATTTTGTGGAGGGGTTTCTTGCATAATTGTAGGCTCTTCATCATGAGATTCTTTTTGAATCAATCACTTGCTTTCATGTGATGGTTGTGTTTGATTTGATAAGAAATGAAATGGTTGTGACCATTATCATTTTAGATTATTCTTTTTCTTTTCTCCACTTGTTTTGCTTGAAACTTTTCCACCACCATTCTCACTTAAATAGGGGCCGGCCACTTTTGGGAGTAGGAGAATTTTTGAGATAGGAATTCATTCTCATTTTCATTCCTTGCAAAGAAAATGATAGCTCCATATTATCTCCAAAGTTCATATTCATTTCTCCATCATGGCAACTATACTAAACCCCAAAGAGACAACTATTCTACACTTGTCTACAACACTCCTTGGACGCGTCGGCTAGCCAACTTCGTACCCGAGTTGCCTCGGTCAAGAGGTGGGAGCCCGTAAAAGATTCCGGCTACGTGGTGCCCTTTCCGACGAGAAGTTGACGGACGGAGATTCCGTGGGAGATCGGAGTGGAGACGAAGACCGAAGGACACGGATCGCTTGGTATGGCTTCTCTACTCTTTTCTATTTTGCTAGTAGCTAGGTTAATGGCCCGATCCGGGTGAAAAGTGCGCGGTGGTGCCGGTTTCTAGTTGTTAGAAAGTTTTTATTTCCGCGTTTCCGGCGTCGGATCGACGGCCGGGGCGTCCCCGCGGACTTACATTGGTATCAGAGACACGCCATTAACCATGCCTAGCTTGCTCTAGTATGTTTAGAACTCGATCGAACAAAAATCCCCAAAAACCATATTTTCAATGCATTGTGTTTTCTGTCGAAATTTTTTCTGCTCCAAAAAATTTTTCAGGTTGTTTCAGAATACTGTGCATGAAAATCTAAGAATTCTGTGAAAATTTGGTTGCGAGATCACTCCATACCGCCGCGGAACCGCGGCCAAACCCATGCTTGGGCCACGGTTCCGCCGCGCTTTTAACTGATCAGCATGCCAAATTTTTCCAGAGGGCTTTAGACTTGGAAATAGGGGTTTTGGGATATTCTTTTTGGGCCCAGATTTTCTGTAAGTGCTACAGTACTGCTTGGGGCCCACTTGATAAAATTTGGTCGATCGGATATTTTAAACATGCTAATTCACAGTATTTACATTATATCTGCGACCGTGAATGTCATTTGATCGGTAAATCCTGTCTAACTGCTATAGCCCTTTTAGACGGATTTGCGAACGTGACATTCACGTTGATGTTCTGTGTTGTGCTGTGATGTTGCGGATCGGTCGTGGGGGATAGCCTGGATGCAATGTTAGTACAGTTCTGTTTTATATGTACATTTGATATTGCGGGGCGAGCGTCCGACATGTGGACTGCCATCACTGCCTGTTTGTATTATTATTTTGGGGCACGACCAGGTTGCGGTCGATGTACCCGTTGTATGTATATTTTATTTTCTGTACTAGGATTACCCCAAGGAGGGGTGCACGGATAGCCGGGTTCGAGAGGGCAACGAGCCCGCATCTCATGGCGTTGAGACGGAGGGGGCTTTACTCTAAAATTGACGGGCTGTTCGCCGCACTCGTAGAGGGTACAGGTTGACCCAGGAGGGGTGCCCAAGTTACCGGATTCCGTGAAGTGCTGGGTGGTCCATTCACGTTGCTGAAGGGGGCTGCCTCGCTTCAGGTTTTGGCGGGTGACTTGCCGCGCCCGTAGGGGTCTAGGATTTCATTGCACAGGCTATCCACACGACCAGGGGAACGTCGGGTTTTAGTAGCGGCTCTGTGAAACCCGGGGATCCCAGATATCTGTATTGTTCTGTGATGCTGTACTTTTCTGTGCTGCTGCTTTTTTATCACGCCTTGAGCGAAAATTATATATTATATATATACTAGTAGATGTTGTATATGTTTTGCATCCGCACTAGTCCAGTCCCTGCTCTGTCGTTAGTTAAGTAACCTAACGGGTAATGACGGGACCCAGTGGCGAATGCGGATGGCATATACGTACGTCATTATTTTCGTTCTTTTGTGGTGTGATCAATTGATGGGACTGCGTTGATTCAGATCAATGCAAGATAAACAAACCTATTCTGATGTTGTTGGAACACTTTTTCAAAAAGCTGTTATTGCAAGGGCGTTCTCTTTTGTTTTGCATCGTGGTATTCAGTTGGAATATCCTGCTCCTCAGTCGACGAGGCAAGGGCCGAGATCCCTTCACCGGGAGTGACCCCTTGGACAGAAGTTTGCGTCAGGGCAATAACTTCACTATAGCCGATTGCTTTTGCTTTGCATCGTGGTATTCAGTTGGAATATCCTGCACCTCATTCTACAGGGAAAGAGCCGAGATCCCTTCACCGGGAGTGACCTCTTTAGCAAAGGTTTTCGTCACTATATTTTTATAAAGCTATCAGTTCCTTCAACGATATCAAGTTCATTGCATTAAAGGTTTTCGCCAGAAACCATTCGTAGCCCTCCGTCGTTTCATATGGATAGTCAATAGTATTCAAGCTGTGTATGTTGGCCAAAGTCAAGGCACAGTGTTTGGTAGCTGTTGGGTATTCATATGCAGCATAGATAGATGCGTTGGTTTGGGACAGTCGTACTGCCATTTTGGCCAAAGTCAAGGGTAGGTACGGGTGGGTTCAAATTAACCTGGATAATAACGGGTAGAACTTGACATGTGACTTATGATATGTTGGCCAAAGTCAAGGTCATAAGAGCATGGGGTAAAAATCCACATCGGGAGTTTCAAAAGAACTGAAACTTGCCAGATATGCGCATACCTTCTGGAGTGTGATAGCGTGAGCGGATTCCGTCACGTTATCACGCGATGAGAGTTGGATCCCGATTCCCACTGATGAGTTGGTTTACTCCTCGGGTGATCCCGGCTAATTCTTCTTTCAGGTTTGGGGAAGAGTTTGACGTTACAGTGGGAGGTTTCCAGATTAGATAAAGTGATAACCATTCTGATCTAGGTTAGAGTGCACACTGAGTGTTTCTTTTCTCTCTCTCTTTGGCAGCGACCATTGACCCGACCCTAGACTATGACTCAGTGACCAAGTTGACCGAACCTTCTTAACACTGGCTTTTGGATTGTCAGAGTTGCAGACCTCATTGCCACTCCTACTTTTACCCTTTTCTCCAGGACACCCCGTATTACTACGAACGTTCACTTCCATTGGACAAAACCATCGTATGGTTATATACGAACTCGAAGGAATTCGAGGATGGTTTCTGGTTCTGGAGAAAACGAATAGGATTATTCAGTTGTCTTTTCTTTTTTTTTTACCTTCTCTCTCACATTGCGAGTACTCCTTGGTTTAGGAGATAGTACACCTATTACGCAAATTGGAAAGTATTCTTCCAAACCTTAGGCTGGTGCCGAACGGTAGGGAATGAAGAAAACCAATTAGCATAACGATGGTGTGCAGAAGGTATTAAGTTAAGACAAAGAAAGGGATTAGTAAGAGGGCAAAGTAAATTGCGACTGCTGTTCACGACCAAACCAAGTATTTCTTCGCTAATCCTAAATCACCTTTGTATTTCTTCAGGACACTCCGTATCACTACGAAGATCCCAAGTTTATTGGATAATCCATCGTATGGTTATATACGAACTCGAAAGGAACTTGTTCCAGTTCGGGGATGGATCCTGGTTCAGGAGAAATAGGAATTAAGTTCATTCGGTTGTCTTTTATCTTCACCTTCTCTCACATTGCGAGTGCTTCTAGGATTAGGACAGTACACCCATTATGCTTATTGGATAGTCTTCTTCCAAACCATAGGCTGGTGCCGAACGGTAGGGAAGGAAGAAAACCATTTGGCCTAAAGGGGTGTACAGAAGGTAATGACTAAAGACATATAAAGGGATTTGGTGAAATGGCAAAGAGATATACGGTTACAGTTGTGAATCTGGATAATGGAAGAGGCATTACTAGGAATACCAGGATACCCCATCGAAACATTTCAATGTTTCAGTTTCACTGTGTACTGTTAAAAGAAAACTGATTTCCCAATTAGACACTTGCTCCAGGGTATGTATTTACCAGGTATGATTCTCACATCTGTATGGTTTTACAGATGATGACTGGGAGTAAGTTATTGGGAATTAGGTGATCATCCTCATTATATCGGGATTCGTTGTAATTGGTGATATTTGAGAAAGTCACCTGGGTTGTTTGCCAGTCGGCAAATATTTGGTTTTGAATATCCGTTGTTATGCACCAATTTCAAATTAATATATCTGTACGTCTATTTTTATAGAGTGAGATATACCTTTCTGAAATTATGTCTATGACATTTACCTATATCAGTGGATGGTTAGGTAAGGAGCATTGAACAGCGATGTAATTCTTCTTAACCATAAGTACAGTTTTCAACCTACGACACACAGTGAATGAGTCACTAGACTCAAGGGACTTGTACAGAGTATTGTATATTGTCCAGTGTCCATTAGGACAGAGGGGTTGGTCCTCGTACTATATTCTGTTTACTTATGACTTCTCTAGTTCATAGACAGGTGTTTCGTAGAAACACAGGGTCTGAGTTTTGAGAAGTTATTGGTATAAGAATAAAGTAGAGAACCAGATATTGCAAGTATCGGGATTCTTCAAGGTGATAGAAGATGTAGATACTTGTGTATGGTATTCAGTTGATAGTAATGATTAAGAGAACTTGCTTCTCTTTCAGGTTACTCATAATTGAAAGTATTCCTAAGTTGAGTAACGCTGATCGGCCTCCTTCCATTTAGATGACATGCACCGGAGACAGCTGCATGATTTGAATCTGGTTCAATTAAATCAGTGCCTCTGTTTCTTGGATATAGAACAGTTCATATCTTGACATTGTTAAGATACGGGGAGTTGTCCGGCTTATGCTTAAAACCAGACTCCGGATAACTCAAGGCACGTTTCTGTAATGGCTGTTTGTGGGTTGACCCGGGCTATGACGAGGGTTGACTTTCTACCATCTGGAAGATCAATAGTGATATTGTTCTTAACTCGCCACAGTTTTAATTAAAAATGAATTTTTTCAGAAAACAGTAGTGGGAGTATGATAGAACTGGAAGTGATTCCAGAACCGCAAATGATTACTGAAGATTTGGTAAGAACCTAAAGATTCAATCTGGTTTGACATTCCATTGGCCACTCCGCAGATATGGTGGGTAACCTCAGGCACCCGAGAGGTACTTCGGTATACTCAAGGACGGTGGCAGGGAGGTTCCTGTTTACCCAGATTTTCCATTGTTGTTGCTCCAGACTGTGAGACCCGGCAGGAGGATAAGTATAGCGTCGTTCTAAACTAGCTTTAGAAGTGTACGTTTATATGACTCTGCCAGAGGGTTGTCGTAGTCAGTGGGAGCAGCGGAAGCATTGGTGGACATCAGGCTTATGTCTATTTATAGACTAAAGCAGATATAGTGGAGATAGATCATCTATTTCTGATATGACAGTCACAGGTTTGACTTCATCAGAATAGAGGATGGATCTGTTAAGAAGGTAGTAGGGTGTGATGTCCTGGTATTGGATGACATACACAGAGTAGAAAGTGAAATTCCTATACTACGGTCGGTTATACTTTGGTCGTCACACAGTGGTTTCTCCACATAGGACTTGGATATTATATCAGACATTCTGGTTACTAGATCTATGGTTTTGGATCTAGATTTGGGTGGTTTCCCAATCTGGGTACTTTGACAGCATTCTAAGAGTATTTAGAATGGACGACTCCTGGCACGGTAGTATACCTGCAGGTGATGGAGTCACCCTCTCTAAAGCTGTCTTGCAGACTAAAGGGGAGAGGGATACGCATGATTGACAGATCACTTGCTTAGGCAATTGAGTCAATCATGAGATGTCAAGTACCACACCAGATGTTGTTCTTGTAGTAGGTGCAATAAGTTGATATTGATCCAATCCTGGAAAAACAATCGGAAGCAGTTTTAGAACATAAGTTGATGTTCTAGGGAATTGATAACGGCAGCCTCCTTTAGGAGACGGTTATCATTCCAGGCTTCCCAAGGTGACCTGGATAGCAGAGTGGCTGTCAGAGTTATAGTTTTCCCTCTGATGAGGGGCAGTATTTTGGACAGGTGGTCCAGGAGGATACTGAGGGAAGGCATGGCGCAGGATACTGATTAAGTTCAGTTGACGATACAGTCTAAGAAGTTTGGATTTGGAGTTCACATATGAGCTAGGTCCCATCAGACATCCAGACATTCTAAGACAGGTATTGCTCATTTCAGGAGATGGCTTTCTCCGCGAACTTAAGATAAAGAGAGACATAGAAAGAAACACCATAGCGGATCCACTCACTGAGGCTATTCCCCGAACGCAATAGTTTCGCAAACGAGCTTTGTGAGACTGACTAGTAGAAGAGTTGGGTGTTCGGTATCACACGGGCTGTGAGTATGCGACATCGCAATAATTAGCCTTGAGTGCAAGTGGGAGATTGTTGGAGATAGTGCCCTCAGAGTCAATTATTGGATCACAGGCACGTGATTGCGATGATTGAGGGAGGACCTATCCCGGTAGGACAGTCTTACTCAAGATGATAGTATGCTATCTGGTTTATCTTTATCATCGTGTACTGCTTAAGGTGACCTTACGAGTCGCTATTACACGTTGATAGAACCCCTAGGATTCTTGCTTGACTACCAGCAGTATGAGGGCGATCATATACGTGAGAGCTGGAGTCTATAAGCACATCCTTAAAAGGTCCCTAGTCGTGGGAGTTTCGAGACAGGGCATCGATTCTCCAGAGTAGACTAGTGTATACAGTCGAGACCCCGACGAGGGGCGGTGGCCGGTCTCACAAGCCACTGGTGTCAGTTGGTTCACCTAAGATGTATACAGGTGCTGTAACGTCTTCAAAATAATAAAATATGATTTTTGGGAAATTTTATAATTTAATATTATTTTAATGAATATTTTAATATTCTGGTATAATTAAATACAGATAAATGGGGAAAAATTATGGAAAATTCTAAAATAAGGTATTTTAAGGAATTGCCTCGTTTTCTGTGCATGCCCCCATTTCCTCTAGTTTTGACCCTGAGTATGTCTAGTTTTGACTGATTCCATCTAGGGTGAAATCTGGGTTGATTTTCCTATGTTGGTGTATAATTTGGGACTTGTTTTAGCATGGATTTTGGTATTTGGTGATTCATTCCTGTCGGGTGGCGTTTGGACGTCAACGACAAGTGGATTTTGATTGTGTTTACATGCGAGTCGATAGGTTTTTACCTATGCGGGTAGCGTGTGCTATTTTGGTTTCCGATGTGATTTTCATGTGCTTTAGCATTGTGATATACTTGTAGGTACCCCGCGTGATGTTGAGGCAAAGGAGGTGAAGATAGCGACATCGGCTTTGGCACACGAGAAGCAAGGTGAGTAGATTTATATCTACGGGGAGAAGTCGGGTGGATGGCGTATAGCACCCCCGCAGTCCGTGGTGATGTATACGAATACGTATACACACGAATATTTATATTGTGTTGTTTAGGGTTATTGATGGTAATAATGATATTTTGATGATAAGAATATATTGGTTTAGTATAGTGCGAACCCTAGAGTAGTGGTTGCACTCACACATACATTTACACACATACTTGCATTCATTCTTTCATTTATTAGAGTGCATATGATGGTGCGTATATCTACACATGGGTATGGGACTATGTGTTTATATACGGGATTTGAGGATGATACGTGGTTTGAGATGATACTTGATGTGAGGCCGTGAGATCGGCGATGTGACATAGCTTGTCTTCGAGGTGCGATATGATAGTTTTAGCGGGCCTTTGGACATGTGCTTTACCCGCATTCATATTTTTATAGATGGTATCGATTTGTACTAGACTTAGAGTAGTACCCCAGATTATGCGATCTGATGATAGTGATACCTGATATGTGATGAGGTACTGTGATATTGACCCCTACCCAGCTATTGGGATGCCGTACGACGATCTACCGTACGAGCCGATATTGATGATAGATCCGCACTCATGACTCGAGGATATCTTACGATATGTTATTGAGGCGGGATCACCGACTATCATATCTATATGTATTGACTCAGATTATGTGGTTTCTCACCCCTCCTGTCTAGATTACTTAGTAGACATTAGACTGGATCGAGTCATACCTATTTCAAACTAACGAATCGGGGATATTTTAAAGATAGGCAGAAGGGTCATACGGATATTTTCAAATGATGTATCTTTTCTTAAAACACCGTAGCCCTTGTTTTTCCAAAAGCCCTGATTCGTCTTATTTCAAATAGCACCCCTGCATGACTTGTACAGATTTGTGTAGATTCTTTACTTTTGCGTTGATTATTCGATTCCGCATATTCATGCTATTTGCATTGCATCGCTTGTACTGTGGTTATATTTCAGTCATGCTGCTAGGACACCAGCACCATTATCGATGATGCATATGTTCCACGTACACTTGTTGCCGGCTCACACACTCATCATCGATAATTGCCATGTCACTACACTGTAGTACTATTGCATTCAGTATATGATCCTTGCATGACATGATGATGTGCATACCTTCCTTTACATGTCGCATACTTCATGCTTTTGACTATACGCATTGAGATATGTTGTTTCTATGATATTTCTGGATTTGGGAACCGAGAGTGTTTCAAAAAAGAATATGTCATTGCTTTAAAAACCCGGTTACCCTTGATATGATATTTCAGTGCGTCCACCATGTGTTTTCTCGGTGCTGAGAGCGACATGTGAAACCCGAATCGAGGAGTGGATGAGCCGATTGCGGGTACATGGTGGACCCGGTATGGTTTCCCTCGGCAAGATGATCGATGAGCTTTGCCGATTGAGCCTGGAGGCGGGCGAGTACCTACCGGTGATTGGTTGGACCTGGCGGTTATCCGGAGGATACTGACCAGAGTCGATGGATAGATTTGGGCGTCCTGCCGGGGCCGAGGGCCGATACCGCAGACAGAGCCCGCGGGCCGATCCGGACTGACGGAGCCCGATATATGAGGATTTATGTGCCGATGCTGGGCACAGTTTTCATGATGTTTTCGAGTGCCGATGCTGGGCACTCCGGTTCCATGATTTTGACGTGTCGCGAGGGACACGGGTGGGTTATATCCTCATATTTCCATGCACAGGTTTCATGATATTTACTTGCATGATGGTTAATGTCATTGGGTGACGAGTGGACGGGATCCACGTGTGTGCAGATTTGATTACATTGATCATACCTCATATTCATGACATGCTATTACCTGAGGCACTAGCACGAGCACTTGGCATTACACTCATGTAGAGATTACATTGCCAGTTTAGCATGCTTCAGCTTTATTCATATTGAGGTTTATTTATATCTGATCGTATTGACCTAGGATGGGTCATGCATTCGATCTCTGCTTGTAGATATTTTCTATTCACGAGTTGGCAACTCACCCCCGTTGTACTCCAGTCCTTGCAGGTTTTTGCCGTACAGATTCCATAGCGGCATTTCTGGCACACTGCTTCCTTATGGGTGACTTGCTTGGATAGGTGGGTTCTTTTGTATCAGAACCGCCATTGTTCATGTATCATTTATTGTATCTAGAATTTCCATCAACCAAAACTTGTATATTATTTCAGACTTAGAAAACAGTGTTGTTTTATTTCGACCTTAGAGTCGCGCTAGTAGTATCACGGTTTTCTGGCTGTTTTGAGTTTCTTTTTTTTTGGGTTTTGATCCTCGCCCTTTGGCGTTGTATATTATTATTGCTTGCGTGGTTGTGACCGTCGATGGACGAAGAGCTAGCTCCCGCTTGGGGATACCTTTTATCATTTCATATATATTATTCTTGTTGTACCCCGTTCGGGGCCAGTTTTTACAAAGGAAACTCTGCCGAAATTTTCAGGAAAGGTTACACATTTTAAAAAAATGCATATTCGGCTTAGTTATTTAAAAACTTTGATTTCCAAACATGATTTCCTTACTTTTCAAAAACAGTTTTTCCTTATTTACTCTTTAAATGGTTTTAGATTGCTGGGCTTTTGGCTTACTTGGACCAGATGGGGTCCTATAGACTTCATATGGTTCAAGGGCCAGTCACGTGCTCTTTCGGGTCGTGACAGGTGCTCATTGGGTTATGAGTACACCGGACAGGACTCGCCGGGAACCTGCTAGTTGGGATTATACCAGACGTCAGATAGCAGTTCCCTGGTGACATGTGTACAGGTTAGTTCATCGACCTGAGATCGTCATTTGTCTCGTGTGAGTTCCCACTGTGCTTTGATTACTACCCTACCACGGCTCAAAGGAGTCGTGCAAACAGGTTTTAGTTGGGTACAGTCCCGAGCCACATGGAAGCAGTGAGCGGATCTGCAGGGGTTCGTCTCTCCCGGTATTGGGGGTGAGGTCGCGCTGTGTCTAGGAGAGCCAGAACATGAAAAGTCCTTGGCCAAGGCAGGAGATTTGCTGGTAGGTATTCCAGTAGTATCTCAGGGTGTTCTGGGCTACACTCCGACACGACTTGTACCGCTTTTGGAGGTCTGACTTTTACCAACCCCCTAGGCCCGCCATGCGATGCTCATAGACGAACGGACCGGACTGTACGGATATTGTCACTGACAGGCTCAGTAGGGTGTCAGGATGAGTTCGCTCATCGACGTCCCTTTTGGTCAATACCTGGTAGCCCGTCACGTATTGGCTTATATCTCTGACGTGCTAGTGGTTAAATCCACAGCCATAGTATTGACGAGTCTTTAGAGTCCACCACACACAGTTACTCAAGTTTCGGGCGAAACGCTGTAGAGGCCGTATGGAGATATGGCAGGGTTCGATCAGATACGTGCGGTATTGCACGGATCGTGATCGGACGGTTTTTAATAGCCGGCTTTGGTTTAAACCGGATCCTAGTATTAGATAGTGTAGATTTTGTCTCTTTGCATTTGTGTTCAGTGGGAATACAAATGCGGGCATGTATTTGCAGTAGCGGGGTTTTCCTGTAATTTATTACGGGATCAGTTTTCTGAGGTTGCCAGTTTACATTCTGTTCCGGCCGGTTTTCTTTTATTCTTTCACGGCCGGACTATCCGTTGGAGGGTGTTATTTGCACATTTACAAATAACATTTTATGGAGGGGTTTCTTGCATAATTGTAGCCTCTTCATCATGAGATTCCTTTTGAATTAATCACTTGCTTTCATGTGATGGTTGTGTTTGATTTGATAAGAAATGAAATGGTTGTGACCATTATCATTTTAGATTATTCTTTTTCTTTTCTCCACTTGTTTTGCTTGAAACTTTTCCACCACCATTCTCACTTAAATAGGGGCCGGCCACTTTTGGGAGTAGGAGAATTTTTGAGATAGGAATTCATTCTCATTTTCATTCCTTGCAAAGAAAATGATAGCTCCATATTATCTCCAAAGTTCATATTCATTTCTCCATCATGGCAACTATACTAAACCCCAAAGAGACAACTATTCTACACTTGTCTACAGCACTCCTTGGACGCGTCGGCTAGCCAATTTCGTGCCCGAGTTGCCTCGGTCAAGAGGTGGGAGCCCGTAAAAGATTCCGGCTACGTGGTGCCCTTTCCGACGAGAAGTTGACGGACGGAGATTCCGCGGGAGATCGGAGTGGAGACGAAGACCGAAGGACACGGATCGCTTGGTATGGCTTCTCTACTCTTTTCTATTTTGCTAGTAGCTAAGTTAATGGCCCGATCCGGGTGAAAAGTGCGCGGTGGTGCCGGTTTCTAGTTGTTAGAAAGTTTTTGTTTCCGCGTTTCCGGCGTCGGATCGACGGCCGGGGCGTCCCCGCGGACTTACAGAGAGGAGGGAGGTCAATAATGCAAGAATGAATAATGAGTGATGATTAGAAAAATATGATCACAACCAAGTCTCCACTCCATCAACCATCTCATCACCAAAGTCAAGCAATGATTAACCAAAAGAAGTCAAATGATGGTTGAACCATCATGAAGCAAAAATTTACAAAAAACATCCTCCACTATGCTAATTTGCATATTTGCAAATAAACCCCTCCACACCAATTTTCCGCCAAAGAAGGAACAAAGGAAAAATGGCCGAAACGGAAAGCAAACTAGCAACTTCAAAAAAACTGATCCCGTAATATATTACAGGAAAACCCGGCGACTGTATATACATACCCGTATTTGTATTCCGACTAAATACAAATGCAATGAGACAAAATCTACACTGTACAATACTAGGATCCGGCTTAAACTAAAGCCCGCTAGTATTATCCGTCTGATCATGATCCGTGCAATACCGCACGTACATGATCGAACCCTGCCATATTTCCATACGGTCTCTACAACGTTTCGCCCGAAACTTGAGAAACTGTCTGTGGGAGACTCTAAAAACTCGTCAATACTTGGATTTAACCACTAGCACGTCAGAGGTATTAGCCATACGTAACGGGCTATCAGGTATTGACCAAAAGGGACGTCGATGAGCGAACTCATCCTGACACCCTACTGAGCCTGTCAGTGACAATATCCGTACAGTCCGGTCCGTTCATCTATGAGTATCGCATGGCGGGCCTAGGGGTTGGTAAAAGTCAGACCCCCAAAAGCGGTACAAGTCGTGTCGGAGTGTAGCCCAGAACACCCTGAGATACTACTGGAATACCTACCAGTAAATCTCCTGCCTTGGCCAAGGACTTCGTGTAATGGCTCTCCTAGACACAGCGCGACCTCACCCCCAATACCGGGAGAGACGAACCCCTGCAGATCCGCTCACTACCTCCATGTGGCTCGGGACTGTACCCAACTAAAACCTGTTTGCACGACTCCTTTGAGCCGTGGTAGGGTAGTAATCAAAGTACAGTGGGAACTCACACGAGACAAATGATGATCTCAGGTCGATGAACTAACCTGTACACATGTCACCAGGGAACTGCTATCTGACGTCAGGTATAATACCAACTAGCATGTTCCCGGCGAGTCCTGTCCAGTGTACTCATAACCCAATGAGCACCTGTATACATCTTAGGTGAACCAGCTGACACCAGTGGCTTGTGAGATCGGCCACCGCCCCTCGTCGGGGTCTCGACTGTATACACTAGTCTACTCTGGAGTATCGATGCCCTGTCTCGAAAACTCCCACAACTAGGGACCTTTTAAGGATGTGCTTATAGACCCCAGCTCCCACGTATATGATTGCTATCATACTGCTGGCCGTCAAGCAAAAATCCTAAGGGCTCTATCAACGCGCAATAGTGACCTGTAAGGTCACCTAAAGCAGTACACGATGATAAAGATAAACCAAATAGCATACTATCATCTTGAGTAAGACTGTTCTACCGGCATAGGTCCTCCCTCAATCATTGTAATCACGTGCCTGTGATCCAATAATTGACTCTGAGGGCACTATATCCAATAACAGGAAACTTGTCAGGCTTGCGCATGCCTTCTGGAGTGTGGTGACTTGAGTGGCTTCCATCAAGTTATCATGCAATGATAGTTGGATCACGATTCCCACTGATGAGTAGGATTACTCCTCGGGTGATTTCGACTAATTCTCCTTTTAGGTTTGGAGGAGAATTCGAGGAAACAGTGGGAGCCATCCAGATTAGATAAAATGATTAACCATTCTGATCTATATTAGAGTGCACGCTGAGTGTTTCTTTTCTCTCTCTCTCTCTGGCTGCGACTATGACCTGACCTTTAACTAAAACTCATAAAACCAAGTTAACCGAACCTTCTTAAAACATTTTGATTTTTGGAATGTCACGGTGTCGCATACATCATTGCCACTTCTATATCACCTTTACATTTCTCCAGAACACCTCGTATTACTACGAACATCCACTTCCATTGGATAAATCCATCGTATAGTTACATACGAACTCGAAGGAATTTTTTCGAGGATGGATTCTGGTTCTGGAGAGATTGAATAGGATTATTCGGTTGTTTTTTCTCTTTACCTTCTCTCAGGTTGTGAGGGCCCCTAGGATTAGGAGAGGGTACACCTATTGAGCTTATTGGATAGTCTTCCTCCAGACCATAGGCAGGTGCCGAACGGTTGGGAAGGAAGAAAACCAACAAGCTTAACTGTGGTGTACAGAAGGTAATAAGTAAAGACATATAAAGGGATTAGAATAATGGCAAAGGAAATTGCGACCACCATCATTCACGACAAAGACCGTGTATACCCCTGCCACTCCTACATCCACTTTGCTTTTCGAGGATATCCACTTCCATTGGATAAATTCATCGTATAGTTACATACGAACTCGAAGGACCTTTTTCGAGGATGGATTCTGGTTCAGGAGAAAAAGAATAGGATTATTCGGATGTCTTTTCTCTTTACCTTCTCTCAGGTTGCGAGGGCTCCTAAGATTAGGAGAGTACACCTATTACCCTTATTGGATAGTCTTCTTCCAAACCTTAGGCTGGTGCCGAAAGGTAGGGAATGAAGAAAACCAATTAGCGTAAAAGAGGTGTACAGAAGGTAATAAGTAAAGACATAATAAAGGGATTGCAGAGAGGGCAGGTAAGTATATGGTTACTGTCGTGAATCAAGATAGTGGAAGTGGCGTTACTAGGAATACCGGTTAACCCCTTTTGAAACATTTTCATGTTTCAGTTTCACTGTGCGATGTTAATTGAAAACTGTTTTTCCAATTGGAATCTAACTCCAGGGTATGTATTTACCAGATCAGTTTCTCACATCTGCATGTTATTACGGATGGTGGGAGTAAGATATTGGGAATTGGGTGATTAGATCCTCATTTATCGGAATTCGTTGTAATTGGTGATATTTGAGGAAATCATCTGGATTTTGTCGGATGGCAAATATTTGGTTTTGAATATCCGTTGTTATGCACCAATTTAAAACTGATATATCTGTACATTTATTTTATAAAGTGAGATATAAATTTTTGATATTATGTCTGTGACATTTACCTATATCAGCTGATGATTAGGTAAGGTGCATTCAACAGCGGTGTAATTCTTCTTAACCATACTACAGTTTTTCAACCTACAACACACAGGGTTTGAGTTGTTGAACTCAGAGGACTTGTACAAATTATTGTATGTTGTCCAGTGTCCATTAGGATAAAGGGGTTGGTACTCGTACTATATTCTGTTTACTTGTGACTTCTCCAGTTCCGGACAAGTATTTCGTTGAAATGCAAAGTCCAGATATTGAGAAGTTATAGGTATAAGAATAAAGTAGAGAACCATTTATTGTAAGTATCAGGATACTTTGAGGAAGTCGAAAATGTAGATACTTGTTTTTGGTATTCAGTTAATAGTAATGGTTTTGAGAACTTGCTTCTCTTTCAGGTTACTTATATATGGATGCACTCCTAGATGAGTAATGCTGATTGTCCTTTTTTCTATTTGGTTGATATGCGCTGGAGACAGCTGCATGATTTTGAATCTGGTTCCAATTAAATTAGTGCTTTTGTTTCTATATCAGATATATATAGAATCAATTTATATCTTGACGATGTTAAGGTATAGGGAGTTGTCCGGCTGATGCTTAAAACCAGAATTCGGATAAACTCAAGGCATGTTTCAGTAATGGCTGTTTGTGGGTTATCCCGGGCTTTGACGAGGGTTAACTTTCGACCATCAGGAAAATCAATATTTATATTGTTCTTGACTCGCCACAGTTTTAGTAAAATGGATTTTTTCAGAAAAACAAAAGTGGGAGTATGGTAGAACTGGAAGTTATTCTAGAACCACAAACGATTACTGGAAATTTAATAGCACCTAAGGATTCAATTGGATTTGATGTTCCATTAGCCACTCCGCAGATTTGGTGGGTAACCTCATGCACCCGAGAGGTACTTCGGTCTTCTCAGAGACGGTGACAGGGAGGTTCTTGTTTACCCAGACTTGCCATTACTGCTGTTCTAGACTATAAGACCCGACAGGAGGATGAGTATAGCGTCGTTCTAAACTAGCTTTAGAAGTGCACGTGTATATGACTCTGCCAGAAGGCTGTTGTAGTCAGTGGGAGCAGCGGAAATATAGTAGGCAAGTAGCTTATGTCTATTTATAGACTAAAGCAGGTATAGCGGAAATAGATCATCGATTTTTGATGTGACAGTCATAGGTCTTGACCTCATCAGAATAGGAGATGGATCTGGTAAGAAGGTAGTAGAGAGTGATGTCCAGGTATTGGGATGACATGTACTTGATAGGAAGGGATATTCCTATACTACGATCGGTTATACTTTGATTGTCACACAGTTGTTTCTCCACATAGGATATAGAAATAATATCAAGTTTCCTGGTTACTAGATCTATTTTTTTAGATCTAGATTTGGGAAGTATCCCAATTTGGGTACTTTGACATTATTCTAAAGATATTTTAGAATGGACGACTCCTAGCATGGTGGTGAACCTGCAGGTGATGAAGTCAACCTCTCTAAAGGTGTCTTACAGACTAAAGGAGAGAGGGATCTACATGATTAACATATCATTTTCTTAGGCAATTGAGTTAATCATGAAATGTCAAGTACCACACCAGATATTACTTTTGCACTAGATGCAATAAGCAGATATATTAATCCAATCCCGGAGAAACATTAGGAAGCAGTTATTGAACATAAGTGAATGTTCTTTGGAAATGATTACGGCAGCCTCCTTCGGGAGACGGTTATCATTTCAGGCTTCCAAGGTGACCTGGATGACAGAGTGACTGTCAGAGTTATAGTTTTCCCTCTTTTGAGGGACAGTATGTTGGACGGGTGGTCCAAGCGAATACTGAGGAAAGGCATGGCGCAGGATACTGATTAAATTCAGTGGACGATACAGTCTAAGAAGTTTACTGGATTTGGAGTTCATTTGTGAACTGGGTCCCATCAGATATCCAGATAAATTCTAAGACAGGTATTGCTCATTTCGGGAGATAGCTTTCTCCGCGAAGTTGGGATACAGAAAGAAATATTGGAGCGGATCCACTCACTGAGGCTATTTCTCGAACGCAATCATTTTCGCAAACGGGCTTTGCGAAACTGATTAGTAGAGAAGTTGGGTGTTCGGTATCATACGGGCTGTGAGTATGCTACATCGCAATAATTGGCTTTAAGTGCAAGTGGGAGATTGTTGGCTATAGTGCCATCAAGGTAATTATCATAGTCGCGGACTTGTGATTATGATGATTGATGCAGGACCTATTGTTCATAACAGAATATTGCATTTTATACTGCCCATTCTTACGCTCGTTTGTTTATAGGTAGGTACTGTTAATCTGTGTTTGCTACATATTTACAGACTACAGGTTCCTAGTCCAAAATAACGCAAATGATACAAAATCTCCACAGTTACGCCAAAATACAGAACATCTGTTGACAACAGATAAAAGCCGGGTTCCGGTCATCCGTATCCGTCCAGTGCCGAGTACCAGTTCCAGAGACAAGACATATGACAGTGGTCATTCGTGTCTCGGACAAGCACAGAGCACGAGGGGGGCTGCACAAGAATCAATGGGTGCGCGGAGCTCGAGGGAGATAGAAGTCAAAAGTGAAGAAAATAAACTAATCTTGGACTAAGAAATCTGAAGATATTCTGGAAGATTTTGTGCAGTTTAAAGTTTACAAACACAAGGAAAAAGGGAACCAGGGAACCCCACAAAAATAAAGGACCCAACTCCCCTATACGGCCGCGGATCCACGGCCAATAGGGGGTCTAGGCCGCGGTTCTGCGGCCGTACTAGCTCCTTGCAGTGTCGTTTTTCAGGGGTAGTTTGGGTACTTCATTTTATGCCAGATTCTTGCCCTAGGTTTCCCATTCCCTTCCTATAAATACCCCAGAACTGAGCCAAGCCAAGGTGTCAATTCTTTGCCCATTCTTTTAGCCACTTTAGTGTAGTTTTAGTTTCTTTCTTCTTCTTCTTCTTCTTCATTTTTCCTCTATGGAAATGTAGTGAGAGTATTGAGTGGATGTGAATGAAGATGAGGGTTTTTGTATCATTCTTATTTGTTTAGCTTCCCCTTGAGATTTTTGCTTCCTCTTGATCTTTCAACCTCTTCATTGAGCTTGAAAGGTTAAGGGTTAATTATTGATCTCAAGGGTTGTATTTTCTTATGGAATTAGTGCTTCATTTCACATGCGTTCTCTACCCTTCTCTTGATCTTGCAACCTCTTGATTGAGCTTGCAAGTTTAAGGGTTGGCTATTGATCCCATGCTTGTCTTGAGTTCTAGTTTCTAGTTTTCTTTCTCGCTTTTTATTACTTGCTTTTTATTACCTTGCTTTACTTATTTGCAATTTAAATTCATACACTTACTTACTTGTAATCTTTTCCTTTCTTTGTTCTTTTCTTTTGCTCTTTTTTGTTCTTTTTGTGAATGGTTGTAATTATTGTTGTTGTTAAGAATTAATACGATATTGTAAGTTAACATTTCTTTGCTCATTTCCTTTTCCCGTTATTTTCCATTGAACTCCGCCCAAACGTTACGCAAGCGCTCCGTTAGGCACCCTACCCTAACAAGGTAACGGTGATTCCTAACCGCGACCGGTTGCGTTCGGTTTGGCCGGAGGCGAAAGCAAGAGACAAGAACGGAAAGACAAGGGTAAATAAGCCGGATTCCACGAATACCGCGCTTAAATCCCCTAATCCACGTTGTTGCCGATTGCTCTAGTTTCAACTGGTCAAGACTCGGCTCAAAGGTTTTGAGTACGGATTTCTTTAGCTTACAATTTCGTATCTTTTTCTTAACAACTTCATACTTGCATATAAAACACAAAGGTTAGTTTGAACAAACATATACTCATTCTTTTTTGACTCGTCTAAAACAAGAAAGGACATACAACCTTCTCCCTGTGGATCGACCCGTGCTCAACCGGCTAGCTGCATAGCGACACCGTCTTGATTGCGGTTAACTTTAATTCTTTCAACCAAATGGCGCCGTTGCCGGGGAGACGGTAGCGTATTTTCTTTCTTGTTATTCGGGTTAATATTCTTTTTGTATACATTTATAAAAATAAAAAAAATATATAAAAAATAAAAAAAGATCTTTTTGTTATTTTTGATCATTTTTGTGGGCAGGAGTGCAGATTTTTGCAGATTTGCAAACTGCGATTGTGGGGAGCAAAATGTACATTCAAGGCTAAGGTGATTGCAAAGTACAGTGCCAAAGATCCGGGTAGTTTGACCCGCGCAAGCGAACTTTTCAAGCTTACCGGATTTGATTCAACGGGGGTTTCCTAACCCAAAAACTTAACGGTACGTACTTTACTAACACCTTCTTCTCAAATCCGACGCATCCACTATACTATTCTTTGCAGGATTCTTTGCAAGTTCGCTAGCAAACGCTAAAAATTGACTAACCCGTATTTGTTGCAGTGCCGCGCTTAAACTAAAAAACGATTTTTTGATTCTTTATAGAATTTTTATTGAATTGCGCATTGCATCAATTAATACGGACTTAAGGGCAAGCGAACCCCACAATATACGGTAAAGGATTTCATCACCTTTTCCGTGGCCCACAAATCACGAACTTGAGCATAACGTTTACCCGCACAAAATTTAAAAGAAACTAGACTTTAAGCCTTAAGGACTTCGCGCTCACTAGGAGAAGTTAACTGTGTTTAGAACCTCGCTTAACAGTATATTGTTTACGGGGTGTCTAGGAAAGGGTTAACGGCGAAACCGCCAAAAGAGAAAGAGTTATTTAATTAAGGAACTTCGCGAAAGCGTTGGAAAACCTCCCCTTATCTCTGCACTTACCTGGCCTCGTGATCAGTGTATCTTGAGCCCATTTCTCGACACAGTTTTACTTCGACAATCAAGTTCTGGAGCAGGTCTAGTTGACCTAGGTGAACCCTAGAACGATTAGGTGTGTGGTATTTTTGTGTCGTGATTGTTTTTTATTCTTTTTTGTGTGTATATTTCATTCTTTTGTTAATATCTAAAAAAAAAAAATTTAAAAAAAAAAGAATCACATTTTCCCCCCTCCTTTTCTCTGCCTTTCTTTCTTTCTCTCTTCATATCATGGGTACCCCACCTCGCAAAACTCTTGCCGAACTTTGGTACCCACAACCAGACATTACTTCTTACGGTTCTCGCTTTGGCCGAACGTCGAACGATCCCTCCATGCCCAAAATCTCTTTGAAAGATCGGATAGACGCGTCTAGGACAAATACTTGCCCTTCGCAATCCACTTTGTATCAACCTTTTCAACCTCCCCCACCCTCTTATGTTGATACCCCTTTTGCAAGTCGTCCTTTGTCCATCGCTGAACATATTGAACAATCTCATAGTCGATCTTTCACTCCTTTCACCACTTCAAATTCCTGGGATCAACAATTCCATTCACCTTCGTATCCAAATGTTGATTCTACCCCTGTCCAGCCATTCAATTCCTACCAGTCCTACCCGACTTTTACACCTTCCCTAGACATTGCTTCTGAACCGTTATTTGGGAGTTTCCAGTACCAAAACAACTTTGAATCTTTTACTGAAACCCCTTCCCAACCCATGTCTAGTCTGGAACAGTCATTGGAAGACTTTAGGGTAGCGTCGTACCAACAGATGATGGATTTGAATGCGTCCATGGCCGCCCTCATACAACCTAGTGACCCGGTAGCTAGTTTTCAACTAGCTCCAATTTTTCCAATGTATGAAGAGGCGGTAGGACAGGCTGTGAATTTGAGTGGTGAGAGTGAGCTGTAACCCCTTCCGAATCAAGCCTACCCATTTCAACTTGAATCCCACAACTCCAGTTTTGAATATCTATCTAGTGTTCCCAACGATTCACCGATTGAAGATAGAATGATTAATGAGTTGTGCGACTTTGTAGTGTTTGATTTATCCGATTGTGAAGGGACCGTGCCAAGTGAAACCACACCCAATCCTTTTGACCTATACACCTCCACTCTAGAACCTGAATTGATTGATATCCATGCTTTTGTTGAGGTGTCTGAGAATATAGATTTTCACTTGATTGAGGATATTGACGCTGGGAATATTTTGGATGATGAACCCGCAGATTCGGCTGAGTTTTCCTCTCCAATTCATCATCCCGAGTCATTAACTGTTTTTCCCGCACCCCATATGCGTCTGGATATTGATGAAATATGCATGGATGAGCTTAACTTTGAGGAGAATTTTGAGGATATTTTTGAGGATGAAACAGTTTTAATTGATGAGTCGGATTTTCCAATTCATCCTGTTCCTTTCATTGACTGTGTACACCCTCCGGAACCTTTAACCGATAGCCTTCCTCAATCACCTACCTCCATCCTTTCCATCGTTCCGACCTTGCAAGAAACCGTATCACTTTCATTTCATATGTCTGGTTTACCGAGTTCGGCGTACCCATGGTGTCTCACGAATCTTGAGGGATTTGACCCCATTTCTCAATGGGTTAATAGATTAGCACAAACGCTTCTTACACATCAGTCATCATAAATTGTGCTACTCTATTCACTCCATTTCCACCCTCAAATTCGTATTCCACTTCCTTCTCCCTTCCGCCATTCTTCTTCTCATATACCGAGACCGTATCCCGCTTCTATCTCCATACGGTCTCGCGTATTCTCCATTTCTTACCTCTCCGCGTTCTTTCACCAACCAGCACATTATAGAGATAAAATCTTTGAATGGTTGGTGCTCTCTTTTGGCCTGTGTAAGGCCTTGTATAGTTTGAAACTGTTCTCTTTCCCCCCTAATCCTGAACTTCAACGCTTAACAGTGGAAACACTGTTTTACTTAAGTTTGGGAGGGACTCCTTTTTTGTATATATTTTTTTGTTTTCCTTTTTGTTTCTATATAATTTGTTTCTAGGGAGCGCCGACAATTTTGACCCCCTTGGTATAGCCTGACAGTGAGGGCACTGTCAAGTTTAAGTTTGGGGGTATGCTCGGTAAGTTTTCTTCCTTCGCATTCATTTGTATATTTTGCATTTGCATACCTTAATTAAAAACCCACAAAAATCGAAAATTTTCCAAAAAAAATATAAAAACTTTGTCGTCAAGTTAGCTAATAGGGTAACTTAGATCTTTATTCCGAAAGTTTAGTTGATATGATAGAAATAACTAAATTCTAGGCTTAGGGATTGAAAACCTTAAAAATAACCCTCATTCTGTCTAACTTTGGTAAGTATACGTCCTTACAGTTTTTTTTGAGAAATTGGTAATCTTGAGTTCAGTTCTTGAGTCAAGTCAAGATGAAGGGAAAGTATTGATGCTTTACTGAAGGATAAGTCTGAAAAATAGTTTCTTTTCTTGAGTTCAAATTTAGAAAGAATATACCCTACAAATTGCACTTACACGCACCTTGAAACTTGGATAGTAGAGGATACCTAGAAATACTCTTGCCTGAAAGCCTAGTATGAAAGAAAAAACGGTATTTAAAGCTAAACACCAAAAGAGCATTATTGAAAAACATATCCGGTCTTGAAAAAGAAAAAAAGAAAAAGAAAAATAGAATAAAGTCAAGACCTGGAAACTGCTATTTACGCTTTAAGCTCACACATTCAGTAATCAGCCGTTAGTGCCTCAAGAAGCATTAATAGTCGCATTAAAAGTGTGTGAGCAACACCGTCCATCATTAAATGAAAAGAAGTAGTATTAGGTATTAGGGCAAGGGTATTATAGCTTGAATTGAATTCTTGAGTGTAGGGGTGCAAATATACACACACGTAGGGGTATACAATTGATGTTTGGATAAGAGATAGAAATAAAGAATAAGACTTGTGTTTTCTGTAAAGTTGATAAAAATTCCTAATTTGAGGCCGCACTTTAGAAGGAAAACTCAGGAGAACCAACATCTTTCTAAACTTTTTTGGAACGTATAGGATCTAAAGTTAAACAGATAGGAGGTGTGAAACATAAGGGTTAGACATTTCTAACTTAGGATGATAGAGTTTCTAACGTAAATACTAAACTGTAGGAGTAGAATCGATGTTAACTTATGACACTAGCTTGACGGGATTTTGTGGGTGTAATCCGCTGAAAACCCTCAGGAGACAACACTCCTCCTACTAGGGACACCTAGAGGTTTAACGGCTTGTTGCACGCGCTAAGTGCAATCGCGTTCCCTGCGAAAGTGCGGTTAGGATTTTATTTTTGTGAATAATTGGTTTTGCTCGGGACGAGCAAAAGTTAAGTTTGGGGGTATTTGTTCATAACAGAATATTGCATTTTATACCGCCCATTCTTACGCTCGTTTGTTTATAGGTAGGTACTGTTAATCTGTGTTTGCTACATATTTACAGACTACAGGTTCCTAGTCCAAAATAACGCAAATGATACAAAATCTCCACAGTTACGCCAAAATACAGAACATCTGTTGACAGCAGATAAAAGCCGGGTTCCGGTCATCCGTATCCGTCCAGTGCCGAGTACCAGTTCCAGAGACAAGACATATGACAGTGGTCATTCGTGTCTCGGACAAGCACAGAGCACGAGGGGGGCTGCACAAGAATCAATGGGTGCGCGGAGCTCGAGGGAGATAGAAGTCAAAAGTGAAGAAAATAAACTAATCTTGGACAAAGAAATCTGAAGATATTCTGGAAGATTTTGTGCAGTTTAAAGTTTGCAAACACAAGGAAAAAGGGAACCAGGGAACCCCATAAAAATAGAGGACCCAACTCCCCTATACGGCCGTGGATCCGCGGCCAATAGGGGGTCTAGGCCGCGGTTCCGCGGCCGTACTAGCTCCTTGCAGTGTCGTTTTTCAGGGGTAGTTTGGGTACTTCATTTTATGCCAGATTCTTGCCCTAGGTTTCCCATTCCCTTCCTATAAATACCCCAGAACTGAGCCAAGCCAAGGTGTCAATTCTTTGCCCATTCTTTTAGCCACTTTAGTGTAGTTTTAGTTTCTTTCTTCTTCTTCTTCTTCATTTTTCCTCCATGGAAATGTAGTGAGAGCATTGAGTGGATGTGAATGAAGATGAGGGTTTTTGTATCATTCTTATTTGTTTAGCTTCCCCTTGAGATTTTTGCTTCCTCTTGATCTTTCAACCTCTTCATTGAGCTTGAAAGGTTAAGGGTTAGTTATTGATCTCAAGGGTTGTATTTTCTTATGAAATTAGTGCTTCATTTCACATGCGTTCTCTACCCTTCTCTTGATCTTGCAACCTCTTGATTGAGCTTGCAAGTTTAAGGGTTGGCTATTGATCTCATGCTTGTCTTGAGTTCTAGTTTCTAGTTTTCTTTCTCGCTTTTTATTACTTGCTTTTTATTACCTTGCTTTACTTATTTGCAATTTAAATTCATGCACTTACTTACTTGTAATCTTTTCCTTTCTTTGTTCTTTTCTTTTGCTCTTTTTGGTTCTTTTTGTGAATGGTTGTAATTATTGTTGTTGTTAAGAATTAATACGATATTGTAAGTTAACATTTCTTTGCTTATTTCCTTTTCCCGTTATTTTCCATTGAACTCCGCCCAAACGTTACGCAAGCGCTCCGTTAGGCACCCTACCCTAACAAGGTAACGGTGATTCCTAACCGCGACCGGTTGCGTTCGGTTTGGCCGGAGGCGAAAGCAAGAGACAAGAACGGAAGGACAAGGGTAAATAAGCCGGATTCCACGAATACCGCGCTTAAATCCCCTAATCCACGTTGTTGCCGATTGCTCTAGTTTCAACTGGTCAAGACTCGGCTCAAAGGTTTTGAGTACGGATTTCTTTAGCTTACAATTTCGTATCTTTTTCTTAACAACTTCATACTTGCATATAAAACACATAGGTTAGTTTGAACAAACATATACTCATTCTTTTTTGACTCATCTAAAACAAGAAAGGACATACAACCTTCTCCCTGTGGATCGACCCGTGCTCAACCGGCTAGCTGCATAGCGACACCGTCTTGATTGCGGTTAACTTTAATTCTTTCAATCACCTATACCGATAAAACAGTCGTACTCAAGATGATAGTATGTTATCTGGTTTGTCTTTATGATCATGTACATGTTGATAGAGCCCATAGGATTCTTTCTTGACTGCCAGCATTGTGACGGCGATCATATATGTGGGAGCTGGGGCTATAAGCACATCCTTAAATGTCCCTAGTTATAGGAGTATCGAGACCGGGCATCGATACTCTAGTATAGACTAGTGTATACTGATCGAGACCCCGACGAGGGGCGGTGGCCAGGTCTCACAAGCCATTGGTGTTAGTATGTTCACCTAAGATAGTATACAGGTGCTTATTGGGTTATGAGTACACTGGACGGACTCGCCGGGAACCTGCTAGTTGGTATTATACCTATTGTCAGATAGCAGTTCCCAGGTGACATGTGTACAGGTTAGTCTGTCGACCTGAGATCGTCATTTGTCTCGTATGAGTTCCCACTATGCTTTGATTACTACCCTACCACGGCTCAAAGGAGTCGTGCAAACAGGTTTTAGTTAGGTATAGTCCTGAGCCACATAGAGGCAGTGATCGGATCATCGGGGATTCGTCTCTCCCGGTATTGCGGGTTGATGTCACATTGTGTACGGGTGGCCATCACCACAAATCCATGGCCATGGTAGACGAGGATTACCGATCCAGGATCGATAGTTTCTAAGGAGGTAATGGGTATTATGCCGACACTAAATATCGCGTTGTTAGGGGTCTGACTTTATCCACCCCCCTATACTCGATATGCAACACTCTTAGACGAACAGACCGGACTGTATGGATATTGTCACTATCAGGCTCGGTAGGGGTTCAGGATGAGTTTGCTCGTCGGCCTCCTTTTCGCTCAATACATGGGTAGCCGTTACGTACAGCTAGTGCCGCTGACGTGTTTGTGGTTAAACCCACTGCCAGCGTATTGACGAGTCTTTAGAGTCCCACACAGAGGGTTTTCACGGTTCAGGCGATATGGTGTACATGACGTATGTTGATATATGCAGGTGTCCGATTAAATACGTGCACTTGATGCGCAGACTTTAATCGGACGGTTGATAATACTAACGGCTTAGGATTAAGCCAGATTATCAAATCAGGTTTTGATTTAATAATTTACATATGTATTTATATATATGCATTCTAGTATTATTGTTCACTATTCGTTTTCTCTCTCGGCTATTCGTATTTTTGTACGAATACGCGTATATGTATTTCGATGCATGTACCGGGAAGTATTCTGTATTTTATATGGAATAGCTTCTAGAAGGTGCCATCTCATTATTAATTTTCTTTATTGAAAATCTTTTAGGAAATGAGGTGGAGGGGTGACATGGCATGAACATGGTCAAAGCATGGTTTTGTGCATATTGTGAGGCATGTAGCAAAGCATGGTTTGCATTGTTTATTGTTGTAATTAAAAAAGGAAATGGTGGGGATTTTTTTGATGGGAGAGAGGGAGAGGGGCCGGCACTTAGAAGGTAGGGGTTCATTTTTCATTTGCACATTACATGAAACTTTACACTATCTCTCTCTCACTCTCTCATGCCACCTAAAAGACTTAGCCATTTTTCCTTGCTCATGCCAAGTTTTTCATCACCTCCATTCATCTTCTACGGATGCTCTCTGGAGCTCAAGGATAGAGAGAAACACATAGTGACACACTACTACACATCGACTCTCCATAGCTAGCGACGTTGGAGCGTCGGTTACCTCGTTCGTCAAGGTTGGAGCTTGCGCCGTTTCCCTCGGGTGGATCATCGGAGATGGAGGAAGACCGGCGACCAAACCACATCAAGGAGCCGCTAGGAGCTTGGAATGAAGACCGAAGGACACGGATCAACTCGGTATAACGATTCTAACTCTTAGTTAGTTTGCTAGTTTAGGGTTTAAGGTTGATCTGTTATTCGAGTAGCGGTAGCGCCGGTTTTAGAAATTTTTGTTCCGCATTTTGGCCGCGTTTCGATGGCCAGGGCGCTGCCGGAACCCTTCAGAGCTAATATTTCGGGTCGTGAAAAAGTTGGTATCAGAGTGCTAGGTTTAACCTTGGTTCAAGTCTAGGTTTGACTATGCGGAGTCTAGGGCGGGTATGTATTTCGGAACCTAGGCTTGACCTTACGGAACTTAGACTTGAACGGGGGTTATTGGACCCGAACTTTCGTTTTATAAGTTGACCCTGATTGATGGAGTAGGTAGCTTGAGTAGAGTGACGTACCGTACGTATGTTCCGCGGCATATTTACGATACGATACTCCACTTAAGAAACCTTAGGATGTACATATTTTGAGATCTGTGATTCTCTTCGTACCCATAATTATACATCCATTTGAGATCCTTGCTTCTATTTGTTTCCATGATCATACTCTCATTGATGTTGTTCCTTCTTATGATCATGTATCCATTCTGGATCTGTCGTTTCCTTTCATGCCGTTGATCTGCTTTCATTGATACACGCTTGAGGTCACCATGGTTTGGGCGCAGATTGAGCTGCTGCTAGTGAGCCGGTCAGGGCGAGCTCATCGTGGACGAGGACTGACCATTGTGTTTTCTGGTCATATGGGAACGTCTCGATGTAGTGTTTGTGTTGTGAGCTCTTGTTGAGGCGAGTGTTTGGTTTTGCACCGGATGATCGAGCCATTGTTAGAGCTGCCTGTTGCGAGAGGACTGTTGATGTACAGCATGCCTCAGAGATTATGATGTCACCTACCGTGCAGACAGATGACCCAGCTGTTGCTGAGATTGATAGGATGTCGCTTTCAGAGCTTATGAGCTGAGATCGCCGAAGCTTCCAGGCAGAAATGCGACAGATGATAGCTAGTCTACCCCGATTTGAGAGACGAAGGTGATTCGTCAGATTGATGCACCGACGCAGGCCCAGTTGAGTTGAAGATTTTCAGTGTGGAGAGTCATACTCAGATCTAGAGCAGACCGATCCAGAGATGACCAATGAGGTATCGCCTTTCCTGGAGGATTGAGGCATTGTTTAGCATGTGGACGAAGGGTTTTCGCATGTCGCCTAGACGAAGTTAAAAAGTTTGAACGAGTGTCAGAAACCCATTTTTCCAAGTTTAAAGTGTTCGGAGGAACATGCAAGTAATTCTGTGGACCCTCTAGAAGAATAAAACCCTAACTCGATATGATGACCATGGAACCGCTTTTGAACCTTAGGGTTTGCGGCAGTTTAGCGGTGCCATCAATGAGGCTTGGGTTTTCCCTTCTACGGCTGGTCCAGAGGTACTGTGGTATGTACCAGATATTTTTTAGACTGTGCTTAGGTGTTGAGCTTTCGGAAGTTATGGGACTTTGACAAATCGATCGAAATGTTTAACGTCGTCTGGATATCATGTGATGAGAGATCAGCAAACCAGTTTTGGATAGAGGACCTCACCCAGATGCGTTGTGAGTTGATGGAGAACAGACGAGTATTGAGTATTCCTTCGATGGTTGGGACGAGTTCCCGAGGACGTGTTCGGCTAGAGATCTTCTACAGAGTGATGAAGATACCGAGTTCGTGATTTCGAGTCCGTGTGAGAGACTTCGGACTGACCGTGGCCGAGAACAGTTGCAGTGCGCAAATAGTATGACGTGATGTCGAAGTGGACGATGATAAAGACGAGTGGAACAAGAGGTTCGTGCGAGATGCTGACGAGCTGTTGTTACTCCCCGTTGAGATTAAAGATCGGATATGACTACAGAGGCGTTGGCATGCAGCCAGTTCCCGAGGAATGTTGTGCTGAAAACGCTGATGTCCAGAAAACGAGAAAAAGATTATGCAAGAGTACCAGCCTTCGTATAGTTCGGCATAGGCAAGATTGGAAGAGACCCTGAGCAGGTTCCTTCTAGGACACTGCTGCGATAATATTTGCACCCAGGATCAGTTGTGTCACGAGTATTCAGAAAACTAGAGGCTGACGCCAGTAACGTGCTGCTTTACGAGTGATCGTGATGATTGGCCGAGAGATGAGCAGAGAAGTGCTAGAGCGGAATCGTTCCCGTTAACACACCTGAACGGGCCGATGAGCCGATGGATTGCGAGATTGGTAAATCCACAGAGAAGATAAGGACCCAGAGACTGAGGACGCCAGACCGTGAGCAGGAGGCAAGCGAATATTCTTGTTCTACCGGTTTCACCAATTTATTTCGACATTGTAGGAGGTGTATCTCAATGTCATTTGTTGCGATTTACGGTTGTGATCCGATTATCACGCTTATATCTCTTGGATTTGAGTTTTGATGATGAGTTTCCTGATATTGATTTCGTGCACCATGGCTGCACCTACTGGGCATTTACATGTGGTGCATAGTATTGGACTTGATATATGTTTTATATGCCGTTGTGTTGGGTTGTGATTTGTTCATATCTATTGCACATGATATTGATTTTGTGCCTTGGCTGCACAGGTTTATGATTTCATGGATTTCATACAGTCGATTTGATTTTGTGCGTATGGTACGCACTCGATTTGATTTTTGCACTCGGTATAGCTTATATGTGCTTGCAGTCATTGATATGTGTTTTGTGCACGCAATTGTACACGTTTATGATTTTATACACCTTGGTACACTCGGTGTTGCTATTTACGCATTTGAGTTATTGATTGGTATTTCGTGCACTAAATGCATTGGATTCGTATTTTGTGCACAGGATACACTATATTTGAATTTCGTGCACTGGATGCACCGTATTTGTATTTCGTGCACTGGATGTACCAGATTTATACTTTGTGCACTGGATGCACCGGATTTGTGTTTCGTGCATTTATTGCACTAGATTTTTCATTTCGTGCAATTGTCGCACCAGATTTATATTTCGTGCATTGGTTGCACTAGATTTACACTCCGTACCTTGGTTGCACCCGATTTATGTTTTTGAGCATTTGTGTCACCAGATTTATATTTTTGTGCGCGTTGCACTTGACGTTTGTTTTTCGTGCGCTTTACCGCACTGGGCATTTATATAGACTGACGCGCTTGGGTTAGATTTTTGCGCATATTAGGCGCTTGGTTTTGGATTTTTGTGCGCATCGGATGCACTTGAGTGAGATTTTACTCGTGCATGTTGGATGCACTTGATTTAGATTTCTTTCGTGCATGATGGATGCACTTGATTTGGATTTTCGCTCATGTTGGGCGCATGATATGAGATGTGGTTTTGTGAACACCGGATGCACTCAATTTGGATTTTCATTCGTGCATGTTAGTTACACCGGATGCACTCTAGATGCACTTGATATTGTTGTCGTGCACATCCGTTGCACTGGACAGATGCTTTCGTGCACACCCGTTGCACTGAGTTTTGCTTTCGTGCATATTGTGGTATTTGTATTTGGATTTGATTTCCGTGCACACCAGACGCACGTGATTATTGGATACGCCTTTTGAGACTGATTTTGCTTTTGAGCACTTTGTTTTCAGGTTGGGCACTATATTGTGTAGTAGCCAAACAGGACTGATCTGAGGACAGTACCTGAGTACTTTGCATGCATTAAAAGATTACCAAGAGATTTTCAAAAGGAGCTATAGTCTCGCTATTTCCTATATGTCCGTAAGCGACACAAACGTTTTTAAAGGAAAACCTTTTGGGATATTTTGAAAAACGACGGAACGTATACTTAGCAAAACATATATGGACATATATTATTACTTTACAAATGAGGGTCCGTCATTTATACCGTGAGCTACGCATTCACGCGGCGATTTAGAATAGATTTTTGATTGAGTTTTATTCAGTTCTTGAAAGTTTTCCAAAGATGCGTACTATACACATATTATAATATTTGACTAGTGTATATTGGATCTCAGTAGTGGATTTTGAGATCTGTATCTTCATTGTAACTCCGAGGATATGTGTGCAAATCAGATGATTTGCGTGATGCTTGACGGAGTTCGATTTTGAGTTTCGTATTCGTTTTCAGGCGCACGCGATGCGCTGTGGTATTTCTGCATCTTCCATACTTTCGGAGCCCCGTTGATCTGAATTGAGTATTGAAATGTTTTAGTATTTAGGGGTTTAAATTTAAATTCGGGGACCGAATTTATTTAGGGGGGCAAGATTGTAACATTTCAGAAAATATAAAATATTATTTTTGGAATTTAATATTAAATAATATATTTCCCGAAAACTGCCTAATTTGCGAAATTGGGGTTTTCGAAAAAGGGTATAAATATATACCAATAATTGTGAAATAATTGGAAATTAAAATGATTTATTCATTTAAAAATATATTTAAAGGATTTGGCATTTTTAAAATTTATTATATGCAGTTTAAATTAAAAAAAACCCGATTAGTGCACTGCTAATCGTGATTAAACCAAATCCGTGTTTTTACAGTTTTCATGGTTAGTGCACCATGACATGTTTCATTTGGTTATATGTTCATTTGTGTTGTTTATGTTATGGTTTTATTGTGGTGAGAAAAGAAAAGAAAGGAAAATATGTTATGATGACTTGAGGAGAGAGAGGGGGGACATCATGATGAGAGGTAGGCATGCTTGAGGGGGGGAGAGAGAGAGAGGTAAGGATCCACCCCCATCTCATCCTTCATTCTTGACTTCATTTCATTTCTTCAACTCCATCATCCTTCTTCATCTTCTTCTTCCTCCACCTCACTACCAAAGAAAACCATCTCCAAAACCTAATCAAAACCCCAAACTCCTTTCATTAAAAATGATCCCCACCTCACCCTCATCACATTGGACAAGCAAAGTTGGATTTTGATGACATTGAGAAGCTAGGGTTTTCTTGAGTGGCCTAAATGAGGTATAACTTTTCCCTTTAGATTAGTTTTGTGAGATATCGTATTGTTTTAGTGTCGTTTTGTGATATCGATAACCTGCTGTGACCCCGAGTGTTCACTGTAAAAACAAACAGTGTAGTAATGTTGTAATTGTGACCCTGAGTGTACACTTGTGACTCCGACCCTACCTGATCGGGTTTGGCCGGCGACAAAGGGGAAAATTCCGGCGACCTCGAGTGTGTAGTGGAGTTAGGGCTTGGGTTTTGTAGGGTAGTTTCCTGAAGTTGTTTAGAGGTGTTTGGTCCTACTAGATTTTTCTGTAATGAATATAGGTGAAATCTGGGAACTGTTGTGAGTGTTTACGTGACCATGGTGACACGTTTCCTGACCTGAGCCATAGAATTGAACCCGATGCACGAACTTAGGATTTGTTCCGTATCGGTTTTGTGACTTTTAGTGTGCCTACAGTGAATCTGGGATGACCCGGGGAATTTCTGAGTTTAGCAAACAACTCTAGGGACCAAATTAGGATACTTGGAGACCACCTTGACGAGACGGACCCTATCTGAGCAGGGGAACCGAGCTCACCAGAATTTGGAGGGTTCTGGCTGGCCACTTGGTGGATTCTGCTGCCTAGGTTGCTTCTGTAGGTCATATACCCTATATACATCATCCCAGTATTGTTTGTTCATCCAAATTTCACCTGAGTCAAAATCTGGGAGCACTTTGGTGTGATCTTTGGATATGATTTCCGTATTTTGAATGCTTGGTTTTGATATTTGATTTTGTATTTGGTTGTTGGATGTTTGTACATCAACAACAAGGGATAATTGGTTGGTTTTGCAGGCGTAGGCTATAGGTTTTAACCTATAAGCGATTCGCATGCCGTTTTGGTTTTCGTGCGTGATTTCGATTTATGATATCTTGTGTATATATTTGTAGGTACCTTCGCGTGGAATTCGAGATGACGAAGCGCTGCGTCATCGACTTCGGCAAGCAGGAAGCAAAGTGAGTAGATCTATATCTACGGGGGAAATCGGGTGGATGGCGTATAGCACCCCGGCAAAGTTTTGGTAGAAACCGATTTGTAGCATATGGTTAAGAAAACCTAGATTAGGAAACTAGGGTTAGAGTTAAAGGATTGTTAGTGAAACCATATTAGAAATTAAAGGATAGTTATAGTGTTTTGATACGACTAATATGTGGTGTCGGGATTTGAGGATGACGTTTGACGATATTGCCGTTTAGGGTACTATAGGACTAGATAGCCGACGTAATGTGTCATCCGAACCATACCTATTTCCAAACTGAAGAATCATATGTATCTTTTAAACAGATACCTTGAGGGACGTTACGGATTTTCAAATGATATCTTTTTCTTTAAAAACACCATAGCCCCTACTTTCAAAACTACGATTCGCATCTTTCAAAAACTGTTTGTATGGTTCGGGTGTGTATGTTAGATTAGATACGTATGCTTATAGTAAAGGTAGAATGTATTTGTAAAATTGACTTGATGTGGGATATAAATGCGATGAAAAGAATATATGACGTGATATGATGATTTGATAATATGTTGGTATACGGATGCGAGTCGATTGAGATGATTGATACCCTGCCGGTCCCCTGATATGAGATTGTTGCAGATGTGACCTGGGACATAGGTATATAGAGATATTTATATATGTTGTGAATCGTGAGTGATAGCCGTACGAGACGTTAGGTCCGTACCCTCCTCGTCTTATAGGTTGATAGGATCCCTGATAGCTTAATGCCGTCGTACGATGATTTTCCGTACGTGATGAGTTTGATTTGATGTTTGATCCATACCTTTGACTAGAGAATGCCGTACGATGGATTATACCGTACGTGATGTTGTGTGGCTAGATGCCGATTGATAGATTCACCGACTCGGTCATGTTAGATACGTATACCCATCAGCATTTGCATATGATTTACCTTATGCTGCATTCATATTAGTCTCATTGCATTGCTTATACCTGTGCTAGTACACCTGCACCATTATCGATGATGAGTATGTTACACATACACAGATTTGCCGGCTCACACACTTTATCATCGATAATTGCCATGTCACCACACAGTAGGATTGCCGCATCATGATATGACTCTTCATATAATTTACTTGCGTATATACACACTTGCGTACATACATATTGTACACCCAAACTTGCGTACATGCACATATGCACCTTTATACGATGTTGCATTTGATTTCGGAGTTTTGGGAACCGCGGGATATATTTAAAAACTGGATTTATTTAAAAGAGCGGTTTTCCCCTGATATGTGCATATTACTATTCCATGTTGCATGATACACGGATATGCTTACATTCCTATCATATGTCGCATACATCATACTTTATGATTTTACGCATTGAAATATGCCGTTTTCATGAGATTTCTGGATTTGAGAACCGTGGTGATTTCAAAAGAAAGTATGTATTGTTTTAAAAACTCGGTTTCTCTTTATATGATATTTCAGTGCGTCCACCATGCGTTTTCTCGGTTCTGAGACGTGTGACATGTGAAACCCGATTCGAGGAGGTGGATGATCCGTTTGTGGGTTCATGGTGGACCCGGTATGGTTCCCCGGGGCAAGAATGTTTTTCGTGGCGTAGATGATGAGCCTAGCAGGGTGGCGAGTACCTACCGGTGATTGGTTAGACCTGGCGGTTATCCGGAGGATGCCGACCGGAGTCGAAGATGGACATGGGTCGACCCGTACTGCCGGAGCCCGAGGGCCGATCACGTAAACGGAGCCCAATATATATATATGGATTTACGTGTCGATACTGGACACGGGTTTCATGATGTTTCGAGTGTCGATGCTGGACACTCAGGTTCCATGATTTTGATGTGTCGCGAGGGACACACGTTGATTTATATCCTCATATTTTCATGCATATGCTTTTATGATATATACATACATTGATTATATGGTTGGACGAGATCCACATGCATACATACATTGATTATATGGTTGGACGAGATCCACATGCATACATACATTGATTATATTGTTGGATGATATCCACATGCTGATTGACATTGACATTAGTGTTGGCACATATACAGACCCGGTCACCCTAGATTTCAAAGTATTACCTTTATGTTATAGTTGACCTAGGAGTCGTTTTTTATTCGATTTCTACTTGTAGATGTTTTTCTATTCACGAGTTGGCAACTCACCCCCGTTGTGCCACAGTTCTTGTAGGTTGACTGCACGGATCAGTAGCGGCATCGCTGGCACATAGCTACTTTTGGGTGGTTTGCTTGGTAGGTGGGACATTTGTATCGTACCCACTCTTGTATTTATATTTCATATTGTATCTAATCAACTCCATCAATCAAAACTAGTATTTGTATAAGTAATGAGACTAAGTGAGATTGTGGTTGCGAGACTTAGAGCGAGGGGTTTTCCGCTACTTGTGGTTTTGATGCCTTACTTATTTCTTTATCTTTTGTGGTGAATTTCGCCGTTGGGCGTCATAAACTTATATTTATTCTTGCGTGGTTGTAGATCCGCCGATTGGCGAAGAGCTAGCTCCCGCTTGGGGATGCCATTATTCTTGTTATGTATTTGTGGTTTTGGATCAAAATATACAAGGGAGGTGCTGCCCAAATTTTTAAAAGACGAAACACGTTTTCAAACTAGTAAATTTCACTTGCATTTTCATGTTCCTTTTCTATGCATTAAGAAAACTTGATTTCATTATACCTTTATTTCAAAACTTCACCTCCTTTATTTTCTTAAAAAGGTTTAGATTTCTGGGTTTCAGCTTACTTGAATTACGTTACGCCTTTAGACGTTGCGTGATTTAAGTGCTGGTTACGAGCTAATATTTCGGGTCGTGACACATTTAAGGATTTGCTTATAGAGTGCCCAGTTCTCACAAGTGTGATTGCAACAATAATCCTGGTAGTCATGAATCTTATGGGCTCTATCAACATGTAATAATGATCTGTAATACCATATAATACATGTACATAATGATAGAGATGAACCATATAGCATACTATCATATCGAGTAAGACTATTCTACCCATATAGGTCCTCCCTCAAGCATCATAATCGCCTGCTTGTGATTACAATAATTGCTTTGAGGGCACTATATCCAACAATCTCCCACTTGCACATAAGGCTAATTATTGCGGTGTCGCATACTCACAGCCCGTATGATACCGAACACCCAACTTCTCTACTAATCAGTCTCGCAAATCATGTTAGCGAAACATTCATGTTCGAGAAATAGCCTCAGTGGGTAGATTCGCTCCAATGCTTCTATCTTTATCTCTTTATATCTAAACTTCGTGAAGAACGACTGTCTCCCGAAATAAGCGACACTTGTCTTAGAACTTGTCCGGAAATCTGAAAGGACCAAGTTCATAAATGAACTCCAAATCCAACAAACTTCTTAGATTGTATCTTCCACTGAATTTAATCAATATCATGCGCCATACCTACCTCAGTATCCGCTTGGACCACTGTCCAACATACTACCCCTCAGAAGAGAGTAAAATTTAACTCTGGCAGCCCATCTGTCATCCAGGTCGCCTTGGAAGTATGAAATGATAACTGCCTCCTGAAGGAGGCTGCCGTTACCATATACCAAGAACATTTTCTCATGTTCATAACTGCTTCCATATTGTTTCTCCAGAATTGGATTAATATCTGCTTACTGCATCTAGTGCAAAAGCAATATCCGATTTGGTACTTGACATCTCATGATTGACTCGATTGCCCAAGCAAGTGATATGTCGATCATGCAAATCACTCTCCTCATCAGTCCAGATGACATCACTTTCAGAGAGGGTGACTCCATTACCTGCGGGTACATCACAACATTAGGAGTCGTCCATTTTAAAATCCTTTAGAATGGTGTCAAAGTATCCGAATTGGGACACTTCCTAAATCTAGATTTAAAACCATAGATTTAGTCATCAGACTATCTGATATTTTATCCAGTTTCTTTGTGAAGAAACATCTGTGACAACCACAGTTTAACCGATCGTAGTATGGGAATAACATTTCCTATTAGGAGTATGTCATCCAACAAATCAGGATAGTATTTCCTACTCAACATTTTTATCAGGTCTATCTGTCATTCTTGATGAAGTCAAACACTATGACTGTCACGTCAAGAAAAGATGACCCATATCTGCTATACTTGTTTTAGTCTATAAATAGACAAAAGCTACTATCCCACCACGCTTCCGCTGCTCCCACTGACTACAACAACCCTCTGGTAGAGTCATATACACGTGCACTTCTAAATTAAATTTAGAATGACGTTAATGTCATCCACTTGCCAGATCTTATAGTCTAAAATAGCAGTAGTGATAAGCTTGGATCATCAAAACCTCCCTGTTACCATCTTTGAGGAGACCGAAATACCTTTCGGGTGGCTGAGGTTACCCTCTGAATCTGCGGAGTGGGTAATGTATTGTCGAATCCAATTGAATTCTTAGATTTTATTAAATATTCAGTTACCGTTTGTGGTTCTGAAATCACTTCCAATTCTACCATACTCCCACTGATATTTTCTGAAAAGAATTCATTTATTAAAAGATGGTGAGTCAAGAACAATATAACTATTGATCTTGCAAATGGTAGAATCTTAACCCTTATCTAAACCTGGGATAACCCACAAACTGTCATTACTGAAAACTGTTAGTTGTATGTATGCCCCAGAGGCCATTATTGTACATGATTGTATATTATAGTGGATGCTTAGACATATATAGGGAGGACTTTCTTGCTCGACATGATAATATGCTATCTGGTTACTCTTTATCTTAACATGTATACTTTGACTGTCTCTCTGTTACATATTGATAAAGCCCTTAGGTTGCAGCTAAAACAGTTGGCGAATATCACATTGTATTACCAACTGGTAATACATTGATTCTGAACGAATGTTATTACATACCAAACCTGATATGCAATATTATATCAGTTTCTTTATTAAGTAAAGAAGCATATAATCTTGTATTGCAGGATAATGTTATGAACATTTTTCTGAATCAAAAGTTGATTGGATCAGACACGTTATGTAATGGCATATATGTTTTAAATCAAACTACAGTTCTTAACGTACAGAACACACACAAGAGGAAAAGTTCAGAAATGAACGAATCCTTCTTGTGGCATTATAGACTAGATCATATCAATGCGATACGACTAGCTAAGTTACATAGGATGGATATTTGAATCCATTTTTATTTACATCTTATGAAACTTGTCAGTCATGTCTCAAAGGCAAAATGACTAAAACTCTGGTTATAAGATATAGAGAAAGATCTACCAAACTCTTAGGACTGATACATAGTGATGTTTGCGGTTCCATGTCTACACATGCCAGGAATGGTTTCTCGTACTTCATTACATTCACCGACGATCTCACAAGATTCGGACATGTGTTCCTGTTAAAATACAAGTCTGAAGTTTTTGAGAAATTCAAAGAATATAAAGACGAAGTAGAGAACCAAACGGGTAAAAGTATTAATCCTTCGATTTGATCCGAGAGGAGAATACTTGAGCACGGAGTTCCTGGATTATTTAAAAGATAACGGGATTCTTTCTCAGCTTACTCCTCCTTATACACCACAGCACAACGGTGTATCGGGGCGGAGGAATCGCACCCTATTAGATATGGTGCGCTCTATGATGAGTATTGTTGAGTTGCCTATTTCTTTTTGGGGTTATGCGCTTGAGAAGCTGCATACCTATTGAATAGAGTTCCAACCAAATCAGTGCCTATCACTCCATATGAGATATAGAATGGGAAGAGACCATATCTTAAATGAGTTAATATATGGGGTTGTCCGGCCTATGTTGAAAAGCAAAATCCGGACAAGCTCAAGACAGGTCAGCTCTGTACAAGTTTGTAGGATATCCCAAGCATTCACAAGAGTATATTTTCTACCACACCGAGGAACAAAAGGTGTTTGTTTCTCGGCATGCTACCTTTTTAGAAAAGGAATTTCTTGTGAAAGAAATTAGTGGTAATGTGGTTCAACTGGAAGAAGTTCCAGCTGAGACAAACTAACAGCTGATGATTTGGTAGAACCGGAGGATTTAATAGTCTCCAACGAACCTCAGCCTCTCCGCTGATCTAGTAGGGTTCCTCATCCACCTGAGAGATACTACAGTTTTCTTAATGACAGTGGGAGCGAGGATTGCATCATGGAAGATGATGACCCAACTAGTTTCGAGTAGGCCATCACAAGTAGGGACTCTATGAAATGGCTGGATGCTATGCAGTCTAAGATGGAATCCATGTACACCAACAAAGTATGGACTTTGGTAATTGCACCTGAAGGGGTAAAACCAATCGGGAGCAAGTGGATCTTGAGAAGATTCTTGGTGTAGACGGAAAAGTTGAGACTTTCAAAGCTAGACTTGTAGCAAAAGGTTTTCGTCAATGACCAAGTATGGATTTTAATGAAATCTTTTCTCCAGTGGCTATACTTAAGTCCATCCGGATCAATTTACGGATTAAAGCAGGTATCGCGGAGTTGGAACATCTGTTTTGATGTAGCAGTCAAAGATTTTGACTTCAACAAAAGGGTAGATGAACCTTATATATACAAGAAGGTTGTAGAGAGTAAGGTTGTCTTCCTCGTATTGTACGTGGATCACATACTCTTGATAGGAAATGATATTCCTATGCTACAATCGGTCAAGATCTTCTTATCACTAAGTTTCTCCTTGAAAGATCTGGGTGATGCCTCCCACATCCAGTGATTAAGATCTATAGAGATAAATCTAAAAGGATGTATCATACTCATTAGGTGTAGTGAGTAGGTGTCAATCAGATCCCGGGGAGAAACGCTGGAAAGCTGTGAAGAACATTCTTAAGTACTTAAGAAGCACTAAAGAAATGTTCTTGGTGTATAGTAACGGTGAACTCCATGTCGAGTCCTTTACCGATTCGAACTTCCAGAGTGATAAGGTCGATTGTAAGACAGTCGTAGGTTTTGTCTTTATCCTCAGTGGAGGGATGGTATGTTGGAAGAGTTCCAAGCTAGATACCGTGGCAGACTAGATGATGAAGGGTGAATACATCGCTATCAATGATGTTGTCAAAGAGGCTGTCTGGATGAATATGTTCATGAGATGAACTTGGTGAGGTTCCTACTATTGTGATGACAATAGAGATGTGGCTTTGGCATAGGAACCCCAGTCCTATCAGTGATCTAGACATATTCTTAGGCAGTATCACATGATTAAGGAGATGGTTGATCTCCGGGGGATCGAGGTCAGGAGAGTTGGGACGAAGAATAACACGGCGGATCCACTCACGAAAGTCTTTCCCTAGAGAGACTTTAAAGGATGTTGGGTATGAGATACTACAACAACTGGCCTTAGTGCAATTGGGAGATTGTTAGTTGTATGTATGCCCCAGAGGCCATTATTGTACATGATTGTATATTATAGTGGATGATTGGACATATATAGGGATGACTTTCTTGCTCGACATGATAGTATGCTATCTGGTTACTCTTTATCTTAACATGTATAGTTGGACTGTCTTTTTGTTACATGTTGATAAAGCCCTTAGGATGTGTACTTGACTATCAGCCAACCATTGGTATTCCAGAGTAGATCCTTTAATTGTTCCTAGTCCACAAGTACATCCTTTAATTGTTCCTAGTCGAGGGAGTATCGAGATGGGGCATCGATATTCCAGAGTAGACTAGTGTGTATGATTCTTGACCATGTATGGGGTGATGGTTGATTCCACAACCATTGGTGTTTGACATCAGAGAATATGCATAGGTGCTCATTGGAGAATGGGTACACTGAACAGGACTCGTCGAGAACTCCTAAATGGTATTATACCTAACGTCAGATAGCAGTTCTCTGATAACACTGGTATAGGTTAGTCTGTAGACCCGAGATCGTCATAGAGTCTTGTGTGATTCCCACTGTGCTTTTATTTCCACCTTACCACGTTCAAGAGAGCGTGCAAAATGGTGGTTTTTTGGTACAGTCCCGAGTCATATGGAGGCAATGAGCGATAGGAGAAGATTTTGTCTCTCCCGGTATTGGGGGTTGATATTGCGCTGTGCTCGATAGGCCATAACAAGAAGTCCCTGGCCAGAGCGGAAACTGAGATTTACTGGTAAGTGTTATCAGTTGTTTCTCAACCCGTTATGAGCCTCACATCGGCACGACTTATCGAGTTATTGGGGTCTGACGTTTACCACCCCTAGACTAGATATGCGATATATCAGATGAATACAGTAGTGTTACTCATTGGATTCACGGGAGTATGAACAAGCTTGCTTGTTGATCTTCTAATCGCTCAATACCCGGGTAGCCGTTACGTCCAGCTAGTACGGCTGACGGCTTATGATATGATCATTACCTACTGTCGGCGTATTGACGTGTCTTTACAGTCCTACACAAAGGTTTTCTAGATCATGCGAAACGAAATAGGGCACATATGTGATATGTGCGGGACCGAGATTAATACGTGTATGTGATACAGTAATCTAATCTCACGATAAATGATATTAGTCGGTTGTATGCGATACAACCGAGTTATTAAATCAAGTGTTGATTTAATAATTTAATGTATAATTATATATTTGATATATTAATATACATTAACTAATATTAGCTCACTTAAGAAACTGTTTTCTCTAAATACATTTAAATATTTATGTGATATATATTAATGTATTTATTATGTGTCATGCTAGATGATACATTGGATTTGGGTGTATGAGACTCATACCATACTTAAGATAATATAGGGATTTAATTATTAAGGGAAAAACAAAATTAGATGGAAATTATCATGGTTGAAGACGCTTGTAGAAGCATGTGGAAACCTTGACTTAGTCAACTAATTTTGTTTTACTCTAGATATTTATTAACCTAACCATTATCTTTAGCCTTTCTTAAGTCTCTACATGAGTTTATATATGATATTTTCTCACCCATGCTTCACACTTGATCACTAGGATTTTCTTTCTTCATCTTCTTCATTTTTTGCTCTCTAGCTCTCAAGTGAGAAAAAAAAGAAAAAGAGAAAATTAATTCTAAAGTGAGCGAAATTCCTACTTCACCAATCTATACCAAACTAGCTATTTAGTATAGGTTGTTTCTTCACTAGTTCATCAATTAGTGAAGAGGTAGCTTGAGTTAGCGATTCTTCGACGTAGATCATCTTCGGCCTCGAAGATCTTTGAGCAAGCTCGTTCCTTTCGCCTAGTGGAGCCTAAGGAGAGCCCGGGAGACCACTACTTGGAGCAAAGGGACTGCTACACGGAGCTTTAGAAGTGAAGGACCGGTCTACAAAGGTTGTATTTCTTGTTCACTTAGAGTAAAGTTGTTTACTTGCTTAGTTAAACCCTAATTCTCTAGTTAGATCCTCGGTGAAGGGTTTCTTAGCACACTAGATTTTTAAAATAGCATGCCTGATGCCTTAGAAACCTAGTGAGGGTGCTAAGGAATCCTGCAGTGGTATCAGAGCCAAGCTAGAGCATTAGGAGTGGCCTACACGACATTAATACGTTCGATTGAACTCCGAAAACCCAATTTTCCACGCTCTCTGGAAATTTTTCCAAATGTTGGATTTTTCCAAGTTAAAAATATTCAAAAAATCATGCAGGGTTTTCTATGGATCTCTAAGAAGTACGAACTCCTAACTCGACTATACGACCGCGGAACCGCGGCCAAACCCTAGAGTTTGCGGCGGTTCCGCGGCGCAGTTGGTGAGGCCAGGAATGGCCCTTCTTGTGTTGGTTCGTGGGTGCTTGTGGCATGTTCTGGTTATTTTTTTTTATGCTCAAGTGTTGAGCTCTCTGGGAAATATGGGTGTTTGTTGATTCGATCGAAATGTTTAACATCGTTTAGATATCTGTGATTTGTGATGGAATCTGCAATAATTAGTTTTGTGAAAACTAATTAGTGTTTTGTAAATCTAGCAATTTAGTCTCTTTTGATCGGTTGCCGCGGGGTTTTGATTCGGATCAAAACTCTGTCGCAATCACGTATAGTATGCGAACACTCGCCGGGTAACACTATTAGATAGCCACGCCCCATAGCCCCGACCAAGTGACTGTACGAGAACCCCGTAGCCAAAAGCATCCGTTCGGGTGCTCGCGGCCCCGGTGTTTCGCCTAAGTGCACTTCGTCGACGGCATCGGGGGTGCGGCCGTCTACTAATGTTTTCGATGAGTATTCGATCAACGGTTGGGAATTTTGTTGAATTACCCAATTAGATATTAAAAAGTGTTTTCAATTTGAGACTAAAATGCCGGGTTTATAATGTTATGCATGAAATTCAGAATATGTGATATTCCGAGTTTATGATGTCTAAGGAATTTATACGGTTAGGCATGAAATCCGAAATATGTGATATTTCGGGTTTATGATGTCTAAGAATGTTGCGGATTCCAATTGTTGTAGTTTTCACTTTCTTTTCTGCGACCGTAAGTGTAATATGTGGTGTATCACCGGTTTCGTTACTATACGTCAACGACAATTGGGATACGCGTATTTACTTACGTTGATGACATGTGATATTATGTGTTGCTGTGATATATTATATTGGATCGTCGTATTTGAATAGCCGGGGGGTTTTGCGTGAGATGAGAGTTTTTCATTTTCATTCATGTAAAAACTTGTATGTAATATTCTTTTATTGGGGCGCTTCCGGATTGAGGATGATGTCACCATTGATGTATTTTTAATTTTCCGCATTAGGATAGACCCAAGGCGCGGAGCACAAGTAACCGGGTTCTAGAGTCCAGTAGGAGACCATCTCGAGGAGTCGAGTCCGGGTATCCTAACTCTAGAATTTATAGGGTTGCTTGCTGCTCTCGTAGGGGTCTAGGGATGTGAGTTTGGCTATTCATCGCGACCGTGGAATCCGTGTTTTTTACTAGCTTAATTTAAAACACTGACCTCCTAGTATATCCAATATTTCATATGTTGACTTCTGCTGCGATGTTCTGTGATGAGGTCATATAACTGCCTGAGACCAATGCTTTATTTATATATATGATATATAATAAACGTTACTTATGTTTTGCATCCGCGCTAGTCCTGCCCCCGCTTTGCCGTTAGTTATCTAACCTAACGGTGCATGACCAGACCCTGTGGCGAATGCGAATGGCATAAGTGTATGTTATATACGTATTTTCGTTTCTTTATCTGTGATGCTTAGGAAGTATAAATGATGGGATTTCATTAATGAGATTAATGAAAAGGAAGGAAACATAAAGTTGTTGTAGAATCCTGTTTTCAAAACTGGTAGCTCTAGTTCTTGCTTTGCATAGCGGTAATCCTTGATGAATATCCAGCACCTCATTCGATGAGGAAAGAGCCGAGATCCCTTCACTGGGTGTGACCTCTTTAGCGAAACTAGAAAATGCTACAACCCACTCGGTTTCGTCTTTTGATTGCTTCTCTAGTTCTTACTTTGCATAGTGGTATTCCTTTATGAATATCCAGCACCTCATTCGATGAGGAAAGAGACGAGATCCCTTCACCGGGAGTGACCTCTTTAGCAAAACTAGCAAAAACCTTAAAATCACTCGATTCTATAACGATATCAAGTTCATTACGCAAAAGGTTTTCTTAAAAACCTGTCGTACCCTCCGTCCTTTCAGATAAGGACTATTTAGTATCCGTGTTGCGTTTATTGACCTTGTCAAGGCGTAGTGTGCGATAGTTGATTAGTGCTTATCTGCAACGCATATGATGCGATTGGATTAGAGTAATAGTACGGCCTTGTTGCCTTGTCAAGAGTCGTGCGGGTGGGTTTAATTCAATCACGAAATGAATGGGTTGAACTTGACTTGTGGTTTATGGTTTGTTGACCTTGTCAAGGTCATAAATCGTTTGGGGAAAATATTATTGGGAATTTCAAGTGTTGAAATTTGCAATGAGATTGCATACCTTCTATGAGATAGTTGGATCCCGATACCCACCGCGAGTAAGAGTTACTCCTGGAAGAGTTTTGCACTTTACAATTAGCCGATCAAGTAGGTGTCTAGAAAGGTGTAAACGGGGTTATGCCTATGGGGAAAATGAGATTTATTTTTATTAGGTCCGTGCGAAAGCACAGGGAACCTCCCTCAAAGTACCGACACTGGCCTGGCCGAAAGATTAGCGAACTTATAGGGTGTAATTAATCCCGGCTAGTCTTACCTTTTAGGGTTTGAAGGAAGATTTGATAAAAACAGTGGGAGCCATCCTGATTAGATAAAATAATATCCAATCTAATCTTACAAGAGCATACACAAAGTGTTTTCTTCTCTCTCTCCAGGTAGCGACCATGTCACGCCTTAATCAAGATAATAATACTGATGTATTGACCGAACCCGCTTGTTATACTGAGCCGAGGAACGTTGGTTCTGCTCTATTTTTATAATTGTTATAAGTCTGAGTAGGAAATAGGGGAATATCCGGATTCCCACGCGACCCAAACGAGAAATGAGCATATTGATGCATCTTCTTCGGGTGTGTTCATTACCGAGAACTATTTCTCAGTACACTCTAATATGTTACATGGGCTTAAGAGAGGTAGAGAACTGGGAAAAGGTGACCATTCTCTAAAAGTAGGGAATGGTGCAAATGTTGCAGCCAAAACAGTTGGCGACTATCACCTTGTATTACCAACTGGTAATACATTGATTCTGAACGAATGTTATTACATACTAAATCTGATATGCAATATTATATCAGTTTCTTTATTAAGTAAAGAAGCATATAATCTTGTATTGCAGGATAATGTTATGAACATTTTCCTGAATCAAAAGTTGATTGGATCAGGCACGTTATGTAATGGCATATACGTTCTAAATCAAACTACAGTTTTTAACGTACAGAACACACACAAGAGGAAAAGTTCAGAAATGAACGAATCATTCTTGTGGCATTATAGACTAGGTCATATCAATGCGACACGACTAGCTAAGTTACATAAGGATGGATATTTGAATCCGTTCGAATTAACATCTAATGAAACTTGTCGGTCATGTCTCAAAGGCAAAATGACTAAAACTCTGGTTATAGGACATGGAGAAAGAGCTACCGAACTCTTAGGACTGATACATAGTGATGTATGCGGTCCAATGTCTATACATGCCAGGAATGGTTCCTCGTACTTCATTACATTCACTGACGATCTCACAAAATTCGGACATGTGTTCCTGTTAAAATACAAGTCTGAAGCTTTTGAAAAATTCAAAGAATATAAGGACGAAGTAGAAATCCAAATGGGTAAAAGTATTAATCCTTCGATTTGATCGGAGAGGAGAATACTTGAGCACGGAGTTCCTGGATTATTTAAAAGAGAACGGGATTCTCTCTCAGCTTACTCCTCCATATACACCACAGCACAACGGTGTATCGGGGCAGAGGAATCGCACCCTATTAGATATGGTGTGCTCTATGATGAGTATTGCTGAGTTGCCTATTTCTTTTTAGGGTTATGCGCTTGAGAAGCTGCATACCTATTGAATAGAGTTCTAACCAAATCAGTGTCTACCACTCCATATGAGATATGGAATGGGAAGAGACTATATCTTAAACGAGTTAAGATATGGGGTTGTCCGGCCTATGTTGAAAAATAAAATCCGGACAAGCTCGAAGCAAGGTCAGTTCCATACAAGTTTGTAGGATATCCCAAGCATTCGCAAGGGTATATCTTCTACCACACCGAGAAACAAAAGGTGTTTGTTTCTCGGCATGCCACCTTTCTAGAAAAGGAATTTCTTGTGAAAGAAATTAGTGGTAATGTGGTTGAACTGGAAGAATTTCTAACTGAGACAAACTAACAGCTGATGGTTTGGTAGAACCGGAGGATTCAATAGTCTCCAACGAATCTCAGCCTCTCCGCCGATCTAGTAGGGTTCATCATCCACCTGAGAGATACTATGGCTTTCTCAATAACAGTGGGAGCGAGAATTGCATCATGGAAGATGATGACCCAACTAGCTTCGAGCAGGCCATCACAAGTGGGGACTCTGTGAAATGGCTGGATGCTATGCGGTCTGAGATGGAATCCATGTACACCAACAAAATATGGACTTTGGTAATTTCTCCTGAAGGGGTAAAACCTATCGGGAGCAAGTGGATCTTAAGAAGATTCTTGGTGTAGACGAAAAAGTTGAGACTTTCAAAACTAGACTTGTAGCAAAAGGTTTTCGTCAATGACCAAGTGTGGATTTTGATGAAACCTTTTCTCCAGTAGCTATGCTTAAGTCCATCCGGATGAGTTTACGGATTAAAACAGGCATCGCAGAGTTGGAACATCTATTTTGATGTAGCAGTCAAAGATTTTGACTTCAACAAAATGGTAGATGAACCTTATATATACAAGAAGGTTGTATAGAGTAAGGTTGTCTTCCTCGTATTGTACGTGGATCACATACTCTTGATAGGAAATGATGTTCCTATGCTACAATCGGTCAAGCTCTTCTTATCACTAAGTTTATCCTTGAAGGATCTGGGTGATGCCTCCCACATCCAGTGATTAAGATCTATAGATATAAATCTAAGAGGATGTATCATACTCACTAGGTGTAGTGAGTAGATGTCAATCAGATCCTGGGGAGAATCACTGGAAAACTGTGAAGAACATTCTTAAGTACTTGAGAAGCACTAAAGAAATGTTCTTGGTGTATGGTAATGGTGAACTCCATGTCGAGTCTTTTACCGATTCGAACTTCCATAGTGATAAGGTCGATTGTAACACAGTCGCGGGTTTTGTCTTTACCCTCAATAAAGGGATAGTATGTTGGAAGTGTAGGGTTACTAGACACTCTCACAAGGATCTATAAGGCATCAACCATGCCCGATTTAAAATTTAGACGTGCCGAACAACCCTAACCAAGATCTTTAAACTAGAGATTAGGCGAAACAAAACATGTAAACAACTTTACATCTAAGAGTTAGGGATTACAACCTTTGTATTCCGTTCCTTCACTTCTAAAGCTCCGTGTTGAGGTCCCTTCGCTACGATTATCGAGTTCCCGAACTCTATAGAGGCTCTACGAAGAGAAAGATGCATGTTTGCTTCCGATCTTCGATAACTAAGATGATCTACCTTGAAGTTTCTTTAACACAAGCTCTCACTCACTAAATGAAGTGAACACCCTAATCTAATTCACAAGAATAGATTAGGATGATGAAGTATGAATTATGCTCTCATTTGTTTTCTTAATCTCACTCATTTTCATCACAAAATAAAATGCTAGAAAGCTTTTTTCCAAGGAAGAAGAAGAAGAATAACCAAAACCATTTGTGATGAATAATGAATCAAGTGAGGTTAGAAATGCAACCATGGGTTAAGTATGAAGACTTAACCCATGTAGAGATTTAACTATGGTTAAAGGGTTGGGTTGGGTTAAAGAAATATCACAAAATATCAAGGTCAAAGTCAAAGCTTCAAGAAGCTTCTTGAAAGCTTCATGAATGTTTAACCCTAATCCAAACCCTAACCACAATTAAACTCCACAAAACATGTTGCATTTATAACCCTAACATGTTACAATATTATATATCACATATACAATATTTATTGTAACAAAATAAAATAATACAATTAACATATATCGCATATATATCAATGTATTACCCGAGTGAGAAAAAGAATCTTTTAGTGAGCTTATATTAGTTAATGTAATTTAATATATCAAATATATTATTATACATTAAATTATCAAATCAACACTTGATCCGATAATCCGGTTATTTCACAAATAACCGACTAATATAATCTGTATCAGTTCATCGAATCAACACTTGATCCGATGACCCGGCTATATCACATATACCCGGCCGATATCTCATATCGCGAGAATCTAATACGGTATCACATACACGTATTGTTCTCGGTCCCGTACATATCACATATGTGCCCCTACTCCGTTTTGCCTGAGCCAGGAAACCTCTGTGTAGGACTCTAAAGAATCGTCAATACGCCGGCAGTAGGTAATGATCATATCAAACACCCACAAGCTGCAAGCGGTCAGCTAAACGTAACAGCCACCCAGGTATTGAGCGATCAGAAGATCAACAAGCAAGCCTATACATTCTCCTGTGAATCCAGTCAGTAACACTCCCGTACAGTCCGGTCTCTTCGTCTGATATGTCGTATATCTCGCATAGGGGTGGTAAACGTCAGACCCCGGTAGCTTGATAAGTCGTGTCGATATGAGGTCTATAATAGTTCGAGAAACTACTGATAACACTTACCGGTAAATCTCAGCAACCCTGGCCAGGGATTTCCAGTTATAGCCAATCGAACACAGCACAACATCAACTCCCTATACCGGGAGAGACGAATCCCCTCCTATCGCTCATTGCCTCCATGTAATTCGGGACTGTACCCAAAAGACACCTTTTTGCACGCCCTCTTGGACGTGGTATGATGAAAATCAAAGCACGGTGGGAATCACACAAGACTCTATGACGATCTCGGGTCTCCAGACTAACCTGTACCAGTGTCACCAGAGAACTGCCATCTGACGTGAAGTATAATACCATCTGGGAGTTCTCGGCGAGTCCGTCCAGTGTACCTGGTCTCCACTGAGCACCCGTATACCTTCTCTGATGTCAAACACCAATGGATATAAGATCATCCATCGCCCATCATATGGGTCAAGAAGCGCATAGGCTAGTCTACTCTGGAGTATCGATGCCCTGTCTCGGTACTCCCATGACTAGGAACATTTGAAGGATGTACTTGGCGACTACACTGTCCCCACTAGTATGATCCGCATCATAGTCCTGGTAGTCAAGTACTCATCCTAAGGGCTTTATCAACATGTAACATAGAGACAATCAGAGTACATGTTAAGATAAAGTGTAACCAGATAGTACACTATCATGTCGAGCAAGAGAGTCCTCCCTATATATGTCCAAGCATCCACTACAATATACATCGTATGTACAGTAATGGCTTCCAGGGCATACATATAACTAACATGAAGAGTTCCAAGCTAGATACCGTGGCAGACTCGATGATGAAGGGTGAATACATCGCTACCAACGATGCTGCCAAAGAGGCTGTCTGGATGAAAATGTTCATGAGATGAACTTGGTGAGGTTCCTACCATTGTGATGATAATGAAGATGTGGCTTTGGCCTAGGAACCCCGGTCCCATCAGTGATCCAGACATATTCTTAGGCAGTATCACCTGATCAAGGAGACGATTGATCTCCGGGCGATCGAGATCAGGAGAGTTGGGATGAAGAATAACATGGCGGATCCACTCACGAAAGCCTTTCCCTAGAGAGACTTTAAGGGATGTTGGGTATGAGATACTATAACAACTGGCCTTAATGAAAGTGGGAGATTGTTAGTTGTATGTATGCCCTAGAGGCCATTATTGTACATGATTGTATATTATAGTGGATGATTGGACATATATAGGGAGGAATTTCTTGCTCGACATGATAGTATGCTATCTGGTTACTCTTTATCATAACATGTATAATTGGACTGTCTCTTTGTTACTGAAAGGTTCCTAGGCACCCTAGTGAGGTCTCACAAGGCATCGAACATGCCAATTTCAAAAAAAAATGGTGCCGAGAAACCCTAGACTACGGATCGTCGCTAGAATTCTAGGCGAAATATAAATCTAGTTAACAATTTAACTAAAGTTAAGATGCTACAACCTTTGTAGATCCGGATACCCACTTCCTTAGCTCCACGAGGGCGTCCTCTCGCTGTCCATCTTGAACCTTGGACTCTCGTGACGGCTTCATCAGAGAAACGTGCGGAATAGGTCGTCGGCTTCGTGTCAAAGACGATCTACGTCGAGGTTGCACAAGCTCAAGCTCCGACTTCACAAAGTTGTGAAACTTGTGAAGAAAACACCCAAAACAACTTGGCAAGAGGTAGAGGGTGAAGAAATAGGAGGTGGGTTCACTTTAGAATTGGATTTATCTCACTAGATCTCAAGTTGCCATTAAAGTAGCAAGCTTGAAGAAGAAGAAGAAGATGAAGATGAAGAAAGAATGATAAGTCTTCTCATTTTAAAATAAAACTAATATGAATACTTATCATATCTTGACCATGGTCAAGTGTAGAGATTAAACCAAGGTTAGTTAGAGTGGTTAGGGTTAAGGATGAGATAAGGATGGTGGACTTTGTCAAAGCTTCAAGAAGCTTCAACATAGCTCCAAAATAAGCCACCATTCTTAACTTAATCCTTTTCAAATAAATAAACAAATAAATAAATGAAAAACCAAAACCCTAATCATCACTTAACCATGGTTTAACCCTTTACACTTAACCACATTATCAAGTATCATCAAACATGATACAAAGTAGTGCACAAAAGTATATCATATATACTTCTTGCACATCGAGTGAGAAAATCCATATAAAGTGAACCAATACTAGCTAATGCAAAACAATATATCAAATATATAATTATGCATTAAATCATTAAATCAACATTTGATTCAATGATCCGGTCATGTCGCACATAACCAACTAGAATCCAATGTATCGATTTATCGAATGAATGATTCGATAACTAGGTCATATCGAATATAACCAATCGAAACATATATCGCGAGAATGAAATGCGGTATCACATACACGCATTATTCTCGGTCCTGCACATATCTCATATGCGCTCCTATTTCGTTTCGCTTGAGCCAGAAAACCTCTGTGTAGGACTCTAAAGACTCATCAATACGCCGGTAGCAGATGATGATCATATCAAGCATCCACAAGCCGCAAGCGGTCTGCTAAACGTAACGGCCACCCGGGTATTGAGCGATCAGAAGATCGACGAGCTAGCCCGCTCACACTCCTGTGAATCCAACCAGTAACACTTACCGTACAGTCCGGTCTCTTCGTCTGATACGTCGCATATCAAGTCTAGGGGTGGTATACGTCAGACCCCAATAACCCGATAAGTCGTGCCGATGTGAGGCTCATAACGGGTCGAGAAACTACTGGTAACACTTACCAGCAAATCTCTGATCAGCCCTGGCCAGGGACTTCCCTGCTACGGCCAATCGAGCACAGCACAACATCAACCCCCAATACCGGGAGAGACGAAACCCCTCCTATCGCTCATTGCCTCCATGTGACTCGGGACTGTGCCCAAAGACCACCGTTTTGCACGCCCTCATGGACGTGGTAAGGTGGAGATCAAAGCACAGTGGGAATCACACAAGACTCTATGACGATCTCGGGTCTACAGACTAACCTGTACAAGTGTCACCTGAGAACTGCCATCTGACGTGAGGTATAATACCATCTGGGAGTTCTCGGCGAGTCCGTCCAGTGTACCCAGTCTCCACTGAGCACCCGTATACCATCTCTGATGTCAAACACCAATGGATGTGGGATCATCCATCGCCCATCACATGGGTCGAGAAGCGTATACGCTAGTCTACTCTGGTATATCGATGCCCCGTCTCGATACACCCACGACTAGGGACCTTGAAGGATGTACTTATGGACTACCATGTCCCCACTAGTATGATCTGCATCATAGTCCAGGTAGTCAAGTACAAATCCTAAGGGCTTTACCAACATGTAACTATAAGACAGTATAAAGAGACTAGTGTACATGTTAAGATAAAGAGCAACCAGATAGCATACTATCATGTCGAGCAAGAAAGTCATCTCTATATATGTCCAAGCATCCAATATAATATACATCATCTGTACAATACTGGCCTCTAGGGCATACATACTACTAACAATCTCCCACTTGCACTAGGGCCAGCTGCTGTAGTATCGCATACCGAGCATCCCGAAGAGTCTCTCAAACTGTATCTGGGGAATGGCCTTCGTGAGTGGATCCGCCGTGTTGTTCTTCGTGTCAACCCTCCTGACCTCGATCTCCCGGCGATCAACTATCTCCCGGATCAGGTGATACCACCTCAGAATATGCCTGGATCGCTGATGGGACCTGGGTTCCTTGGCCAAAGCCACTGCTCCATTGTTATCGCAATACAAAGGTATTGGATGCTCAATGGATGGAACCACTCCAAGTTCTGTAATGAACTTCTTGATCCAGACAGCCTCTTTGGCAGCATCGTTGGCAGCGATGTATTCAGCCTCCATCGTCGAGTCTGCCACGGTTTCCTGCTTGGAACTCTTCCAGCTAACCGCCCCTCCGTAAAGGGTAAAGACAAAGCCCGACTGCGACTTTGAGTCGTCCTTATCACTCTGGAAGCTCGAATCGGTAAAGGACTCCACTTGGAGTTCTCCGTTACCATACACCAAGAACATATCTCTAGTCCTTCGCAAGTACTTGAGAATGCTCTTCACAGCTGTCCAGTGACTCTCTCCAGGATCAGCTTGATACCTTCTCACTACACATAGTGAGTATGCTACATCGGGTCTGGTACATAGCATCGCATACATGATAGAGCCTACTGCCGAAGCATAGGGTATCCCTTGCATGCGAGCTCTCTCCAAATCAGTCTTGAGAGACATCTCTTTGGAGAGAGTGACTCCAGAGATCGTGGGCAAGTTCCCACGCTTGGACTCTTCCATACTAAACCTCTTTAGTATGGTGTCAATGTACCTGGATTGGGACAATCCCAAAATCCGTTTGGATCTATCTCTATAGATCCTAATCCCCAATATGCAGGAGGCATCACCAAGATCTTTCATTGAGAATCTTTGTGATAAGAAGAGCTTGACCGATTGCAGCATAGGAATATCATTTCCTATCAAGAGTATGTCGTCCACGTACAATACGAGGAAGACAACCTTACTCTCTGCCACCTTCTTGTAGATACAAGGTTCATCTGGATTTTTGACGAAATCAAACTCTTTGATAACGACGTCAAAGCAGATGTTCCAACTCTGCGATGCTTGCTTTAATCCATAAATGGATTTAAGCAGCTTGCACACCTTCCCGCTGCTCCCACTGTCTACGAAGCCCTCTGGCTGAGTCATGTACACGCACTCTTCTAAATCACCATTTAGAAAGGCGGTCTTAACATCCATTTGCCAGATTTCGTAGTCATGAAAGGCAGCAATGGCAAGCATGATTCGGATGGATTTAAGCATAGCCACTGGAGAAAAGGTTTCGTCATAGTCCACACCTGGTCTTTGACGAAAACACTTTGCTACAAGTCTAGCTTTGAAAGTCTCCACTTTCCCATCTACACCAAGTTTCTTCTTGAAGATCCACTTGCTCCCAATGGGTTTTACCCCTTCAGGAGCAACTTCCAAAGTCCATACTTTGTTGGTGTACATGGATTCCATCTCAGACCGCATAGCATCCAGCCATTTCACTGAGTCCCTACTCGTGATGGCCTGCTCGAAGCTAGTTGGGTCATCATCCTCCATGATGCAATCCTCGCTCCCACCATCCATGAGAAAACCGTAGTATCTCTCAGGTTGACGAGGAACCCTACTAGATCGGCGGAGAGGCTGGGGTTCATTGGGAGCTACTGAATCCTCTTGTTCCACTAAATCTTCAGTTTGAGTTTGTGTATCTGGAACCTCTTCCAGCTCTACCTCAATACCACTTATCTGTTTCATAAGAAAACTTTTTTCTAAGAAAGTGGCATGTCGAGAAACAAACACCTTTTGTTCCTCGGGGTGGTAGAAGATATACCCTTGTGAATTTTTGGGATATCCTACAAACTTACATAAGACAGATCTTGCCTCGAGTTTGTCCGGATTTTGTCTTTTGACATAGGCTGGACAACCCCATATCTTAATATAATTAAGATGTGGTCTCTTCCCTTTCCATATCTCATATGGAGTGGTAGGCACTGATTTGGTAGGAACTCTATTCAATAGGTCCATGGCTGTTTCAAGCGCATATCCCCAGAAGGAAATAGGTAACTCAGCTGTACTCATCATTGAGCGCACCATATCTAATAGGGTGCGGTTTCTCCGTTCAGATACACCGTTGTGCTGTGGTGTATAAGGAGGAGTAAGCTGAGAGAGAATCCCATTCTTTTTTAGGAATTCCAGGAATTCATTGCTTAAGTATTCTCCTCCTCGATCAGATCGTAGGATTTTAATACTTTTTCCGGTTTGGTTCTCGACTTCTTGTTTATATTCTCTAAATTTCTCAAAAGCTTCTGATTTGTGTTTCATCAGGAACACATATCCGAATCTAGAGAGATCGTCAGTGAATGTAATAAAGTACGAAGAACCATCCCTGGCATGTGTAGACATGGGACCGCATACATCACTATGTATCAGTCCCAAGAGTTCGGTAACTCTTTCTCCGTGTCCCGTAAACGGAGCTTTGGTCATCTTGCCTTTGAGACATGACTGGCAAGTGTCATAGGATGAAAATTCAAACGGATTTAAATATCCATCCTTATGCAACTTAGCCAGTCGTGTCGCATTGATGTGACCCAGTCTACAATGCCACAAGAAGGATTCGTTCAGTTCAGAACTCTTCCTCTTGTGTGTGTTTGTTATGCTCAGAACTGTTGATTGGTTTAGAACATAAATGCCATTGCACAACGTGCCTGATCCAACCAACTTTTGGTTACGGAAAATGTTCATAACATTGTCCTGTAATACAAAATTATATCCCTCTTTACTTAATAAAGAAACCGATATAATGTTGCATATCAGGTTCGGCATGTAACAGCATTCGTTCAGAACCAATGTATTACCAGTTGGTAATTCAAGGTGATATTCCCCGACAGTCTTAGCTGCAACAATTGCACCATTTCCAACTCTAATGTCTTTATCACCTTCTCCAAGTTCTCTACCTTTCTTAAGCCCATGTAACTGATTACATATATGGGATCCTGACCCGGTATCCAATACCCAGGACGTAGAGCAAATGGAGAAACAGTTCTCAGTAACGAACACACCCGAAGAAAATGCATCAACATGTACTTTCTTCATTCGGGTGGCATGGGAATCCTGGTATTCCCCTATATCCTGTTCAGTCCTATAACTCTTATAGGTTAGAACGGAACCAACGTTCCCCAGCACAGTATAACATGCGGGTTCGGTCAATACATCCATATTATTATCTTCATTAGGGCATGAAATGGTCGCTACCTGGAGAGAGAGAGAAGAAAACACTTTAGCGTAAGCTCGTGCAAGATCAGATTGGTTATTATCTTATCTAATCAGGATGGCTCCCACTGCTTTTTATCAAATCTTCCTCCAAACCCTAAAAGGAAAGACTAGCCGGGATTAATTACACACTACAAGTTCGCCAATCTTTCAGCCAGGCCAGTGTCGATACTTTGAGGGAGGTCCCCCGTGCTTTCGCACGAACCTAATTACTGTAAACCTCATTTTCCCAGAGGCGTAACCTCGTTAACACCTTTCTAGACACCTACTTGATCGGCTAATTGTAATGTGTAAAACTCTCCCAGGAGTAACTCTTACTCGCAGTGGGTATCGGGATCCAACTATCTCATAGAAGGTATGCAATCTCATTGCAAATTTCAACACTTGAAATTCCCGACAATCTTTTGCCCCTAGCGTGCTATGACCTTGACGCATGCCAAACAACCCATAGTCCGCTAGTCAAGTTCAACCCGTCATTTCCTGATTGAATTAAACCCACCCGCACGACCCTTGACGCATGCCAAACAACGCCGTGCGAATACTCTAATCCAATCTGCATCATATGCATAAGCAGATAAATACTAGTTAGCTACCGTACACTATGCCTTGACGCATGCCAAACAACCGCAGCACGAATACTAAATAGTACTTATCTGAAATGACGGAGGGCTACGACAGGTTTTTCTGAAAACCTATTGCGTAATAAACTTGATATCGTTGTAGAATCAAATGAAGTTTTGAAATGGAGTGATTTTGAGGCTTTTCTAGTTTTGCTAAAGGAGTCACTCCCGGCGAAGGGATCTCGGTCCTTTCCTCGTCGAATGAGGTGCGGGATATATCATATATATCGCTGTGCAAAGCAAAAACCCAAAAAGCAGTCAAAAGCAAACCGAGTGTGTAGTATCTGCCAGTTATTGCTAAAGGAGTCACTCCCGGTGAAGGGATCTCGGTCCTTTCCTCATCGAATAAGGTGTAGGGTATATCATATATACCGCTGTGCAAAGCAAGAACTGTAGCTACCTTTTTATTTTAAAATTCGATTCCACAACATCTTAGGTTTCTTATCTTTCATTAATCACATTAATGAAGTCCCATCATTTAAATACCTAAACATCACAGATAGATATGACGTACACTTATGCCATCCGCATTCGCCTCGATGTCCCCTCGTGCACCGTTAGGTTAGGTAACTAACGACAGAGCAGGGCAGGGCTAGCGCGGGTGTAAAACATAAGTAACGTCTATATAATATATCATATATACTATATACTATATCCATCACAGAGTCACAACACAGATATCACAGCAGAATAAACATATGAAATATTGGATATACTAGGACGTCCGTGTTTTCAATACGAGCCAGTATAAAACACGGATTCCACGGTCGTGATGAATAGCCAATCCCACACCCCTAGACCCCTACGAGAGCGGCAAGCAACCCTACCAATTCTAGGGTTAGGAGACCCGGACTCGACTCCTCGAGTTGGTCTCCTACTGGACCCCAGAACCCGGTTACTTGTGCTCCCCTCCTTGGGTCTATCCTAATGCGGAAAAGTAAATAATATACAAAGGGTGACAACTTCCGCTACCTGGAAGTGCCCCAAATAAAAGAATATTACATACAAGTTTTTACATGAATGAAAATGAAAAACACTCATCTCACATAAAAACCCCCGGCTATTCGAACACGACGATCCAATATAACATATACAGCAACACATAACATCACATGTCATCAACGTAAGTAAGTATGCATACCCCAATTGTCGTTGACGTATAGCAACGAAACCGGCGATATGAACATACTACACTTACGGTCACAGAAAAGAAAGTGTAAAACTACAACAGTTGGAATCCGCAACTTCTTTAGACATCGCATGCCTAACAGATATAAATCCCGCATTTTAGTCTCATTATCGAAAACTCTTTTCAATATCATATGGGACTAAATTGCTAGATTTATAACATTCATTCAGTTATCTCATAACTACTTGTGAATTCCAATTATTGTATCACATTCCAGATAAACAGAAAATGTTAAACTTTCCGATCGAACAGTCGAATACCCAAGTTTTCCCGATACAGCTCAACACATGAAATAAGTCAAACAACATTCAGTTCGTGCCTCAGTACCGACGGTCCAGCCGTAGAAGGGTCAAGCCAACGCCTCACATGTGGCACGCCGTACTGCCCCAAACCCGAAGGTTCAAAGGGCAGTTCAAGACGGTCACATAATCGAGTTAAGGTTTGTTGTCTTCTAGAGGGTCCATCGCGTTACTTGCACTACTTAGAACGTCGTTAAACTACGGAAAAATCCAACACGTGGAAATTTCCCGACAGGGGAAAAATTGGGTATTTATATCCGGTCGAACTTTTTAACATATTCTAAAAAATTATCCGGAAAAACACAAAGACGAAATTTGATACTCCGATCGAAACACCGAATCCCAAAACAATTCCAGAAAATTCAACTCTTGAATAAATATTAAAAATTCCCAGAAAATCCAGCATAATAAAATATGAGTTACTGTGCAAACAATATTGCGCAATATGAACAGTGAGCGGCGGAAGCGCGGCAGAAGGCATGCTTCTGCCGCGTTTCCGCGGCTGTTTAGATGAATCAGGAGATCGTGTTTCACCATAACTCTTAGATATTCCTGCTGAATTTTTTAGGCATTTTTAATCTGGAAAAATCCCGGTTTTTAGAAAATGTACAGAGAGCATTATAGATTTGGGGTTTCGGGTTCGTTCGGACTTCAAATCGCGTCTAGACTTTGCCTAAGGCTCTAGCTAGGCTCTGATACCAGTGAAAGGTTCCTAGGCACCCTAGTGAGGTCTCACAAGGCATCGAACATGCCAATTTCAAAAAAAAATGGTGCCGAGAAACCCTAGACTACGGATCGTCGCTAGAATTCTAGGCGAAATATAAATCTAGTTAACAATTTAACTAAAGTTAAGATGCTACAACCTTTGTAGATCCAGATACCCACTTCCTTAGCTCCACGAGGGCGTCCTCTCGCTGTCCATCTTGAACTTTGGACTCTCGTGACGGCTTCATCGGAGAAACGTGCGGAATAGGTCGTCGGCTTCGTGTCAAAGACGATCTACGTCGAGGTTGCACAAGCTCAAGCTCCGACTTCACAAAGTTGTGAAACTTGTGAAGAAAACACCCAAAACAACTTGGCAAGAGGTAGAGGGTGAAGAAATAGGAGGTGGGTTCACTTTAGAATTGGATTTATCTCACTAGATCTCAAGTTGCCATTAAAGTAGCAAGCTTGAAGAAGAAGAAGAAGATGAAGATGAAGAAAGAATGATAAGTCTTCTCATTTTAAAATAAAACTAATATGAATACTTATCATATCTTGACCATGGTCAAGTGTAGAGATTAAACCAAGGTTAGTTAGAGTGGTTAGGGTTAAGGATGAAATAAGGATGGTGGACTTTGTCAAAGCTTCAAGAAGCTTCAACATAGCTCCAAAATAAGCCACCATTCTTAACTTAATCCTTTTCAAATAAATAAACAAATAAATAAATGAAAAACCAAAACCCTAATCATCACTTAACCATGGTTTAACCCTTTACACTTAACCACATTATCAAGTATCATCAAACATGATACAAAGTAGTGCACAAAAGTATATCATATATACTTCTTGCACATCGAGTGAGAAAATCCATATAAAGTGAACCAATACTAGCTAATGCAAAACAATATATCAAATATATAATTATGCATTAAATCATTAAATCAACATTTGATTCAATGATCCGGTCATGTCGCACATAACCGACTAGAATCCAATGTATCGATTTATCAAATGAATGATTCGATAACTAGGTCATATCGAATATAACCAATCGAAACATATATCGCGAGAATGAAATGCGGTATCACATACACGCATTATTCTCGGTCCTGCACATATCTCATATGCGCTCCTATTTCGTTTCGCTTGAGCCAGGAAACCTCTGTGTAGGACTCTAAAGACTCGTCAATACGCCGGTAGCAGATGATGATCATATCAAGCATCCACAAGCCGCAAGCGGTCTGCTAAACGTAACGGCCACCCGGGTATTGAGCGATCAGAAGATCGACAAGCTAGCCCGCTCACACTCCTGTGAATCCAACCAGTAACACTTACCGTACAGTCCGGTCTCTTCGTCTGATACGTCGCATATCAAGTCTAGGGGTGGTATACGTCAGACCCCAATAACCCGATAAGTCGTGCCGATGTGAGGCTCATAACGGGTCGAGAAACTACTGGTAACACTTACCAGCAAATCTCTGATCAGCCCTGGCCAGGGACTTCCCTGCTACGGCCAATCGAGCACAGCACAACATCAACCCCCAATACCGGGAGAGACGAAACCCCTCCTATCGCTCATTGCCTCCATGTGACTCGGGACTGTGCCCAAAGACCACCGTTTTGCACGCCCTCATGGACGTGGTAAGGTGGAGATCAAAGCACAGTGGGAATCACACAAGACTCTATGACGATCTCGGGTCTACAGACTAACCTGTACAAGTGTCACCTGAGAACTGCCATCTGACGTGAGGTATAATACCATCTGGGAGTTCTCGGCGAGTCCGTCCAGTGTACCCAGTCTCCACTGAGCACCCGTATACCATCTCTGATGTCAAACACCAATGGATGTGGGATCATCCATCGCCCATCACATGGGTCGAGAAGCGTATACGCTAGTCTACTCTGGTATATCGATGCCCCGTCTCGATACACCCACGACTAGGGACCTTGAAGGATGTACTTATGGACTACCATGTCCCCACTAGTATGATCTGCATCATAGTCCAGGTAGTCAAGTACAAATCCTAAGGGCTTTACCAACATGTAACTATAAGACAGTATAAAGAGACTAGTATACATGTTAAGATAAAGAGCAACCAGATAGCATACTATCATGTCGAGCAAGAAAGTCATCTCTATATATGTCCAAGCATCCAATATAATATACATCATCTGTACAATACTGGCATCTAGGGCATACATACTACTAACAGTTACATGTTGATAAAGCCCTTAGGATGTGTACTTGACTACCAGGACTATGATGCAGATTATACTGGTGGGGCCAGGGTAGTCCACAAGTACATCCTTTAATTGTTCCTAGTCGAGGGAGTATCGAGACGGGGCATCGATATTCCAGAGTAGACTAGTGTGTATAATTCTTGACCCTGTATGGGGCGATGGTTGATCCCACAACCATTGATGTTTGACGTCAGAGTGTGCACAGGTGCTTATTGGAGAATGGGTACACTGAACAGGACTCGCCGAGAACTCCTAAATGGTATTATACCTAACGTCAGATAGCAGTTCTCTGCTCCCTAACCTAATGCGGCCGGACCGCAGGGAACATGACACTGGTACAGGTTAGTTTGTAGAACCGAGATCGTCATAGAGTCTTGTGTGATTCCCACTGTGCTTTGATTTCCACCTTACCACGTTCAAGAGAGCGTGCAAAACGGTGATTTTTAGGTACAGTCCCAAGTTACATGGAGGTAATGAGCGATAAGAGGGGATTTCGTCTCTCCTGGTATTGGAGGTTGATGTTGCGCTGTGCTCGATTGGCCATAACAAGAAGTCCATGGCCAAAGCGAAAACTGAGATTTGCTAGTATGTGTTGTCAGTAGTTTCTCGACCCGTTATGAGCCTCACATCGGCACAACTTATCGAGTTATTGGGGTCTAACGTTTACCACCCCCGGACTAGATATGCGATATATCAGACGAATACGGTAGTGTTACTCATTGGATTCACGGGAGTATGAACAAGCTTGCTTGTTGATCTTCTGATCGCTCAATACCCGGGTAGCCGTTACGTTCAGCTAATACCGCTGACGGCTTATGATATGATCATTACCTACTGTCGGCGTATTGACGAGTCTTTAGAATTCTATACAGAGGTTTCCTAGCTCATGCGAAACGAAGTAGGGTACATATGTGATATGTGCGGGACCGAGATTAATACGTGTATGTGATACAGTATTCTAATCTTGAGATAAATAATATTAGTCGGTTGTATGCGATACAGCCGGGTTATTAAATCAAGTGTTGATTTAATAATTTGATATATAATTATATATTTGATATATTAATATACATTAACTAATATTAGCTCACTTAAGAAATTGTTTTCTCTAAATACATTTAAATATATATGTGATATATATTAATATATTTATTATGTGTCATGCTAGATGATACATTGGATTTGGGTGTATGAGACTCATACCATACTTAAGATAATATGGGGATTTAATTATTAAGGGAAAAACAAAATTAGGTGGAAATTATCATGGTTGAAGATACTTGTAGAAGCATGTGGAAACCTTGATTTAGTCCACTAATTTTATTTTACTCTAGATATTTATTAACCTAACCTATCTTTAGCCTTTCTTAAGTCTCTACATGAGTTTATATGTGATATTTTCTCACACATGCTTCACACTTGATCACTAGGGTTTTCTTTCTTCATCTTCTTCATTTTTTGCTCTCTAGCTCTCAAGTGAGAAAAAAAGAAAAAGAGCAAATTAATTCTAAAGTGAGCAAAATTTCAACTTCATCAATCTATACCAAACTAGCTATTTAGTATAGATTGTTTCTGTAAGTCCATATTGCGACCCCCGGTTCTTACGGGGAGGCGGAAACGGTATAAAAATCAAATTTTTAGTGCAAGAGGCAACATGGACTAAACAAGGTCGGGATCGTGTCTAAACTAAACTAGCAATTACGCTAAAAGAAGTTAGCTACTCGGATGAGGGTTATACCTAAACTTGAACTCCTTCTTCTTGAAACCTTGTAGAGGTTGATGGTTCTCTTTTGTCGCCTTCTTCCGTCGAAGATGGATCCACCTCGAGGGTTCAACCTTGGGCTCTTTCTCGGACTTGGAGTGAACTAGAATCTCCGGCTTGCTAATCCTTTGATCCTAGGGTGAGTAGAGAGTGACTAGGGTTTGCTTTTGTTTTTAAAGAGAAGGATTCTCAACTCATGAGAAGGTTTCTCTTTACTAGAGGAAGAAGAAGATGAAGAGAGGAGAGAGAATGAGAATGATAGAATGAGCTATTATTTTCTCTTCTTGCAACCATAATGCAAAAGAATAATATTATCTAAATGATAATAATTGAAAATGAGAATAGTTGATGGTAGTGTTTTGAATGACCACAACCATGCTTCATTTAATAAAAAGTAAGCATGAATCAAGGAAGACTTTCAAGGCATGAAAGTGGTCAATGGTCAACAAGTCAACCAAGGTCAACAAGTCAACAAAGAACAACCATAACATAATTCTCATTTAATTATTATTATTAATAGATAATAAATAAATCCATTAGGGTTTGGAAAAAGAAGACTGTCAACTGTGCATACGCACCCGTTCCGAAACCCTAATGAAAAACCTCATTCTCCTCCTCAATCAACTGTGCATACACACCTGCATTCTCGTTCCGAAAAACAAGAATACCAAGATATAAAAGCAACCCCAAAACATATACCAGTATCTGGCTCAAACCAGAGCCTGCCAGTATAATCCGTCCGGACTCCAAACGTGCACAAGTGCGCGGATGAGAACGAACCCTGTCGCAAAACCATGCGACCTCTACTCTGTTTTGCCCAGAGGCGAATACCCTCTGTGTGGGACTCTAAAGACTCGACACTACGCTGGCAGTGGGTTTAACCACAGACCGCAAGCGGCACTAGCTGTGCGTAACGGTCCCCAGGTAGATGCCGACAAGAAGGCTGACGAGGTGAAACCCCATCTGAACTCCTACTGAGTCTGAATGTGACAGTCTCCGTACAGTCCGGTCTGTTCGTCTGATACATCGCATGGCGGGCCTAGGGGGTGGTAAACGTCAGTCCCCCAATAGCGGTACAAGTCGTGCCGGAGCGAAGCCCAAAACACCCTGAGATAACACTGGAAACCTACCAGTATATCTCGTTTGCCCTGGCCAGGGACTACTCGTGTAATGGCTCTCCTAGACACAGCGCGATGTCAACCCCCAATACCGGGAGAGACGAATCCTGTCTAACCGTCACTGCCTCCAAGTGCTTCGGGACTGCACCCAACCACCACCCGTTTGCACGACTCCTTTGAGCCGTGGTAGGGTAGTGATCAAAGTGCAGTGGGAACACACTTGAGGCGAAGTGCCAGTGTCAAGTCAGCGGACTAAGCTGTACTCATGTCACCTGGGAACTGATAACTGACGATAGGTATAATACCAACCTGTCAGTTCCCGACGAGTCCTGTCCAGTGTACTCGTAACCCAACGAGCACCCGTATACTATCTCCAGTACGACGTACTGATGGCTGTGGGACAGACCATCTCCCACACTGGGATGAGAAGCGCATACGCTAGTCTACTCCGGAGTATCGATGCCCTGTCTCGATAGTCCTGCGACTAGGGACCTGTATAAGGATGTGCTTATAGATTACCCAGCCCCCACTAGTGTGACTGCCATCACAACGCTGGTAATCAAGCAAAGATCCTAAGGGCTCCACTAATGCGTATAAGTGATATACTGAAATAAACACAAGTACACATTGAAGTAGAAACAAACCAAGTAGCATACTACTATTTTGAGCAAGATTGTATATACAAGGTGAATATCCCAAGCATCCATTAAGTAATATACAAACTAGTATGATACAGTAATGGCCTCTAGGGCATATACACTAACAATCTCCCACTTGCACTAAGGCCATGTACTGGCGTATCGAAGACCTATCATCTCGATCAGCCGCTCGAACTGAGTCTGGGGTAGGGCCTTGGTGAATGGATCTGCAGTGTTCTCTTCTGAAGCAACCCTCCGAACCTCGATCTCCTTGCGATCCACGATCTCCCTGATCAGGTGATACCGCCTCAAGATGTGCCTGGATCTCTGATGGGACCTGGGTTCCTTCGCTAAAGCTATAGCCCCGTTGTTGTCGCAATACAGAGGTATTGGGTCAACAATGGACGGAACCACCTGAAGTTCTTTCAAGAACTTCCTCATCCAGACAGCTTCTTTTGCGGCATCAGATACAGCGATGTATTCCGCTTCCATCGTCGAGTCTGCAACGGTTTCCTGTTTGGAACTCTTCCAACACACCGCCCCTCCATTGAGGGTGAAGACAAAACCCGACATGGACTTGGAATCATCCTTGTCACTCTGGAAGCTGGAGTCAGCAAAGGCCTCGATCTGGAGGTCTTTTGCGCCATACACCAAGAACATCTCCTTAGTCCTTCTCAGGTACTTGAGAATGTTCTTTACTGCTATCCAATGTTTCTCCCCAGGGTTTGACTGATACCGGCTTACTACACTCAGTGCATAAGCTACATCCGGTCTGGTACATAACATCGCATACATTATAGAGCCTACCGCAGAAGCGTAGGGTATAATAGACATGCGATCCCTCTCCAAATCAGTCTTGGGAGACATCTCTTTAGAGAGGGTGATCCCGTGACAAGCCGGTAGGTTACCGCGCTTGGAATCTTCCATACTGAATCTTTTCACTATGGTGTCGATGTACCTGGACTGAGAAAGTCCCAATATCCTCTTGGATCTATCACGATGGATCCGGATCCCCAGGATGTATGAGGCATCACCCAGGTCTTTCATGGAGAACCTTTGTGACAAGAATCCCTTGACAGATTGTAGCATAGGAATGTCATTTCCTATTAAGAGAATGTCATCCACGTATAAAACGAGGAATACTACAGTTCTCGCTACAAATCTACTATAGATGCATGGTTCATCTGGATTTTTGATAAAGCCAAATTCTTTGACTGTCTCATCAAAACAGATGTTCCAACTCCGCGATGCCTGCTTTAGTCCATAAATGGACTTAAGCAACTTGCACACCTTTCCGCTGCTCCCACTCTGAATGAAACCCTCTGGCTGATCCATATAGACACACTCCTCTAAATTTCCATTTAGAAAAGCTGTCTTTACGTCCATTTGCCAGATCTCATAATCGTGGAAGGCAGCAATGGCAAGAAGGATCCGAATGGATTTCAGCATGGCTACTGGAGAAAAGGTTTCGTCGTAGTCCAAGCCAGGTCTTTGACGAAAACCCTTTGCTACCAGCCTAGCTTTATAGGTCTCAACCTGTCCATCTACACCAATCTTCCTTTTGAAGATCCACTTGCATCCTACGGGTTTTACCCCGTCTGGAGCAATGTCCAACGTCCATACCTTGTTGGTGTACATGGACTCCATTTCGGTCCGCATTGCATCCAGCCATTTCACTGAGTCAACGCTCTGAACGGCCTGCTGGAAGCTAGTAGGCTCATCATAATCTATGATGCAATCCTCTCGATCCCCGTCTATGAGAAAACCGTAGTATCTCTCGGGCGGATGAGACTGCCTACTACTCCTGCGGAGCGGCGTAGGAATGTCCTGTTCTGTTGAACCTTCTGGTTCCACCAAACTTTCAGTAACAGTCTGTGGTTCTGGAATTTCTTCCAGCTCTACTGCGCTCCCACTTATTTCTTTTTCTATGAACTGGTGTTCTAGAAAGTGGGCATGACGAGAAACAAGAACTTTTTGTTCCTCTTCACAGTAGAAGAAATATCCCTTGGAATTCTTTGGATATCCCACAAACTTGCACAGTACTGAGCGTGCCTCGAGCTTGTCCGCATGCTGCTTTTTGACAAAAGCTGGACTTCCCCATATCTTAATGTGATTAAGATGGGGTCTCTTCCCACACCACTTCTCAAATGGCGTGGTAGGCACAGTCTTAGTGGGAACTCGGTTCAAAAGGTATGCGGCTGATTCTAGTGCATACCCCCAGAATGATCGCGGTAACTCAGCGTTACTCATCATGGACCGCACCATATCCAATAGGGTGCGGTTCCGTCTCTCCGATACACCGTTATGTTGCGGGGTGTATGGAGGAGTAAGCTGAGAGAGAATTCCGTTCTCTTTTAAATAGTCCAGGAACTCGGCACTTAAGTATTCTCCACCTCGATCCGATCTTAGAATCTTAATACTTTTGCCGGTCTGTTTCTCTACTTCATTCTTATACTCCTGGAATTTTCCAAAGGCCTCGGACTTATGTTTCATTAAGAAGACATAACCGTACCTTGAGAAGTCATCCGTAAAAGTAATGAAGTAAGAATGTCCGCTTCGGGCATGTGTAGACATTGGACCGCACACGTCACTGTGTACGAGTCCCAAGAGCTCGCTCGCTCTTACTCCATGTCCAGTAAACGGAGTCTTTGTCATCTTTCCTTTGAGACAAGATTGACAAGTGGCATATGATTGATATTCGAACGCATTCAAATATCCTTCTGTATGCAACTTAGTCAACCTTCTCTCATTGATGTGACCCAATCTACAATGCCATAAGAAAGTCTGATTTATTTCTGGAGACTTTCTTTTGTGTGTATTCTGGACATTGAAAATCTGTGGTTGGTTTAACACGTATATACCATTACTCAGAGTACCTGACCCAATCAATACTTGATTAAGGTGAATGTTTACAACATTACTTACAAACGCAAATTCATAACCTTCTTTAGAAACTAAAGATACAGAAATGATATTACAAGTTGCGTTGGGTACAAAAAAGCAATTACGCAAAACCAAAACATGTCCATCTGACATTCCCAGGTGATAGTCCCCCACGGCTTTAGCATCCATGCTAGCTCCGTTCGCAACTCTGAGGGTCATGTCACCTGCCTTCAAATCCCTACGGTTTCTCAACGCCTGCAAAGAATTACAGATATGAGATCCTGATCCGGTATCCAATACCCAGGAAGTAGAGTTTATTGAAAGACAGTTTTCAATAACATACACACCTGAAGCTGAAGCTGCAACCTGCTTCAATTCCTGTGTTCTGGCCTTCCAGGCCCTGCAATCATTCTTCCAGTGTCCTTTCTTATGACAAAAGAAGCATTCTTCCTTATCCACAAGCTTCCCCGCTATCTTTGTTGCTTTCCCTTTTCCCTTCGTATCCACTTTACTAACACCGCCCCTTGGTTTGGCGGGGGCCTTCTTCTTCTTTCCCTTGGCTTTCGCCTTGGACCTAGAAGAAGATGATCCTCCTACAAACAAAGTGGATGTATCCCTACTTTTCTGTAGGGTGCCCTCTGCGCTCCTCAGCATGTTGAGGAGCTCTGATAGTTCAACCTCTTTTTCTTGTAGGTTGAAGTTCAGTATAAACTGGGCGTAAGTGGAAGGAAGGGACTGGAGAACTATATCCGTATATAGCTCACTCTCCAATGTGATCCCTAGGTCAGCGAGCTCCTCAATGTAGCCGATCATCTTTAGCACGTGCTCGGCTACTGATGATCCGACGGCCATCTTTGTCGAAAACAACTTTTTCGACGCTTCGTATCTTGCGATACGTGATTGCTCTCCATACAGTTCTTTTGTATGGAGCAATATGGACTCCATGTCCATATTCTCATGCCTCCTCTGATGTTCGTTGTCCATCGAGGCAAGCAGGAGGCACTTGGCCTTCGCGCTATCAATCTCCCAAGTCTTGCGGATTTCCTTATCCGCGATACTGGAAGTTGGACCAGGGACAGGGGGAGCTTTGGTGGTAAGAAGATACCCCAGCTTGTCATAAGTGATTGCTATCTTGACATTCCTGAGCCAATCTTTGTAGTTTGGCCCTGTCAGCTTGTTTTTATCTAGGAGTAACTTAAGTCCAGTCATGTTGATTGGTCGCTGCAATTAGGAGAGAGAAGAAGAAACACTCAGCATGATGCTCTTGCAAGTTTAGAGTGGTTTTTAGTTTGTCTAAACAGGATGGCTCCCACTGTTTCTCGAATCCCTCCTCAAACCATAAAGGAAGAATTAGTCAGGATCAATCCCACCGTACAATACTTGCTTAACCGTTCAGCCAGGCCAGTGTCGGTACTTCGAGGGAGGTTTTCCAACGCTTTCGCGAAGTTCCTTAATTAAAGAACCTCTTTTCCCTGGGGGCGTAACCCCGCTAACACCTTTCTAGGCACCTACTAGGTTTATAGCATTGATCGTTAAGTGAGAAATTTCCCGAGGAGTAGCATATACTCACAGTAGGATCGGGATCCAAATATCATCGCGTGACGAAACTGAAGGAATCCTACCAGAATCACCACACTCCAAATGGTATGCAAATCTAGCAAGTTTCAGTACTTATGAAACTCCCGATGTGGATTTTTGCCCCATGCTCTTATGACCTTGACTTTGGCCAAAATATCATAAGTCACATGTCAAGTTCTGCCCGTCACTATCCAGGTTAATTTGGATCCATCCGTATCTACCCTTGACTTTGGCCAAAATGGCAGCACGACTGTCCCAAACCAACGCATCTATCTATGCTACACATGAACACCCAATAGCTACCAATCACTATGCCTTGACTTTGGCCAAAATACATAGCTTGAATACTATTGCCTATTCATGCGAAGCGACGGAGGGCTACGAATGGTTTTGGCGAAACCGTGAACGTAGTGAACTTGATTTAATCGATGGAACGAGATAGCTTTTAGAAGGAGTGGCTCAATCTCCGCATTTAAAAGTTAGTTTTGAAAAGAACCGAGTGGTTTTTCGAAAGTGTTCCATCGACTTAAACTTGGTTTATTATCTTGCATTAGTTCTTTTAATGCGTGATATTCTTGCATTAGTACTTTTAATGCGTCCCATCATTTAATCCTACCATTGCAGAAAACAACCAAAATATGACGTACGCTTATGCCATTCGCATTCGCCACGGGGCCCCGTCATTACCCGTTAGGTTACTTAACTAACGACAGAGCGGGGGCTGGGCTAGCGCGTCTGTAAAACATAAGCAACGCCTAAATAGAAAGCAATGATAGACATTTCAGATCACAGATAAATACATTGGATATACTAGCAATCTGTAATTTGTACGAGCCTGTAACAAAAAACAGATAACACGGTCGCGGTGAATAGCCAAATCCCCACCCAAGACCCCTACGGGTGCGGCAAACTACCCGCCAAGTCCTCGGTAGTTTGTGCACCCCTCCATGGGTCTATCCTAGGAGCAAAAACAGTAAAAAGAATTATACAATGACGGCTACAACCCCGACCCGGTTGTGCGGCCAAACAAATAATATAATTACATCAATTTACATTTACAATGAATTGCAAGAAAAGAAAACTCTCGTCTCACAACCCCCGGCTATTCACCCGCGACAATCCAACATATTTATATACACATTCCAGCACATTACAGATCTTGTATAACCCCGACTAATCGTCTTATAGCGATTAGCCGACGTTCAATACAAGCAAACATCACAGATATAACCATCATAGTCAAAGTGTAGTGAAGTTCGGAAAAAAATACGGAATTATAGGACCCCAAAAGGAAATTTCTTTTCTGCAAAATCTGGGCACATATAATATATTTTAAAAATCCCAAAACCAACACAGAAGAACACTGCACGAAAAACGACGCACTAAAGACAACAAACCGCGGCGCTTCCGCGGCGGCCAAGAAGGGTCACGCGGCGGAAGCGCGGCGGTTTAGACGAATTGCTGAATCGTTTTTCATGGGTGTTCTAACAAAACCCTGAGACGAATTTAGGAGTATAAAGTTTTTCATTTTGACCAGAAAAAATTTCAACAGAAACTCAGTTTTTGTAGTTTTCCGGTTTTGTGATTTTTTTTCGGTTCCGAACTTCGTTACACTTTACTACCTAGCTAGTTTAAGTTTAGTTAGGCTCTGATACCACTGTAAGTCCATATTGCGACCCCCGGTTCTTACGGGGAGGCGGAAACGGTATAAAAATCAAATTTTTAGTGCAAGAGGCAACATGGACTAAACAAGGTCGGGATCGTGTCTAAACTAAACTAGCAATTACGCTAAAAGAAGTTAGCTACTCGGATGAGGGTTATACCTAAACTTGAACTCCTTCTTCTTGAAACCTTGTAGAGGTTGATGGTTCTCTTTTGTCGCCTTCTTCCGTCGAAGATGGATCCACCTCGAGGGTTCAACCTTGGGCTCTTTCTCGGACTTGGAGTGAACTAGAATCTCCGGCTTGCTAATCCTTTGATCCTAGGGTGAGTAGAGAGTGACTAGGGTTTGCTTTTGTTTTTAAAGAGAAGGATTCTCAACTCATGAGAAGGTTTCTCTTTACTAGAGGAAGAAGAAGATGAAGAGAGGAGAGAGAATGAGAATGATAGAATGAGCTATTATTTTCTCTTCTTGCAACCATAATGCAAAAGAATAATATTATCTAAATGATAATAATTGAAAATGAGAATAGTTGATGGTAGTGTTTTGAATGACCACAACCATGCTTCATTTAATAAAAGGTAAGCATGAATCAAGGAAGACTTTCAAGGCATGAAAGTGGTCAATGGTCAACAAGTCAACCAAGGTCAACAAGTCAACAAAGAACAACCATAACATAATTCTCATTTAATTATTATTATTAATAGATAATAAATAAATCCATTAGGGTTTGGAAAAAGAAGACTGTCAACTGTGCATACGCACCCGTTCCGAAACCCTAATGAAAAACCTCATTCTCCTCCTCAATCAACTGTGCATACACACCTGCATTCTCGTTCCGAAAAACAAGAATACCAAGATATAAAAGCAACCCCAAAACATATACCAGTATCTGGCTCAAACCAGAGCCTGCCAGTATAATCCGTCCGGACTCCAAACGTGCACAAGTGCGCGGATGAGAACGAACCCTGTCGCAAAACCATGCGACCTCTACTCTGTTTTGCCCAGAGGCGAATACCCTCTGTGTGGGACTCTAAAGACTCGACACTACGCTGGCAGTGGGTTTAACCACAGACCGCAAGCGGCACTAGCTGTGCGTAACGGTCCCCAGGTAGATGCCGACAAGAAGGCTGACGAGGTGAAACCCCATCTGAACTCCTACTGAGTCTGAATGTGACAGTCTCCGTACAGTCCGGTCTGTTCGTCTGATACATCGCATGGCGGGCCTAGGGGGTGGTAAACGTCAGTCCCCCAATAGCGGTACAAGTCGTGCCGGAGCGAAGCCCAAAACACCCTGAGATAACACTGGAAACCTACCAGTATATCTCGTTTGCCCTGGCCAGGGACTACTCGTGTAATGGCTCTCCTAGACACAGCGCGATGTCAACCCCCAATACCGGGAGAGACGAATCCTGTCTAACCGTCACTGCCTCCAAGTGCTTCGGGACTGCACCCAACCACCACCCGTTTGCACGACTCCTTTGAGCCGTGGTAGGGTAGTGATCAAAGTGCAGTGGGAACACACTTGAGGCGAAGTGCCAGTGTCAAGTCAGCGGACTAAGCTGTACTCATGTCACCTGGGAACTGATAACTGACGATAGGTATAATACCAACCTGTCAGTTCCCGACGAGTCCTGTCCAGTGTACTCGTAACCCAACGAGCACCCGTATACTATCTCCAGTACGACGTACTGATGGCTGTGGGACAGACCATCTCCCACACTGGGATGAGAAGCGCATACGCTAGTCTACTCCGGAGTATCGATGCCCTGTCTCGATAGTCCTGCGACTAGGGACCTGTATAAGGATGTGCTTATAGATTACCCAGCCCCCACTAGTGTGACTGCCATCACAACGCTGGTAATCAAGCAAAGATCCTAAGGGCTCCACTAATGCGTATAAGTGATATACTGAAATAAACACAAGTACACATTGAAGTAGAAACAAACCAAGTAGCATACTACTATTTTGAGCAAGATTGTATATACAAGGTGAATATCCCAAGCATCCATTAAGTAATATACAAACTAGTATGATACAGTAATGGCCTCTAGGGCATATACACTAACAGTTTCTTCACTAGTTCATCAATTAGTGAAGAGGTAGCTTGAGTTAGCGATTCTTCGACGTAGATCATCTTCGGCCTCGAAGATCTTTGAGCAAGCTCGTTCCTTTCACCTAGTGGAGCCTAAGGAGAGCTCGGGAGACCACTACTTGGAGCAAAGGGACTACTACACGGAGCTTTAGAAGTGAAGGATCGGTCTATAAAGATTGTATTACTTGTTCACTTAGAGTAAAGTTGTTTACTTGCTTAGTTAAACCCTAATGCTCTAGTTAGATGTTCGGTGAAGGGTTTCTTAGCACACTAGATTTTTAAAATAGCACGCCCGATGCCTTAAAAAACATAGTGAGGGTGCTAAGGAACCCTGCAAAAACATGCCTTGAGTTTAGCCGGATTCTGGTTTTAAGCATAAACCGGACAACTCCTTATACCTTAATATTGTTAAGATATGAATCTATTCTATATCCAATATAGAAACAAAAGCGCTAATTTAATTTGAACCGAATTCAAAAATTTATGCAGCTGTTTCCAGTACACAACCAAAGTGGAAAATGTCATACAACATTACTCATCAAGAAGCGCACCCATGGATGAGTAATCTGAGAGAGAAGCAAGTTCTCAAATATTTTACTTACGATGGAATATCTAGCATAAGTATCTAAATTTTCTATCACCTCGAAGAATCCTGATACTTGCAACATATGGTTCTCTACTTTATTCTTATATCTATAACTTCTCAAAATTTGGACCTTTTATTTCAACGAAATACGTGTCTAAAATCAGAGAAGTCACAAGTAAACGGAATTTAGTACGAGTACCAACCTCTTGTCCTAATGGACATCAGACAACATACAATATTTTTTATAAATCCTCTGAGTTTAATAACTCAAATCCTGTATGTTGTAGGTTGACTACTGTATTATGGTTAAGAAAAATTACGCCGTTATTGAATGCACCTTACATAATAATCAAATAATAAAAGTAAATGTTATAAACTTAATTTTAAAAAGTTATATCTCTTTATAAAATAAACGTACAGATATATCAGTTTGAAATTGGTGCATAACAACGCATATTCAAAACCAAATATTTGCCGTCAGCCAAAACCCGGGTGATTTTCTCAAAATCACCAATTACAAAGATTTCTAATCTTTGAAGATCTAATCATCCAATTCCCAATATTCTACTCCAACTCAGCATATGTAACGCTATAAAGATGTGAGAATCAAGTCCGGTAAATACATATCCTGGAGTAAGAATCTAATTGGGAAAACAGTTTTCAATTAATATCGCATAGTATAACTGAAGCATGAAAATGTTTCGAGGGGGTGGCCGGGTATTCCTAGTAATGCCCTTTCAAATACAAACTCATGACATTAGTTACAATTTACATTGCCCTTACTCCTCTCCCTTTATTTGTCTTTACTTCTTACCTTATGTACACATATTTAGGCTAATTGGTTTTCTTCTTTCTTTAGCTTTCGACAGTTGCCTAAGATTTGGAAGAAAACTATCTAATAAGCGTTATAGGTGTACCCTCCTAATACTAGAAAATCTCACAACCCGAGAGAAGGTAAACAGAAAAGACAACCGAATAATTTTATTCTATTTCTCTAGAATCGAAATCTATTCTCAAACTGAAATAAATTTCTACGAGTTTGTATGTAACTATTCGTGATGTTATATCTATTCTATGTGGATGTTCTTAGTGATACGGAATGTTTTGGAGAAAGCAAATGCTAAAACAGGAGTGGCATGGATATATATGACTTTGTCATGAATCACGACAATCCAAAACCAGTTTTGAAAAAAAAAGGTTCGGTAAACTTGGTTTACGAGTTTTAGTTTAAGGCGGGCCAAAGGGAGAGAAAAGAAACACTCAGTGTGCACTTTAACCTAGATTAGATTGGTTAACATTTTTATCTAATCAGAATGGCTCTCACTATTTTCTCGAATTCTCCTTTAAACCCTATAAGGAGAACTAGTCAGGATTATTTACACCTTACAAGTTCGCTAACCGTTCAGCCAGGACAATGTTGGTACTCCGGGGGAGGTTCCCCGTTCTTCCGTATATACCTAATTAAATAACCCCATTTCCGCAGAGGCGTAACCCCATTAACACTTTTTAGACACCTAATAGGTTAGCTAATTATGAAGTGAAAATCTCCCGAAGAGTAATACCTACTCACAGTGAGAATCGGGACTCAACTATCACCGTATGATAACTTGATGGAACCCACTCAAGTCACCACACTTCAGAAGGTATACATATGCCTGGTAAGTTTCCTTTATGTTTGAAACTCCCGATGTGGATTTTTACCCCAAGCGTCTTAGGACCTTGACGAAGATCAAAATATTATAAGTTGCAAGTCAAGTTCAACCCATCATTGTCTTGATTAATCTAGATCCACCCATACTAATTCTTGATGATGGCCAAAATAGCTGTACGACTGTCCTAAATTAATGTATCTCTGTGTGGCAGAAAAGTAACACATAGCTACCATTCACTATGCTTTGACAAAGGCCAAAACACATAGCATGAATACTAGGCGCTGCCCGTCTGAAATGATGGAGGGCTACGGCTGGTGTTTGGCAAAAAACATTTAACGTAATGAACTTGATATCGTTGAAGGAACTCGAGTGGCTTTGGAAAAGGAGTGGTTTAGGCTACGCAGTTAAAAGTAGTAAAATAAACTTTTGCTTAAGAGCGAACTCCCGGTGAAGAGATCAAGGCTCTTACCTCATCGGATGAGGTGTATGATATTCCTAACCGAACATCTTTATGCAAAGCAAAAAAATATGACTTTGGTTTTGAAGAAAACCGAATAGTTTTAAAAATTGGTTCTGACAACATCAATTAGGTTTGTTTTACTTGCATTAAATCTATAACGCGATCTCATCAATTAAAAATATCACACCAAAATAAACAAAAATAGGCACGCACATATATGCCATCTACATTCGTCATAGGGTCCCGTATCTTCATCGTAAGGTTACTTAACTTACGATAAGGCGGCGACAGGACTATCGCGGATGCAAAACATATATAGTGTCTACTATACACACAAACACAACACCATTCGTCTCAAACATGATAATACATCGCAAACACAGAATCACAACAGAAGCAAACTGTAAATCCCCATTCCCATTTATAAAATCTTTCTATATGTTTTCCCAAGTCCCGGAATGTTATCCTTTTTTTCTCGTATTATTTTGTGTGAAATTAGTTGCCTAGATTTTAGTATTTAAAATTTTCCAAAACAAAATAAATATTCATTTAAAATGAAGCCCAGAACTTAATAAATATACAAATTAATTAAACCCCAAAAACCCAGCCCAAACAAAATCTTAAATTAAATAAATAATCCCAAGCCGGCCCAGCCCATTCCCCTAAAGCCTACCCAAACGCCCGCGCCAACCCGACCCGACCCGGCCCGAATCTTCTCCTCTTCCCCACTCGTTCTAATTTTTCCCGCTCCTTTTCATTCCTGCACGTCCCCACATCGTGCCCACGTAGCCCCACGCCCGCGTCGCCGCCCCACATTTCCACGCTCCTCGACCACGACCGCGCGCGCTCCTCAACCCCTCCTCGTCTCTCTAACCCTCTCCCTCATCATTCTCGAACCCTCTCCAACTCCTCTCCTCTCTCTCCAAAAAGATACGTCGAGCTTCGAGCCCTTGAACCCCGACGACGACGACGACTACCACCTCGTCATCCTCCGTCGCTCCTCTCTTCAGAACCCGAGCCCCCACTACTTCACTCCCCTCGCCTAACCCTCACTGCACCACCTCGGCCACCACCTGCACCACGGCTTAAGCTCCTCGCCGACGAGCTCCCCACTGCCCCGTCGACCTCTGCATCCTCTGCATCACCATCACCTCCTCCAAAACCCACACCAAACTCCTCGCCACCCAGCCAGTCCCTGCACCCCCTCACTGCAACCTCATCACCCCGTGCGCCACCGTCGTCGGAGCGACCACCGTCGACCATCGCCGACCCCAGCGCACTCACAGGAGATCCACAGAACCCCACTCCGCTTCCAGCGATCACGAGCCATCCCCCGGGCAACTCCGACGACGAACCCAAGCTCGAGCCGAAGCCGCAAACCCAAACCGTGCTGTTCGTTGCGCGTTCGTGTCGTTGCCGCTGCCGTGCGTCGCCAACGCGTCTCCAGGCAAGTACCCTACTTGCTACATGCTAGATTATTCCGTTACAATTCAAAATACTATTAATTCCATGTTTACAATTCGTGAAAACTTATATGACACAAGTGTTTGACGCAAAACCCGAACGGAAACATTCCATTAAACTGACAGAACTTGATCATATATGCTGGACCGTGTGGCAATGAACCTTGTGTTAAAATTTGACTGGAAAATATAATCGTTATTGACTTGAACGATCACCCCCAATTACACCCGTTAAGACTGAAAATTTTACGCGTCTGAAACTTGTAAAAATCATAATTAATTGTGTACAAATTGAAATGATGCGTTCGAGGGCTCAAATCGAAGCCGACTCGACGACCTAGAACCCCATAAAAGTTTTAAGTTGTTTCTATACTGAAAATACGACAGAAACCGGTTCGGAGAGCGGCTCTGGACTGCAGTCCAGAGCAGCTCTGGCTGTTGATTTCTATCTTGTGATGCTTACCCCTTTGCTGCCTGAACTTGTATGTTGCAGAACCCTATACTTTAGTGAAGTTGAAACAGTTAGAAAAATAACAGAAGTGATTTCACCCCTTTTTACCGCCGTTTACTATTTAAACTGCAATTTAAAAGAACAGGACGTATAGCAGTCCCAAACAGAAACAGAACTGATACCCTAGTGTTGAACAGTGCATAACTTCTGACGTAGAGGTGCGAATGAGAATCCGTCTGGTGTGTTGGAAACCCTATTGAAAAACCTAAATTTTATTCAACTGTAACGTCGCGAAATTCTGATCCCAACAGGGTGAAAATCGTATCGCGAAACGGACGTTCAGTTCAGAAACTGAATTTCCTGCAGCGAACACTTAAATTGAAACGGCTATAACTTGAATACCCGAAATCAGATTGCGATGAAATAAATTTTTCTGAACTTCCGACTGAGTCTACTTGTTACCGTCTTTGTATCGTTTCACTGAATTCTGAACGTATGATTTACTGTAATTTTTATAAGCTCATAAGGTGCATACTAGTTCATATTACACATGACTTGTTAATTGCATAAATGTACATATCTTACCCAACTGCCATACACATAGTGATAGTGCGCGTTATTATTCAGTGTACAATAAATTATCGTGCATGAATGATATTGGTTTAGGAGTGTCAAGTACGCCAATGGAAAAGTGAATGATTCGTGATAGTGAATAATACAGTGAACAGTGACAAAACCGTGTTATTGGTGCATATTTGTACACGACTAGACCATACTCATCAATAGTGTAAACCTGGGGAAAAGGGGGAAATCGAACTGGAAAGAGTATTGTATTTAGCGAGGACAGTGATTTAGAGGATGATCATTCGAACAGCGACTCTTATATATATTAGGTAGGATCTAGCGATCCGGCTGACAGGGTTATGTCCCGGGCGTGTGGGCCGTAGTCTCGGGTATGTACGAGACCCTCGTTAAACATAATCCTCCTTTCCACAATTCGATTTCAAACATGACTTAGAGACTGATAGGGACACAGATCGTACTTTGCATCAGTTAGTAACATAGTGATTACCTGCATTTTACTTCCACTGTTATTACCTTATTTGTCTGTTTCATGTCACTATTATAATATTGCTATTACGTCGCTCTGACGACCTGAGTATGCATGCTCAGATCTCGAGAAAGAACCAGTGCGGGAGTCGGACTTACCCTTCGAGCTAGCGGAGATTTAGTCAGGAGTACCTCTTTCATCTTTTCTGCTTTCCTTAAAGAGACCTTGTAATCGAACTTGGTTAGTAGTTCTTTTCTTGCTTATTTGTAAATTGTGAACAATGAAATTTGATGTAATAATTTAGTGATATATTTCCTTTACTTCTGTGCTTTGTTTACTGATTACCATGTAATGCTAGAAGCCGAAGTGTGACTACGGCGGGATTATTCCTTGACCGTAGGAGCATGGCTGGCCTAGTCATCCCTTGTTTTCCGTATTTTGGGAAGCGGGGCGTGACATGGTTTTGTTGGTATCAGAGCCGTGTTTAGTAGTAAGGGATAACATTAACTACACTTATTACGTTATTTTCGCTTCACTATTCCTGACTTCCATCCTTATATCTAATCATATCCTTTTAAATATCTTCCAGCGATATGACGTCCCCGAACGACCACTCCTCGGACTCAAGTTCTCAGGATCGCACGGAGAGGATACTTAGTGCACTGACGACTCTCGCAGAAGCTCAGGAGAGAAAAACAGACCTACTCGCTGAGGGACTCAGGGCTATTACCGCAATAGGGGGACCCTCCGCCCTCATTACCGCCTCCGAGGGCACTGCTCCACCAGCTTTTTCTGCCAGGGCTGACACCGTGTCAGATTTCCGGAGGTTACATCCAGCGGCATTTACGGGACTAGCCGAACCAGTCGAGGCCGAGCAATGGCTGGTGAATATGGAGAACTTACTGACGGCCGCCAGGGTACCAGATGAAGATAAAGTGAATGTGATAAAGATCCAGTTGGAAGATGAAGCCCGTACGTGGTGGATAGTTGAAGAAAGCAGACTGGAAAGGCTAATTGAATGGAGCAAATTTAAGGAGTGCTTCCTGGACCACTATTTCCCTTCCACCGCCAAGGCAGAGATGGAAGAAAGATTCATCCTACTGAAGCAGAATGGCCGTCCCGTGGACGTATACGCGGCAGAATTCAACCGTCTGAACCGATTTGCTCCGTACATGGTCGCTTCAAAGGCCACCAGGGCCAGACGCTTCTTGCAGGGACTTGATTTCGAACTGCAGCAGTTGATCGCGTCACTTGAGTTGCAGACTTTTGCACAGGTACTCAACACGGCGAGAATTCAGGAGAACCTGATCAACAAATTCAGGAATCCCCCAGTTGTTCCAGCACGCACCCATGCACCAACTCGAGGAGTCATACCAGTTCACAGGCCAGGAACGACACAGATGAAGCGTCCGTTCATGCCCCAGCATCGCCCCCAGAGCAAGAACGTAGTTTGCGACTACTGCAACAGAGATGGGCACACCCAGAAGCACTGTCGCCGCGCCAAGGGACGGTGTTTGATTTGCGGATCCAGTCAGCACAGAATTAGCGGTTGCCCTGAGCGAGCAGAGTTATAGGGAGGGTCTGGACCGCAGCCGCAGAGATCACAGGAGCAGAGGCAACCCTACACAGGCCGCGGTCAGGGACGGGTTTTCACCTTGACCGCCGAGGAGGCAGAGGCTTCAGGCGAAGTTGTCACAGGTATTCTACTCGTACATTCCATGCCAGCTAGAGTACTATTTGATTCTGGAGTATCGCACTGTTTCATATCTGCGCATTTCGTTGATACACACTCCATACCACATGAACCATTAACCAAGGGCTGGGAAATACATACGGGTAATAATGTTATAGTATCTAGTCGAGAATGTAGATCATGTCCAGTTGTAGTGTGTGGCAGGGAATTCTATGCGAATTTCCTTTTGATCGGGACAGGCAGCTATGATGCAATTCTCGGGATGGATTGGATGAGTACCTTCCATACAGTTATTGATTACCGAGCAAGAAATGTGATCTTCCATATTCCCAATCACCCGGAGTTTACTTTCGAAGGCGGGAGCGAATCTTTGGAGCCAGCCAAGTATAGAGCCAAGCCAAAAGAGTTGACAGCTATGGAGATTGACGAGAGCCCAGCCCCAGAGATTGTTCAGGACTTTCTTTACGTGTTTCCTGAAGATTTACCAGGTCTACCACCTCCACGCGTCTTGGAATTCTCGATCGATTTGACTGCAGGTACACCACCAGTTTCCAAGGCCTCGTACAGAATGGCACCGGTTGAGTTAGCAGAATTGAAGAAGCAAATCGAAGAACTCTTGGAGAAGGGATTTATCCGGCCAAGCGTCTCACCGTGGGGTGCACCAGTTCTGTTAGTGAAGAAGAAAGATGGTTCGCTGCGGATGTGTATAGACTATCAAGAGCTGAACAAAGTCACAATAAAGAACAAGTACCCAATTCCGCGCATCGACGACCTATTCGATCAGTTAAGTGGGGCCAAGGTATTTTCGAAGTTGGATCTCCGTTCTGGTTATCATCAAATCAGAGTAGCAGCCGAGGATGTATGCAAGATGGCTTTCAGGACCCGATACGGACATTATGAGTTCCTGGTGATGCCGCTCGGTGTTACCAATGCTCCAGCGATATTTATGGATTTGATGAACAGGGTGTTTGCAAGGTACTTGGACAAGTTTGTCATTGTATTTATCGACAACATACTAGTCTACTCGAAGACCCGGGAGGAGCATGTTGAGCATTTGCGCATGATTCTATAAATTCTTCGGGAAGAGAAGTTGTATGCAAAATTGAGCAAGTGTGAATTCTGGCTCGACAAGGTTCGGTTCTTGGGACACATTGTTTCGGGCGAAGGCATCTCAGTGGACCCGGCAAAGATAGAATCTGTCAGAGATTGGCCAACACCAAAGTCAGTGGCCGAAATCAGAAGCTTTCTGGGACTGGCAGGATATTATCGGCAGTTCGTCCAAGACTTTTCAAGAATCGCTGAACCGTTGACGAGGCTGACACGGAAGGATGTACCTTTTGTGTGGACAGAGAAGTGTACCCGGGCATTCGAGTCACTAAAGCAGAAGTTAACCACGGTGCCCATTCTTACAGTACCAGATGATTCCGGTGGTTTGGTGATACATAGTGATGCCTCAGGGAAGGTCTTAGGCTGTGTTCTGATGCAGCACGGTCGGGTGGTTGCTTACGCCTCTCGACAACTGAGAAATCACGAAAGGAACTACCCTATGCATGACTTGGAGTTAGCTGCAGTTGTTTTTGCATTGATGATTTGGAGGCACTATCTATTGGGCGAGAAGGTGGAAGTGTACACGGATCACAAAAGTCTGAAGTACGTCTTCATACAGAAGGAACTAAACATGAGGCAACGCCGATAGCTAGAACTGATGGCAGATTACGACTTGGACCTTCAGTATCACCCGAGGAAAGTAAATGTTGTACTAGATGCTCTCAGTCGCAAGCCAGAAGTCATGATGTTGACCAGTCAGAGGAGCATCATTGAGGATTTTCAGAGACTCGAGCTTGAGGTCATCACACCGAGCGCAATCATTCAATTTTGGCAACTACAGGTGCAGTCTTCCCTTGTGGATCGCATCAAGGCGGCACAAGCGGATGATCCTCGATTGCAAAAGTTCAGAGCGCAAGTAGAAGCCGGGCTGAGAACGGACTTAATCATACATGAAGATGGTTCTCTGAGATTCGGTAGCAGACTCTGCGTACCCAAGGAAGATGTTCGAGAAGAGGTACTGACTGAGGCGCATAGTTCAGCTTATTCTGTACATCCGGGAGGTATGAAGATGTATCGGGACCTAAAGCAGCATTTTTGGTGGAACGGGATGAAGCGGGAAATTGCGTGGTTTGTATCCAGGTGCTTAGTATGCCAGCAGGTGAAGGCGGAACATCAGAGGACAGCAGGATTATTACAACCGCTTCCGATACCAGAATGGAAGTGGGAGCATATTACTATGGATTTCGTGACGGCCTTACCACGGAGCCCTAGGGGCAACAACGCCATTTGGGTTATCGTCAACCACCTCACGAAAGTTGCACACTTCTTACCTTTTCGAGTGGGACAGTCGACAGAATCACTGGCAGAGAGATATATGAAGGAGATAGTACGACTTCACGGAGTTCCGGTCAGCATTGTGTCAGATCGAGACACCAGATTTGTTTCGCACTTCTGGAGGAGCTTACAGGAGAGTTTGGGTACCCACCTCAAGTTCAGTACAGCTTATCAACCACAGACGGACGGTCAATCCGAGCGTACGATTCAGACGCTCGAGGATATGTTGAGGGCCTGCATGTTGGACTTTTAGGGTTCCTGGGAAGACTATCTGCATCTAGTCGAGTTTTCTTACAACATTAGTTATCAGGCTAGCATCCAGATGGCTCCTTTCGAAGCACTTTACGAGGGGAATTGTCGATCCCCAGTTTGTTGGGATGATGTGGGACAACGAAGATTACTAGGTCCCGAGCTCATTGTTCAGACAGTCGACAAGGTCCAAATAATCAGGCAGCGCATTAAGACGGCTCAGGATCGACAGAAGAGTTGGGCGGATACCAGCAGGAGAGCACTGGAATTTGAAGTCGGAAATCACGTATTCCTGAAGATTTCCCCTACCCCCGGAGTTATCAGGTTTGGAGGTCATGGGAAACTCAGTCCCCATTTCATCGGACCTTTTGAGGTGTTAGAGCGAGTAGGAGAGGTGGCCTATCGACTTGCCTTGCCTCTATCACTAGCTGGTGTGCACAATACCTTCCACGTGTCTCAGTTGCGGCATTACATTCGGGATGAGAGCCATGTTCTGGACTATTCGGAGTTAGCTTTGGGTACCGACCTATCCTACGAGGAGCAGCCCACCACCATCCTCGACCGCAGAAAGAAAGTGCTGAAGAACAAGGTCATTCCGTTGGTCCGAGTGTCTTGGGGCGGTCGTTCCCCAGGAGAATCTACCTGTGAGCAGGAGGAAGATATCCGTGCACATTTTCCACATCTCTTTGTTTAGTACTTTTGTTTCATTGTATCCTTATTAAATTTCGAGGACGAAATTTTTGTAAGGGGGTATGATGTAAATCCCCGTTCCCATCTATAAAATCTTTCTATATGTTTTCCCAAGTCCCCGAATGTTATCCTTTTTTTCTCGTATTATTTTGTGTGAAATTAGTTGCCTAGATTTTAGTATTTAAAATTTTCCAAGACAAAATAAATACTCATTTAAAATGAATCCCGGAACTTAATAAATATACAAATTAATTAAACCCCAAAAACCCAGCCCAAACAAAATCTTAAATTAAATAAATAATCCCAAGCTGGACCAGCCCATTCCCCTAAAGCCTACCCAAACGCCCGCGCCAACCCAACACGACCCGACCCGACTCTACTCCTCTTCCCCACTTGTTCTAATTTTTCCCGCTCCTTTTCATTCCTGCACGTCCCCACGTCGTACCCACGTCTCCCCACGCCCGCGTCGCCGCCCCACGTTTCCACGCTCCTCGACCACGACCGCGCGCGCTCCTCAACCCCTCCTCGTCTCTCTAACCCTCTCCCTCATCACTCTCGAACCCTCTCCAACTCCTCTCCTCTCTCTCCAAAAAGATACACCGAGCTTCGAGCCCCTGAACCCCGACGACGACGACTACCACCTCATCATCCTCCGTCGCTCCTCTCTTCAGAACCCGAGCCTCCACTACTTCACTCCCCTCGCCTAACCCTCACTGCACCACCTCGGCCACCACCTGCACCACGGCTTAAGCTCCTCGCTGACGAGCTCCCCACTGCCCCGTCGACCTCTGCATCCTCTGCATCACCATCACCTCCTCCAAAACCCACACCAAACTCCTCGCCACCGAGCCAGTCCCTACACCCCCTCACTGCAACCTCATCACCCCCTGCTGCATCGTCGCCGGAGCGACCACCGCCGACCATCGCCGACCCCAGCGCACTCACAGGAGATCCACAGAACCCCACTCCGCTTCCAGCGATCACGAGCCATCTCCCGGACAACTCCGACGACGAACCCAAGCTCGAGCCGAGGCCGCAAACCCAAACCGTGCCGTTCATTGCGCGTTCGTTCCGTTGCCGCTGCCGTGCGTCGCCAACGCGTTTCCAGGCAAGTACCCTACTTGCTACATGCTAGATTATTCCGTTACAATTCAAAATACTATTAATTCCATGTTTACAATTCGTGAAAACTTATATGACACAAGTGTTTGACGCAAAACCCGAACGAAAACATTCCATTAAACTGACAGAACTTGATCATATATGCTGGCCCGTGTGGCAATGAACCTTGTGTTAAAATTTGACTGGAAAATATAATCGTTATTGACTTGAACGATCACCCCCAATTACGCCTGTTAAGACTGAAAATTTCGCGCGTCTGAAACTTGTAAAAATCATAATTAATTGTGTACAAATTGAAATGATGCGTTCGAGGGCTCAAATCGAAGCCGACTCGACGACCTGGAACCCCATAAAAGTTTTAAGTTGTTTCTATACTAAAAATACGACAAAAACCGGTTCGGAGAGCGGCTCTGGACTACAGTCCAGAGCTGCTCTGGCTGTTGATTTCTATCTCGTGATGCTTACCCCTTTGCTTCCTGAACTTGTATATTGTGGAACCCTATACTTTAGTGAAGATGAAACAGTTAGCAAAATAACAGAAGTGATTTCACCCCTTTTTACCGCCGTTTACTATTTAAACTGCAATTTAAAAGAACAGGACGTATAGCAGTCCCAAACAGAAACAGAACTGATACCCTAGTGTTGAACAGTGCATAACTTCTGACGTAGAGGCGCGATTGAGAATCCGTATGGTGCGTTGGAAACCCTATTGAAAAACCTAAATTTTATTCAACTATAGCATCGCTAAATTCTGATCCCAACAGGGAGAAAATTGTATCGCGAAATGGACGTTCAGTTCAGAAACTGAATTTCCTGCAGCGAACACTTAAATTGAAACGGCTGTAACTTGAATACCCGAAATCCGATTGCGATGAAATAAATTTTTCTGAACTGCCGACTGAGTCTACTTGTTACCGTCTTTGTATCGTTTCACTGAATTCTGAACGTATGATTTACTGTAATTTTTATAAGCTCATAAGGTGCATACTAGTTCATATTACACATGACTTGTTAACTGCATAAATGTACATATCTTACCCGACTGCCATACACATAGTGATAGTGCGCGTTATTATTCAGTGTACAATACATTATCGTGCGTGAATGATATTGGTTTAGGAGTGTCAAGTACGCCAATGGAAAAGTGAATGATTCGTGACAGTGAATAATACAGTGAACAGTGACGAAACCGTGTTATTGGTGCATACTTGTACACGATTAGACCATACTCATCAATAGTGTAAACCTGGGGAAAAAGGGGAAATTGAACTGGAAAGAGCATCGTATTTAGCGAGGACAGTGATTTAGAGGATGATCATTCGAACAGCGACTCTTATATATATTAGGTAGGATCTAGTGATCCGGCTGACAGGGTTATGTCCCGGGTGTGTGGGTCGTAGTCTCGAGTATGTACGAGACCCTCGTTAAACATGATCCTCCTTTCCACAATTCGATTTCAAACATGACTTAGAGACTGATAGGGACACAGGTCGTACTTTGCATCAGTTAGTGACATAGTGATTACCTGCATTTTACTTCCACTGTTATTACCTTATTTGTCTGTTTCATGTCACTATTATAATATTGCTATTACGTCGCTCTGACGACCTGAGTATGCATGCTCAGATCTCGAGAAAGAACCAGTGCAGGAGTCGGACTTACCCTTCGAGCTAGCGGAGATTTAGTCAGGAGTACCTCTTTCATCTTTTCTGCTTTCCTTAAAGAGACCTTGTAATCGAACTTGGTTAGTAGTTCTTTTCTTGCTTATTTGTAAATTGTGAACAATGAAATTTGATGTAATAATTTAGTGATGTATTTCCTTTACTTCTGTGCTTTGTTTACTGATTACCATGTAATGCTAGAAGCCGAAGTGTGACTACGGCGAGATTATTCCTTGACCGTAGGAGCATGGCTGGCCTAATCATCCCTCGTTTTCCGTATTTTGGGAAGCGGGGCGTGACACAAACACTATGAATTAGAGAGTATACTAGGCATTCTGTGTTTCATTTAAGCCATGAATAAGACACGGATTCAACGGTCATGTGAATAGCCAAACCCTAGTCTTTAGACCTCTACGAGTGCGGCAAGCAGTCCCGCCAATTCTAGAATGGGATGACCCGTTCTCAACTCCATGAGATGGTCATCTGTTGCCTCCTAGAACCTGGCTACTTGAGCACTCCTCCTGGGTCTATCCTAGGTACAAGAGATGAATCAAATATAATACAAAGGCGACACAACCTCAACCCGAAAGTTCCTCTCAAAAGAATATACATCAAGCAGTGACGACAGTCCACATGTCGGACGCTCGCCCCGCATTATGAATATACAAATGTAAATATAAAACTCTTATCTCGCAAAAACCCCGGCTATTCACGACGACGACCGCAACTATCCTAATCCAAATAAACACATAACTAACAAATATTTGCAACCCCATCTAATCGACCTATAGCAATTAAACGACGCACATAAAAACAAATACGAAACACAAGATATAAATGATGCAAAAGTTTCGATTTAAAACTTTCCATGTTGCCCGAATACAAAAATAACACCATGTGAAATCTGAGCAAAATCAAACATAATCAAAAATCAAGTTTTTATGATAGCAAGCTACTGGAAAAAAAAAGGGACCAGATGCCACAAAAAAACCACCACCGTTGGGAAAATTGGCAATTCTAGCTGTTTTTCTTGGGAATTGGGTCCTCGTTTTTCTACATTAGTTCTTATATCTCATGAGATGATCTTTGCACTTCTTTAAAAAAATTTAGAGATCAAAACAAAATTGACAGAAACTTGATTTTCAATTTTTGAAAATACGGAAATTTTTAGTTTCGAAATGTAAATATCGTCTAAATCTAGTTCTAATGTTTGGGTGGTTTTGATACCATGTAGGTAGACACTCGTGCTCGTGCCGCAAACTAGCGACCATGTGGAATACAAAACGAAAATTTTCTAAACTGGAGCACGAACACTACAATCTAGAATCAAATCTAAACACTAAACTAGAAACTATATGAAGGAGTTTAGCTACTAGGTTAGTGATAACAAACTTTGTAGTCGTGTCTTTCGTCTTCTTTCCCACTTCCTCAACTCCTAGGTCCTCGGGAACGAGCTTGGGAGTCGGTCTTCCTTGTCGAAGATGATCTATCTCGAAAGTATCCTAGCTAAGGGTTTAGTTTCACAAGTGAAGCAACTAGTGATCAAAACTTGATAGGAATTGATCACTAGATTGATATAATGGCTAATCTCTAAATTTTCTCTCATAATCTTTTTCCAAACTCAACTTAGGAAAAACCAAGAGAGAAAGAAGAAAGAAACTTGGGTGTTTGTTTTACAAGTATGGCATCTCAAGAAAAACCTTCATCTCACACTCTCTTTTCTTTTCTTTTCTTATTTGAATATGAGTGGATTGTGACTCACCATGGTGAGTCACAAGTTCCACCATATTCTTTAAGAAACTAGAAAGAAAAGAGAGTTGTAGAGAATGCCACCTCATTGTACACATATACATATGTATATGTACATATATAAATATATATACAAATACACTAATACAAGTATACGCTATAAATACATACATCCGTATTTGTATCAAAATACGAATACCCGTATTTGTATCAAGAAATAAATACACGTATTTATACAAATACTTGTATTCGTATAAATATCATATTCTGTCAAAATACGAATACCGAAAAGAGAGATACTAAAAGATATATATAATACTAGCTCATATTTAATCCAAAAGGTGATAACCTGGGTATCTTTCAAACCGGCTAGTATTAATAAACTGTCCGATTAAAATTGCGTATACAAAAACACGTGTTTTAATTGAACCTGAGTACGTATAAAAATACGTACATTACATCGTTTCGCCCGAGCTGGAAAACCCTCTGTGTGGGACTCTAAAGACTCGACAATACATTGGCAGTGGGTTTAACCACAAGCGTGTCAGCGGCACTAGCTGTACGTAACGGTTACCCAGATATTGAACGAAAGGAAGGTCGATAAGCAAACTTGTCCATATCCCTACTGAGCCTGAAAGTGACAGTCTCCGTATAGTCTGGTCTGTTCATCTAGGAGTATCACATATCGGGTCTAGGGGGTGGATAAAATCAGACCCCTAATAACGCGATAAGTCGTGTCGGTATAAAGCCCATCACCCACTGTGAAACTACTGATCCAAATCAGTAATTCTCGTCCACATCGGCCGATGATTTCTGGTGATGGCTATCCGTACACATCGCGACATCTACCCCCAATACCGGGAGAGACGAATCCTCGACGATCGGCTCACTGCCTCCATATGGCTCGGGACTGTACCCAACTAAATCCTATTTGCACGACTCAGTAGAGCTGTGGTAGGGTAGTAATCAACGCACAGCGGAAGCTCACACGAGACAAATAACGATCTCAGGTCAACAGACTAATCTGTACTCATGTCACCAGAGAACTGCTATCTGACAATAAGTATAATACCATCTACCATGTTCCCGGTGAGTCTGTCCAATGTAACTCATAACACAATGAGCACCTGTATACTATCTTTGGTGACTAACCGACACCAATGGCTGTGAGACCGGCCATCACCCCTCGTCGGGGTCAAGAAACGTATACACTAGTCTATTCTAGAATATCGATACCCAGTCTCAATATTCCTACGATTATGGACATTTAAGGATTTGTTTATAGACTGCCCAGTTCTCACAAGTGTGATCGCCATAATAACCCTGGTAGTCAAGCATGAATCCTATGGGCTCTATCAACATGTAATAGTGATATGTAATACCACATAATACATATACATGATAATAAAGATGAACCATATGGCATACTATCATATCGAGTAAGACTGTTCTACCCGTACAGGTCCTCCCTCAATCATCATAATCGCCTGCCTACGATTACAATAATTGCCTTGAGGGCACTATATTCAACGGGGACTTGCATCATATGATGATGACCCTAAGCCATGGAAAGTGATGACTTCCGATTGATGGCTGGATTCCGAGTTTTCCTAGTTGGAGTCCATGCACTGCAACAAATTATAGACTTTGTTGGGTGCTCTTGAAAGGGTAAAACCCATAAGGAGCAAGTAGATATTTCGAGATCGGTACAAATGGAAATGTACTGACCTAATAAGGTTTGACTTGTAGTAAAAAAATTTCATCAAATACCCGTTGAGGATTGTGATGAAACTATTATTTTAGTGTCTGTGCTAAAGTCCATACAGATATAATTTGCCACTGCTGTTTTTTCATGACTGTGATATCTGGCAGATGGATGACTATAATATTGTTATAAATTGGATTTACAAGTGTACATGTATATGACTTTACCAGAGTGTTATCTTAGTCAGTGGGAGCAGTGGTAAGTATGCAAGTTGCTTAAATTTATCTTTAGACTAAAGCAGACATAGCGGAAATGGATCGTCTGTTTTGATGTCACGATCAAAGTGTTTGACTTCGTCAAAATGAGAGATGAACCTGGTATTTGAAAGAAGGTAGTAGGGAGTGTTGTTAGATTCCTCATATGGTATTTGGATGACATACTCATGATAGGAAGTGATGTTCTTATACTACAATCGGTAAAACAATGGTGGTCACAAGCATTTCTCCATACAAAATATGGATGTTGATCCTAGAGAAACATAGGGTAGTAAAGAAGAGCATTTGATATTCTTGGTGTATGGTAATGACAGCATCCTGAAGAAGGTGGTTACCGATTCTAGATTCCTATAGGAGACAGAGCATCTGTCGTGGGTTATACAGCTTACCCTCTTTTGAGAAGCAGTATATTGGAAGAGTTCCAAGTGGGATACTGAGCTAGTCGTGGCGCTAGATACTGAATGTGAATCAACAAAAGATACCGCCTGAGAATTCGCTGGATATAATTGTTCATTTATGAACATGATCCCATCGTCAGTCCAGACAAATACTAAGGCAGGTATCGCTCAGTTCGGGAGATATTTGATCTCCACGAAGTTGAGATTCAGGGAGAAACAGAGAGATGTGTTGTGCCGGGTCCACTCACTGAGGCTGGTTCTCGAACACAGTTTACGAAACTGTTAGTACAGAAGTTGGGTGTGTGATACCGCAATAATTGGCCTTAAGTGCAAGTGGGAGATTGTTGGTTATAGGTGCCATCAAGGCAATTATTGTAATTGAAAGAGGACCTAGACGAGAGAGCAATCTTACTCCAGATGATAATATGCTTTCTGGTTTGTCTTTATCTTTTATGTGATGCGTTTTATTCGCTATCACGTATCGTTTAGACATAAGATAAAGCCCTAAGATTTTGCTTGACTACCAGGACGGTGATGGAGATCATATTGGTGGAGCCTAGGTAGTCGATAAGCACATCCTTAAATGTTCCTAGTCGTAGGAGTATCGAGACTGGGCATCGGTACTCCAGTTTAGACCGGTGTGTACGTTTCCTGATCCGGTTGGAAAGCGATAGCTGATCCTGCAGCTATTGGTGTTTGACATTAAGGATTGTATATAGGTGCTTATTGGATGAGTCACTGGACGGACTCGCCGAGAACTCCTAGTTGGTAATATACCAATATCAGATAGCAGTTCTATGGTGATATGAGTTTAAGATAGTCCCTAAGGACCTGAGATCGCCATATTGCCTCATGTGTGTTCCTACTATACTTAGACTTCTACTCTACAGTGGCTTAAAGGAGTCATGTAAACAGGTTTTTGTTGGGTATAGTCCCGAAGTACGTAAAGGCAGTGAGCGGTCGAGAGGATTCATCTCTCTCGGTATATGGAGTTGAAGTCACGCTGTGCAGGACATGACTACAACCACAAGTCGATAACTATCGCAGTGGAGATAAACCGATAAGTGTTATCAGTTGTATCTCTGGTTGGTTATGAGTCCTCTGTCGCACGACTTATCGAATTATTGAGGTTTGACAGATTCCAAACCCTATATCTGATATGCGATACTTTTAGATAAAGAGACCGGAGTGTACGGTAATGTCGCAGATAGACTTTGCAGGGTTCGGATGAGCTTGCTCGTTGACCTTCTTTCGATCAATACCTGAGTAGCCAGTACGTGTAGCTAGTACCGCTGATGTGCTTGTGGGCTATGGATATGATCCCAACCTACTGCCTACGTCTTGTCTAGTCTTTAGAGCCCCACACAGAGGTTTTCCAGCACATGTGAAACGATTTAGGACACGTATAGAGATACGTGCAGGAGTTCGATTAAACGCGTGTATTTGATACACGCATTTTAATCGGGTGTTAATTGATATTAGCCGGTATTTATATGATATAACCAGATTATTAAATCAAGTGTTGATTTAATAATTAAATATATATTTATATATTTATATATTTATATATTAACCAATATTATTCTCACTTTATTATTTTCTTCTCTTCATTAATATTTATATTTGATATAAATATTGTGACATGTATTTTAATACATATGAGATGGGTATATAAGACTTACATGGTTTAAATGAGAACATTTCTATTCTTTCATTTATTTCAAAATGGTAATGAGTCATGAAAAATGGATGCTTGTAGACTTCTTTAGTTTCTTCTTCGATGACTCATTTTACACATTGATTTGTTCTCATCTAAAATATTATGTTCTTCATATTCTCATCTCCTCCATTGCTAGCTTTCTTGATTTTCTTCAAGTGAGAAAGTAGAAAAAGAAAAGAGAAATTAAGTGAGCTAATCATTCTACATCTCCTACTAATCATCCTCAGTAAGTTTAATTAGTGGGTTGTTTCATTTTGATGAGATCAATTTGAAACTAAAACTTGTGTTAGAGTTATCTCAAGGTGGATCATCGAGCAAATTTGTTCCAGATTTCGTGGAGACTAGCCGGAGTCCAAGAAGAGTTGGCTAACGCGCTACAAAAGTTGTAGTTTCTTTAAACTTGTAGAATTAGCTCACTATTTTTGTTGCATGTTATAGTTTTTGTTCATGATAATATATTTGCTTGTAGTTGCTCTCTATATTTTTAAAATTATCGCTTCCGCCATGTTATAAACGCTATTGTAGAGAGTATAGCGAATTTACATTTACCACTCCATATTTCATATGAAGTCTTAGACACAGATTTGGCTGGAACCTGATTCAATAGGTATGCCGCTGTCTGAAGCGCATATCCTTAGAATAAAAGAGACAATTCAGCATTACTCATCATGGAGCGAACCATATCCAAAAGGGTGAGGTTACTCTGCTCCGATACACCGTTGTGCTGTGGTGTATACGGAGGAGTAAGCTGAGAGAGAATACCATTCTTTTTTAGATAGTCTAGGAACTCTGTGTTCAATTACCCCCATCCTCGATCAGATCGAAAGATCTTAATACTTTTGTCAGTCTGATTTTCTACTTCATTCTTATATTTCTTGAATTTCTCAAAAGGTTCAGATTTGTGTTTTATCAGAAATACATATCCGGACCTAGAGAGATCATTAGTAAATGTAATGAAGTACGAGAACCCACCCTTCACATGTGTAGACATTTGACCACATACATCACTGTGTATGAGTCCTAAAAACTCTGTAGCTCTCTCTCCGTGTCCCGTAAACGAAGTTTTGATCATCTTTCCTTTAAGACAAGACTGACAAATTTTCGTAAGATGATAATTTGAACGAATTCGCAAATCAATCCTTATGCAACCTGGCTAGTCTTTTCTCATTGATATGACTAAATCTACAATACTACAAGTAGGATTCGTTCATATCTGAAAACTTTCTCTTGCGTGTATTTTGTATATTAAAAACCATCTTTTGATTAAGAACATAGATACCATTGCACAATATGTCTTCTGCAACCAATACCTGATTGAGCTAAATGTTCATGATATTTTTATTTAGAACAAATTTATATCCTTCTTTATATAGTAAAGAAACTGATAAAATATTGCAAAGTATAGAAGGTACATAGTAGCAATTGTTCAAAATCATAGTGTTGCTACTTGGCAACACCATGTGATATTCACCGACGGCTGCATAATCAACTTATGCTCTATTCTCTACTTTGACAGACATATCACCCGGTCAAACCATTCTACTTTTTCTCAGTCCTTATAATAAATTACATGTATGAGATCCTTATCCGGTATCTAGTACCCAGAAGGTAGAGCTGACCGAAAAATAGTTCTAAATAACAAAAACTCCCGAAGAAGATACATTAGAATGCTTATCTTTCATTAGGGTCATATAGAAGCCCTTGTTATCCTCTTTCCCTTACTCATATTCGTGACAGTTGTCACAAGTTAGAACCGAATCAATGTTCTCCAGCCTAGTGTAATAAGCCGATTCGGTCAAATCATACATTTTATTATCTTGATTAAGGAGTGACATACTTGCTACCTGCAGAGAGAGAAAAAACACTCAACGTATACTCTTGCAAGATTATATTATTTTTTAATTTATCTAATCACGATAGCTCTCACTGTTTTCTCGAATTCCCCTTCAAACCTTAAAAGGAAAACTACTCGGGATCATATACACCTTACAAGTTCGCTAACCGTTCGGCTAGGCCAGTGTTGGTGCTCCGAGAGAGGCTCCCCGTATTTTCGTACGGACTTAATTAAATTACCTCGTTTCCGCAGAGATATAACCCCGTTAACACCTTTCTAGTCACCTAATGGATTAACTAGTTGTGAAGTGAAAATCTCCCGAGAGTAATCCTACTTATCAGTGGGAATCGGAACCTAGCTATCATTGTGTGATAACTTTGATGGAAGCCGACCAAAATTACCACACTGCAGAAAGAATGAATACACTTTACAAGTTTCCTTTATATTTGAAACTCTCGATATGGTTTTTGCTCCAAGCGACTTATGGCCTTGGTAAAGGTCAACAAATCATAAGTCATAAGTTAAGTTCAAGCCGTCATTATCCTGGATTACATTAGACCCACCCATATGTCCCTTGGCACAGGTCAATAAAGTCATACAACTATCCTAACTAATCGCATCAACATGCAACAGAAAAGCAATACTTAGCTACTGAACACTACGTCTTGGTAAAGGTCAACAAACGCAACACGAATACTAAGTTCTACTACTAATTTGAAATGACGGACGGTTACGGCTGGTTTTTGGTGAAAAACCTTTAATGTAATGAATTTGATATCATTGAAAGAACCGAGCATTTTTAAAAAGCAATGGTTTATGCTCCGGTTTTAAAACGAGTGGTTTTGAAGGAAATCGAGTGATTTATATAGTAACACAAATTTTTGTTTAAGAGCGAAATTCCCGTGAAAGGATCAAAGCTCTTTCCTCATCGAATGAGACGCAGAATATTCCTAACCGAATATCTCTATTTTAACAATTTAGATAACTCCAAAAATGAAAATGATTTTAAGTTTCAAATTCTGTGAAAAAGATGACACTCCCCGTAATAAGGTTGAAGATGAAAATAGAAAAAGGAGTCTCGTGATTTTCAAAGGAAAAGAAAGAGGAAACACATTTATAACTCAAATTCTGATTAAAACAATCTAACCCTAATTAAATTCGGATGAAATATAGATAAAATGGTTTTTTGGGTTAATATAGAAGTTTAAGGGTGAAATTTGAAAATATAAAATTTTAGGGGTGAAATTTAAAATTATGTAAATTTGAGGGGAGATATAAAAAAATCCATATATATAAAGGGTTTTTTTAACCGGAGCAAAATGCCCATGGGTTTTTACAGCATGGCAATTGGTTGTGGATTTTCGACAATTTACCCTTTTTTCTTTTATATACTGCGGAGTGATCTGTTACAAACCAGTTCACATTTTTAAAACAGGAATTCTCGATCCACAATATATTTGAACGATCCAATTCAATCCGTTCAAGTTGATCACCCTACCAATATAAAAAATCAAAGAAATTGAAAACTTCTAACTCATGCATCGAATGGGAGCAAAATGAACGCCTTTCTATAAAGCAACATAAACTTAATCTGCTGCATGGTTTAGATATCTTCAAATCCTTTGATTTTTCACACATAAAGATGAAGATAGGGTAATCAACTTGAACGGATCAGATCATTCAAATATATCGTAAATCGAAAGTTCTCGTGTTTAAAAAGCGCAAACCGGTTTGCAATAGATCACTTCTCTATATATAAAAGAAAAAGGGATAATTGTCAAAAAGCCCCCGGTCAATTTTCGCGCTGTCAAAAAACCCCTAAGGCCTTGGTCTTGTTAAAAAGACTCTCGGCCCAATTAAAACCACATGCTATACCTTGGACCGTTTATGATTTCGTATATCCCAATAATTCTCCTGCATTCGTATATCCCAATAATTCTCCTGCATGTGTGCTTTGAAAGCTTGTACACGTCAGATACCATACAAATGACTTGTCTGAAGACTTACCTGTAATATTTAGAGACTTTTCTGTAATATCTATTTTGTTTTCATTTTCCACTCCAAATATACCCTTTTATCCACAAAAATTTATTTTTCCGCCAAATATACTTCTTTTCCATCAAAACCTGTAAAATATCTTTCTGCTTTCATGTTACATCTAAACAGTTGCATGCGATATACTAAATTGCTGCGGCAAATATCATCACGAAGCAATAAACAAACGATAAAGAGAAGCAAACAAATAAACAAAGGTAATAGAAGTAAAGCACAAACAAAAGACACAAGATTTAGGTGGAAAACACTTACGGGAAAAACTACGGACGAAAGAGAATCACTTTACTAATCGAATAAATATGGAGGGTTACACGGTGGATGAACTCTCACAAAATTCCTAACAAAGAACCCTAACATTTTCTCTCTTAATTCTAATTTCAAAAGGGTTAAACCATTTAGGGTTGCAAACTACAATATATATAGTATAGACAAATCGGAATAAAACTAGGATTTCCAAATATCCAGTCTAAAACATCGGCAGTCGTCTGAAGAATAACACGGCTGACGTCGGCCCAAAATGCAAAGCGGGGCTAGACGTCCGAAAAAGACTTGTCAGATGTCTGCCCAAAATATTCCCAAACTACAGAGCGTCGACAGACGTCTTAAGCTTAAGCTTAAACTATAGACGTCTATCCCCTTGCTGGAAGCGAATCTGAAACTAGGACAAAACTCCATGAAATGCCGAATTTGATTAGGAAACTTCTGAGGATAAGAATTCGGAGCGAACTTAACATAAATTTTGCAATTTTTTAGCAAGGCTGAATATTCATTCCAGCTACTGCACTCTGCTTTTGATATGCAATTTTTAGGAATTTTGCAATTACCAAACAAACAAATATATATATATATATATATATATATATATATATATATTTCCAACACTAACAGTTTTCGCCCTACCTTGCAAAACTTTGAGGCTCCGCGGATGTCTCTGTCTACAGTTAAACTTTGTTAACCATTCTAGGAATACATTGATTCCATACATTTGAATGTTTCGAGGACGTCACTCCAGACAATTTACAAACTTCAAGCACATTTCTTCATCCTGTCCTTTGTGGCTAGAATTTTAATTGTTAATTTACCACAATATTCTAAGCATCCAATGTGTAGAGGATGAGGCAGCAATCCAAAGGGTGAACAAAAATAGCATCGGATCCATCCTCGAAATGCCTTGTTGGATCTTCCTTGATGTCCCGGCCATTCAAGAAATGTGAGAAGCAAATGAATGATCATCAAGCGTGTAATAACTCGCAAAAATACCAAGTCTGCAACATCAACCTCAACACATAAATTGATGCAAATTTTTAGCTAGAGAATGATGCACGTTATTCACACAAACAAGAATTCTAGCAGTAATAGTTTCGCTCAATTCTTCACAGATGGTCAATAGATCTATTAGAATTTGATATTTGAAATATTGAGCTTATATGAATGAAGGAGCTTTCAGTATACTTTGGATTCCATCTAAAAGGTCTAAACCATTTGGTGAGACACTTATACAAGCCCAACACACAGAATATCAAACTCGAACAAGATCTTTCTGAAAATTCTAACTAAATGCAAACTTCTTGCAGTTATACCAACATATCTAAGATTTCTGAAGCAGCCCATGTTAATTCAATTATACTAATCAAGATACCAAATCAAATAAGAACAAGAGAGCAAATAATTGTTGTCATACAAGCTAATCTCCGGTGAGGAAAAAAATACATTAATACAAATCAAGATCTTGGCATCACATAAATATGAATACCACCCCAATGCATTCATTTAGTTCATGAAAAAATCATGCCCGTCTTCAGCATGAAAAATGCTGAATACGACCCGAATTAGGAGACGCTTCCTTAATATTCTTAATGCAATAGCCAAAAAAGTTTAATAAGAATCTGCACTTTGATATATTATTTATCCCAGCAATTAGCTCACGAGATGAAAAACGATACCGTGTTAAGCTGCTTCTTCTACAAGGACGAAGAGTGGTCTATCCCCTAATTTCTCACGGCCCTGCAAGAGTGAATAGATCATTTTACAATACAGCATGTTAGAAGTGGATAACAAAACATTAAAGCTTTAAAAGTAAAAATAAAAAATATAACAAGCAATGGTCGAGTTTGACTCTGTGAATGCAAAAGCCGGGTTGATGGTTTCATATATGCAAGCATAACACAAACTGATCTGAATCTTTTGATGAACTGAAGTTTTTAGCATACACCTACTAAACCTCATAAACTAATAAAATTAGGAACCAATGGCAATAAGGCAAAATCGGCACAAGAATACGCAATTTGAGAATCAATAGGGGAGTGGATGTTATGGACCCAAATACCGTATCAGACATAACAAAGAAAAAGAGTATTCCATTGATAACATAATTTATAACCCTTAACCCTGATCTGTGCCTATATAATAAAAAGGATTTGGAGTGCTCTGCCATTGACAAATTTTTACCTCAAGTTGATTGTAAATTTATAATTAAGGGGAACTAAATATCAAGATAACTACGCTGCCACTAGATATACCAAAGATATTCATAGATTTATTTTAGGTGACTCGGTGTTGCAGATTATAACCAACACATGATAGGGTTAACCGTCACACGATATGATCTGGGTCAAATAAAGAAATCAGTGAGAACAGTAGAAATCATTGGTCATCATATTCATCCAACATCACCAAAACTTTAAATCAAGAAAATACAAAACTTATATCAGCATTTGGACCTGATATTTCATGAAAGGAAAGCATCTCACCTTTAGCTCAGGCAGTTCAATAAGACAAGCACACTCCACCACCTCTGCTTTCACACGCTCTGCGCGAAAAATAAAAAATTAAATAAATATCCAGAAGCATATCATATTTTAGCGAGAGCATGCTGTGTAACCTTTATCAGAGAGAAGAAATATTTATGTATATTGGGGTAAAAAGACATAGTTTTTTTTTTCTTTTTAACAAAAGGCATCTAACATGTCATCCTCCCTATCTTACAAGCAATTTAATTGATCGCAGGACCCAAATTAGTGCAAGCAGAAAAGGTACAAATCAGTGCAAGCTTTGCCTACTAAAATAAATATCAACAGATTATCAAAGTCATCAGACAATTACAGCTATTATATGAAGGCCTTTATCCCAATTCTTTAGGGGAGTTATTAGAAAAATGTCTCGGTGATTAAGACTGATATATATGTAGCCGGTCAAGAAATCCACACCTAGGAATATTGATGATACCCAAAAAAGATCACATTTACCTTGTTATGCCACCAAAAAATTAAATTGCCTCATTTACTCCCATGTTATCAGCAATTAAAAGCTTCCATGTTGTCATATTAGCCCCACCCCCTTAAACCCAACCCCGCCGAAACAAAAAACAAAAAAAATCTCTAGCTATGCCGCCAAAACAACTAACTAATCTTATATACCCCGCCACCAGAGGCAGAGCCAGGAGGCGGGCTAGGGCCCAGGCCCTCCCAAGGCTCCGATAAACCTATGCAGATCGGTGCTTTTATCGTTATAAATAACTTTGTGTGTGTGTGTGGATCCGTTAGGGCGGGGATTCATGTTTTCCAAATTCATGAACTTTTGTGTGGGACGTCCGATCGACGATCCGTTTCAAGCAAGTTGATCAACACATCTTACCGAGTGTATGTTTACAAAATCACTTTGTTTGGAAGCGTATACATACGTATAAACATGCGAAATTATTGCAGCCGTAGAATTTTTATAATTTTAAAACAAGTTGTTGCATATGTAAAACATTTCCAAATAGCATGAAATTGTAGACATACGCTATCTATGGTGTACTGATCAACTTGCTTGAAACGCCTAGGTTCAAGCCTCCATGACATATTTTATAATTTTTATAATTTTAAAACGTGTGTGTGTGCGCACGCGCGCGTGTGTGTTATATACTGCTTTTATACATGTTGAAGTCATGGTCCTTTGGTATCGTCATTGGGTTGTGGATTCAAAATGCCTAGGTTCAAGCCTCCATGACATAATTTTCAATTTTTTAAAATTTCGCACACCTTATGTAACCCACTCTAACAAAAACTTTTCATATACAACCCTAAAATTTTCATATTTATGTTAAATCCTCGTATCTTTTAATTACTCTTGAAAACTTTTAAATGTTTGGCATTTAGGGTGAAGTGTAAATTTGATAGAATATATTTGGTTTTAATAGATGCATTCTTTATATTTCAACTACAAATGTTATTTGTACACACAAAAATAATAAACAAAATAAGCTTGTATATTATAACCTACTAAAAATAATATATAATTCAATACTGTATAATTCATACACGTCGAAATCACTTGTCTGTAGAAGCAGCATTTTTTTAAAACTGTCATTAAATATTTGAAGCTTCTTTGAATTTAAACCTATCTAATGCCATCACTATTGCAATAGTAATAAAAGTAAGCACACTGACGTGATATAATTTGGAAAAATATTTAGTTGTACTTTTCAATATATCAGTATTATGCTAGGGAATATGTTTTCACTCGGTCCCTCAAGATGAAATTTTTTCTGACTCCGCCACTGCCGCCGCCACCAAAATTTTTTATGATAATAAAATTAAATGCAGTCCATTATCAATTCGCTACTTATTATTTCTAATCCCTATTATAAACCCTAGTCTTTAGGGTTCAAAGTCTCAAGCCAATCAACCCTAATCTCATCTTCTGCCTCCAAAAAACCTAAACTCTAAAAATATTCTTTGCTTTCTCATTTTCTACCTCCAGAAAATTCTAAAACTAAGAATATTTCACAATTCAAAATTTGATGTGATTCCGGAATATGATGGCATATACGAGTAGTAGAATTGTAATTCACGGATTATTGAGACATGTGTAAAGAGTTAACTAAACATGTATATATATAGATTTAGAAACCTGATAACTGTGACTCCAAGCTAGTTGATATGTCTCCTCTCTTAACAACAGACTATGCATATTTACTTGAAAATCTAAAGATTAATCTAGAGGAATAGAACAGTGAAAAATTATCTATTTTAACAAATATATATAACAATTTAAAATTCAAAATTCAAAGTGATGCCTCCCCAAGAAGAACAAACAACAGAAATGCAGAAAAGAACGATTGTACAAGATTATGAAATTAAAAGAGAAAATTACCAAGCAGCTTGATTGCAGCACACAGGGTCCCTCCAGTTGCAATAAGATCATCAACGACCAGGACCCTATCTCCTGGTTGTACAGCTCCTACATGCATCTCTATCTTGTCTGAACCATATTCTAGAGTGTATTCTTCCGAAATGACTTCACCTAATGGTTCCAAAGGACATTAGCAAAAAAAATGGGCTACAGAGGAATGAATAATTCTTGGTACGATTCCATTGTGTACATGTGCATGTGTGTCTGTGGGTGGGGTGGGGGGGGAGAACAGGGTGGGTATGGTGATTAGTGAGGAAGACAATAAAAAGGTATCGAAGAGTTACTTGGGCAGTGTCCAGTGCAGATACGCTAATCTACTTTTTATGCGAGCCCTCCAGGGATCGAACGGGTGATCTCTCATTTTGGACAAGAAATTCTTACTGCATGGGCTATGCGCAATTGTTATGCTGATCTAGTTCATTTACATTAAGGATTAGAGTGAAAATCATGTTAAACCTTAAAACATAGGACACTGCTCCCAAGAACTTTCAAACTACGACCAAATTGAGAATACAAACTAGAATGTCACCAAAAACATATTGAAACTCTTTTCTTCTATTAAACAAACTTTAAATACAGCTAAACAGCTGCATATCTTTTCTATAGAGACAGCCAAGTTCTCGATGTTATACCTGACTGTGCACATATTTTCAATAAAGCCATCCAAGTTTCACTTATGAGATTCTATGCAGCCATCGAAGCCAATATTATACATGTAACATGTTATATATGGATTGGTTAAGTTAGTAAATCAATATTCATAACTAACAAGCTAGCAACACGGGCAACTTAAAGCAGTAAAAGCAACTTTTGTAAAGCGAGCTTATAGCAATATGCGCAACTTGTTATCATTCTGCACAGAATGATGGCTGTTATAGATTGGATATATCTAATAGGCACCATCAGATGCAACCCACTCAACTTTGGGAAGAAGAGAAAAGGAAAATTTCTAATAGGCATCATTAGAAACAATGCTAAACTTATAAATGGTAGGAGGATAGAAAAGTATGTTATCTGGTGGCGTAGATAATTCTAACATCAGCCCCCCCAAAGCTTGGAGGAAGAAGAGGAGAAAGAATGAAAGAAACAAGTGTTTTGTTGATTCATATTTTCTTAACAGGCATCACCAGATCTCACAACACTTAGCTTGAAAGAAGAGCACAAATCAAATCCCTTTGCAAATACATAAATATCAAGAGGGCTAGAAATTCAGTCATGTATAAAGTTGTGACACGATATTTAGCTTCAGCTGTAATCCCTCTCGACATAGGAGAAGATGACTGAGTACTTCTTTCATGTTCTGTAGAGATTGTTTTAAAGCAATAGACCTCAGTGGACACTGGAGAGAGTATAAAGAGATAAAAGGAAGGGAAACCAAAACAGAAATTATGGGAACAAAGAAGGGGGGAAACAAAATATGGGAAATAGTGCTTGTCGACGTCAAGGAGAGAACAGCGGAAGATGAACTTTCATAACAACCAAATCACTTTCAGGAGCGACGCTGTTTTGCCATGGACTGAGAATGAGTTTGTTAACCATTCGCCATATACACCTAATTTTCCCAATTAGTTATAAATATAAAGAAGAAAGCAACTTTTGGAATAGCCTCTCAAGCTTGACTTCAATAATAATATAAATTTAGTTCTGAGAGTGTCCCGTAGGGATAGGTAATCAGCTGCTTGTTTCATATTTGTTTATCGCACAAACCATGAGATTTGTTTGACTGCAGTCTTTCGACCCGATGTACTCAAGCATGTTGTGCTTCTTACAAAATAACTATTAAAGGTAAATACCATTAAGGCCAAAAGGCATGAGGTCTGTGTGGTTCCATCGACATTGCCTCACTCACAAATGTCTAAGATGAACATTTGACCCACATTAGAAGCAGGTCATTCGAAGAGGCAAAATCCAAAGAATTGGTTTGCTGCATTTCTTCGCTAGCATAATATACTCCAACAGAAGAGAAGTAGCTACTTAAAGGAATTCGTTTACTAGACACAACCTGTCAAAGCCAGACAATTAGGCCAATTGAAGCAAGCTATTGGAAGAGGCAGCCTAAAGAAATGTATTTGCTGTGTTTCTTTGCTAGCAGAATATAGTCCAACAGACAAAAGAGCTACCCTTCCCACGGAAAGATGGGAGAAAGAAAAAAGAATTACCAGGTAACTTATTTGGCTTTCTCATAGGTACAAACTTTGCTCCAATATCTAAAGCAATGGGAGGCCCAAATATAAAGCCCCTAGCTTCAATTCCTGCACACATGTTAACTATACAGAGTGAGCATATGCAAAATGTATTTTCCCAATAAAAAACGAAAAAGAAAATGGATACAATGTTGATGATCAACAGTGAAAAGTCGAATTTAGTGTTTCTTGCTAACAAACTTCAGAATCCGCTTCCGCTTATTGACCTCAAATTACAGTCAAAGCTTGCACATTAATTTTAATTAGTAGAAATCATCGAAACTGATTAAGAGAAGGCATGGTTATACAACATATGCTATTTAGGTTATTTGTGCAGCATTCACAGCCAATTTGGTTGCAACATATGCTGCAACTTTAGCACCTTCTTCAAGGTGCCTCATCTACTCTCTTAGCAAAATTTATGAAAAATGTTGTATTTCCACCCCCACCCCCACCTCCCACCCCACCCAAAATAATAATAATAATAATAAAGCTTATTTATTGAAAACTCCCTACAAGTTTGAACCAGAATCAGAAAACTATCAATACCTTTGAAACTATCAAAACACTACCATGATTTGATGGTCAATGTTTGGTCAACGTTGCTGTTCATGTCAAATAACCATTTTCCATTATTATAATATAATTAATTAATTATAAATTACATTTTAAACTTTTTTAATAATTATTAAATATTAGTTATATAATTAATATATTTTTGGGGGGTGCCGGGAGAGGAGCCGGAGCCGGAGTGGGACGTCACCGGCTGCGAGAGTAGGACACTAGAAAAGGAAATGAAAGAAGGAAGATAATGGGCTGATGATGAAGATGGTGTTGGGTTGATGATGAAGATGATGATAGACTTGATGATGATGATGGTGATGTAGGTCTTGGAAAGGGTCGGGGGAGGAAGGGTGGGCGGGTGAAGGTGTTAGGAATTAATCTATCGAATATGTGAGAAAAACGACGTATAAAAAAATAATCATACAAATAAAATGGCAACACACGATTTATAGTGGTTCAGCAATTTGCCTAATACACTTGCCGCACTAGGTTTTTTTATTTTCTTTCTTTACAGGATACAAGATTACAAACTCTTGATATTGAGTTTTCTCACTGATTCACTAACTTTTTTTCTTCGGTATTGGATTGATTGCATTGGCTTATGGGTTGCATGGGGCTCTAAATATTTATATCTATTCTTCGAAAGCGACAAGTCGAAGAGTAGAATAAGCACCCTCCTATGCAGTTGCCTCCACCAATGTTTCTCATGCACAACAAACTTTTCTCCCAAGCTTTAATTATGCTTGTCCATATCCCATCCACAACATCATTTCCCTTCACAAGATTCAATACACTAGACAATCCTTTCTTATGAAGGAGAAAAAAAACAAAGCTCATTTAATGCCTTGTCCCTCTTTCTTACTTTCAATTTAATGCCTACACATTGCTTTTGTAAACTTTAGGACAACGGATGCAATAATTTCCAATCTTCTTATTTTGATTTGGTGAGATGCAACAATCATCTTATCAACATACTTATTTTGATTTGGTGAGAGTGACATTGGGCCCACATACTTAATAATCTCCCACTTGGAGGCAATGCTCAAGTTCTTCACCAATTTTTTCATCATTTGATTTTACCGTAATCTTTTTTTCTCATAACCCAAAAAATGTTCCTAGTGCGGCGCCTCCTCATCTCTAACCGTGGAGGCCAACTGAGGTATTGCACAGCCTCAGTTTCTCAATAGTGACAACCTTAGTAAACATATCTGTCGGGTTCTTTGATCCAAGAATCTTCTCCAATGACAATGTTCCACTATCTAAAAGCTCGCGAATAAAATGATATCTTAACTGGATGTGCTTTATTCTTGAATGAAACACTGGATTCTTTGCAAGAAGAATAGCACTCAGACTATCACTGAAAAGAGCATTATTATTTTGCTCTTTACCCAACTCCTTCAGAAAATTCATTAACCAAATCATCTCCTTTGCAGTTTCAGACATAACCATATACTCTGCTTCAGTGGTTGATAAGGTAACACATTTTTGAAGTTTAGACATCCAACTCACAGCCGTACCACCCAGAGTGAACACATAACCTATTGTGCTCTTCCGGCCATCCAAGTCACCACCAAAATCTGCATCAGTGAATCCCTGCAAAGTCACAATGCTTTTCTTGAATTGAAGTGTCATATCTGAGGTGCCTTTGAGATATTATAGAAGCCACTTTACAGCTTCCTAATGTATCCTTCCAGGATTTGCCATGTATCTGGTTACTATTCCCACTACATGTGCTATGTCCGGTCTGGTACAAACCATAGCATACATTAAACTTCCAACCGTTGAGGCATATGAAACTTTTTCCATTTATTTTCGCTCCTCATCCATCTTGGATGACTATTTCTTGGTAAGTTTGAATTGACTTCCCAAAGGAGTGCTTCTAGGCTTTGCATCATAAAGATTGAACATGTTCAGCATTTTCTGTATGTATTTCTCTTGGAATAACTCCAGAGTTCCTATTGCTCTATATCTGGTGATCCTCATCCCAAGTGTTTGCTTTGATGGTCCTAAGTCTTTCATCTTAAATTCTTTTGACAATTGTAGCTATAGCTTGTTGATCTCCTTCATGCTAGATCATGCAACAAGTATGTCATCCACATATAGAAGCAAAATAATATAGGAGTCATCAAAATTCTTGAAGTAACAACAATGGCCCATTTCACTTTTTATGAAACTATTGTCACACATGAACTAATCAAACTTCTTATACCACTGCTTGGGAGCTTGTTTCAAACCATACAAAATCTTCTTTAAATTACACACAAGATTTTCTTTACCAGGAACTTGAAAACCTTCTGGTTGTACCATGTATATGTTCTCATTTAAATCACCATGGAGAAAAACCGTTTTCACATCTAGTTGCTCTAGACGCAAATCCTCAGCAGTAACAATATTCAATATCAATCTGATAGTAGTTAATTTGACTACAGGAGAAAATTTCGGTGTAGTCAATATCTTTCTTCTGCTGAAAACCCTTCACTACTAACCTTATTTTGTATCTAATGTTGCCATCATTCTCCTTTGATCCGGTAAACCCATTTGTTCTGCAAAACTTTCTTTCCTTCTGGTAACAAGGTTGGTACCCATATTCTGTTTTTCTCTTAAAAATACATCTCGTCTCTCATGGCTAACTCTCACTTGACAGAATCTTTCACCTGCATTACTTTATCAAAATATTCTGGTTCACTAGTATCAGTCAACAGTAAATAATGTAAGGAAGGAGAATACCGTTGTGTGGGTCTAAACGCTCTTTTTGATCTCCTTACAACCACTTGAGTGGTTTGTTCATGTTTTACTCTGTTGTAGTGTTTTCAGGATTTTCTTGAGATTTCGTAGCTATATCACTATCTGTGATCTCTTCTTACACAGCCTTTTCATGTTCTTCTGGCTGGTTTCCTGCACTACCAGATCCTTCTACAAGTCTATCTTTATACAATACATTTTTATTAAAAGTTATATCCTTGTATCTCATGATTTTTCTATTTTGATCATCCTAAAATCGATAACCAAAATAGTCAAAACCATAACCAACGAAATAACATTTTCTACCCTTAGGATAAAGCTCGTCTCTTTTATCAGAATCTATTTGTACATAACGAAACAACATTTTCTACCCTTAGGATAAAGCTCGTCTCTTTTATCAGAATCTATTTGTACATATGAAACACAGCCAAAAACTCTCAAATGAGAAAGATTTACCTCATTCCCCGTCCATACATCTTCTGGTATCTGGAAACCCAATAGAACTGAAGGTCCTCAATTTATTAAGTAAGCTGCTGTGTTAACTATATTTGCCCAAAAATGCTTTGGTAACCCTGAATGTAGCCTCATGCTTCTAGTCCGCTCGTTAAAGGTTTTGTTTATTCTTTCAACAACACCATTTTGTTCTGGAGTTTCCGAAATCGTTTTTATCATCCTGATTCTATTTTATGCACAAAATGCCTAGAATTCCATACTGTCATACTCACCACCATTGTCAAATTTCACACTTGATTTTTAGACCGGTGATTTTCAACTTCAGCTTTCCACCTTTAAAAAGTAGCACACATCAGATTTACGTTTCAAAAAATATACATATATCTTTCTAGAGGAATCGTCAATGAAGGTGACATAGTAGCGAGCGCCTCTAAGGGGACTAAACCGGGATTAGCCCCCATACATCTGTATGCACCGGCTCCAACTTCTCTATTTTTGGTGGCCTTCCAACTTTTGAGAAGCTAACTCTTTTCTACTTGCCATAGACACAATCCCCACATAAGCCGATATCGACAGTCTTCAAGTCAGGTAGTTGTCCTTTTAATACTAGCAATTTCATTCCTTTCTTGCTCATATGCCCGAGCCTTTGGTGCCATAATTTAGAATCACCACCACTTTTGGCCGCTATCACTGTGTCTTTGCATTATACAAAGTTCCCAACTTAATGCCTCTTGCTACGACCATAGCACTTTTGGAGATCTTCCAAGAACAACGTCCAAATATTGTTGTATATCCCATGCTGTCTAGCTGACTCATGGCAATCAGATTTCTTTTCAGGCCAGGAACATATCTAACATTCTGCAACTTCCACTGAATTCCATTGGCAGTCTTTATGTGAATATCTTTTCCAGTAATCTCTAAAGGTCCATCATAATCCAAATAAACCTTTCCAAACTTCCCTGCAGCAAAGTTGTGCAATAAGTATTTGTACGGAGTTGAGTGAAACGAAGCACAAGAGTCCAGAATTCAAAACTCAATAGGACTGTCAATGCTACATATAAGAGCATCATAGACCTCTTCATTAGCAACATTTGCAGAAGACTTTTCTTCCTGATGATCATTCTGATACTTTTGAAACTTCTTATTTGGTTTACTGCAATCACTGAAGAAGTGGCTCTGAATACCGCAATTCCAACAGGCGATATCTTTGCGATGTTTTGATTTACTCCTCCTTTTGGACTTAGATCTGCCATTGCTCGGGCTATGTCCTCGTTGAAAACTCATTTCTTTGCTTTGGGTACTCAAAGCAGACCCCGAAAATTCCCCCAACTCTCTCCTGCGAACATACTCGCTGAGAATCAAATCTCAAATTTCATCGAGTTTCAACTTTACTCCTTGAAGAACTGCTCGCCACGGTCACAGTTGCGACCCTACTTTCATGTAAGGAGAACATGATCAAAGGTTTGATCTTGTCATTGAAGTTTATTTCCACAGAACTCAATTGAATTGTAATCACATTGAAATCATTGATGTAACTTGCAACAAACGCACCTTAAACACATTGAAATCATTGATGTGATTTGCGACAGACGCACCTTCTCTCACCTTCAGATTAAATAGACGACGCAGCAAATATACTTTGTTAGAGGCAGACGGTTTTTCGTACATATTTGATAGCGCCTTCATCAGATCCGCTGTAGTTTTCTCGTTGATAATGTTGAACGCAACATTCTTTGCCAACGTCAGACGGATCACACCCAAGGCTTGACGATCTAACAGATCCCAATCTTCTCTTTTTTATCTGCTGGCTTCGTACCCAACAAGGGTTCGTGAAGATTTTTCTGATACAAGTAATCTTTGATCTGCGTCTTTCAGAACCCAAAATCATTCCCATCAAATTTATCGATCATCACTTTTCCTTTATCCAACGTCATCGCTCCTACCATTCGATAACCTAGATCTAATACCGGTTGTTAAGAATTGGTATATCGAATATGTGAGAAAAACAACGAATAAAAGAAAATAATCACATAAATAAAATGGAGACATAGGATTTATAGTGGTTCAGCAATTTGTCTAATCCACTTATCGCACTAGGTTTTCTTATTTTCTTTCTTTATAGGATACAAGATTACAAACTCTTGATATTGAGTTCTCCCACTTATTCACTGACTTATTTTTTCCTTCAGTGTTAGATTGATTGCAATGGTTTATGAGTTGCATGGAGCTCTAAATATTTATATCTATTCTTTGAAAAAGACAAGTCAGAATAAATTAAGCCCCTTCCTATGCAGTTGCCTCCGCCCATGTTTCTTATGCACATCAAACTTTTCTCCCTGGCTTTAATTATGCTTGTCCATATCCTATCCACGGCTTCATTTCCCTTCACAAGATTCAATGCATCGGACAATCCTTTATTACGCAAGAGAAAAAAAAACAAAGCATCATTTAATGCCTTGTCCCTCTTTCTTACTTTCAATTTAATGCATATACATTGCTTTTGTTGACTTTAGAACAACGCATGCAATAATTTCCAATCTCCTTATTTTGATTTGGTAAGATGTGACAATCACCATCTTATCAACATACTTATTTTGATTTGGTAAAAATGACATTGGGTCCACATACTTAATAGAGGGGGAGGTCGGGAAAGGGAAGGAGGGGAGATAGGAAGGTTGGGGATGATGATAAAGAAGGCGGAGTTTGGAATGATGAAGATGATGATGAAGAAGATGAAAGTGGTGGTGGTTGTCGGGGGCGACGGCCGGAGTCGAGTGGTGGGATCAACGACAAGAAGACCGTCGTCGGAGATGATGAGGTGGAGAATGAAGATGGAAGAGGATGATAATAGGGGTGGTGACGATGATGACGACAATAGGGGCGTGGCGGAGTGTGGAGGAGCGAAGGGGGCCGTTGAGCCGAGAGGTTGAGGCAGGGGAGGCCAGCAATGGCGGCGCCGATGATGGCGGATAGAGAGGAGAAAAGTTTTTTATTTCTTTGAAATTGGGGTTAGGGTTATAATAGGGATATTTTGGGTTTTTAAATTTTTTTTGCTGACATTGCAACTTAAGTGACGTGGCTCAGATGGCGCTGACGTGTCGCCGTTAAATTTGGTGGTTTCTTAATCATTTCAAAGGCAATGGTGGTTTTCCGATTCTGGTCCAAACGTGTTGGAATTTTTCAGTAAATATGCTAATAATAATGATGATGTGGTTTGGATTTGAATTTATGCAACAAAAGTTGAGAACCAAAGAATAAATTTGAGATTACTTCTTGCCACAAATGTTGCATTTTACAATTGCAACAAACCAAACAGTAACGAAAGTCAAAAACGGCCACATAATGAATTTAGGGTCATTACCTTGCAACAAATGTTGCATTTTGCTATTGCAACAAAGCAACGACCTTTAGATTAAAGACCCCATGTCATTATATTATTGCTTCTTTAATTCCTCTAGAATAGAATGAGGAACAAGAAAGAAAAAGATAGTGAGCGTGGTCATTAGATATACTATGCACTGTTCTAAATATCGGCCGTATCGGACGAGATCTCGATATCAGCTCAGCCACGATGCGATACAGCAATTTTTTTCAAATATCGTTTTAGGCCAATATCGGCCAAGATATTCAAATATAGGACGAGATATCGGGCATCTCGTATCGCTTGTGTATCGGCCGAGATGGTAAATAAATTGACTTGGTTTAAGGTTACACCCGACCCGACCCATTACCAGGTTTTAATTACTAAATATCTGCCCCAATTCTTCCCAATTCTTTAGCGGTAAAAACCCCTAAATATTTCCCTCGATTCCTCACCGTCTCGAGTTGGCGCCTCCTCTTGCCTCTTCGTTCGATTCCCCACCGTCTCCTCTCGCCTCGAGCCTTGCCTTCACCTTCTCTTTTCTTTCGGCGCCTGCGCCATCACCTCCTCTTTTCTCTCGACGGCAGCGGCGACAACAGGAAGCAGCAAGAGGTGACGGCGACAGGAGGAAGCAAGCAGCAGCACACAATAGCGGCAGCAGAGCATGGCGGCGAAAGAAGCGATAGAAGCAGGCAGCAGCTCAGCAGCGGCAATAAAGCCGCAAGGCCCACAACATCAGTGGTAATCGACATCAACAATAATAATTTCCATCGAGTTTACAGGTAAAACAAGTGCAGGTAAAACGATGTAATATTTTATTACCGATTTCATGTTTACAAATTACAAATCATATGAAAATACAATGTATTATAATATGTTTACAAATTACAAATTTCATGTTTACAAGACAAGATTTTTCATTTTTACAAGTAATATGCCCAATATTGTTGTCCGATATGCTTGATATTTGCGTCTGATATGTCCGATATCGATATCTGATATGACCACCCGATATGAACTCGTATCGCCGCGATATCGCCCGATTTCCGCTATCCGATATTGAAAACATATGTCCAATACGCATTCGATAATCGATATTTAGAACCTTGCTATACTTTAGAATTTCGTGAAGATCTTTAAAAAAACATCATTATCATCATCATCTAAATCTTTTAGTCAGCTGTCATTCATGGTTCAAATTCAATATAGCTCCACAAAAGAGTTTCTTAAGTTCTTAGAATTGGCTAACACCGGAAATCTATGAGTTGACCCCAAATTAATTGGCAAGACATCTATGAGAAAGTGTTGGCCCTGCTATAGAATCTCTGCAACCAGTTGGTATGCTTACAGTTTTTGTGCATTTTTATCATGCACGGAGGCTGAGCTAGGACGGGTCGAGACTTGACAATCGACCCACTTAGACTGAAAGTTGTTTTGAAGAAGTATCGATAGATGTTTAGTTTATACAAAATATCTTTTCTAACACTTGCCTAACCTGGATTTGGGGCAGTGGTTTAGGTCATTTGAATTCATCTTCCAGTGTGCCAGGTTCGAATTTCCTTGCCATAATTTTTTTTACATTTTGTTGATGCGAAGCCCAGATATGAATGCCTTAATGACGCGGGAGGGGATCTGTAGCAAAAAATTGAAACCACCAAGAGCACGAATGGAATTGAAGGTGATAACTGGATCACCAATCGTAAAACGATGGGTACCGCAAAATCTAGAAAAGCCGAAATGAAAACCTTCGAGGGGTATAAAGGGGTGGAAATCTTTCGGAAAAGTCACCGGAGCAAGAATTTGCGAAGGATGGGTCGGATGTGCAAGCAGTCAAATCCACGACACAAAAGTAACACTCTTAAAAGATAACCTTGTTTTCTTTGATAACTTGATTATAAAACATAAGAAATGAAAGGCTTTTATAGGCATTATAATAGATAGGTTCCATGAACCTTTAAATGGGAAAGTGATGTTCAAAGTACTAACATAAATGTTTAGGTACTATGAACCAAAAATGATAATTGAAATGATATTCAAAGCACCGATATTAATTTTGGTCTTAGCGCCTTAAATACCTTTAATTAATCTTCATACGCCAGTCTCTCCCTCCACTAAAGAACTCATACTCGAGTTCAACTCCTAATATTGCTCAAGAAGGAAATAATCAAATAGGTCTACGGCATTGAAAGTGCATGTGATGATCATATCGCCGGGTAGGTCAATTACATCGGCATTGTCATTAACTTTGTAAAGCACTTAACATGGCTCAATCTTCTTGTTAACTAGTTTGATGTAAGTCCCAACAGGAAAGCGCTCCTTTCGAGGAAATACCATCACTAGAACACTTTTAGTCGTTGATGTCGGTCGACAGCTAATGTGTGTTGAGCATTAGCCTCGCCTAGGCATTGTTGGACCTCAACATGAACCATTGTCCGCATGGATATTTCGGTCTGGTGGCTCTTTAGGAACATTTCGAAAATTTTAAATTAGCGATTGGATAATAAAGGGGGTGTTCGGTTGTGGCTTTTCTTCTTCCCCAGTCACAACAAGGGCGTAGATCTCCTCTATATCCTTGACATTTTTCTGAAAGATTTTTCTATCGATATTCAGATAAGGTTGCTCTGATGGAGCATTGTTCAACTTGCTGATAGCTGTCATAGGATGGAGAGTGATGCTTGGATCATCATGATAAAAGGGGTGTGCTCTTCCTTCCTTTATACGTGACATCCTTATCGAATTGCCACGGTCGACCTAAAATAATATGGAAAGAATCCATGTCTACAATATCAAAAATGACAGTTTCATGATAAGCTTTTACCGATGGAGAAAGGTATCCAGCAAATTTCAAAGACCACCAATGTTGTGGCCTTATTGGATTCATCCAATTTTGTACGATGCTAGATACTTTTCTTTGGTTAAATTTATCCTCCAACCATTTCCTTTGAAACAATGTTCTCGGTGCAACCATTATCAATGATAATGTCACAAAATCGATTATGAACATTGCATCGGGTTCGAAAGGCATTGTGGCATTGAGGTGGCTCTTCAACCTTCAATGTAAGAAGCAACCTTTGGACAGCACATACCAGTGGCTCACCGTTTTCCTCTAGGTATACATCCTATTCGGCATATGCATCCTTGTCATCATGCTTTATGACGTTGCCACTTTGTTGCATAGGGCATCGGTTGGAGAAATGGTCATGTTGACTGCATCAGTAGCACTTGTCTCCTCTGGGTTAAACATAAGGATTGTTGTTGCCAGGGGCATATGCTCTCGGTGTAGTTTTTTATGTCGACGATTTGGCAATCTTCTTGCCTTCGACGGTGATGGATGTGCGTGAATTCGATGTTTGTTGTAGGTGAGAATTCCAAAAGTCTTATGTAGTAGGGCTTTCGTATGGGTTTGGTGCATACGAGATTTTGACTTCTTGATATGTTGCTCGGCTCGCTCGCCAAGTTGACGGTCTCATTAAGAGAATAGTTATTTTGGAGATAAAGGTGATCAGAGATATCATGTCACAGACCTCCAAGATAGTGAGCCACTTGTTGCTAGTCAGTCTCTTCTATGTTGTTGCGGGAGGAAAGCCACTAAAACTCCTCGATGTTGACTCAGATACCTGTCGGACGCCTTATGAGAAGTCTCGATAAGCACGGTAAAGTACCCACCCTTAGTCAGGTGGGAGGAAGCGAGCATGCAAGAGTCACTTCATTTTGTGTCACTCCTGAATGGGAGGCTTGCCGTCGCGTATTCGAGAAAACACAAGTTGTTCCCGCCATGCCGAGACACTACCTTTAAGTCGGTAGACAACGAGTTTCACTTTGCAATCCTCGTCAATCTCTATGTACTCAAAGAAACGCTCGACCTTGACCAACAAGTCGAGGAAATCTTCAATGTGCAAGGGTCTGTTACATGATGGAAGATCCATCTTCATTTTGAATGTCATTGATGCCGTAGTTGTCTTAGAATCAGCGATCACCTTGGCTGCAATGTCTTGAGCTGCGATCGTGGGGTTCATGATTAAGGACTTCGTCTTCACCGAAGTTGCTATCGAGACCACGGGGAGATGTGCCATCTCGACTTCGCTGTGTGAAGCCTTGTCGGCGGTAGTTGGCGGTGTTACGACGTTCGGCCCTTACTATGTTGTACAAGTGTAATTCGTCACGCATATTTCGGAAAAGGCGATCTTTGGATGGCCCTTCATGCCTCTTCGATGATTCGTTGAAGCGATCTCGGATGGCTTTCATCGCCTCTCCTATTTGCTGGATGAAATCTTACATGTTGGTGTTGATGATGTTGAAGTCGCTACGGAGGGTGTCTAATTATTTACATGTGACAGGGTTGGACATCGTGTAGACGGTTGGTGCTTTGATACCCACCGACAAGAGAGGAGATGCATAGCAAGGATTGAAGCCGCCAAGAACACGAATGGAATCGGATAGGATAACATGACCACCAATCGTAAGATGATGGGTACCGCAAAACCTAGGATTCGCCGAAACAAAAACCCGCGGTGGGTATAAACCGGTGAAGATCTTTCAGAGAAGTCGTCGGAGCGAGAATCTGCAAAGGATGAATCGGATGTGAATAGTCGGATTAACGATAAAAAAAGTAACACTCTTAATTAATAGATAACTTTGTTTTATTTGATAACTTGATTCTAAAATATAGAAAATGAAGGCATTTTTAGGCTTTGCAATAGGTAGGTTCCATGAGCCTTTAAATAAGAAAGCAATAAATAAAAGTGATGTTCAAAGCACTAGCATAAATGTATAGATATTATGAACCAAAAGTGATAAATGATAATTAAAATGATATTCAAAGCACCAATATTAATTTTGGTCTTAGTGCTTTAAATACCTTCAATTAATCCTCCTGCATCACTTAACTTTTTCATACCCATACAAAGTAACCCATTTACAAAACACCCCCATTAAAGTTTTGTATTGCAATTAACATTTAATCAATATTATAAGATGAGGAGCTTTTTTCCATATTCCCTTTCACAAATTAATTTATTCTTTTATGAGCTACTTATAAATTTAAGATGTTTTTTCTTTTTATTTGTTTGGTGCCTATGAAGTCAAAATTTTAAGCACAAAATTGAATTTATATTGGAATTTATGATTGTTATTTATTAGTTGACAAAAAACATCGTCTTTTACGCTTCCATACATTCCAAAAGGCGAGGTTAAATGATTCAAAATAAAAAAAAATAATTAACTTTAAACGCAGTTTGCATGTACGAAGATAGTTGGAGTTAGTTGGATGGTTTGAGAATCAAAATGGAGGACGATTTTTCAATTTAGGCTAATTTTAAATAATATTTTTAAATTTAGACCACTTTCCAAAATATTTACAAATTTAGGCGATTTTTGGCAACATCAGCGCCAAATCAGCGCTACACGGTACTTTTTTTTTTAAAAATAATTAGAGAGCGCACTTGCGCCTTATACAATTCATAAATGAGCCCTTTTGAAAATGTATGGAATGCACTTGGCAAGTACGCCCCATACACCGAGGCGCCCCATTGAAAATGTATGGACGCACTTGCCAAGTGCGCCCCATACAACACCGAGGCGCTTTATTGAAAATGTATGGACAAGTGCGCCCCATACATTTTACAGTCTGTCTAAGTTGTATGGGACAAGTGCGCCCCTTACAACCTAGTGTCTAAATTATATGGGACGCAGTTGTCAACTGTGCCCCTTACAAAATAAAGCAAATTGTATAGGACGCAATTTGGCAACTGCGCCCCAAAAATGGGTCTGTTAAATAAATCGATCTCCAGAGAGATCGATCTTCTCACTCGCGCTACGCTCTCTCTCTCTCAGATCTCGGTCTCGCTCTCTCATCTTGAGCTCGATCTCCCACGCAAATCTCTCCTCACTCAAATCTCTGTCCCTCTCAGATCTTGAAGCCGAGAGTTTTAAAGGCAAGCTATTGGAGTATCCTCCTCCTCTCGTCTCTCCCTCTAAAGGTACGAGTTCCTCACTCTCTTGTAGGGTTAAATTTCGAATTTAATGGTTTGTGTAGAAATTTATAGTGTTAGGGTTAATATTTGAAATTGAGTTTTAAAATTTTTTCGTGAAGAAATTGCTAGTGTTAGGGTTGGGTTGTTTGTTGAGAAATCGCTAGTGTTAGGGTTACGTTTAAGGTGTTTGTGGAGAAATCTCAAAGCATATCTCGTTTTATGGCAGGTAGAGAAATGGCGGATAATTATATTCCTCTAATTTGCTATTATATTGCCAATTATCGATTGAAGAAAATAACATTCCTAAATATGTGGGAGGAAAAAGTAAGATCACAAGAATCAAAAAATCCAGCACGTACGAGTTGAAGCAAGCAGTATACAAATCTACCAAAATCAACATGCGAGAGATATTTTCTTAATATGCAAATGGCGGACAGAGCATGAATATACCGCCTTTGAAGTATTTGATGATGAGGATACACAAGTCATGCTTGATTCGCGATTGAAAATGATCGAGTTGTTTGTGAAGGATATATTGACGTCCACTCAACTGCCCGAACCTTCTTCTAAAGTGTCGGATCCTTCTTTTCAAGCGTTCGAGCATGACCCGCAAGGAGAATATTCTCGCATGCTCAATATGAATGCTGATTCTACCGGCTTTATATCTCCTACCAATAATGATCAATATAGAGATCAAAGTTACATAGGTGAAGGCACATCAAGCGGAACACCCGTGAATTGGGAGTTTATTAAGTATTACCTTGCATATCTTTATACCGCATGTACATTTAGCGGAACACCATTTATTTAGAGTGGAGGTATGCTCTATTAAGTATTGAAAATTTTGTGTGCAGATCCTTTATACCGCCGGTCGGTTTTAATTGCATGTTAACGCCAAGCTTTGGCTTCAATTTTTATCCCAAAATACCGAGCACATACAGTCATACAATATGATATGGACATCAATAGCAAACGATAGGTCAGGATATCATTAGTAAATAATAGGAACATCATGTACCATGCAAGTCTCTAATGTTGGTTCTGCACATGCAACCGATGTACCTCCTACGGATCTAGCAGTGTTAAAGCATAGTGAAGATGATAGTGATGATGATGATGATAACTTTCAAGCACAAGATAGCATGCAAATTGCATATCCTTGATGATGAAAATGATACGCATTGGATTAACAATTCATGTGTTAATGACTTCATTGCGTTTGAAAATCCACTTGCCGATAACATGACATATGCTCACATGTTATCTATATATGTAATAGAGAATGTCAACTTTCACGATGATAGGTTTTTGACGGTATGTAGATAGTGGGTTGAAGGTGGACGATACGTTCGAGAATAAAAAGAAGTTAATTCAAGCAGTCAGTGTTTAGTCAATTAAACGCGGAGTTTTTTTTTACACCAATCAAGAGTAGTAAGACCAAATAACTGTCGTTTGTAAAACCGACGCGAACTTCCATTGAAGGCTTCATGCGTATTTTTCTAAGAAATCACATACATGATATTTTGAGATAAAGAAGTGTAGGTGATCATACTTGTGTGAATCCTGTAGTGAATTCAAATCATAAACATGTCATTTCTATATTTCTATGTAACAGGACGTTGCCTTTCGTGAAAGCAGATGTCGATATGACTTCTCATACGATTCAAGTACTTGCAAAAGAAACCTTATTCATCGATATAAATTATATGAAGGCATGGAATGCGTTGAGTAAGGTATTGTCTAAAATCTACGGAGATTGGAAAAAGGTCGTATTATAATTTGCCATGATACCTTACCGCCATCGGATCAACTAATCAAAGGATTTTCTTTCACATTACCAACAAACCACTGTAAAAAAAAGATAGGATATTTTAATGGTGTACTTTGGGCATTTGGACTGGCCATTGAAGGTTTTGTTCATTACCGTCCAATTCTCAGTATTGATGGGACATTTTTATTCGGTAGATACAAAGGGACTTTGCTCATTACTACTGGTGCTGATGCAAATGATGGTCTTTATCTTTTGGCATATACTGCAGTTGATAGTGAAACCACAGCCAATTAGGAGTGGTTCATTGCTTGCATTCATAACTACATTCCATCCGTGAGGAGAAGGCACATTACCTTCATATCTGACCGGATGAAAGAGATTCCGACTGCGCTATAAAGATCATGGTCGGAACCTCATAGTCAATCGTTATTGTATGTGACATATCAGAACCAATTTCACAACTGTCGGATTTCGTGACAGAACCTTGCAAAAACTGTTCTCTCAAATTGCATGTGCACCAGATGACTTGGCATATATCGCACTGAGAGCGGAACTTAAAAATATATATCTAAAAGCGGATACTTGGATTGAGAATAGTCTTACAAACGAAGAAGTCAGGTGGGCTCTTTCGCAAGATGGTGGTAAACAATTTTGCATGATGACTATGAATGCTTCAAGAAGTTTTAACATGGTCTTAAAAGTATCTCAATTTTTACCTATTCAGGCCTTAATAGCACGGACTTTTTACCGTACGAACAATTACTTCTTTGCACGACGTGAGGATGGACAAACGTAGCCGACGAAGTTATGTCGTAAGTTTGAACAATTAATAACAAAACTACCGATGTTAGGTTATCTTGGATCGTGAGATTCAGTCAGTCTGAATGGCAGGTGACTGACAAAAGTGGAAAACAATATATTATAGCCATTAATGGTAAGAACTACAGTTGTACGTGCAATATCCCCAAGTTGCAAAAGTTTCCGTGTTAACATGTAATTTCAACATGTACATGAGCAGGGAGTGGGGGAAACATGGCACATCACGATCTTGCTTTAAAGTGGTATCATATCTCCAAATACAGAGTAGCTTATGCTCCGTTGTTCCATCCTGTACCTAATAGCCAATATTGGGAGGAGTACAACGCTCCATCGATATTTCCATCTACCGATAGGAAACAAGCAGGACGACCACATTCTACACGTTTCAATGGATGAATCACGAGAAGGACGTGGACAAGATAGATGCAGCAACTGCAATGCTTATGGTCATAACAAGCCAAGATGCAAAAATGTTCCAGCACCACGTCATCCTTGGTAATCACATTATATACTTTGATATACACGCAAACACACGTGCACACAAAAACATACTTGCACTTGCACACACATAAATACATGCAAACATACACACACACACAAAAACATACATATGCACGTGTGCGTGCACACATGCACACACATATAAATACATGCAAACACACAAAAATATCCACACATGCACACACAAAAATACATGCATACACAAACAAAAACAAGCATACGTATGTACACACAGAAATATATGCAAACATGCAATCGTACTTATCCTTTGATATACATGTTCATTTTTTCAAAGTACATATAATACGACTTTCTCATTGTGCAGATATACTTATGGATCCTGGACCTGCGGTTTCGAGTGTTCTGTATTTGCGGGCTGAGCATAGATCAGCCAACGCCGCATTAGTATAGGTAAAATTTTGTAATATTTATATCGAATTTCATATATTGTTTATATGTTGATATAAGTCCTCTTATTTTAATTGGCAGAACCATCTGGTGATTCAGTGCGTTGACCACTCACGCCAGAGCAGCAGTATCCCATGTTGAGATCCTCGTGTCCAGAAGCGGCTGCAACGGCCAGGATTTTTTCTGTTCATATTGGAGTAAATACATCTAGATCGACACTTGATTACGGCATTGGTAGATAGGTGGAGTTGCAGAATGTGAGATGACTCACCCTGCAGGACGTTGATGTGCTTCTTGGTCTCAATATGGATGGAGATGTGGTTGCAGCGAGCTTCAGTTATGATTGGGCAAATTTGTCTCATCGCTTGTTGGGTAAGACTCTACATGGGAGGAAAGTCAGCTGCATTAAGTTGAGTTGGCTGCGGGAGGCGTTTACTAATGAGCTTCTTATAGATGTTACGCTTGTGGCAGTTGAGCAGCATACACGTGCATATATTCTATATTAGATACGGGATCGCTTATTCCCGGACAGGACTAGGAGCAAAGTTAGTCTTAAGTGGCTGACACTGTTAAACGATCTCGATGAGTGCCATTCTATCGTGGGGGAATGTGGTTCTTTCAGTTCTCGATAACGAACTGAGTATGGTGGCATTGATGGGGCACTCGGTTCTTGGGGCTGATTGACATTTCTTCAGATATAAAATATTTAATTGAGAATTACTCTTATTTTACCGAATTAAATTGATATTCATTGTAATTTATATTTTATTTCAGATATGGCCATGGACATATCTTCCTATTAGTCGCCTGACCATTAGAACTCAGTTTGCTCTTGATGACCAATTGTCATATGGATGCATGTAAGTAATTCAATCTTTGTGCGTATTTAAACTTTCAAATTTTTTTAATATTAACTTGTGTGCAAATTGTATGCAGGTGGAACGTGACCAGGTCATAGGATGCGACACCGAATCACGCTTTGAGCTTCTACTGCAACGAGTTCAACGTAATGGAGAAGACATCTGTTACGTGGACACCGTATACACATAAGCTATTGGCCACTCGACATCCGTTGTGCTTGCTAGGAGCCCACTTTTGGCTTGCGAAGACATCAGCCATGTGCAACGATTATTGAGATGCACGTGACAGACCGTGTCCGTCGCAAGTTTGGCATGAGGCAGTACATAGCAAGCGCGGTGGAGCAGACACCGCGTGAAGGTGAAACGCTAATTGGAGAAGCTTGGCTTACAGAATATCGAATTTAGGTGGATCGCTGGTACTATCGGGGAAACAACATCCAGATTGAGAGAGAGCCAGTTATACCAATAGAAGAATACCTTATGTGGTATTGGATAATTATCCGCAGATTCATCCTCACAGCCACCCCTCCGCCGATCGCATATACGTCTCGAGCACCGATAAAGAAAGATTTGGTAACTTTATATCAAATCTTATAAAACTGTAATCTTATTTTTACGGCGGAATTTATTATCTTATTTACCATCAATATAGATGCAAACCATGTATGAGTGGGAGGATATCGCGGATGAGGGGATTCGTGGCATTAGGGAGCCAAAGCGCGCATGTATGAACATCAAGTCTCTCATCAGGAGTGTGTTCACGAAGCACAGATTCACACGTCCACCTGTTGTGCGTGCACCACTCATCATTGCACCACCCATCACATATTCACATAGAAGACGTGGACAGACACAAGCAGAATCATCTCAGCCACCACCGTCTCAACATCCCGATAAGTATGTGCATGGACCATCCTAGCCAGAGTCGTCTCAGCGACTTGGCGCCGATGAAGCCGAACCATCACAGCCTCCGCTTCGTGCAAAAAAGAAGACAACATATATGTTGAGACGACTGCGTTAGATTTTAGTGTAATGACTTGTTATATGTAATGTTATGTCGTATTGTGTTGTATTTATGATGTATGTGTGTTTGATTGTGATGTGATATTGCTTGATATATATATGGATTGTGATGTGATATATCTTGATATATATGTGTTTGATGCGATATTTATGATGTGTGTGTTTATATGCATTTTTTTATATCAGATTTGATATATATGTGAATTGTGTTAGTATCAGCTTTGATATATGATATAGCTCATACCGTTTGATATATATGTACTGCTGCAGTGAGCTCTCTAAGTTGTACAACTTAGATAGAGAGCACACGGCTTCCAGTGAGCTCTCTGCAACAATGAGCTCTGTCTAAGTTGTATAGGATGCAATTGACAAGTGTGTCCCATACAACTTAGACGGTGAGCTCATGATAAGGAGCGCAGATGTCTGAGGGTAAAGATTCAGACATCTACGAGTTATTTGGATTCTTGGTCAGACGTGTGTCCACTATTCGTCAAACGTCTGTGAGTTCTCTGGAACTATAGTGTTCTTATATGGGGTGTGCTTATCATGTGCGTCCCATACATTTTCAATGCGATGGCTCAGTGTTCTTGTATGGGACACACTTGGCAAGTGCGCCCTATTCATTTTCAATAGGGCGTCTCAGTGTTCTTGTATGGGGGGCACTTTCCCAATGCGCCCCATACATTTTCAATGGCGCACCTCAGTGTTGTTGTATGGGGCACACTTGCCAAAGATGCCCCGTACATTTTCAAAAGGGCTCCTTTATGAATTGTATGAAGCGCACTCGTAGATTTTTTTTTTTTTAAAAACGCAACGTCGGGTGCTGAAGTGGGGCTAATGTGGCCAAAAATGGCCTAAATTTGTAAATATTTTGAAAAGTGGCCTAAATTTAAAATATTATTTAAAATTACCCTAAATTGAAATTTTGCCCCAAAATGGAACCTAAAAAATGTTTTAGAGCTAACTCTTCTTGCCCTAGCTGACTTGAAGCTCTGGCTCCGCCACTGGTCATGTAGTTTAAGCTCATATAGCTTCAGGTTCTATAGACTATACAAGAGACAAGACAAATAACCAATAATGGGAATTGCAATCGGGAATCATGCTAGGCACAAAGTAAGCCAAATAAAATGGCCAAATCTAACCACACTCCAACATTTACAAGAAAATCCAGGATATCGTCATTGTACAGGGAATTTGTTTTGATTTTGAAGTGATTTTATTGCATTTGCACTCTCTTCATCATATAAATACTCCCTAAATGAAAACGCACAAGTAGTACAACGATTAACAATATCTGCAATAAAGCTTCCAACCAACATAAATATGATGATTAACACGGTACGGCTGATTTCAACTTCATTTCAGCTTCCGAACTAATAAAAACGATAAAGTTGCATCCTTTTCCTTCCTTAAAGCGTGGAAAACCAAGCAAACAAATTTCTCTAACTGCATCGCCACTATTAGATTCTTAAAAAAAATGTAAAATTAGGTGAAATGAAAAAGGTTACCAGCAACAACAGTGATCCCTTTGTCTCGATACCTCTCCACAAACATATCGATCGTGACCCTAAATACCTTTGGCTCGAGCAGCAGCGTCGTGATGTCCTGAAACATCACCCCTTCAACAACAAGACAAACATAAATTTTATCGAAATCTAAAGACCTCATACTTCAAAATTGGGAGAGAGAAAAATCATCAAGATCTGACCAGGCTTTGGGAAGTTAGGGATGACGCGGATCGAGGAAGCGATCCTCGAGATACGATGATCTTCTTTCTTCTCAGCTGTTGTAGCCATGGATCTGATCGAGATTCTTGAAGAGATTTGTAAATTTTTAGGGGATTTTGGGCGAAAATGAGAAGAGGAGAGAGACGAAACAAAGGTCAAGCTTTGAAACGACGGTGAAGAAGCGAGTAACCGCATGCCTTACTGAAAAACAATTTAGGTTTCCTCTTTCGGTCTTTCAAATTAAATAGGGAAAAATGGTTGATCTCTAAAAGCAATAATGTTAGGTTCCTCGCCCAAAAGGCTTTGCTAGAAACTCCTGAAACACTAGACCTGTATATAAATTCCTATTGTATCTTTTTTAGGTATTTTGTATAGAAGTATTTCAAGAATGCCTAAAACACCCTTCAGCCCCAAACCAAAACAAATCGTTCCATGTTCCCCTCAAACAGCACTCGCGCAGCTGTTTTGCATCGCGGTTCTCCTCAAATCCCTAACTTGTCCATTTTTGTCACAACCCGAAACCAGCACGTGACCGGCACTAAGATCACGTGACGTCTAAAAATATCGAAGCGGTCGAAATAAGCCAAAAACCCGGAATCTAAACCTTTTTAAAGAAATAGTAGAGATGAAGTTTTAAAAAGAATTATTAGTGGAATCAAGTTCTTTTTAAAGTATAAATAAGTCTGTTTGAAAACGCCTATGTCGTTTTAAAATCGGGCAACACCTCCTTTATAGATTTTGAATAAAACCATATACAAAACATAATATATATGAAGCATCCCTAACGGGAGCTAGCTTCCACGTCCAAACGGCGGAGCAACCATGCAGATAATGTACGATGCTCAGGGCGAAGAAATAAAAAGCGAGACATGAGCAAAAACAATATAAAGTCGACTCCAAACGAGTGTGACGCCCAAAAACACAAAATATCTAAGTCTCGCTTCTAAGTCCACAAATATACAAGTTTTGGTCGATAGAGTTTCTAACTAGATCCAAAAGAATATACATATACAATGTATGGTTACGATCCAACATGTAACACACCTACCCAAGCAATCACAGAAATAAGAAGTGTGCTAGCAAGCCGCTACTGATCCGAACGGGCAATCCTGCAAGAAACTGGGTACAATGGGGACAAGTTGCCAACTCAGTGAATAAAAATATATCGCAAGGTAGAAATCGAATGTATAACGATCTACCTAGGACATAAAGTATAGTACTATCATATCCTGTACTAATATAAATATAATGCACAAGTACTGTAAACGCATCAATATCGATCATGTAACCATGGAAGTATATATATATATATATATATATATATATATATATATATATATATATATAGCATGCATCCATGTATAAGCTTATAAAGTAGCCGAAAGATGTATGAAAAATCCTTTCAAATCGCCATATTGTTGGGATTCCTGACGCCCTAGTCGCCTACCGTGGTCGTTACCGAACGAAAATCTTTCACTTTTAGAAACTTTAGCGTTAGAAAACACATTCTAGAATCTAACCAAATATCGAAACTAGTAAACTAGCGGAGTCTAACTACTCTGTTAGAAGGTTATACCTAAAGACACGTATCTTTCAGGTCTTCACTCCTCTTCTTAAACTCGTTGAGGTCTCCTAGAGCAACCTTGCTTAATGGCCTTCTTGTGGCTTGATAATCCTTCCGTGAGTTTATAATCCAAGCTTAACTTCACTAATGAAACAACTTAGTAAGCTAGTTTACTAATCTAGATTACTAAGCAGACGTGGTGAGTTTTCTATTGTATTTCTATCTCTCTTCCTCTCTTGATTCTCAACTCATGAGATGATAAGGAGGAAGATGAAGAAGGAAGAGGAGGAACTCAAAAAAGGCTAGAGAGAAGAGAGAAGTACATGGTGAGAATGAGATAAAACTTATGTGAAAAAATAATGAACCATGGTTTTGTATATCTCATTTTTTCAAGAAAAATTTAACGACCATACTTGAATAGTTTGCACAAATGAATATATAATTCATTTGTCAAAACTATTCAAGCATGGTTCTCACCATTCTCTCCTTACTATCTTTACACATCATTTCCATTTAATAAAATAAATGGATAAATCAAAAATAAGGTGTCCACCTTCTAGAATGTTTTCTGTATAAATACGGATACACTCTACCATATATACATACCCGTATTCGTATTAAAATATGAATACCCAAGAGATAGAATACTACTACTAATATAATACTAGTATTAAATCAATATCTGATTTAACAAACCGGCTTAATGTTAAGCCCGCTAGTATCATCAACCGTCCTATCGAAAACCTGGATAACATTAGAATATACATATCGAAATATGTATATGTAAATCATTAAATTAATACCTGATTTAATAATCCGGCTTAATTCTAAACCGGCTAGTATTATCATTCGATTGGAACTTTGCATGTATAAACATACGGCCACCACATCGTTTCACCTAAACCAGAGAAACCATCTGTGTGGGACTCTGAAGACTCGAAAGTATGCTGGCAGTGGGTTTAACCACAAGCACGTCAGCGGCACTAGCTGTACGTAACAGCTACCCAGATACCTGTCGAAAAGAAAATCGACGAGCAAACTCATCCAAACCCCTACCGAGCCTACGCGTGACAATCTTCGTACAGTCCGGTCTCTTCATCTAAGAGTATCGCATACCGGGTATAGGGGTGGTAAACATCAGACCCCTACTGACCAGATAAGTCATGTCAATTTGGCTTAGGACCAATCCGAGAAACTACCGACCAAACCATCAGTAAATCTCAATTGCCTTGGCCAAGGTCTTATAGTTCTAGCCAATTAGACACAATGCGATAACGACTCCCAATACCGGGAGAGACGAATCCCTGATAATCACTCACTGCCTCCATGTGGCTCGGGACTGTACCCAACCAAAAGTTGTTTGCATGACTCAGTAGAGCCGTAGTAAGGTTGTGATCAAAGCACAATGAGAACTCACATGAGACAAATGATGATCTCAGATCCAAAGACTAACTGTACCCGTGTCACCTGAGAATCGCTATCTGATGATAGGTATAATACCATCTAGAGATTCTCGGTGTGTCCGTCCAGTGTACTCACGTCCAGTGAGCACCTGTATACAATTTTAGGTGATCACACCAACGGCTACGGGACCAACCACCGCCCTTCGTCGGGGTCTAGAAATATATACACAAGTTTACTCTGGAATATCGATATCCGGTCTCGATATTCCTGCGACTTAGGACCTTTAAGGATGTGCTTATGGACTACCCAGCTCCCACAAGTATGATCGTCGTCATAACACTGGTAGTCAAGCAAAATCTTATGGGCTTTATCAACATGTATCCTCCATATGTGATATCGAGTATAACATATGCACATGTTAAGATAAAGTCAAACCATAATAGTATACTACTGTATCGAGCCTTTATCAATATGTGTAAGCAATATAAAGAAACAAGAGAAAGAAACACACATATTAAGACAGAGACATCTTAAATAATATACCATATACAACCGAGCAAGATTGTCCTGTATATACATATTCTTAGCATCCTATACAATACAGGCCTCTAGGACATACATATCCAACAATCTTCCATTTACACTAAGACCTGTAATTGGCATATCGAATACCCAAAGTCTGCTCTAGGGCCTGTTGTTGGCGTACCGCATACCCAACATCTCAAAAAGTCGCTCGAACCGCGCTTGAGGGAGGGACTTGGTAAATGGATCCATCGTGTTGTCTTTCGTATCTACTCTCCGGAGCTCGATCTCCCGGCAATCTACGATCTCCCGGATCAGGTGATACCGCCTCAAGATGTGTCTGGATTTCTGATGGGACCGTGGTTCCTTTGCTAAATCTATAGCCCTGTTATTATCGCAATACAAAGGTATTGGATCAACAATGGACGGAACCACCTCAAGTTTAGTAATGAACTTTGTAGGGTGTTTTTCGTCACCCCATTGAGATGGGAATACGCACGCGCTTGTCAGGAGTACTACAGATTCCCCCTGCCTAGGGTAGGCCGGAGTTTATTGACTGTGGGGATCCGAATCTCCGGCAGCCGCGGACTAAACTACCGTTAATTACCCCTCGCCTTTGGAGCGAAGGTGTAAGTGTACGGCGGCGCCCCGGTCGTCAATCCGACGGCCAAATGCGGAAACGGTGATAAACTTTAATTTTGCGAACTTAGCAAACCGGCACCACCGCGCACTAAACCCCGGATCGGGCCATTAAACTAGATCTAGCAAAGTAACAAGATAGGGAAGAGATATACCGAGTGATCCGAGTCCTCCGGTCTTCTCGTCATCGTCCCAATCTCCCGCGGAAACTCCGGTCGTCGCCTCCTTGCCGGAAGGGCACCACATCGTCTGTATCTTTTACGGGCTCCCACCTCAATGCCGAGGCAACTCGGGCACGAAGCTGGCAAGTCGACGTGCCCAAGATGTGCTGTAGAATGTAGTGTAGAATACGCTTTTTCTCAATGGGGTTTGTAGTTGCCTTGATGGAGGAATCAACAAGATATGAACTTGGGAATTTTCGTGGCAAGCTAAAATGAGATAGATGTTTAATTTTGCCACACCAAAAATGAAATCAACCCTCACTCCTATCCAAGAAGTGGCCGGCCATATACATGTGAGAATGGTGGAGGAAAAATCAAGCATGAAGGGAGGTGATGGTAGGAGAAGAAAAGAGGTGACCACATCCAAACATCAACCATACATCATTCACATCAAACCCATACCCTCTCTTTAATGCAAGTGATGGTGCATCAAAAAGAAAAGATGGAAAGGGAATCTAAAGATGCTATCATAAACTCTCATCTCACAAATAAACCCTCCACAAAATGTTATTTGCAAACTTGCAAATAACCCCCTCCATCGGAAAAGTCCGGCCGGGAAAGAACAAAGGAAAACCGGTCGGAACGGAATGCAAACTGGCAACTCCAGAAAACTGGTCCCGTAATAAATTACAGGAAAACCCCGATACTGTGCATACACACCCGCATCTGTATTCCGACCTGATACAAATGCAATGAGACAAAATCTACACTGTACTATACTAGGATCCGGCTTGAACCAAAGCCGGCTAGTAATATCCGTTCGATCCTGATCCATGCAATACCGCACGTATCTGATCGAACCATGCCATATATCTATACGGCCTCTAGTACTAACCGTCCGATCCTGATCCGTGCAATACCGCACGTATCTGATCGGACCCTGCCATATCTCCATACGGCCTCTACAGCGTTTTGCCCGAAAGCTGAGTAACTGAATGTGTGGTGGACTCTAAAGACTCGTCAATACTATGGCTGTGGATTTAACCACCAGCACGTCAGAGGTATAAGCCAATACGTAACGGGCCACCAGCTATTGACTAAAAGGGACGTCGATGAGCGAACTCATCCTGACACCCTACTGAGCCTGTCAGTGACAATATCCGTACAGTCCGGTCCGTTCGTCTATGAGCATCGCATGTCGGGCCTAGGGGGTGGGTAAAAGTCAGACCCCCAAAAGCGGTACAAGTCGTGTCGGAGTGTAGCCCAGAACACCCTGAGATACTACTGGAATACCTACCAGTAAATCTCCTGCCTTGGCCAAGGACTTCGTGTAATGGCTCTCCTAGACACAGCGCGACCTCACCCCCAATACCGGGAGAGACGAACCCCCGAAGATCCGCTCACTGCCTCCATGTGGCTCGGGACTGTACCTAACTAAAACCTGTTTGCACGACTCCTTTGAGCCGTGGTAGGGTAGCAATCAAAGTACAGTGGGAACTCACACGAGACAAATGACGATCCCCAGGTCGATGAACTAACCTGTACACATGTCACCAGGAAACTGCTATCTGACGTCAGGTATAAGACCAACTAGCATGTTCCCGGCGAGTCCTGTCCGGTGTACTCATAACCCAATAAGCACCTGTATACATCTTAGGTGAACCAACTGACACCAGTGGCCTGTGAGACCGGCCACCGCCCCTCGTCGGGGTCTCGACTGTATACACTAGTCTACTCTGGAGAATCGATGCCCTGTCTCGAAACTCCCACGACTAGGGACCTTTTAAGGATGTGCTTATAGACCCCAGCTCCCACTTATATGATCGCCCTCATACTGCTGGTGGTCAAGCAAGAATCCTAGGGGCTCTATCAACGTGCAATAGTGACCTGTCAGGTCACCTGAAGAAGTACACGATGATAAAGGTAAACCAGATAGCAAACTATCATCTCGAGTAAGACTGTCGTCCCGGGATAGGTCCTCCCTCAATCATTGCAATCACGTGCCTGTGATCCAATAATTGACTCTGAGGGCATTATCTCCAACAATCTCCCACTTGCACTCAAGGCTAATTATTGCGATGTCGCATACTCACAGCCCGTGTGATACCGAACACCCAACTCCTCTACTAGTCAATCTCACAAAGCATGTTTGCGAAACTCTTGCGTTCGAGGATTAGCCTCAGTGAGTGGATCCGCCTAGAAGTTTCTTTCTATGTCTCTCTATATCTCAAGTTCGCGGAGAAAGCCATCTCCCGAAATGAGCAATACCTGTCTTAGAATGTCTGGATGTCTGATGGGACCGAGCTCATAAATGAACTCCAAATCCAAACTTCTTAGACTGTATCGTCAACTGAACTTAATCAGTATCCTGCGCCATGCCACCCTCAGTATTGCCTTGGACCACCTGTCCAAAACATTGCCCCTCGTCAGAAGGAAAACTATAACTCTGACAACCTCCTTGTCGTCCATGTCACTTTGGAAGCCTGGAATGATAACTGTCTCCCAAATGAGGCTGTCGTTATCATATCCCTAGAACATCCACTTATGTTCTAAAACTGCTTCCGACTGTTTCTCCAGGATTGGAACAATGTCAACTTATTGCATCTAGTGCAAGAACAACATCTGGTGTGGCACTTGACATCTCATGATTGACTCAATTGCCTAAGCAAGTGATCTGCCAATCATGCACATCCCTCTCTACTTTAGTCTATAAGACACCTTTAGAGAGGGTGACTCCATCACCTGCAGGTACACTACCATGCCAAGAGTCGTCCATTCTAAATACTCTTAGAATGCTGTCAAAATACCCTGATTGGGAAACCACCCAAATCTAGATCTAAAACCATAGATCTAGTAACCAGTATGTCTGATATAATGTCCAAGTCCCATGTGGAGAAAACACTGTGTGACGACCAAAGTATAACCGATCGTAGTATAGGAATATCACTTCCTACTATATGTATGTCATCCAATACCAGGACATCACACCCTACTACCTTCTCAACAGATCCATCCCCTATTCTGATGAAGTCAAACCTATGACTGTCACATCAGAAATAGATGATCTATCTCCGCTACGTCTGCTTTAGTCTATAAATAGACATAAGCCTGATGTCCACCAATGCTTCCGCTGCTCCCACTGACTACGACAACCCTCTGGCAGAGTCATATAGACGTACACTTCTAAAGCTAGTTTAGAACGACGCTATACTCATCCTCCTGCCGGGTCTCGCAGCCTGGAACAACAACAATGGCAAGTGTGGGTTAACAAGAACTTCCCTGTCACCGTCCTTGAGGCTACCGGAGTACCTCTCGGGTGCCTGAAGTTACCCACCGTATCTGCGGAGTGGCCAATGGAATGTCAAATCAGATTGAATCTTTAGGTTCCTTATCAAATCTTCAGTAATCGTTTGCGGTTCTGGAATCACTTCCAGTTCTACCATACTCCCACTACTGTTTTTGAAAAAATCCATTTTTATTAAAACTGTGGCGAGTCTAGAACAATATTACTATTGATCTCCCAGATGGTAGAAAGTCAACCCTCGTCATAGCCTGGGTCAACCCACAAACAGCCATTACAGAAACGTGCCTTGAGTTATCCAGAGTCTGGTTTTAATCATAAGCCGGACAACTCCCCGTACCTTAACAATGTTAAGATATGAACTGTACTATATCCAATATAGAACCAGAGGCACTGATTTAATTGAACCAGATTCAAATCATGCAGCTATCTCCAGTGCATGTCAACTAAATGGAGAGAGGCCGATCAGCGTTACTCAACTTAGGAATGCTTCCAATTATGAGTAACCTGAAAGAGAAGTAATTTCTCTTTATCATCACTATCAACTGAATACCATACACAAGTATCTACATTTTCGATCACTTTGAAGAATCCCGATACTTGCTACACTCGGTTCTCTACTCTATTCAAATACCTATAACTCCTCAAAACTTAGACCCTGTGTTTCTACGAAACACATGTCTAAGAACTAGAGAAGTTAAAAGTAAACAGAATATAGTATGAGGACCAACCCCTCTGTCCTAATGGACACTGGACAACATACAATACTCTGTATAAGTCCGCTGAGTCTAACAACTCTTTCACTGTGTGTCGTAGGTTGAAAACTGTACTTATGGTTAAGAAGAATTACACCGCTGTTTAATGCTCCTTACCTAACCATCCACTGATATAGGTAAATGTCATCGACATAATATCAAAAGGTATATCTCACTCTATGAAAATAGACGTACAAATATATCAATTTGAAATTGGTGCACAGCAGCGGATATTCAAAACCAAATATTTGCCGACCGGCAAACAGCCCAGGTGATCTCCTCAAATATCACCGATTACAACGAATCCTGATATAATGAGGATGATCACCCTATTCCCAATAACTTACTCCCACTCATCATCTGTAAAGCCATACAGATGTGAGAATCAAACCTGGTAAATACATACCCTGGAGCAAGTGTCTAATCAGGAAATCAGTTTTCTTTTAACAGTACACAGTTGAACTGAAACATTGAAATGTTTCGATGGGGTATTCTGGTATTCCTAGTAATGCCTCTACCATTATCCAGATTCACAACTATAACCGTATAATTCTTTGCCACCTCTCCAAATCCCTTTATATGTCTTTAGTCGTTACCTTCTGTACACCCCTTAGGCCAAATGGTTTTCTTCCTTTCCTACCGTTCGGCACCAGCCTATGGTTTGGAAGAAGACTATCCAATAAGCATAATGGGTGTACTGTCCTAGTCCTAGGAGCACTCGCAATGCGAGAGAAGGTGAAGATAAAAGACAACCGAATAAACCTTATTCCTATTTCTCCTGAACCAGAATCCATCTCCGAACTGGAACAAGTTCCTTTCGAGTTCGTATATAACCATACGATGGAGTATCCAATAAACTGTGGATCTTCGTAGTGATACGGAGTGTCCTGGAGAAATATAAAGGTGATTTAGGATTGGCGAAGAAATACTTGGTTTGGTTGTGAATATCAGTCGCAATTTACTTTGCCCTCTTACTAATCCCTTGCTTTGTCTTAATCTTAATACCTTCTGCACACCATCGTTATGCTAATTGGTTTTCTTCATTCCCCACTGTTCGGCACCAGCCTAAGGTTTGAAAGAAGACTATCCAATTTGCATAATAGGTGCACTATCTCCTAAACCAAGGAGTACTCACAACTTGAGAGAAGGTAAAAGGGAAAAGACAACTGAATAATCCTATCCGTTTTCTCCAGAACCGGAAACCATCCTCGAATTCCTTCGAGTTCGTATCTAACCATACGATGGTTTTGTCCAATGGAAGTGGACGTTCGTAGTAATACGGGGTGTCCTGGAGAAAAGGGTAAAAGTAGGAGTGGCAATGAGGTCTGCAACTCTGACAATCCAAAAGCCAGTGTTAAGAAGGTTCGGTCAACTTGGTCACTGAGTCATAGTCTTAGGGTTGGGTCAATGGTCGCTGCCAGAGAGAGAGAGAAAAGAAACACTCAGCGTGCACTCTATCCTAGATCAGAATGGTTACCAATTTATCTAATCTGGAAACCTCCCACTGTACCTCAAATTCTCCTCCAAACCTGAAAGAAGAATTAGTCGGGGTCACCCGAGGAGTAAACTAACTCATCAGTGGGAATCGGGATCCAACTGTCATCGCATGATAACGTGACGGAATCCGCTCACGCTATCACACTCCAGAAGGTATGCGCATATCTGGCAAGTTTCAGTTCTTTTGAAACTCCCGATGTGGATTTCTACCCCATGCTCTTATGACCTTGACTTTGGCCAAAATATCATAAGTCACATGTCAAGTTCAACCTGTCATTCTCCAGGTTAATTTGAATCCACCCGTACCTACCCTTGACTTTGGCCAAAATGGCAGTACGGCTGTCCCAAACCAACGCATCTATCTATGCTGCATATGAATACCCAATAGCTACCAATCACTGTGCCTTAACTTTGGCCAACATACACAGCTTGAATACTATTGACTACCCATATGAAACGACGGAGGGCTACGAATGGTTTCTGGCGAAAACCTTTAACGTAATGAACTTGATATCGTTGAAGGAACGGATAGCTTTTTAGAAAATATAGTGACGAAAACCTTTACTAAAGAGGTCACTCCCGGTGAAGGGATCTCGGCTCTTTCCCCGTAGAATGGGGTGCAGGATATTCCAAATGAATACCACGATGCAAAGCAAAAGTAATCGGCTATAGTGAAGTTAATGCCCTGACGCAAACTTCTGTCCAAGGGGTCACTCCCGGTGAAGGGATCTCGGCCCTTGCCTCGTCGACTGAGGAGCAGGATATTCCAAATGAATACCACGATGCAAAACAAAAGTGAACGTCCTTGCAATAACAGCTTTTTGAAAAGTGTTCCAACAACATCAGAATAGGTTTGTTTTAACTTGCATTGATCCGAATCAATGCAGTCCCATCAATTGATCACACCATGAAGAACGAAAATATACTGACGTACGTATATGCCATCCGCATTCGCCACTGGGTCCCGTCATCACCCGTTAGGTTAGCTAACTAACGGCAGAGCGGGGACTGGACTAGCGCGGATGAAAAAACATATACAACATCTACTAATATATATACCAATATATTATATTTCGCTCAAGGCGTGAATAAAATGCAACATCACAGAAATGTACAGCATCACAGAACAATACAGATATCTGGGATCCCCGGGTTTCACAGAGCCACTACTGAAACCCGACGTTCCCCTGGTCGTGTGGATAGCCTGTGCAATGAAAACCTAGACCCCTACGGGCGCGGCAAGTCACCCGCCAAAACCTGAAGCGAGGCAGCCCCCTTCAGCACCGTGAATGGACCACCCAGCACTTCACGGAATCCGGTAACTTGGGCACCCCTCCTGGGTCAACCTGTACCCCCTACGAGTGCGGCGAATAGCCCGCCAATTCCAGACTGAAGCCCCCTCCGTCCCAATGCCATGAGATGCGGGCTTGTTGCCCTCCAGAACCCGGCTATCCGTGCACCCCACCGCGGGGTAAACCTAGTAAAGAAAGTAAAATATACATACAACGGGTACATCGACCGCAACCAGGTCGTGCCCCAAAAGAATAATACAAACAGGCAGTGACGGCAATCCACATGTCGGACGCTCGCCCCGCAATATCAAATGTACATAATACAACAAAACTGTACTAGCATTGCATCCAGGCTATCCCCCACGACCGATCCGCAACATCACAGCAAAATCACAGAACATCAACGTGAAAGTCACGTTCGCAAATCCGTCTAACCGGGCTATAGCAGTTAGACTGGATTTACCGATCAAGTGACATTCACGGTTGCAGATATAATGTAAATACTGTGAAATAATGTGTTTAAAATATCCGATCGATCAAAAATTAACAAGTGGGCCCCCAAGGAATACTGTAGCACTCACAGAAAATCTGGGCCCAATATTAATATTCCAAAACCCCTAAAATTAGCCCACAAGACCACTGCAAAAAAACGATGACATGATCCCTCATTCATGCGGCGGATCCGCGGCCTCCAGAGTGGTTATGGCCGCGGTTCCGCGGTCGTACGGAGGGATCGTGTTGTCGAATTTTTCCAGTGTTCTTAGAACTCCCTGCACATAATTCTGAGACAACCTGAAAAAATTTTAGAGCCAGAAAAAATTCGACAGAAAACTGATGCGAGGAAAATGTGGTTTTTTTTGGAATTTTGGTCGATCGGAAATGCAAACACATCAAACAAAGCTAGACGAAGTTAATGGCGAGGCTCTGATACCACTGTAAGTGCACGGCGGCGCCCCGGTCGTCAATCCGACGGCCAAATGCGGAAATAGTGATAAACTTTAATTTTGCGAACTTAGCAAACCGGCACCACCGCGCACTAAACCCCGGATCGGGCCATTAAACTAGATCTAGCAAAGTAACAAGATAGGGAAGAGATATACCGAGTGATCCGAGTCCTCCGGTCTTCTCGTCATCGTCCCAATCTCCCGCGGAAACTCCGGTCGTCGCCTCCTTGCCGGAAGGGCACCACATCGTCTGTATCTTTTACGGGCTCCCACCTCAATGCCGAGGCAACTCGGGCACGAAGCTGGCAAGTCGACGTGCCCAAGATGTGCTGTAGAATGTAGTGTAGAATGCGCTTTTTCTCAATGGGGTTTGTAGTTGCCTTGATGGAGGAATCAACAAGATATGAACTTGGGAATTTTGGTGGCAAGCTAAAATGAGATAGATGTTTAATTTTGCCACACCAAAAATGAAATCAACCCTCACTCCTATCCAAGAAGTGGCCGGCCATATACATGTGAGAATGGTGGAGGAAAAATCAAGCATGAAGGGAGGTGATGGTATGAGAAGAAAAGAGGTGACCACATCCAAACATCAACCATACATCATTCACATCAAACCCATACCCTCTCTTTAATGCAAGTGATGGTGCATCAAAAAGAAAAGATGGAAAGGGAATCTAAAGATGCTATCATAAACTCTCATCTCACAAATAAACCCTCCACAAAATGTTATTTGCAAACTTGCAAATAACCCCCTCCATCGGAAAAGTCCGGCCGGGAAAGAACAAAGGAAAACCGGCCGGAACGGAATGCAAACTGGCAAATCCAGAAAACTGGTCCCGTAATAAATTACAGGAAAACCCCGATACTGTGCATACACACCCGCATTTGTATTCCGACCGGATACAAATGCAATGAGACAAAATCTACACTGTACTATACTAGGATCCGGCTTAAACCAAAGACGGCTAGTAATATCCGTTCGATCCTGATCCGTACAATACCGCACGTATCCGATCGAACCATGCCATATATCTATACGGCTTCTAGTACTAACCGTCCGATCCTGATCCGTGCAATACCGCACGTATCTGATCGGACCCTGCCATATCTCCATACGGCCTCTACAGCGTTTCGCCCGAAAGCTGAGTAACTGAATGTGTGGTGGACTCTAAAGACTCGTCAATACTATGGCTGTGGATTTAACCACCAGCACGTCAGAGGTATAAGCCAATACATAACGGGCCACCAGCTATTGACTAAAAGGGACGTCGATGAGCGAACTCATCCTGACACCCTACTGAGCCTGTCAGTGACAATATCCGTACAGTCCGGTCCGTTCGTCTATGAGCATCGCATGTCGGGCCTAGGGGGTGGGTAAAAGTCAAACCCCCAAAAGCGGTACAAGTCGTGTCGGAGTGTAGCCCAGAACACCCTGAGATACTACTGGAATACCTACCAGTAAATCTCCTGCCTTGGCCAAGGACTTCGTGTAATGGCTCTCCTAGACACAGCGCGACCTCACCCCCAATACCGGGAGAGACGAACCCCCGAAGATCCGCTCACTGCCTCCATGTGGCTCGGGACTGTACCCAACTAAAACCTGTTTGCATGACTCCTTTGAGCCGTGGTAGGGTAGCAATCAAAGTACAGTGGGAACTCACACGAGACAAATGACGATCCCCAGGTCGATGAACTAACTTGTACACATGTCACCAGGGAACTGCTATCTGACGTCAGGTATAAGACCAACTAGCATGTTCCCGGCGAGTCCTGTCCGGTGTACTCATAACCCAATGAGCACCTGTATACATCTTAGGTGAACCAACTGACACCAGTGGCCTGTGAGACCGGCCACCGCCCCTCGTCGGGGTCTCGACTGTATACACTAGTCTACTCTGGAGAATCGATGCCCTGTCTCGAAACTCCCACGACTAGGGACCTTTTAAGGATGTGCTTATAGACCCCAGCTCCCACTTATATAATCGCCCTCATACTGCTGGTGGTCAAGCAAGAATCCTAGGGGCTCTATCAACGTGCAATAGTGACCTGTTAGGTCACCTGAAGCAGTACACGATGATAAAGGTAAACCAGATAGCAAACTATCATCTCGAGTAAGACTGTCGTCCCGGGATAGGTCCTCCCTCAATCATTGCAATCACGTGCCTGTGATCCAATAATTGACTCTGAGGGCACTATCTCCAACAGAAGGAACCTACGATTGACGGGTTAAACTGGTCATGCGAACTCAATGCGATGTGTGCGTGTGTTGTGTTTTGAAAGGGGTTTTGGATATATCGGGGGCCCCGCAGAGTTTTTACGAGGGTCCCGCTACCCGGATAGCGGGCTGGAGGTCAAGGGGGCTAGCAGCCACCTTGCGGGGTGCGGGGCAGCGTCCCGTTAGAAATTTTTTCTAACAGGGACAGTGTCGTGGAGTATGTGCGTGTGTAAAAAAAAGGGGGAAGCGTCTTAAAGACGCGTGCGTAGCACGTGGGCGCATGGTGCCCGGGGTCACGTCCCGCGCACATAGGCACTTTAGTGCCCGGGGTCACATGCGCGCACGTGACCATTGGGCGCTTTGGCTCCCGGGGTCACATGAGGCACACGTGACCGATGGGCGCCTTGGCGTCTGGGGGTCACATGGCGCACACGTGGCCGGTGGGCGCCTTGGTGCCCGGGGTCACGTGGCGCGCACGTGACCATTGGGCGCCTTAGCGCTCCGGGATCACGTGGCGCACACGTGACCGCGGGAAACACCCACGAGAAGGGGCCTAGCCCCTAGGTTGAGGAGTTGAACTCCCAAGGGGATTTTTGGAGTTGAACTCCTAACAGAAACTAATTTATGGAATTAAACTCCAACAGATCTAGAAAGGAGTTAAACTCCTAGGAATTTTTGGCTCTTCTTTTGAGCCTTGGATCTGTCCAAAGTTAGATTTTTGGAGATGGGTCTCCTTCTTCCTTCTTTCGATCGGTCGGATCTTAGAGAAAAAAAGGGGTGAAACTTAAAAGTCTCCCCTTTTCGAGATCTGACTGGAGATCCAGCTCCTCTTCATGGGTTTTGTGGTGAAAAACTATTTATTTTTGAGAAAGGAAAAGTTAAACTCTTGATTTAATTCAAAAAAAGAGGAAGAGGATTTTAGACCCTTGAGAAAACCCTAGTTTTTGGGGAGAATGAAAAGTTTATATTTTATTCATCATCATGTTGCCTTATATAGGCTTATATATTTACATATAGCTCCTTGGGCTTTACAAAATGGCATTTTTCCCATCCCATGGCTCATGTGTCATTTCTTTTTGCCCATAAACCATGGGCTTGACAAAAAATTGGCTTTATGCCCATTCATGCATAAAAAAATTACATTAAAATTATTTATTACATGATTTTTATGTTGGCATGGGGAGGCTGGCCGCGGGCTTGACTTGGGCATGGACCCGCTTAACCTGGGCTTAGGCCCACCTGGCTTGGGGTTGACCTTAACCTTGACCTGGTCAATCAGGGTGCAAATTTTGACCCCAACAAAGTGCCCCCATCAATAAATGCACACTACATACGTGGGTCGTGTGCATGAAATTGATGGATCTTCTTTTGTGTGGAGGCGACTTGCTTTGGTTTCTACTTTTTGGGATGCACTGCCCTTTTTACGACATGGACGGTCGACGTTTGCGTCTCCAAGGCGGAGTGTCCGTGGTAGACGTTTCCCTGGCCCGGAGCGATTTGGTTCCCGCTTTGTAGGAAGCTCGCACTACCTTTTTACGACATGGACGGTTGACGCTTGACGCGCCTCCGGGACGGAGTGTCCGTGGCAGACGTTTCCTTGGCCCGGAGCGATTTGGTTCCCTCTTTGTAGGAAGCCTGCACTGCCATTTTTACGATATGGACGGTCGACGCTTGACGCGTCTCCGAGACGGAGTGTCCGTATTAGACGTTTCTCTGGCCCGGAGTGATTTGGTTCCCTCTTTGTAGGAAGCCTGCACTGCCCTTTTTACGACATGGACGGTCGACGCTTGACGCGTCTCCGAGACGGAGTGTCCGTGGTAGACGTTTCCCTGGCCCGGAGTGATTTGGTTCCCTTTTTATAGAAAGCCTGCACTGCCCTTTTTACGACATGGACGGTCGACGCTTGACGCGTCTCCGAGACGGAGTGTCCGTGGTAGACGTTTCTCTGGCCCGGAGTGATTTAGTTCCCTTTTTGTAGGAAGCCTGTACTGCCCTTTTTACGACATGGACGGTCGACGGCACTGAGTGTCGCTGGTTGTTCAACTTGTCCCCGGCGCGGAATGTCGCTGTTCGACTTGATCCCCGGCACGGAGTGTCGCTGATGTTCGACTTGTCCCCGGTACGGAGTGTCGCTGATCGACTTGTCCCCGGCACGGAGTGTTGCTGATGTTCGACTTGTCCCCGGTACGGAGTGTCGCTGATCGACTTGTCCCCGGCACGGAGTGTTGCTGATGTTCAACTTGTCCCCGGTACGGAGTGTCGCTGATCGACTTGTCCCCGGCACGGAGTGTCGCTGTGTCGCTGTTCGACTTGTCCCCGGCACGGAGTGTCGCTGATGTTCGACTTGTCCCCGGCATGGAGTGTCGCTGTTCGACTTGTCCCCGGCACGGAGTGTCGCTGTTCGACTTGTCCCCGGCACAGAGTGTCGCTGATGTTTGACTTGTCCCCGGCACGGAGTGTCGCTGATGTTCGACTTGTCCCCGGTACGGAGTGTCACTAATGTTCGACTTGTCCCCGGCACGGAGTGTCGCTGATGTTCGACTTGTCCCCGGCATGGAGTGTCGCTGTTCGACTTATCCCCGGCACGGAGTGTCGCTGATCGACTTGTTCCCGGCATGGAGTGTCACTGATGTTCGACTTGTCCCCGGCACGGAGTGTCGCTGATCGACTTATCCCCGGCATGGAGTGTCGCTGGTTGATTCTGAGTCGAAGCATAATTCCGAAAGGGAAGGCAGATACGCCGAGGCAAAGCATGATTTCGACACGGGGTATATTCTGGGACGAAGTATGATTCCACAGCCGAGGTTGTTGGTTTGATTTGGGTTGGCATTAGTATCGCTACACTGGAATATGGTACCAGAAGTGAATCATCATTTGCTATGAGAGGATTTGGGGATTTGTTTTTGTCGGCATCTGCATTGCTGCATTGGAATAATGCCAGGAGCAACTCATCATTTGCCTCGGAAGGATTTGGGAATTGGTTTTTGTTCGGCGTAAGCACCGCTACGCTGGAATATAGTACCAGGAGCGAATCATCATTTGCGTTTGCTTATTGGGAAGTGATGGCTCAGGGGACTGGTTTAGATCCCTATCACCTAAGGCTTTTCAATTTTATGGGCCATAAGGGTCCCACAAAGCATTTTCTCCCTACGGGTCGTAATGATCCCGTAAGTGTATTTTCTCCTTAGGAGTCGTGGGGACCCCTAAGTGTGTTGCTCCTTTGTGAGTCGTAACGATCTCACGCGGGAATTTTCTCCTCACAAAGTCGAGAGGACTTTGCGAGTGCATTTCATCTCTTTTTCACGAGTTTGCGCCCTTTCGGGTTTTCACAAACTCGCCGGCAGTCCTGCTGTTTTTACTCACGGAGCCCTTTCGGGTTTTCATCCGTGCCCATTTTCCTTGTGGACATACCCCCCCTTTTTTTTGAATCTTCACCGCCGGTAGGACTTTGAATGTGGTCTCGCCGGTAGGACTTGGGAGAGATTGGGATCGTTTTATGCCCGTGGATTGTATACGGTTTTGCAGGATGTATGATCCAGACCGTAGGGCCGAAAAAATTTCGGGATTTTGTTGACGTCTGCATCGCTGCACTGGAATATGGTACCAGGAGCGACTCATCATTCACCATTGGGGTATGGGATTTGGTTGGCGTCTGCATCGCTGCACTGGAATATGGTACCAGGAGCGACTCATCATTCGCCACTTGGGGATTTGGATTTTGGTTGGCGTCTGCATCGCTGCATTGGAATATGGTACCAGGAGCGACTCATCATTCGCCACTTGGGGATTTGGATTTTGGTTGGCGTCTGCATCGCCGCACTGGAATATTGTACCAGGAGTGACTCATCATTCGCCGTTGGGACATTCAGAAATTTGGAATTTTGGTTTGCGTCTGCATCGTTGCACTGGAATATGGTATCAGGAGCGACTCATCATTCACCGTTTTGGGATTTGGAATTTGGTTGGCGTCTGCATCGCTACACTAGAATATGGTACCAGGAGCGACTCATCATTCGCCGTTTTGGGATTTAGAATTTGGTTGGCGTCTGCATCGCTGCACTGGAATATGGTATCAGGGACGACTCATCATTTGCCGTTGGGACATTCAGAATTTGGTTGGCATCTGCATCGCTACACTGGAATATGGTACCAGGAGCGACTCATCATTCGCCCTTTTTTTTTACCGCGATTGCTCTATCATTTCAGATTTTCTTACCGCGAAGGTCGCGATTGCCCTATCATTTCAGCTATTTATTCACGGTTACCCTATCATTTCGGCTTTATTTTCATCTTTATTTTACTCGCTGATTTTTATTGCGAGTTGCCCCATTTTTCGGCTTTTCTTTTTATTTATTTATTTACACATTCCTTTTTTTTATTTACACATTTTTTTTACATTCCCAGTTTAACGACTTAGAGGTCGACTGTTCCCAGTTTAATGACGTGGTGGTCGATTGTTTCCAGTTTAACGACGTGGTGGTCATCTGTTTCCAGTTTAACGACGTGGTGGTCATCTGTTTCCAGTTTAAAGACTTAGAGGTCTACTGTTTCCAGTTTAACGACTTAGAGGTCATCTGTTTCCAGTTTAACGACGTGGTGGTCATCTGTTTCCAGTTTAACGACTTGGAGGTCATCTGTTTCCAGTTTAACGACTTGGTGGTCATCTGTTTCCAGTTTAACGACTTGGTGGTCATCTGTTTCCAGTTTAACGACTTGGTGGTCATCCGACGGGGAGCTTAGAGAAGATAACCGATTGAGCAGTTGTCAAGGGCACCGCAGGAGCTTGCATGAGATGCCTTATTAGTTTGTCGGTGTTGATGGCCTTGCCCCCAGCTGGGGCCAAGGAAAGCCATTCAAATACCGACTTGCGTTCGAAGATGGCAATTGGAAATTGTTAACCCCTGCAAATAGAAACATGATTTCAGTATAGACAATCGATATGTACATTGATTGAGCTCGCATGAACGTTTAACCCGAAATATGGGAGGAGAGATTGGTCCCACCGGGCGTGCCAGAATCTGTAGGGTATTTTTCGTCACCCCATTGAGATGGGAATACGCTCGCGCTTGTCAGGCGTACTACAGATTCCCTCTGCCTAGGATAGGCCGGGGTTTATTGATTGTGGGGATCCGAATCTCCAACAGCCGCGGACTAAACTGCCGTTAATTACCCCTCGCCTTTGGAGCGAAGGAACCTCCGATTGACAGGTTAAACTGATCATGCGAATTCAATGCGATGTGTGCATGTGTTGTGTTTTGAAAGGAGTTTTGGATATATCGGGGGCCTTGCAGAGTTTTTACGGGAGTTCCGCTACCCAGATAGTGGGCTGGGGGTCAAGGGGGCTAGCAGCCCTCTTGCGGGGTGCGGGGCAGCACCCCGTTAGAATTTTTTTCTAATAGGGACAGTGTCGTGGAGTACGTGTGTGCGTGTAAAAAAATGGGGGAAAGCGTCTTAAAGACGCGTGCGTAGCACGTGGGCGCATGGTGCCCGGGGTCAGGTGCCACGCACATGGGCACTTTAGTGCCCGAGGTCACGTGCGCGCACATGACCATTGGGCGCTTTGGCGCCCGGGGTCACATGGGGCACACGTGACCATTGGGCGCCTTGGCGCCCGGGGTCACGTGGGCACACATGACCGGTGGGCGCCTTGGCGCCCCGGGGTCACGTGGCGCACACGTGACCGGTGGGCGCCTTGGCACCCGGGGTCACGTGGCGCACACGTGACCGGTGGGCGCCTTGGCGCCCGGGGTCACGTGCCCATTGGGCATCTTAGCGCCCCGGGGTCACTTGGCGCACACGTGACCGCGGGAAACACCCGCGGGAAGGGGCCTAGCCTCTAGGTTGGGGAGTTGAACTCCCAAGGGGATTTTTAGAGTTGAACTCCTAACAGAAACTAATTTATGGAGTTAAACTCCAACAGATCTAGAAAGGAGTTAAACTCCTAGGAATCTTTGGCTCTTCTTTTGAGCCTTGGATCTGTCCAAAGTTAGATTTTTGGAGATGAGTCTCCTTCTTCCTTCTTTCGATCGGCGGGATCTTGGAGAAAAAGGGGGTGAGACTTAAAAGTCTCCCCTTTTCGAGATCTGACTGGAGATCCGAGCTCCCCTTCGTGGGTTTTGTGGTGAAAAACTATTTATTTTTTAGAAAGGAAAAGTTAAATTCTTGATTTAATTCAAAAAAAGAGGAAGAGGGTTTTAGACTCTTGAGAAAAGGGAAGGAGGCACAAACCCTAGTTTTTGGGGAGAATGAAAAGTTTATATTTTATTCATCATCATGTTGCCTTATATAGGCTTACATATTTGCATATAGCCCCTTGGGCTTTATAAAATGGTATTTTGCCCATCCCATGGCTCATGTGCCATTTCTTTTTGCACATAAATCATGGGCTTTACAAAAATTTGGTTTTATACCCATTCATGCATACAAAAATTACATTAAAATTATTTATTACATGATTTTTATATTGGCATGGGGAGGCTGGCCGCGGGCTTGACTTGGGCATGGACCCGCTTGACCTGGGCTTGGGCCCACCTGGCCTGAGGTTGACCTTGACTTTGACCTGGTCAACCAGGGTGCAAATTTTGACCCCGACAAACTTTTTCATCCAGACCGCCTTTTTTGCAGCATCGTTGGCAGCAATATATTCAGCCTCCATCGTCAAGTCTGCGACGGTGTCCTGTTTAGAGCTCTTCCAAAAGACCGCCCCTCCGTTGAGGGTAAACACAAAATCCGAGACAAACTTACTGTCATCCTTGTTACTCTAAAAGTTTGAGTCGGTAAAGAACTTAACCTGAAGGTCTCTATTACCATAAACCAAGAATATCTCCTTAGTCCTTCTCAGGTACTTGAGAATGTTTTTCACTTCTGTCCAGTGGTTCTCTCCTTGATTCGACTGATACCGGCTCACCATGCTAAGTGTGTATGCTACATCTGGTCTGGTATACAGTATCGCATACATTATAAATCCTACCGCCGAAGCGTAGGGTATAGTGCTCATGCGAACCCTCTCCTCATCAGTCTTGGAAGACATCTCTTTAGAGAGGGTGATTCCGTGCAAAGCGGGTGTATTACCGTGCTTAGAATCTTCCATACTAAATCTCTTTAGTACGGTCTCTATGTAACTGGACTGTGAAAATCCTAACAATCTCTTAGATCTATCTCTGTGGATCTTAATCCCCAGAATGTAGGAGGTATCATCCAGGTCTTTCATTGAGAACTTTTATGACAAGAACAACTTTACCGACTGCAGCATAGGAATGTCATTTCCTATCAAGAGAATGTCATCGACGTACAAGACAAGGAGTACAACAGTTCTCCCCATAATTTTATTGTAGATACATGGCTCATCTTCATTTTTGATGAAGTCAAATTCCTTGACCGTTTCATCAAAAGAGATGTTCCAGCTCCGCGACACCTACTTTGATCCATAAATGAATTTAAACAACTTGCACACCTTCCCGCTTCTCCCACTGTCTACGAATCCCTTCGGCTGATCCATATAAACGCACTCTTCTAAACTTCCATTTAGAAAAGCCGTTTTAACATTCATCTGCCAGATACCATAGTCATAGTCGGCAGCAATGGCAAGTAGGATCCGAAAGGATTTCAGCATAGCCACTGGAGAAAAAGTTTCGTCATAGTCCACTCCTGATCTTTGACGAAAACCTTTTGCAACAAGTCTAGCCTTATAGGTTTCCACCTGTCCATCTGCACCAATTTTCTTTTTGAAGATCCACTTGCATCCAACGGGTTTTACCCCAGGAGGAGCAACATCCAAAGTCCAAACTTTGTTGGTGTACATAGACTCCATTTTGGATTGCATAGCATCAAGCTATTTATCAGAGTCCCTACTGATTATGGCCTGCTTATAACCAATAGGATCATTTTCTTCCAAGATGCAATTCTCTCGATCCCTATTTATGAGAAAACCGTAGTATCTCTCGGGCGGATGAGAAATCCTACAAGATCTGCGGAGTGGCTGAGGTTCGTCCAGGATTATTGAATTATGAGGTTCCACCAATTCTTCAGTTTCAGTTTGTGGTTTCAGAATTTCTTCCAGTTCTACCGTGCTCATACTAATTTCTTTTGCAAGAAATTGATATTCTAAAAAGGTGGCGTGACGAGCAATAAACACCTTCTATTCTTTGGTGTGGTAGAACAGATATCCCATTGAATGTTTTGGATATCTCACAAACTTACATAAAACCGAACGTGCCTAAAATTTGTCCGGATTTTTTACTTTAACATAGGTCGGACAACCGCATATCTTAATACGTTTAAGATAAGGTCTTTTTCCACTCCATATTTCATATAGATTTTAGGCACAGTTTTGGATGGAACATCATTCAATAGCTATGCCGTTGTCTGTAGCGCATAACCCCAGAATAAAAGAAATAACTCAACATTACTCATCATTGAGCGAACCATATCCAATAGGGTACGATTCCTCTGCTCCGATACACTGTTGTGCTGTGGTGTATACGGAGGAGTAAGCTGAGAGAGAACACCGTTCTCTTTTACGTATTCTAGGAATTCCGTGCTTAAGTACTCCCTTCCTCTATCAGATCGGAGGATCTTGATACTTTTACCAGTCTGGTTCTCTACTTCGTTCTTATATTCTTTGAACTTCTCAAAAGTTTCAGATTTGTGTTTCATAAGAAATACATATCTGAACCTAGAGAGATCATTGGTGAATGTAATGAAGTACGAGAACCCACCCCTCGCATGTATAGATATCAGACCACATACATCACTGTGTATGAGTCCCAAGAGCTCTGTAGCTTTTTCTCCGTGTCCGGTGAACAGAGATTTGGTCATCTTTCCTTTGAGACAAGACTGACAGGTTTCATATGATGAAAATTCGAATGGATTCAGATATCTATTCTTATGTAACTTAGTTAGTCTTTTCTCACCGATATGACCAAGTTTACAATGCCATAAGTAGGTTTCGTTCGTATATGAACTTTTCATCTTGCGTGTGTTTTGTATATTGAAGACTGTGTTTTGATTCAAAATGTAGATACCATCATAGTCACAAATTCGTGATTCGGCAATAATTCGGCGAGGTCGAAAATTCGGATTCGGAGAACTATTCGGAAAAAATCGGCAGGTATTCGGGAAAGATTCGGTAAGTATTCGGAAAATGTTCGGGAAGGATTTCGAGCAAAAAATTAATATAAAATTAATATATGAGACGCTAGATTCTGATTTCGTGAATTATTTGCTGTTTTTTGAATAATTCGCTTTTTTTGAATAATTCGTGAATAATTCGGGAATTATTCGCGAATAATTCGGCAATAATTCGGCGCGTTCGGTGATGACGAATAATTCGCAGATTTAATCGGCAGTCACATAATTCGCGAATTCGCCGAATAATTCGCGAATTATATGACTATGGATACCATTACACAGTGTACCTTCTACAACCAATACGGTAAATGTTCATGATATTTCTATCTATAACAAACTTATATCCATCTTTATCAAATAAAGAAACTGATATGATATTGCAAAGTATGGAAGGTATATAATAGCAGTTGTTCAAAATTATAGTATTACCACTTGGTAATACTAGGTGATATTCACCGACGGCAGCAACGTCAACTTGTGCTCCGTTCCCTACTCTGAGGGACATATCATCCGGTCCAACCATTCTACTTTTTCTCAATCTTCGTAATAAATTACATATATGAGATCTTGATCCGGTATCTAGTACCCAGGAGGTAGGGTTGATCGAAAAACAGTTTTCAATAAAAAATACACTCGAAAAAGATGCATTAGAATGTTTCTCCTTCATTAGGGTCATCTGGAATTCCTTACAGTCCTCTTTTCCTTGCCCATACTCGTGACGGTTGTCACAAGTTTGAGCCGAACCGATGTTCCCCAGCCTAGTGTAATAAGCTGGTTCGGTCAAGTCAAACATTTTATTATCTTGATTAAGACGTGAAATGGTTGCTCCCTGGAGAGAGAAAAGAAACACTCAGCATGTGCTCTTGCAAAATTAGATTAGTTATTAGTTTATCTAATCAGGATAACTCCCACCGTTTCCTCGAATTCTCCTCCAAACCTTAAAAGGAGAATCAATTGGGATCATTCACACCTTACAAGTTCGTAAACTGTTCAGTCAAGTGAGTGTTGGTGCTTCGAGAGAGGTTCCTCTTACTCTCGCACGAACCTAATTAAAATAAATATCGTTTCCACAGAGGCGTAGCCCCATTAACACTTTTTTAGACACCTAATAGGTTAGCTAATTGTGAAGTGAAAATATCTCCCAAGAGTAATCCTACTCATCAGTGGGATCGGGATCCAACTATCATCGTGTGATAACCTAGATGGAATCCACTCTAGTTACCACACTCCAAAAGGTATGCAACACTAGCAAGTTTCCTGTATATTTAAAACTCCCGATATGGTTTTTTCCCTAGGACTCAAGTGACCTTAACCGAGCCAACATATCAAAGGGTCCTAGTCAAGTTCAACCCGTCATTATTTTGATTGCATTAAACCCACCCGTACGAGTCCTTGACTGAGCCAAAATGACCGTACGACTGTCCTAACCAATCATATCTAATACTACAGAAAAGTACTACATAGCCACCGAACACTACGTCTCGGCTGAGCATGACATCCGTAACACGAATACTAAGCAATACTAATCTGAAATAACGGAAAGCTATGGCTGGTTTTTGGCAAAAAACGTTTAACGTAATGAACTTGATATCATTGAAGGAACCGAGTAGCTTTGAAAAGGAGTGGTTTAGGTTCGCTTTTGAAAACTAGTGGTTTTAAAGAAAACCGAGTAATCTATAGTAATATAAACTTTTGCTCAAGAGGTCACTCCCCGTGAAGGGATATAGGCTCTTTCCCCCTCGAATGAGGTGCTGGATATTCCTAACTGAATACCACCATACAAATCGAAAGAATATGGCTATAGTTTTTCGAAATTTGTTCCAACAACATCTTTTAGGTTTCTTTTTCCTTGCATCAATCAAAATTAATGCAGCTCCATCAATTAAATCCTATCACACAAGAAAGGAATGAAAATACAATGTACGTATATGCCATCCGCATTCGCCACGGGGCCCCATCATGCACCGTTAGATTACTTAACTAGCAGCAGAGCGGGGGGCTGGACTAGCGCGGATGCAAAACATATGCAACATCTACTAGTGTGTGTGTGTGTAACCATTCGTCTCAGGTATGATATATAAGCAACACCACAGAACATCAATAAGCATCATGGAATAACGAATAATCTTGGAGCCCTGGGTTTCATTTGAGCTGTAAATGAAACTCGATGTTCTTGGTCGTGTGGATAGCCCATGCAATGAAGAACCTAGACCCCTACGAGTACAGCAAGTTACCCGCTAATCCCGGAAGTGAGGCAACCCCAATCAACAAAGTGAATGGGCCACCCAGCACTTCACGGAATCTGGTAACTTGAGCACCCCTCAGTGGGTCATCCTATAATCCCTACGAGTACGGCAAATAGCCAGCCAATTCTAGAGTTAGGCCCCCTCCGTCTCAACGCCATGAGATGCAGGCCCGTTACCCTCTAGATCCCGGCTATTCAAGCACTCCTCCGCGGGGTAATCCTAGTACAGAAAAGAAAAATATATACAACGGTGATATCAACATCAACCCGGTCGTGTCCCAATAAAAGAATATACAAACTGACAGAGACGGTAGTCCACATGTCGGACGCTCGCCCGGCAATAATGAATATACAAAAGAATCTAAACTGTACAACTACCATTGCACTAAGGGCTATCCAACACGACAATCTGAACAAGCCATCACATATATAAACATCACAGCAGCATAAGCAAGTATGTGCAATCCCGTCTAAATGACATATAACAAATAGACGACGTTTGAAAATATATACACTACATCACAGAAATCAACGATGCAAAAGTTTCAAGTTCTAAATTTTCCGAGTTGCCCCAAAGCAAAGATAACACTAAGTGAAATCTTAGGCAAATCAAATAAGACCAAAAATCATAATTCTCAAAACCCAAGACACAGCATGAAAACGAGCACTAAACGAGACAAAAAAAACTGCCAAGAGCGGGGATTTGAGTAATTTGGGTGGTTTTTGTATGGCCAAAATTCCTCGTTTTCATTATGTGTCACTAACATGTCAAGAGTAAGTCTCTGCACTTGTTTAAAAAAATTTCAGCGACCAAAAAGTTTTTGGACAGAGAGTGGGTCTTCAAAGATAGGAATTTTTCGGTTTTGAAACTAAAACATCGTCTACTAGTAGTTTCTAATGTTTGGGTAGCTTTGATACCATGTTGGGATTCCTAGCGTCCTGGTCGTCTACCGCGTTCGTTGCGGAACGAAAAACTTTCACTTTTAAAAACTTTGGTGCTGGAAAATAGTGAGAATGGCAACTCTTGACGCATCACTCATTCAAGCATGGAATTATTGTAATCAAAATCATATCCCGAAATCATGCCATGCTACATATATATATATATATATATATTAATACATATAAGAAAATATTTAGTGAGCTAATGATATTAGTTAAGATATAATTATATCCAAGGTCTTTAGCTAATTGATTAGGGTTTTAGTTTTGATATCTACTAAACTATAAGAAAGTGAAGATGGCTATACCCTCGTAGATCGAGTCATTCACTTCACATGCTCCGTGTAGTAGCCCCGCGACTCCACTAGGCTCCACTTGAGTTTTTGGACGAGCTTCTTCCGATGACCTTCGTGCCGAAGATGATCCGCGCGAAGTCCCTCCAACTCAAGCTACCTCTACACTAAACTCTTTAGTGTAGGAAACACGCTACACTCGATCGCTAGTCAAGTGTAGGATGATAAAGTAGGGGATGTTAAAGCTCACAAGTTTGTGTTCAAGTTTTATGGTTCACATCACATGTGAGGGTTGAAGCTTGAACCATGGTAATGAGGAAGATGAAGAAGCTAGAGAGCAAAATGGGAGCAACTCAAGAAAATGGCTAAGTGTTGAATGAGATGAAGAATGGCTCATCTAAAACCTCACTCATTGAAGCATACAAATATCCACAAATAAAAAAAATGATGCCATGCTTCAATAGTAAGTCAAGATGAATAAAATATATTATGTGTCATACCTCACACCATTCCACTTCAATTTCCACCTCATTTCTATTTTCACAAAATAGAATTTTATGCCATGCTTCATTATTATATATATATATATATATTAATATATTTATAATGAAGAATAATTAGTGAGCTAATGATATTAGTTAAGATATAATTATATCAAATATAATATATATCGCATTATTAAATCAACACTTGATTTAATAATCCAGTTATATCACATATGACCGACTAATATCATTTATCTGTATATCACATTATCAAATCAACACTTGATTCGATAATCTGGTTATATCACATATAACCTAACTGATAACAGATAACTGCCAGATTACAATACGGTATCACATACACGTATTTAATCAGGCCCACACACATATCACATATGTGTCCTACTTCGTTTCGCCTGAACCAGGAAACTTCTATGTGGGACTCTAAAGACTCGTCAATACGCTAGCAGTAGGTGATGATCACATCAGTCACCCACAAGCCGTCAGCGGTACTAGCTGGACGTAACGGCTATCCGGGTATTGAGCGATATGAAGATCAACAAGCAAGCCTGTCCATACTCTCCATGAAGCCTATCAGTAACACTACCGTACAGTCTGGGCTCTTCGTCTGATATGCCGCATATCATGTCCAGGGGTGGTAAATGTCAGACCCAGTAACGTAATAAGTCATGCCGATATTTGGCCTACAATGGTTTGAGAAACTACTGATAAAACTTATCAGTAAATCTCATCAGCAGCTCTGCCCAGGGACTTCCAGTTATAGCCAATCGAGTATAGCGCAACATCAACCCCCAATACCGGGAGAGATGAAACCCCTCATATCGCCCATTGCCTCCATGTGAATCGGGACTGTACCCAAAATCCACTTGTTTGCACAACTCCTCTTGAGAGTAATAGGGAGGAATCAAAGCACAGTGGGAGCCACACAAGACTCTATGACGATCTCGGGTCTACAGACTAACCTATACCAGTGTGACCAGAGGACTGCTATCCGACGATAGGTATACTACCAACTAGGAGTCCTCGGCGATTCAATTCGGTGTACCCATTCTCCAATGAGCACCTATGTACAATCTTTGATGTCACACACCAATGGTTGTGGGATCAACCATCGCTCTCTAAGGGACAAGAAACGTACACACTAGTCTACTCTGGAATATCGATGCCCTAGTCTGGATATTTCCTCGACTAGGAACAGAATAAAAGATGTACTTTTGGACCACCCTGGCCCTACTAGTATGATCTCATCATAATCCTGATAGTCAAGTATATATCCTAAGGGCTTTATCAACATGTAAGAGACAGACAGTATAAATACCAGTCTACATGTTAAGATAAAAGTAACCTAATAGCATACTATTATGTCGAGCAAGAAATTCCTCTATATATATGTCCAAGCATCCACTATGTCAATAATAATGGCCTCTAGGGCATACATATTCCTAACAGAAAACACATCTTAGAATTTAACCAAATATCGAAACAAGTAAACTAGAGGAGTCTAACTACTATGTTAGAAAGTTATACCTAAAGACACGTGTCCTTTTGGTTTTCACTCCTCTTTTAAGCATCTTGAGGTCTCCTAGATCAACCTTGCTTGATAGCCTTCTTGATCCTAGATGATCCATCCGAGAGTTTATAATCCAAGCTTAGCTTCACTAATGAAGCAACTTAGTAACTTAGTTTGCTAATCTATATTACTAAAGAGATGTAGTGAGTTTTCTAGTGTATTTCTCTCTCTCTTCCTCCCATAATTCTCAACTCATGAGATGGTAGGGAGGAAGATGAAGAAGGAGGATGAACTCAAGAAAGGCTAGAGAGGAGAGAGAAGCTCATGGTGAGAATGAGATAAAACTAATGTGAAAAAATAATGAACCATGGTTTTATATATCTCATTTTTTCAGTAAAAATTTAGCAACCATACTTGAATAGTTTGCACAAATGAATATATAATTCATTTGTCAAAACTATTCAAGCATGGTTCTCACCATTCTCTCCTTACTACCTTTACACCTCATTTCCATTTAAAAGAATAAATGGATAAATCAAAAATGAGGTGTCCACCTTGTAGAATGTTTTCAGTATAAATACAGAATACACTTTACTGTATATACATACCCGTATTCGTACTAAAATACGAATATCCAAGAGATAGAATACTACTACTAATATAATACTAGCATTAAATCAACATATGATTTAACAAACCGGCTTAATCCTAAGCCCGCTAGTATCATCAACCGTCCAATCAAAAACCTTGATAACACTAGAATATACATATCAAAATATGTATATGTAAATTATTAAATCAATACCTGATTTAATAATCCGGCTTAATTCTAAGCCGGCTAGTATTATCATTCGATTGGAACCCTGCATGTATAAACATACGGCCACCACAACGTTTCACCTGAACCAGAGAAACCCTCTATGTGGGACTCTAAAGACTCGACAGTATGCTGGCAGTGGGTTTAACCACAAGCACGTCAGCGGCACTAGCTGTACATAACGGCTACCCAAGTACCTATCGAAAAGAAAGCAGGCGAGCAAGCTCATCCGAACCCTTACTGAGCCTATCTATAACAATCTCCATACAGTCCGGTATTTTCATCTAAGAGTATCGCATACCAGGTCTAGGGATGGTAAACGTCAGACCCCTACTGACATGATAAGTCATGTCGATTTGGCTCAGGACCAATCCGAGAAACTACTGATCTAACCATCAGTAAATCTCAACTTCCTTCGCCAAGGTTTTATGGTTCTAACCAACCGGATACAGTGCGATATCGACTCCCAATACTGGGAGAGACGAATCCCTGACAATCACTCACTGCCTTTATATGGCTAGGTACTGTACCCAACCAAAAGTTATTTGCACGACTCAGTAGAGCCGTGGTAGGGTAGTGATCAAAGTACAGTAGGAATTCACATAAGACAAATAATGATCTTAGGTCCAATGATTAACATGTACTCATGTCACCTGAGAACCGCTATTTGACGATAGGTATAATACCATCTAGAGGTTCTCGGCGAGTCTGTCCAGTATACTCACCTCCAGTGAGCACCTGTATACAATCTTAGGTGATCACACCAACAACTATGGGACCAACCACCACCCCTCGTCGGGTTCTAAAAACGTATACACGAGTCTATTCTGGAATATCGATGCCCGGTCTCGATATTCCTGTGACTTGAGACCTTTAAGGATGTGCTTATGGACTACCCAGCTCCCACAAGTATGATCGCCATCATAACACTTGTAGTCAAGCAAAATATTACGGGCTTTATCAACATGTATCCGCCATATGTGATATCGAGTATAACATATGCACATGTTAAGATAAAATCAAACCATAATAGTATACTACCGTATCGAGTCTTTATCAATATGTGTAAGCAATATAAAGCAAGAAGAGAAAGAAATACACATATTAAGACAGAGACATCTCAAATAATATACTATATACAACCAAGCAAGATTGTCATGTACATACATATCCCTAGTATTCTATACAATACAGGCCTCTAGGGCATACATATCCAACATGTATGATACGTATATCATGACACAAGTAGCAGACCTTGTTTTATGAAGTAATATATGTGTTTTATTTAAAGTATATGTCTCGCTTTTTAGAAATGAGTTTTAAGAGGGTTTTCCGTTTAAAAGTTTCTTATGTTGCCATATGCATGTCAAAATAGTGAGATTATAGCTTATTTGGAAAACTTTTTATGTGCATCAATATATAAAAATGGTATTCAGGTACTGTCCCTTGGAACAGTCCTGTTCGGCTACTATATAGCATCATTTATAACAGCGCATATCGACGGATCGCGCATATATCAACATATGAGTGTCCAACATCAACACTCTAAATCTCACGAGTGTCCATTATCGGCACTCAAACTCATCATTCACCGAGTGTCCATCACCAACACTCAAAATCATCATCTATAGAGTGTCCATCACCGACATTCAAAATCATCATAAATCTCGTATCTATCACCGACACGTAAATCTAGATATCGTAGGCACCGTCTCGTCAGACCAGTCCTCTCTCGATACCAATAGCCCCGGTCGGTATCTTCCGGATATCCGCCGTGCTCTATTCTATCTCCGGTATCAAGTGTCCTCGTTAGGCTCCTCGCCTCAAATACGGCTTTCCTGTCCCTCGGTCTCGACCGGGTCTACCATATATTCGACTGTATACTTCCCCCACTCAGTCCGGATAACTAGTATGTCCACAACCGTATATCTCCCTCACTCGGTTCGAAATAAAATCAAATCAGAAAAATATCAAGCTCATGGTGGACGCCGACACATCATATCAAGAGAAGACCACATTTTTAAAACATTCTCAAGTTTTCATAAATCACATCGCGGTTTTCAAACCCATGGAAAACATCAAGTTCCGAAAAACAACATTTGCATAATTCATTTTGATGATATTATATATATAGCAGTGTCACATACCACTGAGATATATCATCGTAGGTAAAAACATCATAAAACTAATATCAATCATATACGAATACCCACAGTAATAGTATTCGCATCTCAAACAGCAAGTATCTTAATGCGTCATGCATATATATAGTCAACACATGAATAGATGCGACAGTTCCTACTATATCATGGCAATACTAATGATGTGTAGTGTAGCATGCGCGTTTGTGCTCATGCAGCATAGCAATCATTAGTAGTTATGTAAGTGTTATATCAATGTGTTCGTAGAAGAATAGCTCCAAATTCCTATCCGCAGCATACACACACACACACACCAACCAACCCCCTGTATATAGGGAAGTCATAAAAAACCGTATCAACATTTACATGGACATAACATAGTATAGCAGTCTTACAGTGTCATGGCAGTACCAATGATGTATAGTGTAACATCCGCGTCTGTGATTTGTGCAACATAGTAATCATTGGTACTTGTGCAGTATTCTATCAGTGTGTTCGTATGAGAATAATAATGCAACTAATATATATAATAGGTAATCGAATCGTGAGCGTATAAAAGTAACTAAATCGTACATGAATGATCGTTAAACTTGAGTAACTATTATAAGCTATACCGTTACAGTTTAAATTAAAACAAAATATTGTTTTGCAAATAAGAACGCTGCAGTATATTTAAAATATATATCTGTTTTAAAAGTGAGAGCACATCCTTACCATTTATCATTTAAAAGTGGAAAACGAATCGTTGGTTTTTAAAAGAGTATAGCTCAAGCAATCGAAAGGTCCCAATCGAGATAAACGCATGACTCCGTGAGTCCAAATGAATCTCGGCTGCATTCGGCACACTATCATCACCATAATCAGTACGGAACTATCTCTCGTACAATATCCATCCAATAACCCATCAATATTGTACGGACCTAAAGTCACGTACGCATATAACAATAAACACACACACACACACACACATATATAGTTTGTATCTAGTAGGCTATATGTATATATATATATATATATCCATGCATACATATAGCCTACTAGATACAAACTATATACTAACTTAGTTATAAACTAAGTTATCTAACATAACACTAGTCTAGATATATAGTATAGATATCCTAGTTAATTGGTTGCGGGGGTGGTATACGCCATCCACCCAACTTTTCCCGTAGATATAAATCTACTCACCGATATATCGAGCTAGTCGAAATCCACAACCGCCTTGCTCGTCTTTGCCGTCTCGGAAATCCCCGCGAATGTACCTACAATCGTAATTAGGACACAACGACATAAATATCCAAATAAAAAACGATAAAATGAGCGAAGCGCACATAGATTAGAATCTATAGCTCACGTACTCAAAATACGACCAAATACTCCCGACATCGATGTACAAACGTCGAACGATCAAGTCGAGATATAGAAATACATAAAACTAAATTTTAAATACTGGAAAATATCGCCAAAACCACAATAAAACACTCCTAGATTTCTTGCATCTTTACAAGAAATCTGGAACAAAAACCTCAATACAGTAGCTTAATTACCACAAGATGAAGCTACAGAACAAAAATCAAGACCTAACTCAAAAATTAGACCGCAAATTGCGGCCAAATATATTAAAACAACGGCCAGAAAAAGGAGTTAGGGGCTCGGGCTTCTAGGGCAGTCTTCTACCGGTCCTAACATCTCACAGTACTTGCTAAATATTTTCAGAGAAGCCTACTTGCTCCAGATTCAAATTGAACACCACAGACTTCACAAAAACCTACTTTTCTGATATTTAACAAAGAAATCTAAAATATAACTTTTGGAAACTTGCAAGAAAGATGATATTTACCTATATGGAATAAGCATAAGGAATATCCCGCTCATGAAGTATATGCTTGAATTTTCTTGAGATGGTATTAGCTTTATCTTGATATTTTGCACAACTTTCTTGAAGGAATCATCAACTCCTGGTGATATTGTGAAGAGTTGCAAAAATTGCGATGGAGGTTTGAAGGAAAAGTGTTAAGTTCAGTTGGAATTGAAATGAACCACTAAAGTTATGATAGAGTGAAGGAGGTGTATGAATTGTATGTAGAGAAAGGAGGAGGAGGAGGAGGAGGGAGGAGGGTGTATGGTTTGGTAAGGTGTGCATGAAGGTTTAATTCATCCTAACATATGCCACACCCTCACTAAAACTAAAACCCTTTTCTTCACCAATAAATACCTTTGCAAATAAATACCACACTCTTACACCAAAATCTTATATCATTCTCAACACAAATTACATATCATTTTTATAATATGTCATATTTTCCTAAAATAATTACATTTTTACGGATATCAATCCGAAAACCCAAAATCCATACCCGATAGTATTTTCGTAAACTCATAAATCCATATTTAAATTATAAATTAATATTTATAATTTTCAAAATATTACAATTTTGAAATTCCTAATATTGCTTCAAAAATTCCTCCTTTGATCTTGAATCCTTCTCTAAAAAACCTCTTTTGATCTTGAATCCCTCCCCAAAATAGATACATGACTTCGAAAAGACGTCGGCGCCCGTTGAGAAAGGTTGAAGAAAATCAAGGAGACGAGATACAATTGGAAGAAGAAGATATGAGTGGATCAAGATATGAATTTTACTATGTTAATTTTGTATATTATTTTAGTTCTTAAATTTTTTTTCTTTTTTCTTTTAAGGTTCAATTGTAGCATGATTAAAAAAGAAAAATACTCATATTGAAATTACACGATTATAAGTTACCGTAAAGATTTTTCTTGCCGGAAAAATGTTGTATGGCTATATGTATTAAAAGGAGAGAAAAAATCTATCATTCCAATATTAGCTCCTATTAAATCTCATCTTTTATTATTTGTTTATATTTTTCTAACGGAACCATTCTAATTCGGTTTGTGACCACAATTTATATAAGAAAAATGTTAAAATGTTTTATTATTCTCTAGACCCCGTATATATATTTATATATATTTTCGATAAAATCAATATAATCTATATCTATATCTTTTTATATGATAGATAGTCCATAACTAAATATTGATATATTAACAGAAAATGTTTCTCACTCCCAATCAAGCCTTTTTTTTTATTATAAATAAAGAAAAAGATTGCTTGATATGATATTTTCTTCATTTTTCTCTATATATGCTACATTTTGTTTTTCACTTTTAAGGGAGAAGTAGAAGAGATAAGATGAAGTTGTTCAATTCAATTAGTTTGAAGTCATGATTTAAAAGGATTTAATTCAACTTATTACTAAGAAAGCATACTCCATCAAAATATTTTAATTTTGTTCTACAACTTTTGTGAGGGTTTTGCATTATATTCGGCTGATTGGGATAGCTTTGTTCTTTGCTTGCACTTCATTTAGAGTTGTATATTAATGAATCTATGAATCCAAGAAAGGGAGCCAAAAATAGTTACTTGTATCCAATCATTGTTTAATATTATCAGCTATTGATTTATAGAGCATTGTAGTCTGTAAATTTTACTGTATGTTCCTATTTTTACTTTTGTGGAGGAAAAGCAATACTCTTTGCTGCCCATTGCTGAAGCTTTTAGAATTTTACATAAAAAGTTACTACAGATATTGTACTTGTGTTGAAGAAGTCTAGTAAGAGAGAGTTTCTTGATAGCTATATACAGATTCCTTCTTTATGAGTTAATGGAACAAATTCTTAGGATCTAAAGTTTTGATCATATTGACAGCTCTTATGAAGAATATAAATGTATATGTACGCACATGGAACTACTTGAAATGATCTAAATGTGTAACAAAGATATATAACTATAGTTAAGACTCATTAGAAAAATTTCTCATAGCAAATTTCTTTAGGCCTCTAAACCTTGATTCTTAACCCAATTCTATTTGTATTTCTCTTTCTCCTTATATCCTCTTGTTGCATTTGATTACACAGTGGTGGCTTGTATCCGAAATTACGGACTACATCTTTTGTTAATTCCTACATATCCTTCATGGAGTCGCTAGATTTCCAGCCGTTCCATAGAGATATAATGGAAGAAACACCCTTTGGGAGGTATGTGAACATGTCGAGAATTGTAGCAGAGCGTCCAATTATAAACTATGTCATGTTATACTTTGACCCTCTATGCCAGAAATTTATTTCAACGGTGAAGCACACTTGTTTACGACAAATTGGATAAGAATACATACTTGGTTTCCTAAGCAGGGCCGGTGGTATCGCAAAAACCGATAGAAGACTGCCCTATGGCAAAAGTGCTTTGCATGGAAGCTCAAGATGTTAATTATAGGGAGTTTATTGAATTTTTGCTTACAAATTTAGTAGGTAGTGAAGATCCCTTGGAGATCGATGACTTTGTGCGTATAACAATAATTTATCAAGTCATGTTGGTTTGGATGCCAACAACATCAACCACTACCCCAAGGCCAATATTTTCCTACATTAGCTCCAATAAAGGGATAAAGAAAACGAATTGGGCACAAGCAAATCATGAAGGTATTATGGATGGAGTCGTGAATCGCAAGACAGAAAAAAGAACATGTTGGTGGATGTCAAACCCTATTAGCTGCAAGTGTTTTTCTTCCGTTTTATTTTACAGTTACTTTTTTTCAATGGTATTTATTGCTTCTTTACTCATTTATACATGGATGACATTAGTTCTATCAATTTTCATGTTTGATGCATTGTAAAATATAACCATGAATAATACATAGAATAATTAATAGAATATCTCTAATGTTATCATTTAATTTTCAATCTTTACACACCAAAATTACAATTGGTGGATGCTAAACCGTATTGCTTCTTTACTCATCCTTACAAACATAACTTTATTAGTGAACTTTTCAATCTTTCACTACCGTTATCATCTAATTTTTATTGCATAATTTTTATTGTTAATCTGTTTGATAATTGAAATGCAACTTTGGTACTTCGAAAAGACATGATTGCTCAGGCCTGAATTTGTGGACATTACAAAACCGCCAATGATGCATTAGGGCAATGTCGGGTCTTTGAGGGGAAAAATTATGGAAACAAAAGTGCAAAACAACAATGTCATATTCCTGGAAGATGACATTGAGAGACATTTATATAGAGATGGAGTTGAAGGCCAAAGGTCATATGGGCAAAATATTTCTTTTAAAAGAAAGAAACCTCTCCAACAACCTATAGGCCAAAAGCAGAAAAGACAAAAACAAGCGCATGGTGTAGTTTCTGAAGATGGTCGTTATATAAAAGTGGTAAGAGTTGAAACTCATGTGCAATAATATAGTATATGTTATCATCTCATAAATATAGCTCTGAACGTTTACATGTAGGAATTAACAGTTAAACATTATTTCATATTACATGTGGTTCAAACATTTGGATATTACTTCTTTCAAGCGCTCGTATTTTTGTGCAGGTTAATACTCAAGAATATGTGGATAGGCATTCAAAGAGAGCGGATATCGCAAAAATGACATTAGAGGAACAAGTTGATTATTGGAGAACCTAGGGTTCACTGCAGCATGACATGAGGAAAAAGCTTCAAATGACAATGGATGATACTTGTCATAGATTTGAAGCAGTGATTGGTTGGCTTCGCAAATTTTTTTGTTGATGAAAACTGTGGAGATATCGTTGAGGCCGGTCCTTCCATAGAAGAGTTGCGTGGATCCCGTGCACCTGCAAATAATATTACTAATGAAAGAGTAGCCGGTATCAAGGAGGCTGGTGAACCTAAAAATGATGATGAAGATGGGGATTATGTTGCTAAGTTTGATGTCGGAGATGGCAGTGCTGGGAAATGTGTTGTAGAGGGTGGTGCTAATGAGGAGGATGGTCCATAAGAAGTTTGTTTGCATGTGGATGGAGAGACGCCAATTATGGATTATGTTGAATGTGGACTCGAAGGTAAGGTCAAATAAAACTTTTGTGTTCATCAATTAATTTAAGCATTATCTTTTCTGGGTTAATAAGTTTAATGTCGTGGTAAAGTTAAATTCATGTTGAAAGTAGAATTTGCTTTGAGATATTTGATTTATAGAGGTGCTTGATTAATAATTATATCACCTGAAATATATGACTTTACTGTTCAATGTAGAGATCCATTTATTTATATTAAATATTACTTCTTTTTTAAAAAAAAAAATTGATCGATTTGCTAATATATGGAAAAATGGTGCAGATTCCATCCCTAACAAATAAAGTGCAGATACGGTGTTGGCACAAGACCAAACACAGAAAAGAAGCATGTTGAGAAAAATAAAAAATTGAGCTGATCGAAAACCTAGTAGTGTAATCAACAGTCCTTTTGTTTATGCACATTCTAAGAAAGGTTGTAAAGAAGTCGATATTGGTGGAGAAAAGTTTTACGCTTTGAAACTTGCAAAAACGAAGAAGAGCACAAGGGTTTATGTGTCAAAAAGGAACAAATCAAGTAGCGACTTATTGACTTCAGTTGACTTGGTGGAAGAGCACAAAATGAAGAATAATAAAGGCATCAAAGGTATCTCAAAAGAAACTTGGATATGTTCGTGTAGTAAATCCTAGGACAGCATGTATGCAAAATGTGTTGGATATAGTGCCCTCAAGGCAATTATTGTAATTGAAAGTAGGCGATTATGATAATTGAACGAGGATCTATTCAGGTAGAATAATCTTACTCGAGATGATAGTATGCTATCTGGTTTGTTTTTATCATTATGTGTATACCTTTTTATAAAGCCTGTAAAATTACTGCTTGACTACCAGCATTATGATGGTGATCATATATGTGGGAGCTGAGAGGTCCATAAGCATATCCTTAAATGTCCCTAGTCGAGAGAGTATCAAGACTGGGTATCGATACTCCAGAATAGACTAGTGTATACTTTTCGAGACCCCGACGAGGGACGGTGGCCGGTCTCGCAAGCCATTGGTGTTGAGTCAACTAAGATAGTATACAGGTGCTCACTGGAGGTAAGTACACCGGACGGACTCGCCGATAACTTCTAGATGGTATTATACCTATTGTCAGATGGAAGTTCTCTTGTGGCATGAGTACATATTAGTCCTTTGACCTGAGATTTTCATTTGTCTCGTGTGAGTTCCCACTGTATTTAGATTACTACCCTACCATGGCTCAAAGAAGTTGTAAAACATATTTTAGTTGGGTATAGTCCTGAGTCACATGGAGGCAGTGAACAATCGTCAGGGATTCATCTCTCCCGGTATTGGGAGTCGATGTCGCGCTGTGTTGGGTCAGCCATCACCAGAAATCCTTGGCCAAGGTGGATGATATTTACTGATGTGATATCAGTAGTTTTTCAGTGGGTGATGAGTTTCAGACCGGCACGACTTATCGGGTTAGTAAGGGTCTGACGTTATCCACCCTATACCCGGTATGCGATTATCTTAAACGAAGACCGAAATGTACGGAGATTTTCACAGACAGGCTCAGTAGGGGTACAAATGAGTTTGCTCGTCGGCCTTCCTTTGGCTCAATACCTGGAGTAGCCGTTACGTACAGCCAGTGCCGCTGACGTGCTTGTGGTTAAACCCACTGCCAGCGTATTGACGAGTCTTTAGAGTCCCACACAGAGGGTTTTCCTAGTTCAGGCAAAATGATGTAGTGGCCGTATATTGATACGTGCAGGGTTCCGATTAGACATATGTGCTAGCCACACAGATTTTAATCGGGCGGATGATAATACTAGCCGGCTTAGGATTAAGCCGGATTATTAAATCAAGTTTTGATTTAATAATTTACATATATATTTCGATATGTATATTCCAGTATTATGTTCATTGTATTTTTCTATCTCTTGGGTATTCGTATTTTGATACGAATACGCGCATGCGTATTTTTGTATTTATACAAGAATACTTCTAGAAGAAGGACAATTCATTTCAAGATTTTTCTTTTTTAAGAAATTAAGAAATGAGATGGAAAAGAGAAATAGTGGAAGGTATGGGCAAATGAATTTATAATTCATTTGCAAATACTATTCAAGTATGGTTGTAGTTTTAAAATGGAATTTTTTTTACAGAAGTTATGAAGCATGCTTGAATTTGTAAATGATATTCATTCTACCATTCTTGCTCCTCTTTCTTCCATAGCTTCTTCTTCTTCTTCTTCAACCATCTCATGAGTTGAGAATCATGAAGATAAAGAGAAAGAAAAATGCTAGAACATCCATAATCACTAAGCATCCTAGATTAGCAAGTTAGGATCTTTAGTTACTTCATTGATGAAGTTGAAACTTGAACTTGGTTCCCTTGGACGGATCATCTTCGGCAAGCGCGATCTGAAACTCTTAAGAGCATGCTAGAGTCCAACCCAATTGGAGCAAATGAAGACAAGGTTGTGATTTTTATCCTTTAGTTGTTCTAGTTTTAGGTGTTTGGTTTAGAATCTTGGGTTTAAGTTTCTAATGCCATGAATATTTTCATTTTCGGATTCTGTATTGGCCGTGGGTTAGCGGCGAGAGCACTAGAAACTTTCAAAATGATAGGAGATCAAAAGCCATAAGAGAGATGCCTAGTTTATTCAATGATTGTGTACTAATCACTATGTCGTTTTTAGGCATAAATGTGTATTTGCGAAGTGATGGCTCAGGCTTTGTCGTTCCTAATTTCATATATGAAGGGCGAAATGAACTTGAGGATATGATAAAAACAACTATTGATGACTTCAATAAACTAATTATGAATCAAGAACCTATATGGAATCCCGAGCTGTATATGGAGCTTTATAAAATATGGAGCTATTTGATTTTCTATGTGGTCATAGAGTCTCCGATAGTATTATGGAATTCTTTGTTGTACGGCTGAATAAGAGATTGAAGTTGTTAGATACAACAAGAGCAAGATCAACGATAATAATATCAACCTTTATTATGGTAAGAATTTTTCAATTGTAATTTATGCTACTATTTTCATTTACATTTTTTTGAATAATAAGATATGTGACAATGGTTGCTTTATGTGTAGCATTATCTATTTAACCCGAAAGATGAGATATATGTGATGAGTGATTCTGGATACATATTGTTGGTTGAAAGAGCTTTAAAGGATGGTAAAAAGCTACTACTTATTCCGATTGTAAATTACGATCATTAGCATCTACTTGTTGTCGATATGGCTTAAAAGCAATTTCGTCATTACAGCTCGGTGGAGTTGGCGGAGGGTGAAAATTGGATCAAAGATGCAGAATTTATTATGAAGTGGCTACAACATTTTGGAAAAGAACACGGTAGCTTTGACGCATTCAAATATAGTAAACCAAAATGGCCTGTTCAGAATGAGGATAAGTTAGTGATCTAATCCCTTGCCCATATAACTATAATAGCATTGTAGTTTTTCTTATCATAATTTGTATGCTTTTATCTTAAAACAAAGTAGGTTGTGGGATCTATTGCTATTTGTATATGGATGCACAGGACGTCAACGGTTGTTTGCAAAACAAGAGTATAGAGTTTTGGTGTATGTTACTCACGGGATATATTTTGCTTGAAGGAGGAGAAGAAGATCTCGATAGGGAATTTTCACTTGATACGAAATCTCAACTTTAGCAGCTTTCATCTGATGAAGTGATTATCAATGGATTTAATGTCTATATCATAGAGATAGATCTTAGCAAATGATATATACTGTTTTTTTTTATTTAAAGTGTCAAGATGTTGGATTTTTTAGTTTTGATTTATACCTAGTGGGTAGGTATATACTTTAATGTGAAATATTTCAGTGAATTTGCATTGTAGTAAAATTTGTGCCAACTTTATTATCAGGTTTTTGCCCCATGATTCTGCCGGTCAATATTACGATGGACTTTAAATTTTGCATATCGTAATTTAATTTAGTAGTTTCATTCTCTAATGTAGTGCTTTACATGCCAAATATAGTTGTTTCCTTATTTAATGCAATAGTTTCCCTATCAAATGCAGTAATTTCCTTATCTGTGCTTTACATGATAAATATAGTAGTTTCCTATCAGATGTAGCAGTTTCCCTATTAAATGTAGTAATTTCCTTCTCTAATATAGTGCTTTTGTTGCGACAAATACAATCACGAAGACAAAACAAACGATATAGAGAAGAAACAAAACCACATGCAAATAGAAAATACGAGAACTTACCAATTAGGCGAAGGCGAAGCTTTATTAATAATCAAGAGTGGAGGAGTATAAACGGTGAACGAATACAAATCCCTCTCACAAATAGTTCTCTCTCAAAAAATTATCTCAAAAGTATCAATCTTTAAGGTTACAAAATACTACAATATATATAATATACCAGAGATAAGTCTAAATAACTAGAGATGAGTCTAAATAACTAATTTCCCAAATAATAAATATCCACCTTCCATGTAGACAAATTTGAATCTATTGTCTCTTATCTTATAGATAAATCTGAATCCGTTATCTTTTACCTTATAAATAAGTCCGAATCTATACGAAATCAATAGGGATCGAAACGGAAGGTATACACAACAAATCTCCACATTACCTCACATTCCCACAAACTCCTTCATCAAAATTAATAATATCTATACCTTCACCACAAAACCCCTCAAGGGATCAAATGAGTGCGACACACTCCAATAAAGTTCAAGCCATGTTCAAACTTATCAACTGAAAGAGATTTCGTCAACATGCCGGTCGGATTATCCGTTGTACCAACCTTCTTCACAATAATTTCTTCTTTCTCAACGACTTCCTGCACGAATTAGTACCCCCACATCAATGTGCTTCATTTTATCATGTTGCATCAGATCTTTCGTCAAGTGAATCGCGTTTTAGCTATCACGGTAGACTATTATGGTCTCCTTTTAAATATCAAGTTCTGAAAATAGTCCCTTCAACCAGATCGCTTCCTTAACGGACGTTGCAACGGCCATATACTCCGCCTTCGTCGTAGACAACGTTATCGTAGGCTGTAATGAAGCCGTCAACTGATGGCACATCCTCCCAAGGAGAATACATAACCGATGATCGATCTTCGTCGGCCATGATCACCCGCATAATCGGAATAGCTGATTCTAACTAAATTATCGTTGTTCCATCTAAACACCAACCCCACGTCAGACGTACCTTATAGATATCGTAATATCCATTTCAATGTCTGCCAATGGTCTTTACCAGGAGAAGCCATATAGCGACTAACAACACTAACAACATATGAAATGTCGGGTCGTGTACAATCCATGGCATACATGTACTACCCACCGCATTAGCATATGGAACATTCGACATATACTTAATCTCATCCTCTGTTTGTGGGGATGAACGGGCTACAAGTTTAAAATGAGCTGCCAACGGAGTACTTACCGATTTAACGTTTGTCATGCCGAAACGTTCCAAAACATTCTCAATTTGTGATCACGCCTGATCTCCATACTAAATATTTTTTTGGCCGCTCCCAAATCCTTAGCCTTGAACTTGCCTTTCAACTGTTCCTTCAAATTCTTAATGTCAACCATATATCTTTGTAATATTTTGAAAATTTAAATATTTATTTTAGAAGTTAATTGATAATAAAATGAATTTTTATAACCATGATAACAATTTTTTTAAAAATTTGGTTTTTTCCTAATTTGGCATTAATGTAAATATCTATATCTAATCTATTGCTCAATAAAACTAGCCTTTTCTTTTCCTTAATTAGGTCCATGTTGTCATGACAGGCTAAACCCTATCTTAATATTTCTTTTATTCTTTTATCTTTTTTTAAAATTTTAATTGTGTTTGAAAAAGTCAGGAAGAGAGAGGGACATAGAGGCATGATGATGGGCATGGTTTGTTTAAAATATTGAGAGTGGGCAAGAGAGGGAGAAAGAGGGGGAGGGAGAGAGAGGGGGAGGGAGTAAGGCATAGGCATGAGAGAGGATGAAAGAGCCATATCATTTTTTTCATCTCCTCATTCTTCTTCCCCTCTCCAAAACCTCCTCTACCATCATCCTCATTCACCAAAGCAACATGAAAACCCTCCACACTCAGCCAATCCTTTATCCAAATACTCTCCTATCAATAATTTCTTCACCCTAAGGCCATCACAAACACTTTGGAGCTTTCCTCAAGTTTGGACCTCATCCCTAGCATTTCATAGAGGTAAAATCCTCTCTTTAAATAAGTTTTTATAAACACTTACCATGTAAACTCTATTTTAAAGTTAAAGATCATGTTTTGGTTGTTTGGATATTTCAAAATAGGTTTTTAAGTGGGTAATGTGTTATAATAGTTTCTATTGCAGTATATCACTTGTATATGGTTGGTGTGATCCAATAATCGAGGAAGGGAGGAGACCGATTCAGATACACCTGTGTGAGATATGATTGGTGTGATCCGGTAATCGAGAAAGGGGGAGAGACCAATTCAGATACACCGGTGTGACATATGGTTGGTGTGATCCGGTAATCGAGGAAAGGGGGAGACCGATTCAAATACACCGATGAGATATGATGAGATTCTGGTTAGCGATGATTGACACAGATTTCGTGATGATTATGATGATGATGTTGATTTCATTGCGTTCACTTTTATTCACTATGCTTATTATATATATCTCTTGTGATGTTATATTCTATTCATTGAGTTGGCAACTCACCCTCGTTGTTCCTTGGCTCCTTGCAGGACTGACCGTAAAGATACCTAGCAGCGTTGTTGGCACATCGTCTTTTAAGGTTTGCGCTTATTTTTCTAGGTGGGTTTCATGCTTAGTAAACACCTTTTTGGTGTATCATACTTTTCTTGTATCTAGTGTTACTCCATTGACCAGGATATGTATTATTATTTGACTTAGATCAAGTCGTGACTTAATGTATATTCTTTTGAGTCGAACTCGGGTAGAGTCGACTATTGGCTTTACTTATGCTGTTACTATATTTTGCTTGTGATACTTCACCTTTGAGCATCGTATATTACCGCGTAATTGTGATTCCACCAAGTGGGTGTTGATTTAGCTCCCGTATGTGGGATGCTTCTATTTTTACTATCATTGTACTTGTGTTTATCAGAATTTACAAGGGAGATGCTGCCCAAATTATTAAAACATACCTTATTCAATTTGCATACCCTTTCAAACTTCACCTCCAATGCATTTTAAAATGGTTTAGATTCTGGGTTTTAGCTTACTTCAATTGCATCATCGTCTTTAGACGTTGCGTGATTTAAGTGCCGGTTACTCCCATTTCTGGGTTGTGATAAAATTGGTATCAGAGTATTAGGTTTAACCTTTGTTGAGTTTAGGTTTGACTGTATGGAGTCTAGTGTATGAATTCTCGAATCCTAGGCTTAACCTTATGAAACTAAGACATTACTTTAGGGGTATTATACCCGAACTTTCCTTACATAGGTTGACCTTGGTATGATAGAGTAGGTAACTCAAGTAGAGTAACGTAGCGTACGTATATTCCGCGGCATATTTACGATACGATACCCTACTTAGGTGACCTTAGCATTTATGTCTTGTTAAATTCTTTCTTTGACTCTCTGCATCTTATCGTTCCTGTTGTTATACCTTACCGACATTGAAGAAGGTGCAGCGTTTATGTTATTTTGACTCTTATGCATTGGTTACTCGCTTATCGCACTTTTGTTTCGTGCACACACTTTCTCCACAGTATTTCTATTTTGGGTTGAGACTTCGGAACCCTTTTTGATTAAATTTAGTAAGATATTTTCAACATTTGAGGTTAAAATTTTAAATTTGGGGACCGAATTTTCTTAAAGGGGGATATTGTAACATTTCGAAAATTTAAATGTTTATTTTAGAAGTTAATTGATAATAAAATGAATTTTTATAGTCATGATAACAATTTTTTTTAAATTTGGTTTTTTCCTAGTTTGGCATTAATGTAAATATTTATATCTAATCTGATCATTACAATAAAACTATCTTTTTTCTTTTCTCTAATTAGGTCTATGTTGTCATGACAAGCTAAACCCTATCTTAATATTTCTTTTATTCTTTTATCTTTTTATTAAAATATTAATTGTGTTTGAAAAAGTTATGAAGGGAGAGGGACATGGAGGCATGATGATGGGCATGGTTTGTTTAAAATATTGAGAGTGGGCAAGAGAGAGAGAGAGAGGAATGGGCAAGAGAGAGGATGAGAGAGCCATATCATCTATTTTTCATCTCCTTATTCTTCTTCCCCTCTCCAAAACCTCCTCCACCATCATCCTCATTCACCAAAGCAATATGGCAACCCTCCACACTTAGCCAATCCTCCATCCAAACACTCTCCTATCAATAATTTCTTCACGCTAAGGCCATCACAAACACTTTGGAGCTTTCCTCAAAGCATTTCATAGAGGTAAAAATCCTATTTTTAAACAAGTTTTTATAAACACTAGCCATGTAAACTCTATTTTAAAGTTAAATATCATGTTTTGGTTGTTTTTATATTTCAAAATAGGTTTTTTAAAGTGGGTAATGTGTTATAATAGTTTCTAGTGCAGTATATCACTTGTATGGATAGTCTATGGTATTTTGATGCAAAATCCTTGGTTTTAAAGTGTGTAAAAGTTTCAATACTTGAGTTAAAATTTTAAAAATGTGGTTTCCTATGATGTTTTGATGTTCTATTAAAATCTGGGGTTTTATGGGATCTCTGAAAAATAAAAGAGGTATCAATTAAAACTATTTAGACAATTTTGGAGTTGGGCACGGAAATCGAAGCCATTTGACCCTAGCCAAGCTGCCATTCTCGGCCAAACGTTGGCCCCACTTCTATGGTTTAGTCTGTAATTTTGATGGTGGATCACTTTCATGATAATTAAGTCCACTGTATATACTAAAAACTCTTAGATTTCGTACAGAAAAATCTGGAGCTATTTTACATGACATTGTCCGTCATTTTCAAGCTTATTAAATGTGAAATCTAACTTTTTTTTCTCAATTCAAATCGTTTTACTTTTAAATGTCGTTGGAGGGGTAGTTCGATATAATTAGCACACGTTAAACCACGTTAATCATAGGTCCTACCCTACGTATACTTAGGACGTTAGTAACGGTTGCTATGTGATACTTATTCATGAACTATTGTTTTGATATTTAGGATCGGTCGCGGAGGTGTCCGACACAGTGAGGAAGGGCAAAGTGTTTGCGGGTTTCGACTAGTACGAGTCAACTTTTGGTGAGTGGAATAGCATTTATAAGTGGGAAATCGGACGGATGACGTATAGCACCCCCGACTACCAGAAAACTTATAAAAACATCGTGTCGTTATTTTAATCCTATTCATGACACTCGATTGCATTATCATTCGATTAGTATTATATTGAGTACCCTACCATATTGCATACCTATACTTGCTAGCATTACTACGTTCATTGATACTTAGTTAAAATGTCATGTTTCATATTCCATTTTATCTCTTATATTCCGATTGCCCTGCTATAGGAACACGCTCGATAGAACATTGCATAACTATCAACTGTTGGATATAGTGCCCTTAAGACAATTATTATGATTGCAAGTAGGCGATTGTGATAATTGAGGGAGGACCTATACTGGTATAACAGTCTTATTCGAGATGATAGTATGCTATCTAGTTTGTCTTCATCATTGATGAAGTTCGTAGGATTGTTGCTTGACAACCAGCATTATGATGGCGATCATATATATGAGAGCTGGGTTGTCCATAAGCACATCCTTAAATGTCTATAGTCATGGGAATATCGAGATTGGGTATCGATATTTCAGAGTAGACTAGTGTATACGCTTCTAGACCCCGACGAGGGGCGGTGGCTGGTCTCATAAGCCATTGGTGTTGTGTCACCTAAGATAGTATACAGGTGTTCATTGAAGGTGAGTACACCGGACGGATTCACCAAGAACTTCTAGATGGTATTATATTTATTGTCAGATGGAAGTTTTCAGGTGGCATAAGTACATGTTAGTCCTTTGACCTGAATTCGTCATTTGTCTTGTGTGAGTTCCCACTGTACTTTGATTGCTTCCCTACCACGGCTCAAAGGAGTCCTGCAAATAGGTTTTAGTTGGGTACAGTCCTGAGCCATGTAGAGCCAGTGATCGATTGTCAGGGATTCATCTCTCCTGGTATTAGAAGTCGATGTTGCGCTGTGTTCAGTTGGCTATCACCAGAAATCCATGGCCATGGTGGATGAGATTTACTGATAGTTGATCAGTAGTATCTCTGTTGGTGATGAGCTTGACTCAGACATGACTTATCGGGTTAGTAGGGGTCTGACGTTATCCACCCCCTAGACCCGATATACGATACTCTTTGACGAAGAGACCGGATTGTATGGTGATTGTCACATTCAGGCTCAGTAGGGTAAGGACGCACTTGATTGTCGACCCCCTTTCGATAAGTACCTGGATAGCCGTTACGTACTGTTAGTGCCGCTGACGTATTTGTGGTTAAACCCACTGCCAGTGTATTGTCGAGTCTTTAGAGTCCCACAAGAGGGTTTTCCCAGTTCAGGCGACAGATGTAGGAGCTGTACGTTGGTACGTGCATGGGTCCGATTAAATACGTGTACGAGATACACGGACTTTAATCGGACGATTGATAATACTAGCCGGTTTAGGATTAAGTCGGATTATTAAATCAGATTTAATAATTTATATATATATTTTGATACATATATTTTAGTATTATTGTTCACTATTTATTTTTTCTTTTTGGTGCTATCCGTATTTTTATACGGATATGCGTATATGCAGTAATACATATACCAGGTGAAGTATTCCGTATATGCTTCTAAAAGAAGGACACCTCATATTTGATTTTCTTTTTAGAAAATTAAATAGAAATGAGGTGGAAAGTGAAAAGTTACGAAGCATGGTTCTTAGCATGTAGAGAGGTATGGCTTGGGGTTTTTATACTGGAAATTCATTTGGATGCACTATTGCACCATGGTTGTAAAAAGGGCAAGCTATTCTCATTTTGAACACTTGATGTTTTCTTCATTCTTCACATGAGCATGCTTCATGGTTGCTTCCTCATTATCTTCTCCTTCTTCTTCTTGCTTTCTTTTTTAGCATGGTTCATGAGAGAACAATTTAGTGATATATTCCTACATCACTAACTATCCAAACCTAGCAAGCTTGGATCATCGGTTAGAGCCTCCTCCGGTTCCCCTCTGGTGGATCGTTTTCGGCAAGAGTGGTCGATTCTCAAGCGCGATCCCCGCTGTTACGAGCTTAGAAAGGTCTTCCACAATTGGGTGGACACGTGATAATGATTGTATTTTCTCAACCCTTGCATTTTAGTTAACTAGTTTAGGTCTATGGATTGAATCTTCGGTTTTACGGGTGTTCGGTGTTCGCTAAAATTTTTGTTTTCACTTCCGCCTCGGCCGCAGTTTCCTCGGCGTGGGCACCGAAACCCAACATGGTATCAGAGCCACTCCATAAAGCTTAACCAGCTGGTTTGCACAGGTTTAGAGTTTTGATTGACGAATTTTTTCCAGATCGCATTTCCATTTCTATGCTCGCTGTTCGAATTTTAAAGTTATTCAAAAAAATTATTTAGATTACATTAAAATTACGTGCAGGCATAAATAGAGACAACAAAGAATTTTAGGCACATAAGCCCAAAACTCGACCGCGGAACCGCCACCTAAAGTGCCATATGGCTGCAGTTCCACGGTCAAGTCTTGGCTGTTGTTCCCCAAAATTTTTGTAGTGCTCTATTATATGGAAATGTGATTTTTGGGATGTATGGTTTTGACCCAGATTTGTTTGAGTACTGGTTTATACTTGGGGCCAATGCGGAAAGTTTTAATCAATCGAAATTTTGAATTCGTGTTTATTTTCTAGTGCATATGTTAGTTTCTGCGACTATGAATGTCATAGCATGGTACAATCCGACTTGTTGCTATATGTACAATCAGATGGGTTTACGAACATGATATTCACGTTCATGTTCTGTGTTGCACTGTTGTTATAGATGGATTGTCGTGATGGATAGCCTTGTGTGCAATATTAGATGTACAGTTCAGATTCATTTGTATATTGATTATTGCAGGGCGAGCGTCCGACATGGGGACTGCCGTTTCTGCTAGTTTGTATATTCTTTTATTGGTGAACGGCCGGGTTGATGTCGGTGTCACCGTTATATATATATATATTCTTTTCTGTACTAGGATTACCCCGCGGAGGAGTGCTTGAATAGCCGGATTCTAGAGGGCAACGAGCCCGCATTTTATGGCGCTGAGACCGGGGGGCCTTACTCTAGAATTGACAGGCTATTTGCCGCACTTATTGGGGGTATAGATTGACCCACGGAGGGGTGCTCAGGTTACCGGATTCCGTGAAGTGCTGGGTGGGCCCATTCACTTTGTTGATTGGGGTGCCTCACTTCGGAGATTGGCGGGTAACTTGCCGCACTCGTAGGAGTCTAGGATCTTTATTGCACTGGGCTATCCACATGACCGGGGAACGTCGCGTCTTATTTATGGCTCAAATGAAACGCGGGGCTCCTAAATTATCCGCTATTCCATATTGTTGTTCGTATGCTTGTGATGATTTTTATCTGCCTGTGATGACTATTATCTGCCTGCGATGTTGATATATATATATATTTATATATATTTAGTAGATACTTCTATATGTTTTGCACCCGCGCTAGTCCTGCCCTTGCTCTGCCGTTAATTAAGTAACCTACAGTACATGACGGGGCTTCGTGGTGAATGCGGATGGCATATAAAAAGTATGTTATTTTGGTTGTTTCTTTTGTGGTTTGGAAACTTAAAATGATGGGAATGCATTATCGATATATGTAAGGAAAATAAACCTAATGATGTTGTCGGAATCAATTTTAAAACTACTCGGTTTTCTTCAAAACTCATAATCATATTCTTTGCTTTGTATAAAGGTATTCGGTTAGGAATATCCCGCACCTCAATCTATGAGGGAAGAGCCTTAATCCCTTCATTAGAAGTTCGCTCTTAAGCAAAGATTTTTGTTGCTAGTTTTAAAAAGCAAAGCTTAAACCACTCCATTTCAAAGCCACTCGGGTTCCTTTAATGATATCAAGTTCATTACGTTAAAGGTTTTTCGTCAAAAACCAGCCGTAGCCCTCCGTCATTTCAGAAAAGTAGCACCTAGTATTCGTGCTATGTTTGTTGGCATCCGTCAAGGCATAGTGTGCGGTAGCCATGTGTTACTTTTCTGCAGTATAAAGATGCATTAATCTAGGATGGTCGTACAACCTTATTGGCATCCGTCAAGGGCGAGTACGGGTGGGTCTAAATTAATCAGGACAATGATGGTTAGAACTTGACTTGCAACTTATGATTTGTTGGCATCCGTTAAGGTCATAAACTGCTTGGGGAAAAAACCATATCGGGAGTTTTAAACATACGGGAAACTTGCCAGGCACGCGCATACCTTCTGGAGTATGGTGACTTGAGTGGATTATGTCAGGTTATCACATGATGATAGTTGGATCCTGATTCCCACTGATGAGTATGTATTACTCCTCGGGAGATTTCTTCACTTCGCAATTAGCTAACCTATTAGGTGTCTAGAAAGTGTTAACGAGATTACACTTCTGCGGAAACAGGGTTATTAATTGGGTCCATGCGAAAGCACGGGGGACTTCCCTTGGAGTACCAACACTGGCCTGGCTGAACGGTTAGCGAACTTGTAAAATGTAAATGATCCCGACTAGTTCTCCTTTTAGGGTTTGAAGGAAAATTCGAGAAAACAGTGGGAGCCATCCTGATTAGATAAAGTGAAAACCAATCTAATCTTGATAGAGTGCACGCTGAGTGTTTCTTTTCTCTCTCTATGTTACAGCGACCCATGACTTACCTTAAAAACTCATGAACCAAGTTAACCGAATCTTCTTACACCCTTTGGTTTTGGCTTGTCTTGATTCGTGACAAAGTCGCATATATCCCTGCCACTCCTACTCTATCCTTTGTATTTCTTCAGAATATGTTGTATCACTACAATAATCCATATTGCTTGAAACGACCATCGTATAGTTACATACGAACTCAGAAGAAGTTACTTCAGTCGAGGATGGCCATAGGTTCTGAAGAAATTGAATAGGATTATTCGGCTGTCTCTTCCCTTTATCTTCTCTCAAGTTGGGAGAGCTTCTTGTATTAGGAGAGTACACCTATTACGCTTATTGGATAGTCTTCTTATAAATCTTAGGCTGGTGCCGAAAGGTAGGGAAGGAAGAAAACCAGTTAGCACAGGCACGGTGTGCAGAAGGTAAGATGTAGAGACATATAAAGGGATTGAGGTGAGAGCAAAGGAAATTGCGACCACTGTCATGAATCTGGATAATGGAAAAGACATTACTAGGAATACTTGACCATCCCTTATGAAACATTTTTATGTTTCAGTTTTTCTATGTACATGTAAAAGATAACCATTTTCCCAATTAATTCCGACTCCAGGGTATGTATTTACCAGATTTGGATCTCACATCTATACGGTGTTACAGATGTTGAGAAGGAGTAGAGTATTGGGAAATGGGCGATTTGATCCTCAATATCGGAATTCGTCGTAATTGGTGATATCGGATTAAATCGCCTGGCTTTTGCCTGACGGCAAGTATTTGGTTTCAAATAACCGTTGTTATGCACCAAATTTTAAAATGAAATATCTGTACCTTTATTTTTATGAAGTGAGATATACATTTTGAAAATTGTGTTGTAAACATTTACCTTTATAAGTTGAGGATAAGATAAAGTGTATTGAATAATGGTGTAAGACATTCTTAACCAAGATACAGTTTTCAATTACAAAACACAGAATTTGAATTGGTATACTCTTGGGACTTATACATGAAAATGTATGTTGTCCAGTATTCTTCAGGACAAGGGGTTGGTACTCTTACTTCATTTAGGATTACCTATGAGTTCTCTGGTTATGACACGGTCGTTGTAATGCAAGGTCCAAAAATTTTAAGAAGTTTGTAGATATAAAAATAAAGTAGAGAATCATACATTGGAAGTATCGAGATTCTTCAAGGTGATCGAAGATGCAGATACTTATGCTAGGTATTCCATCATAGTAATATCGAGAACTTGATTCTCTTACAGGTTACTTATCCGTGGACACGCTCCATAATAAGTAATGTTGTATTGGGCCTTTTCCATTAGGTAATATGCACTGGAAACAGCTGCATGATATTTAAATCTGGTTCCATCTAAATTAGTGCCTTGATTCTATAAGAACATAGAATGGTTACATATTTTGAGGTTGTTAAGATATGGAGTTATCTGGTTTTTGTTTAAAAGCAGAATTCGGACAAACTCGAGGCACGCTTCGGTATTGGCGGTTTGTGGATTATCCGCTAGGATTTTGTTTCTACCATTTTTAAGATCAATGGTTACATGTTCTTAACTCGCCACCATTTTATAAAAGGATCTTTTTGCAAAAGAAACTAGTGAGAGTATAGTAGAATTGGAAGTGATTCCAAAATCACAAACGGTTACCGAAAATTTAGTAAAATCTAAGGATTCAATTGGACTTGACAAACCGTTAGCCACTTCGCAGATTTTAGTAGGTGACCTCTGACACCCGAGAGATACTTCGGTTTTCTCGTAGACGGTGATAGGGAGGTCAGTATCATAGTGATGATGGCCCTATTAGTTGTCAGCAGGTCATAGGAAGTGGTAACTTCCAGGTGACCAGATATTTCATACCCAAGATGGACTCCATGCACTTCAGTAGATCATGCATTTTAGACTTTGCTGGGTATTCCTGAGGGGGTAAAACCCATTAGGAGCAAGTAGATCTTTCAAGATCTGTGCAGGTGGAAAGGTACTAACCTAATAACGCTGGACTTGTGGTAAAGAGTTTTCATCAAACACCCGTTGTGGATTGTGATGAGACCTTTACTTCAGTGTCTATGCTGAAGTCCATATGGATATGACTTGGCACTGCTATTCCTTCTACTTATTATCAGCAAGTCATAGCAAGTGGTAACTTTCAGGTGACCATACCCAAGATGGACTCCACGCACTTCAGCAAATCATGAATTTTGGACTTTGCTGGGTGCTCCTGAAGGGGTAAAATCCATTAGGAGCAAGTAGGTCTTTCGAGATCTGTGCAAGTGGAAAGGTACTGACCTAATAAGACTAGACTTGTTGTAAAGAGTTTTCATCAAATACCCGTTGTGGATTGTGATGTGACTTTTACTTCAGTGTCTACACTGAAGTCCATATGGATATGATTTAGCGCTGATGCAATTCATGGATATGATATCTGGCATGTGGGTGACTATAATGTCTTTCCAAATGAAATTTTGGAAGTGCATGTTGTTCATATCAGAAAACTGCATTCTAATACCGCCCATTCATTATCTATTTGTTGTATTTATCGGTACTATTAACTAGTGTCTGCTCAGTAATACAGATTACAGGTATCCGTGATAAAATAATGGAAATACATTTAAAAGCATGGATATATCAATTGAGAGCCGACACTGCAACCAGAACCGCAATCCGACCGATACTTCAGGAGTTCCTTTTTGCAACAAGTTTGTGTACACATTTTTCTATCTAAATGGTCCAACACAACAAATGTGTACATAAGACTTTTAGGCATATGTGGATATGCATTCAAGGCAAAATATTATATGCATTCAAGGCTAAACATCATGTGTTGATTTTTTCCTTCCAAAACTGAAATCAAATCAAAGTCAATTAAACAAATCAGCATGGGCCATAATGGGGCAGCCATGAATCAAGCCACATGTGGGAATAGAGTAATGAGCATTTAATGCTGAAGATCATGTGTTGAATTGTATTCAAAAATTCCCTCCAATAATAAGTGCAAAATAAAATCAAATGGACAAATCAATAAAACCATAATGGGGGCAGCCATGATTTAGGCACATGTGGGAATGGAGTTATGAGCATTTAATGCTAAAAATTTGGTGTTGATTTAGAAATTCGAATTTCCCTCCAAGCATTGGGTGCAAATCAAGTCAAAACAGAGAAAACAAACTGGACCAAAGTGATGCGGGGGACCTAACAAGTCAACACACCAAGTACTAGACCGTTCCAACATGATGTGGCCGGCCACATCACATTATAGACCGGCCTGGCCGGCCCCGCAGGCTCCAGTGGGCCCCAGTTCTTCACACACCCCTTCTTGCTGCCACGTAGCCCTATTTTTATTGTTTATTTTCTTTTCTTCTTTGCCTATAAATAGTAGGCAGTGGGCAAAGGTTCAAGAGTCATTCTTTAGTTTTGGATTGTCATTCTTTGTCCAAGTTTTCTATTCTCCTTTCATGTAAATAGCTTAGTCCCCTTGAGTTCTTAACCTTCTCTTGATCCTTCAACCTCTTTATTGATCTTGAAAGTTTAAGGGTTGGTTATTGATCTCAAGAGGTTGTATCATTCTTGAAGTTTAATAAAGTGTTCTTTTGTGCTTCCTTCACCATGAGTTCTTTGCCCTCTCTTGATCTTGCAACCTCATTATTGAGCTTGCAAGTTTAAGTTTGGGTTATTGAACCCATGTCTTGCAATATGTTCTTTGGTTCCTAATCTTTTACTTACTTGCATTTTATTCTTGCTCTTTTAATTCTCGCACTTAAATTCCATGCACTTTAATTACTTACTTGTAATCTTTTCTTCTCTTTGTTCTTCTCTTTTTGGTTTGTTTTGTGAATGGTGTGAATATTGTTGTCAGGAAAAGAGAAAGATTTTGTAAGTTAACATTTCGTTCCTCATTTCCTTTTCCCGTCTTTTCCATTTGAAACTCCGCCCAAACCCTACGCAAGCGCTCCGTTAGGCACCCTACCCTACCAAGGTAAAGGTGATTCCTAACCGTGACCGGTTGCATTCGGTTTGGCCGGAGGCAAAAGTAAGAGACAAGAACGGACGGACAAGGGTCAATAAGCCGGATTCCACGAATACCGTGCTTAAATACCCTAATCCACGTTGTTGCCGATTGCTCTAGCTTCATTGGTTGAGTTCGGCTCAAAGTACTTGAATACGGAATCCATTAACTTACACTATCCTATCGTTTCCTAACAAACCTTATACTTGAATTTAACACATAGGTTAGATAACGAACAAATCCACCACGTTGTTAACTCGTTAAAACAAGAACGTAAAACTTACCATCTCCCTGTGGATCGACCCGTGCTCATAGCGGCTAGTTGCAAAGCGACACCGTCCTGATCGCGGTTAAACTTTAGAACTCTTAAATATCCGACACGCTTTTGGCGTGCGATCAAATGGCGCCGTTGCCGGGGAGACGGTAACGCTTTTATACTTGTATTCTCGGGTTAAATTTGTGCATATTCTGTACAAAACTAACGTCTAACATATTCAAACAAATAACCATTCTTTTTGAAACCAACCACAAACACAAATAAAATTCTTTTCTTCTCTGGATTTGAATTCTATTAACACTCTGATGCTAAAGAAATAAATCAAGTTATAAAATTGGAATGACATTTCTTCATTGAGACAACACACAAAATTTGAGCCAATTTCCTCACACAAAAACCGGCGACATACCCTGAAAAACCGAGCTCGCCGGCCTTGGTGTGGCCTTTTCACTTTTGTTTTTCTGTGTTGCTTCCAGTGTTTTGATATGAATTCCATTTTTATTATTTGATTTTCTTAATTATTTGTGTTCAGAATTGTGGTTATTAATATTGCTTTTTGGCTCAAATATCCGTATTTTTCCAACATATGCAGATTTGATGGATTTTGAGCAGCGATCATGCGGAATAAGGGGGCATTTTCAAGTGCAAAGGAGGGTGAACACTCAGTGCCAAAGATCCGGGTAATTGGACCCGCGTAAGCGAACCATTCAACCACTCGGAGGCAATATCGACACGAGTTTCTGAAACTCGATACTTTTTGGTACGTATTTTTCTAAACTTCCCCTCTCAAACCCGACGCTCCAATATTCTTGTCTTTGCAGTATTCTTAGCAAAAAAATCGCCGCAAAAAGCCAAAGAAAAAAAAACTAACCGTATTTGTTGCAGCGCCGCATTAAAAGTAGAAAACGATAACTGATTGCTTGAAAACAAAACTTGGTTGAATTTTGCGCATTGCATCATTTAATACGGACTTAAGGGGCTCTAACACCAATCCAGATTGGGTGGGGATTTCATCACCCTTCCTAAGACCCCGGAAATCACTAATTGCATAAGTGTCACCTCAAGTTTAATAAAAAATATCTAGACTCAGCCCACTAAGGACTTGTCGCGTTCAATAGGACAAAAGAAGATTGTGGGCATTCAATCGTTTATCTAAACATGACTCTTGTGGTGCCTAGGCTAGACAAGTGAGGATGTAACTTTAAAAGGCCTGTCTCACGGTGATTCGTGAGCGGATCCCTCCATACCTCACTTGTGCTTACCTGGCCACAACTGGCTGTGAAGAGGCGATCTGAGGGTTATCTCACAATTTGTCGCTTTGGAACAGTTAGGAGCAGCTCTAGTAGACTTAGAGGACCCTAGTCTAGGTATTGATTGTGCATTGGTGACTGTGCATTTGTGATTGTGTTTGTTGAACAGTCGTTTCATTTTCCTATTCTTTTGAAACAAACACAAAATTGCCATTTTTACCACCATCACCCAATTTTTCTCCACTTTCGTTTTCTTACCCTCACATTCTACGTTTTGACTACACTAAACTCGTTTAGTGTATGTCCGCTTGGACTAGGGACCCTAGTTCCCGTTTAGTCCGCATTTCGTTAGTCCCTACGGACTACGTAATCGACTCCAACGTCGAAAATCCCTCCACCCCTTTATCACCTTTACCTTTGCCGGTTAACTCCGACGTTGACCGAGATTCTGTTCATACATCTTCACCTTCTCTATCACCTAATTCTTCTTCTGAGATGTCAGGATTTAATCCTAACATCCCTCCACCTGCCCAGGGACTGATTCCACCTAATCTGGGTGCGAATAACCCGCAACCTGTTGCAGTGCTACAGCGAATCGCGCTCCAGGATCGTTTCTACCCTACCCGCTCTGCACTTCCAACATGTCTTTCACTTCCACCGGCCAATGGGGATAATTTTGAAATTAAGCCCCACTTCATTAACATGCTTCCGAAATTTCATGGGCTTGAATCTGAAGATGCCTGTATCTTCATCAACAAGTTCCAGAATGTTTGTGCCATGATGAAAACGACCCAGCTGTCTGACGATGCTATATGGCTATGGGTCATTCCGTTCACTTTGTGCGATCTTGCTGAAAAGTGGCTGTATAGCACCGCTTCCCACTCCATAACCAGTTAGGACGAGTTTGTGAAAGAGTTTCTCAAGAAATTCTATCCGAATCATAAAACCGCGAGGATCCGTAACGAAATCAACCAATTCTCCCAGCTTCCTAATGAACCTTTTTGGAAGTGTTTTGACCGGTATAAAGACCTTCTTGTTCAGTGCCCTCACCACGGTATTGAGAAATGGCAACTTTGCCAAACTTTATACGAGGGCCTGAACCCAGCAACCAAGCAGTTGTTGGAAACCATTTGTCAGGGCCACTTCCTATCGAAATCTGACGAGGAAGCGTGGCAATTCTTTGACGACCTTGTGGAACAAACGCTTCAATGGGAGAGCACCAGACCAAGTACTTCTTCTTCTTCCTTTACTTCTACTGGTCAGTCTAGGGTAGGCATTCACCAACTCGATGTCTATATTGCAATGAAAGCTGAAATGGCTGCAATAACGAGAAAACTTGAAGCGATAGAGAGCAAATTTTCATCTCCTGCCCCTGTTCTTCCCCTTCGTACCATTTGTGCTTGTTGTTCCAATCCATCTCACCTAACCGAAGAGTGTCCTTACAACCCACCTTCCTAAGGACAGGATCAGGTCAATGCTGCATTTCAGCAGAGACCAAGAAATTATCCATACTCTTCCACATACAACCCTGGATGGAGAAACCACCCTAACTTCGCTTGGAACCAGAATCAAAATCAGTTCCAAAGGCAGAACAACTTTCAAAGGGGGCCTCCTCAACAACAAGCACAACAACAATTTCAGCAGCCCTTCCAACCCCAACCTTTTCAAAATCCGACGAACAATTTTGCAACCAACAATTCTTTTCCTCAAAACAACTTTGTTCCGTCAAACAACGATAAGGTTTCCTCGCTAGAACGAAGTCTGGAGGCGTTCGTAAAATAATCAACTCAATCCACCGCCAACATCCAGTCTTCCATTCAGTCTTTGGTGCAACACACTGCTGCACACGGGCAAAGCATCAAGACCATCAAAGCCCAGATAGCACAACTGAATGCGGCCTTAAGCGAGCGAGAGAAGGGGAAGCTCTCATCTCAACCACTCCCAAATCCCGGTCACCCACATAATGTACATGTTGCTCTTGAACAACAAAACCATAATGTGAGTACCGTGACTACATTAAGATCTGGAAGTATGCTGCAAAACAACATTGGCACACGGATCGACGATGACACCCCGGCCGCTTCTTCTTCTTCTTCTTCGTCTTCTGAGCCTATTCTCCATTCTTCAAAAGGCTCTTCCTCTTCTTCTGCTTTGAACGGGCCCACATTTCACTCCACGAAAACTCCAGTTCTGGGATCCGTTCCAACTCCACAATCTCCTCCACAAGCATTGGACTCAACCAATTTTAAAAACGTTCCATTTCCAAACCGGTTGAGGTCCAATAAACAAAATCCACAAATGGAGAAGATTCTGGAATTGTTTAAGCAGGTTAACATCAACATTCCCCTTTTAGATGTTGTCCAACAAGTCCTTTCCTACGCGAAAATCTTAAAGGACTTGTGCACGAGAAAGAGGAAATCTCAGGTACCCAAGAAAGTTTTCTTGGCTAGTGCTGTGAGTGATGCTCTTACCCAATCTTTACCTCAAAAACGAAAGGAGCCTGGCCGTCCTACGATTTCAATAACCATTGGGGATAAGAACATCAACCGCGCACTTTTAGATCTTGGTGCCAATGTTAACCTGCTTCCGTACTCAGTATATGACCAACTAGGTGTAGGAGAGCTGAAACCCACACACTGTACTCTCCAAATGGCCGACCGATCGATCACCCATCCTAGGGGAGAGCTAGAGGATGTGTTAATCAAGATTGGGGACTTCATATTCCCTGTTGACTTCATTGTTTTGGACACACAGCCTGTAGCTAACCCCCGGAATCAAATTTCGGTGATACTTGGTCGCCCATTCCTTGCAACCTCAAATGCTGTGATCAATTGTCGAAAGGTTCGATGAACCTATCTTTTGGAAACAAGACAATTGAACTCAACATTTTTAGGTTGGGGAATCAGCCCTCCGAACCTAATGCTCATATACTAGACGTTTGTTCAATCCAGGAGATCACCCCGGAGGAGTGTGAATTCGAGGAGTTTTTGTTTGATCACGACGACCTTAACGCCACTGGTGCGTTCCTCTTCGAACCTGCTGCTGTTTCTGCGCCCGACAGTGATTACGAGTGTTTCACTTTCTCGAACGATCTTGGCCAGTCACCACCTGAGTTTGAATCTTTTGAATTTCCGGATGAGTTAGCTGAACCATCCAACTCGATCGCTTACACTCATTTTGAACCTCTGCTGGAATCCTTTGAGTTCGAGACCTTTTCACCAATCTTGCCTTCAATCGTTTCACCTCCAATGCTCGAACTCAAGCCATTGCCATCTCACCTTAAGTACGCTTACTTGGGTGAGAAAGAGATCCTCCCTGTTATCATCTCGGCCTCTCTAGCTCCAGAGCAGGAGAAAGCCCTTCTTACGGTCTTGCACAACAATCGGCAAGCATTTGGCTGGTCAATGGCGGACATCAAGGGGATTAGTCCTCTGATTGTTGAACATCATATTCATATGATGGATGATGCCAAACCAGCCAGGGATCTACAAAGGCGACTCAACCCAGTCATGAAGGAGGCTGTAAAAAAAGAGATCGTCAAGTGTCTAGATAGTGGTATCATTTACCCTATCTCTGATAGCCAGTGGGTTAGCCCCATTCACGTTGTCCCCAAGAAGTTAGGCATAACGGTCATCACCAATGAGGCAAACGAGTTAATCCCTACTCGCACCCAGACTGGGCGGCGAGTATGTATCGATTATAGAAAACTCAATGCCGCGATAAGGAAAGACCACTTTCCTTTACCTTTCATTGACCAAATGCTAGAACGATTGGCTGGACACGAGTACTACTGCTTTCTTGATGGCTACTCCGGCTATAATCAGATTCCCATCGCTGAAAAAGACCAGGACAAGACCACATTCACCTGTCCTTTCGGCACGTTTGCATATCGCCGCATGCCCTTTGGGTTATGCAATGCACCCGTTACCTTCCAGCGGTGTATGATGGGAATCTTCTCGGACATGGTGGAAAAATTCTTGGAGATCTTCATGGATGATTTCTCCATTTTCGGCGATTCCTTTAACGAGTATTTGTTGCATCTCGACGTTGTCCTTACCCGGTGTAAGGATAAGAACCTCACTTTGAACTGGGAGAAGTGCCACTTCATGGTACGCGAAGGTATTGTCCTAAGACATATCATTTCGAAAAAAGGCATTGAGGTAGATAAAGCGAAGATTGAAGTCATTTCCAATCTCCCTCCTCCCAAATGCGTCAGAGACATCCGAGCTTTCCTTGGCCATGCCGGTTTCTATAGACGGTTCATCAAGGACTTTAGCAAGATTGCTAGGCCCTTGACTCTTTTGCTGGCCAAGGACACGACATTTGACTTCAACTCAAGCTGTTTGACTGCGTTCGAGTCATTGAAAAGATCACTCACTTTTGCCCCCGTCCTTTCCTCTCCTGACTGGACACATCCATTTGAGATTATGTGTGATGCATCTGACTTTGCCATCGGTGCGGTCCTTGGACAGCACATCGATAAGATGTCACACGTAATCTATTATGCTAGCCGAACCCTGAACGATGCCTAAATGAACTACACAACAACCGAGAAGGAATTCTTGGCTGTTGTGTTTGCCTTAGAGAAGTTCAGGCCTTACTTGATCGGCTCTCCAGTCATAGTCTACACGGATCATTCAGCCCTTCGCCATCTTTTTGCGAAGAAGGATGCAAAATCTCGGCTGATACGTTGGATCCTTTTACTTCAAGAGTTTGACATTGTCATCAAGGACAAAAGAGGATGTGAAAACATGGTCGCCGACCATCTTTCACGACTTCCTTCTTCGCCGTCGCTTCAAATTCCGATCAACGATGTTTTTCTGGATGAACAACTCTTGATGGTATCTTGCGAACCCTGGTTCGTAGATATTGTGAACTATTTGGCTACAGGACTACTACCGACTGAATGGTCAAGTCAGGACAGACTTCGATTCTTATCCCAAGTAAAACACTTTTACTGGGACGAACCCTATCTGTTTAAGTACTGTCCCGACCAGATTATTCGTCGTTGTGTCCCTGACAATGAAGTCAAGAATGTGCTGTCGTTTTGCCACGATCAAGCATGTGGCGGGCATTTTGGCCCCAGAAAGACAGCCGAGAAGATCTTGCAGTGTGGCTTTTACTGGCCACAACTCTTCAAAGACGCTCATGATTACTGTAAGACTTGCTCCCGGTGCCAACACTTGGGCCGGATATCCAGGAGAAACGAGATGCCGCTCCAACCAATCTTGGTTGTGGAGATTTTCGATGTTTGGGGGATTGATTTCATGGGGCCGTTTCCCAGCTCTTTTAGGAACTTGTACATCCTTCTAGCTGTTGATTATGTCTCTAAGTGGGTTGAGGCTGTGCCCAGCCGGACTAACGACAACAAGGTTGTCGTTAGATTTCTTAAGGAAAACATTTTCTCCCGGTTTGGGCACCCCCGAGCGATCATTAGCGACAATGGAACTCATTTCTGCAATAAGACTTTCGAGGCCTTGATGCGGAAATATTCCATTAATCATAAGCTATCTACGCCCTACCACCCCCAAACCTGTGGGCAAGCCGAAGTTTCAAATCGGCAAATCAAGCAGATACTGGAGAAGACGGTTTCCAAGAACCGTAAGGATTGGTCGGTAAAACTCAATGATGCCCTTTGGGCATTTCGAACTGCTTATAAAACCGATCTCGGCATGTCTCCTTATCGGCTTGTTTACGGAAAGGCTTGCCACCTTCCAGTCGAAATAGAGTATCGCGCATTTTGGGCGATTAAGGAGCTGAATCTATCTCTCAAAGATGCGGGCAGCTATCGGAAGCTGCAGCTGAACGAATTGAACGAGCTTCGGGATGAAGCTTACGACAACGCGGTTATTGTAAAGAACCGAACGAAGGTGTTTCATGATAAACACCTCACGCGCAAAACTTTCACACCTGGACAGCAGGTGCTTCTTTTCGACACCCGACTATATTTTCATCCCGGTAAGCTCAGATCTCGCTGGAAGGGACCATTTATTGTGCGGACGGTATATCCGCACGGTGCGGTGGATTTGGAAAATCCAAAGGACAGTTCACTTTTCAAAGTAAACGGACACAGACTGAAACCGTACCTTAGCGCTGAACCATCAGAGGAGCTCCTGCTCTTGCAGGAGCCGGTTTACCCTGCATAATCTTCCTCTGTCTACCACCAAACTTGGTTATCCAGCCAAAACAGTGGACACTGTTTCAAAAAAATTTGGGGGTATGTATATACGATTTTCCTTTGTATATATATGTTAAAAAAAAAATTAAAAACAAAAAAAAATTATATATCTAATCGACGTTTTTTTTACCCTTCAATATTTTTTGCCCTTTTAATGTACAATGACAGTGAAGGCACTGTCAAGTTTAAGTTTGGGGGTACGTTCGGTACGCATTTCTAACCTTCGCATTCATTTGTATATTCTGCATTTTCATACTTATTAATTAAAAAAAACCATAAAAATCAGAAAATTTTCTAAAAACATAAAAACTTTGTCGCCAAGTTAGCTAGTGAAAGAACTTAGATTCAATATTTCGACGGTTTTGTTTAATAAGATAGGAACAACTAAATCCTATTTTTAGATTTTGAAAACCTGAAAAATAACTCTCCTTTGAAGTTAACTAATGCCGATATATGTCTTTATATCACACTACACGTGTCGTAAGTTTTGGGAATTAGATGACAAGTCTATTATGTCTGAAATTTTTTTTTTGATAAACTATTTTCTGAGGATCAATTAGGTTTGTTCTGAAATAAGTAATATCAAGACTAGTTTATAAAGAGAGGTGGATATGAAGGGATATTATTGACGCCTTAATTTGAACTAATTCTGAAGAATAACCCATCTGAATCTTGATTGGAATGATTACACACCTAATCCACTAAACACGTCTTATATCCAAAAAAAAAATAATTGAACTACCGGTTATATCTCCGTTCGCATTAAATCATCATTGTCTTTTGTTTTTGGGCCTAGGTAACTTGAGTAATTAAGTCCGCTGGGGTGTCTCTACACCTAATGCCCTAAAACCAACTGGTTTGGGAGCATTGGCCCAAAGCTCGCTAAGAAGCCTAGAAAGTCCAGATTAAAACAAAGTCAAGCAAGTGTTCTCTCCGAGTTAAAATTCCTAACGGTTCTTTGTGTGAGAATAATCTTGACAAAAGGCAGGTTTTATAAAAAAGTATTTCTAGCGGAGATATGGAGGTTTTATTCTATGATAAAGACTATTGCACGTTCACAAAGGTGTGTATGAAATGAAAACAAGAAAAATGTGGAGTGAAAATTAAGACCTAGTCTCCTGTTATGGAAGATAGAAATTCTGAATTTGAAATCTAACTGGAAAACGAAACTTGAGAAATACTTAACTCTTTATAAAACTTATGAGATCCTTTTTAAGTTTTTATCTGGGATTTATTTTGTGACATGACGACTTTAATCGATCCTTTTGAAACTTAACGACACTATTTGCACTGCACGTAAAGACATATAAAATCTTAAGTTAAATGAGAAGCGAGGTGTGAAAAATAAATGTTCGATAGTTCTAAATTTAGGATAATAGAATTGCTATCTTTTAAACAAAACCTTAGGGTTTGAATCATAGTTATTTTGCAAAACTAGCTTGACGGGATTTTGTGGGTAGTATCCGCTGAAAACCCTCAGTAGATATCACTCCTCCTACTAGGGACACCTAGAGGTTTAACGGCTTGTTGCACACGCTCAGTGCAATCGCGTTCCCTGCAAAAGTGCAGTTAGGATTTTCTTTTGTGAATAAATGGTTTTGCTCGGGACGAGCAAAAGATAAGTTTGGGGGTATTTGTTCATATCAGAAAACTGCATTCTAATACCGCCCATTCATTATCTATTTGTTGTATTTATCGGTACTATTAACCAGTGTCTGCTCAGTAATATAGATTACAGGTATCCGTGATAAAATAATGGAAATACATTTAAAAGCATGGATATATCAATTGAGAGCCGACACTGCAACCAGAACCGCAATCCGACCGATACTTCAGGAGTCCCTTTTTGCAACAAGTTTGTGTACACATTTTTCTATCTAAATGGTCCAACACAACAAATGTGTACACAAGACTTTTAGGCACATGTGGATATGCATTCAAGGCAAAATATTATATGCATTCAAGGCTAAACATCATGTGTTGATTTTTTCCTTCCAAAACTGAAATCAAATCAAAGTCAATTAAACAAATCAGCATGGGCCATAATGGGGCAGCCATGAATCAAGCCACATGTGGGAATGGAGTAATGAGCATTTAATGCTGAAGATCATATGTTGAATTGTATTCAAAAATTCCCTCCAATAATAAGTGCAAAATAAAATCAAATGGACAAATCAATAAAACCATAATGGGGGCAACCATGATTTAGGCACATGTGGGAATGAAGTTATGAGCATTTAATTCTAAAAATTTGGTGTTGATTTAGAAATTCGAATTTCCCTCCAAGCATTGGGTGCAAATCAAGTCAAAACAGAGAAAACAAACTGGACCAAAGTGATGCGGGGGACCTAACAAGTCAACACACCAAGTACGAGACCGTTCCAACATGATGTGGCCGGCCACATCACATTATAGACCGTCCTGGCCGGCCCCGCAGGCTCCAGTGGGCCCCAGTTCTTCACACACCCCTTCTTACTGCCACGTAGCCCTATTTTTATTGTTTATTTTCTTTTCTTCTTTGCCTATAAATAGCAGGCAGTGGGCAAAGGTTCAAGAGTCATTCTTTAGTCTTGGATTGTCATTCTTTGTCCAAGTTTTCTATTCTCCTTTCATGTAAATAGCTTAGTCCCCTTGAGTTCTTAATCTTCTCTTGATCCTTCAATCTCTTCATTGAGCTTGAAAGTTTAAGGGTTGGTTATTGATCTCAAGAGGTTGTATCATTCTTGAAGTTTAATAAAGTGTTCTTTTGTGCTTCCTTCACCATGAGTTCTTTGCCCTCTCTTGATCTTGCAACCTCATTATTGAGCTTGCAAGTTTAAGTTTGGGTTATTGAACCCATGTCTTGCAATATGTTCTTTGGTTCCTAATCTTTTACTTACTTGCATTTTATTCTTGCTCTTTTAATTCTCGCACTTAAATTCCATGCACTTTAATTACTTGCTTGTAATCTTTTCTTCCTTTTATTCTTCTCTTTTTGGTTTGTTTTGTGAATGGTGTGAATATTGTTGTTAGGAAAAGAGAAAGATTTTGTAAGTTAACATTTCGTTCCTCATTTCCTTTTCCTGTCTTTTCCATTTGAAACTCCGCCCAAACCTTACGCAAGCGCTCCGTTAGGCACCCTACCCTACCAAGGTAAAGGTGATTCCTAACCGTGACCGGTTGCATTCGGTTTGGCCGAAGGCGAAAGCAAGAGACAAGAACGGACGGACAAGGGTCAATAAGCCAGATTCCACGAATACCGTGCTTAAATACCCTAATCCACCTTGTTGCCGATTGCTCTAGCTTCATTGGTTGAGTTCGGCTCAAAGTACTTGAATACGGAATCCATTAACTTACACTATTCTATCGTTTCCTAACAAGCCTTATACTTGAATTTAACACATAGGTTAGATAACGAACACCGCCACGTTGTTAATTCGTTAAAACAAGAACGTAAAACTTACCATCTCCCTGTGGATCGACCCGTGCTCATCGCGGCTAGCTGCAAAGCGACACCGTCCTGATCGCGGTTAAACTTTAGAACTCTTAAATATCCGACACGCTTTTGGCGTGCGATCAAATGATCTGCGAACCAGGTTTTGTGACATGACGACTTTAATCGATCCTTTTGAAACTTAACGACACTATTTGCACTGCACGTAAAGACATATAAAATCTTAAGTTAAATGAGAAGCGAGGTGTGAAAAATAAAGGTTTGATAGTTCCAAATTTAGGATAATAGAATTGCTATCTTTTAAACAAAACCTTAGGGTTTGAATCATAGTTATTTCGCAAAACTAGCTTGACGGGATTTTGTGGGTAGTATCCGCTGAAAACCCTCAGGAGACAACACTCCTCCTACTAGGGACACCTAGAGGTTTAACGGCTTGTTGCACATGCTCAGTGCAATCGCGATCCCTGCGAAAGTGCGGTTAGGATTTTCTTTTGTGAATAAATGGTTTTGCTCGGGACGAGCAATAAATAAGTTTGGGGCTATTTGTTCATATCAGAAAATTGCATTCTAATACCGCTCATTCATTATCTAATTGTTGTATTTATCGGTATTATTGACCAGTGTCTGCTCAGTATTACAGATTACAGGTATCCATGACAAAATACTGGAAATGCATCCAACAGCACGGATATATCACTTGAGGGAACACACTGCGACCAGAAACGCTAACCGACCGATACTTCAGGAGTTCCTTTACGCAACAAGTTGTGTACATATTTTTTTTATCTAAATGGTCCAACACAACAAGTGTGTACACAAGACTTTTAAGCACATGTGGATATGATTTTATGTGCATTCAAGGATATGATTTTATATGCATATGATATTATATGCATTCAAGACTAAAAAGCATGTGTTCAAATCAAAGGCAATCAAACAAATCAGCATGAGCCATAATGGGGTAGCCATGAATCAAGCCATATGTGGGAATGAAGTAATGAGCATTTAATGGTGAAGATCATGTGTTGAATTACATATTCAAAATTCCCTCCAAACATTGGGTGCAAATCAGGTCGAAACAGAGGAAATAAACTAGACCAAAGAGATACAGGGGATAAGATAAAACACTGCACCAAATTCCTCACCAAACTGCCTTCTTTGGACCGGCCAAAAACCGGCCTGGCCGGCCTCATTAGCTCCTATGGGGCCCATCTTCTCACTCGCCCTCTCTCTCTGCCAGTTGGTCTCGATTTTGTTGTTTATTTGATTTCTTTCTGAGCCTATAAATACAGACCAGAGGCAAGAGGAAAGGGTAGCTTTTTCTTTAGTTTTATCTTAGAATTCTTGTAATTTTTCTTTTCATTCTTGAGTTCTTGCCCCTTTGTCTTGACCTTGCAACTTCTCATTTTGAACTTGCAAGCTTAAGGCTTAGGTTCTTGACTTCAAAATCTCTTGTAACAAGTTTGTTCTTCAATAAAAGTTCTTATTTTTATTACATGTCTTGTTCCATTTTACATGATTTCAATTGTGAAATTCTTGCTTTGCTTTGATCTTGCAACCTCTTAAGTGAGCTTGCAACTTTAAAACTTGGTATTTGGATTTCACACGTTGCTGGGGATCGAACACTTGGAGATAACACGCTTGAACTCATCGGTTCTCTTTTCATCTTTATTTCATTGCATGTTTTTATGTATCTTCTCTTTTCTTTCTTTTTAATTTGTAAATATGTGTGAGTAATCTTTTCACTTATTAAGGGTGTAATATGTTAGATCGTATTCGAAGATTTTCTTTGTCCAAACTTTAAAACTTAAAACCTGCCTATTGAAACTCCATGCAAATCACCCGCAACTCCGCTCACTAGGCATTCTATCCTACCACGATAGTGATGATTCCTAATCATGATCGGATTGCCCGTGGTTTGCCGAAGGCTAAAATCAAGAGATAACAACGGAAGGACAAGAGATAAGGAAAACGGATTTAGCGAAATACCGCAACTACCGTATTTCAAGTTTCCTAATCCGCGTTGTTACCTATTGTTTTAGTGTCAATACCAAGTTGGGGCTATAAGGAATTGGCAAACATCACCTTCATACAATCTAACTTATTACTACCCTTAACAAGTCCTTTTTATTCATATCTTTGTACGACAATTAGTTAACCAACAAATCAAAACATGGTATTAACTCGTTAAAACAAGCTATAAAAAGCTTACCATCTCCCTACGGACGACCCGTATTCATCGCGGCTCGCTACAAGCGACACTGTTTTGATTGCGGTAATTTCAAGACTCTTTTTAAACACGACACGGTTAGAACGTGACAATCACACGTGTATATGACTCTACTAGAGGGTTATCGTAGTCAGCGGGAGCAGCGGAAGGTGTGCAAATTGCTTATATCTATTCGTAGACTGAAGCAGGGATAGCGGAGACAGATCATCTGTTTTGATATGATAGTCAAGGTGATTGACTTCATCAAAAGAAAAGATGAACCTAGTAAGAAGGATTTAGGGAGTACGGTCCTGGATATAGATGACAAACTCCAAATAGGAAGCGATGTTCTTATAATACAATCGGTCAAAATTTGGTTGTCACATAGTGTTTTCTCCATGTTGGATGTGGGTAGTATATCAAGAATTTTAGTGACTAGATCTTGATTTGGGATGTTTCCCAAATCGGGTACTTAGACAATATTCAAAAAGTATTTTAGAATGGATGACTTCTGGCATGGTAGTGTACCTGCTGGTGATGGAGTCACCCTCTCTAAAGAGATGTCTTCTAGACTGATGAAGAGAGGGACTGACATGAATGACATATCATTTGCTTAGGCAATTGAGTCAATCATGCAATGTCTTGTACAAAACCAGATGGATAATATATCAGGAATTTTGGTTTCAGATGTAGATTTGGGAAGTTTCCCAATTGGGTACTTGGATAGCATTCTAAAAGTATTTTTAGAATGGATGACTCCTAGTGTGGTGGTGTACCCACAGGTGATGGAGTCACCCTCTCTAAAAAGAATGTTTTCTAAACTGATGAAGAGAGAGACTGGCATGAATGGCATATCATTTGCTTAGGCAATTGAGTTAATCATGCAATATCTTATACAACACCAAATATTGCTTTTGCACTGGCTGCAATAAGCATATATTAATCCAATCCTGGAGAAACAAAGGGAAGCCATAATGAACATAAGAGGATGTTCTTGGTATAAGATAACGGCGGCCTCCTGTGGGAGGCGGTTATTAGCTCAAGCTTTCAAAGTCACCTGGATGACAGAGATGCTGTCAGGGTTTTGAGTTTAGCCTCTTCTGAGGATCAGTATATTGGATAGTGTTCCAATAGAGATACTAGGTAATCATGGTGCAGGATGCCAGTTATAACTCAACAGAGGATACAACCCAAGAAGTTTGTTGGATGGAGTTGTTCATTTATGAACTTAGTCCCATTAAGTATCCAGACAAATTCTTGAGGCGGGTATCGCTCAGTTTGGGAAATTGTTAATCTCCGCAAAGTTGAGTATAGAGAGATGAAGTTGGAACATTGTAGCGGGTCTACTCACTGAGGCTATTTCTCGAACATGTTAAGTTCACGAACATAGTTTGCGAAACTGATTAGTAGAAAATTTGGGTATTCGGTAACATACGAGCTGTGGGTACGCGATACCGCAATAATTGGCCTTAAGTGCAAGTGGGATATTGTTGGATATAGTGCCCTTAAGGCAATTATTATGATAGCAAGTAAGCGATTATGATAATTGAGAGAGGACCTATACAGGTATAACAGTCTTACTCGAGATGATAGTATGCTATCTGATTTGTCTTCATCATTGATGAAGCCCGTAGGATTGTTGCTTGACAACTAGTATTATGATGGCGATCATATATGTGAGAGCTGGGTTGTCCATAAGCACTTCCTTAAATGTCTCTAGTCATGGGAATATCGAGATTGGGCATCGATATTCCGGAGTAGACTAGTTTATACGCTTCTAGACCCCGACGAGGGGCGGTGGCCAGTCTCACAAGCCATTGGTGTTGTGTCACCTATGATAGTATATAGGTGCTCACTGGAGGTGAGTACACCGGACGGACTCGCCGAGAACTTCTAGATGGTATTATATCTGTCACGTCCCGCTTCCCAATAGACGGAAACAGTGACGTGGTAAGCCCGCAACATATTTATCCAGAGAAGGTCATTCCCTAAATAAATATACTAAGCGCATTGAAACAATAATACACAATATAAGAATAAATGGAGACTGTAAAATTTTTCAACAAATATCTTTATTTACATTGAACTTCTAATATTTACAAGTACATGAGTTTCAACTGGAAAGTAAATACAATAAAAGAAAATGCCTAAACATATGGCATACATAAACTAAAGGAAAGTGAAGCTGAGTTAGTCCTGAGCAGCGATCCGGTTGTAGTCCTCCTTTGTGGCCTCTACCTCCTCCGTCTCGACCGTATTTGATGAACATTCCAAAAGAAGAAAAGTGGGTGGAATGCCCGTCAGCGAACTAACGCTCGGTAAGTCCCAAGGATAAAGTAAGAGTGAAGAAAATAACAAATGTAGAATATATAGATGACGTGTAAGAGTATATGTTCATGGGTGAATATGTACTATAGGTCTCTATATGGTCACTATGTTAACGTTAAGTTCCAAATGTGAATGTCAACGCAGCCGTAGAAGTATTCACGAGCTTAAGAGTGGGACTCCAAGAGTAAGGAAACACGGGCCCATTTTATTTGTTAGAATCGGGGCTCTAGGTTATGGATGAATTAACTCGGCTGATATTCGAGTAAAATAAAAAAGAGGTTAATACGGGACTCCTGAAGCTCCGTTGAGTTCATATAAGAAACTATCCCAAACACCCCGAGTATAAATAGTCTATAGCTGTATAATATACTTAATTAAATTTGATTGATTGGTTATAACATGTCTTGATCGAAACCATAGATTGCAAAAGGTGTAGAATGAAGTCGAGTGAGTCAAGTAATATGCGAGTCATGTCAATTCCAATCTTGGTTCGAGTCAAGTTAGTTCGAGTAGATTGGGTTCAAGTTCATGTTCAGGTTTAGATTCGAGTTGGATTAGAGTTCGAGTTTGTATTTGAGTTTGAGTTCAAATTTAGATTCGAGTTCAGGTCATTTTCATATGGATTGTTCTAAACTGTTAAAAATCTTATGTTCGGGAGAAATCGACAACTGCTGCACATGGACGGCAGTATTTTTGTTTTTTTTCCAAGACAATTGCCATTTGATAACTTCGTTAAGTTGTCTAACCTGAATAGGTAAGCACCCACTTTCTCCGGCTCCCTGGGACTCAAGAGAAATAATACTGCTTAAACCTATATTAATTCTAGAGTTCTTAAAATATTGTTTGTATATCTCGAGGGGGTTTTGTGAAAAATACTTTAATATAATTTAAAAAATAAACCTTGAGGGTGATTTATAATATTTAGGGTTTTCATGAACATGTATTTTAATTTTTGTGGTGTTTTGGTGATAAAACCTAGCTTTTTGAAAGTTTATGGTATTTTTATCAAAACTACTACTTTTGGAAACTTGGTGGTATTTTATTAAAATTTTGAATATTTCATTTTAAAAAATATAGTTTCATAATATGTTTTTATTGAAAATACGAATTCATAGTTTTATATAATTTTCCAAAATTTTAGTTTTTTTATTTAGAAAGCCGCATTTCTTAGAAACCGTATTTTTATTTCCTTTCGAGACCGAATACTCCGTGAGGAGTTCTGCATCTCGCTCTACTGTCCTAAGGATGTGCGATAATCCGCACCATCCATTAGCGGGTCCCCTAACGAGAGTTGTAGAGGCGTAATTGCCAAGAATTACAAAAAATACCGATTAAAAGAAACTCGTTTTGAAAAGGTATGGTATTTTAATGAAAAAGCTTCTTTGAATTACCCATATACTTATAATACCGTGCTATGAAACTATAGTGTGCGTATGGGGTAGGTCGTTACCCCGTGAAGTTTTCCTAAAGGTAGATAATCTAGTTCTCGAGAAAGGTTATACTAAAGTTCATGGTATTTTAATGAAAAAGTTCATTATATGTTTGTTTCATATGAAATTTTTTGTTAAACTAAAAACTAAATGACATGAATAAGGTTAAGATTAGTGTAGAATGTTAGTTTGATTTAATTTGCTTGTCATATGGATTATAAATATTAACAAGAAGATTATATCGGAGATAACTCCACTTTTGTCGATTTGTTTTAAAAAATTGTTTTGAGATGGAAAGGAAGAGAGATGAAGGGACTTACTAGTTTAAAGCGTTAACAAGGATGAGGGGAAGCCTTCGGGTGTCGTGGTGTTGTCGGAAAGACTTCGGTCGTTGAGTTTGGCTTGCTACTCCACTTGGGTGTCTAACTCCACTTGGTCCTCAGAGAGTTTGAGAGAATTTTTGATAGAATTTTTAGAATTGGGAAAAGCTAGAAGATGGGGTGCTATTTATAGTGAAAAATTAGGGTTTAGGAATTAAAAATTTGGATTTAAAGAATTAAAATGGTGTTAAATGATGAATTTAAAGGCCACTGTTTAATTGCAGGGAAATCAAATAGTGCAAGCGAGTTGAGGGGAGTCGAAGGGACTAGTGTGAAAAACACGGAAGGAATTGGGTCTTACCTGACCGTCGGCGACGGCCAAAGAGAGGAAACAGGCGGTCGAGATTGAAGCAATTGGCTCGAGATTTGTGCTACTTGTCAAGTTGGATGTTTACTCCTCTTTGCGCATGTTTGATTTTTCTGAAACTTTTCGTTTTTCCATAAATTGCACGTGCAACTCTTGGGCTTCCGAAAAATTAAAAAGAAAAATCTTTAAAAAATAATTGGGACTAATGGGAACCGAACACGCAGGCCATGTCACAGCAGTGTAAAGGCTTTTCCAATAAGCTACAAGTTGTTTCTTGCTTTTATTAAATAAATCTAACTTATAACTTTACAACAGGCCGAACTACCCTTTTATACAATAAACAAGTAATTTTGTACAGGGATTTCAGAGTCGTTACAATATCTATTGTCAAATGGAAGTTCTTAGGTGGCATGAGTACAGGTTAGTCCTTTGACCTGAAGTCGTCATTTGTCTCATGTGAGTTCCCACTGTACTTTGATTACTACCCTGCCACGGCTCAAAAGGGTCGTGCAAACAGATTTTAGTTGGGTATAGTCCCGAGCCATATGGAGGCAATGGTCGACTGTCAGGGATTCGTCTATCCTGATATTAGGAGTCGGTGTCACGTTGTGTTCAGTTGGCTATAACTAGAAATCCATGGCCACAGTGGATGGGATTTACTGATAGTTGATCAGTAGTATCTCTGTTGGTGATGAGCTTCACTCAGACATGACTTATCGGGTTAGTAGGGGTCTGACGTTGTCTACCCCCTAGACCCGATATGCGATACTTTTTGATGAAGTGACTGGACTGTACGAAAATTGTCACATTCAGGCTCGGTAAGGTAAGGACGCACTTGATTGTCGATGCTCCTTCGATAAGTACCTGGGTAGCCGTTACGTACAGCTAGTGCCGCATGCTTGTGGTTAAACCCACCGCCAGCATATTGTCGAGTCTTTAGAGTACCACACAGAGGGTTTTCCCGGTTCAGACGACAGATGTAGGAGCCGTACGTTGGTACGTGCAGGGGCCCGATTAAATACGTGTACAGGATACACGGACTTTAATCGGATGGTTGATAATACTAGCCGGCTTAGGATTAAACCGGATTATTAAATCAGGTTTTGATTTAATAATTTATATATGTATTTTGATACATATATTTTAGGATTATTGTTCACTATTCATTTTCTCTCTTTGGTGCTATCCGTATTTTTATACGGATACGCGTATATGTAGCGATACATATACCGGGTGAAGTATTCCGTATTTATACGGGAATGCTTTTAGAAGAAAGACACCTCATATTTGATTTTTTTTTTTAGAAAATTAAATAGAAATGAGGTGGAAAGTGAAGAGTTATGAAGCATGGTTCTTAGCATGTAGAGAGGTATGGCTTGGGGTTTTATATTGGAAAATTCATTTGGATGCACTATTGCACCATGGTTGTAAAAAGGGCAATCTATTCTCATTTTGAATACTTGATGTTTTCTTCATTCCTCACATGAGCATGCTTCATGGTTGCTTCCTCATTATCTTCTCCTTCTTCTTGCTCTCTTTTTGAGCATGGTTCATGAGAGAAAAATTTAGTGATATATTCCTACATCACCAACCATCCAAACCTAGCGAGCTTGGATAATTGGTTAGAGCCTCCTCTAGTTTTCCTCGGGTGGATCGTCTTCGGCAAGGGTGGTCGATTCTCAAGCGCGCTCGCAGCGGCTATGAGCTTGGAGGGGTCTTCCACAATTGGGTGGATACATGACAAATATTGTATTTTCTCAACCCTTGAACTTTTAGTTAGCTAGTTTAGTTCTATGGATCGAATCTTGGGTTTTACGGGTGTTCGGTGTTTGCTAAAAATTTTGTTTTTGCTTCCGCCTCGGCAGCGGTTTCCGCGGCGCGGGCACCGAAACCCAACACCAACGATTGCCATATTGCACAATCATAAACTCGCATGTACACTGCACATCGTTGGTACTACCATAACACTTAGAAACTGCCATGCTACTAGTAAGAATTAATTGATGTTTACCCTGATTTCGTTATGCGTTATATATTGTTGATCTTGTGAGATTGCGGTCTTTATTGATGATATATATATATATATCAGGGATATGGGACACTAATATATATATATATATCTTTATTATTGTATGATAATTATAAAGCTTGTTTTACATGTGTTGATATCCGGTTATTGAGGAAGGGGGAGAGACCAGTACGAATATCACGAATTTCTTGTGTAGATATATTTGGTGTGATCCGGTAATCGAGGAAGGGGAGAGACCAATTCTGATACACCGGTATGAGATATGGTTGGTGTGATCCAGTAATCAAGGATGGGAGGAGACCAATTCAGATACACCGGTGTGACATATAGTTGGTGTGATCCGGTAATCGAGGAAAGGGGAGAGACCGATCCAGATACATCGATAAGATATGATGAGATTTTGGTTAGCGATGATTGACACGGACTTCATGATGATTATGATGATGATGTTGATTTCATGGCGTTCACTTTTATTCATTATGCTTATTATATATATATATATATATATTTATCTTATGATGTTATATTCTATTCACCGAGTTGGCAAGTTACCCTCGTTGTGCCTTAGCTCCTTGCAGGACCGACCGCACGGATATCTAGCGGCGGCGTTGGCACATCATCTTGTGGGGTTCTTTCATATTTTTCTAGGTGAGTTACATGCTTAGTAACCGCATTTTTGGTGTATTATACTTTTCTTATATCTAGTATTACTCTATCGACCAGGATATACTTTATTATTTGATTTAGATCGAGTTGAGACTTGATGTATATTCTTTTGAGTCGAACTCGGGTAGAGTCGATTATTAGCTTTACTTATGCAGTTACTATATTTTGGTTGTGATCCTTTGCCTTTAAGTGTCGTATATTACTGCGTGGTTGTGATTCCGCTGAGTGGGTGTTGATTTAGCTCTCGTATGTAGGATGCTTCTATTTTTACTATCATTGTACTTGTGTTTATCAGAGTTTACAAGGGAGGTGTTACCCAAAATTTTAAAACATACCTTATTCAATTTGCATACCCTTTCAAAAAATTCACCTCCAATGCATTTTAAAATGGTTTAGATTCTGGGTTTTGGCTTACTTGAATTGCGTCATCGTCTTTAGACGTTGCGTGATTTAAGTGCCGGTCACTTCTGTTTCTGGGTTGTAACGATCTTGCTGCTATCAACATATCATCAATATAAATTAGCAAATATATGAAAGAACTATTGGAGAGCTTCTTTGAATATACACAGTTGTCGCCCATACTTTTTATAAACCCTATTTTTTCATGAAGGAGTCGAACTTCTTATACCAACGTCTTGGTGACTGCTTCAAACTGTAGAGAGACGTCTCTAATATGCAAGCATGGTCTTCTTTACCTTCAACTTCAAAATCTTCGGACTGTTGCATGTAGATCTTCTCTACTAAATCACCATGTAAGAATGATGTGTTCACATCGGGGTTCTCAAGCTCCAAATCTTGCATAGCTATTAAACTGAGCAAGATATGTATGGAGGTATGTTTACCACCCGAGGAAAATACCTCATTGATGTCAACCCCCCAAACCTGCAAATAGCCTTTAGTTACCAATCGTGCCTTGTACCTTATATCCAACGCCCCTTGGTCATCTTCTTTCTTCTTGAAAACTTACTTGCAGCCAACTACTTTCTTTCCTCCTTCATGTTTCACGAGCTTCTAAGTCTGGTTCTTGTGAAGAGACTCGATCTCTTCATTCCTAGCGACTAACAACCGAGCTAACTCATCAGATGAGATGGCTTCTTTATAGTTTGTCGGTTCACTACTATCAATTATCTATGCAATAGACAGCGCATACGTCACTAGATCATCATATCCATATCTTTGTGGCGGTCTAATGTCTCTTCGTTGTCGGTCATGAGCAAGCAAATTCTCCTCATCATAGGACTGCTCATCATGAGCTTCTTCGGACGATGGTGAAGGGGAGATCTCCTGCGAATCCGAGCTTTCACCGACCTCAATATCAATTCTCGGCTCATCCTTCTTCAAATCATATTCAACTGGAGATTCCTTGTTGTTCGGTTTCAACATAGCAGATTCATCAAAAGTCACATCTCTGCTAATCATAAATTTAGACGATTTTGGATCCGAACACCACAATTTACAACCCTTAACGCCGGTAGCATAAGCGAGAAATATACATTTCTTCGCTCGAGAATCCAATTTGCCTTCACGGCAATGTACATAAGCAGGGCAACCAAATAACTTAAGTGTTGAATAATCAGCATGTTTTCCTGACCATAACTGCTCCGGTGTCTTACAACCTCGCAATGTATGAGGTGGCCAATTCACAATATAACATGTCGTATTTACCGCTTATGCCCAAAACTCCTTTCTCAGGCTTGCGTTAGACAACATGCACCGCGCTTTCTCCAAAAGAGTCTGGTTCATTCGCTCTGCAACTCCATTCTACTGTGGTGTGTAGACAACGGTATGATGCTGAACCATTCTCTCCTTTTTGCAGAAATTGTTGAAATCTCCAGTGCAAAACTCTAACCCGTTATCCGTCCTTAGTCTCTTGATCTGCTTTCCTATCTGCTTCTTAAGCAACGTCTTCTATTGCTTCAATATAGTAAGCACATCACTTTTGTGCTCCAAGAAGTATACTATTCTCACTTATTTAAGTGCGCATCAAACAGTGAAAGAAGTAGATGGAAGATGCTCCATTGAATATGAAGCTTTGATAGAGCCTCGATGTGAGCTCTACTTCGATAGAGCATCTTTCATGAAATAGCGAAAGAAGAACACCCCCATAATCAAACCTGGGATGGTTTTATTTTCGTGACCCTGTAAAGAGGAATATTGAGCTATGCTCTCTCCTTGACGGATCCAAGAACCAATAATGAAGCTAAATATGAAGTTCTGATAGCCGGTCTTGAGATCGCTATCGACATGGGAATCAAGGACCTCCTAATATACGGAGATTCTCAGCTGTCTGTTAGTCGGGTAAATGGTGACTACAAGATATGCAAGCTAGAATTAATAAGGTATGGTGAAAGAGTACAGCAGCTGCTAACCCAAATCCTTTCATATACCCTGGAGAACATGCTGCGAGCGGAAAACAGCAAGGCAGATGCGTTAACCAAGTTGGTTAAAGAATTGGCCGACGAAGACCTCGATGACGTAAGAATCATTGTTAAAAACCACAGAATCCTGGCGCCAGCGGATATACCTTCGGAGGCTCTGATGGAACTACCCAAAGAAAAAGAAATGACCAGAGAAGATGCTCTCCAAATAGGAAATGAGGAAGAAATTGAGGACTGGAAGGGAGTCTTTATTGACTTCTTCAAATCCTAACGAACACCTAAAGATGCGTCATCTAGACACCAGCTCGTGAAACGAGCTCTATCATTCACATTTGTCAATGATACTCTATACAAGAGATCCTTCAACTTAGTATGGTTAAGATACCAAGGGCCGAAGGAGGCAAAGAAAGTCATCCAAGAAATACATGATGGACTTTGCGGCTCCCATCAAGCAGGACCAAAAATGAACTGCAAGATTAAAAGAATGGGTAATTACTAGCCCACGATGATCCAAGACTGCCTCGAATATGCGAAGCGGTGTTACTCATGCCAAATACACGGGGACTTCATACATCAACATCCGAATTCGCTGCATCCGAAGGTAGCTAGTTGGTCGTTCGAGATGTGGGGAACGGATATCATCAGCCCTATCGAACCGGTGTCATCCTGAGGACATCGGTTTATACTAGCAACAATCGACTGCTTCTCTAAGTGGGCAGAAGTAGTACCACAAAGGGAGGTGAAAATAGAGAATATCCTCCATTCCTTCAGAACTCATGTCATCTACCGGTTCGGAACTCCGCAACGGATAATTTCGGATAATAGACCATCTTATAGAAGCCACAAAATAAGCCACTTCGTACAGCAACATAAGAAAAACTGGAGATACTTCTCGGTCTATAATCCTTGGGCCAACGGTATAGCTGAAGCATTCAACAAGTCCTTGACCAAGCTTATAAAGAAAACGGTGTCCAGGAATAAGTAAGACTGGCACGAGAGGCTGCATGATGCTTTTTAGGTGTATCGAACGACGTTCAAGACGACCACAAATATAACACCGTATGCACTGGTGTTTGGCACCGAAGCAGTACTCCCACTGGAGATAGAACTCCCCTCATTACGAGTGGTAGTTCAATATGAGCTAACAGATGAAGAAAATGCTCATTTTCGGCTTGAAGAGCTCGATGCTCTCGATGAAACCCGCCTTGTAGCATAGCAAAATATAGAAGCTTACAACGTAAGGATGACGCGATCGTTTGAAAGATTAACCAGGCCGAGAACATTCTGCCAAGAAGAACTTATGCTGGTTGTCAAAAGACCAATGATCCCCAATCGTGCAAAACGAGGGAAGTTCGAGCTGAACTATGAGGGCCCGTACATTATAGATAGGGTCTACCAAGGTGGGGCCTACCTGCTTATGGATATGTATGGAGAAAGGCCATTTTGACCAATAAACTGCCGATTCCTCAAAAGGTACTACACTTGAAGAGTCGCAACTTAGGTCAATGATAGATGACGATGCGTATGGCCGCTCACTATCTTCTTGAGTCAAAACTCTGAAAGTGGTACTGAATGATATGCGTTTGTTAGGGATGATGGACCGAGACGTCCCTAAACTAATACTGGACTGAGACGTCCCTAAACTAATACTGGATCACTACGTACTTAAACCGGTGATGGACCGAAATGTCTTTAAACTAACATGTCGCCCCAAACACGGGGATGATGGACCGAAATGTCCCTAAACTAATATGTTTGGCCCTATGATATGGATCTTATAATCAACCGTAAACAATCTATGAGCACAAATAATCTATGCCCCACCTATGCTCTCCATGCCTCTCATGGAACGAAATGTCCCTAAACTAATATGTTTGGTCCTACAGTTTGTATCATGTAACTAACCGTATAAATCCATAGGCACAAACAATGCATATCTCATGTTTCCCCTAGACCATAATGTCCCTAAAATAACATGTTGCCCTATACACTCCCAAAGATTCATGTAGCAGCTGAAGCCCCACCGGCAAAAATCATAACTCGAGTCTCAACCACAAGATCGAAAACTCGAGTCCCACCTGCGAAGCTGCACCTGAAGTTCTACCGGCTATGAAGCTCCACTGATGATGTTATGCCCTATACGGTCCCTTAAACGATGTTATGCCCTATGGCCGATCCCCATATTGATCACTATAGACAATCCAAGGGCATAAATGATCCATATCTCTCCCAAGTCCCGCCAGCAAATGATGTTGGGCACCCACAATGAAGCTATGTCTGATAGACTTCCATCGCGAAAAAGGTACGTCCACAAGCGAAATGGGCACGGATAAAAACCCAAAAGGGCTCCATGAGTAAAAATAGTAGGGCTATCGGTGAGTTTGCGAAAATCCGAAAAGGAGCAAACTCGTTGAAAGAAAAAAAAGATGCACTTACAAAGTCCTCTCAATTTTGTAAAGAGAAAATACGTGCGTGAGATCTTTACGACTTACAAAGGAGAAACACACTTACGAATCTATATGATTCCTAAGGAGAAAATACACTTATGAGATCCTTACGATTTGTATGGAGAATATATCCTCTATTAGACCACCACGGCTTATAGAATTCAAAAGTCTTAAGTTACAGGGATCTGAACATATTCTTAAGCCATCAACCCCACAAAATTTATGCCCCACAAGTAGTCCAATATCGACTCTTGTATATAATCCACGGGTGTAAATAAATATGTTCCCAACCAAGTCCCACCAAAAGCGAGAGATATTTCTCGACATGGTGAACGACACTTATAAGTCTTCTCGACTTATAAAGAGAAAACACTCTTGTAAGATCCTTATGACTTATAACAGAAAACCTCACTTAGGAGTCCTCACGACTCTTAAGGAGAAAATGAAAGTGTTTACTAGCACCGCGACGCTGTTTAAACGGGCATCACACATGCAATTTTAAAATTTCATGGTACTAATGAACACTAACCTAGGATCAAACTAGAAGATTAGGGTTTTCTATGATGACATCACAAAAACTAGCTAAGAGAAGAATGCTGCAACCTTTGTAGACTGTGTCCTTCTCTTTTAAAGCTCCGAGTTGTAGTCCACATGACTCCACTAGGCTCCACTTGAAGGTTGAACGAACTTCCTCCGATGACCTTTGTGCCGAAGATGATCCACCCGAAGTCCGCCAATCCAAGCCACCTCTTCACTAAACTCTTTTGTGAAGGAAACACACTATACCAAAGTTCTAATCTAATGTGGGATGGTGAAGTAGGGGTGTTGTATGCTCACTAGGTATCTCAAGCTCTATAATTCACATCACATGTGAGGGTTTAGAGCTTGAAGTATGAGGTGAAGAAAACAGAGAATGAGAGCTTGAAGAAGATGAGCTCATGTCAAGAAAGAAAATGAGCAAGTGAAAAATATTACAAGTCAAGAAAGAATGTGTGAAGCATGGCTACTGAAGCATCCATATTTTATCAATAACAAAATGAAGCCATACTTCAACAGTGAAAGAAAAAGAATAAATAAATAAATGAGCCATACTTCTCACCACTCCTCATTTTCCACCTCCTTTTCTATTTTCTAAAAATAGAAAATCCATGCCGTGCTTCATATAATATATATATATATATATCATATATATATTAATATATATATATATATATATTATGATGAAAATAATTAGTGAGCTAATATTAGTTAATATATAATCATATCAAATATAAATATATATCATATTATTAAATCAACACTTGATTTAATAATCCGGTTATATCACATATAACTGACTAATATCATTTATCTGTATATCATATTATCAAATCAACATTTGATTCGATAATCCGGTTATATCGCATATAATCTAATCATACCAAATAGCCGCCAGATCAGAATACGGTATCACATACATGTATCTAATCAGGCCCCGCACATATCAACATATGTGCCCTACTTCGTTTCACTTGAACCAGAAAACTTCTGTGTGGGACTCTAAAGACTCGTCAATACGCCAGTAGTAGGTGATAATCACATCAGTACCCACAAGCCGTCAGCGGTACTAGCTGGACGTAACGGCTACCCAGGTATTGAGCGATTAGAAGATCAACAAGCAAGCTTGTCTAAACTCCCATGAAGCCTATAAGTCACACTTACCGTACAGTCCGGTCTATTCGTCAGATATGTCGCATATCGTGTCTGGGGGTGGAATCGTCAGACCCCAATAACTTGATAAGTCATACTGATGTAAGGCCTATAACGGTACGAGAAACTACTGATAACACTTACCAGTAAATCTCATCAATAGCCCTGGTCAGGGACTTCCAGTTATAGCCAATCGAGCATAACACAACATCAACTCCCAATACCGGGAGAGACGAAATCCCTCCAATCGCTCATTGCCTCCATATGACTCGGGACTGTACCCAAAATCCACATGTTTGCATGACTCCTTTAAGCCGTGGTAGGGTGGAAATCAAAGCACAGTGGGAGCCACACAAGACTCTATGACGATCTCGGGTCTATAGACTAACCTGTACCAGTGTCACCAGAGAACTGTTATCTGACAATAGGTATAGTACTAACTAGGAGTTCTCGGCGAGTCCTGTTCGGTGTTGTTCCCCTCCGAATGGCGGCCGAGACGTTAGGGCGTCTGTGCCTGAGATTCGGGGCAAATGCTATTTGGTTTTATCCGTCTACCTCTCCGAAGATGCCAAGTTGATTTATGGCACCGTGTATCGAAGGTTTAGACGGATGCAGCCGATGTAGCAGACTTTGTCAGATTCCCCCTCGCTTGAGGGGTTTTTGATTGTGGGGACGCTCTTCCCTGCAGGCGCAAGCCCCTGCAGTTAATTACGCTACCGCATCGCGGTAGCCACTTTCTCCTTCTCCAGAATTTCACTTCGTATCGTGTGTGTTTGTTTTGTTTGTGGTTGCCCGTGGATTGTATACGGAGACTGAGTAATGCCGTCGCCCGTAGGACGTGGATTAGTCCAAATCCGTATTTACTTAGATTTGGGTTTGGTGTTTTTTAGTTTAAGGATACGTTAGTCGCGTTGCGGCTAAGATCAACTTAAACGTTCGTTAAGGATACGTTAGTCCAGTTTGAGACTAAGATCAACTTAACGGGATCGTTTAGATTCGACAAAAGAGCGTTTAGGCTCTATTGTTCCAGTTTAGGGACATAGTGGTCCAACATTCCAGTTTAGGGACGGGGTGGTCTATATTCCAGTTTAGGGACGTGGCGGTCCGATATTAGTTTAAGGACGTTTCGGTCCATATTGATGTGTGGTCGTTGCGACCCGTCACCTCTTTGACGTCGTTGAAGAATTACAACGATAGGTGTCAAAGGAGTTCGGAGATGTACCCTCGAACCGGTTGTAAATTGATTTAGGGAGCAGCCGTACTCAGTCAGTTTAATTTAAGGACTTACGGCCAAAATTGGGCTAAGTCCAATTAAAAATGTCCACATTTTGTTTGCATTTGGCCTTACATTTTTTTTTATTCTTATTTGGGCTCTGCCCAGAAAGGATGCAGAGCATCAATTTGTTTTGGGCTCTGCCCATTTACAAATGATGCAAAGCATCTACTTTGTTTGGGCTCTGCCCCTTTTAAAATGCATAGCATTTTTATTATTTTGTTTGGGCTCTGCCCATTTATAAATGATGCAGAGCATCAGCTTAATTAGGCCTGCTTGGTCTTTTTGACTTGGGCTTGGCCCTTTTAGGAAATGCATTGCATTTATCAGGCGCTTTGCGCCAATCAGAGAGCGCAAGCGCCCAAGAGCGCAACAGTGCAGATTTATAAGTGCAAAGCACTATTAATTTGAGAATCTTTTAGATTCAAGAACCGATGGTTCATAAAAGAAGTGCAAAGCACTATTTGACTTAGATCTAAGAAAAAACAAGTTTTTTCTTGTTTTTCTCATCTCAGAGAACCAAAGGTTCATAAAAGTGCAAAGCACTATTAATTTAAGAACATTTTAGGTTCAAGAACCGATGGTTCATAAAACAAGTGCAAAGCACTATTTGATTTAGATCTAAAAAATAAACAAGTTTTTTTCTTGTTTTTCTTCTCTCAGAGAACCAAAGGTTCATAAAAGTGCAAAGCATTATTTTTTTTTTTCCTGTTTTAAAGAACCAGTGGTTCATAAGAAGTGCAAAGCACTGTTTATTATGTGAAGATCGTTGATCTTATTTTTAGATCAATGATCTATTAGAAGAAATTTCTTTTCTCTTATGAAGGTTTTTACCTTTTTCTTGAAATTTTTCTCAGAGTTCTCTCTGTTTGAAACTCTTGATTTTTCAAGAAAATGTTGATACCTTTGAATTGAGGTCTAGGGTCTTTTTTATAGTGCCCATAAATTAGTTAAAATTTGTTAAAGAGATCATTCACTGAGTGATTTGGGGAATTTTCCCCACCGTTGGATTTTTGATCCGAAAGCCTCTGTTTTACAGAGAAAAATCTTCTTGTTTTAACAAGAACAGAAAAGATTTCTCAGAATTTTAATTCTGCTTAGCGCAAATGCTCCAGAGCGTGACACGTGTCGCGCAGCTGATTTTTTTCTTTTTTTTTCTTTTTCTTTTTTTTTTTGGTGCTGCGCACAGTTGCGCTGCGCTGACACGTGTCGTGCAGCGCAGCTACGCATTTTTTTTTGGGCGCAGCGCACAGGTGCGCTGCGCTGACACGTGTCGCACAGCGCAGCTGTGCAAGTTTTTTTTTTTTTATTTTAGGCGCAGCGCACAGGTGCGCTGCGCTGACACGTGTCGCGCAGCGCAGCTGCGCACATTTTTTTTTTTGGCGCAGCGCACAAGTACGCTGCGCTGACACGTGTCGCGCAGCGCATAGGTGCGCTGCGCTGACACGTGTCGCGCAGCGCAGCTGCACAAGGTTTTTTTTTTTCCACTTTAATTTTGAAGACAGAGTTTTGCTCTGATTGGAGAAAAACAGAAGTATTGCTTCTTTTTCCACCTTGGAATTTGAACAGATCTTTGCTCTGATTGAGGTAAACAAATGCCCCCCCACCGTTGCGCTTACGTGGCCTCCTAACGTGAGCGCAGCGGTGGCAGACTTCGAACCGTCGCGCCATCACTTGGAAGCTGAAAGGACACTTGATGCCTATAAATAGGACGTTTGTTCTCTTAGATGATTCTCATCTCTAAAATTTTACTTTCAGAACTCAGAGCCCCGCTCTTTATTTTCAAGAACTTTAAGAGTTAAACTCTTAAAACTTTTAGGTGAAAATTTTAATTTGGATTAAATTAAATTAAATTAATTTTCATTGATAGAGCCTCGCTCTCAATAGATCTCTGATCCAAAGGAAACCTATTTAGGGTTTCACTTAGCAGAGCTTTGCTCTGCAGGTCTTAAAAGGATCTAAAGAGAACTAAAGGGGATCCTACTAGGGTTCCATAGAGCTCTGCTCTCTGAAAGATTTTTCTTGGATTTTCTTAATTCATTAATGGAGCTTTGCTCCTCCCAAATCATATAGAAGAACTCTTAAGAATTCTTAATGGATATTGGAACTTAAAGATGACATTTTATTCCTCAGTGCATTATATCGTTTTGCTTAATCAGTCTTTCTGATAATTCTGTTGATCTTCTTTCACAGGAACAATGAACGCCCACATGTATGCTCTTAACGGGTTTATCTCTCATGATGACATCCGCCGACTTGGCCGCTCTCAAAATCGGGAGTTCACAAATGAGGAGTGTGCTGAAATAATGAGTCGTTTCGACGTATACAATGGTCCACTGCTTCCCCGACGTTCCTCTCTTCTTAAACTTATCGTGGGAGCTATCTGGGAAACGCTTCCCCTATTCTGTTCCGGCATGCCGCTTAGGGCGTTGGATGCCGCTGAGGACAAGGTGCACTCTGTGTACCTATTGAATTTTATCTCGAAGAGACGGCGAGATAGTCTTATTGACCTCTTGCACGAAATCTTTCAACAGTCTGCCATACTCGCTGCTTATCGGAGGGTGGAAGACATCGGGAGGGACCCTGACGCTTATGCTCGCGAAAGGAAGCACACTAGGATAGTCCGCGAGACTTGGAAAGTCATAGATAGGGTCGCTTTTGAATTCCTCAATACATACCCTGCATCTGAGGTTATTCCATTGTAACTTTCGTTTATTGTTTTTATGACTGTAAGAACTTCGGGCAATAAAATTTTTTATTTTTTATTTTTTTATCCCAGCTTGTCTTTATTATATACCTTTTGTCCTGAGTCTTTTTGCCCATGCATGAATGAATGTGTCTTGAACGCTTGATCAAATGTAAATCGGATGCTCTTTCTGTTGCTTTTCCTCTTTCTCAGCATGTCGTCATAATTAGCAGGTAGTAGAGTAAGCTTCTTGATTTCTTCATGAGATAGCGAGGGCTTAGGCCGCAGGTTCAGATCTGCTGCCTAAGACTTTTCAACTCTATGAGCCATGAGGGTCTCATAGAGACTTTTCTCCCTACGGATCGAGAAGATCTCGTAGGTGGGTTTTTCTCCTTAGGAATCGTGAGGATTCCTAAGTGTGGTTTTCTCTTGTAAGTCGTAAGGATCTTGCAAGAGAATTTTTCCCTCTTACGAGTTGAGAGGACTTGTAAGCGGTTGTTCCCCTCCTTGTCGAAGTTCGACGTTGGAGAGTGAGACCCATGGATGGTATGCAAGAGACCGTTTTGGGCCAACTTGTGGGGTCCCAATGCTTAGGAAACAGGCTTCTTTTATGCCCACTGCCTAAGGCTTTATCTCACGAGTCGAGCCGCCTCGACAATTTTTTCACAAGTCGAGACAAATCGAACGTTTCTCGCAAGAACATCTTAACGTCGCATTTAACCTCTGCTCTTTACGACAGAAGCCCGTTAAGGTTGGTGGTACTTAGGGTTTTAGCCATCGTACCGTCGCATAAGCTGATATAGTCCTCGATAGGCAATCGTGCTGTTCGAGTAGCCCTGCGACTGCCGTGTCTCTGATCCCTTCGGGGGCTGGACAAGACGTCTTCAAGCAATCCTCCTTGGCAGTTTGACCATCGGAAGAGCAAGCGTTAGGAATTTGCCATGTCGCTTTTTACTTGAGGTTAGGCTTATTTTGGTGAGCCCCGATGAGTCATAACCACTCCGCGCTGGTGTGGGGATGATCTCCGATAGTCTTTCGGGTTTTATGTGAGTTGCCGTCAAGACCCTGAAGCTAGGAATTTGGCCTTTGCTTCGTTTGCTGGCATTGCGTCTGCTGTATCGAGACGAATGTTGCGGTGGGAACAAGGGATTTTGCCGTGGCTCCGTTTGTTTGATGACGTTGCGTCTGCTGTGTCGAGACGAACGTTGGGGTGACATCTCGTCTGCTGTATCGAGACGGACGTCGAGGTTGTCTCTAGGTTGCTAGTGAACCGCCGAGGTTTGGAACTAGGAATTTTGCCGTGGCTCCATTCTTAATGACGTTGCATCTGCTGTGTCGAGACGAACATTGGGGTGACATCTCATCTACTGTATCGAGATGGACGTCGAGGTTGTCTCTAGGTTTCTGGTGAACCGTCGAGGTTTGGAACTAGGGATTTTGCCGTGGCTCCATTCGTTTAATGACGTTGTGTATGCTGTGTCGAAACGAACATTGGGGTGACATCTCGTCTGCTGTATTGAGACGGACGTCGAGGTGGTGACCATTCTGTGCTGGTGCGAGATGATCTCCGATTGTCTTTCCGGTTTTATATGGGTTACCGTCAAGACGTCGAAGCTAGGAATGCGGCCTTCGCTTCGTCTGCTTTGGTGTGTCCAAATCCTGTTGGAGGAAGAACGTTGGGGTTGACATTTCGTCTGCTGTATCGAGACGAACGTCAAGGCGGTGACCACTCTGTGCTGGTGCGAGATGATCTCCGATTGTCTTTCCGATTTTATGTGAGTTACCGTAAAGACGTTGAAGCTAGGAATATGGCCTTCGCTTCGTTTGCTTTGTTACGTCCGAATCCCTGCTGGAGGAAGAACGCTGGGGTGACAACTCGTCTGCTGTATCGAAACGAACGTCGAGGAGGTGACCACTCCATGTGAGATGATCTCCGGTGGTCTTTCAGGCTTTATATCACTTGCCGTTAAGACCTTGAAGCTAGGAATTTGGCCTTCGCTTCATTTGCTCACACTGCGTCTGGTGTATTGAAACGAATGCTGAGGTGGAGCTGGGATTTTGCCGTCACTCCGCTTGGTTTCGACCATGGGGTCTTTTGTTAACTTTGCATGTACACCCTGCTGGACTGCGAAGGAACGCCGTTGTTGACATTGCGTCTGCTGTAACGAGACGAATGCTAAGGTGGAGTTGGGATTTTGCCGTTACTCCGCTTTGTTTCGACCGTGAGGTCTTTTGTTGACGTTGCATCTGCCTCCAGCTGGACTGCGGAGGAACGCTGTTGTTGACATTGCGTCTACTGTATCGAGACGAATGCTGAGGTGAAGCTGGGATTTTTCCATCGCTCCGCTTGATGGTGTAACATCTGTGTCCTGCTGGAATGAGGAGGCATACCGTTGTTGGTCTCCAGGCTGCAGATGTGGCCATTGAGATTTGGAACTAGAGACTTTGCCATGGTTCCGTTTCGTTGCGATTCTGAGGTCGGTTGTTGGCGTCATGTCTGCATCTAGTTGGAGTGAGGAGAAACGCCATTGGTGATCTCTAAGTTGTCGATGTTGACGTCGAGACCCTGAAGCTCGGGATCTTCGTTTGCTTCATTTGTTGACATCGTGTCTGTAATATTGCGACAAATGTCGAGATTGTCTCTAGGGCAAAAAGTTTCATTCTTTCATTTTTTTTATTCTTTCCGCGATGCTCTATCATTTCAGCTTTTTATATCGCGAAAATCGCGATTGCCCAATCATTTCGGCTATTTTTCGCGGTGCCCAATCATTTCGGCTATTTTTTCTTTTTACTCGCTGTTTTTTATTGCGAGTTGCCTTATTATTTTGGCTATTTATTTTATTTTTACTCGCTGTTTTTTATTGCGAGTTGCCCAATCATTTCGGCTATATTTTTTTATTTTTACTCGCTGTTTTTTATTGCGAGTTGCCCAATCATTTCGGCTATTTTGTGTGCCCAATCGTTTCGGCTGTTTATTTTGTTTTTACTCGCTGCTTTTTATTGCGAGTTACCCAATCATTTCGGCTGTTTATTTTATTTTTACTCCCTGTTTTTTATTGCGAGTTTCCCAATCATTTCGGCTATATATTTTTTTTTACTCGCTGTTTTTTATTGTGAGTTGCCCAATCATTTCGGCTATATATATATATATATATATTTTTTTTTACTTGCTGTTTTTTATTGCGAGTGTGGAACTTGGAATCTGACACCAATCTCAGCATCAGCATCGCTACAACTGGAATATTGCCAGGAGAGAATCATCATTTTCCATGAAGGGACTTGGAATTTGATACCGTTTTAGGCATCAGCATCGCTACAACTGGGATATTGCCAGGAGCGAATTATCATTTGCCTTTGTCGATATCGAACAAAGGGTGGTTTAGTAAACAGGGTTAGGATTCTGTCGACTAAGGCTTTTGACTTCATGAGCCGTAAGGGTCTCACAAAGGTATTTCTCCCTACAAGTCGTAAGGATCTCGTAGGTGTGTTTTCTCCTTAGGAATCGTGAGGGTTCCTAAGTATTTTGTTCCTCTGTAAGTCGTAAAGATCCTACATGAGGGTTTTCTCCTTGTAAGTCGAGAGGATTTACAAGGGTTGTTCACCATGCAAACATATCCCTAGTCTTGGATGGGACTTGGTTAGGGAAATGTTTATTCGCGCCCGTGGATTGTATACAAGGGCCAATATAAGACCACTTGTAGGGCAATGTCGAAAGTTGTGGGGATTGCTTAAGCACAAGTTTAGGCCTCTGTAACTTAAGACTTTCAAATCTTACGAGCCGTGAGGGTCCCATAAGTGCGTTCTCCTTACGAGTCGTGAGGATCCCGCAAGTGTATTTTCTCCTTAGGAATCGTGGGGATTCCTAAGTGTGTTGTTCCCTTGTGAGTCGTAAGGATCTCACGCGGGTGGTTTCTCCTTATAGGGTCGAGAGGACCCTATAAGTGTTTCAACGAGTTTGCGCCCTTTCGGGTTTTCACAAACACTCGCCAGTAGTCCTGCTGTTTTTACTCACGGAGCCCTTTCGGGTTTTCATCCATGCCCGTTTTGGTTATGGACATACCGTTTTTTTTTTATTTTCTTCTTCTCTTTTTTTTATTAACGAGGTCGCGCCCTTTCGGGTTTTCACGAACACTCGCCGGTAGCCCTGCTGTTTTTACTCACGGAGCCCTTTCGAATTTTCATCCGTGCCTATTTTGCTTATGGACATACCCTTTTTTTTTTTTTACGAGTTCGCGCCCTTTCGGGTTTTCACGAACACTCGCCCGTAGTCCTGCTGTTTTTACTCACGGAGCCCTTTCGGGTTTTCATCCGTGCCCATTTTGCTTATGGACATACCTTCTTTTTTTTTTTTTGTACGAGGTCGCGCCCTTTCGGGTTTTCACGAACACTCGCCGGTAGTCCTGCTGTTTTTACTCACGGAGCCCTTTCGGGTTTTCATCCGTGCCCTTTTTGCTTATGGACATACCGTTTTTTTTATTTTTTATTTTCTTTTATTTTTATTTTTTTATCTCGTCAGCCTAAGGATGCTGCGGTATTAGTTTAAAAACGTTTCGGTCTGCTATTAGTTTAAGGATGTCTCGGTCCGCTATTAGTTTAAGGACATTTCGGTCCATTGCAAGTTTTAGGACATTGGTGTCCATCATTAGTTTAAGGACATCTCGGTCCGCCGTCGCCGTATTTGAGGCGAATATCTAGTTTATTGACTTTTCGGTCTATGAGTCCTTCTCTATGAATGAACATGATGCCCCCGGCGTATCCATCTTCTTCGGAGCGTGCGGTTGTGGCGGACTCACCTTCCAGTTCTCAGACAGCGCAAACTTGCCCTGTTGGTATTGGTCTTCAACCCAGTTTTTGAAGACGTAGCAGTCTTCGATCAGGTGACCTACTGTTTGGTGGTAAGGGCAATAATTAGGATTATTAATATCGCCTGGCCGCAACGGACGTTTTGGACCCGGCAGATTGATGAGTCTGTCGCACACTGCCAGTTCGAACAGTCCCCTTGTTTTATCTTGCGGAAACGAGTAAGGACGTTTCAACTTTTCCTGGAGGGGTTGCCGCTTGTTGCTTTGGCAAGCAACCGGTCTAGGGTCACCTGATTGTTGTTGAGCGCTGGCGACGAGGGCCTTTTTTCCTTTTCTTTTATCCTTTTTGTTCGCTCCGTTGTTTGCGGGGTCGGGATTTTTTCCGAGTAGCATGCGATTGCATGGCTGAACGTTCTCGCAGCTTCTCAATTCCTTTATTTTTGAAATAGATTCCCCGAGGGAAAAGTTGGGGATAGCTTCTTCGTCAGAGTCGCTTCCAAAGGTGATAATTTGTGATCCCTTGAAGTCGGCTATATGACAGTTTGCGGCGGCTCCTTTGCGCTCATATATCGCATTTTTCCGATGTCCACAAGCTTCACACTTTGTCCTGTCGAAGTGTTGCTTTTGAGCGACATACCCTTGCCACCAACAGTTAAAGGACTCGCAGTCTTCGGTAGGATGTATGATCTTCTGATGATATAAACAGAAGTTAGGGTGCGTCTCTACCTCAGAGAAAGAATTTTCTTCAGAGGGCGGTAGCTTCATTCCTACTGATAGAGCTTTGGCGAACCGTTTCCTCGTCTTGAATTTGTTTTTACCCGCAGTGTATGGCTTTTGATTTGACGGGAATACCTTGGTTCTTTCTAGTATGGCCATTTCACGCTCTTGATTGGCTTTTGCTTTCAGACGAATTTCACTTAGGAAGACATCGATCAACTCGTCTGACGGCCGCGGAATTTCTGTTTCAGGGTCCACCCTCATTTTCTCGGCGCAAGGAGCCTCTTTATTATCCGTCAGTGAATGAGAAATCATATGACAAGTCGCTACGTAGTCTTCGGATTCATCCGATGAGTTTTCTCCATTGTTTTCATCCTTGACTAAAGAACAAGCTGCCCCCGGCGTGTTCGTCTTCTTTGGAGAGTGCGGCTGTGGTGGGTTTACCTTCCAGCTTTCAGACAGCGCGAACTTGCCTTGCAGGTATTGATCCTCGATCCATCCCTTAAAGACGAAACAATCCTCAATCGGGTGACTTACCGTTTGGTGGTAAGGGCAATAATTGGGATTATTAAGATCGCCTGGCTGCGACAGACGCTTTGGACTCGGCAGATTGATGAGTCTGTTACGCACTGCCAGCTCAAACAGTCTTCTCGTTTTATTCTGAGGAAACGAGTAAGGACGTCCTAGCCTCTCTTCGAGGGATGGGCGTGGACGCGCGTTGTTTGGGCGAACGATCGGCTTTGAGTTGCTCGACTGTTGTTGAGCATTGGCGACGACGATCGCTTTCCCTTTTCCTTTCTTATCTCGGGAATCTGATTTTGGAGGAGACGGTCTATGGCCCATCTGGTCCATTTGGGCTAATTTGTCAATCAAGGCCTGGAAGGTGGTCGGCCTGAAGAACATCATGAATTGTGAGATGGTCGCCTGCGGATCGAGAGTGCCCACAAACATGCCTACCGCAGGTGCCTCTTCTATGCGTTGTTCGCATTTCGACCATAGGTTCCGCCATCGTGTTGCGTATTGAACCCACGTTTCGCTTGGCCTTATCCTGGCATTTATTAGTGCTGTTATCGGGGTGCGTTCACTAGCACTCGCGAATCTTTGTGTAAATAGCAGTTCCATCTCTGCAAATGTTTTGACAGAGTCGTTAGGTAGCTCCGAATACCATTCAAAGGCTGTTTCTGCTAAGCTGCCGACGAATTGACGTAGCAACAATTTGTCATCGCCTCCAGTATTGCCGCATAAGGCCCTGAATTGAGCGAAATGCTGATGCGGATTCCCTATCCCTTTATATACGTGGAATTTAGGGATCGTATATCCTGGCGAGTAACTGATTTGGTCATACCAGCTCGGATACGGTCATCCAGTTCTAACAATTTGCCCAGCCGCTTCATTCGCCTGATGAACCCGGATCTGCTGAGCTATATATTCGTCTAGGTCAACTTTGGAGATTGCCTCCTCCTTGGCTGTTGACAGAGCCGGCGGAGGATTTGACGTTTCTCCCCTGTCGTCTTCAAGGACGATCGGAGGATCTTCAGCAGGAGGGTCCGGCTGTAACATCATCCCTACCATATCTTGGAAGAGGAGCGCCATCTGTTTTATGTTAGCCGCTTGCTCTGCAGCTTATTTGTCCCTCTTTTCGAGGACTCTGCGTAAAAAGTCAGCGTCGGTTTCTTGTTCTTGACGCTCATCCGAAGACGTTTCAGAGCTTTCTTTTGGCTCAGTGAGTGCAGCCATTGTAGTCATCATTTCCTGAAGGTTTTGTTGTTGCTCCTGGGCTTTCGTCACGGATCGGGTGAGCGGTCGGTGGCCCGTAGAAGTGCGGCTTTCCTCCTTTTCAGAAGCCATGTAAACAGTGTGCACCACCATGCCCCCAGACTTGGGGCGTTTGTGTTCGGTGTCTTTGCGATTTGCCGAAGACACAGGGGCTTTTTGCGGCCTCCTTTTTTGAGTGATTGGAGTTAAGGCAGCCGTTGTAGTGGGCACCCAAGTAGCTTTTGTTTTTTGTGGTTTGACAGAGTAATCCTTCCCCTGCCGAACCTTCATCTTTTTCTGTCGTCGGAGGCAGTCTTGATCGATCACCGACTCTTGGACCTGTCGCCAGACTTTGTAAATTTTAGAGGACAGCCGTTGAGGGGGCTGCTCTAACTTCTTCTCTGGAGTATTCTCCACAGGTGAAGGAGTTCGTTTCAACATCGCAGTAGGAGAGTTTCTGCGTACCTTGTTGAGCAGTTCAAAGCTGTTCTTGGTTGGAACAGCAGCATCGATCCTCACCATCGGAGCTGACGGAGTTATCCCAGAAGGGGAGTTGCCCCCAGCCTTCCTTACTCGATGCCAGTGGCGACGTCGAGCGTGTCTTGCGGATGGAGTTGTTTCAGCTATGAGGGTGACTTCGTCGTGCCCCCTGCTTTGAGGAGAGACTGTTATTGGTGCTAGCCTATCGAAGGCTGACACCCGTTGAGAAGTAATGTCTAATCTGTCAAAGACAGACCTCTGGGCAGGGGAAGCAGCTTTGAGGATCTCGCCTGGAGCAGCAACTAGAATGGCCAGCCTTGTAAAAACTGACTTCTTGGAAGGAGGATCCTTTCCAATGATTTCGTCCGCTTGAGCCGGGATGGCTATCCGCTTTGGGCTGGCAACTTCGGGTATCGCGGGCTTTTGCATGGGCCCGTTGGAGCTCTGACCTAGCCTATTAAAAACCGAGGCAGTGGAGTTGGGCGACCCGTTGAGAGGGGTCGCAGTAGTAGCAAGACGATCGAATGCCGACTTCTTGGGAGCTTCTTGCGATGTCATTGGGGCATTGAAGCTCATCGGTGGGATTATGGTCCCAAAGAACAACCCAGTGGTGGCCTGAGTTACCTGTTCCACCGGCATAGCGAAGATGGAGGCCGCCTGAGGCCCATAAGTCACTCCTCCGGACGGGATGGAGCGAGAGTTGCAGTTGCAGGTAGTGCAGTTTGAAGCCATTGATCTTCTGTTTTCTGCACGGAGCAAGACACCAAATCTTAGTACCTTGAATCCACAGGCAACCACAGCAAACCGCGATTCGTTCGCGAACACGACATACGAAGTATGGAGTGGAAAGAGGAAAAGGTCCCACCGGGCGTGCCAGAATCTGTTCCCCTCTGAATGGCGGCCGAGACGTTAGGGCGTCTGTGCCTGAGATTCGGGGCAGATGCTATTTGGTTTTATCCGTCTACCTCTCCGAAGATGCCAAGTTGATTTATGGCACCGTGTATCGAAGGTTTAGACGGATGCGGCCGATGTAGCAGACTTTGTCAGATTCCCCCTCGCTTGAGGGGTTTTTGATTGTAGGGACGCTCTTCCCTGCAGGCGCAAGCCCCTGCAGTTAATTACGCTACCGCATCGCGGTAGCCATTTTCTCCTTCTCCAGAATTTCACTTCGTGTCGTGTGTGTTTGTTTTGTTTGTGGTTGCCCGTGGATTGTATACGGAGACTGAGTAATGCCGTCGCCCGTAGGACGTGGATTAGTCCAAATCCGTATTTACTTAGATTTGGGTTTGGTGTTTTTTAGTTTAAGGATACGTTAGTCGCGTTGCGGCTAAGATCAACTTAAACGTTCGTTAAGGATACGTTAGTCCAGTTTGAGACTAAGATCAACTTAACGGGATCGTTTAGATTCGACAAAAGAGCGTTTGGGCTCTATTGTTCCAGTTTAGGGACATAGTGGTCCAACATTCCAATTTAGGGACGAGGTGGTCTATATTCCAGTTTAGGGACGTGACGGTCCGATATTAGTTTAAGAACGTTTCGGTCCATATTGATGTGTGGTCGTTGGGACCCGTCACCTCTTTGACGTCGTTGAAGAATTACAACGATAGGTGTCAAAGGAGTTCGGAGATGTACCCTCGAACCGGTTGTAAATAGATTTAGGGAGCAGCCGTGCTCAGTCAGTTTAATTTAAGGACTTACGGCCAAAATTGGGCTAAGTCCAATTAAAAATGTCCACATTTTGTTTGCATTTGGCCTTGCATTTTTTTTTATTCTTATTTGGGCTCTGCCCAGAAAGGATGCAGAGCATCAATTTGTTTTGGGCTCTGCCCATTTACAAATGATGCGAAGCATCTACTTTGTTTGGGCTCTGCCCCTTTTAAAATGCATAGCATTTTTATTATTTTGTTTGGGCTCTGCCCATTTATAAATGATGCAGAGCATCAGCTTAATTAGGCCTGCTTGGTCTTTTTGACTTGGGCTTGGCCCTTTTAGGAAATGCATTGCATTTATCAGGCGCTTTGCGCCAATCAGAGAGCGCAAGCGCCCAAGAGCGTAACAGTGCAGATTTATAAGTGCAAAGCACTATTAATTTGAGAATCTTTTAGATTGAAGAACCGATGGTTCATAAAAGAAGTGCAAAGCACTATTTGACTTAGATCTAAGAAAAAACAAGTTTTTTCTTGTTTTTCTCATCTCAGAGAACCAAAGGTTCATAAAAGTGCAAAGCACTATTAATTTAAGAACCTTTTAGGTTCAAGAACCGATGGTTCATAAAACAAGTGCAAAGCACTATTTGATTTAGATCTAAAAATAAAAAACAAGTTTTTTTCTTGTTTTTCTTCTCTCAGAGAACCAAAGGTTCATAAAAGTGCAAAGCACTATTTTTTATTTATTTTTATTTTTTCCTGTTTTAAAGAACCAGTGGTTCATAAGAAGTGCAAAGCACTGTTTATTATGTGAAAGATCATTGATCTTGTTTTAGATCAATGATCTATTTGAAGAAATTTCTTCTCTCTTATGAAGGTTTTTACCTTTTTCTTGAAATTTTTCTCAGAGTTCTCTCTGTTTGAAGCTCTTGATTTTTCAAGAAAATGTTGATACCTTTGAATTGAGGTCTAGGGTCTTTTTTATAGTGCCCATAAATTAGTTAAAGTTTGTTAAAGAGATCATTCTCTGAGTGATTTGGGGAATTTTCCCCACCGTTGGATCTTTGATCCGAACGCCTCTGTTTTACAGAGAAAAATCTTCTTGTTTTAACAAGAACAGAAAAGATTTCTCAGAATTTTAATTCTTCTTGACGCAAATGCTCCAGAGCGTGACACGTGTCGCGCAGCTGATTTTTTTCTTCTTTTTTCTTTTTCTTTTTTTTTTTTGGGCGCTGCGCACAGTTGCGCTGCGCTGACACGTATCGCGCAGCGCACAGTTGCGCTGTGCTGACACGTGTCGCACAGCGCAGCTGCGTATTTTTTTTGGGCGCAGCGCACAGGTGCGCTGCGCTGACACGTGTCGCGCAGCGCCTAGGTGCGCTGCGCTGACACGTGTCGCGCAGCGCAGCTGCGCAAGTGTTTTTTTTTTTTTTAGGCGCAGCGCACAGTTGCGCTGCGCTGACACGTGTCGCGCAGCGCACAGTTGCGCACATTTTTTTTTTGGGCGCAGCGCACAGGTGCGCTGCGCTGACACGTGTCGCGCAGTGCAGCTGCGCATTTTTTTTTGGGCGCAGCGCACAGGTGCGCTGCGCTGACACGTATCGCGCAGCGCACAGTTGCGCTGCGCTGACACGTGTCGCGCAGCGCAGCTGCACAAGTTTTTTTTTCCACTTTAATTTTGAAGACAGGGTTTTGCTCTGATTGGAGAAAAACAGAAGTATTGCTTCTTTTTCCACCTTGGAATTTGAACAGAGATTTGCTCTGATTGAGGTTAACAGGTGTACCCATACTTTAATGAGCACCTGTGTACAATCTTTGATGTCAAACACCAATGGATATGGGACTGACCATCCCCCATGCAGGGTCAAGAAACGTACACACCAGTCTACTCTGGAATATCGATTCCCTGTCTCGATATTCCCTCGACTAGGAACAATTGAAGGATGTACTTGTGGACTATCCCAGTACTATGATCCGCATTATAGTCCTGGTAGTCAAGCCTACATCCTAAGGGCTTTATCAACATGTATATGAGAGACAGTATAATAATACTAGTGAACATGTTAAGATAAAGGAAACCAGATAGCATATTATCATGTCGAGCAAGAAAGTCCTCCATATATATGTCCAAGCATCCACTATATCATACAATAATGGCCTCTAAGGCATACATATCACTAACAATCTCCCACTTGCACTAAGGCCAGTTGTTGTAGTATCTCATACCCAACATCCCAGAAAGTCTCTCGATTAGCATCTGGGGGAGGGTCTTGGTGAGTGGATCCGCATAGGATGACCTTGGTTGCTGGAGTAGGTACTAAGTAGAGTGGCGTACCGTACATATGTTCCGCGGCATATTTACGATATGATACTCCTCCTAAATTACCTTATGATATATATCTTGAGATCTTTCTTCTATTCCTTCCGTTGATCTATCCTCATCGATACATGTTGATTGTTCTGGTCGCCATGTCTACGTGAGCCGAGAGGACTGCGATTAGAGACACGGTCAGGGAAGACTTGTCTGGGATGAGGACTGACCAGGGTGACATTCCGGTGACATAGGGACATGTGTTTATCCTTATTTAATCGAGCTTCTAATGTTGAATCAAGTTTCTTCAGGATCCGCACTAGAGGGTCGGGTCATTACTGGAGATCAGCTGGACTTGAGGCATGATGTGTTCCAAAGATCGTGGTGTTGCGCACTATTCAGACAGTGGTACCAATCATTGCTGAGGTTATCGAGGTGTTGCTTCCAGAGCTCATGAAGTTAAAGGTTGCCGATATTTACAAGTATAGATGGAACAGAGTGTCGTAGTCGTTCAGATAGAAGATGGCTAGGATATTTTAATCCATTGTGGCGCTCCGATGCGAGATTTGGTGAAGTTAATTAGTTTCTTTGATGGGTTTACTCAGACCTAATGTAAGTCGTTCGAGAGAAATCGTATTGTCCGACGAATTGGGACGAGTTCGCGAAGGTGAACTTAGCCAGATTCTTCTACAGAGTATCAGAGATGCCGGATTCGTATTTTTGTGTTGTTGTGAAAGACTTTGAGCTTGGTCATAACCGAGTATGACTTGCAATTCGCGTGATTATCGTGATATGCTCCTTAATTGATTGATATTGGAGAGTAATGGAATAGGAAATTGGTGCGAAGTCTCAGTGGGTAGTTGTTCTTCACCGTCGATATTGAAGATTCGATACGAATGCAGAAGTGCGTATAACAACACTTTCAGAGGAAAATCTTGAGGAGAACGCAGTTGTTACGAAGAGAAAATGGATTTAGTAATGAGTGCTGGTTCCGGGCAGGCTGGATAAATGATATCAGCAGGAGACTTGATGGATTCTTTTCCAGTAGTTTATAATAAGTAAGATTGGACACAGGATCAGTTGTTTGGCGCACACGCAAAGGTTAGAGATTGCCGTCGTCCACATGTTGCGTTGAGAGAGATTGGACTAATTGTCAAGAAGTTGTGATGAGAGGTATCAACAGTAGGAATGATTGTGTTGTTTCTCCTCCCCGAACGATTATATAAAGAGGCAATGGCATTAGAGATCCGCAAGAAGAACCAGAATTCAGAGACAGAGAACGCTAGACCGGGGCAGAAGGCAAGTAGTAATCCTTGCTCTGCCAGTTCCGGTGTTTAAACACCTTTCGACATGGAAGAAGATATACTTCGATGTTATTTGTTTTCGATTTACATTTTTATGATCCGAATATTTCATTTTCAAATGTTGAAAAGGGGACAACTCAATGTCTATTATTTTGACATATGTATTTTGAGGATTTGAGGGTCACACAATATTTTGTGCACACCGGGTGCACTTGATGAGATTTCTGTGCACAGTGTTTTCACTTTGATTGATGTTTTGTGCACATCAGGTGCACTTGTTTGAGATGTCTGTGCGAGATGACTGCACTCAATTGGAGTGTCGTGTACACCAGATGCACTAGACCGATATTTTCCGTGCACATTAGTTGCACATGATTAAGAGGTTACACACACACACACACACACTCTCTAGGTATACTCGGTATGAGTTTGTGCACACCAGATGCACATTTTGATGTTTTTTACATCCCGATGCACTTGAGATTTGTTTTGTGCACCCCGATGCACTTGAGATTTGTTTTGTGGACCCCGATGCACTTGAGATTTGTTTTGTGCACCCCGATGCACTTGAGACTTGTTTTGTGCACTCCGATGCACTGAATATTGATCTTTTGCATTCTAGATGCACTCGGTAATTGCTCCCTGCACATTTGATGCAGTGGATATTGTTTTTGTGCACACTTGTTGCATTTGATGCTGTTTTTTTTGTTTTCATGCACACCGTGAATTGTGGTTGAGATTTGCATGCAAACCCGTTAGGGTTGATTTTGTATTTGTGCTTTGCACTTGAGAGAATATCTTATAGATTTGATTTTTATATTTTCGCTTGGTCGTGTGCTACCGATATTGCACTACGACTATGGCATTGATTATGTACTTGGTATACACAACAATTTTCGTATTTGGAATTTTGAATCATAACTGGCGCAAATCTCATAGCAACCGCTAGCTTTACAGTTATGTGAGTTTTATATCCTTTTGAGTTTTCACGCACGCTGTTGCGTTATGTTACGTCTTAGCTCGTGTGGGACTTCGGAGTTCCGTTATATTGAGCGGACTATATGTTTTAAAATTTTGGACCCCGGCAAATTGTTTTGAATTGAGTTGATAGATTGAGAAAAATGTTTTAAGATAGGGTTTTAATTTAAATTCGGGGAGCGAATTTCTTCAGGGGGAATATTGTAACATTTTGAAAAATTATAAATATTAATTTATAATTTTAAATATGAATATAATAAGTTTACAAAAAATGATAACGCATATGAATTTTGGTATCGGAATTATATCCGTAAAAATATAATTATTTTGGTAAATATGAAGAAAAGTGTGTGATATCATAAAAATAATATATTAATTATTTTAACATGACATGATATTTAATATCAAGATAATGATAATTAAGTGTTAGAATAAGTATTTCATTCTTTTTACATATGAATTTAGATTTTTACATAAAGGGATTTCAATTAAAGGAAAATATTTTTAATTGTTGTATGGTTGGTTATATTATAATCTAGGCTAAACCCTCACCATCAACACACCTCATCCATGCTCACAATCCTCCACCTCCTTCTTCCACCTTTACACCTCCTCCTTCCACCATGACACCTCCTCCTTTCTCTACACACATTCTCACCCTAATCTTTCTTCTAACTCTTTAGGCAAGATCTCAATTGAAACCATAGTTCTTCATGCTTTCCCTACCAAATAGTCTAAGTATTTTCATATTAAGAAAGAATGAGAAGGTTCCCTCACCAATTGTGTTCACATCATCAAGCTTGATTAACTACAATACTTAGGAACTTCATCATACAATTCTTGAGCTGGTGTTCTCTTGTGAATCATCTCTATAGGTATAATTCTTTCTTTCTTTTCAAATATCAAATCTGTTCAATATCTGTTTTTATGTGCAGTGTTAAAAATATAAACTTTTGTGATATCTGTGAAGGTATAATTGAATCTGGAACCACTAGGTGTAACCACTAGGAAAACTAACAAGATCAACTATCATGAGACCACTAGGAGACTATACAAAGAGTTTGATCCCCAACTTCCACCATTGATCCGGCGAGATTCATCTTTTGGCCGGCACCGCCGGGCCACCTAGGGAGTTTTGTGTTGGTTTTTCTTCTGTAGTTTTATTTGGGTATTTTATAAATTACTGTATTGTTTGATTTGTCCCAATATGCATACAGAGAAATCTGGGAATGTTTTAGTAAGGGTTTTATCAAGTTTCCGATTTTTCGATATGAGTTATTCGTATTTCTGTACTGCGACTGAAACATTGACATTTGTACGTTAATTTCAGGGGTGTTTGTTCGTTTTTGGGGTAAGTGAGCTGTAGGTTCTAACCTACGGATGCTTAGCTCGTTGTCTTGGTTTTCGATATGATATTTATATCGATGTGATTTAATTACGATTATAGGTACGATCGTGAAGGTTTCCGAGACGGAGTTGACGGACATTGCAATCGTAGATTCAATGAGCTCGACAAGTTGGTGAGTAGATTTACATCTACGGGGGAAATCGGATGGATGGCGTATAGCGCCCTCACAACCTTATAGCTAAGATAGTTCTCATATTTAGTTAGTTCTTAGTGATTAATTCAAGTTATTGGCATTAATATTATGTTGCATCTAGTATAGTATTCATGTGAATATAGTGTTATTCATGGTTTGGTGTAGTTGTTTGAGAGATCATACCGTACTTGAGATGATTTGGAGATTGTGATAATGTGGGTATTGTACGAGAAATCATACCATACTTGTGATGACGAGATTAGCATGCCGAATAACGGCCAAGTTTCCTTTAGACTCATAGAGTAATATTTTATTCCGTTTTAGAACGTAATATTTTTGTGAGCTATACTCTTTTAAAAACTAACGATTCATTTCTTTTTTTAATGATAAAGGACAAGGATGCGATGCCAATTTCCAAAACGAATATCTATTTTAACTTAAGGCAGCTTCCTTATTTCAAAACCAACGTTTCGTTTCATTTTCAAAGGTAATGGTATAGCTCATAGCAAGTAGTTACATTTAATAATTATGCTTATATTTACTTTACTTGTTCGCGATATATTTATCGATATTATACGTTTTCGTGATACGAACACTCTGATAGAACACCGCACAACTATCAATGAGTATTATATTGCACAAGCACATATGCATATGTTACACTACACCTCATTGGTATTGCCATATCACTGTAGGACCGCTATACTACCTAGTTCGTATGTAAATATCGATACAAGTATGATTTATACACTTATAGAACACTAGCACAAATACTAATGATTGCCATACTGCACGAGCACATACGACGCGTATGCTACACTACACATCATTAGTATTGCCATGACACAGTAGAATTGATACGTTTATTTGCTTGTATGGCTTATTTACGTACTTTACCTTATTATCTGTTAAGCATTGTGAATACCAGTACCATGGGTATTCATATTTGATTCTTATGAGTTTTTAGGATGTTTTACTTTTGATGATATATATCAGTGGTATGGGATGCTGTTATATATGTATATATATAATATATCATCAGAATAATCTATATAAGTATTCTTATTCTTTACTTGATATTTCTGGATACGATGAGTTGACGTCTACCATGAGCTTTATGTTTTCTGATTGTTTTATTCCGAACTGGATAGGGGAGATATACGGTTTCGGACTTGCTACTTATCTGGGCTGAGTGGGAGAGTATACAGACGGATACATGGTGGACCCGATCGAGACCGAGGGGCAGGAAAGCCGCATTATAGACGGGGAGCCTAGCGAGGACACTCGATACCGGAGATAGAGATGAGCACGGCAGATATCCGGGGGATACTGACCGGGGCTAGATTTGGGCACGGCGGATATCCAGGAGATACTGACCGAGGCCAGGGATGTCGGGTGGCGATCATTTGTTGAGATGGTGTCGACGATATCCGCATTTGCATATCGGTGATGGACACGAGAGATTTGAGAATTTGCGTGTCGGTGATGGACACGAGGGATTTCTGATTTCGGGTGTCGATGCTGGACATCCAGATGTTGATATGTTGCTATCATATGAGATATACAGTTATGTTATGAGTTTTCGTAGCCGACCAGGACTGATCCGGGGGACAGTACCTGCACATTTTCTTATGGGTCATTGCATTTAAAAAGGATTTCATAATCGAGCTATAGTCTCATTATTTTGACGCGTCTTATAAGACACCGGGATCTTTTAAATTGTAAACCTCTTAACACTCTTCACTAAAATAGCAGGACATATATTTTAAATAAGATACCTATTATATTTCATACTATCACGTCTGCTTTTATGCCGTGACATATGTATCCTGTTGCTATTTTAAAGAAGAGGTTTGACATATATATTTTCGGCTACTTATGGGTTCATACCTATGTTGGATATAGTGCCCTCAGAGTCAATTATTGGATCACAGACACGTGATTGCAATGATTGAGGGAGGACCTATGCCGGTAGGACAGTCTTACTCGAGATGATAGTATGCTATCTGGTTTATCTTTATTATCGTGTACTGCTTTAGGTAACCTTATAGGTCACTATTGCACGTTGATAGAGCCCATAGGATTCTTGCTTGACGGCCAGCAGTATGATGGCGATCATATACGTGGGAGCTGGGGTCTATAAGCACATCCTTAAAAGGTCCCTAGTCGTGGAAGTTTCGAGACTGGGCATCGATACTCCATTAGTAGACTAGTGTATATAGTCGAGACCCCGACGAGGGGCGGTGGCCGGTCTCACAAGCCATTGGTGTCAGTTGGTTCACCTAACATGTATACAGGTGCTCATTGGGTTATGAGTACATCAGACAGGACTCACCGGGAACATGCTAATTGGTATTATACCTAACGTCAGATAGCAGTTCCCTGGTGACATATGTACAGGTTAGTTCATCGACCTGACATCGTCATTTGTCTCGTGTAAGTTCCCACTGTGCTTTGATTACTACCCTACCATGGCTCAAAGGAGTCGTGCAAACAGGTTTTAGTTGGGTACAGTCCCGAGCCACATGGAGGCAGTGAGCGGATCGGCAGGGGTTTCGTCTCTCCCGGTATTGGGGTGAGATAACGCTGTGTCTAGGAGAGCCATTACATGAAGTCCTTGGCCAAGGCAGGAGATTTACTGGTAGGTATTCCAGTAGTATCTCAGGGTGTTCTGGGCTACACTCCGACACGACTTGTACCGCTTTTGGGGGTCTGACTTTTACCAACCCCCTAGGCCCGCCATGCGATGCTCATAGACGAACGGACCGGACTGTACGGATATTGTCACTGACAGGCTCAGTAGGGTGTCAGGATGAGTTCGCTCATCGACCTCCCTTTTGGTCAATACCTGGTAGCCCGTTACGTACGGCTAATACCTTTGACGTGCTAGTGGTTAAATCCACAGCCAAAGTATTGACGAGTCTTTAGAGTTCCCCACAGACAGTTTCTCATGTTTCGGGCGAAACGATGTAGAAGCCGTATGATATATGGCAGGGTCCGATCATATACGTGCGGTAGTGCACGGATCATGATCGGGCGGATCATACTAGTGAGCTTTTGTTTAAGCCGGATCCTAGTATTAGATTTGTTGGATTACTTTAGTCTCGTCGTATTCGCATTCGGTCGGAATGCAGATGCAGGTATGTATATACAGGTGAGGGGTATCCTTGTGATCCGTCACGAGTTTACTTTAGATGTTGCCGTATCTTTTTATTGTTGCAAACATTTGGATTAATGTTTGTAAATGGAAATTGTGAGCTATATGTCATGATAAGAAGCATTTATTGTGACACATGCACAAGTGGTGACTCATGGTCTCTTTCTTTGTGCATGCGCCACATAATGTGATAGATTTGTATTGAAATGATAAGGAGAGAGAGAAAGGCAACCATATGGTTGTAGTTTGCTCTTGTATTATTCTTGATCTCATTCATACTCTCATTATCATTTTTCCATCACAAAAGAAAAGGAAAAGGGAGAGAAAGCCTTCTCTTCTTCTTCTTCCTCTAGCTCACTATGTTCCATGAATGGCAACACCTTCAACCTCCATCCAAGCAATGGATGCAAGAGACAAAGTGATCACAAACATTTTCTACAACACCTTGGACATGTCGGCTAGCACACTTCGTGCCCGAGTTGCTTCGGATGAAGCGGGAGCCCGTAAAAAGACTCGTAGATGTGTTGCCCTTTCCGACGAGGAGATCAAAACCGGAGTTGCCGCAGGGAGCTTGGGATGGTGGCTAAAGACCGAAAGACACGGATCGATCGGTATAACCTTTCTATCCCTTCTCTAGATAGCTAGTTGTAGGTTAATGGTTCGATCCGGGTTTTAAGCATACGATAGCGCCGGTTTAAAGTTTGAAAAAGTTTTCATTTCCGCATTTTGGCCTCGGAATGACGGCCGGGGCGCTACCGTAGACTTACAACCTAGATACAGGTCAATTGCATATGATATATTCCATTTTTAGTTCATGTGAGTGATAGAGTTGCATTGTGATATATATGCATATCATATATTATATTAGTACATTATATAATAATACTATACTTATGACATTAGGTATCGTTGTGCATTTCGATTTCTACCTTGTGATGTGCTTTTATTCACTGAGTTGGCAACTCACCCCCGTTGTGCCACAGTTTCTTGCAGGTTTTACCACTCGGATTATCGGCGGATTGCGGCACACCCTTCTTCTCGGTGATTGCTTTAGCAGGTGGGCTATTGTTGTTCATACCCACACTTGTATATTTATATAGTCTTGTATCTAGTAAAACTCCATCGACTTAGAACTTGCATATTATGGACTTAGAAGTGAGACTTAGAATGGTGTGTTTGTAGGCGTCGTATTAATTGGAGTCGACCTTTTCATATTGTTGATTCATTTCGCTTTTCTTTTTTTTTCGCTATTGTACGTCGTATATTGTTTGCTTGGTTGCTCCGCCATTTTGGTATGGAAGATAGCTTCCGTTGGGATGCTATTTTTATTGTTATACTGTATCGGGTTTTATGAAAAATTTAGAAAGGAGGTGCTGTCGAATTTTAAAACGTCAGAGATGTTTTTCAGACATACTTAGTTAGACTTAAATGTTTATTTTAAACTTATCTCATCTGATGACTATTTCAAACTTCACATCCAATGTTTTCAAAAAGGGTTTAGATTCCGGGTTTCAGCTTACTTGAATCGCGCCGACGTCTTTAGATGTCACGTGATTTAAGTGCCGGTCACGTGCCACATTCGGGTCGTGACAGCAACTCAGCTAGTCTTGTCGCATTGATATGACCTAGTCTATAATGCCACAAGAAGACTTCGTTCATTTCTGAACCGATTCTCTTGTGTGTGTTCTGTATACTTATAACTGTAGTTTGATTTAGAACGTATATACCGTTATACAACGTACCATACCCAATCAACACTTGATTTAGGAAAACATTCACAATATTTTTGGTACGAAATAACAGTCGCTCAGAATCATTGTATTACCAATTGGTAACACTAGGTGATATTCGCCAACTGATTTGGCTGCAACAATTACACCATTCCCTACTACTAGAAACATATCACCCTTTCCCAATTCTCTACCAATCTTTAGCCCATGTAACAAATTACATACGTGGGATCCTGATCCGGTATCCAATATCGAGGACGCAGAGCAAACTGAGGAACAGTTCTCGGTTACGAACACACCCGAAGACGATGCATCAACATGCTTATTCTTCGTTTGAGTGGCGTGGGAATCCTAATATTTCCCTATTCCTTGCTCAGACTTATGACAATCATAGGATAGAGCGGAACCTAGCCCAGTATAATAAGTAGGTTCGGTCAATATATCCATATTATTATCTTGATTAAGGGGTGTCATTGGTTGCTACCAGGAGAGAGAGAAGGATAATCACTTTGTGTGCACTCTTTGCAAGATTAGATTGGTTATTAGTTTATTTAATCAGGACGTCTCCCGCTGTTTTTATCAAATCTTCCTTCAAACCCTAAAAGGTAAGATTAGCCGGGATTAATTACACCCTACAAGTTCGTCAATCGGTCAGCCAGGCAGGTATTGGTACTCCGAGTGAGTTTCCCCATGCTTTCGCATGGAACTAATTAAATAACTTCGTTTCTGCAGGGGCATCACTCCGTTAACACCTTTCTTAGACACCTAATGGATCGGCTAATTGTAAAGTGGAAAACTCTCTCAGGAGTAACACTTACTCGCAGTGGGTATCGGGATCCAACTATTATATAGAAGGTATGCAATCTCATTGCACATTTCAACACTTGAAATTCCCAATAATAGTTTTTACCCCTAGCTTCCTATGACCTTGACGGAGGTCAACAAACCATAGGTCACTAGTTAAGTTCAACCCGTTCATTTCTTGATTGAATTAAATCCACCCACACGACCCTTGACGGAGGTCAACAAGGCCGTACGACTTCCCTAATCCAATCGCATCACATGCGGTAGATAAGCACGAATCAGATACCGCACACTATGCCTTGACAGAGGTCAACAACGCAGCACGAATACTAAATAGTACTTATCTGAAATGACGGAGGGCTACGGCTGGTTTTTAAGAAAACGTTTAACGTAATGAACTTGATATTGTTGTAGAATCTAGTGATTTTGAAAAGGAGTGGTTTAAGCTTCGCTTTTAAAATCAAGTAGTTTTTAAAAACAAACCGAATAGCTTTTACTAGCTTTAGCTAAAGAGGTCACTCCCGGTGAAGGGATCTCGGCTCTCTCCTCATCGAATGAGTTGCTGGATATCAATCAAGGAATACCACTATGCAAAGCAAGAACAATAGAAACTAAGATGATAAACAGAGTGGGTTGTAGCATTTGCTAGTTTTGCTAAAGAGGTCACTCCCGGTGAAGGGATCTCGGCTCTTTCCTCATCGAATGAGGTGCTGGATATTCATCAAGGAATACAACTATGCAAAGCAAGAACTAGAGCGACTTTTTTTAAAAACTATTTGATTCTACAACATCTTTAGGTTTTTTTTCTTTTCATTAATCTCATTAATGAAGTCCTATCATTTAATGTTTCCTAAACATCACAGAAAAAGAAACGAAAATAGAACGCACGCTTATGCCATCCGCATTCGCCACGGGGTCCCATTATGCACTGTTAGGTTACTTAACTAACGGCAGAGCGGGGGCTAGACTAGCGCGAGTGCAAAACATAAGCAACGTTTATTATATATATCATATATGTATAGCATTCGTCTCATGCAGTTATATTATCATATCACAGAACCAAGCAGCAGAAGTCAACATATGAACTATTGGATATACTAGGAGGTCCGTGTTTTAAATTAAGCCAATAATAAAAAACACAGATTCCTGTAGTGATGAATAACCAAACCCACATCACTAGACCCCTACGAGAGCGGCAAGCAACCCTGCCAATTCTAGAGTTAGGAGACCCAGTCTCAACTCCTCGAGATGGTCTCCCACTGAACTCCAGAACCTGGTTACTTGTGCTCCCCGCCTTAGATCTATTCTAATGCGGAAAAGTAAATAATATACATCAGTGGTGACATCATCCTCAACCCGGAAGTGTCCCAATAAAAGAATATTACATACAAATTTTATATGATTGAAAATTGAAAAACTCTCATCTCACATAAAAACTCATAGCTATTCATTCACGACGATCCAATATAACATATCACAGCAACACATAACAACACATGTCATCAACGTAAGTAAATAAGCGTATCCCAAATTCCGTTGACATATAGCAACGAGATTTGGGATACCCCATATATTACACTTACAGTCCCAGAAAAGAAATGAAAAACTACAATAATTAGAATTCGTATATCCTTAGACATCATAAACCCGGAATATCTTATATTCCGGATTTCATGCCTAACTTATAAACTTTTCATTTTAGTCTCAAATTGAAAACACTTTTCAATAAGCTGTCGGATAATTCAATAAGATTCCCGACTAAGTGATCGCGTATTATACGCAATTGCGACAGAGTTTTGATACAAATCAAAACTCCATGGAAATCGATCAAATGAGACTAAACGGCTAGATTTAAAATATACTAACTAGTTTTCACAAAACTAATTATTATGGATTCTAACAATTGTATCACATATCATCAAGATCTAAACAACGTTAAACATTTTGATCGATTTATCGAACACCAACAAATTCCAGAGATCTCAACAACTTGAGCAACATTAAAAACATCCAGAAAATGCCAAATTTACCAATGGAGCAGCACAGAAAAATTCAACCCATGACTCCACAAAAATGCGGCGGAACCGCGGCCAAACCAGGGTTTAAGTCGCGTTTCCACGGTGGTTTGAAAAGGTCAGGGGTTCGAATTTTCTGGGGCTCCATAAAAAAGCCTGCATGATTTTCTGCATATTTTTAATCTCGAAAATTTCAACTTTTGAAAAATTCGACAGAAACTTCATATTTTGCGAACTTTAAAAACCGATCGAACACTTTAACATCGTAAAGACCTATCCTAATGTTCTAGCTTGGCTCTGATACCATGAAAGTGTTTACTAACACCGCGACATGTTTTAAACGGGCATCACACATGCAATTTTAAAATTTCATGGTGCTAATGAACACTAACCTAGGATCAATCTAGAAGATTAGGGTTTTCTATGATGATATCACAAAAACTAGCTAAGAGAAGAATGCTACAACATTTGTAGACCGTGTCCTTCTCTTCTAAAGCTCCAGGTTGTAGTCCACGCGACTCCACTAGGCTCCACTTGAGGGATGAACGAACTTCCTCCGATGAGCTTCGTACCGAAGATGATCCACCCGTAGTCCGCCAATTCAAGCTACCTCTTCACTAAACTCTTTAGTGAAGAAAACACATCACAACAAAGTGCTAATCTAATGCGGGATGGTGAAGTAAGGATGTTGTATGCTCACTAGGTATCTCAAGTTCTATGATTCACATCACATGTGAGGGTTTAGAGCTTGAAGTATGACTGAAGAAAATGGAGAATGAGAGCTTAAAGAACATGAGCTCATGTCAAGAAAGACAATGAGCAAGTGAAAAATATCATAAGTCAAGAAAGAATGTGTGAAGAACGGCTACTTCTCTTTCTTTCCAATTATTGAAGCATCCATATTTTATCAAAAACAAAATGAAGCCATGCTTCAATAGTGAAAGAAGAAGAATAAACAAATATATGAGCCATGCTTCTCACCACTCCTCATTTTCCACCTCCTTGTCTATTTTCTAAAAATAGAAATCCATGCCATGCTTCATATATATATATATATATCATATATATTAATATATATATTATGATGCAGATAATTAGTGAGCTAATATTAGTTAATATATAATCATATCAAATATAAATATATATCATATTATTAAATCAACACTTGATTTAATAATCCGGTTATATCACATATAACCGACTAATATCATTTATCTGTATATCATATTATCAAATCAATAATTGATTCGATAATCCGGTTATATCGCATATAACCTAATCGATACCAAATAACCGCCAGATCAGAATACGGTATCACATACATGTATCTAATCAGGCCCCCGCACATATCAACATATGTGCCCTACTTCATTTCACTTGAACCAGAAAACTTTTGTGTGTGACTCTAATGACTCGTCAATACGCCAGCAGTAGGTGATGATCATATCAGTCACTCATAAGCCGTCAGCGGTACTAGCTGAACGTAACGGCTACCCAGGTATTGAGCGATTAGAAGATCAACAAGCAAGCTTGTCCAAACTCCCATGAAACCTATAAGTAACACTTACCGTACAGTTCGGTCTCTTCATCAGATATGTCGCATATCGAGTCTGGGGGTAGAATCGTCATACCCCAATAACTTGATAAGTCATGCTGATGTAAGGCCTATGGTATGAGAAACTATTGATAACACTTACGAATAAATCTCATCAACAGTCCTGGCCAGGGACTTCCAGTTATAGCCAATCGAGCATAGCGCAACATCAACTCCCAGTACCGGGAGAGACGAAACCCCTTCTATCGCTCATTGCCTCCATGTGACTCGGGACTGTACCCAAAATTCACCTGTTTGCATGACTCCTTTGAGCCGTGGTAGGAATGAAATCAAAGCACAGTGGGAGCTACACAAGACTCTATGACGATCTCGGGTCTACAGACTAACATGTACCAGTGTCACCAGAGAACTGCTATCTGACGATAGGTATAGTACCAACTAGGAGTTCGCGGCGAGTCCTGTTCGGTGTACCCATTCTTTAATGAGCACCTGTGTACAATCTTTGATGTCAAACACCAATGGATATTGGACCGACCATCGCCCCATACAGGGTCAAGAAACGTACACACTAGTCTACTTTGGAATATTGATGCCCTGTCTCGATATTCCCTCGACTAGGAACAATTGAAGGATGTGCTTGTGGACTACCCAGGTCTCAGTAGTTTGATCCGCATCATAGTCCTGGTAGTCAAGCTTACATCCGAAAGGCTTTATCAACATGTATATGAGAGACAGTATAATAATACTAGTGAACATGTTAAGATAAAGAAAACCAGATAGTATACTATCATGTCGAGCAAGAAAGTCCTCCATATATATGTCCAAGCATCACTATATCAACAATAATTACCTCTAGGGCATACATATCACTAACAATCTCCCACTTGCACTAAGGCCAGTTGTTGTAGTATCTCATACCCAACATCCCAGAAAGTCTCTCGATTAGCATCTGGGGGAGGGCTTTGATGAGTGATCCACTGTGTTATCCTCAATGTCAACTCTCCTGACCTTGATCTCCCGGAGATCTACTATCTCCCTGATCAGGTGATACCTCCTGAGAATATGTCTGGATCGCTGATGTAACCGGGGTTCCTAGGCCAAAACCACAACTCCATTGTTATCACAATACACAGGTATTGGATGCTCAATGGTAGGAACTACACCAAGTTCAGCTATGAACTTGTTTATCCAGATAGTCTCTTTGGAAGCATTGTTGGTAGCGATGTATTCAACCTCCATCGTCGAGTCTGCTACGGTATCTAGCTTGGAACTCTTCCAACATACCGTCTCTCCACTGAGGGTGAATACAAAACCCAATACCGACTAACTGTCGTCCTTATCACTCTAGAAGCTCGAATCGGTAAAGGACTCCACCTGGAGTTCACCGTTATTATACACCAAGAACATCTCTTTAGTCTTTCTTAAGTACTTAAGAATGTCCTTTACAGCTGTCCAGTATTTCTCCCCAGGATCTGTTTGATACCTACTCACTACATGTAGTGAGTAAGCTACATCCCGTCTGGTACATAACATCGTATACATGATTGAACCGACTGCTGAAGCATAGGGTATCTCTTGCATGCGAGCCCTCTCCAAATCAGTCTTGGGAGACATCTCTTTGGAGAGAGTGATTTTTGAACAAGCGGGTAAATTATCATGCTTAGAATCTTCCATACTAAACCTCTTTAGTATGGTGTCTATGTACCTGGATTGGGACAATCCCAACATCCGTTTAGATCTATCTCTATAGATTTATATCCCCAGAATGTAGGAGGCATCACTTAGATCTTTCATGGAGAACTTGTGTGATAAGAAGAGCTTGACTGAGTGTAGTATATGAATATCGTTTCCTATCAAGAGTATGTCATCCACGTACATTACGAGAAAGACAACCTTATTTTATACTACCTTCTTATATATACTTAGTTCATCTATATTTTTGATGAAGTCAAACTCTTTGACAGCTTCATCAAAACAGATGTTCCAGCTCCGCAATGCCTGCTTTAATCCGTAAATTGATTTAAGCAGCTTGCACACGCTTCCGCTGCTCCCACTGTCTACGAAGCCCTCTGGCTGTGTCATGTACACCCTCTCTTCTAAATCACTATTTAGAAAAGCGGTCTTGACGTGCAATATACTAGATTTCGTAGTTATGGTATGCAGCAACGGCAAGTAGAATCCTGATGGACTTAAGCATAGCCACTGGAGAAAAGGTTTCATCATAGTCAACACCAGGTCGTTGACGAAAACCTTTTGTTACAAGTCTAGCTTTGAAAGTCTCAACTTTTCCATCTACACCAATTATCTTCTCAAGATCTACTTGTTCCCGATGGGTTTTACCCCTTCAGGAGAAACTTTCAAAGTCCATATTTTGTGGGTGTACATGGATTCCATCTCAGATCGCATATCATCCAGCCATTTCACAGAGTCTCCACTTGTGATGGCCTACTCGAAACTAGTTGGTTCATCATCTTTCATGATGCAATCCTCTCTCCCACCATTTATGCGAAAACCGTAGTATCTCTCAGGTGGATGAGGAACCCTACTAGATCTGCGGAGTGGCTGCGGTTCGTCGGGGACTATTGAATCCTCCGGTTCCACCAAATCGTCAGTTATAGTTTGTGTTGCTGGAACTTCTTCCAGTTATACCTCATTGTCACTGGTTTCTTTCACAAAAAATTTCTTTTCTAAAAATGTGGTATGTCGAGAAACAAACACCTTTTATTCCTCAGTGTGGTAGAAGATATTCCCTCGCGTTTGTTTGGGATATCCTACAAACTTGCACGGAACTGACCATGCCTTGAGCTTGTTAGGATTTTGCATTTTAACATAGGCCGGATAACCCCATATCTTAACTCGTTTAAGAGATGGTTTCTTCCCATTCCATATCTCATATGGAGTGGCAGGCAACGGATTTGGTCGAAACTCTATTCAATAGAAATGCAGCTATCTCAAGTGCATAACCCCAAAAGGAAATAGGCAACTCAGCATTACTCATCATAGAGCGCACCATATTTAATAGGGTGTGATTCCTCCGCTCCGATACTCCGTTGTGCTGTGGTGTATACGGAGGAGGAAGCTGAAAGAAGATCCCATTCTCTTTTAACTAGTCTCTGAATTCCGTGCTTAAAGTATTCTCCTCCCCGATCATATCGAAGGATTTTAATACTTTCACCTGTCTGGTTCTCAACTTCGTACTTATATTCCTTGAATTTCTCAAAAGATTCAGATTTGTGTTTCAACAGGAACACATGTCCGTATCTTGAGAGATCATCGGTGAATGTAAAAAAGTACGAGGAACCATTCCTGGCATGTGTAGACATAGGACCGCATACATCACTATGTATCTGTCCTAAAAGTTCATTAGCTCTATCTCCATGTCCAGTAAATGGAGATTTGGTCATCTTGCCTCTGAGACATGACTGGCAAGTTTCATAAGAAGTAATTCGAACGGATTCAAATATGCATCCTTATGCAACTCAGCTAGTCTTGTCGCATTGATATAACCTAGTCAATAATGCCACAAGAAGACTTCGTTCATTTCTGAACTGATCCTTTTGTGTGTGTTCTGTATACTTATAACTGTAGTTTGATTTAGAACGTATATACCGTTATACAACGTACCATACCCAATCAACACTTGATTTAGGAAAACATTCACAATATTTTTGGTACGAAATAACAGTCGCTCAGAATTATTGTATTACTAGTTGGTAACACTGGGTGATATTCGCTAACTGATTTGGCTGCAACAATTACACCATTCCCTACTACTGGAGACATATCATCATTTCCCAGTTCTCTACCAATCTTTAGCCCATATAACAAATTACATACGTGAGATCCTGATCCGGTATGGCAGCCGTTATCTTTGCACTTAAGATTTGGCACCACTATCTTTTGGGTGAACGAGTGGATATATACACTGACCACAAGAATCTGACGTATGTATTTACTCAGAAGGAATTAAATATGCGGCAGAGAAGATGGCTAGAACTCATGGCGGACTTCAACATCAACCTACAATATCATTCTTGGAAGGTGAATGTAGTTTCTGATGCACTTAGCCGTTAGCCATTGGCAATGAATCTCACCGCTCAGTGGAAGCTATAGCAGGAATTGCACAGATTGGCGATCAAAGTAGTTATACCGGGTAACGTATCGTATTTGATAAATTTACAAGTTCAGTCTACTATTATCAATCAGATCAAGGCAACTCAAGCAAATGATGCCAAGCTGCAAAAGATCCGAGAACAGGTAGAAAGTGGACTTCGAACAAACTTCATCATCCATGAAGACGGATCCTTGAGATATGAAAGTAGATTGTGTGTATCACACGGCACAGTTCAAGAAGAGTTGATGAAAGAAGCTCACAGCTCTCCGTACTCAGTACACACCGGTGGTATCAAAATGTATAAGGATCTACGGACAAACTACTGGTGGCATAGAATGAAGCGTGAAGTAGCCAAAAGCGTAATCAAGTGTTTGGTGTGTCAGTAAGTAAAGGCTGAACATCACGGAACCGCTGGTCTACTTCAGCCGTTCCCAATCCCAGAATGGAAATGGCAGCACATCACCATGGACTTCTTGACTGCCCTTCCTCGCAGACGAAGGGTAACGATGCAGTATGGGTTATTGTGGATCGACTCACCAAGTTGGCAAATTTCATCCCATTTCGATCTGGCCAATCTACTGAGACGTTAGCAAAGAAATACATGGAGGTAAGTATGAATCGAAAGTAAGATTTAACCTCAAAGTGTACTATTTTTTATACCCATGAACTCATGCATGAGATTGTGAGATTACATGGAGTACCAGTTTGCATCGTCTCCGATCATGATATCAAATTCCGATCACAGTTTTGGTAGAGTCTGCAAACTAGCCTGGGAATGAGTCTGAACTTCAGCACGGCTTACCATCCACAAACGGACGGACAGTCTGAGCGAACAATTCAGATTCTGGAGGACATGCTAAGAGCTTGTATGTTAGACTTCGGAGGTTCATGGGAAAATCACCTACACCTTATGGAGTTTTTATACAACAACAGCTATCGGGCGAATATTGGAATGACACCATTTGCAGCACTCTATGGAAGAAAGTGTCGATCACCACTAAGTTGGGACGACATCAGAGATCGTGAACTCCTTGGACCAGAGATGATCGTGGCAACTGTGGTTGTAGTTCGCACGATCAGGGAAAGAATGCGCATAGCCTAAAACCGACAGAAATATTGGGCTGATGCAAAGCGCCGACATCTGGAGTTCCAACCTGGAGACCATATTTTTCTAAAGATCTCTCCAAACAGAGTAGTGATCTACTTTGGCAAGAGGGGTAAGCTCAGTCCCAGATACATAGGACCATTCGACATACTCGAACGAGTCGGAGAAATGGCATACCGTTTGGCACTACCGTCCTCATTGGAAGGAGTGCACAACGTGTTTCACATATCCCTACTTCAAAGATATGTGAGCGACCCCAGCCACATCCTTGATCACTCCGAACTCACGGTACAGACTGACCTAACTTGTGAGCAACAACCCGTTGAGATCCTGGACAGAAAAGTAAAGACACAGCGGAACAAGGAGGTAAATTTGGTCCGAGTGGTGTGGAGAAAAAATTCGCCAAGAGAATCAACGTGGGAACGAGAAGATGACATGCATGCAAAATACCCTTACTTATTTGTAAATCAGTTCCTATGTAAATGTAAATTTCGAGAACGAAATTTTTATAAGGAAGATAGAATGTAACGATTCTGAATTTACTGTACAAAATTTTTCAGTTTAATGTACAAAAAGGAGTTTACAAGCCTGAGTACAATTTATAAGTTAATTTTTGTTTAAGAACGGTAAGAAAAAACTTGTAGCTCACTGGTAAAGCCCTACACTGCTGTGACGTAGCCCCTGTGTTCGAACCCCATCAGACACATTATATTTTTTTCTGATTTTTCTTTTAAACTTTTTAGAAGCCCAAAATTTTATACATGCAATGCACATAAAAATGAAAAGATAGAGAAAATAAATATGTGCACAATGTTGTAAATACTAGCGTGAACACATGGCACCAATCCACCAGCCCCCTCACCAAATCGACCGGCAGAAACCCTATATTGGCCGGCACTGACTGGCCCCCCTAAGCCAAATGTCCCCGGGCTTTGCACACTCAACTCTTGGCCTACCCTTAACTTCCATGCACTGTTTGATTTCCCTGCAATCAAACAGAGACTCTCCAATTCACAATTTATTATCATTTTAATGCATTTTAATTCATCTTTTGAATTCCAAAACCCTAATTCCATACTATAAATACTACCCCATACCCTAGCCCTTCATCATTCTGAAAATTATAGCCAAAATTCTCAAAATTTTCTAAGTACGAGAGGAGTACAAGTGGAGTTAAAAAGAGATCAACTTCCGGCAAGGATCGAAGCAAATTCCGGCGACGCCACGACGACAACCCTCCCTCCTTCTACCTTCTCTTCATATATCTAGCTAGTAAGTCCCTCCCAATCTCTCTTCTTCCTCTTTGAAAGTCTCTTTTCAAAATATTTGTCGGAAGTGGAGTTAACACCGACATTTTCTTTTAAACCTTTAAAATTCCATTTTTTTCTTACATATTTTTCATCCATATTCTTACACCATGTTTGTAATCATATAACCAATGCTTAGAATCAATTTTTAATCAAGAATATCATGCAAAATAACTTTAACTTAACTTTTACACTAAAATACCATGAACTTCACATATCTTTCTTTTAGTATTTTTGTTAATTATACCTTTAAAAAACTTCACGGGGTAATGACCCACCCTTCACAAACACACATGGTTCCATAGCACAATAACTCTTCCATGTAGATTTGTGTTTCGAGAAAATATTTCATTAAAATACCATTTACTATAAAAACGGTTTTCTTTGGAATTATATTTTAAAATTCCTTTGCAAATAAGCCTCTATAAACCTTTTTAGGGGACCCGCTTGGATGGTGCGGAATATCGCACATCCTTGGGCTAGTAGAGTGTGATACAGACCTCCTCACGGAGTATTCAGTCTCGAAAGGTTTTTAAATACGGTTTTTAAGAAACGCATTTTTCTATTTAAAAAATTAATTTTTTTATAATTATATAAATATTACAAATCCATATATTTTCAAAATATAATAACTTTATATTTTTTTTAAATGAAAGAATTACAAGCTTTATCAAGATACCAACAAAAATCAAGCTTTACAGTAAAATACCATGAACTATCCAAACTAAGCTATTATCACGAAAATACCTCAAATCCCTAAAATTCACATCCATGGAAACCCTAAATAATATAAATAATTTCTCGAGATTATTTTGAAACTATATATTACAAATATTTTTCATAAAACTCCATCGAGTTATATAAAACTATATTTAAGGACTTTAGTAAATATAGATTTAAGCGGGTTCAATTCTCTTGAGCCCCAGGAAGCCGAAGAAAGTGGGTGCTTGCCTATTTAAGGTAGAAAACGTAACGGTGTTATCAATGGTAATTGTCTTAGAAAAAGATACAAATCCTTCCATCCATGTAAAGCAGTTACCGATAACTCCCGAATCTAATTCAAGATCCAAATCTGTTATAAGTGTCTGATTCAAGTCTGAGTCTAAATCAAGCTTGAATCCAAACTCAAACCAGAATCCAATTCAAACATGAATCCAAACTCTAACATGTATACTTGAACCTGGACCTGGATATCAAACCTGAATACAAGACTTGACTTGACTTGACCGAACCATGGCTATAACTTGACATGAATACAAGTTTACATCCTAAACTTGACTACTTGAACAACTTGTATCCATACTCTCGGCAAGCCAAATAATCTATACAGTACATTACGGGGTTAACGGGATAGATTGGTACGGAATGCATAGCGTGGCACGAGATGATCACTAAATGACACCTATATGAACTCTCGTGTCGTTGTCCCATGGGTTTTGACGGGGTCTTGTACTATATGTTACCATAGTCCACGGCGTAAGATGGACTTCTCTCGTATACACAAATACCTTCTGTACCAAGTTACAAACAATTACGTTAGAATAGCAAACTTATACCTGTACATATTAACAGTTCAATTCTCATTACTAGCTATATTCCTTTCTTTCTTTTAGGACTTACCGAGCACTAGTTCATTGATGACATTCCTGTCTTTTCTTTCTTTGGAATGTTCATCAGAAGAACCGGACTCTCTCGAGATCGAATCTAGCCAGGAGGACATGGACCAGCTCACTGCCCAGCATGACTACTAGCTGTCCTTGTACTTACTTTTCATTTGTATGCCATTGTTTAGATATTGCTTTTTTATCATTGTACTTTCCTTTACAAAGCAGTTGTATTGTAAAGATGAATATTAATAAAAGTTGCTTCTCATTTTATATCACTTGTCATTCTTGTGCATTTTTACATATATTGCTATTTTACGCTTAACGTATTTATTTCTTAGTAAATACGTTGCGTGCCTGACGCGTCTCCATCTTCGTATACTGGGAACCGGGGCGCGACAGAATAGGCCGTCCAACACTTCACGGAATCCGGTAACTTGAGCGCTCCTCCGTAGATCATCCTATACCCCCATACGAGTGCGGCAAGTAGCCCGCAAGTCCGGTCTCAACGCCATGATATGGAGGCACATTTCCCTCTAGAACTCGACTACTCGAGCACTCCTCTACGGGATAATCCTAGTACAGAAAAGAAAAATATACGGTGGTGAAATTGTCACGCCCCGCTTCCTGGTGTACGGCGAAGGGGACGCGACGAGGTCCGCTACGTATATACTTAGAAATACATACGCTAAGCGTATCTAAGCAATATAAAAATAAATCATAAGAGACAAGAGATATAGAAATAACAGCAACTTTATTAATAACATTCTTTTCTACAATGCATGAAAAGTAAATACAACTGAAAAGAAAAGCGATGCCTAAACAATGGCATAATAGGAAATGAAAATACTGAATAGAACAAGGTACAATGTCTAGAGCTCGGGGTCTTCGTGAAACTGATCCAAGTCTTCACCGGTGGGCTCGATCTCTGCCAGGTCCAAAGCACTTGACGACATTTAAAGAAGAAAGAAATAGAATGTCGTCAGCGAACAGGTCGCTCGGTAAGTCCCAAAGATAATGAAGAATTAGAAAAGACAGAATAAGAGGTATTTTCTAAAGTAATTGTAAAATATTGTAAAATATTGTGTTAACGCTGTTGTTTGTAGCTTGGTACAGAAGGATGCTAGTGTATACGAGAGGGGTCTCTATATGCTAGAGACCAGGGCAAACGGAATTTACAAGGAACCGTTAAGCCACGGTACAACAACAACGGAATATAGGTTAGGTGTCTTAATCTGACCACCTCGTGCCACCTTTAATACCTTCCGTACCAATCTACCCCTTAAACCCCGTAGTGTTTTGATATTATTGTAGTATTGTATTGTGTAAGTTGTATGACTGACCAAAACCATGATATCAGTAAACAGATTGTAACTGCATAATCAGGTAAATGGAATAACGGAATAATGGATATATATCCATGGTTTGATTCAGTCAAGTTGAATAGATTGTTAACTGGATTCTGGGATTTATGTGTTCATATTGAGTTGGAATATTAAAGAATATAGATTGACTTGAATCATATTCAAGTCAGAAATAATCAGACTCAAATCCGAGTCAGACTAAAAGAAATGTAAGTCGAAGTTCTATATTTGTTAGGGTCATTATTGTAATTTATAAGACTTGAGGGGGTTTTATGTAAAAATACTTTTGTATAGTTTTCAAGATACACCTCAAGTATTTATTATTCGTCTTTATAGTTATAATGAACGTGATTTTATTTTGTCTTATTTCTAGTGAAAATATCCTAATTACATAAATAAAGGGATTAATTTGTAATATTGCTATATTTGAAATTCATGGTATTTTAATGTAACTTTTAATCTTGTAATTTTTTTAGAAAAAGTGGGATATTTATATTATAACAAAATAGATCTTTTAATGATAATATACATATATTTATACAAAAATAATTTCAATAAATATTTTATATAAAAATATCATTTTCTTAAGATATCGTATTTTAAACCTTTCGAGACCGAATGCTCCCTGCGGAGGTCTGAATCTCGCACTACTAAGCCCGAGGGTGCACGATAAACCGTACTATCCCTAACGAGTTCCCCAAAAGTGGGTTGTAGTGGCGCTTTGCAAAGATTTAATAAATACTAATCATTTAAAAAACGGTTTTATAAAGATAAGGTATTTATTTAAAAAAGGGTGTAAATTTCCGTATTTTAGATTCTAGGGTTTCCTAAGCCAACTAGCTTATTTCTAAATGGTCTGAACGACAAGTCATTAGAAGCCTCAAATCGCCTCTTCACCGCCAATTGCGGCCAAGTAAGTGCCAGGTGAGTGGGAGGCTCTCCACTACAAGTAGTGGCCCTAATTAAGTAACCACTCGCCTTAGACACACTTGCCTAGACACCACAAAATCAGGTTTAGATAAACAATCGATATCCACAACTTATCATATTTCCTATTAAAATATATTGTTTTAAAATTGTATATAACTTAGAACTTTTAGAAAAAGTTTTATAAAGAAAATGATATTTTAGTGTAAAATCTTGTTATGTCGTATTCTAAATTTTCAAGGTAGCGTGTTATGATTACATATGAGTGAGTGAGGAGGTAGGTCATTACCTCGTGATCTATGTTAAGGTATAGCAATGTTAAAGGGTTAAATGTGATAAACTAAACTTGGTGGTATTTAAGTGAAAGAATACGATATATTGCAAAAGCTATCATTTCATGTGTGAAAACTTATTCAAATTAATTTTTAAGTGATTAGTAGTCAACATGAAGATGTTTAAGCATTATGGAATTAGTGATAAGTGAGATTTGATAGAAAACCGAATCGGAAATCGGGTTGTTCCGATTTCCGTCGGGTTTATAAAGTCGTATTATTATGAAGGAAAAGAAAGGTAGAAAAGGGAAACTTACGGGTTTGGACAACGCTAGAGAGTGAGAGGAAGGTAGTGGGTTTGCCGGTGCGTCGAATCGTCGTTGATAGGTCCTAGCACGATCACCGGGATTTCGCCGTCGATTTCGTCAGCGCTTCGCCTTTCGCTCATTTTCTAACGTACCAAGTTCTCTTGGAATTTTGGGAGAGTGGACTTAGAAAAAGTGATGAGAGGGTAGAGGGTATGGGGGGTTTATATAGGGTTAGGCTAGGGTTAGGGTTTTTAATAAAAAATATAAAAATATATAAAATTCATTAAAAATTCATTAAACCTAGGAGTAAAAGGGATTTATTGGGAAAATTAAAACCGATCCAAGTATAATAAGTGTGCAGGAGGGTTGACCAAGTCAAGGCCCAACTTTTCTCAGTTGGTGACTCAGCCGTCCGGCCAAGTCCGGCCGGCGGCGCCGGACCGAGTCGGCCGGTTCGCCGGCCGGCGGCTCCGAGTCAGGTCGAGTCACACCACCAGAGGCCGGGGAATCTTCGGGGGTATTTATTGGTATATTTACTTTTTCAGGTCCAGTACATATTTTGTGAGTTATGGCCTTTTGACTGTTGAGTTCCAAAAGAAATTAAAACAAAATAAATACAAAAATAATGCGGGGCAGGGGATTTGAACTCTGGTTGCTTGGTTCAGCAGTGCAAGGTATTACCAATGAGCTACAAGCTCCTTCTTGTAATTATGGAGTGAAATAAATACTTAAAGAGATATCAGCTGCAATAAATACTCTAAGTATACATTGAATTTAAATCAATTCTTTGTACATTAAAAATGTAGTTGTTACAGTCTACCCTCCTTACAAAAATTTCGTCCTCGAAATTTACAACTTTTATTTGAGGACTAGTTTACAAAGAGGTGTGGATATCTAGTACGCATTTCATCCTCCCTTTCCTAAGTGGACTCTCCTAGAGTTTCTTTCCTCCACATCACTCGAACCAAGTTAACTTCATTGTTCCGAAGTGTCTTCACTTTCCTGTCCAGGATCTCCACGGGCCGTTGCTCACAAGACAAATAGGGCTGTATAGTGAACTCAGAATGATCGAGAACATGGCTGGGGTCACTCACATACTTTTTGAGTTAGGATATGTGGAACACATTATGCACTCCTTCCAATGAGGGTGGAAGCGCTAAGCGGTATGCCACTTCACCGACTCATTCGAGTATGTCGAACGGTCCAATGTATCTCGGACTCAACTTACCCCGTCTTCCAAATCGGATCACTCCGCGGTTCGGAGATATCTTCAGGAATACGTGATCTCCTGGCTGGAACTCCAAGTGTCGTCTCTTTGCATCAGCCCAGTGCTTCTGTCGATCTTGGGCTATGCGCATCCTTTCCCTGATAGTACGAACCACATCAACAGTTGCTACTATCATCTCTGGTCCAAGAAGTTCCCTATCTCCGATGTCGTCCCAACTTAATGGCGATCGACACTTCCTTCCATACAATGCTGTAAAAAGTGCCATTCCTATACTTGCTTGGTAGCTGTTGTTGTACGAAAACTCCACAAGATGTAGGTGATCTTCCCACGATCCTTTGAAGTATAGCATACACGCTCTGAGCATATCCTCCAAGATCTGAATAGTTCGTTCCGACTGACCATCTGTTTGTGGATGATAAGCCGTGCTGAAATTCAGACTGGTTCCCAAGATTGCTTGCAGACTCTGCCAAAATTGCGATCGGAACCTGGTGTCACGATCGGAGACAATGCAGACCGGTACTCCATGAAGTCTCACAATTTCCTCCATGTACTTCTTCGCTAGTGTCTCAGTTGATTGACCAACTCAAAATGGGATGAAGTGAGTCGACTTTGTGAGTCGATCCACGATGACCCAAACGGCATCGTTACCCTTCGTGCTACGAGGAAGAGCAGTCACAAAATCCATCGTGATATGTTGCCACTTCTATTCTGGGATTGGTAACGGTTGAAGTAATTCAGCAGTCCTGTGATGTTCAGCCTTTACTTGCTGACACACCAAGCATTTTGAGACGCTTCTGGCTACTTCACGCTTCATTCCATGCCACCAATAATTCTGACGTAGATCTTTGTACATTTTGGTACCTCCAGGGTGTACTAAATAGGGAGAGCTGCGAGCTTCTTTCATTAACTCTTCCCGAACAGGACCTTTTGGTACACACAATCTGCTGCCGTATCTCAAAGATCCGTCTTCATGGATGATGAAGTCTGTTCTGAGTCCATTCTCCACTTGTTCTCTGATCTTTTGCAACTTAGCATCACTTGCTTGAGCTGCTTTGATCTGATTGACAATGGTTAATTGAACTTGTAAATTCATCAAACTTGAAGTATTACCTGGCATGACTACTTCAATCTCCATCTGATACAAGTCTTGTTGAAGCTACCACTGAGCGTTGAGATTCATTGATAATGGTTGACGACTAAGAGCATCAGGTACTACATTCACCTTCCCTGGGTGATATTGCAAGTTGATGTCAAAGTCCACTATGAGTTCTAACCATTTTCTCTGCCGCATATTCAACTCCTTCTGAATAAACACGTACTTCAGGCTCTTATGATCTGTGTAGATGTTCACTCGTTCACCAAGTAGATAATGACGCCAAATCTTGAGAGCTAAGATAATGGCTGCCAGCTCTAGACCATGCGTCGGATAATTGCGCTCGTAAATCTTCAGTTGTCTTGAAGCATAAGCCACAACTTTACCGTGCTAATGTAGAACACATCATAATCCCTTACCGGATGCATCGCAATGCACTTCGAATCCTCCAGATTGATCCGGTATGACGAGAATAAGTGTTGATGTCAACCTTGACTTGAGTTCTACGAAAGCTTGTTCACATGCTTCTGACCACACAAATTCTTCATCTTTACGTGTGAGCTTGGTCAGGGGTGTTGCTATCTTCGAAAAGCCTTCAATAAACCTTCTGTAATATCCAGCTAAACCCAAGAAACTTCGAATATCCTTCATTGACTTTGGTGTAGGCCATTCGCTAACTGCCGAAACTTTCGCTGGATCCACAAAGATTCCTTCTCCTGATACGATATGTCCAAGAAAACCAACTTGATCTAGCCAAAACTCGCACTTGCTGTACTTGGTATAAAGCTGATGTTGTTGCAGAGTTTCTAGGACAATTCGTAGGTGTTCTGCATGTTCTTTCCGACTCTTAGAATATACCAGGATGTCGTCGATGAAGATGACAACAAACCTGTCTAGATACTCCCGGAAAACTTGATTCATAAGGTTCATAAATATTGCGGGTGCGTTGGTCACTCCAAATGGCATCACTAGAAATTCGTAATGTCCATAGCGAGTTCTGAAAGCTGTTTTGTGAATATCAGCTTCCTTGACCTTTACTTGATGATAACCTGAACGAAGATCTAATTTAGAGAAAACACAAGATCCACTTAGCTGATCGAATAAATCATCGATGCGCGGAAGTGGATACTTGTTCTTTATAGTAACTTCGTTCAAGGCTCTATAATCGATGCACATTCTGTATGAACCTTCCTTCTTCTTCACAAGTAGTACAGGCGATCCCCAACTTGAAGTGCTGGGACGAATCCATCCTTTCGCCAGTAATTCGTCCAACTGTGTTCGGGCTTCCTTCAAACCTTCCGGACTTAAACGATAGGGTGCTTTGATCACCGGTTGTGCTCCTGGTACTAAATCAATACTGAATTCAAGAGCTCGATCGGGAGGCAAACCTGATATATAGTTAGGAAATACATCGTCGAACTCTCGAACCACATCTGGTCTTGATTCTTCCTCCGCTTGAGCTGCTGCAACTACTGCTTCTCTTGGCTTCGCTTTGTAGGTACTTGGCTCCAGTGTACGGTCTCCGCTTTTGAAATAGAAGACCGGATAGTCTGGGATCTCGAATACTGCCCTCCTTTTACGACAGCCGATGGTAGCATAAAAAGTTCCAAGCCAATCCATTCCTAGAACCACATCAAAGTTCGGTATGTCCAGCACTTTGAAGTCAGCATAAAACTCTCGACTACAGACGACGACTGGACACAAGCTGTATCCCATAGTTGCCTTTAGAACGCCATTTCCTGAACTGACATTCCAGCTGGATACAAGCGGTGAAACTGGAATCGTATGGGTTCAAACAAACCGTTGCGACATAAAGCAGTGTGATGCTCCAGTATCAAACAGTGCAAGTGCAGGGATTGAGGATACTAAGATTGTACCTAAGGTATGTGGGATTTGTTTTAGGTATAGAAAGTATGTAACTAAGTAGTAGAATAGAAAAAGCAAAGTTTGAAAAGAAAAGTTTACCAGTGATGACTTGGCCAGTAGCCTCAGCTTCTTCCACAGACATCGTGAAAGCCTGGCGTCTTGGTACATTCCTCTTGGCCTGAGGAGCATTCCTCGGAACGTTCCTTTGAGCTTGATGGAACTGACGAGGAGGTGGTGCAGCTTGTGGTCCTCTGGGTGGTGCAGGTAGTGCAGGTCTGGGAGCAGGTGCCTGAAGAGCTGGTCGCTGCGGATAAGTAATTGTTGGCCTAGGTGCAGCAACTGGGTTCTGTCTTTGGGGACAAGACCCAATATCGTGAGTAGCTGAGCCGCAGACTAAGCAAAGACGGTTGGCTCGACGGCAGTCCTTCATCATATGTCCAGTTCTCTTGCAGTAGGTGCAAAAGGCTGGGCTGGGACGATGGGTTGGTACTCCGGGTCGCCTTGGCACGAAAAGTGGCTTGGACGAGGCTCCACCTGCCATCTAGTTGGCAGGGCGTTCGACTCCGGTAGGCTGAGGTCTGCCCCTTACTTTTATCACTGCCTCATAACTGCGGGCAGCTTCCAGAGCATCCTCATGAGTCAAAAATTTTCCCGCGGCTAGAGCAGCCTGAATCTCCGTGTTCAGTCCTTGTTGAAAGCGACGGGCTCTGATCTCGTCCGTCGGTATCAAGTGTGCCACGAATCTGTTTAAGGATTGTGTTAGCTGTGTAGTATGTGATATTTAAAAATTGAACTATTGTGACATATCTTACTGGCTTAACATGGTGAATTCAGCGTCGTATTCATCTACTGATTTATCCCACATTAAACCCTGTTGTAGATGAATGAACTGCTGCTCCATTGCAAACCTGGCAGTCACAGGGAAGTATTTCGCGTCGAACTTCTCGTGAAAAGTCTTCCATTCAATCGGCTGTACCAGACGGCTTTCTTCCGCCTTCCACCAATTGCTAGCATTATCCGTGAGTTGTAGCTTCGCCACACGGACCCAAGCGATGTCTGGCACTTGAGCTGCTGCCAGATCGTCTTCGATGCTTTGTGCTCATTCCTCAGCTTCAAGTGGGCTTCCTTTACCAGAGAACTACTTGGGGTGTAAAGCCCTGAATTGCTTTACTCCCGGTGCGTCGGTCTCGGGACGGTTCAGAAGTTGTTGATGTCCCTCAAGAAGGCTGCGAATCGCCTCAAGTAGCACTGTTTGCTCGGTGGGTGGCGCAGGAACAGCTGGTGCGAGAGGTAGTGCTAGAGGTGTATTGTTGACATTGGTGCTGGTGTTGTTCGGGGAATCCATAATCTTAAAGAAAAATTTGGGTTAGAACATATTCAAATACATGAAATGATAAGATTCAAGAAATAGAAATTTGTAAGATTCAAGAAACATGAATTGTAAAGAATGTTTTAGTTGTTGGTTCTTGTGTTATATTGCTTAGATTGTTCACACAGACCAGAACTGCATGATAGAGATTCATACAGCTCTGACCTGCATGGGCCACCAACAAAACCTGTCACGCCCCGCTTCCCGGTGTACGGCGAAGGGGACGCGACGAGGTCCGCTACGTATATACTTAGAAGTACATACGTTAAGCGTATCTAAGCAATATAAAAATAAATCACAAGAGATAAGAGATATAGAAATAACAGAAACTTTATTAATAACATTTTTTTGTACAATGCATGAAAAGTAAATACAACTGAAAAGAAAAGCGATGCCTAAACAATGGCATAACAGGAAATGAAAATACTGAATAGAACAAGGTACAATGTCTAGAGCTCGGGGTCTTCGTGAAACTGATCCAAGTCTTCACCGGTGGGCTCGATCTCTGTCGGGTCCAAAGCACCTGACGACATTCAAAGAAGAAAGAAATAGAATGTCGTCAGCGAACATGTCGCTCGGTAAGTCCCAAAGATAATGAAGAATTAGAAAAGACAGAATAAGAGGTATTTTCTAAAGTAATTGTAAAATATTATAGAATATTGTGTTAACGCTGTTGTTTATAGCTTGGTACAGAAGAATGCCAGTGTATACGAGAGGGGTCTCTATATGCTAGAGACCAGGGCAAACGAAATATACAAGGAACCGTTAAGCCACGGTACAACAGCAACGGAATATAGGTTAGGTGTCTTAATCTGACCACCTCGTGCCACCTTTAACACCTTCCGTACCAATCTACCCCTTAAACCCCGTAGTGTTTTGATATTATTGTAGTATTGTATTGTGTAAGTTGGATGACTGACCAAAACCATGATATCAGTAAACAGATTGTAACTGCATAATCAGGTAAATGGAATAACGGAATAATAGATGTATATCCATAGTTTGATTCAGTCAAGTTGAATGATTGTTAACTGGATTCTGGGATTCATGTGTTCATATTGAGTTGGAATATTAAAGAATATAGATTGACTTGAATCATATTCAAGTCAAAAATAATCAGACTCAAACCCAAGTCAGACTAAAAGAAATGTAAGTCGAAGTTCTATATTTGTTAGGGTCATTATTGTAATTTATAAGACTTGAGGGGGTTTTATGTAAAAATACTTTTGTATAGTTTTCAAGATACACCTCAAGTATTTATTATTCGTCTTTATAGTTATAATGAACGTGATTTTATTTTGTCTTATTTCTAGTGAAAATATCCTAATTACATAAATAAAGGGATTAATTTGTAATATTGCTTTATTTGAAATTCATGGTATTTTAATGTAACTTTTAATCTTGTAATTTTTTTAGAAAAAGTGGGATATTTATATTATAATAAAATAGATCTTTTAATGATAACATACATATATTTATACAAAAATAATTTCAATAAATATTTTATATAAAAATATCATTTTCTTAAGATATCGTATTTTAAACCTTTCGAGACCGAATGCTCCTTGCGGAGGTCTGAATCTCGCACTACTAAGCCCGAAGGTGCACGATAAACCTTACTATCCCTAATGAGTTCCCCAAAGGTGGGTTTAGTGGCGCTTTGCAAAGATTTAATAAATACTAATCATTTAGAAAACGGTTTTATAAAGATAAGGTATTTATTTGAAAAGGGGTGTAAATTTCCGTAGTTTAGATTCTAGGGTTTCCTAAGCCAACTAGCCTATTTCTAAATGGTCTAAACGACAAGTCATTAGAAGACTCAAATCGCCTCTTCACCGCCAATTGTGGCCAGGTAAGTGCTAGGTGAGTGGGAGGCTCTCCACTACAAGTAGTGGCCCTAATTAAGTAACCACTCGCCTTAGACACACTTGCCTAGACACCACAAAGTCAGGTTTAGATAAACGATCGATGTCCACAACTTATCGTATTTCCTATTAAAAGATATTGTTTTAAAATTGTATATAACTTAGAACTTTTAGAAAAAGTTTTATAAAGAAAATGGTATTTTAGTGTAAAATCTTGTTTTGTCGTATTCTAAATTTTCAAGGTAGCGTGTTATGATTACATATGAGTGAGTGAGGAGGTAGGTCATTACCTCGTGATCTATGTTAAGGTATAGCAATGTTAAAGGGTTAAATGTGATAAACTAAACTTGGTGGTATTTAAGTGAAAGAATACGATATATTGCAAAAGCTATCATTTCATGTGTGAAAACTTGTTCAAATTAATTTTTAAGTGATTAGTAGTCAATATGAAGATGTTTAAGCATTATGGAATTAGTGATAAGTGAGATTTGATAGAAAACCGAATCAGAAATCGGGTTGTTCCGATTTCAGTCGGATTTATAAAGTCCTATTATTATGAAGGAAAAGAAAGGTAGAAAAGGGGAACTTACGGATTTGGATAACGCTAGAGTGTGAGAGGAAGGTAGTGGGTTTGCCGGTGCGTCGAATCGTCGTTGATAGGTCCTAGCACGATCACCGGGATTTCGCCGTCGATTTTGTCAGCGCTTTGCCTTTCGCTCGTTTTCTAACGTACCAAGTTCTCTTGGAATTTTGGAAGAGTGGACTTAGAAAAATTGATGAGAGGGTAGAGGGTATGGGGGGTTTATATAGGGTTAGGATAGGGTTAGGGTTTTTAATAAAAAATATAAAAATATATAAAATTCATTAAAAATTCATTAAACCTAGGAGTAAAAGGGATTTATTGGGCAAATTAAAACCGATCCAGATATAATAAGTGTGCAGGAGGGTTGACAAAGTCAAGGCCCAACTTTTCTCAGTTGGTGACTCGGCCGTCCGGCCAAGTTCGGCCTGCGGCGCCGGACCGAGTCGGCCGGTTCGCCGGCCGGCGGCGCCGAGTCAGGCCGAGTCACACCACCAGAGGCCGGGGAATCTTCGGGGGTACTTATTGGTATAATTACTTTTTCATGTCCAGTACATATTTTGTGAGTTATGGCCTTTCGACTGTTGACTTCCAAAAGAAATTAAAACAAAATAAATACAAAAATAATGTGGGTCAGGGGATTTGAACTCTGGTAGCTTGGTTCAGCAGTGCAAGGTATTACCAATGAGCTACAAGCTCCTTCTTGTAATTATGGAGTGAAATAAATACTTAAAGCGATATCAGCCGCAATAAATACTCCAAGTATACATTGAATTTAAATCAATTTTTTGTACATTAAAAATGGAGTTGTTACAGAAATCGAACTCAACCCGGCCGTTCCCCAATAAAAGAATAAACAACAAGACAGAAACAACGGTCCACATGTCGGACGATCGCCCCGCAATAATGAATATACAAATGAATCAAAACTGTACTGCAAACAATGCACAATAGACTATCCATCAAGACAATCCATCAAAACCATCTCAAAGATATCGTAACAAACACCATCGATAAACAAGATACGTGCAACCCCTTCTAATTGACGTATAGCGATTAGATGACGTTAAACAACACATGTACGCATCACAGAAGTAAGTAAAGAAAACCACGACATTATAATTCCGCGCACAATTAGCAAACGAAACCAATTTCCAAAACCATGAAAATTCGGTGAGCTAAAGTTCAAAAAACGAGCGTTTTAAGCCAATCCGGGAATTGAAATGAACTCGAAATCTGTCCGAATTTTCGCGGAGGCGAAGGGGAAAATATTAACTATCGACTGGTGTAACAACCCTAACTTTCTATACAAAATTTTCTCAAAAATACAGAAAGAAACACCTTAGCCCGAGCACAAGTTATAAATTAAATTTGCTTTTGAACAGCAAGATACAACTTATAGCTCAGTAGTAAAACCTTGCACTGCTGTGACGTAGCCCCTGTGATCGAATCCCCCCAGCCACATTATCTTTTTATTAAACTTTCTCTTAATCTTTTGGAAGCCCAAGGGTTTGCACGTGCACTATATGTAAAATAATAATTTACAGATAAAACAAACACGGGCACCGGGGTATACCAAGAGATAAAGACACGCGGCCCCAATCCAGAGCCCCACCCTCAGAAATGGACCGGCAATATTTCATGATGGGCCGGCGCCGCCAGGTCAATATGGGTAAAATGCATTTTTTTTGTGCCCTAACAGCCCTTGGACTCCCCCCATTAACCCCGTCTGTTTAATTTCCCTGCACATTAACAGAGAAATTAAAATGATGCATTTATCCAAATTTTGATGCATTTTTAATTCATTCTTCATCACCTCAAAACCCTAATTTTTCCTATAAATACTACAGTCCATTTCACCCCTCCTCACTAAGAATTTCATTACAAAAATTCTCAAGTCCTTATAGTGTGCAAGTGGAGTTAGCAAAGGGTGGATTTCCGGCGAAATTCCGAGGAGATTCGGGCGATGAAACGATAACCCGACACCTTCCCTAGCTTCCCCTTTCTCCCCTCTAACGTTGTAGCCAGTAAATACCCTCTCCCCCTGTCATCTTCTATTCTAAAAACTTTCATTTCTAAAACCCGACGGAAGCGGAGTTAATCCGACTTCCGATTCGGTTTTCTTTAAAAATTCATTTTTTCTTAAACAATAAAATAACAGACTCTCATATATTGTGTAACAAATATTAACAAACACATTAAAACAAGTTTCATCTCAAAAGAATTATTTATGCAACTTTTATTGTATTTTTACGGTAAAATACCTCATACTTTATTTTCGACACAAATCAACATAATACTTGTATTACCTTTAGATAACTCACGAGGTAATGACCTATCTCATCACAACACACATCTTTGACATAGCACGATGAAAGTTTGGGAATTTTAGTTATGGGATAATACGACATTACAAATAAATACCATCAACTTGCAAAACTATTTCTTTAAAAAGTGTATTAATCAATTCCTTACAATTACGCCTCTACAACCCACTTTTGGGGACCCCGTTCGGTATGGTGCAGATTATCGCACATCCTCAGGCCTAGTAGAGCGAGATGCAGACCTCCGAAAGGAGCATTCGATCTCGATGGAATTTTATTGTATTTTTCTTTAGTAAATGAGATTTCTACAAAAATAAATAAAATTTATTTTTATTAAATATATATATATATAACTATTATCAAAATATCTATTTTAATTATATTATATAAATATTCCAAATTTTCTAAATCAAAGAAATCACCATTACAGGAAAATACCATTACAATTCAATGCAAAATACCGATATTTCAATAAAATACCTTATACTATGAAAACTAGGTTCTACTCAATAGAAATTTCATTTTTATAAAATATACATCTATGAAAACCCTAAAAACGATAATTAAATACTTGAAATATATTTTGAAATTATATCAAAATTATTTTTACATAAAACCTCCTCAAGTTATACTAAATTACAATAAGGACCTTAGTAAATATAGGTTTAAGTGGGACCAATTCTCTTGAGCCTCAGGAAGCCGGAGAATGTGGGTGCTTGCCTATCTAAGGTAGACAATCTAACAAACGGTGTTATCAATACGGTAATTGTCTTGGAAAAAGACATAAATCCTGCCGTCCATGTGCAGCAGTTACCGATAATATCAAAACTAATTCATGATTTCAAGTTCTTTTCAATGTGTCTGACTCAAACTGAGTCTCAATTTAATCAATCTGACTTGAATATGATTCAAGTATAAACTACAATACAACATGAATACATGATTCTGTCTATTCAATCTATATCAATATATATTGACTGAACTGAACCAAGAATATACTCCGTCTACATGACTCTCCATTTATATCCATTCTGTTTACTGATATCATGGTTTCGGCAAGTCATCCATCTATATAACAACACAATACAATCAATACAAAAGACATCGTGGGGTTTATAAAAGGATAGATTGGTACGGAATGTGTTAAAAGTGGCACGAGACTGTAACCTTAATACACCTAATCTGAATTTCCATTTCCGTTGTACCGTGGCTGAACGGTTCCTTATACTCCGTATACCTTAGTCTCCGAAATAGTGGGACTCCTCTCGTATACACTGGCATATTCTGTAACAAGATATAAACAACAGTGTTAACATTATAATCAAATATTACTATTCATATTCTCTTTCTGTCTATTCTATCTTTACTCATCTTTGAGACTTACCGAGCGATTGTTTGCTGAAGACATTCCTTTCTTCTTTCTTTGGAATGTTGTCAGGTGATTCGGACGCATTAGAGACCGAGCCTAGTACTGAGGATCTGCAGCAGTTTGCTTTTGACCCGGAGGTTTAGATACTTGTACATATTTATTTCATTTCAGTTATGCCATTATTTAGACATCGCTTTCTATTCATGTATTTACATTTCAGTTGTACCGGTAAAAAAGTGTTTAATAAATAAAGTTGTTGTTCATTTATATTCCTGTCTCTTGTGTACTTTTACTTTATATTGCTTAGATACGCTTAGCGTATTTACTTCTAAGTAAATACATAGCGGTCTCGCCGCGTCCTCTCCCCGTACACCGGGAGCGGGGCGTGACAGGTTTTGTTGGCGGCCCATGCAGGTCAGGTCTGTATGGACATTCAGGTCAGTGCTACATGGACATGCGGGTCAATTCTGCATGAAGTTCTAAGCAATATAACACAAGAATCAACAACTAAAAACATTCTTTACATATTCCTTGAATCTTCCAATTTCATATATCTTGACTCTATCCTAACCCAAATTTTTCTTTCAAGATTATGGATTCTCCAAACAACACCAGTACCAATTTCAACAACACACCACCACCTCTACCGATTACACCTACCGTCACTGCTCCGATCAATGAGCAGATGGTATTACTTGAGGCGATCCGCAGCCTTCTGGAGGGATAGCAGCAGCAGACTGCTATCTTAATGAACCATCCAGAAGCGGAAGCACCTGGGGTAAAGCAATTCCGGGCTTTGTGTTCATCATAGAAAACTGCAATTTAATACCGCTCATTCATTATTTATTTTGTGATATATCGGTACTATTAATCAGTGTCTGCTCAGTAATTACAAATTACAGGTGTTCGTGATAAAATACTAAAAACATACTCAATATCACGGATATAGCGTTTGGGAGCTGACACTGCAATCAGAACAGAAAACCGACCGATATTCAAAGAGCACTTTTACAATAAACATGTGTGCACACAATTTTGGTCCAACACAACACAAGTGTGCACATAGCTCTTTGATGAATTGGACCATGGTGGGGCTGCCCATGGCACTAGTGGGCACATGTGAGTTGATGTGTGTTAAATTTATAAAGGTGTGATGTGAAAGAAAGCATCAAATTTCCCTCCAATTCTACTGAGTGCAAATCAGGGTTATTTAGAGAAATCAAACAACACCAGAAGAATAGTGGAGAGCACACATGACTACCACTCCAAGACGAGCCTCATTGCTCGGATTTGGACCGGCGAGAACCCCACAATATCCGGTGCCGCCGGTCCCCCTAGCTCCCTTTTCCCCTATTTTTCTTCTGGCACTTTATAGGCATCACATCATCCATTTTATATTGTTTGTTTATTTTATTTTGGTGCCTATAAATACCAGAACAAATTAGAGCCAAGGGGGAAAGATATATACCTTCTTTTTTCATTTTTTTAGTTTTGGTTTAGCTTGAGAGTTGAGTGGACTTCAACTTGGTTTCTTCTTCTTCTTCACTCTTGAAGGTTTCTTTTGAGAGCTTCATTATGGAAGTTGAACAAGTTACCAATATCTTGTACCTAAACTTCTTCAAGTGTTAATAATATTGTTATTGTTTTGTTTACTTGCTTCTTGCTTTTCTTTTCATTATGTATAACTAATTTCTTTGGTTGTGGTTATTGTGAGGATGTGAGATGAAAGGTTTTGCCTTCCTCCTCCTCTTGTTCATGTTTAATGTGCTTATAATTATGATTCTAACTTAAGAATTTTTTCATGTATTGATGTGATATGGTATTTTGAAACCATGGTTACTTTGTAACATCTTCATATACCATACTCACTCCCTTTTCTCCATTTCACAATGTTTAAGTTAAAATCAATTTGGTATTAAATTTGCTAAGTTAGATACGGTATTTTGTGACCAAGTGCTTGACAAACCCTCGGTTTTCATATACCCTCTACTATCACAAACAGTTAGCAAAGTTAACACTAAAACTAATTGCTCTCACTCGCTACTTTGTGTTTTTGATGTTGATGTATGCTTGTTAACCCTTATGCTTAGCGTTGATACCTCAAGCTTGGACATGCAAACGATAAGTGAACAAAATGGAATTGTTTCGTGTTTTGTATCAAATATCGGTATTTTGATGATTTGTGCTCCGCAACCGCCTTCACAAGTCATGCTTCACGCCGGGATCGACACAAGGACGGACAACTCATGAACAAGGGAGCGTCGAAGGAATCGTCGCGATTCGACCATCCGAGCCAATGCCACGGCCATTTCTTTCTTAACTTGTTTTCTTTGTTTTCATATTCTTTAGTTTTGTGACAAACCAACCAATTCATTATTTGTTGAACCTTAAACAACAACACCTGATACACAATTCCCTGTTGATCGACCCGTACTTGCCGACTTGCTACAACGCGTCGTGCACTTGCAGTTTATAAATTTTAAAACGAGACCGAGCTCGTGTGCGCATCCATTTCCTTAAAATGATTCCATTTCCAAAACATACGCGTTTGCGCAGGCGGGTAAAGTCCCAACACTTTGCACCCTAAGCAATTCTCGGGAAAAGAGAGCTCTTTGGAAGCTGAGCAATGGGCTCAGAGTATTAAGGATGACCTGGCAGCGGCACAAGTGTCAGAGATCACTTGGGTTCGAGTTGCGAAGCTGCAGCTCACTGACAACGCCCGAGTCTGGTGGAAGGCGGAAGAAAACCGTCTTGAACAACCTATCGAATAGAGGACTTTTCACGACATATTTGACGCGAAATACTTCCCAGAGACTGCTCGATTTGACATGGAGCAGCAGTTTATCCATCTACAACAGCTTTCGATGTGGACCAAGTCCGTAGATGAGTATGATGCTGAGTTTACCATACTCAGTAAGTAAGATATGTCTCAATGTTCGATTTTTAATATCACATATTACACAGCTAACACAATAACTTAACAGGTTCGCGACACATTTGATACTAACTGCCGAGATAAGATCTAGAAGATTTCAGCAAGGGTTAGATTCGGAAATCCAAGCTGATTTATCTACAGGGGATTTCCCAACCCACGAGATGGCCCTGAAAGCTACCCGCCGATATGAGACAGTGTTGAAGATGAAGGGTAAACCCCACTCTGCCGGAATGAAGCGCCCTGCCACTCAGATGGCAGGAGGAGCCTCTTCAAGGCCACAAGTTTTACCCAGGAGACCGGGAGTACCGAACAACCGGCCCAATCCAGCCTTTTGCACCTACTGCAGGAAGGATGGACATCTGGCAAAAGACTGTAGGCGCGCAAAAAGCTTGTGCTTAGTTTGTGGCGTATCCAATCATGGAATTGGAACATGTCCTTATAGACGCAACCCAGTTTCAACTCACAACATTTACTCGCAGCGGCCAGCTATCCAGGCTCCTGCACCGCGTCTTGCACTTCTAGCTCCACCTCCACATGGACCTCCTCCACAGCCTAATTGCCAATTCCATCAGGAACTGGGGAACTTGCATCGAGGGCAGAGAAACATGCCCCAAGGACAGAGGAATGTGCCTCCAGCTAGAAGGAATGTACCCCGGCGTTAGGCTTTCACATTAGCAGCCGTCGAAGCCGAGACTGTAGACCAAGGTAACCCTGGTAATTCCCTCACATCTTCTTCAATCTTACCAAAACTTTTGTGTTCTTCTACATATTTTTCATGCAGTATCAATAGTTCTATCACCAAATTGTTTTGAATCCGTTGCATTTTCCTTCTATAAATTTCGAGAACGAAATTTTTATAAGAAGGGTAGAATGTAACAACCCTAACTTTCTGTACATAATTTTTTCAAAAATACAGAAAGGAACACCTTAGCCTGAGCACAAATTATAAATTAAATTTGCTTTTGAACAGCAAGAGACAACTTGTAGCTCACTGGTAAAGCCTTGCACTGCTGTGACGTAGCCCCTGTGATCGAATCCCTCAAGCCACAATATCTTTTTATTAAATTTTCTTTTAATCTTTTGGAAGCCTAAGGGTTTGCACGTGCACTACACGTAAAATAATAATTTACACATAAAACAAACACGGGCACTGGGGTATACTAAGCGATAGGGGCACGTGGCCCCAATCCAGAGCCCCACCCTCGAAAATGGACCGGTGAGATTGCATGATGGGCCGGCGACGCTGGGTAAATATGGGTAAAATGCAATTTTTTTGTGCCCTAATGCCCCTTGGACAACCCCCTTTAACCCCTGTCTGTTTGATTTCCCTGCACATTAACAGAGAAATTAAAATGATACATTTATCCAAATTTTAATGCATTTTTAATACATTCTTCATCGCCACAAAACCCTAATTTTCCCTATAAATACCACACTCCATTTTACCCCTCCTCACTCAGAGTTTCATTACAAAAACTCTCAAAAATTCTCAAGTCCTTATAGTGTGCAAGTGGAGTTAGCAAAGGGTGAAGTTCCGGCGAAGTTCCGAGGAGATTCCGGCGACAAAACGACGCCCCGACACCTTCCCAAGCTTCCCCCTTCTCCCCTCTAACCTTGTAGCCAGTAATTCCCCTCTCCCCGTCTCATCTTCTATTCTAAAAACTTTCATTTCTAAAACCCGACGGAAGCGGAGTTAATCCGACTTCCAACTCGGTTTTTCTTTAAAAATTCATTTTTTCTTAAATAATAAAATACCATACTCTCATATATTGTGTAACAAATATTAACAAACACATTAAAACAAGTTTCATCTCAAAAGAATCATTTATGCAACTTTTATTGTATTTTTACGGTAAAATACCTCATACATTATTTTCGACACAAATTAACATAATACTTGTATTACCTTTAGATAACTCACAAGGTAATGACCTACCTCATCATAACACACATCTTTGATATAGCACGATAAAAGTTTGGGAATTTTAGTTATGGGATAATACGACATTACAAATAAATACCATCAACATGCAAAACAATTTCTTTAAAAAGTGTATTAATCAATTCCTTACAATTACGCCTCTACAACCCACTTTTGGGGACCCCGTTCAGAATGGTGCAGATTATCGCACATTATCGGGCCTAGTAGAGCGAGATGCAGGCCTCCAAAAGGAGCATTCGATCTCGATGGAATTTTAATGTGTTTTTCTTTAGAAAATGAGATTTCTACAAAAATAAATAAAATTTATTTTTATTAAATATATATATAACTATTATCAAAATATCTATTTTAATTATATTATATAAATATTCCAAGTTTTCTAAATCAAAGGAATCACCATTACAGGAAAATACCATTACAATTCAATGCAAAATACCGATATTTTAATCAAATACCTTATACTATGAAAACTAGGTTCTACTCAATAGAAATTTCACTTTTATAAAATATACATCTATGAAAACCCTAAAGACGATAACTAAATGCTTGAGCTGTATTTTAAAATTATATCAAAATTATTTTTACATAAAACCCCCTCAAGTTATACTAAATTACAATAAGGACCTTAGTAAATATAGGTTTAAGCGGGACCAATTCTTTTGAGTCTCATGGAGCCGGAGAATGTGGGTGCTTGCCTATCTAAGGTAGACAATTTAATAAACGGTGTTATCAATACGATAATTGTGTTAGAAGAAGACGCAAATCCTGCAGTCCATGTGCAGCAATTACCGATAACATCAAAAATAATTCATGATTTCAAGTTCTTTTCAAAGTGTCTGACTCAGACTAAGTGTCACGCCCCGCTTCCCAGAGTACGCTAAAATAGGCACGTGACATAGCCAACCATGCTACATGTGGGTAGGAAGTATCCATCCACAGTCACATTACGACTGTAGAGATATCAAGAACAAAATAAAACTGTCTAAACATGTCCATAAACCAAGATAAATCATGAGTCAAGAATAATAAAATGCGGAAGCGAAAGATCCAATACAAATAACTGGAATTTATATCCCATAATGCGGGCTCACATCAGGAATAAAATGCAGGAAAGAAAATAAACTAACTAATACAGGACTCATAGCTCAGCCTGCTGGCTGAAGTACTCCTGCTCGGACTGCAACAGCGGTACGGAATCTGGGCCATGCAAAACCCAGACGTCAGCGCGTCAAGTCATCAAGTAGTATAATATGAACAGTGTAGCAGGCAATGCAATATAAACATGAATAAAACAAGAGTAACAATAATATAAGTCAGAGCAGTGCAGGGCAATGTGCAGTGGGTAAACTGAACTGTTCTATCAGGTTTTTTGTTCTAAAGTCTTTGAAACCAAATTGATGAATCATCGATATAACTCAGTAGTATCCCGTGCATGCCCGGGACCACGGTCTAAGACTCTCGGGCTGAAACCGAGACGTGTCGCTAGGCAGTAAAGGGTAGCAGGTATAGGCGAGTGATGTCAGCATCATCACTCCGGGGCTGGCCTAGCCCGTAAGACTGATCAGAACAGGTATCGAACTGTTGAGTTACAAGTCAGGTTTCACCTTTGATTTCCCCATACCTCCAAGTTATGTATGTCAAGTCAGGTATTCAGTAATCAAGAACTAATGTCAACACAGGATCAGGTAAAAGCAGGTTTGTCTGGATAGACAACAGGAACGGTCCATGAGGACTACATGTCAGGTTTGTTGGTATTAGACACAAGATCAAGTAACGAGTCAGGTCATGGTACATCAGGTCAAGTCAACAGTATGCGGTACCATGTCGGGTCAATCAATATATATGTAACAAGTCAGGTCGAGAGGTAAACAATATCATGGGTGTGCTCACAATCAGTTATATAATCAAGCATGGACATCAATGATATAAGTAATGAATTAAGCAATAGGCAGTTTCATTCAATTAGCAATACAATTATCAATTGTGCCACAGAGATGATTACAAGAGTGCAGTAAGACAATTATAGCAGTTTAGTCATGTAAACAAGTTTAAGAACCCTTAGAGGTGCAATGATTTATATAACGGTTCAGTACAGCCATTACAGGTTAAAATACATACGAGTGTCCGAATGAAACAAACTACAGAGATAGATGCCATAAGCCATGTCAATATTAAAATGTGATTAAACGGGTGAATGTGGTTATTAGGTTCCATTTGCAAACTGTAGGTTTCAAGTGTAGCGGTAAAATGATATAATACAATATTGTACATGAAAATGAGGAATAATTGTACCAAAGCTAAATTTACAGGTTTAGGGTGTCATATTGTATATGTAAATATAGTATAGCATGCGGCAAGGGTTACTTGCCTCAACGGGTCGCGAACCGGGAAAAACGGAACGTAAAATGTCGGCGGGGAAACTCGCGACGGGCGCACAGTTCACGGATTGAACCAAAACAACGAACAATGGAACCACACGGGTCTGGGTACCTCGCTGGAACGTCGGGTCACGTCGTCGGCATCGTTGGATTCCGGCCAAAATGTGAACAGTAAACAATCAAGATGCAATCAAGAATAGAAAGGAACCGGAGAAGAAAGGAAGGATGAAAGAGGAGTAGACGGCTTACAGTGGGTTGTACGAAGGCCGGGTACAGAGGCGAGATCGCCGGCGGCCACAGATCCGACGGTCGAACGTGTGCAGGGGGTCCGCGCAGGCCGCGGTGAAGGTGCAGGGGTGCACGGGAACGATGAAGGAGAGGTGATGGGGATGAGAATGACGAGGATGATGGCGGAGGCGACGACGAGGTGATCGTCGACGGCAAGACGCAGGAGCGGGTGCAGGTGGTCGCGGGTCTGGTTGGGGTGCACCGGGAGAAGGGAGAAGGAGGAAGGAGATGCGGGTGCGATGAGGCTGAGTAGGCGAGGGCGCAGGTGACGGTGGTGCCGGCGTTGGGGCTGCGGCGGCGAGGGCACGGCTAGGGTTTGCGCGAGGGGCTCGCGATGGGTTCTCTGGGTTTTTATTTTTTTTTAAAAAGAAGGAGGAGGGATAATTATATATATAGGGGAGAGAGTGGGAGAAAGTTAGAGAGAGAGAGATAGGGAAAGAGAGAGACGGGGAGAGAGAGAGAGAGAGAGATGGGAGAGAGAGAGAGAGTTAGCGAGAGGAGAGATAGAGAGAGAGGAGAGAGATCGAGATGAAAGAGAGAGAGATCTGGGGAGAGAGAGATTTGTTTTTAGTGGAGGGAAGAGAGAGAGAGAGAAAGAGAAAAGGAGAGAGAGATAGAGATAGCGAGAGAAGGAGATGGGGCCCGCGGGAGGCTGGGGAACTGTAGGAGGTTAAGAAAGTTTTTAGAATAAAGATTTATGAGATTTAATTGAACAGTGAAATTTATATGGTTAAGAAAAATATACGCGGGTTTAAAATATTAGAATTTTGGGATTTGGGCGCAAAATAAAACATTTCCAAATCGCGTCCGGGTTGGGTCCAAAAATTTGAAATTGAAATAATAAAATTTTAGGAGGGATCCAAAATTTAAAATGAAGTGTCTTATGATCAAAAAGCATACCCCCAAAACGGACACACGTACGCGCGCGTAGCCGTCCAAACTCGCCCGTTTCACTGGACGGGACGAGAACACGATGCACGGACGCTACCACAGGGTTAGGGGTGTCAAGTAGGCCAAGTTGAATATTTTTAATTTTATTTTAGATGTCAAAATTTGTTATATGCAGAAATGAATTTACCGGGTAAAATTGTACAGTAAGTAACAATCAAGCAAGATAAATGAAATAAGTGACACCCTACGCTCAAACAGTAACAGAAATTAGTAGCATTGGGCTCGGGTATTACACTGAGTCTCAATCTAATTAATCTGACTTGAATATAATTCAAGTATAAACTACAATACAACATGAATACATGAATCCGTCTATTCAATCTATATCAATCTATATTGACCGAACCGAACCATGGATATGCTTCGTCTACATGACTCTCCATTTATATCCATTCCGTTTACTGATATCATGGTTTCGGCAAGTCAACCATCTATATAACAACACAATACAATCAATACAAAAGATATCGCGGGGTTTATAAAGGGGTAAATTGGTACGGAATGTGTTAAAAGCGGCACGAGACTGTAATCTTAATACACATAACCTGAATATCTATTGCCGTTGTACCATGACTGAACTGTTCATTGTGCTCCGTATACCTTAGTTTCCGGAATAGTGGGAATCCTCTCGTATGCACAGGAATATTCTTTACCAAGCTACAAATAACAGCATTAAGATTATAATCAAATATTATTATTCATATTCTCTTTCTCTCTATTCTATCTCTACTCATCTTTGGGACTTACCGAGCGATTTTTCGCTGACGACATTCTTTTCTTCTTTCTTTGGAATGTTGTCAGGTGATTCGGACGCATTAGAGACCGAGCCCAGTACTAAGGATCTGCAGCAGTTTCCTTTTGACCCGGAGCTTTAGATACTTGTACATATTTATTTCATTTCAGTTATGCCATTGTTTAGGCATCGCTTTCTATTCATATATTTACATTTCAGTTATACTTGTAAAAAAATGTTTAATAAATAAAGTTGTTGTTCATTTATATTCCTGTCTCTTGTGTGCTTTTACTTTATATTGCTTAGATACACTTAGCGTGTTTACTTCTGAGTAAATACGTAGCGGACTTGTCGCGTCCTCTTCCCGTACACCGGGAAGCGGGACGTGACAGGTTTTGTTGGCGGCCTATGAAGGTCGGCTCTGTATGGACATGTAGGTCAGTACTGCATGGACATGCGGGTCAATTCTGCTTGAAGTCCTAAGAAATATAACACAAGAATCAGCAACTAAAAATATTCTTTACATATTTCTTGAATCTTCCAATTTCATATATCTTGAATCTGTCCTAACCCAAATTTTTCTTTCAAGATTATGGATTCTCTAAACAACACCAGTACCAATTTCAACAACACACCACCACCTCTACTGCTTACACCTACCGTTGCTGCTCCGATCAATGAGCAGATGGTATTACTTGAGGCGATCCATAGCCTCCTGGAGGGACAGCAGCAGCAGACTGCTATCTTAATGAACCGTCCAAAAGCAGAAGCATCTGGGGTAAAGCAATTCCGGGCTTTGCACCTTAAGAAATTCTCGGGAAAAGAGAGCCCTCTGGAAGCTAAGGAATGGGATCAGAGTATTGAGGATGACCTGGCAGCGGCACAAGTGCCAGAGATCGCTTGGGTTCGAGTTGCGAAGCTGCAGCTCACTGACAATGCCCGAGTCTGGTGGAAGGCGGAAGAAAGCCGTCTTGAACAACCTATCGAATGAAGGACTTTTCGCGACATGTTTGACGTGAAATACTTCCCAGAGACTGTCCGATTTGACATGGAGCAGCAGTTTATCCATCTACAATAGGGTTCGATGTGGACCAAGTCCGTAGATGAGTATGACGCTGAGTTTGCCATACTCAGTAGGTAAGATATGTCTCAATGTTCGATTTTCAATATCACATATTACACAGCTAACACAATACCTTAACAGGTTCGCGGCACATTTGATACCAATTGCTGAGATCAGATCTAGAAGATTTCAGCAAGGATTAGATTCAGAAATCCAAGCTGATTTAGCTACAAGGGATTTCCCAACCCACGAGAAGGCCCTGAAAGCTGCCCGCCGATATGAGACAGTGGTGAAGATGAAGGGTAGACCCCACTCTGCCGGAATGAAGCGACCTGCCACTCAGATGGCAGGAGGAGCCTCTTCAAGGACACAATTTGTGCCCAGGAGACCGGGAGTACCGAACAACCGGCCCAACCCGGCCTTTTGCACCTACTTCAGGAGGGATGGACATCTGGCGAAAGACTGTAGACGCGTAAAAGACCTGTGCTTAGTTCGTGGCGCATCCAATCATGGAATTGGAACATGTTCTTATAGACGCAACCCAGTTTCAACTCACAACACTTACTCGCAGCATCCAGCTATCCAGTCTCCTGCACCGCGTCTTGCACTCCCAGCTCCATCTCCACATGGACCTCATGCACAGCCAAATCGCCAATTCCATCAGGAACTGAGGAACATGCCTCAAGAGCAGAGAAACATGTCCCAAAGACAAAGGAATTTGACTCCAGCTAGGAGGAATGTACCCCGGCGTCAGGCTTTCACATTAGCAGCTGTAGAAGCCGAGACTGTAGACCAAGATAACCATGGTAATTCCCTCACATCTTCTTCAATCTTACCAAAACTTTTGCTTTCTTCCACATATTTTTCATGCACTATCAATAGTTCTATCACCAAATTGTTTTAAATCTGTTACACTTTCCTTCTATAAATTTCGAGAACGAAATTTTTATAAGGAGGGTAGAATGTAACAACCCTAACTTTTTGTACATAATTTTTCCAAAAATACATAAAGGAACACCTTAGCCTAAGCACAAGTTATAAATTAAATTTGCTTTTGAACAGCAAGAGACAACTTATAGCTCACTGGTAAAGTCTTGCACTGCTGTGATATAGCCCCTATGCTCGAATCCCCCCAGCCACATTATCTTTTTATTAAATTTTCTCTTAATCTTTTGGAAGTCCAAGGGTTTACACGTGCACTACACGTAAAATAATAATTTACACATAAAACAAACACGGGCACCGGGATATACCAAACGACAGGGACACGTGACCCCAATCCAGAGCCCCACCCTCGGAAATGGACCGGCGAGATTGCATGATGGGCCGGCGCCGCCGGGTCAATATGGGTAAAATGAAATTTTTATTGTTCCCTAACACCCCTTAGACTCCCCCTTTTAACCCTTGTCTGTTTGATTTCCCTGCACATTAACAGAGAAATTAAAATGATGCATTTATCCAAATTTTAATGCATTTTTAATTCATTCTTCATCGCCTCAAAATCCTAATTTTCCCTATAAATACCACACTCCATTTCACCGCTCCTCACTCAGAGTTTCATTACAAAAACTCTAAAAAATTCTCAAGTCCTTATAGTGTGCAAGTGGAGTTAGCAAAGGGTGAAGTTCCGGCGAAGTTCCGAGAAGATTCCGGCGACGAAACAACGTCCCGACACTTTCCCTAGCTTCCCTCTTCTCCTCTCTAATCTTGTAGCCAGTAAGTCCCCTCTCCCCCTCTCATCTTCTATTCTAAAAAGTTTCATTTCTAAAACCTGACGGAAGCGGAGTTAATCCGACTTCCGATTCGGTTTTTCTTTAAAAATTCATTTTTTCTTAAACAATAAAATACCATACTCTCATATATTGTGTAACAAACATTAAAAAACACATTAAAACAAGTTTCATCTCAAATGAATCATTTATGGAACTTTTATTGTATTTTTACGGTAAAATATCTCATACTTTATTTTCGACACAAATCAACATAATACTTGTATTACCTTTAGATAACTCACGAGATAATGACCTACCTCATCACAACACGCATCTTTGATATATCACGATGAAAGTTTGGGAATTTTAGTTATGGGATAATACGATATTACAAATAAATACCATCAACTTATAAAACCGTTTCTTTAAAAAGTGTATTAATCAATTCCTTACAATTACGCCTCTAAAACCCACTTTTAGGGACCCCGTTGGGGATGGTGCGGATTATCGCACATCCTTGGGCCTAGTAGAGCAAGATGCAGACCTTCGAAAGGAGCATTCAATCTCGATGGAATTTTAATGCGTTTTTCTTTAGAAAATGATATTTCTACAAAAATAAATAAAATTTATTTTTATTAAATATATATATATATATAACTATTATCAAAATATCTATTTTAATTATATTATATAAATATTCCAAGTTTTCTAAATCAAAGGAATCACCATTACAGGAAAATACCATTACAATTCAATACAAAATACCGATATTTCAATAAAATACCTTGTACTATGAAAACTAGGTTCTACTCAATAGAAATTTCACTTTTATAAAATATACATCTATGAAAATCCTAAAGATGATAATTAAATGCTTGAGGTGTATTTTGAAATTATATCAAAATTATTTTTACATAAAACCCCCTCAAATTATACTAAATTACAATAAGGACCCTAGTAAATATAGGTTTAAGCGGAACCAATTCTCTTGAGCCTCAGGGAGCCGAAGAATGTGGGTGCTTGCCTATCTAAGGTAGACAATCTAACAAACGGTGTTATCAATACAGTAATTGTCTTGGAAAAAGACACAAATCTTGTTGTCCATGTGCAGCAGTTACCGATAACATCAAAACTAATTCATGATTTCAAGTTCTTTTCAAAGTGTCTGATTCAGACTGAGTCTCAATTTAATCAATCTGACTTGAATATGATTCAAGTATAAACTACAATACAACATGAATACATGAATCGGTCTATTCAATCTATATCAATCTATATTGACTGAACCGAACCGTGGATATACTCCATCTACATGACTCTCCATTTATATCCATTCCGTTTACTGATATCATAGTTTCAGCAAGTCATCCATCTATATAACAATACAATACAATCAATACAAAAGACATCGCGGGGTTTATAAAGGGGTAGATTGGTACGGAATGTATTAAAAATGGCACGAGATTGTAACCTTAATACACCTAACCTGAATATCCATTGCCGTTGTACCATGGCTAAATGGTTCCTTGTGCTCCATATAGCTTAGTCTCCGGAATAATAAGACTCCTCTCGTATACACTGGCATATTCTGTACCAAGATACAAACAACAGCGTTAACATTATAATCAAACATTACTATTCATATTCTCTTTCTATCTATTCTATCTCTACTTATCTTTAGGACTTACCAAGCGATTGTTCGCTGATGACATTCCTTTCTTCTTTTGTTGGAATGTTATCAGGTGATTCGGACGCATTAGAGACCGAGCCCAGTACTGAGGATCTACAGCAGTTTGCTTTTGACCTGGAGCTTTAGATACTTGTACATATTTATTTCATTTCTGTTATGCCATTGTTTAGGCATCGCTTTCTATTCATGTATTTACATTTAAGTTGTACCTGTAAAAGAATGTTTAATAAATAAAGTTGTTGTTCATTTATATTCCTGTCTCTTGTGTACTTTTATTTTATATTGCTTAGATACGCTTAGCGTGTTTACTTCTGAGTAAATACGTAGGGGCCTCGTCGCGTCCTCTCCCCATACACCGGAAAGTGGGGCATGACTGTAGGGTGTTTTTTATAACCCCATTGTGATGGGAATACGCGCACACTTGTCAGGCGTACTATAGATTCCCCCTTCCTAGGGTAGGTTGGGGTTTATTGATTGTAGGGATCCGAATCTCCGGCAGCCGCGGACTAAGCTGCCGTTAATTACCCCTCGTCTTTGGAGTGAAGGAACCTCTGATTGACGGGTTAAACTGATCACGCGAACTCAATGTGTGATGTTGTGTTTTGAAGGGGTTTTGGATATATCGGGGACCCCGCAGAGTTTTTATTCTAACGGGGGATGGTGTTTACTCTGGAGTGCATAAAAAATGGAGGAGGAGCGTCTTAAAGACGCGTGCGTGGCACGTAGGCGCATGGTGCCTACGGGCACGTGCCTAGCGCGTAAGCGCTTGGGGCTCGCTGGTCGCGTGCGCAGCACGTGGGCGCTGGGTGCCAGCGGGTCACGTGCGCAGCATGCGACCGCGTGGCGCCCACGGGTCACGTGCGCTGCACGCGACCACTAGGCGCTGAGCGGGTCGCGTGGGGCGCACGTGGGTGCTATGGTGCCCGCAGGTCACGTGCCTTGCACGCGACCGCGGGTCACGTGCGCTGCACGCGATCGCGGGTCACGTGCGCTGCACGCGATCGCGGGGAGTGTGCACACGTGGGCGCTTTAGTGCCCGCGGGTCACATGCGTGCACATGGGCGCTTTAGTGCCCAGGGTCACGTGTGCTGCACGCTACCATTGGGCGCTTTAGCACCTACGGGTCACGTGCCATGCACACGACCGCGGGGCACCCGCAGGTCACGTGCGCGGCACGCAACCACGAGGAACACCAGCGGGTAAGGGCTTAGCCCCTAGGTTGGGAAGTTGAACTCCCAAGGGATTTTGGAGTTGAACTCCTAACAGAAATTTAATTTGTGGAGTTAAACTCCAACAGATCTAGAAAGAAGTTAAACTTCTAGGAATCTTTGGCTCTTCTTTTGAGCCTTGGATTCTCCCAACGTGAGATTTTTGGAGATGGGTCTCCTTCTTCTTCCTCTTGGTTGGCCGGTTCTTGGGGGGAAAGGGAGTGAGATTCAAAATCTCCCCTTTCAGAGATTTGATGGGAGATCCGAGCTCCCCTTGGTGGGTTTTGTGGTGAAAAACTACTTCTTTTTGAAAAAGGAAGAGTTAAACTCTTGATTTAATTCGAAAAGAGGAAGAAAATTTTAGACCCTTGAGAAAGGGGAAGGAGACACAAACCCTTATTTTTAGGGGGAATGAATTTTTTGTATCTTTTATTCATCATCATGTTACCTTATATAGACTTACACATTTAAATATAGCCCCTTGGGCTTTACAAAATGGTATTTTGCCCATCCCATGCCTCATGTGCTCATTTCTTTTGCACATAAGCCATAGGCTTTACAAAAATTTGGCTTTATGCCCATTTTGCTTACATTCATGCATAAAAAATTACATCAAATTTATTTATTACATGATTTTTATTTTGGCATGGGGGGGTTGGCCGCTTCATGTTCGGCCTCGACTCGGGCATGAGCCCACTTGATCTGGGTTAGGGCCTACCTGGTTTGGGGTTGACCTTGACTTTGACTTGGTCAACCGGGGTGCAATTTTTGACCCCAACAAAATGCCCCCCATCAATGAATGCACACCGCATGCATCAGTTGTGTGCATGAAAATGATGGATCTTGAAGTTGGACTTCGAGGTGGAATATCATTCCAGGGGTGGAGCATCATCCCGGGAGCATAATTTCGGGGATCGGAGCATAATTCCGAAGAGCGGAGCTTGATTCCAAGGGGTCAAAACATAATTCCGACGAGCGGCAGACATTCTGACCGAAGCATAATTTCGTTGCAGAGGTTGATTCCCAGGTGAAGCATAATTCCGACAGGAAAAGCAGATACTCCGAGGTGAAGCATGATTTCGACACGGAATACATTCTGAGACGAAGCATGATTTCGACACAGAGCTTGTTAATCGACTTGATTCTGAGGCGGAGCTTAATTCCGACGGGGAGGTCGTTGGTTGACTTCGAGCCAAAGCATAATTCCGACAGGGAAGGCAGATACACCGAGGCGAAGCTTGATTTCGATACGGGGTACACTCTGAGACGAAGCATGATTCCAGTGCAGGGCTTGTTGGTCGACTTGATTCCGAGGCGGAGCTTAATTCCGATGAGGAGGTCGCTGGTTGATTCCGAGCCGAAGCATAATTCCGACAGGGAAGGCAGATACACCGAGGTAAAGTTTGATTTCGACGCGGGGTACACTCTGAGACGAAGCATGATTCTGGCGCAGAGCTTGTTGATCGACTTGATTCCGAGGCGGAGCTTAATTCCGACGAGGAGGTCGCTGATTGATTCTGAGCCGAAGCATAATTCCGACAGGGAAGGCAGATACACCGAGGCGAAGCTTGATTTCGACGCGGGGTATACTCTGAGACGAAGTATGATTCTGATGCAGAGCTTGTTGGTCAACTTGATTCCGAAGCGGAGCTTAATTCCGACGGGGAGGTCGCTGGTTGATTCCGAGCCGATGCATAATTCCGACAGGGAAGGCAGATACACCGAAGCGAAGCTTAATTTCGACATGGGGTACAGTCTGAGACGAAGCATGATTCCGATGCAGAGCTTGTTGGTCGACTTGATTCCGAGGCGGAGCTTAATTTCGACGGGAAGGTCACTGGTTGATTCCGAGCCGAAGCATAATTCCGACAGGGAAAGCAGATACACCGAGGCAAAGCTTGATTTCGACGCGGGGTACACTCTGAGACGAAGCATGATTCCGACACAGAGCTTGTTGGTTTGATTTGGGTTGACATCAGTATTGCTATACTGGAATATGGTACCAGGAGCGAATCATCATCTGCCATGAGTAGATTTGGGGATTTTTGTTTTGGTTTTGCATCAACACCGCTTACACTGGAATATGGTACCAGCAGCGAATCATCATTTGCCATGAGGGGATCTCCCTCGTTTCCAGTTTAACGACTTAGGGATCATCTGTTCCCAGTTTAACGACTTAGTGGTCATCTGTTCCCAGTTTAAAGACTTAGGGGTCATCTGTTTCCAGTTTAAAGACTTAGGGGTCATCTGTTCCCAGTTTAACGACTTAGAGGTCATCTGTTCTCAGTTTAAAGATTTAGGGGTCTATTGTGCCCAGTTTAACGACTTAGAGGTCATCTGTTCCCAGTTTAATGACATAGAGGTCATCTGTTCCCAGTTTAAAGACTTAGGGGTCTATTGGATCGGAAGTTTGGAATTTTGGGGTTAGGGTCGGCATCAATGTTGCTAACACTGAAGCACAGGTGCCAGGAGCAATTCATCATTTGTCGTTCCCTGTTGGGGAGCGATGGCTTAGAAGACAAGTTTAGGTCCCTATCACCTAAGACTTTTCAATTTTATGAGCCGTAAGGGTCCCATAAAAGTATTCTCCCTACGAGTCGAAAGGATCTTATAGGTGTATTTTCTCCTTAGTAGTCGTGAGGACTCCCAAGTGTGTTCTTTTGTGAGTCATAAGGATCTCATGAAGGTGTTTTCTTACGAGTCGAGAGGATCTCGTAAGTTTGTTCTCCTCATGTATTGTGAGGACGCATGAGTGGGTCTTCCCAGATGGAGCATAATTCCAAGGACGGAGACCGGCCGTTGGACTGATGATTGCGGTGGGGTATGGGTATGATGAGAATTATTTAAGCCCGTGGATTGTATACGATAGTCAGTTCGGGGACCAACCATAGGGCTGGGAGAATTTCGGGAGATTGGATTTTGGTTGGCGTCTGTATCGCTGCATTGGAATATATATCAAGAGCGACTCATCATTCGCCGTTGGGGATTTGAGTTTTGGACGGCGTCTACATCGCTGCACTGGAATATGGTACCAGGAGCGACTCATCATTTGCCATTGGGACATTCAGAGTTTGGTTGGCGTCTGCATCGCTGCACTGGAATATGGTACCAGGAGCGACTCATCATTCGCCGTTGGATTTTATTTTTTTACCGCGATTGCTCTATCATTTCAGCTTTTCTTATCGTAAAGGTCGTAATTGCCCTATCATTTCAGCTATTTATCCGCGGCTGCCCCATTATTTCGGCTTTTTATTTTTATTTATTTTTACACATTTTTACATCTCCAGTTTAACGACTTAGAGGTCGACTTGTTCCCAGTTTAACGACGTGGTGGTCAATCGCTCCCAGTTTAACAACATAGTGGTCATCTGTTTCCAGTTTAACGACTTGGTGGTCATCTGTGCCCAGTTTAACGACTTAGAGGTCATCTGTTTCCAGTTTAACGACATGGTGGTCATCTGTTTCCAGTTTAATGACATAGAGGTCATCTGTGCCCAGTTTAATGACTTAGAGGTCATCTGACAGAGAGCTTAAAGAAGATACCCGATTGAGCAGTTGTCGAGGGTACCGCTGGAACTTGCCCTAGATGCCTCGGTGCTTCGTTGACGTTGATGGCCTTGCCCCCAGCTGGAGCCAAGAAAAGTCGTTCAAATACCGACTTGCGTTCGAAGATGGCAATTGAAAATTGTTAACCTGCAAATAGAAACATGATTTCAGTACAGGAAATCAATGTATATGTTGATTGAGTTCGCATGGATATTTAACCCGAAATATAGGAGGAGAGATTGGTCCCACCAGACGTGTCAGAACCTGTAGGGTGTTTTTCTTCACCCCATTGAGATGGGAATACGTGCGCGCTTGTCAGGCGTACTACAGATTCCCCCTTCCTAGGGTGGGCTGGGGTTTATTGATTGTGGGGATCCGAATCTCCGGCAGCCGCGGACTAAGCTATTTTTAATTACCCCTCGCCTTTGGAGCAAAGGAACCTCTGATTGACGGGTTAAACTGATCACACGAACTCAATGTGCAGTGTTGTGTTTTGAAGGGGTTTTGGATATATCGGGGGCCCACAGAGTTTTTACGGGGGTCGTGTGCATAAAAAAATGGGGGGAGAAGCGTCTTAAGACGCGTGCGTGGCACGTGGGCGCATGGTGCCCACGGGCACGTGCCTGGCGCGTGAGTGTGTGGCACTCGCTGGTCACGTGCACAGCGCGCAACCGCGAGGCCCCCACGGGTCACGTGCACTGCACGCGACCACTAGGCGTTGAGCAGGTCGTATGGGGCGTACGTGGGCGCTATGGTGCCTGCGAGTCACATGCCTTGCACGCGACCGCGGGTCATGTACGCTGCACACGATCGCGGGGCGTGCGCACACGTGGGCACTTTAGTGCCCGGGGTCACGTGCGCTGCACACGACCATTGGGCGCTTTAGCACCCGTGGGTCATGTGCGCAGCACGCGACCGCTGGGCGCCCGTGGGTCACATGCGTGGCACGCGACCGCTGGGCGCCCGTGGGTCATGTGCGCGGCACGCGACCATGAGGAACACCAGCGGGAAGGCGCTTAGCCCCTAGGTTGGGGAGTTAAACTTCCAAGGGGTTTTGGAATTGAACTCCTAACAGAAATTTAATTTATAGAGTTAAACTCCAACAGATCTAGAAAGGAGTTAAACTCCTAAGAATCTTTGGCTCTTCTTTTGAGCCTTATATCCTCCCAACGTGAGATTTTTGGAGATGGGTCTCCTTCTTCTTTCTCTTGGTTGGCCGGATCTTGGGGTAAAGGGGAATGAGATTCAAAATCTCCCCTTTCAGAGATTTGATGGGAGATCCGAGCTCCCCTTGGTGGGTTTTGTGATGAAAAACTACTTCTTTTTGAAAAAGGAAAAGATAAACTCTTGATTTAATTCGAAAAAAGGAAGAAGGTTTTAGACCCTTGAGAAAGGGGAAGGAGGCACAAACCCTTGTTTTTTTTTTGGGGAATGAATTTTTTGTATCTTTTATTCATCATCATGTTGCCTTATATAGGCTTACACATTTACATATAGCCCATTGGGCTTTACAAAATGGCATTTTGCCCATCCCATGCCTCATGTGCTCATTTCTTTTGCACATAAGCCATGGGCTTTACAAAAATTTGGCTTTATGCCCATTTTGCTTACATTCATGCATCAAAATTATATCAAACTTATTTATTACATGATTTTTATTTTGGCATGGGGGAAGCTGGCCGCTTCATGTTCGGGCTCGACTCGGGCATGAGCCCACTTGATCTAGGCTTGGGCCCATCTGGCTTGGGATTGACCTTGACTTTGAATTGGTCAACCGGGGTGCAATTTTTGATCCCAACAGTGACAACTGGGAGGCCTCGAGTGGGGTACCCACCCCCGAAGGCCACCACGAGGTGGCCCCTAAGGGAAGGCAAACTCGAAAGCATCCTTTTAGGGTGCTCTTGGGTCACCACCACCCAAGGCCACCTTGTGGTGGTCTTGGGGGATGGGCCCGGCCTTTGGTCCCCATGGGTATCCCTGGGGTTCCCATGCTCCATCCCGCAGCTTCTCGGTTCAAACCGTGAGCCCGCGGGGTGTGCAAACATATCAAAACATCAATTTTTAGAATTGTTTTTGTCGGCAGTTCGTGCGTGACAAAAACGACGGATTTCTAATATCGCTACGAGTTATCTAAAGCTTATGGAGTGGCTCTGATACTATGTTAGGCGGTGTCGCACACACTACTGGGTCCGTAGAGAGGCGGAATTTTCAAAAACAATTTTTAAGACTTGCAACACCGACTAATTCAAAGATCTATCGTAAGCCTTAAATAACAAAAACTTGCAAAGGTATTAATCTACTATGAAGTAATTATACCTATATGAACCAAGTCCTTCGGGTCTTATTTTCCTCTTCTTAAGCTCCTTGTCCGTCGGGATCGAGCTTGGCCGTCGGTCTCCTCGTATCGAAGACGATCCATCCGAGAGTTTATGGTTCAAGCTCCAACCTCAAACTTGAGGTAACTAAAATACCTCGTTTGCTAATCTAGGTAGCTTAGAAGATGTAGAGTGTTAATTGAATTGGATTGTCTCACAAAACCATGGATTCTCAACTCATGAGAGGGTTATGGTTTTGGAAAGAAGAAGAGAGCAAAGGAAGAAAGAGAAAGCTAAGTGTATATTGAAACTAGCATGTGAAGAATGGCTAAGTCTTGGAAAATATCAAGCATGCAATATTTCCATAGAATATTGCAACCATGCTTGAATAGTTAGAACAAATGAATAAATAAAACCAAGTATCCATGCTTCAACCATACTTAAATACACCTCATCTCTCCACCTCATTATCTATTTAAATAAATAGATTTAAAACAAATAAAGTGTCTTCTTCTAGAAGCATTCTAGTGAAAGTACTAGAATACCCCCACCGTATATGCATACCCGTATTCATACTACAAAAAATACGAATACCAAGAGATAAAATAATCCAATAGTATAATACTAGAATGCGACTTAATCCTAAGCCCGCTAGTATTATCCGTCCGAACAAAATACGTGTAGCGAGTACACGTATATGATCGAAACCCTGCACGTAAAACTATAAGAGCTCTACATCGATTTGCCTGAACCAGGGAAACCCTCTGTGTGGGACTCTAAAGACTCGATAGTACGCTGGCAGCGGGTTTAACCACAAGCACATCAGCAGCATTAGCTGTACGTAATGGCTATCCAGGTACCTATCGAAAAGAAGGCCGACAAGCAAACTCATCCGAACTTCTACTGAGCCTATCCGTGAGAATCTCCGTACAGTCCAGTCTGTTCGTCTGAGAGTATCGCATGCCGGGTCTAGGGGGTGGAAAACGTCAGACCCCTAATAACCTGACAAGTCATGCTGATATGGCTCAAGACCATCCGAGAATCTACTGATCTACCTATCGGTAATTCTCAATCCGCTCTGGCCAGGGACTTATGGTGTTGACAAATTGAACGCGGCATCGACTCCCTATACCGGGAGAGATAAATCCCCGACAATCGCTCACTGCCTCCATGTGGCTCGGAACTGTACCCAACTAAAACCTGTTTGCATAACTCAGTAGAGCCATGGTAGGGTAGTAATCAAAGCACAGTGGGAACTCACACGAGACAAATGACGACCTCAGGTCGACAAACTAGCCGCACTCATATCACCAGAGAACTGCTATCTGACGATTGGTATAATACCATCTAGCCAGTTCTCGGTGAGTCGGTCCAGTGTACTCATCCCTAGTGAGCACCTGTATACGATCTTAGGTGCCAAAGACCAATAGCTGTAGAACCAACCATCACCTCTCGTCGGGGTCTCGAAACGCATACACCAGTCTACTCCAGAGTATCAATGCCCTGTCTCGATACTCCCACGACTATGGACATTTAAGGATGTGCTTATCGACTACCCATCTCTCACAAGTATGATTGTCATCACAACGCTGGTAGTCAAACAATGAGCATATGGGCTTTATCAACATGTATAAATGATACGTAATAATAAGTAAAACATATGCATATGTTAAGATAAAGACAAACCAAATAGCACACTATCATATCGAGAAAGATTGTTCTATACATACATATGTCCAAGCATCCACATGTATACATATTCAATAATGGCCTATAGGGTATACATATCCAACATACCTATCAAGCAGGTCTCAACTGCAACAAACTATTGAGTATAATTATCACCATTAAGTTTTGTCGATACCATCGGAATAAAATCAGCCGAGGTAAATAAACTTCGTCTATTGCCCGATATCATTGACATGATTCCAACAGTAAGGATCAACCATAACCACAACCAACAATGACCAGCGACGAACAACGATCAACAACCAATAATAAATAATGACTAACAACCAACGATAATCAAATTAACATCCTCATCAACATACGACATTCAACAACCAACGAAAAAGTCTGGATAATATTGTGTGAATCCAGATCAGATCTGAACCAGATCATAAATACGATATGGTGATGCAGGATGCAGTGGTGACTGGTGATGCGATGGTGATGCAGCGTGGTGCAAGATCTAGTGCGATCTGGTACGGTGGTGCAAGATCTGGTGCGATGGTGCGCGATCTGGTGCGATGGTGCGCAATCTGGAGCGGGGGTGCGATCTGGTGAGGCGGTGCTATCTAGTGCACCGGTGGTGCGGTGATCTAGTGCGGCGGTGCGTCTGGTGCGGTGGTGCAATCCGGTGCAGTGATCCGGTGTGGTAGTGCGAGATCCGGTGCGGTGGTGCGTGCTGATAAGGATCTGGAGGCGAGGATTGGTATGGTGGTGCGGCTAGGGTTTGATAGTGGAGGTTGGCGACGGCTAGGGTTTGGTGTTGGCGGTGGTTAGGGTTTGGCAAAACATGGCTCTGATACTATAATAAGGAATTTGAGAAAAAATAGAATTCTTTTTATTAGAAAATTCATGGAGGAATACAAATAAATTTATACTAGATTTTACGGATACGGATTTGGATCTAATATCAAAACCTCAACTAATTTATCACACATTATCTCTAACAAAATGTAAATATTGCTTTTGTTTCCAAGTGCTTGGAGACCGGAGATATTCTGAAATGTATTGAGTACATCATTTAGAGCCATCGCCGATTTCGCATCATTTTTTCCAAAAACGAAAACATCATCGGCATAAAGAATATGAGAAATACCAAGAGAGCTCCTATCAATAGTGATAATTTTTTTGGAATCCACATTTTCTTGCAAAAGTTGAGAAAATGAAACCATCGCCAACGTGAATAAATAAGGTGAAAAAAGATTGTCTTGCCGAAGACCCGAAATCGAACCAAAATAACCATCATGAGAGTCACTCAAGTTTACCGAATAAATGGTTTATATATACGCACGGATCCATTTGATCCATATTGAAGGAAAGCCCTTTGATCCATAATATGTAAAAGAAAATCTCTTTTAACGGAATCAAATGTTTTGTGCAAATCGATTTTTGCATAAAACCCTTTCTTTGCATTCCGTTGGTGAAAATTATGAATCAAATCAAAAGTAAGAATAATATTATCTTCAATTTTTCTACCTTGAAAGAAGGTAATTTGGGTAGAGCGAATGAGATGTGGAATAATAGACTTGAGTCTAGATGCAAGAATTTTAGCGATAAATCTATAAATGCTATTACAAAGCAAGATTGCCCAAAGGAAAACGGATTCTTTATTTTTGGAATGAGAGAAATCAATGTGGAATTAGCACATCCTGGTAGTTCGAGATATTAAAAAAGAAAAGAATAGATTTAGTATCCAAACCTCCATTTTGAATCTTTTTATGATGAAAGTTTGATATGTAAAATATTACATCATTTAGATTATCTTATAGTTTTTTACATTTGATGTGGATCACAAAAAATAAGAACGGCTGAAAACTAAACAAGTTTGCACACGGAATGGGAGGCAAAATGAAAAAATCTATGTTTGTTTGCTTTCCTTATGAAGTTTTGTATGCAAAATGGTATTTATAAGTTTATATATTTGTAAATCCAACATTTTCAATTTGCTAGCAGAACCTTTTTGAAAGATTGGGTCCCAGATTTGTCAAATTGTAGAAGACACCCTCGTTGAAAAGATTGAAAGAGTTCGATGGGTCCCGCCAGAAACAGCTACACATCAACCCATTTAGGGGCTTGTCAATAAATGATAGTGGATCGAGGGGCATATGAATAATTATCCTTTTTTCCTGGCTCCCACACATCACACGTACACACTCACGCACTCACTACCCATGAATTTGTCTCGCGTTGTAACCACTTCATCTCTTGGGTTCATGTGGTTCGAACCTCACAATTTTTCCAAAAAGAAAGTGCCCGTACCAACTGCGCTGTTGCTTATTGATAATTATCATATTTATTTGAGTAAAGATTTTGCGAGGTAAGAAATTTATTCAAGCACTGTTCATTTATGTTATTGAACAATTCTTAGCATGGTCTTGTTAGTGAGTTTGAGCTAAACCTTAGAACTTTTCCGAGCTGCTTACAACATAGCAACATATAAATATATAATGAAACCGTTAAACTTTATCTTCCATAGACTTCACGGTGGAAATTAAAGTTAAGCTTGTTCATATCTTGAATGGTTTAAAATTTTAATGTTGTTAGCATTCTAAGTTGTTTTGTAACATATAATAATCGCTATTTTTAATCGTTAATCCATACTAAATGACCTATAAACGAGTTTCGATCTATAATCGAGCCAATATCCAACATATACTATGGTCATTTCCTTTTATTTTATCTAATTGGATTTTATTTGTACTCAAGGTTAACTCCTTTAATTGTTGAACAAGGTCGAATGAGTTTTTATCGATCCAATCGTAAGCGGAGGTTTTCAGTTTTAAGCCTCTTTTTGTGGACAACTCTAATTGATTTTCAAGGAAAGGTGCGGATTATATATCTATTTTCACAAAGATAGATTAGAACCGTCAACTAGAATAAAAAGAGAATAATGTAGGATAAAGGTACTAGGAGTTATTTCCTCATTCAGCTGTGATCCAAGGTGGACAACCCTCTACCATTTTTGGGACAATTGATCGGGCGTTCTCCATCGTCATATTCATTGTCTACTATGTAGTTACACTGAATTTCATGACCCTAACACATTTTCATCGTTAACTTACTGGGTGTAAAACCAACGGTTTTATGATAATAGAACAATTTTACATCGGCAAATCAACGGTGAAGAGATTTCAGAATCACATGAAATTTGGTGTAACTGCATCCTAGACGATGAATATGAAAATGGAGAATGCCCCGATCATCGGAGAAAACGTCGAAAGGTTTTTATATTTTGGACGTCACAGGAACAAGTTCTGTTATTGGGCCTTTTGTCCTCCCTTGATCTGGTCTAAAAATCGTTTTATGTCCAAGCATGCATCATCAGTAAGAAAAAGCTGGGCCATTATTGGTCTTCTTAGGTCCACTTTAAGACCCGTAATCATTTAGTCTTTTATACAGTTGGGCCTTCTCAGCCCACCATTCTAACAGAAGGGATAAGAAAGGTTATATAGACCATGTTCACAAATTTGTGATTTGGCAATAATTCGGCGAGGTCGAAAATTTGGATTCGGAGAACTATTCGGAAAAAATCGGTAGGTATTCGGGAAAGATTCGGTAAGTGTTCGGGAAATGTTCGGGAAGGATTTCGAACAAAAAATTAATATATGAGACGCTAGATTTTGATTTCGTGAATTATTTGCAGTTTTTTGAATTATTCGCGAATAATTCGGCAATAATATGGTGCGTTCGATGATGGCGAATAATTCGCAGATTTAATCGGCAGTCACATAATTCACGAATTATTCGCGAATTCACCGAATGATTCGCTAATTATGTGACTATGATATAGACTATCAAATTATACATTTATATCCCAAAAAAAAACAAAATTAAATTAAATTAAATCCATTGAACATGAATGGAAAGAAGCTAAACTAACAAAGGACCTTTCAAATTAATTCGATGTTTATCATTTTATAGAAATGACATGTATAGGCACAATCTTAATATCTTTGTCACATGTAAAACCTTTATCGGTAACGAATGGATTGATAAGATCAAAGCATGATTACAAAACGACTTGGCTTTACACCGCAGATTAAATTGGATTATTCCTTATATATTATGACCGTTTTCTTTCCCTATTTTGATGCAAGAAGATGTAAATATTAGTCATCATTCACCCACATGCATATCACCATTCGAAGCTAGGAGTGACAAAGCACCGCACCTCATCTTCCAAAGTGCCAAGTATCTAGACAACAAGAAAGCTTATTACTTGTGAGAATGGATCATTTCCTTAATCGAGCAAGTTGGCAAAAGGCATCACAGAATGATTAAGCAATAACTTGCTAAAAGCAAAGGCCTTTGCTTAATTGGACTTGGCATGAGCCACTTTATGTAAGCAGTGACTTCATAGTTTAGGATTTAATTAGGTAGGTAATTAGCCATTAGATTTAGATATTCTTCCAAGAACCATCCACTCACTTGCTGGGTCATTTCCTTAAGCAAAATGTGTTGTGCCAAATTTGGAAGAATGTGTGCTCATATTGGTAGCATTTGAATAGGAATTCAACTGAGACTGGGGGCGGGGCTTGAACATGATTATATGGTACTTAGGACCAAAAATGATTAATTTCACTACATTTTAGCCTAACCTTGCTAGTTGCTACGTACTCAAATGTTCCAACCTTCTAGAGCTCGCATCTGTTCCCAATGGGCAATTGATGTCTATACTTAATCAATAAACATGTTAACAGTTGTCGGTTAAAATAGCATATTCATTTGCTCTGTGACTGGCATTTCTCATGCCACATACGTGAGAGAAGCCCTGTGTATGTTTAAAATGGATCATGGGACATCAAAAAGTAAATATTTCATATTCAGACGCAGCATTGCATCTTGATTTTGGTCCATTTATAGGAATCGATCGTGTCTTTGAGGTAAGGTATCGGTCAAGCAAAACATAAATATCGAATCTGATTCAAAAGTTTAAATTTGTTGATGTTATCCAAATTTCTTTGCTTCTCATCCCAAATTTTTTTTTTAACCATTTCAATATAGGAAGGAGCATGGAGAACGAATGGAAAGAGAAGACCAAGGAGAACACTATTCCTTTCTAAATTCCACACGTTTAAAATGCAAAAACTGAAAGCACTCCATCTCAAGCATATTCCTAAATCCATGTGCCTATCTCTTCACGAACCTCTTATCCAATAGAGTCCCATTGTTAATGCACACAAGCCTAAACATAAGTTTTATCCTTAATTCTCCATTAAATTAAATCTATGCGAGGGTGTTAATCGTAAGTCATTTGAAAATACTATTCCGGGATTTGAAAATTAATGTTAGTCCGGTGTTATTTAAAATTGGAATTTGCTTAATAGTTTAAGTCAAAACGAACATTTTAGAGTGTGAGAATTTAGATTTCAGAATTTATCATTCAACTTATAATACAAAAATGAAAAAACCAATCAATTTTAAAATCACCATGTACCCCTGGGTTTTCTGAAATACTATAGTATACATAATATATCAAAATTTAAATAAACCGTCTCACCAGACATTGCCGCCACTGGCAGTCGCCACCAATAATCGGACATCGATCGCTGCTGCCACGCCCCTGACTGTCCCCGCCGCCGCCGTCGGCCGATCGTCCCCAGCCACCGTCACCGGTCGACCCCATTCGTCGCCACCATCGCTGCCGCCGACGAACGTCGTCGTGGCACCATGGTTGCCGCCGCCCGCCGCTCATCACCTATCACTGTCGCCATCGTCGTTGCTGTCGACCGCCACTCTTTGCCGATCGCCGCCATCATCACCGCCGCCGATCGCCGTCTCTGACCGCCGCCACCATCGTCGCCGCAGATCGCCGTCTCCGACCATCGACCGGCCATCTTCGTCACCGGTCAACGGTCGCCTTTTCCCATCACCAGTCATCCTCCGCCATCGATCGACGTCCGTCGAACTTCTGTCAATTGGATGCCGGCTAATACCCACTATTAAATGTATTGTCTTAAATTACATATGGATTTTGAAATCAACTGACTAGCATTTTGAATAGAAAAGTATTTTATCAAAATGACGGTCATTTCATTTACAAATTCTGGATTCTAAAATTATTTGAGACCAACACTCCCTAAGTTATTCCTAATAGGAATCTACAGGGATGCAAATGGATTCTGCCGAGCGGGCTCTGTATCCATGTTCATATTTTTTCTATCAGGAACGGATAGTTATTTTCATTGCCGGTGCCAATCCAAATCCGTATCCACATCTTTCAAACCCATCTGAACGGTCGGTATTCATCATCTTCATCTTTATCATCTAAGACGTGGATACACCAAATTTCATGTGATTTTACCACTTTTTCATTCTTGAACTAGCAATGTGAAAGTTCTATCGGCAGTAAACCATTAATTTCGCATCCACTGAATCAACGGTGAAAAATGGTGGAATCATGTGAATTTTGGAGTATCCACATGTTTGACGATAATATTGATGATAATGATGGATGCCGATTGTCGGAAAAATTAGTGGACAGTATGTTTTTCTCAATGCCGATGAAGAAATCCCGGGCCTCTTTTTTACATTATTCTCAGATTAAACTCAAAATCAAAGTTGTGCGCTAGTTTTCAACTTAAATGAAAACCTTTGGTATCTTGTGAATACTTTGGAAAAAGATTCGATGAACACGTGGTTCTCACGTCCACGCCTCTCCGCACCCGCCGACTCTGTGGTATATTTTCTAAAAACTCCACTAACCAACCAATTCATGCGTCCACGTGGCATCAACCCAAACCTATCATGCCAATGGGTTGATGTAAAATAACTCAAGAAATTCCACAAGTCTTAAAAAAAATACATCCTTACAAACAATTATATATAGGCCGAATCATCAATAAAATTCAAGTCTTAAAGAGATTTGGCCCATCTTATCTTTTATACCCATGCATTTATTATAGTTTTTTCAATATGGTACCATTTTAATTCACACATTTCGACAACACTGTTATAAGCCACCGTGTGTGCTTGGAAGAGCAAGAACAGGTCTCCAATTATCATGCATTCGTCACCCAGGACGTTGTTAAAGACCAGAGAGAGACTGGTCCTACGCGGACCTCAAACCTGGTTTGGTCACCAGTTTCCTCATGCTTCACACAACCAACCCCAAATAAATCCCAATTAGTTTTGACCCACAAAAATTACTAACAAACAAAAAGAAGAAGCAAAAAGAGAAGAAGCAACGAATAGGTCTCCTCTCCTCAGTTGCCACAAGCTCGCTCACTCCTCATGTACACACACATATTAGTTGACCCACGACTCTTCTACCCTTTCTCCAAAAATTCCACCAATCTCACCTCTTCCCACAACTCCAACGCAACTTCCAACCCCCCACCCTCACATTATATATACACCCCCCTCATCCTTCTCACACTCTTCACTCACAACACACAGCTATATATCCTTGCTTCTCCAAAAACTTTTCATTGCTCGATCAGCAAATCAATACTCCTCCAACACTCTGATAATCAGACTGCTATGGCCACTGCGACGGAAACGGCACAGGCAGCCCTCGGCTCGATCTCCCCGCCGCTCCTATCCGAGACGAGCGACGAGGAGACCCCCCACCCGAAGCGGAAACGCTCCAAGCGTCCCCGCCAGCCCACCGAAGAGGAATACCTGGCCCTATGCCTTGTCATGCTTGCAAGGGGAGAGCCCGGACACCGGTTCCCCGTCCCCGCGACGGCGAAAACACTGGATTACAAGTGTTCCGTGTGCGGGAAGGCGTTTAACTCGTACCAAGCGCTAGGGGGACACAAGGCGAGCCATAGGAAGCCCCCGGAAGAGCACTCTGCTGTTTCTGCGGCTTCTCTATCCATAACTGGAACTGGAACCGGAACCGGAACCGGAACTGGAAGGATACACAAGTGTTCGATATGTTTCAAGACGTTTGCGTCCGGACAGGCGTTAGGAGGGCACAAACGACGCCATTACGACGGCGGGAACAGCGCCGGGAGCGGAGTTACGAGCTCGAGCCATAAAGGGTTCGACCTCGATCTAAACCTGCCGGCGATGCCGGAGTTCGGGTTCAGGTGTGGTGGGGTTGAGGAGGAGGAGGTGCAGAGCCCTCTTGCGTTTAAGAAGCCTATGTTTCTCATACCTGCGTAGCTGAATTAATTAATAAATCACGGCTTAATTGATTAGGAATTTGTTTTTTTTATAAATTATGTTTTTGTGTATGTAGAGAGAATTATTTGTTCTTTGTAAAGCTTAGCTGATTCGATTCTTTGATTTTGTGGGAATTTTACTTTAATGGAAGAAGGTGTTTTAGATTGAAATTGTTGAGTACAGTGTTTGCATTTCTGTTTCTCAAGAAAAGTGGTTGTGCCGAAGAAGAAGGTATCTTATTAGTGTATTCCACATGTCATGCATGATTTGCGCTTGCGCCGCAGAAAAAAAATTAAGCAAAATATAACTAATTATATTATAAATTTATTTTATTGATTTAATTTCAATTCTTAAGCAATGATTAGGAGAACTAAAAATTGGGGTCCAAATCATCCTGCTTTGTTTTTCCTTCCTGCTATGCACGGTCGGCAAAACAGAAACTCCCATCGGGTCAGAGAGCGGAATCCGAAGGCCGAGACTTACAGAGAGCAGGATACAACCTAATCCTGTATTTTATTAATTTTAAAAGATGGTTTCGATGACGAGGATAACGATGATGATGGCTTCTTGTATTTATCGTATACCTTTTGTTATCATGCTCGTTTTTTCTTTCTATTTTGCAGCCAGGCTTTGAGTATTGGATTGATCCTTGGGACCGTGTCTGATTTGGATTGAATTTGGGGCCCCAAGTAATTAAAAGAGGTTGGAATGAGTTTGCAAAGAATCGTACAAGTCGACGGCTAAAGACTTGGTGCCGTTCAAAATAAGTTATGTTCACACATTTTTAATTGCAAACCAACCCATTTGGAAACTGATTAGCTTAGCCAGCTCATTAGTTTCCACTCTTTATTAGTTGGCATCATGTGCTTTTGCTTCCCATGGCCGACTGTTTCTAGCAATCATTCCTCAATATTACTTAAGAAATTAAAGATAATTATCATATAAAATTATCGGATAATTTGAAAAGCGGTTACAAAAGTTTAAATAAGTTTATTACAACATAAGGAAAAAACCTCTTTCGATATTAAGATAAAACTTAATGAAATTCATAGCCTTTTTAACATAATCCAAAATAATTCAAAAATGTAATAATAGATAATGGGAATTGAGGGAATTGACACTACTACAATAAGGGGTTGCTCCTACGGCTACAGGAATCCGTAGGGGCAACGTTTTATTACGTCTATGGATTAATCCGTAGGTACCCATGGCTGTCCCTACGGTGCCTTATGAATTAATTTAAAAATATTAAAACGTAATTTGTTATTTGGTCCTACGGAACCGCAAAAGAAGGTCTTACGGTTTAATTCGTAGGGGCATATATGGGTTATTTATAAAAAAATAAAGCCCAGAAATTTTCTCGTTCCCAAAATTTCCTCGCTCTCAGTTGTCTCCCGCGCGCGCCTTTTCGCCACCGCACTCTCGTACGCGCCTCGTCGTCGTCGACATCATCGTCGACTTCCTCGCCGACCGATCTCCCTCTTGCGTCGTCGGGACAATAGAATCGCCGGGTTAAGATTAGTTAATTTCATTTTTTAACTTTTAATTATGCATTTATTTGTGTTATTGTTGATTATTTGGTTGCTACTAGGACTTAGAGTTAGGGTTTGGTATAGGGTTTGAGCTAGAGTTAGGGTTAATTAGGTAGGGTTAGGGTTCGGTGTAGGGTTAGGGTTCGGTTCAGGAATAGGGTTAGGGTTCAGTTTAGGGTTGGGGTTTTGTTTAGTTCAGGTTCAGGATCAGGGTTAGGGTTAATTAGTTAGGGTTAGGGTTAGGGTTCACTTTAGGGTTAGGGTTCGGTTCAGGATTAGGGTTAGAGGTTAGGGTTAATTTGGGTTAATTAGGTAAAATAGAGCGTATTTGTGTTAGGGTGTTGATTATGCTTAATTGGGTTAATTAGTGATAATTTGAAGGGTTAGGGTGTTGATTGGGGTTAATTTGGGTTAATTGGGTTAAGTTTGGGTTAATTATGGATAATTTGTGTTAGAGTGACGATTAGGGTTAATTGGGGTTAATTAGGTTAATTTTGGTTAATTAAGATTAGGTTTTAGGATGCACTAGTTTCTTCAGTAGGATACTCGATGATAACGCAAATGTACAATTTTATCGTAAACGCAAGAAAAATTTACCCTAAACTTGAAAGTTCGAACCCTTAATAACGAAACGTAAACATAAAACTTATTCATGTTAAATGTTCAAGTTAAAACCAATATATGATACTCGATAATATGAAACTTTCATATTCTCATCGATACTCATATGTGAAAATCAAAGCGCGACTTAGTACCCGTCTATCAGTTAACATACGTTCGATATTCGTTGTGATATCAGTTAACATGCAATCAAAGGTCCGATACAATAGGAACGAGCTGAAAATCGACTGCTATTCCCTATGAATGACGACCCCCGAGACAGAGAGAGCGGCTCTCCTACATATTCCGGCCTTTGCTAGAGTCGACGTAGATACATGGCCTCTCTTGTGTCAAGATTTTGACTCTCAGTCCAAACGAGTTTGTAATTTAAATTTAATTCATTATTTAGTATATAATTTTTTTTGTTGCTTAATTAGAAAACTAAATCCGAATGTGTTCTGCAGAATCAAGCCGATCAAAATAAAGAGAATAGGAAGTCGGTGAAGAGAGGTCGCCCCGGTTATACAGGTGGGTCGAGGAATATTACTCGTACCATGGAAAAATCGGTAAATTACAATAGATCTATTCTGATATAATGTAATATTAAGAGTTATTTTATAATATATGTAAATTTTTTGTGAATTGCAGAGAGCTCAGACCCTAGCACAAGGTGGTACACCGAGCGTGCTGACCGCGTATCTTGCCGTCCACGGCACCTCGACTGATTTCGCCACGGGCGAGCTTCGATTCCCTGACACCGCTACCTAAGAGTATTGCGTACGCGTTAATATTTATTCTAACAGGTTTGAAATGTTCAAATTTAAATGATATACTTGTATTTTAATGGTTAATGCGGGTGTAGGAGCGGGTGATGGAGCAGGCGGAGGCATCGGGGATCGATTTTACTGGACAAACCGATCCGATACTGCTGACCTCAGTCCTAGACGCTGCACACGGAGAGCACCACGGAGGTTGGGAGAGAGGCCCGGGATTGGGTCTTAGTAGGGCCCATATGAGGTTGGACTCCACTCCAGCGGTTACTTCCCCTCCCCCTTCCCCCGTGAGTGACGTCTAGAGCATGATGTTGCCGCTTTGAAGACTACCGTTGAGGAGTTGAAGGAGATGTTGGTACGTATACTACTTAATAGTAAAATATTATATCACATTATAGATAATAACATATCTAATATTAGTAGCCTGAGCTTATTTGGTTGTACACGTAATTTTGATTAATCATACTTATATATAACTGTCTAATTAAAATAAACTACGGTTTTCCAAACTAGATATCCAAACGAGACCTAAGTCCCTAAGTATTCTTAGATTGGGGTTTCGCAATAACCTGATAATGTTACGAATTCGACTAAAATCTAATACACAGTTCTTACTCGTTTATTACACACAAAATTGAACAGATGCGACAGGCTGCTTCGGCTGCGGCTCCGCAAGCCACTACATCGGCTGCGGTTGCGCAGACCACTCCTGCAGCTCCACAGCCCGCTCAGATTCCCGCACAGTCTGCTCCTTCATTGGTCGAGTTTTTGACAACTCAGGGCTGCACACAGGAGCAGATGCGTTAGATTACGGCGTTTATCAGAGATAGAGGAGCTGGACCGAGTTAGGGTAGCTTTTTTTATATTTTAAGTATACATGTACTTATATGATACATATTGTATATATTGATATTGTTTGCGTGTTCACGATGATTTAGATTGATATCGTATTCTGTTTGTTTATTTCTTTTATATATCATGCGTGAGATGTTGATTATGAATACTGTAGTATTTGGTTATATGATGTATGCATTATTGTGCATAGGGCGGGGGAAAAACAGGAAGCCCATTTAAAAAAAAGCATGATATTTTGTCCTTACGGATTAATCCGTAGGGCCAACTGTTGCACCTACGAATTACTCCGTAGGTCCAAAGGTTTCCCCTACACAGTTTGACGCAGGGATAAAATATCAGGATTCCTGATATTTTGCTCTTATGAACTCAGTAACGGAGGGTAAAACTTACCCCTACGCATTTATCCGTAGAGGCATTCATCAGGACCTATGGATGTATCCGTAGGGGCATTTACTGGACCTACGAATAACTCCGTAATGGCATTTTCAGGCCCCATGAAATAATCCGTAGGGACAAGTATTTTATTTCATAAACCAATAAATTAAATAAATATTTTGTCCCTACGATGTAAGCTGTAGGGGATGATGTCCCTACGGAGAAAAGCGTAGGAGCAAGTATTACTCCGTAGGGGTATGTTCAGGACGAAGACTTGCACCTGCGGCCTTTGCACCCACTGTGTATTTTTGTGCCCCTATATTCGTAGGAGCAGTGTTTTGCCTCTACGGCTTTATCCGCAGGGACAACCCCTTAGTTTAGTAGTGTGAACCCAAGCCCTATATTTATTTGTTTAAGACATGCATAAACATATGTAATACATTTCCAAGTATCCCGACATATGTTTATAATTGATATTAGTCTCTTTTTGTTTTAAATTTCTGCGGAGGCACATGTCCTTAAACCAGGCCACCGAGACCCTTTTGGCCTAAAATCGACCCCAATATACTCTACTAATCCCTTCAAGCAACTCAATTCATTCCCCCCGCCCTCTTTTTTTGGCACCAGCCCTTAAGCCCTAACTTAAGTACACACCACACACAAGCACTTTGGCATCGGCTCGTAAGCCCTAACCTAAGCACATGCCTCACCCACGCACACCACACACAAGCATACACGCACCCAGGGGACCCACGAATTTGCCCTGAAATCGTTAATTTATGGCTATTTCTCTTCTTAGGATTTATGGCTACTACTCTTCTTAGGATTCGAACCCCGCATTCTCTCCAAGTAGGGGAGTGCCCATACCGACTGAGCCGGTGCTTATTGGAATCATTCACAGTAGGAGGCATAAGTCACATCGAAAGTAGCTCAAGTTTCTATTAGCTATTATGTAAATTAGTAATACGATCTTCCCAAAGTAAGTAATAATCATAATACACAATCACTTGCTCCCTTAAGTTTTCGCGTAAATTAAGCGGTTATCAAAATCCAATTCGTCATTAAATTTATTAAAGAAAAGGAGTAAAAGAATAGGAAATCTTCCTGGTCATCATCTTCCACATGTAAAAACAATGCTCTTCTTTTTAAAAAGCCAAAAAACGGGGGTCAGATGATACAAAACAATTGTCAGGCCATCATTCACTGGCTATCGACACAGTTTTGATGAAATGCAAGGCTCAAATGCAAAACTCATGTGAACTCCATTTGCATTGCAACTTGGACTTGGAGACTCAATTTAGAGAGAGAGAGAGAGAGAGAGAGAGAGAGATGGGGACCTAATCAACCACAACAATAAGGGCAACACGCAATATGAAGATGAATATGCAAATATTGCACAAAGTCCATGTCTAGCTAATTAAATGCCACACATTATATCGTTCGGTGCATTACATAAACGTGTGGTGTTAGATAGAGATGAAGGTGAGGCCGCACCCACTCACTCAAAATGATCACCCAAGACTAGCTACTAATAATTTCTAATTTTGGTTTTGATTTTGATTACTCGAAGTGGCACTCACGTTGCTTAACTAAGATTTTTTTTATATTTATTTTAAGGAGGAGTTGAACAACTCAACTCGTCTCTCTTTTACAAGTGGGGTCACTTGATCCTCATCTCAACTAGCATCTGTGATAAATCACAATTAATTGATAAACCAACTGTTAGCAACCCCTAGCTATAATGATTAGGGAAAGAGCAGAACGATCTTCCCTTCATATAGGTTTTACCTGCAAAGGATTATCATCACGTTTGAGGCATTATTGGCTGATTTAATTAGCAAATTGCAAGGAATGAAATGCTCAATAAACTTGCATAAATGAACTATTATTCATATGAATGGTCGGCTAAGAAACCGATATATTACATTTAGATTAAATACCTTTTTAGCCGCATTTGCAAGGCACATATGTAACTACTACAAACCTATCATATTGGGATGTTTCGGACCATCTCAAGCATTTTGGACGCTGACCTTTAAAGTGGTGTCAAAAAAAAAAAACCATTTGGGACGGCATGGTCCGTCCCAAAACGTTGGGATTGCTTTGGCTGTCCCAAAAAATGATTAGGACGTCTTGTGATGCCCCGAATCAAAATATTTGGGACGGTCCAAGCCGTCCTAAAATTATTTGGTCTTTGTAGAGAAAAAAAATTGGAACGGTCCGAGCACGGTCCGAGCCGTTCCAAATTTATGAATTTTGATTTTTTTAAAATATGCAAAAATTTAAAAAAAGACGTGTGCGCATGCAATACAATCGCATAACAATATAATTCTCGTATCGATACAAATGACAGGCACAAATAAATTAACAACAATAAAATCCGGTGCGCATATACAGTCAACAACAATAACAATATCAACAACAACAGCATCAACCATAACGACATCAACAATATTATTAACCACAACAACAATTTCAACAACATCATCAACCACAACAAAATAAATCATAACAACTTTCACTAGCTGCAAATTAAACTACAAATACAACATTAGTTAAAAGAGAAAGAACCAACTTCGGCCGTGTGGTTATGAGTCCTACGATCTCGGGATCGGTGCACAGCGTTGCCTTGCGCTACTCATATCTGAAATTTAGAAATAATTTGTATATGAAATGACACAGTTGATAAGTTTGTGATATTGCAATAGAAACGAAAATGAATATTACATCAGAATATACCTGAACCGTCTTTCTTAACGTGGTCGGTCATGACTGTGACTGATGTAATATGCCGAGAACAAGAACACACACATAAGGGGTATGAGCGGGTGGCTCCCTTTTTAAAAATGTGCCATCACCCCAAAACACACATACCTCTGCGCATCTCATCGATCTAAGCCGGTCATCTTGATCTACGTATTATGAAACCCCTATATACAAAAATTTCAAGATTTAAAGACCTCTAACGCGTTCATGAAGAAAATAGAAAAATTAACGGTTTATCGATATAGGAAAACTGTGGCCGTTTGATAAACGCGTTGGAGGTATTTAAATTTCGAGATTTTTTATATATAGGAGTTTCATAATACATAAATCAAGATGGCTAGTTTGAATCGTTGAAATACAAGGGGTATGCGTGTTTTGGAGCGAGAGCTCATTTTTAAAAAAAGAGCCGCCGGCTCATACCCTCTTTCTCCACACACACACGGTGAGATGATATAAATTAAAAGACTTATGTATTTCATGGACATATAAAAAAGAAAGAGTATTAAAAAAGAATATACCTGATGATTCATCAGGAGCACGGCTGCTCCCGCCGGCAAATGAAATGCTACGTCTTGGCCTAAGATCTAGAGCTGAATACGATACAACAGGTAAATATAATATATGACATGAATACGAAATTTTATTTTAAAAAAACATAAAACGTTTCAATATTCAAAAAAGAGAAAAGTAGAGATATGTGTAGAATTCAATAGCGATGCCATAAATTGTTGTAATGTATTTATCCATTTTTCATGCATGTATAACAACTGTACCAATCATTCAAAAGAAAATATTTTTTTATATAAATATATTATCAGCTAGATAATTTGATCCACCCTTGAGAAAATCATATGGCCAATCTTTTTATCTAAAAGCTCACATATGTGTGTGTGGTAGCCATTGCATTCGATCCGGCCAAATATCTGCCCATATGGATGGATATCCTATATATTCATATATGAGAGGCCAGAGTTTAATATGTGAGATATACAATAACATATAGAGAGTTTTTCTAGAGAAAAAAACAAGAGCCGGCTTTTTCTTCATCCTATTCTATTATGGTTGGCTTGCCGGGTGATCACATGGGGATTCTCGCTTCTTCAAAATGTGGTTTCCTTTCGGCCGTTACGTGAAGGCGTAAAAGATCGGATCTACAACGTGACATGGGCGAGGATAACGATCACACCAATTGGATTAGGTATATCGGTAAATTTTTAGAATAGATACATATTATTTCCTTTGATCGTTTGTATTGTATCTACGCATTTTAAGTGAACATTGGTATCAGAGCCATACATGCTTACGTTCGTAAATTTATAGATCTGTTATTTTTTTTAAATAACCGCAACTCAAAATTGCGCTTTTTTTTATCTTAACATAGATCAATTTTTAAAAATTGCTTTTGATAGATATATATTTTTAGGGTTATCGTTTGATAGATCTTTAAAAACCTATTTATTTTGCATCATTTTGTCACCATAAATTAAATCTATTTTTTATGACATTTTGATGTAGAGACTTTTAATTTTGTGATGTGAAATTGTCCATGGACAATACCGAGACAAATTTTTGAAAAGAATAGATCTTTTTTCTAAAAAGAAAAAAATTAATTGTTTTCCTCTCCTTTGGTGAGCATTAATGACCGTTAGGTCGCATGTTTTTTTCCAAACCCTATCTCTAATTTTGGATAAACTCGAGAGATTTTTTTGGATTTTGGTACGATACAAAATATTTTTTGGATTTTGGTTGAGAACCAAATAATTTTTTAACAAAAAATATATATTTCTAAATGAAAATGAATTTTCTTGCTTTTTTTATTTTGCAGGGCCAAATGTTTTTTTTAAAATAATTTTTTATAAGAGAATCTGGATAATATTTTTCTAGTTTATTGAATATTTTTGGATATTTTCTGGAATTTTTAAATATTTTTAAAAAAACAAAAAATGGGAAAAGGACGAGCCGGGCTTGAGCCAAGCCGAGCCGGGCTCGGCGGTTCAAGCTGAGTGGTCTGGCGGCTCGAGCAGAGCCGAGCCGGGTCCAATTTTTTTTTAATTCAAAAAAAATTCCAATAAATTTCAGAAAATTCAATAAAATTCAGAAAAATTCCGAAAAATTAAGAAATTTTTTTGAGTATTATTATTATTTTGGAGTTTCCCACTCAAGTTTTGGGTTATTTAAGAGTTTTGCTATTAACTCTGAGAGTTATAGTTTTTCGAATATTTTTGTTTTCTCATCAAAAGTTTCAAAGCTTTACTCTCACATAAAGTTTTAGAGATTTGATGGATAGTTGTTCCAGTGGGAGCATCTGGGACGCGTATCAATTTCATGAAAAAATGAAAATCCTAATAAAATGGACAAGATTAAATAGGGCAGTTTAATGAAAAGTGAAATTTGTTAGATTGGTTGTTGTATTTGTGATGTGCATGGCATACTAAATAAATAAAGATGAATGCTGCATTAATAAAATCTGACAAATTTCAAGTGGGAGATTTCGTGAGGAGATGAGAATTTAGATTCAACTACCCAATCTACTCCGTTTTTAGGAAAGTTATAATCCGTTATTCAATTATTTTAACAGAATTTTAAAATTTATACTTTTGAAGGATGCGGTTGGGGCCGTAGACCTTCTTCTCTTTCTTCGAAATGTAAATTTATCAATTTTGTTAAGATGGGTTGAAGACAAAGCGTTCTTTGGAAAAGAATAGTACTCCACTATATGCCATAGTCTTAACGCATGCATAATAAAATCAAGATATCATCAATCTCGTCAGGGGTGAGATGGTAAATGACCATAATATAATGAAACAGCAATATTAGTTTAATATTCCATAAACAAGCTGAAAGATTTGAACGCTAGTGAAAGGTGGCAGCGGTGTAGCAGGGCTACACGACACAGCACCATCGATGCGGTAGCGATGTAGTGGGGCTACACGACGCAACATCATCGAAATGCCGCGATTCTCGGAGGATTGGCGCATTTAGGATCGCTCTACGCAATGGACGCGATAAAAAGCGATGTCATTAATGATCATATGATTTATTTCCGAGCACTCGCAGTTTATACCGAGCGGTAGTTACAGGGTATCTACACGCTAAGAGATAAGCTGTGTAATGATTTCGGGGTAATCTATGTGGCATGGTAACGTTACATTATTTCTCGGTTTGACCTTATTTTCAAATAAGGAGTCGATCCATGTAATGCGGATATACTTAAGAGTTATATCTTCATCCGGAATATGAATAATGCTGCTTCAGTTAGACTGTTGAGTGAAAGAAATAGGCAGTTATATGTTTTTTACTTGATAACATGAAGCAGTTAGTTATGAGGAAAGTGAATGTGTTGACATTTGCTAGTATGTTTGAGTAACGAAGGCTTAAAGTTTAATCTCCGGGGACGATAAAACCAAGAGCGCTGCTGATATGTTAACAAGATCAACAGTGCGCAAGGATAGGTGCCCTGACGCGAGAAGAGTTTAATCAAGCTATGAAAACAGAAATAACGCGCCAACAAATTAAGTGATTTGACATGGAGAAACGTGCCGACAATAATGAATATAATAAGTGTCACGCCCCGCTTCTCGGTAGATGGAAACGGTGACATTGCAAGCCCGCGGTATATTTATTCAGAGAAGGTCATTCCCTAAATAAATATACTAAGCGTATTGAAACAATAATGCACAATACAAGAATAAATTGAGACTGTAGATTTTTTCAACAAACATCTTTATTTACATTCAACTTCCAATATTTACAAATACAAGAGTTTATACTGGAAAGTAAATACAATAAGAAAAATGTCTAAACAAGTGGTATACATAAACTGAAGAAAAAATGAAGCCGAGCTAGCCCTGAGTAGCTATCTGGTCGTAGTCCTCCTCTGTGGCTTCAACTTCCTCCGTCTCGATAGTATCTGATGAACATTCCAAGAAAAGAAAAGTGGGTGGAATGCCCGTCAGTGAACTAGCGCTCGGTAAGTCCCAAAGATGGGTAAGAGTAAAGAAAATGACAAGTGTAAAATATATATATGACGAGTAAGAGTACGTATTTATGGGTGAGTATATATTATAGGTCTCTAGATGATCACTATGTTAACGTTAAGTTCCAAGTGTGAATGTCAACACAGCTGTAGAAGTATTCATGAGCTCAAGAGTGGGGCCCCAGGAGCAAGAAAACACGGGTCCATTTCATGTGTTAGCATCGGGGCTCTAGGCTGTGGATGAGTCAACCCGACTAATATTCGAATAAAATAAAAAAGAAGTTAATACGGGACTCCTGAAGCTCCGTTGAATTCACACAAAAAACTATCGCAAGCACCCCGTGTATAATATATTGTAACCGGTTAATATACTTAATTGATTTGATTGATTGATATGTCTTGATCGAAAACCTAGATTGCAAAAGGTGTAGATTGTATTCGAGTGACTCGAGTAATGTGCGAGTCATGACAATTGCAATCTGGATTCGAGTTAAGTTGGTTCGAGTAGATTGGATTCGAGTACATATTCGAGTTTAGATTTGAGTTAGGTTAGAGTTTGAGTTTGTGTTCGAGTTCGAGTTCAAGTTTAGATCTGAGTTTGGATTTGAGTTCATGTCATTTCATGTGAATTGATATAAATTGTTAAACTCTTATGTTCAGGAGAAATCGGCAACTACTGCACATGGACGACAGAATTTGTGTCTTTTTTCAAGACAATTGTCATTGATAACTCCGTTAAGTTGTCTAACCTGAATAGGAAAGCACTCAATTTCTCCGACTCTCTGGGGCTCAAGGGAATTGATCCCGCTTAAATTTATATTAATTTAGAGTCCTTAAATATTGTTTATATGTCTCGAGGGGTTTTTATGAAAAATATATATTAATATTATTTAAAAATAAATCTTGAGGGTGATTTATAATATTTAGAATTTTCATGAACATGTATTTTAATTATTTTGGTATTTTAGTGATAAAACCTAGCATTTTGAAAGTGTGTGGTATTTTTATGAAAATTACCACTTTTGGAAATTTGGTGGTATTTTATTTAAAATTTAAATCTTTCTTTTAAAAAATATAGTTTCTTAATATGCTTTTATTGAAAATATGGATTTATAATTTTTATGTAATTTTCCCAAAAATTAGTTTTTATTAGAAAAACTCACGTTTCTTAAAAACCGTAATTTTATTCCTTTCGAGACCGAATTCCCTGTGAGGGGTCTGCATCTCGCTATACTGTCCCAAGGATGTGCGATAATCCGCACCATCCATTAGCGGGTCTTCTGACGAGAGTTGTAGAGGCGTAATTGCTAAGGATTTCGAAATACCGATTTAAAGAAACCCGTTTTGAAACGGTGTGGTATTTTAATGAAAAAGTTCTTTTACTTTGAATTAACCATTTGGTTAGAATACTGTGCTATGAAACCATAGTGTGCGTGTGGGGTAGGTCATTACCCCGTGAAGGTTCTAGGGTTTGGGTATACTAGATATCGAAAAGAGGTTACACTAAAATTCATGGTATTTTAATGAAAAAGATAATTATATGTTGGTTTCATATGAAAATTTTGTTAAATCTAAAAACTAAATGATGTGAATAAAGTTAGGATTAGTGTAGCATGTTAGTTTGATCTCGTTTACTTAACACATGATTTACAATTGTTAAAAAGAAAACTATACCGGAGATAACTCTTCTTTTGTCGTTTTGTTTAAAAAAAAGAATTGAGATGAAAGAAAAGGAGAGAAGAGGGACTTACGGTTTTTAAAAGGTTAAGAAGAGATTGAAGAAGCTCTCGGGGTTCGTGGTATCGTCGAAGATACTCCGGTCGTCGAGTTTGGCTCGCTATTTCACTTGAGGGGCTTAACTCCACTTGGCACTTAGAGAGTTTTGAGAGAATTTTTGCTAGAATTTTAGAATGGTGAAGAGCTAAGGCATGTGGTGGTATTTATAGAGGAGAATTAGGATCTGGGAATTAAAAATGTGGATTAAAATGCATTAAAATTGTGTTAAATGGTGAATTAAAAAGTCTCTGTTTGATTGCAGGAAAATCAAACAGTGCAGGAGAGTTAAGGGGAGTCGAAGGGGCGTGTGTGCAAAACAAGGAGGAATTTGGGGCTATCCCAATCGTCGGCGCTGGCCCTTTGAGCAAAACGGTCGGTCGGATCTTGAGGCCTTGCCTCGAGATTCGTGCCACGTGTCAATTTGGGTGAGTACACCTCATTGCGCATGTTTAATTTTTCTGAAACTTTTCATTTCTCCATGTATTGCTCGTGCATCTCTCGGGCTTCCAAAAATTAAAAAGAAAAAATCTAAAAATAATTGAGTCTGATGGGAATCGAACACACAGGCTAAGTCACAGTAGTGCAGGGGTTTTACCAGTGAGCTACAAGCTTGTTCTTGCTTTTATTTAACAAAAATAACTTTTAACTCTTACACAGGCTGTAATACTCCTTTCTATATAATAACAAGAAAATTCTGTACAGTGATTTCAGAGTCGTTACATCCTACCCTCTTTATAAAAATTTCGTCCTCAAAATTTACAATTACACAGGGTCTAATTTTCAAAAAGATAAAGGTATCGTGTACGCATATCTTCTTCTCTTTCCTAAATTGATTCTCATGGAGAATCCTTTCTCAACATCACTCGACCAAGTTTACCTCCTTGTTCCGTAATGTTTTCACCTTTCGTTCCAGGATCTCAACTGGTTGTTGCTCGCAGGTTAAGTCAGTTTATACTGTGAGCTCTGAGTGATCAAGTATGTGGCTGGGGTCGCTCATTAATCGTCATAGTTGGGATATGTGGAACGCATTATGCATTCCTTCCAATGAGGGTGGTAGTGCTAAACGATATGCCACTTCTCCAACTCGTTCGAGTATGTCGAACGGTTCTATGTATCTTGAACTTAGCCTACCCCTCTTGCCAAAACATATCACTCCTTTGTTTGGAGAGATCTTCAAGAATACATGTTCTTCGGATTGAAACTCTAAGTGACGACGCTTTGCATCTGTCCAATATTTCTGTCGGTCTTGGGCTATTCGCATCCTTTCCTTAATCGTGCGAACTACGTCCACAGTTGCCACGATCATCTCTGGTCCAAGGATTTCACGATCTCCAACGTCGTCCTAACTCAACGGGGAATGGCATTTCCGTCCCTAGAGTGCTGTAAATGGTGACATCCTAATACTTGCTTGATAGCTGTTGTTGTATGAAAACTCCACAAGGTGTAGGTGATCTTCCCACAAACCTCCGAAGTCTAACATACAGGCTCTTAGTATTTCTTCTAGAATCTGAATTGTTCGCTCAGACTGTCCATCTGTTTGTGGATGATACGCCACACTGAAATTCAGACTCGTTCCCAGGCTAGTTTGCAGACTCTGCCAAAACCATGATCGGAATCTTGTATCACGATCGGAAACGATGCAAACAGGTACTCCATGTAATATCAAAATCTCCTGCATGAGTTTATAGGTATCAAATATGGTACATCTTGAAGCTTTAAATATTATTTTATATTTATGCTCACCTCCATGTACTTCTTTGCTAACATCTCGGTGGACTTGTCAATTCGAAATTGAATAAAGTGAGCCGACTTGGTGAGTCGATCAACAATAACCCAAATTGCATCGTTACCCTTCATGCTGTGAGGGAGAGCAATTATGAAGTCCATGATAATGTGCTTCCATTTCCATTCTGGGATTGGTAACGACTGAAATAGACTAGTAGTTCTGTGATGTTCAGTTTTCACTTGCTGACACACCAAACACTTGCTACGCTCCTTGCTACTTCGCGCTTCATTCCATTCCACCAGTAGTGTTGTCGTAGATCCTTGTACATCTTTGTGCTACCAGGGTGTAACGAATAAGGAGAGGTATGAGCTTCTTTCATCAACTCTTCTCGGATAGGTTCGACTGGCATGCATAAGCGACTTCCATATCTCAAGGATCCATCTGCATGGATGATGAAGTCAGTTCGAAGTCCACTTTCTACTTGTTCTCGAATCTTTTGTACCTTGGCATCATTTACTTGAGCTTCCTTGATCTGATTGACAAGAGTGGACTGTGTTGGGGTAAAAATTTACACCCCGGTTGACCGAGTCAAAATCAAGGTCAACCCCCAAGCTAGGTGGGCCCAAGCCCAGGTCAAGCGGGCCCATGCCCAAGTCGAGCCCGCGGCCAGCCTCTCCATGCCAACAACAAAATCATGTAATAAATAATTTTTATGTAATTGTTTATGCATGAATGTAAACAAAATAGGCATAAAGCCAATATTTTGTAAACCCATGGCTTATGTGCAAAAATAAAATGGCACATGAGCCATGAGATGGCTAAAATGCCATTTTGTAAAGCCCAAGGGGCTATATATAAATATGTAAGCCTATAAAAGGCAACATGATGATGAATAAAAAAAGAACTTTTGTCATTCTCTCAAAAAAAAAAAAAACCTAGGGTTTGTGCCTCTTCCCCTTTTTGAAGGTTTCAAACCTTCTTCTTTCTTTTTGAATTAAATCAAGAGTTTTACTCTTCCTTTTCCAAAACTAAATAATTTTCCACCACAAAACCCATAAAGGGGAACTCAGATCTTCCGTTAGATCTCAAAAAGAAGAGATTTTTAGATCTCACATCTCTTGATCTTCAAGATCCGGCCAAACAACAGGAGGAGGAAGAAGAACCCCCTTTATTAGCTTCAAAACATCCTAGGAGTTTAACTCCACACACACACACACACACACATATAATAAATATTTCCTTTCTGAAGCATAGCTTCTGGTTATGGGACTAAAAGCCCTCTTTTCCTCGCCGGCGCCCAAGCGCTCAAGCACCGAGCGCCCTCATGCCGACACGTGGCGCGCTTGCGCTCCAGCGCTCCGCGCTCGAGCGCAAATCGCCCACGTACCGACACGTGGCGCGCTTGCGCTCCAGCACTCCGTGCTTGAGCGCAAGGCGCCCACGTGCCGACACATGGCGCACTAGCGCTCCAGCACTTTGCGCTTAAGAGCAAAACGCCCACGTGCCGACACATGGTGCGCTAACGCTCCAGCACTTTGCGCTTGAGAGCAAAACGCCCACGTGTCGACACGTGGCGCGCTTGCGCTCAAGCGCCCAGCGCAAAGCGCCTACGTGCCGATACGTGGCGCACTTGCGCTCCAGCATTTTGCGCTTGAGCGCAAAACGCCCACGTGCCGACACGTGGCACGCTTGCGCTCAAGCGCCCAACGCTCGAGCTCAAAGCTCCTACGTGCCGACACGTGGCGCGCTTGCGCTCCAGCACTCTGCGCTCGAGTGCAAAGCGCCCACGTGCCGACACGTGGCGTGCTAGCGCCTAAGCGCACAGCGCTGGCTCCACGCATCCTTTGGATGCCTTTCCCCCCTCTTTTATGTGCATACATATATATATACATATGTATACATATTTACACACACACATACTCTACGACACTGTCTCTGTTAGAAAAAAATTTCTAACGGGGCGCTGCCCCGCACCCTGCAAGGGGGCTGCTAGCCCCCTTGACCCCCAGCCCGCTATCCGGGTAGCGGGCCCCCGTAAAAACTCTGCGTGGCTCCCGATACATTTAAACCCCCCTCCAAAACAAAACACACGTACACTGCACATTGAGTTCGCATGACTAGTTTAACCCGTTTATCGGAGGTTCCCTCGCTCCAAAGACGAGGGGTAATTAACGGCAGCTTAGTCCGCGGCTGCCGGAGATTCGGATCCGCACAATCATTAAACCCCGGCCTACCCTAGGCAGAGAGAATCTGTAGTACGCCTGACAAGCGCGCGCGTATTCCCATCTCAATGGGGTGACGAAAAACACCCTACAGATTCTGGCACGCCCGGTGGGACCAATCCCTCCTCCCATATTTCGGGTTAAACGTTCATGCGAACTCAATCAATATACATATCTATATTTATACTAAAATAATGCTTTTTCATGCAGGATTTTCAAGCAATCACCTTTCAACAATGTCTCCGAAGATGAACTCAGCTCCCATCTCATACACGATGAAGATGGACTCCAGAACGGTCCTTCCGGCCAGTCTCGGGCGACAATGGGAGGAGGAGCCGCTACCATTTGGCTCTATTATGTTCGTGTCATCTAACGCCATCCCAGCTTCTCAAGCTCCGGTGACCGACAAACCGGTCTCGATAGGTAAGAGGCCAAATGTGGTGGTCTCGAAGGCATCCCAACCCAAACGCAAATCGGTGTCTGGACGGCTTTCCATGGCCCCAACTGGGGGCAAAGCCATCAGAACAAAAGAAGTTGCCAGACGTCGTAGGCAAGCCCAGGAGATACCTTCGACGGATACGCGGGTAGATGTCTTCTCAAGCATCCCTATCACTCGGCCTATGGCGGCTTCCCGAAGAGCAGAAGCCTGCCAAGCGCTTAAGGCAGAGAAGCTGAGGCAGAAGCGGCTCAGATATAGAGCCAACAAAAGGGCTAGGGCTCTGGCCATGTTAAAATTTATGAATTTCCAAAGCCCGGACCGCTCCGCGAAACCAGCTGCCAGTGATGAAAGAATGGCTGAATGTGTTATCCACACTGTCTACATGGCCGGACATGAAGAAACGAACCCTCCTCTTCTTCACAGCCATGGTGATGATATGGTTGACGCTACCCAGCATCGGCTCGATCTAAATGATGAAGAGCCCGCTCAGGCCGATAAGCCAGAGGAGCCCGTGGTTCCTACAGAATTGAGCTCAGGCAATAAAGATTACCCGGTTGTCATAGCCGGAACTACAGAACAAGTATTATTCCAATGGCTTCAAAGGCAATTTCAGGACAGGGATGAGAAGATGGCCGAGGTCTATTCCAAATTCGACGAGCTGGCAAACGTCGTGGCAGATCTCGCGACCCAAGTCGCCCGATTGCGATTACAGCAGAATCAAATTTTGGCCCATGATCCAGGGATTGATACCCGGGGGCAGCCAACTGATATCCTTTTCAACCTAAAAGCGGAGCGCCTTCGCGAAAAACGGCCGCAATCAGCTTCCAGTCCCTCCGATACATACACCGGGGGGGAATCGCCTCTGAAAGAGAAACTGGAAAAAGTCTATTCCTTCAAAAGGGAAAAAGTCCACAAGATATTTAGGGACGCCCTAAGAAACGGTCTACAACTGCCGGAATCAAAGAGACCGCAAGAAGCGAATATAACCGACGACCTAGAATATTGCCCCTATCACAGGGTGATAGGTCATGCCATTGAGGACTGCTTCGTCTTCAAAGATTGGGTCGAAAGGCAATACAGGACGGGAGAGATAGAACTGTCCAAAGGCGCGTTAGCAAATAGTCAAGCTGCGACCGCCGATTTCATGCAAATGGAGACCGAAGCCTTTCAGGAACCTAATCCTCCCAGACATGTGCCATTATCTGAAAAGGGCGAACCAAAGACCGATCGGTCTCGGGGACCAGCATCAGTAAAGGCACCTACTCCAATAGAGAGAAAGAAGAAGGTATACTCCTTCAGGAGGGATGAAGTCCGCAAAATATTCATGGACGCCTTGAACAACGGTCTGCAACTGCCTGTTCCAAAAAGGCCACAGGAAATGAACATGACCGGCAATCCCATATACTGCCCATATCATAGAGTGGTGGGTCATACCATCGAAGACTGCTATATTTTCAATGATTGGGCAGAGGACCAATATAAGCTTGGAAAAACCTCACAATCCTCGGATTTATCGGCAAGCCACAGAGCTAGGTCATCAACACAGCTCCGCCAAGATCAAAGTTCAAGGAGCTGGGATAAGCAAAAAGGACCACCACGTCGTTAAACTGGGAATAATCGACCACCACGTCATTAAACTAGGAACAATCGACCTCTAAGTCGTTAAACTGGGAATGTAAAAAAAAATCTAAATAAACAAAAAAAATGTGTAAATAAAAGAAAAATAAAGAAAAGCCGAAATGATGGGGAACTCACAATAAAAATCAGCGAGTAAAATAAAGATGAAAATAAAGCCGAAATGATGGGGCAACCGCGAATAAAAGATGAAATGATAGAGCAATCGCGGTAAAACAAAAACAAAAAAGAACAAAAAATAAAGGCGGATGATGAGTTGCTCCTGGCATTATTCCAGTGCAGCAATGCAGACGCCAAACAAAAATCCAGTTTCCCAAAATTCTTTCGGCCCTACGGCTAGTCCCCAAATTGACTGTCGTATACAATCCACGGGCTCAAATAATCCTCAGCATATCCATGCCCCACCGCAACTACCAGTTACGCGGCTGGCCTCCGCCTTTGGAATTATGCTCCATTGGGAAGACCCACTCATGTGTCCTGGCACATGTGCTTCAGTGTTAACAACGCTGATGCCGGCCCCTATCCCAAAATTCCAAATCAATCCAATAGACCTCCACGTATTTAAAACTGGAAGCAGATGACCTCTAAGTCGTTAAACTGGAAACAACATGACCACTATGTCGTTAAACTGGAAACAGATGACCACCATATCGTTAAACTGGAAACAGATGACCTCTAAGTCGTTAAACTGGAAACAGCAGACCTCTAAGTCTTTAAACTGGAAACAGATGACCACTATGTCGTTAAACTGGAAACAGATCACCACTATGTACAGATGACCACTATGTCGTTAAACTGGAAACAGATGACCTCTAAGTCGTTAAACTGGAAACAGCAGACCTCTAAGTCTTTAAACTGGAAATAGATGACCACTATGTCGTTAAACTGGAAATAGATGACCACTATGTCGTTAAACTGGAAACAGATGACCTTTAAGTCGTTAAACTGGAAACATATGACCTCTAAGTCTTTAAACTGGAAACAGATGACCTCTGAGTCGTTAAACTGGAAATAGATGACCACTACGTCGTTAAACTGGAAACAGATGACCTCTAAGTCGTTAAACTGGAAACAGTCGACCTCTAAGTCTTTAAACTGGAAACAGATGACCTCTCAGTCGTTAAACTGGAAACAGCAGACCTCTAAGTCTTTAAAACTGGAAACAGCAGACCTCTAAGTCTTTAAACTGGAAACAGATGACCACTACGTCGTTAAACTGGAAACATATGACCTCTAAGTCGTTAAACTGGAAACAGTCAACCTCTAAGTCATTAAACTGGGAACGAGAGAAATCCACTCATATGTCCTCACGATACATGAGGAGAACAAACCTTCGTGGGATCCTTACGACTTACGAAGGAAAAACACACTTGGGAGTCCTCACGACTCCTAAGGAGAACATACACCTGCGAGATCCTTACGACTCGTAGGGAGAAAATGCTTTTATGGGACCCTCACGGCCCATAAAATTGAAAAGTCTTAGGTGACAGGGATCTAAACCTGTCTCCTAAGCCATCGCTCCCCAACCCCCAAGTGGCGAATGATGAGTCGCTCCTGGTACCATATTCCAGTGCAGCGATGCAGACGCCAACCAAATTCCAAATCCCATACCCCAATAGCGAATGATGAGTCGCTCCTGGTGCCATATTCCAGTGCAGCGATGCAGACGCCAACAAGGTCCTGAAATTTTTCCGGCCCTACGGTCTGGATCATACATCCTGCAAAACCGTATACAATCCACGGGCGTAAAACAATCCCGATTTCTCCAAAAAAAAAGAACGGTATGTCCACAAGTAAAATGGGCACGGATGAAAACCCGAAAGGGCTCCGTGAGTAAAAACAGCAGGACTGCCGGCGAGTTTGTGAAAACCCGAAAGGGCGTAAACTCGTAAAAGAAAAAAAAGAAATGAAATGCACTCGCAAAGTCCTCTCGACTTTGTGAGGAGAAAATTCCCGCGTGAGATCCCTACGACTCACAAAGGAGCAACACACTTAGGAGTCCCCACGACTCCTAAGGAGAAAATACACCTACGGGATCCTTACGACCCGTAGGGAGAAAATGCTTTGTGAGACCCTTACGGCTTACAAAATGGAAAAGCCTTAGGCGACAGGGATCTAAACCTGTCTCCTAAGCCAGCAATTCCCAAATCCTCTCAGGGCACATGATGAGTTGCTTCTGGCATTATTCCAGTGCAGCAATGCAGATGCCAAACAAACCAAATCCAAATCCTCCCGGGGCAAATGATGGGTTGCTCATGGCATTATTCCAGTGCAGCAATGCAGATACCAAAAAAACCAAATCCAAATCCTCTCGGGGCACATGATGAGTTGCTCCTGGCATTATTCCAGTGCAGCAATGCAGATGCCAAACAAAAAACCAAATCCAAATCCTCCCGGGGCAAATGATGAGTTGCTCCTGGCATTATTCCAGTGCAGCAATGCAGATGCCGAACAAACCAAATCCAAATCCTCTCGGGGCACATGATGAGTTGCTCCTGGCATCATTCCAGTGCAGCAATGCAGATGCCAAACAAAAAACCAAATCCAAATCCTCCCGGGGCAAATGATGAGTTGCTCCTGGCATTATTCCAGTACAGCAATGCAGATGCCAAACAAAAAACCAAATCCAAATCCTCCCGGGGCATATGATGAGTTGCTCCTGGCATTATTCCAGTGCAGCAATGCAGATGCCGACAGAAAACCAATTCCCAAATCCTCTCAAAGACAGATGATGATTCGCTCCTGGTACCATATTCCAGTATAGCGATGCTGATGTCAACTCAAATCAAACAAATCAAACCAACCAATTCCAACATCAGACACTCCGCGCCGGGGAAAAGTCGATCAGCGACACTCCGTGCCGGGGAAAAGTCCACCAGCGACACTCCGCGCTGGGGAAAAGTCGATCAGCGACACTCCGTGCCGGGGAAAAGTCAACCACCGACACCCCGCACCGGGGAAAAGTCGATCACCGACACTCCGTGCCGAGGAAAAGTCGATCAACGACACTCCGTGCCGGGGAAAAGTCCACCAGCGACACTCCGCGCCCGGGGAAAGTCGATCAGTGACACTCCGTGCTGGGGAAAAGTCAACCAACGACACTCCACGCCGGGGAAAAGTCGATCAGCGACACTCCGCGCCGGGGAAAAGTCGATCAGCGACACTCCGTGCCGGGGAAAAGTCCACCACCGACACTCCGCGCCGGGGAGAAGTCGATCAGCAACACTCCGTGCCGGGGAAAAGTCCACCAGCGACACTCCGCGCGGGGGAAAAGTCGATCAGCGACACTCCGTGCCGGGGAAAAGTCCACCAGCGACACTCCGTGCCGGGGAAAAGTCGATCAGCGACACTCCGTGCCGGGGAAAAGTCTACCAGCGACACTCCGCGCCGGGGAAAAGTCGATCAGCGACACTCCGTGCCGGGGAAAATTCAACCAGCGACACTTCGCGACGGGGAAAAGTCGATAAGCGACACTCCGTGCCGGGGAAAAGTCAACCAGCGACACTCCGCGCCAGGGAAAAGTCGATCAGCGACACTCCGTGCCGGGAAAAAGTCAACCAGCGACACTCCGTGCCGGGGAAAAGTCGATCAGCGACACTCCGTGCCGGGAAAAAGTCAACCAGAGACACTCCGCGCCGGGGAAAAGTCCACCAGCGACACTCCGTGCCGGGGAAAAGTCCACCAGCGACACTCCGTGCCGGGGAAAAGTCGACCAGCGACACTTGATTCGTTCAAAAATTATGTGTTAACCGCAATCAGAAACGGCGTCGCTTTGCAGCTAGCCGGTGAATACGGGTCGATCCACAGAGATGTGTAATTTTCTTATGTATTTTTACGAGTTGATTCCAATTGTGATTTGATTTTTCTCGATTGATTTTAAAAAAACTAAGTTGTACGATATTAAATAACTTGTTAGGGTTAGGTCTAAGGTAGGGTTGATGAGATTAATATTATCACCTCTTTCAATGCCTTCGATTAAAACCTTTTAGAAGTCATAACAATTATTAGCAAAGGGGATTAGGAAGATTGGGAAGAAACGAAGTTTCTTCCTCTGGATCCTTGTCCGTCCTTTCCTACTAATTGCTATAACCTTCATGGACGTCATGTATGTCCGGTCCTTTATACTACGGTTTCACCGTTACCTCGTAGGTAGGGTGCCGTAGGGAGCGGATCATGCATGGGTGCATGAAGTTCTACTTATGAAAATTTATTGGCATTGAAGGAGATGAGAGATATTCATCCCTCAATCCCTCCTTTGTTCCTAACCCTAACAAGCGAGGAAATTACTCGCTCATTAGGGTGTCTTTTAAAAATAGCATTTTGAAAGCACTTACCGATTGCATTTGAAAGAACTACACTAAATTAACTAGGGCAATTGTATGATTAATCCACGGCAAGAATTATACTAGAGAGCTAGGGCAACAATTAAATTTAGCACTAAGGCAGAAATAAAACTTAAAAACTTACAGAAAAGTGATGCCCTATTTCTCCCAACAATTCTGAAATTTTATTGATTGAAAAGAGGCATCGGGTTTTACAATTTTTGATTACAATTTATAAGTAAACAGGGAAATTTAGGGTTACGGGATTCGCACATGTGCAATTACAGATATGCCCACGTAAAATCCAAACCCCCGCACCGACTCACCGACACGAGAAAAATACACCGACACGGGCACTATACGGCCACGGAACCGCGGCAAATGTGGGCCTTGGGCCGCGGTTCCGCGGCCCTTTGGTGAGCTCAGCTCACCAAACTTCTTGAGCTTCATTCTGGTGTGTATTCCTCTCTATTTCTGCAGTACTTTTCTCTAGTTGGATTCTGGATCTTCTCTAGATTCTTCACTGAAATTTGTAGTGGTCTTTTAACTATTTCCTTTAACATTTCGGACCATGCATTGCCTTGTGAATTGTTCTTCGTCTAGGCTTGAGTAAGATCCGTCTACTTGTTGGTCAAAAGTCCCTTTTTTGTGTCTTTTTCTGTCTCTTTCACTGTCTTCGTTCCAAGAGCCTGTATCTTGTAATATGCAGCAGACATACGTCAAAAGCACCTGTTTAGTTATAAAACGAATAAGAATTGGGGAATATGAATTGCAATATTATGATATGAACAAATACCCCCAAACTTATCTTTTGCTCGTCCTCGAGCAAACTTATTATTATTATTATTATTATTATTTTTTATTCTCGATAAAAACCTAACCTAGCCGCACTTTCGCAGGGAAACGCGATTGCACTGAGCTCGTGCAACAAGCCGTCAAACCTCTAGGTGTCCCTAGTAGGAGGAGTGTTGTCTCCTGAGGGTTTTCAGCGGATTACACCCACAAAATCCTATCAATTTGACTTTTCCGACAATAATTCTCCAATTAGGTTTTCTAACACAGAATTCTATTATCATCGACTCATAAACTATCCACCCATATTCTTCACACTTCCTCATTATTTAACTTAAGATTACATATGTTCTATAGAATCACTCAGCTTTCGGCATTTCTTAGGTTTTCTTTTTAGGGTTCCATCTCCACTTAGAAATTTTTCTATCAACTCTACTAAAGATACAAGTTTTATTCTTCATTTCTTTCTCTTATCTAAATTCTAATCACATATCCCCACGTGTGTGTATAGACCACCCCTACACTTAGAAATTCAAATTAAGCAATCATACCCTTGTCCGTTGTCCAAAGCACTTATTAATTGGTGAATTTCGCTTATACATCCTTCATGCGACCGTTAATACTTCTTGAGATACCAACAACCGATTACAAGATGTATTAGCACTTTAAGCGTACTTCCTAGTTTTGCAACACCCAAGGCTTTAGCAGTGACTCCCAAACCAGTTGGTCTAAGGCACCAGGTGATGAAGCACCCTCGCTATATATTTTTCTATTTTTAGCCTTAAGTAATCATAAAACCAGTGTTCATTTTTTTTATTCACTTTTGTATTTTTCATTTTCTTCGTACTAAGGACTTTAGACGCGAGCATTTCAAGGTCTCCTCTACTATTCCAAGCTTTAAGGTGTGTGATTGTGCATTTTGTAGGGTATATGTTTTCAGAATCCATACTTAAGTCAGGAATTATTTTTCAAACTTATACTCTAATAAGAATATCAATATTTTTCCTTTATTTCAACTTAGCCCAAAAAGTGAACTCAAAATTTGCCTATTTCTAAATAAACTACAAAGACATATACTTTCTACCGTTAATCTTTGAAGAAGGTTATTTTTAGGGTTTTTAATTTACCAAGTCTAAGATCTAGTTGTTCGTAGTTAGTTAACCTATTTGTCAAACTCTAGTGGCCAAAATTGAATACAATAATTTTTATAATTTTTTCAATTTTTATGGGTTTCCAAATAATATGCGAATGCAAAAAATATTTTATGGGTTTTCAAATAATATGCGAATGCAAAAAATATGTACAAATGAATGCGAAGGAAGATAACGTACCGAGCATACGCCCAAACTTGAACTTGACAGTGTCCTCACTGTCATGCTGCACCAATAGGGTGAAAATGTCGGCACTCTCCTGTTTATTTATTTATTTATTTTATTGTTAAAAGAAAAACAAAAATATATACAGAAAGGCCCTCCAAATTTCAGTGAAACAATGTTAGACATTACTGCCAAACTTTGCACAGACCAAACATCAACACCAACCAGTCGAAAAATTTATCTGTAAAGAGTGTCGGTTGGTTGAAGAACATGTTGTACCGATCCAAAAAGAATTGGGGAAGATAGGAGTGATGGTAGTGAAAGTGTGGAAGTGAATAGATATGATGTGGTGATGAATCAAAACGAGAATGAGAATGATTAGCAGTCAGTGGAATATTGGCATTCTCATAGCTTATTAAAAGAAATGGGGGTGGTTCAACTTCTAAAGGAGGAGGTTGACTCACCACAATACCCCCAAAATGTTTCTGTGGGTCCTTTATTGACTTGGCATCATCCATCAATTGCATATGATATTCAATTATGATGGAACTAATCCCCTCGATGTCCGCCATAGTCCAACCGAAAACTTGCCGCCTATCTTGTAAGACCTTTAAAATAGCGTTCTCTTGCTCGAAGGCTAGAGAGGCTGATATTATAATGGGAAAAGTCTCATTCTCACCTATGTAAGCATATTTAAGGTGAGACGGCAAGGACATGAGTTCGAGTTTCGGAGGCGAAAGAATCATTGCGGAATCTACCTCGAACTCAAAGGACTCCAACACAGGTTCGAAATCACTGCAAACAACCGATTCGGATGGTTCAACTAACTCATCCAAAAATTCAAAAGACTCATATTCGGGCTGTGAGTTGTCATTATCCGAAAAAGTGAAACTTTCATAATCAATATCGGTTGTGTCGACTGTGGTAGGTTTAAGGAGGGACGCACTAGTGGCGTCAAAACTGTTCTCATCAAACAAGAAACTTTTAAACTCGCAGTCCTCCTGCGTGATTTCGTGAATAGAGCAAACTTCTCGTGTACAAGGATTAGGCACGGGGGGCAGACTTCCTGACTTGTAAATATTGAACTCACTAGACGTCTTCCCGAAGGATAGAGTCATGGGGCCATTGTGACAGTTTATTACGGCATTGGAAGTGGCCAAAAATGGTCGACCGAGAATCACCGGAATTTGGTTCCGTGAGTTAGCAACATGTTGTGTATCCATAACAATAAAATCAACGGGGAATATGAACTCCCCAGCTTTGATCAACACATCCTCTAGCTCACCCCTCGGATGGGTGATTGATCGATCAGCCATTTGGAGAGGACAACGAGTGGGTTTCAACTCTCCAACCCCTAATTGTTCGTACACGGAATAAGGTAGCAAATTGACACTAGCACCAAGATCTAATAGTGCTCTATTGATGTTCTTGTCCCCAATTGTTATCGAAATAGTAGAACAACCGGGGTCCTTTTGCTTTGGGGGTAAAGAATTGACAAGAGCATCACTAACAGCACTAGCGACGAAAACTTTCTTTGGTACTTGTGACTTCCTCTTTTTGGTGCATAAGTCCTTTAAGATTTTTGCATATGAAGGAACTCGTTGGATTGCATCCAAAAGAGGGATATTTATGCTCACCTGCTTGAACAACTCAACAATCTTTTCCATTTGTGGAGTTGGTTTATTGGATCTCAACCGGTTTGGAAAAGGAGCATTTTGAAATGTTGTTGAGTCCAATTTTTGAGGATCAGATTGTTAAGTTGGAACGGAACCCCGTGTAGATGTGTTCGTGTTGTGAGAAGTGGGTCCGTTCAAGCTAGAAGGAGTAGAGCCTTGTGAATGATGGAGAACAGGCTCTAACGAAGAAGAAGAAGAAGGTGAAGAAGAACCACCGGCAGGGGTGTCATTGTCAATGCCCACATTGTTTTGCAACATTTTCCCCGATCTCAACATGGTCACAGCGTTTACGTTATGAGTTTGCTGTTGATTTGCAGCATGTGCGTGACCGGGATTGGGCAGTGGTTGAGATGGGAGATTTCCTTTCTCTCGCTCGCTCAATGCTGCATTGAGTTATGCAATTTGTGCCTCAATAGATTTGATGCTTTGATCGTGTGAGGCACTGTTTTGCACCAAAGATTGAATAGAAGTCTCTAGTCTTGCTGTAGACTGTGTAGATTGTTTTAGGAACGCATCTAGACTTCTTTCGAGCGAGCTAACCTTGTTATTGTTAGGTTGAACAACATTGTTTGGCTGGTAAGCGGTGTTAGGCACAAAATTGTTCACCTGATTAGGGTAAGGTTGCTGTTGAAACGGTTGCTGTTGAAATTGAGTTTGTGAGGGTGCTTGTTGTTGTTGTGGAGGAGGCCCTTGATAATTGTTATTTCCTTGGAATTGTTGATTTTGGTTCCAAGCGAAATTTGGGTGACTCCTCCACCCCGGATTGTATGTTGAAGAGTATGGATCGTTTCTCTGTCGTTGCTGAAAGGCAGTATTGACTTGATCCTGTCCTTGAGTAGATGCATTGTAAGGACACTCTTCGGTGAGATGTGATGGAGCCGAACAACAAGCACAAACAGTTCGTGGAGGCATAACAGGGGCAGGAGAAGGCGATGAGATTTTGGTCTCAATCGCTTTAGCTTTTTCGTAAGAGCGGCCATCTCGGCCTTCATAGCAATTGACATCTCTACTTGATGTATGCCTGCCCTAGATTGACCACTAGAAGAAGATGATGTGGTCTTGGTACTCTCCCACTGAATTGTTTGCTCACTAAGATCCTCAAGAAACTGCCACGCTTCGTCACTAGACTTGGAGAGAAAATGACCTTGACATATGGTTTTTAGCAACTGCTTCGTTGCCGAGTTCAATCCCTCGTATAATGTTTGGCAAAGTTGCCAACTTTCGATCCCATGATGAGGGCATTGAACGAGTAGGTCTTTAAATCTCTCGAAGCACTTCCAAAATGGTTCGGAAGGAAGTTGTGAAAATTGTATTATTTCATTGCGGATTCTAGCAGTTTTGTGATGAGGATAGAAGTTTTTCAGAAAAGCTTTCACAAACTCGTCCCAATTTCTAATGGAATGTGATGCGGTGCTGTATAGCCACTTCTCGGCTAGGTCACATAAGGTAAAAGGAATGACCCTTAGCCTTATAGCGTCATCACTTAATTGGGTCGTTTTCATCATAGCGCACACATTTTGGAATTTATTGATAAATATATAAGCATCTTCAGATTCCAAACCGTGAAATTTTGGCAGCATATTGATGAAATGTGGTTTTATTTCAAAATTGTCCCCATTTGCTGGTGGGGGTATGATTGAAGAGATTCAGCGTGCTTGCGCTTTCTAAAAGATAGATCAAAAATATTTGTAACCGCAATCAAGAACGGTGTCGCATGAAGCTAGCCGGTGAGTACGGGTCGGTCCACAGGGATGTTGTGAATTTCCTATTCGTTCTTACGAGTTAATTCCGAAAGGTGTTCGGACAGATTATTAAATCTAAAAATCTAAATTATCCTAGGGCAATTATCTAGATCTACTCTTGCTAGGGCTAGGTTTAGGGATGGTTTGGAAATGTAATTAAATCTCACCGCTTTCAATACCCGAATGAAGATCTATGAGGAGTTATGGTAATTATCAATAAAGTGGATTAGATCCGTTCGGGAAGGTGTTCCTTCCTCTAGGTTCTTGTCCTTCCTTTAGAGATCCTTACCCTAACCTCTATGGAAAACATCACACCCGGGCCTTTATACTACGGTATCACCGCTACCTCGAGGGATAGAGTGCCGTAGGGAGCGGTATGTGCATGTATGCATGGAGTCCTATTGTAAATATTTGGTGGGTAAGAAAGGGATGAGAGATCTCATCTTTCAAAATCCTTCCCAAAAGCTAAACCCTAAACAAGTTCTTAGGGTATGAAATTAAATCTACCTAGGGCAAGGAATTTAAATCTACACTAAGGCAAGAAATTAAATTACTTACAGATGCATCCCTCCAATCATCCATGCAGGGTTGTCAGATCTGAATTTCTGAATGGAGAAGAAACACCGATGCTCTCCAAAAGATTTCTAAATTTTATTCATTAAAGGGAGGCATAAAGTTTACAAAGATTTAGAGTTCTATTTATAGGAAATAGAAACCCTAGGTTACATTTTGATCCGCATGTCTAAAATTACAAATATACCCTCAGGAAATCTTTTCAGCGCCGCAACAAACTTTTGATAAAAAATTATTTTTATTTTGTCTTCTTCTGGCCGCGGAACCGCGGCAATGGTGGGCTTGGGCCGCGGTTCCGCGGCCCTTTGGCAGGCTTGGATGCTGAAAATTCATGGTTTTGTTTTGGGTCTTTTTGGGCTTCTGGTTCTTTGGTTCTTTTATCAATTGGACATCTACATTAGCTCCAGATCTTCAGTGAACCATTTGCAATGGATTTTTAACCGTCCGCTTTGTATTTTTGGACCTTGAGTTGCCTTGTTAATTATGAACTGTCTTTCGATGTAGGCTTGACTAAGATCCTCCCATTTGTTGGTCAAAAGTCCATATTTTCATCGTCTTTACATCGTTTTCACTGTTTCCTGTCTAAGAACCTGTAACCTGTAACATGTAGCAGACATGCGTCAAAAGTACCTGTTTATTTATAAAAAGAATAAGAATGGGGAATATAATAATGCAATATTATGGTGTGAACAAATACCCCCAAACTTATCTTTTGCTCGTCCTCGAGCAAACTTATTTTTATTCACTAAAATTCTTACCACACTTTCGCAGGGAAACGCGATTGCACTGAGCACGTGCAACAAGCCGTTAAACCTCTAGGTGTCCCTAGTAGGAGGAGTGTTGTCTCCTGAGGGTTTTCAGCGGATTACACCTACAAAATCCTATCAATTTGGCTTTTTGACTTTTATTCTCCAATTAGGTTTTCTAACTAAGAATTCTATTATCTTTTACTTGTAAATTATCCACCCATATTCTTCACACTTCCTCATCATTAAACTTAAGATTATATATATCTTGCAGATCTACTTAGCTTTCGGCATTTCCTAAGTTTTCCTTCTAGAGTTCCATCTCTACTTAGGAATTTCTATCAACTCTATTAAAGATACAAGTTCTATCTTTCATTCCTCTATCTTATCTAAATTCCAATCACATACCCCTACGTGTGTGTATAGATCACCCCTACACTTGGAAATTCAAATCAAGCAATCATACTCTCGTCCGTTGTCCAAAGTACTTATTAGTAGGTGAATTTTTAATTGAATTTCCGCTTACACACCCTTCATGCGACCGTTAATACTTCTTGAGGTACCAACAACTGATTATAAGATGCGTTAGCACTTTAAAGCGTACTTCCTAGTTTTGCAACACCCAAGGCTTTTAACAGTGACTCCCAAACCAGTTGGTCTAAGGCACTAGGTGATGAAGCACCCTCGCTAAGTATTTTTCTATTTTTGCAGCCTTAAGTAATCATAAAAACCAGTGTCCATTTTTTTCTTTATTCACTTTTTTTCCTTTTATTTTCATTGTGCTAAGGACTTTAGACAAGAGCATTTTAAGGTCTCTTCTACTATTCCAAGTTTCAAGGTGCGTGATTGTGCAAATTGTAGGGTATACGTTTTCAGAATCTAGACTTAAATTAGGAACTATTTTTCAAACTTATACTCTAATAAGAATATCAATACTCTTCCCTCATTTTGACTTAGCCCAAGAAGTGAACCCAAAATTTGCCTATTTCTAAATAAACTACAAGGCATATACTTTCTACCGTTAAACTTTAAGGAAGGTTATTTTTAGGGTTTTTAATTTACTAAGTCTAAGATCTAGTTGTTCCTAACCAGTTAACCTATTTGTCAAACTCAAGTTAATTAGCCAAAATTGAATACAATAATTTTTATAATTTTTCAAATTTTTATGGGTTTTCAAATAAATATGCAAATGCAAAAATATGTATAAATGAATGCAAAGGAAGAAGACGTACCGAGCATACCCCCAAACTTGAACTTGACAGTGTCCTCACTGTCATACTAAACCAAGAGGGTCAAAATGTCGGCACTCCCCTGTTTATTTATTTACAATTTTTTTATTTTTTTTTTGTTTTGAATTTTTTTTTTATAGAAAAAGAAAACAAAAAGATATATACATATATACAAAGTTTCCCCCCAAACTTAAGCTTGGCCTTGCACAAGCCAAAAGTTAGCACCAACCATTCAAAAATCTTATCGTGGAAATGGTATAGTTGGTGCAAGAAAATGAGAAGCACGCGAGACCGTGTGGAAAGAAGAATGGTAGAATATGGTCTCGGTGGGGGAGAAAAATGGCGAAAAGAAGAAGGAAGTGGAGTACGATCTTGAGGGTGTAAATTGAGTGAATAAATTAGCGCAATGTGTGATGACCGATGTGTTAAAAGCGATTGCGCTAACCTATCAACCCGTCGGGAAATGGGGTCAAATCCCTCAAGATTCGCAAGAAAACATGGGTACGCCGAACTTGGTATTGGAGATGAAAGCGTAACGGTCTCTTGTTCGGTCGGAACACTAGGAAGGACGAAAGGGAGTGAATTAGGGATAGTCTCATTCTCACCGTAGTAAACTGTGTCGAACTGGAAAGATTCCATCAATGGTTCGAAACGACTGTAAGCAACCGAGTATGATGGATTAACTAACTCATCTGAAAATGCAAATGACTCAAACTCGGGCGGTGAGACTTCAATATCGTCCGAAAAAGTGAAACACTCGTACGTGTCATCGGCTGTGAGAACTGTGTCAGATTCAAAGGAAAAGTTTTCAAGCTCACAGTCGTCAAGCGTGAAATGAGGAGTGGTCGGAACGATAGAAAAGAGGGATGGTGATTTAGGTAATGGTTCAAGAGGATGAATTGGAAAATCCGACACATCAAAGAAAAATGGTTCAACCTCAATATGATCCTCACTATTCTCCTCAATATTCAACTCATAATTCTCCTCAATATTCAACTCATCCATGCCATTATCATCAAAATCAAGACGCATATGAGATTCGGGAGAAACATTTAAAAACTCGGGATGATGATTTGAACATAAAATTTCAATTAAATCAACAGGTTCATCATCCGAAATATTCCCGGCATCTATATCCTTAATCAAGTGAAAGTCAATTTTTTTAGACACCTCCTCAAAAGCATGGATGTTTATCAATGTAGGTTCTAGAGTGGAAGTGTAAAGGTCAAACGGATTGGGTGCTGTTTTACTCGAAGGGGGTTCCTCACAATTTGGCAAATCAAACACTACAAAATCACACAACTCATTTTTATCCTTAACTGATGAATCATTTGGGACAATCGATGGAAAACCGGAGTTGTGGGCTTCAATTGGGTATGGGTAGGTTTGATTTGGAAATCCTCTCCCATTCTCACTCAGTCCAACCGCCTCCTCATATATTGAAAAATTTGGGGCTAGCGGGAAACTAGCTACCGGTTCAGCAGGTTGCATAAGGGCGGCCACGGACGCTTCCACATTCCTAACCATTTTGTTTGTTGCTGCGATATACGCCTCCAACGCCTCTTCCAAACTAGACTTTGGTGGTAAGGGGGTTTCGGCAAAAGATTTGAAATTGTTTGGATATGTGAAACTCCCAAAAGGCTGTGTAGAAGCAGTGTCTAGTGAAGGTGGGAAGGTCGGGTAGGACTGGTAGGAAGTGGGTGGTTGGGCAGGGATAGGGTCTACATGTGGATAAAAATGTGAATAATCTTGTGGATCCCTAGAACTAGATATGTGGAGAGGGGTGAAAGATCGGCTGCGAGATTGAGCAATGTGCTCAGCAATGGACATCGGCCTAGGAGTGTCAGAAGGACTCGAAAGAGTGGTATCAACATATGGAAGTGGTGAAGGTTGACTTGGTTGACACAAAGTGGGTTGAAAAGTCAAACTGTTTCTCCTAGACTCCTCTATGTGATCTTTCAAAGATTTTTTAGGCATGGAAGGATCGTCTTTAAATTGACCGAATACATTGACATATGACGCAAAATTAGGTTCGGGATACCAAAGTTCGGCTAATGATTTATTGTGTGGGGTACCCATGTTAGAAGAAGAAAGGTGGCAAGAAGGAAGGTTGGGTGGTGCAAGGATTTATTTGGGGCTAAAAAATTTTGCAAGTTCTATAAAATATTTGTCCTTTTTATTTTCATTTTTCATTGATTTTTTTTCTTTCTCTTTATTTGGAAAAATTTTGTTGCAAAAAGATTTTAGAGAAAAGATATGCAACAGCAAAATATTTTATAGAAAAGATATGCAACAGCAAAATATTACTTGCAATTGGTTATTATTTGAAGCATATCACAAGAATCTTTATTTGGAAAAAAATGTTGCAAAAAGATATTCGAGAAAAGATATGCAACAAAAAAAATTACTTGCAATCAATTTCAATTTTTAGCGGGGCCCAAAAATCCTGCACAAGACTTGTTATATGGAAGAGAATATATTTTTAAAGCACACAAAATCTTGCAGGCATTATTCAGAAAATATATTAAAATTTGCAGAGGAGAAATAACAGAGAGCTTACAATGCAAATTTCGTAGGATGATCTCACCAAAAGAGCGCGGTTCCGCGGTATAAACGCGTTATTGCCGCGTTTTCGCGGCAGTCTAATCAGCACGAATCCCCAAAAAAATTTTGACGCTCTGATTCCACTAGAAGGCCGCGGTTCCGCGGCCTAAGGTGGGTTTTGGCCGCGGAATCGCGGCGGGTTGGGGGAATTGGGTCTCCAAAAAATTTTCACTGTTCTGTTATTTGATTCCCCTTCTGTTTCGATCTTCTGATTTCTGTTTCGCCTTCTGGAAATTTCCAGATCGTCTTTGTAAATCCTGCAAAATTAAAACAACAAAGTATCCCTTCCAAAAATAACAAAATATATATATTTTTATATTTTTTGGATTTTTTAGATTTTTATGAATTTTTTTTTTGATTAACCCGAAATTGCAAAAAGGAAAGTTCTACGCCATCCCCGGCAACGGCGCCATTTGATTGAAGAGATTCAGCGTGCTTGCGCTTTCTAAAAGATAGATCAAAAATATTTGTAACCGCAATCAAGAACGGTGTCGCATGAAGCTAGCCGGTGAGTACGGGTCGGTCCACAGGGATGTTGTGAATTTCCTATTCGTTCTTACGAGTTAATTCCGAAAGGTGTTCGGACAGATTATTAAATCTAAAAATCTAAATTATCCTAGGGCAATTATCTAGATCTACTCTTGCTAGGGCTAGGTTTAGGGATGGTTTGGAAATGTAATTAAATCTCACCGCTTTCAATACCCGAATGAAGATCTATGAGGAGTTATGGTAATTATCAATAAAGTGGATTAGATCCGTTCGGGAAGGTGTTCCTTCCTCTAGGTTCTTGTCCTTCCTTTAGAGATCCTTACCCTAACCTCTATGGAAAACATCACACCCGGGCCTTTATACTACGGTATCACCGCTACCTCGAGGGATAGAGTGCCGTAGGGAGCGGTATGTGCATGTATGCATGGAGTCCTATTGTAAATATTTGGTGGGTAAGAAAGGGATGAGAGATCTCATCTTTCAAAATCCTTCCCAAAAGCTAAACCCTAAACAAGTTTTTAGGGTATGAAATTAAATCTACCTAGGGCAAGGAATTTAAATCTACACTAAGGCAAGAAATTAAATTACTTACAGATGCATCCCTCCAATCATCCATGCAGGGTTGTCAGATCTGAATTTCTGAATGGAGAAGAAACACCGATGCTCTCCAAAAGATTTCTAAATTTTATTCATTAAAGGGAGGCATAAAGTTTACAAAGATTTAGAGTTCTATTTATAGGAAATAGAAACCCTAGGTTACATTTTGATCCGCATGTCTAAAATTACAAATATACTCTCAGGAAATCTTTTCAGCGCCGCAACAAACTTTTGATAAAAAATTATTTTTATTTTGTCTTCTTCTGGCCGCGGAACCGCGGCAATGGTGGGCTTGGGCCGCGGTTCCGCGGCCCTTTGGCAGGCTTGGATGCTGAAAATTCATGGTTTTGTTTTGGGTCTTTTTGGGCTTCTGGTTCTTTGGTTCTTTTATCAATTGGACATCTACATTAGCTCCAGATCTTCAGTGAACCATTTGCAATGGATTTTTAACCGTCCGCTTTGTATTTTTGGACCTTGAGTTGCCTTGTTAATTATGAACTGTCTTTCGATGTAGGCTTGACTAAGATCCTCCCATTTGTTGGTCAAAAGTCCATATTTTCATCGTCTTTACATCGTTTTCACTGTTTCCTGTCCAAGAACCTGTAACCTGTAACATGTAGCAGACATGCGTCAAAAGTACCTGTTTATTTATAAAAAGAATAAGAATGGGGAATATAATAATGCAATATTATGGTGTGAACAGGGTGAAAGACAGGTAGGTAAAGAAGTGCGGACGGGGTAAAAGAGATCCTGGAGCGCAACTCGTGCGGGCGCTTCAACAGGCGGTTGATTCGGGTTATTCGCACCTAACTGAGGTGGAATCATTCCCGTCGGTAAGGTATCGTTGGGGTTGAATCCCGACATGCCTTCGGAAGAAGAATTTGAAGGAGGAGGTAAGAAAGTGGACGGAATGTCGACTTCGGTGTCGAAGGGTTCGTCGGTCGGTACCAACGAAACACAGACTAATCGAAGGGTTCGTCGGTCGGTACCAACGAAACACGGACTAATCGGGCATTAGTATCCCTAGTCCAAAGTGACATACACTAAAGGGGTAGTGTAGTCAGAAAAAAGAAGAAAGACAGAATGTGGAGGTAAGATAACGTCAATGAAGGGAAGTGGTGGAAGTGAGTTGCAAGTTTTCTTAGCGACAAGTTGCAAGTTTTGAAAAGATTTTCTTTTTTTTTTATGTGAGAATGTTTGCAAAGAGGTTTTTGAAAAGGGACTTGTGACACAATTGCTATCAACCACACATGCACAATCAGGCCTAGATCTAGGGTCACCTAGGTCTGCTAGACAGCTCCTAACTAGGGCTAGAAATATGACCTCAAACCGTCTCTTCACCGCCAATTGCGGCCAGGTAAGTGCCAGGTAAGTGGGAAGGAACCACAGTAGTGGGCCTAATTAATAACCACTAGCCTAGACACACTTTCCTAGGTACCGCAAAGTCAGTTAGGATAAACGGTCGATGCCTATACTAGTCCTTTTTACTATTGAGCTCGACGTCCTTAGGGCTGAGTCTAATATTTTTTAATTAAGAGTGGTCAATGCAAAATGCCTTTAAGTGATTTCTGGGGTCCTGGGAAGGGTGATGAAATCCCCACCCAATCTGAGTTTGGTCAATTAGCCCCTTAAAGTCCGATTAAATTATGCAAAACAATAAATTCACTTGCAATAAAATTTTTTAGCGCGGCGCAAAGAAACCTGCAAAAAATCTGTTATTTAGAAGGGGGAAGAAGAAATTTTTTTTTAGCGCAAACAAACCCTGCAGAAAGTTTTCACAGAAAGATATATGGAGGTTGCAGAGGGGGGGGGGTTAAAAGAAAACAAACCATGCAAATTTGAAGTGCTACAGTGGCTAAATAGCCACGGTTCCGCGGTCTGGAGTGCTCCTGGGCCGCGGTTTCGCGGTCGGGAAGTGGGTTCAGCCTCTGGAAAAAATTGTGTAGCTCCTGTTCACCAATTCTCCGCTGTTCTGATGTGATTTTTCCTGGTTTGCCCTCTGTAAATTTTCAGATCCGCGATTCTTCACTATTCCTGCAAGATTCAAACAATAAACCCTTCAAACAGATAAAAATTGATAAAAAAATTTTGTACTTATTTTTATATTTTCAGATTTTTATAATTTAAAAATTTATATCAACCCGAAATTACACAAAAGAAATATTACGCCATCCCCGGCAACGGCTCCATTTGATTCGTTAAAAAATTATGTGTTAACCGCAATCAGAAACGGCGTCGCTTTGCAGCTAGCCGGTGAATACGTGTCGATCCACAGAGATGTGTAATTTTCTTATGTATTTTTACGAGTTGATTCCAATTGTGATTTGATTTTTCTCGATTGATTTTAAAAAAACTAAGTTGTACGATATTAAAGAACTTGTTAGGGTTAGGTCTAAGGTAGGGTTGATGAGATTAATATTATCACCTCTTTCAATGCCTTCGATTAAAACCTTTTAGAAGTCATAACAATTATTAGCAAAGGGGATTAGGATGATTGGGAAGAAACGAAGTTTCTTCCTCTAAATCCTTGTCCGTCCTTTCCTACTAATTGCTATAACCTTCATGGACGTCATGTATGTCCGGTCCTTTATACTACGGTTTCACCGTTACCTCGTAGGTAGGGTGCCGTAGGGAGCGGATCATGCATGCGTGCATGAAGTTCTACTTATGAAAATTTATTGGTATTGAAGGAGATGAGAGATATTCATCTCTCAATCCCTCCCTTGTTCCTAACCCTAACAAGCGAGGAAATTACTCGCTCATTAGGGTGTCTTTTAAAAATAGCATTTTGAAAGCACTTACCGATTGCATTTGAAAGAACTACACTAAATTAACTAGGGCAATTGTATGATTAATCCACGGCAAGAATTATACTAGAGAGCTAGGGCAACAATTAAATTTAGCACTAAGGCAGAAATAAAACTTAAAAACTTACAGAAAAGTGATGCTCTATTTCTCCCAACAATTCTGAAATTTTATTGATTGAAAAGAGGCATCGGGTTTTACAATTTTTGATTACAATTTATAAGTAAACAGGGAAATTTAGGGTTACGGGATTCGCACATGTGCAATTACAGATATGCCCACGTAAAATCCAAACCCCCGCACCGACTCACCGACACGAGAAAAATACATCGACACGGGCACTATACGGCCGCGGAACCGCGGCAAATGTGGGCCTTGGGCCGCGGTTCCGCGGCCCTTTGATGAGCTCAGCTCACCAAACTTCTTGAGCTTCATTCTGGTGTGTATTCCTCTCTATTTCTGCAGTACTTTTCTCTAGTTGGATTCTGGATCTTCTCTAGATTCTTCACTGAAATTTGTAGTGGTCTTTTAACTGTTTTCTTTAACATTTCGGACCATGCATTGCCTTGTGAATTGTTCTTCGTCTAGGCTTGAGTAAGATCCGTCTACTTGTTGGTCAAAAGTCCCTTTTTTGTGTCTTTTTCTGTCTCTTTCACTGTCTTCGTTCCAAGAGCCTGTATCCTGTAATATGCAGCAGACATATGTCAAAAGCACCTGTTTAGTTAAAAAACGAATAAGAATTGGGGAATATGAATTGCAATATTATGATATGAACAACACTCCGCGCCGGGGAAAAGTCAATCAGCGACACTCCGTGCTGGGAAAAATCGACCAGCGACACTCCGCGCCGGGGAAAAGTCGACCAGCGACACTCCGCGCCGGGAAAAAGTCGATCAGCGACACTCCGTGTCGGGGAAACGTCAAGCAGACACTCTGTGCCGGGGACACGTCAACCAGCGACACTCTGCATCGGGGAAACGTCCAACACAGACACTCCGCATCAGGGAAACGTTCGACAACGACACTCCGTGCCGGGGAAACGTCAAGCAGACACTCCGTGCCGAGGACACGTCAACAAGCGACACTCTGCATCGGGGAAACGTCCAACACAGATACTCCGCATCGTGGAAACGTCCAACACAGACACTCCGCATCAGGGAAACGTCCGACAACGACACTCCGTGCCGGGGAAACGTCAAGCAGACACTCCGTGCCGGGGGCACATCGACAACAGACACTCCGTGCTGGGGGAAACGTCAAGCAGACACTCCGTGCCGGGGAAACGTCTACAAGCGACACTCTGCATCGGGGAAACGTCCAACACAGACACTCCGCATCAGGGAAACGTCCGACAACGACACTCCGTGCTGGGGAAACGTCAAGCAGACACTCCATGCCGGGGACACGTCAACAAGCGACACTCTGCATCGGGGAAACGTCCAACACAGACACTCCGCATCGGGGAAACGTCCAACACAGACACTCCGCATCAGGGAAACGTCTGACAACGACACTCCGTGCCGGGGAAACGTCAAGCAGACACTCCGTGCCAGTGGCACATCGACAACAGACACTCCGTGCAGGGGGAAACGTCAAGCAGACACTCCGTGCCGGGGACACGTCTACAAGCGACACTCTGCATCGGGGAAACGTCTAACACAGACACTCCGCATCAGGGAAACGTCCGACGACGACACTCTGTGCCGGGGACACGTCAACAAGCGACACTCTGCATCGGAGATATGTCCAACACAGACACTCCGGGTCAGAGAAACGTCTACCACGGACACTCCGTCTCGGAGACACGTCAAGCGCCGACCGTCCATGTCGTAAAAAGGGCAGTGCATCCCAAAAGTGGGAACCAAAGAAAGTCGCCTCCACGCAAAAGAAGATCCATCAATTTCATGCACAGGACCCACATATGCTGTGTGGATTTATTGATGGGGGGCAATTTGTTGGGGTAAAAATTTACACCCCGGTTGACCGAGTCAAAATCAAGGTCAACCCCTAAGCTAGGTGGGCCCAAGCCCAGGTCAAGCGGGCCTATGCCCAAGTCGAGCCCGCGGCCAGCCTCCCCATGCCAACAACAAAATCATGTAATAAATAATTTTTATGTAATTTTTTATGCATGAATGTAAACAAAATGGGCATAAAGCCAATATTTTGTAAGCCCATGGCTTATGTGCAAAAATGAAATGGCACATGAGCCATGGGATGGCTAAAATACCATTTTGTAAAGCCCAAGGGGCTATATATAAATATGTAAGACTATAAAAGGCAACATGATGATGAATAAAAAAAGAACTTTTGTCATTCTCTCAAAAAAAAACCTAGGGTTTGTGCCTCTTCCCCTTTCTGAAGGTTTCAAACCTTCTTCTTTCTTTTTGAATTAAATCAAGAGTTTTACTCTTCCTTTTCCAAAACTAAATAGTTTTCCACCACAAAACCCATAAAGGGGAACTCAGATCTTCCGTTAGATCTCAAAAAGAAGAGATTTTTAGATCTCACATCTCTTGATCTTCAAGATCCGGGCAAACAACAGGAGGAGGAAGAAGAACCCCCTTTATCAGCTTCAAAACATCCTAGGAGTTTAACTCCATATATATATATATACATATATATATATATATACACATATATATATACATATATATATGTATATATATATATAATAAATATTTCCTTTCTGAAGCATAGCTTCTGGTTCTGGGACTAAAAGCCCTCTTTTTCTCACCGGCGCCCAAGCGCTCAAGCGCCGAGCGCCCTCGTGCCGACACGTGGCGCGCCCACATACCGACACGTGGCGCGCTTGCGCTCCAGCACTTTGTGCTTGAGCGTAGGCGCCCACGTGCCGACACATGGCGCACTAGCGCTCCAGCACTTTGCGCTTGAGAGCAAAACGCCCATGTGCCGACACGTGGCGCGCTTGCGCTCAAGCGCCCAGCGCTCGAGCGCAAAGAGCCTACGTGCTGACACGTGGCGCACTTGCGCTCCAGCATTTTGCGCTTGAGCGTAAACGCCCACGTGCCGACACGTGGCGGGCTTGCGCTCAAGCGCCCAACGCTCGAGCTCAAAGCTCCTACGTGCCGACACGTGACACGCTTGCACTCCAGCACTCTGCGCTCGAGTGCAAAGCGCCCACGTGCCGACACGTGGCGCGCTAGCGCCTAAGCGTACAGCGCTGGCCCCACGCATCCTTTGGATGCCTTTTCCCCCTCTTTTATGTGCATACATATATATATACATATGTATACATATTTACACACACACATACTCTACGACACTGTCCCTGTTAGAAAAAAATTTCTAACGGGGCACTGCCCCGCACCCCGCAAGGGGGCTGCTAGCCCTCTTGACCCCCAGCCCGCTATCTGGATAGCGGGCCCCCGTAAAAACTCTGCGTGGCTCCCGATACATTTAAACCCCCCTCCAAAATAAAACACACGTACACTGGACATTGAGTTCGCATGACCAGTTTAACCCGTTTATCGGAGGTTCCCTCGCTCCAAAGGCGAGGGGTAATTAACGGCAGCTTAGTCCGCAGCTGCCGGAGATTCGGATCCCCACAATCATTAAACCCCGGCCTACCCTAGGCAGGGGGAATCTGTAGTACGCCTGACAAGCGCGCGCGTATTCCCATCTCAATGGGGTGACAAAAAACACCCTACAGACTGGACTTGTAAGTTCATCAAATATAAAGCGTTACTTGGCACAACTACTTCAATCTCCAATCCGTGCAGTTCTTATTGTAGCCTCCACTGAGCGGTGAGGTTCATTACTAATGATTGGCGACCAAGGGTATCAGGAGCTACGTTCACCTTCTCTGGATGATACTGTAGGTTGATGTCAAAATCCGCTATGAGTTCTAGTCATCTTCTCTGCCGCATGTTGAGTTCCTTTTGAGTAAATACATACTTAAGACTTTTATTGTCAGTTTATATATCCATTCGTTCTCCCAAAAGATTGTGGGGCCAAATCTTGAGCGCGAAGATGATGGGTGCCAATTCTAGATCATGTGTTGAATAGTTGCATTCATGTTCCTTTAACTGTCTTGATGCAAAGGCCACAATTTTTCCATGCCAGTATAGAACACATCCTAATCTTTTACCGGACGCATCACAATGCACGACGAATCTGCCAGATTGATCCGGTATTACGAGGACAGGAGCAGAGGTTTGTCTCAACTTGAGTTCTACAAAAGCATTTTCATATACTTCTGACCACATGACTGCTTCGTCTTTACGTGTGAGCTTGGTCAGAGGTGCTGCGATATTTGAAAATCTATCGATGAATCGTCGATAATATCCTGCTAAGCCTAAGAAACTTCGTATATCTTTCACCGTCTTTGTTGTCGGCCACTCGTTGACAGCTGATACCTTAGCTGGATCCACAGAGATTCCTTTGCCTGAAACAATATGTCCGAGAAATCCGATCTGATTTAGCCAAAATTCACACTTGCTGTACTTGGCGTAGAGCTGATGTTGTCGCAATGTCTCCAGGACAATCCGTAAGTGCTTGGCGTGTTCTTTCCGATTCTTTGAATACACTAGGATATCGTTGATGAAGATGATAACAAACATATCTAGGTACTCTCGAAAAACTTGGTTCATCAAGTTCATAAAGATGGATGGTGCATTGGTCACTCCGAATGGCATTACGAGATATTCATAATGACCATAACGAGTCCTAAATGCCGTCTTCATAATGTCAGACTCCTTGACCTTCACCTGATGGTATCTCGAACGAAAATCTAGCTTTGAAAAGACACAAGACTCACTTAACTGATCGAAAAGGTTATCGATGCGCGGTAGTAGATACTTGTTCTTAATTGTCACTTCGTTCAGAGCTCGATAATCAACACACATCCTGTAGGAACCTTCCTTCTTCTTCACCAGTAGCACCGAAGATCCCCAGCTTAAAGTACTGAGACGAATCCAACCTTTCTTCAGGAGTTCGTCCAACTGAATGCGGATCTCCTTCAATCCCTCCGGACTTAATCGGTACGAAGCTTTAATTATTGTTTATGTGCTGGGTTGTAAATCAATGCTGAATTCAAGAGCTCGATCGGGAGACAAACCTGATATATCTTCCGGGAATGCATCCTCGAACTCTCGAACTATCTCTGTCTTCGATTCTTCCACTTGCAACGCTGCAATCTCTGCCTTCTTTGGTTTTGCTCGGTAGATGCTAGGCTCCAAGGTTCGGTCTCCACTCTTGAAATAGAACACTGGGTGATCTGGTATTTCGAACACTACTCTCCTTTGGCGGTAGTCGATGGTAGCGAAGAAAGTTTCCAGCCAGTCCATTCCCAAGACTACGTTGAAATTTGGTATGTCCAGTACCTTGAAGTCCGCATAAAATTCTCGACTGCAGATGACCACTGGACATATATCATATACCAAAGTTGCTTTTAGAACGTCATTCCCTGAAATAACGTTCCAGCTGGATACGAGCAGTTTAACTGGAATCGCATGAGTTCGGACGAACCGTTGCGACATATAGCAGTGTGGCCCCCCAGTGTCGAAGAGTGCTAGAGCAGATAGGGAGGCTACTAAGATTGTACCTAAATTGTATGGGATAGGTTTAGGTATAACAGATATAAGATGACTATGAATTGAAAGGACTTGAAAAGGAATAAGGAAGGGATTTACCAGTGATAATCCGACCCGTAGCTTCGGCCTCTTCGACCGACATGGTGAATGCTTGGCATCGCGGCACTTTTCTTTATACCTGGTTAAACACTCGGGGTTGGGGTTGAGTGGTCTGGGTGCGGGGAGTTGGAGCTGGTAGAGCTAACTGGGTGGGAGAATCTTGGATCACCGGTCCAGCTGGACGGTTGTTGGGTCCTCGGTTCTGGGGGCATGCTCCAATGGCGTGAGTAGAAGACCCACAGATCAGGCACAAGTTGTTTGCCCTGCGACAATTCTTCACAAGATGCCATGTTCTTTTGCAGTAGATGCAAAGGTCTGGCCTGCTGTTGGCGAACGAACCTACTGGCTTCCGAGATGGTCCATTAAAAACTGGCCTAGAAGAGGCCCCTGTTTACCGTCGAAAGCCGGGAAAGCCATACGTCTTGCCTGAATTTGGGGGCAGATGCTATTTGGTTTTATCCGTCCACCTCTCCGAAGATGCCAAGCTAATTTATGGCACTATGTATCGAAGGTTTGGATATATGCGGCTATTGTAGCAGACTTCGTCAGATCCCCTCTCGTTGTGTGGGGTTTTTGATTGTGGGGACGCTCTTCCCTGCAGACGCAAGCCCCTGCAGTTAATTACGTTACCACGTAGCGATAACCACTTTCTCCTGCTCCAGAAGGTCACTTCATGTCATGTGTGTTTTTTTTATCTTTGGTTGCCCGTATATTGTATAGAAGACTAATTTGTGTTGTCGTCCGTAGGGCATGGATTAATCCAAATCCGTATTTTCTTAGATTTGGGTTTGGTTTGATTTAAGGATCGTTAACCTTGTTTGAGATTAAGATCGACTTAAATATTTGTTAAGGATACGTTAATCCGATATTGGACTAAGATCTACTTAACGGGGGTTCAGGATCATTTTTGATCCAGCGAAAGAGCATTTGGGTTCCATCGTTTTAGTTTAGGGACGTTACGGTCCATAACTAGTTTAAGGACATTACGGTCCATAGGGTATGCTCATGGGTTCGAGAGTGTATCAAAAGAGCTGTTGGTTGTCGGGACCCTCCATCTCTCTGAAGACGTTGAAGAATTAAAACGATATATATCAGAGGTGTGAAGAGATGTGCCCTTGAACCGATGTCCGTTAGAAGATCAATAGTCATGTTTAGGACTAAGACCAATTTGGAAAAATTATGAGCACATGGGCTCGGTTGATCTGAATTAGGAGATTTTGGTCAACTTGGACTCAGCCCACTCTGTCTTTGAATAAAGTGTTAAACACTTGTTTGGGCTTGGTCCCTTTTCTGTGCAAACAGTGTTGAGTATTGATATGAGCTCTGACGCTCACCCTCTTTTTTTGTTTTTTTATATGGAGTGTTAAACACTCTTTATGGCGCCCACGTGAGGGACACGTGAGGCGCTTGGCACTGAGCGTCGACCACTGAGTGCTAGGCACTACTTATTGAGCAACGGCCATGTAAGGGACACGTGAGGCGCTTGGCGCTGAGTGCCAACCACCGAGTGCTAGGCACTACTTATTGAGCAGCGCCCATGTGAGGAGCACGTGAGGCGCTTGGCGCTGAGCACCAACCACTGAGTGCTAGGCACTACTTGTTGAGCAGCGCCATGTGAGTGGCACATGGGGCGCTTGGTACTGGGCGCCAACCACTGAGTGCTAAGCACTCTTTTTTTAAAGCAGCGCCCACGTGAGGGGCACGTGAGACGCTCGACGCTGTTTCTTTCCTTGTGCATTTTCCTAAAGAGTTCGATTCTTTGTTCTCTCCTGGATCTTCAATCCCCAAGAACAAATTCATCCCCACGAGAATTAAATTCTCATTTATAGGAGACTTGTCTCATGGATCTTAGATCCAGGGAAAGAACTATGTTCTTTTATGAGGGTTACACCCTTAGGCATGCAGATGAGATATTACTATCTCTATTTACCTTGAAGAAAGTTCTTCTTCATTCTTCTCTCTTAAAACTCTTTTTTGCTTGCTCTTCTTTTTGAACTTGAAGTTTAGGGCGGGTTCCTCTGTACAAGACTTGAAGTCTTGGGGCCTTTGTATAGTGGAGGCAAGTTTGTTGATTTAGTTAAAGAAATCTCTCATTGAGAGATCATTAATTGATTTGGGGATTTTATCCACCGTTGGATCTTTGATCCAAGGACTTCTGTTTTACAGAAGATATTTTTCTTGTTTTTAACAAAATTGAGGAAAATATTTTCTATACAGAGCTTATTCTGGAGCTTCGTGATTTTTAATCACCATTGGATCTTTAATCCAACGGTGCTCTGTTTTACAGAGCGTAATCTTTCTTGTTTAGAAAGATTGGGGAAATATTTTCCCATACAGAGATTATTCTGTAGCTTGGTGATTTTTAATCACCCTTGGATTTTTAATCCAACGGTGCTCTGTTTTACAGAGAGGAATCTTTATTGTTCAGGAAGATTTGAGGAATATTCCCTCAATCAGAATTTAATTCTGTGTTTTGATAATTTATCATCTCCGTTGGATCTTTGATCCAACGGCATAGAACTTTTAGTTCTGGCGCCGGCACTCTTGTGCAGGGCACGTGAGGCACTGCCTCAGAGTTTTTAACTCTTGGCGCTAGCGCCCTCGTGCAAGGCACGTGAGGCGCTGACTCAGAGTTTTTTAACTCTTGGCGCTGGCGCCCTCGTGTAAGGCACGTGAGGTGCTGCCTCTTTTCAAATTTTGAACAGAGCCTTGCTCTTCTATTGTTGTGGGGAAACAAATGCCTCCCCACCATTGCGCTCACGTGGCTTACACGTGGGTGCAACGGTGGCCGCTTTTCCGCCGTTTGATCTTCTTGGAAGTTGGATCGGCTTCCCCTGTCTATAAGTAGGGCCTTTGGCCCTTGAGATGACTGTTGTTCATCTTCTTTTGTTCTTTATTCTTCTGAGAATTTAATTCTCCTTTCAGAGCTTAGATCTCTGCCTAAAGAAATCTCTTTTTAGAGTTAGAACTCTGCCCAAAAATTTGGTAAGGATCATAATCAAACCCCTTGACAGAGCTTTGATCTTCTGAGATCATAGATCTTAAGATGTATTTTAGGGCTTCTTTAACCCGTTAGTTAGATGACTGTTCATCTTTCATGAAGAATTCTTAGGTGTTTTTTTACAGATGTTAAAGATCTTGGGGTTTTACTCTGTAAAAAGCTTTGCTTTTGAGGGTTCTGGTAAATTATACCATTGTTTTTACAGAGCATAACTCTTTAGAATTTTTTTAGGAATTTTTATTCCCCTCTTAATTACATTTGACATATATGATTTTTGTCTGCAGAGCACTTCTCTCGAGGGAGTCAACTCCTTGGCCCAATGAGTTTCTCATTAAATGAGAATTCTTTTAGGATTCCCTCCTTAATAAGTGATTGTCTTATCAATGATGAGCCGTCACTTTGATTTTGTGGGTCCTTTTTGGTCCCTTTCTCCTGCATTTCAATGTGGTACAATTTTAAAGTACCAAGTGTCAGAATTCGGATTATAGCGTTGGCAACTAACCCTTGTCTTTTTTCGTGCAGGTACCATGGCTTTCGATTCTTCTTTTCCTTTTTTTTCGTTCAGAGAGCGCCTTCGCTGACGCACTCGTGGATAGGGAAGTCTTCGCGCTCATTAAAGATCACGACCCGGAGCAGAAATCTCTTCCTCTATGGGGGTCGAGGTACAATCAAATCATCCAGGGCCGGCGTAGTTTTTCTTGTGCAATACCCTCAGAGCCCATTTCAGCGACTCACTACGCCGACTCGCCTCAGGTGAATTACGCCATAAAGGAGGTCAACTGGACCTCAGAGGGTCGCCTTCAGCCTTCTATGGCCTCAATACCTGTACAGCCGCCGATGGCTTTAGATATTTTAGGGCGGCACATATGTCAAGGCGAGTTGCGCCCTTGGGGACAAGTATACATGATTGGCTTAACTTCTCGCCATTCAGTCGGATATCTGCAGTGGGCTCGATATATCTTGTCGGCCAAGAAATCACTGCTGCTGAAGCTCGGGTTGTACCCCGCAATTTATGCGTCTCTTTTCCAGTATTCCACGCCACTTGTATGGTGGGTCAAAGCTTTTTTGGAACAATGGAACATCCCAACTCACACCTTTCTTCTATCAGATCGGAAAATTTCAATCTCCTTGGAAGAGTTCGTGGAGATCTCCGGCTTACCCTTCAGAGGGGAACATTACGAGGAGATACTTCCCCTTGACGAGTACATCTTCGCCACCAAATCAGTGGTGATGGGCCTTACCCCGGAGAATGCCATTCAATTTCGATTCCCGAGCCTGATCAAGGTGTTGAACATTTACGAGAGTCTATTTCTAGAGTCTGGAGGGTATGGAGTCAGCTTCACAGACTTCATCGCTCGCTTTCTTCACCCAGAAGTCTTATCAAAACAAGCTGCGAAATTCGCCAAGTTTGACGACCCGTTTGGTTTTTGTTTGGATAACCAACCGACGACGGAAGCAGATTTAAGAAGCTTCTTCATTCCGGACAACCCGGTTGTTCCTTTCGCAGAGCTTGCTGCTTAAAACATCGATGAAAAGACGTTCTTCCTGGGGTTTATTGGCTTGTGGTTGAACTGGTTCGTGCTTCCAATGCACCCTCGCTATATGAGGCCGTCAGTATTTTACCCAGCCCACTGCATGGTTGCGGGGATGCCTGTGGCCGTTGGGATTGCGGGGCTGGCTCATCTATACCACGGCCTGAGCTTAGCAGCGGATACAACTCAACCTGGAGTAAAACCTGTACATCTTCCGCTGCACTACTTTACGTCCTGGGTCGAAATGCACGTGCTTGGTGCTTTCGGAGTCCACAAACGGCCCCGCTTCTACGACAGCTATAACTTTCCCCGGGTCATGTTTCTAGTTGACGCTTTCACATTAGATCCGTCGCAGTGAGAGGCTCGACGTCTGGTCCTTCGCCCGCGTATGGTCGGGGATAGTATGACTTTTGTCGACAGAGCCTTAACTATCGGCAAGGAATCTACCAAGGCAGTGCAACCGCTGCGTAATACATTCAAAGATGGGGCTTCTACATTGAAGGCTCAGGAGATCCTGCACTTATATTCGATCAGGCCAGGCTTTCTAGTTTTCAGGCAAGGCGCCTCGGCATTGTTCATGAGGTATAACCCGCACCATTTTGCTCAGTAGTCGGGTTATGATCAGGGTGTACTGCTCGAGGCTTTCTTATCCGAGTCGGTTGCTATGGAAGAGGGTATCCGCAGCGCGCTGCACCATTTTATGCGGCGAAACACGGGGTCTAGCTTTCTCATCAGCGAGCCAAGCTACGTGCCGAAAGCTTTGAATGCCTACATGGCGTGGTATCAGTATGTGACTGGTGTTGTTATCAGGGAAGAGAGGAGGCTATTACTTGATCACAAGGATGCTGTCCCAGCTGGTAATCCAGCAGTTCCTTTGAAGCGACGGACCACCGTTCATCCATCCTTAAGAGAAGCTGCTGCGGTTGTGGTCCCGCGTGCTTTCCCTGATAAGCTTCTACCCCATGTTCCTGTAGAAACGGTAGCTGTAGCGTCCCCGGAGTCTGGCGTTGGTGTGGAAATCGAGACCCGCCGTCCAAAAATGCCCGTTAAGCGCAAGCTCTTATCATCGGCCGCTGGTGCTCGCTCGCAAAAGAAGAAGAAGTCGCTGTTTTCTGCCGATGTCATATTTGTCCAGGAGCCACATGCTTCTTACAATGAGGGTTTGTGCGAGTATGGGACCAATGAGGGTTTATTCATCACGCCTGCAGATGATACTGATCTTCAGGCTGCCCTTGCGGCTTCCGAGCGACTGGCTCGCGATGAAGCGGCATTGATCACTATCGTGAAGTCAGATATACTTCAGTTACATTCTTCCGCGGCTATCTTCTTTTATTATACTTCTACTGACGCTTTCTTCTTCAACAGGTATTTCTGCCGAAAAGGCTCTCGCGGCTTCCCTCAAGACGTTCGAAGAGGAAGGAGGCTCCGCGCTTCCTTGAGCCTTAGTATAATTCAGTTCATTACGCCTTTATTCTTTTTATTCGTGCCATGACCCCCTCCTTTATTTTATTGTAGGGACTACCTAGACTCAGGTTATTCCGAGTGCGGTGCCGATCCCGAGTGGTGATGCGGCGACACTTATATATCCAGCCACTGTGGCCCCTGCTCTCCCAAAGTCACCGCAGGAGGCTTTGCTGAAGCATCCGATGATGGACGTAGTAACGGCTCCGGAGGCAGAGCTTAGTTTGGATGATGACGTTCCCCTGTTAGAAGTCTTGAGGAGGTCATTTCTAACGGCCCAGACCGAAAGGAAGCGCAGGAAGCGTGCAGTGAAGGAGCGCGACGCCGTCTTAGCTGTAGGTGCTGGCTCAAGTAATATTTCATCTGTTGATATTCCTTTGGCGGATGTTCCAGCCGCCTTGTCTACTACCTATAGATAGATTGCACGTGCGGCTCGTAAAGAAACTGAAAAGTTACTTCGAGGTAATGTAACGCCCAGTCTTTTTATTAGAACTCGATCCTCAAATTCTAATATACTCATTTCCAGCAGGGCCAAGTCCTGACGATGGGATGGCAGGCGAAACGCTGGCGGTTACAGAGCCCGAAGTTGCTACTCTTTCTCGGGAATCTGGGACTGTCCAGACCGCTGCTCTTTCTCCCTGCGGCTCCTTGATATCGGCGGGCATCGCAAGCGTTACGACGACCCTCGTCGAGTCAGGGGATGAGGCTATGGGTGCCGAATCTATTCTTCTGAGGGAGAGTGAAGACGCCGTTACACCTGGTGACGACCCCGTTGCGGTTTTGGTTCATGATCCATCGGGTAGTCCTTGGGTCACTGTTTTTTTTTTTAGTTTTTCGATCCTGTTCAGCCCTTCTGATGATATTTTGTTTGTTTTGAGTATAGGCGTGGTGAACCATGAGGCTGTGCCATTTGAAGAACTGTCGCCGGTCGCTGTTCTGACGGTCGTTGCCCCATCGCCTTCTCCTATGCCCTCTCAAATATTGGAAGGTATGGGTTTGTGACTTATCGGTTTCACTGTGGTACCATCCTTTTATATTGACAGTATACTTTCGCAACCCTGCAGGAGTCCTTTTCGACCATTTATACCAGGTGTTGAACCCGCATTTCTTCTTCCAGTCAGAAATCGCTCCACCTTCTGGTATTGGTTAATATATTCTTCAGCTAATGTCTCCCTCTTTCTTTTATGAATAGCCGTATTGTTGCTAAGTCTTCTTTATATTGATTGCAGCGTCACGGATCGGAGGAGGAGACGAGAGAATAGTCGCGCCTCCGGTACTCCCCATTATGCCACCTGCCACAGCTGGTATAATAGACTCCATCCCTCGTGTATTTTCTTTACCTCCGGAGTCGACATTTGATCATAATTTGTTTTGTAGCAATTGCACCGGCTCCAGCTCCTTTTGAGTCTCGCATTCTAATGCCTGCAAGGCCCTTTGCTAAACGCACATCTTTCAGGAGCGTTGCAAATAGCCGGCGGTTGAGCAAATTCATCGAAGATCTCGATGCCGAGACCCTCAGTTCTGCTACGTATTTTGCTGTTGAAGTCAATCCAATGCTGGCAACACTCGTGAACTTCCATGATGAAGATCTCTTCGGCTCTTGGGTTGATTACTGCAGAAAGATCGAGGCTTGCCTGCACGAGATTGAGCTCAAGTGTCTCACTCCTGAAGTATTAGGTTCAAACTCCCAGCGGGCTGCGTGGGTCGAGCGTAGTGTTCCTTTCATTCGCCATTTTGAATGAGAGGCGACCTTGAGGCAAAAGGAATATGAAGTGGCTTCAAGCGAATCTGCCTAGTTATGCGCCCAGGTTGAAGCGAATGTTGCGCAGTTAAAATCTGTCTTCGACAATCTCCAGAGATGTATTTCGGATGGGTTGACGCTGAGGCGGACGATTGACTCTACCGAGCGGGTCGTGCAGGACTGCGAAGCTGCCATGCTAGGAACAGAAGAAAAGCTTTCATTCTGTTTGCGACAACGGGCTCAAGTTGAAGCGGAGTTGGCCGCGGTGGCCGATCACAAGAAAGGATTGAGAGGAGCGTGCGAGTGGCTTGCTGATTTGTTGAAGATGCCTCCTCCTCAATAACCATCTTTGTACCCCTTTTTTAACTTGCAGTTTATGAATAACATGTATTCATTTTGATTCCTTTGTGAAATGTATCTTGTATTCACTTGAATTCATGAATAAATGACATATTTCATTTTATATAGGCATGTCCCTTTAGCAAATGCGTCTTGTAGATAGTCTACCTTGATTTCCTTGTAGGGAAACGATGGCTTAGAAGACAGGTTCAGATCTGCCGCTTAAGACTTTTCAACTTTATGAGCCGTGAGGGTCTCATAAAGACTTTTCTCCCTACGAGTCGAGAGGATCACGTAGATGACTTTTCTCCTTAGGAGTCGTGAGGGCTCCTAAGTGCGTTTTCTCTTGAGAGTCGTAAGGATCTCACAAGAGAATTTTTCCCGCTTACAAGTCGAGAGGACTCGTAAGAGGTTGTTTCGCTTCTTGTCGAGATTCGACTTTGGAGAGTGTGGCCCGTGAATAGTATGCAATAGTCCATCTTGGATCGACTTGCACGGCCCCAGTACTTAGGAAATAGGTCCTTATCCCCATTGCCTAATGTTTTTCCCTACGAGTCGAGACGAATCGAGAAGTTCCCGCAAGGACACTAATTTCCTCACGAGTCGAGACGAATCGAGAAGTTTTCGCTAGGGTGTCCTAACGTCACAGTTAACTCCTTCTAATAGAAGTCCGTTAGGGTCTTTGGTACTAGGGTTTTTTACCCGTTGCACCGTCGTGTTGGCCGATAAATTCCCCGACATGCAATCTTGCTATTCGGGTATCCCCACGACTGTCGTGTCTCTGATCCCTTTGGGGGCTGGACAAGACGAATTCAAGTAATCTTCTAGGTAATATTACCATCGAAAGAGCAAGCGTTAGGGATATTCCATGTCGCTTTTTACTTGAGGTTAGGCTCAGTTTGGGAGCCCCGATGAGTCATGACCACTCCGCGCTGGAGCGGGATGATCTCCAATGGACTTTCAGGTCTTATTTGAGTTGCCGTCAAGACCTTAAAGCTAGGGATCTTCATTTTCTTCGTTTGTTGACATCGTGTCTGCAATATTGCGATGAATGTCGAGGTTGTCTCTGAGTTGTCTGTGAACCGCCGAGATTTGGAACTAAGGGACTTTGCCATGGCTCCATTTGTTGATGTCGCGCCTGTATCCTGCTGGAGGTTGGAAAAGCGTTGCCGTTGATCTCTAGGCTGTGGATGCTAACGTCGAGACTTGGAACTAGGGACTATACCATGGTTCCGAGGTAGTCTCTAGGTTGTCCGTGAACCGTCGAGATTTGGAACTAGGGGATTTTGTTGTGGCTCCGAGGTAGTCTCTAGGCTGTCTGTGAATCGTCGAGATTTGGAACTAGGGGACTTTGCCATGGATCCGAGGTGGTCTCTAGGCTGTCTGTGAACCGTCGAGATTTGGAACCAGGTGACTTCGCCGTGGCTCCGTTTTGCTGACGTCGTATCTGCATCTGATTGGAACGAGAAGAAGAATGCTTTTGTTGATTTCTAGGCTGTAGATGTAGCCATTGAGATCTGGCTTCCCTTTGACGGAGCCTGGTGGGACAATATGGTTCCCTTTTCATTTGTGCCCATGGATTGTATACAGAGGTCAATGTGATCTCACCTGCAAGGCAGAAATTTCATTTCATTTTTTATTTCTTTCCGTGATCTCTATCATTTCAGCTTTTTATATCGCGAATATCGCGATTGCCCAATCATTTCGGCTATTTTTTCGCGGTGCCCAATCATTTCGGCTATTTTTCTTTTTCTTTACTCGCTGCTTTTTATTGCGAGTTGCCCAATCATTTTGGCTATTTTTATATGCATATATTTTACTTGCTGATTCTTTTTGCAAGTTGCCCTATCATTTTGGCTATTTCATTTGCATTTATTTTTGGCTCGCTGATTTTTTGCTGCGAGTATGGAACTCAAGACCTGATACCAATCTTAGCATCAGCATCGCTGCGGCTGGAATATTGCCAGGAGCGAATCATCATTTACCGTGAAAGGACTTGGAATTTGATACCGATTTAGGCATTAGCATCGCTACCACTGCGACATTGCCAGGAGTGAATCATCACTTGCCTTTATCGATTCGAGCAAAGGTGGCTTAGCAAACAGGGTCAGGATTCTGTCAACTAAGGCTTTTGACTTCATGAGCCGTAGGGGTCTCATAAAGGTGTTTCTCTCTACGAGCCGTGAGGATCTCGTAGGTGTGTTTTCTCCTTAGGAATCATGAGGATTCTTAAGTGTGTGTTCTCTTATAAGTCGTAAGGATCTTACAAGAGTGTTTTCTCCTTATAAGTCGATAGGACTTACAAGTGCCGTTCACCATATGGGGAAATTTCGCTCCATTGGTGGAACTTGGTGAGGGAAATGTTTATTTGTGCCCGTGGATTGTATACAAGGGCCGATATTGAACCGTTTATAGGGCAACTTGGGGAATGTGATGGCTTAAGAACAGGTTCAGATCTCTGTAGCTTAAGGCTTTTTGAATCTTACGAGCCATGAGGGTCTCATAGGGGGAATTCTCCTTAAGAGTCGTGAGAATCTCATAAGTGTAATTTCTCCTTAGGAATCCTGGGGATCCCTAAGTGTGTTGCACCCTTGTGAGTCGTAAGGATCTCATGAGGTATTTTCTCCTCACAAGGTCGAGAGGACCTTGCAGGTGTCCTTATTTTAACGAGATTGCGCCCTTTCGGGTTTTCACAAACTCGCCGGCAGTCCTGCTATTTTTAATCACGGCGCCCTTTCGGGTTTTCATCTGTTCCTATTTCGCTTGTGGACGTACCCCTTTTTTTGCACGATGAAACTCTCGAGAATAGTTTCGCCGCATGTGATCCATCCGTTTACCGGTGGGATTTGAGTTGCAGTCCTCACCGCTGGGACTTGTGGATTTGCATTCCACTATCGCCGTGTTAGAGGAGACATTGTTAGTTTAAAGACATCTTGGTCCAATGTTAGTTTAAGGACATCTCGATCCATTGTTAGTTTAAGGACATCTCGCTCCGCAGCTAGTTTAAGGACGTTGTGATCCGTGGTTCTTTTGAGACGAGGTTTCGCTGAATACTACTTATAGAGTTTGGGCTCAGGGAGATAGCGAGCGGACACGAGTGTAGTCATCCATCATTAACCTGAGCCGTGAGTTGTCAAACGTAGTATTTCTTAAGGAACCGGCCATTTATTTGCCGGAAAGGACTTTCGCCATGCATATCCATGAGCAAGTAGGCCTCACCTTGGTTGACCTTGTCTTTGATGTACAGGCCCTCATAGTTTGGCTCGAATTTCCCCCGTTTGCTATGGTTGGGGATCATAGGTCTTTTTACGACTAACACGAGTTCTCATTGGCGGAATGTTCTCGTCCTAGTCAGTCTTTCATATGAGCGCGTCATCCTCGCTTTGTAAGCTTCCAGGTTTTGCTGTGCCATAAGACGAGTTTCATCGAGGGCATCGAGCTTCTCAAGCCGAAGATGGGCATTCTCTTCATTCGTGAGTTCGTATCGAACCGCCACTCATAGAAAGGGTAACTCTATCTCCAAGGGAAGTACCACTTCCGTGCCGAATACTAAAGGAAATGGCGTTGTGTTCGTGGCCGTCTTGAACGTAGTCCGATAGGCTCATAGAGGTTCATGCAATCTCTCGTTCAAGTCTTTTTTATTTCTGCATACCGTTTTCTTCATGATCTTTGTCAAGGTCTTATTGAAAGCCTCAGCTAGATCATTAGCTCGAGGATTATAAACTAAAGAATATCTCTAATCTATTTTATGCTGCTGTGCGAAGCGACTGATTTTATGGCTTCTGTAGGCTGGCCCGTTATCCGAGATGATTCTCCACGGAGTGCCGAACCGGTAGATGACATGCGTCCTGAAGAAATGGAGGATGTTCTCCGTCTTCACTTCCCTTAACGGTATTGCTTCTGCCCATTTAGAGAAGTAATCGGTTGTTGCTAGTATGAACCGATGTCCCTTGGATGATGTTGGCTCGATGGGCCCGATTATATCGGTTCCCCACATTTCGAATGGCCAGCTAGCCAAGGTTGGGTATAGCGGATTCGAATGCCTGTGGATGAAGTCCCATGAATTTGGCATGAGTGACACTACTTCTTATATTCAAGACAGTCCCGAATCATCGTGGGCCAATAGTAACCCATTCTTTTGATCTTCAGCTTCATCTTTGGCCCAGCTTGATGGGAACCACAGAGTCTGTCATGAGTTTCTTGAATGACCCTTCTTGCTTCTTCTGGTCCCAGGCATCTCAGCCATAGACAATCGAACGATCTCTTATAAAGAGTACCATTGACGAAGGTGAAAGATCAGGCTTGCTTTATAAGCAGATGTCTTGACGACGCGTCTTCGGGCGTTCGATGGGATTTGAAATAGTCTATGAAGACTTCTCTCCAATCCTTCGCCCCTTCTTCATCCTCCAATTGGAAGGCCTCTTGTTCGGTTGCTTCCTCTCCTTTAGACGTCTTCGGAGATATTTCTGTTGGTGCGAGAATCCGGCGACTTTGCACAATGATTTTTACGTCTTCGAGGTTTTCGTCGGCCAGTTCTTTAGCGAGCTTGGCTAACGCGTCCGCCTTGCAATTTTCCGCACGCGGTATGCTTTCCAAGGTGTAGGAGGAGATTTGCATCAGCAATTGCTGCACTCTCTCACCATACCTGATCAATTCTGGCTTGCACGTCTGGTAGTCTCCATTTACTTGGCTAACGTCCAGCTGGGAGTCTCCATATATGAGGTAGTTTTCGATCCCCATGTCGATAGCAATCTCGAGACTTGCTATCAAAACTTCATACTCAGCTTCATTGTTTGTTCTTGGCTCCGTTAAGGAAAGGGCAAAATACATAATCCCTCATTATGGAGTCACGAAGATAAGGCTTACCTCGGATTTAATCATGGGGTGTTTTGCTTTCGCTTCTTCAAGGAGGACGCTCCATTGAAGTAGAGTTCCCATCGGGTATCATTCCCTTCTTTCTCCCTGTCAATTGGGTCAAACGTGTGTTCGTCCGGCAACTCGCAGTTCAAGGGAGAGTCGGCAGGTATCGGATGCTCAGCGAGAAAATCGGCGATGGCCTGTCCTTTTATTGCCTTGAGGGTTCGATATACTATCGAGAACTCCATCAAGAGGAGGGCCCATTTGGCAAGCCTTCCTGTTAGCATGGCTCTTGACATCAAATATTTGAGAGGATCCACCTTTGATATGAGATGGACCTCATGCGCTAAAGCATAATGTCGGAGTTTCGTTACCGCGAAGATTAATGCCAGGCAATGCTTTTCGATTGGGGAGTAGTTATTTTCTGCCTCCAGGAGAACTCGACTCAAATAGTAGAGAGCTCCCTCCTTTCCCTGATCGTTCTCCTGTGCCCATAGCGCGCCTAAAGAACCTTCAAGGGATGTTGTGTACAGGATGATGGGCTTTCCTTTGACTGGAGCGGTCAGTACCGGCGGGTCTGCAGATATTGCTTGATTTCGTCCAGTGCGCTTTGGCATTTATGATCCCAAACGAACGGGGTCCCTTTCTTCATTAGATGACTGTAGGGACGGCATTTGCCGAAGAGGTTAGCTATGAACCTCTGGATATACGCGAGCTTTCTTTGGAGAGACCGCAATTGCTTGAGAGTTCTTGGCGAAGGCATTTCCATAATCTCCTTGATCTTTGACGGTTCTATTCGATGCCCCAATATCGTATGATGAATCCTAGGAATTTGCCCAAGGAAACTCCAAATGCGCATTTCAGAGGATTCATCTTCAGATTATATTTCCGAAGACGCTGGAACACTATTTTCAAATGCTCCCAGTGTTCCTCATACGATTTGCTTTTAACCACGAGGTTGTCGATATAACATTCGACAATCTCATATACGAGGTCATCGAAGATCTTTGTTATGGCTCTCTGGTAGGTGGCGCCAGCATTCTTCAGACCGAATGGCATCACTTTGTAGCAGAATATGTCCAGCGGAGTCCGGAAAGCAGTGTGCTTTTGGTCTTTAGGATGCATCTTGATTTGGTTGTACCCTGAGGATCCGTCCATGAAGGAGAAGACTTCATGGGTGGATGTGTTATCGATCATCAACTCGGTGACAGGCACCGGGAAGTCATCTTTCGGACAAGCTTTGTTGAGATCCCGAAAATCTACGTAGATGCGTCCTATCCCATTTTTCTTCATTACCGGAACGATATTGGCGATCCAGTCAGGGTATTGAACTTCTCGGATGAAGCCGGAGTCGATTAGCTTCTTGACTTCGTCATTGATACTCATCTCAAGCTCGAGCTGCATTCTTCTTGGCGCCTGTTTGACCGTCTTGACATCCGGCGATATCGCCAGTTTATGCACAGCTATCTCTGGTTCTAATCCCGGCATCTCGGAATAGTTCCATGCGAAACAGTCTTTATACTGCATAAGCACGTCCTTTAACGTGGCTACCTGTTTCTCATACAGTAGCTCACTGACGAACGTTGGCCTTAGCTCATTCGCCGTCCCCAAGTCGATTTTTCTCAGGTTGTCTGCTGTGATGTGTATTCCATCTTCCAGCTCTTTGGGTGCCGGTGGAAATTCTGAGATCACCTTGTTCTCATCTTCATTTGCGAGGCACTGGGGGAGGTCGTTCGTATACTTATGCTCCGCCTCCTTTGAGAACGTTATCACGTGGCAGGTACGAATTCGTTTTCAAGACCGATATTGATCTGGATCTATTCTTTCCCTATAGATTACTTTTGGCTCATGCTTTTGTGGTGGGGTTACTTTCCAACTGTCGGATAGAGCAAATCTTCCTTGCTGATACTGATCTTCAACCCAGTTTTTGAAGGTGAAGCAGTCTTCAAGAGGATGTCCTATTACTTGGTGATAGGAGCAATAAGCCGGGTGATGGACCTCGTCTATTTGTTCGGGGTGCTGAGACTCCGGGAGCACCATCATTTGATGTTTCATGACAAGGTCGAAGATTTTCCTTGTCTTGTCTTGAGGGAAAGAGTACTCCCGACCCATCTTCTTCATAAAAGATGGGTTCCAGCTGACTTTTTCTCGCTCGCATGGCTTCTTGGATCCGTTCCGCTGTCTTTAAACGCCGTCTCCGTTCTTCACCTTGCTTTTGCTTCCACGTCGGGCTTTTTTATTGCCACGAGAGCGCACAGCGGGCTGGAGGTGAAGGGCATCGTCATCCTCCGTAGCCTGCTGAATAAGATGTCGCGTCCTGGCTTTCTCATAAATGGCCATTTCGCGGCTATGGTCATCCCGAACCTTTTGACCTGCTTCCCTTATTAGCTTGTTAGTCTGCTCTTCGAATGACGGACTCGGTATTCTCACGGCGGGATCTCGCTCTGGTTCGACATCAACGCCATCTGGAAATGCATTCGTTTCTCCACCGGAATTATTTATGACATGTCCAACCATGAAATCGTTCTCGTTTCCTGGACTGGGCGTATCCAAGCCCAGTCGTCTCTATCCTCCCGTTAGGCATCTTCCGCTGAGTCCCAGGAACGTCCCAAATCTTGTTATAGAACTGGGCTTGTCGAGCAGTCTGTTTGAAGGGTAAGCCCTAGTATCTGAACAGCCTTTTTAATCCCTCTGCACAATATCTGGGCAGACGGATTGGTTGGAGCCTACCAAGCGCAAAATCGGAACCATGCCAGACTTCTTTCTCCACTTTAGTCTCCGTGGATTGGTAGAAAAGGATCGCCTTTTCACCTCTTTGCCTAGGAGGAATGAAGAAGGTCTGCAGCTCTTGCACGCTATACGTATCAAGTGCATCAAGTTCTCTGTAATGCCGCTGCGGAACCATGGTAATCTGTAAACTCTGATCAACACTAGCAAAGGTCTGCATTGACGGGCGGACGGAGAACACTGCGTTAGCCTCGTCCTCAGAGTCACTGCCAAAGACCAGAATAGGAGTAGATGGTCCTGGCCTGTTGTCTTGGGGTTGTTCCGAGTAGACCATTTCTTCATCCTCCTCGGTATCACTCTCAAATATCGGGACAGTGGCGATGGCTTTTTGTTTATTCTCCGGTTTGCGACATCTTTCCATGTCTTCGAAGTCTGGTAAGAAGTACTCGGCGTTTTCATATTTGCGGACTTCATTTACGGAGAATGGATTCAGCTCCCCTGTAACTATTTACTCGAGACTGTCCTTGAAGTACTTCATATACTGATGTGGTATAGAAGGAATGATGTTGTACTCATGTATCCAAGGCCTTCCAAGCAAAGCATTGTAGCAAGTCTTGGCATCAATAACATGGAACTTGATGTCAATGACGAGCAGCCCGAAGCGTAATGTCAGTATTACAGATCCGAGCATTTGTGATGATTGGGAGTCAAAACCGGAGATGGTTATTTTATCCCGAGCCAAGTGCTGCACATTCATGCAAATCTCCTTCAACACTCTTACATTGAGAAGGTTGACAGAGGATCCGTTGTTGACCAGGATCTTCCCTATCTTGATATCGTGACAATACCCGGTTACATATAGCGGACGGTTGTGCTCACACATTCCGAGGAGTTCTTCATCACTGAAGGTGATATCAGCCGTGTGGACTTCTTCCAGCTCATTATTCATCTTTTCTTCCGCCAGGAAGGCTTGAAACTGATTGGGCTCCTGTAACGCCCTGATCAGAGAATCTTATGCCTCTTTAGACAGGAGAAGGGCATCCAAAATACTTAATTGTGAGCGTATCTTCCTCAGGCGTGCCATGACATTTTAATCCCCTTGTTCTTCTTAGGCGGGTCCTTGGCTGCAAGCTCTTTGACGACTCCGTTATTAAGGGCAATTTCTTCAGGGACTTTTTCTTTCCCCTTGTCTCTCTTACCCGAACCTTTGTTTGAGGGTCCGAGATTCTTTTCAGGCAATGTACGATTACACAGCTGAATGTTCTCACAGTTCTTCATCTCTTCTTATTTTTCAGAGGTGGATTCCTTGAAGAGAGAGTCGAGGGCTATTTCTTCGTCAGAATCGCTTCCGAAGGTAAGAACTTGAGATTTTTCTCTTGTCGAACTGGTATCAACCATTTGATAGTTGCCAGCCGTTCCTTCACGCTTGTCTGTCACGCTTCTCTGTTCCTGATGGTTTTGCGCTTCATTCGCTTGAAGTGTTGTTGATGGGCAACATATCCCTGCAACCACTTCTTGAAGGCATTTCACTCTTCGGTAGGGTGCGTGACCTTCCGATGGTACAAGCAGTAGTTCGGATATACATTCGCTTCGTCGAGGCACATACTCCCGGGAGTATTTCCTTCGAAAGGTGGAAGCTTCATTCCCATTGACAGAGCTTTGGCGAAATGCTTCCCTACCTTGATTCTACTTTTGCTGGTGGCAGGTGCACTTCGATCTGGTTGGGGTACTTTATGACTTCTGATTACCGAGGCTTCTTCAGCTTGATGCCGACGCTTGGCCTTTTTGTATATGGCCGTTTCACGTTCTTGGTCAGCTTTGCTCTTTTGGAGGGTTTCGTTCAACAGCTTGTCGATCAGGTCATCTGACGGTTCCATGAATTTTGGTTCTGGATCTGCCGCCAGTTTCTCTACGTCAGGAGCTTTTTTTCCATTTATCGACGAGTGAGAGATCATGTGGCAGCTCACCACATAATCCTTGGGTTCTTCTGAAGAATCGTCTCCTTCATCAATGTCACTGTTTCCGTTCTCAAGAACATGCTTAAAGAATACTTCCAATGTGACCGGGGTCCGTGCCTTTTGGTTGTACTCCTCCAGTGCGTCGATATATTTTTGCAGACCCGTACGATTGCCGTCGAGCTGCACGGGCTTCTTGGCCTTCTTCTTTTTCTTTGAAGATGTCGGAGGCTTGGCCTGGAGGTTTTGCCCATCGTTACCAACTTTCGGCGTTGGGCGCGGTTTCAGTATCCCGTCAATAATCTCAGGCTCCAGCGGGCTTTTCCACCTAATCACCGGACATGCTTGAAGATCCTTCACCATTCTTTTAGTTTTAGCCGAAAGGACAACTTCCCACGGAGCTTCCTCTACAAATGAGCATGATGCCCCCGACGTATCCACCTTTTTAGGAGCGTGCTGCTGCTGCGGGTTTACCTTCCAGTTTTCGGACAGCGTGAACATGCCCTGTTGGTACTGGTCTTCAACCCAGTTTTTGAAGACGTAGCAATTTTCGATTGGGTGGCCCACTATTCGGTGGTAGGGACAGTAATTGGGATTGTTGACGTCGCCCGGTTGCAATGGGCATCTCGAATCCGGCAGAGTGATAAGCCTGTTGCGCACCACTAGTTCGAATAGTCTCCTCGTTTTATCCCGGGGGAACGAGTAGGGACGTCTCAACTTTTCTTCAAGGGATCTTGTTTTATTGTTTTGGCGAGCAACCGGTTTCGGGTCACTCGGTTGTTGTTGAGCGTTGGCGACGATGGTCGCTTTCCCTTTCCCCTTTTCATTCCGGAGATCCGTTTTTGAAGAGGATGGCCTATGGCCCATCTGGTCCATTTGGGCCAGCTTGTCAATCAAGGCCTGGAAGGTGTCGGCTTGAAAAACATCATAAATTAGGATATAGTTGCCTGAGGGTCGAGGGCCCTGACGAACATACCCACGGCAGGAGCTTCTTCTATGCGTTGTTCGCATTTCGACCATAGGTTCCGCCATTGAATTGCGTACTGAACCCAGGTTTCTCCCGGCTTCACCCTGGCGTTGATTAATGCCGTGATCGGGGTGCGCTCTCTAGCTCTTGCGAACCGTTGCGTAAATAGTAACTCCATTTCTGTAAATGTTTTGATGGAGTCATTCGGAAGATTCGAGTACCGTTCAAATGCTGTCTCCGCCAAGCTGCCGATAAATTGGCAAATCAATAGTTTGTCATCGCCTCCAGTATTGCCGCATAGAGATCTAAATTGAGCAACGTGCTGGTGTGGATTTCCCGTCCCTTTATACACGTGGAACTTAGGGATCGTATATCCAGGCGGGTACTTGATCTGATCGTACCAGCCTGGATAAGGCCGTCCAGTTCTGACGACTTGGCCGGCCTCTTCACTCGCTTGATGAGCTCGTATTTGTTGAGCTATGTAGTTATTAAGGGTAGCCTTAGAAATTGTCTCTTCTTGGGCTACTGATACAGCCGGAGGAGGGTTTGACGGTTCCCTCTGTCGTATTCGATAATTATCGGAGGGTCTTCGGCTGGAGGTTCCGGCTGGATCATCATCCCCACCATGTCTTGGAACAGGAGCACCATTTGTATTATATTAGCCGCTTGTTCCGCGGCCTCTTTGTCTTTCTTTTCAAGCACCCTCCGTAGGAATTCGGTGTCGGTCTCCTGCACCCGGCATTGTTTCGACGATACTTTTGGGCTTTATTTCTGCTCAGTGAGTGCGGCCATTATTGTTAACATTTCCTAGAGGTTTTGTTGTTTCTCCTGAGCTTTCGTCATAGACCGTGTGAGTGGTCAATGACTCATGAAAGCGCGACTATCCTCTTTTCCGGATGACGTGTAGACGGTATACACAACCATGCCCCCAGACTTAGGGTATTTGGGTCCACTGCCTTTGATATTTGCCGCCGGTGGTGGGAGATTCTTAGGCCTTCTCTTTTTCTGGGAGAACAAAGTTGAGGGGGCCGTTGCAACAAGCACCCACGTAGATGATACCTTCCGTGGTTCGTTGGAGGGATGGTCCTCCTCTTGCCGATCCTTCGTCTTCTTCAGCTGGCGAGAGTAATCTTTGTCAATTACAGAGTCTTAGACTTTCCGCTAGACTCTGTGGATCTTTGAGGACAGCCGCTGAGGAGGATGTTTCGATTTTGCCTGCGTTGTGTTTTCAACAGGAGGAGGGGACTTCTTTGATACAGCAGTTGGAGAGTTCTTGCGCACCCTCCTGAGCAGTTCAAAACTGTTCCCAGTTGGAACAACGACATTAACTTCCACCGTGGAGCTGGTGGAGTAAGTCCAAAGGGGGAACTGTCCCCAGCCTTCCTTACTCGGCGCCAATGGCGACGTCGAGCATGTCTTGCGGATGGGATCACCTCAGTTGTAGAAGCGATCTCGTTATGCCCCTTGCTTTGATGAGGGGCTGCTGTTGGTGCCAGCCTGTCGAAGACTGATGTCCGTTGAGAGGGAACGTCTAACCTATCGAAGACCGACTTTCGAATAGGGGACGCACTTGTAACGACCTCACCTGCAGCAGGAGTTGGAACGGCCGGTCTTGTGAAAACCGATCCTCTAGCAGGAGAAGCCTGATTGATTATCTCTTCGTGTGTATTTGGAAATGTTTCACAACCAAAGAAATTTATAAACCGCAATCAATTAACGGTGTCTATTGTAGGTTCGTCGGTGAATGCGGATCGTCCACTGAGAAAGTGTGATTTGTTCGAAATCGTTTTAGTTGAGTTGAAAATTAAAAGATAAAAGAAAATCCAAGAAAATTGATTCAATATTTGTGAAATTTAGTTTCGAGAATCATATAAGAAATAGATCTAAAATCAAGAATTACTAAAGATCAAGAAAATGTCCAAATCGTTTGAATTATCAAGATTTGAAAAGAAGCTTGTAAGAATCAATCAAATTGATAGTGATGATGAATACTAATGATTACAAATTCTTATATATTAAAGATTTGTTGCTAGATCGATGAAGATCAACGAGGTTTAGGGATCTATTGAAGAAACTAGGGTTTCTCCATCATCATCCTTTGTCCTTTTATTGATTATCATTCAAATTCTAGCCTCTAGCAAATCAAGTCACCGATCGTTGGTCTCTAATTTGGAGCGAAAACATTCAAGAAAGCGATCTCGCTCAAATTAGGTTTTCGATGATTTGATTTCCTAAAGTTTACAAAACTCATAAGACTTAAGAATCGTTCAAGAATTTAGTCGTCATCATCTACCTATTCTCTCGATTCTGCTACAAGCGGAGATTTCACTCAAACATCATGAAAAAGGTAAGAATCAAGAATCGATAACTTTTCATAATGCAAGAATGTAAAGAAAAGCAAGATTTATAATATTCACTTTTATTAATCGACGATTAGGTACAATTCACTCAAAGATTACAAGATTTGAGGAGGTAACTAGATCCGCCGAAATTAGCTTCGCATCGATCTTCTTGAGTCGCGGATCGTCTTGATCTCTTGCTCGGATGAAGGTCGGTGTTACTTCAAAGGATCTTCATTTGCTTTCTTGATTCGCTTCTCGATGGATCTTGATTTGGCTTTGGAATTGGATTTGGGCTAGGGTTTTGGATTTCAAGTTGTGTCACTCAACTTGTGGGTGAATTGATGTAGAATGATCAACAACCTCTTTAATGAAGCCCTAGGTCCCTTTTTTTTTTATAGTTTTCCCTTTAGCTTCCCATAGAAGCTAGGTCTAGCTTCCCTTGGAAGCTTGGTTGTTATGAGGCTTGTATAGGAAGCTAGGTAGAAGTTTCTAGATTAAGGTAGTTAGCTAGTTTACAAGAGAAGACTTGCTGTTGGAGGGAAGCTTCTGGAGAATTCGAGGAACTGAAGCATCTTGAAGAAGTTTTGTAGTTGAGAAGAAGCCTATGTAGAAAATTTCTGCCGCCAACGAGTCGGATCGGCCGAGGATCCGCGGCGGATCGGCCTGACTCTGCCGCGGCCGTATGGTGGAGTCAGTGCATGAAACTTCCAGTGTTTATTTGTGTTGGCTTTATGGAACTTTCCTGATGTCTGGAATATTTTTCTACTTTCTTGTTTACTTCCAGATCACAAGTCTTGGACTTGATGTATTTTATCAGCATTTTTTAGTAATTCCGGCTCTTTTACCTGGAGAATTTCCTGCACACAATCTCGAGACAAGTGTTGATATACAAAGATCATGCGGGTAGTAATAAACACACAATTTCCCTCATAATGCTGGTTATAATGTATAACACATGTTATTTGATATTTTGCAGACGAATTGTTAATATGTGCTATATTTATACCAAACACCTTTAGATGATCACAAAGAATAGGGAAATTGATATGTTAAGAATACAATATTTTCGACTGATCAAATTTCCCTAAACTTAATTTTGGTTGTCTCGAGCAAACATGTTTTATTTTTATTTAAGAGAAGGAGAAAATATAAGAAAAAGAAAAACTAACTAGCACACTTTCGTAGGCAACACGATTGCACTGAGCACGTGCAACAAGCCTTTAAACCTCTAGGTGTCCCTAGTAGGAGAAATGTTATCTCCTGAGGGTTTTCAGCGGATTGCACCCACAAAATCCAATAATAAAAGGAAGACCATGAAAGCTATATATAAAGATGAGAATTGTAAAAGAAAGACTTTGAAAATTAGAGTTTCTAACTATACTAGCTTTTCGGTTGTCATGAGCCCTATCTTAATAGTCATAAAAAGATATTAGAAATCACGTCATCTCTCAATAAAACATCGTCTTTATTCTTTATTCCTATCTTTCTTCCAAACACCGATAATATACCCCTACGTGTGTGTAAAGAACATCCCTACACTCGGAGAATTCAATTCAAGCTATCATACTCTAGTCCATTTACCTTAGTACTTTTTAATCAGTGAATATTTAGATGGATTTGCTCACACATTTTTCATGCGACTGTTAATACTTCTTGAGGTACTAACCGACCGATTACTCATGTGCTTGCTGATTAGGTGTATTAGTATTTTCCTCGTCTTGCAACACCTAAGGCTTAGCAGCGACTCCCAAACCAGTTGGTCTAAGGCACTAGGTGATGAAGCACCCCTCGCTATATTTTTTTATGCCACCTTGGTGATAACAAAACCAGTGTTCATTTTTCTTCACCATTTTATATTTTTATTTTTCATTCATTATTTTCTTCATATTTTGGCTTTTAGACAAGAGCATTTCAAGGTATTCTCTACTATCCCGAGTTTCAAGACGTGTATAAGTGCGTATAGTAGGGTATCAACATTCAAATGTTTGGCTTTCAGAATAGGAACTATTTTTTAGACTTCTTTCAAATGTTTGACTTTCTCAGATTAGTGACTTCTTTCATCTTACTAACCCTTGGAACAACGGTTCATAACTACTTATTACTAGCTCGTTTAAGAAAACTTCTAACTTTCTTGGTTTTCTTAAATTTTTCCAATCTTTTAGATGTAATTTTTTTTCACTATCTAATCTTTTATTATAAAATTAAATATTAAATATTTTTATCTTTTTCTTTAAATTTTTTTAAAATTTTTTTTTATATGTTTTATATGTTTTGTGCTTATGCAAAGTATGATGCAAAGTGATGCATAAATAAGCACAAACCTCCCCCAAACTTGTTTTCAACAGTGTCCTCACTGTTGTCTTCTGCTAAATCACAAAAACCTGTAAGTTTGGGAGGAAAAATTTATTAACGGGGGAAATAAATATGATCGTGAAAATCTCCCCCAAACTTATTCTTTTCACTCACCTCCATTCGAAAGATGATACAATATTTTACAATATATGGAGGTGAGACGGAGGAATTTTAATCAAGATAAAGTGGCTCCTGTAAAAACAGGAGCTCCTCCGTGGGGTCAGTGGAAAAATACGGTTTTAATCTATATTCATTTAGTTTGAAAAATGTTCCGTTTTCAATATTTTCAACCTCAACTGCCCCGTGCGGGTATATATACCGCACAACAAAAGGTCCTTTCCACCGAGATCGTAGCTTACCCACATGAAGATGGAGACGTGAATCATAAAGAAGGACTTGTTGACCAGGTGTAAAAGTTTTTCTCAAAATGTTTTTATCGTGAAATATCTTAGTCCGATTCTTTATTATCACAATATTATCATAAGCTTCATCGCGGAGTTCGCTTAGCTCGTTTAATTGCAGCTTCCAAAAGTTGCAGGCTCGATTTAAGTCAAAGTTAAGTTCTCTAATGGCGCACATTGCTTTGTGCTCAATCTTGACCGGAAGGTGACAAGCCTTTCCAAACACTAGTCTGTAAGGAGACATACCTAGATCGGTTTTATACGCAGTTCGGAACGCCCAAAGAGCATCTGTTAATTTGGTTGACCAATCTTTTCGATTTTTAGAAACCGTTTTCTCCAAAATTTGTTTGATTTTTCTGTTTGAAACCTCAGCTTGTCCGCTCGTTTGAGGATGATAAGGTGTAGAAAGTTTGTGGTTGATTGCATATTTCCGCATCAAAGTCTCGAAAGACCGATTACAGAAATGCGTCCCGTTATCGCTAGTGATAGCACATGGGTGTCCAAATCGCGAAAAGATGTTTTCTTTAAGGAACCTAATGACAACCTTTTTGTCATCAGTGCGACAAGGAACAGCTTCTACCCACTTCGTGACGTAATCAACCGCAAGCAAAATGTACAAATTCCTAAAGGAGTTGGGAAAAGGACCCATAAAATGAATACCCCAAACGTCAAAAATTTCAACCACCAAGATGAGTTGAAGTGGCATCTCATTTCTCCGGGAAATCCTACCCGTGTGTTGACACTGTGTACAGGTTTTGCAATGATCAAATGTATCTTTGAATAAAGTCGGCCAATAAAAACCGCATTGCAAAACCATCTCCGCCGTCTTTCGAGGACCAAAGTGACCCCCACATGCCTGATCATGACAAAAAGATAGAACACTCTTGAATTTATCATTAGGGACACATCTGCGAATGATCTGGTCTGGACAATACTTAAAGAAATAGGGTTCATCCCAGTAAAAGTATTTTACTTAGGATAGAAATCGATATTTGTCTTGTTTCGACCATTCACAGGGAATAAGTCCCGTTGCAAGATAATTCACAATATCCCCGAACCAAGGTTCGTCGGATACTTTCAAGAGTTGTTCGTCCGGAAAAGAATCATTGATCGGCAGGGTCACAGGTGAAGAAGAGATGCGCGAAAGATGGTCGGGTACAACGTTTTCACATCCTTTCTTATCTCGAATAACAAGATCAAATTCTTGTAATAGAAGGATCCAACATATTAGCCTTCCTTTAGCATCCTTCTTCGCCTAAAGATGTTTCAAGGCGGAGTGGTCAGTGTACACAACAATAGGTGAGCCAATCAAGTAAGGCCTGAATTTTTCTAATACAAATACAACTGCCAAAAGTTCCTTTTCGGTAGTTGTATAGTTAATTTGAGTATCATTCAGAGTCTTACTTGCATAATAGATCACGTGTGGCATCTTTTCAATGTGCTGTCCTGAGACTGCACCAACTGCAAAATCTGACGCATCACACATAAGCTCAAAAGGGTGGTTTCAATCTGAAGATGATAGAACGGGGGCTGTAGTTAGAGAGTGTTTGAGTGAGTCAAATGCTGCCTCACAATCCGAGTCAAAGTGAAAGGTTGTATCCTTAGCTAAGAGAAGAGTTAAGGGTCTAGGAATTCTGCTAAAATCCTTAATGAATCTCCGATAAAAGCCTGCATGGCCAAGAAAAGATCGTATATCCTTGACGCATTTGGGATGAGGAAGGTTTTGAATGACATCTATTTTGGCTTTGTCAACCTCAATGCCTTTTCGTGAAATAACATGTCCAAGCACAATTCCCTCTTGGACCATGAAATGGCATTTTTCCCAATTCAAGGTTAAGTTCTTCTCCTTGCAACGAGTAAGAATTGCGTCAAGATGAGATAGGCAGTCATCAAAAGTATCTCCGAATACCGAGAAATCGTCCATGAAAATCTCCAGAAAATTCTCGACCATGTCCGAGAATATCCCCATCATACACCGCTGAAATGTAGCGGGAGCATTGCATAACCCAAAGGGCATGCGTCTATAAGCAAAAGTACCAAAAGGACAAGTAAATGTGGTTTTGTCTTGATCCTTTTTGGCAATAGGGACCTGGTTATAGCCAGAGTATTCGTCCATGAAACAATAATATTCCCGTCCAGCTAAGCGTTCCAGCAGGGTTTCACAGTTCCAGAACGGATAGGGTAGTTGGTAAGAAAAGGTTCGGGTAGTTTACAGAACAGGTTGAGGTTTCAATCATCTCTTTCAAAGCAGTAAGCAGTTAACAGTTTCAGTGAGGCTCGTGCTTCTCGCAAGTCATCACTGGCCGATTGCATTGCTCCTGGTCAATGAAAGGTAGAGGAAAGTGGTCTTACCTCATTGCGGCATTGAGTTTTCTATAATCAATACATACACGCCACCCAGTTTGAGCGCGTGTCTGGATTAACTCATTAGCCTCATTTGTAATGACCGTGATACCAGATTTCTTAGGGACGATATGAATTGGACTCACTCATTGGCTATCAGAGATTGGGTAAATGATACCATTGTCAAGGCATTTGACGATTTCTTTCTTCACCACATCCTTCATGACGGGGTTTAACCGTCTCTGTAGTTCTCGGGTTGGCTTGGCTTCATCCATCAGATGTATATGATGTTCTACAATCAAGGGACTAATCCCTTTGATGTCAGCCATAGTCCAACCAAACGCCTGGCTATTAGATCTCAATACCGTTAAAAGCGCATTCTCTTGCTCTGAGGCTAGAGAAGCGGATATGATTACAGGTAAAGACTCATTCTCACATAAATATTCATATTTAAGATGAGAAGGTAAAAGTTTGAGATCTAATGCTGGCGGAGAAACTATAGAAGGTGGGGTAAGAGAATGACATTCAGAGTCACGAAAAAGCTCGTAGCCTGCAAAAGATACAGACTCGGAAGGTGATGAGTCAAGAGTTTCAGACTCAGGAGTGGAAAAAGTGTCCTCACTAAGATGTGCAACATCAAATATTGATGTGCTAGTGTCGTCGAGATCATCAAAGTAAAGTTCATCAACTTCGCAGCTTTCGGTAGCAATCTCGTGGACAGAACAAACATCAAGTATGTGAGCAGAGGGTTCAGACCGCTGACTTCCAATTTTATAGATGTTCAGTTCAATTGTCATTTTTCCAAAAGATAGGTTCATAGAACCGTTTCGACAATTAATGACAGCATTGGAAGTGACAAGAAATGGTCGACCCAAAATCACCGGAATTTGGTTCTGTTGGTTTGCTACAGGTTGTGTATCGAGAACAATAAAATCCACAGGGAATATAAATTTCCCGACTTTTATCAACACATCCTCCAGTTCACCCCTAGGTTTGGTGATTGAACGGTCTGCCATTTGGAGAGTGCAATGAGCTGGTTTCAACTCTCCAATCTTTAACTGCTCGTAAACAGAATATGGAAGCAGGTTAACACTTGCGCCCAGGTCAAGTAAAGCACGGTTAATGTTTTTACCCCCAATAGAAATTGAGATTGTAGGACATCCAGGGTCCTTACGTTTCTTTGGTAACTGTGGGGTAAAGGCAGTGCTAATATTATTAGTCATGAAAACCTTTTTGGGCACTTGAGTCTTACTCTTCCTAGTGCACAAGTTTTTGAGAATTTTCGCATAAGCGGGAACTTGTTGTATAGCATCTAGGAGAGGAATGTTGATGTTAACATGTTTGAACATTTCCATAGTCTTCTCCATATGTGTACTTGATTTGTTTCCCCTTAACCGATTCGGATAAGGAGCTTTAGCAATAAGAGCTGGGTCTAACATTGGAGAAGGTGGTGTGTGTAGAACTGATCCGAGAATAGAAGTGGGGATCGTCTTTGGTGGACTAGAAGAGATATGCTGAGGGTTTGAGCCTTGGGGAAAACGAAGAATAGGCTCGCAAGAAGGTGGTGATGTAGATAAAGTAGGATTAGAAGTAGAAGTGTGTGTGGAAGGGAAAGTCTCAGCCGGGGTATTATCGATTAATTCTTTATGATTATCAATCTCTTCCCCAACTTGATTATTCAGCACTCTTCCGGATCTCAACGTTGTAATGACATTCACATTGTAGTGTTGTAAATGCCCAGGATTCGGTAGGGGTTGAGACGGAAGTTTCCCTTTCTCTCTAGCACTCATTTCGGCTTTTAATTATGTAATTTATACTTCCATCGATTTTATACTCTCAGCTTGGGAGGCGGAGTTTTTCTTTATATCATCGACAGAAAACTGAACCTCAGCCGAAACTTACATAAAATTTTTCAGAATCAAATTCATGGTTTGTGTGAGTGAAGAGGATTCATCAGTACCGGTCAACTCAAAGGATTATACGGTGCAGGTGTGTTGATCAAATTCTGAAAGTTTTGTGATTGGTAGGGGTGCTTTGAAGTGGTTGCTGTTGTGGTGGATGACTACTTTGGAAATTGTTTTGGTTTGGAACCGTGTTTTGAGTTTGTGATTGGTTTCAAGGAAAGTTAGGGTGATTCCTCCAACCCTGATTATAAGTGGAAGAATACGGATCTTTTCTAGGTCTTTGTTGGAAATCAGCATTGGTATGCTCTTGACCTTGAAACGGATAATTCAAAGGACATTCTTCCGTAAGATGAGATGGATTAGAACAGCATCCACAGACAGTTTTGGAGAATGACATCTGATTTAGGGAGGCTGCTAAAAATTTATGTTCCTGTTCCCCTCCAAAAGACGGCGACGACGTGAAGACGTCTTGTCTGAGATTCGGGGCAGATGCTGTTTGGTTTTATCCGTCCACCTCTCCGAAGATACCAAGTTGATTTATGGCACCGTGTATCGGAGGTTTAGACGGATGCGACCGATGTAGCAGACTTCGTCAGATTCTCCCTCGCTTGAGGGGTTTTTGATTGTGGGGACGCTCTTCCCCGCAGGCGCAAGCCTCTGCAGTTAATTACGTTACCGCATCGCGGTAACAACTTTCTCCTTCTCTAGAAATTTCACTTCGTGTCGTTTGCGTTTGTTTTGTTTGTGGATGCCCGAGGATTGTATACGGAGACTAAGTTATGCCGTCGCCCGTAGGACATGGATTAGTCCAAATCCATAGTTACTTAGAATTGGGTTTGGTTTTTAGTTTAAGGATACGTTAGCCATATTGAGGCTAAGATCAACTTAAACGTTCGTTAAGGATACGTTAATCTGATTTAAGACTAAGATCAACTTAACGGAAAGAGCATTCGGGGGCTTTATTGTTCCAGTTTAGGGACGTAGTGGTCCATTTAATGTATATGGCCATCGGGACCCGTCACCTCTTTGACGACGTTGAAGGATTACAACGACAGGTGTCAGAGGAGTTCGGAGATGTACCCTTGAACCAAAGTTGATTGGGGAATATGAAGTCCGATTAAATGTTTAAGGATACATTAGCCATGTTTGGGGCTAAGATCAACTTAAACGGGATCGTTTAGATCCAACAAAAGAGCGTTTGGGGGCTCTATTGTTCCAGTTTAGGGACGTAGTGGTCCATAGGTAGTTTAAGGACATTGCGGTCCATTGCCAGCTTAGGGACATGGTGGTCCACTGCCAGTTTAGGGACATGGTGGTCCATAAGTAGTTTAGGGACATTGCGGTCCATGTTCCAGTTTAGGGACATGGTGGTCCATATTCCAGTTTAGGGACATGGTGGTCCACAGGTAGTTTATGGACGCATAAGTCCATGGGTTTAAGGACCCCACAGTCCGTATGGTTGTGTTTAAGGACGCATTGGTCCGTTAGTTTAAGGACGCATAAGTCCATGGGTTTAAGGACCCCATAGTCCGTCTGGGTGTGTTTAAGGACGCATTAGTCCACGAGTTTAAGGACCCCGCAGTCCGTATGGATGTGTGGTCGTCGGGACCCGTTACCTCTCTGACGCCGTTGAAGGATTACAACGATAGGTGTCAGACGAGTTCAAAGATGTACCCTTGAACCGGATGTAAATTGATTTAAAAGAGCAGTTTTGCTCGGTCAATTTAATTTGAGGACTTACGACCATGATTGGGCTAAGTCTAGTTGAGAATATTCGACGTTTTTATCTTTGGCCTATTAGGCTTGTGCTAGGGCTTTGCCCATGTTTGATAATGCACTGCATTTTATTCTGGCCTGCTAGGCCTTTTTGATTTGGGCTCTGTCCCTTTATAAATGATGCAGGGCATCTGTTTGGGTTCTGCCCTTCTTTAAAATAATGCATTGCATTTAATTTGGCCTGTTAGGGCCCTTTTTAATTGGGCTTGGCCCTTCTGTAAATAATGCAGTGCATTAAGTATCTGACAGTGACTTGTCAGGCGCTTTGCGCCAGTTATTGAGCGCAAGCGCATGTGGAGGTGACACGTGTCACACTCTGGTGAGCGCAAGCGCAACAGCGCAGTGCACTGCGCTGTTGCGCCGCTGACACGTGGTGCTCTTTGGTGGCTTGCGCCAACCCAGGAGCGCAACATTGCCAATTTTGCAAGTGCAGGACACTGTTTCAATAACTTGATCCAATTTTGGATTCAAGAAAAGAATCTTTAAGATTCCAGAACTAATGGTTCATAAAAAAGTGCAAGGCACTGTTATGATTTTTATTTATTGAGGATCATTGATCTTGTTCTTAGATCAATGATCTATTCAGAAGAGAACCTTCTCTCTTATAAAGGTTTTTACCTTTTTCTTTTTTGTTCTTGAGTTCTTCTCAAAATTCTTCAGAGTTCTCTCTGTTTTGAAGTTCTTGATTTCTCCATTTTTCTGTGTCTTGAATTGGGGTCTAGGGGCCTTTATATAGTGCCCATTAATTTGTTAAATCTGTTAAAGAGATCATTCTCTGAGTGATTTGGGGAATTTTCCCCATCGTTGGATCTTTGATCGAAGGGCTTCTATTTTACAGAAGGCAATCTTCTTGTTTTAACAAGAACAGAAAGATCTTACTGGAATTTTAATTCTGTTTGGCGCAAAAGCCCCAGCGCTTGACACGTGTCGCGCAGCGCAGCGCAACTGCGCTGACACGTGTCGCGCAGCGCAGCGCTTGCACAGATGCAACTGCGCTAACATGTGTCGCGCAGTGCAGCGCTTGCGCGACTGAAGCGTTGCTTCCTTTAATTTTGTTTTTAATAGAGTCTTGCTCTAATTTGGCGCACTGCCTTGGGTGCTTCGCTAGCGTATCCGCTTTTGACACGTGGCGCGTTGCGCGCAGCGCACGGAATTTGAAGCGTTGCTTCAATTTTTGAATTTTTTGAAATTCAAATAGAGCTTTGCTCTGATTGGAGGAAACAGTTCCATAGCTTCGAGTTTCATTTGCATTGCTGCATTTCAGCTCTAACTCCTATGGAAACATCAAGTTGATGAATGCCACCCCTAGACGACGACTGGTTTACACTCTCCCACTGTAAGGTTTTCTTAGCGAAATCTTCTAAAAATCTTCAGGCTTCACCATCATCTTTATTCATGAAGGTGCCTTGACACATGAATTCAAGGTTCAGTTTTGTTGTAGGATTAATGCCCTCATATATGATTCTGCACAGATCCCATCTAGGAATTCCGTGATGAGGACATTGAACTAACAGATCTTTGAAGCGTTCAAAACACTTCGAGAATGGTTCATTTGGAAGCTGGGTAAATTGATTTATTCCGCTATGGACTCGAGCTGTCTTATGATTAGGGTAGAATTTCTTTAGGAAAGCTGTTACGAATTCTCCCCTGTTCGAAATAGAATGTGCGGCTGTGTTATAAATCAACTTCTCGGCTATATCGCACAAAGTGAATGGGAGAAGACGTAATCTCATAGCATCCACAGAAAGCTGTGAAGTACCCATCATAGCGCATACATTTTCAAATTTGGTAATAAAGACGTACGCGTCTTCAGACTCGAGACCGTGATATTTGGGTAAAAGATTGATGTATTATGATTTTATTTCAAAGTTGTCCCCATTGGCTGGTGGAATGGTGAGACAGGTCGAAAGAGGACCTCGCATAGGGTAACATCTCTCTTGGAGAGAGATGTGGGGCGGATTCTGCGCACCTGTGGACGGTGGCAGAGTAGCTTTAAAGAAGTTCGATGGAGAACCGTCCATCGAAGTGGGTGTGGTAGTGGGTGAAGAAAAAGTAGACGTAGAAATACCGACTTCGGAGTCGATAGGAGGAACGCAGACAAGACGGGCACTAGAATCCCGTGTCCAGTTGAGCATGCACTAAATGGTTTAGCATAAGTGGCAGCGTTGTGATAATTAGAGAAAAAGTGGATTGGTGTTTGTTTTGAAAAAGACGGATTTTGAAAAATTCACACAAACAATGCACAAGCAACCCTAAATCTAGTGGTCATCTAGGTCAAGTCTCTAGACCGCTCCTAGACTTCCAGAAGACAAGTCGCAAGATAAATTCTCTACTGCCTCTTTGCCCCTTCTTTGGCCAGGCAAGTGTCGGGTAAGTGGGAGGTTCTCCACTACGTAAGTAGTGGGCCTAATTAAGTAACCACTTACTTTAGACACACTTGCCTCAGACACTACAAGAGAAACGCGGATAAGCAATTGATTACCCACGACCTCCTTCTGTCCTAATTGAGCGCGACGGTTCTTAGAGTCATGTCTAGATATTTTTTAGTTAATGTGGGTGATGCGGATGCAAGTTTGTGATTTTTGGGGCTTAGGTAGGGTAATGAACTCCCCACCTAATTTGAAGTTGGTCTTTGCCCCTTAATTTCCGTGTTAAAAATGCAAACAACTAAGATCAAACACACACAATTTTTCATTTTAGCGGCGCTGCGAATTTTTGCAAAGAATCCTGCAGAAATTGGTTAATGGACAGAGCAGGGAGAAGATAAGAAAGATAGAAATTCACCTAGAAAATTTGGTGTACTGAAACCCTAAAATTGCCACTGAACCGCCGCACTATTGCCCTAACCGCCGCGGATGCGCGGTCTTATGAAGAGATCCCTGCACAAAAATTGGTACAGATGCTTCTGTTGCCTCACTGAACTCCCTGAGATGCTCTGAAAATTTTTCCTCTCGCTCCACAGATTCCAGATCTCCTTGCAACAAATCACAACAAATCGTTAAGCGCTTGTGCGAATTTTGATCTAAAAATTCTGATGGAATAATAAATTTTCCAACTCAAATTACAAAAACAAACAAATTAGCACACTATCCCCAGCAACGGCGCCATTTGATTAATCATCTCTTCGTGTGTATTTGGAAATATTTCACAATCAAAGAAATTTATAAACCGCAATCAATTAACGGTGTCTATTGTAGGTTCGTCGATGAATGCGGATCGTCCACTGAGAAAATGTGATTTGTTCGAAATCATTTTAGTTGAGTTGAAAATTTAAAGATAAAAGAAAATGCAAGAAAATTGATTCAATATTTGTGAAATTTAGTTTCGAGAATCATATAAGAAATAGATCTAAAATCAAGAATTACTAAAGATCAAGAAAATCCAAATCGTTTGAATTATCAAGATTTGAAAAGAAGCTTGTTAGAATCGATCAAATTGATAGTGATGATGAATACTAATGATTACAAATTCTTATCTATTGAAGATTTGTTGCTTGATCGATGACGATCAACGAGGTTTAAGGATCTATTGAAGAAACTGGGGTTTCTCCATCATCATCCCTTGTCATTTCATTGAATATCATTCAAATTCTAGCATCTATCAAATCAAGTCACCGATCGTTGATCTCTAATTTGGAGCGAAAACATTTAAGAAAACGATCTCGCTCAAATTAGGTTTACGATGATTCGATTTCCTAAAGTTTACAAAACTCATAAGACTTAAGAATCGTTCAAGAATTTAGTCATCATCATCTACCTATTCTCTCGATTCTGCTACAAGCGGAGATTTCACTCAAATATCATGAAAAAGGTAAGAATCAAGAATCGGTAACTTTTCATAATGCAAGAATGTAAAGAAAAGCAAGATTTACAATATTCACTTTTATTAATCGACGATTAGGTACAATTCACTCAAAGATTACAAGATTTGAGGAGGTAACTAGATCCGCCGAAATTAGCTTCGCATCGATCTTCTTGAGTCGCGGATCGTCTTGATCTCTTGCTCGGATGAAGGTCAACGTTGCTTCAAAGGATCTTCATTTGCTTGCTTGATTTGCTTCTCGATGGATCTTGATTTGGCTTTGGAATTGGATTTGGGCAAGGGTTTTGGATTACAAGTTGTGTCACTCAACTTGTGGGTGAATTGATGTAGAATGATCAACAACCTCTTTAATGAAGCCCTAGGTCTTTTTTTATAGTTTTCCCTTTAGCTTCCCCTAGAAGCTAGGTCTAGCTTCCCCTAGAAGCTAGGTCTAGCTTCTCTTGGAAGCTTGGTTGTTATGAGGCTTGTATAGGAAGCTAGGTAGAAGTTTCTAGATTAAGGTAGTTAGCTAGCTTACAAGAGAAGACTTGCTGTTGGAGGGAAGCTTCTGGAGTGTCACGCCCTGCTTCCCAAAATACGGAAAACGAGGGGTAGACAAGGCTAGCCATGCTCCTACGGTCAGGGAAAGTCCTGCCGTAGTCACACTTCGGCTTCTAGTTTTTCATGGTAAACAGTAAATGACGCGCAGGTAATGAGAAATGCAGTAACTGAAAGGAACAATGTAAAGACTGACCTGAAGTGGAACAAATGAAAGTAACTCGAAATGGCAAGTCAAGAAGTCTGTGATGCACGTCTAGTTCTGGTCCAGGCTAAATCTCCTCTTCACACTGAGCATGCATACTCAGGTCGTCAGAGCGACACAATAGCAATATAATATATATATAATCATGTGACAGTTCTAACAGTGGTAATGGATATGAATAACAGTAAATCAATGACAGCAAGAATATGAATGTGCAGTAATCAATGCAGCGGAACAGTAAAGCAGTATAACGATATGTCACGTATGCCAACACAGTATATAAGGAATATAAATGCCAGTATCCCTATCAGTCTCTAAGTCTCACTGTACAGGTCACTAAGCCTATCGTCAGTCCAAGTGTGAGAGTCAACCACTCGCGAGTGTCCTCCACCCAAGGGTAGAACCCAAGGGCAAGGGACCACGGGCCCAACATGTAACAAGAATATCACGGTGTATATATCACGTACCCTGTAAATCTCCATATAACTCCCTAAATATATAAGCCGGCATGGGACTCCCGAGATTCTGTTGAACTCACACTTAAACTACCCCACACCCCGTGGTCTACATCAAACGCTAACCATAACCCTAAATACTAATCGATCCGTGACATGTCTGTGCAAGAACTGGAGGCAGGGCCTCCATCAAGCACGTCCCGACTAATATCTAAGATAAATGGCAGTGTCGGATGCCTTATCTATGACACCCGTGCAAGCGCTTCCATAAGTGTCCCATACCACTTATAGTCCCACGTACACGCATCCCACAGACGTCGACAATGCAATAGAATAATAGGGTCACTGATTGTGTACAAGTACGTATCACTTTCACTTAATCATGAATACACGAACACTGACGTACTTGCCACAATCATCGCTAGAAACTAACACTGGGTAAATGCACGATATCACTAGGTTATCACTACAATGTTATGGGCATGATATGATGCGTGAACAGTATATGAACATGATCAAGATGTTATGAAACAGTATTCTATCACTTGCACGATTTATCATGAAACGTACATATATATTTTAGCGAAACGATAAACAGATAATATTTAGCATGTTCAGTTGTCCATCCATCGAATTTAGTTTCAAGCCAATCGGGTTCCAGGATAACTAGTTATAACCATTTCATTTTAAGCGCTCGCGGCTGGAAATCCAATTTCAGAATCAGAAGTCCGTTTCGCAACGCATTTTGATCCCATTTGGGATCAGATTTTAGCGACGCTACAGTTGGATAAATTCTAGGGTTTTCAGTAAGGTTTTCAACGCAATAGACGGATCATAAATCGCATCTGTACGTTAGGAGTTATAATCTGTTTAATATTAACATGTCAATTCTGATTCTGTTGGGACTGTTATGTGTTCCGATATATTAAATTACAGATTAAATATCAAATGGTAACGAAACAGAATGAAACCAATTGTGTTGTCTAGCTAACAGAGTTACCTATAATAAGCAGCAGAGTTCCACAACCTACGAGTTAAGGAAATCCTATGGTATTCAATACGGAACAGCAAGCAACAACTGGAGTTGCTCTGGACTGCAGTCCAGAGTCGCACTCCGATCCAAATATCATCATGGTTTAAATACAGAAATGTCTGGAAAATGGTATAGGGTTAAAGTTCGTCGAGTTAGCTTCGATTTGAGCCCTCGAAAGCACCATTCTAACATGTATATGATTTATGCTGAATTTAACGGTTTTCAGGTGCAACAGAATTACAGTTTTACGGTTAAACTTGGGGGCAGTCGTTTTAATCTTTAACAGCCGTATTTTCTAAGGAAATTTGCACATGTTATCTATCCCTACAAGAGCCAATGCAATATATCCAGTTCCGTCAAATGTGATAATGATTTTCTAAGAGGACAAGCATCGAACAGTTGTGTCGAATAATCTAACAGCAAGGTAAAGCACGATTTATATACGATGTTGGTTTGTAACATAGATAAACTAGCATGTAAGCAAGTAAAGAACTTGCCTGGAGGCGTCTTGGCGATGCTCGGCAACGATAACGGCACGATCGCGACACACGCGCGGCTTGGCACTTGACTTGGCTCGAACACGAGTCTCGGCAACGACGGCTCGCAGTTTGGTGGTCGGGGCTCGGCTGTGAAGCTTGGCCCTTGTGCGTCAAGGGGTTCGACGATGGGTGATGATGACGAGAGTGTTAGGGAGAGAGAGAGAAGTGAGAGAGAGAGAGAGAGAGAGAAATGAGAGAGAGAGTGTAGGCAGAGAGTTAGAGAGTGAGCTTGTAGAGAGAGAGAAAGAAATGTGATGCAGAGAGAAAGGGAGTTGAGAGTTAGAGAGAGAGAGAGAGAGATAGAGACTGAGAGAGAGAGGGAAAGAGAGAGAGAAACCGAGGGAGGAACAGAGAGAGGGAGAAGGAGCAGAGGGAGAGAGAGAGAAGGAGTTGAGGTGGGGTGAAGGGAAAAGCGGGGAGCTTGGGTATCTGGTGGTGTTGGGTCGTGAGGCTCAGTGCAGGCGACGGCGGCAGAGCTCGTCGGCGAGGGGAACGCGAGGTGGCTCGGTTGGCGACGACGTACTCACGGGAGGAGGAGGGATTAGTTTGACGTGGTGGTGTTTTGGAGGAGGTGCTCGGGTCGATGAGATGAGTTGTGGAAGAAGAGAAGGTGAAAGGTGGTCGAAGTCGTCGTCGTCGACGGCGGCGAGTGATGAAGGTAGTGGGTGCGCGGTGGTGCTTGGAAGGAGAAGGCGGCGGTGGGAGTGCACTGCTGGGGATTAGGTTCGGTGGAGGGGCTCGATGTAGGGAAAAGAAGTGATGGAGGTCGGAGCCCCGGCGTGAGGAGCGGTGAGGGGAAGCGGAGTGCGGAGGTCGGTTTTTGGGTGCAGGGGAGAGAGAGAAAGCGAATGGGGGAGACGAGAGGGAAGTGGGAGATGAGGGAAAGTGATGGGAGTAAAGAGGGGTGAACGTTGAGGGAGCGGGTCGCAGTGAAACATGCGCGTCGTGGGCGCAGGCGTGAGCGGGGGAGGCGGTCGAGGAACAGAAGGCGGGGATTAAGGGAAGTAGCCGTTGGAGACGAGGGAGATGAGTGGGTAGCGGGTCGGGTTGAAGGCGAAGCGGGCGCGGGTGAAGGCTGGGAGTGTGGGCTCGGTGATGAGGGAAATGGGCCGGGCCGAGACAAATAAAAGAATTTAAATGGGGAAAACGTAGTGGGCCGGGCCAGTACAATGGGGATTAAATTAAGAATGAATGGACTGGGCTTTTTGGAGAATAATTATAAGAATTGTAATGGAATAAAGAAACGGGCCGGCTTGGGTTTAGAAAAATTAGATTAAGTTTATGGAAAATAAATGAGTGGCTGAGGGGATTTGTTTGAAATGATAATTTAGTTTATTTTGAGTTGGGCTCGAGTTGCCTAAGGCTGAGGAATGAAGGAAAAATTGGTGGAAAGAAAAGAGGTCCGGGGTTTGGGTTAGGGATTGGGCTCTTTAAGTTAGTAAGGAAAAAATTGTTTAATTAGAAGGGATTATGGATTGGGTTTAAAGAAGTGGTTTTAATAAATAAATAATTTTCTAAATAAAACACATAAAATTGTAAATAGAATAAGTGGAAATTCTAAAGTAACAAAATATGGACTTTGGTATAAAAGGGGCCGGGTGTTACATGGAGAATTCGAGGAACTGAAGCGTCTTGAAGAAGTTTTGTAGTTGAGAAAAAGCCTCTGTAGAAAATTTCTGCCGCCAACGAGTCGGATCGGCCGCGGATCCGCGGCAGATCGGCCTGACTCGGCCGCGGATCCGCGGCCGTATGGTGGAGTCAGTGCATGAAACTTCCAGTGTTTATTTGTGTTGGCTTTATGGCACTTTCTTGATGTCTGGAATATTTTTCTACTTTCTTGTTGACTGTCAGATCACAAGTCTTGGACTTGATGTATTTTATTAGCATTTTTTAGCAGTTCCGGCTCTTTTACCTGGAGAATTTTCTGCACACAATCTCGAGACAAGTGTTGATATACAAAGATCATGCGGGTAGTAATAAACACACAATTTCCTTCATAATGCTGGTTATAATGTATAACATATGTTATTTGATATTTTGCAGACGAATTGCTAATATGTGCTATATTTATACCAAACACCTTTAGATGATTACAAAGAATAGGGAAATTGATGTGTTAAGAATGCAATATTTTCGACTGATCAAAGCCCCTTTGACGGCTTCGTCTGTCGGAACAGAAATGGCTATCCGCATCGGGATAACTCCTTCAGATATCGCGAGCCTCTTTGCGGGCCCACTCAAGCTTACACTCAGCCTATTAAAGACTGAGGCGTTGGAATTGGACGACCCGTTGAGAGGGGCCGCGGTGGTTGCAAGCCGATCGAAGACCGACTTCTTCGGAGCCTCATGTGATGTCACTGAAGCATTTTATTGGCGGGAGCATAGTCCCGAAGAACAATCCAGTGGTGGCCTCAGTCACCTAATCCACCGGCATTGCAAAGATGGAGGCCGCTTGGGGCCTATAGGTCACTCCTCCGGCGGGGACAGAGTGGGAGTTGCTGTTGCAGTTAGTGTTGATGGAGGCCATCGATGTTATCTCCTTTTCTGCATGGAGCAAGACACCAAATCTTAGTACCTCGAATCCAAGGGAAACCATATTAAACCGCGATTCGTTCGCGAACACGACACACGAAGTGTGGAGTGGAAAGAGGAAGAGGTCCTACCGGGCATTCCAGAATCAGTTTAGCGCTGAAAGCCGGGAAAGACATACGTCTTGCCAGAATTTGGGGGCAGATGCTATTTGGTTTTATCCGTCCACGTCTCCGAAGATGCCAAGATGATTTATGGCACCGTGTATCGAAGGTTTGGATAGATGCGGCCGTTGTAGCAGACTTCGTCAGATTCCCCCTCGTTGTGAGGGGTTTTTGATTGTGGGCACGCTCTTCCCTGCAGGCGTAAGCTCCTGCTGTTAATTACGTTACCGCGTAGCGATAACCACTTTCTCCTGCTCCAGAAGGTTACTTCATGTCATGTGTGTTTGTTTTATTTTCTGTTGCCCGTGGATTGTATACGGAGACTAATTTGTGTTGTCGCCCATAGGGCGTGGATTAGTCCAAATCCGTATTTTCTTAAATTTGGGTTTGGTTTGATTGAAGGATTGTTAACCTTGTTTGAGATTAAGATTGACTTAAATATTTGTTAAGGATACGTTAATTCGATATTGGACTAAGTTCTACTTAACAGGGGTTCAGGATCATTTTTGATCCAACGAAAGAGCATTTGGGTTCTATTGTTTTAGTTTAGGGACGTTACGGTCCACAGCTAGTTTAAGGACATTACGGTCTATGGGGTATACTCATGGGTTCGAGAGTGTATCAAAAGAGCATTTGGTTGTCGGGACCCTCTATCTCTCTGAAGACGTTAAAGAATTACAACGACATATATCAGAGGTGTGAAGAGATGTGCCCTTGAACCGATGTCCGTTGGAAGATCAATAGTCGTGTTTGGGACTAAGACCAATTTGGAAAAATTGTGAGCACATGGGCTCGGTTGATCTGAATTAGGGGCTTTTGGTCTACTTGGACTCATCCCACTCTGTATTTGAATAAAGTGTTAAACACTTGTTTGGGCTCGATCCCTTTTCTGCGCAAACAATGCTGAGCATTGATATGGGCTCTGACGCTCACCCTCTTTTTTTGTTTTTTTATACGGAGTGTTAAACTCTCTTTATGGCGCCCGCGTGAGGGACACGTGAGGCGCTTGGCGCTGAGCGCCGACCACTGAGTGCTAGGCACTACTTGTTGAGCAGCGCTCATGTGAGGGACACGTGAGGCGCTTGGCGCTGAGCGACAACCACTGAGTGCTAGGCACTACTTGTTAAGCAGCGCCCACATGAGGGGCACGTGAGGCGCTGAGCGCCAACCACTGAGTGCTAGGCACTACTTGTTGAGCAGCGTCCACGTGAGGGGCACATGGGGCGCTTGGCGCCAACCACTGAGTGCTAAGCACTCTTTTTTTAAGCAGTGCCCACGTGAGGGGCACGTGAGGTGCTCGGCGCTGTTTCTTTCCTTGTGAATTTTTCTAAAGAGTTTGATTCTTTGTTTTCCCCTGGATCTTCAATCCTTAAGAACAAATTCATCCCCACGAGAATTAAATTCTCATTTATGGGAGACTTGTCTCATGGATCTTAGATCTAGGGAAAGAACTATGTTCTTTTAGGAGGGTTAAACCCTTGGGCATGCAGATGAGATACTATGATCTCTATTTAACTTGAAGAAAGTTCTTCTTCCTTCTTCTCTCTTAAAGCTCTTTTTTGCTTGCTCTTCTTTTTGAACTTGAAGTTTAGGAGGGTTCCTCTGTACAAGACTTGAAGTCTTGGGTCCTTTATATAGTGGAGGCAAGTTTGTTGATTTAGTTAAAGAAATCTCTCATTGAGAGATCCTTAATTGATTTGGGGATTTTATCCACCGTTAGATCTTTGATCCAAGAACTTCTGTTTTACAGAAGATATTTTCTTGTTTTTAACAAGATCGGGGAAAATATTTTTCATACAGAGCTTATTCTGTAGCTTCGTGATTTTTAATCACCTTTGGATCTTTAATCCAATGGTGCTCTGTTTTACAGAACGCAATCTTTCTTATTTAGAAAGATTGGGGAAATATTTTCCTATACATAGCTTATTCTGTAGCTTGGTGATTTTTAATCACCCTTGGATTTTTAATCCAACGGTGGTCTGTTTTACAGAGAGGAAACATTCTTGTTCAGGAAGATTTGAGGAATATTCCCTCAATCAGAATTTAATTCTGTGTTTTGGTGATTTATCATCTCCATTGGATCTTTGATCCAACGGCATAGAACTTTTAGTTCTGGCGCCGGTGCTCTCGTGCGGGGCACGTGAGGCGCCGTCTCATAGTTTTTAACTCTTGGCGCCGGCGCCCTCGTGCGGGGCACGTGAGGCGCCGTCTCAGAGTTTTTAACTCTTGGCGCTGACGCCCTCGTGCAAGGCACGTGAGGCGCTGCCTCAGAGTTTTTTTAACTCAAGGCACGTGAGGCGCTGCCTCAGAGTTTTTTAAGTCTTGGTGCTGGTGGCCTCGTGCAAGGATTGTGAAATGCTGCCTTTTTTCAAATTTTGAAAAGAGCCTTGCTCTTCTATTATTAGGGGAAAACACCCCCTCCTGTGATTTAGTGCACCGGACGTTTCACATCGGCAATCTGTGGCCTGCCCTTCTTCTTCACAACTGCCTCATAGCGTCGAGCATCCTTCAAAGCAAGTTCATGGGCTGGGAAATCCCTTGTAGCGAGTGCAGCTTGGATTTCAGGATTCAACCCTTGCTGAAATCGTCGTGCCTGGATCTCAGCAGTGGGAATAAGATGTGCAGCAAACTTGTTATGACCTTGTGTTAACAGTGTAGTGAGTGAGATCAGAAAATTAAATTTGAGACAATATCTTATCGGCTGAGCATGGTAAACTCAGCATTATATTCATCCACCGACTTGACCCACATTGAGCCCTGTTGTAGATGGATGAACTGCTGCTCCATGTCAAAACGTGCAGTATCTGGAAAGTACTTGGCATCGAAGAGGTCTCGGAATGTTCTCCATTCTATCGGTTGTGCAAGAAGGCTCTCCTCAGCCTTCGACCAAACTCTGGCGTTATCAGTCAGTTGCAACTTAGTAACTCTCACCCAAGAAATATCTAGCACTTGAGCTGCTCCCAGGTCATCCTTGATCTCTTGAGCTCATTCTTCCGCTTCAAGTGGGCTTTCCTTACCCGAGAAATTCTTTGGGTGCAGTGCCCGAAACTGCTTAACTCCGGGTGCTTCGGCTTCGGGGCGGTGCAGATGATAGAAGTTTGCTGCTGCTGACCCTCCAATAGGCTCTTGATAGCCTCAAGCAGTACCATTTTATTATTAATAGGAGCTGCAATGGTAGGTGGTGGTGGTAGAGTTGGCGGTGGAGTATTGCCGTTGACGTTTGTGTTGGTATTGTTCGGAGACTCCATCACCTTGATATAAAAGATATGTTAGGATAGATTCAAGGAATTTGAAATTCAAGGAATGTAAATGTTTGTTGAACTCATTAATTCCTGTAGTATATTGTTTACGACTTCATGCAGAACTGACCTGCATGGGCCACCAATAAAACCTGTCACGTCCCGTTTCCCAGTAGACGGAAACGGTGACGTGGCAAGCCCGCGGTATATTTATCCAGAGAAAGTCATTCCCTAAATAAATATACTAAGAGTATTGAAACAATAATACACAATGCAAGAATAAATTGAGACTGTAAAATTTTCCAACAAATATCTTTATTTACATTCAACTTCCAATATTTACAAATACAAGAGTTTATACTGGAAAGTAAATATAATAAGGAAAATGCCTAAACAAGTGGCATACATAAACTGAAGAAAAAATGAAGCTGAGCTAGCCTTGAGTAGCTATCTGGTCATAGTCCTCCTCTGTGGTTTCAACTTCCTCTATCTCGATAGTATCTGATGAATATTCCAAGAGAAGAAAAGTGGGTGGAATTCCCGTCAGCGAACTAACGCTCGGTAAGTCTCAAAGATGGGTAAGAGTAAATAAAATGACAAGTGTAAAAAATATATATGACGAGTAAGAATATATGTGTTACGCCCCACTTCCCAAAAGAGCGGTAACGACACGTGACAAGCCCGCGATGTATTTATTTAGAGAATGTCATTTCTCAAAACAAATACGCTAAGCGTAATATAAGCAGTATAACAATGACAAGAAAAGACAAGTGAAAATAAAATCCAACCACTTTATATATTTACATTCTTAACTTTACAGAGTTTAACTGATACAAGAAGTCTAAACATAAAAAGAAAGTGTCTAAACATGTGGCTTACTGAAGAAGAAAAGCAGGAAAGAAAACTAATGATCTGCTTCAGGTGCGAACTGGTTGTAATTCTCTGCAGTGGATTCCATCTCCTCTGATCCTAAGTCACCTGACGAATATTCCAAGAAACAAAAGATAGATGGATGCCTGTCAGCGAACTTGCACTCGGTAAGTCCCAAAATGATGCGTAATATATAGATTGAGTGCAAGATGACATGCAATATAGTATAAATGGAAATTGTAATATATGAACAAGTATGTTAATGTATATGGCAACTATGTCAGCATGGAAAACAAGTATAACATGGCCATGGAGTGTAGGTATAGTGAACATGAAGTGAATGTCCGTGTCCTAAGGGGTATCTACAAGGTAATATATCCTAACGTCGGTTCAAGTGTGAATATCAACCAATCTCAAGAGTATTCTCGAACCCAAGGCTATCGTACAGGAGCAAGAAATCACGGGCCCAAAATAGCGGGACTTCAATTATTATTGAAGTATTCCAAACCCAACAGGCTATCATCCAGGGGCTTGGAAACAAGGTCCCTCATTCATGAATTCGTGATGTACCGTTTCAGCCTGGTACCAAAGCAACATTATTTGTACCGTTTTAGTCCAGTACCACAACAACGTTATTTTAGTAAAGGAACTCCTGAGATTCTGTTGGATTCATAGTCAAACTACCCCAACACCCCGCGTATATTGGTCTGCGATTAAAGTTATAAGTCTTGCCCAAATCCATGTATACATAAGAGAGTGCAATTCAAGTATCGAGTCGAGTTCAAGTATTCAAGTCAATTATTCATGTATTCATGTCAATTGTTCATGTCAAGTCATTACGTATTCATGGTTCGGGTCAAGTCGAGTCATGTGTACATATTTGGTTCAAGTATTCATGATCGAGTCGTGTCAAGGTCAAGTCAATTCTAGCATGTAATAGTTTAAGATCAAGTCATATATATAAAAATAGATAAGCAATCATATAACATGATATGAGATAAGTATACAAGTAACGTCCAAAAACTATATTGTAAATATATGATATGTACGACTAGTTAATCAAGTAAATTGAAGTCGGAAATATAAACGAAAACATAGCCTTATGTTTTATGCATACATGAGTTCCAGTCTCGCCTAAATACGACTACCGGTTTGGGAGATATACATGTTTTCGTATCGTCGCGCAAAACAGATCAAAATCTGTTCAGCACTATCACAAAGTTTTAAAACGCAGTTTGAGTTAATTTCTATCGGGTTTCAGGTTACAAAAATTATTAGAAAATTTCAGGTATTTCGGAGTACTTATCCAAAACACTAATATTCACGCGATTTGAATTTCTGAAGCTCTAGTTATGATCGTTTTAATATCAGTGTTTGAAACAGAAATTCAGATTTCTGGACAACAACTATATGTTATATTGCAAAGCTTATATCGAGTTGTTTCGTGCGTTTATAAGTAATATAGTATACAAAAAATTATAGTTATATCAATTGTGCATCTACATATCTAAACTTTATCATGAACGGACATCGCGAGTTCGAGTTATATTCTATTTAAAAATAGTGTGCGAATCAGGACAGATTCTGTCCAGATTTGTCACTAAATATTGCAACGCGGTTTTCTATATTTTATATCGGTTTTCAGTAAAAACTTAAAACTAAGAAAATCTAGATTATTCTATATAGATGTCAAAAAAACCTAATTTTGCTCAATTTGGATATCGGTATACCAAATTTTGTGTCCTAAAAGTTGACCGATAACTGCAGTTTTATGTTTTACGAACAATGAATAAAAACGATATAATTCTTAAACCATTATGCGGTTCGATCTAAAAAATTTACAGCGTGTACAGAAAAATATATTCTATAATATGTAAATTTCCTAAAATTTTCAGAAGTAAAAATTAATTTTTAAAAATTATTTTAAAAGTAAAGGTATTGATATGTATACCAAAATCGGCAAAAAGATTAACTAGTATTTTTTTGCAAGCTTCTCCTTTTCTTTTAATAAGCAAACCGATTGTATGAGATATTGTAAATATATTGTGGCATGAAATTTATGTTCTCATAACTCATAATAAACATTCATAGTCATGAACAAAAAATTGAAACCACTTTAATTTGAACAAGAGGCAATAAGGTATTATAATCGAAATTATATAACTATATGTGTTTGTTTTGGTGTGTTTCCAATATTTATATATGTAACAATATTTTTATTCATTTAGGAACTATGATATGATAAGGGAAGTTTTTCATGGCAATATGATAAGAGAATGATAAAGAGAAACAGATGGAGGGAGGGAAAGAGAGAAATGACTTACAGGTTGTGTGAATCGGTATAACAACCGGCTCACTGTTTAGATAAAATCCTAAACTAAGTTTTTGAAACTTGACGGAACCGGTGTTTCTCCAAACTCAAGGGAAAAGAGATTTTATTTTATTTTATTTTTAGAATTGATCAAAAGGAAATAGCTAAGGTAGGATGAAGAAGAGATGAAGAGATATTTGTATTAAAAGAAAATTGAAACTCTTTATAATAATTTTACTTAAATATAATTTATAACCATCCTAATTATGTTGGGATTTAAAAAGTAGATGAAATTAAAGGTCATTTGTAGGTTATGAGAGAGATTTACAAAAATAGATAAAAAAATTGCTAGTCCTAAGGTTCGATTATGTGGCTTATGGAATAACAATGTAAGGACTTAACCAATAAGCTACAAGTTTATTCATGCACATATTTAACAAGAATTAAATATATGTTGTTGTTTGAACAGAAAGCGGGCTAAGGAAAAAGAAAAGAAAGAAATCAAATAGAACTATTTTGACTTGGATTTTGAAAAATTATAGAATAGGCCAAATAGAATGAGAGATAAACTAATATATTTAATAGAGAATAAAATATACGGGGATACCCAAAAAAACTAAATACAATATTTTAATAAAAAGAATAATGATATGAAGGTATATGAATTTTGGGGTCGTTATAATATGTTCATGGGTAAGTATATACTACATGTCTCTAGATGGTCACTATGTTAACGTTAAGTTCCAAGTGTGAATGTCAACGCAGCTGTAGAAGTATTCATGAGCTTAAGAGTCGGGCCCCAGGAGCAAGGAAACACGAGCCCATTTCATGTGTTAGCATTGGAACTCTAGGCTGTGGATGAGTCAACCTGACTGATATTCGAGTAAAATAAAAAAGAGGTTAATACGGGACTCCTGAAACTCCATTAGATTCACACAAGAAACTATCCCAAGCACCCCATGTATAATATATTATAACTGGTTAATATACTTAATTGATTTTATTGATTGACTGACATGTCTTGATCGAAACCCTAGATTGCAAAAGGTGTAGATTGTATTCGAGTGAGTCGAGTAATGTACGAGTCATGACAATTGCAATCTAGATTCGAGTCAAGTTGGTTCGAGTAGATTGGATTTGAGTACATATTCGAGTTTAGATTCGAGTTAGGTTAGAGTTTGAGTTTGTGTTCGAGTTTGAGTTCATGTCTTGTCATGTGGATTGATGTAAATTGTTAAGCTCTTATGTTCAGGAGAAATCAGCAACTGCTGCAAATGGACGGCATGATTTGTGTCTTTTTCCAAGACAATTATCATTGATAACTCCGTTAAATTGTATAACCTAAATAGGCAAGCACTCATTTTCTCCGGCTCCCTGGGGCTCAAGAGAATTGATCATGTTTAAACCTATATTAATTTAGAGTCCTTAAATATTGTTTGTATATCTCGAGGGTTTTTTATGAAAAATATATATTAATATTGTTTAAAAATAAATCTCGATAGTGATTTATAATATTTAGGATTTTTATGAACATGTATTTTAATTATTTTGGTGTTTTGATGATAAAACCTAGCTTTTTAAAAGTTTGCGGTATTTTTATGAAAACTACTGCTTTTGGAAATTTGGTGGTATTTTATTTATAATTTTAATCTTTCTTTTAAAAAATATAGTTTCTTAATATGTTTTTATTGAAAATACGGATTTATGATTTTTATATAATTTTCCCAAAAATTAGTTTTTATTAGCAAAAGTCGCGTTTCTTAAAAACTGTAATTTTATTCCTTTCGAGACCAAATACCCATGAGGAGTTCTGCATCTCGCTCTACTGTCCCAAAAATGTGCGATAATCCACACTATCCATTACCGGGTCCCCTGACGAGGGTTGTAGAGACGTAATTGCCAAGGATTTCGAAATACCGATTTAAAAAAACCCATTTTGAAATGGTGTGGTGTTTTATTGAAAAATTTCTTTTACTTTGAATTACCCATATGCTTAGAATACCGTGCTATGAAACCATAGTGTGTGTGTGGGGTAAGTCATTACCTCATGAAGATTCTAGGGTTTGGGTATACTAGATATCGAAAAGAGCTTACACTAAAATTCATAGTATTTTAATCATAAAGTTAAGTATATGTCGGTTTCATATGAAAATTTTGTTAAATCTAAAAACTAAATGATGTGAATAAGGTTAGGATTAGTGTAGCATGTTAGTTTGATCTCGTTTGCTTATCACATGATTTACAATTGTTAAAAAGAAAACTATATCGGAGATAACTCCTCTTTTGCCGTTTTGTTTTAAAAAAACGAATTGAGATGAAAGAAAATGAGAGAAGAGGGACTTACGGTTTTTAGAAGGTTAAGAAGGTATTGAAGAAGCTCTGGGGGTCGTGGTTTCGTCGGAGATGCTCCGGTCGTCGAGTTTGGCTCGCTACTCCACTTGAGGGACTTAACTTCACTTGGCACTTAAAGAGTTTTGAAAGAATTTTTGCTAGAATTTCAGAATGGTGAAGAGCTAAGGCATGGGGTGGTATTTATAGTGGAGACTTAGGATTTGGGAATTAAAAATATGGATTAAAATGCATTAAAAAAGTGTTAAATGGTGAATTGAAGAGTCTCTTTTTTATTGCAGAAAAATTAAACAGTGCCGAGGAATTAAGGGGAGTCGAAAGGGTGTGTGTGCAAAACACGGAGGAATTTAGGGCTATCTCAACCGTCGGCGCCGGCCCTTTAGGGAAAACGGGCGATCGGATCTTGAGGCCTTGCCTCGAGATTCGTGCCACGTGTCAATTTGGGTGAGTACACCTTATTGCGCCTGTTTGATTTTTTTGAAACTTTTTATTTCTCCATGTATTGCACGTGCAACTCTTAGGCTTCCAAAATTAAAAAGAAAAAATCTAAAAATAATTGGGTATGATGGGAATCGAACACACAGGCTACGTCACAGCAGTGCAGGGGCTTTACCAGTGAGCTACAAGCTTGTTCTTACTTTTATTTAACAAAAATAATTTTTAACTCTTACACAGGCTGTAATACTCTTTTCTGTACAATAAAAAGAAAATTATGTACAGTGATTTCAGAGTCATTACAATAAGTCCTACGTTTGACAGTGAGAATTTGAACCGTTCCACTCGTCAGGGTACTGAGTAGAAGTAAGGCCTTCTGCTGGGAGCAGAAAAGTTTGTGGAAGAAAATCATATGTCGATGACATATTGTTAGTTGTATGTATGCCCTAGAGGCCAGTATTGTACAGATGATGTATATTATATTGGATGCTTGGACATATATAGAGGACTTTCTTGCTCGATATGATAGTATGCTATCTGGTTGCTCTTTATCTTAACATGTATACTTGTCTCTTGATACTGTCATATAGTTACATGTTGGTAAAGCCCTTAGGATGTGTACTTGACTACTTGGACTATGATGCATATCATACTAGTGGGGACAGTGTTGTCCATAAGTACATCCTTTAATATTCCTAGTCGTAGGTGTATCGAGACAGGGCATCGATATACCAGAGTAGACTAGCGTATACGCTTCTCGACCCATGAGATGGGCGATGGATGATCCCATATCCATTGGTGTTTGACATCAGAGATGGTATACGGGTGCTCAGTGGAGACTGGGTACACTGGACGGACTCGCCGAGAACTCCCAGATGGTATTATACCTCACGTCAGATGGCAGTTCTCTGGTGACACTTGTGCAGGTTAGTCTGTAGACCCGAGATCGTCATAGAGTCTTGTGTGATTCCCACTGTGCTTTGATTTCCACCTTACCACGTCCAAGAGGGCGTGCAAAATGGTGGTTTTTGGGTACAGTCTCGAGTCACATGGAGGCAATGAGCGATAGGAGGGGTTTTGTCTCTCCCGGTATTGGGGGTTGATGTTGCGCTGTGCTCGATTGGCCATAACAGGGAAGTCCCTGGCCAGTGCTGATTTAGAGATTTACTGGTAAGTGTTACCAGTAGTTTCTCGACCCGTTATGAGCCTCACATCGGTAAGACTTATCGGTTATTGGGGTCTGATGTTTACCACTCCTAGACTTGATATGCGACATATCAGACGAGGAGACCGGACTGTAGGGAAGTGTTACCGGCAGGCTTTTACAGGAGTTGGAGCGGGCTTGCTTGCTGATCTTCTGATCGCTCAATACCCGGGTGAGTACCCGGGTTAGTCTGTAGACCCGAGATCGTCATAGAGTCTTGTGTGATTCCCACTGTGCTTTGATTTCCACCTTACCACGTCCAAGAGGGCGTGCAAAATGGTGGTTTTTGGGTACAGTCTCGAGTCACATGGAGGCAATGAGCGATAGGAGGGGTTTTGTCTCTCCCGGTATTGGGGGTTGATGTTGCGCTGTGCTCGATTGGCCATAACAGGGAAGTCCCTGGCCAGTGCTGATTTAGAGATTTACTGGTAAGTGTTACCAGTAGTTTCTCGACCCGTTATGAGCCTCACATCGGTAAGACTTATCGGTTATTGGGGTCTGATGTTTACCACTCCTAGACTTGATATGCGACATATCAGACGAGGAGACCGGACTGTAGGGAAGTGTTACCGGCAGGCTTTTACAGGAGTTGGAGCGGGCTTGCTTGCTGATCTTCTGATCGCTCAATACCCGGGTGGACGTTACGTCCATCTAGTACCGCTGACGGCTTATGGGTGCTTGATGTGATCATCACCTACTGCCGACATATTGACGAGTCTTTGGAGTCCTACATAGAGGTTTTACTGGCTCAGGCAAAACGAAATAGAAGCACGTATGTGATATGTGCGGGACCGAGAATAATGCGTGTATGTGATACCGTATTCTATTCTCGCGACTTTATTTATCAGTCGGTTATATATGATATAGCTGGGTTATCGAATCAAGTGTTGATTCGATAAGTCGATACAATGGATGTTAGTCGGTTATATGAGATATGACCGGATTACTAAGTCAAGTGTTGATTTAATAATTTAGTGTATAATTGTATATTAGATATACTAGTTTACATTTACTTACACTTGTTCACTTAAGGATTTTTCTCACATGTGCACAACTTTAATATATATGTGATATATATATTAAAATGTGTTTTCTTTTTTGTATCATGGTTGATGATACATCTTTCATGGGTGTATGAGAATTACACCATGCTATTTGTTATATTAGGTTTTAATATTTAAAAGTAATTACAAAATTAGTGGAAAATTAGAAAATGCATGAATCTTGTGGATGCATTGACTAAAGTCCACTAAGTTTGTTTTTACTTTGTATTTTTGTTAACCTAACCATCACACTTAGCCATGATTAAGTCTCTACATGAGTTAGTATATGATACTCACTCACCCATGGTTAGCTCACTCACTTGATCATTATCCTCATCCTTTTTCTTTTGTTCATCTTCTTCTTCTTTGAACAAAAAGAAAAAGCTTACTAGGGTTTTAAAAAGAGAGTGATAGATTGTGAGAAATAAAATTCTAAAGAGAACCCACTTTCTATTTCTCCATCCTCTACTAGACTAGCACTTTAGTTTAGGGTGTTTGCTTCACTAATTCTCTAGTTAGTGAAGTAGTAGCTTGAGTTGATATTCTCTCGACGTAGATCATCTTCGGTCTCGAAGACTTCAAGCAAGGACGCTTCTTTCGCCTCGTGAAGCCATGTAAGAGTCCGGGAGAACCACGATCGCAGCGAAGGGACTTCAACAAGGACCTAATGAAGTGAAGCACTGATCTACAAAGGTTGTATTTCGTATTCACTTAGTCGTAGATGCTATTTACTTGCATGTGAAACCCTAATTTTCTAGCAAAGATCTTGTTTAGGGTTGTTAGGCACGGTTAAAATTTTAATCGGGTATGGTTGATGTTTTCTTAACCCTTGTTAGAGTGCCTAGTAACCCTACAGTGGTATCAGAGCCTAGCTAGAGCATTAGGCGACGTGTATACGAAGTTAAAACTCCGAACGAACGCCGAAACGCCAAAATGAACCCCTCTCTGGACTTTTTTCAAAAACTGTGTTTTTTCTGAATTAAAAATACCTAAAAAATTCAGCAGGTAATTGTAAACATTACTGTAGAAAACGAGCTCCCAATCTGTACGGATCGCCGCGGAACCGCGGCCATACCTCGCTTGGGCCGCGGATCCGCGGCCTTACTGTAGCAATGAGCTTTTGTTTTGTTACAGTAATATTTACTTCTGTTAGGGTATTTTCTGGGTATTTTTTATTCTGACTCAAGTGTTGAGTGTTCTGGGGTTTATTTTGTAATCGTTGATTCGATCGGAGAATTTAATTTCGTTATGTTTTCCGGATATTTAGAAACTGTTAAAATGTTCGAACGGATATCATTAACTCATTATTTCCCGGCACGAAAAACTTTCAAGTGTTGAATTTTTCTTGAGTTCAGATCTTTCGGAAAAACGTGCAAGTAACGCGATGGACCTTCTAGAAGACAACAAACCTTAACTCGATTATGTGACCGTTTTGAACTTCCTTTTGAACCTTAGGGTTTGGGGCAGTACGGCGTGCCACATGTGAGGCATTGGCTTGACCCTTCTACGGCTGGACCTTTGGTACTGTGACGTATTCTGGAATTTTTGAACCCCGCTCAAGTGTTGAGCTATTAAGGAAATCTTGGGTATTTGATTATTCGATCGGAAAGTTTAATACTGTCTATTTATCTGAAATGTGATACAATATGTGGAATTCATACAGTTAGGCATGAAACGCGAAGTATGTAATATTTCGGATTTACGATGTCTAAAGAGATTGTGGATTCCAAATGTTGTAGTTTTACACTTTCTTTTCTGCGACCGTAAGTGTAATATGTGATATCGCCGGTTTCGTTGCTATATGTCAACGACAATTGGGATGCGCATATTTACTTACGTTGATAACATGTGATGTTATGTGTTGCTGGATATGTTATATTGGATCGTCGCGTTTTGAATAGCCGGGGGTTTTATATGAGATGAGGGTTTTTATTTTCATTCATGTAAAATTCAATGTATGTAATATTCTTTTATTGGGACACTTCCGGGATGAGGTTGATGTCACCATTTGTTTATTATTTACTTTTCCGCACTAGGATAGACCCAAGGAGGAGAGCACAAGTAACCGGGTTCTGGAGTCCAGTGGGAGACCAACTCGAGGAGTCGAGTCCGGGTGTCCTAACTCTAGAATTGGAAGGGTTGCTTGCCACTCTCGTAGGGGTCTAGGGGTGTGGGTTTGGCTATTCATCGCGACCGTGGAATCCATGTTTTATAGAGGCTCAAAATAAAACACGGACGTCCTAGTATATCCAATTTTTCATATGTTTCTTCCGCTGCGATTTCTGTGATGTGATCATTTGATGTGTTGTGATAAATACTGTATATAGTATATATGATATATTATATAGACGTTACTTATGTTTTACACCCGCGCTAGCCCTGTCCCGCTCTGCCGTTAGTTACCTAACCTAACGGTGCACGAGGGGACATCGAGGCAAATGCGGATGGCATAAGTGTACGTCGTATTTATCTGTGATGTTTAGGTGATTTAAATGATGGGACTTCATTAATATGATTAATGAAAGAAAAGAAACCTAAAAGATGTTGTAGAATCAAATTTTTCAAAAAGGGTAGCTACAGTTTTTGCTTTGCATAGCGATATATATGATATATCCTGCACCTTATTCGATGAGGAAAGAGCCGAGATCCCTTCACCGGGAGTGACCTCTTTAGCAAAACTGGCAGATGCTACAAAACTCGGTTTGTCTTTTGATTGCTTTTAGAGTTTTGCTTTGCATAGTGATATATATGATATGTCCTGCACCTTATTCGATGAGGAAAGAGCCGATATCCCTTCACCGGGAGTGACTTCTTTAGCAAAACTAATGAAAGCCTCAAAATCACTCCATTTCAAAATTCGCTTGATTCTACAACGATATCAAGTTCATTACACAATAGGTTTTCAAAAAAACCTGTTGTAGCCCTCCTTCATTTCAGATAAGTCCTACTTAGTATTCGTGTTACGTTTGTTGACCTCCATCAAGGCGTAGTGTGCGGTAGCTAACTAGTATTTATCTGTTTATGCATATGATGTAGATTGGATTAGCGTAGTCGTATGACCTTGTTGACCTCCGTCAAGGGTCGTGTGGGTGGGTTTGATTCAATCAAGAAATGACGGGTTGAAGTTGATTTGCATCCTGTGGTTTGTTGACCTCCGTCAAGGTCATGGAATGCTTGGGGCAAAATATTATCCGGAATTTCAAGTGTTGAAATTTGCAATGAGATTGCATACCTTCTATGAGATAGTTGGATTCCGATACCCACTGCGAGTAATTGTTACTTCTGGAAGAGTTTTACACAGGACAATTAGCCGATCAAGTAGGTGTCTAGAAAGGTGTCAACGGGGTTACGCCTCTGGGAAAACGAGGTTTACTTTAATTAGGTCCGTGCGAAAGCACGGGGAACCTCCCTGAAAGTACCGACACTGGCCTGGCTGAAAGATTGGCGAAATTGTAGAGTGTAATTAATCCCGGGTAGTCTTTCCTTTTAGGGTTTGAAGGAAGATTTGATAAAAACAGTGGGAGCCATCCTGATTAGATAAAATAATAATCAATCTGATCTTGCAAGAGCATACGCTAAAGTGTTTTCTTCTCTCTCTCTCCAGGTAGCGACCATATCATGCCTTAATCAAGATAATAATATGGATGTATTGACCGAACCCGCATGTTATACTGTGCTGGGGAACGTTGGTTCCGTTCTTTTTTATAAGAGTTATAGGACTGAACAGGATATAGGGGAATACCAGGATTCCCATGCCACCCGAATGAAGAAAGTACATGTTGATGCATTTTCTTCGGGTGTGTTCGTTACAGAGAACTGTTTCTCCATTTGCTCTACGTCCTGGGTATTAGATACCGGGTCAGGATCCCATATATGTAATCAGTTACATGGGCTTAGGAAAGGTAGAGAACTTGGAGAAGGTGATAAAGACATAAGGATTGGAAATGGTGCAATTGTTACAGCTAAAACCGTCGGGGAATATCACCTTGTATTACCAACTGGTAATACATTGATTCTGAACGAATGCTATTACATGCCGAACCTGATATGCAACATTATATCGGTTTCTTTACTAAGTAAAGAGGGATATAATTTTTTATTATAGGATAATGTTATGAACATTTTTCTGAACCAAAAGTTGGTTGGATCAGGCACGTTGTGCAATGGCATTTATGTTCTAAATCAATCAACAGTTCTGAGCATAACAAACACACACAAGAGGAAGAGTTCAGAACTGAACGAATCCTTCTTGTGGTATTGTAGACTGGGTCACATCAATGCGACACGACTAGCTAAGTTGCATAAGGATGGATATTTGAATCCGTTTGAATTTTCATCTTATGATACTTGCCAGTTATGTCTCAAAGGAAAGATGACCAAAGCTCCGTTTACGGGACACGGAGAAAGAGTTACCGAACTCTTGGGACCGATACATAGTGATGTATGCGGTCCCATGTCTACACATGCCAGGGATGGTTCTTCGTACTTCATTACATTCACTGACGATCTCTCTAGATTCGGATATGTGTTCCTGATGAAACACAAATCAGAAGCTTTTGAGAAATTTAGAGAATATAAACAAGAAGTCGAGAACCAAACCGGGAAAAGTATTAAAATCCTTCGATCTGATCGAGGAGGTGAATACTTGAGCAATGAATTCCTGGACTTCCTAAAAGAGAATGGGATTCTCTCTCAGCTAACTCCTCCATATACACCACAGCACAACGATGTATCGGAACGGAGGAACCGCACCCTATTAGATATGGTGCGCTCTATGATGAGTATAGCTGAGTTACCTATTTCCTTCTGGGGATATGCACTGGAGGCAGCAACATACCTACTGGATAGGGTTCCTACCAAATCTGTGCCTACCACCCCATATGAGATATGGGAGGGGAAGAGACCATATCTTAATTTTATTAAGATATGGGGTTGCCCGGCCTATGTCAAAAGACAAAAACCGGACAAACTCGAGGCAAGGTCTGTTTTGTGTAAGTTTGTTGGATATCCGAAGTATTCGCGAGGGTATATCTTCTACCACAGTGAGGAACAAAGGGTGTTTGTTTCTCAACACGCCACCTTTTTAGAAAAGGAATTTCTTGCAAAAGAGATTAGTGGCTCTGAGGTAGAACTGGAAGAGGTTCCATTTGTATAAACCACAACAGAAGATTTGGTAGAACCAAAGGATTCGGTAGTTCCCGATGAACCCCAGCCACTCCGCCGATCTAGTAGGGTTCCTCACCCACCTGAGAGATACTACGGTTTTCTCATGGATGGTGGAAGTGAAGATTGCATCATGGCTGATGATGACCCAACTAGCTTCGAGCAGGCCATCACGAGTGGAGACTCAGTGAAATGGCTGGATGCAATGCGGTCCGAGATGGAATCCATGTACACCAACAAAGTATGGACTTTGGAAGTTGCTCCTGAAGGGGTAAAACCCATTGGGAGCAAGTGGATCTTCAAGAAAAAACTTGGTGTAGATGGGAAAGTGGAGACTTTCAAAGCTTGACTTGTTGCAAAGGGTTTTCGTCAAAGACCAGGTGTGGACTATGACGAAACCTTTTCTCCAGTGGCTATGCTTAAATCCATCCGGATCATGCTTGCCACGCTGCATACCATGACTACGAAATCTGGCAAATGGATGTTAAGACCGCCTTTCTAAACGGTGATTTAGAAGAGAGCGTGTACATGACTCAGCCAGAGGGCTTCGTAGATAGTGGGAGCAGCGGGAAGGTGTGCAAGCTGCTTAAATCCATTTATGGATTAAAGCAAGCATCGCGGAGTTGGAACATCTGCTTTGACGTCGTTATCAAAGAGTTTGATTTCGTCAAAAACATAGATGAACCTTGTATCTACAAGAAGGTGGCAGAGAGTAAGGTTGTCTTCTTCGTATTGTACGTGGACGACATACTCTTGATAGGAAATGACATTCCTATGCTGCAATCGGTCAAGCTCTTCTTATCACAAAGATTCTCAATGAAAGATCTAGGTGATGCCTCATGCATATTGGGAATTATGATCTATAGAGATAGATCTAAAAGGATATTGGGATTGTCCCAATCCAGGTACATTGACACCATACTAAAGAGGTTTAGTATGGAAGAATCCAAGCGTGGGAACTTACCCACGATCTCTTGACTCACTCTCTCCAAAGAGATGTCTCCCAAGACTGATTTGGAGAGAGCTCGCATGCAAGGGATACCCTATGCTTCAGCTGTAGGCTCTATCATGTACGCGATGCTATGTACCAGACCCGATGTAGCATACTCACTAAGTGTAGTGAGTAGGTATCAAGCTGATTCTGGAGAGAGTCACTGGACAGCTGCGAAGAGCATTCTCAAGTACTTACGAAGGACTAAGGAGATGCTCTTGGTGTATGGTAACGGAGAACTCCAAGTGGATTCCTTTACCGATTCGAGCTTCCAGAGTGATAAGGACGACTCTAAGTCGCACTCGGGATTTGTCTTTACCCTTTACGGAGGGGCGGTTAGCTGGAAGAGTTCCAAGCAGGAAACCATGGCAGACTTGACGATGGAGGCTGAATACATCGCTGCCAACGATGCTGCCAAAGAGGTTGTCTGGATCAAGAAGTTCATTACTGAACTTGGAGTGGTTCCATCCATTGAGCATCCAATACCTTTGAATTGTGATAACAATGAAGCGGTGGCTTTGGCCAAGAAACCCAGGTCTCATCAGCGATCCAGGCATATTCTGAGGCGGTATCACCTGATCCGGGAGATAGTTGATCGCCGGGAGATCGAGGTCAGGAGGGTTGACACGAAGAACAACATTGCGGATCCACTCACGAAGGCCATTCCCCAGATACAGTTTGAGAGACTCTTCGGGATGCTAGGTATGCGATATTACAGCAGCTGCCCTAGTGCAAGTGGGAGATTGTTAGTTGTATGTATGCCCTAGAGGCCAGTATTGTACAGATGATGTATATTATATTGGATGCTTGGACATATATAGAGTGGACTTTCTTGCTCGATATGATAGTATGCTATCTGGTTGCTCTTTATCTTAACATGTATACTTGTCTCTTGATACTGTCATATATTTACATGTTGGTAAAGCCTTTAGGATGTGTACTTGACTACCTGGACTATGATGCAAATCATACTAGTGGGGACAGTGTAGTCCATAAGTACATCCTTTAATGTTCCAAGTCATAGGTGTATCGAGACAGGGCATCGATATACCATAGTAGACTAGCGTATACGCTTCTCGACCCATGAGATGGGTGATGGATGATCCCATATCCATTGGTGTTTGACATCAGAGATGGTATACGGGTGCTCAGTGAAGACTGGGTACACTGGACGGACTCGCCGAGAACTCCCAGATGGTATTATACCTCACGTCAGATGGCAGTTCTCTGGTGACACTTGTGCAGGTTAGTCTGTAGACCCGAGATCGTCATAGAGTCTTGTGTGATTCCCACTGTGCTTTGATTTCCACCTTACCACGTCCAAGAGGGCATGCAAAACGGTGGATTTTGGGTACAGTCTTGAGTCACATGGAGGCAATGAGCGATAGGAGGGGTTTTGTCTCTCCCGGTATTGGGGGTTGATGTTGCGCTGCGCTCGATTGGCCATAACAGGGAAGTCCCTGGCCATGGCTGATTTAGAGATTTACTGGTAAGTGTTACCAGTAGTTTCTCGACCCGTTATGAGCCTCACATCGGCACGACTTATCGGTTATTGGGGTCTGACGTTTACCACCCCTAGACTTGATATGTGACATATCAGACGAGGAGACCGGACTGTACGGGAAGTGTTACCGGCAGGCTTTTACAGGAGTTGGAGCAGGCTTGCTTGCTGATCTTCTGATACCCGGGTGGTCGTTACGTCCAGCTAGTACCGCTGACGGCTTGTGGGTGCTTGATGTGATCATCACCAACTGCCGGCGTATTGACTAGTCTTTGGAGTCCTACATAGAGGTTTTACTGGCTCAGGCAAAACGAAATAGGAGTACGTATGTGACGTGTGCGGGACCGAGAATAATGCGTGTATGTGATACCGTATTCTATTCTCGCGAATTTATGTATCAGTCGGTTATATATGATATAGCTGGGTTATCGAATCAAGTGTTGATTCGATAAGTCGATACAATGGATGTTAGTCGGTTATATGAGATATGACCGGATTATTAAGTCAAGTGTTGATTTAATAATTTAGTGTATAATTGTATATTAGATATACTAGTTTACATTTACTAACACTTGTTCACTTAAGGATTTTTCTCACATGTGCACAACTTTAATATATATGTGATATATATTAAAATGTGTTTTCTTGTTTGTATCATGGTTGATGATACATCTTTCATGGGTGTATGAGAATTACATCATGCTATTTGTTATGTTAGGTTTTAATATTTAAAAGTAATTACAAAATTAATGGAAAATTAGAAAATGCATGAAGCTTGTGGAAGCTTGTGGATGCATTGACTAAAGTCCATTAAGTTTGTTTTTACTTTGGATTTTTGTTAACCTAACCATCACACTTAGCCATGATTAAGTCTCTACATGAGTTAGTATATGATACTCACTCACCCATGGTTAGCTCACTCACTTGATCATTATCCTCATCCTTTTTCTTTTGTTCATCTTCTTCTTCTTTGAACAAAAAGAAAAAGCTTGCCAGGGTTTTAAAAAGAGAGTGATAGATTGTTAGAAATAAAATTCTAAAGAGAACCCACTTCCTATTTCTCCGTCCTCTACTAGAATAGCACTTTAGTTTAGGGTGTTTGCTTCACTAATTCTCTAGTTAGTGAAGTAGTAGCTTGAGTAGATATTCCCTCGACGTAGATCATCTTCGGCCTCGAAGACTTCAAGCAAGGACGCTTCTTTCGCCTCGTGAAGCCATGCAAGAGTCCGGGAGAACCACGATCGTAGTGAAGGGACTTCAACAAGGAGCTAATGAAGTGAAGGACCGATCTACAAAGGTTGTATTTCGTATTCACTTAGTCGTAGATGCTATTTACTTGCATGTGAAACCCTAATTTTCTAGCAAAGATCTTGTTTAGGGTTGTTAGGCACGGCTAAAATTTTAATCGGGCATGGTTGATATTTTCTTAACCCTTGTTAGAGTGCCTAGTAACCCTACACATATGAGTCTATTCTATATCGTGGATGTAGATAGCTATCCATAAACAATCTTTCTGTCAGGGTACTGAGTGGTAGTGGGCCTTCTGCTGAGAGCAGAAAAGTTTGTGGAAGCAAATCATATGTCGATGACATATGAGTCTATTCTATATTGTGGATGTAGATAGCTATCCATAAATAATCTTTCTGTCTGGGTACTGAGTGGGAGTGTGCCTTCTGTTAGGTGCAGATAAGTTTGTAGAAACAAATCATGTGTCGAGAATATATGAGTCTATTCTGCATCGGGGATGCAGATAGCTATTCATAAATCATCTTCCCGTCAGCTACAGTTTCAGTTATCGGTTTAGGATATTTGGATAGCTTAATGGGACAATCTGTCTTATGAGTTCTTAATGTTTTTGAGGATTGACCCTTCTATAAATGTCATGAGTGGTATGGTAGATTTGGTCAATAGATAGATGAGATAACTTAACTACCTGGGGTAGATGAGTTGATATTTGAGCCAAAATCAAACCATCTACTTGTGAGAGTAGCCTTAGATGCAAAACTACCAAAAGAAAACCATTTGGATATCCGTTGCAGATAATCCACTCCGATAAATATGGACCAATAAATATGAAGACACGTAGTGGAGTTTCCTAATTCAACTCATTCATTAATAATTACTCGAAAGACTACCGATCTCACACAGAACTGAAGCGTTGATTTATATCAAGTGCTATATCAGTAAAATCTAGAGCCAGCTCACGCAAAAAGGGTTGTGCATGTTTCTTTTGAAGCAGTTCTGGAAACTGTAAGCAAATCATGAGTATTTATTTTAGCATTTTAGGGAAATGAATGAAGGAAAATGAGTCTTCAGACAGCTGATGATACTATAAACTTTGCAACAAATTGGTGATGCAGAGAGTAGAATTAAGAAACAGCTAGATATGATAAAGAACATGATGGCAAGAGCCAATCTTACATATTGTTTGGGAGATATGCTGTTGACAGCGGTTTATGTTCTTAATCATGTGTTTTCAAAGTCGGTACAGTCAAACACCCTATGGGTAGTGGACGGACGAGAGATCCGGGAGGTAACTTGAGCCCATGAGTCTTTGGTAGGACTATGACTGACATTTGGTCGTGCGACGTTGATTTCGTCGGGGAGGAAACAACGAATGATTTTCTCGGGGAGGAAACAACAAACGATTTTCTCGGGGAGGAATTTTCGCAGAAGTCAAAAATAGGACATGATTCGGGATTCTACGAGATTGATGAGTCTTTTAGTCGGTCAGCGGTGTAGAAGGAATTAGTTCCTTCAGCAGCTGGTGATAGTAGGAGCGGTATTTCCGTTGATGGCTCGGAGCCAATCACGGTTCCTCAAGAGACTTGTAGATAATGCTGTAGATTGACACCCCAACAATAATTCGATATTAAAGGGGAAACATACTACGAAGGAGTGAATAAAGACAATGAAAGAGATGCAAGAGTCAACGATAAGGGATCAAGTATGGAAATTGATCGATTATCCTACCGGACACAATACTGTTGATAAAAACTAGTTTTTTTGAGGTCTTGCGAAGGGAGGACGATAGCGTAGAGAGATACAAGGCACACTTATTGGCGAAGGGATTCACCTAATGTAGGGCATTTTTCTTCACCCCATTAAGATGGGAATACGCGTCGCTTGTCAGGCATATACAGATTCCCCCTGTCTAGGGTAGGCTAGGGTTTATTGATTGTGGGGATCCGAATCTCCGGCAGCCACGGACTAAACTGCCTTTAATTACCTTCGCTATTGAAGTGAGAGAATCTTTGATTGACGGATAAATATGGTCATGCGAACTCAATATGCGGTGTACGTGTATTGTGTTTTGAAGGGGATTTGAACCTATCAGGGGCCTCGCAAAGTTTACGGGGATCCCACTACCCGGATAGTGGGCTGGGGGTCAAGGGGCTAGCAGCCCTCTTGCGGGGTGCGAGGCAGCGCCCCGTTAGAAATTTTTCTAACGGGGGACGTGTTTTGAGTGTGGAGTGTGAGAGAAAAGGGGGGTGAGTAGCGTCCTAAGGACGCACGAAACGGCATGTAGGCGCTGGGCGCCTGCGGGTCACGTGCTCGGCGCGTGGGCCCTGGGCGCCCGCGGGTCACGTGCGAGGCGTGTGGGTACTGGGCATCATCGCCTCACGCTTCCGGCACACGACTGCTGGGCGCCAGCGGGTCACATGCGCGGCACGTGACCGCTGGAAACACCAGCGGCGGAAGAAGGGGCTAAACCCTTAAGTTTGGAGTTGAACTCCTGAATAGGAATTGGGTGTGGATTTGGAGTTAAACTCCAAAAGGTCTAGATTAGGAGTTAAACTCCTTTAAGAATTTGGGTCTTGGAGTTGAACTCCTCAAAGATCTTCGAAGATGATCAAAGGGGACCTTTTTATTCTCCTTTGAGCCTCGGATCCTCCCAAAGTGAGATTTTTGGAGGTGGGTCTTCTTCCTCATCCTTTCTCTTTTTCTGGGTCTTGTAGAAAAAGGGAGGTGAGATTAAAAATCTCCCTTTTAGGGATTTGATGGGAGATCTGAACCCTCCTTCGAGGGTTTTATGGTGAAAAACTATTCTTTTTTGGGAAAAGAAGAGTTAAACTCTTGATTTAATTCAAAAAAGGAAGAAGGTTTGGAATCTTGAGGAAGGAGAATGAGGCACAAAACCCTAATTTTTGAGGGGAATGAATATTCTTTTCATTTCATCATGATGTTTGCCTTTTATAGGCTACACAATTTTACATATAGCCCCTTAGGCTTTACAAAATGGCATTTTGCCTATCCATTTTACATTCATGCATGAAAATTATATCAAACCTATTTATTACATAATTTTCTTCTTGGCATGGGGGGCCGGCCTCTTCATGTTCAGCCTCGACTTGGGCATGGGCCCACTTAACTTGAATTCGGGCTTGGGTCCATGCCCACTTTTCGGGCCTTCACTTTGACTTATTGACCTCGACCTTAAGGTGTAATTTTTGATCCTAACAAAGTGCCCCCATCAATGAATGCACACTGTATGCATAAGTCGTGTGCATGAAATTGATGGATCTTCTTTCGTGAAGAGCTTGACTTCCAAGTGGAACATCATTCCGGGGGTGGAGCATCATTCCGGGAGTATCATTCCGAGGTGCAGAGTATAATTCTGAAGTGCGGAGGATAATTCCGGGGTCGGGGCATAGTTCCGAGGTGTGGAGCATAATTCCGGGGGTCGGAGTATGATTCCGTCACGGGACAGGTATATCATGAGACGAAGCATAATTCCGACGCAGGGTTCCGGGACGAAACATAAATCGGACATGGTACAGGTGTATCCTGAGATGAAGCGTAATTCCGGCATAGGGTAGACATTCTGACCGAAATATAGTTCTGATGTAGAGCTTGATTCCAAGGCGAAGTATAATTCCGACAGAGAAGGTGGATATTCTGAGGCGAAGCATAATTTCGACACGAGCACATTTTAAGATGAAACATGATTCCGATGCAGAGTTCCAGGATGAAACATAATTCCGACACGGGACGAGTGTATTCTGAGATGAAGCGTAATTCCGGCACAAGGCGGACATTCTGACCGAAGCATAGTTCTGATGCGAAAGATGATTCTCAGGCGAAACATAATTCCGACAGGGAAAGGCAGATACTCCGAGGCGAAATATGATTTCGACAAGGAAGGCAGATACTCCGAGGAGAATCATGATTTCGATACGGGGTGCATTCTGAGACAAAGCATGATTCCAACGAAGAGGTTGTTGGTTGATTTGATTCTGCGACGGAGCATAATTTCGATAGGGAGGTCATTGGTTGACTTGATTCCGAGACGGAGTATAATTCCGACAGGGAAGGCAGATACTCTGAGGCGAAGCATGATTTTGACACGCGGTATATTCTGAGACGAAGCATGATTTTGATGCAGAGGTAGGTATTCTGAATGAAATATAGTTCCGATGCAGAGGTGGATTCCCAGGCGAATCATAATTCTGACAGGGAAGGTGGATACTCCGAGGCGAAGCATGATTTTGACACGGGGCAAATTCTGAGATAAAACATGATTCTGACGCAGAGATTGTTGGTTGACTTGATTCCGAGACGAAGCATAATTTCGATAGGGAGGTCGTTGGTTGACTTGATTCCGAGGTGGAGCATAATTCCGACAAAGAATTCAGCTACTCTGAGGCGAAGCATGATTTTGACACAGGATACATTCTCATGTAGAGGTTGTTGTTTGACTTGATTCCGATGCAGAGCATAATTCCGACAGGTAGGTCGTTGGTTGACTTGATTATTTGATTTGATATGGGAGTTTCTTACTCGTCCAGCGGGGCTTTTAAGCCTGGGACTTGGAATTTGGGTTTTTGTTTGGCGTCAGTATCGCTACACTGGAATATGGTACCAGGAGCGAATCATTTGCCGTGGAGAAATTGGGATTTTTGTTGACATCAGCATCACTACACTGCAATATGGCACCAGGAGCGAATCATCATTTGCCAAGAGAGAATTTAGGGATTTTGGTTTTGGTTTGGCATCAGCACCGCTACACTGGAATATGGCACCAGGAGCGAATCATCATTTGCCGTGAGGGGATTTCCCTCGTTCTCAGTTTAACGACTTAGGGGTCATCTGTTCCCAGTTTAACGACTTAGGGGTCATCTGTTCCCAGTTTAACGACTTAGGGGTCTATTGGATCGAAAGTTTGGAATTTTGGGGTTGGGGTCGGCATCAACGTTGCTAACATTGAGCACAAGTGCCAGGAGCAATTCATCATTTGCCTTTTCCTGTTGGGGAGCGATGGCTTAGGAGACAGGTTTATGTCCTTATCTCCTAAGGCTTTTCAATTTTATTAGCCGTAAGGGTCCCATAAAAGCATTTTCTCCCTACTAGTCGAAAGGATCTCGTAGGTGTATTTTCCCCTTAGGAGTCGTGGGGACCCCTAATTGTGTTTTTCCTTCGTGAGTCGTAAGGATCCCACAAAGGTGTTTTCTTATGAGTCGAGAGAATCTTATAAGTTTTGTTCTCCTCATATATCATGAGGACACATGAGTGGGTCTTCCTAAATGAAGCATAATTCTAAGGGCGGAGACCGGCCGCGGGACTGGTCATTGCGGTAGGGCATGAGTGTGATTTAGCTTATTTATGCCCATGGATTGTATACGATAGTCAATTTGGGGACTCGCCATAAGGATGGTGTAGTGGAATTTGGTTGGGATGGGGATCATTTGTGCCCGTGGATTGTATACGGTGGTCGGTTTGGGGACCGACCGTAGGGCTGGGAGAATTTAGGGAATTTTGATCTTGGTTTCTTGGTCGGCGTCTGCATTACTACACTGGGATGGTTCTAGGAGCGACTCATCATTCACCGTCGGGGCATTTGGGGATTTGAAATTTTGTTGGCGCCTGTATCGCTAACACTGAAATATGGTTTCAGGAGCGACTCATCATTCGCCTTTGGAGGGGTTTGAAATATTTATTTATATACACATTTTTTTACCGCGATTGCTATATTATTTCAGCTTTTCTTATCGCGAAGCTCGCGATTGGTCTTTCCTTTCGGCTATTTATTCATGGTTGCCCCATCATTTCGGTTATATATTTTCATTTTTATTTTACTCGCTGATTTTTATTGCGAGTTGCCCCATCGTTTCGACTCTTTTTTTATTTACACAATTTTTTTACACTCTCAGTTTAACGACTTAGGGGTCGAATGGTCCCAGTTTAACGATGTAGAGGTCATCTATTCCCAGTTAAACGACGTGTAGGTCATTTGTTCCCAGTTTAACGACGTGGAGATCATACGTGTTTTCTTATCCCATCTCCTCGAACATTGATCTTGGCGGAGCTGAGTTGATGACCATAATTTTGTGGCTTGCCGGTACATCCGAGAACTGTGAGGTTTTCTCAACCATGTATTGATTCCCCACCCAATATTTGAAAATATAGTAGTTTTCGATGGCATGACTCACCATTCTATGATATGGGCAGTATATAGGATTGTCGGTCATGTTCATTTCATGTGGTCTTTTTGGAATAGGCAGTTGCAGACCGTTATTCAAGGCGTCCTTGAATATTTTGTGGACTTCGTCCCTCCTGAAGGAGTATACTTTCTTCTTTCTCTCCATTAGAGTAGGTGCCTTTCCTGATGCTGGTCCTCGAGGCCAATCGGTCTTTGGTTTGCCTGCTATCCGCTTACCCCGTCCAGTGTACGTATCGAAGGGAATGGAGGATGATCGCGGCTGTTTTTCGCAAAGGTGTTCCTCTTTTGGGCTGGAGGGGGTATCAGTTGGTTGTTTTAGGATATCAATCCATGGCTCATGCACCAAGTGTTGATTTTGCTGCAATTGCAATCGGACGACTTGAGTTGTGAGATCTGCCATAACCTTTTCTAGCTCGTCAACTTTGGAACGGACATTAGCCAACTTCTCGTCTCTGCCTTAAAACTGCTTTTGAATCCATTGGAATAATGCTTGTTCTATAGTTCCGGGTATGACAATGGGGTCATCCTTACCGCTTGAGCTTGATTCTGCAAGAACCATAGGCTCCTTTGGCTTAATGGCCTGAGCAGGCTCTTCATCATTTAGACCGAACTGATGTTGGATAGCAACAGCCATGTCATCGTCATGGGTATGAGGCATAGGAGTACTTGTTCTTTTAGGCTCCACCATGTAGATCGTATGGATTGTGTATCCATCTACTGCCTCTTCATTAGTAATGTTTCTTGCTAGGCTTTTGGCTTGTTGCCTTGGCCCACTCTTTTCCAAGAAGGGCAGATGATTAAGAGCAGCAGATTCGCGAAGGGCTTCGGTCTCTGTTTGTATGAACTTGGCGGTCGCAGCATGATTGTTTGCTAACATGCCTTTAGACAGTTCTATCTCTCCCGCCTTGTATTTTTTTTGACCCAATCTTTAAAGACAAAGCATTCCTCAATGGTATGACCTATCACTCTGTGATAGGGGCAATATTTAGGGTCGTCGATCATATTCGTTTCTTGCGGTCTTTTTGATTCTGGCAAATGTAGACCGTTTCTTAGGGCGTCCTTGAATATCTTGTGGACTTTATCCCTTCTAAAGAAATAGACCCTATCCAGCTTCTCTTTCAGAGGCGATTATCCTCCCCCTCACAATAATGGGTTTTGAGGGTGGTTGACATTGGGACCGCTTATTCTTTGCCTATTTCGGTCAGCCGAAGTGTTAAAAGACTCAGCATCGTCGGAATTTCCGCCTTTGCGATTATCGTCCTTTCGGTTTCTCCCGGATTTATTGTTATTTTGGGAATTCGAGGTAGAATCCTGCTTTGAGCATTCCAATATTTGAACTTTCTTGGTCAGCTCTTGGAATATCTTAAGACCCGTGGTGCATAGAAAAGAATTCATTCAGGTGCTAAGATTTCCGATGAGGAGATTGATGGATTGGTCTTGTTCTAACGGTGGCTCACATTTGACGGAGAGATTGTGCTTTTGCGTTATAAATTACGTGCTGCTTTCGTTGTTCTTTGGCTTGGTCCTTACGAGGTCGGTAATGGTGATCTTATCGCTGACACTCATGAACCTTTACCGAAACAGAGATTCCATTTGGATGAAAGTAGTAACGGATCCAACCAGTATTCTCGCGCTCCAATCGAAAGAGACATCAGTTAAGCTATTAACGAACTGGCATAGGAGAAGCACATCATTGCTACCAGTATTCCCTCATGAAGCTTTAAAGTGGGTGATGTGCTGATTTGCATTTCCCGTCCCATCAAATCTTCCAAATTTGTGGATGACATGGCCATTAGGAAACTCTACCAGATCACACTGAGCAGGATATGGTTTCCCACTACTGCTGACATCTTTTTGCGCTTCAGCTTCAACTACCAATGTTTTGACTTTGTTGGCGACTAAATCCATGATTTGATCTTGAGTTAGCAGGTTGCTGTCATAGGTAGTCAAGACATTTCTCGAGATAGGATGCGATCGAATTTCATGCGGTTCGCCCACCTTTGGATTTGAGAGAATAGGCGTCGGCTGCCTTGAGACACCGTTTCCCGGTTCATGAGCAGAGCCTTATTCTTGATTAGGCGGCTGAGAGGCAACTTGGTCGTGAGCTGTAAGATGGCATTTATCAAGTCGTCAATCTTTGAGTAGAGCTTGGCCATCTCCTTTTCTTTATTTCTGAGCTGCTTCTAGAACTCTTGGAGAAGTTGCTGTTCTACGGTCTTGAGACGGAAGATTGGCTCCTCTTCACTTTCAGAGCCCAGCTCCTCATGAACTGAGTGATCTCTCTGCTTATTAGCCTCACTGGAAGGGTCTTCATTACCTTCCAGAGGAGGCTGGTCTTGGAAAGTGGAAGCCACATTTATACCAGATTAGGTTTGAGATGTAGTGGCCCCATCCTTGCTCTTGTTACTTGTGCCCACTATGTAGACAGTGTGGACCACATATCCAGCCATCTCTTTATGTTTGGTGGCTGATTTTTCGGACCGTCGTCGTGGCCCTTCCTCTTCTGTAAAGGACAGGCGACTGAAGACAGTTGGCCTGACTGGGTCCTTTGGTGGTGCTGTCTGGATCGTAGTTTTCTTGACTCTTGCGGTCATGGTATTCTTCTGAACCAATTTTAGCGGTTCAAAAGAGTTAGCGAGCTTTACAGCCGATTCAGCTGTTGTTGCGTGGTAACCATGTTCTAGGAACCTCATGAAGTTCAGCCTAGCAGGAGCCCTAGCTCTTTTGTTGGCTCTGTATTTGAGCCTTTTCTATCTTAGCTTCTCGATTTTGAGGGCTTGGCGGGTATATTTTATCCAGGAAGCCATCGTGAGTCGATTGATGGGGAACTTAGAGAAGATACTCGATCGAGCGGTTGTCAGGGGAACTTAAGGAAGAAGAAACACCAGCGAAAGAAGGGGTAAGCCCCTGGATTTGGAGTTGAACTCCTGAATAGGAATTGGGTGTGGATTTGGAGTTAAACGCCAAAAGATCTGGATTAAGAGTTAAACTCTTTTGAGAATTTGGGTCTTGGAGTTGAATTTCTCAAAGATCTTCGAAGATGATCAAAGGGGACTCCTTTCTTCTCCTTTGAGCCTTGGATCCTCCCAAAATGGGATTTTTGGAGGTGGTTCTTCTTGCTCCTCTTCTCTTTTTTACTGGGTCTTGAAGAAAAAGGGAGGTGAGATTAAAAATCTCCCTTTTAGGAATTTGATGAGAAATCTGACCCCCCCTACGAGCATTTTATGGTAAAAAACTATTTCTTTTTGGGAAAACAAGAGTTAAACTCATGATTTAATTTTAAAAAAGGATGAAGGTTTGGAACCGAGAAGGAGGCACAAAACCTTAATTTTTAAGAGGAATGAACATTCTGTTCATTTCATCATGATGTTTGCCTTTTATAGGCTACACAATTTTTACATATAGCCCCTTAGGCTTTACAAAATGGCATTTTGCCTATCCATTTTACATTCATGCATGAAAATTATATCAAACTTATTTGTTACATAATTTTCTTCTTGGCATGGGGGGCGGCCTCTTCATGTTTGGGCTCGACTTGGGCATTAGCCCACTTGACTTGGATTCAGGTTTGGGCCCAGGCCCACTTTTTGGATCTTGACTTTGACTTATTGATCTTGACCTTAGGGTGTAATTTTTGACCCTAACACCTAGCGTAGGTGGACAGTGAATAAACACTTTTTCACCCGGGGTAATGATTGCACCTATTTCACCTTTCCTAACAAATCGTTACACATAATGATCTTGAACTAGTCCTGGGGACTTAGATCATATTGTCGATGAAAATTTGGATAAGGAGATCCGGGAGATCTTCCAACAGGTTTCAAAGCCAAGAGGACTCAAATCGACTTAGAGAGTCCATTTATGACTTCAAGCACTTATCCAAGTAGTTGTTGGTTCGATGTCATCAATCTATATTGGATGTGGACTGACGATGATTGAATGCGACAACTGTAAGTTTAGAGATCTTATTGTGAACGATATTGTGATGACCAAAAGTGACTTAGAGACAATGAATACCACTTGGAGTGGTTGTTTCTCGCTATAGAGGACAGTGAGATGTTGAGTTTGTACTAGCGATATGGATTCATGAGTAGCCATTTCAAGAGCATCCTATGTTTGTCTTCAGAGACTCACATAAGGAATGTTTTAAAACGTTTCAACCCGTACGATCACTCTCCAATTGATTACTCCAGTCACTAATGGACATGTTTTTTTTAGCTTTTGATCTTTGTTATAAGACTCTTAGCAAAGAGAGACAGATTTTGTGGGTTCTAATTTGTATGGTCAGTAGTCAAATGTTTGCATGGTTTGTACTTGACCAGACATATAACCCTTTCCGATTGGACTTAATATTAAGGTCTTCTTGTTGGGATGTGTAACAACCCTAAACTTTCTGTACGATTTTTTTTTTAAAATACAAAAAGGACTACCTAAGCCTGAGCACAAGTTATAAATTTGATTTGCTTTTGAACAGCAAGAAAGCACTTGTAGCTCATTGGTAAAGCCTTGCACTGCTGTGACGTAGTCCCTGTGATTGAATCCCCCCAGCCACATATTATTTTTATTAAATTTTCTTTTAACCTTTTAGAAACCCAATGGTTCACATGTGCACTACACGTAAAATGAAGAGATACGGAATAAACAAACACGTGCACTAGGGTATATAAGACGACAGAGACACGTGGCACCAACTCGATCGGCGAGATTGGCTCAAAAACCGGTATCACCGGTCCCCCCGTCTGGAATGGTCCAAATTTTTTCCCCTGGCACCGTTTGGCCTACCCCACTTCCCTCATAATGTTTAATTTTTCTGCACAATTACAGAAGGATTAAAATCACATATTTAATCCCTTTTAAATGCATTTTAATTCTCAAATTCATACCCTAAACCTTAATCCTACCCTATAAATACAACTTTACCCTTTAGCACTCCTCATTCTTAAATCAAGTACCAAACCTCTCAAAAATTTTCAAGTCCTTATAATGTGCAAGTGGAGTTAGCAAAGGGTGAAGTTCCGGCGAAGTTCCGTGGAGATTCCGGCGATAAAACGACGCTCCAACACCTTCCTTAGCTTCCTCTCTCTCTTCTGTTGTTCTCTAGCCAGTAAGTTCCCTCTCCCCTGTAGGATTGCTTGGAACGACAGCAAGCTTTCGGGAGGCATCGTCCATACCATTTTAAAAAAATTGCCATACAAACAATCCTATCCCTAGAATCTTAACTAAAGATTTAGACAATACAATGTGTAAACTACTTTACATCTAAGTGAGTAGAGATTACAACCTTTGTAGTCCGGTCCTTCACTTCTTTAGCTCCTTGTAGTAGTCCCTTCGCTCCAAGTGGTGATCTTGCGGACTCTTGAACGGCTCCACAAGAAGAAAGAAATGAGCTTGCACGAAGTTTTCGAGGCCGAAGATGATCTACGTCGAGGAGTCACTAACCCAAGATACCTCTTCACTAATGTGGGATTAGTGAAGCTAACACCCTATACTAAAGTGCTAATATAGTAGAGGATGATGAAGTAGGATTTTTGCTCACTTTAGAATTAATTTTCTTACTAATTTTATGCTCCTCTAAAAAACTAGAGATCTCTCTCTTGAGCTTGAGGAAGAAGAAGCAAATAATGGATGAGAGAGTGGATGGCAACCATGGGTGAGAAAATATCTAATATATCTCATGTAGAGACTTAACCATGAGTTTAGATAATGGTTGGGTTAACAAATATCTAGTATAAGACAAAACTAGTGGACTAGTCAATGGAACTCCAAGTTTCTACAAGCTTCATGCCATGTGACAATTATCCAACTAATAATTGATTTACACTAAATAAATAAACCCTCCATTATCATTATCATGGTGTAAGTCTCATACACCCATATTGCATATATCATCGACCATGACACATAAATAAAACACAATTAATATATATCACATATATATTAAGTGTGCACATGTAAGAAAAAGAAATGCTTAAGTGAGCTAATATTAGTTAATGTAAATTAATATATCAAATATATAATTATACATTAAATCATTAAATCAACTCTTGATTTAATAATCCGGCTATATCTCATATGACCGACTAATATTATTTGTATCAACTTATCGAACCAACACTTGATTCGATAACCCGGTTATATCTCTCATATAACCGACTGATACAGTATCGACTTATCGAATCAACACTTGATTCGATGACCCGGCTATATCTCATATAATTGATCGATACCTTATATCGCGAGAATAGAATACGGTATCATATACTCGTATTAATCTCGGTTCCGCACATATCATATATGTGCTCCAACTTCGTTTTGCCTGAGCTAGTGAAACCTCTGAGTAGGACTCTAAAGACTTGTTAATACGCCGGCAGTAGGTGATGATCACATCAAGCACCCATAAGCCGTCAGCAGTACTAGCTGGACGTAACGGCTACCCGGGTATTGAGCGATCAGAAGATCAACAAGCAAGCCTGCTTTAACTCCTGTAAAGCCTGTCAGTAACACTACCGTACAGTCCGGTCTTTTCGTCTGATATGTTGCATATCTGGTCTAGGGGTGGTAAATGTCAGACCCCAGTAACCGATAAGTCATGTCGATATGAGGCTCATAACGGGTCGAGAAACTACTGATAACTCTTATCAGTAAATCTCCGTAGCATCCCTGGCCATGGACTTGTCGTTATGGCCAATCGAGCACAGCGCAATATCAACCCCCAATACCGGGAGAGACGAATCCCCTCCTATCGCTCATTTCCTCCATGTGATTCGGGACTGTACTCAAAAGCCACCGTTTTGCACGTTCTCATGAACGTGGTAAGGTGGAAATCAAAGTACAGTAGGAATCACACAAGACTCTATGAAGATCTCAGGTCTACAGACTAACCTGTACCAGTGTCACCAGAGAACTGCTATCTGACGATAGGTATAATACCAGCTAGGAGTTCTCGGCGAGTCCATTCAGTGTACCCAGTCTTCTCTGATCACCCGTATACCATCTTTGATGTCAAACACCAATGGATGCGGGATCATCCATCGCCCATCATATGGGTCAAGATGCGTATACGCTAGTCTACTCTGGAATATCGATGCCCTGTCTCGATACACCCTCGACTATGAACAATTTTAGGGTGTACTTGCGGACTACCATTGGCCCCACCAGTATGATCTCCATCATAGTCCTGGTGGTCAAGTACACAACCTAAGGGCTTTATCAATATGTGAGAGCAAGACAGTACCGCATATACAAGTCAATATGACATCACATGTACAATAATGTCGAGCAAGAAAGCCCTCTCTATATATATCCAAGCATCCACTATAATATACATCACATGTACAATAATGTCCTCTAGGGCATACATATAACTAACATCCCTCCACTTGCACTAAGGCCAGTTGCTGTAGTATCTCATACCCAACATCCCAAAGAGTCTCTCAAATTGTATATGGGGTATGGCCTTTGTGAGTGGATCCGTCGTGTTGTCCTTCGTGTCAACTATCCTGACCTCGATCTCCCGGCGATCAACTATCTCCCGGATTAGGTGATACCGCCTCATAATATGCCTGGATCGCTGATGGGACCTGGGTTTCTTGGCCAAAGCCACTGCTCCATTGTTATTGCAATACAAAGGTATTGGACGCTCAATGGATGGAACCACAGCAAGTTCAGTTATAAACTTCTTCATCCAGATAGCCTCTTTGGCAGCATCGTTGGCAGCGATGTATTCAGCCTCCATCGTCAAGTCTGCCATGGTTTCTTGTTTGGAACTCTTCCAATAAACCGCCCCTCCATTGAGGGTAAAGACAAATCCCGAGACCGACTTATAGTTGTCCTTATCACTCTGGAAGCTCGAATCGGTAAAGGACTCTACTTGGAGTTCTCCGTTACCATACACCAAGAACATCTCTTTAGTCCTTCTCAAGTACTTGAGAAGGTTCTGATTGATACCTACTCACTACACTTAGTGAGTATGCTACATCGGGTTTGGTACATAACATCGCATATATGATAGAGCCTAGTGCCGAAGTATAGGGTATCCCTTGCATGCGAGCTCTCTCCAAATCAGTCTTGGGAGACATCTCTTTAGAAAGAGTGAGTTCTGTGATCGTGGGTAAATTCCCATGCTTGGATTCTTCCATACTAAACCTCTTTAGTATGGTGTCAATGTACCTAGACTGGGACAATCCCAGTATCCGTTTAGATCTATCTCTATAGATCTTAATCCCCAAGATGTAGGAGGTATCACCTAGATCTTTCATTGAGAATCTTTGTGATAAGAAGAGCTTGACCGATTGCAGCATAGGAACATTATTTCCTATCAAGAGTATGTCATCCATGTACAATAAGAGGAAGACAACCTTACTCTCTGCCACCTTCTTGTATATACAAGGTTCATCTACATTTTTGATGAAATCAAACTCTTTGATTACCACATCAAAACAGATGTTCCAACTCCGCGATGTCTGCTTTAACCCATAAATGGATTTAAGCCGCTTGCACACCTTTCCGCTGCTCCCACTATCCATGAAGCCCTCTGGCTGAGTCATGTACACGCACTCTTCTAAATCACCATTTAGAAAGGTGGTCTTAACATCTATTTTCCAGATTTCATAGTTATGGTATGCAGCGATGGCAAGTAGGATCCGGATGGACTTAAGCATAGCCACTGGAGTTTACCAGTGGACCAAGACAACAGATGAATATGACACTGAGTTTACCATGCTTAGTAGGTATGATATGTCTCAATGTTAGATTTTATATCACATACTACATAGCTAACACAAGACCGTAACAGGTTTGCGGCCCATTTCATACCGACTGCTGAGATTAGGGCTAAAAGATTTCAGCAAGGGTTGGATCAGGAGATCCAAGCTGCCTGTCACGACCCAATTTAGGAATGTGACCGACACTTAAACCACGTGACGTCAACAGGCGTAACGCAATTTAAGTAATCCGAAAACCCAGAAATCTAAACCATAAAAAGATGTAAGTGATAAAATATTGTTAAAACATTTGGAAATCTCAAGTAAAAATCTTAAAGCTTAAGTTTATTTTCTTAAAAATTTTGGCAGCACCTCCTTTGTAAAACTAGCCCCGAAACGAGTACAAACACAGAATATAAATAAAGCATTCCCAAACGGGAGTAAATCACGCCCAAAGGCGGAAACAACCACCACAAGCATATATACGACGCCGTAGCGAATAAATAGACAATAAAATGAAAAATAATACAAAGAGAAAAAACTACATAAGAAAGGCCGGCTCACACGAGCACGACACCCAGAGTCACAAAATATACAATATCGGTCCTCACAAACTCATCTCTAAATCAATACATGAAAGTGGTAGATGGAGAGTTCTAGATACAATGAGATATAGTATGGATATAGTCGGATAACCGCAAACCCACCTACAGCCAAAAAGCCTAACAGCCAGCCGTAGAGGTATCCGCAGAAATAGATACAATAAGGAGTCCTGCCGCGATTACTCTGAGGATCAAGCCTGCAAAACACTGTGGCACAACGGGGGTGAGTTGCCAACTCATGAATAGTAAGTAACATCATACAGATAATCGCAGGTATGCACGAACAGTGATAATCTATCACATTCAATCTGATAGCATAAGTATGACAATATGGATATGCAACAATCATGATCAAATTACACCATCAGGGTACTAATACTACATGAAACAATGCATATCTAATAAATCCTGAGTGTGGGATAAAACATAACATCATCAATGAATCATCATCGTGGAAAATCCCGGTGTCCATCAGCGACACCCCAAATCCCAATACCTTAGGCACTGTCACTCTGATCGGCCCTCATATCCGTAAATCTCATAGAACCTGAGTGCCCAATATCGACACTTAAAACATCATAAAAAACCGTGTCCAATATCGACACGTAAATCCACATAACTCGGGCTCCATCAGTCCGGATTGGCCCATATCCTCCCACGACTCCGATCGGTATCCTCCGGATAACCGCCGGGTCCAAACTATCACCGGTAGGTAGTAGTCTCTCTGCCAGGCCCATCGTCTACTACACAACATACATTTCTTGCCCCGGGGTACCATACCGGGTCCACCATGAACCCGCAAACGGATCATCCATCTTCTCGAATCGGGTTTCTAACACAAATCTCAGAACCGAGAAAACTCATGGTGGACGCATCGAAATATCATATCAAGAGAAACCGGGTTTTCAAAACAATGCATACTTTCTTGAATTATCACCATGGTTCTCAAATCCATAAATCACATGAAATCCGTATCTCAATGCGTAAATCCATGAAATATGATGTATGCAATATAGAACAGTAATATGAGCACATCAAGGAAAAACCCGCCCTTTTAAATGAATCAAGTTTTTAATAATATCATGGGGTTCCCACATTCTCCAAATCAAATGCAACATCATATAAAGGTGTATATGTAGTTATATCAAGGTATGTGTGTATACATGTGGGTATGTATGCATGATGCATTTCATATGAGCAATAGAACAAGAATCAACGTCTCAATGTCAATAACGAATACAATACCACATATATATATATGTTGTGCGTGCCATGGCAATTAACAACGGTGTGTGTGTAGCATACAATTTAGTGCTCGTGCAATATGAACTGTCAGTAATGGTGCAGTGTCCAATAGGTATTAAGTCAAGGCACAACAAGTAATGGTATGCAATGATACTCATACACAATCAACTCATATGCATATAACATGTGGCTATAACATCATATATAGCCTTCGATGCTTAACGTCATACGGGTGATTTCCCCGTAGATGTTTGTTCCCCCCAATCAGAGCAATGCTCTGTTCAAATTTCAAATTTTGAGATGAAGCAACGCTTCATAGCAGCGCCAATTGCGCTGTGCCCTAAGTAGCACACCACGTGCAAAGCATGTGTGCGCTAGCGCTGAGAGCGCTGTGCTATAAGCAGCACACCACGTACAAAGCATGTGTGCGCTAACGCTAAGTGCGCTGCAATGCAGCGTAAGGGTGCGCTAGCGCTAAGTGCGCTGCACTCTAAGCAGCGCACTATGTGCAAAACACGGGTGCGCTAGCGCTGGAACTAAAAGCTCCCCACCGTCAGATCAAAGATCCAATAATAATGATAAATTATTAATTGACCAAAATAAAATTCTGTTAAGGAGAGATTCCTCAAAATCTTTCCAAACAAAAAGATTGTGCTCTGTAAATCAGAGCACCGTTGGATCAATGGTCCAAAAGTGATTAAAAATCACCAAAATTACAGAATAAATTCTGTATGAAAAGATTTCCCAATCTTGTTAAAAACAAGAAAATTGCCTTCTGTAAATCAGAAGCCCTTGGATCAAAGATTCAACGATGAGGAAATCCCCAAATCAATTGGAGAAAAGATCTCCTTAACTGATTGAACAAATCAGCTTGCCCTATATAAAGGCCCTAAGACTTCAAGTCTCATAGAGAGAAATACCCCCATAAACTTTGAGAAATCTCAGAAAGAAGAGGCAAGCTCTCGGTAGAAGAACAACTTTTTTTCAAGGTAAATAATAATCAGAGAGATGATATCATCTCATATTAAAAAGAAGAGTTCACTTCTCTCTCACACAGATCATAGATCTACAAGACCAAGGTCTTTCACAAAGATATTAAAGGATCTCATCATAAAATAAGAAAAAGAAGATAATTCTTCTCACAGATGATAGATCTATAAGACTAAGGCCTTTTATACAAAGAGATCATGAACATCTCATTATAAAGAAAGGGGGGAGAATAATTCAATTCTCTTAAGAATCACAGATCTATAAAGGCAAAGCCTTTCATCAATATAAGAGATTGAAGCATCTCCTATAAAATAAGAACTTTTTGTTCTTAGAATCTTGAGACAAAGTTTCTTATAAACGAGAATTTATTTCTCGGATCATAAAGTTGATCAGTTAGCGCTTGCGCTCATAAAATAGTGCTTTGCGCTCTTGGACTGGTGCACAGCGCCAAGCGCACCACGTGCTTCTCACGTATGCGCTACTTAGCAGAAGAGCTTCAGCGCTCCACATCTGGCGCAAAGCGCTGCTGAGCCTTAGCGCTCCTAATCAAAAAGAGCCTCAGCGCTCCACATCTAGCGCAAAGCTCTGTAGAGCCTTAGCGCTCTTAATTTTGAAGAGCCCTACCGCTCCAAATATAGCGCACTATGCTCATTATCTGGCGCTCAGCGCCAAGCGCACCATGTGCTCCTCACGTGTGCGCTACTTAACAGAAGCGCCTCAGCGCTCCGCATCTAGCGCAAAGCGCTGCCGGCGCCTCAGCGCTCCAAATATAGCGCACTGCGCTCATTGACTGGCGCTAGCGCCAAGCACGCCACGTGTTCCTCATGTGTGCGCTGATGGAATATAAACTTTTCTTTAAATGAGGCCCTAGAGCTATGATGAATGCTCAACATTCAGTGAAAGACAAAAATATTGTCATAACATAATGTTGGAGATAGTGCCCTCATAGTCAATTATTGGATCGCAGGTACGTGATTGCAATGATTGCGGAGGACCTATCCCTGTAGGACAGTCTTACTCGAAATGATAGTATGCTATCTGGTTTGCCTTTATCAGTCGTGTACATGTTCAGGTGACTGATTGCATGTTACACTTTGATAGAGCCCTTAGGATCTTGCTTTACTACCAACTGTATAATGGCGATCATATACGTGAGAGTTGGGTAGTTTATATGCATATCCTTAATTGTGGTCCCTAGTCGTGGGAGTTTCGAGATAGGGCATCGATACTCCGGAGTAGGCTAGTGTATACAGTCGAGACCCCGACGAGGGGCGGTGGCCGGTCTCACAAGCCACTGGTGTCAGTTGGATCACCTAAGATGTATACAGGTGCTCATTGGGTTATGAGTACACCGGACAGGACTCGCCGGGAATCTGCTAGTTAGTACTATACCTATCGTCAGATAGCAGTTCCCAGGTGACATGTGTACAGGTTAGTTCATCGACCTGAGGTCGTCATTTGTCTCGTGTGAGTTCCCACTGTGCTTTGATTTCTACCCTACCACGGCTCAAAGGAGTCGTGCAAACAGGTAGTTTTTGGGTACAGTCCCGAGCCATATGGAGGCACGTGAGCGGATCGGCAGGGGATTCGTCTCTCCCGGTATTGGGGGCGAGGTCGTGCTGTGTCTAGGAGAGCCATTACACAAAGTCCATGGCCATGGCAGGAGATTTACTGGTAGGTACTCCAGTAGTATCTCAGGGTGTTTTTGGGCTACACTCCGACACGACTTATACTGCTATTGGGGGTCTGACGTTACTAGCCCCCTAGGCGGATATGCGATACTCATTGACGAACGGACCGGACTGTATATACATTGTCACTGTTAGGCTCAGTAGGGTTTCTGGATGAGTTCGCTCATCGGCCACCCTTGAGTGCGCTCATCGGCCTCCCTTGAGGTCAGTCCATGGGCAGCCGTTACGCATAGCTAGTGCCGCTGACGGTTTGTGGTTAAACCCACTGCCAGGGTACTGACGAGTCATTAGAGTCCCCCACAGACAGTTTCCCAAGTTCGGGCGAAATGTTGTAGAGGCCGTATGGTTTTATGGCAGGGTTCGGAAAATGCACGTGCGTTTACGCACGTGTCAGTTTTCGGGCAGATGATACTGGTCGGCTTTGGTTTAAGCCGGATCCGAGTATTATATTGAGTAGGTATAATATCTTTGTCTCAGTTGCATTTGTATTCGGTCGTAATACAAATGCGGGTATATTTATACAGTTACGGGGTTATCCTGAAAGTCGTTTCAGGATCACTTTTGGAAGTTGCCAGTTTCCAGTTTTCTATCAGCCGTCTTTTAACATTCTGTTAAAGACGGATTTATCTTTTCTTGGATGAGGGTGAGTCATGCTTCTAGAAGGTTCTAGAAGGTTCTAGATTGGGTGAGGTGTCTTGTGACTCATGCTTTGATTTCAACCATTTTTTGTTAAGCTTAAGATATTATTTTGTGTTCACATTATGATATTTACTTATGGTTACCCCCCCTCTCCTACGGTCACCTCCCTCTTTGCTATAAGAGGCCGGCCCCCTCCTCTCTCTCTCACTTGATGTTTTTTCATGGTTGTAAAAGATATGATAGTATTTGGGGTGCATGGAATTTTACAGTTCATTTCATTCCATCACCCAATTCCCTCGGCAACTTCATTAACCGTCCGTCCATAGCTTTGGACGGAACGAGACAAAGTCATCCACTCATTCTCTACATCATTCTTGGTCGTCTCTTCTAGCAAACTTGACGACCGAGTTGCCTCGAGTCAGAGGCGGGAGCCCGTTTAAAGAATCAGTGATGTGGTGCCACCTGGACGAGCAGATCGGAGATCGACGAGATCGGAGCAGCCGCAACGGAGCGTGGGATGATGGTTAAAGAACGAAGGACTCGGATCGTTCGGTATAACCTTTCTACACTCTTTACAATTTGTTAGTTTAGCAATAATGGCAGATCCGGGTTAAAGTATACGATAGCGCCAGTTAAAAGTTTTTTGTTCCGCATTTAGCGTCTGTAGACTGCCGGGGCGCTAGCGTAGACTTACACACAAATCAATGCTCAGCATTGTCAAATGTTTAACATTTTAACTGAGTGGGCCGAGCCCAAGTTGGCCATAAATCCCTCATTCAGATTAACTGAGCCCATATGCTCATAAAATCTCAGATCTTAGTCCCAAATTGGACTACAGATCCCAACCAAAATTGGTTCAAGGGTACATCTCTTTACTCCTTTGATATTTGTCGTTGTAATCCTTCAACGTCTTCAGAGAGGTGACGAGTCCCGACAACCATACATTTCATAGACTATGACGTCTTTAAACTGGACTGTGGGGTCCTTAAACCCATGGACTATGATATCCTTAACCTCGGACTGTGGGGTCCTTACACCCATGGACTATGATGTCCTTAACCTTGGATCGTAATGTTCTTAAACTAATTATGGACCGCAATGTCCCTAAACTAAACAATAGAGCCCCAAATGCTCTTTTGTTGGATCTAAATAATCCCGTTAAATTGATCTAAAATTATACTAACGTATCCTTAACAAACCGTTAAGTCGATTTTAGTCTAAAATTAGACTAACGTATCCTTAACAAGCGTTTAACTCGATCTTAGTTTCAAATGAGACTAACGCATCCTTAAACCCAACCCCAAACCTAAATCTAAGAAAATACGGATTTGGACTAATCCACGCCCTATGGGCGACAACATAAATTAGTCTCCGTATACAATCCACGGGCAACCAAAAATAAAACAAACACCCATGACACGAAGTGACCATCTGGAAAAAGAGAAAGTTGTTACCGCGATGCGGTAGCGTAGTTAGCTGCAGGGGCTTGCGCCTGCAGGGAAGAGCGTCCCCACAATCAAAAACCCCTCAAATGAGGGGGAATCTGACGAAGTCTGCTACATCGGCCGCATCCGTTTAAATCTTCGATACATGGTGTCATAAATCAACTTGGCATCTTTGGAGAGATGGACGGATAGCACCAATTAGCATCTGCCCTCGAAATTCAGGCAAGAAGGACCTACGCGGTCTCGTCTCTGTATTTGCTAGAGAACAATGTTAAATTTACTCACCGATGATCTCGAGCTAGGTAAATCCAACCACCTGCTTTCCCTTCTTTGTAGCGTCTGAAGTCCCCGCACTCGCTACTAATGTCACACAAAACATAACAAGTGCAACTTAGAAACCGACCAATAATACATACAAACTACATTTAGATCGACGCACTGAATCCAACAAACTTTCAAGTGTTCGCTTAGTGGATAACGTGTGTAGCGACATTCTAAATTAAACCAAAGTGCAGCAAGCTACACCAAGAACGCGAACCATGTCGGATACCGTAACGCGTGTAGTCGAAACACTAGAAATTAACAATGTGTTCCCAGATTTTTCCTACAGTCAACATAGAAAAATCAAGCAGTACCAGATACCCCAAAATACCTACAGACAGCTACCCTCCAAACCACAACTTCCCAATCCCCTAAAAATCTGGTGACGCCGGAAATTCCTCAAATCTCGTCGGTTCGAACAGGTTGGGTCGGGTCAAGGTTTCAGGTGAACACTGAGGGCTTGTAGTATAACACTACCACATTACTATATTTTACAGTAAACTATCGTGGTGATAGCAGATCACAAAGGCTCCAATATCTCACTAAAAAAATGATATTATACAAAAGCTATAACTTTACTGTTCTAAACAGCAACTACTAGGCAACACAATATTATAAGGACCTAATTAACAATTAGAGATCACTACCTTACCACACTTGCTCAAAAACCCTAGCTTTCCATGCTCCAAGTCATCTTTAGTGGCTTAACTAGGCTTGTGAAGGGTTTTAGTGAGGTTTAGTAAAGATTTTGCTTGGTTTTGTGATGATTTAGGTAGGGTTTCGGTTGAGGGGATGGGGAAAATGAGAAGGAGAAGAAGAAATGAGAGGGTATGAATGTTAAGGGAAAATGAGAAGGTGAGAGTGGTGATGGAAAAATGAGGGGGTGAGGTTAGGATGAGCCATGCCCATTTCTCTCTCCTCATTAAATGCTCCCTATACTTGCCATGCCTCATCATTCCCATTGTCAACTCTCTCTCCCCCTCTCTCTCTCAAGTCAACCCTAATTCAAACCCTTTATTTTAAAACTAAATAATTAAGTAAATACATATAATATAATGGCATGAGGGTTAAGGTGCCATGGCTACTTAAGCATGATTAACACTTCCCTAATCCCCAAGTTAACATGCACACGTGTGTGCAAGCCAAAACAAATAATAATAAAATATTAATTAATTTTTATAAAATATGTGAAAACTATTTTGGTTAAATTTTTACTAAAAACACGCATTATCGCTTAATTAACACTAATCGCATTCTAAGGTGTTACAATCTTCCCCACTTAAAGAAATTTTTTTCCTGAATTTAAAAATCTTACTATGCGTACCGTCAAAGAGATGAGGGAATTTCTTCCGCATCTCGCTCTCGGCTTCCCAAGTGAGCTCTTCACTATTCGGGCCATGCCAAAGAACCTTCACAGATGGCAAGACCTTTGACCGAAGTTTCTTCAACTGCCGATCCAATATAACTATCGGCTGCTCGGTGAATGAAAGATCGCGCTCTAGTTGAACGATCTGGTGCTGAATCATGTGAGAAAGGTCATTAAGCTACTTGCGAAGCATCGATACATGGAATACGGGGTGAACATCTGGAAAACTGGGCAGAAGTGCCAAACGATAGGCAACGGTACCAACTCGCTCAAGGATCTTAAAAGGACCTATAAATCTGGGACCAAGCATCCCTTTCTTCCCAAATCTCATCATGCCCTTCATCGGAGAAATCCATAGGAATACATGATCCCCCACTGTGAACTCGAGCCTGCGACGACGACGGTCAGCATAAGACTTCTGTCTGCACTGGGCTGCTCTCATCCTATCCTGAATCAACTGGATCTTCCCCGTAGTCTCTTGAACTAGCTGGGGTCCCAATATCCTGTTCTCACTGAATTCAGTCCAACAGACTGGCGATCGACACTTTCTACCATACAAAGCCTCAAAAGGCGCCATCTGAATCGCCTCCTGATAACTGTTATTGTAGGAGAACTCTATCAACGGCAAGTGACGATCCTAACTGCCCCCAAAATCAAGCACGCATACACGAAGCATATCCTCCAGAGTCTGTATAGTCTGCTCTGACCGACCATCGGTCTGCGGATGGAAAGCGGTGCTAAAACTCAATCGGGTACCCAAAGCTTTCTGAAGCTTCTGCCAAAGACGGCTAGTGAACTGGGTGCCCCTGTCGGATACGATGCATGTGGGAACGCCATGCAACTGCATAATATCATCAATGTACAACTATGCATGCTGAGCATAACCGAAAGTGGTCTTCTCTGGAAGGAAGTGAGCCGCTTTCGTCAACCGGTCAACAATCACCCAAATGGAGTCATACCCTCGACTGGACCTGGGTAGACCCATAAAAAAATCCATGGAGATCTGTTCCCATTTCCACTCCGGAACGGGTAAAAGCTGCAACTCTCCTGCCGGTCTCAGATACTCAGCCTTGACTTGGTGACAAGTCAGGCACCTCGAAACGAAATCCGAAACATCACTCTTCATCCCTGCCCACCAGTAGATATCTCTCAAGTCATGATATATCTTGGTGGAACCTGGGTGAACACTATAAGCTGACTGATGTGCCTGCTCTAGGATCTCGCGTTTCAACCCATCGGTATCAGGTACACATAAATGATTCCTGAAATGTAGCACACCCTGGTCATCAATCCCAAACTCTGAATCTTTATCCTGCCTAACATGCTCAAAAATCTCAGACAAACGGGCATCGTCGGGCTGTGCCTCACGAATACTATCAAGTAGAAGTGGACGGGCGCGGATGTGAGCAAGCTGTCCCCCAGTGGAAGTGAACTCAAACTGTACTCTACTATCGCACAAGATCTTCCAATCTGTAGAAGACTGTCTCTGAACTGCGCTCAACTGTGACAAGCTACCCCCGGGCCTACGACTCAAAGCATCAGCTACCACATTTGCCTTGCCCGGGTGATAAAGGATCTTACAATCATAATCCTTCAAGAGCTCTATCCAACGGCGCTATCACAAATTCAGATCACGCTGCTGGAAGATGTACTTTAAGCTCTGGTGGTTTGTGAAAATCTGACATGACTCCCCGTACAAGTAGTGTTTCCAAATCTTAAGCGCAAAGACCACCGCGACCATCTTAAGATCATGAGTAGGATAATTCTACTCGTGCTTCTTCAACTGTCGGGAAGCATAAGCGATAACTCTATCATGCTGCATTAATACACAACTGAGCCCCACTCAAGAAGTATCACAGTAAACGACAAAGCCGCCTGATCCAGAAAGCAAAGATAAAACTGGTGCAGTTGTCAACTGAGTCTTCAACTGCTGAAAACTCAGCTCGCATGCCTCGGTCCAAAGAAAAGGATCTCCCTTCCTGGTCAGTCCGGTCAGCGATGCAGCGATACTTGAGAAGTCCTGCACGAAACGGCGGTAGTAACCGTCTAAGCCCCAAAAACTGGGGACCTCTGTCACTGATACAGGTCGGGGCCAAAGCTGTACGGCCTCGATCTGTCTCGGGTCAACACGAATACCGTCTCCCATAACCAAATGACCCAGGAAGTCAACACTATCAAGCCAGAATGCACACTTCGAGAATTTAACAAACAGCTGGTGCTCTCTCAATATCTGCAAAGCAATTCTCAAGTGCTGCTCATGCTCCTCTCGACTCTTGGAATAAACCAGAATGTCATCAAGAAACACAATAATAAACTGGTCGAGGAACGGTCTGAAAATCCGGTTCATCAAATCCATGAACGCTGCTGGGGCATTGGTGAGTCCGAACGACATCACCAAAAACTCATAATGCCCGTAGCGCGTACGAAAAGCAGTCTTCGGAATGTCATCATTCTGAACCCGCAACTGATGATAACCCGATCTTAAATAAATCTTGGAAAAATGTCCCGCACCCTGGAGCTGATCAAACAAATCGTCAATGCGAGGTAAACGATACCTATTCCGCACCGTAACTCGGTTCAATTGACGATAATCAATGCACAACCTCAAACTGCCGTCCTTCTTCTTGACGAATAGAACAGGAGCTCCCCAAGGCAAAACACTCGAACGCACAAGTCCCTTATCAAGCAACTCTTGGAGCTGATCCTTAAGCTCTGTCGGGGCCATCCGGTAAGGCGGTATAGAAATAGGCCCCGTGCCGGGGAACAAATCAATGCAAAACTCGATCTCACGCTCTGGCGACAATCCAGGTAACTCATCGGGAAAAACGTCAGGAAACTCTCTCACAATAGGAACCCGGTCCAACAAATCTACCATGGCTCCGGTATCACGAATGAAAGCTAAGAATCCCCGACATCCTCTCCTCAAGAGCCGACTAGCGCAAAGGGCAAAAATCAAATTATGAGGGGCGACACCACGTTCTCCCTGCACAACAAGAACTGACTCGCCCGGAAAACAAAACCTGACTGTCTTCTCGCGGCAGTCCACAGACGCATAGAAAGTAGCTAACCAGTCTATGCCCAGGAGAACGTTGAAGTCCAACATCTCAAGAAGGATCAAGTCGACGGACGAATCTTTATATCCAATATGGACGACACACGATCGAAACACATATCGCGCAACAAAAGACTCGCTAACAGGAGTAGTTATGACAAGCGACTAATCTAACAAACACGACTCTCGGCCCAACCTCGGCATGAAGTGTGTAGAAACATACGAGTGCGTAGATCCCGGATCAAACAAAACGTGTGCATCGAATGAACATACTGAAAGAGTACCTGAAACCACTACATTGGACGCCTGTGCGTCCTGATGAGCCAAAGAAAATACTCGAGCCTGCCCTCTACCGGTGACTGGCTGTCCTCCGCCTTCGCCGCCCTATCCTCTCTAAACAAAACCTCTGTGACCACGACCTCTCTGAGCATAAGTCTGACGCGGAGCGACAACTGACGTAAGGGGCAACGCTTTCTGAGTTGGAGAAGATGGTAGGGTAACATGTGATACGGCTGTCTCGTCCTCACGTGGCTCAGTACAATCTCTGACGCGATGATAAAAAATCTTGCACTGGAAACATCCATACGATGACTGCTGACCTTCCTGGGGATAAGAACTGAATAACTGGCCTCGTCCCAAGGTTCTGCTACTCCCACGACCTGAATGAAATCTGTCACGGCATCTATACATCTGTCTCCAGGCTGATATACCAGTACGAATCCTCTTCGGTTCCGGAACGACCGAAGTCTCGGAAAGACGCTTCTCAACCAGTAGGGCTGCATCCACTACGGCTGCATATGTGTCAAAATGCTGGGCGCTGATAGTGAGGAACAACTGGGTAATCAGGCTTCGCACAAATCTCTTGATCCGCATCTCCTCAGTGTCCACCAAATATGGAGCATACACAGATAGCTGGGTAAACTGAACATCGTACTCTGCCACCGTCATACCCGGAGTCTGGCGCAACGACTCAAAACCGTGAGCTCGAGCATCCCTGACGCTCTACGGAAGAAAACGGGCAACAAAAACTGTCACGAACTCAGTCCAGATTATAGGAGAAAGGCCTGCGGCTCGGCCCCTCTCTAAAGACCCGCACTAAGTGTGGGCAAGACCCTCCAGACGAAAACTCGCGAACTCTACCCATTTCGCGTTGGAGCATCTCAGCGAACGACAGATCCTGGCCATCCGATCGATAAACGACTGGGGATCCTCAGCTGTATCGGTGCCGGTGAAAACCGGAGGCTTCAGCCTCATGAACTCAGATAATGATACGGTGATAACCTCCGTAGCTATAGGTACGGCTGCCTGAACAGTAGGCACCATCATAGTCCCCGTAACAGGTGGGACAACCTCCTGTTTCTGCGATCGACTGGCCTCAACTAAAGACCCCATCATCTGGCGCAAGTCCTGCATACCGGCATCTAGCCTAGTAATACAATCTAGCGAAGGTGGATCAATCCGCTCCTGTAGAATAGGCGTACGGCCCTGGTCAGTCCTCGTCTCTGACGAGTCTACCCTGACCTCGTCTCTCGCGGTCGCTCTCTGCGCCCTCGTAGTCTTCGGCGGCATAATGTCTGGAAATAAAAACAGGATTCGATAAAAACATAGAAATCAAATCATAAGGATACATGGGAATCAAGGAAGGAATTACAAGAAATGTGTCCTAAAATCACTTAGGCGGAGTACCATGTCGTAAGTATGCCGTCGAATATACACACGCTACGTCACTCTGCTTAAGCTACCTACTCCATCATACCAAGGTCATTCTACACTTCGAAAGGTAAAACCAAGCGCTTTGATACCAACTTTGTCATGACTCAATTTAGAAATATAGCCGGTACTTAAACCACGTGACGTCAACAAACGTAACGCAATTAAAGTAAGCCAAAAACCCAGAAATCTAAACAATAAAAAGAATTAAGTGATAAAAAATTGTAAAAACATTTGGAAATCTCAAGTAAAAATCTTAAAACTTAAGTTTATTTTCTTAAAAATTTTGGCAGCACCTCCTTTGTAAAACTAGCCCCGAAACGATACAAACACAGAATATAAATAAAGCATTCATAAACGGAAGTAAATCACGCCCAAAGGCGGAAACAACCACCAAAAGCATATATACGACGCTGTAGCGAAAAAATAGACAATAAAATGAAAAACAACACAAAGAAATAAAACTACATAAGAAAGGCCGGCTCACAGGAGCATGACCCCCAGAGTCACAAAATATAAAATATCTGTCCTCACAAACTCGTCTCTAAGTCAATACAAGAAAGTTGTAGATGGAGAGTACTAGATACAATGAGATATACAATGGATATAGTCGGATAACCGCAAACCCGCCTACAGCCAAAAAGCCCCACAGCCAACCGTAGCGGTATCCGCAAAAATAAATACAATAAGGAGCCCTACCACGACTACTATGAGGGTCAAGACTACAAAACACTGTGGCACAACGGGGGTGAGTTTCCAACTCATGAATAGCAAGTAACATCATACAGATAATCGTAGGTATGCACGAACAACGTTAATCTATCACATGCAATCTGATAGCATAAGTATGGCAATATGGATATGCAACAATTATGATCAAGGTACACCATCAGGGTACTACTACTACATGAAACAATGCATATCTAATAAATCCTGAGTGTGGGATAAAACATAATATAATCAATGGATCATCATCGTGGAAAATCCCGGTGTCCATCAACGACACCCCAAATCCCAATACCTCAGGCGCCGTCACTCTAATCGGCCCTCATATCCGTAAATCTCATGGAACCTGAGTGCCCAACATCGACACTTGAAACATCATGAAAACCCGTGTCCAATATCGACACGTAAATCTACATAACTCGGACTCCGTCAGTCCGTATCGACCCACGTGCTCCGTCAGTCCGGATCGGCCCATATCCATCTCACGACTCCGGTCGGTATCCTCCGGATAACCGCCGGGTCTAAACTATCACCGGTAGGTAGTAATCTCTCTGCCAGGCTCATCGTCTACTGCACAACATACCTTTCTTGCCCCGGAGTACCATATCGGGTCCACCATGAACCCGCAAACGGGTCATCCATCTCCTCGAATCGGGTTTCTTACACAAATCTCAGAACTGAGAAAACTCATGGTGGACGCATCGAAATATCATATCAAGAGAAAACGGATTTTCAAAACAATGCATACTTTCTTGAATTATCACCACGGTTCTCAAATCCATAAATCACATGAAATTCGTATCTCAATACATAAATCCATGAAATATGATGTATGCAACATAGAACAGTAATATGAGCACATCAAGGGAAAACCGCTCTTTTAAATTAATCAAGTTTTTAATAATATCATGGGGTTCCCACATTCTCCAAATCAAATGCAACATCATATAAAGGTGTATATGTAGCTATAGCAAGGTATGTGTGTATATATGTGAGTATGTATGCATGATGCATTTCATATGCGCAATAGAACAAGAATCAACGTCACAATGTCAATAACGAATACATTACCACATATGTGTATATGTTGTGCGTGTCATGGCAATAACCAACGGTGTGTGTGTAGCATACAATTTACTGCTCATGCAACATGAACGATCAGTAATGGTGCAGTGTCTAATAGGTACTAAGTCAAGGCACAATAAGTAATGGTATGCAATGATGCTCATGCACAATCAACTTATATGCATATAACATGTGGCTATAACATCATATCTAGCCCTCTACGCTTAACGCCATACGGGCGATTTCCCCGTAAATGTTAAATCTACCCACCGATGATCTCGATCTAGGTAAATCCAACCACTTGCTTTCCTTTCTTTGTAGCGTCTGAAGTCCCCGCACCCGCTCCTAATATCACACAAAACATAACAAGTGAAACTTAGAAACCGACCAATAATACATACAAACTACGTTTAGATCGACGCACTGACTCCAACAAACTCTTAAGTGTTTGCTTAGTGGCCAATGTGTGTAGCGACATTTTAAATCAAACCTAAGTGCAGCAAGCTACACCAAGAACGCGAACCGTGTTGGATACCGTAAAGCGCGTAGTCGAAACACTAGAAATTAGCAAAGTGTTCGCAGATTTTGCCTATAGTCAACACAGAAAAATCAAGCAGTACCAGACACCCCAAAATACCTACAGACAGCTACCTTCCAAACCACAACTTCCCAGTCCCCTAAAAATCCGGCGACGCCGGAAATTCCTCAAATCTCGCCGGTTCAAACAGGTTGGGTCGGATCCGGGTTTCAGGTGAACACTCTGGGCTTCTAGTACAACACTACCACATTGCTAGATTTTAAAGTAAACTATCGTGGTGATAGCAGATCACAAAGGCTCCAATATCTCACTAAAAATACGATATTACAGAAAAACTGTAACTTTAGTGTTCTAAACAACAAATACTAGGCAACACAACATTATAAAGACCTAATTAACAGTTAGAGATCACTACCTTACCACACTTGCTCAAAAACCCTAACTTTCCATACTCCAAGTCATCTTCAGTGGCTTAACTAGGCTTGTGAAGGGTTTTAGTGAGGTTTAGTAAAGATTTTGCTTGGTTTTGTGATGATTTAGGTAGGGTTTCAGTTGAAGGGGTGGGGAAAATAAGAAGGAGAAGAAGAAATGAGAGGGTATGAATGTTAAGGGAAAATGAGAAGGTGAGAGTGGTGATGGAAAAATGAGGGGGTGAGGTTAAGATGAGCCATGCCCATTTCTCTCTCCTCATTAAATGCTCCCCATGCTTGCCATGCCTCATCATTATTATTGTCAACTCTCTCTCTCTCCCCCTCTCTCAAGTCAACCATAATTCAAACCTTTTATTTTAAAACTAAATAATTAAGTAAATACATATAACATAATAGCATAAGGGTTAAGGTATCATGGTTACTTAAGAATGGTTAAAACTTCCCTAATCCCCAAGTTAACATGCACATGTGTGTGCATGACAAAAAAAATAATAATAAATTTTTATAAAATATATGAAAACTATTTTGGTTAACTTTTTACTAAAAACCCGCATTATCGCTTAATTAACACTAATTGCATTCTAGGATGTTACAATCTTCCCCCCTTAACGAAATTCAGTCCCCGAATTTAAAAATCTTACTATGCGTACCTTCAAAGAGATGAGAGAATTTCTTCCGCATCTCGCTCTCGGCTTCCCAAGTGACCTCTTCACTATTCGGGCCATGCCAAAGAACCTTCACAGATGGCAAGATCTTTGACCGAAGTTTCTTCAACCGCCGATCCAATATAACTACCGGCTGCTTGGTGAACGAAAGATCGCGCTCTAGCTGAACGGTCTGGTGCTGAATCATGTGAGAAGGGTCATGAAGGTACTTGCGAAGTATCGATACATGGAATACGGGGTGAACATTCGGAAAACTGGGCAGAAGTGCCAAACGATAGGAAACGGTGCCAACTCGCTCAAGGATCTCTAAAGGACCTACAAATCTGGGACTAAGCTTCCCTTTCTTGCCAAATCTCATCACGCCCTTCATCGGAGAAATCCGTAGGAATACATGATCCCCCACTGTGAACTCGAGCCTGCGACGACGACGGTCGGTATAAGACTTCTGTCTGCACCGGCTGCTCTCATCCTATCCTGAATCAACTGGATCTTCTTCATAGTCTCTTGAACTAGATGGGGTCTCAATATCCTGCTCTCCCTGAGTTCGTTCCAACAGACTGGCGATCGACACTTTCTACCATACAAAGCCTCAAAAGGCGCCATCTGAATCGCCTTCTGATAACTGTTATTGTAAGAGAACTCTATCAACGACAAGTGACGATCCTAACTACCCCTAAAATCAAGATGCACGCACGAAGCATATCCTCCAGAATCTGTATAGTCCGCTCTGACCGACCATCGGTCTGCGGATGGAAAGCGGTGCTAAAACTCAATCGGGTACCTAAAGCTTCCTGAAGCTTCTGCCAAAGACGGCTAGTGAACTAGGTACCCATGTTGGATACGATGCATGTGGGAACGCCGTGCAACCGCACAATCTCATCAATGTACAACTGAGCATACTGAGCATAACCGAAAGTGGTCTTCAATGGAAAGAAGTGAGCCGCTTTCGTCAACCAGTCAACAATCACCCAAATGGAGTTATACCCTTGACTGGACCTGGGTAGACCCACAACAAAATCTATGGAGTTCTGTTCCCATTTCCACTCCGGAACGGGTAAAAGTTGCAACTCTCCTTCCGGTCTCTGATGCTCAGCCTTGACTTGTTGACAAGTCGGGCACCTCGAAACGAAATCCAAAACATCACTCTTCATCCCTGCCAACCAGTAGATATCTCTCAAGTCACGATACATCTTGGTGGAAGCTGGGTGAACACTATAAGAAAACTGATGTGCCTGCTCTAGGATCACGCGTCTCAATCTATCGGTATAAGGTACACACAAATGAGTCCCAAAACGTAGCACACCCTGGTTATCAATCCCAAACTCTGAAACACTACCCTGCCGAACATGCTCAAGAATCTCAGACAAACGGGCATCGTCGGGCTGTGCCTCACTAATACGATCAAGTAGAAGTGGAAGGGCGCGGACATGAGCAAGATGTCCCCCAGTGGAAGTGAACTCAAACTTTACTCTACTATTGCACAAGATCTGCCAATCTGCAGAAGACTGTCTCTGAACTGCGCTCAACTGTGACAAGCTACCCCCCGGCCTACGACTCAAAGCATCAGCTACCGCATTCGCCTTGCCCGGGTGATAAGGGATCTCACAATCACAATTCTTCACATTAGCATCCGTAGAAGCCGAGACTGTAGACCAAGGTAACCCTAGTAATTCCCTCACCTCTTTTTCAATCTTACAAAAACCTTTGCATTCTTTCGTTTTTCCAAATATTTTTTATGTACTATCAATAGTTCTATCACCAAACTTTTATTAAATCTGTTACACTTTCCTTCTACAAGTTTCGAGGACGAAATTTTTATAAGGAGGGTAGAATGTAACAACCTAAAACTTTCTGTACGATTTTTTTTTCAAAATACAGAAAGGAGTACCTAAGCCTGAGCACAAGTTATAAATTTGATTTGCCTTTGAACAGCAAGAAAGCACTTATAGCTCATTGGTAAAGTCTTGCACTGCTGTGACGTAGCCCCTGTGACCGAATCCCCCCAGCCACATATTATTTTCTTTAATCTTTTAGAAGCCGAAGGGTTCACACGTGCACTACACGTAAAATGAAAAGACACAGAATAAACAAACACGTGCACTAGGGTATATGAGACAACAAAGCCACATGGCGAGAATCCCAACCTCGACCCCAGCAACTCGACCGGCGAGATTGGCTTAAAAACCGGTACCACCGTCCCCCCCGTCGGGAATGGTCCAATTTTTTTCCCCTGGCACCGTTTGGCCTACCCCACTTTCCCCATATTGTTTGGTTTTTCTGCACAATTACAGAGGGATTAAAATCACCTCTTTAATCTCTCTTAAATGGATTTTAATTCTTAAATTCATACCCTAAACCCTATTCCTACTCTATAAATACAACCCTGCCCTTTGGCACTCCTCATTCTGAAATCAAGTGCCAAAACTCTTAAAAATTCTCAAGTCCTTATAGTGTGTAAGTGGAGTTAGCAAAAGGTGAAGTTCCAGAGAAGTTCCAAGAAGATTCCGGTGACGAAACGACGCCCCGACACCTTCCTTAGATTCCTCTCTCTCTTCTCTTGTTCTCTAGCCAGTAAGTCCCCTCTCCCCTTCTCTTCTTCTACTCTAAAAAGTTTCATTTCTAAAACCCGACGGAAGCGGAGTTAATCCGAATTCCGATTTGGTTTTTCTTTAAAAACTCTATTTTTCTTTATCTATAAAATACCATACTCTCATATAATGTTTAACAAACATTAACAAACACCTTAAAACAAGTTTCATCTCAAAAGAATCTTTTATACAACTTTTATCGTATTTCTACAGTAAAATACAACATACTTTACTTTCGACATAAATTAACATAATACTTATATTACCTTTAGACAACTCACGAGCTAATGATCTACCTCATCACAATATACATCTTTGACATAGCACGATGAAATTTTGGGAATATAGTTATGGGATAATACGACATTACAAGTAAATACCATCAAACTTGCAAAACCATTTCTTTAAAAATTGTGTTAATCAATTCCTTGCAATTGCACCTCTACAACCCACTTTTGGGGACCCCGTTCGGAATGTTATGGGTTATCGCACATTCTCGGGCCTAGTAGAGCGAGATGCAGACCTCCGAAAGGAGCATTCGATCTCGATGGAATTTTAATGCATTTTTCTTTAGAAAATAAGATTTCTACAAAAATAAATAAAATTTATTTTTATATATATAAATATTATCAAAATAACTTTTTTTATTATATAATATTCCAAGTTTTCTAAATCAAATGAATCACAATTACATGAAAATACCATCCAAATACAAAAAATCCAATATTTCAATAAAATACCATATACTATGAAAACTAGGTTCTACTCACTAGAAGTTTCACTTTTATAAAATATATATCTATAAAAACCCTAAAGACGATAATTAAATACTTGAGGTGTATTTTGAAAATGTATCAAAACTCTTTTTACATAAACCCCCCTCAAGTTATACTAAATTACAATAAGGACCCTAGTAAATATAGGTTTAAACGGGACCAATTCTCTTGAGCCTCAGAGAGCCGGAGAATGTGGGTGCTTTCCTATCTAAGGTAGACAATTTAACAAACGGTGTTATCAACACGGTAATTGTCTTGGAAAAAGACACAAACCCTGCCGTCCATGTGCAGCAGTTACCGATAACATCAAAACTAATTCAGGATTTCAAGTTCTTTTCAAAGTGTCTGACTCAGACTGAGTCTCAATTTAATCAATCTGACTTGAATATGATTCAAGTATAAACTACAATACAACATGAATTCATGAATCCGTCTATTTAATCTATATCAATCTATATTGACTGAACCGAACCATGGATATACTCCGTCTACATGACACTCCATTTATATCCATTCCATTTACTGATATCATGGTTTCGGCAAGTCATCCATCTATATAATAAAACAATACAATCAATACAATAATCATTATGGGGTTTATAAAAGGGTAGACTGGTACGGAACATGTTAAAGGTGGCACAAGGTGGTCACTTAAGATGTAATTACATCCATGCCGTTGTTCCATGGTATTTTCGACGGAGCCTTGTACTACGGGTTACCAAAGTCCACGGAGTAAGTTTGACTCCTCTCGTATACACTGGCATATTCTGTACCAAGCTATAAACAACCGCGTTAACAATATAATCAAACATTACCAGTCTTTCTCTTTCTGTCTATTCTATCTCTACTTATCTTTGGGACTTACCGAGCGATTGTTCGCTGACGACATTCTTATTTCTCTTCTTCTTTGGAATGTTTTCAGGTGGATCGGATGCACTAGAGATCGAGACCACCCAGGAGCACTTGGAGCAGTACACTGAAGACCCCGAGCTATAGTCACTTGTATATATTTTCGTTTCAGTTCATGCCATTGTTTAGGCATTACTTTCAATCAATGTATTTACATTTCCAGTTGTACCTGTAAAAGAACGTTTAATAAATAAAGTTGTTTTTCATTTATATTCCTGTCTCTTGTGTACATTTTACTGTATATTGCTTAGATACACTTAGCGTGTTTACTTCTGACTAAACACGTCGCATGACCCGTCGTGTCCCCTTACCGTACACCGGGAAGCGGGGCGTGATAGGATGAAGTGACGATGATTTTCAGGTATTTATGTGGGACGACCCACAATATCTAGTGTTATGAGGAATCAGGTTTGCAGCCATGTGGACATACAAATGCCGACTGGGCAATCTGGATATGCATAAATCCACATCTGGATATGTATAAAGCAGGTTGTTTAGCTTTTTCACCATGGAGGTGGAATATGCGGCTGCCTCGGTAGCGCCAAAAATGCTGCTAAGCTGAGGTGATTTCTCGAGAGTTTGCGCGTGATTTCACACGCAAGGGAAACATGGTTTCACTTTTATCGTGACATTAGGTCAATGATAGCATACTCAAACAATTCCATATATATGGTTGAAGCACTTATAAATTTAACAACACTTCATCAAGGAGTAAGTGGTATAGGGTGTTTTTCGTCACCCTATTGAGATGGGAATGTGCGCACTTGTCAGGAGTATACAGATTCCCCCTACTTAGGGTAGGCCAGGATTTATAGATTGTGGGAATCCGAATCTCTGGCAGCCGCAGACTAAGCTGCTGTTAATTTTCCTTTGCCTTTAGAGTGAGGGAACCTCTGATTGACGAGTCAAACTGGTCATGTGAACTCAATGTGCAGTGTGTGTTGTGTTTTGAAGGGGACTTGGACGTATCGGGGGCTTCGCAAAGTTTACGGGGGTCACGTGCGTTGGCATATGGGCGCCAGCGGATCACACGCCCTACACGTGGGTGCTGGGTGCCTACGGAAAAAGGGGCTTAGCCCCTGAACTGGGAGTTGAACTTCCGGGTGACTTTTGGAGTTAAACTCCTAAAAAATGATCTTTTGTGGAGTTAAACTCCTAAAAGATCTGGATTTTTGAGATTCAACTCCTTCGAGAATTTGGTTCTTAGAGTTGAGCTTCTCAGAGATTGGTTTGGAGTTAAACTCCTAAAGAAGATATTCTTGTTCAGAGTTAAATTCTTAAGAGATTTTCGAAGATGATGAAAGGGGACCCATTTCTTCTCTCTTGAGCCTTGGATCTTCCCAAAGTGGGATTTTTAGAGATGGGTCTCCTTCTTCCTCCTCTATTTTGGCTGGATCTTGGAGAAAAGGGGCGAGACTTAAAAATCTCCCCTTTTAGAGACTTGATGGGAGATCCGAGCTCCCCTTCGAGGGTTTTATGTGAAAAACTATTTCTTTTTGAAAAAGGAAGAGTTAAACTCTCGATTTAATTCAAAAAAAAGAAGTAGATTTAAAACCTGGAGGAAGGAGAAAGAGGCACAGAACCCTAATTTTTTAGGGGAATGAATTATTCTCTTCATTTCATCATGATGTTTTTTATAGGCTACACAATTTTACATATAGCCCCTTGAGCTTTACAAAATGGCATTTTGCCCATTACATACCCATGTGCTTATTTATTATTGCACATGAGCCATGAGCTTTACAAAAAATAGCTTTTTGCCTATTTATTTTACATTCATGCATGAAAGTTACATGAAACATATTTATTAAGTAATTTTCTTCTTGGCATAGAGGAGGCCAGCAGCATCATGTTCGGACTCGACTTGGTCATGAGCCCACTTGGTTTGGGCTTGGACCCACTTGCTTGGAGTTGACTTTGATTTTGACTTGGTCAACCGGGGTGTAATTTTTGCCCTCAATAAAGGGCCCCCCATCAATGAATGCACACTGCATACATGGGTCGTGTGTATGAAATTGATGGACCTTGTTCCGTAAGAAGTTTGACTTTGAGGCGGAGCATCATTCCTGGATTGGAGCATTATTCCGAAAAGCATAATTCAAGGGTCGGAGCATCCTTCCGGGAGCATAATCCCGGGGGGTCGGAGCGTCATTCCGATGTGCGGAACATAATTCCAGGGGGTCGGAGCATCATTCCGATGTGCATGGCACAATTCTGATGTATGGAGCATAATTCCAGGATCGGAGCATCATTCCGAAGAGCGGAGCATAATTCCATAGGGAGGATATATTCTGAGACAAAACATAGTTTTGACGCAGGGTTCTGGGATGAAGCATAATTTCGACACAGGACAGGTGCATCCCAAGACGAAGTATAATCCCAACGCAGGGTTCCGGGACGAGGCATAATTCCGACACGGGACAGGTATATCCTGAGACGAAACGTAATTCCGGCATAGGGCAGATATTTTGACCGAAGAATGGTTCCGATGCAAAGGTTGATTCTCAGGCAAAGCATAATTCCGACAGGGAAGGCAGATACTCCGAAGCGAAGCATGATTTTGACACGGAGTACATTCTGAGACGAAATATGATTCCGACTCAGAAGTTTCTTCCAAGGCGAAGCATGATTTCGACACGGGGTACATTCTAAGGCAAAGTATGATTCCGACGCAGAGGTAGTCATTCTGAACGAAGTATAGTTCTGATGCAGAGGTTGTTGGTTAACTTGATTCCGAGACGAAGCTTGATTCCGACGGGGAGGTCGTTGGTTAACTTGATTTGGTTCCCGTTTTGATGACGTAGAGGTCGCTACTTGGACGGTCGGTGTTTGATTTGACTTGCTCCGCTTCTTGCAGTGTCAGGGATTGGATTTAACTTGCTCCACTTTCTGCGGTGTCAAGGTTGGATTTGACTTGCTCTTCTTTCTGCAGTGTCAGAATTCAACTTGTTTCCGAGGTAGAGCTTGATTCCTCTTGGGAGGTCATTAATTGACTTGCTGATTTGATTTGATTTGGGAGTTTCTTATCTGTCCAGCAAAGTTTTTGAGCCCGGGACTTGGAATTTGGTTTTTTTTGGCGTCAGCATCACTATATCGGAATATGGTACCGGGATCGAATCATCATTTGCCATAGAGAACATGGGATTTGTGTTAGCATCAGCATCGCTACAGTTGAATAAGGTACCAGGAGCGAATCATCATTTTCCATGAGAGGATTTGAGGATTTTGGTTTTGGTTTGGTATCAGCATCGCTGCGCTGGAATATGGTACCAGGAGCGAATCATCATTTGCCATAAGGGGATTTCCATCGTTTCCAGTTTAACAACTTAGGGGCCATCTGTTCCCAGTTTAACGACTTAGAGGTCATTTGTTCCCAGTTTAACGACTTAGGGGTCTATTGGATCGAAAGTTTAGAATTTTGGGGAATTTGGAATTTTGTTGGCGTCTGCATCGCTAACACTGGAATGGTACCAGGAGCGACTCCTCATTCGCCGTTGGGATATTCGAGGATTTAAAATTTTGTTAGCGTCTGCGTCACTAATACTGAAATATGGTTTTAGGAGCGACTCATCATTCTCTTTTGGAGGAGTTTGAAATATTGATTTATATACAAAAAAATTTACCGCGATTGCTCTACCATTTCAGCTTTTCTTATCAAAAAAGTTACGATTGCCCAATCATTTCGGCTATTTATTCGCGGTTGCCCAATCATTTTGGCCTTTTATCTTTACTTTTACTCGTTGATTCTTTTTGCGAGTTGCCCCATCATTTCGGCTATTTATTTATTTTTTTACACATTTTTTTACACTCCCAGTTTAACGACTTGGGGGTCGCATGTTCCCAGTTCAATGACGTAGTAGTCAATTATTCCCAGTTTAATGACGCGGTGGACATCTTTACCGTCTAATCTCGATTCTGCAGGAACCACGGGCTCCTTTGGCTTAATGGCCTAAGTGGGCTCTTCATCATCTGGACCGAGCCGGCATTTGGTAGCAACAACCACGTTATTGTCATGGGTATGAGGCGTAGGAGGACTTGTTCTTCTAGACTCCACCATATAGACCGTATGGGTTGTGTACCCATTTACCGCTTCTTCTTTGGTAATATTGCTCGTTTGGGTTTTGGCTTGTTTCTTTGGTCCGCTCCTTTCAGAGAAGGGAATGTGACTGAGAGCAGGTTCCCGAAGAGCTTCGGTCTCTGTCTGTATGAAATTGGCGGCCGTAGCTTGATTGTTTGCTAACACACCTTTAGACAGTTCTATCTCTCATGCCTTGTATTGTTTTTCGATCTAATCTTTAAGACAAAGCAGTCCTCAATGGCATGACCCATCATTCTGTGATAGGGGTAATATTTAGGGTCGTCGATCATATTCCCTTCTTGCGGTTTTTTAATTCTGGCAATTGTAGACCGTTTCTCAGTGTGTCCTTGAATATCTTATGGACTTTGTCCCTTTTGAAGGAATAGACCTTATCCAGCTTCTCATTCAGTAGAGATTCTCCTCCCTCTCCCAACACTGGCTTCCAAGGATGGTTGGCATTAGGCCCGCTCATCCCTCGCATATTTCGGTTAGCCGAAGTGTTAAAAGATTTAGCATTGTCGGAATTTCCGCCCTTGCGATTATCGTCCTTTCGGTTTCTCCAGGATTTATTGTTATTTTGGGAATCCAAGGAAGATTCTTGCATCGAGTGCTCCAATATTTGAACTTTCTTGGTCGGTTCTTGGAACGTTTTGAGACCTGCAGTGCATAGAAAAGGATTCATCCAGGTGCCGAGATTTTCGATGAGGAGATTGATGGATTGGTCTTGTTCCAATGGTGGCTCACATATGGAGAGATTGTGCCGTTGGGTTATAAAATCCGTGCTGCTTTCATTGTTCTTTGGCTTGGCCCTTATGAGATCGGCAATGGTGATCTTATCGCTGACACTCATGAACCTCTATCGAAACAGACATTCTATTTGGAAGAAAGTAATAACGGAGCTATCCGGTATGCTCGCATATGAGTCGAAAGCGACATCGGTTAGGCTATTAACGAAATGGCAGAGGAGAAGCGCATCATTGCCCCCAGTATTCCCGCATGAGGCTTTAAAGTGGGCGACGTGCTGATTCGCATTTTCCGTCCCGTCAAATCTTCCGAAATTGTGGATGACATAGCCACTAGGAAACTCTACCAAATCATACAGAGCAGGATATGGTCTCCCGATACTGCTGACAACTTTTTGCGCTCTGGCTTCGGCTACCAATGTTATGATTTTGTTGGCGACCAAATCTATGATTTGATCTTGCGTTAGCGGGTTGCTGTCATCGGTAGTCAAGACATTTCCCGAGATAGGATGCGGCCGACTTTCTTGCGGCTCGTCAATCTTTGGATTTTAGGGAATAGGCATTGCTGCCTCAGGGCACCATTTCCTGAGCATAAACTTGCGCTTGTTTGGACGGTTGAGAAGCAACTTGGGCCATGAGCTGTAAGACAACGTTTGTCAAGTCGTCAATTTTTGAGTAGAACTTGGCCATCTCCTTGTCTTTGTTTCTGAGCTGCTTCTGGAGCTCTTGGAGAAGTTGCTACTCTGTGGTCTTAGGACAAAAGGTTGGCTCCTCTTCGCTTTCTGTGCATGACTCCTCATGAACTGAGAGATCTTTCTGCTTATTAGCCTCACTGGAAGGATTTTCATTATCTTCCAGAGGAGGCTGGTCTTGAGAAGTGGCAGCCACATTCACACCAGATTGGATTTGAGATGTGGTGGCCCCATCCTTGCTCTTGTTGTGTGTGCCTACCATATAGACAGTGTGGACCATATATCCAGCCATTTCAATATGTTTGGAGGCTGATTTTTCGGACTGTCGTTGTGGCCCTTCCTCTTCTGGAAAGGAAAGGCGACTGAAGATGGTTGGCCTGACTGGGTCCTTGGGTGGCGCTCTCCGGATCGCAGTTTTCTTGACTCTTGCTGTCATGGCATTCTTCTGAACCAATTTCAGTGGTTCAAAAGAGTTAGCGAGCTTTACAACCGATTCATTTGTTATTGCGGGGTAACCCTGTTCTATGAACCTCATGAAGTTCAGCCTAGCAGGAGCTCTAGCCCTTTTGTTGGCTCTGTATCTGATCATTTTCTGTCTTAGCTTCTCGATTTTGAGGGCTTGGCAGGCATCCGTTATCTAGGAAGCCATCGTGAATTGATTGAAGGGGAGCTTAGAGATGATACCCGATCGAACAGTTGTCAGAGGCACCGCTGGAGCTTTCCCTAGACGCTTTATTGCTTTATTGGTGTTGATGGCCTTGCCTCCAGTTGGAGCAATGGAGAGTCATTCGAAAACGTATTTGTTCTTGGGCTGAGGTGCCTTCGCGACCATGACATTTGGCATTTTCCCTTTTAAGGCCGGTTTATCTTTCGCCGGGGCTTGAGGAGCACGGTTGGAATTAGCTGGCATGAACAAAATAGAGCTAAATGGTAGAAGCGTCTCCTCCCACTGTCACCCGAGACTGGCCGGGAGGGTCGTCCTGGCGTCCATCTTCATCGTGTAGGAGATAAGAGCTATGTTAAGAGATGAGCTTGTCCTTAGAAACATTTTGTTGCGTCCGAAGATTGCAATTTGAAACTGTTAACCTGCATAAAGAAGCATGATTTAAGTACATGAAATCGATGTATATTTTGATTGAGTTTGCATGAATATTTAACCCGAAATATAGGAGGAGAGCAAAGGCCCCACCGGGCGTGCCAGAATCTGTATGGTGTTTTTTGTCACCCTATTGAGATAGGAATGCGTGCGCTTGTCAGGCGTATACAGATTTCCCCTACCCAGGGTAGACCGGGGTTTATTGATTGTGGGGATCTAAATCTTCGGCAACCGCGGACTAAGCTGCCGTTAATTACCCCTTATTTTTGGAGTAAGGGAACCTCCAATTAACAGGTCAAACTGGTCATGCGAACTCAATGTGCAGTGTGTGTGTGTGTTGTGTTTTGAAGGGGACTTGGACATATCGGGGGCCTCGCAGAGTTTACGGGGGTCCCGTTACCCGGATACCGGGCTGGGGGTCATAGGGGCCAGCAGCCCTTTTACGGGATGCAGAGCAGTGCTTCGTTAGAAATTTTTTCTAACGGGGGAAGTATTTTTAGCGGGGACCGTTTGGAAAAAAGAGGGATGAGGAGCGTCCTAAGGACGCGTGAAATGACACGTGGGCGTCGGGCGCCAGCAGGACAAGTGCAAGGTGCATGGGCGCCGAGCGCTAGCGGGCCACTCCCCCTACACGCAGGAGTTGGGCGCCGGCGGTTCATGTGCATAGCGCGTAGGTGCCAGCGGATCATGCGCTCCGCACGTAGGCATTGGGCGCCCACAACAAAAGGGCATAGCCCGTGGACTGGGAGTTGAACTTCCGAGTGACTTTTGGAGTTAAACTCCTTAAAAAGGATCTTTTGTGAAGTTAAACTCCTAAAAGATATGGATTTTTAGTGTTCAACTCCATCAAGAATTTGGATCTTGGAGTTAAGCTTCTCAAAAATTGGTTTGGAGTTAAACTCCTAAAGAAGAGATTCTTGTTCGGAGTTAAACTCCAAAGAGATTTTCGGAGATGGTGAAAGGGGACCCCTTTATTCTCCTTCGAGCCCGGGATCTTCTCTTGAGTCATGGATCTTCCCAAAGTGGATGGGTCTCCTTCTTCATCCTCTTTTTTGGCTGGTACTTAGAGAAAAGAGGGATGAGACTTACAAATCTCCCATTTTAGAGATTTAATGGAAGATCCGAGCTCCCCTTCAAGTGTTTTATAGTGAAAAGCTATTTCTTTTTGGAAAAGGAAGAGTTAAACTCTCGATTTAATTCAAAAAAGAAGTAGGTTTAAAACCTTGAGAAAGGAGAAAGAGGCACAAAACTCTAATTTTTGAGGAGGATGAATTATTCTCTTCATTTAATCATGATGTTTGCTTTTTATAGGCTACACAATTTTACATATAGCTCCTTAGGCTTTACAAAATGGCATTTTGCCCATCCCATGCCCATGTGCTTATTTATTTTTGCACATGAGCCGTGGGCTTTACAAAAATTTGGCTTTTGTCTATTTATTTTACATTCATGCATGAAAATTACATCAAACTTATTTATTACATAATTTTCTTCTTGGCATAGGGGAAGCCGGCCGCTTCATGTTCGGGCTCGACTTCGGCATGGGCCCACTTGGCTTGAGCTTGAGCCCGCTTTCTTGGAGTTGACTTTGACTTTGACTTGTTCAATTGGGATGTAATTTTTACCCTCAACAAGTGGCATGAGAAGGTGGTCTAAGCTATAGGGTTTTCCTTCAGGTCAGACGATCGGAGATCCGATGACGAAGGAAATGGCCGAGTGACGCTATATGTGTTTGGGTTTAGACCTATGCGACTTATTACATTTCAAATAGCTTGATAGACCTTACTCTTATTTTTGGTATTATTATTATGGATAACAACTTTTTATAGATGCGTATTTAGAGATTAATTGTTTGTTGCTTTCTTTTTTTGTGATCTAGGATGAACATGTCTATATTTTTGTTAGATTATTTCAAGCATGGAGTACAAGTGTACAAGATACATGAAGTATACGGGGTACATGATGTGTGCAAGGCACATATTTAACAAAGACACGTCAACAGGTAGGAACTTCCCCTTATACGAGAGATCACCTTTATGCTAGGAAAGTATATGAAGGTGAGACAAAGTGCTAGACATCTTCTGCTCGAAGCAGTGACCGTATTGATACATACTGGGTATAGAGACAGTGGGAGAACTTAATAGAGTCACCCTGACCGGTTCAGGATGAGATTGCCATGTGTTATAGGCCGAGAGACCGAAATGGTTATCCTATGGCCACTTTACCTGTTTACTTATAGCCGGATTGTTGGATATGTATGCCCAGAGGCCATTATTGTATATGTATACAAGTGGATGATTGGACATATGTATGTACAAGACAATCTTGCTCGATATGATAGTATGCTATTTTGGTTTGTCCTTATCTTAACATATGCATATGTGTTACTTGTTATTGTGTATCATTAATACATGTTGATTAAAACTATAGGATCATTGCTTGACTACCAGCATTGTGATGGCAATCATACTTGTGGGAGCTGGGTAGTCGATAAGCACATCCTTAAATGTACCTAGTCGTGGGAGTATCGAGACAGGAAATTGATATTCCGGAGTAGACTGGTGTATACATTTCGGGACCCCAACAAAGGGCGATGGTTGGTCTCGCAACCATTGATCTTTAGCACCTAAGATCGTATATATACACTGGACAAACTCGCCGAGAACTGGCTAGATGGTATTATACCAATCGTCAGATAGCAGTTCTTTGGTGAAGTGAGTGCAGATATTCTGTTGATCTGAGGTTGTCATCTGTCTCCTGTGAGTTCCCACTGTGCTTTGATTACTACCCTACCACGGCTCTACTGAGTCGTGCAAACAGGTTTTAGTAAGGTACAGTCCAGAGCCACATGGAGGCAATGAGCGATTGTTGGGGATTCGTCACTCGCGCTATAAGGAGTCGATGTTGCGCTATGTTCGATTGGTCAACACTATAAGTCCCTGTCCAGAACGGATTGAGAATTACTGATAGGTAGATCAGTAGATTTTCGGATGGTCTTGAGCCACATCAGCACGACTTGTCATGTTATTAGGGTTCTGACGTTTTCCACACGCTAGACCCAGCATGCGATACTCTTAGACGAACAGACTGGACTGTACGGAGATTGTCACGGATAGGCTCTGTAGGAGTTCATATAAGTTTGCTCGTTGGCTTTCTTTTCGATAGGTACCTGAATAGCTGTTACGTACAGCTAGTGCCGCTGACGTGCTTGTAGTTAAACCCACTGATAGCGTGCTGTCGACTCTTTAGAGTCCCACATAAAGGATTTCCCTGGTTCAGGAAAATCTATGTAGAGGTCGTATGGTTTTATGTGCAAGGTTTCGATCATATACGTATACTGGCTACACGTATTTTGTTCGGACGGATAATACTAGCGGGTTTAGGATTAAACCGCTGTTGGATATAGTGTCCTCAAGGCAATTATTGTAATCGCAGGCAGACGATTATAATGATTGCGGGAGGACCTATATGGGTAGAACAATCTTACTCGAGATGATAGTATACTATCTGGTTTGTCTTTATCATCATGTACATGCATTATGTGCTATTACAGATCACTATTACATGTTGATAGAGCCCATAGGAATTCTTGACTACCAGCATTATGATGGCGATCATATATATGAAAGCTGGGTGGTCAATAAGCACATCCTTAAATGTCCCCAGTTGAGGGAGTATCGAGACTGGGCATCGATACTCCGGAGTAGACTAGTGTATACTTTTCGAGACTCTGACAAAAGGTGGTGGCCGGTCTCACAAGCCATTAGTGTCAGTTAGTCACCTAAGATAGTATACAGGTGCTCATTGGGTTATGAGTTACACTGAACGGACTTGCCAAGAACACGCTGGATGGTATTATACCTATTGTCAGATAGCAGTTCTCAGGTGATATGAGTACAGGTTAGTCTGTCGACCTGAGATCGTCATTTTTCTCGTATGAGTTCTCACTGTGCTTTGATTACTACACTACCACGGCTCAAAGGAGTCATGCAAACAGGTTTTAGTTAGGTACAGTCCCTAGCCACATGGAGGCGGTAAGCAGATCGTTGAGGATTCGTCTCTCCCGGTATTGAGGGTTGATGTCGCGCTGTGCACGGGTGGCCATCACCAGAAATCCATGGCCAAGGTAGACGAGAATTACTGATTTGGATTAGTAGTTTCTCAGTGGGTGATGGGCTTCGCACCGACACGAAATATCGTATTATTAGGGGTCTGACTTTATCCACCACTAGACCCGATATGCGATACTCTTAGATGAACATACCGGACTGTATGGAGATTGTCACAGACAGGCTCAGTAGGGGTTCGGATGAGTTTGCTTGTCGGCCTTCCTTTCGCTCAATACTTGGGTAGCCGTTACGTAAAATTAGTGCCGCTGACGTGCTTGTGGTTAAACCTACTGCCAGCGTATTGACGAGTCTTTAGAGTCCCGCACAGAGGGTTTCCTTGGTTCAAGAAAAATGATGCAGTAGCCATATTTTGATACGTGCAGGGCTCCGATCGAATGATTGTACTAGTTACCCGGACTTTCGATCGGACGGTTGATAATACTAGCCGTCTTAGGATTTAGCCGGATTATTAAATCATGTATTGATTTAATAATTTTTGTATATATATTTTGATATGTATATTCTAATATTATGTTGTTTATGTTATTCTATCTCTTTGGGTATTCGTATTTTGGTACGAATACGGGTATGCATATATAGTTGAGTGTATTCCGTATTTATACAGAAAACATTCTAGAAGGTGGACACCTTATTTTAGATTTATCCATTTATTTTAAAAGGAAAATGAGGTGCAAAAGTAGTGAGGTGAGAATGTTGAGAACCATGCTTGAATAGTGTTGACAAATGAATTGTTAATTCATTTGTGCAAACTATTCAAGTATGGTTGCTAAATGTTTATTGAAAAATATGTTTTACAAAACCATGCTTAATCTTTTTCTCTCTCATGGGATTTCTCATTCTCACCATTTTTTTATTTTGGTTATCTCCCCTCACTTATCTTTCTTGAGCTCCTCCTCCTTCTTTTTCATCTTCTACTCTACCATCTCATATGTTTAGAATCAAGGGTAGAAGAAAGATAGATATACACTTAGAGCAACTCACTACATCCCCAGGCACTCTAGATTAGCAATCTAGAGTCCCTAGTTGCTCCACTAGATTCTTAATATGGAGCTAGAGCCATGAGCCGCATCTCTCGGATGGATCATCTTCGACGGAGGAAGATCGGCGTTCAAGCTCGATCAAGGTGACCTCAAGGAGCTAAGAAAGAGAGTAGAAGACCGAAGGACATAGATCATTCGGTAAAACAATTCTAACTCGGTAACTAGATCTCCTTTTGTTAGTTAGTTTAAGTTTATGGTTCGATTCTAGGACGAGTTTTTAGCGCCAGTTTTTTGAACACCAAATTTTGTTCCGCAACGGCCATGATAGATGTCCAGGGCGCTAGGAAACCCAACATAGTATCAGAGCCACCCCATAAACCTTTAGCAGCTAGTTTGCACAAGTTTAAAATATCGATCGACAAAATTTTCCGAATCGCGTTTCCATTTTGACATGCCTGCTGTCGATTTTGAAAGTTGTTCAAAAAATATTTCAGATTTCCTTAAAAATACATGCAGGCATTTTTAGAGACCCTGAAAAAATTTGGGCACATAAGCCAAACATACGGCCGTGGAACCGCCGCCTAACATGCTTGTTGGCCACGGTTCCATGGTCGAAATTGAGCCGTTGTGCTCCAAATTTCTTCTAGCACTCTATAGTATGGAAATGTGATTTTTAGTATGTATGATTTTGGCCCAGATTTATTTGAGTTCTGATTTGCACTTGGGGTTAATGTGGAAAAGTTTTAATCGATCGAAATTTTGGATATGTGTTTATCAGTGCATATATTATTATCTGCGACCATGAATATCATTGAGCGGTATAACCTGACTAATTGCTATATGTTCAATTAGACGAGTTTGTGAACATGACATTCACGTTGATATTCTGTATTGTGCTGATATTGTAGATGGATTGTCGTGGTGGATAGCCTATAATACAATAGTAGTTGTACAGTTCAGATTAATTTGTATATTCATTATGGCGGGGCGAGCGTCCGACATGTGGATAGTCATTTCTGCCAGATTGTATATTCTTTTATTGGGGCACGACCGGGTTGAGGTCGATGTCGCTATTGTATATATACTTTTCTTTTCTGTACTAGGATTACCCCGTGGTGGAGTGCTTGAGTAGCCGGGTTCTAGAGGGCAACGGGCCCGCATCTCATGGCGTTGAGACGGAGGGCGCCTTACTCTAGAATTGGCAGGCTATTCGCCGCACTCGTAGGGGGTATAGGATGACCCACGATAAGGTGCTCAAGTTACCGGATTCTGTGAAGTGTTGGGTGGCCCATTCACTTTGTTGATTAGGGTTGCCTCACTTCTAGGATTGGCGGGTAACTTGCCGCACTCGTAGGGGTCTTGGTTTTACATTGCATAGGCTATCCAAACGACCGGGGAACGTCGGGTTTCATTTGTGTCTTAAATGAAACCCAGGGCTCCTAGATTATCCGTTATTCTGTGTTGCTTATCGCTTTTCTGTGATGTTGCTTATATCATGCCTGGGACGAATGTTATATATATTTATATATGCTAGTAGATGTTGTATATGTTTTGCATCCGCGGTAGTCCAGCCCCTGCTCTGCCATTAGTTAAGTAACCTAACGGTGCATGATGAGGCCTCTGGCGAATGCGGATGGCATATACGTACATTGTATTTTCGTTTTTTTCTGGTGTGATATGGATTAATTGGTGGGACTGCATTAATTTTGATTAATGCTAGGAAACAAACCTAAATGATGTTGTTGGAACCAATTTTTAAAAACTATTATTACAGACATTTCTTTTTTCTTTGCACAGCGGTATTCAGTTATGAATATCCAGCGCCTCATTCGACGAGGTAAGAGCCGAGATCCCTTCATGGGGAGTGACCTCTTGGGCAAAAGTTTGCTTCATTGTAATAACTTCACTATAGTTGGTTCTTTTGTTTTACATCGTGGTATTCAGTTAGAAATATCCTGCATCTCACTCGATGAGGAAAGAACCTAGATCCCTTCACCGGGAGTGACCTCTTTAGCAAAAGTTTACGCCACTATATATTTATAAAACCATTCGAGTTCCTTCAACGATATCAAGTTCATTACGTTAAAGGTTTTTCGCAAAAAACTAGACGTAGCCCTCCGTCGTTTCAAATAAGTAGCACATAGTATTCAAGCAGTGTTTGTTGGCCAAAGTCAAGGCATCGTGAATGGTAGCTGTGTGTTGCCTATCTGTAGCACAGATAAATGCATTAGTTTATGACAATCGTACAACTTTGTTGGCCAAAGTCAAGGGTGTGTACAGGTGGGTCTAAATTAATCTGGATAATGACGGGTAGAACTTGACTTGCGTGTTATAATTTGTAGGCTAAAGTTAAGGTCATAAGCGCTGGGGGAAAAAACCATATCGGGAGTTTCAAACATAAAGGAAACTTGCCACGCATGCGCATACCTTCTGGAGTGTGGTGACTTGAGTGGCTTCTGTCAAATTATCATGCAATGATAGTTGGGTCCCAATTCCCACTGATGAGTAGGTGTTACTCCTCGGGTGATTTTCAGATGATCCTGACAAATTCTCCTTTTAGGGTTTGAAGGAGAATTCGAGGAAACAGTGGGAGCCATCCTGATTAAATAAAATGATTAACCAATCTGATCTAGGTTAGAGTGCATGCTGAGTGTTTCTTTTCTCTCTCTCTCTCTCTCTTTTTGGCAGCGACCATGACCTGACTTTAAACTAAAACTCATGAACCAAGTTAACTGAACCTTCTTACACATTTTGGTTTTGGATTGTCATTATTCACGACAAAGTCACATATATCCTTGCTGCTCATACTCCCCTTTGCATACTCCCCTTTGCATTTCTCCAGAACACTTCGTATCACTACGAAGATCCATATTGCTTGGGTATTCCATTCTATAGTTACATACGAACTCGAAGAAACTTGTTTCTGTTCGAGGATGGATTCCGGTTCTGGAGAAATTGAATAGGATTATTCGGTTGTCTTTTCTCATTACCTTCTCTCAGGTTGCGAGAGCTCCTAATATTAGGAGAGTACACATATTACGCTTATTGGATAGTCTTCTTTTAAACTTTAGGCAGGTGCCGAAAGGTAGGGTAAGCAGAAAACCAATTAGCCTAAGTGTGGTGTACAGAAGGTAAGAAGTAAAGACATATAAAGGGATTAGACTGAAGGCAAAGGAAATTGCAACTACTGTCATAATTCACGACAAAGCCACATATATCCATGCTACTTCTACTTCGCCTTTGCATTTCTCCAGAACACTCCGTATCACTAAAAAGATCCATATTGCTTAGGTATGCCATCGTATAGTTACATACGAACTCGAAGAAACTCGTTTCAGTTCGAGGATGGTTTCCGGTTCTGGAAAAATTGAATAAATTATTCGGTTGTCCTTTCTCTTTACCTTCTCTCAGGTTGCGAGGGCTCCTAGTATTAGAAGAGTACACCTATTACACTTATTGGATAGTCTTCTTCCAAACCATAGGCATGTGCCAAAAGGTAGGGAAGGAAGAAAACCAATTAGCCTAAATATGGTGTAAAGAAAATAACAAATAAAGACATATACAAGGATTGGACTGAGAGTAAGGAAATATATGGTTACTGTCATGAATCTGGATAGCGGAAGAGGAATTACTAGGAATACCCAGCTACCCCTTCGAAATATTTTCATGTTTCAGTTTTACTGTACGGTGTTAATTGAAAACTGTTTTCCCAATTAGATTCTGACTCCAGGATATATATTTACCAGACTTGATTCTCACATCTGCATAGTTACAGATGCTAAGTGGTAGTAAGATATTGGGAATTGGGTGATTAGATCCTCAATATTTCAGCATTCTTTGTAATTGGTGATATTTGAGGAAATCACCTGGGTCTTGCCTAACGACAAATATTTGGTTTTAAATATCCGTTGTTATGCACCAGTTTCAAACTGATATATCTGTACGTTTATTTTATAAAGTGAGATATAACTTTTTGAAATTATGTTTATAACATTTACCTATATCAGTTAATGGTTAGATAAGGTGCATTCAACAACGATGTAATTCTTCTTAATTATGACACGGTTTTCAACTTACGACACACAGGGTTTGAGTTATCAAACTCAGAGGACTTATACAAAGTATTGTATACCGTCCAATGTCCATTAGGACAAAGGGGTTAGTACTCGTACTACATTCCGTTTATTTATGACTTTTCTAGTTTTAGACACGCATTTTGTTGAAATACAAGGTCTAAATTTTGAGAAGTTATCGGTATAAGAATAAAGTAGAGAACCATACGCTGCATGTATCAGGATCCTTCGGGGTGATCGAAGGTGTAGATACTTATGCTAGGTATGCCGTTAAAATTAATATATTTGAGAACTTGCTTCTCTCTCAGGTTACTCATCCGTGAGTACGCTCCTTGATGAGTAATGCTGCTTGGCCTTCTTCCTTTTAGTTGATATGCACTGGAAACAGCTGCTTGGTTTTTGAGTCTGGTTCAAATTAAATTAGTGGCTTTGTTTCTATATTAGATATAGAATGGATTCATATCTTAACGATGTTAAGGTATATGGAGTTGTCCGGCTTATGCTTAAAACCAGAATCCGGATAAACTCAAGGCACGTTTCAGTAATAGCAGTTTGTGGGTTATCCCGGGCTTTGACGAGAACTTTCTACCATTTGGAGGATCAATAGTTATATTGTTCTTGACTCGCCACCTCTTTAGTAAAATGAATTCTTTTCAAAAAAACATTAGTGGGAGTATGGTAGAACTGGAAGTGATTCCAGAATCACAAACGGTTACTGAAAATTTAGTAGAACCTGAAAATTCAATTGGTTTCGAAGATCTATTAGCCACTCCGCAGATTTGGTTGGTAACCTCAGCCACCCAAGAGGTACTTCGGTCTCCTCAAAGACAGTGACAGGGAGGTTTTGATGACCCAAGCTTGCCACTACTTTTTTCCTAGACTATGAGATCTTGTGGGTGGATGACTATAACGTCGTTCTAAATTAGCTTTAGAAGTGCACATGTATATGACTCTGCCAGAGGGTTCTTGTAGTCAGTAGGAGCAGCGGAAGTATGGTGGGCAAGTAGCTTATGTCTATTTATAGACTAAAGCAAGTATAGATGAAATAGATCATCTATTTTTGATGTGACATTCATAGAGTTTGACTTCATCAGAATAACAGATGGACCTGGCAAGAAGGTAGTAGGGAGTGATGTCCTGGTATTTGCATGACATGCTCTTGATAGGAAGTGATATTTCTATACTACGATCGGTTATACTGTGGTTGTCATAAGGTGTTTCTCCATATATGATTTGGATAAAATATCAGGGATTCTGGTCACTAGATCAATGGTTTTAGATCTAGATTTGGAAAGTGTCCCAATTTGGGTACTTTGACACTATTCTAAAGTGTTTTAGAATGGACGACTCCTGACGTGGTGGTGTATCCGCAGGTGAGGGAGTCACCCTCTCTAAAAAGATGTATTCTAAACTAATGAGGAGAGCGATTTGCATGATTGGCATATTACTTACTTAGGCAATTGGGTTAATCATGAAATGTCAAGTACTACACCAGATATTGCTTTTGCACTGGTTGCAATAAGCATATATTAATCCAATCCTGGAGAAACGTTGGGAAGTAGTTATGAACATAAGAGGATGTTCTTAGTATATAGTAATAGCAGCCTCCTTCAAGAGGCGGTTATCATTTCAGGCTTCCAAGGTGACCTAAAAGACAGAGTGACTGTCAGAGTTAAAGTTTACCCTTTTCTGAGGGGCAGTATGTTAGACAGATGGTCCAAGCGGATACTGAGGAAGGCATGGTATAGGATGCTGATTAAATTCAATGGAAGATACGGTTTAAGAAGTTTGTTGGATTTGGAGTTCATTTGTGAACTGGGGCCCATCATATATCCAGACAAATTCTAAGACCAGTATCGCTCATTTCGGGAGATAGTCTTTCTCCACGAAATTGAAATATAGAGAGATAAAGATAGAAACATTGGAGCGGATCCACTCACTGAGGCTATTTCTCGAACGCGGTAGTTTCGTAAACAAGCTTTGCGAGATTGATTAGTAAAGAAGGTGGGTGTTCAGTATCACATGGACTGTGAGTATGCGACACCGCAATAATTAGCCTTAAGTGCAAGTAGGAGATTGTTGGATATAGTGCCCTCAAGGCAATTATTATAATCGCAGGCCGGCTATTATAATGATTGCGGGAGGACCTATACGAGTAGAACAGTCTTACTTGAGATGATAGTATGATATCTGGTTTGTCCTTATCATCATGTGCATGCATTATGTGGTATTACAGATCACTATTACATGTTGATAGAACCCATAGGATTCTTGCTTGACTACCAGCATTTTGATGGCGATCACATACGTGGGAGCTGGGTGGTCCATAAGCACATCCTTAAATGTCCCTAGTCGAGGGAGTATCGAGATTGGGTATCGATACTCCGGAGTAGACTAGTGTATACTTTTTGAGACCCCGACGAGGGGAGGTGGCCAGTCTCATAAGCCATTGGTTTCAGTTAGTCACCTAAGATAGTATACAGGTGCTCATTGGGTTATGAGTTATACTGGACGGACTCGCCGGGAACATGCTGGATGATATTATACCTATTGTCAAATAGCAGTTCTCAGGTGACATGAGTACATGTTAGTCTGTCGATCTGAGATTGTCATTTGTCTCGTGTGAGTTCCCACCATGCTTTAATTACTACCCTACCACGGATCAAAAGAGTCGTGCAAACAGGTTTTAGTTGGGTACAGTCCTGAGCCACATGGAGGCAGTGAGCGGATCGTCGGGGATTCATCTCTCCCGGTATTGGGGGTTGATGTCGCGCTGTGCAGGGAAGGCCATCACCAGAAATCCTTGGCCAAGGTAGATGAGAATTACCGATTTGGATCATTAGTTTCTCAGTGGGTAATGGGCTTCACCCTGACACGAAATATCACGTTATTAGGGGGTCTGACTTTATCCACCCCCTAGACCCGATATGCTATACTCTTAGACGAATAGACCAGACTTTATAGAGACTGTCACAGACAGGCTCGGTAGGGGTTCGGATGAGTTTACTCGTCGGCCTTCCTTTCGCTCAATACCTGGGTAGCCGTTACGTACAGCTAATGCCGCTGACGTGCTTGTGGTTAAACCCGCTGCCAGCATATTGACGAGTCTTTAGAGTCCCACAAAGAGGGTTTCCCTGGTTCATACGAAATGATGTAGTAGCCGTATTATGATACGTGCAGGGCTCCGATCGAATGATTGTACTAGTTATCCGGACTTTTGATCGGACGGTTGATAATACTAGCTAGCTTAGGATTGAGCTGGATTATTAAATCAGGTATTGATTTAATAATTTTTGTATATATATTTCGATATGTATATTCTATTATTATGTTCTTTGTGTTATTCTATCTCTTTGGGCATTCATATTTTGATACGAATACGAGTATGTATATACAGTTGAGTGTATTCCGTATTTATACAGAAAATATTTTAGAAGGTGGACACCTCATTTTAGATTTATCCATTTATTTTAAATGGAAAATGAGGTGTAAAGGTAGTGATGTGAAAATGGTGAGAACCATGCTTGAATAGTGTTGACAAATGAATTGTTAATTCATTTGTGCAAACTATTCAAGTATGGTTGCTAAATATTTATTGAAAAATATGTTTTACAAAACCATACTTCATATTTTTCTCTCTCATGGGATTTCTCATTCTCACCATTTTTTTTATTTTGGTTATCTCTCCTCACTTACCATTCTTGAGCTCCTCCTCCTTCTTTTTCATCTTCTACTATATTATTTCATGTGTTGAGAATTAAGGGTGGAACAGATATATATATACACTTAGAGCAATTCACTACATCCCTAGGCACTCTTGATAGCAATCTAGAGTCCCTAGTTGCTCCACTAGATTCTTAATGTGGAGCTAGAACCATGAGCCACATCCCTCGGGTGGATCATCTTCGACGAAGAAAGACCGGCGGTCAAGCTCGATCAAGGTGATCTCAAGGAGCTAAGAAAGCGAGTAGAAGACCGAAGGACATAGATCATTCGGTAAAACAATTTTAACTCAGTAGCTAGATCTCCTTTTGTTAGTTAGTTTAGGTTTATGGTTCGATTCTAGGACGGGGTTTTAGCGCCAGTTTGTTAAACACCAAATTTTGTTCCGCAACGACCATGGTAGATGGCCTGGGCATTAGGAAACCCAACAGCCACATTCTAGTATTATACTATTGGATTATTTTATCTCTTGGTATTCATATTTTTTATAGTATGAATACCGGTATGTATATACGGTGGGGGTATTCTAGTAATTTCACTAGAATACTTCTAGAAGAAGACACCTCATTTTGTTTTAAATCTATTTATTTAAATAGATAATGAGGTCGAGAGATGAGATGTATTGAAGTATGGTTGAAGCATGACCACTTAATTGTATTTATTCATTTGTTCTAATTATTCAAGTATGGTTGCAATATTCTATATGAAATATTGCATGCTTGATATTTTCCAAGACTTGGTCATTCTTCACAAGCCAGTTTTCATTATACATTTGGCTTTCTCTTTCCTCCCTTGGCTCTCTTCTTCTTCTTCCCAAAACCATAACCCTCTCATAAGTTAAGAATCTATGGTTTTGTGAGATAATACTGTAATATTTCAGAAATATAAAATATTATTTTAGGAATTTAAATAATAAAATAATAAATTTCACGAAAACTATACGGGTGTGAATTTGGGTTTTCGTAGAATGGTATAATTATATACCAATATTTTGGAAAATATTTGGATACTAAAATGAGTTATTAATTTTGAAGGTATTTATTGGATTTGGACATTTTATAAATAATTATGCAATTATTTAAATACAAGTTTATGTTAAACTTGATTAGTGCACTACTAATCATGCATTAAGCTAAATCCATTTTTGTTAATCATGACTAATGTGCCATGACACATTTCATTTGTTGCATATTTGGTTCCATTTTGTTTGTTGTATTTGGTTTTAAAATGAAAGAGAAAAGAAAATGAAAAAATAAATGAGACATGGAGGGGACAAAAGAGCATGGGCAAGAGAGAGAAAGAGGGGGGGGGTTTCTTCTACCATGGCACCCTTCATTCCTCACCCTTCATCTATTTTCTTCACCTCATCCTTCATCTTCTTCCTTCTCCTCTTCCTCCACCTCACTTCCACCCCCATAAACACCACTCAAACCACCTCAAAACTTATGTTTTCCTTCACAAAAATTGCTCATCACCACATCCTACACCCCTTGGTGAGTTCAAGTTTGGATTTTGAGCATCTTGGGCCACTTAGAAATTTTCTTGAGTTGCTTCCAAGAGGTAAAGCCTTCACTTTCTTTCATGTTATCAAGTTTCTTAGCCTCTTATATATGTTTAGAGTTCAATCATGCTAGATTAGTGATCTTGGAAAATTCTAGGGTGATTTTTAGTGGAAGATTTGAGTTGTAGAGATGCAATTGGCGTTTAGCTAGTGACCACAAACCATTAGTAATGAATTCTGGACAAACTTAAGAATAGAAACCCCAAAACACGAACTTGGATTTTTCCCAACATCGGTTTTTGACGAATTGTGATAATTATATAGAATCTGGTATCACTCGAGAGCTCTGAAAAATAAGTTGCCAATATAGAGAGATGCGCATGCTACCTAGAGACTACCCTAGAAACCCGAGACCCCAACTCCCTACCATGTTCGCAGATTTAATCCCCCAGGCCGCAAATTGTGGCCTGACCTGTGAGTCTTGGGTTGGTTTTTGGTCTATAGCTCTATTATCTGATATTTATACCTACCCTATGTGCAAAATATCCTAATTTTACCAAAGTCAAAATCTGGGAGTGTTTTTCTAAGCTGCTGATTTCGGTTTACGACTTTTTGAAAACTTGGTATTGGTATTTGAGTTTTGACACTGTCGTTGGACATTCGTACATCATCGCTGAGGGTTATTTGGTTGTTCTTGCATGCGTGGGCCATAGGTTCTAACCTATATGCACTTCGCGTGCCGTATCAGTTTTCGGATTTGGTTTTGATCTCGTTACGATGTGTGTTGATTTGTACGTACCTTTGCGTGGACTTCCGAGATGACAAAGGAGCATAAGAAGTTCATCGACTTCGGCTAGACCAAGAATAGCAGGTGAGTAGATCTATATCTACGGGTGAAATCAGGAGGATGGCGTATAGCACCCCCGCAACCATAGTAATGGGAGGAACGAGATGTAGAACATACATACATACATACATACATACATACATACATCCATACATACATGCATATATATAATATATATATATATATATATATATATATATAACCTGAGCTTATGTGCTTACGGATATGATCATAAGGATAAGTACGAGATGACATGATGAAAAGAGAATATAATGAAACAAGATGACATGAATTGATATGTTTGATATGAGGATGCAAGGCGATAAATGCACATATACATATGCCAAGATATGATATGAGATTGATACACACACACACACACACACGAGAGTATGAGACAATATGATGTACAATGGATTATACTGTACGCGATATTATGTATAGGACGATAGATCCTTATTCTGATTTGATGACACCGTACGATGGATTTTACCGTATATAGTATGATATACTGGATGACTGATCCGCACTCTTGACTCGAGAATCATGTACGATGATTATACCACATATGATAATATGAGGCTGGATCGCCGACTTATGGATTGTCTTGATTCGGAGAATCATTGCTTTCTAAACACCTTGATGGATAATGGATTACATTTGAACTATACCTATTTCCAAAACTGACAAATCGTATGCACTTTTAAATGGAAAGCTCAAGGGATGTTACGGATTTTCAAATTGGTGTCTTTTTTCTCAAAAACACCGTAGCCCCATTTTCAAAACTACGATTTGTATTACTAAAATTATAGCCGTATGGTTTAGGTGTAGTTACGTACTTTATACGGTTCATGATTATGCTGTATCATTTCCTCGTGACATACGTACTACGTTCCCGACACTTATCATTATATGGCTTTGTCTGCTAGAACGCATGCACCATTACCGATGATGTGCATGTTACACATACACAGATTTGCCGGCTCACACACTCATCATCGGTAATTGCCATGCCACTTACATAGTAGAACTGTTATATCGCCGTATTGCTCTTAAACTGTAAAAGTATAATCATTGTTCAGTACTTAGTATATGGTATGCTTACATGAAAACACTCGCAATACTTTACAGTACTATTCTGTGCATTGTATTTACTGGACCTTTATGGTTACATATATATGAGATTATGTTTTTATGATCTCTAAATTTAAGAACCGCTGATATATTTTTAAAAGTCTTATGATTATTTTAAAAACACGGTTTCTCGTGATATGATTTATAGCGTCCAACTATGAGTTTTCTCGGTTTTTAAGCTATAAGTTACCCGATTCGAGGAGTGAGGAGGCACCGTTTGCGGGTACATGGTGGACCCGGTGTGGTACCCCATGGAAAGAAGATCGTATATAGAAAGGCGTTGAGCCCTGCAGGGGAGCACTACAGACCAGTGATAGTTTGGGCTCGGCGGATAGCCGGAGGATACCGACTGGAGTCATATGATCAGATGGATATGAGGGCCGGTCCATTGGGACAACGCCCGAGATATGAGGATTTACGTATCGATACTGGACACGGGTATTTATGATATTTTCTAGTGTCAATGCTGGACACTCAGGCTTTTTGATGATTTGATGTGTCGTTGATGGGCATACGTTGGATAATACACATGCATACATACATATGATTCAGATGGCTTATCACTATATACTGATACTGGCACGATATCATTATTGTACACATATGTATACATGATCATCCTGGATACCATAGTGTTACCTATATGTTACAGTATGACCTAGGGATCGTTGTACATTCAATTTCTATCTGCTGATATTTTCTACTCACGAGTTGGTAACTCACCCCCGTTGTGCCACAGTTTTCTTGTAGGATCGACCGCTCGGATCAGTAGCGGATCGCTGGCACACAGCTTGTTCAGGATGTTTTGCATTGGTAGGTGGGGTACACATTTGGATCGTGACCATCCTTGTATATGTTTATTCAGTTTTATCTAGTTAAAAGCTCCATTCAACCAAGCTATGTATATTTGGTAGACCTAGACACAGACTTATATATTTTTGAGATTTAGAGCGAGATGGGTGTATTTGTACTTTATTTGAGCTTGATGATGTCTTGGTTTTCTTTATTTCTTTCTATGATTGATCTTCGCCTTGGGGCATAGTATATATATTGTGCGTGTTTATGATTCCGCCAATGGCGAAGAGCTAGCTCCCTCCTGAGGATTGCCTATATTATTGCTTGTATATGGTTTTGGATCAATATTTACAGGGGAGGTGCTGCCCAAATTTCAAGGACGAAAATGTTTTCAAAGATAGTATACAAATCATTGCATTTTTATTATGCCGATATTTCAAAAACTGCACCTTCATTATTTTCCAAAAAAGGTTTAGATTTCTGGATTTCAGCTTACTTGAATTACGGCGGGTTGCTATAGACTTCACGTGATTCTCATGCCGGTCACGTGCCAATTCTGGATCATGACAAATACAATCCAATTAACACTCTACATCTTCTAAGCTATCTAGATTAGCAGACTAGGTACTTTAGTTACCTCAAGTTTAAGATTGGAGCTTGAACTATAAAATCTCGGGTGGATCGTCTTCGACACGAGGAGGCCGACGACCAAGCTCAATCCCAATAGACAAGGAGCTCAAGAAGAGGAAAAGAAGACCTAAAGGACTTGGTTCATATATGTATAATCATTTCATAGTAGATTAGTACCTATGCAAGTTTTTGTTATCTAGGGCTAATGGTAGATCTTGGGATTAGTCGATATTGCAAGTCTTAACAATCGTTTTTTAAAATTCTGCCTCTCTACGAACCCAGTAGAGTGTGCGACACCACCTAACATGGTATCAGAGACACTTCATAAGCCTTATATAGCTCGTAGCGATGTTAGAAATCCACCGTTTTGTCGCGCACGAACTGCAGATAAAAACAGTCCTAAATATTGATGTTTTGAGATGTTTGCACACCCCGCGGGCTCACAGTTTGAACCGAGAAGCTGCAGGATGAAGTATGGGCACCCAGGGCATACCCCGAGGGGACCAAAGGCCGGTCCCATCCCCCTAGACCACCACAAGGCGGCCTTGGGGGGTGGTGACCCGAGAGCAGCCCAAAAGGGTGCTCTCGGGTCTGCCTGCCCTTGGGGGCCACCTCGGGGTGGCCCCTATGGGGGTATCCTCCTAGGCCCCCCAGTCGACAGTTAATTTTTTCCCCTCCACCTCCGCGAAGATTCGGGCGGGTTTCGAATTCGTTTCGACTCCCGGATTGGCTTAAAATGCTCGTTTTGGGGACTTTAGCTCACTGAATTTTCGAGTTTTATAAAATTGGTTTTGCTTGCATTGTGCGTGGAATTCTGACGACGTGGTTTTCTTTACTTGCTTCTGTGATGCGTATATGTGTTTTTTTAATGTTTTCTAATCTCTATACGTCGATTAAAAGGGGTTGCACGCATCTTGTTTATTTGTGGTGTTGGTTATGATATCTTTGAGATGGTTTTGTCGGATTGTGGTGATGGATAGCCTAGAGTGCAATGTTTGTAGTATAGTTTTGATTCATTTGTATATTCATTATTTCGGGGAGAACGTCCGACATGCGGACTGCCTTTTTTGCCTTGTTGTATATTCTTTTATTGGGGCATGGCTGGGTTGAGGTCGATACCACTACTGTATATTTTTCTTTTCTGTACTAGGATTACCCCGCGGTGGAGTGGTCGAGTAGCCGGGTTCCAGAGGGCAACGGGCCTCTATCTTATGGCATTGAGATCGGAGTGATTTACTCTAGAATTGGCGGGCTACTCCCGCACTCGTAGGGGGGTATAGGATGACCCACGGAGGAGCGCTCCAGTTAACCGATTCCGTGAAGTGTTGGGTGACCCATTCACCTTGTTGACTGGGATTTCCTCTCTTCACGAATTGGCGGCTAACTTGCCGCACTCATATAGGTCTTGGTTATACATTGCATAGGCTATCCACACGACCGGGGAACGTCGGGTTTCATTTGCGGCTCGAATGAAACCCGGGGCTCCAAGTTTATCCGCTTTTCCATATTGCTTATCGCTTATCTGTGATGTTGCTTATATCATGCCTGAGATGAATAATTATATATATATATATATATATATTTATATATATTAGTTGATGTTGTATATGTTTTATACTTTGACCAACAGGTCCTCGAACCCAATCATTCCGCGCTAGTCCAGCCCTCGCTTTGCCGTTAGTTAAGTAACCTAACGATGCATGACGGGGCCCGTGGCAAATGCGGATAGCATATACGTACATTGTATTTTTTTCTAGTGTGATAGGTTTTGATTGATCGGACCGTATTAATTTTGATTAATGCAAGGAAAATAAACTCAAAAGATGTTGTCGGAACAAATTTCGAAAAACTATAGTCGTATTCTTTCGCTTTGCATAGTGGTATTCGTTTAGGAATATCCATCACCTCATTCGAGAAGGCAAGAACCTAGATCCCTTCATGGGGAGTGATCTTTTGAGCAAAAGTTTATAATACTATAGATTACTCGGTTTTCTTCAAAAACCACTAGTTTTCAAAAGCGGAGCCTAAATCCTTTTCAAAATTACCCGGTTCCTTCAACGATATCAAGTTCATTTCACCAAAAACCAGCCGTAGCCCTCCGTCATTTCCTATAAGTAATACTTAGTATTCATGTTGCGTTTGTTGACTGTATCAAGGAGTAGTGTACGGCAGCTAAGTACTGCTTATTTGCAGCATACGATGCGATTGGTTAGGACAATCGTGTGACCTTGTTGACTGTGTCAATGGTTATATGGGTGGGTTTAATGCAACCAAGATAATTACGGGTTGAACTTGATTAGGACCTATTGATTTGTTGACCGTGTCAAGGTCACTAGGGTCCTAGGGGTAAAAACCATATCGGGAGTTCCAAATTTACAGGAAAATTGCTAGTATTGCACACCTTCTAGAGTGTGGTAACTGAGTGGATTCCATCTAGGTTATCACGCGCTGATAGTTAGATCTTGATCCCACTGATGAGGATTGCTCTTGGGGAATATTTTTCATATCATAATTAGCTAACCTATTAGGCGTTTAGAAAAGTGTTAACGGGGCTACCCCTGCGGTAACAAGATTTATTTTAATTAGGTCCGTGCGAGAGCATGGGGAGCCTCCCTCAGAGTACCAAAACCCACCTGGCTGAATGGTTAGCAAACTTATAACGTATTAATGATCCCAGCTAGTTCTACTTTTAAAGGTTTGAAGAAGAATTCGAGGAAACAGCCGGAGCCATCCTGTTTAGATAAAATAATAACCAATCTAAATTTGCAAGAGCGCACGCTGAGTGTTTTCTTTTCTCTCTCTTTTGGTAGCAACCATGTCACGCCTTAATCAAGATAATAAAATGTATGACTTGATCGATCCGAATTCTTATTCGGGGCTGGGGAACGTCGGTTCGGTTTTAACTTATGACAATAGTCACAAGTATGAGCAAGGCAAAGAGGATTATATGAATTCCTTAATGACCTTAACGAAGAAGAAGTATACTATTGCGTCTCCTTCAGGTGTTCTTATTATTGAGAACTGTTTTTCGGTCATTCCGACCTCCTGGGTACTAGATACTGGATCAGGATCTCATATCTATAATTTATTGCAGGGACTGAGAAAAAGTAAGATGGTTGGACCTAGTGACATGTCCCTCAGAGTAGGTAACGGAGCACAAGTTGATGTTGTTGCCGTCGGTGAATATCACCTTGTATTGCCAAGTGGTAATACTATGATTTTGAATAACTGCTACTATTAACCTTCCATGGTTTGCAACACCATATCAGTTTCTTTACTTGATAAATATGGATATAATTTTGTTCTAGATAGAAATATCACGAACATTTACCTTAATCAGGTATTTCTTGCAGAAGGTACACTGTATAATAGTATATATGTTCTAAATTAAAACACAGTTTTCAATATATAAAATACATGTAAGAGGAAGAGTTCAGAAATGAATGAAACCTACTTATGGCATTATAGACTTGGTCATATCAATGAAAAAAGTCTATCTAAGTTACATAAGAATGGATATCTGAATCCGTTCGAATTTTCATCCTAGGAAACTTGTCAGCCTTGTCTCAAAGGAAAGATAACCAAATCTCCGTTCACCGGACATGGAGAAAGAGCAACAGAGCTCTTGGGACTCATACACAATGATGTATGTGGTCCAATGTCTATATATGCAAGGGGTATGTTCTCTTACTTCATAACATTCACTGATGATCTCTCTAGATTCGGATATGTGTATCTTTTGAAACACAAATCTAAAGCTTTTGAGAAATTCAAAGAATACAGAAACGAAGTAGAGAACCAGAGTGGCAAAAATATCAAGATCCTCCGATCTGATAGAGAAGGAGAGTATTTAAGCATGGAATTCCTAGAATACCTAAAGAGAATGGTATTCTCTCTCAGTTTACTCCTCCGTATACACAACAACACAACGGTGTATCGGAGTGGAGGAATTGTACCCTATTAGATATGGTTCGCTCCATGATGAGTAGTGTTGATCTACTTCTTTCATTTTGGGGACATGCGCTTCAGACAACTGCATATCTTTTGAATCAAGTTCCATCTAAATTCGTGCCTAAAACTCCATATGAAATATGGAGTGGTAAGAGTTTGTATCTTAAACGTGTTAAGATATGGGGTTGCTCTGCTTATGTCAAAAAGCAGAACCCAGACAAACTCGAGGCACGATCAGTTTTGTGTAAATTTATGAGATATCCAAAGAATTATAATGGATATCTATTCTACCACGCAGAGGAACAAAAGATTATTGTTTCCCAGAACGCCACATTTTTGGAAAAATAATTTCCTGCAAAAATATTAGTGAGAGCGAGGTAGAACTACATGAAGTTCCAGAAACACAAACTATAACTGAAGATTTGGTGGAATCGCTAGATAGAATAGTACCCGACGAATCTCACCCACTCCGCAGATCTAGTAGTATTTCTCATCCGCCCAAGAGATACTACGGTTTTCTTATAGACGGGGATTGAGATGATTGCATCTTGGAATAAGATAATCCTACTAGTTTCAAGCAGGCCATTACCAGTAGAGACTCTGATAAATGGTTGGATACTATGCGATCCGAAATGGAGTCCATGTACACCAATAAAGTTTGGACCTTGGATATTGCTCCTCCTGGGGTAAAACCCGTTGGATATAAATGGATCTTCAAAAAGAAGATTGGTGTAGATGGACAGGTGGAAACCTATAAGGCAAGACTTGTTGCAAAAGGTTTTCGTTAAAGACCATATATGGACTATGACGAAACCTTTTCTCTAATAGCTATGCTTAAATCCATTCGGATTCTACTTGTCATTGCTGCCTTCCATGATTATGAGATCTGGCAGATGGACGTAAAAACGGCTTTTCTAAATGGAAGTTTGGAAGAGTGTATTTATATGGATCAGCCGGAAGGATTCATAGATAGTGGGAGCAGCGGGAAGGTGTGTAAGTTGCTTAAATCCATTTATGGATTAAAGCAGGTATTGCGGAGCTGGAACATTTGTTTTGATGAAATAGTCAAGGAATTTGACTTCATAAAAAACGAGGATGAGCCTTGTATATATAAGAAGACTGTAGGACGAATTGTCATATTCCTAGTCTTGTGCATGGACGACACTCTTTTGATAGGAAATGACATTCCTATGCTACAATCGGTCAAGCTGTTCTTGTCACAAAGGTTTTCAATTAAAGACCTGGGTGATGTCTCGTATATTCTGGGGATTAAGATCTAAAGAGATAGATCTAAGAGATTGTTGGGATTTTTACAGTCCAGGTACACAGAGGCCGTACTAAAGAGATTTAGTATGGAAGATTCCAAATGCGGTAATATACCCGCATTGCATGGAATCACTCTCTCCAAAGAGATGTTTCCCAAGACTGATGAGGAGAGGGTTCGCATAAGCATTATACCCTACGATTCAGCGGTAGGATCTATAATGTATGCGATGCTATGTATCAAACTATATGTAGCTTATGCTCTTTGCTTGGTTAGCTGGTATCAGTCGAACCCAGGAGAGAACCACTGGATAGCAGTGAAGAACATTCTTAAGTACCTGAAAAGGACTAAGGAATTGTTCCTGGTGTACAGTAATAAGGACTTCCAGGTGGAGTCCTTTACCGACTCGAGCTTCCAGAGTGACAAGGATGACAGCAAGTCTGTCTCGGGTTTTGTGTTTACCCTCAACGGAGGGGATGTCTATTGGAAGAGCTCCAAACAGGACAACGTCGCAGACTCGACGATGGAAGCTGAATACATTACTGTAAATGGTGCTTCAAAAGAAACTGTCTGGACTAAGAAGTTCATTTTTGAACTTCAGGTGGTTCTATCCATTGTTGATCCAATACCTTTGTATTGCGACAACAATGGGGCTATGGCTTTACCGAAGAAACCACGGTCTCATCAGAAATCCAGACACATCTTGAGGTGGTATCACCTGATCAAGGAGATCGTTAATCGCCTGAAGATCGAGGTACGGAGAGTGGACACAAAAGAAAATACGGTGGATCCATTCACCAAGGCCCTTCCTCAAGCACAGTTTAAGAGACTATTTGATATGTTGGGTATGCGATACGCCAACAACTGGCCCTAGTGTATATGTTGGGTACTCGATATGCCAATATAAAGCCTTAGTGCAAGTGGGAGATTGTTGGATATGTATGCCCTGGAGGCCATTATTGTATATATATACAAGTGGATGCTTGGACATATGTATGTACAGGACAATCTTGCTCGATATGATAGTATGCTATTTGGTTTGTCTTTATCTTAACATGTGCATATGTTTTACTTGTTATTGCGTATCAATAATACATGTTGATAAAGCACATAGGATCATTGCTTGACTACCAGAGTTGTGATGGAAATCATACTTGTGGGAGCTGGGTAGTCGATAAGCACATCATTAAATGTCCCTAGTCGTAGGAGTATCAAGATAGGGTATCGATACTCCAGAGTAGACTGGTGTATACGTTTTGAGACCCCGAAGAAGGGCAATGGTTGGTCCCTCAGCCATTGGTCATTGGCACCTAAGATCGTATTCAGGTGCTTACTGGGGGTGAGTACACTGGATGTATGTAGGGTTAGCTTAGCACCTTAGCAAGGTTTTAGCAAGCATCAAACATGCTATATTAAAATTTTGGGATGCTAAAGAAACAAACCAAATAATCGAACTACAGAATTAGGGTTAACTTTGCATGTAAACAACTTTACATCTAAGTGATAGGGATTACAACCTTTGTAGTCCGTTCCTTCGCTTCAAAAGCTCCGAGTAGTAGTCCCTTCGCTGCGATCCATGAGCTCCCGAACTCTTGAGAGACTCCATAAGAAGAACAATGCATCCTTGCTTGAAGTCTTCAAAGTCTGTGATGATCTACGTCGAGGAAACATGGACTCAAGCTCACTCTTCACTAATACGGAATTAGTGAAGCTAACACACTAATCTATATGGCTAGTATAGAAGAGGATGATGAGGTAGGAATTTAGCTCACTTTAATAATTAATTTATCACTATTTTTCTTCTTGATCTCAAAATCTAGAGAGCAAAAATGGGATGAGGAAGAAGAAAATGAATGAATGAGATGAGCTTAGAAATGCAACCCTTGGTTAGTATATGTGAATACTTAACCCTTGTAGAGAGTTAACCATGGCTATGTGTCATGGTTGGATTAGAAAATATCTTAAGCAAAACAAAAAGGGTGGACTTTGTCAATGGTTATCAACAAGCTTCATGAAGCTTCCACCATGACTCATTTCCACATTTTTGAATTACTTAAGAATTTAAACCCAAACATTAGATGTAGCATGGTATAATTCTCATACATCCTTGTTGTATGTATAACCTAGCATGTCACAATATTATATATCACATATATAATATTTATGTAACAAAAGAAAACAATATAATAAACATATATCTCATATATGTTAAATGCATCATAAGTGAGAATAATAAATATTTAAGTGAGCATATAATACACACACACACACACATTATATATTATTTCATCGAATCAACACTTGATCCGATAACCCGGCCATATTACATATAACCGGCCGATATCACATATCGCGAGAATAGAATACGGTATCACATACTCGTATCAATCTCGATCCCACACATCTCACATATGTGCTCCTACTCCATTTTTCCTGAGCCTGGAAACCTCTATGTAGGACTCTAAAGACTCGTCAATACGCCGGCAGTAGGTGATGATCACATCAAACACCAACAAGCCGTAAGCTGTCGGCTAAACGTAACAGCCACCCGGGTATTGAGCGATCAGAAGATCAACAAGCAAGTCTGCTCTAACTCCTGTAAATCCAATCAGTAACACTACCGTACAGTCTGGTCTCTTCGTCTGATATGTCGCATATCCAGTCTAGGGGTGGTAAATGTCAGACCCCAGTAATCGATAAGTTGTGTCGATGTGAGGCTCATAACGGGTCGAGAAACTACTGATAACACTTACCAGTATATCTCCATATTAGCCCTGGCCAGAGACTTCCAGTTATAGCCAATCGAACACAGCGCAACATCAACCCCCAATACCGGGAGAGACGAAACCCCTCCTATCGCTCATTGCCTCCATATGATTCGGGACTGTACCCAAAATCCACCCTTTTGCACGTTCTCTTGAACGTGGTAAGGTGGAAATCAAAGCACAGCGGGAATCACACAAGACCCTATGACGATATCGGGTCTACATACTAACCTGTAGTAGTGTCACCAGAGAACTGCTATCTGACGATAGGTATAATACCAACAAGGAGTTCTCGGCGAGTCCGTTCAGTATACCCAGTCTTCACTGAGCACCCGTACACCATCTTTGATGTCAAAACACCAATGGATGTGGGATCATCCATTGCCCATCATATGGGTCAAGATGCGTATACGCTAGTCTACTCTGGAGTATCGATGCCCTGTCTCGAAACACCCTTGACTAGGAACAGTTATAGGATGTACTTGTGGACTACCCTAGCCCCACTAGTATGATCTGCATCATAGTTCTAGTAGTCAAGTACATATCCTGAGGGCTTTATCAACATGTGATCACAAAACAGTATTTGTTAATATGTTAAGATAAAGTGCAACCAGACAGCATACTATCTTGTCGAGCAAGAAAGTCCTCTCTATATATATCCAAACATCCACTATAATATACATCATTTGTACAACAATAGCCTCTAAGGCATATACATAACTAACAATCTCCCACTTGCACTAAGGTTAGCTGTTGTAGTGTCTCATACCCAACATCCCGAAGAGTCTCTCAAATTGTATCTGAGGAATGGCCTTTGTGAATGGATCCGGAGTGTTATCCTTCGTATCTACTCTCCTGACGTCGATCTCCCGGCGATCAACTATCTCCCGGATCAGGTGATACCGCCTCAGAATATGCCTGGATCGCTGATGGGATCTGGGTTCTTTTGCCAAAGCCACAGCTCTATTGTTATCACAATAAAAAGGTATTGGATGCTCGATGGACGGAACCACACCAAGTTCGGTAATGAACTTCTTTATCCAGGCAGCCTCTTTGGCAGCATCGTTGGCAGCAATGTATTCAGCCTCCATCGTCGAGTCTGCAACGGTTTCCTGTTTTGAACTCTTCCAACACACCGCCCTTCTATTTAGGGTAAAGACAAATCCCGAGTGCGACTAAGAGTTATCCTTATCACTTTGAACGCTCGAATCGGTAAAGGACTCAACTTGGAGTTCTCCGTTACCATACACCAAGAACATCTCTTTAGTCATTCTCAAGTACTTGAGAATGTTCTTCGCAGTTGTCCAGTGACTCTCTCCTGGATCTGCTTGATACCTACTCACTACACTTAGTGAGTATGCTACATCGGGTCTGGTACATAGCATCGCGTACATGATAGAGCCAACTGCCAAAGCATAGGGTATCCCTTGCATGCGAGCTCTCTCCAAATCAGTCTTAGAAGATATCTCTTTGGAGAGAGTGAGTCTAGAGATCGTGGGTAAGTTCCCATGCTTGGATTCTTCCATACTAAACCTCTTTAGTATGGTGTCAATGTACCTGGATTGGGACAATCCCGGTATCCGTCTAGATCTATCTCTATAGATCTTAATCCCCAAAATGCAGGAGGCATCACCTAGATCTTTCATTGAAAATCTTTATGATAAGAAGAGCTTGACCGAGTACAGCATAGGAACATCATTCATTATCAAGAGTATGTCATCCACGTACAATACGAGGAAGACAACCTTACTCTCTGCTACCTTCTTGTATATACAAGGTTTATCTATGTTCTTGATGAAGTCAAACTCTTTGACTACAACATCAAAACAGATGTTCCAACTCCGCGATGCCTACTTTAACCCATAGATGGATTTAAGCAGCTTGCACACCTTTCCGCCGCTCCCACTGTCTACGAAGCCCTCTGGCTGAGTCATGTACACGCACTCCTCTAAATCACCATTCAGAAAGGCGGTCTTAACATCCATTTTCCAGATTTCTTAGTCATGGTATGCAACAATGGCAGGTAGGATCCGGATGGACAAGGTTTCGTCATAATCCACACCTGGTCGTTGACGAAAACCCTTTGCAACAAGTCTAGCTTTGAAAGTCTCAACTTTTCCATCTACACCAAGTTTCTTCTTAAAGATCCATTTGCTCCCAATGGGTTTTAACCCTTCAAGAGCAACTTCCAAAGTCCATACTTTGTTGGTGTACATGGATTCCATCTAAGATCGCATTGCATCCAGCCATTTCACAGAGTCCCCACTCATGATGGCCTGCTCGAAGCTAGTCGGGTCATCATCTTTCATGATGCAGTCCTCGCTCCCACCATCTATGAGAAAACCGTAGTATCTCTCAGGTGGATGAGAAACCCTACTAAATCGGCGAAGAGGCTGGGGTTCATCGGGAATTACTGAATCCTCTCGTTCTACCAAATCTTCTGTTGCAGTTTGTGTAGCTGGAACTTCTTCCAGTTCTACCACACTGCTACTAATTTCTTTTTCAAGAAATTCCTTTTCTAAAAAGGTGGCATGTCGAGAAATGCACCTTTTTTTCCTCAGAGTGGTAGAAGATATTTCCTCGCGAATGCTTGGGATATCCTATAAACTTACACAGAAACGACCTTGCCTAGAGTTTGTCCGGATTTTGCTTTTTAACATAGGCCGGGCAACCCCATATCTTAACAAAATTAAGACACGGTCTCTTTCCCTCTTATATATCATATTGAGTGGTAGGCACTGATTTGGTTGGAACTCTATTCAATAGGTATATGGCTGTCTCAAGTGCATACCCCCAAAAGAAAATAGGCAACTCAGCATTGCTCATCATAGAGCGCACCATATGTAATAGGGTGCGATTCCTCCGTTCTGATACACAGTTGTGCTGTGGTGTATATGGTGGAGTAAGCTGAGAGAGAATCCCATTCTCTTTTAGATAATCCATGAACTCATTGCTCAAGTATTCTTCTCCTCGATCAGATCGAAAGATCTTAATACTTTTACCCGTTTGGTTCTCTACTTCGTGCTTATATTCTCTGAATTTCTCAAAAGCTTCAGAGTTGCTGTCACGACCCGAAATAGCCCGTGACTGGCACTTGAATCATATGAAGTCTATAGGACCCCATCTAATTCAAGTAAGCCAAAAGCCCAGAAATCTAAAACCATTTTAAGGAGTAAATAAAGAAACTAGTTTTTAGGAAGTAAGAAAACATGTTTAAAAGTGAGGTTTTTAAATAAGTAAGCCGAATATGCATTTGTAAAATCCTCAATGTCTTTTCTGAAAATTTCGGCAGAGTTTCCTTTGTAAATACTGGCCCTGAGGGGTACAACATGATAAAAGCATATATACAATGATAAAAGGCATCCCCAAGCGGGAGCTAGCTCTTCGTCAATCGACGGTCACAACCACGCAAGCAGTATAATATACAACGCCGAAGGGCGATGATCAAAACTCAAAAAGAAACTCAAAACAGCATGAAAACCGTAATACTACAACGCGCGACTCTAAGGTCGAAATAATACATAACTAGTTTTCTAAGTCTGAAACAATATACAAGTTTTGGTTGATGGAATTACTAGATACAACTGAACAAAATAAATAAAAGGGTGGTCACGATGCGAGTGAACCCACCTACCAATGCAATCACCCAGAAAGGAAGCAGTGTGCCAGAAAAACCGCAATGAAACCTGTACGGAAAAATCTGCAAGAAACTATGGCACAACGGGGGTGAGTTTCTAACTCGTGAATAGAAAACATCGCAGAGTAGAAATCGTATGCATGACACAATTCTAGGTCAATACGATCAATATATATATATATATATATATATATATATATATATATAAACCTCAAATGAATAAGTCTGAAGCATGATAAGGTGGCAATGTAACATCTATACATGAGTGTAGTGCCAAGTGCTCGTGCCAGTGCCTCAGGTAATAACATATCATAAATATGAGGTATGATCAATGTCGACTATATCATGAAGTCTATGAATATGTGGATATCATCTAACAGTGTGATCAATATCATCAATGTCAATATATGTATATGGAAATCGTCCACGTGTCACCCAATGACAATAAGCATCATGCGTGTAAATATCATAACATATGCATGGAAGTATGAGGATGTAAATCAACATGTGTCGCTCGCGACATATCAAAATCATGGAACCTGAGTGTCCAGCATCGACACTCGAAAACATCATGAAACCTGTGCCTAGCATCGGCACGTAAATCCTCATATATCGGACTCCGTCAGTCCAGATCGGCCCACGGACTCCTTCAGTCCGGATCGGCCCATATCATCTCTCGACTCCGGTCGGTATCCTCCGGATATCCGTCGAGCCCAAATACTATCACCGGTAGGTAGTAGTCCCTCTGCCGGGCTCACCGTCTACAACACAGCGATCCGTTCTCGCCCCGGGGTACCATACCGGGCCCATCATGTACCCGCAATCGCCCCCATCCGCTCCTCGAATCGGATTTCACATGTCTCTCTCAGCACCGAGAAAACACATGGTGGACGCACTGAAATATTATATCAAGGGTAACCGGGTTTTTTAAAAAGATCACATACTCTCTTTGGAAATATCCACGGTTCCCAAATCCAAAAATATCATGGAAACAACATATCTCAATGCGTATAATCAAAAGCATGATGTATGCGACATGTAAAAGAAATGTAAGCATATCAATATATCATGCAATATGAGTAGTAATATGCATATATTGAGGGAAACCGCTCTTTTAAAATGAATCAGTTTTAAAGAGTATCTTGCGGTTCCCAAATCTCTAATCAAGCCAGAATCATCTATGTATGTGCAAATACTTATGTAAGTATGGGTGTACAATAGGTATGTACACAAGTATGCCATGCAAGGGGTAATATCCTGAATGCAACAGTACTACAGTGTAGTGACATAGCAATTATCGATGATGAAGTGTGTGAGCCGGCAAGCAATTGTACGTGGAACATACGCATCATCGATAATGGTGCTGGTGTCCTAACATCATGGGTTTAATATACAATAAACTCATTTACACATGCAATGCGATGCGAATAGCATGAATTTGCGGAAATCGAATAAGCAACGCAACAGTGAAGAATCTACAAAAATATATAAATGTCATGCAGTTTTGCCATTTGAAATAAGACGAATCGGGGTTTTTAGTAAAATAAAGCTACGGTGTTTTTAAGAAAAGATGCGTCTTTTGAAAATATCCGTAGAATCCCTTTGCCTATCATTGAAATACTCCCGATTCGTTAGTTTTGAAATAGGTATAACATCGGCCTAATCTAACATCTACTAAGCAACTACCGATCTAGCAAATACGCTAATCGGGAGGGGTATGGAAACCACCTACATCAGAGTCGATATATATATATATATATATATATATATATATATATAATAGTCGGTGATCCCGCCTTAATAGTATCACGTACGATACAGTATATCATATGACGTCCTTATAAGTCTACGCTAGCGCCCCGGCCGTCTACAGACGCCAAATGCGGAACAAAAACTTTTAAACTGGCGCTATCGTATACTTTAACCCGGATCTGCCATTATTGCTAAACTAACAAACTGTAAAGAGTGTAGAAAGGTTATACCGAACGATCCGAGTCCTTCGTTCTTTAACCATCATCCCACGCTCCGTTGCGGCTGCTCCGATCTCTTCGATCTCCGATCTGCTCGTCCAGGTGGCACCACATCACTGATTCTTTAAACGGGCTCCCGCCTCTGACTCGAGGCAACTCGGTCGTCAAGTTTGCTAGAAGAGACGACCAAGATTGATGTAGAGAATGAGTAGATGACTTTGTCTCATTCCGTCCAAAACTGTGGACGGACGGTTAATGAAGTTGCCGAGGGAATTGGGTGATGGAATGAAATGAACTGTAAAATTCCATGCACCCCAAATACTATCATAATCTTTTCACAAATGAATCAAGTGTGTGAGTGTGAGGAGAGAGAGGGGGCCGGCCACTTATAGGAGTGGGGGGGTGACCGTAGGAGAGGGGAGAGTAACCATAGGATAAATATCATAATGTGAACACAAAATAATATCTTTAGCTAAACAAGAAATGGTTAAAATCAAAGCATGAGTCACAAGACACCTCACCAAATTCTAGAACCTTCTAGAACCTTCTAGAAGCATGACTCACCCTCATCCAAGAAAAGATAAATCCGTCTTTAACCGAATGTTAAAAGACGGCTGATAGAAAACTGGAAACTGGCAACTTCCAAAAGTGATCCTGAAACGAATTTCAGGACAACCCCGAAACTGTATAAATATACCCGCATTTGTATTACGACCGAATACAAATGCAACTGAGACAAAGATATTATACCTACTCAATATAATACTCGGATCCGGCTTAAACCAAAGCCGACTAGTATTATCTGCCCGAAAAATAACACGTGCGTAAACGCACGTGCATTTTCCGAACCCTGCCATAAAACCATACGGCCTCTACAACGTTTCGCCCGAACTTGGAAAACTGTCTGTGGGGGACTCTAATGACTCGTCAGTACCCTGGCAGTGGGTTTAACCACAAACCGTCAGCGGCACTAGCTATGCATAACAGCTGCCCATGGACTGACCTCAAGGGAGGCCGATGAGCGCACTCAAGGGTGGCCGATGAGTGAACTCATCCAGAAACCCTACTGAGCCTAACAGTGACAATGTATATACAGTCCGGTCCGTTCGTCAATGAGTATCGCATATCCGCCTAGGGGGCTAGTAACGTCAGACCCCCAAAAGCAGTATAAGTCGTGTCGGAGTGTAGCCCAATCACACCCTGAGATACTACTGGAGCACCTACCAGTAAATCTCCTGCCATGGCCATGGACTTTGTGTAATGGCTCTCCTAGACACAGCACGACCTCGCCCCCAATACCGGGAGAGACGAATCCCCTGCCGATCCGCTCACGTGCCTCCATATGGCTCGGGACTGTACCCAAAAGCTACCTGTTTGCACGACTCCTTTGAGCCGTGGTAGGGTAGAAATCAAAGCACAGTGGGAACTCACACGAGACAAATGACGACCTCAGGTCGATGAACTAACCTGTACACATGTCACCTGGGAACTGCTATCTGACGATAGGTATAGTACTAACTAGCAGATTTCCGGCGAGTCCTGTCCGGTGTACTCATAACCCAATGAGCACCTATATACATCTTAGGTGATCCAACTGACACCAGTGGCTTGTGAGACCGGCCACCGCCCCTCGTCGGGGTCTCGATTGTATACACTAGCCTACTCCGGAGTATCGATGCCCTGTCTCGAAACTCCCACGACTAGGGACCACAATTAAGGATATGCATATAAACTACCCAACTCTCACGTATATGATCGCCATCATACTATTGGTAGTAAAGCAAGATCCTAAGGGCTCTATCAAAGTGTAACATGCAATCAGTCACCTGAACATGTACACGACTGATAAAGGCAAACCAGATAGCATACTATTATTTCGAGTAAGACTGTCCTACCGGGATAGGTCCTCCGCAATCATTGCAATCACGTACCTGCGATCCAATAATTGACTATGAGGTCACTATCTCCAACAATCTCCCACTTGCACTCAAGGCTAATTATTGCGATGTCGACTACTCACAGCCCGTGTGAAACCGAACATCCAACTCCTCTACTAATCAGTTTCACAAAGCCCGTTTGTAAAACTATTGTGTTCGAGAAATAGCCTCAGTGAGTGGATCCGCCTAGAAGTATCTTTCTTTATCTCTCTTTGTCTCAAGTTCGCGGAGAAAGCCATCTCCCGAATCGAGTAATACCCGTCTTAGAATATGTCTGGATATCTGATGGGACCTAGTTCATAAATGAACTCCAAATCCAAACCTCTTAGACTGTATCGATCACTGAACCTAATCAGTATCCGCCACCATGCCACCCACAGTATCCTCTTGAACCACCTGTCCATAATACTGTCCCTCTTGGTCAGAGGGAAAACTATAACTCTGACAATCACTCTGTCATCCATGTCACCTTTGAAGCCTGGAATGATGATCGTCTCCCGAAGGAGGCTGCCGTCATCAAATCCGTAGAACATCCACTTATGTTCTAAAACTGTTTCCTTATGTCTCTCCAGGATTGGATTAATACAAACTTATTGCATCTAGTGCAAAAACAACATCTGGTGTGGTACTTGACATCTCATGATTGACTCAATTGCCTAAGCAAGTGATCTGTCAATCATGCACATCCCTCTCCCCTTTAGTCTATACGACACCTTTAGAGAGGGTGACCCCATCACCTGCAGGTACACCACCATGCTAGGAGTCAACTATTTTAAAAACCATTAGAATATCTGTCAAAGTACCCACATTGGGAAACTACCCAAATCTAGATCTAAAACCATAGATCCAGAAACCAGAATGTCAAATATTATATCCATATCCTGTCTGGAGAAACAACTGTGTGACGATCACAGTACAACCGATCGTAGTATAGGAATTTTACTTCCTACTCTGTGTATGTCATCCAAATACCATGACATCACACCCTACTACCTTCTTAACAGATCCATCCCCTATTCTGATTGAAGTCAAACCCATGACTGTCACATCAAAATTAGATGATCTATCTCCGCTATAACTGCTCAAGTTTATAAATAGACATAAGCTACTTGCCCACTAAGCTTCCGCTGCTCCCACTGACTACGACAACCCTCTGGCAGAATAATATACACGTACACTTCTAAAGCTAGTTTAGAACGACGCTATACTTATCCTCCTGCCTGGTCTCATAGTCTGGAACAACAGTAGTGTCAAGTCTGGGTAGATAAGAACCTCCCTGTCACCGTCCTTGAGGCTACCGAAGTACCTCTCGGGTGTCTGAGGTTACCCACCATATCTGCGGAGTGGCTAATGGAATGTCAAACCTGATTGAATATATAAGTCCTATTAAATTTTCCTTAATCGTTCGCGGTTCTGGAATCACTTCCAGTTCTACCATACTCCCACTACTGTTTTCTGAAAAAATCCATTTTACTAAAACTGTGGCGAGTTAAGAACAATATCACTATTGGTCTTCCAAATGGTAGAATATCAACCCTCGACATAGCCAGGGTCAACCCACAAACAGCCATTACAGAAACGTGCCCTGAGTTATCCAGTGTCTGGTTTTAAGCATAAGCTGGACAACTCCCCATACCTTAATATCTTTTAAGGTACGAACTATTCTATATCCAATATAGAAACTTTGGCACTAATTTAATTGGAACCATATTCAAATCATGCAGCTGTCTCCAGTGCATATCAACTTAATGGAAAGAGGCTAATCAGCATTACTCAACTTAGGAATCCATCCAATTATGAGTAACCTGAAAGAGAAACACGTTTCTCAAAACCATCACTATCATCTGAATACCAATCACAAGAATCTACATCTTCGATCTCTTTGAAGAATCCCGATACTTGTGATACCTGGTTCTCTACTTTATTCTTATACCCACAACTTCTCAAAACTTAGTCCTTGTATTTCTACGAAACACTTGTCTAAATACTAGAGAAGTTATAAGTAAACAGAACATAGTATGAGGACCTACCCCTTTGTCCTGATGGACACTGGACAACATACAATACTCTGTATAAGTCCGCTGAGTTTGAACAACTCAAATCCTGTGCGTCGTAGGTGAAAAACTGTACCCTGGCGATTTCCTCAAATATCACCAATTACAACGAATTCCGATATAATGAGGATAATCACCTAATTCCCAATAACTTACTCCCACTCATCATCTGTAAAACCATACAGATATGAGAATGAAACCTGGTAAATACATACCCTTGGAGTAAGTGTCTAATCGGGAAAACAGTTTTTCTTTAACAATGCACTGAAACATGAAAATGTTTCGTAGGGGTATCCTGGTATTCATAGCAATGCCTCTTCCATAATCCAATTCATGACTTCAACCGTATATTTTATTGCCATCTCTCCAAACCCCTTTATTTGTCATTAGTCGTTACCTTCTGTACACCATTGTTAGGCTAAATGGTTTTCTTCCTTCCCTACCGTTCGGCACCAGCCTATGGTTTGGAAGAAGACTATCCAGTAAGCATAATAGGTGTACCCTCCTAAACCAAGGAGTACTCGTATCTTGAGAGAAGGTGATGATAAAAGACAACTGAATAATACCTTATTCTTTTAAAGGTGAAATAGGAGTGGCGATGAAGTACGCGGTTTCGGTCGTAAATGATATCAGTCGCAATTTACTTTGCCCTCTTTCTAATCCCTTTATTTTGTCTTTACATATTACCTTCTGCACACCCTACTTAGGCTAATTGGTTTTCTTCATTCCCTACCTTTTGGCACCTGCCTATGGTTTGGAATAAGACTATCCAATAAGCGTAATAGGTGTACTCTCCTAAACCAAGGAGCTCTCGCAACCTGAGAGAAGGTGATAATAAAAGACAACTGAATAAACTAATTCTGTTTCTCCTGAACCTGGATCCATCCTCGAAGAAGTCCCTTCGAGTTCGTATATAACCATACGATGGATCTATCCAATGGAAGTGGATATCCGTAGTAATACGGGTATTCTGAGAAATGCAAAGGGTAAAAGAAGGAGTGGCAATGTCTTATGCAACATAGACAATCCAAAAGCCAGTATTTTAAGAAGGTTCGGTCAACCTGGTCACTGAGTCATAGTCTAGGGTCGGTCAAAGGTCGCTGCCAAAGAGAGAGAGAGAGAAAAGAAACACTCTGCGTGCACTCTAACCTAGATCAGAATGGTCATAACTTTATCTAATCCGGAAACCTCCCACTGTCCTGTCAAATTCTCCTCCAAACCTAAAGTAGAATCAATCGGGATCACCCGAAGAGTAAACCAACTCATCAGTGGGAATCGGGATCCAACTCTCATCGCATGATAACGTGATGGAATGCATCCACGTTACTCATACTCCAGAAGGTATGCGCATACTTGGCAAGTTTCAGTTTCTTTAGAAACTCCCGATATCAATTTTGCCCCATGCTCTTATAACCTTGGCGTTGGTCAAAATGTCATAAGTCACATGCCAAGTTCTACCCATCACTATCTTGTCAATTTGAACCCACCCGCACATGCCCTTGACGTTGGCCAAAATGGCAGAACGACTGTCCCAAACCAACTCATCTATCTATGCAACAATTGAATACCCAGCAGCTACCAAACACTATGCCTTGGCGTTGGTCAAAATACATAGCTTGAATACTACTGAATACCCAAAAGAAGTGACGGAGGGCTACGGCTGGTTTTTGGCGAAAAACCTTTAGCGTAGTGAACTTGATATCGCTAAAGGAACCTGATAGCTTTTTAAAATATAGTGGCGAAAACCTTTTGCTAAAGAGGTCACTCCCAGTGAAGGGATCTCGGCTCTTTCCTCGTGGAATGAGGTGCAGGATATTCCACTGAATACCGCTATGCAAAGCAACTTGTAATCGACTATAGTGAAGTTATTACCCTGACGCAAACTTCTGCCCAAGGGGTCAGTCCCGGTGAAGGGATATCGGCCCTTGCCCCGTTGAATGAGGTGCAGGATATTCCACTGAATACCGCTATGCAAAACAAAAGGAAACGTCTTTGCAATAACACTTTTTAAATTTGTTCCAATAACTAAAACAGGTTTGTTTAACTTTTTGCATTGATCAGAATCAACGCAGTCCCATCAATCAATCACACCAGAAAAGAACGAAAATAAAATGTACGTATATGCCATCCGCATTCGTCACTGGGTCCCGTCATCACCCGTTAGGTTACTTAACTAACGACAGAGCGGGGACTGGACTAGCGCGGGTGTAAAACATATACAACATCTAATAGTATATAAACCAATATACATAATCGCTCCAGGCGTGATAATATGCAACATTACAGAAAAGTAATAAGCATCAGAGAACAATACAGATAATCTAGGATCCCGAGTTTCACAGAGCCGCTGCTGAAACCCGACGTTCCCCTGTCGTGTGGATAGCCTGTGCAATGAAACCTAGACCCCTACGGGTGCGGCAAGTTACCCGCCAAAACCTGAAGCGAGGTAGTCCCCACAGCATAGTGAATGGAACACCCGGCACTTCACGGAATCCGGTAAATTGAGCACCCCTCCTTGAGTCAACCTGTACCCCCTACGAGTGCGGCGAATAGTCTGCCAATTTTAGAGTGGGGCCCCTCTGCCTCTCAAAGCCATGAGATGCGGACCCGTTGCCCTCCAGAACCCGGCTATCCGTGCACTCCGTCTCAGGGCAAAACCTAGTACAGTAATGAAAAATAGTACAACAGGTACATCGACCGCAACCTGGTCGTGCCCCAAAAGAATATTATACAACAGGCAGTGACGGCAGTCCACATGTTGGACGCTCGCCCCGCAATATCAAATGTACAAATAAACTCAAACTGCACTACCATTGCACACTGCTATCCACCACGACAAATCCGCAACATCGCAGCACAACACAGAACATCAACGCGAATGTCACGTTCGCAAACCCGTCTAAAAGAACTATAGCAATCAGACGCGGTTTACCGATCAAATGACATTCCCGGTCGGAGATATAATGTAAGCACTGTAAACTAACGTGTTTAAATTTCGATCGACCAAATATCAAAAAATGGGCCCCACGACTTACTGGTGAACAGTAACAAAACCTGGGCCCAAAATATATATACCAAAAACCCCAATTTCCAACATGGAATGTACTGTAGAAAACTGAGTGAGTGATCCCATTTTCCTGCGGCGGATCCGCGGCAAAACCCTAGCTGAAGCGGCGGATCCGCGGCGGAACAGTGGAATTACTTCCTCGAATTTCTACAGTATTCCTAAAAAACCCTGCACAGTTTTCTGAGATGTGTGAAATATTTTTAGGACACCGTTTAAAATCAACAGAAACCGTCAAGATGAAAAATTGTGATTTTTGATTTCCGGATCGATCGATGTTTTAAACGCGTTAGTACAAGTTAGAATAGCAAAATGGTGAGGCTCTGATACCACTGTAAGTCTACGCTAGCGCCCCGGCCGTCTACAGACGCCAAATGCGGAACAAAAACTTTTAAACTGGCGCTATCGTATACTTTAACCCGGATCTGCCATTATTGCTAAACTAACAAACTGTAAAGAGTGTAGAAAGGTTATACCGAACGATCCGAGTCCTTCGTTCTTTAACCATCATCCCACGCTCCGTTGCGGCTGCTCCGATCTCTTCGATCTCCGATCTGCTCGTCCAGGTGGCACCACATCACTGATTCTTTAAACGGGCTCCCGCCTCTGACTCGAGGCAACTCGGTCGTCAAGTTTGCTAAAAGAGACGACCAAGATTGATGTAGAGAATGAGTAGATGACTTTGTCTCGTTCCGTCCAAAACTGTGGACGGACGGTTAATGAAGTTGCCGAGGGAATTGGGTGATGGAATGAAATGAACTGTAAAATTCCATGCACCCCAAATACTATCATAATCTTTTCACAAATGAATCAAGTGTGTGAGTGTGAGGAGAGAGAGGGGGCCGGCCACTTATAGGAGTGGGGGGGTGACCGTAGGAGAGGGGAGAGTAACCATAGGATAAATATCATAATGTGAACACAAAATAATATCTTTAGCTAAACAAGAAATGGTTAAAATCAAAGCATGAGTCACAAGACACCTCACCAAATTCTAGAACCTTCTAGAACCTTCTAGAAGCATGACTCACCCTCATCCAAGAAAAGATAAATCCGTCTTTAACCGAATGTTAAAAGACGGCTGATAGAAAACTGGAAACTGGCAACTTCCAAAAGTGATCCTGAAACGAATTTCAGGACAACCCCGAAACTGTATAAATATACCCGCATTTGTATTACGACCGAATACAAATGCAACTGAGACAAAGATATTATACCTACTCAATATAATACTCGGATCCGGCTTAAACCAAAGCCGACCAGTATTATCTGCCCGAAAAATAACACGTGCGTAAACGCACGTGCATTTTCCGAACCCTGCCATAAAACCATACGGCCTCTACAACGTTTCGCCCGAACTTGGGAAACTGTCTATGGGGGACTCTAATGACTCGTCAGTACCTTGGCAGTGGGTTTAACCACAAACCGTCAGCGGCACTAGCTATGCATAACGGCTGCCCATGGACTGACCTCAAGGGAGGCCGATGAGCGCACTCAAGGGTGGCCGATGAGTGAACTCATCCAGAAACCCTACTGAGCCTAACAGTGACAATGTATATACAGTCCGGTCCGTTCGTCAATGAGTATCGCATATCCGCCTAGGGGGCTAGTAACGTCAGACCCCCAAAAGCAGTATAAGTCGTGTCGGAGTGTAGCCCAATCACACCCTGAGATACTACTGGAGTACCTACCAGTAAATCTCCTGCCATGGCCATGGACTTTGTGTAATGGCTCTCCTAGACACAGCACGACCTCGCCCCCAATACCGGGAGAGACGAATCCCCTGCCGATCCGCTCACGTGCCTCCATATGGCTCGGGACTGTACCCAAAAGCTACCTGTTTGCACGACTCCTTTGAGCCGTGGTAGGGTAGAAATCAAAGCACAGTGGGAACTCACACGAGACAAATGACGACCTCAGGTCGATGAACTAACCTGTACACATGTCACCTGGGAACTGCTATCTGACGATAGGTATAGTACTAACTAGCAGATTCCCGGCGAGTCCTGTCCGGTGTACTCATAACCCAATGAGCACCTGTATACATCTTAGGTGATCCAACTGACACCAGTGGCTTGTGAGACCGGCCACCGCCCCTCGTCGGGGTCTCGACTGTATACACTAGCCTACTCCGGAGTATCGATGCCCTGTCTCGAAACTCCCACGACTAGGGACCACAATTAAGGATATGCATATAAACTACCCAACTCTCACGTATATGATCGCCATCATACTGTTGGTAGTAAAGCAAGATCCTAAGGGCTCTATCAAAGTGTAACATGCAATCAGTCACCTGAACATGTACACGACTGATAAAGGCAAACCAGATAGCATACTATCATTTCGAGTAAGACTGTCCTACCGGGATAGGTCCTCCGCAATCATTGCAATCACGTACCTGCGATCCAATAATTGACTGTGAGGGCACTATCTCCAACAGTCCTCGAGTCATGAGTGCGGATCTATCATCAAGATAAAGCTCGTACGGTAAATCATCGCACGGCATCCCAATAGCTGGGTACGGGTCAATATCACATTCATCTCATCAATTATCTGGTGTCCTTATCGTCATATCACATAATCTAGGGTACTGATCTACGTCTAGTACAATCGATACCATCTATATAAATATGAATGCGTGTGTGAAACACACGTCCAAAGGTCCGCTAAAAATCTCATGTCGTATCCCAAATACGAATCACATCATATCACCGATCTCATGGTACTATGCCCAATCTCATCGACTCATCTCCAAATATCGTCTACAATCCTCATCATCTAGGTATAACCATAACAGATAAGCATGTGTGTGCATATGGGTGTAAACCTATTCTAGGGTTCGTAACTAGGAACTATACTAGTTTACAACTAAACCCTATTCTATCCATAGTACACCTAATCTCATCTCAATTATCCATATCGCACCTAATACTATCAAACACATATATAGTATAAATATAGTATACTAAACCTCGAACTGCGGGGGTGCTATACGCCATCCACCCGGCTTCCCCCGTAGATATAATCTACTCACCTTGTATCCTGCGTGTCGGTGTCGATGTCGCCTTCGTCTTCTTCATCGTATGGAATCCACATGATGGTACCTACATAGATAACATAATTGGAACGCGTATTAAAATCACATCGGGAATACCCAAAATGACACGCTAATGCCTATAGGTTAGAACCTATAGACCACGCTTTCAAAACCATCAAACGACCCTCGATCTCGTCGTACAAACGTCAAGTGATCGAGGTAAAACACAATACGCAAATCCAGAATTTAAAATACGAAAAACAAAACACAAATCCAAAACAGCAACTACAAAAAAAGGGTCTCAGATTTCACCCTAGGTCAAATTGGAAAAATTTGCATATGCCAGGGGTCTATTTAACAGATTAGGGGAGTACAGAACAAACACGAATGAAATAGGACCAGGTCTGGCCGTAATTTGCGGCCAAACAGAATAAATCTGCGGCCAAGTTGGGAAGATAGGGGCTAAGGTTTTGGTGGTAGTTTCCTGGGTGCCTGCATATATCACTGTCCAAGCAAAAAAATTTCAGAGTCTTCTAATGATAGCAGATTTCAATTTACTCTCACAGATTCCAGAATCCGATATCGGTTCAAATCTAACATGGGGGTAAAAGTAATGCAAATACTAAGCTAATGGTTCAGAAATTGCCTCCTTTGGCAACTCAAGAATTTTCTTGAGTTGCTCAAAGTCCTCAAAATCTTCTCTTTCTTGGTCCAATGTGCTTCTCTTGAGCTTGTGCATCTTTTTTGTGAAAAGGAGATAGGGTCTTGGAGTGTTTATTGAGGTGATTTGAGGAGGGTTGAAGAGGGTGGAGGGGGAGGCAGCAGCAGCGGTAAGTAAAGAGAGGGGAGAGGATAATGGTGAAGAGAGATGAATTGCAAAGAGAATGGTCAAAGTCAAGTAACCCCCTCACCTTTCTCTCTCATCCATACCCTTATATTTTAATCTTTCCTTTTTCTTTTTCTTTTCTAATTCCCTTCTCACAACAATAGTAACCCCAAAATAACAAGCCATGTACCCAAAATATGTAGGAAAATGCAACAAGTGTAGAAAAAAAAAACTGTGCATGTTTTGCACAAAATACGCTTAAAGCGCGATTAGCGATTTTTAATCGCGATTAGCACTAAAATAGTGTCAAACTAATCATAAAAACTTAAAATTTGCATAATTCACATAAAACATCCTCTTTTTAGTAATTTCTATAATTTTTCAAATTTTTCCCAATTTATCGGTATTTAATTATACCGAAATATTAAAATATTCATTAAAATTAATATTAAATTATAAAAATTCCCAAAAATAATATTTTATTTTTCTGAAATGTTACACTTGCATTTCAACAGGAACACATGTCCATATCTTGAGAGATCGTCAGTGAATGTAATGAAATATGAGGAACCATTCCTGGCATGTGTAGATATGGGACCGCATACATCACTATGTATCAGTCCTAAGAGTTCCGTAACTCTTTCTCAGTGTCCACTAAACGGAGTTTTGGTCATCTTTCTTTTGAGACATGAATGGCAAGTTTCATAAGATGATAATTCGAACGGATCCAAATATCCATCCTTATGCAACTTAGTCAGTCGTGTCACATTGATATGACCAAGTCTACAATGCCACAAGGAGGATTCGTTCATTTCTGAACTCTTCCTCTTGTGAGTGTTTTGTATATTAAGAACTGTGGTTTGATTTAGAATGTATATTCCATTATGTAACGAGCCTAATCCAATCAACTTTTGATTTAGAAAGATATTCATAACATCATCATGTATTACAAAATTATATCCTTCTTTACTTAATAAAGAAACTGATATAAGATTGCATATCAGGTTCGGTATGTAATAGCATTTGTTCAGAATCAATGTATTACCATTTGGTAATACAAGGTAATATTCGCCAACTGCTCTGGCTGCAACATTTGCACCATTCCCTACTCTTACGGAATGATCACCTATTCCCAGTCCTCTATCTTTTCTTAGCCCATGCATCATATTTCATATATGGGATCCTGATCCGGTATATAATGCCTGGGACGAAGAGTGAACTGAGAAACAGTTCTCGATAAAAAACACACCCGAAGAAGATGCATCATTATGCTTATTCTTCGTTTGGGCGGCGTGTGAATCCGGATATTTCCCTATTTCCTGTTCAGTCTTATAACAATTATAAGAAAAAACGGAACCAACGTTCCCCTGCTCAGTATAATAAGTGGGTTCGGTCAATATATCCATATTATTATCTTGATTAAGGCCTGACATGGTCGCTACCTGGAAAGAGAGAGAGAAGGAAACACTTTAGCGTATGCTCTTGTAAGATTAGATTGGTTATTATCTTATCTAATCAGGATGGCTCCCACTGTTTTGATCAAATCTTTCTTTAAAAAACCTTAAAAAGAAAAGACTAGCCGGGATTAATTACAGTCTACAACTTCGCTAACCGTTCAACCAGGCCAGTGCCGGTACTTTGAGGGAGGTTCCCCGTGCTTTCACACGGACCTAATTAAGATAAACCTCGTCTTTCCCTAGGGGTAGCCCCATTAACACCTTTCTAGACACCTAATGGGTTAGCTAATTGTAAAGTGTAAAACTCTTCCAGGAGAAACTCTTGCTCACAGCGGGTATCGGGATCCAACTATCTCATAGAAGGTATGCAATCTCATTGCAAATTTCAACACTTGAAATTTCTGATAATACTTTTACCCCTAGCGTCCTATGACCTTGACGGAGGCCAACAAACCATAGGCTGCTAGTCAAGTTCAACCCATACATTTCATGATTGAATTAAATCCACCCGCACGACCCTTGACGGAGGCCAACAAGTCGTATGACTACCCTAATCCAATCTCATCTTATGTTTGCAGATAAACACTAGTTAGCTACCGCACACTACGCCTTGACGAAGGCCAACAAACGTAGCACGAATACTAAGTAGCACTTATCTGAAATGACGGAGGGCTACGCAGGTTTTTAAGAAAACCATGAGCGTAATGAACTTGATATCATTGTAGAAACCAGTGATTTTGAAAATGAGTGTTTTTTAGGCTTTTACTAGTTTCGCTAAAGAGGTCACTCCCGGTGAAGGGATCTCGGCTCTTTCCTTATCGAATAAGGTGCTGGATATTCTACAAGGAATACCGCTATGCAAAGCAAAAACTATAGAAGCAATCAAAAACAAAACCGAGTGAGTTGTATCATCTGCTAGTTTCACTAAAGAGGTCACTCTCGGTGAAGGGATCTCGGCTCTTTCCTTATCGAATAAGGTGCTGGATATTCTACAAGGAATATCGTTATGTGATTTGGAGAGATTTTAACTATCAAAAATATATGTTACCGCAATCAAGAACGGCGTCGCTTGGTAGCTAGCCGGTGAATACGGGTCGATCCATAGGGATGGTGTTAATTTCCTAAATGTTCTTACGAGCTAATTCCAAAGGGTGTTGGATCTTTTATCACAAAAACTAAATTGAGTTATACTAGGATTAAGAAACTTGCTAGGATTAGGTTTAGGTGAAGTTTGGTAAAATAAAGATCTACACCTCTTTCAATGCCCTAAATTAGATATCTTTTTAGGAGTTATGGTAATTATTATTAAAGGGGATTAGGATGATCGGGAAGAAACTATGTTTCTTCCTCTAGATCCTTGTCCGTCCTTTCTTAATAATTACCCTAACCTTCATGGAAGACATGCATATCCGGTCTTTTATACTACGGTATCACCGTTACCTCGTGGGTAAGGTGCCGTAGGGAGCGGAATATGTATGCATGCAAGAAGTCCTAATTTTTACAAATGATTGGGCACGAAAGAGATGAGAGATCTTCATCTCTCAAACTCTTCCCTATTCCTAACCCTAACAAGCGAGGAAACTACTCGCTCATTAAGGGTTCTATTAAAAACATGATTTTTATTTTGTTTTTAGATCTAAGAGATTAATTACCTACTACAGATTAAGAAATTCTAAACTAGATTAAACTAAGGCAAAAGAATAATTTATCTAGGGCAAGAATTAAAACTAGAGCTAAGGCAGAAATTAAAAGAAACTTACAAAATGATGCTCTCAAATATTCAAAGGAATCTGAATTTTATTCATAAAAAGAGGCATAACCTAATAAAAGAATTAGGGTCTCTATTTATAGAGAATAGAAACCCTAGGTTTACAATCGCCGCATATCTGCTTTTACAAAAATACCCCCTAAGAAAAAGACCTAGTCAACGCCCGCCAGCACCGACACATTTCTGCGCCGACACGGGTTCTTGATGGCCGCGGATCCGCGGCCGTATAGGGAGCTTGATGCTTCATTTTTCTTGGGGTTGTTTCTGCTGCATTTGGATACTTGTTTCTTCAGAACTTTCTTCAGAATATCTTCTGGTTCTCTTCCAGAACTTTCCAGTGAACATTGTAGTGGACTTTTGTCGTTGCTTCGTGACAAAGTCTTGAACATTGCACTGTCTTGTACTATGTGAACTGATCTTCGTGTAGGCTTGATCAAGATTCCAACATTTATTGGTCGTAGTCTTACTTTTGTATCGTCTTTTGTCTTTTTCACTGTTTTTGTCCCGAGAATCTGTAACCTGCAACTATGTAGCAGACATGGGTCAAAAGCACATGTTTATTTGTAAAATGACTAGGACTGGGGAATATAATAATACAATTTTATGATATGAACAAATACCCCCAAACTTATCTTTTACTCGTCCTCGAGCAAACCTAATTTTTATTCTCAACAAAAACCTAAGCTCACTTTCGCAGGGAAACGCGATTGCACTGAGCTCGTGCAACAAGCCGTTAAACCTCTAGGTGTCCCTAGTAGGAGGAGTGTTGTCTCCTGAGGGTTTTCAGCGGATACTACCCACAAAATCCTATCAATTTAGGCCCATTGACTTTTATTCTCCAATTAGGTTTTCTAACAAGAAACTCTATTATCTTCGACTCATAAATTATCCACTCATATTCTTCACGCTTCCTTATCATTCAACTTAAGATTATATATATTCTGTAGACTTACTTAGCTTTCGGCATCTCTTAAGTTTTCCTTCTAGGGTTCTATCTCAACTTAGGAATTTTTATCATCTCTACTAAAGATACAAGTCCTATTCTTCATTCCTATCTCTTATCTAAACCCCAATCACATACCCCTACGTGTGTGTATAAATCACCCCCACACTTGGAAATTCAAATCAAGCAATCATACTCTTGTCCGTTGTCCAAAGAACTTCTTAATTAGTGAATTTTTAGATGAATTTCGCTCACACATCCTTCATGCGATCGTTAATACTTCTTGAGGTACCAACAACCGATTACAAGATGTATTTACACATTTAAGCGTAATTCCTAGTCTTGCAACACCTAAGGCTTTAGCAGTGACTCCCAAACCAGTTGGTCTAAGGCACTAGGTGATGAAGCACCCTCGCTAAATATTTTTTCTATTTTTGCTGCCTTAAGTAATCACAAAAACCAGTGTTCATTTTTTTTTATTATCTCTTTATTCACACTTGTATATTTTTTTTATTTTCTTCGTACTAAGGACTTTAGACAAGAGCATTTCAAGGTCTCCTCTACTATTCCAAGTTTCAAGGTTCGTGTTTGTGCAAATTGTAGAGTATACATTTTCAGAATCTAGACTTAAGCTTAGGAATTATTTTTCAAACTTATACTTTAATAAAAATAACAATACTTTTCCTTTGTTTTGACTTAGCCCAAGAAGTGAACTCAAAATTTGCCTATTTCTAAATAAACTACAAAGACATATACTTTCTACCGTTAAACTTTAAGGAAGGTTATTTTTAGGGTTTTTAATTTACTAAGTCTAAGATCTAGTTGTTCCTAGCTAGTTAACCTACTTGTCAAACTCAAGTCAATTATGGCCAAAATTGAATACTTAAATTTTTATAATTTTTTTAAAATTTTCATTTTTTTATGGGTTTTAAAATAAATATGCAAATGCAAAAAATGTATATATGAATACGAAGGAAGAAGGCTTACCGAGCATACCCCCAAACTTAAACTTGACAGTGTTCTCACTGTCATGCTACACCAAAAGGGTCAAGATGTCGGCACTCCCCTGTTTATTTATTTATAATTTTTTTTTATTTATTGTTAAAAGAAAAACAAATATATATATATATACACACACACACAACAAGGTTCTCCCCAAACTAAACAAGGCCTTACACAAGCCAAAGGTTAGCACCAACCATTCAAAAATCTTATCGTGGTAATGGTGGGGTTGGTGAAAGAATGGAGTGGAAAGAAAAGAAATGAGAAGCACACGAGACCGTGTGGAGATAGAAGCGGTATACGGTCTCAGTGGAGGAGGAGAATGGCGGAAAAGAGAAAGAAGTGTGGTACGATCTTCAGGGTGTAAATCGAGTGAATAAATTAGCGCAATTTGTGATGACCGTTGTGTTAAAAGCGATTGTGCTAATCTATCAACCCGTCGAGAAATGGGGTCAAATCCCTCAAGATTCGCAAGAAAACATGGGTACGTCGAACTTGGTAAACCATCCATTGGAAATGGAAACGCGACGGAGTCTTGCGTGGTCGAAACGATAGGAAGGACGAAAAGGAGTGATTTAGGGATAGTCTTAATCTCACCTAAGTAATCTGTCTCGAACTTGAAGGATTCCATTAATGGTTCAAAATGACTGTAAGCGACCGAGTCCGATGGTTCAACTAACTCATCTGAAAATGTAAAGGACTCAAACTCGGGAGGTAAGTTTTCAACATCGTCCGAAAAAGTGAAACACTCGTAATCGTTATCGTCTGTGAGAACTGTGTTAGATTCAAAGAGAAATTTTTCAAGCTCACAGTCTTCAAGCGTGATCTTTTGCGTGGTCGGAACGATGGAAAGGAGGGAGGGTAATTTAGTTAAAGGTTCAAGAGGATGAATTGGAAAATCCGACACATCAAACAAAAATGGTTCATCCTCAATATTATCCTCAATACTCTCCTCAATACTATCCTCATAATTCTCCTCAAAATTTAGTCCATCCATGCCATTATCATCAAAATCAAGACGCATATGAAGTTCGGGAGAAAAATTTAATGAATCGGGATGATGAATTGGGGATAAAATTTCAATCAAATTTACGGGTTCATCATCCAAAATATTCCCGGCGTCTATATCCTCAATCAAGTGAAAATCAATTTTTTCGGACACCTCATCAAAAGCATGGATGTTTATCAATTCAGGTTCTAGATTGGAGGTGTAGAGATCAAAGGGATTGGTGATGGTTTCACTCGAAAGGGACCCTTCATAATCTGGCAAATCAAGCACTACAAAGTCGCACAACTCATTTTTATCCTTAACTGTTGAATCATTTGGGACAATCGATGGAAAACCGGAGTTGTGGGCTTCAATTGGGTATGGGTAGCTTTGATTTGGAACGGTGTAGAACTCACTCTCTCCTCTCAAATTCTCACTCTGTCCAACCGCCTCCTCATACATTGGAATTTATGGAGCTAGTTGGAAACTAGCTACCGGTTCACTAGGTTGCATAAGGGCGGCCATGGACGCATCCACATTCCTTATCATTTTGTTTGTTGCTAAAATATAAGCTTCCAACGACTGTTCCAAACTAGACATGGGTTGTGAAGGGGTTTCGGTAAAAGATTCGAAATTGTTTGGATACGTGAAACTCCCAAATGGTTGTGTCGAAACAGTGTCGAGAGAAGGTGTGAAAGTTGGGTAGGACTGGTAGGAATTGGATGGTTGGACAGGAGTAGGATCAACATTTGTATAAAAAGGTGACTGGACTTGTTGATCCCTATAACTGGATGTGTGGAGAGGAGTGAAAGATTGGCTACGAGATTGTTCAATATGCTCAGCAATAGACATGGGTCTAGGAGTTACAACAGGACTCGAAAAAGTGGTATCAACGTACGAAGGTGGTGAAGGTTGAAATGGTTGATACAAAGTGGATTGCAAAGTCGAACTGTTTCTCCTAGACGCTTCTATTCGATCTTTCAAAGAAATTTTGGGCATAGAGGGATCGTCTTTAAATCGACCGAAACAATTGACGTATGAGGCAAAGTTCGGCAAGAGATTTATGAGGTGGGGTACCCATGATGTAAGAAGGAGAAGAGAAAGAAGGTTGGGGTGCATGGATTTCTTAGCGACAGAAGTTGCAAGTCTTTTTATAAAAATTTTCCTTTTTTTTATTTGTAACTTTTTGCAAAAAAGATTTTCGATAAAGGGCTTAGACACACTTTCAATCAACTACAAATGCACAATCAGGCCTAGATCTAGGGTCACCTAGGTCAGCTAGACAGCTCCTAACTGTTCCAAAAGGCTAGAAATAGGACCTCAAACCGCCTCTTCACCGCCAATTGCGGCCAGGTAAGTGCCAGGTGAGTGGGAGGCTCCCCACTACAAGTAGTGGTCCTAATTAAGTAACCACTCGCCTTAGACACACTTGCCTAGACACCGCAAAGTCAGGTTAGGATTAACGGCCGATGCCTACAACTAGTCCTCTGTTCTATTGAGAGCGACGTCCTTAGGGATGAGTCTAGTATTTTTTAATTAAAAATGGTCAATGCAAAATGCCTTATGTGATTTCTAGGATCCTGGGAAGAGTGATGAAATCCCCACCCAATCTGGATTGGTCTCAAGCCCCTTAAAGTCCGATTAAAAATATGCAAAACAGTAACAACCACTTGCAATCAATTTTTTTTATTTAAGCGCGGCGCAAAGAATCCTGCACAAGATTTGTTATTGGAAGGAGAAAGATTTTTTAAGCGCAAAGAATCCTGCAGGAGATTTTACAAAAGATATATCGGGATTTGCAGAGGAGAAGATCAGAAAGATTACAGCGCTTTTTCCAGAGGCTAACGTCACCTACGCGCGGCGCTTCCGCGGCCAGAAGCGACTTTCAGCGGCGGTTCCGCGGTTAAAAAGGCAGCGCGGTTCCTGAGAATTTTTTTTACGCGATGACTAGACCAGGCCGCCGCGGTTTAGCGGTCGAAAGGTGGTTCACGCGGCGGAAGGGCGGCCGTCTAGGCAGTTCAGTTCTCCAAATCTTTTCGGTTGCTCTGTTGTTCAAATCCTCTGCTGTTCAGATCTTTCGTTTACTGTTTTGATCTTTGGAGATTTCCAGATCCGAACTCGATTGTAGATCCTGCAAAATTCAAACAAAAATACCCTTCACAAAATAACAAAATGATAAATTTTTTATATTTTTTAATTTTTCAGTTTTTTATGATTTTTATGATTTTATATTAACCCGAAATTGCAAAAAGAAAATAACACGCCATCCCCGGCAACGGCGTCATTTGGTTTGTATGTCAAAAATATTTCTAAACCGCAATCAAGAACGGCGTCGCTTGGTAGCTAGCCGGTGAGTACGGGTCGGTCCACAGGGATGTTGTGAATTTCCTAATCGCTCTTACGAGTTAATTCCGATGGGTGTCGGATCTTATTGATTTAATCTAAAAACTAGGTTGATTTATACTAGGATTAATCTAGATCAAAATCTTGCTAGGGTTAGGTCTAGGTTAAGTTTGGAAAGTCAATAAATCTCACCGCTTACTATACCTATATTAAGATCTATTAGGATTTATGGTAATTATTAATAGAGGGGATTAGAACCATTCGGGAAGGTGTTCCTTCCTCTAGGTTCTTGTCCTTCCTTTATCAATCCTTACCCTAACCTCCATGGAAAACACGCGCAACCGGGCCTTTATACTACGGTATCACCGCTATCTCGTGGGATAGGGTGCCGTAGGGAGCGGTGTGTGCATGTATGCATGGAGTCCTATTGATTATATTAGATGGGCAAGAAAGGGATGAGAGATCTCATCTCTCAAAAGCCTTCCCCAAAGCTAACCCTAACAAGCGAGGAGACTACTCGCTCATTAGGGAATTGAAGAACATGCTATCTATCTATCTAGGGCAAGGAATTAAAGATCTAAACTAGGGCAATTAAATAAAACTACTTACTTTACAGATGGATCTCTCCAAACATTTATACAGGGTTGTCAGATTTGAATAGATGATATGAAAAGAGGCATCGATGCTCTCCAAAAGAAATCTGAATTTTATTAATGAAAGGAGGTATAACCTAATACAAGAATTAGGGTCTCTATTTATAGAGGATAGAAGCCCTAGGTTTACAATCGCCGCATATCTGCTCTTACAAAAATACCCCCTAAGAAAAAGACCTAGTCAACGCCCGCCAGCACCGACACATTTCTGCGCCGACACGGGTTCTTGATGGCCGCGGTTCCGCGGACAAACCCTACGTTTGGCCGCGGATCCGCGGCCGTATAGGGAGCTTGATGCTTCATTTTTCTTGGGGTTGTTTCTGCTGCATTTGGGTACTTGTTTCTTCAGGACTTTCTTCAGAATATTTTCTGGTTCTCTTCCAGATCTTTCCAGTGAACATTGTAGTGGACTTTTGCAGTTGCTTCGTGACGAAGTCTTGAACCTTGCACTGCCTTGTACTATGTGAACTGATCTTCGTGTAGGCTTGATCAAGATTCCAACATTTATTGGTCGTAGTCTCACTTTTGTATCGTCTTTTGTCTTTTTCACTGTTTTTGTCCCGAGAACCTGTAACCTGCAACTATGTAGCAGACATGGGTCAAAAGCACTTGTTTATTTGTAAAATGACTAGGACTGGGGAATATAAGATATGAACACTATGCAAAGCAAAAAAAAACAAAACTAGAGCTACCCTTTTTGAAAATTTAATTCTACAATATCTTTTAGATTTATTTTCTTTTCATTAATCTCATTAATGAATTCACATCATTTATGCTTTCTAAGCATCACAGAAGAAACGAAAGCAATAATGTTTATATATATATATATATATATATATATATATAGTATAAGCATTCGTCTCACGCATATAAAATGATCACATCACAGAATATCAGCAGCAGAAGAATCACATATGAAATATTGGATATACTAGGAATTCCGTGTTTTATTTAAGCCAGTAAAAACGCGGATTCCACGGTCGCGATGAATAGCCAACCCCACATCCATAGATACCTACGAGAGCGGCAAGCAACCCTACCAATTCTATAGTTAGGAGACCCGGACTCGACTCCTCGAGTTGGTCTCCCACTGGACTCTAGAACCGGGTTATTTGTGCTCCCCACCTTGGGTCTATCCTAATGCGGAAAAGTAAATTATATACAACAGTGGTGATATCATCCTCAACCCAGAAGTTCCCCAATAAAAGAATATTACATACATTGAATTTTACATGAATGAAAATAAAAACTCTCATCTCACATAAAAAAAACCGTCTATTCATAACACGACGATCCAATATAACATATCTCAGCAACACATAACATCACATGTCATCAACGTAAGTAAATATGCGTATTCCAATTGTCGTTGATGTATAGCAACGAAACCGGCGATACACCACATATTAAACTTACGGTTAAAGAAAAGAAAATGAAAAACTATAATATTTGGAATCCACAATTACCTTAAACATCATAAACCTGAAATATCACGTATTACGGATTTCATGCCTAACTATATGAATTCCATATATTGTATCGCAATCACAGATAGCTAGGCGAAGTTAGACAATTCATCGATTCTACGAATTCCCAAAATTTCCCAGAGAGCTCAACACTTGAGCACTGTTAAACTAAACCAGAGACATACAAAAGTACCTACGGACGTACAGCTGAAGGGCCCGACCCAAGCCTCTTAAGTGGCGCCGTGGATCCGCGGCCAAAACCATGTTTTGGCCGCGGATCCGCGGTCACTTAGACAAGTTAGGGTTTCGTTCTTCAAGTGTGTTCATAGAATTCCCTGCATGATTTTCTGAGTATTTTTAACATGGAAAAATCCAACCTTTTGAAAAATTTCCAAAAAGGGGGTCCGTTTCGGGTTTTCGGGGTTCGATCGGAATTCTAACTTCATCTAGAAAACGCCTAATGCTCTAGCTTGTCTCTGATACCACTGTAAGGTTAGCTTAGCACCTTAGCAAGGTTTTGGCAAGTATCAAACATGCTATATTAAAATTTTGGGGTGCTAAACCAACCAACCAAGTAATCGAACTAGAGAATTAGGGTTAACTTTGCATGTAAACAACTTTACATCTAAGTGATAGGGATTACAACCTTTGTAGTCCGTTCCTTTGCTTCAAAAGCTCTGAGTAGTAGTCCCTTTGCTGCGATCCATAAACTCCCGAACTCTGAGAGGCTCCACAAGATGTACGAAGCATCCTTTCTTGAAGCCTTCAAAGTCTGTGATGATCTACGTCGAGGAAACACGGACTCAAGCTCACTCTTCACTAATACGGAATTAGTGAAGCTAACACACTAATCTATATAGCTAGTATAGAAAAGAATGATGAAGTAGGAATTTATCTCACTTTAATATTTAATTTCTCACTATTTTTCTTCTTGATCTTAAAATCTAGAGAGCAAAAATAAGATGAGGGAGAAGAAGATGAATGAATGAGACGAGCTTAGAAATGCAACCCTTGGTTAGTATATGTGAATACCTAACCCTTGTAGAGAGTTAACCATGGCTATGTGTCATGATTGGGTTAGAAAATATTTTAAGCAAAACAAAAAGGGTGGACTTTGTCAATGGTTATCAACAAGCTTCATGAAGCTTCCACCATGACTCATTTCCACATTTTTGAATTACTTAAGAATTTAAACCCAAACATTATATGTAGCATGGTATAATTCTGATACATCCTTGTTGTATGCATAACCTAGCATGTCACAATATTATATATCACATATATAATATTTATGTAACAAAAGAAAACAATACAATAAACATATATCACATATATGTTAAATGCATCATAAGTGAGAATAATAAATATTTAAGTGAGCATATAATACACACACACACATATATTATATATTATTTCATCGAATCAACACTTGAACCGATAACCCGGCCATATTACATATAACCGGCCGATATCACATATCATGAGAATAGAATACGGTATCATATACTCGTATCAATCTCGATCCCGCACATATTACATATGTGCTCCTACTCCGTTTTGCCTGAGCCTGGAAACCTCTATGTAAGACTCTAAAAACTTGTTAATACGCCGGCAGTAGGTGATGATCATATCAAACACCAACAAGCCGTAAGCGGTCAGCTAAACGTAATGGCCACCCGGGTATTGAGCGATCAGAAGATCAACAAGCAAGTCTGCTCTAACTCCTGTAAATCCAATCAGTAACACTAGCGTACAATCCGGTCTATTCGTCTAATATGTCGCATATCCAGTCTAGGGGTGTTAAAGGTCAGACCCCAGTAACCGATAAGTCGTGTCGATGTGAGGCTTATAATGGATCGAGAAACTACTGATAACACTTACCAGTATATCTCCATATCAGCCCTGGCCAAGGACTTCCAGTTATAGCCAATCGAATACAGCGCAACATCAACCCTCAATACCGGGAGAGACGAAACCTCTCCTATCGCTCATTGCCTCCATGTGATTCGGGACTGTACCCCAAAGCCACCCTTTTACATGTTCTTTTGAACTTGGTAAGGTGGAAATCAAAGCACAGCGGGAATCACACAAGACCCTATGCGATCTCGGGTCTACAGACTAACATGTACCAGTGTCATCAGTGAACTGCTATTTGACGATAGGTATAATACCAACAAGGAGATCTCGGCGAGTCCGTTCAGTGTACCCAGTCTCCACTGAGCACCCGTACACCATCGTTGATGTCAAAACACCAATGGATGTGGGATCATCCATTGCCCATCATATGGGTCAAGATGCGTATACGCTAGTCTACTCTGGAGTATCGATGGCATGTCTCGATACACCCTCGACTAGGAACAGTTATAGGATATACTTATGGACTACCCTGGCCCCACTAGTATGATCTTCATCATATTCCTAGTAGTCAAGTACATATCCTGAGGGCTTTATCAACATGTGATCATAAAACAGTATTTGTTAACATGTTAAGATAAAGTGCAACCAGACAGCATACTATCATGTCGAGCAAGAAAGTCCTCTCTATATATATTCAAGCATCCACTATAATATACATCATATGTACAACAATGACCTCTAAGGCATATACATAACTAACAACGGACTCGCCGAAAACTGGATAGATGGTATTATACCAATCATCAGATAGCAGTTCTCTAATGACGTGAGTGCAGATAGTCTGTCGGCCTAAGGTTGTCATTTGTTTCATGTGAGTTCCCACTGTGCTTTGATTACTACCTTACCACGGCTCTATTGAGTCATGCAAATAGGTTTTAGTTGGGTACAGTTCCAAGCCACATGGAGGAAGTGAGCGATTGTCGGGGATTCATCACTCCCGGTATAAAGAGTCGATGTCGCGCGGTATTCGATTGGCCAACACCATAAGTCCCTGGTCAGGGAGGATTGAGAATTACTGATAGGTAGATCAGTAGATTATCGGATGGTCTTGAGCGACATCGGCACGACTTGTCAGGTTATTAGGGGTTGACGTTTTCCACCCCCTAGACCCGGAATGTGATACTCTTAGACGAACGGACTGGACTGTACGGAAATTGTCACGGATAGGCTCGATAGGAGTTCAGATGAGTTTGCTCATCGGCCTTCTTTTCGACAGGTACCTTGGTAGCTGTTACGTACAGCTAGCGCCGATGACGTGCTTATGGTTAAACCTACTGCCAGCATGCTGTCGACTCATTAGAGTCCCACACAGAGGGTTTCCCTGGTTCAGGCAAATCGATGCAGAGGTCGTATGGTTTTACGTGCAAGGTTTCGATCATATACGTGTACTGGCTACACGTATTGTTCGGACGGATAATACTAGCGGGCTTAAGATTAAGCCGCATTCTAGTATTATACTATTGGATTATTTTATCTCTTGGTATTCGTATTTTTTGTAGTACGAATACCGGTATATATATACGGTGGAAGTATTCTAGTAATTTCACTAGAATGCTTCTAGAGGAAGACATCTCATTTTGTTTTAAATCTATTTATTTAAATAGATAATGAGGTGGAGGGATGAGGTGTATTGAAGCATGGTTGAAGCATGGCTACTTGATTTTTTTATTCATATGTTCAAACTATTCAAGTATGGTTGCAATATTCTATATGAAATATTGCATGCTTGATATTTTCGAAAACTTAGCCATTCTTCACAAGCTAGTTTTCATTATAAACCTGGCTTTCTCTTTCCTCCCTTGGCTCTCTTCTTCTTCCCAAAACCATAACCCTCTCATGAGTTGAGAATCCATGGTTTTGTGAGATAATACAATCCAATTAACACTCCACATTTTCTAAACTACCAAGATTAGAAAACTAAGTACTTTAGTTACCTCAAGTTTGAGATTGGAGCTTGAACTATAGACTCTCAGATGGATCGTCTTCAACATGAGGAGGCCGACAACCATGCTTGATCCCGACGGACAAGAAGATCAAGAAGAGGAAAATAAGGTCCGAAGGGCTTGGTTCATATAGGTATAATCACTTCATAGTAGATTAGTACCTATGCAAGTTTTTGTTATCTAGGACTTACGGTAGATCTTGGGATTAGTCGGTGTTGCAAGTCTTAAAAATCATTTTTGAAAATTTTGCTTCTCTACGAACCCAGTAGAGTGTGTGACACTGCCTAACACGGACTAGGGGTCTGAATCATCGCACATGGTGCGAGCTTGTCTGGAGATCCCAGGTATATCACAGGGTGATATGGCCGGGCAAGTCAATCATAGGATGATTGGACTTAGGTCTGTACGGTATAATTTTAATGGCGTATGCTCTCAAGGAGAGAATTTTATACCATAGCACGTTGTCATACGACGCGCGCTTGGATCGTGCACATAAGGAGGTTGAGAGATGTATCCCATCTCACTCACTGTGTGATCCCTTATGACGACCTCCTTCACAGAAGGACGGGCAGCCTATAAACCCTTAGCGACATTGGGTTGTCTGGGTAGGCATGTTATGAGCGTCTGCTAGTTTGGCTGCCGTTTCCTACTGCGATGAGAATATACTGCACATACGGGACAGTGTTATGAAAGCGGGTGAATAGAAAACCTAATTATTCAGAGCCGGAGGAAGATCGATTTGAATGTCACCTGATTGCATCACAAGTGCAACTCTTATTGACGCCATGCTGGAGAGGATTAAGAGTGCGATGAATCAAGAGGTATACCTAGGTGTTCAAGTACACTTCTGAGAGGGATCGAAGATACTTGGGCAGACATGTCTGATCGGATCTGGGGTATGAGATTTCATGAGCCTAACATATATTTAGTTTGTGTTGTTTTTTCTTTTATGGAGATCCTTATATCGTTCCTAACGGATCTGGATACAAGGTTACCCGCTTGCACGTTCTTAACGATCCACGCTGCACCAACATAACATGTATGAGTAAGAACAAGGAAGAGAAAGAGGAGAGTCTCGGGGAGATAATTGATTCAGGGAATCGATTGTTCAGGAAACCAACTCAGGGAGCTATGGACGGCACCCACTTGAATGTGCGAGTGGGAGTATGTTAGCTATTAGGCATGATCCGGCCCAATATCCTCCCATATGAGTGGGTACACTATATATTCATATATAGGAGGTTAAGGTTTAATATGTGAGATATATAATAACATATAGAGAGTTTTTTTAGAGAGAGAAACAAGAGAGGTATCGTCTCTTTCTTCATCCTATTCTACTATGGTTGGCTTACGGAGTGATCACGTGGGGGATTCTCGATTCTTCAAAGTGTGGGTTCCCTCCGGCCGTTGCGTTGAGGCGCAAGCGACCAGATTGTTAGTGATATATTCCCTAGAGGCCATTATTGTATAGGACATGATTGTATATTATATTTTGGGAGTTTGGGATATATATACAGATATATAATAGTCTTACTCAATATGATAATATGCTATCTGCTTTGTATCTATCTTAACATGTGTATATGTTTCTTTTAACGTATCGTTAATGCATGTTGATAGTGCCCGTAGGATCTTTGCTTGACTACCAGCGTTGTGATGGCAGTCACGCTAGTGAGGGATGGGTAGTCTATAAGCACGTCCTTAAACTTGTCCTTAGTCATAGGATTATCGAGACATAGTATCGATACTCCCGAGTAGACTAATGTATACGTTTCTTATCCTCGTCAGGAGAGATGGCCTATCCCACAGCTATTAGTATACAGTACCAAAGATAGTATACATGAGCTCATTAGGTTATGAGTTACACTGGACGGACTCATTGGGAACTGCTGGTTAGTATTATACCTATCGTCGGATAGTAGTTCTCCGGTGACATGAGTACAGGTTAGTCCGTTGACTTGACATCACTATTCGTCTCGAGTGTGTTCCCGCTGTACTTAGATTACTACCCTACCATGGCTCTAATGAGTCGTGTAAACATGTAGTAGTTGGGTGCAGTCCCGAAACACTTGGAGGAAGTAGGGGATAGAAGGGATTCGTTTCTCCTGGTATTGGGAGTTGATATCGTGCTGTGTACAGTTGGCCAATACTAAAGGTCCCTGATCAGAAGTGAGATTTATTGGTAGGTACACCAGTAGTTTCTTAGGTTGTATTGAGTTCCACACTGACACGATTTTTCACGCTATTAGGGATCTGACGTTTACCGCCCCTAGGCCCGATATGCAATACTCTTTGATGAACAGACCGGACTGTATGGAGAATGTCATCCATAGGCTCAGTAGGGTTTTCGGACGAGTTATCTTGCTGATCTTCCTTTCGACAGATACCTAGGTAGCCGTTACGTACAGCTAGTGCTACTGACGTGCTTATGGTTAAACCCACTACCAGCATATTGTCGAGTCTTTAGAGTCCCACACAGAGGGTTTCCCGGTTCAGGTGAAACGATATAGTTTACGTATTTCAGTACGCTCGGGTGTTCAATTGAACACGTGTATTTATACACGTGCTTTAATCAGACGGTTTAATAGTACTAGCAGGTTTGAAAAACAGCCAGTTTTGATGCTGGTATTATATTGCTCTCTTTTTGGTATTTGTATTTTAACACGAATACGGTATTTATATGAATACGTGTATTTGTATAAATATAGGTATTTGTGCTTTGATACAAATACATGTATTTCTTTCTAAATATTAATAAACGTATTTTGTATTTTCGATACAAATACGTTATTCGTATTTTGGTAGAAATACGGTATACGTATTTATTATAAATACTGGTTTTAGAGTATACTTGATTATATACAAATTTATATATGTGTGTGTATATGTGTACCTAGATGAGGTGGCTACACTCTCTCTCATTTCTTCTTGATGAATGAAAATGTGTGTGGGCTTGTGGTTCACCCTAGAGAGTCACTAGCCCACCCACTTCTTTATTTCTAGCATGAAGAGATAAGTGACAGAGTGTGAGGATAATTAATATGATGATAGAATTTTCTCCAGTTGCCATCTTCATCTCTCATCTTCTTCTTCCTCACTTCTCTTCTTGAGTTTTGAGAAAGTATAGAGAGCATATTGTTTTATAAACTACACCCTCTAAGCATCTTGTCCTGGCAAGACTTGATCTTTAGTTGCTTCGGTGAAGCCATCGCTTGAATCGGCATTCTCGGATGGATCGTCTTTGACGCAAGAATTTCGACTTCGAGAGCTCGCTCCATCAACCCTAATAGCTGGAGGAGTGAACCTTTTATGACCCGAAGGACCATCTACAAAGCTTGTAGTACTAACCTAGTAGTTAAATCTCTAGTTAGTATAGTTTTAGTTTAGTGTTTGGACTTGTATTCTAGGGTTTTAGTGTATTGTGCTCAAAATTTTTAAAGTTTTTGATTTCGCAAAGCAGTAGTAGTCATGGCAAGGAGCACCATACACTTACATGAATCTACAATGTGACGTGGGCGATGATAACGACCCACCAATTAGATCAGATATAGTGGTAAATTCTTATAGTAGATACATATTATTTCCGCTTCTTTGATCGTTTGTATTGTATCTAAGCATCTAAAGTGAACAATATATATGCATTTGTTATCATAATATTTTTGTTATACATGCAACTCAATAGTGAGAAAACTAGCAAACCTAAAACAGCTTCTAAATTCATACACATAATCATTTTTGAGGTTTGTTTCTCACCTTTCTATTTTGTTTTGAAAGTCAGCCCCTTGACCCGGCCATCGGCAGCACGTCCCCCCCATCTTTCTTCTTTTCTCCAAACCCCAGCTCCAAATCTCCCTCTTTCAAAATTTTGAGGTTGAGAGAGAGGACGTTCAGGATATTTTTGAACTTAACATTTGATCTACGGAACGATATTAAAATTAAAACTTATCAACTCTTTATTTTTACGATGTGGGATTACTTATTTCTTGTTGAGAAAAAATCTCAATGTGAACCAAAAGTTTTCTTGTTCAAGATAAGTCTCAATGAAATCCATGTACATTTAAATAAATCAAAATTAAAATTATATGTGTGAATGTTAGGAAGTGAAACCTAAAGGGCTTCAACGTTTTATGAGGGTGCAAACCATCTTAGCATTTGGATACACATTACTATTGAATTGTTTATGACATGAACATATATAACATATATTTAGAATTTTCAACACTCATAAATCATATCCGATATTACTTTTGAGGGGGAACATGTCCCCTCTATCTTGAGTTTGGGTCTGACTAAGATGATATCATCTAAACAACGTAATGGGTTTTCCCTGCTAAAATTGTTGCAGTTACATTTCCAATTAACAAAATAGCCTCTAGGCACTACATGTAAAAGGAGCTACACATGCGACTTGATCACACAATAACTTGTATCTTACATATTAAAGGAGCTTTTGGTTCCCTATTATCTATAAATATAACCGTTTATGTTCATATATATATCATAATATTTATGGAAAATATCTGATTTGAAATGTGTTTTTCTCTCATTCACATATCATATATGAAGTCAATAAGCAGTGAGAAGTTCAAAACTTGTGAAATAATATCATACACTCCTGAGCATGGTCTCACATAACTGAAAGATTTACTTGATCACACAGTTATATTAAATTGTTATTTATTTTTTAGCTCCCTTTTAATTTTTGACACAACGAAAAATAGAAAAGGTGTCATGGCGAAGAATATACACAAATTAAAAGCCACATTTCCAAGTTCCACCACAAACCCACCGTTGCTGGTCCCAAGTCCGGATGAGAAAGGGTGAGGGTTGTGGTAGGCTTGTGACAGCCAACGTAATACTTTGTCACATTCTATGACATGAACCATAATAAGAATATTGTTGGGGCGTCCCCTACTCAGGGACGCGCTATATCGGATCCCGAGTGTAGTGTTAAGTATGCAAGGGCTTTTAGGTCGTCGTCCAGAAACGGCGCGCTACATCGGATCCTGGGTGTAGTGACAAATAAGCAAAGGTTTCATAAGATCCGTCTAACTTCCTGGAACATAGGTTCCCTTACGGGTAGACTAATAGAATTAGTGGAGGTGATGATTAGGAGGAGAGTTGGTATTATGTGTTTGCAAGAAATTAAGTGGGTAGGTGAAAAGAGTAGAGTCATAAAGCCTTGAGGTTATAAGTTTTGGTATACGGATAGAAATAAAAATCGTAATAGGGTAGGCATAATCAAAGATAGACGGTTGTTTGAGGATGTAGTTGAGATTAAGAGAAAAGGTGATAGAATTTTACTGGTTAAGCTTTTCTAGGTGGAGAGATTCTAAATATTATTAGTGCTTATATACCACAGATAGGTCTTGATAACGCTAGTAAGCGTCTATTCTAGGAGGATTTAGACGAGATGGTGCAAATTATACCTAGTGAAGAGAAGTTATTTATTGATGGTGATCTCAATAGACATGTAGGTACTAGTCGTATTGGGTTTGATACTATCCATGGAGGTTTTGGTTTTGGACAAAGGAATGAAGTAGGTGGCTCGATTCTAGATTTTGCCTTATCTTATGACTTGATCTTAGTGAACACCTGGTTTAGGAAAAGAGAGTCCCACCTTATCACTTTTAGGAGCGGATCAAATGCTATTCAAATAGATTTTTTTCTGACGAGAAGAATAGATAGAGATTGTTGTATCGACTGTAAGGTAGTACCAGGTGAGAGTGTAATCACTCAACTTAGACTTTTAGTTCTACATTTTCGATTTAGAAGAGAGCCTAGGAAGATTAGAGGTAAGGTAGAGCCTAGAATTAAATGGTGGCGATTGAAAGCAGGTAACCAAAAGGCTTTTATAGATCGTGTAGTCCAAGAAGCGGATTGGCAGTCGGAAGATGATTCAGACAGAACATGAAACAAAATGGCTAGTTGTATCAAGAGGGTAGCTAGAGATCTACTTGGTGAGTCGAGATGTGGTGCTATACCATCTAAGAACACATCATGGTGGAATGAAGAAGTAAATGCTGCTATTAAAATTAAAAGGGATTCTTATAAAGATTTGAAGAAAAGTAGAGATTTGGAGAGATTTGAGAAGTATAAAATGGCTAAAAAGAAAGTTAAGAAAGCTGTTCGGAAAGCTAAATCTAAGGTCTACAAGAAGGTGTACAAGAAATTTGACACTAAAGAGGCTGAAAATGATATATACCAGATTGCTCGGATGCGGAAAAGGAAGACCAGAGACTTATGTGCGATGAAGTGTGTCAAAAATGAAAATCAGAAGATTTTAGTTCGAGATGAGGATATCAACAAAATGTAGAGAGATTATTTTGACAAATTGTTCGATGAGAGCTTTACTAAGAATTTGGATGGACTTGTCATTCAATTTCAAGATATAAACCGTGATTTCATGCGTAAAATAAGACTACCTGAGATTAAAGAAGTTTTGAATAGAATGAGTTTAAGAAAAGCGGTTGGTCCTGACGGGATTCCTATCGAAGTTTGGAGATGCTTAGGAGAAATAGACGCTAAATGACTGATAGATTTGTTTAATAAGATTTGGCAGACAAAAAAGATACCAAATGAATGGAAGAAAAGTATCCTTGTACCTATTTTCAAGAACAAAGGTGACATTCAAAGTTGCCCAAACTACCGTGGAATAAAACTTATGTGTCACACCATGAAATTTTGGGAGAGAGTGATTGAACATAGGATAAGGAAGGATATTAAGATAACAGAGAACCAGTTTGGGTTCATGCTTGGACGATCGACGACAGAGGCTACTCATTTTCTTCGTCAACTTGTCGAGCATTTTCGAGAGAGGAGAAGAGATTTGCATATGATATTTATTTATTTAAAGAAAGCGTACGACAAGGTACCTAGAGAGGTATTATGGGGGACAATGATGAAGAAGGGGGTCCCCGTCAAGTATATTGACATAATCAAGGATATGTACGATGGAGTAGTGGCAAATGTAAGAACTTGCGGCGGCCTAACGAGTGATTTTCCGATTACATTTGGTTTACATCAAGGATCTGTATTAAGTCCATTCATGTTTACTATCGTGATAGATGAGCTTACTAGAACTAGCCAAGATGAGATACCTTGGTGTATGCTATTCGCTGATGATATTGTTCTAGTAAATGAGACGAATGCAGGGGTTAATACCAAATTGGAATTATGGAGGTACATTCGAATCTCGGGGGTTCAGATTGAGCAGGTCCAAGACAGCATATATGCATTGCAAATTTCGTAAACAGAGAAAACAAAACCATATTGGTATAATATTGGAAGGGCAAAAGATATCACCGAGAGATCGGTTTAGATATCTAGGTTCCATCATCCAAAAGGATGGGGAGATCGATAGTGATGTTAATCAAAGGATCCAAGCTCGTTGGTTGAAATGGAGAAGTGCAACAGAGATTTTGTGTGATCGTAACTTTCCGTTAAAATTGAAAGGGAAGTTGTATCGGAGCGCTATTCGGCATGTCTTATTATATGGTACACAATGCTGGGCTCCTAAGAAGCATCATACATAGAATATGCACGTAGCGGAGATGCGCATGCTTCGTTGGATGTGCGGTAATACTAGAAAAGATAAGGTGCGAAATGAGGATATTCATGCTAAAATTGGTGTAGCACCTGTGGAGGAGAAGATGCGGGAAAACCGGCTAAAATGGTTTGGTCATGTGCGACGCAGCCCTATGGAAGCACCGGTTCAACGAATAGATACTCTCGATAAAGGCAATGGCAAAAGGGCAAAAGGGTGACCGAAGAAAACATGGATGGAGGTGATACGAAACGAAATGGTTGCCAAAGGTCTCAATGAAAGTATATTGTTCGATAGGAGTGAGTGGAGGCAGAGGATTCATGTGCTGGACCCGGTGTGATTCTCATGTTGGTTCATGTAGCCTACCCCATATGCTTAGGATAAAAGGCTCGGTTGTTGTTGTTGTTTCTAAGTTCCGCCACACTCAAGCATAACATAACAATTACTAATAAAAAGGCCTTAATTTTGTTAACGGTTAATGAGATCAAACAAGAATTGCAACTCCTCAGTTCAACAAAAAATTGGAATTTGAAATAAAATGATTGCTTTGCTTGAAATAGGAACAGAAAATAGGAGCTTGCAACCTTACCCGATAAAAGTAAGACTATCTTGCATGGATTCATCAATGAGGAAACATATCTAATATGTTTCAAAATTTATAAGGGATAATTCAACCATATATATTCAAAATTTGGCCAAGTGTTTTTCTAAACTAAGATTTCAAAATTAGGATTTTTGTTCAAATGTGTAAATTTATCCAAGTGTTCAACAATAATCATAGTCATACAACAAATTAAATAAATACTTAAATTAAAGTAGAGAGAGAGATGGAAGTTACTTTGCGATTGAAAGAGAGATCTACGATTCCTGCCGGATTTGAGAGACTTAGACCGGAATTGAGAGAGTTCTTTATCAATTTGAAGATTATAACATTTTGGAAGTTTTTTAGGATGATTTAAGTGTTTTTGTGAAGCTAGGGTTTTGGAAAAAGGGGGAAGACTTGAGCTCGGTTTGGGGGGAATGGTTAGGAATATGCGGGAGAGGGTTATTGCCTTCTTCTTCTTCTTATTTTTTTAATTAAAACTTTGGGACAACCTAAGCCGTCCTAAAGCATTTTGGATGACTCCGGCCGTCTCAAAATTGTTTGGGATGTTGGGGACCATCCTGACCCTGGCGTCCTTATTTTAGCCATTTTTGTTGGATATAGTACCCTCAATGCAATTATTGTAATTGCAAATAGGCGATTATAATAATTGAACGAGGACCTATACAGGTAGAACAGTCTTACTCGAGATGATAGTATGCCATCTGGTTTGTCTTTATTATTATATGTATACGTTTTGATAAAGCCCATAGTATTATTGCTTAACTGCCAGAATTATGATGGCAATCATATATGTGGGAGCTGGGTGGTTCATAAGCACATCCTTATATGTCCCTAGTCGAGAGAGTATCGAAATTGGATATCGATGCTCCGGATTTGACTAGTGTATACTTTTCGAGACCCCGACGAAGGGCAGTGGCCGGTTTCAAAAGCCATTGGTGTTGAGTCACCTAAGATAGTATGCAGATGCTCACTAGAGGTGAGTACATCGGACGGACTCGCCGGAAACTTCTAGATGGTATTATACCTATCTTCAGATGGAAGTTCTCTTGTGGCATGAGTACAAGTTGGTCTTTTGATCTGAGATTTTCATTTGTCTCGTGTGAGTTCCCACCATACTTAGATTACTACCCTACCACGGCTCAAAGGAGTCGTGCAAGCAGGTTTTAGTTGAATACAGTCCCGAACCACATGGAGGCAGTGAACAATTGTCAGGGATTCGTCTCTCCCGGTATTGGGAGTCGATATCACGCCGTGTTGGGTCAGCCATCACCAGAAATTCTTGGCCAAGATGGATGAGATTACCGATGTAGTGATTAGTTCAAAAAAGTGAGTAGTTGTGTGTTCTTAATTACCGCAATCAATAACGGTGTCGCAATAGCTAGCCGCTAGTGAGTACGGGTCGTCCACAGGAAAATGGTGAACTACTTTTCTTATTTTAAACGAGTTAATAGAAGAAAGGTGAAATTTTTATCATTTTACACTAAGAAGGTTTGAAAAGTTTATAGGAGAAGGGCTTGTAAGGTTTATAGGATTTAGTAGTTAATGGATGGAGTTTTAAAAATAATTCTTTTTATCTTTTAATTATTTAATACTAGCGGAATAGCGTTGAATGTAGATTATGGTTCTTGGAGGGAATTAGGGTTTCGCTCCACTGACCCTTGTCCTTCCATTGATCTCTATTTATCCTAAGCCATCAACATTGCAAGTATTAACTAATCTCAAATCGTGGTCGTGATTATCATGAATTGATGTCACGCCTGATAAGATGGTTAATACTTATTTTGCTAAAGTTTATAAAAATTATAACTTAAAAAGATATTAAGTGATGTTTTTCATCTATTATACTACCCTATCCTACAAACGCTGACAAGCGAGAATTTACTCGCTTATGGAGATCAACGAAGTAAAAGAAAGATGGAAGATGAATACGGAACCCATAAGAAATAACAGAATTAAAATTGCGGAATGTAAATGCAGAAAGTAGATGCGGAAAGTAAATGCGACAAATTAAAAGAAAGAACTACCTTTTATTGAATAAACTATTGAATTACAGAAGTTGCTTGCTAAAAAAGTAAATTACAACAGCTAAAAACCTAGTTTGCTTGATAGATCTAAATCGATCGATGGATAGATCGGTCGATTGATTATTCGATGGATTGGTACATAAATAGCTCTCGGTCGTTTTATAGGCTCTGGAACATGAAATCCTAGACGTCATATTGAAGTGTGTGCAAAGACGATCCAGCCCCTGAAGTTTCACATCCTATGGCCACAAAAAAACCGCTCTTCTGCCGCCTAATAGCCCCTTTAGCCGTGGATCCGCCACCCCCTGGTGGAGTTGAGTCTACAGATTCTTTGTGCCTTCTTCTCTCGATATTTGGAGATTTTTCTGATAAAAATGTTCTGAAAATATTTCTTATTCTCTGTCGTTTCAAGATTCTTCAATTTTCTCCTAGCATTAGGCAGATTTGGTTTGGTGACTCGATTTGCTGTGGATCTCCTACTTATATTTTAGACTTGAGCTGATTCATTATAATACATGTACAATATTTCAAATCAGATTGTTAGTAGTATTTGTTTTATTTGAGATAATATTCCAACCAATTAATTGATATGATATTTTAATAATATTAGTTAAGATTATTTGATATGATATAATATGCATATTTTAATAATCTCATGGATATATGCATATATTCCCCAATTATATTAATTATAAATTAAGAAACATATGACAATAATCTTTTTACAGATAAACCCGCATACGTTCTTAATTTACAAATAACACATTTTAGTAATTACCAATAATAGGGAAAATGACCGTACAAATGTGCAGTAAATATGACTGATCATGTGGTATCAGTAGTTTCTCAGTGGGTGATGAGCTTCAGACTGGCACGACTTATTGAGTTAGTAGGGATATGACGTTATCCACCCCTAGGCCCGGTATGCGATTATCTCATACGAAGAGACCGGACTTATGGAGCTTGTCACAGACAGGCTCAGTAGGGATACGGATGAGTTTGCTTGTCGGCCTTCCTTTCGCTCAATACCTGGGTAGCCGTTACATACAGCTAGTGCCGCTGACGTGCTTGTGGTTAAATCCACTGCCAGCATATTGACGAGTTTTTAGAATCCACACAGAGGGTCTTTCCAATTCAGGCAAAATGATGTAGTGGCCGTATATTGATACATGCAGGGTTCCGATTTAGTATGTGCGATAGCCACATTGACTTCAATCGGACGGATGATAATACTAGCCGGCTTAGAATTAAGCCAGATTATTAAATCAAGTTTTGATTTAATAATTTTCATATATATATTTCGATATATATATTTTACTATCATGTTCATTGTATTTTTCTATCTCTTGAGTATTCGTATTTTGATATGAATACGGGGATGTATTTGCGGGGACATATTCTTGTATTTATACAAGAATACTTCTAGAAGAAGAACAACTCATTTCTAGGATTTTCTTATAAAGAAAATATGAAATGAGGTGGAAAAGAGAAATGGTGGAGGGTATGGGCAAATAAATTATAAATTCATTTGCAAATACTATTCAAATATGGTTGTACTTTTAAAATGGAAAACTTTTTACAAAATACATGAAGCATTCTTGAATTTGTTAAGGTTTTTATTCATACCATCATTCTTGCTCTTCTCTCTTCCATGGCTCTTCCTTCTTCTTCTTAATCTTCAATACTCTCATGAGTTGAGAATCATGACGATAAAGAGAAAGAAAAATGCTAGAACACTCAAACACATCACTAAACATCCTAGATTAGCAACCTAGAATCTTTAGTCACTTCATTATGAAGTTGAAGTTTGAACATGGTTCTCTTAGGTGGATCATCTTCAGCGAAAGAGGACTGGCTTACAAGCGTGATCCGGAGCTATTGAAAGCATGCTAGAGTCCAACCCAATTTGAGCAAATGAAAACGCTACAAAAGTTGCAATTTCTATCTTATTATAGAGCTATTTTAGATGTTTGGTTTAGATTCATGGTTTCAAGTTTTTAGTGCCATGAAAATTTTTGTTTTTGGATTCCGCATTGGCCGCGGGTTAGCGGCGAGGGTACTAGGAACTTTCAATGGTATCAGAGCCACCCAAATACCATAAACTAGATAGTTACGACTTCCGAATCCCGCTGGTTTTTGCTTCGCAAAAACTGCGCTTAAACCAGTGAGCAATTCCATGTTGCATTGATATTTTGACTCCCCACGGGCCCCCGGTTTGGATCGAGAAGCAGCGGAGAGATGCGCGGGGAACCCAGGAATGTCTCGGGGGGCCTAGGATGGGCCCACACCCCCGAGACCACCCAAATGGTAGCCTTGGCGGTGGGGACCCGAAACTGCCTCAGAAAGCAGTTTCGGGTCTGCTTACCCCTTAGGCCACCTTAGGGTGGCCTACGGGGTGGGTACCCCCTTAGGTGCCTCCGGGTCAACGTTAATTTCATGCCGGGGTCCTTCACGAAGTTTCGGCTCAATCCGAGCTCATTTCGGACTCCCGGAGTGGGTTTTAGCATGGAATTTCTTGATGGTTTTTAGCACAATTGATTTTCGGTGTTTTGGAAAATTAAAGTGTTGGCTATTTTTGTGCAGTATTCAATTGTCGTAGGTTTTGTGATGGTTGCGTGTATCATAATGTTTGATATAACGTCGTCCAATTACTATATGTATCAATTAGACAGGATTGCGGAATTGATACTCACAAGTTTGCATATTCTGTGATGGATATTGCTTAGTGGTTATGGTCATGTTGGATTTGTCACGATAGATAGCCCGGAGTGTGTAGTATTAGATGTATTTCTCTATGATGTAATGTATATTCATATTGCGTGGCGAGCATCCGACATGTGGACTGCCGTCACTGTGTCTTGCATTATTCTTTAGGGCGCGTCAGGGTTGCGGACGTAATCACCGTTGTATGTTAAGTTTTTTCCATTACATGCACTAGGATTACCCCGCGGCAGAGTGCTCGAGTAGTGGGTTCTAAAGGGCAACGGGCCTCCATCTCTTGTCGTTGAGACCAGGATTCCTTACTCTAGAATTAGCGGGTTATTCTCCGCACTCATAGGGGGTATAGGATTGACCCGCAAAGGGGTGCTCAAATCACCAGATTTAGAAGTGCTAAGTAGCCCATTCACTTCGTTGATTGGGGTTGTCTCGCTTCTGCGATTGGTGGGTGGCTTGCTGCACTCATAGGGGTTTAGGTTCCGATACTAGGGGCTATCTACATGACCGGGAAAATTACATTTCATATTTGGCTCCGCTGAAATGTACTCTTCCTAAATTATCCGCATTTCCATACTATGTTTTCTTCTGCTGTGATGCATCATGCGTGAGACGAATATTTCTATATATATATATATTATATTTAGTAGACGTTATATATGTTTTGCATCCGTGCTAGTCATGTCTCCACCCTGCCGTAAGTTAAGTAACCTTACGGTGAAGACCTGGGACCTTGTGGAGAATGCGGATGGTATATATGTATGTGCATATTTTCATTTCTTTTCTGGCACGATATGATTAATTGATGGAATTGCATTAATGCTGATTAATGAAGGGAAAATAAACATAAATTATGTTGTCAGAACCAATTTTTAAAACAACTTGGTTTTCTTCAAAACCATAGTCATATTATTTTGCTTTGCATTGAGCTATTCAGTAAGGAATATCCTGCACCTCATTCTATGAGCGAAGTGCCTTGATCCCTTCATGAGGAGTTTGCTCTTAAGCAAAGGTTTATATTACTAGTTTTAAATGTGGAGCCTAAACCACTCATTTTCAAAGCTATTCGGTTCCTTCAACGATATCAAGTTCATTACGTTAAAGGTTTTTCGCCAAAAACCAACCACAGCCTTCTGTCATTTCAGATTAGTAGTATTTAGTATTCGTGCTGCGTTTGTTGACCTGGTCAAGGTGTGGTGTGCGGTAGCTAAGTGGTACTTTTCTGTGCATTGAGATGCGATTGGTTAGGACGGTCGTGCGGCCTTGTTGATCTAATCAAGGGCCCATGCGGGTGGGTTTAATTCAGTCAAGAAAATGACGGGCTGGACTTGACTAACGGTTTATGGTTTGTTGACTTAGTCAAGATCACAAGCCGTTAGGGGCAAAAACCATATCGAGAGTTTCAAATATAAGGGAAACTTGCAAAGTATGCACATACCTTATGGAGTGTGGTAATTTTGGTCGGCTTCTGTCAAGATTATCACACAATGATAGTTGGGCCCCGATTCCCACTGTTGAGTAGGTATTACTCCTCGGGTTATCCCGACTAATTCTCCTTTTAAGGTTTGAAGGAGAATTCGAGGAAACAGTGGGGACCATCCTATTTAAATAAAGTGATTAACCAATCTAATTTAGGTTAAAGTGCAAGCTGAGTATTTCTTTTCTCTCTCTGGTTTGCGACTATGACCCGTCTTAAACTAAAACTTATGAACCAAGTTAACCGAACCTTTTTACATCCGGTTTTGGACTGTCATGATTCATGATAAAGTCGCAAATATCTCTGTTACTCCTACTTTCGCTTTGCTTTTCTCCAAAACACTCCATATTACTACGGAGATCCATATTGTTTAGAAAGACCATCTCGTACAGTTACATACGAACTCGAAAAAACTTGTATCAGTTCGAGGGTGGCCACGGGTTCTGGAGAAATTGAATAAGACTATTCGGTTATCTTTTATCTTTACCTTCTATTAGGTTGTGTGTGCTCTTGGTTTTAGGAAAGTACACCTATTACGCTTATTAGATAGTCTTCTTCCAAATCTTTGGCTGGTGTCGCATGGTAGGGAAAAAAGAAAACCAATTAATCTAAGTATGGTGTACAGAATGTAAGAAATAAAAATAAATAAAGGGATTGGAGTGTGGGCGAGGAAATTTGCGGCTACTGTCATGAATCTGGAGAGTGGAAGAGGCATTACTAGGAATACCCGGCCACCCCCTCGAAACATTTTCATGTTTCAATTTTACTGTGTGGTGTTAATTGAAAACTGCTTTCCCAATTAGATTTTGACTCCAGAGTATGTATTTACCAGACTAGATTCTCACATCCGTATAGTGTTACAGATGTTGAGTAGGAGTAGAATATTGGGGATTAGGTAATTAGATCCTCAATATCAGAATTCTTTGTAATTGGTGATATTTGAGGAAATCACCAGGGTTTTGCCTAACGGCAATTTTTTTTATTTTGAATATCCGTTGTTATACACCAATTTCAAATTGATATATCTGTACGTTTATTTTATAAAGTGAGATATAACTTTTTGAAATTATGTTTATGGCATTTACCTTTATCAGTTGATGATTAGCTAAGCTGCATTCAACAACAGTGTAATTCTTCTTAACCATAACACAGTTTTTCAACCTACGACGCACAGGGTTTGAGTTATTAAACTCAGAGGACTTATATAAAGTATTGTATATTTTCTAATGTCTATTAGGACAAAGGGGTTGGTACTCGTACTATATTCCGTTTACTTATGACTTCTCTGGTTTTAGACACGTATTTCGTTAAAATACAAGGCCCAAATTTTGAGAAGTTATAAGTATAAGAATAAAGTAGAGAACCATACGTTGGAAGTATCAGGATTTTTTGAGGTGATCGAAAATGTAGATACTTTACTAGGTATTCCATCGTAAGTAATATATTTGAGAACTTACTTCTCTTTTAGGTTACTAATCCGTAGGTGCGCTCCTTGATGAGTAATGTTGCATGGCCTTCTTCCATTTAGTCGATATGCACTGGAAAAGCTGTATGATTTTTTAATCTGTTTCCAATTAAATTAGTGTCTTTATTTCTATATTGGATATAGAATGGATTTATACCTTAACAATGTTAAGGTATAAGGAGTTGTTCGGTTTATACTTAAAACCAGAATCTAGATAAACTCAAGGCACGTTTCAGTAATGGCAGTTTGTGGGTTATCCCGGGCTTTGAAGAGGGTTAACATTCTATCATTTGGAGAATCAATAGTTATATTGTTCTTGATTCGCCACCCATTTTAGTAAAATGAATTATTTTTTGGAAAACATTAGTGGGAGTATAGTAGAACTGGAAGTGATTCCAGAACCACAAACGATTACTGAAAATTTAATAAAACCTAAGAATTCAATTGGATTTGACAATCCATTAGCCACCCCGCAGATATGATGTGTAAGCTCAACCACCCGAGAGGTACTTCGGTCGCCTCAAAGATAGTAACAGTGAGGTTTTGAAGACCCAAGCTTGCCACTACTGCTGTTCTAGACTATGAGATCTGGTACGTGGATGACTATAACGTCGTTCTAAATTATCTTTAGAAGTTCAAGTGCATATGATTCTGCCAGAGGGTTGTTGTAGTCAGTTGGAGCAGCGGAAGCGTGGTAGACGGGTAGGTTATGTCTATTTATAAACTAAATCAAGTATAGCGGAGATAGATCATCTATTTTTGATATGACAGTCATAGAGTTTGATTTCATCAGAATAATAGATGGACATGTTAAGAAGGTGGTAGGGAGTGATGTCCTGACATTTGGATGACATGCTCTTGATAGGAAGTGATGTTCCTATACTACGATCGGTTTTACTATGCTTGTCACAAAGTGTTTTCTCCACATAGAATCTAGACAAAATATCAGGGATTTTGGTGAATAGATCTATGGTTTTAGATCTAGATTTGGGAAGTGTCCCAATTTGGGTACTTTGAAACTATTCTAAAGTGTTTTAGAATGGACGACTCCTGACGTGGTGGTGTACCTACAGGTGATGGAGTCACCCTCTCTAAAGAGATATCTTCTAAACTGATGAGGATAGGGATTTGCATGATTGACATATCACTTGCTCAGGCAATTAAGTCAATCATGAGATGTCAAATACTACACCAAATATTGCTTTTGCACTGGCTGTAATAAGCACATATTAATCCAATCTTGGAGAAATATTGGGAAGCAGTTATGAACAAAAGAGAATGTTCTTGGTATATGGTAACGGCAGCCTCCTGCAGGAGGCGGTTACCGGTTTAGGCTTCAAATGTGACTTGGATGATAAAGTAGCAATCAGAGTTATAGGTTTACCCTCTTTTGAGATGCAGTATGTTGGATAGTTTTCCAAGCAGGATACTGAGATGGTCATGGCGCTGGGTGATGATTACATCAGCAATGGATACAGTCTAAGAAACTTGTTGGATTTGGTGTTCATGTTATGAACAAGGTCTCATCAGATATCCAGACAAGTTGTAAGACATGTATCGCTCATTTTGGAATATAGTCATTCTCCACGAAGTTGAGATATAGAGAGATAAAGATAGAAATATTGGATCGGATCCACTCGCCGAGGCTATTTCTCGAACACGTAAGTTTCTCAAAACGAGTTTTGAGAAACTGACTAGTAGAGAAGTTGGGTATTCGGTAGCACACGAGCTGTGAGTATGCGATATCGCAATAATTAGCCTTAAGTGCAAGTGGGCGATTGTTGGATATAGTGCACTCAAGGCAATTATTGTAATTGCAAGTAGGTGATTATTATAATTGAACGAGAACATATACAGGTAGAACATTCTTATTTGAGATGATAGTATGCTATCTGGTTTGTCTTTATCATTATGTGTATACATTTTGATAAAGCCCGTAGGATTATTCCTTGAGTACCAGCATTATGATGGCGATCAAATACGTAGTAGCTAGGTGGTTCATAAACACATCCTTAAATGTCCCTAGTCGAGAGAGTATCGAGACCTGGTATTGATACTCCAGAGTAGACTAGTGTATACTTTTCGAGACCCTGACGAGGGGCAGTGGCCGGTCTCACAAGCCATTGGTGGTTAGTCACCTTAGATAGTATACAGGTACTCACTGGAGGTGAGTACACCGGACAGACTCGCCGGGAATTTCTAGATAGTATTACACCTATCGTCAAATAGAAGTTTTCTTGTGGTATGAGTACAGGTTAGTCCTTTGATTTGAAATTTTCATTTATCTCGTGTGAGTACCCATTGTATTTAGATTACTACCCTACTATGGCTCAAATAATTCATGCAAACAGGTTTTAATTGGGTACAGTCCCGAGCCATATGGAGGCAGTGAACAAATGTTAGGGATTCGTTTCTCTCGGTATTGGGAGTCAATATCGCACTGTATTGGGTCAGCCATCACCAGAAAACCTTGGCCAATATGGATGAGATTTACTAATGTGATTTCAGTAGTTTCTCACTGGATGATGAGCTTCAGACCGGCACGACTTATCGGGTGAGTAGGGGTCTGACGTTATCCACCCCTAGACCCGGTATGCGATCATCTCAGACAAAGAGACCGGACTGTACGAAGATTGTCATAGACAGACTCAGTAGGGGTACGGATGAGTTTGCTTGTCGGCCTTCCTTTCGCTCAATACCTGGATAGCCGTTACGTACAGCTAGTGCCGCTGACGTGCTTGTGGTTAAACCCACTGCCAGCGTATTGACAAGTTTTTAAAATCCCACACAGAGGGTTTTTCTAATTCAGGCAAAATGATATAGTGGCCGTATATTGATATGTGCAGGGTTCCAATTAGGTATGTGTGCTAACCACATGGACTTCAATCGGGCGAATGATAATACTAGCCGGCTTAGAATTAAGCCGGATTATTAAATCAAGTTTTGATTTAATAATTTTCATATATATATTTCGATATGTATATTCTAGTATTATGTTCATTATATTATTCTATCTCTTGGATATTCATATTTTGATACAAATACGGGCATGTATTTGCGGGGACGTATTCTTGTATTTATACAAGAATACTTCTAGAAGAAGGACAACTCGTTTCTAGAATTTTCTTTTAAAGAAAATATGAAATGAGGTGGAAAAGAGAAATGGTGGAGGGTATGAGCAAATGAATTATAAATTCATTTGCAAATACTATTCAAGCATGGTTGTGGTCTTAAAATGGAAAAATTCTTTTTACAAAATACATGAAGTATGCAAAAATTTGTTAAGGTTTTTATTCATACAACCATTCTTGCTTCTCTTTCTTCCATAGCTCCTTCTTCTTCTTCATCTTCAACAATCTTATGAGTTGAGAATCATGAAGAAAAAGAGAAAGAAAAATCCTAGAACACTCACACACAACACTAAGTATTCTAAATTAGCAACCTAGGATCTTTAGTTACTTCATTATGAAGTTGAAGCTTGAACTTGGTTTCCTTGGGTGGATCAACTTTGGAGAAGGAGGAAAGGTTTGCAAGCGCGATCCGAAATTCTTGAGAGCATGCTAGAGTCTAACTCAATTGGAGCAAATGAAGACTCTATAAAGGTTGTAATTTCTATCTTGTTATAGTGCTAGTTTAGGTGTTTGGTTTAGATTCATGGTTATAAGTTTTTAGTGCTATGAAAAATTTTGTTTTCGGATTCCGCATTGGCCACGAGTTAACAGCGATGGTACTAAGAACTTTCAAATTGTAGTACTGCATACACATTCCATATATCGGTCAGCAGACCATTTGTAAACTCAAGCATAAATTACATAAAATACATATACTCCTTAGCATTTCTACAGGCTGATAAGTTGTCAGCCAAGGTTTGTTCTTACGTCCCCTATATAAGGATTTGTATTGTACAGTGGTCAACTTTCAAGGATTCATACTGTATAATCCACACGTGAACGTTCAAGCCTTAGCATACCACACTTTAGCCAAACTATGCAAGCAGGGATTTTCACTATCCACCGAAACCTCAACCTTAGAGTGAATTTAGATACTAATGTCGGTTGTAGATGATTCCCCACTGGCAAGGGATCCGCATTCCAATCCATTGAAAACTTCACCCATAGGACACTATCAAGATGGTAGGAGTTTCCGGGAGGAGAGAGATTCACACTCTACTTCGACATGACCTGTGATAACATAATCTTCTACACTATTTCTAAAATAGAATAAAACATAAATATTTTGTCACGACCCGTAATTTGGCACATGACTGGCACATAAATTACGCAACGTCTAAAGGCGTGACATAAATCAAGTAAGCCGAAGCCCAGAAAATCTAAACTTTTTTGCGGAAAATAGTGGGGGTTCAGTTTTGAAATAAAGGTATAATGAATCAAGTTTTGTCTTTAAAGATTTGGGCAGCACCTCCCTTATATATTTTGATCCAAAAACATATATACAACAATATATAGGCATCCCCAAGCGGGAGCTAGCTTTTCGCTAACTGGCGGAATCACTATATAGACGACGCCCAACAACAAAGAATCAACCCAGAAAGAACAATAAACGAGCAAGACATCAAAACTCAAGAAGCGAACATAAACCCATCGCTCTAAGTCTCGCACAATACCCAAGTCTGACTAGGTCTACCAATATATAATTCTAGTCTCTGATTTGATTTGATGTGATTTGATGTGATGTGATGTGATGTGATGCGATGGAGTTTATCTAGATACAATAGAGTAAAACAGTACGAGAGTGGGAACGATCCAACATGTGTCCCACCTACCAAAGCAAAGAACCCTAGATGAAGTTGTGTGCCAGCGTAACCTCAACTGATCCCAAGCGGTCAAACCTACAAGAACTGTAGCACAACGGGGTGAGTTCTAACTCGTGAGTAGAAAATATCAGCAAGTAGAAATCGAATAAAACAATGATTTCCTAGGTTACTATATCCTGAAGATAATACTATGATATCTACGGTGACCACATATGCATATATGTCAACAATCTATCAATGAACTGACATATAAATAAACATCCGACATCATATGCCTGTATGCATGTGGATATCATCCACATGTCCATCTACGACATAACAATATCATGGAACCTAAGTGTCCAACACCGACACTCGAAACATCATGAAAACATATGCCTGTATATATATATGAGGATATCAACCACGTGTGTCCATCAACGACACAACTAAATCATGGAACCTGAGTGTCCAACACCGACACTCGAAACATCATGAAAACCCGTGTCCAATATCGACACGTAAATCCTCATATCTCGGGCTCCGTCAGTCCAGATCGGCCCATGGGTTCCGTCTGTCCGGATCGGCTCTCGGGCTCCGGCAGTACGGATCGGACCATATCCAACTCTCGACTCCGTTCGGTATCCTCCGGATAACCGTCAGGTCCAACTAATCACCAGTAGGTAATAGTCCTTATGCCAGGCTCATCGTCTACTGCGCGACATCCCTTTTTTTGCCCCGGGGTACCATACCGGGTCCACCATGAACCCGCAAACAGATCATTCAGCTCCTCGAATCGGATTTCTATCACACGTCTCAAAACCGAGAAAACGCATGGTGGACGCACTGAAAAATCATATCAAGAGAAACCGGTTTTTTTTTAAAATAATACATAATTTCCTTTGAAATATAACCACGGTTCTCAAATCCAGAATCTCATGAAAACGGCATCTCAATGCATATAGCCATAAAGTACGATGTATGTAACATAGAGTAGTAATATGAGCATATCGGGTATATCATGCAAGCATATAACCATAAGCTACGACGTATGCAACATAGATTAGTAATATGAGCATATCGTGTATATCATGCAAGCATATCAAGTGATAATACTGAACAATGAATGTACCTTTACTTTTAAGATTTATATCATGGTAGGGCAGTTCTGCTGTATAAATGGCACGACAATTCTACTGTATAAGTGGCATGGCAATTCTACTGTGTCAATGATATAGAAGTTACTGATTGTTCCCTGAGAAAATATCAGGAAATACCCCAATGGGGTATCACGTGCTCACACGTGACCAAGGGTCACGTGCTGACACGTGATAGGTTCCTGTGATCTCTACTCTATAGAATTAAATTCTAGTCAAACAAAAATATAACAAACAGCAAGGAAAAACATCAATGAGGCGTCACGTGCTCACACGTGACCAAGGGTCACGTGCTGACACGTGATGATTCCTCAGCTCCCTGAAAATAGAATTAAATTCTGGTCATGTGTCAACACGTGATGGGCTCCTAAGCTCTTTAATCTATAGAATTAAATTCTATTTAATAATCAAATAAAGGGATCGCGTGCCAACACGTGATAGACTTTTAAAAGCCTTCTGAATTAATAGAATTAAATTCTAATTAAGGGAAATCAAAGATCCTAACTAGGAAAATATTTCTTTAAATCTTTCCAAACAAAAAAGATGGTGCTCTGTAAAATAGAGCACCATTGGATTAAAAATCCATTAGTGATTAAAAATCACCAATTTATAGAAAGATTTTATACAAGGAAAGATTTCCCTGAAATTCACAAAGAATAACAAAAAGAATATCTTCGGATTAAAAATCCAATGGTGAATAAAATTCACTGAGTGATCTAAAAAATCATGTTAGTTAGGAAAACAACCAAAATCTTTCAATGAAAGTTTTACTAAACAAATTGATTCTTTTCTTTTCTCCTATAAATAGGAGCCAAGAAGAGAAGAGAAGGGATCTTGGAATTTTGATTTTCTGGAGAAAAACAACAACAGAGAGAAAAAAGAGAGGAGAATTTAATTCTCAAGAGAGAAAAGAAGTTCTTTTCAGAGAAAAGAAACTCTAGGTGAGAAAGGGGAAAGAGATCTAAGCTCCATAAAATAAAAGAGAATTTAATTCTCAAATTTAAGAGTTTAACCCTTCTGATTAAGAACTTAGTTCTTCCTTTGGTTGAATATCTGCAGAAGCAGATCTCCTCACAAGTTGAGAATTTAATTCTCATCGGGAAGATTTCGCCATGCAGATCCAAAACTTAGAGGGAGAATTGAGTTTAAGGAAATTAATTCCCCCAAATACATAGGAATTTAATTCCTCCAAATAAAACTAAGGTTTAACTCTATATGAGAATTTAATTCTCTCAATTTCATAGGAATTTAATTCCTCCAAATAAAACTAGGGTTTAACCCTATATGAGAATTTAATTCTCTCAATTTCATAGGAATTTTCCTCAAAATAAAATTAGGATTTAACCCTACATGAGAATTTAATTCTCCCCAAATTCATAAGAATTTAATTCCTCTAAATGAAATTAGGGTTTAACCCTACATAAGAATTCAATTCTTCCACATGCATAGGAATTTAATTCCTCTAAAACAGAATTAGGGTTTAAACCTACAGAGAATTTAATTCTTAAAACAAGAGATTTAAAGCTCTCCATGCACATAAAGAACCGGGTCACGTGGTGACACGTGGCCCCCATCCTCAATAATCAGAAAAGAAGGAACAAGACCAGGTCACGTGTTCCCACGTGACCCTTAAACAGACTCCCCAAATAAGAAGGAATTAGCCCAGAGGCAATGCCTCACGTGCTCCCACGTGACCTTCGAAACAAAGAGAACAAAGGCAAAGGCAGTACTGATTTTGGGCGCTCTCATGTGTCCTCACGTGACCCCTAATAAACACTTTAATAATCAATACATGGATATACATCACGTGCCAACACATGATGGCCAGAAGATCATAAGTGTTTAACACTTATTTGCAGATTTCAGAATAAAATAAAGGAGGTCTGGCCCCATCTCAGGCGCCTCACGTGACCCCACGTGACACCTTCCTTTCTAGTATTTAACACTATATTGAGCATTTTGTCTCCAGTGTTTAACACTGTTTTAAATACATCACGTGAGGACACGTGACCGCCAGATGTCCTCTAGTGTTTAACACTATTTTAAAACCAGCTTAGCCTAACTTAGCTAAGTTTTCCAGAGGCAAATCTCCCATTCAAATGAGCCTTAAAATCCAGAGCTATAATGTTTAATGTTCAAAGACAAAAATGTTATCAGAGACTTCAAACACTTGTTTAGCATTGCTAAATAATGAGGGGCTGAACCCAGGCAAATGTTCAATAGCCCAACAAAGGGACAACATTTCAAACTTAAATGGACTTAGCCCAAATTGGCTATAAGTCATCAATTCAGATTTAACTGAGCCAATGTGCTCATAATCTAATTAATTGATCTTAGTTCCAAATTGGACTATAGATCACCCAATGAACTTTGGTTCAAGGGTACATCTCTTCACTCCTTTGATATTTGTCGTTGTAATCCTTCAATGTCTTCAGAGAGGTGACGGGTCCTGACAACTACACATTTCACAGACTACGACGTCTTTAAACTGGATTGTGAGGTCCTTAAACTCATGAACTATGATGTCCTTAACCTCGGATTGTGGGGTCCCTTTAATCCCATGGACTATGATGTCCTTAACCTTGGATTGTAATGTCCTTAAACTAACAATCGACCGCAATGTTCCTAAACTAAACAATAGAGCTCAAATGCTCTTTTGTTGGATCTAAACGATCCCGTTAAGTAGATCTTAGTCTAAAATCAGACTAACGTATCCTTAACAAACGTTTAAGTTGATCTTAGTCTCAAATGAGACTAACGTATCTTTAAACCCAACCCCCAAACCCAAATCTAAGAAAATACGGATTTGGACTAGTCTACACCCTACGGGCGACGACATAAATTAGTCTCCGTATACAATCCACGGGAAACGAAAAACAAAACAAACACCCACGACACGAAGTGACCATCTGGAGAAGGAGAAAGTTGTTACCGCGATGCGGTAGCATAACTAACTGCAGGGGCTTGCGCCTGCAGGGAAGAGTGTCCCCACAATCAAAACCCCCTTAAATGAGGGGGAATCTGACGAAGCCTGCTACATCGGCCGCATCCGTTTAAACCTTCGATACGTAATGTCATAAATCAACTTAGCATCATCGGAGAGGTGGGCGGATAGAACCAATTAGCATCTGCCCCCAAATTCAGGCAAGACGGACCTATGCGGTCGCGTCTCTGTGTTTCGGAGGAAAACAGATTCCGGCATGCCCGGTGGGACCTTTTCCTCTTTCCGCTCCACACTTCGTGTGTTGTGTTTGCGAACGAATCGCGGTTTGATATGGTTGCCCATGGATTCGAGGTACTAAGATTTGGTGTATTGCTCAGTGCAGAAAACATAACATCAATGGCTTCTACCTGCACAAAATGCTCCAGCTGCAACTGCAACTCCCGTTCTGCCTCATCTGGAGGCGTAACTTACGGGCCCCAGGCGGCCTCCCTGTTCACGATGCCAGTGGACCAAGTAACTCAGGCCACCACTGGGCTGTTCTTTGGGACTATGATCCCACCCATGAGCTTCAATGCCCCGATGCTGCCGCAAGAAGCCCTAAAGAAGTCGGTCTTTGATCGACTTACCACTACCGCGGCCCCTCTCAATGGGTCGCCCAACTATACTGCCTCAGTTTTCGGCAGACTAGGCCAGAACGCTAACAAGCCCGCGATACCCGAAGCAGCCATCCCAAAGCGGATAGCCATCCCGGCTCAAGCGGACGAAATTATTAGAGAGGCTTCTTCTGCCAAGAAGTCGGTCTTCACAAGGCTAGCCGTTCTGGCTCCCATTTCAGGTGAAATCGTCAAGGCTGCTTCATCTTCTCGGAAGTCTGCCTTGGACAGACTGGCTATTCCCTCTCAACGGACGTCAGTCTTCAATAGGCTGATAACAGCAACTTCTGACCAACACAGGGGGCCTGAGGAAGTCACCCATACAGCTGACACAATCCCAACGGCTCGACATGCTCTTCGTCGTCACTGGCACCGAGTAAGGAAGGCTAGGGGCAGCTCCCCTTCTGGACTAACTCCGCCAGCTCCGATGGTAGAAATCAATGTTGATGTTCCAACTGGGAACAGCTTTGAACCGCTTAGGAGGGTTCGCAAGAACTCTCCGACTGCCGTGATGAAGAGATCTCCTCTACCTATGAAGATTACTACAGAAAAGAAGACGGAGCAGCCCCCTCAGCGGCTGTCCTCCAAAATTTATAAAGTCTGGCGACAGGTCCAGGAATCGGTGATTAACCAGGACTACTCTTGCCGGCCAAAGAAGCTCAAAGCTCAGCAAGAAAAGAGCCATCTCGTGGTACCACAGAAGACATCATCCATCTGGGTGCCCGCAGCAATGGCCCCCTCGACTTCAACTGCTCACAAGAGAAGGATGCCAAAGAAAGCCCCCGTGAATGCGGCAAACCACAAGGACGTCGAATCTAAATGCCCCAAGTCCGGGGGCATGGTAATACATACCGTTTATATGGCTTCCGGAAAATAAGAAAGCCGTGCTTCTACGGGTCATCGACCGCTTACCCGATCGATAACGAAAGCTCAGGAACAACGGCAGCAGAAACTTCAGGAGATGCTGACTGCAATGGCCGCACTCACTGGGCCAAAAGAAAATCCAGAGACCTCTGAGCAGCGTCGGGAACATGAAACTGATACCGAGTTCCTCCGAAGAATGCTCGAGAGGAAAGAAAAAGAGGCTGCGGAGCAGGCAGCCAATATAAAACGAATGGCTCTTTTGTTCCAAGACATGGCTGGGATGATATTACAGCCGGAACCTCCAGCTGAAAACCCCCCGATCATCATTGAAGACGACAGAGGGGAGACATCGAACCCTCCTCAGGCTCTTTTAGCAGCCAAAGAGGAGACCATTTCCAAGGCCGCTCTGGATGATTACATTGCTCGGCAAATACGAGCTCACCGGGCAAATGAAGTGGCTGGACAGATCATTAAGACTGGACGACCTTATCCAGGCTGGTATGACTAATTAAAGTATCCGCTGGGATATACGATCCCTAAATTTCATGTATATAAAGGGACGGGGAATCCACACCAGCATGTCGCTCAATTCAGAGCCTTGTGCGGCAACACCGGGGGTGATGATAAACTTCCGCTCCGCCAGTTTGTTGGTAGCTTGTCGGAGACGGCATTCGAGTGGTATTTTGAACTTCCAAACGACTCTGTTAAGACATTTGCGGAGATGGAACTGCTGTTTACGCAGAGATTCACGAGTGCTAGTGAACGCACCCCAATAACGGCATTGATCAATGCCAGGGTGAAGCCAGGTGAAATGTGGGTGCAGTACGCAATACAATGGCGAAATTTATGGTCAAAATGTGAGCAGCACATCGAGGAAGCACCGGCAGTGGGCAAGTTCGTGGGCACTCTTAACCCTCAAACAAATATTTCCCAATCCATGTTGTTCTTCAAGCCGACCACGTTCCAGGCCTTGATCGACAAACTGGCCCAAATGGACCAAATGGGTCATAGACCGTCTCCTTCAAAGCCGGAGCCGCTGAGCAAAAAGGGTAAAGGGAAAGCGACCTTCGTCGCGAATACTCAACAGCAGCCCAGTGGCCCAAAACTAACTGGTCGCCTAGACGAGAGGCGGCAATTCTATAATGAGAAGCTGAAGCGCCCTTATTCGTTTCCTCGGGACAAAACGAAGAGATTGTTCGAGCTAGCGGTGCGCAACAGGCTCATCAATCTACCGAATCCAAAACGACCGTTGCAACCTGGCGAGGCTAATAGTCCCAATTATTGCCCCTACCATCAAACGGTAAGCCATCCAATTGAAGATTGCTTCATCTTTAAAGGCTGGATCGAAGACCAATACCAACAGGGCAAGTTTCCGCTGTCCGAGAATTGGAAGGTGAACCCACCACAGCCACACGCTCCCAAGAAGACAGACACACTGGGGGCATCATGTTCTTTCATAGAAGAAGCTCCATGGGAGATCGCTCATTCAGCCAAGACTAAAAGAATGTTGAAGGATCTCCAAACATGCCCGGCGATTAGGTGGAAAAATCCACTGGAACCCGAGATCATCGAGGGAATGCTGAAACCGCACCCAACTCCAAAGATTGGTGGTGATAGCCAAAGCGCTCACATCCAGCCGTCAAAGTCTTCGAAGAAGAAGAAGAAAGCCAAGAAGCCCGTGAAGCCTGGTGACAAGCGCACGAACCTGCAAAAATATATCGACGCACTAGAAGAATATAATCAGAAGGCGCGGACTCCAGTCACACTCCAAGAATTTCTCAGCCACGTCCTTGAGGACGGAGATGATGACGATGGAGAAGACTCGTCGGATGAGTCTGAAGATTATGTGGCAAGCTGCCATGTGATCTCTGACTCATTAATAGACGATGAAGAAGCTCTTTACGCAGACAAACTGGGGGCAGATCCTGAGCCGGAACTTCTAGGACCATCGGATGAAATGATTGATGCATTCCTGGACGAAGCTCTTCTTAGAAGCAAAGCTGCTCGAGAGCGTGAGATGGCCATACTTGAAAAAGCCAAACGTCGGCGAATGGAAAAAAAGAATAAAGCACTTCCAGCAGATCAAAATACATCCTCCACAAATAAAAGCAGGTTCAAGACGAGGAAGAGGTTCGCCAAAGCCATATCGATGGGAATGAAGCTACCACCCTCCGAAGGAAACACTCCTGATGAAGCGGATATACATCCTAACTACTGTCTATATCATCGAAGGATTGCACACCCCACCGAAGAGTGCAACGCTTTTAAAAGATGGTGGAAGGGATATGTTGCTCACCGGCAACATTTCAAGCGGATGAAACGCAAAACTCGTCGGGAGCAAAGAAATACGACCGAGGAGCATAAAAGAACTACCGGCAACTGTTACATGGTCAGCACTGGGGGATTGCAAGTTCTCACCTTCGGGAGCGACTCTGACGAAGAAATGACTCTGGGCCCTCTCTTTAAATAATCCATCTCAGGAAAAGAGGAAGAAACAAAAAGCTGTGAGAACATTCAGCTGCGCAATCGTACGTTGCCCGAAAAGAATCTCGGACCCACGAACAGTGGGTCGAATAGAAGAGATAAGGGGAAAGAAAAGGTCCCTGAGGATATCATCCTTGATGACCAAGCCGTCAAAGAGCTGACAGCCAAGGACCCGCCAAAGAAAAGTAAGGTGGGCTACAACGTTCTGGCACACTTGAGAAAGCTACCTTCGCAGCTGAGCATTCTCGACGCCCTTATGCTATCCAAAGAAGCGAGAGATTCATTGATCAAGGCACTACAAGAGCCGGAGCAATTCCAAGCTTTCCTCGCCGAAGAAAAGATGAAGGGCAAGCTGGAAGAAGTGTACACAGCCGATATCACCTTCGGCAATGAAGATCTCCTCCTTGGGACATGCGAGCATAACCGTCCCCTTTATGTCTCCGGATACTATCATGACATCAAGATAGGCAAAATCCTGGTTGACAATGGGTCTTCCGTCAATCTCCTGAACGTGAGAGTGTTGAAGGAAATCTGCATGAGCGTTCTGCACCTCGCTCGTGATAAAATCACCATCTCCGGGTTTTACTCCCAGTCATCACGGACGCTTGGGTCTGTAATATTAACGCTGCGCTTTGGGCTGCTAGTCACTGACATTAAATTTCATGTCATTGACGCCAAAACATGCTACAATGCTTTGCTCGGCAGGCCTTGCTTACACGAGTACAACATTATCCCTTCTACACAACATCAGTGTATGAAGTATTTCAAAGATGGTCTCGAGTATACCGTAACAGGGGAATTGAACCCATTCTCCGTGAACGAAGTCCGAAAGTACGAAGATGCAAAATACTTCTTACCAGATTTTGAGGACACGGAAAGATGTCACAAACCGAAGAGCAAAAATATCACCATTATTCCGGTCTTCGGGAGTGATACCGAGGAGGAAGAAGAAATAGTTTATTCAGGGCCGCCCCAATGCATTAAGCCGGGACCGTCCATCCCTATATAGATCTTCGGCAGCGATTCGGAAGATGAGGTCAACACTGTATTTTTCGCTCGGCCATCAATGCAAGCCCTCGCTAGCAATGATCGGAGTTTGCAAATCGCTATGGTTCTGCAAGAGCATTACAAAGAGCTCGACGCGTTTGGTACCTATAGTATGCAGGAACCGCAAACATTCTACGTCCCTCCCAGACGAAGAGATGAAAAGGCGATCCTCTTTTATCGATCCACGGAAACCAAAGTGGAGAAAGAAATTTGGCATGGTGCGTATTCTACACTTGACAGGCTCCTTCCCATCCGTCTGCCTAGATATTACACAGAAGGCTTGAAAAGGCTATTGAAGCGCCAAGGGGTACCTTTCAGACAGACTGCTCGACAAGCTCGATTCTACAACAGGATCTGGGACGTCCCCGGAACTCAGCGAAAGTTGCCCAACGGGAGAATGGAAACGATCGGGCCTGGATATGTTCAATCCAAGAAACGGGAGCGAGTCCATGGCAACAACGTCATACATGACTTCGATGAAGAAGGATACGTTCTATTAAAAGACGCTGACCCTGAACCAAAACGAGATCCTGCCATCAAAATGTCGTGTCCGTCGTTTGAAGAACGGATGGACAAGCTAATAAGGGAAGCGGGTCAAAAGGTCCGGGGTGACCATAACCGTGAAATGGCCATTTACGAGAAAGCCAGGACGCAGCGCCTCCTTCAGCAGGCCGCGGAGAATGACAATGCTCCCCGTTGCCAGCCCGTCATACAAAAAACCCGGCGCAGAGGCAAAAATAAACCAAAGAACGTAAAAAACATTCGACAGCAGCCAAGCGGGTCTAAGAAGCCACGCGAACAAAAGTTGAGCAGCCGGGATCCGTCCCTTATAAAGAAGATGGGTCGGGAATATTCTTTTCCCCAAGACAAGACAAAGAAGATATTCGATCTCGTCGTAAAGCATCAGATGATGACACTTCTGAAATCCAAGCACCCCGAGAAAGCGAACGAGGTCTCTCACCCAGACTATTGCTCCTATCACCGAGCAATAGGACATTCTCTTGAAGACTGCTTCATCTTCATGAACTGGGCCGAAGACCAATATCAACAAGGCAGGTTCGCTCTATCTAGCAGCTGGAAGGTAAGCCCGCCACAGAAGCATGAACTGAAAGCGACATGTATAGCAAGAGCAGAACCAGATCAATATCGGTCTTGGAAGCGATCTCGTACCTGCCACGTGATAACACTGTCAGAAGAAGAGCCCGAGAATATGGATGACCTCCCCTGGTGCTTCAGAAACAATGATGGCGGGGTGATCTCAGAGTTTCCACCGGCGCCGAAAGAGCTGGAAGATGGGATACATACTACTGCAGATAACCTCAAGAAAATTGATTTGGGGACGGCAAGTGACCCGCGACCGACATTCGTCAGTAAGCTGTTGTCTGAAGAAAGGGTGGCTACGCTAAAGGACGTGCTTATGCAGCATAGAGATTGCTTCGCATGGAACTATTCCGAGATGCTAGGACTAGATCCAGAGATTGCTGTACACAAATTGGCAATATCTCCAGACGTCAAGCCGATTAAACAAGCACCGAGAAGAATGCGGATCGAGCTTGAGTTGAGCATCAACACCGAGGTCAAGAAGTTAATCGACTCCGGCTTCATCCAAAAGGTTCAATATCCTGACTGGATCGCCAACATCGTTCCGGTGATGAAGAAAAATGGGACGGTGCGCATATGTGTTGACTTCCGAGATCTCAACAAAGCTTGTCCAAAAGACGACTTTCCAGTACCAGTCACTGAGCTGATGACAGATAACACATCCACTCATGAAGTTTTCTCCTTCATGGATAGCTCGTCAGGATATAATCAGATAAAGATGCATCCCGAGGACCAGAAGCATACCGCTTTCCGGACCCCTTTGAGCATTTTCTGCTACAAGGTGATACCCTTCGGTCTAAAGAACACTGGTGCCACCTATCAGAGGGCCATGATGAAGATCTTCGATGACTTCATACATGAAATCGTCGAATGTTATATCGACGACCTCGTAGTTAAAAGCAAATCATATGAGGAACATCTAGAGCATCTGAAGATTGTATTTCAATTCCTTCGGCAATACAACTTGAAGATGAACCCTCTCAAATGCGCGTTTGGAGTTTCTTCGGGAAAATTCCTAGGATTCATCGTCCGACACCGAGCCATCGAGATAGATCCGTCAAAGATCAAGGCGATTATGGAAATGCCTCCGCCAAGGACTCTCAAGCAACTGCGGTCTCTCCAAAAGAAGCTCGCGTATATCTGGCGATTTATAGCCAATCTCTCCGGCAAGTGCCGCCCCTACAGTCACTTAATGAAGAAGGGAACTCCGTTCATCTGGGATCACAAATGCCAAAGCGCACTGGATGAAATCAAGCAATACCTGCAGAATCCGCCAGTACTGGCTGCTCCCGTTAAAGGAAAACCTCTCGTCCTGTACACAACAGCCCTCGAAGGTTCTTTAGGTGCGCTGTGGGCACAAGAAAACAACCAAGGGAAAGAGAGAGCCCTTTATTATCTGATTCGAGTTCTCCTGGGGGCAGAAAGCAATTACTCTCCCATTGAAAAACACTCCCTGCCGTTGATCTTCGCGATAACGAAGCTCAGACACTATGCGTTGGCACATGAGGTCCATCTCATATCGAAGGTGGATCCTCTCAAATATTTAATGTCAAAAGCTATATTAACGGGACGAATCGCTAAATAGGCCCTGCTCTTGATGGAGTTCTCGATAACTTATCGGCCTTTTAAGGCAGTGAAAGGCCAGGCCATCGCCGACTTCCTCACTGAGCATCCGATACCTTCCGACTCTCCCTTGAACTGCGAATTGCCAGACGAACACACATTTGACACGATCGGTGGGTAAAGAAGAGAGAATGATACCCGGTGGAAACTCTATTTTTACGGAGCATCTTCCATGAAGAAGCGCAAACAAAGCACCCCTATAATCAAATAGGGGTAGGCCTCATCTTCATGACTCCACAAGGAAGGATAATGCGTTTTGCCTTCTTCTTAACAGAGCCGAGGACAAACAATGAAGCCGAATATGAAGCTTTGATAGCAGGTGTTAAGATCACTATCGACATGGGAATTGAAAACCTCCTCATATACGGAGACTCCCAACTGGTCGTTAGTCAAGTAAACGGCGACTATCAAACGTGCAAGCCAGAGTTGGTGAAATATGGCGAGAGAGTGCAACAGTTGCTGACTCAAGTTCCCTCCTACATTCTGGAAAGCATACCACGTGCGGAAAATAGAAAAGCAGATGAGTTAGCCAAACTCGCTAAAGAACTGGCTGACGAAAACCTCGATGACGTGAGGATCGTTGTGCAAAGCCGTCGGGTACTTGCACCAGCAGAAATATCTCCGGAGTCATCCGAAGAAAAGGGAGCGACCGAGCAAATAGCTCTGCAAATAAAAGACCAGGAAAAGGCTATGGATTGGAGAGAAGTCTTTATAGACTACTTCAAATCCCGTCGAACACCCGAAGATACATCCTCGAAACATCAGCTCACGAAACGAGCTCTGTCTTTCGCCTTCGTCAATGATACTCTGTACAAGAGGTCATGTGATACTCTGTGGTTAAGACGCCTGGGACCTGAAGAAGCAAAAAGAGTCGTCCAAGAAACTTACGACGGACTTTGCGTTTCTCACCAAGCCGGCCCGAAGATGAAGCTGAAGATCAAAAGGATGGGCTACTATTGGCCCACAATGATCCAGGACTGCCTCGAATACGCGAAACAATGCCACTTGTGCCAGATTCACGGGGACTTTATCCATCAGCATCCAAATCCACTGCATCCAATGGTGGCTAGCTGGCCGTTTGAAATGTGGGGAACCGACATAATCGGGCCCATCGAACCAACATCGTCCAGAGGACATCGGTTCATTTTGGCGACAACTGATTACTTCTCCAAATAGGCAGAAGCAATACCGCTGAGGGAAGTGAAGACGGAGATTATCCTCCATTTCTTCAAGACGCACGTCATTTATCGGTTTGGAACTCCGCGACGAATCATCTTCGATAACGGGCCAGCCTACAGAAGCCACAATATCAGCCGCTTCGCACAATAGCATAACATAGACTGGAGATACTCTTCAGTCTATAATCCTCGAGCTAACGGTCTAGCTGAGGCTTTCAACAAGACCTTGACGAAGATCGTGAAAAAGACGGTGTCTCGAAATAAGAAGGACTGGCATGAGAGACTGCATGAAGCTCTCTGGGCATAACGAACTACGTTCAAAACTGCCACGAACACGACGCCGTACGCATTGGTATTTGGCGCAGAAGCGATACTCCCTCTCGAGATAGAGTTACCCTCTCTACGAGTGGCGGTTCATTATGAGCTAACAGACGAAGAAAATGCTCACCTTTAGCTTGAGGAGCTCAACGCCCTTGCCGAAACTCGGCTCATGGCGCAACAAAATCTGGAGGCTTATAAAGCAAAGATGACGCGTTCATATGAGAGATTGACTAGGCCGAGAACATTCCGCCAAGGCGAACTCATGCTAGTGGTCAAAAGGCCTATGATCCCTAATCGTGCCAAACGGGGGAAATTTGAGCCGAACTATAAAGGCCTGTATATCATAGACAAAGTTTACCAGGGTGGAGCCTACCTACTCATGGACATGTATGGTGAAAGACCTTTCAGGCCAATAAACGGTCGCTTCCTAAAAAAATACTACGCCTGACGAGTCATGGCCTAAGCCAACGATAGATGACGACGCCTATGTCCGCTCTCTATCTTCCTAAGCCCAAACTCTATAAGTAGTAGCCGGCTTTCGGACCGAAACGTCCTTAAACTAACAATGGACCACTATGTCCTAAAACTGGTTGTTGACCGAGACGTCGATAAACTACTGTGGACTGCAGCATCCCAAGGCTGACACAAAAAAATAATAAAATAAAAAATATAATAAAAAAAGAGAACGGTATGTCCATAAGCAAATGTGCATGGATGAAAACCCGAAAGGGCTCCGTGAGTAAAAACAGCAGGGCTGCCGGCGAGTTTTTGTGAAAACCCGAAAGGGCGCAACCTCGTTAAAAGACACTTGCAAGCTCCTCTCGACCCTGTAAGGAGAAACCACCTGCATGAGATCCTTACGACTCACAAGGGAGCAACACACTTAGGGATCCCCACGATTCCAAAGGAGAAATTACACTTGCGAGATCCTCACGACTCGTAAGGAGAACCCTCCTATGAGACCCTTACGGCTCATAAGATTCAAAAGTCTTAAGCTACAGGGATCTAAACCTGTTCTTAAGCCATCACAACCTCCAATTCTGCCCTACAAGCGTATCGACCCTTGTATACAATCCACAGGCGCGAATAAACATTTCCCTACCAAAGTCCCATCCGTGACTAGGGATATGTTTGCACAGTAAACAGCCCTTGTAAGTCTTCTCGAATTATAAGGAGAAAGCACTCTTGTAAGATCCTTACAACTTATAAGAGACCACACACTTAGGAATCTCCACGATTCCTAAGGAGAAAACGCACCTACGAGATCCTCACGACTTGTAGGGAGAAATACCTTTATGAGACCCTTACGGTTCATAAAGTCAAAAGCCTTAGTCGACAGGATCTTAACCATGTTTGCTAAGCCACCTTTGTTCGATATCGACAGAGGCAAATGATGATTTGCTCCTGGCAATATCCCATTTGTAGCGGTGCTGATGCCGAAATCGGTGTCTAATCCCAAGCTTGCAGCAAAAAGCCAGCGAGCCACACAAGCATGCGAGATAGCCGAAATGATGGAGCAACGTGCAACAAAATCAGAAAGTAAAAATGTATGCATACAAAAATAGCCGAAATGATTGGGCAACTTGCAATAAAAATCAGCGAGTAAAAATAAAACAAATAGCCGAAATGATTGGGCACCGCGAGAGATAGCCGAAATGATTGGGCAATCGCGACTTTCACGATATAAAAGCTGAAATGATAGAGCATCGCGGAAAGAAAAATATATAAAATGAAACCTTTTTCCTTACAGGTGATATCACATCAATCCCTGTATACAATCCAGGGGCGCAAACAAAGAAGGAATCACACCTTCCCTCCCCAGGCTCCATCAGAAGAAGAAGCCAAATCTCAATGGTTCACAGACAGCCTACAGATCATCTCAATATCCGTCTCATTTCAATATACACGACATCAACAAATCGGAGCTGCGGCAAAATTCCCAGTTCCATGACTCGACGATGCACAAACAACCGAGAGTCAATCTTTGCTGGTCACGTGGAACACGGCCTATGTCAATCCTGACCATGTGGGAAACGTCCAGAGCAGATCCTGGTCCTCGCAGAACGTGGCTATGTCAATCAGACCCCGTAGAAAGCATCCAGAGCAAATTCCTGGTCACGTGGAACACGGCCTATGTCAATCCTGACCCCGTGGGAAACGTCCAGAGCGGAGCCTGGTCCTCGCAGAACACGGCTATATCAATCAAACCCCGTGGGAAGCATCCAGAGCAAATTCCTGGTTACGTAGAACGCGGCCTATGTCAATTCTGACCCCGTGGGAAACGTCCAGAGCGGATCCTGGTCCTCGCAGGACACGGCTATGTCAATCCTGACCCCGTGGGAAGCATCCAGAGCAAATTCCTGGTTACGTGGAACGCGGCCTATGTCAATCCTGACCCCGTGGGAAACGTCCAGAGCAGAGCCTGGTCCTCGCAGAACACGGCTATGTCAATCAGACCTCGTCGGAAGCATCCAGAGCAAATTCCTGGTCATGTGGAACACGGCCTATGTCAATCCTGACCCCGTGGGAAATGTCCAGATCGGAGCCTGGTCCTCGCAGAACACGGCTATGTCAATCAGACCACGTGGGAAGCATCCAGAGCAAATTCCTGGTTACGTAGAACGCGACATATGTCAATCTTGACCCCGTAGGAAACGTCCGGAGCGGATCCTGGTCCTCGCAGAACACGGCTATGTCAATCCTGACCCCGTAGGAAGCATCCAGAGCGGAGCCTGGTCCTCGCAGAACACGGTCTATGTCAATCCTGACCCCGTAGGAAGCATCCAGAGCAAATTCTGGTCCCATAGAACACGGCTAAAGTCAATCTTGACCCCGTGGGAAATGGCCAGAGCAACCCCTGACTCCGTGAAATGCGGATAATTTCAACCTCGTCCATCACTTACAGGTCCTCACGACTTGTAAGGGAGAAAACTCTTTTGTGAGATATTTACGACTCTCAGAAGAAAACGCACTTAGGAATCTTCACGACTCCTAAGGAGAAATTACACCTACGGGATCCTCACAACCTGTAGGGAGAAAATTCTTTATGAGACCTTCACGGCTCATAAAGTTGAAAAGTCTTAGGAGACAGATCTTAACCCTGAATCCTAAGCCATCGCTGTCCTACAGAGAAATCAAAATAGATTATCCACAAAATGCATTTACTAAAAGGGACACATCATCATGAAGCAAAATATGTCTTTTATTCATGAATCAAAATTAATACAAAATACAATTTATGAAAGAATAAAAGAAAATATACTCTCATTCAGGAGTATGTACAAAAGAAGAATAAAAATATATATATACAATTCTTCAAGCCGGCGGACGATTCAGTAGATTTGCCAGTTCACCCCTTTTCCGCAGGGCCTCGGCTTCATGATTCATTATCGTCAAAAGACGGGCCTCCGCTTGAGCCTGTTGGGTCTGGTATGAGGCAAGCCGGCCTTCAAGCTCTTTTTCAGTAACCTTATGGGCTTCGACCATTTCACGAGTAAAAATGGCGGCCTTATCAATGGCTACCACCTCCCTTATAGCCTCTTAAAGCACCCGCCAAAGTTCATATGCCCTAGTGGTCTTGGCTGTAAGATTGTCTTGAAGCTCCCTCAGCGCTTTGGAAACCATCTCCCTCTCCGAAAACTTGCGGCTGAGTCTCTTCTCGCATGATATCATGTTCGCAGCGCACCGCTCAATCAGCCCCTGTAAGCTCGTCTTCACGGCCACAACCTCTGAAGGAAGGCGTGTACATTCAAGAATATGCAAGCAAGCCTCCACCTACCGACAAAACTCAACCCAGTCTTGTACCAATGTTTCACTATGGTAGGTGGCAAGAAAGGGAAGAGAACCGTTGGCTTCAGCGGCAAACGCTTCGGCCATGATCAGACTGCCAGCACGAAGGTCTTCAATTAGGGCTGACAAGGAGTGGAGGCTTAGCTTTGCCATCCATTCCGAGGCACGTAGAGCGTAGGGGCCGGGTGGCATGACGATGCGAGATTCCAGCATGGTAAGAACTGGAAAAGCTATTAAGATTTATAAACAGTCAGCGAGACTTGTAAGCAAAGAGCGGATAGAACAACGTTGAGACTTTACTTACCCACGGTCATGCAAGAAGGATCTGAAAGCTCCCCAGACCCGTCAAGAATCTCAACCTCGTCATCGGCTTCCAGAACTGTAGAAGACATCAATGTCATTATATGAAATAATGATAATGTTGTGAGGAGAGGGCAAACGATATTAACCTTGCCTGGAAGAGAGGACGATACGTTGAGGAGATATCACCAGCGGAGCGGCTATCTCCAACAGGCGCTGAAAGGACTTCCTGGGAGACAGATCAGCAATAGATGCCGCCAATCCGCGCAATTTTGAAAAGACAGAGGGGTTCAGATAATGGAGAGATTATTAATATAAAATATAGAAGGCTACCTTCGATGCTTCTCCCATTCTGGGCTGGAGGGATAGCAGCCTCGGCGGCCTCCTCCGTGCCCCCAGGCACATCATCGAGGACGTGGGCCGGTATAACAACTTCCGAGCAAGGAGCAGTGGCCGCTACTGCAGGCTCCAGCGGAAGGACGGTAGCCTCGACTACCTGTCCCCTAATCTTAGAGCCATCCCCAGAAAGATCCCTTGAATCGGCGACCAATGAAGATGCCTCTTCCGAGGGAGCAAGTACTTAGGGAGCGAGAATCACCAAGGGAAGCTCCATCACAGGAGCAACAGTTGCATCGACCCTCTCCACACTGATTAGTGTTTCATTGGGGATATTGGCGGAGTCTACAGTCAAAGCGCGACTCGAACTCAGATCCTCCGCCATCGCCGAAGTCCCTGCAAAGTTTGTACGAGGATAAGGATATGTATATATATATACGAGCAATACAAAATATTACAAAGAGATGCATGAGCATACCGATGCGCAAAGGAGCTTCTAGTATGGCTTGTTCAAGCCGACGCTCATTCCTGAGGAGGTATGCTCTCCGAGGTTGGAGAGTAGACTCGTGGCCACCGGTCCACAACGAAAGTGCATCTTCGGCGTCGGCTGAGACAGCCTGCTTAAGATCCCTCTCGCCCTATTCTTCTAAAGGGCTTATGAATAGTCGCCGTATCGATGGAGAGTCTTCGTAAAAGATGACGGCAGGGTAAGGCCTCTTCGGGATCCTTACATTCTCAGATTCGTCTTGTGAGCGTCTGATAGCCTCAGCCAATTATGCGGCTTCCTCGGCAGATGAACCCAGGAAAAGTATAATACCATCCGATTCCTTCATGGCTAGTGGTTCGTCTTGGAGGATAGGCTCGGATTCCACTAAAGAGTCGAGCAGATTGGTGACCGTCTTCCTCCGCCTCTTTAGCCCAGAACTAACAGCCGAAGACGATCGCTTTCTTCCCCTTGGTGCTTTGGTACGGCGTTGACCCACTTCGCCTTCAATGTCCTCGCTCGGCGGTGCTACTGATGACGACACGGCCATTGCTGACGCCGCAGTTGATGACACCGGTACTGGCGCCCTATTGGCTCTTGATTGAGCCCTAGTACGCAATGGCATACCAGCTGTGGGAGATAAATCCACTTCCGCCGCCTCCAGAATAAGCACGACGCTAGTGTCTCTCAAGGGAGGGCGAACCGCTGCACGCGGTTGCGGCGGAACTCCCGTGGCTTGGATCGGAGTGGGAGCCCTGTATCCGAGGAGCACTCTCCTCTCCTCGGCAATAATTGGACTGACTCGGTGGAGGTACCAGCCCGTGAAAGACCCCACACATCGAGGAATATGATCAGCTTCAGGAATCACAAAGCGGGAACCAGTGTTCAGCCTCATGAAGTGATGAGCGGCGTCACGAACAACTTCTGACGACGGGCTAAGCTCCACTATAAATGCCTCAAAGGGGACGCCCTGGTCATCCGAGTTACCGAGAAAAGCGGTGTGGGTTGTACCGCATAAAAAGGGCTGCACTGTTCTGATGAAATACCAGATAACCTGGTCTGATCGAATATAGGTGCATAGCCTCCTTGGGCTTCAGAGAAGGTACCCCCTCTTTCGACGAGTCGCGGAGCTGTTGAACCGGCCCTGAGGGAGCAGAGAAGACTCGATCGTTGAATACTATCCCGCCTGTATTGGCATAGGGATTAACCAGCACGCGAATAGCCCCAGACTGAGTCGGGTCAGGAGTAGAAGCGTCCACCAGCCGCATGAGTCGCGGAAAAGTGTAAGCGTCATAAAAGCTGGGTCTTTTGTGCGCAGCAAATGCCCCCAGCACATGCATCTCAATCCAGGACGTAAAGTAATGAAGAGAGAAATTTACCACATCTACGCCTGGGGTTGAGGTATTAGCCGCAACACTTAGCCCATGATACAGATGCGCCAGCCCCGCAATACCCACAGCTAGTCGCGTCCCCTCGGCAATGCGATGAGCGGGGTAAATAACTGAGGCTCTCATGAAACGACGGTGCATGGGAATGGCGAACCAACTGAGCCAGACACTGATGAAGCCCATGACGAAAGTCTCCTCATCCATACCAGGAGCTGCGATCGACTCGAAAGACACGGCCGACATGATGGGAATGTAGAACTGCGGCAAGTCCTCTTCTTTAGCAGGCCGCTTATTTAAACCAAACCCAAAGGGGTCGTTGATGTTTGCGAACTTCGGAGCCGTCTTTGACAGAACGTCTTCGCGAAGGAAGCAAGCGATAAAGCTTTTGAAAGTGACGCCCTGCTCCTCTGACTCTGTGAATAGCTTCTCAAAAATACTCAGGGTCTTGATCAAACTCGAGCGCTTGTGGCGGACGGCATTCTCGGTCGACAGGCCGTTAAGCATGGCAGGTTCGGTTTCGAAGACATACTCATCGGGAGGCAGTAGTTCTTCATAGAGTGTTCCCCTGACCGGCAACCCTGAGATTTCGCGAAACTCTTCCAGAGAAATTGAAACTTCGCGGTCCCCTAAAAAGAAGGTGTTGGTAGGAAGATTCCATTGGTTTAAGAAGGCCTTAACCCACCAGACATAAGGAGACTGATAGTGGAAAAGAGACGTATATACCACCTGATAAAGTCTGACCCTCTGCAGTCGCGCACGATAGGAGGACAGGATATAACGGGCCCAGAGAAGGTTGCCCGAGGGATGTCGAGGGGTAAGCCCTATCTTGTAAATCTGTCCCCATGGCTGGGCTTCTCCTTGGCAAATGCGGCGCCCTAAAATGTCTATAGCCGGCACAGGATGGTTCGGAATACCAGTTTTTGATGGCTCAAGCCGTCCCATAGGGGTCCAATTCAACATCTCCACAGCAAAGGCGGTCCGTGGATGATCCATCGGCAGAAATGGATAGGTAGGCTTTGTCGGTATCTCGTAAAGAAAACCGCGGCGACCGCGGATGATGTGACCGTACCAGGTCCCCCATAAAAGTATATTAGTGCAATTCGGGTCATGAGCCCTGATCATCGCCATCACCTTTTCGTCAGACGGTGACTGAGGAAAGGCAGCCTCCGAGCGGGTAAAAGGGAAGTACGGAAGAGAAGTCATTGTGCCTGAAATAAAAGAAGGGGAAACTGTTAAGCGAAGCCAACACGTGTATATATATTTTTATAAATGTATATATATAAAAAGACAGTGGAAGAAAACGACAAAGGACTTATTTTATGCGACCATTGGTTACAAAACATATGGGCCCCACAAAATCAAGATGGCGGCTCACTAATAATGAGGCCAAGCAATCATCATGAGAATAAAGGGAAGATCCTCAATGAATTCAAATGACTCTACACATTCCCCCAAAGAGAAACCCATCTTGGACTCTGCGAAAATCAAACAGAACAGGGGAATTAAATTCCCAGAAAACTTTACTGAAATTCTCTTTTTTGCAAGGAACAACTCAGGAAGAAAAATCCCAAGAGATCTTCTTTTAAAGAACTGAGTTCTTTAGAGGAATTAAAATTCCTTTTGAACAGGGGAATTAAATTCCCAGAAAAGATTTTCGGAGCCAAAGCTTTTTGGAATGGAATTAAATTCCAGAGAGAAGACAAGCACCACCATCGATCCTTGAAGATCAGAGAAGCCCTAAGAGGTTTATTATTTAAAGAATTGGACATTATTTCAACTTAGAAAGATGGGTTCTTGTTAAAGAGAAAAACCCTTGGTATGGATTTAAAATCCAACGAAGATTTACAAGAAGTTCTTCAGCCATTCAAGATCATTACATGAAAAAGGGAATCTTTTGTTAACAGAGTTAAACTCTGGAAATTTTCGAAATAGAGAACTAAGCTCTGAGAGAGCGAATTAAATTCTCAAGGAAAGAATAAGCAAGGAAGAAGATGGAAAGTGGAGGTGCTTCTGAAGGGACTCCTGCATTTATAGGATGTGATGGGGAACGGTTCATCTCCCCTGTTCCCTAGACAGATACAACGGTCACAAAGGTGACAGCGTTGCACTCACGTGCAAACACGTGAGAACAACGCTGTGGGGGTATTTGTTCCCTGATAAAATATCATGAAATACCCCAATGGGGTATCACGTGCTCACACGTGACCAAGGGTCACGTGCTGACACGTGATAGGTTCCTGTGATCTCTGTTCTATAGAATTAAATTCTAGTCAAACAAAAATATAACAAACAGCAAGAAAAAACCTCAATAAGGCGTCACGTGCTCACACGTGACCAAGGGTCACATGCTGACACGTGATGACTCCTTAGCTCCCTGAAAACAGAATTAAATTCTGGTCACGTGTCAACACGTGATGGGCTCCTAAGCTCTTTAATTTATAGAATTAAATTCTATTTAATAATCAAATAAAGGGATCGCGTGCCAACACGTGACAGACTTTTAAAAGCCTTCTGAATTAATAGAATTAAATTCTAATTAAGGGAAATCAAAGACCCTAATTGGGAAAATATTTCTTTAAATCTTTCCAAACAAAAAAGATGGTGCTCTGTAAAATAGAGCACCGTTGGATTAAAAATCCAATGGTGATTAAAAATCACCAATTTATGGAAAGATTTTATACAAGGAAAGATTTCCCTGAAATTCACCAAGAATAACAAACAGAATATCTTCTGGATTAAAAATCCAATGGTGAATAAAATTCACTGAGTGATCTAAAAGATCATGTTAGTTACAAAAACAACCAAAATCTTTCAATGAAAGATTCACTAAACAAATTGATTCTTTTCTTTTCTCCTATAAATAGGAGCAAAGAAGAGAAGAGAAGCGATCTTGGAATTTTGATTTTCTGGAGAAAAACAACAGCAGAGAGAAAAAAGAGAGGAGAATTTAATTCTCAAGAGAGAAAAGAAGTTCATTTCAGAGAAAAGAAACCCTAGGTGAGAGGGGAAAGAGATCTAAGCTCCATAAAATAAAAGAGAATTTAATTATCAAATTTAAGAGTTTAACTCTTCTGATTAAGAATTTAGTTCTTCTTTTGGTTGAAGATCTGCAGAAGCAGATCTCCCCACAAGTTGAGAATTTAATTCTCATCGGGAAGATTCTGCCATGCAGATCCAAAACTTAGAGGGAGAATTAAGTTTAAGGAATTTAATTTCCCCAAATACATAGGAATTTAATTCCTCCAAATAAAACTAGGGTTTAACCCTATATGAGAATTTAATTCTCTCAATTTCATAGGAATTTTCCTCCAAATAAAATTAGGATTTAACCCTACATGAGAATTTAATTCTCCCCAAATTCATAAGAATTTAATTCCTCTAAATGAAATTAGGGTTTAACCCGATAAAAGAATTTAATTCTTCCACATGCATAGGAATTTAATTCCTCTAAAACAGAATTAGGGTTTAACCCTACAGAGAATTTAATTCTTAAAACAAGAGACTTAAAGCTCTCCATGCACATAAAGAACCGGGTCACGTGGTGACACGTAACCCCCATCCTCAATAATCAGAAAAGAAGGAACAAGACCAAGTCATGTGTTACCACGTGACCCTTAAACAGACTCCCTAAATAAGAAGGAATTAGCCCAGAGGCAATGCCTCACGTGCTCCCACGTGACGTTCAAAACAAAGAGAACAAAGGCAAAGGCAGTACTGATTTTGGGCGCTCTCACGTGTCCTCACGTGACCCCTAATAAACACTTTAATAATCAATACATGGATATAAATCACGTGCCAACACGTGATGGCCAGAAGATCATAAGTGTTTAACACTTATTTGCAGATTTCAAAATAAAATAAAAGAGGTCTGGCCCCATCTCAGGCGCCCCACGTGACCCTACGTGACCCCTTCCTTTCTAAAGTTTAATACTATTTTGAGCATTTTGTCTCCAGTGTTTAACACTGTTTTAAATACATCACGTGAGGACACGTGACCGCCAGATGTCCTCTAGTGTTTAACACTATTTTAAAACCATCTTAGCCCAAATTGGCTAAGTTTTCCAGAGGCAAATCTCCCCTTCAAATGAGCCTTAAAATCCAGAGCTATAATGTTTAATGCTCAAAGACAAAATGTTATCAGAGCCTTCAAACTCTTGTTTAGCATTGCTAAATAATGAAGGGCTGAACCCAGGCAAATGTTCAATAGCCCAACAAATGGCCAACATTTCAAACTTAAATGGACTTAGCCCAAATTGGCCATAAGTCCTCAATTCATATTTAACTGAGCCAATGTGCTCATAATCTAATTAATTGATCTTAGTTCCAAATTGGACTATAGATCTCCCAATCAACTTTGGTTCAAGGGTACATCTCTTCACTCCTTTGATATTTGTCGTTGTCATCCTTCAACGTCTTCAGAGAGATGACGGGCCCCGACAACCACATATTTCACAGACTAGGACGTCTTTAAACTGGACTGTGAGGTCCTTAAACTCATGGACTATGATGTCCTTAATCTCGGACTGTGGGGTCCCTTTAAACCCACGAACTATGATGTCCTTAACCTTGGACCGTAATGTCCTTAAACTAACAATCAACCGCAATGTCCCTAAACTAAACAATAGAGCTCAAATGCTCTTTTGTTAGATCTAAACGATCCCGGTAAGTAGATCTTAGTCTAAAATCAGACTAACGTATCCTTAACAAAAGTTTAAGTTGATCTTAGTCTCAAATGAGACTCACATATCCTTAAACCCAACCCCCAAACCCAAATCTAAGAAAATACGGATTTGGACTAGTCGACGCCCTACGGGCGATGACATAAATTAGTCTTCGTATACAATCCATGGGCAACCAAAAACAAAACAAACACCCACGACACGAAGTGACCATCTGGAGAAGGAGAAAGTTGTTACCGCGATGCGGTAGCGTAATTAACTGCAGGGGCTTGCGCCTGCAGGGAAAAGCGTCCCTACAATCAAAAACCCCTCAAATGAGCGGGAATCTGACGAAGTCTGCTACATCGGCCGCATCCGTTTAAATCTTCGATACGTGATGTCATAAATCAACTTGGCATCTTCGGAGAGGTGGACAGATAGCACCAATTAGCATCTACCCCCAAATTCAGGCAAGACGGACCTACGCGGTCGCGTCTCTGCATTTCAGAGGAGAACACCGATGAAGAATGTGTGTAAGCAGGCAAATCTCTGTATGTGTAACATGCGCATCAACGGTAATTGTGCAGGTATACTAGCAAATGATATCATATAGTATTAAATACCGGCACGTGGCTTGTACATCACGAGGGGTAATATCCTACACAACATGAATAATAAATGGGTGCATCTATCTACACAAGAATCATACGATCACTTTTAAATGATACACGTCGTCGCTCTGAAAATAGGTATGGTTCAGGTGGCAATCTCTACATCGGCGATCCCGCCTCATAACATCCGATATGACAATAATCCTTGATCATCATCCTCAAATCACTAGCGCGGATCAATCATCCGGTACATCTCATCACGTACGGTAATCCATCGTACGGGGTCATCAAACAGAATAGAGAATCTATCAGCTTATACAGTAATGAGGGTACGGATCTAAAGTCTCATAAGGCATATCACTCATTATACTTATAAGTGTGTGTGTGTATACACACACACACACACACACATATATATCTCAAATAACATTTGTAGAAACTTCATATCTTATCAAATCCACAACAACTCTATCTCAATCTCGTATCGTGTTTATCGATCTCGAACTCATATCTTATCATTTTCAACCCATACTTGTCATCTTTCAATTCGTACCTATCATGATTCACTTCTCATTTCATATTCTCAAGCCAATATATAATTATTAGTGTCAACTTCATTCATATCATATCTTACTAAATCCTATAATAAGGTTGTCTTAAGCTCGTAGCATATCCTTTATCAAAACTATAATTTAAAACACAACTTCCATATCAATGGTTGCGGGGGTGCTATACGCCATCCACCCGACTTCCCCCGTAGTTATAAATCTACTCACCGTTAAACTCCTCGATTAGCCGAAGTCGATGTGCTTCGTCGTCTCGGAAGTCAACACGAAGTACCTACAATTCAACACACAATCGCAATGCAATTAAAACCAATCCGAAAATCGATACGGCGCACGGTTCGCTCATAGGTTAAAACCTATAGCTTCGCATGCAAAATCCACCATATAACCCTCGTCCGTTGAAGTACAAACGTCCAACGACGGAATCCAAGCTCAAATACAAAACCCACGTTTTAGAAATCGGAAAAAGAAATTCAGCAACTAAGGAAATCTATCCCAGAATTTACCCTAGGTCAAACTAGCAAATTTTTCATATCAGGTTGCTCTAGATATGGGATAAGGGAGCCACAGACCAAAAATCAACACATTTCGCCCCGACTTGGCCGCAAATTGTGGCCAAATCCAATAAATCTGCGGCCCAGATAAAAGGGAATGGGCTCGGGTTTCTAGGGTAGGTTCCTGGTTGCCTGCACGTCTCCCTGTAATTGCTAAATATTTTTCAGGTCCTCCGGGTCAAAGAAGATCTCAGTATCCTATCACAAATCCCACAAAATACGATATCGGCCAATTTCAAAGTTCGTATTTTGGGTTTAAGTCTCAGTTCATGACCAGGGAATCATCTCTAAAATCTTGTAAACACTCACTACACCTCAATTGGTCACTTAACAGCAACTTGTAATTTTCCAAGATCACAAACCTATTTAACTCAAATTCTAAACTAAAATACGATATTTAACACAATTACTAATCTAAAGTGAAGGGATTAGCTCATTTGCCACTCAGGAAATTTCTAGAGTTGCTCAAAGTCTTCAAAATCCAAACTTGGATGGTTCAAAAGGTTTAGAATGGGCGTGTGCATGTTTTATGTGAAGGGGGCATGAGGTTTTGAGAATGTATTGAGATGATGCATTGGGGTAGTGAGGGTTGAAGGAGAAGAAGAAAACAATGGAGGAGGGAAGGATTGGGGCAGCCATGTATAACCCTCCCTCTCTCTCTGTTAGCCTCACTCTCTTTTACAAATATCTTTCCCTACACTCACTCTTCTAACAAAATATCTATTTCACTCATTCTCTTTTGTTTCTTTATCATATTCCTTTCACACTCAAACCCTTTATTCCTTTGCTTTTCTTTTCCTTTCTCATTCTCTTTCTCGCACTTCACAAATACAAACACAAACGCATGCACAACATGCACATGACATGGTGCACAAGTCACGGAAAAATGTAAAAACACGGATTTTACCAAAATCCAATAAATATCATTAAAATAAATAAATTATTTTAATCTCCGATAAATTTCCAAATATTAGTATATGCTTATACCCATTTACAAAAAATCCCTATTCGCAAATCGAATAGTTTTCGCGAAATATATTATTTTAATATTAAATTTCCAAAAAATGATATTTTATATTTTCTGAAATGTTACAGACTTCGCCCTTTAAATAAATTCGGACCTCGAATTTAAATTTAACTCCCCAAATACAAAAACATTTCAATAATCAGCTCAAATCAACGGGGTTCCGAAATCACGGAAGACATAGAATACCACAGCGCATCATGTGCGCCTGAAAACGAGTGCGAAACTCAAAATCAAACTCCGTCAAGCATCACGCAATCACTGAAGTTAAAAAGGAAATACGAATATCGAACTCCACTACTGAAATTCAGATGCACTATAGTCAAATCATAATACGTATATAGCACGCATATTTGTAAAACCATTTTAAAGACTGAATACCTCATGCCAAATCTTTCACAAATCACCGTGCTATGCGTAGCTCATGGCACAAGTGACGGACGATCATTTGTAAAGTAGTAAATATATACTTATATATGTTTGTTCAATTTATACGTCCTGCCTTTTTGAAATATCTCAGAAGGTTGTTTTTGTAAAATTTTGTGTCACTCGCGGACACGTAGGAAATAGCGAGACTATAGCTCCTTTTGAAAATCTTTGGTAACTTTTTATGCATGCAAAAGTACTCAGGCACTGTCCTCAGACCAGCCCTACTCGGCTACTATAGAATATAGTATCCATCATCACGTGCGTCTGGTGCGCACGGAAGACCAAATCCAATACAAGTGTCATGAATATGCACAAAAGAAAAACTAAGTGCAACTGGTGTGCACAGAAGCATCTGTCCTGTACAACGGGTGTGCACGACGACAACATCTAGTGCATCTATAGTACACGAAAATCTCAATTCAGTGCAACTAACATGCACGAATGAAAATCCCAATCGAGTGCATCTGGTGTGCACAAAATCGCATTTCATATCATGCGCCCAACATGCGCGAGAATCCAAATCAAGTGCATCCGACATGCACGAATAAAATATGAGTCAAGCATCCAACATGCACGAATAAAAAATCTCAATCAAGTGCATCCAGCATGCACGAATAAAATCTCAATCAAGTGTATCCGATATGCACGAATAAAAATCTCAATCAAGTGCACCCGGTGTGCACAAAATCTCATATCCTGCGCCCAACATGCGCGAAAATCTAAATCAAGTGCGTCTGGTCCGTATAAAACATCTAGTGCAATAGTGTGCACGATAACGAACGCCAAGTGCAGACGCTCATGAAAACAGAAATCAGGTGCAACCAATGCACGAAATACAAATCAGGTGCAACCAATGCACGAAATACAAATCCGGTGCAACCAATGCACGAAATACAAATCTGGTGCAGCAACTGCACGAAATACCAATCTGGTGCAACAAATGCATGGAAACTCATCAATAACTCAAATGCGTATAAAAAGCAACACCGAGTGTACCAAGGTGTATAAAATCATAAACGTGTGCAACTGCGTGCATAAAATCCATCCCAATGTACTGAATGCAAAACCAAGTCAAGTGCGTATGACATGTACAAAATCAAAATAAACAGTATCGCATCCATGAAACCATAATTATGTGCTACGAAGGCACAAATTGATACCATGTGCAATAGATATGCACAAATCATAAACCAATGTAGCGGTGTAGAAAACATAATCAAGTGCAGTAACTATGCAAAAAAATGTAAATCTCTAGTAGGTGCAACTATGGCGCACAAAAAACATAAATCATGAAACCCAACCATCGAAACTCAAGTATAAGCGATAAAAGTGTGATACTGGGATCACGAAACACAAATCGCAATAAATGACATTGAGGTACACCTCCTACAATGTCAAATAATATGCCGATGCGCCCAAAGCTGGCAGAGCAAGATCATCTACTTGCCTTCTGCTCACGGTTTGGTATTTCCGGTCTCTAGGTTCCATGTTCTTCTCCGGATTACCAATCTCGCAATCCTTCTGCTCGTCGTCTCGGTCAGGTGTACTAACGGAACAGTCCCGCTATAGAACTCATCTGATCACCGTTTGGCCAATCAACATGACCACTCGCAACGACACAATACTGACGGCGGCATCTGGCCCTCTGAATACGCACGCTATTACTAACCCTGGGTGCAAATCTCTATCGCTGCGGTGTCCTGGAAAGAACCTGCTCACGGCTTCTTCCGATCTCACATATGCCGAACTATATAAAGGTTGGCACTCTTTCTTAACTCTTTTCTCATAACCGGACAGCTGTGTCCTCAGCACGACTTTCCTCTGAAATTTGGCTGTATCTAACGCCTCTGCACACATACCAATCCTCTGGTATTAACGGAGAGTAACAACCGCTCGCTAATATCTCGCACGAACCTCTTGTTCCACTCGTCTCTATTATCGTCCACTTCGACGTCATCTCTTGCTGTCTGCATATTGTAATTCATTCTCGGCTACGATCAATCTGGAGTCTCTCACACGGACTCGAAATTACGAACTCGGTATCTTCATCACTCTGTAGAAGATATCTAACCGAACACATCCTCGGAAACTCGTCCAAATTATTGGAGGAATACACTTTATTTGTCCGTTCTCGATCAACTCACAACGCATCAGGGTGAGGTCCTTCTATCCGAACCTGGTCAACTTACTGACCTCACATCGGAGCATATGACGAACAACGTCCTCTCTTGCTCGACTTATTCTAGATCTGAGTAAGATCCTGTTCCCCCGCCGAAATACGGGATGAGACTGCGTAGGTCCGTCTTGCCTGAATTTCGAGGCCAGATGCTATTAGGTGCTATCCGTCCACCTCTCTAAAGATACCAAATTGATTTATGGCACCATGTATCGAAGGTTTAAACGGATGCGGCCGATATAGCAGACTTCGTCAGATTCCCCCTCGTTGAGGGGTTTTTGATTGTAGGGACGCTCTTCCCTGCAGGCGCAAGTCCCTGCAGTTAATTACGCTACCGCATCGCGGTAACCACTTTCTCCTTCTCCAGATGATCACTTTGTGTCGTGTGTGTTTGTTTTATTTTTTGTTGCCCGTGGATTGTATACGGAGACTAATTTATGTTGTCCCCCGTAGGGCGTGGATTAGTCCAAATCCGTATTTTCTTAGATTTGGGTTTTGGTTTGTGTTTAAGGATACGTTAGTCTCATTTGAAACTAAGATCAACTTAAACGTTGGTTAAGGATACGTTAGTCTAATTTTAGACTAAGATCAACTCAACGGGATCGTTTAGATCCAACAAAAGAGCATTTGGCCTCTATTGTTTAGTTTAGGGACATTGCGGTCGATTACCAGTTTAAGGACATGGTGGTCCAAGGTTAAGGACATCATAGTCTATGGGCTTAAGGACCCCACAGTCCAAGGTTAAGGACATCATAGTCCATGGGTTTAAGGACCCCACAGTCTAATTTAAAGACGTCATAGTCTATGGAACGTATGGTTGTCGGGACCCGTCACCTCTCTGAAAACGTTGAAGGATTACAACGACATATATCAGAGGGGTTAAGAAATGTACCCTTGAACCAATTTTGGTTGGGAGATCTGTAGTCCAATTGGGACTAAGATCTGAGATTTATGAGCATATGGGCTCAGTTAATTTGAATGAGGGTTCTATGGCCACTTTTGGCTCGACCCACTCAGCTAAAATGTTTAACATTTGACAATGCTGAGCATTGATTTGAATTCTGACAATATTTTTGTCTTTTATTGAATGTTGAGCATTCATCATAGCTCTGGGGCTTTATTTGTATAACAATTTATGTTCTATCAGCGCACACGTGAGGGACACATGGTGCGCCTGGCGCTTTGCGCCAGTCAAAGAGCGCAGTGCGCTTCTGCCGAGTAGCGTACACGTGAAGGACACGTGGTGTGCTTGGCGCTGAGCGCCACTCTATGAGCGCATTGCGCTGATTTATGAGCGCATTGCGCTATTTGTTCAATGACGCACATGTGAGGAGCATGTGGTGCGCTTGATGCTGAGCGCCATTCCATGAGCACAAAGCGCTAGTTTATGAGCACAAAACGCTATCTGTTCAGTGACGCACACTTGAGGAGCACGTGGTGCGCTTGGCGCTTTGCGCCAGATCAGGAGCGCTGAGATGCTTCTTTTTAATACGGAGCACTAAGGCTCTTTTATGCAGCGCTGTGCGCTAGTTCTGGTGCGCTGAACCGCTTCTTTTTAATATGGAGCGCTAAGGCTCTTTTATGCAGTGCTATGCACTGAGAATTAAATTCTCTTTTAAGAGACTTTGTCTTATAGATCTAAGAATAAAGTTATTAGTTTATAGGAGATGCTTCAATCTCTTATATTGATGAAAGACTTTGCCTTTATGGATCTATGATCCTTAAGAGAATTGAATTATTCTCCCCCCTTCCTTTATAATGAGATGTTCATGATCTCTTTTTGTAAAAGACCTAAGTCTTGTAGATCTATAATCTGTGAGAAGAATTATGTTCTTCTTCTTATTTTATGATGAGATCTTTTGATCTCTTTGTGAAAGATTTTGGTCTTATAGATCTATGATCTTAGAAAAAGAAGTAAGTTCTTTTTAATTATGAGATGATTTCATCTCTCTGTTCATCATTTTTTACCTTGAAGAAAATCTTCTTTCTCTGAGAGCTTGGCTCTTCTTTCTAAGATCTCTCAAAGCTTATGGGGGGTTCCTCTCTTTTTTTTGTATATCTTGAGACTTGAAGTCTTGAGGCCTTTATATAGGGTGAGCTGATTTGTTCAATCAGTTAAGGAGATCTTCTCTCCAATTAATTTGGGGATTCCCCACCATTGGATCTTTGATCCAAGGTCTTCTGATTTACAGAAGGCAATCTTCTTGGTTTTAACAAGATTGGGAAATCATTCCATACAGAATTTATTCTGTACTTTTGGTGATTTTTAATCATCATTGGATCATTGATCCAACGATGCTCTGATTTACAGAGCACAATCTTTTTGTTTGGGAAGATTTTGATGAATCTTTCCTTAACAGAATTTAATTCTGATTAATTGATCATTTATCATCTTTATTGGATCTCTGATCTGACGGTGAGGAGCTTTTAGTTCCAGCGCACACGTGCTTTGCACGTGGTGCGTTGCTTAGGGCGCAGCGCACTTGGCGCTAGCGCACACGTGCTTTGCACGTGGTGCGTTGCTTAGGGCGCAGCGCACTTGGCGCTGCTTCTTAAGCATTGCTTCATTTCAAAATTTCAATTTTAAATAGAGGTTTGCTCTGATTATGGGAAACAAATGCCCCCCACCGTTGCGCTCTCGTAGCTCACACGGGAGTGCAGCGGTGGCAGCATCTCCACCATTAGATCAACTTAGAAGTTGAAACAGCACTCAGTGCCTATAAATAGGACCTTCGGTCCTTAGGATGATTTCTGTTCATCTTCATTTTTGTCTTCTGAGAATTTTTATTCTCTTTCAGAGCATAGCTCTTCATTTTAAGAACCTTCAAGAGTCAAAACTCTGCCAAATTTTTTGGTAAGATTTAAACTTTATCAATAGAGCTTTGCTACCTTAGATCATAGATCTCAAAATGTTTTTAGGGTTTTACCCATTAACAAAGCTTTGCTCTCTTGAATAATAGATATTTGTTAATCTCTCATGAAGAACTCTTAAGAGTTTATTCATGGATCTTGAAGATCTCAGAATTTTAATTCATATAAAAATTGATTTCAATTTTTCTGATGTATTGTTCCATCATTTTTTTCCAGAGCAAGGCTCTTGGAATTCCCGAAGAATTTTTAATTTCCCTCATAATTGACTTTGATATGTGTCATTCCTGTCTGCATAGCATTGCTCTCGAGGAGTTTAACCCCTAGACCCGAGGAGCCTCTCATTAAATGAGAATCTTTCTTTAGGATTTCTATTTTATTTACACAAATTTAAATATGTTAGTTGTCATAACGAGAGCTTGTTTTCTCGATGGAGATATCAAGAGTCGTTTAAATCCTCGTGTTTGTTTCAGTAAGCTTTTTCTTAATCAGTCTGTCTACTAACTCCCACTGATTTTCCTTTTCAGACGTTATGAACGCTCATATGTATGATCTCGACGAGATTATTTCTTATGGAGACATTCGCGCACTTGGCCGTTCCCAAAACTAAGAGTTCACAAACACAAAGTGTGCTGAAATTATAAGTCGCTTTGATGCATACAATGGTCGACTGCTTCCTTGTCGTTCCCCTCTCTTGAAGCTTATTGTGGGAGCAATTTGGGGAGCACTTCCTCTATTTTATGTTGGCATTCCGCTTGTTTCCCCCAATCAGAGCAAAGCTCTATTGAAAATTCAAATTTTGAAATGAAGCAATGCTTCAGATGCAGCGCCAAGTGCGCCGCGTCCTAAGCAGCGCACCACGTGCAAAGCATGAGTGCACTAGCGCTGGGTGCGCTGCGCTCTAAGCAGCGCACCACGTGCAAAGCACGGATGCGCTAGCGCTAAGTGCGCTGCACTCTAGCAGCCCACCACGTGCAAAGCACGGGTGGGCCAGCGCTGGAACTAAAAGCTCCCCACCGTCAGATCAAAGATCCAATAATAATGATAAATCATTAATTAAACAGAATTAAATTCTGTTAAAGAAAGATTCTTCAAAATCTTTCCAAACAACAAGATTGTGCTCTGTAAATCAGAGCACCATTGGATCAATGATCCAATGGTAATTAAAAATCACCAAAACACAGAATAAATTCTGTATGGAAAGATTTCCCAATCTTTGTTAAAAAAACAAGAAGATTGCCTTCTGTAAACCAGAAGCCCTTGGATCAAAGATCCAACGATGGGAAATTCCCCAAATCAATTGGAGAAAAGATCTCATTAACTGATTGAACTGATCAGCTTGCCCTATATAAAGGCCCCTAGACTTCAAGTCTCATACAGAGAAACCTCCCCAAAAACTTTGAGAAATTCAAAGACAAGAGCATGCTCTCAGAAAAAGAAAACTTTCTTCAAGGTAAAAAGAAAAAAGAACAAAGAGATGAAATTATTTCATATAAAAGAAGAATTTACTTTTTTTTTTAAGATCATAGATCTATAAGACCAAGGTCTTTTACAAAGAGATAAAAAGATCTCATCATAAAATAAAAAGAAGAACATAACTCTTCTCACAGATCATAGATCTATAAGACAAATTGTTTTTCACAAAAAGAGATTATGAACATCTCATTATAAACAGAAAGGGGGAAAGAATAATTCAATTCTTTTAAGGATCATAAATCCATAAAAGCAAAGCCTTTCATCAATACAAGAGATTGAAGCATCTCCTATAAAAATAAGAACTTTTGTTCTTAGAATCTTGAGACAAAGTCTCTTTTGGGATCAAAAAGTTGATCAATTAGCGCTTGCTCTCATAAGATAGCGCTCTGCTCACAAGACTGGCACACAGCGCCAAGCACGCCACGTGCTTCTCACGTGTGCGCTACTTAACAGAAGCGCCTCAGCGCTCAAAGACTAGCGCAAAGCGCTGCAGAGCCTTAGCGCTCCAAATATAGCACACCGTGCTCATTGACTGGCACTCAGCGCCAAACGCGACACGTGTCCCTCACGTGTGTGCCACTAAATTAATAGCGCAATGCGCTCATAAACTGACACAATGCGTCCATCATCCGGCGCTTAGCGCCAAGCGCAACACATGTCCCTCACGTATGCGCTACTTGGCAGAGGCGCACTGCACTCTTTGACTGGCGTAGAACGCCAAGCGCACCACGTGTTGCGCTGATAGAACATAAATTGTTCTGTAATAAGCCCAAGGCTATGAGGAATGCTCAGCATTCAGTAAAAGACAAAAACACTGTCAGGGCCATACCCAAATAAAGGCTCAACAGCCCAAAATAAATGTTAAACATTTTAACTTGATTGGACTTAGCCTAAGATTGGCCATAAGTCCTCAACTCAGATTAATTGAGCCTATATGCTCATAAATCTCAGATCTTAGTCCCAACTGGACAACAGATCTCCTAACCAAAATTGGTTCAAGGGTACATCTCTGAACCCCTCTGATATATGTCGTTGTAATCCTTCAACGTCTTCAGAGAGGTGACGGGTCCCGACAACCATACATCCCATAGACTATGACGTCTTTAAACTGAACTGTAGGGTCCTTAAACCCATGGACTATGATGTCCTTAACCTCGGACTGTGGGATCCTTTAAACCCATGGACTATGATGTCCTTAACCTTGGACTGTGGGGTCCTTAAGCCCATGGACTATGATGTCCTTAACCTTGGACCGTAATGTCCTTAAACTAATTATGGACCGCAATGTCCCTAAACTAAACAATAGAGCCCAAATGGTCTCCTGTTGGATCTAAATGATCCCGTTGAGTTGATCTTAGTCTAAAATTAGACTAACGTATCCTTAACAAACGTTTAAGTTGATCTTAGTCTCAAATGAGATTAACGATCCTTAAACCCAACCCCAAACCCAAATCTAAGAAAATACGGATTTGGACTAATCCATGCCCTACGGGCGACAACACAAATTAGTCTTCGTATACAATCCACGGGCAACCAAAAACGAAACAAACACCCACGACACGAAGTGACCATCGGGAGAAGGAGAAAGTGATTACCGCGATGCGGTAGAATAATTAACTGCAGGGGCTTGCGCCTGCAGAGAAGAGCGTCCCCACAATCAAAAACCCCTCAACGAGGGGGAATCTGACGAAGTCTGCTACATCGGCCGCATCCGTTTAAACCTTCGATACATTGTATCATAAATCAACTTGGCATCTTCGGAGAGGTGGACGGATATCACCAATTAGCATCTGCCCCGAATTCAGGCAAGACGGACCTACGCAGTCGCGTCTCCGTGTTTCGGAAGAGAACAGATTCTGACACGCCCGGTAGGACCTTTTCCTCTTTCCACTCCACACTTCGTGTGTCGTGTTCGCGAACGAATCGCGGTTTGAGATGGTTGCCCTTAGGTTCGAGGTACTAAGATTTGGTTTTGCTCCCGTGCAGAAAAAAGAACATCAATGGCCTCCAACTGCTCCAACTGCAGCTGCAACTCCCGTTCCGCCTCATCTGGAGGTGTAACCTACGGACCCCAAGCGGCCTCACTGTTCAAGATGTCGGTGGAGTAAGTAACTCAGGCCACCACTGGGCTGTTCTTTGGGAGCATGATCCCACCGATGAGCTTCAATGCCCCGCTGCTATCGCAAGAAGCCCCAAAGAAGTCAATCTTTGATCGACTTACCACTGCCGCGGCCCCTCTCAACGGGTCGCCCAAATCCAATGTCTCAGTTTTCAACAGACTGGGCCAGAACGCCAACAAGCCCACGATACCTGAAGCAGCCATCCCAAAGCGGATAGCCATCCCGGCTCAAGCGGACGAAATCGTCAAAGCGGCTTCTTCTGCCAAGAAGTCAGTCTTCACAAGGCTGGCCATTCCGGCTCCCTCTCCAGGCGAAGTCCTCAAGGCCGCTTCCCCTGCCCAGAGGTCAGTCTTTGACAGATTGGACATTACTTCTCAACAGACATTGGTCATTAAGAGGCTGACGCCGGCGACAACCCTTCGCCAAAACAGGGAGCGCGATGAAGTCACCCCTACAGCTGAGACAATCACATCCGCACGACATGCTCGTCGTCGTCACTGGCGCCGAGTAAGGAAGGCTGGGGGCAGCTTCCTTTTGGACTGACTCCGCCAGCTCCCATGGTGGAAATCGATGCTGCTGTTCCAACTGGGAACAGCTTTGAACTGCTAAGGAGGGTGCGTAAAAACTCTCCGACTGTCGTGCTGAAGAGATCTCCTCCACCTGTGGAGAATGCTATAGAAAAGAAGTCGGAGCAGCCCCCTCAGCGGCTGTCCTCCAAAATTTACAAAGTCTGGCGATAGGTCCAAGAATCGGTGATTGACCAGGACTACTCTCGTCAACAAAAGAAGATTAAAGCTCGGCGAGAAAAGAGCCATCCCGTGGTACCACAGAAGATGTCATCTATCTGGGTGCCCACTACAATGGCTCCCTCAACGTCAACCGCTCACAAGAGAAGGAGGCCGGAGAAAGCCCCCGTGACCGCGGCGAACCGCAAGGATGATGAATCTAAACGCCCCAAGTCTGGGGGCATGGTAACACATACCATTTATATGGCTATCGGAAAAGAGGAAAGTCGTGCTTCTACGGGTTATCGACCGCTCACCCGATCGATAACAAAGGCTCAGGAGAAACAGCAGCAAAAACTTCAGGAGATGCTGACTGCAATGGCCACGCTCACTGGGCCGAAAGAAAGTCCGGAGACCTCAGAGCAGCATTAGGAACAAGAAACTGATACTAAATTCCTCTGAAGAATGCTTGAGAGAAAAGAAAAGGAGGCCGCGGAACAGGCGGCCAACATAAAACGAATGGCTCTTTTGTTTCAAGACATGGCTGGGATGATGTTACAGCCGGAACCTCCAGCTGAAGACCCCCCGATTATCATTGAAGATGACAGAGGGGAGACATCGAACCCTCCTCCGGCTCTTTCAGCAGCCAAGGAAGAGACCATCTCCAAGGCCGCTCTGGATGATTACATTACTCAGCAAATACGAGTTCACCAAGCAAATGAAGTGGCCGGGCAGATCGTTAAGACCGGACGACCCTATCCGGGCTATAATGACCAAATAAGGTACCCGCCGGGATATACGATCCCTAAATTCCATGTATATAAGGGGATGGGAAATCCGCACCAGCATGTCGCCCAGTTCAGGGCTCTATGTGGCAACACTGGAGGTGACGATAAACTGCTACTTCGCCAGTTCGTCGGCAGCTTGTCGGAGACAGCGTTCGAATGGTATTCTGAACTTCCGAATGACTCTGTCAAGACATTTGCAGAGATGGAGCTGCTGTTTACCCAGCGTTTCGTAAGTGCTAGCGAGCGCACCCCGATCACAGTATTGATTAACGCCAGGGTAAAACCAGGTGAAACGTGGGTGCAATACACAATACGATGGCGGAATCTATGGTCAAAATACGAGCAGCACATTGAGGAAGCGCCTGCAGTGGGCATGTTCATGGGCACTCTTGACCCTCAAGCGACCATCTCCTAATTCATGATGATTTTCAAGCCGACCACTTTCCAGTCCTTGATTGATAAGCTGGCCCAAATGGACCAAATGGGCCACATGCCTTCCTCTTCGAAGCCGAAGCCGCGGAATGAAAAAGGGAAAGGGAAAGCGACCTTCGTCGCCAATGCTCAACAGCAGCCCAGCGGTCCAAAATTAACGGATCGACTAGACGAGAGACGACGATACTATAATGAGAAAATAAAGCGCCCTTATTCGTTTCCCTGGGACAAAACGAGGAGATTGTTTGAGCTAGCTGTGCGCAACAGGCTCATTAATTTTCCGAATCCAAAACGCCCATTGCAACCCGGTAAGGCTAATAGTCCTAATTATTGCCCCTACCATCAAGCGGTAAGCCATCCAATTGAAGATTGCTTCGTTTTTAAAGGCTGGATCGAATACCGATACCAACAGGGCAAGTTCGCACTGTTCGAGAATTGGAAAGTAAGCCCGCCACAGCCGTACGCTCTCAAAAAGACGGACACACCGGGGGCATCATGCTCTTTTGTAGAAGAAGCCCCATGGGAGGTCGTTCTTTCAGCCAAGACGAAAAGAATGCTGAAGGATCTCCAAACATGCCCGGCGATCAAATGGAGAAGTCCGCTGGAACCCGAGATCATCGAGGGAATGCTGAAGCCGCGCCCAACTCCAAAGATTAGTGGTGATAGTCAAAAAACCCACACCCAGCCGTCAAAGTCTTCGAAGAAGAAGAAGAAGACCAAAAAGCCCGTGAAGCTTAGTGACAAGTGCATGGACCTGCAAAAATATATCGACGCGCTGGAAGAATATAACCAGAAGGCGCGGACCCCAGTCACACTCCAAGAATTTCTCAGCCACGTCCTTGAGGACGGAGATGATGACAATGGAGAAGACTCGTCGGATGAGCCTGAAGATTATGTGGCAAGCTGCCATGTGATCTCTCACTCGTCGATAAACGATAAAGAAGCTCCTTACGCAGAGAAACTGGGGGCAGATCCTGAGCCTGAACTTCTAGGACCAGCAGACGAAATGATTGATGCATTCCTAAACGAAGCTCTTTTGGAAAGCAAAGCTGATCGGGAACGCGATATGGCCATATTTGAAAAGACCAAACGCCGGCGACTGGACGAAAGGGTCGAAACACTCTCACAAATCAAAGTACATCCACCGCAAATAAAAGCAGGTTCAAGACGAGGAAAAGGTTCGCCAAAGCCATATCGATGGGAATGAAGCCGCCACGCTCTGAAGGAAACACTCCTGATGAAGCAGATATACATCCTAGCTACTGCTTATATCATCGAAAGATTACGCACCCCACCGAAAAATGCAACGCTTTTAAAAACTGGTGGCAGGGATATGTTGCTCACCGATAACATTTCAAGCGGATGAAACGCAAAAATCGTCGGGAGCAAAGAAATACGACCGAGGAGCGTAAAAGAACTACCAGCAATTGTCACATGGTTGATAGCAAGGGATCGCAAGTTCTTACCTTCGGGAGTGATTCTGATGAAGAAATAGCCCTTGGCCCTCTCTTCAAAGAACCCACATCTGAAACGGAAGAAATGAAGACCTGCGAGAACATTCAGCTGCGCAACTGCACGATACTGGAAAAGAATCTCGGACCTGCAAACAAGGGCTTGAACAAAAAAGATAAGGGGAAAGAAAAAGTCCCTGAGGACATTGCCCTCGATGATCGAGTCGTCGAAGAGCTGACAGCCAAGGACCCGCCAAAAAAAAGTAAGGTGGACTACAACGTTCTGGCACACTTGAGGAAGCTGCCTTCGCAGCTAAGCATTCTCGATGCACTCTTGTTACCAAAAGAGGCGAAAGATTCTCTAATCAAGGCGTTACAAGAGCCCGAACAATTCCAAGCTTTCCTCGCCGAAGAAAAGATGAAGGACGAGTTGGAAGAAGTACACACGGCCGATATCACCTTCGGCGATGAAGACCTTCTCCTCGGGACGTGTGAGCATAACCGTCCCCTTTATGTCTCCAGATACTGTCATGATATCAAGATAGGTAAAATCCTGCTTGATAATGGGTCCTCAGTTAACCTCCTTAATGTAAGAGTGTTGAAGGAAATCTGTATGAGCGTTCAGCACCTCGCCCGTGATAAAATCACCATCTCCGGGTTCGACTCCCAGTCATCGCGGACGCTCGGGTATGTAATAATACTGATGCTGCGCTTTGGGCTGCTAGTCACTGACATCAAGTTTCACGTCATTGACGCTAAGACCTGCTATAACGCTTTGCTCAGCCGGCCTTAGTTGCACGAGTACAACATTATCCCTTCTACACAACATCAGTGTATGAAGTACTTCAAAGATGGTCTCGAGTACACTATGACGAGGGAGTTGAACCCATTCTCCATGAATGAAGTCCGAAAGTACGAAGATGCAAAATACTTCTTACCAGATTTTGAGGACACGGAAAGATGTCACAAACCAAAGAACAAAGCTATCACCACTATTCCGGTCTTCGGGAGTGATACCGAGGAGGAAGAAGAAATAGTTTATTCAGGGCCGCCCCAATGTAACAAGCCGGGACCGTACATCCCTATGTTGATCTTCGGCAGCGACTCGGAAGATGAGGTCAATGCTGTATTCTCTGCTCGGCCATCGATACAAGCCTTCGCTAATAAAGATCAAAACTTGCAAGTTGCCATGGTTCTGTAAGAGCATTACAAAGAGCTCGACGCACTTAATACCTATAATGTGCAGGAGCTGCAGACATTCTACGTCCCTCCCAGCCGAAAAGATGAGAAGATGATCCTATTCTACCGATCCGGGGAAACCAAAGTGGAGAAAGAAATTTGGCATGGTGCGGACTCTACACTTGACAGGCTCCAGCCCATCCGTTTGCCCAGATACTACACAGACGGATTAAAAATACTGTTGAGGCACCAAGGCGTACCTCTTAAGCAGACTGATCGACAAGCCCAGTTCTATAACAGGATCTGGAGCGTCCCCGGAACGCTACGAAAGTTGCCCAACGGGAGGATGGAAACGATCGAGCTTGGATATGTTCAATCCAAGAAACGAGAGCGATTCCGCGGCTACAACGTCATACATGACTTTGATGAAGAAGAAGATGCTTTGTAGGAAGATGTTAACCCTGAACCAAAACGAGCTCCCGTCGTGAAAATGCCAAGCCCGTCGTTCGAAGAACAAATGGACAAGCTTATAAGGGAAGTGTTCATATCATAATATTGCATTATTATATTCCACATTCCTATGCATTTTACAAATAAACAGGTGCTTTTGACCCATGTCTGCTACATAGTACAGGTTACAGGTTCTCGGAGCAAAAACAGTGAATTGATAAAAGACGATGCAAAAGTGAGACTACAAACAACAAATAGATGGATCTTGATCAAGCCTACACGAAGATCAGTTCATAAAGTACAAGGCAGTGCAAGGTCCAAGACTTCGACACGAAGCGAATGGTTAAAGTCCACTACATTACTTACTGTGGAGAACTGGAAGAAACCTAGAAGCCATTCTGAAGAACAAAGCAAAGAAGTAGGAAGACAAACATGGCAAGAGCCAACACAAGAAGTTTCAGCCCACATCTCTTCTATTTGGCCGCGGAACCGCGGCCAAACCAGGGCTACGGCCGCAGTTCCGCGGCCGGGTAGTGCGCGTAGTGACGGAATTTTTTACCAAAACTTGTTGGCGGCGCTGACTAATCTTCCTAGGGGTATTTTTGTAAATGCAGACATGCGGCAATTGTAAACCTAGGGTTTTCTATGTTCTATAAATAGATACCCAAATCCTTGTATTAGACTATGCCTCCTTTCATTAATAAAATTCAGAATTCTTTTTGGAGAGCATCAATTTGTAAGTTCTTAATTTATTTTTCTGCCCTAGGTAATTTCTATTTTTGCTCTAGTTTAGATTTAATTCCTTGCCCTAGGTTAAATTTATTATCTGCCCCAGTTAGATCTTTAATTCCTTGCCCTAGATAAATAGTTTAGATCTGTTCTTCAATTCCCTAATGATCTAGGACTCCATGCATACATGCACACACCGCTCCCTACGGCACCCTATCCCTCGAGGTAGCGGTGATACCGTAATGTAAAGGCCCGGTTGAGTGTGTTTTCCATGGAGCTTAGGGTAAGGATTGATAAAGGAAGGACAAGAACCTAGAGGAAGAAATATCTTCCCGAATGGTTCTAATCCCCTTTATTAATAATTGCCATAACTTCTAATAGATCTTAATATGGGTATAGAAAGTGGTGAGATTTCTATTCTTGCCCTAGTTTAGATTTAATTCCTTGTCCTAGGTTAAATTTATTATCTGCCCTAGTTAGATCTTTAATTCCTTGCCCTAGATAAATAGTTTAGATCTGTTCTTCAATTCCCTAATGAGCGAGTAGTCTCCTCGCTTGTTAGGGTTAGCTTTGGGGAAGGATTGAGAGATGAAGATCTCTCACCCCTTTCTTGCCCATCACATATAATTATAGGACTCCATGCATACATACACACACCGCTCCCTACGGCACCCTATCCTTCGAGGTAGCGATGATACCGTAGTGTAAAGGCCCGGTTGAGCGTGTTTTCCATGGAGGTTAGGGTAAGGATTGATAAAGGAAGGACAAGAACCTAGAGGAAGAAACATCTTCCCGAATGGTTCTAATCCCCTTTATTAATAATTACTATAATTCCTAATAGATCTTAATATGGGTATAGAATGCGGTGAGATTTATTGACTTTCCAAACTTAACCTAAACCTAAACCTAGCAAGACTTAGATCTAGATTAATTTAGTTTTTAGATTTAATCAATCAATCCGTTCACACCGTTCGGAATTAACTCGTAAGAACAATTAGGAAATTCACAACATCCCTGTGGACCGACCCGTACTCACCGGCTAGCTACCAAGCGACGCCGTTCTTGATTGCGGTTACTAAATATTTTTGACATACAAATCAAATGGCGCCGTTGCCGGGGATGGCGTGTTATTTCCTTTTTGCAATTTCGGGTTAATCAAAAATTGAAAATCATAAAAAACTGAAAAATTAAAAAAAATATATAAAAATTTATCATTTTGTTATTTTGTGAAGGGTATTTTTTTTGAATTTTGCAAGATCTACAATCGAGTTCGGATCTGGAAATCTACAGAGATAAAAACAGAAAACCGAAGATCTGTCAAATAGGGGAAAATCAAAACAGAGGAACTGAAAAATTCTCGAGAACCGAACTGACCAGCAGACCGCGGAAACGCCGCCGTAGCCCCAGTCCGACCGCGGAAGCGCGGTGCCCTGGTGTCCTCATCATCTAAATTTTTTTCTCGGGGACGGAGCCTCACAACTGACCGCGGACCCGCGGTCGGAGATTCATTGCGGCGGCGGAACCGCGGCTTGGCTGCGGCGTCATTCTAAAAAAAAAGCACTGTTTGTTTCCTCTCTCTCTCCTCTGCAAATCTCAATATATCTTCTGAAAAATCTCCTGCAGGATTCTTTGCGCTTAAAAATCTTCCCCCTTCCAATAACAAATCTTGTGGAGGATTCTTTGCGCCGCGCTTAAAAAAAATTGATTGCAAGTGATTGTTACTGCTTTGCATATTTTTAATCGGACTTTAAGGGACTTGAAACCAATCCAGATTGGGTAGGGATTTCATCACCCTTCCCAGGACCCCAGAAATCACATAAGACATATTGCATTGACCATCTTTTAATTAAAAAATACTAGACTCGGCCCTAAGGACGTCGCGCTCAATAGGACAAAGGACTAGTTATAGGCATCGGCCGTTGATCCTAACCTGACTTTGCGGTGTCTAGGCAAGTGTGTCTAAGGCGAGTGGTTACTTAATTAGGGCCACTACTTGTAGTGGGGAGCCTCTTACTCACCTGGAACTTACCTGGACGCAATTGGCGGTGAAGAGGCGGTTTAAGGTCATATTTCTAGCCCTTTGGAACAGTTAGGAACTGTCTAGCTGACCTAGGTGACCCTAGATCTAGGCCTGATTGTGCATTTTTGGTTGATTGAAAGTGTGTTTAAGCCCTTTATCGAAAATCTTTTTTGCAAAAAGTTACAAATAAAAAAAAGGAAAATTTTTATAAAAAGACTTGCAACTTCCGTCGCTAAGAAATCCGTGCACCCCAACCTTCTTTCTCTTCTCCTTCTTACATCATGGGTACCCCACCTCATAAATCCCTTGCCGAACTTTGGTATCCTGAACCTAACTTTGCTTCGTACGTGAATTGTTTCGGTCGATTTAAGGACGATCCCTCCATGCCCAAAATTTCTTTGAAAGATCAAATAGAAGCGTCTAGGAGAAACAGTTCGACGTTGCAATCCACTTTGTATCAACCATGTAAACCTTCACCACCTTCGTACGTTGGTACCACTTTTTCGAGTCCTGTTGTAACTCCTAAACCGATGTCTATTGCTGAGCATATTGCACAATCTCGTAGCCGATCTTTCACTCCTCTCCACACATCCCGTTATAGGGATAAACAAGTCAATTCACCTTTTTATACAAATGTTGATCCTACTCCTGTCCAACCATCCAATTCCTACCAGTCCTACCCAACTTTCACACCTTCTCTCGACACTGCTTCGACACAACCATTTGGGAGTTTCACGTATCCAAACAATTTCGAATCTTTTACCGAAACCCCTTCACAACCCATGTCTAGTTTGGAACAGTCGTTGGAATCTTATATTTTAGCAACAAACAAAATGATAAGGAATGTGGATGCGTCCATGGCCGCCCTTATGCAACCTAGTGAACCGGTAGCTAGTTTCCAACTAGCTCCACAAATTCCAATGTATGAGGAGGCGGTTAGACAGAGTGAGAATTTGAGAGGAGCGAGTGAGTTCTACACATTTCCAAATCAAACCTACCCATACCCAATTGAAGCCCACAACTCCAGTTTTTCATCGATTGTCCTAAATGATTCACAAGTTGAAAATAAAACATCTGACGAGTTGTGTGACTTTGTAGTGCTTGATTTGCCAGATTGTGAAGAATCCCTTTCGAGTGAAACCACACCTAATCCTTTTGACCTTTACACCTCCACTTTAGAACCTAAATTGATAAATATCCATGCTTTTGATGAGGTGTCAGAAAAAATAGATTTTCACTTGATTGAGGATATAGACGCCGGGAATATTTTGGATGATGAACCCGTAGATTTGATTGAAATTTTATGTCCAATTCATCATCCTGAGTCATTAAATGTTTCTCCCGAACTTCATATGCGTCTTGATTTTGATGATAATGGCATGGATAAGCAAAATTTTGAGAAGAATATTGAGGAAATTATTGAGGATGAACCAGTTTTGTTTGATGAGTCGGATTTTCCAATTCATCATGTCCCTTCCACTGATTGTGTACACCTTCCTGAATCTTTAACTGATACCATTCCTCACTCACTTCCCTCCGTCCTCGTTCCGACCTTGCAAGAGACCGTTACGCTTTCATCTCCAATACCAAGTTCGACGTACCCATGTTTGCTCACGAATTTTGAGGGATTTAATCTCATTTTTCCGCGGGTTGATAGATTAGCACAGTCGCTTTTTACACATCGGTCATTACAAATTGTGCTAATTTATACACTCCACCCCCACCCTCAAGTTCGTATTCCCACTTTCTTTGGTTCTTCTAATCTTCCTTTAATGATACTGAGTGTTGATGAATCACAATCCGATATTTTGAGTTCGATAATTTTCAATTGGACCTTCGATGAAAGTTTCGAAGATATTTTCGCCAACGAACTCGCATTCTTAAACGATACGATTTTGTGATTAATCAACCTCCACTCGAAGAAGTAGAACCACTACCATTTCTTTTTCCCTTCCGTCATTCCTCTCCTCCACCGAGACCATATTCCACTCTTCTTCCCATACGGTCTCATGTGTTTCTCATTTCTTTTCTTTACACTCCATTCTTTCACCAACTCTACCTTTATCACGATAAGATTTTTGAATGGTTGGTGCTAACTTTTGGTCTGTGTAAGGCCTTGTGTAGTTTGATTTTTCTCCTCCCTAAGTCTGAACTTTAACGCTGTTTTACTTAAGTTTGGGGGGAACCTTGTTGTATATATATTTTGTTTTTCTTTTAACAATAAAAAATTTTAAAAAAATTATAAATCAATAAACAGGAGAGTGCCGACATTTTGACCCACTTGGTGCAGCATGACAGTGAGGACACTGTCAAGTTTAAGTTTGGGGGTATGCTCGGTAAGCCTTCTTCCTTCGCATTCATGTATATATTTTTGCATTTGCATACTTATTTTAAAACCCATAAAAATTGAAATTTTTTAAAAATTATAAAAATTAATGTATTCAATTTTGGCCATAATTGACTTGAATTTGACAAAAAGGTTAACTAGCTAGGAACAACTAGACCTTAGACTTAGTAAATTAAAAACCCTAAAAATAACCTTTCTTAAAGTTTAACGGTAGAAAGTATATGTCTTTGTAGTTTATTTAGAAATAGGCAAATTTTGAGTTCACTTCTTGGGCTAAGTCAAAACAAAGGAAAAGTATTGATATTTTTATTAGAGTATAAGTTTGAAAAATAATTCCTAACTTAAGTCTAGATTCTAAAAACATATACCCTACAAATTGCACAAATACGCACCTTGAAACTTGGAATAGTAGAAGAGACCTTGAAATGCTCTTGTCTAAAGTCCTTAGTACGAAGACAATAAAAAAATACAAGTGTGAATAAAGAAAAAAAATGAACACTGGTTTTTGTGATTACTTAAGGCTGCATTAATAGAAAAAATATATTGCGAGGGTGCTTCATCACCTAGTGCCTTAGACCAACTGGTTTGGGAGTCACTGCTAAAGCCTTAGGTGTTGCAAGACTAGGAATTGCGCTTTAATATGCAAACACATCTTGTAATCGGTTATCGGTACCTCAAGAAGTATTAACGGTCGCATGAAGGGTGTGTAAGCAAATTCATCTAAAATTCACCAATTAAAAAAGTGCTTTAGACGACGGACAAGAGTATGATTGCTTGATTTGAATTTCCAAGTGTAGGGGTGAGTTATACACACGCGTAGGGGTATGTGATTGGGGTTTAGATAAGAGATAGGAATGAAGAATATGACTTGTATTTTTAGTAGAGATGATAAAAATTCCTAAGTTGAGATAGAACCCTAGAAGAAAAACTTAAAAGATGCCGAAAGCTAAGTAAGTCTACAGAACATATATAATCTTAAGTTAAATGATAAAGAAGCGGGAAGAATACGGGTGGATAATTTACGAGGCGAAGATAATAGAATTCCTTGTTAGAAAACCTAATTGGAGAATAAAAGTCAATGGGCCTAATTGATAGGATTTTGTGGGTAGTATCCGCTGAAAACCCTCAGGAAACAACACTCCTCCTACTAGGGACACCTAGAGGTTTAACGGCTTGTTGCACATGCTCAGTGCAATCGCGTTTCCCTGCGAAAGTGAGGTTAGGTTTTTGTCGAGAATAAAACTAAGTTTGCTCGAGGACGAGCAAAAGATAAGTTTAGGAGTAGGAAGCGGGTCAAAAGGTTCGAGACGACCATAATCACGAAATGGCCATCTACGAGAAAGCCAGAACGCAACGCCTCCTTCAGCAGACTGCGAAAAATGAAAATGCTCTTCCTCGTCAACCCGTCATACAAAAGACCCGGCGCAGAGGCAGAAATAAACCAAAGAACGGAAAAAGCGTTTGACAGCAACAAAGCGGGACCAAGAAGCCACGCGATCAAGAATCGAGCAACCAGGATTCGTCTCTTATAAAGAAGATAGGTAGAGCGTATTCTTTTTCCCAAGACAAGAAATGGAAGATACTTGATCTTGTCATAAAACATCAGATGATTACCTTCCCGGAGTCCAAGCACCCCGAGCGCGCAGGTGAGATTAATCATCCGGATTATTGCTCCTATCACAGAGCAATAGGACATCCTCTCGAAGACTGCTTCACATTCAAAGACTGGGTAGAAGACCAGTATCAGCAAGGCAGGTTCGCTCTATCAAGCAGTTGGAGGGTAACCCCACCGCAGAAGCATGAGCCGAAAGCCATGAGAGTAGAGCCGGGTCAGTCTCGGTCTTGGAAACGATCTCATACCTATCACGCAATAACGCTGTCAGAAGAAGAACCTGAGAATATGGATGACCTCCCCTGGTGCTTCGAAAACGATGATGACGAAGTGATCTCCGAGTTTCCACCGGTGCTAAAAGAGCTGGAAGATGGGATACATACTACTCCAGACGACCTCAGAAAAATCGACTTAGGAACGGCAAATGACCCACGGCCGACATTCGTCGATGAACTGTTGTCTGAGGAAAAGGAGGCTACGCTTAAAGACATGCTCATGCAGTATAAAGATTGCTTCGCATGGAACTATTCCGAGATGCCGGGACTAGATCCAGAGATTGCGGTGCATAAATTGGCGATATCTCCGGACGTCAAGCCGATCAAACAAGCATCAACAAGAATGTGGCTCGAGCTTGAGATAAGCATCAATGCCGAGGTCAAGAAGCTAATCGACTCCGGCTTCATCCAAGAGGTTCAGTATCCTGACTGAATCTTCAACATCGTCCCAGTGATGAAGAAAAATGGGACGGTGCGCATATGTGTGGACTTTCGGGATCTCAACAAAGCTTGTCCGACGGACGACTTTCCAGTACCGGTCACTGAGCTGATGATAGATAATACGTCCACTCATGAAGTCTTCTCCTTTATGGACGGCTCATTAGGATACAATCAGATAAAAATGCATCCCGAAGAACAGAAGCATACCGCTTTCTGGACCTCTTTGGGCATATTCTGCTACAAAGTGATGCCTTTCGGTCTAAAGAACGCCGGTTCTACCTATAAGAGGGCCATGACGAAAATCTTCGATGACCTCATACATGAAATCGTCGAATGCTATATCGACGACCTCGTAGTTAAAAGCAATCATACGAGGAACATTTAGAGCATCTGAAGATCGTGTTTCAGCACCTTCGGAAATACAATTTGAAGATGAACCCTCTCAAATGCGCATTCGAAGTTTCCTCGGGCAAATTCCTAGGATTCATCATACGGCACCGAGGCATCGAGATAGACCCGTCGAAGATCAAGGCAATTATGGAAATGCCTCCGCCAAGAACACTCAAGCAGTTGCGGTCTCTCCAAGGAAAGCTCGCATATATCCGGCGATTCATAGCCAATCTTTCCGACAAGTGTCGTCCTTACAGTCACCTAATGAAGAAGGGAACTCCGTTCGTCTGGGATCGCAAATGCCAAAGCTCACTGGAAGAAATTAAGCAATACCTGCAGAATCCGCCGGTGCTGACTGCTCCGGTCAAGGGAAAGCCTCACATTCTGTATACAACCACCTTTGAGGGTTATCTAGGCTCATTATGGGCACAAGAAAACGACCAAAAGAAAGAAAGAGCTCTCAACTATCTGAGTCGAGTTCTCCTGGGGGCAGAAAACAATTATTCTCCCATCGAAAAATACTACCTGGCGTTGATCTTCACAATAACGAAGCTCAAACAGTATACTTTGGCACATGAGGTCCACCTCATATCAAAGGTGGATCCTTCAAATACTTGATGTCAAAAGCCATATTAACGGGACGGCTCGCTAAATGGGCCCTACTCTTAATGGAATTCTCGGTGACATACCGACCCCTCAAGGCAGTGAAAGGCCAGGCCATCGCCGACTTCCTCGCTGAGCATCCAATACCTGCCGATTCTCCTTTAAACTGCGAACTTCCCGATGAGTACGCGTTTGACACGATCGGCGGGGAGAGAAGAGAGAATGATACCCAGTGGGAACTCTACTTCGATGGAGCATCTTCCATGAAGAAGCGCAAACAAAGCACCCCCATAATCAAATCCGGGGTGGGCCTCATCTTCGTGACTCCACAAGGAGGGATAATGCGCTTTGCCTTCTCCTTAACAAAGCCGAGGACGAACAATGAAGCTGAATACGAAACTTTGATAGCAGGTCTTGAGATCGCCGTCGACATGGGAATTGAGAATCTCCTCATATACGGAGACTCCCAGCTGATCGTTAGCCAAGTAAACGGCGACTATCAAACGTGCAAACCAGAGTTGGTGAAGTACGGCGAGAGAGTGCAGCAACTGCTGACTCAAATCCCTGCCTATGCCCTGGAAAGCATACCGCGGGCGGAAAATAGCAAAGCGGATGCGTTAGCTAAACTTGATAAAGAACTGGCTGACGAAAACCTCGATGATGTAAGGATCGTGGTACAAAGCCGTCAGGTTCTTGCACCGGCAAAAATATCTGCGGAATCTTCCAAAGAAAAAGGAGCTACCAAGCAAACAGCCCAACAAATAAAAGACCAGGAAAAGGCTATGGATTGGAGAGAAATCTTTATAGACTACTTCAAATCCCGTCGAACGTCTGAAGATGCGTCCTCAAAACATCAGCTCATGAAGCGAGCTTTATCTTTTGCCTTCATCAATGATACTCTGTATAAGAGATCATTTGACTCTTTATGGCTAAGATGCCTAGGACCGGAAGAAGCAAAAAGAGTCGTCCAAGAAACTCACGACGGACTCTGCGATTCTCACCAAGCTGGGCCGAAGATGAAACTAAAGATCAAAATGATGGGCTACTATTGGCCCACGATGATCCAAGACTGTCTCGAATATGCGAAGCAGTGCCACTCGTGCCAAACTCATGGGGACTTTATCCACCAGCATCCAAATCCACTACATCCGACGGTGGCTAGCTGTCCGTTCGAAATGTGGGGAACCGACATAATCGGACCCATTGAACCAGCATCGTCTAGAGGACACCGGTTCATATTGGCGACGACCGATTATTTTTCTAAGTAGGCAGAAGCAACACCGCTAAGAGAAGTGAAGACAGAGAATATCCTCCATTTCTTCAAGACACACGTCATTTACCGGTTCGGCACTCCACGACGGATTATCTTCGATAACGGGCCAGCCTATAGAAGCCACAAGATCAGCCGCATCGCACAACAGCATAACAAAGACTGGAGATATTCTTCGGTCTATAACCCCCAGGCTAACGGTCTAGCTGAGGCTTTCAACAAGTCCTTGACGAAGATCGTGAAAAAGACGGTGTCTCGAAATAAAAAGGACTGGCATGAGAGACTGCATGAAGCTCTCTGGGCGTATCAAACTATGTTCAAAACGGCCACAAACACAACGCCGAATGCATTGGTATTCGGCACAGAAGCGGTACTCCCTCTCGAGATAGAGTTACCCTCTCTACGAGTGGCGGTTCACTACGAGCTGACAGACGAAGAAAATGCTCATCTTCGGCTTGAGGAACTTGATGCCCTCGACAAAACTCGGCTCATGGCGCAACAAAATCTGGAGGCTTATAAAGCAAAGATGACGTGCTCGTATGAGAGATTGGCTCGGCCGAGAACATTCCACCAAGGCGAACTCGTGCTAGTGGTCAAAAGACCTATGATCCCCAATCGTGCCAAGCGGGGGAAATTCGAGCCGAACTATGAAGGTCTGTATATCATAGACAAAGTTTACCATGGAGGAGCCTATCTACTCATGGACATGCATGGTGAAAGACCTCTCAGGCCAATAAACGGTCGCTTCCTGAAAAAATACTACGCCTGACGAGTCACGACTTAGGTCAACGATAGATGACGATGCCTATGTCCGCTCACTATCTTCCTAAGCCCAAACTCTATAAGTAGTAGCCGGCTTTTGGACCGAAACGTCCTTAAACTAACAATGGACCACTATGTCCTAAAACTGGCTGTTGACCGAGACATCGATAAACTACTACGGACCGCAGCATCCCAAGGTTGACACAAAAAAATATATATATGAAAATAAAAAAAATAAAAAAAAATGGTATGTCTATAAGCAAAATAGGCGCGGATGAAAACCCGAAAGGGCTCCTTGAGTAAAAACAGCAGGGCTACCGGCGAGTTTTGTGAAAACCCGAAAGGGCACAATCTCGTTAAAAGACACTTGCAAGGTCATCTCGATCTTGTGAGGAGAAAATACCTGTGTGAGATCCTTACGACTCACAAAGGAGCAACACACTTAGGGGTCCCCACGATTCCTAAGGAGAAATTACACTTACGAGATCCTCACGACTCGTAAGGAGAATTCCCCTTTGAGACCCTCACGGCTCATAGGATTCAAAAGCCTTAAGTTATAGAGATCTGAACCTGTTCTTAAGCCATCACAACCTCTAGTGTTGCCCTACAAGCGATTTAATGCTGACCCTTGTATACAATCCACGGGCGCGAATAAATATTTCCCTAACAAAGTCCTACCCGCGACTAGGGATATGTTTACACGGTGAACAACCCTTGTAAGTCCTCTCGACTTATAAAGAGAAAACACTCTTATAAGATCCTTACGACTTACGAGAAGCCATACACTTGGGAATCCTCACGATTCCTAAGGAGAAAACGCACCTATGAGATCCTCACGACTCGTAGGGAGAAATACCTTTATGGGACCCTTACGGCTCATGAAGTCAAAAGCCTTAGTCGACAGGATCTTAACCCTGTATGCTAAGCCACCTTTGTTCGATATCTACAGAGGCAAATGATGATTCGCTCCTGGCAATACCCCAGTTGTAGCGATGCTGATGCCGAAATCGGTGTCCAATCCCAAACTCGTAGCGAAAAGCCAGCGAGCCATAAATGCATACGAAATAACCGAAATGATGGGGTAACTTGCAACAAAATCAGCAAGTAAAAATGTATGCATACAAAAATAGCCAAAATGGTTGGGCAACTCGCAATAAAAAGCAGCGAGTAAAAACAAAAAAATAGCCGAAATGATTGGGCAATCGCGACTTTCGCGATACAAAAGCTGAAATGATAGAGTATCGCGGAAAGAAAAATATATAAAATGAAACTTTTTGCCCTACAGGTGAGATCACATCGATCCCTGTATACAATCCAGGGGCATAAACAAAGAGGGAAGCACACTTTCCCCCTAGGCTCCATCCGAAAGAAAGCCAAGTCTCAACGGTTCACAGACAGCCTAGAGATCATCTCAACATTCGTCTCATTTCAACAGACGAAACATCAAGCAAAGCGGAATCACGGCAACTCCCAGTTCCATGTCTCGGGGGTGCACAGACAACCGAGAGTCAACCCCCGACTCCGTGAAATGCGGATAAAGTCAACCCTTCCCGGTCCTTGTGGAACACGGCTATGTCAATCCTGACCCCGTGGGAAGCATCTAGAGAAAATCCTGGTCTAGTGAAACACGGCCTATGTCAATCCTGACCCCGTGGGAAGCGTCCAGAGCGGAACCTGGTCCTTACAGAACATGGCCTATGTCAATCCTGACCCCGTGGGAAGCATCCAGAGCAAATCCTGGTCTAGTGGAACACGGCCTATGTCAATCCTGACCCCGTGGGAAGCGTCAAGAGCGGAACTTGGCCCTTGCGGAACACGGCCTATGTCAATCTTGACCCCGTGGGAAGCATCCAGAGCAAATCCTGGTCTAGTGGAACACGGCCTATGTCAATCCTGACCCCGTGGGAAGCGTCTAGAGCGGATCCTGGTCCTAGTGGAACACGGCCTATGTCAATCCTGACCCCGTGGAAAGTGTCCAGAGCGGAACCTGGTCCTAGTGGAACACGGCCTATGTCAATCCTGACCCCGTGGGAAGCATCCAGAGCAAATCCTGGTCCTAGTGGAACATGTCCTATGTCAATCCTGACCCCGTGGGAAGCATCCAGAGCAAATCCTGGTCTAGTGGAACACGGCCTATGTCAATCAAGACCTCATGGGAAGCGTCCAGAGCGGAACCTGGTCCTTGCAGAACACGGCTTATATCAATCCTGACCCCGTGGGAAGCATCCAGAGCAAATACTGGTCCTTGCGGAACACGGCTATGTCAATCCTGACACCGTAGGAAGCGTCCAGAGCGGATTCTGGTCCTAGTAGAACACGGCCTATGTCAATCCTGACCCCGTGGGAAGTATCCAGAGCAAATCCTGGTCTAGTGGAACACGGCCTATGTCAATCCTGACCCCGTGGGAAGCGTTTAGAGCAGAACCTGGTCCTTGCGGAACACGGCTTATGTCAATCCTGACCCCGTGGGAAGTATCCAGAGCAAATCCTGGTCTAGTGGAACACGGCCTATGTCAATCCTGACCCCGTGGGATGCGTCCAGAGCAGAACCTGGTCCTTACAGAACACGGCTTATGTCAATCCTGGCCCCATGGGAAGCATCCAGAACAAATCCTGGTCCTTCCGGAACACGGCTATGTCAATCCTGACCCCGTGGGAAGCATCCAGAGCGGATCCTGATCCTAGTGGAACACGGCCTATATCAATCCTGACCCGTGAGAAGCGTTCAGAGCAGATCCCGGTCCTGGTGGAACACGGCCTATATCAATCCTGACCCCATGGGAAGCATCCAGAGCAAACCTGGTCTAGTGGAACACGGCCTATGTCTATCCTGACCCCGTGGGAAGCGTCCAGAGCGGAACCTGGTCCTTACGAAACACGGCCTATGTCAATCCTGACCCCGTAGGAAGCATTCAGAGAAAATCCTGGTCTAGTGGAACACGGCCTATGTCAACCCTGACCCCGTGGGAAGCATCCAGAGCGGATCCTGGTCCTTGTGGAACACGGCTATGTCAATTCTGACCCCGTGGGAAGCATCCAGAGCAAATACTGGTCTAGCGGAACACGGCCTATGTCAATTTTGACCCCGTGGGAAGCGTCCAGAGCGGAACCTGGTCCTTGCGGAACATGGCCTATATCAATCCTGACCCCGTGGGAAGCATCCAGAGCAAATCCTGGTCTAGTGGAACACGGCCTATGTCAATCTTGACCCCGTGAGAAGCGTCCAGAGCGGATCCTGGTCCTTACGGAACACGGCTATGTCAATCCTGACCCCGTAGGAAGCATCCAGAGAAAATCCTGGTCCCGTGGAACACGGCTAGAGTCAATCTCGACCCCGTGGGAAATGCCCAGAGCAACTTCTGACTCCGTGAAATGCGGATAATGTCAACCTCATCAATCACTTACGGGTCCTCTCGACCCGTAAGGAAGAAAACTCTCTTGTGAGATCCTTACGACTCCCAAGACACTTAGGAATCCTCACGATTCCTAAGGAGAAAATACACCTACGAGATCCTCACGACTCATAGAGAGAAAAGTCTTTATGAGACTCTCACGGCTCATAAAGTTGAAAAGCCTTAGGCAGCAGATTTGAACCTGCTTCCTAAGCCATCACTACCTTTCAAAGAGTTCAAGACGGAATGCTCTCTATCATCTACAGGCTACGCTTACTAAGGTAACACGCCGGCAACACAGAAAAGACAAGAAAGCAAGAGATAACACAAGATAGTACGACAGAAATGTATCTTTTATTTATAAGGTCAAATTGAGTACAATTTACATCATATGAAAGGATAAAAAAATGGATACATTTTATTCAAAAATTACAAATGGTGCAAAAACAACTATTGGGAGGGAAGCGTTTTCACTAGACCAATCAGTTGCTCGTGCACTCCCCTCGGCCCCTTTTCACGGTCAGCTTCCACGGCCAACTCTGCTTCAAGCTGAGCTCGTTGCTGCAAGTAAGATAAAAGTTGCTCATCAACGACCCGCTGAGCTGCCACACGACTCTGCGCATCCCGCTCAATGAGGTCGAGCTTCTGCCTCAGCGTTAGCCCGTCGGAAATACATCGTAGAAAGCCCTCAAAGATAGCTTTCAGCTGTACAGCGTTTGCATCAACTTGAGCATGAAATCGAGCAGATTCTCTTGAAGTCTCTTCGCACTCCTTACGCTTTAAGGCCTCTTCTTGTTCAAGATAACGGAAGTAGGGAGTGCTCTGCTCGACCCACGCAGCCCGCTGGGAGTTCATAGCCAGGACCTCGGGAGCAGGACGTCCGAACTCGAGCTCATGCAGGCAGACCTCAATTTTCCTGCAGTGATTAACCCAAGACTCAACGACGCCCTCACTATGAAAGTTCACGAGTGTCGCCAGCATAGAATTAACCTCAGCAGCAAAATCTACAGCAAGGATAGGGGTCTCCGCGTCAAGCTCCTATAGGTGATCGCTCAACATGCGCAGACTATTCACAGCGCCTTTTGAAGATAGACGTCTGGAAAAGGGGCCCGCTGGCATTATGATTCGAGACTCGAACGAAGCTGAAGTCGGTGTCACTACTGCAAAATAAATCATAGTCAAATAACGGTTCAAGAAATAGATAAGCTACATGAACAATGGAGTTTACTATACCGGCTGCGGCAGGTGGCAAGACCGGGAGTACCGGAGGTGCAACTGTTCTTTCATCTCCTCCTTCAATCTGTAGTGTTGCAGTCAAAACAAAGAAGAATTAACAATGACTTGGCTGCCCGTAAAAGAAAAGAAAAGACATTAGCTAAAGGCTGTACTCACCAGCGCCACTAGATGAGGCAATCTCTGACTGGAAGGAGAAATGTGGGTGCAGCACCTGATACAGGTGATCAAAAAGGACTCCTGCAAGAATGTAATAATGCAGTGTCAGTACATAAAATATATTGCCTACAATGAAACCGATGGGTCACAAACCCGTACCTTCTAGCATTTGGGAGGACACGGGAGAAGGCAAAGAGGCGGCCACCGTCAAGCAGCAACCGGTGATGCTTCCTTGGGTGGCACAACCTCAACGATCACCACACCTGCATTAGAAATGTGAGAAATACTGTCAAAAGAGATTGAAAGGGATTGCAGAATAAAGGAGAAAGCAATAACCCAAAATCTACCTGGTGAGTCGCCAGTTGAAACCGCGACAAGGGCATCACTGGGTACAGCGACTGCTTTACCTTTCCCCATCGGAATGGTTTCGCCTCCCGTAGCTTCATCCCCTGACTCCATGAGAATCGTCGTGACACTCACAGCGCCCGGAAACGGCAAGAAACCGCAAGGTGAGAGAGTGGCAATTGGGGCAATTCCAGACTCTTGAGAAAGAGTGGCTACCTCAGGCTCAGTGGTTGCCGCCATCTCACTCACCACTTCCTCATCAAGACTCGGCCCTGCAGGATAGGATATATGAGAATCTGAAAATTAAAACTTTGACAAAAGAACTCAATGTTACGTTACCTTGGGTCGGTCTTTCAACTGCTTCCCGGGCCGCACGTGCTTCCTGTCAGTGAGAGGTAGACAGGGCGGCCGAAGCACCCTCTGAAGGAATAGGGGCAGAGGTAGCAGCGCTCGAGCCTGCACCCGCGGCCAAGGCGGCGTTATGCTCCCTTGCTGCGCGCATTCTACACTTCCTTTCCGCCCGGGCTGTGAGAGCTGATCTTCTCAAGACCTCCTTCAAGGGGACGTCATCGTCCGCGCCAAAGGTGACCTCTGGAGCCGTTATGGCATCTTTCATCAATCGCTTAAGTAAAGCCCCTTTTGGCAGTGCTGAGGAGGCCGGGACTTCGATAGCGGCCTTGGAAGCATCTCCGCATCATCCTGCGGGATTGGCATTGTAGTCCCTACGATAAGATTAAAAAAAGGGGTTAGATTGTCCATAAGAAAGGCGAATGAAGGCGCAATGAGCCGAAATATACCAATGCCCAGCGAAGCGTGAATCCTCTCCTCCTCCTCAAAAGTCTTGAGGGAAGCCGTGAGAGCATCTTCAGTGGAAATGCCTGTTAGAGAAAGAGTGTCAGTCAAAACATGATAACAAAAACATAGCAGCAAAAAAAGTACGATTAAAGCTTACTTAATTGCGCGAGGATGGCCATTCCCGCTTTTTGGCTTGCTGATCGCTGAGAAGCTGCAATGGCAGCCTTCAGATCAGTATCATCCGGCACTATGAATAGACCCTCGTTGGTCCCATATTCGCTCAGGCCCTCGCTATAAGGAACATGAGGCTCCTGGCCGAGTACAATGTCGTCAGAGAGAATCGATTTCTTCTTACTCTTCTGCGAGCGAGTGCCCGTAGCCGCTAGCACAAGCTTGCACTTGGTGGGCACCTTGGGACGACGAGTCCCGATATCTGAACCCACACCAGACTCGGGAGACGCCACAGTCACCGTTTCCACGGGAGTACGGGGTATCGGTAGCTCAGGCCTATCATGCGGGACCTCGACCGCAGCAACTTCTCTTAAGGGAGGAAAGACAATGGTCCGTCGCTTCAGAAGGACGTTTGGATTACCGGCAGGGGGTGCACCCTTGCGATCGAGCAACAATTTCTTTTCCTCCCTGATGACGGCACCCATTGCGTGTTGATACCATACCACGTATACATTTAGGGCCCTAGGAACACAACTTGGTTCACTGATGAAGAAATTGGACCCTGTGTTTAGGCGCATGAAGTGGTGCAAAGCGCTCCAGATACCCTCCTCGGTATAAACCGGTTCTTCCAGGAATTCCTCGAGTGGGACGCCCTGATTATAACTTGATTGCTGGGAAAATCGGTAGGGATTATATCTCATGAACAGAGCCTAATCGTTCTGCCTGAACACTAAATATCCCGGCCTAATGGAGTATAGATGGAGAATTTCCCGAGCTTTCAGGGTAGAAGCTCCATCCTTAAAAGTGTCCTGCAACGGCTGCACCATCTTAGCAGACTCCTTACCAATGGTCATAACCTTATCAAAAACGGTCATGTCGTCCCCAACAGTACGTGGGCGAAGGATTACACCCCAAGCCTCTCGCTGACTTGGCTCCACAATGGAAGCATTGACCAGCCGCATGATCCATGGAAAATGGCAAGTTTCATAGAAATGAGGCCGCTTATGCATTCCAAAGGCACCGAGCACATGAAATTCAAGCCATGAGGTAAAATAATGCATCGGGAAGTTCACGGGCTGCACCCCCGGCTGAGTAATATCGGCCGCCAAACTAAGGCCGTGATACAAATGAGCCAGCCCGGCAATTCCAACAGCAACTTGTCTCCCTTCAACAATCCGATGAGCTGGGTATAAGACTGACGGCCTCATGTAGCGAGGGTGCATGGGAAGCACGAACCAGCTTAACCACAAACCGAGGAACCCTAGAAAGAACGCTTCCTCATCGATACCCGGAGCAGCAATTTCTGAAAAAGGGACGATCGCGACGTTTGGAAGAAAGAATCCCTTTTGATCAGCTTCCAATATTGGCCGGCGATCCAAGCCAAAGCCAAAAGGATCATCGAGTTGGGCAAACTTTTCACCTTGTCACGATAAAACTTCTGGGCAAAGAAAACAGGTAATGAAGTCCGCAAAGCTAACCCCATGGCTTCGAGATTCAAGAAATAGGCATTCGTAAATGTTTAGCACCTTGATCAAGCTAGGGAATCGGTGCTGAATGGCACTCTCTGGGTTTAGACCCGTCATCACCAGTCGGGTAGTGAAAACATATTCATCAGGGGGCAAGATCTCCTCATAATGCTCCCCTCTGACAGGCAGGCCGGAGATATCCGCAAACTCTTCCAGAGAGATGGAAACTTCACGATCTAGCATAAGGAAGGTATGAGTTGGAACGTTCCATTGTTCCAAGAAGGCTTTGACCCACCATGCGGGAGGTATGGAATACTGGAACAGAAAAGCATAATTCGCAGGATACAATCCAAGCTTCAGCAGTTCTGACTTCTTTGCCGATAGGATATATCGGGCTCACTGCAGGTATCCAGCTGAGTGACGGGGAGTCAGACCTATATTGTATGGCTGTCCCTAAGGGCGTGACTCACCTTGGCATATACGCCGCCCTAGAATGTCCAAAGCCATCGGCGGTTGTACAGGTATTGCAGTCATAGAGGGCTGAAGACAACCCTCTGAAGTCCAATTAACCACCTCCACAGCATAGTTCACCGGGGGTACGTCAGCATAATGAATCGCCGAGATAGCCTCTGAAAGTGTTGCACAAGAGAAGCTGTGTCGACCCATGATGATCTGGTTATGCCTTGTTCCCCACAAATGAAGATTCTTGTGCTCCGGGTCATAGTCTTTGATCAGCGCAATAACCTCTCGGTCTACGGGTGCTTCAGGAAATCCGCCTTCTGAGCGGACGAACAGAAAAGAAGTGTCGAAAGACATGTCACCTGCGCGAAAAAGAACAAAAGTCAACTGTCAGTGCTATAATTCTGACACTTGGTACTTTAAAATTCGTACCGCACTGCAATGCAGTAAAAAAAAGGGACTAAAGGGGGACCCACAAAATCTAGATGACAGTTCATCATTAATAAAACAGCCTCATCATTTGATGAGACTGTCAATTAAATGAGAAAATCCTCAATTGATTCTCATTTAATGAGAAAACCCCTCGGGCTAAGGAGTAAATCTCCCCTTGAGAACAGTGCTCTATGACAGAATGACATCTGTCAAACTCTAATGATGGAAGAATAAAAATTCCTCAAGAGCCTTACTCTGGAAAAAAATGATGGAATAATCCATCAGAAAAATTGAAATAAATTTTTATATATGAATGAAAAATTCTGAGATCTTCAAGATCTATGAACAAACTCTAAGAGTTCTTTATGAGCAAAGCTCTGTTCATGGGCTAAGAAACCCCAAGAAAAAATCTCTTTAGATCTATGGGTTCAAGAAAAGCAAAGCTCCGTTGATGAAACCCTAAAAGGGTTTTCTTTAGATCAAAAATCTATGAAGAGGAAAGCTCTGTTAATGGGTGAAACCCTAGATTATTAAAAGATTTAATCTTTACCTAAATTTTGACAGAGTTTTGTCCTTAAGACAGTTCTTAAGATGAAGAGCTATGCTCTGCAAGAGAATAATAATTCTCAGAAGGAAGAAGATGAACAGAAATCATCCTAAGGGCCAAGGGTCCTATTTATAGGCACTGAGATGCCTTTTCAACTTCTGAGTTGATCCAAGGGCGCAGATGATTCCACCGCCGCACTCGCATATGGGCCACGTGAGCGCAACGGTAGGGGCGCATTTGTTTCCCCCAATCAGAGCAAGACTCTGTTCAAAATTCAAATTTTGAAATGAAGCAACACTTCAGATGCAGCGCCAAGTACGCCGCGCCCTAAGCAGCGCACCACGTGCAAAGCACGAGTGCGCTAGCGCTGGGTGCGCCGCGCTCTAAGCAGCGCACCACGCGCAAAGCACTGGGTGCGCTGGCTCTAAGCAGCGCACCATGTGTGCGCTAGCGCTGGGTGCTCTGCGCTCTAAGCAGCGCACCACGTGCAAAGCACGGTTGCGCCAGCGCTAAGTTCGCTGCACCCTAAGCAGCACACCACGTGCAAAGCATGGTTGCGCCAGCGCTGGAAATAAAAGCTCTCCACCGTCAGATCAAAGATCCAATAATAATGATAAATCATTAATTAAACAGAATTAAATTCTGTTAAAGAAAGATTCTTCAAAATCTTTCCAAACAACAAGATTGTGCTCTGTAAATCAGGGCACCGTTGGATCAATGATCCAATGGTAATTAAAAATCACCAAAACACAGAATAAATTCTGTATGGAAAGATTTCCCAATCTTTGTTAAAAAACAAGAAGATTGCCTTCTGTAAACCAGAAGCCCTTGAATCAAAAATCCAATGATGGGAAATTCCCCAAATCAATTGGAGAAAAGATTTTCTTAACTGATTGAACTAATCAGCTTGCCCTATATAAAAGTCCCCAGACTTCAAGTCTCATACAGAGAAACCTCCCCATAAACTTTTAGAAATTCAAAGACAAGAGCAAGCTCTCAAAAGAAAGAAAAAGAACAAAGAGATGAAATTATCTCATATAAAAGAAGAATTTACTTTTTTTTTAAAATCATAGATCTATAAGACCAAGATCTTTTACAAAGAGATAAAAAGATCTCATCATAAAATAAAAAGAAGAACATAACTCTTCTCACAGATCATAGATCTATAAGACAAATTGTCTTTTACAAAAAGAGATCATGAATATCTCATTATAAACAGAGAGGGGGAAAGAATAATTCAATTCTCTTAAGGATCATAGATCCATAAAGGCAAAGCTTTTCATCAAAACAAGAGATTGAAGAATCTCCTATAAAAATAAGAACTTTTGTTCTTAGAATCTTGAGACAAAGTCTCTTTAAGTTGATCAATTAGCGCTCTGCGCTCATAAGATAGCGCTCTGCGCTCAAGACTGGCGCACAGTGTTAGTTATATGTATGCCCTGGAGGCCATTACTGTATATTGGATGTATATTGTAGTGGATGCTGGGACATATATAGGAAGGACTTTCTTGCTCGACATGATAGTACGCTATCTGGTTGCACTTTATCTTAACATGTATACTTTCTGTCTCTCTGATTACATGTTGATAAAGCCCTTAGGATGTGTGCTCGACTTCCAGGGCTATGATGTAAATCATACTAATGGGGCCTGAGTAGTCCATGAGTACATCCTTGAAAAGTTCCTAGTCGAGGGAATATCGAGACGGGGCATCGATATTCCAGAGTAGACTAGCGCATATCTTCTCGACCCATGCGATGGGCGATGGATGATCCCATATCCATTGGTGTTTGACATCGAAGATGGTATGCGGGTGCTCAGTGGAGACTGGGTACACTGAACGGACTCGCCGAGAACTCCCAGATGGTATTATACCTCACGTCAGATGGCAGTTCTCTGGTGACACTGGTACAGCTTAGTCTGTAGACCCGAGATCGTCATAGAGTCTTGTGTGTCTCCCACTGTGCTTTGATTTCCACCCTACCACGACTCTACTGAGTTGTGCAAACAGGTGGTTTTTGGGTACAGTCCCGATTCACATGGAGGCAATGAGCGATAGGAGGGGATTCGTCTCTCCCGGTATTGGGGGTTGATGTTGTGCTATGCTCGACTGGCCATAACAGGAAATCCCTGGCCAGGGTTGCAGTGATATACTGGTAAGTGTTATCAGTAGTTTCACGAATGTTATGGACCCTACGTCGGCATGACTTATCGAGCTATTGGGGTCTGACGTTTACCACCCCTAGGCGAGATATGCGACATATCAGACGAACAGACCGGACTATACGGTAGTGTTACTGGTCGGATTCGCAGGAGTGTGAGCGGGCTAGCTCGTCGATCTTCTGATCGCTCAATACCCGGGTGGCCGTTACGTTTAGCAGACCGCTTGCGGCTTGTGGGTGCATGATATGATCATCATCTGCTACCGGCGTATTGACGAGTCTTTAGAGTCCTACACAGAGGTTTCCTGGTTCAAGCGAAACGAAATAGGAGCGCATATGAGATATGTGCGGGACCGAGAATAATACCAGTATGTGATACCGTATTTGATTCTCGCGATCAATGTATCGAATGGTTATATGCGATATAACCTAGTTATCGAATCAAGGATTGATTCGATAAGCCGACACATTGGATACTAGCCGGTTATATGCGATATGACCGGATCGTTAAATCAAGTGTTGATTTAATGATTTAATACATAATTATATATTTGATATATTGCTTTGCATTAACTAGTATCGGTTCACTTTAAATGGATTTTCTCACGCGGATGTGCACATTGTATATTCGATATAGTTTTGTGCACATGATTGTATCATGTTTGATGATACATTCTAGCTTGGTTTTTTGTAAAGTGTTAAACCATGGTTAATTAGTGATTAGGGTTTCTTTTTCATTTACTTAATCATTTATTTATTCCTTTTATTTATTTTGGAAAAAGAAAAGATAAAGAGATAAGAATGGTTGCTAGTTTTGTTTTTATTTGAAAGCTTCTTGAAGCTTTGAACTTAGTCCACCATTCTTGTCTTTTATCTAACCCTAACCACTATCTAACCTAAGTTAAGTCTCTACACTAAACCATGGTCAAAGATATGATAAGTATTGGATTTTCTTTTCTTTTTATAATTAAGTTATCATATCATCTTCTTCTTCTTCATCTTCTTCTTCCATGGATGTAGCTTGCTACTCCAATGGCAAGTGTTAAAAAGGTGTGAGAAATCCAAATCTAAAGTGAACCCAACTCCTATTTCTTCATCCTCTACCTCTTGCCAAGTAGTATAGGGTGTTTCCTTCACAAGTTTTCCAAGCTTGATGAAGTTGGAGCTTGTTCTTGCGATATCTCGACGTAGATCATCTTCGGCATTGAACCGACGATCAAGCTCGCCCATTCTTCGATGATACCGATGCAAGAGTCATGGGTCCGTTTTGGACAGCGGAGAGACTTCTTCACGGAACCTAGGAGGTGGTGGTCCGGATCTACAAAGGTTGTAGCCCATTCCCTTTAGATATATTTCCGTTTACTTGCATGTTTCGCCTAAATATCTAGTAAACGATCCGTAGTCGGGTTTGTAGGCACCCGTAAAATTTTATTTGTGCATGTTTGATCACTTGTGAAACCTAACTAGAGTGCCTAGGAACCCTTCAGTGGTATCAGAGCCTAGCTAGAGCCTTAGGCGAAGTCCCGACGGAATCAGAAGTCTGATCGACCCAAAACCCCGACTTAGAATATGCTCTCTGTACATTTTCTAATTTCGAGGATTTTTCACATTAAAAATATCCAGAAACATCAGCAGGAAGATCTAAGAGAAACTGTAAAATTCGTAGTCCCAATTCAATGAACTAGGCGCGGATCCGCGGCCAGATAGAAGGAAGATGCCGCTCATCCGCGGCATGTTTGTCTCGTAGTGCATTTATTTCTCTACAGTAATTCGTATTTTCCTGTGCTGATCTTCCTGAAAATTTTTAATAATTTTTCCAGAGTTGTATTTTCTGGGTTGTATTGGGGACTCGGTGTTTTCGATCGGACTGTCTAATTTTTGTCGGTGTGGCTTTCCGGGTATTTTTAGAATATGTTAAAAAGTTCGACCGGATATAAATACCCACTTTTTCCCCTGCCGGGAAATTTCCGAGTGTTGGATTTTTCCGCAGTTTAACGACGTTCTAAGTAGTGCAAGTAACGCGATGGTCCCTCTAGAAGACAACAAACCTTAACTCGATTATGTGACCGTCTTGAACTGCCCTTTGAACCTTCGGGTTTGGGGGAGTACGGCGTGCCATATGTGAGGCGTTGGCTTGACCCTTCTACGGCTGGACCGTTGGTACTGAGGTACGAACGGAATGTTGTTAGACTTATTTCATGTGTTGAGCTGTATCGGGAAAATTTGGGTGTTCAATTGTTCGATCGAAAAGTTTAACATTTTCTGTTTATCTGGAATGTGATACAATAATTGGAATTCACAAATAGTTATGTGATAACTAAATGAATGTTATAAACATAGCACTTTAGTCTCACTTGATCGGTTGCCACGGAATTTTGATGCGATCAAAAGTCCGTCGCAATCACGTAGCGTACGCGGATACTCGCCGGGTAAACTTAATAGACAGCCTCACCCCATTGCCCCGACCAAGTGACTGTAGGAGAACCCCGTCGCCGAAAGCATCCGTTCGGGTGCTCGCGGTAGCGGTGTTCCGCCTTGGTGCACTTCGTCGACGGCGTTAGGGGTGCGACCGTCTACTGAAGTTTGCGACGAGCATTCGATCAGAATGTCGGGAATCCTGTTGAATTGCCCGACTTGATATTGAAAAGAGTTTTCGATAATGAGACTAAAATGCGGGGTTTATAATTGTTAGGCATGCGATGTCTGAGTAATTCATTTGGTCAGGCATGCGATGTCTGAGGTGGTTGCGGATTCCAACTGTTGTAGTTTTACACTTTCTTTTCTGTGACCGTAAGTGTAATATGTGATATCGCCGGTTTCGTTGCTATATGTCAACGACAATTGGGATGCGCATATTTACTTACGTTGATGACATGAGATGTTATGTGTTTCTGGATATGTTATATTGGATCGTCGTGTTTGAATAGCCGGGGTTTTTTTTATGTGAGATGAGTGTTTTTCATTTTCATTCATGTAAAAAAAACTTGTATGTAATATTCTTTTATTGGGGCGCTTCCAGGTTGCGGAAGTTGTCACCGTTGTTGTATATTATTTACTTTTCTACACTAGGATAGACCCAAGGAGGGGAGCACAAGTAACCGGATTCTGGGGTCCAGTGGGAGACCAACTCGAGGAGTCGAGTCCGGGTCTCCTAACCCTGGAATTGGTAGGGTTGCTTGCCGCTCTCGTAGGGGTCTAGGGGTGTGGGATTGGCTATTCATCACGACCGTGGAATCCGTGTTTTGTACTGGCTCGTATTGAAAACACGGACGTCCTAGTATATCCAATATTTCATATGTTTCTTCTGCTGTGTTTTATCTGTGATCATGCGATGTTCTGTGACAGGTATTATATATAGTATATATGATATATTGTATAGACGTTGCTTATGTTTTACACCCGCGCTAGCCCTGCCCCGCTCTGCCGTTAGTTACCTAGTGCAGACGGGACATCGAGGCGAATGCGGATGGCATAAGCGTACGTTATATTTATCTGTGATGGTTAGGTGGATTTAAATGATGGGATATTCATTAATGAGATTAATGAAAGAAAATAAACCTAATTGATGTTGTGGAATCGAATTTCAAAATAAAAACAGGTAGCTACAGTTCTTGCTTTGCATCGCGGTATTCATTATAGAACATCCTGCACCTTATTCGATGAGGAAAGGACCGAGATCCCTTCACCGGGAGTGACTACTTTAGCAATAACTGGCAGATGCTACAACCCTCGGTTTGTCTTTGATCGCTTCTATAGTTTCCGCTTTGCACAGTGATGTATATGATATATCCCGCACCTCATTCGACGAGGAAAGGGCCGACGATCCCTTCACCGGGAGTGACCCCTTTAGCAAAACTAGAAAAGCCTCGAAAACATTCCATTTAAAAACCATTTGATTCCGCAACGAGATCAAGTTCAAAGCGTTAAAGGTTTTCACAAAAACCAGCCGCAACCCTCCGTCATTTTAGGAAGTAGAGTACTTAGTATTCGTGCTGTGTTTGTTGACCATAGTCAAGGCACAGTGTACGGTAGCTAAGTGATGTCTTCCTACACCGCATATGATGCGATTAGTTAGGACAGTCGCGTGACTTTGTTGACCTTAGTTAAGGGACATGTGGGTGGGTCTAATTAATCACGAAATGACGGGTAGAACTTGACTAGTACTTATGATTTGTTGACCATAGTTAAGGTCATAGGTGCTAGGGGTAGAAACCATTATCGGGAGTTTCAAGTGTTGAAACTTGCAATGAGATTGCATACCTTCTATGTGATAGTTGGATCCCGATACCCACTGCGAGTAAGTGTTACTCCTGGGAGAGTTTTATACATTACAATTAGCCGATCAAGTAGGTGTCTAGAAAGGTGTCAACGGGGTTACGCCTCTGGGAAAACGAGGTTTACATTAATTAGGTTCGTGCGAAAGCATGGGGGACCTCCCTCAAAGTACCGACACTGGCCTGGCTGAAAGATTGGCGAACTTGTAGTGTGTAATTAATCCCGGCTAGTCTTTCCTTTTAGGGTTTGAAGGAAGATTTGATAAAAACAGTGGGAGCCATCCTGATTAGATAAAATATATAACCAATCTGATCTTGCAAGAGCGCACGCAGAGTGTTTTCTTCTCTCTCTCTCCTGGTAGCGACCTTATCACGCCCTAATCAAGATAATAAAATGGATGTATTGACCGAACCCGCTTGTTATACTGAGCTGGGGAACGTTGGTCCCGCTCCAACTTATAATTGTTATAAGACAGAGCAGGAAATAGGGGAATACCAGAATTCCTATGCCGCCCAAACGAAGAAAGTGCATATGATGCATCTCCTTCGGGTGTGTTCATTACAAAGAACTGTTTCTCAGTATCCTCTGCATCCTGGGTATATGATACCGGATCAGGATCCCAGATATGTAATCTGTTACATAGGGCTACAAAAATGTAGAAAAACTGAGAACGGGTGATAAGTTTCATGAGACAGAAAACGGGGCAAGTGTTGCAGCCATGTCTGTTGGTCACTGTCACCCTGTATTACGAATACATTGATTCTGAACAAATGCTATTAGATATCGAACCTGATATACAAAATCATATCAGTCTCTTTATTAGTAAAGAAATGATATAATTTTGTATTGATGGATAATGTTTTGAACATTTCCTATATCAAAAGTTGATCGGTTCAGGCACGTTATCTAAAAGCATTGACGTTCTAAATCAAACTGCAGTTCCTAGTATACAGAACACACACAAGAGGAAGAGTTCAGAAATGAACGAATTCTTCTTGAGGCATTGCAGACTAGGTCATATCAATGCGACCCGACTGGCTGAAGTAACATTTTAGATGCATATTTAAATCAGTTTGAATTTACATCTTATGAAACTTGCCAGTCATGTCACAAAGATTAGATGACCATAGCTCCGTTTACTAGGAAACAGAGAAAGAGTTAATGAACTCTTGGGACTGATACATGATGATGTATGTGAGGTCTCCAGTCTACACATGCCAGGACTGGTTCTTTATACTTCATTATATTCTCTGATAATCTCTCAAGATTCAGTCGTATGTTCCTGCTGAAACATAAGTCCGAAGCTTTTGAGGTATTCACAGAATATAAGTTAGAAGTAGAGAACCAATAACCGGGTATAAGTATTATGTCCTATGATGAGATCAGGGAGGAGAATACTTGTGCATAGAATTCCTGGACTATTCTAAAGGAGAATGAGATTCTCTCTCAGCACTACTCCTCCGTATACACCATAGCATGATGGTATATCAGGGCGGGGCTATCACACCCTATATGATAAGGTGTGCTCTATGATGAGTACTACTGAGTTACCTATTTCCTTTTGGGTATTATGCACTTGAGAAGATGCATACCTATTGAATTAGGTTCGAATCAAATCAGTGCCTACCGCTTCATATATGATATGGAAAGGAAGAGCCCATATCTTAAGTTAGTTGAGATTTGGGATTGACCGGCCTATGTCTAAAAGCATAATTCGGACAAGCTCGAGGTAAGGTCTGTTATGTAGAACTGGAAATGTTCCAGCTATACAAAATGCAGCTGAAGATTTGACAGAACCAAAGGATTCTATAGTCCCCGACGAACCTCAGCCTCTCCGCCAATCTAGTAGGGTTCCTCATCCGCCTGAGAGATACCTCGGTTTCTCGATGACAGTGGGAGCAAGGATTGCATCATGAGATGATGACCCAACTAGTTTCGAGCAGGCCATCGAGAGTAGGGACTCTGTAAGAATGGCTGGATGCTTAGCGATCTGAGATGGAATCCATGTACACCAGCAAAGTATGGACTTTGGTTGCGATATCTGAAGGGTTAAATCCCCATCAGGAGCAAGTATATCTTGAGAAGATTACTTGGTGTAGATGGAAAGGTTGAGACTTTCAAAGCTAGGCTTGTTAAAGGTTTTCGTCATCGACCAGGCGTGGATAATGATGAAACCTTTTTCCAGTAACTATGCTTAAGTCTATACAGATCCTACTTACCACGGCTACATACCATGACTACGATATCTGGCGGTTGGGTGCCATGACTGCTTTTCTAAATACTGATTTAGAAGAGAACGTCTATAAGAACACAGCCAGAGGTCTTCGTAAACAGTGGGAGCAGCGGAAACGTGTGCAAGTTGCTTTACATAATGAAGCAGGCATCGCGGAGTTGGAACGTCTGTTTTGATGTGATAATCAAAGTGTTTGACTTCATCAAAATGGTAGACGAACCTTGTATATATAAAAGGGTAGTAGAGAGTAAGGTGGTCATCTTCGTATTGTACGTAGACAACATACTCTTGATAGGAAAAGAGTTTCCTATACTACGATCGGTCAATCTCCTATTATTACTAGGATTCTCCAAATAGGATCAAAGTGATACCTCCTAAATCCTGAGTTTTCATCTATGAGATAGATGTAATTGGATGCTAGGATTCTCACTAGGTGTAGTGAGATGGTATCAATCGATCCTAGGGAGAATCACTGGAAGAGTTCCAGGGTGATAAAGACGACTGAATGTCAGTCACAGGCATTGTCTTTACCCTCACTAAAGGGACGGTATGTTGGAAGAGTTCCAAGCTAGATACCGTGGCAAACTAGACGATAAAGGCTGGTAACATCGCTATTGAAGATACTACCAAAGAGAAAGTTTGGGTGTATATTGGTTCATAAAATGAACTAGGTTCCTGCCATTGTATGACAATGGAAGTGTGGCCTCGGCCCTGGAACCCTGGTCCCATCAGTGACCCAGACATATTCTGAGGAAGCATCACCTGATCATGGAGATAGTTGATCTCTAGGGTGATCGAGGTTAGGGGAGTAGACTCAGAGGACAACACGGCGGATCCACTCACGAAGGCCTTTTTCCTAAAGAAAGACTTTTAGGGGATGGTTGAGTATGTGATACTGCAACCACTGCTACAAATAGCCCTAGTGCAAGTGGGAGATTGTTAGTTATATGTATGCCCTAGAGGCCATTACTGTACATTGGATGTATATTGTAGTGGATGCTGGGACATATATAGGAAGGACTTTCTTGCTCGACATGATAGTACGCTATCTGGTTGCACTTTATCTTAACATGTATACTTTCTGTCTCTCTGATTACATGTTGATAAAGCCCTTAGGATGTGTGCTCGACTTCCAGGGCTATGATGTAGATCATACTAATGGGGCCTGAGTAGTCCATGAGTACATCCTTGAAAAGTTCCTAGTCGAGGGAATATCGAGACGGGGCATCGATATTCCAGAGTAGACTAGCGCATATCTTCTCGACCCATGCGATGGGCGATGGATGATCCCATATCCATTGGTGTTTGACATCGAAGATGGTATGCGGGTGCTCAGTGGAGACTGGGTACACTGAACGGACTCGCCGAGAACTCCCAGATGGTATTATACCTCACGTCAGATGGCAGTTCTCTGGTGACACTGGTACAGCTTAGTCTGTAGACCCGAGATCGTCATAGAGTCTTGTGTGTCTCCCACTGTGCTTTGATTTCCACCCTACCACGGCTCTACTGAGTTGTGCAAACAGGTGGTTTTTGGGTACAGTCCCGATTCACATGGAGGCAATGAGCGATAGGAGGGGATTCGTCTCTCCCGATATTGGGGGTTGATGTTGTGCTATGCTCGACTGGCCATAACAGGAAATCCCTGGCCAGGGTTGCAGTGATATACTGGTAAGTGTTATCAGTAGTTTCACGAATGTTATGGACCCTACGTCGGCATGACTTATCGAGCTATTGGGGTCTGACGTTTACCACCCCTAGGCGAGATATGCGACATATCAGACGAACAGACCGGACTATACGGTAGTGTTACTGGTCGGATTCGCAGGAGTGTGAGCGGGCTAGCTCGTCGATCTTCTGATCGCTCAATACCCGGGTGGCCGTTACGTTTAGCAGACCGCTTGCGGCTTGTGGGTGCATGATATGATCATCATCTGCTACCGGCGTATTGACGAGTCTTTAGAGTCCTACACAGAGGTTTCCTGGTTCAAGCGAAACGAAATAGGAGCGCATATGAGATATGTGCGGGACCGAGAATAATACCAGTATGTGATACCGTATTTGATTCTCGCGATCAATGTATCGAATGGTTATATGCGATATAACCTAGTTATCGAATCAAGGATTGATTCGATAAGCCGACACATTGGATACTAGCCGGTTATATGCGATATGACCGGATCGTTAAATCAAGTGTTGATTTAATGATTTAATACATAATTATATATTTGATATATTGCTTTGCATTAACTAGTATCGGTTCACTTTAAATGGATTTTCTCGCGCGGATGTGCACATTGTATATTCGATATAGTTTTGTGCACATGATTGTATCATGTTTGATGATACATTCTAGCTTGGTTTTGTGTAAAGTGTTAAACCATGGTTAATTAGTGATTAGGGTTTCTTTTTCATTTACTTAATCATTTATTTATTCCTTTTATTTATTTTGGAAAAAGAAAAGATAAAGAGATAAGAATGGTTGCTAGTTTTGTTTTTATTTGAAAGCTTCTTGAAGCTTTGAACTTAGTCCACCATTCTTGTCTTTTATCTAACCCTAACCACTATCTAACCTAAGTTAAGTCTCTACACTAAACCATGGTCAAAGATATGATAAGTATTGGATTTTCTTTTCTTTTTATAATTAAGTTATCATATCATCTTCTTCTTCTTCATCTTCTTCTTCCATGGATGTAGCTTGCTACTCCAATGGCAAGTGTTAAAAAGGTGTGAGAAATCCAAATCTAAAGTGAACCCAACTCCTATTTCTTCATCCTCTACCTCTTGCCAAGTAGTATAGGGTGTTTCCTTCACAAGTTTTCCAAGCTTGATGAAGTTGGAGCTTGTTCTTGCGATATCTCGACGTAGATCATCTTCGGCATTGAACCGACGATCAAGCTCGCCCATTCTTCGATGATACCGATGCAAGAGTCATGGGTCCGTTTTGGACAGCGGAGAGACTTCTTCATGGAACCTAGGAGGTGGTGGACCGGATCTACAAAGGTTGTAGCCCATTCCCTTTAGATATATTTCCGTTTACTTGCATGTTTCGCCTAAATATCTAGTAAACGATCCGTAGTCGGGTTTGTAGGCACCCGTAAAAATTTATTTGTGCATGTTTGATCACTTGTGAAACCTAACTAGAGTGCCTAGGAACCCTTCACACAGAGCCAAGCGCGCCACGTGCTCCTCACGTGTGCGCTACTTAACAGAAGCACCTCGGCGCTCAAAGACTAGCGCAAAGCGCTGCAGAGCCTCAGCGCTCCAAATATAGCACACCGCGCTCATTGACTGGCGCTCAGCGCCAAGCACGACACGTGTCCCTCACGTGTGTGCCACTAAATTAATAGCGCAATGCGCTCATAAACTGGCGCAATGCGCCCATCATCCGGCGCTTCGTGCCAAGCGCAACGCGTGTCCCTCACGTATGCGCTACTTGGCAAAAGCGCACTGCACTCTTTGACTGGCACAAAGCGCCAAACGCACCACGTGTTGCGCTGATAGAACATAAATTATTCTGTAATAAGACCAAGGCTATGAGGAATGCTCAGCATTCAGTAAAAGACAAAAACACTGTCAGGGCCAAGCCCAAATAAAGGCTCAACAGCCCAAAATAAATGTTAAACATTTTAACTTGATTGGACTTAGCCCAAGATTGGCCATAAGTTCTCAACTCAGATTAATTGAGCCCATATGCTTATAAATCTCATATCTTAGTCCCAACAGGACTACAGATCTCCCAACCAAAACTGGTTCAAGGGTACATCTCTGAACCCCTCTGATATATGTCGTTGTAATCCTTCAACGTCTTCAGAGAGGTGACGGGTCCCGAAAACCATACATCCCATACACTATGACGTCTTTAAACTGAACTGTGGGGTCCTTAAACCCATAGACTATGGTGTCCTTAACCTCGGACTGTGGGGTCCTTTAAACCCACGGACTATGATGTCCTTAACCTTGGACTATGGGGTCCTTAAGCCCATGGACTATGATGTCCTTAACCTTGGACCGTAATGTCCTTAAACTAATTATGGACCGCAATGTCCCTAAACTAAACAATAGAGCCCAAATGCTCTCCTGTTGGATCTAAATGATCCCGTTGAGTTGATCTTAGTCTAAAATTAGATTAACGTATCCTTAACAAACGTTTAAGTTGATCTTAGTCTCAAATGAGATTAACGATCCTTAAACCCAACCCCAAACCCAAATCTAAGAAAATACGGATTTGGACTAATCCACGCCCTACGGGCGACAAAAAAAATTAGTCTTCGTATACAATCCACGGGCAACCAAAAACAAAACAAACACCCACGACACGAAGTGACCATCTAGAGAAGGAGAAAGTGGTTACCGCGATGCGGTAGCGTAATTAACTGCAGGGGCTTGCGCCTGCATGGAAAAGCGTCCCCACAATCAAAAACTCCTCAACGAGGGGGAATCTGATGAAGTCTGCTACATCGGCCGCATCCGTTTAAACCTTCGATACATTGTGTCATAAATCAACTTGGCATCTTCGGAGAGATAGACGGATAGCACCAATTAGCATCTGCCCCGAATTCAGGCAAGACTGACCTATGCGGTCGTGTATCCGTGTTTCGAAGGAGAACACCGCTTAAGGAATTGGACGACACTGAAGATAAGGTGCATTCGGTGTATCTGATGAACTTAATCTCAAAGAAAAGGCGAGACAACCTTATTGATATCCTGCATCAAGCTTTTCAGCAGGTGGCGATACTCGCTGCCTATCGAAGGGTGGAGGACATCAGTGGGGATCCTGACGCCTGTGATCATGAAAAGATGCACACGAAGATGGCCCGAGAAGCCCGAAAAATTTTGGATGGCCTCACTTCTAAATTTCTCAATCCTTGACCTGGATTTGATGTTTTGCCTTTGTAAACGTTTTAATGGCGTTTTTGTTTACCATTTTCATCAATGTAAGAATTTTCTGAAGTATGAATAGCAAGCTTTTCCATTTCTATGTGTTGATCTTTTGCATTAAACCTTTTCGCTCATACATGAATGGGTGCGCTTTGAATGCTTAACTGAATGCAAATCAAATATTCTCCTAACTGTCGCTTTCTTCTCTTTTTCTTTGTTGTTGGCATGTTACTTTTAGCAAGTGTAACCTGTAAATGATAGAGAGAGCATTCCATCTTGAACTCTTTGGGAGGTAGCGACGGCTTAGGAAGCAGGTTCAGATCTGTTGTATAAGGCTTTTCAACTTTATCAGCCATGAAGGTCTCATAAAGACTTTTCTCCCTACGAGTCGAAAGGATATCGTAGGTGTATTTCCTCCTTAGGAATCGTGAGGATTCCTAAGTGTGCTTTCTCTTGAGAGTCGTAAGGATCTCATAAGAGAATTTTCACTCTTACAAGTCGAGAGGACTCGTAAGTGGTTGTTTCCCTCCTCATCGAAATTCGACTTTGGAGAGTGTAGTCCGTGAATAGTATGCAAGAGTCCATTTTAGACCGACTTGTAGGGCCCCAGTACTTAGGAAATAGGTCGTTATCCCCATTGCCTAAGGCTTTCCCCGAGTCGAGCCGAATCGAGAAGTTCTCGTAAAGACACTAATTTCCTCACGAGTCGAGATGAATCGAGAAGTTCTCGCAAGAATGTCCTAACGTCACAGTTAACCTTTGCTCTTTATGACAGAGGTCCGTTAGGGTCTGTGGTACTAGGGTTTTGCCCATCGTACTGTCGCGTTGGCTGATGTATTCCTCGATCGGCAATCTTGCAATTCGAGTAGCCTTGCGACTGTCGTGTCTTTGATCCCTTCGGGGGCTGGACAATACGTCTTCAAACAATCTTCCTAGGCAGTTTGACCGTCGGAAGAGCAAGCGTTAGGAATTTTGCCATTCCGCTTTTTACTTGAGGTTAGGCTCTGTTTGGGGAGCCCCGATGAGTCATAACCACTCCGCGCTGGTGTGGGATGATCTCCGATAGTCTTTCAGGTTTTATTTGAGTTGTCGTCAAGACCCTGAAACTAGGAATTTGGCCTTTGCTTCATTTGCTGGCATTGCGTCTGCTGTAACGAGACGAATGTCGCGGTTGTCTCTAGGTCGCGGGTGAACCGTCGAGGTTCGGAACTAGGGATTTTGCCATGGCTCCGTTATTTGATTGTCACGTCTGAATCCTGCTGGAGGAAGAATGCTATGGTGACATCTCGTCTGCTGTATCGAGACGAACGTCGAGGTGGTGACCACTCCACGCTGGTATGGGATGATCTCCCATAGTCTTTCAAGTTTTATATGAGTTGCCGTCAAGATCCTGAAGCTAGGAATTTGGCCTTCGCTTCGTTTGCTTTAGCGTGTCCGAATCCTGCTGGAGGAAGGACGCTGTGGTGACATCTCGTCTACTGTATCGAGACGAATGTCGAGGTAGTGACCACTCCGCGCTGGTGTGGGATGATCTCCGATAGTCTTTCAGGTTTTATATGAGTTGTCGTCAAGACTCTGAAGCTAGGAATTTGGCCTTCGCTTCGTTTGCTTTGGCGTGTCCGAATCCTACTGGAGGAAGGACGTTGTGGTGAAATCTCATCTGCTGTATCGAGATGAACGTCGAGGTGGTGACCACTCCACGCTGGTGTGGGATGATCTCTGATAGTTTTTCAGGTTTTATATGAGTTGCCGTCAAGACCCTGAAGCTAGAAATTTGGTCTTCGCTTCGTTTCCTTTGGCGTGTCCGAATCCTACTGGAGGAAGGACGCTGTAGTGACATCTCGTCTGCTGTATCAAGACGAACGTCGAGGTGGTGACCACTCCGCGCTGGTATGGGATGATCTTCGATAGTCTTTCAGGTTTTATATGAGTTGCCGTCAAGACCCTGAAGCTAGGAATTTGGCCTTCGCTTCGTTTGCTTTGGCGTGTCCGAATCCTGCTGGAGGAAGGACGCTGTGGTGACATCTCATCTGCTGTATCGAGACAAAAGTCGAGGTGGTGACCACTCCGCGCTGGTGTGGGATGATCTCCGATAGTCTTTCAGGTTTTATATGAGTTGCAGTCAAGACCCTGAAGCTAGGAATTTGGCCTTCGCTTCGTTTGGTTTGGCGTGTCCGAATCCTGCTGGAGGAAGGACGCTGTGGTGACATCTCTTCTGCTGTATCGAGATGAACGTCGAGGTGGTGACCACTCCGCGTTGGTGTGGGATGATCTCCAATAGTCTTTCAGGTTTTATATGGGTTGCCGTCAAGACGCTGAAGCTAGAAATTTGGCCTTCGCTTCGTTTACTTTGGCGTGTCCGAATCCTGCTGAAATGAGGAGGAACGTTGTTGTGGGTCTCCAGGCTATAGATGTGGCCGTCGAGACTTGGCTCTCTTTCTGATAGAACCTGGTGGGATGATATGGTTCCCTTTTTGTTTGTGCCCCTGGATTGTATACAGGGATCGATGTGATCTTACCTGTAGGGCAAAAAGTTTCATTTATATATTTTTCTTTCCGTGACGCTCTATCATTTAAGCTTTTTATATCGCGAAGGTCGCGATTGCCCAATCATTTCGTCTATTTTTCGCGGTGCCCAATCATTTCGGCTATTTTTTTTATTTACTCGCTGCTTTTTATTGCGAGTTGCTCAACCATTTCGGCTATTTTGTATGCATACATTTTTACTTGCTGATTTTGTTGCAAGTTGCCCCATCATTTCGGCTATTTCATATGCATTTGTGGATTGCTGGCTTTTCGCTGCGAATTTAGGATTTGATACCGATTTAGGAACCAGCATCGCTACAACTGGGATATTGCCAGGAGCGAATCATCATTTGCCTCTGTCGACGTCGAACAAAGGTGGCTTAGCAAACAGGGTTAAGATCCTGTCGACTAAGGCTTTTGACTTCATGAGCTGTAAGGGTCTCATAAAGGTATTTCTTCCTACGAGTCGTAAGGATCTCGTAGGTGCGTTTTCTTCTTAGGAACCGTGAGGATTCCTAAGTGTATGGTCTCTTATAAGTCGTAAGGATCTTACAAGAGTGATTTCTCCCTATAAGTCGAGAGGACTTACAAGTGTCTTTTGCCATATGAGCATATCCCCAATTTCTGGTGGGACTTTGTTAGGGAAATGTTTATTCGCGCCCGTGGATTGTATACAAGGGTCGATATCTAGACGCTTGTAGGGCAACATTGGAGATTGTGATGGCTTAAGAACAGGTTCAGATCCCTGTAGCTTAAGGCTTTTAAACCCTATGAGCCGTGAGGGTCTCAAAGGGGAATTCTCCTTAGGAGTCGTGAGGATCTCGTAAGTGTAATTTCTCCTTAGGGATCGTGGGGATCCCTAAGTGTGTTTCTCCTTTGTGAGTCGTAAGGATCTCACGCGGGTGGTTTCTCTTTACAGGGTTGAGAGGACCTTGCAAGTGTCTTTTAATGAGATTGCGCTCTTTCGGGTTTTCACAAAACTCACCGGTAGTCCTGCTGTTTTTACTTACGGAGCCCTTTCGGGTTTTCATCCATGCCCATCTGGTTTATGGACGTACCGTTTTTTTTTTTGCGTCAGCCTTGGGATGCTGCTGTCCGTAGTAGTTTATCGACGTTTCGGTCAACAGCCAGTTTTAGGACATAGTGGTCCATCGTTAGTTTAAGGACGTTTCGGTCCGTTGCAAGTTTTAGGACATTGCGGTCCATCATTGCCATATTTGAGGCAAATTTGTAGTTTACGGACTTTTCGGTCCATTGCAAGTTTGAGGACATTGCGATCCATCATTGCCATATTTAAGGTGAATTTCTAGTTTACGGACTTTTCGGTCCAGGGGATTTCTCTATGAATGAGCACGACGCCCCTGGCATGTCCATCTTTTTCGGATCATGTGGTTGTGGCGGGTTCATCTTCCATTTTTCAGACAGCGCGAATTTGCCCTTTTGGTATTGGTCCTCAATCCAGCCTTTGAAGATGAAGCAATCTTCGATTGGATGGCTTACTGATTGGTGGTAAGGGCAATAATTAGGATTGTTGACATCGCCTGGCTGCAACGGACGTTTTGGATCTGGCAGATTGATGAGTCTATTGTGCACTGCCAGCTCGAACAGTCTTCTCGTTTTATCTCGGGGAAATGAGTAAGGACGTCCTAGTCTCTCCTCGAGGGATGGGCGGGGACGCACGTTGTTTTGGCGAACAACCAGCTTTAAGTTGCTCGGTTGTTGTTGAGTATTGGCGACGAAGGTCGCTTTCCCTTTCCCTTTTTCAGTTCAGGATTCCAGCTTCGAATGAGATGGCCTGTGGCCCATCTGGTCCATTTGGGCCAGCTTGTCAATCAAGGCCTGGAAAGTGGTCGGCTTGAAAAACATCATAAATTGGGAAATAGTTGCTTGAGGGTCGAGAGTACCTACAAACATGCCTACCATAGGCGCTTCTTCGATGCGCTGCTTGCACTTCGACCATAAATTCCGCCATCGTATTGCATATTGAACCCATGTCTCTCCAGGCTTCACCCTGGCATTGATTAATGCCGTTATTAGGATGCGTTCACTAGTACTCGCGAAACGCTGGGTGAATAGTAGCTCCATCTCTGTCACACCCCGTTTCCCATTCTACGGCGAAGGGGTCGCGACTGGCCCGCTACGTATTTACTCAGAAGAAAATACGCTAAGAATAACTAAGCAATATAAAAGAAAATACACAAGAGGCGAGGTATAATAAAAACAGCAACTTTTATTTATTAACATTCTTTTGTACAATGCATGAAAAGGAAATACAACTGAAATAAAAATGATGCCTAAACAATGGCATGACAGGAAATGAAAAGTATTGAATGGAAAATGTACAATGAAACTAGAGCTTTGGTTCTTCAGCAAGCTGATCCAAGTCTTCTGCAGATGGCTCGATCTCTGTCGGATCCAAACCACCTGACGACATTCAAAGAAGGAAAAAATAGAATGTCGTCAGCGAACAGATCGCTCGGTAAGTCCCAAAGATAAGAGAGAAGTAGAAAAGAAGAAAGAGAGAGAGTAGCTTTTAATGTTGTATTATATTGTTGTGATGTTGCATTAATGCTGTTGTTTGTAGCTTGGTACAGAAGAATACCAGTGTATACGAGAGGGGTCTCAGTATGCTAGAGACCAGGGCAAATGGAAGTACAAGGCTCCGTTATACAACCCGGAACAACGGCAATTGGATTCATGTTAGGTGACTTAATCTTACCGTCTCGTGCCACCTTTAACACCTTCCGTACCAATCTACCCCTTAAGCCCCGTAGTGTTTTGATTGTATTGTTTATCTTGTAAATTGTATTGGTTGTATAATTGGTTGACTGACCGAAACCATGATATCAGTAAACGGATGTAACCGTAGAATCATGTAAATGGAATAACTGGAGAACCATGTAAATGGAATGTATATCCATGGTTCGGTTCGGTCAAGTTGTATAGATTGATAATTGGATTCATGGATTCATGTTGAATTGTAATATTGAAGATTGTAGATTGTACTTGAATCATATTCAAGTCAGATTATACTGAAACTCAAACTGAGTCAGACAATCAGCAAAGTAACTTGAACTCCTGATTGTTTTTATTAATTTGTCTACCTTAGATAGGCAAGCACCCACTTTTCCGGCTCCCTGAGGCTCAAGAGATTGGTTCCACTTAAACCTATGTTTACTAGGGTCCTTAGGGTAATTTATAGAATTTGAGGGGGTTTATGTAAAAATACTTTTATATACTTTTTCAAAATATACCCCAAGCATTTATTATTCATATTTAGGGTTGTAATGAATATGGATTTTATATTGTGATATTTCTAATGAAAATATCCTATATTCAGAAATAAAGGTATTTATTTGTAATATTGATTTATATGTAATTCGTGGTATTTTAGTGTAAAATTGATTCTTGTGATTTTTAGAAAAAGGTGGAATATTTATATCATAACAAAATAGGTATTTTAATGATAAATATACATATATTTATACAAAAATAATTTTAATATATTTTTTATATTCTAAAAATCTCATTTTCTTAAGATGTCGTATTTTAAATCTTTCGAGACCGAATGCTCCTTGCGGAGGTCTGAATCTCGCACTACTAAGCCCGAGGATGTGCGATAATCCGCACCATCCCGAACGGGTTCCCCAAAATAGGTTGTAGCGGCGCTTTTGCAAAGATTGTATAAATACAAAATCCTTTAGAAAACGGTTTTATAAAGTAAGTGGTATTTATTTGTAAAGGTGCCAATTTTCCGTATTCTATATTCTAAGGTCAACTAGACTATTCCTAACTGGTCCAAAACGACAAGTTGTGAGATGTCTCAAATCTCCTCTTCACCGCCAATTGTGGCCAGGTAAGTACAAGTGAAGAAAGGGGGGATCCGCTCACGAATCACCGTGAGACGGGCCTTTTAAAGTTACCTTTCTCAGTTGCCTAGTCTAGACACTACAAAGTCAGATTTAGATAAATGACTGATATCCACAACTTATCCTATTTTCATAATAAGTGGTATTTATTTAAAAAGTGTATCAATACTGAATCTTTTAGAAATGGCTTTATTTAGTAAAGGGTATTTAAATGAAAATGTTTGTTTTTCCCGTATTCTAAGTTTTCGATGGTATCGTGTTAGGTTGTATATGAGTGTGTGAGGAGGTAGGTCATTACCTCGTGCTCTACTTTAAAGGTATAGCAAGTTTAATGGAGTTAAATGTAGAATTGAAACAATGTGGTATTTAAGTGAAAAATACGATAAATTGAAATAGCCATCATTTCATGTGATGAAACTTGATCGATTTGGTTGATTAGTGTTTAATAGTCAACATGAGAAAATTTAAGTATGATTGTATTAGTGAGAAGTGGAATTTTATAAGAAACCGAATCGAGAATCGGATTTGTTCCGATTCCGTCGGGTTTTGTAAAACCGTAATTTTTTAAAGAAAAGATAGGTAGGAATTGGGACTTACGGGTTTTAGGTCACACAAGAGAGTGAAATAGAATTAGGGGAAACGCCGATGTATTGCGTCGTTGCCGGTAGTTCCTAAAACGATCGCCGGAAGTTCCGCCGGGAATTCGTCGGAGCTTCGCCTCGAGCTCGTTTTCAAAGTGCACAAGATTCTTGAAAATTTAAGCGAGTGGGCTCAAAATTTTGGGGTGAGACGGTAGAGGGTAGGGGTGGTATTTATAGGGTTAGGCTAGGGTTAGGGTAGGTGAAAGGTTAAAATGAAAAATGTGATAAAATGTATTAAAAATGTATTAAAAGTGGAGTAATTAAGGTTTTAAAAGAGCTCTAGAAATGGTCTGAGGCTGAAATTTTACAGGTGCATAGGGAATATGAAAAGACACAACTTTCATGTTGGGGTCATCGCCGGAATCGGCCGACTCGGCCGTGACTCGGTCGGAGGACTGAGTCGGCCAAGTCGGGGCCGATTTGGCCGATTCCCGGCCGAGTCAGGCCACCGGGATCCCCCCGACGGTTCATCTACCCTCTGGCAATGTTACATCTTTGGGTGTAGTGGGGGTTTTGTGAGATATGCACGTGTAAACTCTTGGTATTCTAAAGGTTCAAAATAAAAACAATATTAAAAATAATGTGGGGTATAGGATTTGAACTCTGGTGGCTTGGTTCAGCAGTGCAAGGTATTACCAATAAGTTACAAGCTCTTTCTTATAATTATGGAGCTAATTAATTACTTAAAGTAATAACAGCAAATGTAAATACCCCAAATATACATTAATTTTAAAGTAAATTTTTATACACTAAAAATGGAGTTGTTACATTCTTTTAACTTATAATTAAAAAGCAAAATAATTACTTATAACTTGTGCTCAGGCTAAAATACCCCTTTATGGATTTTTTTGAAATTTTTTTGTAAAAACTTGAATTGGAAATTTGGGGTTGTTACATTCTACCCTCCTTATAAAAATTTCGTCCTCGAAATTTTTAAAAGGAAAGTGTAACAGTTTTAAGGAAAGTCTGGTGACTGGAGTATAGATAGTGTATAAAAATAACAAAGTGATACAAGGGTGAAAAAGGTTTTCCGGTGTTACCTTGACCTACGGTCTCGGCTTCTACGGCTTCTAATGTGAATTTCTGTCGCCGTGGTACATTCCTTCTAACTGGAGGCACATTCTGCCTTTGGGGCCTGTTTCTCTGCCCTCTAGGCATGTCCCTCATTGCTTGTTGGAATTGGCGAGTAGGCTGTGCAGGTGGTGGAGCAGGTAGTGCAGGACGAGTTGCAGGAGCCTGGATAGCTGGCCGCTGCGGGTAGTTGGTAGGTGTGTAAGATGAGTTGTATCTATATGGACAGGTCTCAATTCTATGATTGGATGCGCCACAAATTAGACACAGGCCTTTTGCGCGTCTACAGTCCTTCCACAACTGTCCCTTTCTATGGCAGTAGTGGCAAATTTCTTCAATTCTCCTGGGTTCAAACGATGGCCTGGAAGGGGCTCTTTCTGCCATTTGATTGGAAGGGTGTTTCAAACCGGCAGATTGAGGTATGCCCCTCGCCTTTATTACTTCCTCATAACTGCGGGCAGCTTCCAAAGCATCCTCATGAGTCAGAAATTTCCCTGTGGCTAGTGCACCCTGAATTTCTGTGTCCAAACCTTGTTGAAAGCGACGGGCTCTGATCTCGTCCGTCGGTATCAAGTGTGCGGCGAATCTATTTAAGGATTGTGTTAGCTGTGTAGTATGTGATATTTAAAAATTGACCTATTGTGACATATCTTACCGGTTTAGCATGGTAAATTCAGCGTCATACTCATCTACTGACTTGTCCCACATCGAACCTTGTTGTAGATGAATGAACTGCTACTCCATGGAAAACCTGGCAGTCACAGGGAAGTACTTCGCGTCGAACTTCTTGCGAAAAGTATTCCATTCAATTGGCTGTACAAGACGGCTTTCTTCCGCCTTCCACCAGTTGCGAGCATTGTCCGTGAGCTGCAGTTTCGCCACACGGACCCAAGCTATATCTGGCACTTGTGCTGCCACCAGATCATCCTCTATACTTTTTGCCCATTTCTCAGCTTCAAGTGGGCTTCCCTTTCCGGAGAACTGCTTGGGATGTAAAGCCCTGAATTGCTTTACCCCAGGTGCGTCAGTCTCGGGACGGTTCAGGAGTTGTTGATGTCCCTCAAGAAGGCTGCGGATCGCTTCAAGTAGCACTGTTTGCTCGGTGGATGGCGTAGGAACAGCAGGAACGATTGGTAGTGGAGGTGGAGGTGTGTTGTTGACGTTGGTGCTGGTGTTGTTCGGGGAATCCATAACCTTGAAAAAGATTTGGGTTAGGACAGATTCAAGTACATGAAATGATAAGATTCAAGGAATATGAAATTGTAAGATTCAAGGAACATGAATTGTAAAGAATGTTTTAGTTGCTGGTTCTTGTATTATATTGCTTAGGTTGTTCACGCAGAACAGAACTGCATGATAGGGTTTCATACAGCTCTGAACTGCATGGGCCACCAACAAAACCTGTCACGCCCCGCTTCCCATTCTACGGCGAAGGGGACGTGACTGGCCCGCTACGTATTTACTCAGAAGCAAATACGCTAAGCGTAACTAAGCAATATAAAAGAAAATACACAAGAGGCAAGGTATAATAAAAACAGCAACTTTTATTTATTAACATTCTTTTGTACAATGCATGAAAAGGAAATACAACTGAAATAAAAATAATGCTTAAATAATGGCATGACAGGAAATGAAAAGTACTGAATGGAAAATGTACAAAGAAACTAGAGCTCTGGTTCTTCAGCAAGCTGATCCAAGTCTTCTGCAGATGGCTTGATCTCTGTCGGGTCCAAACCACCTGACGGCATTCAAAGAAGAAAGAAATAGAATGTCGTCAGCGAACAGATCGCTCGGTAAGTCCCAAAGATAAGAGAGAAGTAGAAAAGAAGAAAGAGAGAGAGGGTAGCTTTTAATGTTGTATTATATTGTTGTAATGTTGTATTAACGCTGTTGTTTGTAGCTTGGTATAGAAGAATGCCCGTGTATACGAGAGGGGTCTCAGTATGCTAGAGACCAGGGCAAATGGAAGTACAAGGCTCCATTATACAACCCGGAACAACAGCAATTGGATTCATGTTAGGTGTCTTAATCTTACCGTCTCGTGACACCTTTAACACCTTCTGTACCAATCTACCCCTTAAGCCCCGTAGTGTTTTGATTGTATTTTTTGTCTTGTAAATTGTATTGATTGTATAATTGGTTGACTGACCGAAACCATGATATCAATAAACGGATGTAACCGTAGAATCACGTAAATGGAATAACTGGAGAACCATGTAAATGGAATGTATATCCATGGTTCGCTTCAGTCAAGTTGTATAGATTGATAATTGGATTCATGGATTCATGTTGAATTGTAATATTGAAAATTATAGATTGTAGATTGTACTTGAATCATATTCAAGTCAGATTATACTGAGACTCAAACTGTGTCAGACAATCAGCAAAGTAACTTGAAGTCCTGATTGTTTTTATTAATTTGTCTACCTTAGATAGGCAAGCACCCACTTCTCCGGCTCCCTGAGGCTCAAGAGATTGGTTCCACTTAAACCTATGTTTACTAGGATCCTTAGGGTAATTTATAGAACTTGAGGGGGTTTATGTAAAAATACTTTTATATACTTTTTCAAAATATACCCCAAGCATTTATTATTCATATTTATGGTTGTAATGAATGTGGATTTTATATTGTGATATTTCTAATGAAAATATCCTAAATTCAGAAATAAAGGTATTTATTTGTAATATTGATTTATATGGAATTCGTGGTATTTTAGTGTAAAATTGATTCTTGTGATTTTTAGAAAAAGGTGGAATATTTATATCATAACAAAATAGGTATTTTAATGATAAATATACATATATTTATACAAAAATAATTTTAATATATTTTTTATATTCTAAAAATCTCATTTTCTTAAGATATCGTATTTTAAATTTTTCGAGACCGAATGCTCCTTGCGGAGGTCTGAATCTCGCACTACTAAGCCCGAGGATGTGCGATAATCCGCACCATCCCGAACGGGTTCCCCAAAATGGGTTGTAGCGGCGCTTTGCAAAGATTGTATAAATACTAATCCTTTAGAAAACGGTTTTATGAAGTAAGTGGTATTTATTTGTAAAGGTGTCAATTTTCCGTATTCTATATTCTAGGGTCTCCTAAGTCAACTAGACTATTCTTAACTGGTCCAAAACGACAAGTTGTGAGATGCCTCAAATCGCCTCTTCACCGCCAATTGTGGTCAGGTAAGTACAAGTGAAGAAAGGAGGGATCCGCTCATGAATCACCGTGAGACGGGCCTTTTAAAGTTACCTTTCTCACTTGCCTAGCCTAGACACCACAAAGTCAGGTTTAGATAAATGACTGATGTCCATAACTTATAATATTTTCATAATACGTGGTATTTATTTAAAAAGTGTATCAATACTAAATCTTTTAGAAATGGCTTTATTTAGTAAAGGGTATTTAAATGAAAATGTTTGTTTTTCCTGTATTCTAAGTTTTCGATGGTATCGTGTTAGGTTGTATATGAGTGTGTAAGGAGGTAGGTCGTTATCTCGTGCTCTACTTTAAAGGTATAGCAAGTTTAATGGAGTTAAATGTAAAATTGAAACAATGTGGTATTTAAGTGAAAAATACTATAAATTGAAATAGCCATCATTTCATGTGATGAAACTTGATCAATTTAGTTGATTAGTGTTTAATAGTCAACATGAGGAAATTTAAGTATGATTGTATTAGTGAGAAGTGGAATTTTATAAGAAACCGAATCGGGAATCGGATTTGTTCCGATTCCGTCGGGTTTTGTAAAACCTTATTTTTTTTAGAAGAGATAGGTAGGAATTAGGACTTATGGGTTTTAGGTCACACAAGAGAGTGAAATAGAAGTAGGGGAAACGCCGATGTGTTGCGTCGTTGCCGGTAGTTCCTAAAACGATCGCCGAAAGTTCCGCCGGGAATTCGTCGGAGTTTCGCCTCGAACTCGTTTTCAAAGTGCACAAGATTCTTGGAAATTTGAGAGAGTGGACTCAGAATTTTGGGGTGAAAGGGTAGAGGGTAGGGGTGGTATCTATAGAGTTAGGCTAGGGTTAGGGTAGGTGAAAGGTTAAAATGAAAAATGTGATAAAATATATTAAAAATGTATTAAAAGTGGAGTAATTGGGGTTTTAAAAGAGCTCTGGAAATGGTCTGAGATTGAAATTTTGCAGGTGCATAGGGAATATGAAAAAACACAACTTTCATGTTGGGGTCGTCGCCGGAATCGGGCGACTCGGCCGTGACTCGGTCGGAGGACTGAGTCGGCCGAGTCGGGGCCGATTTGGCCGATTCCCGGCCGAGTCAGGCCGCCGGGATCCCCCCCCCCCCGACGGTTCATCTACCCTCTGGCAATATTACATCTTTGGGTGTAGTGGGGTTTTTGTGAGATAAGCACGTGTAAGCTCTTGGTATTCTAAAGGTTCAAAATAAAAAAAATATTAAAAATAATGTGGGGTATAGGATTTGAACTCTGGTGGCTTGGTTAAGCGGTGCAACGTATTACCAATGAGCTACAAGCTCCTTCTTGTAATTATGGAGCTAATTAATTACTTAAACTAATAACAGTAAATGTAAATACCCCAAGTATACATTAATTTTAAAGAAAATTTTTGTACACTAAAAATGGAGTTGTTACATTCTTTTAACTTGTAATTAAAAAGCAAAATAATTACTTATAACTTTTGCTCAGGCTAAAATACCCCTTTATGGATTTTTTTGAAAAAATTTTGTAAAAACTTGTATTGGAAATTTGGGGTTGATACAATCTCTGCAAAGGTTTTGACGGAGTCGTTGGGAAGCTCCGAATACCACTCAAATGCTGTTTCTGACAAGCTACCAACGAATTGGCGAAGCAACAGTTTGTCGTCGCCTCCAGTGTTGCCGCACAAGGCTCTGCATTGAGCAACGTGCTGATGCGGATTTCCCGTCCCCTTATATACGTGGAATTTGGGGATCGTGTATCCCGGCGAGTACTTTATTTGGTCATACCAATCCGGATAGGGTCGTCCAGTTTTAACAATTTGCCCAGCCGCTTCATTCGCCTGAAGAGCTCGTATTTGTTGAGCGATATATTCATCCAGGGCGGTTTTAGAAATGGTCTCCTCTTTGGCTGTTGAACAAGCCGGAAGAGAGATTGATGTCTCTCCCCTATCATCTTCAAGGATAATCGGAAGGTCTTCAGCTGGAGGATCTAGCTGAATCATCATGCCCACCATATCTTGGAATAGAATGGTCATTTGTTTTATATTGGCCGCTTGTTCCGCGGCCTCTTTTTCCTTCTTCTCAAGCATTCTCCGAAGGAATTCGCTATCAGTTTCTTGCTCACGGCGCTGCTCCGAGAATGTCTCCGGGCTTGCTTCCGGTCCCGTAAGTGTGGCCATAACTTTTAGCATTTCTTAGAGCTTTTGTTGTTGTTGCTCCTGAGCCTTAATCACTGATCGCGTAAGCGGTCGATGACCTGTGGAGATACGGCTATCCTCCTTTCCGGATGCCATATGGATGGTGTGCACCACCATGCCCCCAAACTTGGGGCGTTTAGATTCAATGTTCTTGCGATACGTCGCAGACACCGGGATTTTCTCCATCTTTCTCCTCTTGTGAGCAGTCGAGGCTGAGGGGGCCGTTGTAGTGGGCACCCAAGTAGTTGTCGCTTTCTTTAGTTTGACAAGGTGATCCTCTTCTTGCCGAACCTTCAACTTTTTCTGTCGGTGGGGATATTTTTGATCTACCACGGAATCCTGGACCTGTCGCCAAACTTTATAAATTTTAGAGGACAGCCGCTGAGGGGGCTGCTCCAGCTTCACCTTTGTAACGTTCTCCATAGGGGGAGGGGACTTTTTCAGCACGGTAGTTGGCGAATTCCTGCGCACCCTGTTAAGTAGTTCAAAGCTGTTCCCAGTTAGAACAGCAGCATCAACTTCCACCGTTGGAGCTGGCGGAGTTAGTCCAGAAGGAGAGCTGCCCCCAGCCTTCCTTATTCGGCGTCAGTGGCGACGTCGAGCATATCGTGCGGCCGGGATCACCTCTGCTGTTGGATGAGCTTCTTCATGCCCCCTGCTTTGATGAGGGGCCATTGTCGTCGTTAGCCTGTCAAAGGCCCATGCCCGTTGAGAGGGGATGGCCAATCTTGAAAAGGCCGATTTTCGTGCAGGGGAAACGGCCTTAGTTACTTCACCCGGAGTGGGAGCTGAAACGGCCAGTCTTGTGAAGACGGACCCCTTAGCAGGAGAAGCCGCCTTGGTGACTTCGGGAGTAGGAATAGCTATCCGCTTCGGGATAACGCCTTCTGGTATTGCGGGCTTCTTCACGGGCCCGTTGGAGCTTTGGCCTAGTCTGCTGAAAACTGAGACGCTTGGTTTGGGCAACCCGTTGAGAGGGGCCGCAGTAGTTGCAAGCCGATCAAAGACCGACTTCTTGGGAGCTTCTTATGATGGTACAGGAGCGCTGAAGCTCGTTGGCGAGAGAATGGTCCCGTAGAATAGCCCAGTGGTAGCTTGGGTCACCTGCTCCACTGGCATTGTAAAAAGGGAGGCCGCTTGGAGCCCGTAGGTCACTCCTCCAGCGAGGACAGAGTGAGAGTTGTTGCAGTTTGTGCAGTTTGAAGCTATTGATCTTCTGTTTTTCTGCACGGAGCAAGATACCAAATCTAAGTACTTCACATCCAAAGGCAACCATGTCAAATCGCGACTTGTTCGCGAAACACAACACACGAAATATGGAGTGGAAAGAGGAAAAGGTCCCACCGGGCATGCAAGAATCTTGTTCCCTCGCCGAAACACGGGACGAGACCGCGTAGGTCCGTCTTGCCTGAATTTCGAGGGCAGATACTATTAGGTGCTATCTCTCCACCTCTCCGAATATACCAAGTTGATTTATGGCACCATGTATCGAAGGTTTAAACAGATACGGCCGATGTAGCAGACTTCATCAGATTCCCCCTCGTTGAGGGGTTTTTGATTGTGGGGACGCTCTTCCCTACAGGCGCAAGCCCCTGCAGTTAATTACGCTACCGCATCGCGGTAACCACTTTCTCCTTCTCCAGATGATCACTTCGTGTCGTGTGTGTTTGTTTTGTTTTTGCTTGCCCGTGGATTGTATATGGAGACTAATTTATGTTATCGCCCGTAGGGCATGGATTAGTCCAAATTCGTATTTTCTTAGATTTGGGTTTTGGTTTGTGTTTAAGGATACGTTAGTCTCATTTGAGACTAAGATCAACTTAAACGTTGGTTAAGGATACGTTAGTCTAATTTTAGACTAAGATCAACTCAACGGGATCGTTTAGATCCAACAAAATAGCATTTGGGCTCTATTGTTTAGTTTAGGGACATTGCGGTCGATTACCAGTTTAAGGACATGGTGGTCCAAGGTTAAGGACATCATAGTCCATGGGCTTAAGGACCGCACAGTCTAAGATTAAGGACATCATAGTCCATGGGTTTAAGGACCCCACAGTCCAATTTAAAGACGTCATAGTCTATGGAACGTATGGTTGTCGGGACCCGTCATCTCTTTGAAGACGTTGAAGGATTACAACGACATATATCAGAGGGGTTAAGTGATGTACCCTTCAACCAATTTTGGTTGGGAGATCTGTAGTCCAATTGGGACTAAAATCTGAGATTTATGAGCATATGGGCTCGGTTAATTTGAATGAGGGTTCTGTGGCCACTTTGGGATCGGCCCACTCAGTTAAAATGTTTAACATTTTATAATGCTGAGCATTGATTTGAATTCTGACAATATTTTTGTCTTTTATTGAATGTTGAGCATTCATCGTAGCTCTGGGGCTTTATTTGTAGAACAATTTATGTTCTATCAGCGCACATGTGAGGGACACGTGGTGCGCCTGGCGCTTTGCGCCAGTCAAAGAGCGCAGTGCGTTTCTGCCGAATAGCGCACATGTGAGGGACACGTGATGCGCTTGGCGCTGAGCGCTAGTCTATGAGCGCATTGCGCTGATTTATGAGCGCAAAGCGCTATTTGTTCAGTGGCACACACGTGTGGAGCACGTGGTGCGCTTGGCGCTGAGCGCCGTTCCATGAGCGCAAAGCGCTAGTTTATGAGCGCAAAGCGCTATTTGTTCGGTGGCGCACACGTGAGAAGCACGTGGTGCGCTTGGCGTTTTGCGCCAGATCAGGAGCGCTAAGATGCTTGTTTTTAATATGAAGCACTAAGGCTCTTTTATGCAGCGTTGTGCGCTAGTTCTGGTGCGTTGAAGCGCTTCTTTTTAATATGGAGCGCTAAGGCTCTTTTATGCAGCGCTCACTGAGAATTAAATTCTCTTTTAAGAGACTTTGTCTCATAGATCTAAGAATAAAGTTCTTAGTTTATAGGAGATACTTCAATCTCTTATATTGATGAAAGGTTTTGCCTTTATGGATCTATGATCCTTAAAAGAATTGAATTATTCTCCCCCCCTTTCCTTTATAATGAGATGTTCATGATCTCTTTTTGTAAAAGACCTAAGTCTTGTAGATCTATGATCTGCGAGAAGAATTATGTTCTTCTTCTTATTTTATGATGAGATCTTTTGATCTCTTTGTGAAAGACTTTGGTCTTATAGATCTATGATCTTAAAAAAAAGAAATAAGTTTTTCTTTTTAATTATGAGATGATTTCATCTCTCTGTTCATCATTTTTTACCTTGAAGAAAATCTTCTTTCACTGAGAGCTTGGCTCTTCTTTCTGAGATCTCTCAAAGCTTATGGGGGTTCCTCTCTTTTTTTTGTATATCTCGAGACTTGAAGTCTTGAGGCCTTTATATAGGGTGAGTTGATTTGTTCAATCAGTTAAGCAGATCTTCTCTCCAATTAATTTGGGGATTCCCCACCATTGGATTTTTGATCCAAGGTCTTCTGATTTACAGAAGGCAATCTTCTTGTTTTTAACAAGATTGGGAAATCTTTCCATACAGAATTTTATTCTGTACTTTTGGTGATTTTTAATCACCATTGGATCATTGATCCAACGATGCTCTGATTTACAGAGCACAATCTTTTTGTTTGGAAAGATTTTGAGGAATCTTTCCTTAACAGAATTTAATTCTGATTAATTAATGATTTATCATCTTTATTGGATCTCTGATCTGACGGTGATGAGCTTTTAGTTGCAGCGCTAGAGCACCCGTGCTTTGCACGTGGTGCGCTGCTTAGAGCGCAGCGCACTTAGCGCTAGTGCATACGTGCTTTGCACGTGGTGCGCCGCTTAGGGTGCAGCGCACTTGGCGCTAGCGTACACGTGCTTTGCACGTGGTGCACCACTTAGGGCGCAGCGCACTTGGCGCTGCTTCTGAAGCGTTGCTTCATTTCAAAATTTCAATTTTAAACAGAGCTTTGCTCTGATTGGGGGAAACAGATCCTTCAACTGGAATTCTTCGACTCAACTGAGCCTACATCGGCACATCAAATCTGGCGAATCATATCTGTCGCTCAACTCGAGATAGACTAGCTACCTCCTGTCACATCTCTGCCTGAAAGCTCTAGCGGTTTTAGCTTATATGCTCTGGAAACAACATCTTATCAATCTCAGCAACGCTGGGTCATCTGTCTGCACAGTAGACAACATCACGATCTCTGAGGTAGGCTATACATCAACAGTCCTCTTAATCCGGCAGCCTCTATCAATGGCCCGATCATCCGGTGCAAAACCGAACACTCGCCTCAAACGAGAGGTCACGACACAACACTATACCTACACGTCCCTATATCACCAGAAAACAACAATAGTTAGTCCTCGTTCATGACGAGCTTGCCCTGACCCCAACACTAGCAGCAGCTCAATCTGCGCTCAAACCATGGTAACAGGAAGCTCAAGCAGGTATCGAAGAAGATAAATCACATGAACGAAAGAAATCATCATATCCCAAATGGATATATGATCATAGGAATGAATAGTATCAAAGATCTCAAGATATGTACATCCTAAGGTTTCTTAAGTGGGGTATCGTATCGTAAATATGCCATGGAGCATACATACGGTACGTCACTCTACTCAAGCTACCTACTCCATCAATCAAGGTCAACCTATGAAACGAAAGTTCGGGTCTAATACCTCCCGTTAAGTCTAAGTTCCATAAGGTCAAGCCTAAGTTCTGAAATATATACGCCCTAAACTCGCATAGTCAAACATAAACTCGAACCAAGGTTAAACCTAGCGCTCTGATACCAAGTTTGTCACGACCCATAATTTAGCACGTGACCGGCACTTAAATTATGCAACGTCCAAAGTCGTGACGTAAATCAGGTAAGCCGAAACCCAGAAAATCTAAACCTTTTTGCGGAAAATAGTGGGGGTGCGGTTTTGAAATAAAGGTATAATGAATCAAGTTTTGTCTTTAAAGATTTGGGCAACACCTCCCTTGTATATTTTGATCCAAAAATATATATACAACAATATATAGGCATCCCCAAGAGGGAGTTAGCTCTTCACCAACTGGCGGAATCACAACCACGCAATAACATATAGACGACGCCCAACGGTGAAGAATCAACCCAGAAAGAACAATAAACGAGCAAGACATCAAAACTCAAGAAGCGAACATAAACCCATCGCTCTAAGTCTCGCACAATATCCATTCTGACTGGCTCTACCAATAAACAATTCTAGTCTCTGATTTGATTTGATATGATCTGATGTGATGTGATGTGATGTGATGAAGTTTATCTAGATACAATAGAGTAAAACAGTATGAGAGTGGCCACGATCCAACATGTGTCTCACCTACAAAAGCAAAGCACCTTGGAAGAAGCTGTGTGCCAGCGAAACCTCAACTGATCCCAAGCGGTCAAACCTGCAAGAACTGTGGCACAACGGGGGTGAGTTGCCAACTCGTGAGTAGAAAACATCAGCAAGTAGAAATCGAATAAAACAACGATTTCCTAGGTCACTATATCCTGAAGGTAATACTATGATATCTACGGTGACCACATATGCATATATGTCAACAATCTATCAATGAAATTACATATATAAATAAACATCCGACATCATATGCCTGTATGCATATAGATAGCATCCACGTGTCCATCAATGACACAACAATATCATGGAACCTGAGTGTCCAACACCGACACTCGAAACATCATGAAAACATATACATGTATATATATATATGAGGATATCAACCACGTGTGTCCATCAACGACACAACTAAATCATGGAACCTGAGTGTCCAACACCGACACTCGAAATATCATGAAAACCCGTGTCCAATATCGACACATAAATCCTCATATCTCGGGCTCCGTCAGTCCAGATCAGCCCACGGGCTCCGTCTGTCCGGATCGGCCCTCGGGCTCCGGCAGTACGGATCGGACTATATCCATCTCTCGACTCCGGTCGGTATCCTCCGGATAACCGCCAGGTCCAACCAATCACCGATAGGTAGTAGTCCCTCTGCCAGGCTCATCATCTACTGCACAACATCCCTTTCTTGCCCCGGGATACCATACTGGGTCCACCATGAACCCGCAAACGGATCATCCAGCTCCTCGAATCGGGTTTCTATCACACGTCTCAGAACCGAGAAAACGTAAGGTGGACGCACTGAAATATCATATCAAGAGAAACCGGTTTTTTTTTTAAAACAATACATAATTTCCTTTGAAATATAACCACGGTTCTCAAATCCAGAATCTCATGAAAACGGCATCTCAATGCGTATAGTCATAAAGTACGATGTATGCAATATAGAGTAGTAATATGAGCATATCGGGTATATCATGCAAGCATAACATCATAAGGTACGACGTATGCAACATAGAGTAGTAATATGAGCATATCGTGTATATCATGCAAGCATATCAAGTGATAATACTGAACAATGAATGTACTTTTACTTTTAAGATTTATATCATGGTATGGCAGTTCTCCTGTATAAATGGCACGACAATTCTACTGTATAAGTGGCATAGTAATTCTACTGTGTCAGTGACATGGCAGTTACCGATGAAGAATGTGTGTGAGCCGGCGAATCTGTGTATGTGTAACATGCGCATCAACGGTAATTGTGCAGGTGTACTAGCAAATGATATTATATAGTATTAAATACCGGCACGTGGCATGTACATCACGAGGGGTAATATCCTACACAACATGAATAATAAATGGGTGTATCGATCTATACAAGAATCATACGGTCACTTTTAAACGATACACATCGTCGCTTTGAAAATAGGTATGGTTCAGGTGGCAATCTCTATATCGGCGATCCCGCCTCATAACATCCGATATGACAATAATCCTCGATCATCATCCTCAAATCACTAGCGCGGATCAATCATCCGGTACATCTCATCACTTACGGTAATCCATCGTACGGGGTCATCAAACAGAATAGGGAATCTATCGACTTATACAGTAATGAGGGTACGGATCTAAAGTCTCGTACGACATATCACTCATTATACTTATAAGTATATATATACACATATATCTCAAATCATATTTGTATAAATATCATATCTTATCAAATCCACGACACCTCTATCCCTATCTCTTGTCGTGTTTATCGATCTCGAACTCATATCCTATCATTTTCAACCTATACTTGTCATCTTTTAATTCTTACCTATCATGATTCATTTCTCATTTCATATTCTCAAGCCAATATATAATTATTAGTGTCAACTTTAATCATATCATATCTTACTAAATCCTATAATAAGGTTGTCTTAAGCTCGTAGCATATCCTTTATCAAAACTATAATTTAAAACACAACTTCCATATCAATGGTTGCGGGGGTGCTATACGCCATCCACCCGACTTCCCCCGTAGATATAAATCTACTCACATTTAAACTGCTCACTTAGCCGAAGTCGATGTGTTTCGTCATCTCGGAAGTCCACACGAAGTACCTACAATTCAACACACAATCGCAATACAATTAAAACCAATCCGAAAACCGATACGGCACACGGTTCGCTTATAGGTTAAAACCTATAGCTTCACATGCAAAATCCACCAAATAACTCTCGTCCGTTGACGTACAAACGTCCAACGATGGAATCCAAACTCAAATACAAAACCCACGTTTTAGAAATCGGAAAACGAAATTCAGCAACTAAGGAAATCTATCCCAGATTTTACCCTAGGTCAAACTAGCAAATTTTGCATATCAGGTTGCTCTAGATATGGGATAAGGGAGCCACAGACCAAAAATCAACACATTTCGCCCCGGCTTGGCCGCAAATTGCGGCCAAATCCAATAAATCTACAGCCCAGATAAAAGGGAATGGGCTCGGGTTTCTACGGTAGGTTCCTGGTTGCCTGAATGTCTTTCTATAATCGCTAAATATTTTTCAAGTCCTCCGAGTCAAAGCAGATCTCAGTATCCTATCACAAATCCCACAAAATACGATATCGGCCAATTTCAAAGTTCGTATTTTGGGTTTAAGTCTCAGTTCATGGCCAGGGAATCATCTCTAAAGTCTTCTAAACACTCACTACACCTCAATTGGTCACTTAACAGCAACTTGTAATTTTCCAAGATCACAAACCTATTTAACTCAAATTCTAAACTAAAATACGATATTTAACACAATTATTAATCTAAAGTGAAGGGATTGCCTCATTTGCCACTTAGGAAATTTCTAGAGTTGCCCAAAGTCTTCAAAATCCAAACTTGGACGGTTCAAAGGGTTTAGAATGGATGTGTGCATGTTTTATGTGAAGGGGGTATGAAGTTTTGAGAATGGATTGAGATGATGCATTGGGGTAGTGAGGGTTGAAGGAGATGAAGAAAACAATGGAGGAGGGAAGGATTGGGGCAGCCAAGTATAACCTTCTCTCTCTCTTAGCCTCACTCTCTTTCACAAATATCTTTCCCTACACTCACTCTCCTAACAAAATATCTATTTCACTCATTCTCTTTTGTTTCTTACTCATATTCCTTTCACACTCAAACCCTTTATTCTTTTGCTTTTCTTTTCCTTTCTCATTCTCTTTCTCACACTTCACAAATACAAACACAAACACATACACATGATATGGTGCACAAGTCACGGAAAAATGTAAAAACATGGATTTTACCAAAATCCGATAAATATCATTAAAATAAATGAATTATTTTAATCTCCGATAAATTTCTAAATATTGGTATATCCCGCTGGCCATCGGGGACCGAGTGGTAAGGTACTTATACCCGTTTACGAAAAATCCCTATTCGCAAATCGAATAGTTTTCGCGAAATATATTATTTTAATATTAAATGTCCAAAAAATAATATTTTATATTTTCTGAAATGTTACATATTTAATGTTTAATCTGAAAGAGGTCCTCTGCTCTTTGACTTTGAACATTCTTATGTGTAAAACTCGGTTTGAGCCCACACATGAAATTTTAATGTAGTGAGACTCTATCCAAAAACCTCAAGCCTTATGGAAGTTTATCTTATCTTATATTTTATACTCATATGCATTCCACAATTTTCCTGATTTGAGATTAAATGTCACATGCTCAATACTCTCCCTCATGTGCAATGTGCAGCGGGGACTTCATGTGCAATGAGAGCTCAAACCTTATGTGCAACACGGACAGACAAACACCCATGTGTATATGAATATACATGTAAAACTTGGTTTGGGCCCATGTGTACATGAATATACATGGGCTTTTAATAAGTGAGACTCCATCCAAAAGACTCAAGCCTTATGGAGGTTTATCCCATATTATATTTTATACACATATGCATCCGACAATTTTCCTAATTTTGGATTAAATATTATCCACATTCTCAACATAATGTATATAGTCTTTCAGGAATAGACCCGTTATATCTTTGAAAAGCATGGTAACTTTTCTATATTATTCGAACGTGGCCATAAAGTATCAACCATTTGCACGTTCAAGCCTATGATCTTGAGCACATTCTGCTTACTAAAGCCGATAATATTTGGCTAGAATTCCTTTGCTTCAATCAAAAAGTTTTGCTCCTAATCTTATTTCTTAGCATTCTGACCAGCCGAAAATATCGAAGACCTATTGACCATTGTTGCAAAATTGGACGACAAAATAGAAGGCCGAAAGAGAAAAACAGAAGGACGAGTCCCGGAGTTTAGTTGGGGTGGGGCCCACCTTCGAGACAGGGTAACACGACCACGGTCCCATTTTTTACCGTAAACAAATACTACTTCAACATTGCATTTTTTATATAGCACAAGCATGTTACCAAGTACTTTGAGGAGCATAAGGTTTATACACCATGAGTTTTGAATCTTTATGTACTTTGTAATTCTTCTAGTATCACATTTTTTGCGGTACATACCGTTTGGTGTTTCCCTAACTTGTTATCTCATTTACCATTTTTCTAAGTTCTACTTTGTAACTGATCTAATTTTACATATTTAATGAAATATATAATTCATTATTAAAATAACGAGCCATGAACAATATAACTACAGCTAAAACGGTAGCATTAAAATGACAGCCTTGATATATAAAAACAATATTACGTTGCATATCATAATTAAATTACTGCGGATTGGCTCATATATCATGAAACCAATAAAACTAGCATGAACTTAGCCGCCACAACACCCCAAAAGGTGAAATATTATGAAAGGCAGGGGTTAAAGAATCGAACAAAAAAACAAGAGGAAATAAACTAAATGGAAAATTAAAAAATGATGAGGAAATCAATTTGATAGCCCCCACTCTGTGAAGGCTTCAACACTCCAAGCTTTATTAGAACCTTCCTCTAGTCCTGATTCAATTTGGATTCCAAGTTGACCTTAGAAAATTCCAAGGGAAAAGAAGCATGCCTAGTGTTTAGTTTGTGTATATCTTGATCGCTCTTCCATAATGCACAAGGTATAATCGCCTTATGTCAAAAACTTGTTATATATATATATATATATATATATAGAGAGAGAGAGAGAGAGAATAATAGTGGAAAGGTCATATGAGGGAATTTCCTCTTATGGCGTCGAAAAAATACACCCTCTCTCATTTTTTCCGATGTTCGGCACCCATTATCTTTATCGTTATCATTTAAGACATGGGTACACCAAATTTCATGTGATTCTACAACCTTTTCACCGTTGATTTAGCAATGTAAACAATTCTGTTGTCGGTAAACCGTTAATTTTGAACCCACTAAATCAACGGTGTAAAGGTTGTAGAATCATATGAAATTTGGTGTACCCACATCTTAGATGATAACTATGAAGATAATGGGTGCCGATAGTCAAAAAATATGAGGGTGGGTGTATTTTTTCGACGCCATAGACCTTCCATGGCCTCTTTCCTCCATTATTATATATATATATGGGGTGGGGTTGGGGGGTTGAGAATAATGGAGGAAAGAGGCCATATGAGTGGATTTCCTTCTATGGTGTCGAAAAAATACAACCTCTACCATATTTTCCGACGATCCGCACCCAACAGCATTATCATTATCATCTAAGATGTGCATACACCAAATTTAATGTGATTCCATCACTTTTTCACCATTGAATTAGGAATGTAAGAAGTTATTGTTGGTAAACCATTAATTTTGCACCAACTAAATCGACGGTGAAAAAATGGTATAATCATATGAAATTTAGGGTATCCGCATCTTAAATGATAAAGATGAAGGTGATGTATGCCGATCATCGAAAAAAATCTTGGAGGATGTATTTTTCCGATGCCATAGGAGAAAATTCCCTCCTATGGCACCTTTCCTACATTAACACATCTCTCTCTCTCTCTCTCTCTATATATATATATATATATATATATATATATATATATATATTACTAATCCGTTAGGACAGCTGGACGATTTCACGTTCTTAAATTCACGAATCTAATAACATCCCTTAGACCTACCTTTTGGTTTCAACGGATTCGATTAATGGATCTACTTTATTATTTAATGATTAATTAATTTGTTTTAATCGAAGCGTTGAAAGCAAATGGTAGATCCAACGGTTGCTATTCATATTTGTGAATTTAAAAACATAAACTCCTACTCTCTGTATATATGTTAGTGGCTGCAATCAACATTAATTTGGTTTAGATTAACTGTATCTGCCCTCTTCCAAAAGAAAGAAAGTCAAATACAACTCCTAACTCACAAAGAGAAGCTAAATTAAGTCTTCATTTTATATTAACACCAATTACAACCATTTGCTCGAATGAAGGGATCAAACGGGACTAAAATATCTACTTCTCTCCATTAATGGTCAACATGAGAAAGAGAATGGTAGGATTTCTATATTAGAACTCTGACGAATAACTTTATGTTATCATAAATTACTAAACTATTACAGGTTTATCATTTGAAACCGTCAATACCATTTGAGAAACATCTGCATTCTAGATCGGTAGAATCACCGTTTCGATCTAACTTTAATCAGAACACTGAACCAAACATCCTCGACTATTAAAAAAGATTTCATAGGTTTGTCACATGACTGGTATCCAACCAAGGTTTTTCTTTGTGCAAAGACATAGCTCATCACCATTTACAAAAAAGCATAAATATCTGCATGGTCTCCTTGCTGTTACAAACTCTCCCCGCATGCAATCAAATTATTAATACACTTTGCCTTCCATGATAGAAAATTCCTTCTAAATTCGTCCATTTTGGTGCTTTGCAAGTGAAGAGAAGATATGAAGGCTACGCTTGGTACATGGAATGGAAGATTATCAGGAATCCTTGTATTTCCGGGAATGGAATGACGGACATCAAAATTTAAGAATTCTTGCATTAACGTGCTTGGTATATCTTAATCATTCCCGATAATAAATGTATGTGCAACCGTCGAACGAAGAAGGGCCGGTGTATGGCGACGAGGCTAGAGACGTACGGCCGATCGGCGATGGATCGACGACGGACGACCTATGGATGGCATGCCGGTGAGCAACCGACAATGGGTGGCGAGGCTGGCCGGCGAGGAACTACGGCCAGCCGAAAGGCGGCAAAAGTCCGATTGATGGCAGACCGGCCGGTGAACGATCGATGATGACCGGTGGCAAATGAACGCCGGCAGCGAATAACCGGTGGCCGGCTGGTGGCGAACGTCCAATCGTTGGCCGGCCGGCCAGTGAACGATGGTGATGACCAGAGGTCAGCCGACAGCGAACGGCCGATCGGCGATGGGCCGACCAGAGCGGACGACGGATGATGGGCGGCAGGGCCGAAAGGCCGATGGGTGGCGAGAAAGGCCGGCAGCGGATGATCATGACTCATTTCATGTTAGGCGGAAATATTTAGTGGTAATTTAGGATAAACACATGTTTTTAAGGAATATGATTACAATGAAATGGGTCGTTTGATTATCATGGTAATGCTATATTCTCGGGAATATCTTTTACGCTTCAACAAGTATGATAATATTTCATGGTAATCTCGGATTACCACTTAAATTAGCTCCTAACAAGTGCACCAAAAGAGCATTGAGGCATCACTTTAATCATCGTCATATATAAGGTACACAACGACCTTAGTCGTATGTACCAAGTAAAATAAAAGTAATCCGCAGTCGTGCAGTTATAAAATATTTACTTACTTTCGAATCGCCAAGCCTTAGAAACTTAGAATGGTGCTCCTTTAGAATTGATGCCGAGTCAAGTCACACAGCCGAGTTTAAAATCAAAATAAAATTTCTTAGAATACATGAAAATCAAAATTAATTTATACCAGGCATATGACAGTTTAACCATAGAGAACTATAGTCTATTGGACATATGTTTATGAGATTGATTATTTGATGAAAATGATAAATTGCAAATTAGAAACCTCAAACTCATACAAACTATAATAAACTTGGGCCTTTTCATGATCCGTTCAATATAGTTGAAAAGTAGCCTAATAATGCATCGTTTTGTATATGGGCCTAGAATCTAAATTAATAGGCTAGAAACAACAAAAGCCTAATATTTGTTATAATCATTATTGGACTCCATTTGTATAAAAACTTTATTGTTTTTCTATCTAACCTTACATGAACTCAAAATGTCAAACAAAGCCCAACAATTTTAAGTCTAATATACCCCTACTTTATGCCTATAGAAATTTGAAAACCCATTATAACTTTTAAAATCTGCACTTCAAGACCTTAATTTCGACTAGATATTCTATTTCCTTTTGTCGTCTAATTTATTCATAAAGTTCCCTTCGAAAAAAGTATCTAGTATCAATGACGGTGGAAAATGGCGAAACCGGATTTTTCAAATAAAATTTTGAGCCAGTAGGTTTGGCAAATTAGCAATAGCCAAGAGTAAAGAAGCTTATCATGCAATTTAGGCTAATAATATTTGGATTTGCTTATGGTGTCAGCTAATCTAATCTCATTCTACTATATTTTAACACCATGCTTTATATAATTAATACAAGTTAGTTAAGCAAAATATTCCATCTAATGAGTGCTCTTCTGGCATTGGACAATCAAATGGAATCCTATGTTCGAACTCCCAGCTGAAACCGGTCACATTATTATAAATTTATTTTTTTTGGCTGAAATTTGTGACCCCATTGGTTGATCCATGAGGAATTATAAGTACTAATTAAATTGATTGAATTTTAATATCATAAGAATCTTTGGATCAATAGACTAAATTAGTTGATAGATTTGTTTTTCATTAAAAAGCAACCGCATCAAGGATAAAAAATATTAAAAGGTCAAAAAAACATCTAAATCATGTCACATGAGATGTGCTAATTTCTTAGACAAGCGGCGTAACATTGTCTTTATTATAAACACTTTTTTTGAAATCGGCTGCACGAACCATTTTCTTTCATTTAAGTGCTAGTCTCCTATTTAATCAAATTAATATTAAGTTAGATATATGAAATAATGATAACCCGATGATTTAATTAATGTTATAATGCACTATTTAATTATGAAGATATAGAGCATACAAAAACAAGGAAACATAATAACATGGTAAAGAAATATACATAACTCAAATTTGACCTAATACATAATTTATAGATCTACCTAAATGAGGCAATCTAATAAGCAATAATAGGGAACATAATGGATCACGCTTTTTTCCACCTTTAACAAGATCTATCTCCGATTCTCGTTTTTCGATTAGGATCGAACCGGCGACCTCTCATGTTGGGAAGTCTCATGTTTGGAAGGAAAATGCCGCATGGTCTATGGCTAGTCGGTATCAAATCTCATTCTTTACATTCATACAAGCACAATGCTATCATGAATGAAGATATAAATTAAACTTTATGGCGACCCAATACGTGCATGCATATGTGCATGCTATATCATGTATGTATCTAACCTTATTAAATTGCATAAAAATTATAGATATCACCAAAGCAAAGCATGCGCTCTGCTGACCTCTCTAAGTTTCCGTGCCAAACTCAATGTCTCAAATGTTTGTGCTCTCCTCATATGAATTGACCATATCCATAGGATTGCACCAATCAACAAAAAATGAATACAAAACCCCCTTTCAACTTCATTTGTTTTGGAACCTTGCTTCACTTCCAATCTCCATCTTTGAAAGTGTAAGCTTTTTGATTGAGTTCCACACACTTTAAGACACGAATCTACATGTAGATTTTGATGTTTTTTTCTTCTTTTTTTCTTTTTTCTTTTTGCAAAATGAAATGGAGAGGGGGTCCATTATGGCTTTGTGAGGAGTGAGTCCAAGAGCAAAGGCTCCAAAAAAGCCATGGGGGTTGAGTAATGGAGTCCTATTAATTGGGACTTCCTGATGCATCATCTTACTGCTTATGTTTGGGTATTGTTTGTTCAATTGTCACCACTATGTTATGTCACCCATCTATTGATTAAGGGCTAGTTAAGTAACTAATTAAGGAGGGGGTTAGGCATTATACATTTGTTAGGGGCATCCCTTGTTTAGGGGGATTTGGCTTGATTTAGGGGGAGAGTCGTGGAAGGTGTTGAAATGTGTGCTCATAATGAGGTTGGAAAGGTCTTCTTCTCCAGAAATTATTCTGGTAGATCATATGCAATGCATCCAGACAAAAAAAGAAAGAAACAAAGAGCTTCACCTTTTCAGGCATCATTCGGGACGGCTTCTAGGACTAGGACCCATCGTTCTGTTTATTTTTTCTTCTTCTCGATCACATACGAAGCTTTTTGCTGATCGAATTGAGATGCCAATTGGTATAAATGGTGGATGGAAATGCAAACTAGGAATTGCACGCGGTCTCAATTCCACACCTTCTATCACTCACCAGCCAATACATGAAATCTATCATAATGATATCTACAACTACTATCCAGGCAATTAATAAGTCTTTTGATCGAGCTAGTGACCCGGATCCTTATACCAGTTCGCATATCATGCCGATATTACATATTTCATGAATATTACCCGATTTGCCCTTCAGTTATGAATTTGATATTTATAGGAAGCTAGGCATAGGATCATAGAATTTGATGAAATTGGCATGAGAGGTAGCAAGTGGGAAATAATATAAAGAACAAGATGGACCAAGGAGAAATTTTTCTGAGAAACCAAACAAAAGGGACCAAGCCCAAACCACTTTCCAAAAGTGGGCATGTATGTAGCCAAGTGATGAGCCCCTGTGTAGGATATGGAACAAATTAAGTAGGGGACCATGGATTTTTAATTTTTTCCTCTTAGAAGAAGGTAGCATGTGTGCCCTAGTGGTATTAAATCAAAGTGCAACATGCATGCATGCATTCATGATGAGAGCTCTGACTCAGGACTGTCCAGGGTGTAGGCATGATGGAAGTTTGCTAGCTACTTAGATCATGGAGGGATTTATGGGTGGCAAAGTCGTAATAATTTGATGTGGTGAAGATGAAATATTAGCTTTAAATGATTCAAACTCTCATGATGCTTGCATCCTATATATGTTAGTGTGTGTGCGCGCTCACACACTGATCGATGTTGAACTATTTGTTTCCTTTTAATTTTAATTTTAATTTTATTTTTTCGTGGGAAGGGATAGAATTAGAACAATCTTTAAAAATAATACTCATAGAAGCTATCGTTATGTGGCTGTCGAGTACAAAAAAAAACTGTAAGATTCCCTCATAATATATTAATATTCATAAGATGTTTACAAGCAAAACAAATGTGTTCTCTTCATGATTTTAAAAAAAATTTCTCCTGAACATAATGTGCAACTTTTTTCGTTTTCGTGGGGGTAATAAAACCGTTTTCATAAAGAAAAGGTTACTAGACATTTGATCAAGGTGTCGACTTTTTGTTCGCTAGAATCCTTTTGCCGTTAAAATTATGGTAAATTGCACATAACCTTTATTTATATATATATATATATAGAGAGAGAGAGAGAGAGAGATTGAGAGAGGATTGAGCACTTACACCTTATTAACTATCATGATAGGCATCTATGGTTGAGTAACATTTTTCTGATTCCCATTCTACCGTTTTCTTCTTCAAATCATCAAGCCATAAAGAATCCATAATTAACCCTAACTCAAAGGATCAAATAGAAATTAAGAAGAATCCTAGCAAAAGCAATGAAGACAACACAACAATAAAATAGAAAATGTTAGTCTTGAATTCCCCCCCCCCCCACCCCCCCACCCCAAAAAAAATTATTGAAAAGAAGATGCCAAACATCATCATGCATTTTTGTAAGAAGAAGAGAAGAAATTGTAAGAATATAAAAAGCTTTTTAAAAATAAAATAAAAAATTGGTGACCATCACAGAAAATTTGGAGTTATGACAAAGCATGAGAAAAGATCATTAAGCTTATAGATTATGGTTAAAAATAGAATGTTTAGGATTGCATGGGAAAAGAAAGAGAGGAAATGGGGATTAGAAAATTTTCTTTTCCTAGGAGAGGATATAAGTGTTTATTATGATAGTATAGAAGATAGAAGTGCTTACTTCCATGTAGATATAAAAACTTTGATTCAACTAATCCGAAACAAACTAGGGAAAATGAAGATATGAATTTTTATTTTTTGTGTGTAAGGTGGCTATGATTGGAATTGAAAATTGATATCAACTCAAAAAGAGTAGCGGGATTTCATGCTTGACATGACATTCTAGCTTAATTTTACTTAAATCTTCCTTCCGTTGCACACAACTCCGAAGTTATAATGAGGGTCCCCGCATGTCGAAGGCCTTTTTCGGATGCGAGTCATGTTGCCTTTTTGGGAATACGGCCTCTCATTTTGGAAAGAAAATTCTGACTGCATGAACTATGCCCAATTGGTGTCTTTAGCCACCTTTGTACCTTCAACAAAACGGTCTAAAGTTAGCGGACTCTAATCACCCAAGATTTTAGGATGAATAAGAAAATATTCAATTGCAAACTAGCTAACTAATTACAATTAGATCAAGAGAAGGCTGCTCATATTATATTAATCTTGCTTAGATTAGAGTGTTTTGTTCCTGATCAATTTAGGGAAGTACTTAGAAAACAGAAACCATGTGAGGGAGCGCAATTCAATTTGGATGCCCAAAGATGGAATTAATTTGATTTCTGTATCACATTCACATGTGAGGAGATTTGAAGTGTTGGTGCATGTGTTTGATCTCACTTGTCGCTCTCTCTTATAGCTAGCTACACATGATAATTAACATATATTTGCTAGCTAGTTTGTAATTAAATAATTGCTTCAAGCACTGTTTTGCAACTAAATAATAGCATCAAGTAATGTTGGAAATTTTAATGAAATACATTTCTTATAAATTTTTTTAACATGGTAATATAAAGTTTTTGGTCATGGCTCATTATAGGTATTGACCATTTGACCATCATTATTGGAGGTCATTAAGCATGGTAATTGAGAGCATTTAAAACCAAGGGCTTTAATGGGCCATCATTATTGATTTTGAGTTAGTATACATTTAATCCATTTTTTCATGGTTAGTAAGTTATATTTTAGTATTAATGCTCTCATGACTTTTCTCTCGCATGTTACTGCCATTGATTTTGTGTTAGCTCTATTTTTATATTAATAAGGACGAACAATTTTTTTATAGAATTGATTCATAATTACGGATAGAGAAAAGGTGTGGCAGAGCTCTTGCTCTTTGTTCTATGCTGCTTTGAAGGCGAAACGGTGATTTTCGTTGGTTTTTATATCGTGGGGGCAACATGTCGAGCCTCGCTCCATCGGTGGAGAACCACTAGTTTCTCACTGCGGTGGCACGAATTGCTTTAAAGAAAGCGAGATACACGTGGCTCACTCAACGGCTTCACCAACCAATTCATATTTATTTTTACTTTATTTCATTATATAATTTTTTATTGTATTATACATAATTTGATTTAACTTTGGTTCCATTGTATGCCATCTAAAAACAACAAATTTTTAAGGCAATGCGACAACAAAGTAACCAATTCATGAAAAGCCCGTTGACGGGGTTGATGCATGAACAAGATGTTTCGCTCCAAAGATACCCGCTTTGAAAAAGGGAAAGAAAAAAGTATAATTATCACTTGTATCTATAAAATTAGTTTTGTTATATAACTTTTTATTGCAACAAAAGTACTTATCATATTAATGATATCTTGAAGGTATGAAATCAAAGAAGCGCAAAATAAACAATATTTGGAGAACTACAGATTTAAGTAGAAGAGGGAGCAAAATAAACAATATTTGGAGAACTGCAGATTTAAGTAGAAGAGGGAGTGATGATTAAGAGAATCTCATCGCATGAAAATTAAAACGGCTTTTTAAGATATGACCTTTTATCGGTCAATTTTTTTAGTATTATTCAATTGAAGCCTAAAAAAGTATGACATGAATTTCCCTCATCCTAATTAGAAAAATGAACAATAAACCATCTAAGATATCCTATTCGAAAATTATGCATTTCATGTATGTGAAAATTAGGATATCTCTCTAAATGTAGCATTTGAATATTTGTTTTTTTAATCAAGCCTATGGTATCGAAACATTAGTTATGAATATGATGCCTTAAACAACCGAAACATTAGTTATGAATATGATTCCTTTAACAACTGTGGTAGGGAGTGTTATATGATGGTAGGCAAATTTGGTGCTAATTATTAGACAAATTTGTTGTGTTTAATCTATACTTCGTATGACTTTCAAAGAGGGAAATGCTAGGTTATTTTTGTTCATTAAATTTGGGTTGGGTGATTGTAAAGTTCAATTGAACTTTAATTTGGGAATTTGGAAAATTAAATATCTTTTTGTACTCATTAAATGAGTGAAATTTTCATGTCATCTTCTCTTTAATAAAGCTAAAATTGAGTACGGTGATTGATGTGTTAATTTTATTGAAAAAGAAAAGAAAATATTTTTTCCAGAAAAATATTTGATAAATAAATCATGAGTTTTCTTTTTCTTTTATGAGTTGAAAAAAAGATAAAGTTGTTGATTTTATTTTTATTCAAAGTTTTGAGATGCATTTTTGGATTTTAAATATGAATCTTAAAACCCATTTCACTTTGTTACTTTATGAAACGTGGCATTTCTTGCATGACAAAATGTTTAAAAATACATCTAAGTATTTATAGAGATGACGAGTTATTAAATATAACTTGTTGAAAACGATTTCAACTTGAGCTGGAAGTTCATAATTTTTTAGGGGTTTCTTAAATTTGCTCATATATATTTATATGTTTCAAATAAAAAGTGATTATTTTTTAAAGTTCGAATGATTTTGTTTGATTAAAAGAAAAATATTATGATGAAAAAGATTTAAGCTTGATTATTAGAAGGTGATGCTTATATGTGTGATTTTATTGACTATAACATGGATAATCATGACTATAAATTTTGAATGCTCATGTTAAGAATATTTTGGTATCTATATTATAATTATAGAGTCCAATGAGATATAATTTGTATGTTCAAATCTCAAAACTAGTGGAGGTTTTCCGCAAACCAACTTTTCATCGTTGATAAATTGACGAATTTATCAAGAAATATTTTGGTCCGTTTTTTGTAGATTATTTTGCCAAAATTTGTTGTCATTTTGGTGGCATTTATTTGATACTGACAATATAATGCATTTATTTTGGATGAAAATTCTATATGTCGAGAATCGGGAAAACTACGTATTGTTGCTATGTCCTTGTGAAGGCGTAACGAATTATTTATCATCAGCAAGTAAAATGTTAGTTGAATATGTTGTATGATCATCCAAAATTGTAAAATTTTTGTTTGACCCAATTTAATGCATTATGTAATAGCATTGCTATAATTAATATATAGCGTGCAAAACCATTTTCCAATGGTAAATTCAACCCCATAAATATAGCGTTATGAGCTCATACTCATTGATTTAAAATACGTGGTGTTCATGTAAGATCAAATGATAATCTTGCATATTTGAGATAAGCTAGCTATGTAATGATTTGGATGATATTGAGGGGGATTGGACTTGGGCCCAATAATAATATATTGGGTTTTTTTTTGAAATATTATAAATTTAAAATTAAATTATTAAAATAGGGGGGGGGGGGGAAATTTATTTAGCAGAATAGGGTGGTTTGAACCACCCGTGGGCCCCCCCCCCACCCCCCCACTATAGGGGGCGGGTTCTGGGAACCCGCCCCCTATACAAACGTATAGGGGGCGGGTTCCCAGAACCCGCCCTCTATAGTTTTCTATAGAGGGCGGGTTCTGGGAACCCGCCCCCTATACGTTTGTATAGGGGGCGGGTTCCCAGAACCCGCCCCTATTTTTATTTAATTAAATTAATTTGTTAATTTTAATTATTATCGTTTATAATTATAATATAATTATTATTATAATTATTATTATAATTATAATTCTTAAAAATAAAATAAAATAAAATAGACAAAAAAAAATATTGAAATGAAATAATAAAATTTCACTATATCAAATTTTTTTTACAGAATGAATCCGTCAAAAGTTACAATGTCAAAAAATCCTATCTATTTGTAAAATGTAAATGCTATTTTTTTGCTTTCCCTTTTCCTTTATGAAATCCGAGAAGGCTTGACATAAGCCTATGCCTCCTCGGATGACTGGAGGAACCACCTGTTTCTTGGATAGATGGCGGTGGCGGCGTCGGCGTCTGCTCTGCTGCTTCGGGTTCGGGTTCTGTTTCAGCTTCGTCTTCAGCAACGTCTTGGACAGGCTGTTGATCCACAAATCCTGAACCTGAATGTGGGACAGGTGTCGGATATGTGTTGCTTCCCAACAAATTTCCGTAGGACGCTAAATCTGAAGCCCAACTGGGCAGTTGTAGCGAAGAACTTGTCCCGGTTTCATGCGGCTGATTTTGCACAAAACCTTGGCCCCATGGATGCTCAAATCCTGACCCCCAAGAGTGCTGTTGATGCGCTGAACCAAACCCCCAAGACGGCTGTTCTGCAAAACTTGATCCCCAAGTCTGTTGTTGTTGCGCCTGTCCGGTATGCCAGGGTTGCTGTTGACTGTATGGTGATCCAAACCACTGATCCAGCTGCGCTGGATCTCGTTGATGCTGCGGCTCTGGTGCCGGGTCATACTGCGGCTGCGGTGCCGGGTCATACTGCGGCTGCGGTGCCGGTTCATACTGCGGCTCCGGTGCCGGCTGATACTGGGGCTCCGGTGCCGGCGATAAATGCTGAGAAATACCATGTGAACCAAGTACACCACCAATAAATTGGTCGAGATTTGAAAATTGAGCCTGAGATGCCGGACCAGCATCAGCCGGGTATGGTTCCTGCACCATTGTTTGTACGACATGCAACCCACGAGCCTGTCGTTACATTAGAAATAAGAAATAAGTATTGACTCATACCGCCGGATGTTAAAAAGTAATATGATATAAAGAGGGCGGCTTACCAAATCTCGTTCCATGTGTCCTCTAGGCTCGTACCGCGAGATGTTTGGGAAGTCTTGTGGAGGAGCAGAAAGATATCTTACGGTGACACGCTTATACCACTGTAGATATACTTTGGTAGCGTCGGTAGCTGTGTGGTCACCTATTTGCTGTAAGGCAATACTATGCTGCCTATCCTCCCATCTCAGCAAATACTGATGATGATGCTCCCTCCAATCACGCTCCGTATTTCCTCCTCGCATGTCTCCCTCTACTGTCATAGGCGAAGGCGGCGGGACAGGAATATGTTGCAATCTAGCAAACTGCCGCAATACCCTATCTGGGAGGTGCATAACAACAACATTGATGCAGAGGAGTGGGCATCGAGCCCGCCAAACCGGCTCTCCTTCGAGACAGATGCCGGGTAAGTTTTGTAGACGGTCTGCTGTATAAGGCGTCCACAGAAACTGCGCAAATGACATAGAGAAAAAAATTGTGATTTAGGTATTTTCAAAATTGTAAAACAAATTAAATTACCCAAATTATGATTACCTGAGCCGCCTCCATGCGATCTAACTCATCTCTATAGTACCTAAGCACTCGACGAGGAGCCTTATACGCTTTCTTCCCATTCCACCAGCAGCCGAGCGGCTTTCCGGGGTTATCAAAGCCAGTTATTTTAATAGTATCTGGTCTTCCTATATACATATGCTCCCACGACCAGATCTAGAAAAAAAGTTTTAGATTATAAGAGAGAAAACCAATATTGCAAAATTCTAGCTGTGAAAAATAAAGAATTTACCTGAAGTAATGTGCTGCATCCACAAATTTTATTCTTCGTAGGAGCACATGCTTTGTCGAGTTCCTTATAGAGAAAGGCCAGGACCCCTGCTCCCCAAGCATATTGGCCACAGACATCAAAATCCGCTAGGAAGCCAAGGTATAACGGATGGACATGCGTTGCTGATTGGTCCGGCATTAACCAAGAACCGATCATGTACAGAATGTAGGCACGTGCATGTCTATCCAAAACTTCATCGGTGGCTTCATCAGGGATATTACTGAATGTATCTCTTAACCAGTTCAGATTGATTTTATACCCCTTACTGTGGCCTCCTGGTGCCTGATATTAGTATTTTTTTAAATGTTAAAGATAGAAATAATGTAAAATATAAAATAGGTACACTAAATAGGGAAAGCAGAATGATATTGTTTACCTGTCCGAGAGCAGACTCGGCATATGTATCCCAGTATGGGTGGTCGGTATCTGGACCAACAATTTTTCCTCCGACCAACCCAAGCCCATTAACCCGTAAACCAAGTAAGAGGCCAATATCCTGGAGTGTGATTGTGGCCTCACCCCATCTTAGATGAAAGGTGTGGGTCTCTTTTCTCCAACGTTCGACCAGAGAGGTGACGAGAGCGTGGTCGAGTTGGATATGTCGAATCAACGACGCTTCATAAAATCCGGCCCGTCTAAGCCGTTGGTTTATTCTTTGGTCGCTAACCACCCATTTGTCGGAGCTATGCGTGACGACGGTGAGATTATCTCCATCCTGCAAAATTAAATATTGTTATTTTCAAGTACAAAAATTAAATGAAAGGTGTAATTAAAACAAATTAACTAAGTTTAGAAAATTTCCTCCCCGTGTAATATTTTGAACGATCTGTGTTCATTTTGATGGACAAGCAGAGATTTGTCGAGTGGTTGATTCTCCATTGAAATGTACTGAAGCAGAGATTTGTCGAGAGTTTTATCAAGAGATTAGAAATTGTGTGGTTGATGAACGTGTGGAGGCTCGGTATTTATAGAGGTGAACGGGTTCGTCTCCTGTGAAGAGGGCGGGTTCCTGGAACCCGCCCTCTTCAATAATTAGTCAAATCAATTCCTGAATTAATGAAGAGGGCGGGTTCCTGGAACCCGCCCTTAATTCACAAAGAAGAGGGCGGGTTCCTGGAACCCGCCCTCTTTATTAATTTATGAATGGTCACATCAGTACTATTCAAGTACTATTTGTCGTCACATCAATGTTTGTTTGTTAATAAACGTTGTTCGCATAGAAGAGGGCGGGATCCAGGAACCCGCCCTCTTCATTAATTTATGAGTTGTCAAATCAGTACTATTCAAGTACTATTTGTCCTTTGTATGTTTGTGCGTGAATAATCGGTGGCTTCAGAAATGCTTTTTATTACACTCCTTTTTACTTCATCTGGTGTGTTGTCAAATCACTTCCAGAAATGAAGAGGGCGGGTTCCTGGAACCCGCCCTCTTCAATAATTAGTCAAATTAATGAAGAGGGACCGCCCTCTTCAAAAATCACGCGGTCTTATTCGCATAGAAGAGGGCGGGATCCAGGAACCCGCCCTCTTCATTAATTTATGAGTTGTCAAATCAGTACTATTCAAGTACTATTTGTCCTTTGTATGTTTGTGCGTGAATAATCGGTGGCTTCAGAAATGCTTTTTATTACACTCCTTTTTACTTCATCTGGTGTGTTGTCAAATCACTTCCAGAAATGAAGAGGGCGGGTTCCTGGAACCCGCCCTCTTCAATAATTAGTCAAATTAATGAAGAGGGCGGGTTCCAGGAACCCGCCCTCTTCATTAATTTATGAGTTGTCAAATCAGTACTATTCAAGTACTATTTGTTTGTGCGTGAATAATCGGTGGCTTCAGTAAACGCGGTCTACGATGCAGAAATAATTAGACTCTGGTGAATAATAGGGCGGGTTGTTAGAACCCGCTCTCTTCAATATCAGATCGCTATAAATATGTCTCCGCACTACCCATTTCATTTCATCTCTGTCAAATTTGCATCCTACACCGCTCACTATCCATTTACTTCGATCAGTTCTTCTCCGCTATCAATTTTGTGTAAGTGTGGAGTTTTAGAAGAAGGTGAAGTTCAGTACCATAGTCTGCGAGTAAGCAATATTCGAGCAGTAGAACAGTTCATAAAGTATTGGAAGTAAGCAATCTTCGAGTATGAATTTTTTTTTGCAATTTCAAACTTTCTCCACTATCCATTTTTTTTGCCCTCTTCGAGCAGTAGAACAGTTCCTTCTCGTTTCACTGCAAAAACTAAACTTCTTTAAATAAGTCTAAGAACTAAACTAAACTTGCATCTTTAGATTCATTTTCCTTCTCGTTTCACTGCAAAAACTAAACTTCTTTAAATAAGACACAGAACTAAACTAAACTTGTATCTTTAAATTCATTTTCCTTCTCGTTTCACTGCAAAAACCATGCTTCTTTTTTAACAATCGATTGTGCATCACATTTTGTTGTGATTAGGTGAGAGTCTCATGGTTTCACTGCAATCTTCGAGTTTGAATTTTTTTTGGCGATTTCAACACAACATAAGAAATTATATTTGTGCAGGATTATGGCCTCCCCAAGTATATTTGTTGTATGTAAATACGATGGCCAGGTTATCACACGTGCACAAGGTCCCGAGTATATGGGCGGGTCTGCACGAATCATGCGATTGGAAGCATCAACGACATATGATGAACTAGAGGCAAAAGTGTACAAAATTACGAAATACGATCCCCGTGAAAGTAGGGTCAAGTTAAGTTGTATCTGGCCTATGTTCAGTGGAAATGCATTGGTTGAAATTACAGACGATGCATCAATATCTTCGATGATAGATTTCGGTCTCTCAAGCACCCAGCATTCTTTTGAACTTTTGGTTCAGAAGGAGCAATTGGAAGTATCAGATGCCCCTCCAACGGATAATTTTGATGGTAATGCTGGAGATAGTTCCTGGAGGTACGGTCACATGGTCAACGATGATGCCATCAGTGCCGGTGGATATGACTATACACAACATTATTCAAATCTTCAAGCACATGGGTAAACATTTTATAAACCCATATTTAAGCATTTTAGTAATACATGTATACTAATATTCAAACATTTAATAAAATGCATAAATCCAGGTTCTTCCAGCCGACTGCTGCAGTTACATGCACCCCAGAAGAACAGCAAGAACTACCATACACAGCCTTCCACAGGTAAATAAATTTGAAACAAGTGATGATTTAGTTACGAAAAAATTAGGGAATAATATTATAATAACAATTTATATACTAAACGCAGATTTCCCCACACCTCCGCATCATTCCAACACGATCCAAGCAGCGCATTCCAAGCATGTCCGTCCACATCTTTCCGGTCTTCTCACCCTGAACCATCCACAATACACCGACCACAACCATCATATATTGCACCCGAACCTTATGTAGCTACGGGTGATATTGATGTGTGTGGGAGTGATGATGATGAAATCGGTGAAGGTGATCAGGGGGAGGATAGCGTGGAATATGCTGCTGGATTGAATGAGGTAGCATTCTTTGATGGTATGGTTGCGAATAACGATTTTGTCCAACTAGAAGATCCCGGCCTCGATCCGCTAGAAGATGATGGTTGGGTAGACTTAGCCGTTGCAGAAGTAAATACGGCACCCTATTTGGACGCGACAGCAGCAAGCGAAGACTGCATCAGCGTCGGGGATTTGTTTCAGGAAAAAGAAGATCTTATTTGTAAGCTGAAGTCGTGGTCCATTCAGCAAAACGTTACGTTTAAAACAGAAGAGTCAAATAAGACGTACTATACTGTGGTATGTACGAAATCTCCTGAATGTCAGTGGAGATTGCATGCGTGTTGTTCCAAAAGAGCCAAGGCTTGGAAGGTCACGAAATATAACCAAGAACACACTTGCATCAATTCTATTATGTCACAGGATCACCGGAATTGCACTTCAGCTTACATTTGCTCGCTAATCATGCCCATGATCCGTACAGATGTGGCGATGACTCCCCGAGAGATACGGCTCTTGGTTAGCGGAGAGCATAAAATTCAGATTTCGTATGTGAAGGCATGGGATGCTCGAAGAAAGGCTTTGTGCAAGATATTCGGGGACTGGGAAAGCTCGTACAACTCCCTAGTCCCTTTTATGGAAGCCATGAAAGCATCAAATCCGGGGACCGTATACCGGTTAAAAACCACAGAAACCGACGTCGAGGGCTCTGTCAGGTTTCAGAGAATTTTCTGGTGCTTTGGTCCATGTGCGGCTGGTTTCACACACTGTCGGCCGGTATTGTGCGTTGATGGTACGTATCTATACGGTAAGTACAGAGGCTGCATGTTAATTGCTACAGGTGTTGATGCTAATAACGGTATATTTCCGTTGGGATTTGCTATTGTCGAGGGTGAAAATACATCATCCTGGTCATGGTTTTTCCGTAACCTAAAAAATATCCCATCTGTTCTTCATAGAACGGATTTATGCATCATATCTGATAGACATCTGGGAATACTGGCTGGAATGAGATCTGTATTTCCGACGACCCCACATAGGTTTTGCCTACGACACTTCAGGCAAAATTTTGATCGAAAATTTAAAAATTCGGATCTACATAAACTTATGTACAGAGCCGGTGAAACGCCTGACCCTAATGTTCACGACATATACATGACGAAAATTGGGGAGATGAGTCAAGCCGCGAAAGCGTGGTTAGATGAGTATCCAGTCCGCATGTGGTCACAAGCACATGATGATGGGTGCAGATATCTCCTAATGACGACTAATATGTCTGAAAGCTTCAACGGGGTCCTTAAAGGGGTTAGAGGCTTACCGATACAGGGGTTGATTGTTCGAACATTTTTCCGGATGAATACTTATTTTGTGCACAGAAGAGAAAAGTCCTTGGGGATGGACACTCCGCTCACCGCGTATTACGAAGATATCTTTCGGAAAAGAGAGCGCAGAGCACAATACTACAGATCCGAAAGGTTTGACACGGCGGAGTTTCAGGTGACGGGCGGTAATGGGAATCAATATACCGTGAACTTTAGAGATGAAGGGCTCTCTTCGTGTACATGCGGTCTTTTCCAGCAACAACATTTACCTTGTGCCCACGCTATTGCTGCTGCGAGCAGTATGCATACCTCACATTACAATTTCGCTTCCAATTACTATACAGTTTCTAATTACCAAGGTGCATACGATCCAAAATTTCATCCTATACCGGACAATCGCTATTGGCACTATTATACTGCCAACAGACAAACACCGACTGTATTACCGCCGGAAAAAAATATAAAGCCCGGAAGACCGAAGGTACGTCGAGATCGAATGACAATGGATACTGATCCTCAGCAAAGGCAATCCAGATGTAGCCTATGCAAACAACCAGGCCATTATAGGACCAGATGTCCAGGATATGCATCAGGGGCGGGACCTTCAGGATCGTGACAAGTGCACTCAGATTTTTCTGTATTATAAATTTGACCGTCGATATAGCATTTAGATTTTACAAATAGATAGGATTTTTTGGAATTATACATTTTGACGGATTCATTCTGTAAAAAACATTGATATAGTGAAATTTTATTATTTAATTTAAATGTTTTTTTTCGTCTATTTACTTTTATTCTATATTTATGAATTAAAATTATAATTATAATATAATTATAATTATAATTATAATATTATGATAATAATTATAATTATAATTAGATTATTAATTAAATTAATATTTTTAAAAAAAAATAAGGGGGCGGGTTCTCAGAACCCGCCCTCTATACTATTGTATAGGGGGCGGGTTCTCAGAACCCGCCCTCTATACAATAGTATAGAGGGCGGGTTCTGAGAACCCGCCCCCTATACAAAAGTATAGAGGGCGGGTTCTGAGAACCCGCCCCCTATACTGAGGGGGTGGGGTGGGCCATAGGGTGGTTCGAAACCACCCTATTCCCATAATTTTAATTTTTCCCCCCCGATTTTAATAATTTAAATTTAAATTAATAATATTTCAAAAAAAAACCCTAATATATTGCTACGAGGATACCCAATCCGGGGACTAGAGATTCTGAGAACTGGGTTCAATAGGAAAAATGAATCATAAAATAAGTCGGAGTTGGAATGCATCAATTTCAAGTTTACACTCGCAGTCCGTCTCTATGGTGTAGGTGCATCTATCCTGCAACAAATAGATGGTTGCATTTATCTTTTAATAAAATCTGTCTCTTTTATAAGCGGAATGCAAATGTTACAGAAGCACTCTTGAAAGATTTCGCCTATATGAGTCTGAGAGTGGGTTCGCTCTCTTAAGAGAATATGAGCTTATTCTCTGAAACAACTCATGAAAATCAGGAGCAAGCAGAAGGCCGGTCGAAACGTGCTGGCTTAAGGGATTAGACACCTGGAATATTATGTGCACGACACAACATTTTATTTCCTATTAACGGTCAAGTTCAAGGTTAAGTCCACTAGACTCTAAAGTGAAAGTTGTTGACGTGCTAAGTAAAAGGATCAATACATGACACACCTTCATGGTGCATAGTAGTTCATCTCTACACACCGTTACGTTTTTTTTAAGCATATAATGATTTATTATTTATTTTTATTTTATTAAATTAGTGGGTGATAGCAAAAAAATAATTATAATAGAGTTTGGTGAAGTAATAATTTGCGATGAATCTCCTACAAAAGCTATGTTCAACTACAAAATAAATAAGTTGAAAGTCGTCACTATCAGAAAATCCAAAACCGATCAGGCAATCTTTGTTGTTAAAAATCTTTGAATTTCTTCTGCTCCACGAAAATACCGACTTACATTAAAACCGGAACTGTGTGAATCACGTGTTGCTTAGAACTTAGAGTGAAGCTCTTCAATTTTTCTTGCACCTGAATCAAATGTTTATGTTTTGTTTTGGTCCCCAGCAACATACTTGCCATGCATTGCGCCTTGATTTTATACTTGGCTCGTTACTGCTTCTATTGACTTTATTTCAAGTTAGGCAATATTATCTTTGACTTATAACTGTATGTTTACATTATTGAAATAGCAAGTAACTATGTCTTTCATCTCATTATACAGTCAAACTTTGCATTTTAAATTGACAAGCTGACCAATATTTCCATGGGAAATGGTCCTGCTCTTAGATTTTTGGATAAAATTAAAATATGGAGAAAACAAGTTGGATTAATTAAGGGGTTGAGGTGGACGCAAAAATCAATTTTGTTTAAATGAAAAATCTTAAAGAGGGACAAGACTTTTCCTCCATAACGTCTACACTACCAAACGAATTTTCTCTCTTCCTAATATTCTTTCGGCAATAATACATTTTTAAGGTGAAAAGAATACATTACCGAGGCAAAGTATAAAAAGCATAATTTTAATTGGGCTAAAACAAAGCGAAGGAAACATTGCTGAGGGAGATATCGTTTGGCTATAGTCGTATTAGCAACAAAAGAAACAGCGAGGGACAACATTGCCGAGGGATATATCTCTTTGCAATGTTTCCCTTGTTGTTTCTTTTGTTGCTAATGCAACTATTGCCATGAGAAATACCCCTCGTTAATGTTTCTCTTGCTATGTTTTGGCTCAATTAATACGCTTCTTATACGTACCCTGGTAAAGCAATTTTTCCACTTTAGAAATAGATTATTGCTAAATACTATTTAGCAAAAGAGAAAATTCGCTTAGCAGTATACACATTGCCGGTGAAAATTTGTCCCTCGCAAATGTTGTCACTCGCTATTGCAATTTTTTCTTCCAGTGATAGCTCAGTTGGTATGAGATGTGCACTTCCTTTTTTGGGAAGAGTGCTTTTGGGGAGAATGCGGAGTTCGAATTCTAGGAACCCAAAGAGGGGAAGTTGCCATAAATTAACACTTTCGGGGCAAATTCGTGGATCCCCTTCGGTGTGTGTTGTGTGTATAAGTTAGGTCTTACCGGTTATTGCCAAGAAATAAAAAATAAAAAATCTTATGATGGTTATTTTTTTTCCTTATATTTAGCATACAAATTAAATAATAATAATTTGCAAGATATTAGAATATCCTATGAATATGGACCTTAAATTTGTGAGATTTGCTTTAATAAGATTCAAACCTGCTAAGGATTTTATCTTAGGAGCAGCAGAGTACCAACGATCAATTATATTCGGATATAATTATGAGTTAATTAGGCTCACTTCATTATCATATCCGTCTAGCGTGCGGAGAAAAATTCAACATAAAAACCTCTTATTTTTTACCTTGAGTCCCGACCACAATGAACTACTATTCAAACATTTCGACTGCCTTCTATAAATATATGTCTTCTTAAGTAAAAGACAAACGAATATAGTTCGTTCTATGCCCACCACACACCCGCAAAATTTTATGATAACATGAAAGTAAAGCCATGCGGTCCCCTACTGCAGTTCATTTTCTTTTATTGTCGTTTATAAAAACATACGAAAGCGTACAAGTAAGTTCTTCTTATGTGTCAAAAACACCCAAAATTATACATTAGTATTTGTTTGTCTGCTAAAAAGTAAAAACAATGCTCAATATGAAAACCCTAAATCAAATGAGAAAGGGTCAAAGCAAAAGACCAAGTGTAGAGACAGCTGAAAAACAGAATCCCTTTCAAACTCTCTCAATGATAGCTCAGTGAGTATGCTGTTGCTGAGCCACCATACTTACATGTTAAGGCTCGAGATCCAAATCCATTAATTTTCTTTTTTCTTGGACTTTTGAATAATCATGCATTCATTTAGTCTTGGGCAAATTGTCGAAAAAACCCTGGCAAGTTTTTCCGCAGTAAAATAACCTCTGGCCCAAAGAATCATGTCAAAAAACCCGCTTGGAAAAGTTTTCCTCCGTCAAAACCCCATGCCTGCAAGATATGTATAGTCGCATGTAAAATCTAGTCAACACATACATATTGTAAGCTAACTGTATACATATCGTAAGAAACCACTGATATTGCAGCTAGGAGTGTTTGACATCGGAAACTTTTCCGAGGGTTTTGGATGAGAATTTTTGGGCCATGGGCGTTTTGACGGAAAACTTTGCCAGGGTGGTTTTGAGAATCCCCCCTTCATCATAAACTCATTTTGTCCTTTTTCATATTAATTTCCCACCTTATCAATTGGGAGCAGGATCGAAACCCGACAAGGGTGGGCCCACCAAACCTTGTGTGCTAATCCAGTCGTTCATTTTCATTTGACATCTTATGCTATCATTTTCTCTTTATTAATGAGAAAGCTAGATCTAGGACAGGCTATAATAGGAGGGGGAAAGTAAGGGAAATTCTAGGTGCTTTCCAAAGAAGGAGGGAGAGAGAGTGGGGTGTGTGTGAGAGAGAGAGAGAGGAGAGAGGAGAGAGAGAGAGAAAATTGTTGGAAGCACCAAAGAATTACCCGAAAGTGACCCTAGATATATATTATGCATTGTATGTATGTTATAGGGAAATTTCACCAAAATCATTATGTATTGTAGTATTTGTTATCAAAACCATCCTGACGTGTTTTTCATGTACAGAAACCCTCTACCGTTACCCTTCATTAAACCCGACCTCCCGTGACCCCTCTGCAGCTAGATTTGAAATTTTTTATACCCTTCACATGACTTTTCTCTTTTTTAATACCCAAACTGCCCTTTTTCCCTATTTCAGCATCCCCTCTTTTCTTAACTCCTCAGGCCTCAACCCATAATTTCTTGTAAAGTTTCAAAAATTTTAAAGTTTATTTTAGAATTTAAATAATAATATAATAAGTTTTATTAAAATGACAATCTTTATTGAATTGGGTTTTCATAATTTGGTATGTGTGTTTGTGTGTGTGAGGTTTGTAATAATAAAACTAATACTTTCTTTTTATACTTAATATTCATTATGGCATGGGAGAGGCATAGACACCGGAGAGACATGGGAAAGGCATGAGATCACCATGCAATATGTACGCCCATTCATTTATTTTCTTCCTTCTCCAAAATTCTCTCTCTTAAATCCCAACTTCAAAACCTTAGCTTTTCTCCATCTAAGCCAATCTTCTCTTTCAGGCTTCATCAACTAGTAGTCATCATCAACCTTTTCGTAGCCTCATTCAAGCTTGGATTTTTTCTTTCATTCCATTTCAAAAGGATAAAAAAATCCATCTTTTAATAAGTTTTTAATATTTGCTATGAAAACTATATTTTCTACTTAAAAATCTGTAAGTCTACGTTACCGTCCCGGCCGTCATTCTGATGCCAAACGCGGAACTAAAACTTTTATAACTGGCGCTATCGTATACTATATCCTGGATCTTACCATTAACGCTAAACTAACAAACTGTAAAGAGGTAGAAAGGCTATACCGATCGATCCGAATCCTTCGGTCTTTAGCCATCATCCCACGCTCCTCGCGGCAACTCCGATCTCTTGTCTCCTCGTCTAGGTAGAACCACGTCAACAGATCTTTAAACGGGATCCCGCCTCTATACCGAGGCAACTCGGTCATCAAGTCTGCTAAAAGAGATGACCAAGATGAAGTAGAGAATGAGTAGAATACTTTGTCTCAAACACCCTAGGGTTCTCATCACATGAGAGCGTTAGGGTGGAGGTTGAAGAAAATGCAAAGAGTTGGAAATGGTGAACTCAAGAAAACTCAAGAGAGCAAGAACTCAAGCATAATAAACTTGTTGTGATTATTTCTTTTGTGAGTAGATATATATAAGATTGTGTAAAGAAAATATCTCATGAAAAAATATCTCACAAAAATATCTCCACAAACCCTAAATATCTATACACAAAACAAACTACCATTAATTCTATCATGACTCACATAGTGACTCATTAGCATGAGCCACTAATTAACATGCTAGAAGAAATGTGTCACCAAAATGAATCACCCTTTCCAAAAACAATAATCATTTAAACCAAAATGATTAACCCAAAAAGAAATGCATCTTCTAAAATATTCTCGTAACGGATTATGAAAATACCTCTCACCTGTATATACATACCTGTATCCGTATTCCGACCAAATACGAATACGAGAGACTAAAATATTCCGATTCAATATAATACCTGGATCCGGCTTAAATCAAAGCCCACCAGTATTATCTGTCCGAAATATGACACGTGCACAAGTGCACGTGCATTTTTCGAACCCTGCCATAAAACCATACGGTCTCTACAACGTTTCCCCCGAACTTGGGAAACTATCTGTGGGGGACTCTAAAGACTCGTCAGTACCCTGGCAGTGGGTTTAACCATAAGCACGTCAGCGGCACTAGCTGTGCGTAACGGCTGCCCATGTACTGACCGAAAGGGAAGCTGATGAGCGAACTCATCTTGAAACCCTACTGAGCCTATCAGTGACAATATACATACAGTCCGGTCCGTTCATCTATGAGTATCGCATATCGGGCCTAGGGGCTGGTAACGTCAGACCCCCAATAGCGGTATAAGTCGTGTCGGAGAGTAGCCCTAAACACCCTGAGAAACTACTGGAATACCTACCAGTAATTCTCACCTGCCTTGGCCATGGACTTGGTTTAATGGCTCTCCTAGACACAGAATCTCACCCCCAATACCGGGAGAGACAAATCCTCTGCCGATCCGCTCACTTGCCTCCATGTGGCTCGGGACCGTACCCAAAAAAAACCTGTTTGCACGACTCCTTTGAGCCGTGGTAGGGTAGAAATCAAAGCACAGTGGGAACTCACACGAGACAAATGACGATCTCAGGTCGATGAACTAAGCTGTACACATATTACTGTAAGTGCACGGCGGCGCCCCGGCCGTCAATCCGACGCCGGAATGCGGAAGCGATGATTTACATTAAACTTTTTATACCGGCACCACCGCGCACTATCAACCCGGATCGTGCCATTAATCTAGTCCTAGCTAACTAAAGAACGGGTAGAGAGATATACCGAGCGATCCGTGTCCTTCGGTCTTTTCGTCGTCGTCCCGATCTCCCGCGGAATGTCCGGTCTCCACCTCCTCGACGGAAGAGCCCCCGTCGCCGGCTTCTTTTACGGGCTCCTACCTCTGGACCGAGGCAACTCGGGCACGAAGTTGGCGAGTCGACGTGCCCAAAAGCTGCTGTAGAATACGAGTAGTGCTCTATGTCTCATTTGAGGTTACTAGAAGTTGCCTTTGGTGGAGGATATAAAGTGATAGCATTTTTAGATGAACTTGGGGGTTTTTCCAAGCATAAAGAGATGAAAAAACCCTACTCCAAATTGGGACAGCCCCCTCCCTCTATCATGGCCGGCCAAAATGGTGAAGGGAGAATGGAAAAAAATGAGAGAGAGAACCATAATGCAAGGGAGAGTCCAATGAGATTATGAGAAGAAATCATCACAAGGAAAGTCCAACACTCCACCAACCATCACCTTTCATCATCATCAACAATCATGACTCTAAAAATCAAGCCATCATGGAAAAAGAAAGTCGAGCGAGGTCAATGGATGGTGCACCATCATGATGCAACAATATGCAAAGGCAACCTTCCAAAATGCTTATTTGCACAAATGCAAATAAGCCCTCCTCCACCAATCTTCGGCCAATGAAAGATACAAAGAAATATGGCCGAAACGGAAAACAAACTGGCAACTCCAAAAACTGATCCCGTAATAAATTACAGGAAAACCCCGCTACTGTATATACACACCCGCATTTGTATTCCGACCGAAATACAAATGCAATGAGACAAAATCTACACTGTACTATACTAGGATCCGGCTTAAACCAAAGCCCGCTAGTATTATCCGTCCGATCATGATCCGTGCAATACCGCACGTATCTGATCGAACCCTGCCATATCTCCATACGGCCTCTACAGCGTTTTGTCCGAAACTTGAGTAACTGTGTGTGGGGGACTCTAAAGACTCGTCAATACTATGGCTGCGGATTTAACCACTAGCACGTCAGAGGTATTAGCCATACGTGACGGGCTACCAGCTATTGACCAAAAAGGACGTCGATGAGCGAACTCATCCTGACAACCTACTGAGCCTGTCAGTGACAATATCCGTACAGTCCGGTCCGTTCGTCTATGAGCATCGCATGGCGGGCCTAGGGGGTTGGTAAAAGTCAGACCCCCAAAAGCGGTACAAGTCGTGTTGGAGTGCAGCCCAGAACACCCTGAGATACTACTGGAATACCTACCAGTAAATCTCCTGCCTCGGCCGAGGTCTTTGTGTAATGGCTCTCCTAGACACAGCGCGACCTCACCCCCAATACCGGGAGAGACGAACCCCTGAAGATCCGCTCACTGCCTCCATGTGGCTCGGGACTGTACCCAACTAAAACCTGTTTGCACGTCTCCTTTGAGCGTGGTAGGGTAGTAATCAAAGTACAGTGGGAACTCACACGAGACAAATGACGATCCTCAGGTCGATGAACTAACCTGTACACATGTCACCAGGGAACTGCCATCTGACGTCAGGTATAAGACCAACTAGCATGTTCCCGGCGAGTCCTGTCTGGTGTACTCATAACCCAATGAGCACCTGTATACATCTTAGGTGAACCAACTGACACCAGTGGCTTGTAAGACCGGCCACCGCCTCTCGTCGGGGTCTTGACTGTATACACTAGTCTACTCTGGAGTATCGATGCCCTGTCTCGTAACTCCCACGACTAGGGACCTTTTAAGGATGTGCTTATAGACTACCAGCTCCCATTTATATGATCGCCCTCATACTGCTGGCAGTCAAGCAAGAATCCTAGGGGCTCTATCAACGTGTAATAGCGACTTGTCTGGTCACCTAAAGCAGTACACGATGATAAAGATAAACCAGATAGCATACTATCATCTTGAGTAAGACTGTCCTACCGGGATAGGTCCTCCCTCAATCATTGCAATCACGTGCCTGTGATCTAATAATTGACTCTGAGGGCACTATCTCCAACAATCTTCCACTTGCACTCAAGGTTAATTATTGCGATGTCGTATACTCACAGCCCGTGTGATACCGAACACCCAACTCCTCTACTAGTCAGTCTCACAAAGCTCGTTTGCGAAACTATTGCGTTCGAGGAATAGCCTCAGTGAGTGGATCCGCTCTGATGTTTCTTTCTATGTCTCTCTATATCTCAAGTTCGCGGAGAAAGCCATCTCCCGAAATGAGCAATACCTGTCTTAGAATGTGTCTGGATGTCTGATGGGACCTAGTTCATAAATGAACTCCAAATCCAAACTTCTTAGACTTTATCGTCAACTGAACTTAATCAGTATCCTGCGCCATGCCTCCCTCAGTATCTGCTTGGATCACCTGCCCAAAATACTGCCCCTCGTCAGAGGGAAAACTATAACTCTGACAACCTCCTTGTCGTCCAGGTCACCTTAGAAGCCTGGAATGATAATTGTCTCCCGAATGAGGCTGTCGTTATTATATCCCTAGAACATCCACTTATGTTCTAAAACTGCTTCCGACTGTTTCTCCAGGATTGGATCAATATCAACTCATTGCACCTACTGCAAGAACAACATCTGGTGTGGTACTTTACATCTCATGATTGACTCAATTGCCTAAGCAAGTGATCTGCCAATCATGCACATCCCTCTCCCCTTTAGTCTGTAAGACACCTTTAGAGAGGGTGACTCCATTACCTGCAGGTACACCACCATGCCAGGAGTCGTCCATTCTAAATACTCTTAGAATGCTGTCAAAGTACCCTGATTGGGAAACTACCCAAATCTAGATCTATAGATCTAGTAACCAGAATGTCAGATATAATATCCAAGTCCTGTGTGGAGAAACCACTGTGTGACGACCAAAGTATAATCGATCGTAGTATATGAATATCACTTCCTACTCTGTGTATGTCATCCAAACACCATGATATCACACCCTACTACCTTCTCAACAGATCCATCCCCTATTTTGATGAAGTCAAACCTATGACTGTCACGTCAGAAATAGATGATCTATCTCCGCTATATCTACTTTAGTCTATAAATAGACATAAGCCACCTGTCCTCCAATGCTTCCGCTGCTCCCACTGACTACGACAACCCTCTGGTAGAGTCATATAGACGTACACTTCTAAAGCTAGTTTAGAACGACGCTATACTCATCCTCCTGCCGGGTCTCATAGTCTGGAACAACAGCAATGGCAAGTCTGGGAAAACAAGAACCTCCCTGCCATCGTCCTTGAGCATACCGAAGTACCTCTCGGGTGCCTGAGGTTACCCACCATATCTGCGGAGTGGCCAATGGAATGTCAAACCAGATTGAATCTTTAGGTTCTTATCAAATCTTCAGTAATCGTTTGCGGTTCTGGAATCACTTCCAGTTCTACCATACTCCCACTACTGTTTTCTAAAAAAAATCCATTTTCGTTAAAATTGTAGCGAGTCAAGAACAATATCACTATTGATCTTCCAGATGGTAGAAAGTCAACCCTCGTCATAGCCTGGGTCAACCCACAAACAGCCATTACAGAAACATGCCTTAAGTTATCCAGAGTCTGGTTTTAAGCATAAGCCGGACAACTCCCTGTACCTCAACATCGTTAAGATACGAACTGTTCTATATCCAATATAGGACCAGAGGCACTGATTTAATTGAACCAGATTGAAATCATGCAACTGTCTCCAGTGCATGTTAACTAAATGGAAAGAGGCCGATCATCGTTACTCAACTTAGGAATGCTTCTAATTATGAGTAACCTGAAAGAGAGGCAAGTTCTCTTAATCATTACTATCAACTGAACACCATGCACAAGTATCTACATCTTCGATCACTTTAAAGAATCCCGATACTTGCAATACCTGGTTCTTTACTTTATTCAAATACCTATAACTTCTCAAAATTCGGACCTTGTGTTTCTACGAAACACCTGTCTAAAAACCAGAGAAGTCATAAGTAAACCGAATATAGTACGAGAACCAACCCCTTTGTCCTAATGGACACTGGACAACATACAATACTCTGTATAAGTCCCTTGAGTCTAATAACTCACTCCCTGTGTGTCGTAGGTTGAAAACTGTACTTATGGTTAAGAAGAATTACACCGCTGTTTAATGCTCTTTACCTAACCATCCACTGATATAGGTAAATGTCATAGACATAATTTCAAAAAGGTATATCTCACTCTATAAAAATAGACGTACAGATATATCAATTTGAAATTGGTGCATGACAGCGGATATTCATAACCAAATATTTGCCGTCCGGCAAACAACCCAGGTGAATTCCTCAAATATCACCGATTACAACGAATCCCGATATAATGAGGATGATCACCCAATTCGCAATAACTTACTCCCACTCATCATCTGTTAAACAATACAGATGTGAGAATTAAACCTGGTAAATACATACCCTGGAGCAAGTGTCTAATTGGGAAATCAGTTTTCTTTTAACAGTACACAGTGAAACTGAAACATTGAAATGTTTCGATGGGGTATTCCGGTATTCCTAGTAATGCCTCTTCCATTATCCAGATTCACAACTGTAACCGCGTAATTCTTTGCCATCTTTTCAAATCCCTTTCTATGTCTTTAGTCATTACCTTCTGCACACCCCTTTAGGCCAAATGGTTTTCTTCCTTCCCTACCGTTCGGCACCAGCCTATGGTTTGGAAGAAGACTATCCAATAAGCATAATGGGTGTACTGTCCTAATCTCAGGAGCATTCGCAATGCGAGAGAAGGTGAAGATAAAAGACAACCGAATAAACCTTATTCCTATTTCTCCTGAACCAGAATCCATCCCCGAACTGGAACAAGTTTCTTTCGAGTTCGTATATAACCATACGATGGAGTATCCAATAAACTGTGGATCTTCGTAGTGATACGGAGTGTTCTGGAGAAATACAAAGGTGATTTTAGGATTGGCGAAGAAATACTTGGTTTAGTCGTGAATATCAGTCGCAATTTACTTTGCCCTCTTACTAATCCCTTGATATGTCTTTACTTAATACTTTCTGTACACCATCGTTATGCTAATTGGTTTTCTTCATTCCCCACCGTTCGGCACCAGCCTAAAGTTTGGAAGAAGACTATCCAATTTGCGTAATAGGTGTACTATCTCCTAAACCAAGAAGTACTCGCAACCTGAGAGAAGGTAAAAGGAAAAGACAACTGAATAGTCCTATCCGTTTTCTCCAGAACCGGAAACCATCCTCGAATAAATTCCTTCGAGTTCGTATATAACCATACGATGGTTTTTTCCAATGGAAGTGGATGTTCGTAGTAATACGGGTGTCCTGGAGAAAAGGGTAAAAGTAGGAGTGGCAATGAGGTTTGCAACTCTGACATTCCAAAAGCCAGTGTTTAAGAAGGTTCGGTTAATTTTGGTCACTGAGTCATAGTCTTAGGGTCGGGTCAATGGTCGCTGCCAAAGAGAGAGAGAAAAGAAACACTCAGCGTGCACTCTAACCTAGATCAGAATGGTTACCAATTTATCTAATCTGGAAACCTCCCACTGTAACCTCAAATTCTTCTCCAAACCCGAAAGAAGAATTAGTCGGGATCACCCGAGGAGTAAACCAACTCATCAGTGGGAATCGGGATCCAACTATCATCGCATGATAACGTGACGGAATCCGCTCACGCTATCACACTCCAGAAGGTATGTGCATATCTGGCAAGTTTCAGTTTCTTTAGAAACTCCCGATGTGATTTTTGCCCCATGCTCTTATGACCTTGACGAAGGTCAACAAATCATAAGTCACATGTCAAGTTCCACCCGTCATTGTTCAGGTTAATTTGAACACACCCGTACAAGCCCTTGACGAAGGTCAACAAGGCTATACGGCTGTCCCAAACCAACGCATCTATCTATGCAACAGAAAGGCAACAAGCAGCTACCATACACTATGCCTTGACGAAGGTCAACAAACATAGCATGAATACTACGTGCTACCCGTCTGAAACGACGGAGGGCTACGAATGGTTTCTGGCGAAAACCTTTAACGTAATGAACTTGATATCGTTGAAGGAACTGGATAGCTTTTATAAAAATATAGTAACGAAAACCTTTGCTAAAGAGGTCACTCCCGGTGAAGGGATCTCGGCTCTTTCCCCGTAGAATGAGGTGCAGGATATTCCAACTGAATACCATGATGTAAAGCAAAAGTAATCGGCTATAGTGAAGTTATTGCCCTGACGCAAACTTTTGTCCAAGGGGTTACTCCCGGTGAAGGGATCTCGGCCTTTGCCTCGTCGACTGAGGAGCAGGATATTCCAACTGAATACCACTGTGCAAAACAAAAGTGAACGTCTTTGCAATAACAGCTTTTTGAAAAATGTTTCAACAACATCAGAATAGGTTTGTTTAACTTGCATTGATCCGAATCAATGCAGTCCCATCAATTGATCACACCACAAAGAATGAAAATATACTGATGTACGTATATGCCATCCGCATTCGCCACTGGGTCCCGTCATTACCCGTTAGGTTAGCTAACTAACGACAGAGCGGGGACTGGACTAGCCCGGATGCAAAACATATACAACATTTACTAGTATATATATATCAATATATAATATTTCGCTCAAGGCGTTAAAAAAATGCAACATCACAGAAATGTACAGCATCACAGAACAATACAGATATCTGGGATCCCCGGGTTTCACAGAGCCGCTACTGAAACCCGACGTTCCCCTGGTCGTGTGGATAGCCTGTGCAATGAAATCCTAGACCCCTACGGGCGCGGCAAGTTACCCGCCAAAACCTGAAGCGAGGCAGCCCCCTTCAGCAACGTGAATGGACCACCCAGCACTTCACGGAATCTGGTAACTTGGGCACCCTTCCTGGGTCAACCTGTACCCCCTACGAGTGCGGCGAATAGCCCGCCAATTCTAGAGTAAAGCCCCTCCGTCTCAATGCCATGAGATGTGGGCTTGTTGCCCTCTAGAATCCGGCTATCCGTGCACCCCTCTGCGGGGCAATCCTAGTACAGAAAGTAAAATATACATACAACGGGTACATCGACCGCAACCTGGTCGTGCCCCAAAAGAATAATATACAAACGGGCAGTGACGGCAGTCTACATGTCGGACGCTCGTCCCGCAATATCAAATGTACATAATACAACAAAACTGTACTACCACTGCAACCAGGCTATCCCCCACGACCGATCCGCAACATCACAGCAATACACAGAACATCAACGTGAAGGTCACGTTCGCAAATCCGTCTAACCGGGCTATAGCAGTTAGACAGGATTTACCGATCAAGTGACATTCACGGTCGCAGATATAATGTAAAAACTGTGAACTAATGTGTTTAAAATGTCCGATTGATCAAATTTTACCAAGTGGGCCCCAAGGATTACTGTAGCACTTAAAGAAATTCTGGGCCCAAAAATAATATTCCAAAACTCCTATTTTCAGCCCAGAGACCCTCTGTAAAAAGTTGATGCACTGAACAGTATATATTGCGGCGGAACCGCGTCCCAAGCATGGGTTTGGCCGCGGTTCCGCGGTGGAGTAGTGGGTTCGTGCAACCAAATTTTCACAGAAGGCTTATAATTCCCTGCACATCTTTCTGCAACACACTGAAAAATTTTTGGAGCCAAAAAAAATTCGACAGAAAACTGATGTACAAGAAAACGCGGTTTTTGGAATTTTGTTCAATCAGAAATGTAAACACATTAGACAAAGCTAGACTAGGTTAATGGCGAGGCTCTGACCACTGTAAGTGCACGGCGGCGCCCCGGCCGTCAATCCAACGCCGGAATGCGGAAGCGATGATTTACTTTAAACTTTTTATACCGGCACCACCGCGCACTATCAACCCGGATCGTGCCATTAATCTAGTCCTAGCTAACTAAAGAACGGGTAGAGAGATATACCGAGCGATCCGTGTCCTTCGGTCTTCTCGTCGTCGTCCCGATCTCCCGCGGAATGTCCGGTCTCCACCTCCTCGCCGGAAGGGCACCACATCGCCGGCTTCTTTTACGGGCTCCCACCTCTGGACCGAGGCAACTCGGGCACGAAGTTGGCGAGTCGACGTGCCCAAGAGCTGCTGTAGAATATGAGTAGTGCTCTACGTCTCATTTGGGGTTACTAGAAGTTACCTTTGGTGGAGGATATGAAGTGATAGCATTTTTAGATGAACTTGGGGGTTTTTCCAAGCATAAAGAGATGAAAAAACCCCACTCCAAATTGGGACAGCCCCCTCCCTCTATAATGGCCGGCCAAAATGGTGAAGGGAGAATGGAAAAAAATGAGAGAGAGAACCATAATGCAAGGGAGAGTCCAATGAGATTATGAGAAGAAATCATCACAAGGAAAGTCCAACACTCCACCAACCATCACCCTTCATCATCATCAACAATCATGACTCTAAAAGTCAAGCCATCATGGAAAAAGAAAGTCAAGTGAGGTTAATGGATGGTGCACCATCATGATGCAACAATATGCAAAGGCAACTGTTCCCCTCCGAACGGCGGCCGAGACTTTAGGACGTCTGTGCCTGAGGTTCGGGGCAGATGCTATTTGGTTTTATCCGTCTACCTCTCCGAAGATGCCAAGTTGATTTATGGCACCGTGTATCGGAGGTTTAGACGGATGTGACCGATGTAGCAGACTTTGTCAGATTCCCCCTCGCTTGAGGGGTTTTTGATTGTGGGGACGCTCTTCCCTGCAGGCGCAAGCCCCTGCAGTTAATTACGCTACCGCGTCGCGGTAACAACTTTCTCCTTCTCCAGAATTTCACTTCGTGTCGTGGGTGTTTATTTTGTTTGTGGTTGCCCGTGGATTGTGTACGGAGACTGAGTAATGCCGTCGCCCGTAGGACGTGGATTAATCCAAATCCGTATTTACTTAGATTTGGGTTTGGTGTTTTTAGTTTAAGGATGTATTGGTCGCGTTGCGTCTAAGATCAACTTAAACGTTCGTCAAGGATACGTTAGTCCTGTTTTGGACTAAGATCAACTTGACTTGATGATCGATTCAATATTTGGCCATCGGGACTCGTCACCTCTCTAACGTCGTTGAAGGATTACAACGACAGGTGTCAGAGGAATTCAGAGATGTACCCTTGAACCAAAGTTGATTTGGGGTTTTACCATTCATTTAAATGTCTAAGGATGCGTTAGCCGTATTTGGGGCTAAGATCAACTTAAACGGGACCGTTTAGATCCGGCAAAAGAGCATTTGGAGGCTCTATCGTTCCGATTTAGGGACGTAGTGGTCCATTTTCCAGTTTAGGGACGTTTCGGTCCGATATTAGTTTTAGGGACGTTTCGGTCCGATATTAGTTTAGGGACGTTTCGGTCCGATATTAGTTTAAGGACGTCTCGGTCCGACATTAGTTTAGGGACGTCTCGGTCCGACATTAGTTTAGGGACGTCTCGGTCCGATATTAGTTTAGGGACGTCTCGGTCCGATATTAGTTTAGGGACGTCTCGGTCTACGAGTTTAAGGACCCCGCAGTCCATATGGGTGTGTGGTCGTTGGGACCCGTCACCTCTTTGACGTCGTTGAGGAATTACAACGATGGATATCAAAGGAGTTCGGAGATGTACCCTTGAACCGGATGTAGATGGATTTAGGAGAGCCATTTTGCTCAGCCAATCATTGCTTTTGCTTTTCTCTTTATTTTTATTTGGGCTTTGCCCAGAAAGGATGCAGAACATAAATTTGTTTTGGGGCTCTGTTCTTTATAAATGATGCAGAGCATCAATTTTATTTGGGCTTAGCCCTTTTATTGCTTTGCAATTTAGTTTGGCCTGCTAGGTCTTTTTGATTTGGGCCTGGCCCTTCAAGTAATGCATTGCATTTGTGCAAAGCACCAAGAATCTTTTAGATTCAAAAAAAGAAGTGCAGAGCACTTTTTAATTTCTTGATCTAAATTTAGATCAAAGAAAAAAAAATCTTTTCTTTCTTTCTGTCTCAGAGAACCAGAGATTCATAGCAAGTGCAAGGCACTATTTTTATTATTTTTATTTATTTGTTAAAGATCACTGATCTTTTTCTTAGATCAATGATCTATTCCTAAGAGAATTCTCTCTTCTTTTAAAGGTTTTTACCTTCTTTTTGTGTTCTCAAGAAGTTCAAGAGTTCTCTTCTTTCTTCTTTTTTTTTAAAACCAGATGATCCTTTTGAAATGAGCTTTGGGGTCCTTTTTATAGTGCTCAAGAATTAGTTAAATTTGTTCAATAAATCTTTTCCTGAGTGATTTGGGGAATTTTCCCCACCGTTGGATCTTTGATCCAGAGGCTCCTGCCTTATACAAGAAAATCTTCTTGTTTTAACAAGATTTATTCTGTTTTGCGCAACTCTCCCATTGAGTGACACGTGTCGCGCAGTGAAGCGCTTGCGCAACTGCGCGGACACGTGTCGCGCAGCGGAGCACTTGCGTAACAGCGCTTGCGCAACTGCGCGGACACGTGTCGTTCAGCGGTGCGCTTGCGCAGTTGGGGTTGCGCAACTGCGCGGACACGTGTCGCGCAGCCGTGCGCTTGCGCTTGAGCAGTTGCGCTTGCGCAACTGCGCGGACACGTGTCGCGCAGCCGTGCGCTTGCGCAGTTGAGTGTTGCTTATGTTTTTTAAAGAGCCTTGCTCTGATTGGACGTACTGCCTTGGGCGTTGTGCTGCCGTGCCAACTTCTGACACGTGGCGCGTTGCGCGCAGCGCACGGGAACCGAAGCGTTGCTTCAAAATTTGAATTTTCAAAATTCAAACAGAGCCTTGCTCTGATTGGGGGAACAAATGCCCCCCCACCGTTGCGCTCACGTGGCGCGCACGTGAGTGCAGCAGTGGCAAGATCCCGACCATTGGATCATAGAGGTCAGGTGAAGAGACGCAGGCGTCTATAAATGGGACACTTGGTCCTTAAATTTTTTTTACCGTTTCAAGAACTTTGATTCAGAGCTTTGCTCTTGCTTAAAAACTCTTAGAGCCTTGCTCTTGCTTCTTCCCAAGAACTTTGAAGTTCAGAACCTAGAATCATTCTAGATAAAAATTTAAATTAATTTAAATTAAATTTAATTAACAGAGCCTTGCTCTTATAGATCTTTGATCTAAAGAAAACCCCTTTGGGGTTTCTTCAACAGAGCCTTGCTCTCATAGATCTTTGATCTAAAGAAGACCCCTTTGGGGTTTCATCCACAGAGCCTTGCTCTCAAAAATTTACAGAGATCTTGTTCCTGGGTTTTAACCCATGAACAGAGCCCTGCTCATAGATCAAATGTAGATCTCCCCCTCTCTTTTCTTATATATATAAAAAATGGAGAACTCCTAAAAGTTTCCCTGGATCTTTAAGATCCCAAATTTTTATTTTTTTTTAATCCTTAGGGGTTATAGTTATCATTACTATTACAGAGCTAGGCTCTTTTTTAAGAAGTTTTATTCCTTTGGGACCAGAGTTTGACAAATGTCACTCTGTGACAGAGCTTTGCTCTAAAAGAGGGGATTTTCTCCTTGTCTCTAGGGATTCCCCCTCCCAATGAGGATATTCTCTTAGGGGTCTTTTTTATTAACTGACAGTCTCATCAAATGATGAGACTGTCTTATCAAATGATGCGCCGTCATCTAGATTTTGTGGGTCCCCGTCTGGTCCCCTACTCACTGCATTGTAGTGTGATGTAGGACTTTGAAAGGTGAAGCATTGGAACGCTAATGGTTATATATTTTTTTTCTTTTTCTACAGGAAACATGTCTGAAGATTTGTCTTTCCCTTTCGTTCGCTCAGAAGGAGGGTTCCCACATTCGCCAGTGGACCGGGTGGTGTTTGCTCTGATTAAAGATCACGATCTCGAGTGCAAGAAACTTCACCTATGGGGAAGGTGGTACAGTCAGATCATCCAAGGCCGTCGCAGCTTTAGCTCCGCCTCGCCCTCTGAGCCCATAGTCGCGATCCCTTATGCGGACAAGCCTCCGGTGAAGTATGCCGTGGAGGTTAAAAATTGGAATTCCGACGACCTCCTCCAGCCTGCAATCGGTGCCATCCCGGTGCAACCGCCGCCGGCGATAGACATCTTGGGGAGGCGAATCTGTCAGGGTGAAGCACGCCCTTGGGGACAGGCTTATAATATTGGACTGATCCCGCGACCGCTTGCCGGATATTTGCCCTGGGCCCGCTGCATCTTAGCGGCGAAAAGGACTCATCTGATGACGATTGGTTTATACTCGGCCGTCTACGTTTCACTTTTCGAATATCCCTCTCCTCCAACATGGTGGATAAAGGCCTTTATTGAACAATGGAATATCCCCACCCACACCTTCTTGACAGCGGATAGGGAAGTCTCCGTCTCTTTGGAAGAATTTGCTGAGATTTCAGGTCTACCAGTGAGGGGGGAGCACTACGAGGAGCTGCTTCCTCCTGACGAGTACGTCTTTGCCACCAAGCAGCTGGTATTTGACTTAACTCTGGAGAATGCCATCCAGCATCAGCATCCGGGCTTGGTGAAGGTGTTGGAGATTTATGAGGAACTGCATTTAGAATCGGGCGACCGGGGCGTCAGTTTCGCGGATTTCATTGCTCGCTTTATTCGCCCGGAGTTCCTATCAGAGCAGAGCGAGAAGTTCGCTCAGCTTGTTGACCCTTTTGGTTTCGGCTTGGACCGCCGACCTATATCGGAAAATGACCAGCGGGATTTTTATCTCCCCGGCACTGCCAGCGTCCCTTTCTCAGAGATCGCCGTTCCTGGCATGGACGAGGAGACTTTTTTCATAGGGTTCTTGGGTTTATGGCTATGCAGCTTCGCGCTCCCCATGCATCCACGCCTCATGCGGCCCTCCGTCTTTTACCCGGCGCATCGAATGGCGGCTGGTTTGCAGCTATCGGTAGGGATTGCCGGGCTGGCTTACCTTTATAATGGACTTAGCGTAGCGGCGGACGCTAATGAGCCTGGGGTACAGCCTGCTAACTTCCCGATGCACTACTTCACTTCTTGGATGGAGCTGCATGTGCGAGGGGTGTTTGGTGCCCATAAGACTCCTCCGTTCTTTGAGAAATACAAACTCCCAAGAATCATACGGTTGGTCGGGGCTTCAATTGTGGTTGCACCTCCGCGGGAGTCTAGGGGACTGCTCCTGCGTTCACATCTAGTCGGAGCGAAGATCTCTTTTGTGGATAAGGTCATCACCATAGGCTCAGAGACCACAAGTCAGTGGTGCCGCTGCGCGATGACTTTAAGGGCGGGGCTTCTGTACTGAAGGCTCGGGAAATCCTTCACCTTTACTCCATTCGGCTGGGCTACCTAGTATTTAGGCAGAATGAGACGGCTCTCTTTACGAGGTATAACCCACATCGATTTGCCCGACAATCGAGCTACAATCAAGGGATCCCGATGGAAGCCTTTCTGGAAACACCCGCGGCCAACCAAGGGGGAATAAGGAATGCGATGCATCATTTCACCCGGCTCAATACAGGCTCCTATTTTTTTTATCAGTGAGCCTAGCTGTGCCCCTAAAATAATCCATCCGTATGTAGCCTGGTATGCGCATGCTATGGGCCCAATCATTTTAATGGAGAAACGTCTGCTGGTTGACCGTAGGGCTGCGCCTCCTGGCGGTGATCGCAAGGCTCCCTTGCAGCCAAGGATCCAGGTCCTCCCCCCGATAAAAGATGCCGGAGCTGACCGACCGCGCGTGTTGAGCCCCCCGCGTGGATTGCCACTGCCTACTACGGTGGATGCACCCCCGGCGCCCCGTGCTCCCATAAAGACGGTTAAAGTGGTATCGTCGGGGTCTGGCGTAGGAGCGGATATCGGGACTCGCCGCCCTAAAGTGACTGCCAAGCGCAAGGCTTTTCCGAGTGGATCTAAAGCTGGCGGACAGAAGAAGAAGAAGTCCACCCTATCCCTCGACGCGATCCTTAGCTTAGAGCCTGCGGCTCCTCCGGCCGAGGCCATATGTGAGTATGGCAGCAATGAGGGCTTTGTGGTAGACCCTGAGGACACCAATTTAGCTGCCGCCATTGCAGCTTCGGAGCGATCGGCGAGGCTTGAAGCGATGTTAAGCAAACTCGCTGAGTCCGATAATCATCAGACGCTTTATTTGTCGTTTTATTGCACTTTGTATTGTTATATTTAACTAACATTTGCTCCATTTTCAACAGGTGTCTCTACTGAAGAGGCTATTGCCGCCTCCCTGAAAACCTTCCAGGAGGAGGAGGAGAAGCATGCCCTAGCAGGCGCTGGTATGTTTCACCCCTTTCTCTTTTATAAGGAAAGTTTGTTGTCTTTTTATGATAGTCAACCTGAACTTCTTTTGTTTCTTTCCAGGGGTTGTATCAATTGACGCAGGGATTCTTCCCGAGTCCGTCATCAAAGTCCCGGCTTCGTCGAAGTTGCCACAAGAGCCTCGGCTTGACAAGACGACGAGGGATGCCTTGAAGAATCTAGAGGCATCCCTATATACGGACGAGGAAGCCTCACTCAAGGAAGCCCTAGTGGCATCCGTCTCAACGGCTCGAGAGGAGCGGAAGCGGTTGAGACGCGAAGCAAGGGCGCGCAGAGCTGTTTTGGCCGCGGGAGCGGGCCCTAGCACTATTCCTCGTGCCGACACTCCTTCCGAAGCAAAGGAGAGCAGAGCTGCTTTGGCCACGGGAGCGGGCCCTAGCACTATTCCTCATGCTGACACTCCTTCTGAAGAGGCCCCTGCCGCCCTGTCTACTGCTCATAGGCAAGTGGCGCGCGCGGCTCGGAGTGCAAACGATAAGTCCTCTTCAGGTAACATTTCTTTCAGAACCTTGTTGTAAGAATTATCAAGCCATTGGCTCATACGCATTCCATCTTGCAGGGCCAAGTCCGACTGAGGGGGAGGCGGAGACCGTCGAACCCAGGGGAATGGAGGAAGCGATACCTGCCGAACCCGAGCCAACAGTGAGCACCGTCGTCGGGGCCACGGCGCCTGAAACAGAAGTTGAAGGATCCGCCGTCGAGAAGGTCATTGATGCCGCGTCTGAAGTGGCGGCAGATGAGATGATTGTCGAGCCGAAGGCAGTAGAAGTCGAGGCGCTTGAGGCTGGAGACATCACGGTGCCGATGGACGAGACAACCGTGACCGCAGAAACCGAGGGAGTATCGGGTGAGGCGGCCACGATTCCTGAGGAGGAGCGAACCGCTCTTTCTCAGGAATCTGGTAATACTCCGATCATAGCCCTCCCCGCGTATGGTTCCTTGCCGTCTCCCGGGCTCGCGAGCACAACAACGGTTCCCATCGAGTCGGGTGATGAGGCTACGGGCGGTAGTCTCATGTCGATGGATGAGGGGATTGCTTCAGTTTCTGCTGGTAGCTCGTCGGGTAAATTTTTGAGTCACCAGCGTTCCCCCCCTTTTTATATATCTTGCGATCTCTTCTAACAAGCTTGTCTTTGCAGGTGCGGCCAGTGCCGATGCTCCTTTGCTCGAGGGGGCACCGTCGACTACTGCTTTAGCGGTGGTCACCTCCCCGCCTTCCCTTGTACCATCACGGATGTTGGAAGGTATGGATTCACGACTCATACATTAATCTTTCAAAAATGTAGCTTTGTACTAATGTTATACCATTATGCCTTTGCAGGAGTGCTCTTCGATCATTTATATCAAGTGTTGCTCCCACACTTCTCTTTTCCATCCGAACTCGCTTCTCCCTCTGGTGGCGCCGGTGAGTATACTTTCACTATAATATCTTTATTTACCCCCTTTTTTCTAGCAATGGGATAATTTCTGACTTTTCCTTTTCTTTATTGCAGTGCCACAAATCGAAGGAGGGGATGCAAGACCTGCCGCGCTACCGGCCCTTCCGGCTTTGCCGTCCGTTGCAGCTGGTATAGTAAATTGCCTTTTTTGGTAACCCTTCAACATCTTCTAAACCATCGTTTAACCATGTTTTGTTTTGCAGCTATTGCTCCGGCTCCGGTCCCCTTTAAGGCTCGCGTCCTTTCACCGGCAGGCCCTTTCTTGAGACGTCCATCTTCCAAGGGTGCTGTGATGAGTTTGGGCATGCTGAGCGGGTACATTGAAGAGCTCAATATGGACGCTCTCCCTTCTGCCGTAGATTTTGCTGCGGAGGTTAACCCGATGTTGGCGGCGCTCGTAAATTTTCATAACGAAGGCGTCGTCGAATCTTAGGTTAACCACTGCAGGGGGATCGAGGCCTGTCTATATCGGCTGGAGTCGACGCGCCCTTCTCCCGAAGTTTTAGCCCTGAGCACCCAACGCACAACTTGGCTCGAGCAAAGCACTTCGCACTTCCGCCACTTGGAACAAGAAGCAGCTTCAAGACTAAGGGAATGCCAAAAGACCTCGAACGAAACGGCCCATCTGCGCGCTGAGGTTGAGGCAAATGCTGCCCAAGTGAAGACTATCTTCGAGGGTCTCTTGGAGCGTATCTCCCATGGGCTAAACTTGAAGCGGAAGCTTGACGTAGCTGAGCGCAATATCCCAAGTCGGGAAGCTGCCTATCAGGTCGTCAGGGAGCAGCTTGCGTCGGTCTTGCAGCAGCGAGCCCAAGTGAAGGCAGAGCTGGCGGTGGTAGCCGATCGAGAGAAGACGTGGAAGGAAGTATGCGAGCAATTGTTAAATTTATGCAAGATGCTTCCTTCCCAGTAATTTCTCCTTGTATCATTTGTACTTGTAAAATATATGTATATTTTTTATTCTTTAGTACAATGTATCCTGTACCCAGTCAATATTCATGAATAAAAGATACACATTTTTGGTAACGTCCTGTGTCATTTCTTCGCCTTTTTCATTCTTTTCAGCATGACATATTTAATGCACCTTATTGACAGATAACTTCATTTCTCCCAGAGATAACGATGGCCTAGACTGCAGGTTCAGATCTGCCGCCTAGGACTTTTCAACTCTATGAGCCGTGAGGGTCTCATAGAGACTTTTCTTCCTACGGATCGAGAGGATCTCGTAGGCGGGCTTTTCTCCTTAGGAATCGTGAGGATTCCTAAGTGTGGTTTTCTCTTATAAGTCGTAGGGATCTTATAAGAGAATTTTCCCTCTTACGAGTCGAGAGAATTCGTAAGTGGTTGTTTCCCTCCTCGTCGAAATTCGACTTCGGAGAGTGAGACCCGTGAATAGTATGCAAGAGACCATTTTGGATTGACTTGCAGGGCCCCATTGCTCAAGAAGCAAGCTTTTCAATCCTTGCTGTCTGAGACTTCTTCTTACAAATTGAGACGAATCGGGAATTTGCTCGCGGAGAGGGTGATGGCTCTGCGAGTTGACATGAGTTAAGAGGCTCTCATCACGGAGTGTTTGTATCCGTGAGTCGAGGAGTTTGCTAGGGATTATTTGTTTCCCGAGCACCAAGGATTATTTGTTTCCTTGGGGTTTGAAACGAGTCGAGGATTCCCACGGAGGCGCTGGTGGCTCGGCGGGTCGACGCGAATCAGGAGTCTCTCGTCAAGGAGTGTTTGTATCCGTGAGTCGAGGGATTTGCTAGGGATTATTTGTTTCCCGAGCGCCAAGGATTATTTGTTTCCTTGGGGTTTGAAATGAGTCGAGGATTCCCACGGAGGCGCTGGTGGCTCGGCAGGTCGACGCGGATCAGGAGTCTCTGGTCAAGGAGTGTTTGTATCCGTGAGTCGAGGGATTTGCTAGGGATTATTTGTTTCCCGAGCGCCAAGGATTATTTGTTTCCTTGGGGTTTGAAACGAGTCGAGGATTCCCATGGAGGCGCTGGTGGCTCTGCAGGTCTACGCGGATCAGGAGGCTCTCGTCAAGGAGTGTTTGTATCCGTGAGTCGAGGGATTTGCTAGGGATTATTTGTTTCCCGAGCGCCAAGGATTATTTGTTTCCTTGGGGTTTGAAACGAGTCGAGGATTCCCACGGAGGCGCTGGTGGCTCTGCGGGTCGACGCGGATCAGGAGGCTCTCGTCAAGGAGTGTTTGTATCCGTGAGTCGAGGAGTTTGTTGGGAGAGTATGGCTCCCTCTTTGTTTACGCCCTTGGATTGTATACAGGGATCGATGTGATCTTAACTGTAGGGCCAAAATTTTATCATCATTATTTTTTTTGTTTTATTTCCGCGATGTTCTATCATTTCAGCTTTTATATTGCGAAGGTCGTGATTGCCCAATCATTTCGGCTATTTTTCGCGGTGCCCAATCATTTCGGCTTTTTATTTTATTTTTACTCGCTGCTTTTTATTGCGAGTTGCCCAATCATTTCGGCTATTTCTTCATGCATATATTTTTACTTGCTGCTTTTTTTTTATTGCAAGTTGCCTCATCATTTCGGCTATTTCGTATGCATGTACGGTCTACTGGCTTTTCGCCGTGAACCTGAAACTGGACACCGGTTTCGGCATCAGCACCGCTACAACTGGGATATTGCCAGGAGCGAATCATCATCTGCCTCTGTCGCTGTCGAACAAAGGTGGCTTAGCGACCAGGGTTAGGGTCCTGTCGACTAAGGCTTTGACTTCATGAGCCGTAAGGGTCTCATAAAGGTATTTCTCCCTACAAGTCGTGAGGATCTCGTAGGTGTGTTTTCTCCTTAGGAATCGTGAGGGTTCCTAAGTGTTTTGTTCCTCTGTAAGTCGTAAGGATCCTACAGGAGGGTTTTCTCCTTGTAAGTCGATAGGATTTACAAGGGTTGTTTACCATGCAAACATATCCCTAGTTTCAGATGGGACTTAGTTAGGGAAATGTTTATTCGCGCCCGTGGATTGTATACAAAGGTCAATGCTGAGCCACTTGTAGGGCATTATCGAAAGTTGTGGGGGCTGCTTAAGCACAGGTTTAGATCTCTGTAGCTTAAGACTTTCAAATCTTATGAGCCGTGAGGGTCTCATAAGAGAGCTCTCCTTACGAGTCGTGAGGATCTCGCAAGTGTATTTTCTCCTTAGGAATCGTGGGGATCCCTAAGTGTGTTTCTCCCTTGTGAGTCATAAGGATCTCACATGAGTAGTTTCTCCTTATAAGGTCGAGAGGACCCTATAAGTGTCTTTTAACGAGGTTGCGCCCTTTCGGGTTTTCACAAACACTCACCGGTAGTCCTGCTGTTTTTACTCACGGAGCCCTCCTGGGTTTTCATCCGTGCCCGTTTTGCTTGTGGACATACCGTTTTTTTTATTCTTTTTATTTTCTTTTTCTTCTCTTTTTTTTTACGAGGTCGCGCTCTTTCGGGTTTTCACGAACACTCGCCGGTAGTCCTGCTGTTTTTACTCACGGAGCCCTTTCGGGTTTTCATCCGTGCCCTTTCTGCTTATGGACATACCGTTATATATATATATATATATATATATATATATATATATATATATATTTTTTAATCTCGTTAGCCCAAGAATGCTGCAGGAGTAGTTTAAAGACGTTTCGGTCTGCTATTAGTTTAAGGACATTTCGGTCCGATATTGAGAAGCCCGGCTACATGCTTGTAAAGTTCGAGCTAAGGAAGATAGCGAGAGGACATGGTCGTCGTCATCTATCATTGACCTAGCCTGTGACTTATTAAGCGTAGTATTTCTTCAGGAAGCGACCATTTATTGGCCTGAAAGGCCTTTCACCATGCATATCCATAAGTAGGTAGGCCCCACCCTGGTAGACCTTATCTATGATGTACGGGCCTTCATAGTTTGGCTCGAATTTTCCCCGCTTGGCGCGATTAGGAATCATAGGCCTTTTAACCACTAGCATGAGTTCGCCCTGGCGGAATGTCCTTGTTCGGGTCAGTCTCTCATATGAGCGCGTCATCTTTGCTTTATAAGCTTCCAGATTTTGCTGCGCTAGGAGTCGGGTTTCATCAAGAGCGTCAAGCTCTTCAAACCGTAGGTAAGCATTTTCTTCATCTGTCAGCTCGTAGTGAACTGCCACTCGTAGAGAGGGTAGCTCTATTTCAAGGGGTAGCACTGCTTCCGTGCCGAATACTAACGAGTAGGGCGTTGCGTTCGTGGCTGTCTTGAACGTAGTTCGATACGCCCAGAGAGCCTCTTGCAGTCTCTCGTGCCAATCCTTCTTGTTTCGGGACACCGTTTTCTTTATAATCTTTGTTAAGGTCTTGTTGAAGGCTTCAGCGAGACCGTTAGCTCGTGGATTATAGACTGAGGAATATCTCCAGTCTATGTTATGCTGCTGTGCAAAGCGGCTGATTTTATGACTTCGGTAGGCTGGCCCGTTATCGGAGATGATCCGCCTCGGAGTTCCAAACCGATATATGACGTGCGTTTTGAAGAAATGGAGGATATTCTCCGTCTTCACTTCTCTCAATGGTACTGCTTCTGCCCACTTAGAGAAGTAGTCAGTTGTCGCTAGGATGAAACGATGTCCTTTAGACGATGCTGGTTCGATGGGGCCGACTATATCAGTCCCCCACATTTCGAATGGCCAGCTAGCTACCGTTGGATGCAACGGATTTGGGTGCTGGTGGATGAAGTCCCCATGAATCTGGCATGAGTGACATTGCTTCGCATATTCGATGCAGTCTTGAATCATCGTGGGCCAGTAATAGCCCATCCATTTGATCTTCAACTTCATCTTTGGGCCCGCTTGATGAGAGCCACAAATCCCGTCATGAACTTCTTGAACGACTTTCTCTGCTTCGTCAGGTCCTAAGCATCGCAGCCACAGAGAATCGAATGACCTCTTGTATAGAGTATCATTGACGAAGGCGAAAGACAGAGCTCGTTTCATGAGCTGATGTCTTGCGGACGCTTCTTCGGGCATTTGGTGGAACTTGAAGTAGTCTATAAAGACTTCCCTCCAATCCTCAACCTTCTCAGGGTCTTTTATCTGTAAGGTCGTTTGTTCGGTCATTCCCTTCTCTTCGGGTGATTCCGGGGACATTTTTGCCGGGGCGAGCACTCGACGGCTTTGTACCACGATTCTGACATCATCAAGGTTCTCATCAGCCAATTCTTTAGCAAGTTTGGCCAACGCGTCCGCTTTGCTATTTTCTACGCGAGGTATACTTTCCAAAGTATAGGAAGGGATTTGGGTTAGCAATTGTTGCACCCTTTCACCGTATTTTACCAACTCTGGCTTGCACGTTTGGTAGTCGCCATTTACTTGACTGACGACCAGTTGAGAATCTCCGTATACAAGGAGGTTTTCAATTCCCATGTCGATGGCGATCTCGAGGCCTGCTATCAGAGCTTCATACTCGGCTTCATTGTTTGTCCTCGGCTCTGTTAGGGAGAACGCGTAGCACATTATCCCTCCCTGTGGGGTTATAAAGATGAGTCCTATCCCCGATTTGATTGTAGGGGTAGTTTGTTTGTGCTTTTTCATGGAAGATGCTCCATCGAAATAAAGCTCCCAACGGGTATCACCACTGTCGACCGCGTCAAACGCATATTTGTCTGGCAACTCACAATTGAGAGGAGAATCAGCCGGTATCGGATGTTCTGCGAGGAAATCGGCGATAGCCTGACCTTTCACTGCCTTGAGAGGTTGATATGTTATCGAGAATTCCATCAAGAGCAGGGCCCATTTAGCGAGTCGTCCCGTCAATATGGCTTTTGACATTAGATATTTGAGAGGGTCCACCTTCGAAATAAGATGGACTTCATGTGCTAATGCGTAATGTCTAAGCTTTGTTATTGCGAAGATCAACGCAAGGCAGTGCTTTTCAATGGGGGAGTAGTTGCTTTCTGCCCCCAGTAGAACTCTACTTAAGTAGTAGAGCGCTCTCTCTTTCCCTTGTTCGTTCTCTTGTGCCCATAAAGCGCCTAAGGAACCTTCGAGGGCGGTTGTATAAAGGATGAGAGGTTTCCCTTTAACCGGAGCAGCCAACACTGGAGGGTTCTGTAGGTATTGCTTGATCTCATCCAGTGCGCCTTGGCATTTGTGATCCCAGATGAATGGGGTTCCCTTCTTCATCAGGTGACTGTAAGGACGGCACTTTCCTGAAAGATTAGCGATAAACCGCCGAATGTATGCAAGCTTTCCTTGGAGAGATCGCAACTGTTTAAGAGTTCTTGGCGGAGGCATTTCCATGATCGCTTTAATCTTAGACGGATCTATTTCAATACCTCGGTGTCGAACGATAAATCCTAGGAATTTGCCCGAGGAAACCCCGAACGCACATTTTAAAGGATTCATCTTCAAATTGTATTGCCGAAGGCGTTGAAATACGGTCTTCAAATGCTCGAGATGCTCTTCGTATGACTTGCTTTTAACCACGAGATCGTCGATATAGCATTCGACGATTTCGTGTATAAGGTCGTCGAAGATCTTTGTCATGGCCCTCTGATAAGTAGCACCGGCGTTCTTTAAACCGAAGGGCATCACTTTATAACAGAATATACCAAGAGGAGTCCTGAAGGCGGTGTGTTTCTGGTCTTCAGGATGCATCTTTATCTGGTTATACCCCGATGAGCCGTCCATGAAGGAGAAAACCTCATGAGTGGATGTATTGTCTATCATCAGTTCAGTGACTGGCACTGGGAAATCATCCTTCGGGCAAGCTTTATTAAGATCCCGGAAGTCTACGCATATGCGCACTGTCCCATTTTTCTTCATCACTGGGACGATGTTGGCGATCCATTCAGGGTACTGAACTTCCTGGATGAAGCCAGAGTCGATTAACTTTTTGACTTCGGTATTGATGCTCATTTCGAGCTCAAGCCGCATTCTTCTCGGCGCTTGTTTGACCGGCTTGACACTCGGAGATATTGCCAGTCTATGTACAGCAACTTCTGGATCAAGTCCCGGCATCTCGGAATAGTTCCATGCGAAGCAATCTTTATGCTGTATAAGGACGTCCTTTAACGCAGCCACCTTTTCCTCAGACAGCAGCTCGCTGACGAATGTCGGTCGCGAATCGTTTATCGTCCCCAACTCAATTTTCTTGAGGTTATCCACAGTGGTATGTATGCCGTCCTCCAGTTCTTTCGGAGCTGGGGGAAATTCTGAGATCACCTCATCATTGCTGTTTTCGAGGCACCAGGGAAGGCTGCCTATGTTCTCGGATTCTTCTTGTAGCATCGTTATCATGTGACAGGTACGAATTCGCTTCCAATCCCAATGTGGAACTGATCTTTCTTTCGTGGCCTTAGGCTCGTGCTTTTGTGGTGGTGCCACCCTCCAGTTGTTGGACAGAGCGAATTTACCAAGCTGATATTGATCCTCGACCCAATTCTTGAAGGTGAAGCAATCTTCAAGAGGATGGCCTACTACTCGATGGTAAGAGCAATAGTCAGGGTGTGAGGCTTCGCCTGCTTGTTCAGGGTGTTTAGACTCCGGTAGCGCGAGTATCTGATGTTTTAGAGCAAGCTCAAATATCCTCCTTGTCTTATCCCGAGGAAAAGAGTATGCTCGACTTATTTTCTTCATGAGGGCTAAGTCAATAACGCTCGACTCTCGGATACGTGGTTTCTTAGCTTTGTCTTGTGGTTGTTGAGCGCCTTTTCGGCCTTTCGACTTATTTCTGCTTTTGAGCTGAGCCTTCTTTATAACGGGTTGACAAGGAGCGGCATTTTCACCCTTTACGGCCTGTTGGAGAAGGCGTTGCGTCTTGGCTTTCTCGTAGATGGCCGTCTCACGGTTGTGATCATCTCGGACTTTTTGACCAGCTTTCTTTATAAGTCTGTCCATTTGTTCCTCGAACGACTGACTGGGCTCTCTTGCATCTGGAACCTTCACTGGCTTAGGATTAGCGTCCTCCCATTGAGCATCCGCTTCTTCATCAAGGTCATATACGACGTAGCAGCCGGGTAGTAACTCTCGTTTCTTTGAACGGATGTATCCAAGCCCTCTTGTTTCCATTCTCCCGTTAGGCAGTTTGCGTTGAGTCCCAGGAACATTCCAGACCCTGTCATAGAATTTGGCCTCTCTAACGGTCTGTCTGAAGGATATCCCCTGGCGTTTCAGCAGCTTCTTTAAACCCTCTGTATAATATCTGGGAAGACGGATAGGCTGAAGCCTGTCGAGCGCAGGATCTGCGCCATACCAGATCTCTTTTTTCATCTTGGTTTCTTCAGAGCGGTAAAACAGAATTGCTTTCTCGTTTTCTCGCATGGGAGGGATGTAGAATGTCCGCAACTCTTCTATACTGTAGATATTAAGTGCGTCCAGTTCTTTATGATGTTTAGGCGGCACCATGGCGACTTGCAGACTTTGCTCTTCGTCAGCGGAAACTTGTATTGAAGGTCGAGCAGAGAATACGACATGGACCTCATCCTCCGAGTCACTACCAAAGACCAATGTAGGAGTGGACGGTCCTGGCTTGTTATGTTGGGGCGGACCCGAATAAACGATCTCCTCTTCTTCCTCGGTATCACTGCCGAAGACAGGGATGGTGGCGTTAGTTTTATTTTCCGGCTTGTGACACTTCTCCGTGTCTTCGAAATCCGGCAAGAAGTATTTGGCATCTTCGTATTTGCGGACCTCGTTCACAGAGAACGGGTTCAGTTCTCCCGTCACGGTATACTCGAAACCATCCTTAAAATACTTCATACACTGATGTTGTGTAGAAGGGATGATGTTGTACTCGTGTAACCATGGTCGGCCGAGCAAAGCGTTGTAGCATGTCTTGGCATCTATGACGTGGAACTTAATGTCCATGACGAGTAATCCAAAGCGTAGCGTCAGTATCACAGATCCAAGAGTCTTTGACGATTAGGAGTCGAACCCGGATATGGTGATCTTGTCCCGAGCAAGGTGCTGGACGCTCATGCAGATTTCCTTCAACACCCGCACGTTGAGTAGGTTAACAGACGACCCGTTATCGATCAAAATTTTGCCTATCTTTATATCATGGCAGTATCCCGAAACATAGAGAGGGCGATTGTGTTCGTAAGTCCCAAGTAGAAGGTCCTCATCGCCAAAAGTAACATCAGCCGTGTGTACTTCCTCCAACTCACCCTTCATCTTTTCCTCGGCCAGGCATGCTTGGAATTGTTCCGGGTCTTGGAGTGCCTTAATCAATGAATCTCTCGCCTCTTTTGATAGCAAAAGGGCGTCAAGAATGCTGAGCTGCGAGGGCAGTTTCCTCAGATGTGCTAAAACGTTGTAATCCACCTTATTCTTCTTTAGTGGGTTCTTAGCGGTTAACTCTTCCGCAACTTGGTCATCGAGAGTAATATCCTCAGAGACCTTTTCTTTCCCTTTATCTTTTCTGTTCAAGGGTCTGAGGTTCTTTTCAGGCAGCGTCCGATTTCGCAGCCGGATATTTTCGCAGACCTTCGGTTCTTCTTCTTTTCCTGAAGCGGACTCTTTAAAGAGAGGGGCAAGTTCTATCTCTTCATCAGAATCACTCCCAAATACAGGTACTTGTGATCCCCCGGCGTCAATCATGCAACAACCACTGCTAGTTTTATCAAGCACTTTGATCATTCCGTTCTGCTCTCGGCGGGCTTTGCGCTTTTCCCGCTTAAACTGTTGCCGGTGAGTAACATATCCTTGCCACTACTTACCGAAAGCTTTGCACTCTTCGGTGGGATGCGACACCCTCCGATGATACAAGCAATAGGAGGGGTGGTTTTCCATTTCACCCGTAATGTTTTTCCCGGAAGGTGGTAGCTTTATACCCATCGACACAGCTTTAGCAAATCTCTTCTTTATCTTGAATTTGATTTTATCTGTGGTGGGTGTATTTTGTTCTAGCGGGAGTACCGCAATTCTTTCGTCAAGGCGCTGGCGTTTGGCCCTTTCGAATATAACCGTTTCGTTATCCCGATCAGCTTTGCTCTTTAAGAACGCCCGATTTAGGAATGCATCAATCACTCCATTCGACAGCTCCAGAATTTTTAGTGCAGGCTCTGCCCCCAGCTTTTCAGCACGAGGAGTCTCCTCATCGGTTGTGGACAAATGGGAAATTACATGGCAGCTTCCCACATGTTCTTCAGATTCATTTGACGAACTACCTCCCTCATCTTCTGCTTGGAAAACGTGGTTGAGGAACTCTTGCAATGTAATGGGAGTCCGCGCCTTCTGGTTGTACTCTTCCAGCGCGTCAATTTGCTTTTGCAAGTCTGTGCGCCTATCGCTAGGCTTCACCGGTTTCTTGGCCTTCTTCTTTTTCTTCGAAGACTTTGACGACTGGCTACTAGTGCTTGAACCCCCATCATTGGTCTTTGGAGCTGGACGTTGCTTTAACATCCCCTCAACGACCTGCGGTTCCAATGGGCTTTTCCACTTGATCGCCGGACATGTCCGAAGACCATTTAGCATTCTCTTGATTTTTGATGATAATACAACCTCCCACGGAGTTTCTTCAATGACAGAACATGTTGCCCCCGGCGTATTCGTCCCTTTAGAGGTGTGGGGCTGCGGGGGATTCACCTTCCATTTGTCAGATAACGCAAATTTTCCCTGTCTATACTGGTTTTCAAGCCAATTTTTGAAAACGTAGCAATCCTCAATCGGATGGCTTATCACTCGATGATAGGGGCAGTAATTTGGTTCGTTGACGTCACTTGGTTGCAACGGACGTTTTGGATCTGGCAGATTTATGAGTCTGTTGCGTAATGCCAGCTCGAATAACCTCTTCGTTTTATCGCGGGGAAAGGAATAAGGACGTCCCATCCTATCTTCAAGGGGTACGTAAGGGCGCGTATTGTTTGGACGAGCAACCGGCTTCAAGTCGTTCGGTTGTTGTTGAGCATTAGCGACAATGATCGCTTTTCCCTTTCCTTTGTCATTTCGGGAATCTGGCTTTGTGAGAGGGGGTTTATAACCCATTTGGTCTATTTGCGCTAGTTTGTCAATCAAAGCCTGGAAGGAAGTCGGCTTGAAAAATATCATAAACTGTGAGATGGTTACCTGTGGATCAAGGGTTCCAACAAACATTCCCACCGCAGGGGCTTCTTCTATGCGCTGCTCACACTTTGACCATAGATTACGCCACCGTATAGCGTACTGAACCCATGTCTCGCCGGGTTTTACCCTGGCGTTAATCAGTGCCGTCATCGGGGTACGTTCACTGGCACTTGCAAAATGCTGGGTAAACAGCAGCTCCATTTCCGCGAAGGTTTTGATAGAATCATTAGGGAGTTCAGAGTACCACTCGAACGCCGTATCTGATAGACTTCCAACAAACTGGCGGAGCAAAAGCTTGTCATCGCCGCCGGTGTTACCGCAAAGCGCCCTGAACTGGGCGACATGCTGATGGGGATTGCCAGTCCCTTTGTAGACATGAAACTTGGGAATTGTGTAACCCGGCGGGTACTTGATTTGGTCATACCAGCCTGGATATGGCCGCCCCGTTTTTACGACGTGGCCGGCTGCTTCGGCCGCATGATGAACCTTTATTTGTTGGGCTATGTATTCGTCCAGATCAGTCTTAGAGATTGTATCCTCTTTAGTTGTTAATAGAGCGGGCTGCGGATTTAATGTATCTCCCTTATCATCTCCAAGGACGGTTAGGGGTTCTTCAGCGGGAGGATCTTGTTGTATCATCATCCCTATCATGTCCTGGAAGAGGAGGCCCATCCGCTGTATGTTGGTCGCTTGTTCAGCAGCCTCTTTGTCCCTCTTTTCCAGTACTCGGCGAAGGAACTCGGCGTCGGTCTCTTCCTCCTGGCGCTCATCTAAGGACGTCTCAGGGTTCTCTTTTGGCCCAGTGAGTGCAGCCATTGTGGTCATCATCTCCTGGAGCTTTTGTTGCTGCTCCTGAGCCTTGGTCACTGATCGGGTGAGCGGTCGGTGACCCGTAGAAGTACGGCTTTCTTCCTTTCCAGAAGCCATATAAACTGTATGAACAATTATGCCCCCTGACTTGGGGCGTTTAGGTTCACCGCTTTTAAACTTTGCCGCTGACGCGGGAGCTTTCTCTGGCCTCCTTCTTTTGTGGGCCATCGAGGTTAAAGGAGCCGTTAGAGTGGGCATCCTAGCAACTGTCACCCCTTGCTGTTTAATGAGGCAGTTTTTGTTATTTTCCACCTTCGCCTTTTTCTGGTGACGCAAGTGGTCTGGATCGATCACGGAGTCTTGAACCCTCCGCCATACTTTATAAACTTTTGAGGATAGCCGTTGAGGGGGCTGTTCTTGTTTTGTTTCTGGAACTCTCTCTGCAGGTGGAGGAGATCTTTTCAAGATAGCGGTTGGAGAGTTCTTACGCACTCTCCTCAGTAGTTCAAAGCTGTTCCCAGTTGGAACAGCAGCGTTGACTTCCACCATTGGAGCGGGTGGAGTTATCCCTGAGGGGGAGTTGCCCCCTGCTTTCCTCACTCGTCGCCAATGGCGACGTCGTGCACAACGAGCCGTTGGGACTGGCTCGGAAATCGAGATGGTTTCTTGTTGCCCCCTGTTTGAGTGTGGGGTAACTGCCGATGTCAGCCTATCGAAGACTGATGCCTTTTGACCAGCTGGGGGAGGAGTGGGAACCGTCAATCTTGTGAAGACCGACTCTCTGATGGGAGAAGCCGCTTTAACGACTTCCGAAGCAGCGGCCGTTGCCCTCTTTGGGACGGCCACTTTATAGTTCTGACCTAGCCTGGTGAAAACGGAGGCTGTCGGTTTAGTAGCGGGCGACCCGTTGACAGGGGTCGTGGTAGCAGTGAGTCGGTCGAAGACCGACTTCTTGTTCATCTCTGGTGCGGGTATCGGCATAGAGAAGCTTGTCGGTGGGATCATGGTCCCGAAGAATAAACCAGTGGTGGCTTGGGTCACCTGGTCTACTGGCAGAGTGAGGAAGGAAGCCGCTTGGGGCCCATATGCTACACCTCCTGGTGAGGTGGAGCGTCCGTTGCAGCGGCATTTCGAGCAGTTGGTACAGCTAGAGGCCATTGAATCTTGAATTCTGCGCCAGGTAAAAGACCAAATCTTAGTAACTTGAAATCCGAAGACAACCATTTAACGAACCGCGATTGGTTCGCGAAGACGACACACGAAGTGTGGAGTGGAAAGAGGAAGAGGTCCCACCGGGCGTGCCAGAATCTGTTCCCCTCCGAACGGCGGCCGAGACTTTAGGATGTCTGTGCCTGAGGTTCGGGACAGATGCTATTTGGTTTTATCCTTCTACCTCTTCGAAGATGCCAAGTTGATTTATGGCACCGTGTATCGGAGGTTTAGACGGATGCGGCCGATGTAGCAGACTTTGTCAGATTCCCCCTCGCTTGAGGGGTTTTTGATTGTGGGGATGCTCTTCCCTGCAGGCGCAAGCCCCTGCAGTTAATTACGCTACCGCGTCGCGGTAACAACTTTCTCCTTCTCCAGAATTTCACTTCGTGTCGTGGGTGTTTGTTTTGTTTGTGGTTGCCCGTGGATTGTGTACGGAGACTGAGTAATGCCGTCGCCCGTAGGACGTGGATTAATCCAAATCCGTATTTACTTAGATTTGGGTTTGGTATTTTTAGTTTAAGGATGCATTAGTCGCGTTGCGTCTAAGATCAACTTAAACGTTCGTCAAGGATACGTTAGTCCTGTTTTGGACTAAGATCAACTTGACTTGATGATCGATTCAATATTTGGCCATCGGGACTCGTCACCTCTCTAACGTCGTTGAAGGATTACAACGACAGGTGTCAGAGGAATTCAGAGATGTACCCTTGAACCAAAGTTGATTTGGGGTTTTACCATTCATTTAAATGTCTAAGGATGCGTTAGCCGTATTTGGGGCTAAGATCAACTTAAACGGGACCGTTTAGATCCGGCAAAAGAGCATTTGGAGGCTCTATCGTTCCGATTTAGGGACGTAGTGGTCCATTTTCCAGTTTAGGGACGTGGTGGTCCGATATTAGTTTTAGGGAAGTTTCGGTCCGATATTAGTTTAGGGACGTTTCGGTCCGATATTAGTTTAAGGACGTCTCGGTCCGATATTAGTTTAAGGACGTCTCGGTCCGACATTAGTTTAGGGACGTCTCGGTCCGATATTAGTTTAAGGACGTCTCGGTCCGACATTAGTTTAGGGACGTCTCGGTCCGATATTAGTTTAAGGACGTCTCAGTCTGATATTAGTTTAGGGACGTCTCGGTCCGATATTAGTTTAGGGACGTCTCGGTCCACGAGTTTAAGGACCCCGCAGTCCATATGGGTGTGTGGTCGTTGGGACCCGTCACCTCTTTGACGTCGTTGAGGAATTACAACGATGGATATCAAAGGAGTTCGGAGATGTATCCTCGAACCGGATGTAGATGGATTTAGGAGAGCCATTTTGCTCAGCCAATCATTGCTTTTGCTTTTCTCTTTATTTTTATTTGGGCTTTGCCCAGAAAGGATGCAGAACATAAATTTGTTTTGGGGCTCTGTTCTTTATAAATGATGCAGAGCATCAATTTTATTTGGGCTTAGCCCTTTTATTGCTTTGCAATTTATTTTGGCCTTCTAGGTCTTTTTGATTTGGGCCTGGCCCTTCAAGTAATGCATTGCATTTGTACAAAGCACCAAGAATCTTTTAGATTGAAAAAAAGAAGTGCAGAGCACTTTTTAATTTCTTGATCTAAATTTAGATCAAAGAAAAAAAAATCTTTTCTTTCTTTCTGTCTCAGAGAACCAGAGGTTCATAGCAAGTGCAAGGCACTATTTTTATTATTTTTATTTATTTGTTAAAGATCACTGATCTTTTTCTTAGATCAATGATCTATTGCTAAGAGAATTCTCTCTTCTTTTAAAGGTTTTTACCTTCTTTTTGTGTTCTCAAGGAGTTCAAGAGTTCTCTTCTTTCTTCTTTTTTTTAAAAACCAGATGATCCTTTTGAAATGAGGTTTGGGGTCCTTTTTATAGTGCTCAAGAATTAGTTAAATTTGTTCAATAAATCTTTTCCTGAGTGATTTGGGGAATTTTCCCCACCGTTGGATCTTTGATCCAGAGGCTCCTGCCTTATACAAGAAAATCTTCTATTTTTAACAAGATTTATTCTGTTTTGCGCAACTCTCCCATTGAGTGACACGTGTCGCGCAGGGAAGCGCTTGCGCAACTGCGCGGACACGTGTCGCGCAGCGGAGCATTTGCGCAACAGCGCTTGCGCAACTGCGCGGACACGTGTCGCGCAGCGGTGCGCTTGCGCAGTTGGGGTTGCGCAACTGCGCGGACACGTGTCGCGCTGCCGTGCGCTTGCGCAGTTGGGCTTGCGCAACTGCGCGGACACGTGTCGCGCTGCGGTGCGCTTGTGCAGTTGAGTGTTGCTTATGTTTTTTAAAGAGCCTTGCTCTGATTGGACGTACTGCCTTGGGCGTTGTGCTGCCGTGTCAACTTCTGACACGTGGCGCGTTGCGCGCAGCGCACGGGAACCGAAGCGTTGCTTCAAAATTTGAATTTTCAAAATTCAAACAGAGCCTTGCTTTGATTGGGGGAACAGCAACCTTCCAAAATACTTATTTGCACAAATGCAAATAAGCCCTCCTCCACCAATCTTCGGCCAATGAAAGATACAAAGAAATATGGCCGAAACGGAAAACAAACTGGCATCTCCAAAAACTGATCCCGTAATAAATTACAGGAAAACCCCGCTACTGTATATACATACCCGCATTTGTATTCCGACCGAAATACAAATGCAATGAGACAAAATCTACACTGTACTATACTAGGATCCGGCTTAAACCAAAGCCCGCTAGTATTATCCGTCCGATCATGATCCGTGCAATATCGCACGTATCTGATCGAACCCTGCCATATCTCCATACGGCCTCTACAGCGTTTCGCCCGAAACTTGAGTAACTGTGTGTGGGGGACTCTAAAGACTCGTCAATACTATGGCTGTGGATTTAACCACTAGCACGTCAGAGGTATTAGCCATACGTGACGGGCTACCAGTTATTGACCAAAAGGGACGCCGATGAGCGAACTCATCCTGACAACCTACTGAGCCTGTCAGTGACAATATCCGTACAGTCCGGTCCGTTCGTTTATGAGCATCGCATGGCGGGCTTAGGGGGTTGGTAAAAGCCAGACCCCCAAAAGCGGTACAAGTCGTGTCGGAGTGCATCCCAGAATACCCTGAGATACTACTGGAATACCTACCAGTAAATCTCCTGCCTCGGCCGAGGGCTTTGTGTAATGGCTCTCCTAGACACAGCGCGACCTCAACCCCAATACCGGGAGAGACGAACCCCTGAAGATCCGCTCACTGCCTCCATGTGTCTCGGGACTGTACCCAACTAAAACCTGTTTGCACGTCTCCTTTGAGCGTGGTAGGGTAGTAATCAAAGTACAGTGGGAACTCACACGAGACAAATGATGATCCTCAGGTCGATGAACTAACCTGTACACATGTCACCAGGGAACTGCCATCTGACGTCAGGTATAAGACCAACTAGCATGTTCCCGGCGAGTCCTGTCCGGTGTACTCATAACCCAATGAGCACCTGTATACATCTTAGGTGAACCAACTGACACCAGTGGCTTGTGAGACCGGCCACCGCCCCTCGTCAGGGTCTCGACTGTATACACTAGTCTACTCAGGAGTATCGATGCCCTGTCTCGAAACTCCCATGACTAGGGACCTTTTAAGGATGTGCTTATAGACTACCAGCTCCCACGTATATGATCGCCCTCATACTGCTGGCAGTCAAGAAAGAATCCTAGGGGCTCTATCAACGTGTAATAGTGACCTGTCTAGTCATCTAAAGCAGTACACGATGATAAAGATAAACCAAATAGCATACTATCATCTTGAGTAAGACTGTCCTACCGGGATAGGTCCTCCCTCAATCATTGCAATCACGTGCCTGTGATCCAATAATTGACTCTGAGGGCACTATCTCCAACAATCACCAGGGAACTGCTATCTGACGCTAGATATAAATACCAACTAGCAGGTTCCCGGCGAGTCCTGTCCGGTGTACTCATAACCCAATGAGCACCTGTATACATCTTAGGTGATCCAACTGACACCAATGGCTTGTGAGACCGGCCACCGCCCCTCGTCGGGGTCTCGACTGTATACACTAGTCTACTCCGGAGTATCGATGCCCTGTCTCAAAACTCCCACGACTAGGCACCACTTTTAAGGATGTGCTTATAGACTACCCAACTCTCACGTATATGATCGCCATCATACTGTTGGTAGTCAAGCAGGATGCTAAGGGCTCTATCAACGTGTAATAGTGATCATGTCACCTAAAACTGTACACGACTGATAAAGGCAAACCAGATAGCATACTATCATCTCGATAAGACTGTCCTACCGGTATAGGTCCTCCCTCAATCATTGCAATCACGTACCTGCGATCCAATAATTGACTTTGAAGACACTATATCCAATAATCTCTCACTTGCACTTAAGGCTAATTATTGCGATGTCGCATACTCACAGCCCGTGTGATACCGAACACCCAACTCCTCTATTAAACAATTTCACAAAGCTCGTTTGTAAAACTCTTGTGTTTGAGAAATAGCCTCAGCGAGTGGATCCGCCCTGATGTTTCTTTCTATGTCTCTCTTAATCTCAAGTTCGCGGAAAAAGCCATCTCTCGAATTGTGTAATACCTGTCTTAGAATATGTCTGGATATCTGATGGGACCTAGTTCATAAATGAACTCCAAATCCAAACTTCTTAGACTGTATCGACAACTGAATCTAATCAGTGTCCAGCACCATGCCTCCCACAGTATCCTCTTGGACCACCTGTCCATAATACTGCCCCCTTTGTCAGAGGGAAAACTATAACTCTGACAATCACTCTGTCATCCATGTCACCTTTGAAGCCTGGAATGATAACCGTCTCCCGAAGGAGACTGCCGTCATCAAATCCCTAGAACATTCACTTATGTTCTAAAAACTGCTTCCTTATGTTTCTCCAGGATTGGATTAATATAAACTTATCGCATCTAGTGCAAAAACAATATCTGGTGTGGTACTTGACATCTCATGATCGACTCAATTGCCTAAGCAAGTGATATACCAATCATGCACATCCCTCTCCTCTTTAGTCTGTAAGACACCTTTAGAGAGGATGACTTCATCACCTGCAGGTACACCACCACGCCAGGAGTCATCTATTCTAAATACCATTAGAATACTATCAAAGTACCCTGATTGGGAAACTACCCAAATCTAGATCTAAAACCATAGATCTAGTAACCAGAATGTCAGATATTATATCCATATCTTTTGTGGAGAAACAACTGTGTGACAACCACAGTATAACCGATCGTAGTATAGGAATTTTACTTCCTACTCGGTGTATGTCATCCAAATACCAGGACATCACACCCTATTACCTTCTTAACAGATCCATCCCCTATTCTGATGAAGTCAAACCCATGACTGTCACATCAAAATTAGATGATCTATCTCCGCTATATCTGCTCTAGTCTATAAATAGACATAAGCTACTTGCCCACTATGCTTCTGCTGCTCCCACTAACCACAACAACCCTCTGGCAGAATAATATATACGTGCACTTCTAAACCTAGTTTAGAACGACGCTATACATAACCTCCTGCCAGGTCTCATAGCCTAGAACAACAGTAGTGTCAAGTCTGGGTAAACAAGAACCTCTCTGTCACCGTCCTTCAGGCTACCGAAGTACCTTTCGGGTGCCTGCGGTTACCCACCATATCTGCGGAGTGGCTCATGGAATGTCAAACCTGATTGAATCTTTAGGTCCTATTAATCCGTAATCGTTTGCGGTTCTGGAATCACTTCCAGTTCTACCATACTCCCACTACCGTTTTCTGAAAAAATCCATTTTACTAAAACTGTGGCGAGTCAAGAACAATATCACCATTGATCTTCCAGATGGTAGAAAGTCAACCCTCGTCATAGCCTGGCCAACCCACAAACTGCCATTACAGAAACGTGCCCTGAGTTATCTAGAGTCTGGTTTTAAGCATAAGCCGGACAACTCCCCGTACCTTAACATCGTTAAGATATGAACCATTCTATATCCAATATAGAAACTTTGGCACTTATTTAATTGGAACCAGATTCAAATCATGCAACTGTCTCCAGTGCAAATCAACTTAATGGAAAGAGGCTAATCAGCGTTACTCAACTTAGGAATGCATCCAATTATGAGTAATCTGAAAGAGAAACAAGTTTCTCAAAACTATTACTATCAACTGAATACCAGTTACAAGTATCTACATCTTCGATCTCTTTGAAGAATCCCGATACTTGCGACACCTGATTCTCTACTTTATTCCTATACCCACAACTTCTCAAAACTTAGACCTTGTATTTCTACGAAACACTTGTCTAAAAACTAGAGAAGTCATAAGTAAACAGAACACAGTACGAGGACCAACCCCTTTGTCCTAATGGATACTGGACAAAATACAATACTCTTTATAAGTCCGCTGAGTTGAATAACTCAAGACCTGTGCATCGTAGGTTGAAAACTGTACTTATGGTTAAGAACTACTCCGTTGTTCAATACTTCTTACCCAATCGTCAACTGATATAGGTAAATGTCACGGACATAATTTCAAAAGTTATATCTCACTTTATAAAAATAAACGTACAGATATATCATTTTGAAATTGGTGCACAACAACGGATACTCAAAACCAAATACTTGCCGTCTGGCAAAAACCGAGGCGACTTCCTCAAATATCACCAATTACAACGAATTCCGATATAATGAGGATGATTGTAATACCCAGCTTCTTATTATACCAATATTCGTATTTTGTTCTCCTCAAAAGTTATTTTGTTTATTATTATTGGTTCTAGAATTCTAAAACCTTTTTCATTTTCTACCTGTAGTCTTCCAAACAAAAATAAAACCCAATCACTCTTTCATTTTTCCCCTTCACTACTTTTCCCTAAGCTAGACCAGAACCCGATTACCTATTTCTTTTATAGTTTCCTTTTTCCTCAAACCCAACACAAAATTTATTTAGAATTAGCAAATAATTTTCCCCAGCCCAAACCAATCCCAAGCCCATTCCTTTTATAACTTAATTTATTTTATTAAAACCCGAAACCTATTTTCCTCAGCCCAACTTTAATTTTCCTTAATTCTATTTTCCCTTACTACTTAAATCCCCTAGCCCGTTTCTTCATTTTCCCACACTTAAATCCTTTTCTCTTTTCCCCGGCCCACACTCCTTCTCATCATTCCTCTTTATTCGCCTCAGCCCAATAAAAAATAAAATGGAAATTCATTTTCAATTAAACCGCCGGCCCAGCCCACCAAGCCCGCGCAGCTCACCCTAACCCGACCCGCCCCTATTCCCCTTCCTTCTCCAACGGCTCTTTTCCTTATTTCCCGCTCGCGATCCGCGCTCCTCACCTCTGCCGACGCCCACGCTCGCGTGCGTTACTCCCCACGACGCGCAACCCTCACGACCCCGTCTCCTGCACCTCTCTCTCCTCCTCACCACCCTCCCTCACTCTTCCCTGCCACCATCATCCAATACCCCAAAACCCAAAGCCAAGCTCAAACTCCCCTGCACCCGAGCTCAACCACCCCCTGCCCCGACGCTGGTGAGCTCCTCGTCTCGTTGTCGACACACCTGCATCCCATCGACTCCCCGCATCATCGTCGCCATCAACTCTCTTTGATCTCTCTCACTTCCTGTCTCTCTCTCTCTCTCTCTAATCCTTTCTCTCTCTCCCTCAATCTCTCTGTCTCCCCTCTCTCTAATCTCTCTCAAGCTCTCTATCCCTCTCTACACTCTCTCACTCTCTCTGCAATCTCTTCCTCTCTCTGTTCTCACTCTCTCTCTTTCTGATCTCTCTCTCTCTCTCTAATCTCTCTACTCTCTCTCTCCCCAACTCTCTCTCTCTCTCTCAAAATCCCTCTCTCTTTCTCTACAGCCCCTCTCCGTCGCACACGCAAACAACCACTGCACCGAGCCGTCAAGCGAAGCTCGAGCCGAGGCCAATCTTTGTCGTATTTGCGCCGTGATCGCGTTGTGCCATTGCAATAGACCGCGTCGCTGCCGTGCATCCCCGAGACGTTTCCAGGCAAGTTCTCTACTTGCTTCATGCTAATCTATTTATGTTACAAACCCAAATCGTATAAATTGCAATGTTACTATTCGGGATAGCTTATACTATTTACCTGTTCGATGTATTATCTCAATGGAAATACTCATCTAATTTGACGGAACTCAATAGTATAGTCTGGCCCGTATGGCTGTGAATCTAGTGTGTGAATTTTATTGGAAAATATAACCGTTAATGACTAAAACGAATACCCCCTAATACATCCGTAAAACTAGAAATTCCCCGTACCTGAAAACCGTTAAAATCACCATAAATTATATACATACTAGAATGATGCGTTCGAGGGCTTAAATCGAAGACGACTTGACGAAATTTAATCCTATGCAAGTTTCTAATTGTTTCTGTACTTAAACTGTGACAATATTTAGATCGGCGTGCGACTCTGGACTGCAGTCCAGAGCGACTCTGTTTACTGTGTGCTGTCCCGTAATGGGTACCACACTGTTTCCTTAACATGTAGGTTGCGGAACTCCACTGTTTATTATAGGTGAATCTGTTAGCCAGATAACACAAGTAGTTTCATCCTGTTTCGTTATCGTTTGTTATTTAATCTGTAATTTAAAAGATGGGGACGTATAACAGTCCCAACAGCATCAGAATTGACATACTAGTATTGAACAGTGTATATTTCCTGATGTACAGACGCGATTGGAGATCCGTCTATTGTGTTGAAAACCTTATTGGAAAACCTAGATTTCATTCAACTGTAGAGTCGCTAAATTCTGATCCCAACTGGGATTAAAATGCATTGCGAAACGGACTTCCGATTCTGAAACCGGATTTCCAGCCGTGAACGCTTAAAATGAAATGGCTATAATTAATGATCCTGGAACCCGATTGGCATGAAACCAAATTCGCTGGATAGATAACTGAACATACTATTTATTCCCCGTTCATCGTTTCACTAAACTGTAACCGTATGATTTATGATAAATTATGCAAGTGGTAAATTATTGATTCATGACACCCTAATCATGCTTTACATACTGTTTACGCATCATATCATACACATGTCACTGCATTGATAACCTAGTGATAATGTGCATTACCCAGTGTTAGGTATTAGTGATGATTGTGGCAAGTAAGTTAGTGTTCGTGTATAAGTGAATAAGTGAAAGTGACACGTACTTGTACACAATCAGCGACCCTTATTATTCTATTGCATTGTCGACGTCTGTGGGACGCGTGTACGTGTGACTATAAGTGGTATGGGACACTTATGGAAGCTCTTGCACGAGTGTCACAGATAAGGCACCAGACACTGCCATTTATCTTAGGTATTAGTCGGGACGTGCTTGATGGAGGTCCTGCCTCCAGTTCTCGCGCAGACTTGTCACAGACCGATTGGTATTTGAGATTATGGTTAGAGTTTGATGTAGACCACGGGGTGTGGGGTAGTTTGAGTGTGAGTTCAACAGAATCTCGGGAGTCCCTTGCCGGCTTATATATATGGAGATATATGGAGATTTACAGGGTACATGATTATTACCGTGAGTTACATGTTGGGCCCGTGGTCCCTTGCCCTTGGGTCCTACCCTTGGGTGGAGGACACTAGCGAGTGGTTGACTCTCACACTTGGACTGACGATAGGCTTAGTGACCTGTACAGTGAGACTTAGAGACCGATAGAGATGATTGCATTGAGATACATACTTACTGTGTTGACATACTTGGCATATTATTTTACTGCTTTTACTGTTCCACTGCATTGATTACTACGTGTTCATACCTATACCGTCATTGATTTACTGTTACATATATTTATTATCACTGTTAGTGTTGTCACCTGGATTTATATATTATATTGCTATTGTATCGCTCTGACGACCTGAGTATGCATGCTCAGTGTGAGGAGAAGATTTAGCCTGGACCGGGATTAGACGTGCATTACGGACATCTTGATTTGCTATCCAGAGTTATACCCTTTTGTTTCCCATCAGGTCAGTTCTTTATATTGTTTTGTTCCAGTTACTGCATTTCTCATTACCTGCGCATTATTTACTGATTACCATGTAAAGCTAGAAGCCGAAGTGTGACTACGGCGGGAAGTTTCCTTGACCGTAGGAGCATGGCTGGCCTTGTCAACCCCTCGTATTCCGTATTTTGGGAAGCGGGGCGTGACTGATCACCTAGTTCCCAATAACTTACTCCCACTCATCATCTATAAAACCATACAGATGTGAGAAACACACCTGGTAAATACATACCCTGGAGTAAGTATCTAATTGGGAAATCAGTTTTCCTTTAACAATACACAGTGAAACTGAAACATGAAAATGTTTCGTAGGGGTATCCTGGTATTCCTAGTAATGCCTCTTCCATAATCTTATTCATGAATGTAACCGTATATTTCTTTTCCATCTCTCCAAATCCCTTTATTTGTCTTTAGTCGTTACCTTCTGTACACCATCGTTAGGCTAAATGGTTTTCTTCCTTCCCTGCCGTTCAGCACCAGCCTATGGTTTGGAAGAAGACTATCCAATAAGCGTAATAGGTGTACCCTCCTAAACCAAAGAGTACTCGCAACCTGAGAGAAAGTGATGATAAAAGATAACTGAATAATACCTTATTCTATTTCTCCCGAACTGGGAAAAAAGCAAAGGTGAAGTAGGAGTGGCGATGAAGTACGCGGTTTGGTCGTGAATGATAGCAGTCGCAATTTACTTTGCCCTCTTTCTAATCCCTTTATTTTGTCTTTACTTATTACCTTCTGCACACCCTATTTAGGCTAATTGGTTTTCTTCATTCCCTACCTTTCGGCACCTGCCTATGGTTTGGAAGAAGACTATCCAATAAGCGTAATAGGTGTACTCTCCTAAACCAAGGAGCCCTCGCAACCTGAGAGAAGGTGATGATAAAAGACAACCGAATAAACCAATTCAATTTCTCCTGAACCTGGATCCATCCTCGAAGAAGACCTTTCGAGTTCGTATATAACCATACGATGGATCTATCTAATGGAAGTGGATGTTCGTAGTGATACGAGGTGTTCTGAGAAATGCAAAGGGTAAAAGATGGAGCGGCAATGACTTATGCAACTTAGACAATCCAAAAGCCAGTATTTTAAGAAGGTTCGGTCAACTTGGTCACTGAGTCATAGTCTAGGGTCGGTCAATAGTCGCTGCCAAAGAGAGAGAGAGAAAAGAAATACTCTGCGTGCACTCTAACCTAGATCAGAATGGTTATCACTTTATCTAATCAGGAAACCTCCCACAGAGCCGTTGCTGAAACCCGACATTCCCCTGGTCGTGTGGATAGCCTGTGCAATGAAACCTAGACCCCTACGGGTGCGGCAAGTTACCCGCCAAAACCTGAAGCGAGGCAGCCCCCTACAGCACAGTGAATGGACCACCCTGCACTTCACGGAATCCGGTAACTTAAGCACCCCTCCTTGGGCCAACCTGTACCCCCTACGAGTGCGGCGAATAGTCTGCCAATTCTAGAGTGAGGCCCTCTGCCACTCAAAGCCATGAGATGCGGACCCGTTGCCCTCGAGAACCCGGTTATCCGTGCACTCCGTCGCAGGGTAAACCTAGTACAGAAATGAAAAATATGTACAACGGGTACATCGACCTCAGCCCGGTCGTGCCCCAAAAGAATATTATACAAATAGACAGTGACGGCAGTCCACATGTTGGACGCTCGCCCCGCAATATCAAATGTACAAATAAATACAAACTGCACTACCATTTCACACTGCTATCCACCACGACAAATCCACAACATCACAGCACAACACAGAACATCAACGCGAATGTCACGTTCGTAAACCCATCTAAAAGGACTATAGCAATTAGACGCAATTTACCGCTCGAATGACATTCACGGTCGGAGATATAATGTAAGTACTGTATACTAACAAGTTTAAAATTCCGATCGACAAAACTTCCCGAAGTGGGCCCTAAGTACAACTGCAGTACTCAAACAAAATCTGGGCCCAAACAAAATATTCCAGAAACCACAATTCCCCATGCAAGAGCCCCAGAAGAAATATGGTGCACTGTAACCACTAACTGGCGACGGAACCGCGGCCAAACCATGGTTTGTGCGGCGGTTCCGCGGCAGTACAATGGATTCAGTCAACCAAATTTCTTACAGAGTCTTAAAAAAGCCTGCTCGATTTTCTGAGATGCTCAAAATGATTTTTAGACCTGTTTAAAAATTCGACAGAAACTTTGACATGAAAAGTGCGGTTTTGGAAATTTCGTTCGCTCGTTGTTTTAAACACGTTAGAACAAGTTAGTAAAGGTTAATGGCGTGGCTCTGATACCATGTAAGTCTACGGTAGCGCCCCGGCCGTCATTCTGACGCCAAACGCGTAACAAAAACTTTTATAACTGGCGCTATCGCATACTATGCCATTAACGCTAAACCAACAAACTGTAAAGAGGTAGAAAGGCTATACCGATCGATCCGAGTCCTTCGGTCTTTAGCCATCATCCCATGCTCCTCGCGGCAACTCCGATCTCTTGTCTCCTCGTCTAGGTGGCACCACGTCAACGGATCTTTAAATGGGCTCCCGCCTCTATACCGAGGCAACTCGGTCATCAAGTCTGCTAAAAAAGATGACCAAGATGAAGTAGAGAATGAGTAGAATACTTTGTCTCAAACACCCTAGGGTTCTCATCACATGAGAGAGTTAGGGTGGAGGTTGAAGAAGATGCAAATAGTTGGAAATGGTGAACTCAAGAAAACTCAAGAGAGCAAGAACTCAAGCATAATAAACTTGTTGTGATTATTTCTTTTGTGAGTAGATATATATAAGGTTGTGTAAAGAAAATATCTCATGAAAAAATATCACACAAAAATATCTCCACAAACCCTAAATATCTATACACAAAACAAACTACCATTAATTCTATCATGACTCACTTAGTGACTCATTAGCATGAGTCACTAATGAACATGCTAGAAGAAATGTGTCACCAAAATGAATCACCCTTTCCAAAAACAATAATCATTTAAACCAAAATGATTAACCCAAAAAGAAATGCATCTTCTAAAATATTCTCGTAACGGATTACGAAAATATCCCTCACCTGTATATACATACCTGTATCCGTATTCCGACCGAATACGAATACGAGAGACTAAAATATTCCGATTCAATATAATACTTAGATCCGGCTTAAACCAAAGCCTACCAGTATTATCTGTCCAAAATATGACACGTGCACAAGTGCACGTGCATTTTTCGAACCCTGCCATAAAACCATACGGCCTCTACAGCGTTTCGGCCGAACTTGGGAAACTATCTGTGGGGGACTCTATAGACTCGTCAGTACCCTGACAGTGGGTTTAACCACAAGCACCTCAGCGGCACTAGCTGTGCGTAACGGCTGCACATGTACTGACCGAAAGGGAAGCTGATGAGCGAACTCATCCTGGAATCCTACTGAGCCTATCAGTGATAATATACATACAGTCCGGTCCGTTCGTCTATGAGTATCGCATATCGGGCCTAGGGGGCTGGTAACGTCAGACCCCCAATAGCGGTATAAGTCGTGTCAGAGAGTAGCCCTGAACACCCTGAGAAACTACTGGAATACTTACCAGTAATTCTCACCTGCTATGGCCAAGGACTTGGTGTAATGGCTCTACTAGACACAGCATGATCTCACCCCCAATACCGGGAGAGACGAATCCCCTGCCGATCCGCTCACTTGCCTCCATGTGGCTCGGGACTGTACCCAAAAAAAACCTGTTTGCATGACTCTTTTGAGCCGTTGTAGGTAGAAATCAAAGCACAGTGGGAACTCACACGAGACAAATGACGACCTCAGGTTGATGAACTAACCTGTACACATGTCACCAGGGAACTGCTATCCGACGCTTGGTATAAATACCAACTAGCAGGTTCCCGGCGAGTCCTGTCCGGTGTACTCATAACCCAATGAGCACCTGTATACATCTTAGGTGATCCAACTGACACCAATGGCTTGTGAGACCGGCCACCGCCCCTCGTCGGGGTCTCGACTGTATAAACTAGTCTACTCCGGAGTATCGATACCCTGTCTCGAAACTCCCACGACTATGGACCACTTTTAAGGATTTGCTTATAGACTACCTAACTCTCATATATATGATCGCCATCATACTGTTGGTAGTCAAGCATGATCCTAAAGGCTCTATCAACGTGTAATAGTGATCATGTCACCTAAAACTGTACACGACTGATAAAGGCAAACCAGATAGCATACTATCATCTCGAGTAAGACTGTCCTACCGGTATAGGTCCTCCCTCAATCATTGCAATCACGTACCTGCGATCCAATAATTGACTTTGTGGGCACTATATCAAACAAAATCATGTTATATGGTTTAAATATTGCACAAATGGAGTTTTATTGATTATTGTATTTGTAGTATGTTTAGTGTAGCTATTTGTTGTTATTACAACTTGTGCGGGTTTGAAAAGAGTTAGAAATTTGTTAAAAGTTTGTTTTTAAAAGTTTTGCAAAGAAGGAATTCGAGCTCAGCAGTTTTACTGAGTCAGACGTGTGAGCTCTCGAACATCAGACGTCTTCGAACCCTCTATTTTGTTTCATGTTGTTCTCCAAACGTCCGATCCAATGATCTTCATCTTCATACGTCTGCTGCTTCTGTGTCTCAACGAGACATCTTCTTTAGACGTCTGAGCCTTTGAGCTTTAGACGTCAGATGCTCTATTTTGCCTGATTAACTTGAGTTTTGGGCCATATTTAGTTTGCTTGGGTTCATATCGTTATTGATGGGGTTTCTTTGCATATTTATAATTATTATTGGTTATAGGATCAAGTGCGGGAGATCCCGAGGCGACGAGGAGAGACGCAACAGTCATGAGATTCGACTGACTAGTGCCACGATCTGTGAGTAGATTTAGTATCTAAGGGGGAAAATCGGATGGGTGGTGTATAACACCTCCGATAACCAAATTTATTATGAACACTTCTTATTCATTATAATTCATGTCTCGTATGCTCAGTTTATAATGCCATGTTTAAACACTTATTCATTATAATTCTTATCTCATATGCTCAGTTCACAATGCCATATTTCATTTCCTTTGCTATGCTTGTGCGAACACACTTGCTAGAACACTTACATAATTACAAATGATTGCCATGAGGCACCATCACAGACTCACATCTACACGTACAAATCATTAGTAACTGTCATGACATGTATAGATCTTAACATGATTCTTCGTATTGTAATTATATTCATGCTAGTACCATATACTGCTTATCATGAGATCTTGCTACGATTCTTCGTGTTGTGATTATATTCATGCTACTATCATATGCTATTTATTATGTTTTCATTATGTTGATACCATTGTTCTGTACATTCTTATTTCATAACTTCCGCTATTGCAAAGTTAATTATGCATTGTTCTTATGAACTTTATATTTTCCATAGGATTTGAGAAACCGTGTAGTACTATTTTATAAAACTTGATTATGTTTGCAAATTGCGGTTTACTCTTCAAATTATGATGATAAGTCCACCATGAATTTTCTATGTATTTATGGTTTGGTTATTCGATTCTAAGATGGGGGAGAACTGTCACGCCCCGCTTCCCAGAGTGTACTAAGATCGGCACGTGACAGAGCCAACCATGCTACCTGTGGTTAGGAAACATCCGTCCATAGTCACATTATGACTGTCTAGGAGATATCAAGAATAGGAAAATAAAATAAAGTATCTAGTACATATCCATATGCCAGAATATACGAGTCAAGAAATAATATGCGGAAGCAATAAATCCAATAAACAAAAACAATCTGGAAAGTACGTCCCAAATATGGGCTCACATCAGGAAATGAAAATACTGAAAGAAAGCTAAACTAAAATACTAACATGCTTCTCACTGCTCGGCCTGTCGACTGAAGTACTCCTGGTCGGTCTGCAGGAGAAATAGAGGATCTGGGTCATGCAAAACCCAGACGTCAGTGTGTCACAATATCAACAACAATATAAACAGGAGGTAACAAGATATGCAGGCATGAGTGTGAACAGTAGTAAAAGTATAACGGTAACATGAATAAGGAACAGTGAAGGGTATAAGCACATGTTACGTGCGGTGAGTAATTTGAACTAAGCTACCGGGTTAACTACTCTCAAGTCTGTGAAATCAATTTAATGAATCGTCGATATAATTCAATAGTATCCCATGCATGCCCGGGTCCATGGTCAAGATTCTTGGGCTGAATCCGAGACGTGTCGCTAGGCAGTAAACAGGTAACATGTACAGACGAATGATGTCAGCATCATCATCCCGGGACTGGCCTAGCCCGTATAATTGATCAGTATAAGCGTCGAACTGTTGAATTACAAGTTAGGTTTCATCATTGATTTCCCCTTACCCCCAAGGTTATGTATTCAAGTCAGGTATTGATAAATCTGAAGCTAATGCCAACAAAGGATCAAGCAGGTACAGGTTTTGTCTGAATAGACAACAGGATATGTCCGTCGGGACAACAAGTCAGGATTGTCGGCATTAGTAACAGGATCAAGTAACAGGTCAAGCGGTGATGTATCAGGTCATGTCATGTGGTGCATATGTATCAAGTGAATGCCCAACAGTAAAATGTAACAAGTATCGAAATATGGTAAAAGCACGGATGCATGAACAGTAATCAGTAATAACATATAATGAGTTCATGAGTCGTATGATGCATACTAGCAAGTATGATATATGAATCTAGTAGTAACATGAAGCAATCAGGTTCTGGCATGCAACTAAATATGTAATATACAGTACGGATATGAACGGATATTGTAAAACTGTAAAACTGTAACATAGGATGCACAATGCAATGAACATGTAATATTATTATTAATATAGATGCGAGTATAATAATATAGCCTGTATCAAGCTACTTGCATGCAACCAGATATGTAATTAATGATATGGATGTGTACGGATATCCGAAAACAGTAAAACAATAATATGGATGTACAATGCAGTCAACATGTGATATTTTTATTCATATGGATGCAAAATAAGATACATAGCATGTAGCAAGATGAACTTGCATGCGATTAGATATGTAATAAGCTGTACGGATGCGAACGGATATTGTAAAACTATAAAACTGTGACATTGGATGCATAAATAAACAATATGTAATATTATTATTCGCATGAATGCAAAATATAGTAGTATAGCATGTAGCAAGATAAACTTGCCTGATTGGATCTCACGACGGGTGCGTACGGCACGTCTAACGTCGGGTATACGTCGCAGTAACCACACGCGCGCACGGGACAAGACCAGGCAAGGCAAGAAGGTAACCACGCAGGCACGGGACGTCTACTGGATCACCCGGATCGTCGGCAGCGGCACGGCTCCTGCGGTGATCACCAGAATCAAGAAACAAGACCAAGAAAAAGAAAGAAGAAAGAAGAAGAAAAGAAATGGACTGGGGTGGCTCTGGTGTGGTGCTCTGGAGTTGTCTTATGGTTAGAGGAGTTGGCAAGGGGCGACGACGATGAAGGATCGCCGGCGGCGAGATCCACGGCAAGGGCAGTGGGTGTGTTTTCTTGGGTCGGGGTTCTTGGTGTCGAGGTTGAAGGGACGAGGGAAGGAGGTGATGAGACGGGGACGGTGACGAGGGTAGGCCGACGAGGTGGTCGGCGATAAAGGGCGATGGCGACAGAGGAGGTGGCCGCAGTGGGTTCTCTGGTGTGTAAGTTGGCTCGGGTTTGTAGAAGAGAAGGGAAGAAGAGGGAGGTGAGGTGGTCGAGGAGGATAGGAAAAGGCCGAGGGTTGAGACGAGGGGTCAACGAAGAAGAAGGCGGTTAGGGTTAGGGTTTTGTGGGGATGTTGTGGAGGCGAAGGGTTTAAAAAGAAGAAGAAGAAGAACAGAAGAAGGGAGGTGATTGTAGTGGAGGAGGAAGGTGACGGGATCCTCACAAATCGCGAGAGGAGATAGAGAGAAAGAGAGAGATTCTGTTTTAAAAAGATTTTAAAATCTTTAAAATATTTTAGTTTAAAAAATTTAGATGTAGGTAAACTTAACAGTTAAAATTATAATATTAATAAAATTTGATATTTTGGCTAATACAAAAATAGTCCAAAACACGCCCGGGTCGGGTCTAAAAATCTAGTTTTAAAATACAGAAAATATACGTGTCAACCAATATTAAAACAGGATATCCGGGTCACAAAAAAGCATCCCTCCAAAAACGGATGCACGTAGCGTGCACGTAGCCATCCAAACGAGTCCGTTTTACTGAACGGGATGGGAACAAGATGTGCGGATACTACCACAGGATCAGGGGTATCATGCAGGCCATACTATATATATTTAAAATATTTTACTTGGTTATAATTGTATTATTAAAAATATGCAGATGCTCGATATAATGCAAGTATGCAGTACATAAAAAATGAAAGTGCACGGATCCACATAACACGCCGAGATAAATGATAAACAGGAATCAAGACGGGTTTCCAGCAAGCGGGTCGGGTCGGATGCAAATACAGATGTCAAATACACTATTCGCACCCAAAACACAGTAAATTAAGAAAATACCATAAATAAAGAAATACTCAAAATAGAACTGATATAAATGAACTAGGGTGTTACATTATACCCAACTACAAAAAGAATTTCGTCCTCGAAATTTCAGGAACAAGAAAAGATAAACAAACATGAATCTATAAGAATAGGTGTGGAAACTTCTGTCGAATCTCGTCTTCTCGTTCCCAAATCGATTCTCTATACGAGCGATTTCCCCATGTAACAAGTACGAGACGGATAACCTTGTTCTTGAGGAACTTTTCTCTTCGATCAACAATCGACATCGGTTGTTCTTCAAAGGTCAAATCCTCCCTTACAGTCAGCTCCGAAAGATCTAGCATGTGTGTTTCATCTCGAACATACTTACGGAGTTGAGATACGTAAAACACGTCATGAACATTCGCCAAAGATGGTAGTAACGCCTATCGATAAGCCACTTCTCCAACATGCTCAATAATCTCGAAAGGCCCCACGAATCGAGGACTAAGCTTTCCTCGACTCCCAAAACGAATCACTCCTCTAGTCGGTGATATCTTCAAGAATACCAGATCACCAACAGCGAACTCTAGAGGTCTTCTCGATGTGTCGGCCCAACTCTTCTGCCGATCTTGTGCAGCCTTCATGTGATTCCGGATAGCATTAACTTTCTCCACGGTTTGCACAATCAAATCCGGTCCCAACAATCTTCGTTCTCCAATATCATCCCAACAAACGGGTGAGCGACACTTGCGACCATACAATGCTTCAAATGGAGCCATCTGAATAGTCGCCTGAAAGCTGTTATTGTACGAAAACTCCACTAAGTGTAGATGATCCTCCCATGAACTCTTGAAGTCCAACATGTAAGTTCTCAACATATTTTCAAGAGTTTGGATCGTTCTTTCTGACTGGCCATCTGTCTGGGGATGATAAGCAGTGCTAAACTTCAATCACATCCCCAAACTTCCCTGTAAACTCCTCCAGAAGTGCGATAGGAATCGGGTATCACGGTCGGAAACGATGCTCACAGGTACTCCATGCAATCTCACAATCTCCTGCATGTACCGTTCTGCTAACGCTTCCGTCGATTGACCCACTCGAAACGGAATGAAATGAGCTACCTTGGTCAATCGATCAACAATCACCCAAACTGCATTGTTGCCCTTTGGACTCCTCGGTAAAGCTGTCACGAAATCCATGGTTATATGTTCCCACATCCATTGAGGAATCGGAAGTAGTTGCAATAAACCAGCTGCCCTTTGATGTTCAGCCTTAACTTGCTGACACACCAAGCACTTCGCTATAAAGCGGGCATTCTCCCTTTTCATGCCTTCCCACCAGAAATGCTGTCTTAGATCATGGTACATCTTCATACCTCCGGGATGTACGGAATATGCAGAACTGTGCGCCTCCTTCATAATTTCTTCGCGAATATCTCCTTTCGGTACACACAAACGGCTACCATATCGCAACGAACCATTTTCATGAATCAAAAAGTCCGTTCGAAGTCCCGCTTCTACCTGTTCTCGAAACTTTTGCAATCTTGGGTCCTGTGACTGCGCTTCTTTAATATTATCGATCAACGATGACTGTACTTGCAGCTGCATCAATTGTCCTGAAGAATGCGGTAACACGATCTCCAACTCGAATCTCTGAAAATCTTCGATAATCTCCTTCTGTGCAGTCAACATCCGAATTGCCGGCAACCGACTAAGCGCATCCGGCATTACATTAACCTTTCCCGGATGGTACTTGAGATCAAGATCCTAGTCAGACATCAGCTCCAACTATCTACGCTGCCTCATATTGAGCTCTTTCTATATGAACACATACTTTAGGCTTTTGTGATCGGTGAATACTTCGACCCTTTCGCCCAGTAAGTAGTGTCTTCAAATCTTCAAAGCGAAAATCACTGCTGCAAGCTCCAAATCATGAGTTGGGTAATTCTTCTCATGGGTCTTCAACTGTCTCGATGCGTAGGCTATAACCTTCCCATGCTGCATCAAAACACATCCCAAACCTTTCCCAGATGCGTCGCTGTGAATCACCAATCCTCCGGAACCATCTGGTATGGTCAAAATAGGAGCGGTTATCAACCTTTGTTTGAACGCCTCAAAAACTGATGCACAACTATCCATCCATACAAATGGTACCTCCTTCCGTGTAAGCTTGGTCAAAGGCTCAGCCAAGCGAGCAAAATTCTCCACGAACCTTCTGTAATATCCGGCAAGTCCAAGAAAACTTCTGATCTCGGCTAAGTTCTTCGGAATCGGCCAATCTTGAACTGCTACGATCTTCTCAGGATCAACGGCGATTCCATCTCCAGATATGACATGCCCCAAAAACTTCACTTCTTCAAGCCAAAACTCGCACTTGCTCATCTTTGCATATAACCTTTCTTGCCTCAAAGTCTGCAGTGCGATCTTTAAGTGTTCTGGATGCTCTTCTATGCTCCTCGAGTAGACCAGAATATCATCAATGAACACCACTATAAACTGGTCCAAGAATGGTGAAAAGATTCGGTTCATCAAGTCCATAAATATCGCCGGTGCATTCGTGACTCCGAATGGCATCACTAAATACTCGTAATGCCCATATCAGGTTCGGAACGCAGTCTTGCAAATATCCTTTGATTTAACTCGGACCTGATGATATCCGGATCGCAAATCCAGCTTCGAGAATACTCCCGCGCCACTAAGTTGCTCGAATAATTCGCCAATGCGAGGGATCGGGTACTTGTTCTTAATAGTCACCCGGTTCAATTCTCGATAATCGATGCACATCCTCCTTGTGCCATCTTTCTTCTTGACTAGAAGAACTGGATCTCCCCAAGGTGAATTATTGCTACGAATCCAACCCTTCTCAAGCAATTCGGTAATCTGCTTCTTGACTTCTTCCAACTTCACTGGTGCCATTGGATAGTACGCCTTTGAGATTGGCGCTGCACCAGGAACAAGATCGATCGCGAACTCCACATCTCGTTTTGGCGGTAAACCCGAGATGTCCTCGAACACGTCCATGAACTCTCGAACTACAGCTGGCGCTTTCTCGTTATCAACTTCCATCGTCGAAAGAACATTGTTTGTCGGCCTAGCCCTAAACACGACTGGCCCGACAGAACTTCTACCTCCAGCAAAAACAAACTCCGGATGTCCGGGAATCTAGAAAATCACTTTCTTTGCCCTACAATCAATGCGAGCATGGAAAGTGCCGAGAAAGTCCATTCCCAAAACAACATTATAACTGCCGGTATCGATCACCAAGAAATCTGCAAATAACTCCCGTCCGCAGATAACAACCGAACAATTTTTGCACTCACTACTAGATATGATTTTCCCGTTCTCAGTGTGTATGTCCCAACAACTAGACATGGTCGTGCAAGAAATTGAGTGTGCAGCAATAAACTTGGACGACATAAAACAATGGGATGCACCAGAATCGAATAATGCTAATGCGGGAAAATCATGAACAAGTAGGATACCTGAAACAACTCCATCTGAAGCCTTAGCCTCTTCGGCCGTCAGAGTAAAGGCTCGAGCTTGATTAGGTCGCTGAGTTATCTGCTTCTGTCCCTGAATCTGCCTCTGCGGTGGCCTCTGAACATCATCCTTCAAACGAAGCTTCGACGGATAAGCATTGATAGTATGATCCGCTGATCCGCAAACCAAACAAAGTCTCAGCATCCTTCGACACTCACTCTGCACGTGTCCGGGTAGATGGTAGTAGTCACAAATCACGCTCTTTCTCTGATCTGCTATGACGGGCTTCTTCATCGGCACCACGCCACGTCGGTTCACCGGAATACCTCTGCGTATAGGCGCTCGGTTCGGTGTAAACGCCGTCTTCCGCACCACAACTGCCTCCTGCTACGTACCCCTATCTTCACTGATAAGCTCTGCTGCTCTCTGGCTGCTTTAAGAACTTGTGAGAAAGTGGTCAATCCCAGAGATATAATGTGTCTCTGGATTTCCACGTCCAAACTGCGCATAAACCTTCTTGCTCTATCAGCTTCTTTGGTCACCAAAGGTCCCGTGAATTGGCTGAGCCGTGTTCACTCAGCCGCATGCGCATTCACAGATCCGCCATTCTGCTTCAGACTGATGAATTTTCTTCCATTTCCTCCCGTGCAGTCTGCGGAAAGAACTTCTTTAAGAAATTCTGCGAGAAAGCATCCCAACTTATCGGCTTGGACAAACAGGTCTCTTCCACAAGCCACCACTCACGGGCATAATCCACCAATTGGATGCATACAACATCCACTCTCTTGTCCTCCGGAATCTGTGCTGCAACGAGCAGATTCTCCGTATCGATTAGCCACTGCTTCACTGGTAACGACTCCTCCAACCCAGTGAAAATGGATGGACCAAGTCTCCTAAAATCCGCCACGGTACCCACACGCTCTACTGGTTTGGCCGCAACATTGTATACGGACTGCTGGACGGTTCGCAAACCTTCCTGAAAAGCTTCGGCTTGCCGTTGGCTCAGCTCGGTTTGCCGCCTCTGGTTCTCTAGCATCCCACGAATTACTCCAAGTAAGGTGGCGTCATCAACACGCCTCTGGTACAATCGCAGATTTCTGTCCGCCATGATTCTGAAGCCAAAACACCGAAAAGGATTAGCATGATAAACAAGATTCAATAAACATGATACAAGAAGTAAAATAGTTATGAATTCAAGGATGTCAAGATAGCAATGAGGCAGGGCATGCTCCTAGTTATGGGTATTTCGATTCGTGTATTGGGTCCAATACCCAACTAAAAAAAGAATCAAACCCGATTAATCTAAATCCTATGGCTTTGATACCAAACAAACCCTGTCACGCCCCGCTTCCCAGAGTGCGCTAAGATCGGCACGTGACCGAGCCAACCATACTACCTATGGTTAGGAAACATCCCTCCACAGTCACATTATGACTGTCTAGGAGATATTAAGAACAGGAAAATAAAATAAACTATCTAGTACATGTCCATATGCCAATATACGAGTCAAGAAATAATATATGGAAGCAATAAATCCAATAAACAAAAACAATCTGCAAAGTACGTCCCAAATATGGGCTCACATCAGGAAATGAAAATGCTGAAAGAAAGCTAAACTAAAATACTAACAGGCTCCTCACTGCTCGGCCTGTCGACTGAAGTACTCCTGGTCGGTCTGCGGGAGAAATAGAGGATCTGGGCCATGCAAAATCCAGACGTCAGTGCGTCACAATATCAACAACAATATAAACAGGGGGTAACAAGATATGCAGGCATGAGTGTGAACAGTAGTAAAAGTATAACGGTAACATGAATAAGGAACGGTGAAGGGTATAAGCACATGTTACGTGCGGTGAGTAATCTGAACTAAGCTACCGGGTTAACTACTCTCAAGTCTGTGAAATCAATTTAATGAATCGTCGATGTAACCCAATAGTATCCCGTGCATGCCCGGGACCACGGTCAGGACTCTTGGGCTGAATCCGAGACGTGCCGCTTGGCAGTAAACAGGTAACATGTACAGACGAATGATGTCAGCATCATCATCCCGGGGCTGGCCTAGCCCGTATAACTGATCAGTATAAGCGTCGAACTGTTGAATTACAAGTCAGATTTCATCATTGATTTCCCCTTACCCCCAAGGTTATGTATTCAAGTCAGGTATTGATAAATCTGAAGCTAATGCCAACAAAGGATCAAGCAGGTACAGGTTTTGTCTGAATAGACAACAGGATATGTCCGTCGGGACAACAAGTCAGGATTGTCGGAATTAGTAACAGGATCGAGTAACAGGTCAAGCGGTGATGTATCAGGTCATGTCATGTGGTGCATATGTATCAAGTGAATGCCCAACAGTAAAATGTAACAAGTATCGAAATATGGTAAAAGCACGGATGCATGAACAGTAATCAGTGATAACATATAATGAGTTCATGAGTCGTATGATGCATACTAGCAAGTATGATATATGAATCTAGTAGTAACATAAAGCAATCAGGTTCTGGCATGCAACTAAATATATAATATACAGTACGGATATGAACGGATATTGTAAAACTGTAAAACTGTAACATAGGATGCACAATGCAATGAACATGTAATATTATTATTAATATAGACGAGAGGATAATAATATAGCCTGTATCAAGCTACTTGCATGCAACCAGATATGTAATTAATGATATGGATGCGTACGGATATCCGAAAATAGTAAAACAATAATATGGATGTACAATGCGGTCAACATGTGATATTTTTATTCATATGGATGCAAAATAAGATACATAGCATGTAGCAAGATGAACTTGCATGCGACTAGATATGTAATAATCTGTACGGATGCGAACGGATATTGTAAAACAGTAAAACTGTAACATTGGATGCATAACTAAACAATATGTAATATTATTGTTCCCCACCGAAAGACGCGGCGAAGACGCGATGAACGTCTCGCCTGAATTTCGAGGGCAGATGCTAATTGGTGCTATCCGTCCACCTCTCCGAAGATACCAAGTTGATTTATGGCACCATGTTTCGAAGGTTTAAACGGATGCGGCCGATATAGCAGACTTCGTCAGATTCCCCCTCGTTGAGGGGTTTTTGATTGTGGGGACACTCTTCCCTGCAGGCGCAAGCCCCTGCAGTTAATTACGCTACCGTATCGCGGTAACCACTTTCTCCTTCTCCAGATGGTCACTTCGTGTCGTGTGTATTTGTTTTGTTTTTGGTTGCCCGTGAATTGTATACGGAGACTAATTTACGTTGTCGCCCGTAGGGCGTGGATTAGTCTAAATCCGTATCTTCTTAAATTTGGGTTTGGGGGTTGGGTTTAAGGATACGTTAGCGTCATTCGAGACTAAGATCAATTTAAACGTATGTTAAGGATACGTTAGCCTAATTTTAGAGTAAGATCAACTTAACGGGATCGTTTAGATCCAACAAAAGAGTATTTGGACTCTAATGTTTAGTTTAGGGACATTGCGGTCGATTAGTTTAAGGACATTACGGTCCATCATTAGTTTAAGGACGTTTCGGTCCAATGTTAGTTTAAGGACGTCTCGGTCCAGTGTTAGTTTAAGGACGTCTCAGTCCAGGTTAAAGACATCGTAGTCCGTGAGCTTAAGGACCCCACAGTCCGAGGTTAAGGACATCATAGTCCGTGAGTTTAAAGACCTCACAGTTATGGTTAAGGAAATCATAGTCGTGGGCTTAATGACCACTCAGTCCGTAGTTTAAAGACGTCATAGTCTATAAAGTTTAAGGACATCATAGTCCATGTGTTTAAGGACCCCACAGTCCGTGAAATGTGTGGTTGTAGGGACCCGTCACCTCTCTGAAGACGTTGAAGGATTACAACGACAAATATCAGAGGAGTAAAAAGATGTACCCTCGAACCGGTGTGAGTTGGTTGAAAGATCTGTAGTCCAATTTGGGGCTAAGATCTGTTGAAATATTTATGAGCAGATGGGCTCAATTAAATATAAGTTGAGGACTTATGGCCAATCTTGGGCTAAGTCTAATCAGATTAAAATGTTTAACATTTTATTCTGGCTATTGAGCCTTTATTTGGGCTTGGCCCTGTTAACAATGTTTTTATCTTGTATTGAAAGCTGAGCATTCACTAGAGCTAAGGGCTTATTAAGAACAATTTATGCTCTGTCAGTGCAACACGTGGCGCGCTAGGCGCTTTGCGCCAGTCAAAGAGCGTAGTGCGCTTCTGCCAAGTAGCGCACATGTGAAGGACACGTGTCGTGCTTGGCGCTAAGCGCCAGATGATGGGCGCATTACGCCAGTTTATGAGCGCTAAGCACTAGTCCTTGAGCGCATTACGCTTTCAATTTAGTGGCGCACACGTGAGTGACACGTGGTGCGCTTGGCGCTGAGCGTCGGCCCATGAGCGTAGTGCGCTATTTCAGAAGCGCAAAGTGCAAGTTGTTAATTGGCGCATACGTGGTTGACACGTGGCGCATTTTGGCGCTAAGCGCCGGTCCAGAGAGCGCAGAAGTGCTGTTCAAGAGCGCAAGGCGCATTTCATGAGCGCAAAGCGCATTTGATCAATTTTATGATCTGGGAACAAATATATGTTCTTTTAGAAGAGACTTTGTCTCAAAATTTAAGAACAACAGTTCTTATTTTGCAGGAGAGATTTTCAATCTCTTATTTTGATGAAAGGTTTTGCCTTTATAGATCCATGATCTATGAGAAGAATATGTTCTTCTTTTATTTTATGATGAGATCTTTTGATCTCTTTTGTAAAAGACTTTTTGTCTTGAAGATCTATGATCTTTTTAAAAGAAAAGAATTCTCCTTTTTATAAGATGATTTCATCTCTGTGTTCATCATTCATCATCTTTATCTTGAAGAAGTATCTTCTTGCAAGAGCTTACTCTTTATCTTTTAGTTTCTCAAAGTTTAGGGGGGGGGGTCTCTGTATCAGACTTGAAGTCTTGGGGCCTTTATATAGGGCAACCTGATTTTTTGAATCATTTAAAGAGATCTTTCTCTGATTAATTTGGGGATGTTTCCCACCGTTGGATCTTTGATCCTAGGGTTTCTGTTTTACAGAAGGCAATATTCTTGTTTTTAAAAAGATTGAAAGAAAATCTTTCCATAACAGAATTTTAATTCTGCTTAATTAATGGTTTATCATTATTACTAGATCTTTTGATCTAACGCTGGGGAATTTTTAATTCCAGCGCTAGCGCACCCGTGCTTTGCACGTGGTGCGCTGCTCAGAGCGCAGCGCACCTTGCGCTAGCGCATCTGTGTTTGACACGTGGTGCGCTGCTCAGAGCGCAGCGCGCCCTGCGCTAGCACACCCGTATTTTCCACGTGGTGCGCTGCTCAGAGCGCAGTGCGCCCTGCGCTAGCGCACCCGTGTTTGACACGTGGCGCGTAGCGCGCCTAGCACTAGCGCACACATGGTGCGCTGCCTAGGGCGCAGCGCACTTGGCACTGCATCTGAAACGTCGCTTCAAAATTTTTTTTGAAATTCGAATTTCAAACAGAGTTTTGCTCTGATTGGGGGAAACAAATGCCCCCCACTGTTGCGCTCACGTGACCCATACGTGAGTGCAGCGGTGGCAGCATCTGCACCCTTGGATCAACTCAGAAGTTGAAGAGGCATTTCAATGCTTATAAATAGGACCTTTGGTCTTTTAGATGATTCTGTTCATCTTCTTTATTTGAGAATTTTTGTTCAGAGCATAGCTCTTCTGTTTAAGAACTTTTCAAGAGTAAAAACTCTATTAAAATTTTAGGTAAATTTTTTTTTAGATAATCTAGGGTTTTACCCATTAACAGAGCCTTGCTCTTCATAGATCTTTGAACTAAAGAAACCCCTTTTTTAGGGTTTCATTAACAGAGCTTTGCTCTCTTGAACCCATAGATCTAAGAAGATCTTGTTTCAGGGTTTCTTAACCCATGAACAGAGCTTTGCTCATAAAGAACTCTTAGAGTTTGTTCATAGATCTTGGAGATCTTTGAATTTTTAATTCATAAAAATTGATTTTAATTTTTTTCTGATGGATTTTTCCATCATCAATTTTTATCCAGAGCAAGGCTCTTGAGGAATTTTGATTCCCTCATGATCAGAGTTTGACAAGTGTCACTCTGTCATAGAGTATTGCTCTCAAAGGGAGATTTACTCCTCTTCCCGAGGGATCTCTCATTTAATGAGAATTTTCTTGAGGATCTCCTCACTTAATTAACAGTCTCATCAAATGATGAGGCTGTTTTATTAATTATTAATTGATGAATTGTCATCAAGATTTTGTGGGCCCCCTTTGGTCCCTCTCCAATGCATTGCAGTGTGGTACAAATTTTAAAGTACCAAGTGTCAGAATTATAGCACTGACAGTTGACTTTTGTCCCTTTTTGCGCAGGCGACATGTCTTTCGACACTTCCTTTCCGTTCATCCGATCAGAAGGAGGATTTCCTGAGGCGCCTGTAGACCAAGAGGTTATCGCGCTGATCAATGACCACGACCCGGAATACAAGAATCTTCACCTGTGGGGTAGATGGTACGATCAGATTATCAGAGGCCGCCAGTGCTTTTCTTGTGCGACGCCTTCGGAGCCTATCTCGAAGATCCCGTATGCAGATGCACCCCCGGTGAACTATGCCGTGGAGGTGGTTAATTGGACTTCGGAGGGTCTCTTTCAGCTTTCGATCGCCGCAGTACCCATGCAGCCGGCGGCGGCTTTGGATACCCTAGGGCGGCGCATATGTCAGGGCGAGTCGCGCCCTTGGGGACAGCCCTACAACATTGGGCTAACTCCCCGTCATCTGGATGGGTACTTGCAGTGGGCCCGGTATATCTTGTCGGCAAAGAAATCACAGCTGCTAAAGCTCGGCTTATACCCTGCGGTCTACGCTTCCTTGTTCCAGTATTCTGCACCTACCACATGGTAGATTAAGGTGTTTTTGGAGCAGTGGAACATCTCGACCCATACCTTCCTCCTATTGGATAGAGAGGTCTCCATTTCTTAGGAAGAATTTGCCGAGGTTTCTGGTTTACCGGTTAGGGGGGAGCACTACGAGGAGCTGCTTCCTCCGGATGAATATGTTTTTGCCACCAAGCCAGTGGTGATGGGCCTCATCCAGAGTGTTGGATATAGTGCCCTCAGAGTCAATTATTAGATCACAGGCATATGGTTGCATGATTGAGGGAAGACCTATACCGGTAGGACAGTCTTACTCAAGATGATAGTATGCTATCTGGTTTATCTTTATCAGCATGTACAGCTTTAGGTGACATTACAGGTCATTATTACACATTGATAGAGCCCTTAGGATTCTTGCTTGACTACCAGCAGTATGATGGCGATCTGATTGTTAGTGATTCTGCGTGTTCAAGTTTTAGTTAAATACCGCAATCAAGACGGTTTTGCTTGTAGCTAGCCGGTTGAGTACGGGTCGTCCGCAGGGAGATGGGAATCTTTTTCTATGTGCTTTAACGAGTTAAGTCCAAGAGTTCAGATTTGTTTGTGATTATCTAAGTGTTAAATTGATATTTAATGAGAGCTTGTTAGGGTTAGGATCAGGTTAGTTTGAGTTAGGAGTCTCCACATCTTTCGTTGCCCCTCTTAACATCGGTGTTACGGTAATCGGCAACAACGGGGATTAGCACGACTAGGAAGGACTTTGCGAGTATAAGCTAGGCTTTCCAACGCATAAGTTATTCCTTTTGGTGCTTGTCCGTCCGTTCTTGGCTCTTAGCCATAACCTCCGGTTAATTCAACCACAACCGGTCACACTACGGAATCACCGCTATCATGTAGGATATGGTGCCGTAAGGAGCGGATTGTGGTTCAATTAACGGGAGTCGAATTAAGCTGTTGGGCAAGGAAAGAGTGAGAGAGATTTCCTTCTCTCAAACTTCCCTTATCCTACCCTAACAAGTATGAAACTACTCACACATCATGATACGGAAAAATAAAACAAAAAAAAGAGGAAGATAGAAAGAAAGAGATTAGAAGATAACAACTAGCTATTTGCGACCTCACCTCGGCAAGGATCAAGCGTAAGCATCATGGTTGTGTTAAGGATAAAGAAAAAGAGAGAAGAAGAAACAACAAGAAATAACAACAACTAGTTAACAAATGAAAATTACAACAATTAACAAGATAATGAGATAAGCAAAATAATAAATGGTTCTTCTTTATTCATCATTCTTCACTCACAAGCTCACTACAAGTTTCAATGGAGAAGAGATGAGAAGAGGAAGAAGAAACAACACTAAACCTAGGAAAGAAAAATACAAGATTATGGACCCTTTCCTTCACAAAGTTCTGGGCTATTTATAGGCTGAGAAATGAAAACCTAGGGCAACCAACAGAACACAATTAAAAATACCAAAACACCCTTGGAAAAGTTTCATCTGCTGCCACCATACGGCCGCGGATCCGCGGCCTGAGCATGCTTAGGCTGCGGATCCGCGGCCTAATAGAGGAGTTGGGCCTAGGGCTTTTTGGTGGTACCCTGGTTTGATGTACCCTTCAATCTGGTATATGTGTTTTCTCATAATTTCTTCACGAATTTTCCAGAATTTCTGTTGAGGGAAAGGTGGACTTTTGTCAAGATTTTCTTGAGCTCCGCGTAGATTTCTTGGAACTTGTTGTTGCCATTGAGCCTTGTGCATGAAGGTGACAATCGATTTGCCATTTTGTCTTCCTAAACTGGTATCTGGCAACATACGGATGAAGAGCGGAGACCGTGTTTTATCTGTGGTTGGCAGGAACCCGGATTTGTCGTGTTTTCCATGAATTTCACCGTTTTAGAACCGAGAACCTGTATCCTGTAATTGACTAGCAAACACGGCTAAAGAGTATCTACCGATATGCAATGTGATAAAAATTGGGCGGTATGAAAATGCAAAAATCTGATATGAACAAATACCCCCAAACTTATCATTTGCTCGTCCCGAGCAAAGCCAATTTATTCACAAAAAATTTCCTAACCTCACTTTCGCAGGGAACGCGATTGCACTGAGCAAGTGCAACAAGCCGTTAAACCTCTAGGTGTCCCTAGTAGGAGGAGTGTTGTCTCCTGAGGGTTTTCAGCGGATACTACCCACAAAATCCGGTCAAGTTGGTTTTGTAAAATAACTAAGATTCTAACCCTAAAGTTTTGTTTTTAGAAAATAACAATTCTATAATCCTAAGTCTAGACCATCGAACCTTTATTTTTCACACCTCGCTTCTTATTTAACTACAGATTTTATATGTCTTTACGTGCAGTGCAAATAGTGTCGTTAAGTTCCAGAAGGATCGATTAAAGTCATCATGTCGCACAATAAAGCCCAGATAACAATTTTAAAAGGATCACATAAGTTTTATAAAGAGTTAAGCATTTTTCAAGTTTCGTTTTCCAGTAAGGTTTCAACTTCAGAATTTCTATCTTCCTTAACAGGAAACTAAGTCGTATTCTTCACTCCACCTTTTTCTTGTTTTCATTTCATACACACCTCTGTGAACGTGCAATAGTCTTTATCACAGAATAAAACCTTCATATCTCCGCTAAATTTTTTTATAAAAGCCTGTCTTTTATCAAGATTATTCTCACACAAAGAACCGTTAGGAATTTTAACTCGGAGAGAACACTTACTTGACTTTGTTTTAAACTGGACTTTCTAGGCTTCTTAGCAAGCTTTGGGCCAATGCACCCAAACCAGTTGGTTTTAGGGCATTAGGTGTAGAAACACCCCAGCGGACTTAATTACTCAAGTTACCTAGGTCCAAAAACAAAAGACAGTTTGGCGTGAAAATCAGATGATTTAATACGAACGGAGATATAACCGGCAGTTCAATTATTTTTTTTGGATAAAAGACGTGTTTAGTGGGTTTTGGTGTGTAGTCATTCCAATCAAGTTTTGGATGGGTTATTTTTCAGACTTAGTTCCAATTAGGGCATCAATAACATTCCTTCATATTTGCTTTACTTCATAAACTATTCTTGACATTACTTATTTCAGAACAAACCTATTTGATCCTCAGAAAATCATTTATCTGTTTAAAAGTTTTTAAACATAAAAGACTTGTCATCTAATTCCCAAAAACTCACGACACGTGTAGTGTGATGTAAAGACGTATATTAGCTATAGTTAACTTCAAAGGAGAGTTATCTTTCAGGTTTTCAAAATCTAAACATAAGATTTAGTTATTCCTATCTTTTCAAACAAAAACCGTCGAAATGTTGAATCAGAGTTCTTCCACAAGCTAACTTGACAGAAAAGTTTTTATATTTTTTAGAAAATTTTCAGATTTTTATGGATTTTATGGATTTTAATATACAGATGCAAAATATACATATGAATGCGAAGGTAAGAAATGCGTACCGAGCGTACCCCCAAACTTAAACTGGACAGTGTCCTCACTGTTATTGCATGAAGAGATCATTTGAAGGGTCAAAATTGTCGGTTAGCGAAACACATTTTTTTTTTGTATTTGTTTTTAAAGAAAAGAAAAAGAAAAAGAATATACACAAATATATACAAAATGGTTTATACAGACCCCCAAACTTATTTGGAATAGTGTCCACTGTTCTTAGCTGGATAACCGAAGTTTGGAGGTAGGCAGAGGAAGATCATTCAGGGTAAACCGGCTCCTATAAGAACATGAGCTCCTCTGTTGGTTCGGCGCTAAGGTACGGTTTGCATCGGTGTCCGTTTACTTTGAAAAATGAACCGACAGTTGGATTCTCCAAATCCACAGCGCCCTGCGGATACACATTCCGCACAAAATACGGTCCTTTCCAGCGAGATCTGAGCTTTCCAGGATGGAAGTGAAGTCGGGTGTCGTAAAGCAGTACCTGCTGACCAGGTACGAAGGTTTTGCGCAAAAGGTGTTTATCGTGAAACATCTTCGTTCGATTCTTAACGACAACCGCGTTATCGTAAGCCTCATCCCTAAGCTCGCTTAGTTCGTTCAACTGCAACTTCCGATGGCTGCCCGCATCATCAAGAGACAGATTCAGCTCCTTTATCGCCCAAAACGAGCGATGCTCTATTTCGACACGTAGGTGGCAGGCTTTTCCGTACACAAGCCGATAGGGAGACATGCCAAGGTCGGTCTTATAAGCGGTTCGAAATGCCCAAAGGGCATCAGTGAGTTTCAGCGACCAATCCTTACGGTTCTTGGAAACCGTCTTCTCCAGTATCTGCTTGATTTGCCGATTTGAAACTTCGGCCTGCCCGCAGGTTTGGGGGTGGTAGGGCGTAGAGAGCTTATGATTAATGGAGTATTTCCGCATCAAGGCCTCGAAGGTTTTGTTGCAGAAATGACTTCCGTTGTCGCTAATGATCGCTCGGGGGTGCCCAAACCGGGAGAAAATGTTTTCTTTAAGGAATCTAACGACAACCTTGTTGTCGTTAGTCCGGCTGGGCACAGCCTCGACCCATTTAGAGACGTAATCAACAGCTAGAAGGATGTACAAGTTCCCGAAAGAGCTGGGAAACGGTCCCATGAAATCTATCCCCCAAATGTCGAAAATCTCCACAACCAAGATCGGTTGGAGCGGCATCTCGTTCCTCCGGGATATCCGGCCCATGTGTTGGCACCGGGAGCAAGTCTTGCAATAGTTATGAGCGTCTTTGAAGAGTTGTGGCCAGTAGAAACCACATTGCAAGATCTTTTCAGCTGTCTTTCTGGGCCCAAAATGCCCGCCACACGCTTGATCGTGGCAAAACGACAGCACACTCTTGAATTCCTCATCAGGGACACACCGACGAATAATCTGGTCGGGACAGTACTTAAACAAGTAGGGTTCGTCCCAGTAAAAGTGTTTTACTTGGGATAAGAAGCGAAGTCTGTCCTGACTTGACCATTCAGTCGGTAGTAATCCTGTGGCCAAATAGTTCACAATATCTGCGAACCAGGGTTCGCACGATACTGTCAAGAGCTGTTCATCCGGGAAAACGTCGTTGATTGGAATTGGAAGCGAAGGCGAAGAAGGAAGTCGTGAGAGATGGTCGGCAACTACGTTTTCACATCCTCGTTTGTCCTTAATGACAAGGTCAAACTCTTGAAGCAAGAGGATCCAACGTATTAACCGAGATTTTGCATCTTTCTTCGCAAAAAGATGGCGCAGAGCAGAATGGTCAGTGTAGACAATGACTGGAGAGCCGATGAGGTAGGGCCTGAACTTTTCTAAAGCAAATACAACAGCTAAGAATTCATTCTCAGTTGTTGTATAGTTGAGTTGGGCGTCGTTCAGGGTTCGGCTCGCGTAATAGATTACTTGCGGCATCTTGTTGATGTGTTGTCCAAGGACAGCACCAATGGCAAAGTCGGATGCATCGCACATAATCTCGAATGGGTGCGTCCAGTCAGGTGAAGAAAGAACGGGAGCAGAAGTGAGTGAGCGTTTTAGTGACTCGAAGGCAGTCACACAGCTCGAGTTGAAGTCGAATGGCGTGTCCTTGGCCAGCAAAAGAGTCAAGGGCCTAGCAATCTTGCTAAAGTCCTTGATGAACCGTCTATAGAAACCGGCATGGCCAAGGAAGGCTCGGATATCTCTGACGCATCGGGGAGGAGGCAGATTGGAAATGACCTCAATCTTTGCTTTGTCAACCTCTATGCCATTTTGCGAGATGATATGTCCTAAGACAATACCTTCGCGCACCATGAAGTGGCATTTCTCCCAGTTCAAAGTGAGATTCTTGTCCTTACATCGGGTAAGGACAGCGTCAAGATGCAGCAAACACTCGTTGAAGGAGTCGCCGAAGATGGAGAAGTCATCCATGAAAATCTCCAGAAATTTTTCCACCATGTCTGAGAAGATACCCATCATACACCGCTGGAAGGTAGCGGGCGCATTGCATAACCCAAAGGGCATGCGACGATATGCAAACGTGCAGAAAGGACAAGTGAATGTGGTCTTGTCCTGGTCTTTTTTGGCGATGGGGATTTGATTATAGCCGGAGTAGCCATCAAGAAAGCAGTAGTACTCGTGTCCGGCCAATCGTTCAGGCATCTGATCAATGAAAGGTAGCGGAAAGTGGTCTTTCCGTGTCGCGGCGTTGAGTTTTCTGTAATCAATGCACACTCGCCACCCAGTTTGGGTGCGAGTAGGGATTAACTCGTTCGCCTCGTTGGTTATGACCGTGATGCCCGACTTCTTAGGGACAACGTAGATAGGGCTGACCCACTGGCTATCAGAGATAGGGTAAATGATACCACTATCTAGACATTTTACGATCTCCTTCTTCACAGCCTCTTTCATGACTGGATTGAGACGTCTTTGTGGATCCCGGGCTGGTTATGCATCATCCATCAGATGAATGTGATGCTCAACGATTAGGGGACTAATCCCCTTGATGTCCGCCATGGACCAGCCAAAAGCTTGCCTGTTGCTGTGCAAGACCGCGAGAAGGGCTTTCTCTTGCTCGGGAGCTAGAGAAGCCGAGATGATGACAGGGAGGGTCTCGTTCTCACCTAGGTAAGCGTACTTAAGGTGAGACGGCAAAGGCTTGAGTTCGAGCGTTGGAGGTGAAACGATGGAAGGCAAGATTGGTGCAAAGGTCTCGAACTCAAAGGACTCCAGCAAAGGTTCAAAACGAGTGTAGGCAACCGAGTTGGATGGTTCAGGTAACTCATCCGGAAAGTCGAAGGATTCAAACTCGGGTTGTGCGCGGCTAAGATCGTTCGAGAACGTGAAACACTCGTAGTCGTTGTTGGGCGCAGAAACAGCAGCAGGTTCGAAGAGAAATGCACTAGTGGCGTCAAGATTATCGTGATCAAACAGAAACTCCTCGAATTCACACTCTTCTGGGGTGATCTCCTGGATCGAGCAGACGTCCAGTATATGAGCATTAGGTTCGGCGGGCTGATTCCCCAACCTAAAAATGTTGAGTTCAATCGTCATATTTCCAAAAGAGAGGTTCATCGAACCATTGCGACAATTGATCACAGCATTTGAGGTTGCGAGAAATGGGCGACCGAGTATCACCGGAATTTGATTCCGGGGGTTAGCTACAGGCTGTGTATCTAATACAATGAAGTCAACGGGGAATATAAAGTCCCCGACTTTTATTAACACATCCTCTAGCTCACCCCTAGGATGAGTGATTGATCGGTCGGCCATTTGGAGAGTGCAGTGCGTGGGTTTCAGCTCTCCGACGCCTAGTTGCTCGTATACTGAATACGGAAGCAAGTTAACACTGGCACCAAGATCTAATAGTGCGCGGTTGATATTCTTATCCCCAATGGTAATTGAAATCGTAGGACAGCCAGGGTCCTTCCGTTTTTGTGGTAAAGATTGGGTAAGAGCATCACTCACAGCACTAGCCAAGAAAACTTTCTTTGGTATCTGAGACTTCCTCTTTTTCGTGCACAAGTCCTTTAAGATTTTCGCGTAAGACGGGACTTGTTGGACAGCATCTAAAAGAGGAATGTTAATGTTAACTTGCTTAAATAACTCTAAAATCTTCTCCATTTGTGGATTTTGTTTGTTAGACCTCAACCGGTTTGGAAATGGAACATTTTGAAAATTGGTTGAGTCTAATGCTGGAGGAGGAGATTGTGGAGTTGGAACGGATCCCAGAATAGGTGTCTTCGTGGAGTGAGAAGTGGGTCCATTCAGAGCAGAAGAAGAGGAAGGGGAGCCTTGTGAAGAACGGAGAATAGGCTCAAAAGACGAAGAAGAAGAAGAAGACGAAGAAGAAGAAGAAGAAGAAGCGGCCGGGGTGTCATCGTTGATCCGTTTGCCAATGTTGTTTTGCAGCATCCTTCCCGATCTCAGTGTGGTCACGGCACTCACATTATGGTTCTGTTGTTCAAGAGCAACATGTGCATTATGTGGGTGACCGTGATTTGGGAGTGGTTGGGACGGGAGCTTCCCTTTTTCTCGCTCGCTTAAGGCCGCGTTCAGCTGTGCAATCTGGGCCTCGATGGTCTTGATGCTTTGCCCGTGTGCGGCAGTGTGTTGCACTAAGGACTGAATGGAAGACTGGATGTTGGCAGTGGATTAGGTCGATTGTTTAACGAACGCCTCCAGGCTTCGTTCGAGCGAGGAAACCTTATCGTTGTTTGACGGAACAAAGTTGTTTGGTGGAAAAGAATTGTTGGGTGCAAAGTTGTTCGTCTGATTCTGAAAAGGTTGGGGTTGGAAAGGCTGCTGATATTGATGTTGAGTTTGTTGTTGCGCTTGTTGTTGCGGTGGAGGGGCCCTTTGGAAATTGTTGCCCTGGAATTGATTCTGATTCTGATTCCAGGCGAAATTGGGGTGGTTCCTCCAACCGGGATTGTAGGTGGAAGAGTATGGATCATTCCTCGGTCTTTGCTGGAATGCAGCATTAACCTGATCCTGTCCTTGCGAGGGTGGATTGTAAGGACACTCTTCGGTCAAGTGAGAAGGATCGGAACAACAAGCGCAGATGGTACGAAGGGGGAGAACTGGGGCAGGAGCAGGAGCAGAGAATTTGCTTTCTATCGCTTCAAGCTTTCTTGTTATTGCAGCCATTTCAGCTTTCATCGCAATAGAAACATCAAGTTGATGAATTCCTACCCTAGACTGACCGGTAGAAGTGGAGGTAGAAGAAGAAGAAGTCGGTCTGGTGCTCTCCCATTGTAATGTTTGCTCCGCAAGGTCGTCAAAGAACTGCCACGCTTCCTCGTCAGATTTCGATAGGAAGTGGCCCTGACAGATGGTTTCCAACAACTGCTTCGTTGCTGGGTTCAGGCCCTCGTATAAGGTTTGGCAGAGCTGCCATTTCTCTATACCGTGGTGAGGACACTGAACAAGAAGGTCTTTGTACCGGTCAAAGCACTTCCAGAAGGGTTCAGAAGGAAGCTGAGAGAATTGGTTGATTTCATTTCGAATCCTTGCGGTCTTATGATTCGGATAGAATTTTTTTAGGAACGCTTTAACAAACTCGTCCCAGCTGGTGATTGAGTGGGAAGCGGTGCTATACAGCCATTTTTCAGCAAGATCGCATAGAGTGAACGGAATGACCCGTAGACGTATAGCATCGTCTGACAGCTGGGTGGTTTTCATCATGGCACAGACGTTTTGAAATTTGTTGATGAAGATATAGGCATCTTCAGATTCAAGCCCATGAAAACGTGGAAGCATGTTGATGAAGTGGGGCTTAATTTCAAAGTTGTCCCCATTGGCCGGAGGAAAAGAAAGGCAGGTGGGAAGTGCAGAACGGGTGGGGTAGAAACGATCCTGGAGCGCGATTCGCTGCGGCGCTACAACAGGCGGTGGTGGTGGGATATTGGTCTCCGTAGGAGGTGGAGCCAATCCAGGGGAACAGAATTCCGGTCAACGTCGGAGTTGGCCGGCAAAGGAAGGGGTGAAAGAGGAGTGGACGGAGTATCGACTTTGGAGTCGATCGCGTAGTCGGTTGCGACTAACGTAACGCGGACTAGACGGGCGCTAGTGTCCCGAGTCCAAGCGGACATACACTAAACGAGTTTAGTATGGTCAAAACGGAGAAGGTGAGGGTAAGAAAACGTCAAAGGAGAAAGGTGATGGGTGGTGGGTGAAAAAAATGGATTTGGCGACAAAGGGCAAGTTTTTATAAAAGTTTTTGATTTTTTTCTTTTTCTTTTTTGTTTTTAGAAAGAGATTTACAGAAATATGTACGGATATACGGCTTAAGCAATCATAAACAAGATATGCACAATCACACCTAGATCTAGGGTAACCTAGGTCTACTAGACCTGCTCCTGAACTTGATTGTCGAAGTTAAACAGTGTCGAGAAACGGGCTTAAAAATACACTGATCACGAGGCCAGGTAAGTGCAGAGATAAGGGGAGGTTTTCCAACGCTTTCGCGAAGTTCCTTAATTAAATAACCCTTTCTCTTTCGGCGGTTGCGCCTTTAACACTTTCCTAGACACCTCGTAAACAATATACCGTTAAGCGAGGTTCTAAACACGGTTTATCTTCTCCTAATGAGCGCGAAGTCTTTAGGGCTAAAGTCTAGTATTTTTTAATTTACAATGGACAATGCATATGCTTTTATGATTTTTGGGGTCCTGGGAAGGGTGATGAAATCCCCACCCAATCTGAATTGGTTTCAAGCCCCTTAAGTCCGTATTAAAGAATGCAAAGCGGTAACAAATCAACTGCAAACAATTTTTTTTATTTGCGGCGCAAAGAATCCTGCACAAGAACAGTTTATTGGAAGGGGGAGAAGAGTTTGCGCAAAGAAATCTGCAGAAAACACAATTTATTGGAGTCCAGAGGAGTGGGAAAAGAGCAAGGAACACTTACAGGGATTTTGAGATGCAGAGGGCACCAAATGGCCGCGGTTCTGCGGCCTAAGCTTCCTTATGCCGCGGATCCGCGGCAGGAACAGGGGATTGGGACTTCAGGTTTGGTGCAGGTGCTGTTCTGGGACTCCTCTTCTTGTCTGGATGTCCTGAAATTTTATTCACTCACTGTAACTGCTCCAGATTTTTCAGTAGACCGGATGCTTCGTTTTGTCCGTCGCGGTGTAGCCGCGAAATGTGGTCTATCTTCCCACGTCTTTGGCACTGTACTTGAACTCCGTATTATCCGACGTCTTTGGCGTCGATCTTGAACTTCGTATTTTCCTGCACACTTGCACAAAAGCTAATCAAAAAAAAAAACAACAAGATGGTTTTTTACAAAGTATATATATATTTTTTTGTTTTTTCGGTTATATTCACAAGTTAACCCGAAATTACACAAGGAAATAAACTACCGTCTCCCCAGCAACGGCGCCATTTGATTGTTAGTGATTCTGCGTGTTCAAGTTTTAGTTAAATACCGCAATCAAGACGGTTTCGCTTGTAGCTAGCCGGTTGAGTACAGGTCGTCCGCAGGGAGATGGGAATCTTTTTCTATGTGCTTTAACGAGTTAAGTCCAAGAGTTCAGATTTGTTTGTGATTATCTAAGTGTTAAATTGATATTTAAAGAGAGCTTGTTAGGGTTAGGATTAGGTTAGTTTGAGTTAGGAGTCTCCACATCTTTCGTTGCCCCTCTTAACATCGGTGTTACGGTAATCGGCAACAACGGGGATTAGCACGACTAGGAAGGACTTTGCGAGTATAAGCTAGGCTTTCCAACGCATAAGTTCTTCCTTTTGGTGCTTGTCCATCCGTTCTTGGCTCTTAGCCATAACCTCCGGTTAATTCAACCACAACCGGTCTCACTATGGAATCACCGCTATCATGTAGGATAGGGTGCCGTAAGGAGCGGATTGTGGTTCAATTAACGGGAGTCGAATTAAGCTGTTGGGCAAGGAAAGAGTGAGAGAGATTTCCTTCTCTCAAACTTCCCTTATCCTACCCTAACAAGTATGAAACTACTCACACATCATGATACGGAAAAATAAAACAAAACAAAAGAGGAAGATAGAAAGAAAGAGATTAGAAGATAACAACTAGCTATTTGCGACCTCACCTCGGCAAGGATCAAGCGTAAGCATCATGGTTGTGTTAAGGATAAAGAAAAAGAGAGAAGAAGAAACAACAAGAAATAACAACAACTAGTTAACAAATGAAAATTACAACAATTAACAAGATAATGAGATAAGCAAAATAATAAATGGTTCTTCTTTATTCATCATTCTTCACTCACAAGCTCACTACAAGTTTCAATGGAGAAGAGATGAGAAGAGGAAGAAGAAACAACACTAAACCTAGAAAAGAAAAATACAAGATTATGGACCCTTTCCTTCACAAAGTTCTGGGCTATTTATAGGCTGAGAAATGAAAACCTAGGGCAACCAACAGAACACAATTAAAAATACCAAAACACCCCTGGAAAAGTTTCATCTGCTGCCACCATACGGCCGCGGATCCGCGGCCTAATAGAGGAGTTGGGCCTAGGGCTTTTTGGTGGTACCCTGGTTTGATGTACCCTTCAATCTGGTATATGTGTTTTCTCATAATTTCTTCACGAATTTTCCAGAATTTCTGTTGAGGGAAAGGTGGACTTTTGTCAAGATTTTCTTGAGCTCCGCGTAGATTTCTTGGAACTTGTTGTTGCCATTGAGCCTTATGCATGAAGGTGACAATCGATTTGCCATTTTGTCTTCCTAAACTGGTATCTGGCAACATACAGATGAAGAGCGGAGACCGTGTTTTATCTGTGGTTGGCAGGAACCCGGATTTTGTCGTGTTTTCCATGAATTTCACCGTTTTAGAACCGAGAACCTGTATCCTGTAATTGACTAGCAAACACGGCTCAAGAGTATCTACCGATATGCAATGTGATAAAAATTGGGCGGTATGAAAATGCAAAAATCTGATATGAACACGATCATATACGTGAGAGTTGGGTAGTCTATAAGCACATCCTTAAAAGGTCCCTAGTCGTGGGACTTTCGAGACTGAGCATTGATACTCCATTAGTAGACTAGTGTATACAGTCGAGACCCCGACGAGGGGCGGTGGCCGGTCTCACAAGCCATTGGTGTCAGTTGGATCACCTAAGATGTATACAGGTGCTCATTGGGTTATGAGTACACCGGACATGACTCGCCGGGAACATGCTAGTTGGTATTATACCTGACGTCAGATAGCAGTTCCCTGGTAACATGTGTATAGGTTAGTTCATCGACCTGAGATCGTCATTTGTCTCGTGTGAGTTACAACTGTGCTTTGATTACTACCCTACCACGGCTCAAAGGAGTCGTGCAAACAGGTTTTAGTTGGGTACAGCCCCGAGCGACATGGAGGCAGTGAGTAGATCGGCAGGGGTTTCGTCTCTCCCGGTATTGGGGGTGAGATCGCGCTGTGTCTAGGAGAGCCATTACATGAAGTCCTTGGCCAAAGCAGGAGATTTACTGGTAGGTATTCCAGTAGTATCTTAGGGTGTTCTGAGCTACACTCCGACACGACTTGTACCTCTTTTGGGGTCTGACTTTTACTAACCCTCTAGGCCCGACATGCGATACTCATAGACGAACGGACCGGACTGTACGGATATTGTCACTGACAGGCTCAGTAGGGTGTCAGGATGAGTTCGCTCATCGACCTCCCTTTTGGTCAATACCTGGTAGCCCGTTACGTACGGCTAGTACCACTGACGTGCTAGTGGTAAAATCTACAGCCAAAGTATTGACAGTCTTTAGAGTCTCCCACAGAAAGTTTCTCAAGTTTCAGGCGAAACGTTGTAGAGGTCGTATGATATATGGCAGGGTTCGATCATATACGTGCAGTAGTGCACGGATCATGATCGGGCGGATCATACTAGTGGGCTTTGGTTTAAGCCGGATCCTAGTATTAGATTTGTTGGATTATTTTAGTCTCATCGCATTCGCATTCAGTCGGAATGAGGATGCAGGTATGTATATACAGGTGAAGGGTACTCTTGTGATCCGTCATGAGTTTACTTTAGTAGATGCCATTCTCTTTTTATTGTTGCAAACATTTGGATTAATGTTTGCATGTGGAAATAATGAGCACAAAATCATGATTAAGAGCATTAATTGTGACACATGCACAAGTGATGACTCATGGTCTCTTTCTTTGTGCATGTGTCACATTTTTGATGGGTTTGAGTGTTGAAATGAGAGGGAGAGAGAAAGAGGGCTGCCATATGATAGTTTGGTCTTGCATTTTTTCATTCCAACGCTCTCTCTCATTATATCACAAGAACACAAAAGAAAAAGAAAGGAAAAACTTCTTCTTCTTCCTCTTCTTTCTTTCTTGAGCTCATTATCTCCTCACTAATGGCATCCACTAAATCCTCAAGAGACAAAGTGATGACTTACATTCTCTATTTCACCTTGGACACGTCGGCTAGCGAACTTCGTGCCCGAGTTGCTTTGGATGAAGCGAAAGCCCGTAAAAAGACTTGAAGATGTGGTGCCCATTCCGACGAGGAGACCGGAGATCGGAAATGCCGCGAGGAGCAAGAGATGGTGGCTAAAGACCGAAGGACACGGATCGATCGGTATAGCTTTTCTAACCCTTCTGTAGTTAGCTAGTTGTAGGTTAATGGTTCGATCCGGGATTAAAGTCTGCGATAGCGCCGGTTTCAAGTTTAGAAAAAGTTTTCGTTTCCGTATTTTGGCCATGGACAGACGGCCGGGGCGCTACCGTAGACTTACATGGTATCAGAGACACGCCATTAACCTTTACTAGCTTACTCTAACGTATTTAGAATTTCGATCGAACGAAATTTTCCAAAACTGCATTTCCAATTCTGAAGTTTCTGTCGAATTTTTTTTATCGTCAAAAAATTATTTTGAGTATTGCAGAAAATCAGGCAGGCTTTTTTAAGAACACTGTTGAAATTTGGTACACTGATCTAACTGTAGCGCCGCGGAACCGCGGCATTACCCTTGTTTTGGCCACGGTTCAGCCGCACCACTGTAGCATCAGTCCACCATTTTTCCTACAGTGGTCTCTGACTTGGAAATGGGGTTTCTGGTATTTTTTGTTTGGGCCCAGATTTGTTTGAGTACTGGGAATTGTGCTTGGGGCCCATTTCGGGGAAATTTTGTCGATCAAAAATTTTAAATATGTTAGTTCACAGTATTTACATTATATCTGCGACCGTGAATGTCATTTGATCGGTAAATCTTGTCTAATTGCTATAGCCCTTTTAGACGGATTTGCGAACGTGTCATTCACGTTGATGTTCTGTGTTGTGCTGTGCTGTTACGAATTTGTCGTGGCGGATAGCCTGAATGCAATGGTAGTACAGTTTGGTTATATTTGTACATTTGATATTCCGGGGCGAGCATCCGACATGTGGACCGCCGTCACTGCCTGTTTGTATATTATCCTTTTGGGGCACGACTGGGCTGAGGTCGATGTACCCGTTGTATATATTTTACTTTCTGTACTACGATTACCCCACGGTGGGGTGCACGGGTAGCCGGGTTCTAGAGGGCAACGGGCCCGCATCTCATGGCTTTGAGACGGAAGGGGCTTCACTCTAGAATTGGCGGGCTATTCACCGCACTTGTAGGGGGTACAGGTTGACCCAAGGAGGGGTGATCAAGTTACCGGATTCCGTGAAGTGCTGGGTGGTCCATTCACGTTGTTGAAGGGGGCTGCCTCGCTTCAGGTTTTGGCGGGTAACTTGCCGCGCCCGTACGGGTCTAGGATTTCATTGCACAGGCTATCCACACGACCAGGGGAACGTCAGGTTTCAGTAGCGGCTCTATGAAACCCGGGGATCCCAGATTATCTGTATTGTTCTGTGATGCTTATTACATTTCTGTGATATTGCATTTTATCACGCCATGAGCGAATATTATATATTGATATATATACTAGTAGATGTTGTATATGTTTTACACCCGCGCTAGTCCAGTCCCCGCTCTGTCGTTAGTTAAGTAACCTAACGGGTGATGACAGGACCCAGTGGCGAATGCGGATGGCATACACGTACATCATATTTTCGTTCTTTTGTGGTGTGATTAATTGATGGGATTGCATTGATTTGGATCAATGCAAGCTAAACAAACCTATTCTGATGTTTTTGGAACATTTTTCAAAAAGCTGTTATTGCAAGGACGTTCTCTTTTGTATTGCACAGTGATATTCAGTTATGAATATCCAGCACCTCAGTCGACGAGGCAAGGGCCGAGATCCCTTCACCGGGAGTGACCCCTTGGACAGAAATTTGCGTCAGGGTAATAACTTCACTATAGTCGATTACGTTTTGCTTTGCATCGTGGTATTCAATTGGAATATCCTGCACCTCATTCTACGGGGAAAGAGCCGAGATCCCTTCATCGGGAATGAGCTCTTTAGCAAAGGTTTTCGCCACTATATTTTTTATAAAAGGCTATCCGGTTCCTTCAACGATATCAAGTTCATTACGTTAAAGGCTTTTCGCCAAAAACCATTCGTAGCCCTCCGTCATTTCAGAAGGGTAGCACTTAGTATTCATGCTATGTATGTTAACCTTCGTCAAGGCATAGTGTATGGTAGCTATTTGTTACTTTTCTGCTGCATAGATAGATGCGTTGGTTTGGGATAGTCGTACTACTATTTTGGCCTTCGTCAAGGGTATGTACAGGTGGGTTCAAACTAACCTGGATAATGATGGGTAGAACTTGACATGTGACTTATGATATGTTGGCCTTCGTCAAGGTCATAAGAGCATGGGGTAAAAATCACATCGGGAGTTTCTAAAGAAACTGAAACTTGCCAGATATGTGCATACCATCTGGAGTGTGATAACGTGAGTGGATTCCGTCATATTATCATGTGATAATAGTTGGATCCCGATTCCCACTGATGAGTTGGTTTACTCCTCGGGTGATCCCGACTAATTCTTCTTTCAGGTTTGGAGGAGAATTTGACGATACAGTGGGAGATATCCTGATTAGATAAATTGATAACCATTCTGATCTAGGTTAGAGTGCACGCAGAGTGTTTCTTTTCTCTCTCTTTTTGGCAGCGACCATGAACCGACCCTTGACTATGACTCAGTGACCAAGTTAACCGAACCTTCTTAAAACACTGGCTTTTGGATTGTCTGAGTTGCATACCTCATTGCCACTCCTACTTTTACCCTTTTCTCCAGAACACCCCGTATTACTACGAACATCCACTTCCATTGGATAAAACCATCATATGGTTATATACGAACTCGAAGGAACTTGTTCCAGATTCGAGGATGGTTTCCAGTTCTGGAGAAAATGAATATGACTATTCAGTTGTCTTTTCCTTTTACCTTCTCTTAGGTTGCGAGTGCTCCTTGGATTAGGACAATACACCTATTACGCTTATTGGATAGTCTTCTTCCAAATCATAGGCAGGTGCCGAACGGTGGGGAATGAAGAAAACTAATTAGCCCAACGATGGTGTACAGAAGGTAATAAGTTAAGACAAATAAAGGGATTAGTAAGAGGGCAAAGTAAATTGCGACTGCTATTTACGACCAAGCCAAGTATTTCTTCGCCAATCCTACATCACCTTTGTATTTCTCCAGAACACTCCGTATCACTATGAAGATCCACAGTTATTTGGATACTCTATCGTATGGTTATATACGAACTCGAAGGAACTTGTTCCAGTTCGGGGATGGATTCTGGTTCAGGAGAAATAGGAATAAGGTTTATTCAGTTGTCTTTTATCTTCACATTCTCTCAGGTTACGAGTACTCCTAGGATTAGGAGAGTACACCCATTATGCTTATTGGATAGTCTTCTTCCAAACCATAGGCTGGTGCCGAACGGTAAGGAAGGAAGAAAACCATTTAGCCTAAGAGGGTGTACAGAAGGTAATGACTAAAGACATATAAAGGGATTTGGAGAGATGGCAAAGAAATATACGGTTACAGTTGTGAATCTGATAATGGAAGAGGCATTACTAAGAATACCCGGATACCCCTTCGAAACATTTACATGTTTCAGTTTCACCGTGTATAGTTAAAAGAAAACTGATTTCCCAATTAGCCCTTACTCCAGGGTATGTATTTACCAGGTTTGATTCTCACATTTGTATGGTTTTACAGATGATGAGTGGGAGCAAGTTATTGGGAATTGGGTGATCATACTCATTATATCGGGATTCGTTGTAATTGGTGATATTTGAGGAAATCACCTGGGTAGTTTGCCGGATGGCAAATATTTGGTTTTGATTATCCGTTGTTATGCACCAATTTCAAATTGATATATCTGTACATTTATTTTTATAAAATGAGATATAACTTTTTGAAATTATGTCTATGACATTTACCTATATCAGTGGATGATTAGGTAAGGAGCATTAAACAGCGGTGTAATTCTTCTTAACCATAAGCACAGTTTTCAACCTACGACACACGTGGAATGAGCTATTAGACTCAGGGGACTTATACAGAGTATTGTATGTTGTCCAGTGTCTATGAGGATCGAGGGGTTGGTACTCGTACTATGTTCTGTTTACTTGTGACTTCTCTAGTTCTTAGACATATATTTCGTAGAAATGCAAGGTCTAAGTTTTGAGAAGTTATAGGTATAAGAATAAAGTAGAGAACCAAGTGTTGCAAGTATCAGGATTCTTCAAGGTGATCGAAGATGTAGATATTTGTGTATGGTATTTAGTTGATAGTAATGATTAAGAGAACTTGCTTCTCTTTCAGGTTACTCATAATTGGAAGCACTCCTAAATTGAGTAATGCTGATCGGCCTCTTTCCATTTAGTTGACATGCACTGGAGACAGCTGCATGATTTGAATCTAGTTCCAATTAAATCAGTGCCTCTGTTTCTATATTGGATATAGAATAGTTCATATCTTAACAATGTTAAGGTACGTGGAGTTGTCCGGCTTATGCTCAAAACCAGACTCTGGATAACTCAAGGCACGTTTCTGTAATGGCTGTTTGTGGGTTGACCCGGGCTATGACGAGGGTTGATTTTCTACCATCTGAAAGATCAATAGTGATATTGTTCTTGACTCGCCATAGTTTTAATAAAAATGGATTTTTTCAGAAAATAGTAGTGGGAGTATGGTAGAACTGGAAGTGATTCCAGAATCGCAAACGATTACTGAAAATTTAATAGGAGCTAAAGATTCAATCTGGATTGACATTCTATTGGCCACTCTGCAGATATGGTGGGTAACCTCAGGCACTCGAGAGGTACTTCGGTATGCTCAAGGACGGTGACAGGGAGGTTCTTGTTTACCCAGACTTGCCATTGTTGTTGTTCCAGACTGTGAAACCCGGCAGGAGAATGCGTATAGCGTCGTTCTAAACTAGCTTTAGAAGTGTACATGTATATGACTCTGCCAGAGGGTTGTCGTAGTCAGTGGGAGCAGCGGAAGCAATAATGGACAAGTAGCTTATGTCTATCTATAGACTAAAGCAGATATAGCGGAGATAGATCATCTATTTCTGATGTGACAGTCATAGCTTTGACTTCATCAGAATAGGGGATGGATCTGTTAAGAAGGTAGTAGGGTGTGGTGTCCTGGTATTTGGATGGCATACACAGAGTAGGAAATGAAATTCCTATATTACGATCGGTTATACTTTGGTTGTCACACAGTGGTTTCTCCACATAGGATATGGATATTATATCAGATATTCTGGTTACTAGATCTATGGTTTTAGATCTAGATTTGGGTAGTTTCCCAATCTGGGTACTTAGACAGCATTCTAAAGGTGTTTTAAAATGGACGACTCCTGGCACGGTAGTGTACCTGCAGGTGATGGAGTCACCCTCTCTAAAGGTGTCTTACAGAATAAAGGGGAGAGGGATGTGCATGATTGGCAGATCACTTGCTTAGGCAATTGAGTCAATCATGAGATGTCAAGTACCACACCAGATGTTGTTTTTGCACTAGATGCAATAAGTTGATATTAATCCTATTCTGGAAAAACGTTCGGAAGCAGTTTTAGAACATAAGTGGATGTTCTAGGGATATGATAACAACAGCCTCTTTTAGGAGACGGTTATCATTCCAGGCTTCGAAGGTAACCTGGATGACAGAGTGGCTGTCAGAGTTATAGTTTTCCCTCTGATGAGGGGTAGTATTTTGGATAGGTGGTCCAAGCGGATACTGAGAGAGGCATGGCGCAGGATACTGATTAAATTCAGTTAACGATACAGTCTAAGAAGTTTGGATTTGGAGTTCATTTATGAACTAGGTCCCATCAGATATCCAGACATATTCTAAGATAGGTATTGCTCATTTCTGGAGATGGCTTTCTCTGCGAACTTGAAATAAAGAGAGACATAGAAAGAAACATCATGGCGGATCCACTCACTGAGGCTATTCCTCGAACGCAATAGTTTCGCAAATGGGCTTTGTGAGACTGATTAGTAGAGGAGTTGGGTGTTCGATATCACACGGATTGTGAGTATACGACATCGCAATAATTAGCCTTGAGTGAAAGTAGAAGATTGTTGGATATAGTGCCCTCAGAGTCAATTATTGGATCACAGGCACATGGTTGCAATGATTGAGGGAGGACCTATACCGGTAGGACAGTTTTACTCAAGATGATAGTATGCTATCTGGTTTATCTTTATCATCGTGTACAGTTTTAGGTGACATTACAGGTCACTATTACACATTGATAGAGCCCTTAGGATTCTTGCTTGACTACCAGCAGTATGATGGTGATCATATATGTGAAAGTTGGGTGGTCTATAAGCACCCCCTTAAAAGGTCCTCAGTCCTAGGAGTTTCGAGACTGGGCATCGATACTCCATTAGTAGACTAGTGTATACAGTCGAGACCCTGATGAGGGGCGGTGGCCGGTCTCATAAGCCATTGGTGTCAGTTGGATCACCTAAGATGTATACAGGTGCTCATTGGGTTATGAGTACACCGGACAGGACTCGCCGGGAACATGCTAGTTGGTATTATACCTGACGTCAGATAGCAGTTCCCTGGTGACATGTGTACAGGTTAGTTCATCGACCTGAGATCGTCATTTGTCTCGTGTGAGTTCCCACTGTGCTTTGATTACTATCCTACCACGGCTCAAAGGAGTCGTGGAAACATATTTGAGTTGGGTACAGTCCCGAGCCACATGGAGGCAGTGAGTGGATCGGCAGGGGTTTCGTCTCTCCCGGTATTGGGGGTGAGATTGCGCTGTGTCTAGGAGAGCCATTACATGAAGTCCTTGGCTAAGGCAGGAGATTTACTGGTAGGTATTCCAGTAGTATCTCAGGGTGTTCTGAGCTACACTTCGACACGACTTGTACCGCTTTTGGGGGTCTGACTTTTAGCAACCCCCTAGGCCCGACATGCGATGCTCATAGACGAACGGACCGGACTGTACGGATATTGCCACTGACAGGCTCAGTAGGGTGTCAGGATGAGTTCGCTCATCGACCTCCCTTTTGGTCAATACCTGGTAGCCCGTTACGTACGGCTAGTACCACTGACGTGCTAGTGGTTAAATCCACAACCAAAATATTGACGAGTCTTTAGAGTCCCCCACAGACAGTTTCTCAAGTTTCGGGCGAAACGTTGTGGAGGCCGTATGATATATGGCAGGGTTCGATCATATACGTGCAGTAGTGCACGGATCATGATCGGGCGGATCATACTAGTGGGCTTTGGTTTAAGCCGGATCCTAGTATTAGATTTGTTGGATTACTTTAGTCTCCTCGCATTCGCATTCAGTCGGAATGCGGATGCAGGTATGTATATACTGGTGAGGGGTACTCGTGTGATCCGTCACGAGTTTACTTTAGTAGATACCATTCTCTTTTTATTGTTGCAAACATTTGGATTAATGTTTGCATGTGGAAATAATGAGCACAAAATCATGATTAAGAGCATTAATTGTGACACATGCACAAGTGATGACTCATGGTCTCTTTCTTTGTGCATGTGTCACATTTTTGATGGGTTTGAGTGTTGAAATGAGAGGGAGAAAGAAAAAGGGATGCCATATGATAGTTTGGTCTTGCATTTTTTCATTCCAACACTCTCTCTCATTTTATCACAAGAACACAAAAGAAAAAGAAAGGAAAAACTTCTTCTTCTTCCTCTTCTTTCTTTCTTGAGCTCATTATCTCCTTACTAATGGCATCCACTAAATCCTCAAGAGACAAAGTGATGACACACATTCTCTACTTCACCTTGGACACGTCGGCTAGCGAACTTCGTGCCCGAGTTACTTCGGATGAAGCGGGAGCCCGTAAAAAGACTCGAAGATGTGGTGCCCATTCCGACGAGGAGACCGGAGATCGGAGATGCCGCGAGGAGCAAGAGATGGTGGCTAAAGACCGAAGGACACGGATCGATCGGTATAGCTTTTCTAACCCTTCTCTAGTTATCTAGTTGTAGGTTAATGGTTCGATCCGGGATTAAAGTCTGTGATAGTGCCGGTTTCAAGTTTAGAAAAAGTTTTCGTTTTCGCATTTTGGCCTCGGACAGATGGCCAGGGCACTACCGTAGACTTACACAGAGAACGCCATTCAGCACCGGTTCCCAAGTCTGATAAAGGTGTTGAACATGTATGAGAGCCTCTTCCTTGAATCCGGAGGCCGAGGGGTCAGCTTTGCGGACTTCATTGCCCGTTTTCTTCATCCGGAAATTTTGTCGCGACAAGGCGAAAAGTTTGCTAAACTTGATGATCCCTTCGGCTTTGGCTTGAATCGTCGACCGATACTGGAAGCTGATCAAAAGGGTTTCTTTCTTCCTGACGTCGCGATTGTCCCTCTGTCAGAAATCATCGCTCCGGGCATTGATGAGGAAGCGTTCTTTCTCAGGTTCCTCTGTTTATGGTTAAGCTGGTTCGCGCTTCCTGTGCATCCTCGTTACATGAGGCCTTCTGTCTTCTACCCTGCGCATCCCATGGTTGCCGGAATACAAGTGGCCATCGGGATCGCCGGGTTAGCCCACCTATATCATGGTCTCAGTTTAGCAGCGGATACCACTGAACCAAGGGTGCATCCTGCCAACTTCCCAATGCATTACTTCACTTTATGGATGGAGCTGTACGTGCTTAGAGTCTTTGTCATCCACAAAAGACCTTCGTTTTACGACAGATGCAAGTTCCCTCGGATAATGCGGCTGGTTGACGCCTCCATCGTGAGTTCGTCACCGCGGGAAGCTAGGGGGTTGCTCTTTCGTCCACGCACGGTTGGAGATGGTATGTCTTTCACAGACAAAGTCTTGACCATCGGCCAGGAAACTTCAAAAGCGGTGCTATCATTGCGAGACATCTTTAAAGACGGGGCCTCTGTGTTGAAAGCCTGGGAGATTCTTCATTTTTACTCTATCAGGCCGGGCTTTCTTGTATTCAGGCAAAATGATGCGGCGCTATTCATGAGATACAACCACATCGTTTTGCCCAACAGCTGACTTACAATCAGGGCGTCCCACTTGAGACTTTCCTGGCAGAACCGGTTGCTACTGAAGAGGGAATGCGGAGCGCGCTGCATCATTTCATGCGCTTGAACACAGGGTCTCACTTCTTTATCAGCGAGCCGAGTTGTGTCCCGAAGGCCCTTAATGTACACGTGGCCTGGTACCAACATTCGATGGGCGCCGTTATTAGGGAGGAGAAGCGACTGCTACTCGACCGCAAGGGTGCACCCCCTGCTGGTGATCGAAATGTCCCTTTGAAGCGACGGACCATTGTCCTCCCTCCGCTAAGAGAAGCTGCCATGATTGAAGTCTCGCACGACAGGCCTGAGCTACCGGTGCCCCGTGCTCCCGTAGAGACGGTGAATGTACTACCGGTGCCCCGTGCTCCCATGGAGACGGTGAATGTAGCTTCCCCTGAGTCTGGCGTGGGTTCAGACATCGGGACTCGTCGTCCCTAGGTGCCCACCAAGCGTAAGCTGGTGTTAGCGGCAACCGGAGCTCGCTCGCAGAAGAGGAAGAAGAAGTCGCTCTTCTCTGCCGACATCGTATTTGGTCATGAGCCTCATGCTCCTTATAGTGAGGGCTTGGGCGAATATGGGACCAACGAAGGTCTATTCATAGCGCCGGACAATACTGATCTCGAGGCCGCCATTGCAGCTTCTGTGCGATCAGCAAGCCACAAAGCGGGAATGGGCATCCTCGTGCAATCAGGTAAATATAAGCCGTAACTTTAGTCATTGCATTATATTTTTGTAATCATGTTTTGACTGACACTTTTCCTTCTTTAACAGGCATTTCCACCAAAGAAGCTCTCGCAGCTTCTCTCAAGACTTTCGAGGAGGAGGAGAGGGTTCGAGCATCGCTGGGCATTGGTATATTTCGGCTCACCGTGTCCTTATTCTCCTTTCTTATGGACAATCTGACCCCTTCTTTATCTTATCACAGGGACTACAATGCCAATCCCGCAAGGTGATGCGGAGATGCTTCCCGGGCCAGCCATCGAAGTCCCGGCCTCCTCAGCACTGCCGAAAGAGGCCTTACTCAAACGACCGATGACGGATGCCATAATGGCTCCAGAGGTAACCCGTGGTGCGGACGATGACTTCCTATTAATGGAGGCTTCTAGAAGATCCGCTCTTACAGCCCGAGCGGAAAGGAAGCATAGAATGCACGCGGCAAGGGAGCGTAGTGCTGCCTTGGCCGCGGGTGCAGGTTCGAGCACCGCTACCCCTGCCCCTACTCCTTCAGAGGATGCTCCGGCTGCCTTGTCCACCGCCCACAGACAAGCAGCACGTGCATCTCGGGAAGCAATCGGAAGACCAACTCAAGGTAACGTGACATTGGGTTCTTTTGTCAAAGTTCTAACTTTCCGGTTCTCATTTATCCTATCTCGCAGGGCCGAGTCTTGCCGAAGAAGTGGCGGCAACCTCCGAGCCTGGGATAGCGGTAGAGGAGATAGCCACGATCGCCGAACCCGAGGCAGCGGTAGGCGAGATGGCTACAATCGCCGAGCTCGAGGTAGCGGTGGGTGAGATGGCGGCAACCACTGAGCTTGAAGTAGCCACCCTTTCTCATGAGTCTGGAACTGCTCCAATCATCGCTCTTTCCCCTTGCGGCTCCATGCCGTTGCCGGGCGCTGCGAGTATCACGACGATTCTCGTGGAGTCGGGGGATGAAGCCACGGGCGGCGAAACCATTCCGATGGAGGAGAGTGAAGCAGTCGTTGTATTAAGTGACGCCCTTGTCGCGGTTCCGACCGGTGACTCACCAGGTAGATCTTGGGTCATTGCTTTTCTTTTTAATCCGTAATCCCTTTCAATCTCTCCTGACAGTATTTCTCTCGTTTCTAATGCAGGCGTGGCGAGCGTTGAGGTTGTGCCACCTGAGGAAGCATCGCCAGTTGTTGCTTTGACGGTGGTTGCCCCTCCGTCTTCTCTTATATCTTCTCAAATGCTGGAAGGTATGTGTTTGTGATGAATTTGAATTGGGGACAGCATCTTTCGTGTACTGACTATGTATCATCGTGATCTCACAGGAGTTATTTTTGATCATTTGTATCAGGTGCTGAACCTGCACTTCTCTTTCCCGTCGGAGATTAGTCCACCCGCTGGTGTCGGTGAGTATCTTTCCTAACCGACGTCCTTTCTTTTCTTTAACGGGCAGTCACGTTATTGCTAATTCTTCTTTGCATTGTTCGTAGCCTTAAAAATTGAAGGAGGGGTCAAGGGTATCGCTGCGCCACCGGAACTCCCAGCTTTGCCCCCTGTTGCAGCCAGTATAATAGACTCTTTTGTTCATATATATATTTTTTATTTCTTAAGCCGACATCTGATTGTGATTTGTTTTGTAGCGGTCACATCGACCCCAGCCCCATTCGAGTCTCGCGTTATAATGCCGGCAGGGCCCTTTTCCAGACGTCCATCCTCAAAGGATGCTGTGACAGTCTGCGTATGTTGAGCGATTATATTGAAGAGCTTGACGCGGAGGCCCCTACGTTTGCTGTAGATTTTGCAGCCGAAATTAATCCAATGCTGGTGACGCTTGTGAACTTCCATAATGAAGGCGTCGTTGAGTCTTATGTTAACCACTGCAGGAAGATTGAGGCCTGCCTGCTTGAGCTTGAGCTTATGCATCCCGCCCCTGAGATTCAGGCTTTGAACTCCCAGCGGACCGCATGGGTCAAGCAGAGTGTGTCCTTCCTCCGCCATTTCGAACAAGAAGCGACCTTGAGGTGGAAGGAACGCGAGGAGGCTTCGGGTGAATCTGCCCGGCTGCGCGCCCAAGTTAAAGTGAACGCCACGCAACTTAGAGCTGTTTTTGACACCTTGCAGCAATGTATCTCGGACAGGCTTGTATTGAGGCGGAAGCTCGACTCTATCGAGCGGGTTACGAAGAGTCGCGAAGCTGCCCAACGGGAAATCGATGAGAAGATTTCATCATGCTTGCAGCAAAGGGCTCGAATTGAAGCGGAGCTGGCCGCGGCGGCTGATCATGAGAAGGCGCTGAAAGGAGTGTGAGAGCAGCTTGCGGACTTGTTGACAACGCTTCATTCTCAGTAGCTGTTTTGCTTGTAATCTTTGAATAACATGTATCCATTTTTTATTCTTTCATACGATTCAACTTGTACTACACTGAATTCATGAATAAAAGATACATATATATATATATATATATATTTTGTTCTATTACTGCTTTCTTCTCTTTTCTTTGTTACCGGCTTGTTAACTTAGTAAGCGTAGCCTGTAAATGATAGAGAGCATTCTGTTTTGAATTCTTTGAGAGGTAGTGATGGCTTTGGAAGCAGGTTCAGATCTGCTACCTAAGACTTTTCAACTTCATGAGCCGTGAGGGTCCCATAAAGACTTTTCTCCCTACGAGTCGAGAGGATCTCATAGGTGTATTTTCTCCTTAGGAACCGTGAGGATTCCTAAGCGCGTTTTCCCTTATAAGTCGGAAGGATCTTATAAGAGAGTTTCTTCCTTATGAGTCGAGAGGACCCGTAAGTGTTTAATGAGATTGACATTATCCATATTTCACGGCGTCAGAAGTTACTCCGGGCGTTTTCCACAGGGTCAAAGTTAACTTTGGCTGTGTTCCACGGAGTCGTTGGATGACGTATTTCCGCACGGGGTCATGTGGATGACGTGTTTCCGCGACGGGGTCATGTGGATGACGTATTTCCACGACGAGGTCATGTGGATGACGTATTTCCGAGACGGGGTCATTTGGATGACGTATTTCCGAGACGGGGTCATGTGGATGACGTATTTCTGAGACGGGGTCATTTGGATGACGTATTTTCGAGATGGGGTCATTTGGATGACGTATTTCCGCGACGGGGTCATTTGGATGACGTATTTCCGCGACGGGGTCATGTAGATACGTATTTCCAAGACGGGGTCATGTGGATGACGTATTTCTGAGACGGGGTCATTTGGATGACGTATTTCCGCGACGGGGTCATGTAGATGACGTATTTCCGAGACGGGGTCATGTGGATGACGTTGCGTCTGTTGTAATGAGACGAATATCGAAGTGGTCTCCAGGTTGTCTGTGAACCATCGTGATTTGGAGTAGAGGCTTTGCCATAGCTCTAGGGTTGATTGCAGCGTCTGAATCCTGCTGGAATAGGGAGGAACGCTGTTAATGATCTCTAGGCTATCCCTGAACCGTCGAGATTTGGCTTCGTTTTCTAATGGAGCCTGGGGAGGGAAGGTGTGATTTCTTCTTTGTTTGTGTCCCTGGATTATATACAGGGATTGATGTGATATCACCTGTAGGGCATAAATTTCATTTTTATTTAATTCTTTCCGCGATGCTCTATCATTTCATCTTTTATATCGCGAAGGTCGCGATTGCCCAATCATTTCGGCTATTTTTCGCGGTGCCCGATCATTTCGGCTATTTATTTTATTTTTACTCGTTGCTTTTTATTACGAGTTGCCCAATCATTTCGGCTATTTTGCGTGCATACATTTTTACTTGCTAACTTTGTTGCAAGTTGCCCCATCATTTCGGCTATTTCATATGCATGTGTGACTCGCTAGCTTCTTTGCTTCAAGTTTGGAGTTAGACACCAATTTCGGCATCAGCACCGCTACAACTGGAATATTGCCAGGAGAGAATCATCATTTGCCTCTATCGATGTCGAACAAAGGTGTCTTAGCGAACAGGGTTAGGATCCTATCGACTAAGGCTTTTGACTTCATGAGCCGTAAGGGTCTCATGAAGGTATTTCTCCCCGCGAGTCGTGAGGATCTCGTAGGTGCATTTTTTCCTTAGGAATCGTGAGGACTCCTAAGTGTATGGCTTCTCGTACGTCATAAAGATCTTATAAGAGTATTTTCTCCTTCTAAGTCGAGAAGACTTACAAGGGCTGTTTACCGTGTAGACATATCCCTAGTCACGGATGGGACTTTGTTAGGGAAATGTTTATTCGCGCCTGTGGATTGTATACAAGGGTCAATATTGAACCACTTGTAGGGCAGCATTGGAGGTTGTGGCGGCTGCTTAAGAATAGGTTCAGATCCCTGTAGTTTAAGACTTTCAAATCTTATGAGCCGTGAGGGTCTCATAAGAGGGTTCTCCTTACGAGTCGTGAGGATCTCGTAAGTGTAATTTCTCCTTAGGGGTCGTGGGGATCCCTAAGTGTGTTGCTCCCTTATGAGTCGTAAGGATCTCACGCAGGTGGTTTCTCCTCACATGGTCGAGAGGACCTTGCAAGTGTCTTTTAACGAGATTGCGCCCTTTCGGGTTTTCACAAAACTCGCCGGTAGCCATGCTGTTTTTACTCACGGAGCCCTTTCGGGTTTTCATCCGTGCCCATTTCACTTATGGACATACCGTTTTTCTTTTTCTTTCTTCTTCTTTTTTATTCTTTTATTCTTCTCTTTTTTTTTTATCAGCATTGGGATGTTGCAACCCACAGCAGTTTATCGACGTCTCGGTCAATAGCTAGTTTTAGGATATAGTGGTCCATTGTTAGTTTTAAGGACATTTCAGTCCGTTGTTAGTTTATAGACATTTCGGTCCGTTGCTAGTTTAAGGACGTTTCGGTCCGCTGTCAGTTTAAGGACGTTTCGGTCCGTTGTCAGTTTAAGGACGTTTCGGTCCGTTAGCCGGCTACTACTTATAGAGTTTGGGCTTAGGAAGATAGCGAGCGGACATAGTCGTCGTCATCTATCATTGAGCTAGGCCGTGACTCGTCAGGAATAGTACTTTTTTAGGAAGCGACCATTTATTGGCCTGAAGGGCCTTTCGCCATGCATGTCTATGGGTAGATAGGCCCCACCCTGGTAGACCTTGTCTATGATATACGGGCCTTCATAGTTCGGCTCGAATTTTCCCCGTTTGGCACGATTGGGGATCATAGGTCTTTTGACCACGAGCATGAGTTCGCCTTGGCGGAACGTCCTCGGCCTAGTCAATCTCTCATATGAACGTGTCGTCTTTGCTTTATAAGCCTCCAGATTTTGTTGCGCTATGAGCCGAGTTTCATCAAGGGCATCGAGCTCCTCAAGCCGAAGGTAGGCATTCTCTTCGTCCGTTAGCTCGTAATGTGTAGGGTCCCGGCAGCGCCCCGGCCGTTGAAACGCGACCAAAATGCGGAACAAAAACTTTCTAAACCGGCGCTACCGCGACCCGATTTCCGGATCGACCTTAAACCCTAGACTAGCAAATTAAACTAAGAGTTAGAATTGTTACACCCAGATGATCCAAGTCCTTCGGTCTTCATTCCAAGCTCCTAGCGGCTCGTTGATGTGGCTTGGTTGCTGGTCTTCCTCCATCTCTGATGATCTACCTGAGGGAAACGGCGCAAGCTCCAGCTTCGTCGAACGAAGCAACCGACGCTCCGAGGTCGCTAGCAACGGAGAGTGGGGGTGTAGGATGTGTCACTATATTTTTCTCTCAACTCAAAACTCAAAAGAGCAATGGAAGAAGAAGATGAAAGAGATGAAAAACAAAGTGGCATGAGCAAATATTTGCTAAGTTTTTTTTTTGTGTGAAAAGAGAGTGGGCTTATGTGAACCAACTAATGAAATGAATCCCATGCCCACACTAATGTGGCCGCCCCCTCTCCCTCAATCACAAAAAAAATATCATTTCCTTTTTAAAACTTAAACAATTAAATTAATAAACAAATGAGGACCATACTTTGCACCATGCCTAAAACCCGTGCTTATGCCACATCATCCTTTCCACCTCATCTATAAAACAAATGATTTTCCAAAAAAGGAAAATCATATAAATAAGATGGAATCATTTTCTAGAAGCTATTCCGTACAAAATACGGAATACTTCCCGGTACATGTACCGAAATACATATACGCGTATTCGTACCAAAATACGAATAGCCGAGAGAGAAAATGAATAATGAACAATAATACTAGAATATGTATATACAAATACATTTTTAAATCAAAACCTGATTTAATAAACTGGCTTAATCCTAAGCCGCTAGTATTATCAACCGTCCAATTAAAGTCTGCGCAACAAGTGCACATATTTAATCGGACAACTGTATGTATCAACATATCTCATGTACACCATATCGCCTGAACCGTGAAAACCCTCTGTGTGGGACTCTAAAGACTCGTCAATACGTTGGCAGTGGGTTTAACCACAAGCACGTCAGTGGCACTAGCTGTACGTAACGGCTACCCAGGTATTGAGCGAAAGGGAGGCCGACGAGCAAACTCATCCTGAACCCCTACTGAGCCTGACAGTGACAATATCCGTACAGTCCAGTCTGTTCGTCTAAAAGTATCACATATCGAGTCTAGGGGGGTGGATAAAGTCAGACCCCTAACAACGAGATATTTAGTATCGGCATGTAACCCATCACCACCTGAGAAACTATCGATCCTGGATCGATAATTCTCGTTCACCATGGCCATGGATTTCCGGTGATGGCCACCGGTACACAATGCGACATCAACCCCTAATACCGGGAGAGACGAATCCCCGACGATTCGATCACTGCCTCCATGTGGCTCGGGACTGTACCCAACTAAAACCTGTTTGCACGACTCCTTTGAGCCGTGGTCGGGTAGTAATCAAAGCACAGTGGGAACTCACATGAGACAAATGACGATCTCAGGTCGACAGACTAACCTGTACACATGTCACCTGGGAACTGCTATCTGACAATAGGTATAATACCAACTAGCAGGTTCTCGGCGAGTCCGTCCAGTGTACTCATAACCCAATGAGCACCTGTATACTATCTTAGGTGAACAAACTAACACCAATGGCTTGTGAGACCTGGCCACCGCCCCTCGTCGGGGTCTCGATCAGTATACACTAGTGTACACTGGAGTATCGATACCCGGTCTCGATACTCCTACGACTAGGGCCATTTAAGGATGTGCTTATAGACCCCAGCTCCCACATATATGATCGCCATCATAATGCTGGCAGTCAAGCAAGAATCCTATGGGCTCTATCAACATGTACATGATGATAAAGACAAACCAGATAGCATACTATCACCTTGAGTAAGACTGTTTTATCAGTATAGGTCCTCACTCAATCATCATAATCACAAGTCCGCGACTATGATAATTGCCTTGAGGGCACTATAGCCAACAATCTCCTACTTGCACTTAAGGCCAATTATTGCGATGTCGTATACTCACAGCCCGTGTGATACCGAACACCCAACTTCTCTACTAATCAGTTTCGTAAAACCCGTTTGCGAAAATGATTGCGTTCGAGAAATAGCCTCAGTGAGTGGATCCGCTCCAATGTTTCTTTCTGTATCTCTCTATATCTCAATTTCGCGGAGAAAACTATCTCCCGAAATGAGCAATACCAGTCTTAGAATTTGTCTGGATATCTGATGGGACCCAGTTCATAAATGAACTCCAAATCCAGCAAACTACTCAGACTGTATCGTCCACTGAATTTAATCAGTATCCTGTGCTATGCCTTTCCTCAGTATCCGCTTGGACCACCTGTCCAACATACTGTTCCTCAAAGGAGGGAAAAACTGTAACTCTGATAGTTACTCTGTCATCCAGGTCACCTTGGAAACCTGATATGATAACCTTCTCCTGAAGGAGGCTACCGTTACCATATCCCATAAATATCCATTCATGTTCATAAACTACTTCCCAATGTTTCTCCAAGATTGGATTAATATATCTGCTTATTGCATCTAGTGCAAAAGCAATATCTGGTGTAGTACTTGACATTTCATGATTAACTCAATTGCCTAAGCAAGTGATATGCTAATCATGCAGATCTCTCTCCCCTTTAGTCTGTAAGACACCTTTAGAGAGGGTGACTCCATCACCTGCAGATATACTACCATGCCAGGAGTCGTCCATTTAATGTCTAAGTACCCAGATTAGGATACTTCCCAAATCTAGATTTAAAGCCATAGATCTAGTAATCAGAAAACCTGATATTATATCCATATCCTATGTGGAGAAACAACTTTGTGACAACCAAAGTATGACCGATCATAGTATAGGAATATCCCTTCCTATCAAGTGCATGTCATCCCGAATCCTCGGACATCACACCCTACCACCTTCTTACCAGATCCATCTCATATTCTGATGAAGTCAAAACCTATGACTGTCACATCAAAAATAGATGATCTATTTCTGCCATACCTGCTTTAGTCTATAAATAGACACAAGCTACTTGCCTACTATGCTTCCGCTGCTCCCACTGAATACAACAACCCACTGGCAGAGTGATATATACGTGCACTTCTAAAACTAGTTTAGAACGACGCTATACTCATCCTCCTGCCGGATCTTATAGTCTAGAACAACAGCAATGGCAAGTCTGGGTAAACAAGAACCTCCCTGTCACCATCTCTGAGAAGACCGAAGTACGTCTCGGGTGACTGAGGTTACCCACCAAATCTGCGGAGTGGCTAATGGAACATCAAATCCAATTGAATCCTTAGGTTCTATTAAATTTCCAGTAATCGTTTGTGGTTCTGGAATAACTTCCAGTTCTACCATACTTCCACTTCTGTTTTATGAAAAAATCCATTTTATTAAAACTGTGGCGAGTTAAGAACAATATAAATATTGATCTTCCTGATGGTAGAAAGTTAACCCTCGTCAAAGCCCGGGATAACCCACAAACAGCCATTACTGAAACGTGCCTAGAGTTTATCCGGATTCTGGTTTTAAGCATCAGCCGGACAACTCCCTATACCTTAACATCTTTAAGATATAAATTGATTCTATATTAATCTAATATAGAAACAAAAGCACTAATCTAATTTGAACCAGATTCAAAAACAGGCATCTGTCTCCAGTGCATATTAACCAAATGGAAAGAGGACAATCAGTATTACTCATCTAGGAGTGCATCCACATATGAGTAACCTGAAAGAGAAGCAAGTTCTCAAAACCATTACTATCTGTGGAATACCAAACACAAGTATCTACATCTTCGACTTCCTCGAAGAATCCTGATACTTACAACAAATGGTTCTCTACTTTATTCTTATACCTATAACTTCTGAATATCTGGACCTTGCATTTCAACGAAATACATATCCAGAACTGGAGAAGTCATAAGTAAACACAATATAGTACGAGTACCAACCCCTTTGTCCTAATGGACACTGGACAACATACAATACTTTGTATAAGTCCCCTGAGTTCAACAACTCAAACCCTGTGCGTCATAGGTTGAAAAACTGTAGTATGGTTAGGAAGAATTACACCGCTGTTGAATGAACCTTACCTAATCACCAACTGATATAGGTAAATGTCACAGACATAATATCGAAAAGTTATATCTCACTTTATAAAATAAATGTACAGATATATTAATTTGAAATTGGTGTATAACAACGGATATTCAAAACCAAATATTTGCCATCCGGCAAAATCCAGATGATTTCCTCAAATATCACCAATTTTAACGAATTCCGATATAATGAGGATCTAATCACCTAATTCCCAATATCTTACTCCCACTCACCATCCGTAATAACATACAGATGTGAGAAACTGATCTGGTAAATACATACCCTGGAGTTAAATTCTTATTGGGAAAACAGTTTCCAATTAATATTGCACAGTAAAACTGAAACATGAAAATGTTCCAAAAGGGTTAACTGGTATTCCTAGTAACGCCTCTTCCACTATCCTGATTCACGACAGTAACCATATACTTACCTGCCCTCACTCCAGTCCCTTTATTATGTCTTTACTTATTACCTTCTGTACACCTCCTTTACGCTAATTGGTTTTCTTTATTCCCTATCCTTCGGCACCAGCCTAAGGTTTGGAAGAAGACTATCCAATAAGCGCAATAGGTGTACTCTCCTAATCCTAGGAGCCCTCGCAACCTGAGAGAAGGTAAAGAGAAAAGACATCTGAATAATCCTATTCTTTTTCTCCTGAACCAGAATCCATCCTCGAAAAAGTTCCTTCGAGTTCGTATATAACCATACGATGGATTTATCCAATGGAAGTGGATATCCGTAGTGATACGGAGTGTCCTAGAGAAAAGCAAAGTGGATGTAGAAGTAGCAGGGGTATACCTGGTTTCGTCGTGAATGATGGTGATCGCAATTTTCTTTGCCATTATTCTAATCTCTTTATATGTCTTTACTTATTACTTTCTGTACACCACAGTTAAGCTTGTTGGTTTTCTTCCTTCCCTACCGTTCGGCACCTGCCTATGGTTTGGAGGAAGACTATCCAATAAGCTCAATAGGTGTACCCTCTCCTAATCCTAGGAGCCCTCACAACCTGAGAGAAGGTAAAGAGAAAAGACAACTGAATAATCTTATTCAATCTTTCTAGAACCGGAATCCATCCTCAAAAAAGTTCCTTCGAGTTCGTATATAACCATACGATGGATTTATCCAATGGAAGTGGATGTTCATAATAATACGGGGTGTTCTGGAGAAATGCAAAAGGTGATATAGAAATGGCCATAATGTATGCGACACCGTGACATTCCAAAAGCCAAAATGTTTTAAGAAGGTTCGGTCAATTTGGTTTCATGAGTTTTAGTCAAAGGTCGGGTCATAGTCACAGCCAGAGAGAGAGAGAGAAGAAACACTCAGCGTGCACCCTAACCTAGATCAGAATGGTTAATCATTTTATCTAATCTGGATGGCTCCCATTGTTTCCTCGAATTCTCCTCCAAACCTAAAAAGAGAATTAATCGGAATCACCCGAGGAGTAGTCCTACTCATCGGTGGGAATCGGGATCCAACTATCATCGCATGATAACTTGATGGAAGCCACTCAAGTCACCACACTCCAGAAGGTATGCGCAAGCCTGGCAAGATTCCTGTATGTTTGAAACTCCCGATATGAGTTTTTACCCCTAGGACCCAAGTGACCTTGACGAATAATCAACAAATCAAAAGGTCCTAGTCAAGTTCAACCCGTCATTTTCTTGATTGCATTAAACCCACCTGCACGACCCTTGACGAATAATCAACAAAGTCGTACGACTGTCCTAACCAATCCACATATCCATGAGACAGAAAAGCATTACAGAGTTACCGCACACTACGTCTCGGCGAATAGCAACGACAAACGTAGCACGAATACTAAGCAATACTAGTCTGAAATGACGGAGGGCTACGGCTGGTTTTTGGCGAAAAACCTTTAACGTAATGAACTTGATCTCGTTGAAGGAATCCAAGTGGTTTTACAAATATATAGTGGCGAAAACTCTTGCTAAAGAGGTCACTCCCGGTGAAGGGATCTCGGCTCTTTCCCCGTCGAATGGGGTGCAGGATATCCTAAACTGAATACCACGATGCAAAGCAAAAGGAAACGACTATAGTAAAGTTATTACGTTGACGCAAACTTTTACCCAAGGGGTCACTCCCGATGAAGGGATCTCGGCCCTTGCCTCGTCGAATAAGGTGCAGGATATTCCAAAAGAAAACGTCTGTAATGTCAGTTTTTAAAAAAACTTGGTTCCAACAACATTATATATAGGTTTGTTTTTATCCTTGCATTGATAAGAATCTATGCAGTCCCATCAATTAATCACACCAGAAAAGAACGGAAATAAAATATATGTATATGCCATCCGCATTCGCCACTGGGTCCCATCATCACCCGTTAGGTTACTTAACTAACGACAGAGCGGGGACTGGGCTAGCGCGGGTGCAAAACATATACAACATCTACTAGTATATATAAATATATATATAACATTCGTCCCGGGCATGATATAAAGCAACATCGCATAAACATCACAGAAGCAACACAGAATGGTGGATAATCTGGAGCCCCGAGTTTCACTTGAGCCGCAAGTGAGACCCGACGTTCCCTGTCATGTGGATAGCCTGTGTAATGAAACCTAGACCCCTATGAGCGCGGCAAGTTACCCGCCAAAACCAGAAGTGAGGCAGCCCCCTTCAGCAACATGAATGGACCACCCAACACTTCACGGAATCCGGTAACTTGAGCACCCCTCCTGGGTCACCTATACCCCCTACGAGTGCGGCGAATAGCCCGCCAATTCTAGAGTAAGGTCCTCTCCGTCTGAATGCTTTGAGATGCGGACCAGTTGCCCTCTAGAACCCGGCTATTCGTGCACTCCACCGCGGGGTAATCCTAGTACAGAAAATAAAATAATATACAAGGGTGACATCGACCTCAGTCCGGTCGTGCCCCAAAAGAATAATATACAAACTGGCAGTGACGGCAGTCCACATGTCGGACGCTCGCCCCGCAATATCAAATGTACAAATGAAATAAAACTGAACTATCATTGCACCATTGCTATCCACCACGACAATCCAACCAACATCACAGCACAACACAGAATATCAACGTGAATGTCACGTTCGCAAACCCGTCTAAAAGACATATAGCAATTAGACGAGTTTACCGATCAAATGACATTCACGGTCGCAGATAGAAATGTAAGTACTGATAAACGCACACTTAAATATCGATCGACAAAATTCCAAATTGGCCCCAATAGCAAAAACAATACTGCACAGAAATCTGGGACGAAACAAGATATCACAAAAATCACAATTTCACATCAGGAGGCTACAGGAGAAATTTCAGAGCCCGTTGCCACTAATTGGCCGCGGAACCGCTGCCAAAAGGGGGTTAGTGCGGCGGTTCCACGGTGCCTTGAAGGCTTCAGGAGCCCAAATTTTCCCTGTTCCCTTAAAATCGCCTGCACGGATTTTTAAGATGCCTGAAATAATTTTTTGACCACATTCAAAATCGACAGCAACTGCATAAATGAAATCGTGATTTCGGTAACTTCCGTCGATCGATCTTTTAAGCATGTTTAAACAAGCTAGTAAGGGGTTTAAAATGTGGCTCTGATACCATGTAGGGTCCCGGCAGCGCTCCGGCCGTCGAAACGCGGCCAAAATGCAGAACAAAAACTTTCTAAACCGGCGCTACCGCGACCCGATTTCCGGATCGACCTTAAACCCTAGACTAGCAAATTAAACTAAGAGTTAGAATTGTTATACCGAGATAATCCAAGTCCTTCGGTGTTCATTCCAAGCTCCTAGCAGCTCGTTGATGTGGTTTGGTTGCCGGTCTTCCTCCATCTCTGATGATCCACCTGAGGGAAACGGCGCAAGCTCCAGCTTCGTCGAACGAAACAACAGACGCTCCGAGGTCGCTAGCAACGGAGAGTGGGGGTGTAGGATGTGTCAGTATATTTTTCTCTCAACTCAAAACTCAAAAGAGCAATGGAAGAAGAAGATGAAAGAGATGAAAAACAAAGTGGCATGAGCAAAAGTTTGCTAAGTTTTTTTTTGTGTGAAATTGAGAGAGTGGGCTTAAGTGAACCAACTAATGAAATGAATCCCATGCCCACACTAATGTGGCCGCTCCCCCCCTCCCTCAATCACAAAAAAAAAATATCATTTCCTTTTTAAAACTTAAACAATTAAAACAATAAACAAATGAGCACCATACTTTGCACCATGCCTAAAACCCATGCTTATGCCACATCTGTAAGTCCACGTTACCTCTCCCGTTACTTACGGGCTTGCGGAAATGAGGAAAAACGATTTTTCTTTTGGTGGTAACATGGACTCAAAATACGGATCTTTGTTAAACAACTATCTAACAATCCTAACAAGAGTTTTACCTACTCGGTTGGGGGGTGTTCATAACATAATATTGCATTTTGTATTCCCCATTCTTACGCATTTTAGAATAAAAACAGGTGCTTTTGACCCATGTCTGCTACATGTTACAGGTTACAGGTTCTTGGAGCGAAAACAGTGAAAAAGACAAAAGACGACACAAAAAGGGACTTTTGACCAACAAATAGAAGGATTCTAGTCAAGCCTAGACGAAGAACAGTTCACAATCAACAAGGCAGAGTAAGGTCCAAAATGAAAACGGTTAAAAGACCGCTACAAGTTTTCACTGAAAAAATCTGAAGATGAATCAGAAGCCAAACAGAGAAATAAACTGAAGAAATAACAAGACCAAATAACCATGACGCAGCCCAGAAAAAATCATGAAGTGAACTCCTCAAAGGGCCGCGGAACCGCGGCCCAAGGCCTACCCATGCCGCGGTTCCGCGGCCGTTTAAAGCCCTCATGCGCAGAAAATTTTACCATAATTCTTTGGTGGCTTTGGAAAGATTTTCTATGGGTATATTTGTAATTTTAGACATGCGGGTCAATTGTAAAACCTAGGGTTTTTATGTCCTATAAATAGAACCCAAACCCTTGTATTTTCTTATGCCTCTACTCATGAATAAAATTTTGTTTTCTTGAAGTTAGAGCGCATCAATCGTAAGTAGGTTATTTTTCTTGCCCTAGTTCTAGTTTTTCATATCTGCCCTAGGTAAATTATTTTCTTTCCTTAGTTTAATTTAGTTTAGTTTTTATTAACTTGCAATAGATGTTTTCTTTCTTTAATAAAATCATGTCTTTCTTCATCCCTTCAATGAGCGAGTAGTTTCCTCGCTTGTTAGGGTTAGGAATAGGGAAGGATTTGAGAGATGAAGATCTCTCATCTCTTTTCGTTGCCAAACTTTTATGAACATTAGAACTCCATGCATACCTTTTTATTCTGCTCCCTACGGCACTCTACCCTCGAGGTAACGGTGATTCCATAGTCTAAAGGCCCGGATTTTAAGGTTTTCCATGGAGGTTAGGGTAAAGATTAAGAAAGGAAGGACAAGGATCTAGAGAGAGAATCAATCTTCCCAATCATCCTAATCCTCTTTGTTAAGATTTACCATAACACTAATATGATATATTTAATTAAAGGCAATGGAAAGAGATGTAGATCTTTGTTTACCAAATTTTCCCTAAACCTAATCCTAGCAAGTTTCTAATCCTAGTATCATACAACTTCAATTTTTAGGTTTAATTATAAATCCAAACACCATTTTGAATTAACTCGTAAGAACTTAAAGGAGATTTACACATCCCTGTGGACCGACCCGTATTCACCGGCTAGCTTCATGCGACGCCGTTCTTGATTGCGGTAAATATTTTTGATCGACAAAACCTATCTAAATCAAATGGCGCCGTTGCCGGGGATGGCATAAAATTTTCCTTTTTGTAATTTCGTGTTAATATAAAATATTAAAAAAATCACAAAAAAATTTGAAAAATCAAAAATATAAAAATTCTATCACCTTTTATTGTTTGAAGGGTTTTCTTTGTGAATCTTTGCAGGTTTGACGGATCTGAAACAACACAGAAGGCAAAACAGAAAAAGACATATAAAAACAGGAGGAGATTGAAAGTACAGAGCAGCTGAAAAAATTTGGAGACTCAAAGCCCCCATACAACCGCGTTTCCGCGGCAAATACATGGTCAAAACCGCGGTTCCGCGGTCTTCTGGAGTCTTCTTTGCACGAAATTTGCTCGGTTTGCTTACTCATTCTCCCCTCTGCAAATCCCCATATATCTTTTGCCAAATCTTCTGCAAGATTCTTTGCGCTAAAAATCTTCTTCCCCCTTCCAATAATTGATTTTCTGCAGGATTCTTTGCGTCGCGCTAAATAGCAAATTGATTGCAAGTGATTTACTGCTTTGCATACTTTAATCTGACTTTAAGGGGCTATTGACCAATTCAGATTGGGTGGGGATTTCATCACCCTTCCCAGGACCCCAAAAATCACTTAAAGCATTTGCATTGACCATTTTTAATTAAAAAATATTAGACTCAGCACTAAGGACGTCGAGCTCAATAGGACAGAGGACTAGTATAGGCATCGGCCGTTTATCCTAACCTGTCTTTGCGGTGCCTAGGCAAGTGTGTCAAGGCTAGTGGTTTTTAATTAGGCCCACAGTGTGGTTCCTTCCCACTTACCTGGCACTTACCTGACCGCAACTGACGGTGAAGAGGCGGTCTGAGGTCCTATCTCTAGCCCTTTGGAACAGTTAGGAGCTGTCTAGCTGACCTAGGTGACCCTAGATCTGGCCTGATTGTGCATGTGTGGTTAATTGCATTTGTGTCACAAGTCTCTTTTCAAAAATCTTTTTGCAAAAGCACACATAAAAAGTAAAAGGATAAAAATCTTTTCAAAACTTGCAACTTGTCGCTAAAGGATCTTTGCACTCACTTACACCACTTCTTCTCATTAACGTTTTCTTACCTCCACATTCTGCCTTTCATCTTTCGACTGCACTAACCCTTTTGGTGTATGTCCGGTTGGACTAGGGACCCTAGCGCCCGATTAGTCCGTGTTTCGTTGGTACCGACCGACGAACCTTTCGACTCCGAAGTCGAAATCTTGTCTACTTCTTCACTTTCACCATCACATTCTTCTTCCGAAGGTTTGTCGGGATACGATCCTAACAACACCTTACCGACGGGAAGGATTCCACCTCCGTTAGGTGCGAATAACTCGAATCTCCCACCTGTTGAAGCGCCCGCACGAGTCACGCTCCAGGATCTTTTCTACCCCGTTCGCACCGCCCTTCCTACTTGTCTTTCCCTACCACCGGCTAATGGAGACAATTTTGAGATCAAACCCCACTTCATCAATATGCTGCCTAAGTTTCATGGTTTGGAATCCGAAGATGCATATATCTTTATCAACAAATTCCAAAACGTTTGCGCCATGATGAAAACTACCCAATTAAGTGATGACGCTATAAGGCTAAGGGTCATTCCTTTCACCTTATGTGACCTAACCGAGAAGTGGCTATACAGCACCGCATCACATTCAATTAGAAATTGGGACGAGTTTGTGAAAGCTTTTCTTAAAAAGTTCTATCCTCATCACAAAACTGCTAAAATCCGTAATGAGATTATACAATTTACACAGCTTCCTTCCGAACCATTTTGGAAATGTTTCGAAAGATTCAAAGACCTACTCGTTCAATGCCCTCACCATGGGATCGAAAGTTGGCAACTTTGCCAAACATTATACGAGGGATTGAACCCGGCAACGAAGCAGTTGCTAGAAACCATTAGTCAAGGTCACTTTCTATCCAAGTCTAGTGAGGAAGCGTGGCAGTTTCTTGAGGATCTTAGTGAACAAACAATTCAGTGGGAGAGCACCAAGACCACATCATCATCTTCTTCTATTGGTCAACCTAGGGCAGGCATACATCAAGTAGAGATGTCAATTACTATGAAGGCCGAGGTGGCCGCTCTTACGAAAAAGCTAGAAGTACTTGAGACCAAAATCTCAGCACCTTCTCCTGCCCCGGTTGTGCCTCCACGAACTGTTTGTGCTTGTTGTTCGGATCCATCACATCTCACCGAAGAGTGTCCTTACACTGCATCTACTCAAGGACAGAATCAAGTCAATGCTGCCTTTCAGCAACGACAAAGAAACGATCCATACTCTTCAACATACAATCCGGGTTGGAAGAGCCATCCAAATTTCGCTTGGAACCAAAATCAACAAGTCCAAGGAAACAACAATAATCGGTTGAGATCTAATAAACCAATTCCGCAGATGGAGAAGATTGTAGAGTTGTTCAAACAGGTTAGCATAAATATCCCTCTTTTGGATGCAATCCAACAAGTTCCTTCATATGCAAAAATCTTAAAGGACTTATGCACCAAAAAGAGGAAGTCACAAGTACCAAAGAAAGTTTTTATGGCTAGTGCTGTTAGTGATGCTCTTGTCAATTCTTTACCCCCAAAGCACAAGGACCCCGGTTGTCCTACTATTTCGATCACAATTGGGAACAGGACCATCAATAGAGCACTATTAGACCTTGGTGCTAGTGTCAATCTGCTACCTTATTCGGTGTACGAACAGTTAGGCGTTGGAGAGCTTAAGCCCACTCATTACACTCTCCAAATGGCCGACCGATCAATCACCCACCCTAGGGGATAGTTGGAGGATGTGTTAATTAGAGTAGGGGATTTCATTTTTCCCGTTGACTTTATTGTTATGGATACACAACCTGTCGCTAACCCCCGTAATTAAATTCCGGTGATACTTGGTCGACCATTCCTCGCGACTTCTAACGCAGTAATCAACTGTCGTAATGGTTCAATGAATTTATCTTTTGGCAATATGACAGTTGAACTCAACATTTTCAAGTTAGGAAGTCAGCCTTGCGAGCCTAATTCTAGCGTACTTGATATTTGCTCGATCAATGAGATCGCGGAGGAGGACTGTGAGTTCGAAAATTTTATGTTTGATCACAGCAATGTTGACGCCACTAGTGCGTTCCTCCTAGAATCCGACACAGCTTTCACAACGGACAAAGATTATTAGTGTTTAACCTTTGTTGACGATCTTGAAGACTCTACACCCGAGTTTGAGTCTTTTGCTTTTTCGGATGAGTTAGTTGAACCATCCGACTCGGTAGCATACACTCGATTTGAACCTTTGATGGAATCCTTCGAGCTTGAAACAGTTACTCCATTGTTACCATCTATTGTTTCACCACCTAAACTCAAACTAAAACTTTTGCCGTCACACCTAAAATATGCTTATCTAGGTGAGAATGAGACCTTACCAGTTATCATATCGGCCTCTCTAGCTCTTGAGCAAGAGAAGGCTCTTTTAACGGTCTTACACAATAATCGGCAAGCTTTCGGCTAGTCTATGGCGGACATCAAGGGGATTAGTCCCCTCATAGTTGAACATCACATACACTTGATGGATGATGCCAAGCCGGTAAGGGATCCACAAAGACGCCTCAACCCCATTATGAAAGAGGCGGTCAAGAAGGGGATTGTTAAGTGTCTTGATAGCGGTATCATTTACCCTATCTCGGATAGCCAATGGGTTAGCCCCATTCATGTCGTGCCAAAGAAATCGGGCATCACGGTCATTACCAATGAGGCAAATGAGTTAATTCCTACTCGCACCCAAACTGGGTGGCGAGTTTGCATCGACTACCGAAAACTCAATGCCGCGACAAGGAAGGACCACTTTCCTTTGCCTTTCATTGACCAAATGCTAGAACGATTGGCGGGGCATGAGTTCTACTGTTTTCTAGATGGCTATTCCGGTTATAACCAAGTCCCCATAGCCAAAGAGGATCAAGACAAGACCACATTTACTTGTCCCTTTGGCACTTTTGCTTATCGTCGCATGCCCTTTGGGTTATGCAACGCACCCGCTACATTTCAGCGGTGTATGATGGGGATCTTTTCGGACATGGTGGAGAAGTTTTTGGAAATATTTATGGATGATTTCTCCATTTTTGGTGACTCCTTCGATGAGTGTTTACGACATCTTGACGCGGTTCTTACCCGCTGTAGGGAGAAGAACCTAACTTTGAATTGGGAGAAATGCCACTTTATGGTACAAGAAGGCATTGTCTTAGGACATGTCGTCTCACAACACGGCATAGAGGTTGATAAAGCCAAAATTGAAGTCATTTCTAATCTTCCTCCTCCTAAATGCGTCAAAGATATCAGAGCTTTCCTTGGCCATGCCGGTTTTTATAGACGGTTCATCAAAGACTTTAGCAAGATTACTATACCCTTGACTCTCTTATTGGCCAAGGACACTACATTTGTTTTCGACTCAACTTGCATGGAAGCTTTCGAGTCTTTGAAACACTCACTCATTTCTGCACCCATCCTTTCATCTCCAGACTGGACGCACCCTTTCGAAATTATGTGCGATGCATCAGATTTTGCCATTGGTGCTGTTCTTGGACAGCACATTAACAAGATACCGCACGTAATTTACTACGCTAGCCGAACATTAAATGAGGCCCAACTAAACTACACAACAACAGAAAAAGAGTTTTTAGCGGTTGTGTTTGCACTTGAAAATTTTCGGCCTTATTTAATCGGCTCACCAGTTATAGTATACACGGATCATTCAGCTCTTCGCCACCTTTTTGCGAAGAAGGATGCTAAATCTAGGCTAATACGTTGGATCCTTTTGCTGCAAGAATTTGACCTTGTTATAAGGGACAAAAAAGGATGTGAAAACGTAGTGGCCGATCACCTTTCACGACTTCCTTCTTCGCCTACTCTTGAACTTCCTATCACTGATGTTTTTCCCGATGAGCAGCTCTTGACCGTTTCTTGCGAACCATGGTTCGCCGATATTGTAAACTACTTAGCCACCGGCTTGATACCTAAAGATTGGTCGAAACAAGATAAACTTCGATTTTTGTCCCAAGTAAAGCATTTTTACTGGGATGAACCTTATCTTTTTAAATATTGTTCCGACCAAATCATTCGTCGGTGTGTACCGGAAACTGAGGTTAAGAGTGTGCTGTCTTTTTGCCACGATCAAGCATGTGGCGGGCATTTTGGCCCAAAGAAGACAGCCGAGAAGGTTTTGCAGTGTGGTTTTTATTGGCCACGACTCTTCGAAGATGCATTCGAATACTGCAAAACTTGCTCCCGGTGCCAACACTTGGGCCGGATATCGCGGAGAAACGAAATGCCGCTCCAACCAATTTTGGTTGTAGATATTTTTGATGTTTGGGGTATAGATTTCATGGGACCATTTCCTAACTCTTTTGGAAATGTGTATATTCTTATGGCTGTTGACTATGTTTCAAAATGGGTCGAGGCTGTGCCTAGTCGAACGAATGACAACAAGGTTGTCGTTCGGTTTCTAAAAGAACACATCTTTTCTCGATTTGGGCACACTCGCGCAATAATAAGTGATAATGGTTCTCACTTTTGCAATTGGACTTTTGAGTCCTTAATGTGCAAATACTCTATCACCCATAAGCTGTCAACGCCATACCATCCCCAAACATGCGGGCAAGCCGAGGTCTCAAATCGGCAAATTAAGCAAATCTTGGAGAAAACGGTTTCTAAAAACCGTAAAGATTGGTCACTAAAATTGATCGATGCACTATGGGCTTTCCGTACTGCATACAAGACCGATCTTGTCATGTCTCCATACCGGCTTGTTTACGGGAAGGCTTGCCACCTCCCAGTAGAAATTGAGCACAAGGCATTTTGGGCCATCAAAGAGCTGACTCTATCTTTAGAAGATGCGGGCAGCAACCGAAAGCTGCAGTTAAATGAACTAGAAGAGCTGCGGGATGAGGCATATGATAATGCTGTGATTGCTAAGAACCGAGCTAAGGTATTTTATGATAAAAACCTTTCGCGAAAGACATTTAAACCTAGTCAACAGGTTTTACTTTATGATACTCGGTTACATTTTCATCCCGGCAAGCTCCGTTCTAGGTGGAAGGGACCTTTTGTAGTCTGCACCGTTTATCCGCACGGTGCGGTTGATCTTGAGAACCCGGAGGACGGTACGCTTTTCAAAGTAAATGGGCATCGATTGAAACCGTTACTCACAGTGGACCTTTCGGAGGAGCTCCTGTTCTTGCAGGAGCCGATCTACACTGAGTAATTTGCCTCCACTTTCATCCCCAAATTTCTTTTCTTCCAAAACATTATTTCAAATAAGTTTGGGGGTGTGTATATAATTTGTAAATATATAATCCCAAAATACCATAAAAAATAATAAATAAAATAATAAAATATATATATATATATATATATATATTTGGACCTAATTGCAAATTTTCAGAATTAAGAGCTGACATTTTTTTAATTTGCAAATAAAATCCTCATTTTTGAGGGTGTTTTCTTCAAATAACCCTCTTTCCTCTCTATTTAAAGAGACCCGAGCCTCCTGTCGTCATAACCCTAATATTTTCTCTCCCAAAAACCATAGCCGCCGCCACCGACCTGCTCCAGAAAAATCTCGCCGTGCCGCCGCCAATCCGCCGCGATCCCGCCGCGGTAGCCTCCTTACGCCGTGCTTCCGCCGCCGTCTGGTGTCGTCGCCCCCTGAAATTTTCAGGGGAGATAAATCTGTCATATTACTCTCTGTTTTTAGCATACTTTTTCTGAAAAAATATATATGGCACATAAAATGCAATTTGAGAGAGATTTTACCCCAGTTTTCACACACGAAGTGTACGGTAGGTATTTTACACATGAAATCGAGCAAAGGGGCTGGAATTTCCTGCTCTATAATCACCCCTCTGCGTTTGCCCTACCTGAACTAGTTGCCCTATTTTATGAATCAATAGAGGATAATAGTCTTGACAACTTAGGCTACATTAAAATAAATTGGGGAGATCGTGTAATTCACATTGATAGGGACATGATCCACGAGATCACACTCATACCACGTGTACCCGCACATGACCACCCCTTACACTTTGAGGATTATATGCCCTTGATGGGGAATGACTGCGCTAGAGAGCCGCGTAAGGGTATTCAAGCACGGACCCTTTTCGCGAACGTTTTTACTGTGTGCCGGTGGGCACAAAACAACATCTTTGGAAGTTCGTACAACACGACTTTCTTCACCCCCTCATTACATGTCGTCCACACACTAATGACGAAAAATCCACGGTTCGACATGTGCACTGTATTGCTCCAATCTATAGGTGCGGGGAAAAGGGGTACCATCTACCCATGTCCCATGCTAGTTACCCAACTCTGCCGTTATTTCCTTTCCGTCGAGGAATTTGATTCATACATGATAGACGGTGTTCCGGTTCGACCACTCGTTGAGGGCGTTACTTCGTCCTACTCTAGACTTACTGATATTTGGTTACGAACGGAACCGGCAGAGAATATTCCCGCACACACCCCTAGCTCTAGCTCGACATCGAGCGGGGAAGAACTGACCCCTCAGGAGCATGCACGATTGATGCGGAGAACGGTAAGAAGAATTGATTCTTTGAGGGATGAGTTTCAGGCGACAGCACAAGATCACGACCGTCGGTTGACGGAAATTGAGAGGGGTATTCAAACCCTTTTGGCTAGAGGGGAACGATCACGCTCACGCTCACGAGCGCGACGTGGGGCCGGGCAGTGAGGGCACTGCTTTGCTCAAGTTTGGGGGAGAGGGTAGTGTATATAGTTATCTTTTGCATTGCATATTGTATATATTTTTCTTTTCCTTTTGCATATTTAATTTCTGCATTGCATCTTTATATAAAAAATCATAAAAATTTGAAAAATTTGAAAAATAAAAAAATGATTAGAAAAAGAAAAACCCATAAAAATTGAAAAATAAAAAAATTATAAAAATTAATGTATTCAATTTTGGTTAATTGATTTGAGTTTGATAAATAGGTTAACTGGCCAGGAAAAACTAGATCTTAGACTTAGCAAATTAAAAATCCTAAAAATAACCTTCCTTAGAGTTTAACGGTAGAAAGTATATGTCTTTGTAGGTTATTTAGAAATAGGCAAATGTTGGGTTTACTTCTTGGGCTAAGTCGAAACGAAGGAAAAGTATTAAAACTTTTATTAGAATATAAGTTTGAAAAATAATTCCTAGCTTGAGTCTAGATTCTGAAAACATGTACCCTACAAAATGCACAATCACGTACCTTGAAACTTGGAATAGTAGAAGAGACTTTGAAATGCTCTTGTCTAAAGTCCTTAGTACAATGAAAATAAAAGAAAAAAAAGTGAATAAAGAAAAAAATGAACACTGGTTTTTATGATTACTTAAGGCTGTAAAAATAGAAAAATATTTAGCGAGGGTGCTTCATTACCTAGTGTCTTAGACCAACTGGTTTGGGAGTCACTGCTAAAAGCCTTGGGTGTTGCAAAACTAGGAAGTACGCTTTAAAGTGCTAACGCATCTTGTAATCGGTTGTTGGTACCTCAGGAAGTATTAACGGTCGCATGAAGGATGTGTAAGCGAAATTCAAGTAAAAATTCACAAATTAATAAGTTTGCTTTGGACAATGGACGAGAGTACGATTGGTTGATTTGAATTTCCAGGTGTAGGGGTGATATTTACACACACGTGGGGATATGTGATTGGAGTTTAGATAAGAGAGAGGAATGAAGAATAGAACTTGTATCTTTAGTAGAGTTGATAGAAATTCCTAAGTGGAGATGGAACCCTGGAAGGAAAACTTAAGAGATGCCGAAAGCTAAGTAAGTCTATAGAACATATATAATCTTAAGTTAAATAATGAGGAAGTGTGAAAAATATGGATGGATAATTTATGAGTCGACGATAATAGAATTCCTTGTTAGAAAATCTAATTAGAAAACAAAAGTCGAAAAGCCAAATTGATAGGATTTTGTGGGTGTAATCCGCTGAAAACCCTCAGGAGACAACACTCCTCCTACTAGGGACACCTAGAGGTTTAACGGCTTGTTGCACATGCTCAGTGCAATCGCGTTTCCCTGCGAAAGTGCGGTTTGGTTAGATTTTTATCGAGAATAAGTAAAATAATAAGTGTGCTCGAGGACGAGCAAAAGATAAGTTTGGGGGTATTTGTTCATAACATAATATTGCATTTTGTATTCCCCATTCTTACGCATTTTAGAATAAAAACAGATGCTTTTGACCCATGTCTGCTACATGTTACAGGTTACAGGTTCTTGGAGCGAAAACAGTGAAAAAGACAAAAGATGACACAAAAGGGGACTTTTGACCAACAAATAGAAGGATTCTAGTCAAGCCTAGACGAAGAACAGTTCACAATCAACAAGGCAGAGCAAGGTCCAAAATGAAAACGGTTAAAAGACCGCTACAAGTTTTCACTGAAAAAATCTGGAGAAGAATCAGAAGCCAAACAGAGAAATAAACTGAAGAAATAACAAGACCAAATAACCATGATGCAGCCCAGAAAAAATCATGAAGTGAACTCCTCAAAGGGCCGCGGAACCGCGGCCCAAGGCCTACCCATGCCGCGGTTCCGCGGCCGTTTAAAGCCCTCATGCGCAGAAAATTTTACCATAATTCTTTGGTGGCTTTGGAAAGATTTTCTATGGGTATATTTGTAATTTTAGACATGCGGGTCAATTGTAAAACCTAGGGTTTCTATGTCCTATAAATAGAACCCAAAGCCTTGTATTTTCTTATGCCTCTACTCATGAATAAAATTTTGTTTTCTTGAAGTTAGAGCGCATCAATCGTAAGTAGGTTATTTTTCTTGCCCTAGTTCTAGTTTTTCATATCTGCCCTAGGTAAATTATTTTCTTGCCTTAATTTAATTTAGTTTAGTTTTTATTAACTTGCAATAGATGTTTTCTTTCTTTAATAAAATCATATCTTTCTTCATCCCTTCAATGAGCGAGTAGTTTCCTCGCTTGTTAGGGTTAGGAATAGGGAAGGATTTGAGAGATGAAGATCTCCCATCTCTTTTCGTTGCCAAACTTTTATGAACATTAGAACTCCATGCATACCTTTTTATTCCGCTCCCTACGGCACTCTACCCTCGAGGTAACGGTGATTCCATAGTCTAAAGGCCCGGATTTTAAGGTATTCCATGGAGGTTAGGGTAAAGATTAAGAAAGGAAGGACAAGGATCTAGAGAGAGAATCAATCTTCCCAATCATCCTAATCCTCTTTGTTAAAATTTACCATAACACTAATATGATATATTTAATTAAAAGCAATGGAAAGAGATGTAGATCTTTGTTTACCAAATTTTCCCTAAACCTAATCCTAGCAAGTTTCTAATCCTAGTATCATACAATTTCAATTTTTAGGTTTAATTATAAATCCAAACACCATTTGAAATTAACTCGTAAGAACTTAAAGGAGATTTACACATCCCTGTGGACCGACCCGTATTCACCGGCTAGCTTCATGCGACGCCGTTCTTGATTACGGTAAATATTTTTGATCGACAAAACCTATCTAAATCAGGGGGTTATACCTTAACTTGAACTCCTTCGTCTTCAACTCCTTGCGGTAGTCGGATCGGCCTCACCTCGTCGTCTCTTTGTGCCGAAGATGGATCCACCTGAAAGCTTCTACCGTTGGCTTCACTTCAAACTAGAAGAAACTAGAACACTTGGTTTGCTAAACCTTGTGTACTAAGATGAGTAGAGGAGTGTGTTGGGTTTTATCTCTATGATTCTTACTTCTCAACACATGAGACAAGTAGAACCATGGACTAGAGAGAGAGCAAGACGAAGAGGGAGAGCTCAAGCATGAGAGAAAAAAGAAATGAAAGAATGAGCAAGACTTTTTCCATCCAAGCTCTCATAATCCAAAATCATCATAACAAATAATAGTAATTGAGTATTATGTGATGGTTCAAGTCAAAATGGCCATATCATTTCATGCACTCATTTTGCAAAGAGAAACAAGCAAGCAAAAGTCTTTGCCATGAAATGATAGCCATTGTAATGATGAAGGTCAACAAGTCCAACCTAGTCAACCGGTCAACTAAGTCAACAAGGTCAACCATCAACAACCATGTCACAATAATACTTAATTAATATTATTGTTAATCATATTTCTAATTCTCATTAGGGTTTAGCAAAAAGTCAACAGTCAACAAGCCTAATGAGAATCCTCTGCCTCTGTCTCTCTGTCAACTGTGCATACACACCCGCATCCGCGTTCCGAGGAACATGAATACAAACGAGATAAAACCAATCCCAAAACGTACACTAGGATCTGGCTTAAACCAAAGCCCGCTAGTGATAACTGCTCGGACACTAAACGTGCACAAGTGCACGGATATGACCGAACCCTGTCGTAAAACCATGCGACCTCTACTCTTTTGCCTAAAGGCGAATAGCTTTTTGTGTGGGACTCTAAAGACTCGACACTACGCTGGCAGTGGGTTTAACCACAGACCGCAAGCGGCATTAGCTGTGCGTAACAGCCCCCGGGTAGATGCCGATAAGAAGACGGATGAGGTGAAACCCATCTGAACTCCTACTGAGCCTGAATGTGAAAATCTCCATACAGTCCGGTTTGTTCGTCTGAGAATATCGCATGGCGAGCCTAGGGGGCGGTAAACGTCAGTCCCATAATAGCGGTATAAGTCATGTCGGAGTGTAGCCCAGAACACCCTGAGATAACACTGGAAACCTACCAGTATATCTCGCTTGCCCTGGCCAGGGACTTTGTGTAATGGCTCTCCTAGACACAGCGCGATATTAACCCCCAATACCGGGAGAGACGAATCTTGTCTAACCGTCACTGCCACCAAGTGCTTCGGGACTGCACCCAACTACTACCTGTTTGCACGACTCCTTTGAGCCGTGGTAGGATAGTAATCTAAGTACAGTGGGAACACACTCGAGACGAAGTGACAGTGTCAAGTCAGCAGACTAAGCTGTACTCATGTCACCTGGGAACTGATAACTGACGATAGGTATAGTACCAACCAACAGTTCCCGACGAGTCCTGTCCAGTGTATTCGTAACCTAACGAGCACCCGCATACTATCTCAAGTACGACGTACTGACGGCTGTGGGACAGACCGTCTCCCCTGTTGGGATGAGAAGCGCATATTCTAGTCTACTCCGGAGTATCGATGCCCTGTCTCGATAGTCCTACGACCAGGGACCTGCATAAGGATGTGCTTGTGGATTACCCAGCCCCCACGAGTGTGACTGCCATCACAACGCTGGTAATCAAGCAAAGATCCTAAGGGCTCCACTAATGTGTATAGGTGATATACTAAAATAAACACATGTACACATTAAAGTAGAAACAAACCAAGTAGCATACTACTATTTTGAGCAGGATTGTCTATACAAGGTGAATATCCCAAGCTTCCATTAAGTAATATACAAACTAGTATGATACAGTAATGGCCTCTAGGGCATATACACTAACAATCTCCCACTTGCACTAAGGCCATGTACTGGTGTATCGAAGACCTATCATCTCGATCAGCCGCTCGAACTGAGTCTGGGGTAAGGCCTTCGTTAGTGGATCAGCAGTGTTATCTTCCGTGGTAACTCTCAGAACCTTGATCTCCTGGCGACCCACGATCTCCCTGATCAGGTGATACTGCCTCAAGATGTGTCTGGACTTCTGATGGGACCTGGGTTCCTTCGCTAAAGCTATAGCCCCGTTGTTGTCGCAATACAGAGGTATTGGATCAACAATGGACGGAACCACCTGAAGTTCTGTCAAGAACTTCCTTATCCAAACGGCTTCTTTTGCGGCATCTGCAGCAGCGATATATTCCGCTTCTATCGTCGAGTCAGCAACGGTTTCCTGTTTGGAACTCTTCCAACACACCGCCCCTCCATTGAGGGTAAAGACATAACCCGACATGGACTTAGAATCATCCTTGTCACTCTGGAAGCTGGAGTCAGCAAATGCCTCGATCTGGAGGTCTTTTCCGCCATACACCAAGAACATCTCTTTAGTCCTTCTCAGGTACTTAAGAATGTTCTTTACCGCTATCCAGTGTTTCTCCCCAGGGTTTGACTGATACCGGCTTACCACACTCAGTGCATAAGCTACATCTGATCCGGTACACAACATCGCATACATTATAGAGTCTACCGCAGAAGCGTAGGGTATAATAGACATGCGATCCCTTTCCAAATCAGTCTTGGGAGACATCTTCTTGGAGAGGGCGATCCCGTGACAAGCCGGTAGATTACCGCACTTGGAATCTTCCATACTGAATCTTCTCAATATGGTGTCGATGTACCTGGACTGTGAAAGTCCTAATATCCTCTTGGATCTGTCACGATAGATCCGGATCCCCAGAATGTAAGAGGCATAACCCAGGTCTTTCATGGAGAACCTGTGTGACAAGAATCCCTTGACAGATTGTAGCATAGGAATGTCATTTCCTATCAAAAGAATGTCATCCACGTACAATATGAGGAATACGACAGTTCTTGCTACAAATCTACTATAGATGCATGGTTCATCTAGATTTTTGATAAAGCCAAATTCTTTGACTGTCTCATCAAAACAGATGTTCCAACTCCGCGATGCCTGCTTTAGTCCATAGATGGACTTAAGCAACTTGCACACCTTTCCGCTGCTCCCACTCTGAATGAAACCCTCTGGCTGGTCCATATAGACACACTCCTCTAAATTTCCATTCAGAAAAGCGGTCTTTACGTCCATCTGCCAAATCTCATAATCGTGGAAGGCAGCAATGGCAAGAAGGATCCGAATGGATTTCAGCATAGCCACTGGAGAAAAGGTTTCGTCATAGTCCAAACCAGGTCTCTGACGAAAACCCTTTGCAACAAGTCTAGCTTTATAGGTCTCAACCTGTCCATCTACACCAATCTTCCTTTTGAAGATCCACTTGCATCATACGGGTTTTACCCCATCTGGAGCAACTTCCAACTTCCATACTTTGTTGGTGTACATGGACTCCATTTCGGTCCGCATTGCATCCAGCCATTTTACCGAGTCGACGCTCTGAATGGCTTGCTGGAAGCTAGTCGGCTCATCACTATCAATGATGCAATCCTCTCTATGCTCGTCTATGAGAAAACAGTAGTATCTCTCGGGCGGATGAGACTACCTACTACTCCTGCGGAGCGGCGCAGGAATGTCTTGATCTTTCGAACCCTCTGGTTCTACTAAGCTTTCAGCTCGTGGTTCTGGAATTTCTTCCAGTTCTATTGCGCCCCCACTTATCTGATTTTCTAAAAACTCAGTTTCCAAGAAGTGGGCATGACGAGAAACAAAAACCTTTTGTTCCTCTTCGCAATAGAAGAAATATCCCTTGGAGTTCTTTGGATATCCCACAAACTTGCACTGGACTGAGCGTGCCTCGAGTTTGTCCGCATGCTGCTTTTTGACAAAAGCTGGACATCCCCATGTCTTAATGTGCTTAAGATAGGGTTTCTTCCCATACCACATCTGATATGGTGTGGTAGGCACAGTCTTAGTTGGAACTCGGTTCAAAAGGTATGCAGCTGATTCTAGCGCATATCCCCAGAATGATCGTGGTAACTCAGCGTTACTCATCATGGAACGTACCATATCCAATAGGGTCCAGTTCCGTCTCTCCGATACATCGTTATGTTGCGGAGCGTACGGAGGAGTAAGCTGAGAGAGAATTCCATTCTCTTTTGGTAATTCAGGAACTCGGCACTCAAGTATTCACCACCTCGATCAGATCTCAGTGTCTTGATACTTTTGCCGGTTTGTTTTTCTACTTCATTCTTATATTCCTGGAATTTTCCAAAGGCTTCGGATTTATGTTTCATTAAGAAGACATATCCGTACCTTGAAAAGTCATCCGTAAAAGTAATGAGGTATGAATAACCGCTTTGCGCATGTGTAGACATTGGACCGCACACGTCGCTGTGTACGAGTCCCAAGAGCTCGCTCGCTCTTACTCCGTGTCTAGTGAACGGAGTCTTTGTCATCTTTCCTTTGAGACAGGATTGACAAGTTGCATACGATTGATATTCGAACGGATCCAAATATCCTTCTGTATGTAACTTCGTCAACCTTCTCTCATTGATGTGACCCAGTCTACGATGGCATAAGAAAGCCTAGTTTGTTTCCGGAGACTTTCTTTTGTGTGTATTCTGGACATTGAAAATCTGTGGTTGGTTTAATACGTATATACCATTGCTTAATGTACCTGACCCAATCAGAACTTGATTAAGGTGAATGTTTACAACATTGCTTACAAATGCAAATTCATAACCTTCTTTAGATAATAAAGACACAGAAATGATATTACAAGTTGCATTGGGTACAAAATAGCAATTACGCAAAACCAAAACGTGTCCATCTGACATTCCCAGGTGATAGTCCCCACGGACTCAGCATCCATGCCAGCTCCGTTTGCAACTCTGAGGGTCATATCACCTGCCTTCAAAACCCTACGCCTTCTCAGTGCCTGTAAAGAATTACATATATGAGATCCTGATCCGGTATCTAATACCCAGGATGTAGAGTTTATTGATAGACAGTTTTCAATAACATACACACCTGAAGCTGAAACCGCAACTTGCTTCAGATCCTGGGTTCTGGCCTTCCAAGCCCTGCAATCCTTTTTCCAGTGTCCACTCTTGTGACAGTAAAAGCATTCTTCCTTTCCCACAAGCTTTCCCGCTATCTTTGTTGCCTTTGTCTTTCCCTTCGTATCCACTTTACTAACACCGCCCCTTGGTTTGGCGGGGGCTTTCTTCTTCTTTCCCTTGGCTTTCGCTTTGGACCTAGAAGAGGAAGATCCTCCTACAAACAAAGTGGATGTTTCCTACCTTTCTGTAGGGTGCCCTCTGCACTCCTCAGCATGTTGAGGAGTTCTGAAAGTTCAACTTCTTTTTCTTGCAAGTTGAAGTTCAGGATAAACTGGGCGTAAGTGGAAGGAAGGGACTGGAGAATCAAGTCCGTGTAGAGCTCTTTCTCTAACGTGGTCCCTAGGTCCACGAGCTCCTCAATGAAGCCAATCATCTTAAGCACGTGTTCCGCTACCGATGATCCGACGGCCAATCTCGCCGAAAACAGCTTTTTCGAGACTTCGTATCTGGCGATACGGGATTGCTCTCCATACGGTTCTTTTTTATGGAGAAATATGGATTCAAGGTCCATATTCTCGTGCCTCCTCTGATGTTCATTGTCCATAGAGGCAAGCATGAGGCACTTGGCCTTCGCGCAATCGATTTCCCAGGTCTTACGGATTTCCCTATCCGCGACGCTGGTTTTGGGACCTGGGACAGGGGGAGCTTTGGTGGTAAGGAGATACCCAACTTGTCATAAGTGATTGCCATTTTGACATTTCTGAGCCAATCTTTATAGTTTGGCCCTGTCAGTATGTTTTTATCTATTAGTAACTTAAGTCCAGTCATGATGTTTGGTCGCTGCAATTAGGAGAGAGAGAAGGAACACTTTAGCATGATGCTCTTGCAAGTTTAGAGTGGTTTTTAATTTGTCTAAACAGGATGACTCCCACTGTCTCTCGAATCCCTCCTCAAACCAAAAAAGAAGAATTAGTCAGGATTAATCTCACCGTACAATACTTGCTTAACCGTTCAGCCAGGCTAGTATCGGTACTTCAAGGGAGGTTTTCCAACGCTTTCGCGAAGTTCCTTAATTAAATAACCTCTTTTCCCTATGGGCATAACCCCGCTAACACCTTTCTAGACACCTACTTGGTTTATAGCATTGATCGTTAAGTGAGAAATTTCCCGAGGAGTAGCATATACTCACAGTAGGATCGGGATCCAAATATCATTGCGTGACAAAACTGAAGGAATCCTACCAGAATCATCACATTCCAAATGGTATGCAGCGCTAGCAAGTTTCAGTTCTTTTGAAACTTCCGATGTGAATTTTTTGCCCCATGCTCTTATGACCTTGACTTTGGACAAGAATCATAAGTCACATGTCAAGTTCTACCCGTCATTCTCCAGGTTAATTTGAACCCACCCGTACCTACCCCTGACTTTGGCCAACAAGGCAGTACGACTGTCCCAAACGAACACATCTATCGATGCTGCACATGAACACCCAATAGCTACCAATCACTATGCCTTGACTTTGGCCAACAAACATAGCTTGAATATTATTGACTATCCATGTGAAACGACGGAGGGCTACGAATGGTTTTGGCAAAACCGTGAACGTAGTGAACTTGATTTAATCGATGGAACGAGGTAGCTTTTAAAAGGAGTGGCTTAAGCTCCGCGTTTAAAAGTGTTTTTGAAAAGAAATCGAGTGGTTTTGAAAGTGTTCCAACGACTCAACTTTGGTTTATTTTCTTGCATTAATTTAATTCATCCCATCTGATTTAATCCAAAAATATACTTGTTAACCGCAATCAGAAACGGCGTCGCTTTGCAGCTAACCGGTGAGTACAGGTCGATCCACAGAGATGGGTAATTTCCTTAATGTGTTTTTACGAGTTGATTCCAAATGTTGTTTTTGGTTGGTTTATTAAATCTATAAAAACCTAAATCTATCAATAAACTAAATTAATCTAATTAAAAGTCTTGCTAGGGTTAGGCTTAGGGGAAGTTTGGAGATTAAAGGTTTCCTCACCGCTTTCAATGCCTTATTTTAGATCTATTAGATGTTATAGTAATTATCAATAAAGTGGATAAGAATCTTTTGGGAAGATGTTTCTTCCTCTAGATTCTTGTCCTTCCTTTATCGATAATTACCCTATCCTCTATGGAAAACGCGCGCAACTGGCCCTTTATACTACAGTTCACCGTTACCTCGAGGGGTAGGGTGCCAGAGGGAGCGGTTGTGCGCGTATGCATGGAGTTCTAATTCTTAGGTGTGCATGGCATGAAAGGGGTGAGAGATCTCATCTCTCAAACCTTTCCCTAAGGCTAACCCTAACAAGCGAGGAGATTACTCGCTCATTAGGGGATTAATAAACATTCTAAATTAAAATAGAATTAAAACAAAGCTGTGAAAAATAACTTACTAATTGTATTGATGGCTCCCTCCAAGCAAGAATACAGAACAGATCTGAATTTTGTTTATTGAAAAGAGGCATGAGTTTTATAGATCTGTGATTACAATTTATAGGAAAACATGAAAACTAGGGTTACAGACTCTCGCACATGTGCAATTACAGATTTGCCCACGGAAAATCCCAACACCCGCACCGACGCACCGAAACGAGAAAAATCCACCGACGTGCGCACTTAATGGCCGCGGAACCGCGGCAATTATGGGCCTTGGGCCGCGGTTCCGCGGCCCTTTGGTGAGCTCAGCTCACCAAACTTCTTGGTATGAATCTTGGTGTCTTTTCCTCTCTGTTTCTTCAGTACTTTTCTCTATTTGGGTTCTTGGTCTTTTTCAGATCTTCAGTGAAAACTTGTAAGGATCTTTTGACCGTTCACTTTGACATTTCGGACCATGCGTTGCCTTGTACACTTGTGAATTGTTCTCTGTCTAGGCTTGACTAGGGTCCTTCTACTTGTTGGTCAAAAGTCCCTTTTCTATATGAACTTTCGTCTTTTTCACTGTATTTACTCCAAGAACCTGTATCCTGTAATATGCAACAAACGTGCGTCAAGAGTACCTGTTTATTTATAAAACGAATAAAAATGGGGAGTACAATAATGCAATATTATAGTATGAACAAATACCCCCAAACTTACCTTTTGCTCGTCCTCGAGCAAACTTATTATTTTATTCTCTAAAATCCTAACCACACTTTCGCAGGGAAACGCGATTGCATTGAGCACGTGCAACAAGCAGTTAAACCTCTAGGTGTCCCTAGTAGGAGGAGAGTTGTCTCCTGAGGGTTTTCAGCGGATTACACCCACAAAATCCTATCAACTCGGCCCATTGACTTTTGTTCTCCAATTAGGTTTTCTAACAAGGAATTCTATTATCTTTTGACTCGCAAATTATCCACCCACATTTTTCACACTTCCTCATTATTTAACTTAAGATTATATATGTTATGTAGTCCTACTTAGCTTTTGGCATCTCTTAAGTCTTCCTTCTAGGATTTCATCTCCACTTAGGAATTTCTATCAACTCTATTAAAGATACAAGTTCTATCTTTCATTCCTCTCTCTTATCTAAATTCCAATCACATACCCCTACGTGTGTGTATAGATCACCCCTACACTTGGAAATTCAAATCAAGCAATCATGCCCTTGTCCGTTGTCCAAAGTACTTATTAATTTAGTGAATTTTTAATAGAATTTTGCTTACACATCCTTCATGCGACCGTTAATACTTCTTGAGGTACCAACAACCGATTACAAGATGCGTTAGCACTTTAAAGCGTACTTCCTAGTTTTGCAACACCCAAGGCTTTTAGCAGTGACTCCCAAACCAGTTGGTCTAAGGCACTAGGTGATGAAGCACCCTCGCTAAATATTTTTCTATTTTTGCAGCCTTAAGTAATCACAAAAACCAGTGTCCATTTTTTTATTCTTTATTCACACTTTTTTTTTCTTTTATTTTCTTCGTACTAAGGACTTTAGACAAGAGCATTTCAAGGTCTCTTCTACTATTCCAAGTTTCAAGGTACGTGATTGTGCAAATTGTAGGATATACGTTTTCAGAATCTAGACTTAAGCTAGGAACTATTTTTCAAACTTATACTCTAATAAAAGCTTCAATATTTTTCCTTCGTTTTGACTTAGCCCAAGAAGTGAACCCAAAATTTTGCCTATTTCTAAATAAACTACAAGGTATATACTTTCTACCATTAAATTTTAAGGAATGTTAGTTTTAGGGTTTTTAATTCACTAAGTTTAAGATCTAGTTACTCCTAGCTAGTTAACCTATATGTCAAACTCTAGTCAAATAAGGCCAAAATTGAATACAATTATTTTTATAATTTTTCAAAATTTTTCAATTTTATGGGTTTTCAAATAAGTATGCAAATGCAAAAATATGTACAAATGAATGCGAACGAAGAAGACGTACCGAGCATACCCCCAAACTTGAACTTGACAGTGTCCTCACTGTCATGCTAAACCAAGAGGGTCAAAATACCGGCACTTCCCTGTTTATTTATTTATAAATTTTTTTTTATTGTTAACAACAATATATACAGAAAGGCCCTCCTCCAAACTTCATTTAAACTATGTTAGGCATTACTGCCAAACCTTGCATAGACCAAACGTTAATACTAACCAATTGAAAAATTTATCAGTAAAGAGTATCAGTTGGTGGAAGAATAGATCGTAGCGATCTATAAAGAATTGGGGAAGATAGATGTGGTGGTATGGAATGTATGGAGGTGAATAGACAGGAGGTGGTGATGAATCAAAACGAGAATGCGAATAATCAGCAATCAGTGGAATGTTGGCATTCTCGTAGCTTCTAAAAAGAAATGGGGGTGGTTCAACTTCTAAAGGAGGAGGTTGATTAACCACAATACCCCCAAAATGTTCCTGTGGGTCTTCTATTGACTTGGCATAATCCATCAATTGCATATGATATTCAATTATAAGGGAACTGATCTCCTCGATGTCCGCCATAGTCCAACCGAAAACTTGCCGCCTATCTTTTAAGACCATTAAAAGGGCGTTCTCTTGCTCAAGGGCTAGAGAAGCCGATATGATAATGGGAAAGGTCTCATTCTCACCTATGTAAGCATATTTAAGGTGAGGCGGTAAGGACATGAGTTCGAGTTTCGGAGGCGAAAGAATCATTGCGGAATCTACCTCGAACTCAAAGGACTCCAACACAGGTTCGAAATCACTGCAAACAACCAATTCGGATGGTTCAACTAACTCATCCACAAATTTAAAAAACTCTTATTCGGGCTGTGAGTCGTCATCATCCAAAAAAGTGAAACATTCATAATCCATATCGGTTGTGTCAACGGTGGTAGGCTCAAGGAGGGACGCACTAGTGGCGTCAAAACTGTTTTCATCAAACAAGAATCTTTCAAGCTCGCAGTCCTCCTGCGTGATTTCGTGAACAGAGCAAACTTCTCGTGTACTAGCTTTCGGCACGGAGGGCAGACTTCCCATCTTATAAATATTGAACTCACTAGACATCTTCTCAAAGGATAGAGTCATGGAGCCATTGCGACAGTTTATTACAGCATTGGAAGTGGCCAAAAATGGTCGACCGAGGATCACCGGAATTTGATTTCGTGGGTTAGCAACGGGTTGTGTATCCATAACAATAAAATCAACGGGGAATATGAACTCCCCAACTTTGATCAACACATCCTCTAGCTCACCCCTTGGATGGGTGATTGATCGATCAGCCATTTGGAGAGTACAACGAGTGGGTTTCAACTCTCCAACCCCTAATTGTTCGTACACGGAGTAAGGAAGCAGGTTAACACTAGACCCAAGATCTAAAAGTGCTCGATTAATTTTCTTATCCCCAATTGTGATTGAAATCGTAGGACAGCCGGGGTCCTTTCGTTTTTGGGGTAAGGTTTGAGTGTGGTTAATAGCATTGCTCACTGCACTAGCCACTAGCACTTTCTTGGGTACTTGAGATGCCTTTCTTTTCGAGGTGCATAAGCCCTTTAAGATTTTCGCGTATGAAGGGACTTGTTGGATAGCATCCAAGAGAGGTATATTTATGCTAACCTGCTTAAATAATTCCACAATCTTCTCCACTTGTGCAGTTGGTTTATTGGGACTCAACCTGTTTGGAAATGGTGCATTTTGAAAATTTGTTGAGTCAAATGTTTGTGGAGTAGAATGTGGAGTAGGAACGGATCCCAGTGTAGATGTGTTCGTGTTGTGAGAAATGGGTCCGTTCGAGCTAGAAGAAGTAGAGCCGTGTGAAGGGTGGAGAATAGGCTCTAAAGAAAAAGGTGAAGAAGAAGGTGAAGAAAATGAAGAAAGGGAAGGTGACGATGGAGAAGAAGAAGAAGAAAGAGAAGAAGAAGAACCACCGGCGGGGATGTCATCATTAGTTCCCACATTATTTTGCAACTCTCTTCCGGATCTCAACGTGGTCACCGCATTTACATTGTGATTGTGATATGCGTTTTGTGTGTGACCGGGATTTGGCATTGGTTGAGACGGAAGCTTTCCCTTTTCTATCTCGCTCAACGCATCAGTTAATTGTGCAATTTGTGCCTCAATAGATTTGATACTTTGATCGTGTGAGGCATTGTTATGCATCAAAGACTGAACATAATTTTCAAATCTTGCTGCGGATTCTGTAGATTGCTTGAGAAACGCATCTAGACTTTTTTCGAGCGAGATAACCTTATCATCATTTGGTTGAACCAAATTGTTCGTTTGATTTGTATAAGGTTGTTGTTGGAAAGGTTGCTGGTTTTGAGTTTGTGAAGGTGCTTGTTGTTGTTGTGGAGGAGGAGCTCTTTGAAAATTGTTATTTCCTTGGAATTGTTGATTTTGGTTCCAAACGAAATTTGGGTGACTCCTCCACCCCGGATTGTATGTCGAAGAGTATGGATCGTTTCTTTGTCGTTGCTGAAATGCAGCATTGACTTGATCCTGTCCTTGAGTAGATGCATTATAAGGACACTCTTCGGTTAGATGCGATGGATTCGCACAACAAGCACAAACAGTTCGTGGAGGTAAAGCAGGGGCAGGAGAAGACGATGAGATTTTGGTCTCAATGGCTTCTAGCTTTTTCATAAGTGCGGCCATCTCGGCCTTCATAGCAATTGACATATCTACTTGATGTATGCCTGCCATAGATTGACCAACAGAAAAAGATGATGTGGTCTTGGTACTCTCCCACTGAATTGTTTGCTCACTAAGATCCTCAAGAAACTGCCACGCTTCGTCGTTAGACTTGGAGAGAAAATGACCTTGACATATGGTTTCTAGCAACTGCTTCGTTGCTGAGTTCAATCCCTCGTATAATGTTTGGCAAAGTTGCCAACTTTCGATCCCATGATGAGGGTATTGAACGAGTAGGTCTTTAAATCTCTCGAAGCACTTCCAAAATGGTTCGGAAGGAAGCTGTGAAAATTGTATAATCTCGTTACGGATTCTAGCAGTTTTGTGATGAGGATAGAACTTTTTCAGAAAAGCTCTCACAAACTGGTCCCAATTTCTAATGGAATGTGATGCGGTGCAATATAGCCACTTCTCGGCTAGGTCACATAAGGTAAAAGGAATGACCCTTAGCCTTATACCGTCATCACTTAATTGGGTAGTTTTCATCATGGCGCAAACGTTTTGGAATTTATTGATAAAGATATATGCATCTTCGGATTCCAAACCATGAAATTTTGGCAGCATATTGATGAAATGTGGTTTTATTTCAAAATTGTCCCCATTTGCCGGTGGGGGTGAAAGACATGTAGGTAAAGAAGTGCGGACGGAGTAGAAGAGATCCTGGAGCGCAACTCGTGCGGGCGCTACAACAGGTTGAAGATTCGGGTTATTCGGACCTAACGGAGGTGGAATAATTCCCGTCGGTAAGGTATCGTTGGGGTCGTGTCCCGACATACCTTCGAAAGAAGAATTTGAAGGTGGAGATAAGGAAATGGAGGGAATTTCGACTTCGGTGTCGAAAGGTTCGTCGGTCGGTACCAACGAAACACGGACTAATCGGGCGTTAGTATCCCTAGTCCAAAGTGACATACACTAAAGGGGTAGTGTAGTCAGAAAAAAGAAAGACAGAATGTGGAGGTAAGATAATGTCAATGAGAAGAAGTGGTGGAAGTGAGGTGCAAGATTTCTTTAGCGACAAGTTGCAAGTTTTTGAAAAGATTTTCCCTCTTTTTTTTTTATATGAGAGTTTTGCAAAGAGGTTTTAGAAAAGGGACTTGTGACACAAATGTATCAACCACACATGCACAATCAGGCCTGGATCTAGGGTCACCTAGGTCTGCTAGACAGCTCCTAACTAGGGCTAGAAATAGGACCTCAAACCGCCTCTTCACCGACAATTGCGGTTAGGTAAGTGCCAGGTAAGTGGGAAGGAACCATAGTAGTGGGCCTAATTAAAAACCACTAGCCTAAACACACTTGCCTAGACACCGCAAAGTCAGTTAGGATAAACGGTTGATGCCTATACTAGTCCTTTTTCCTATTTAGCTCGACGTCCTTAGGGCTGAGTCTAATATTTTTTATTAATTGTGGTCAATGCAAATGCTTTAAAGTGTTTTCTGGGGTCCTGGGAAGGGTGATGAAATCCCCACCCAATCTGAGTTTGGTCAATTAGCCCCTTAAAGTCCGATTAAATTATGCAAAAAAATAAAATTCACTTGCAATCAATTTTTAGCGCGGCGCAAAGAAACCTGCAGAAAATCTGTTATTTAGAAGGGGAGAAAGAATTTTTTAGCGCAAATAATTCCTGCAGAAAGTTTTTACAGAGAGATATATGTAGGTTGACAGAGGGGAGAAGGAGGAACAAACCCACAAAATTTTAGGTGCTGACGTGGCCAAAGAGTCGCGGAACCGCGGTCTGGGGGTGACTTTTGCCGTGGAAGCGCGGTCGGAAAATGGGTTCAGCCTCTGGAAAAATTTGTGTAGCTCCTGTTCACCAATTCTCCTCTGTTCTGATGTTCACTTTTCTGTTTTCCTCTCTGCAAATTTCCAGATTCGCAATCCTTCACTGTTCTTGCAAGATTCAAACCATAAAACCCTTCAAACAAATAAAAATCGATAAAATGTTTTTGTATTTTTGTATTTTCTGATTTTTATGATTTTTTTTAAAATTTAAATCAACCCGAAATTACACAAAATAAAGATTACGCCATCCCCGGCAATGGCGTCATTTGATTTAATCCAAAAATATACTTGTTAACCGCAATCAGAAACGGCGTCACTTTGCAGCTGGCCGGTGAGTACGGGTCGATCCACAGAGATGGGTAATTTCCTTAATGTGTTTTTACGAGTTGATTCCAAATGTTGTTTTTGGTTGGTTTATTAAATCTATAAAAACCTAAATCTATCAATAAACTAAATTAATCTAATTTAAAGTCTTGCTAGGGTTAGGCTTAGGGAAAGTTTGGAGATTAAAGGTTTCCTCACCGCTTTCAATGCCTTATTTTAGATCTATTAGATGTTATAGTAATTATCAATAAAGTGGATAAGAATATTTTGGGAAGATATTTCTTCCTCTAGGTTCTTGTCCTTCCTTTATCGATAATTACCCTATCCTCCATGGAAAACGCGCGCAACCGGCCCTTTATACTATGGCTCACCGTTACCTCGAGGGATAGGGAGCGGTTGTGCGCGTATGCATGGAGTTCTAATTCTTAGGTGTGCATGGCATGAAAGGGGTGAGAGATCTCATCTCTCAAACCTTTCCCTAAGGCTAATCCTAACAAGCGAGGAGATTACTCGCTCATTAGGGGATTAATAAACATTCTAAATTAAAAGAGAATTAAAACAAAGCTGTGAAAAATAACTTACTAATTGTATTGATGGCTCCCTCCAAGCAAGAATACAGAACAGATCTGAATTTTGTTTATTGAAAAGAGGCATGAGTTTTACAGATCTGTGATTACAATTTATAGGAAAACATGAAAACTAGGGTTACAGACTCTCGCACATGTGCAATTACAGATTTGCCCACGAAAAATCCCAACACCCGCACCGACGCACCGACACGAGAAAAATCCACCGACGTGCGCACTTAATGGCCGCGGAACCGCGGCAATGATGGGCCTTGGGCCACGGTTCCACGGCCCTTTGGTGAGCTCAGCTCACCAAACTTTTTGGTATGAATCTTGGTGTCTTTTCCTCTCTGTTTCTTCAGTACTTTTCTCTATTTGGGTTCTTGGTCTTTTCCAGATCTTCAGTGAAAACTTGTAAGGATCTTTTGACCGTTCACTTTGACATTTCAGACCATCCGTTGCCTTGTACACTTGTGAATTGTTCTCTGTCTAGGCTTGACTAGGGTCCTTCTACTTGTTGGTCAAAAGTCCATTTTCTGTATCAATTTTCGTCTTTTTCACTGTATTTGCTCCAAGAACCTGTATCCTGTAATATGCAACAAATGTGCGTCAAGAGTACCTGTTTATTTATAAAACGAATAAAAATGGGGAGTACAATAATGCAATATTATAGTATGAACACCATCATTTAATCCTACCATTGCAGAAAACAACGAAAATATGACGTACGCTTATGCCATCCGCATTCGCCAAGGGGCCCCGTCATTACCCATTAGGTTACTTAACTAACGACAGAGCGGGGGCTGGACTAGCGCGGATGCAAAACGTAAGCACCGCCTAAATAGATATCATATATAGATATACACATTCATCACATGCAATGATAGCCATTCTAGATCACAGATGAACACATTGGATATACTAGGAATCCGCAATCCGTACGAGCCTGTAACGAAGAGCGGATTACACGGTCGCGATGAATAGCCAAGACCCCACCCTAGACCCCTACGGGTGTGGCAAACTACCCGCCAAGTACCCGAAGCGAAGCAACCTACCTCAACACCGTGAGTAGGCCACTCGGCATTTCGAGATACCCGGTAGTTTGTGCACCCCACCTTGGGTCGTTTGTAGGAGCAAAAACAGTAAAAGAAATTATACAATGACGGCTACAACCCCATCCCGGTTGTGCGGCCATATAAATAATATTACATCTATTACAAATTACATGAATTGAAAGAAAAAGAAAACTCTCATCTCACAACCCCCGGCTATTCATCCGCGACAATCCAATGAATTCATATACACATACCATCAACATTACAGATCACTGATATGTATAACCCCCACTAATCAATGTATAGCGATTAGCAGACGTTCAATACATATATCACATCACAGATATAAACCCGTTAGCATAAGTCTTTAGAAGTTCAATCAAAATACGGATTTTTAGGCCCCAAAAACAAATTTTTCTTTCTGGAAAATCTGGGCAGAAAAAACATATTGTAAAAATCCCAAAACAACCCCAGAAACACACTGCATGAAAATTGTGCCACGGCCGAGTCAACTCGGCCGCGGATCCGCGGCGGGAGCATGCTCCTGCTGCGTTTCCGCGGCGCTTTGACCGGGTCGGTGGACCAATTTTCTTGGGTGTCTTATAAAAAGCCTGAGCCGATTTTTAGTGTAAGATTTATTAATTTTTGAACAGAAAACAGAATTGGCAGAAACTTGATTTTTCGGGTTCGTTTCGCGACTTTTTCTCCAATCGAACTTCTAGTTACTTTGCTAACATGTTAGATAGTGTTTAACTAGGCTCTGATACCACTGTAAGTCCACATTACCTCTCCCGGTACTTACGGGCTTGCGGAAATGATGAAAAATGATTTTTCTTTTGGTGGTAACATGGACTCAAAATACGGATCGTTGTTAAACAACTATCTAACAATCCTAACAAGAGTTTTACCTACTCGGTTAGGGGGTTATACTTTAACTTGAACTCCTTCGTCTTCAACTCCTTGTGGTGGTCGGATCGGCCTCACCTCGTCGTCTCTTTGTGCCGAAGATGGATCCACTTGAAAGCTTCTACCTTTGGCTTCACTTCAAACTAGAAGAAACTAGAACACTTGGTTTGCTAAATTTTGTGTACTAGGATGAGTAGAGGAGTGTGTTGGGTTTTATCTCTATGGTTCTTGCTTCTCAACACATGAGACAAGTAGAACCATGGACTAGAGAGAGAGCAAGAGGAAGAGGGAGAGCTCAAGCATGAGAGAGAAAAGAAATGAAAGAATGAGCAAGACTTTTGCCATCCAAGCTCTCATAATCCAAAATCATCATAACAAATAATAGTAATTGAGTATTATGTGATGGTTCAAGTCAAAATGGCCATATCATTTCATGCACTCATTTTGCAAAGAGAAACAAGCAAGCAAAAGTCTTTGCCATGAAATGATAGCCATTGTAATGATGAAGGTCAACAAGTCCAACCTAGTCAACCGGTCAACTAAGTCAACAAGGTCAACCATCAACAACCATGTCACAATAATACTTAATTAATATTATTGTTAATCATATTTCTAATTCTCATTAGGGTTTAGCAAAAAGTCAACAGTCAACAACCCTAATGAGAATCCTCTGCCTCTGTCTCTCTGTCAACTGTGCATACACACCCGAATCCGCGTTCCGAGGAACACGAATACAAACGAGATAAAACCAATCCCAAAACGTACACTAGGATCTGGCTTAAACCAAAGCCCGCTAGTGATAACTGCTCGGACACTAAACGTGCACAAGTGCACGGATGTGACCGAACCCTGTCGCAAAACCATGCGACCTCTACTCTTTTGCCTAAAGGCGAATAGCTTTCTGTGTGGGACTCTAAAGACTCGACACTATGCTGGCAGTGGGTTTAACCACAGACCGCAAGCGGCACTAGCTGTGCGTAGCGGCCTCCAGGTAGATGCCGATAAGAAGACGGATGAGGTGAAACCCATCTGAACTCCTACTGAGCCTGAATATGACAATCTCCGTACAGTCCGGTTTGTTCGTCTGAGAATATCGCATGGCGAGCCTAGGGGGCAGTAAACGTCAGTCCCATAATAGCGGTATAAGTCGTGTCGGAGTGTAGCCCAGAACACCCTGAGATAACACTGGAAACTTACCAGTATATCTCGCTTGCCCTGGCCAGGGACTTTGTGTAATGGCTCTCCTAGACACAGCGCGATATCAACCCCCAATACCGGGAGAGACGAGTCCTGTCTAATCGTCACTGCTTCCAAGTGCTTCGAGACTGCACCCAACTACTACCTGTTTGCACGACTCCTTTGAGCTGTGGTAGGGTAGTAATCTAAGTACAGTGGGAACACACTCGAGGCGAAGTGACAGTGTCAAGTCAGCGGACTAAGCTGTACTCATGTCACCTGGGAACTGATAACTGACGATAGGTATAGTACCAACCAACAGTTCCCGACGAGTCCTGTCCTGTGTACTCGTAACCTAACGAGCACCCGCATACTATCTCAAGTACGACTTACTGACGGCTGTGGGACAGACCGTCTCTCCTGCTGGGATGAGAAGCGCATACGCTAGTCTACTCCGGAGTATCGATGCCCTGTCTCGATAGTCCTACGACTAGGGACCTGCATAAGGATGTGCTTGTGGATTACCCAGCCCCCACGAGTGTGACTGCCATCACAACGCTGGTAATCAAGCAAAGATCCTAAGGGCTCCACTAATGTGTATAGGTGATATACTAAAATAAACACATGTACACATTAAAGTAGAAACAAACCAAGTAGCATACTAGTATTTTGAGTAAGATTGTCTATACAAGATGAATATCCCAAGCTTCCATTAAGTAATATACAAACTAGTATGATACAGTAATGGCCTTTAGGGCATATACACTAACAACATCATCCTTTCCACCTCATCTATAAAACAAATGATTTTCCAAAAAGGGAAAATCATATAAATGAGGTGGCATCATCTTCTAGAAGCTATTCCGTACAAAATACGGAATACTTCCCGGTACATGTACCGAAATACATATACGCGTATTCGTGCCAAAATACGAATAGCCGAGAGAGAAAACGAATAGTGAACAATAATACTAGAATACGTATATACAAATACATTATTAAATCAAATCCTGATTTAATAAACTGGCTTAATCCTAAGCCGCTAGTATTATCAACCGTCCAATTAAAGTCTGCGCAGAAGTGCACATATTTAATCGGACATCTGTATGTATCAATATACTTCATGTACACCATATCGCCTGAACCGTGAAAACCCTCTGTGTGGGACTCTAAAGACTCGTCAATACGCTGGCAGTGGGTTTAACCACAAGCACGTCAGCGGCACTAGCTGTACGTAACGGCTACCCAGGTATTGAGCGAAAGGGAGGCCGACGAGTAAAGTCATCCTGAACCCCTACTGAGCCTGACAGTGACAATATCCGTACAGTCCGGTCTGTTCGTCTAAAAGTATCGCATATCGAGTCTAGAAGGGTGGATAAAGTCAGACCCCCCAACAACGAGATATTTAGTATCGGCATGTAACCCATCACCACCTGAGAAACTATCGATCCTGGATCGATAATTCTCGTTCACCATGGCCATGGATTTCTGGTGATGGCCACTCGTACACAATGCGACATCAACCCCCAATACCGGGAGAGAAAAATCCTCGACGATCCGATCACTGCCTCTATGTGGCTCGAGACTGTACCCAATTAAAACCTGTTTGCACGACTCCTTTGAGCCGTGGTAGGGTAGTAATCAAAGCACAATGGGAACTCATACGAGACAAATGACGATCTCAGGTCGACAGACTAACCTGTATACATGTCACCTATGAACTGCTATCTGACAATAGGTATAATACCAACTAGCAGGTTCCCGGCGAGTCCGTCCAGTGTACTCATAACCCAATGAGCACCTGTATACTATCTTAGGTGAACAAATTAACACCAATGGCTTGTGAGACCTGGCCACCGCCCCTCGTCGGGGTCTCGATCAGTATACACTAGTCTACACTGGAGTATCGATACCCGGTCTTGATACTCCTACGACTAGGGACATTTAAGGATGTGCTTATAGACCCCAGCTCCCACATATATGATCGCCATCATAATGCTGGCAGTCAAGGAAGAATCTTATGGGTTCTATCAACATGTACATGATGATAAAGACAAACCAGATAGCATACTATCATCTTGAGTAAAACTGTTTTATCAGTATAGGTCCTCACTCTATCATCATAATCACAAGTCCGCGACTATGATAATTGCCTTGAGGGCACTATAGCCAACATAATGAACTGCCACTCGCAGAGAGGGTAGCTCTATCTCGAGGGGGAGTACCACCTCCGTGCCAAATATTAATGCATACGGTGTTGTGTTAGTGGCCGTTTTGAACGTAGTTCCATATGCCCAGAGAGCTTCATGCAGTCTCTCATGCTAGTCCCTCTTATTTCGCGACACCGTCTTTTTTACGATCTTCGTCAAGGTCTTGTTAAAAGACTCAGCTAGACCGTTAGCTCAGGGATTATAGATTGAAGAGTATCTCCAGTCTATGTTATGTTGTTGTGCGAAGCAGCTGATCTTGTGGCTTCTGTAGGCTGGCCCGTTATTGGAGATGATCCGTCGTGGAGTTCTAAACCGATAAATGACGTGTGTCTTGAAGAAATGGAGGATATTCTCTGTCTTCACTTCCCTTAGCGGTACTGCTTATGCCCATTTGGAGAAGTAATCAGTTGTCGCCAAAATGAATCGATGTCCTCTGGTAGATGCTGGTTCGATGGGGCCGATTATGTCAGTCCCCTACATTTCGAACGGCCGGCTAGCTACTGTCGGATGTAGCGGATTCAGATGCTGATGGATAAAGTCCCCATGAATCTGGCACGAGTGGTACTGCTTCGCGTATTTGAGGCAGTCCTGGACCATCGTGGGCCAATAATAACCCATCCGTTTGATCTTCAGCTTCATCTTCGGTCCGGCTTAGTGAGAACCGCAGAGTCCGTCGTGAGTTTCTTGGACGACTTTCTTTGCCTCTTCAGGTCCCAGGCATCTTAGCCACAGAGAATCAAATGACCTTTTATACAGAGTATCATTGACGAAAGCGAAAGACGGAGCTCGTTTCATGAGCTGATGCCTTGAGGATGCATCTTCAGGTGTTCGACGGGATTTGAAGTAGTCTATAAAGACTTCTCTCCAATCCTCAACCTTTTCCTGGTCTTTTACTTGCAGAGCCACTTGCTCGGTCGCCCCCTTTTCTTCGGACGACTCTGGAGATATTTTTGCCGGTGCAAGAACCCGATGGCTTTGCACAACGATCCTCACGTCATCGAGGTTTTCGTCGGCCAGTTCTTTAGCGAGCTTGGCAAATGCATCCGCTTTGCTATTTTCCGCACGCGGTATTCTTTCCAAGGTATAGGAAGGGATTTGAGTCAGCAACTGTTGTACTCTCTCACCGTACTTTACTAGCTCTGGTTTGCATATTTGGTAGTTGTCGTTTACTTGACTAACGACTGGTTGGGAGTCTCCGAATATGAGAAGGTTTTCAATTCCCCTATCGATGGCGATCTCGAGACCTGCTATCAAAGCTTCGTATTCGGCTTTATTATTCATCCTCAGCTCTGTTAAGGAGAAAGCAAAGTGCATTATCCCTCCTTGTGGAGTCACGAAGATGAGGCCTACCCCTGATTTGATTATGGGGGTGCTTTGTTTGCGCTTTTTCATGGAAGAGGCTCCATCGAAGTAAAGTTCCCAGCGTGTATCATTATCTCTTCTCTCTTCGTCGATCGTGTCAAACGCGTGTTCGTCCGGTAATTCGCAGTTCAAAGGAGAATTGGCGGATATCGGATGATCAGCGAGGAAGTCAGCGATGACCTGGCCTTTCACTGCCTTGAGGGGTCGATAAGTTATTGAGAACTCCATCAAGAGTAGGGCCCAAATAGCGAGTCGTCCTGTTAATATGACCTTTGACATCAAATATTTGAGGGGATCCAGTTTTGATATGAGATGGACCTTATGTGCCAACGCACAGTGTCTGAGCTTCGTTATTGCGAAGATCAACGTCAAGCAGTGTTTTTCGATTGGGGGGTAGTTGCTTTCTACCCCCAGTAGAACTCGACTCAAGTAGTAGAGAGCTCTTTCTTTCCCTTGGTCATTCTCTTGTGCCCATAGCACGCCTAAAGAACCTTCGAGGGCTGTCGTATACAGGACGAGAGGTTTTCCTTTAACGGGAGCAGCCAGCACTGGCGGATTCTGCAGATATTGCTTGATTTCGTCCAGTACGCTTTGGCATTTGCGATCCCAGACGAAAGGGGTTCCCTTCTTCATCAGGTGACTGTAAGGATGACACTTGCCTGAGAGACTGACTATAAATCGCCGGATATACGCGAGCTTCCTTTGGAGAGACCGCAATTGCTTGAGAGTCCTTAACGGAGGCATTTCCATAATCGCCTTGATCTTCGACGGATCTATCTCGATTCCTCGGTGTCGTACGATGAATCCTAGGAATTTGCCCGAGGAAACTCCGAATGCGCATTTAAGAGGGTTCATCTTCAAGTTGTATTTCCGAAGGCTCTGAAACACGATCTTCGGATACTCTAAATGTTCCTCGTATAATTTGCTTTTAACTACGAGGTCGTCGATATAGCATTCGACGATCTCATGTATGAGGTCGTCGAAAATTTTCGTCATGGCCCTCTGATAGGTGGCGCCGGCGTTTTTTAGACCAAAGGGCATCACCTTGTAGCAGAATATGCCCAGAGGGGTCCGGAAAGCGGTGTGCTTCTGGTCCTCGGGATGCATCTTTATCTGATTGTATCCTGACGAGCCATCCATGAAGGAGAAAACTTCTTGAGTGGACGTATTGTCTATCATCAGCTCGGTGACCGGTACTGGGAAGTCGTCCTTCGGGCAGGCTTTATTAAGATCTCGAATGTCCATACATATGCGCACCGTCCCATTCTTCTTCATCACTGGGACAATGTTGGCGATCCAGTCAGGATACTGAAGCTCTTGGATGAAGCCAGAGTCGATTAGCTTCTTAACCTCGGCATTGATGCACATCTTAAGCTCGAGTCGCATTCTCCTCGGTGCTTGTTTGATTGGCTTAACGTCCGGAGATATCGCCAATTTGTGCACAACAATCTCTGGATCTAATCCTGGTATCTCGGAATAGTTCCATGCGAAGCAGTCTTTATGCGGCATAAGCACGTCCTTTAGTGTAGCCACCCTTTCTTCAGACAGCAGCTCACTGACGAATATCGGTCGCGGATCACTTGCCGTCCCCAAATCAATTTTCTTGAGGTTATCTGCAGTAGTATGTATCCCATCTTCCAGCTCCTTTGGCGCCAGTAGGAATTCTGAGATTACCTCGTCATCATCGTTTTCGAAGCACCAGGGGAGTTCACCTGTATCCTCGGGTTCCTCTTCCAACAGCGTTATCACGTGACAGGTACGAGATCTCTTCTTGGACCTGCTTTGTCGCTATCGAACTCCTTTCCCGTTCTTTGGTTTGTTTCTTCCTCTGCGTCGGGCCTTTTGTATGACGGTTTGACAAGGAAGAGCATTTTTATTTTTCACAGCCTGTTGAAGGAGGCGTTGCGTCCTGGCTTTCTTGTAGATGGCCATTTCGCGATTATGGTCGTCTCGAACCTTTTGACATGCTACCCTTATAAGCTTGTCCATTTTTTCTTCGAACGACGGACTGAGCATTTTTACGGCGGGAGCTCGTTCTGTTGCAGGGTTAGCATCTTCCCATAGAGTATCTCCTTCTTCATCAAAGTCATGTATGACGTAGCAGTGGCGGAACAGCTCCCATTTCTTAGATCGAACATATCCAAGCCCAATCGTTTCCATTCTCTCGTTGGGCAACTTTCGTTGAGTCCCGGGAATGTTCTAGATCCTGTTATAGAACCGTGCTTGTCGCGAAGTTTGCTTAAGGGGTACACCTTGGCGTCTCAGGAGTCTCTTTAGTCCGTCTGTGTAATATCTGGGCAAACGGATGGGCTGGAGCCTGTCAAGTTTGGAATCCGCACCATGCCAAATTTCTTTCTCTACTTTGGTTTCCCCGGATCGGTAGAATAGGATTGCCTTTCCACCCTCTCGCCTGGGAGGGACGTAGAATGTTTGCAGTTCTTCCATACTGTAGGTATCAAGTGCGTCTAGCTCTTTATGATGCTTTGGCGGAATCATGGCAACTTGCAAATTTTGATCTTCATCAGCGAAGGCTTGTATTGATGGCCGAGCAGAGAATACGGCATTGACCTCATCTTCCGAGTCGCTGTCGAAGATCAACATCGGAGCGGACGGTCCTGGCTTGTTACACTGGGGCGGACCTGAATAAACTATTTCTTCTTCCTCCTCGGTATCACTCCCGAAGACCGGAATAGTGGTGATAGCTTTGTTCTTATCCTACGGTTTGCGACATCTTTCTGTGTCCTTGAAATCTGGCAGGAAGTATTTTGCATCTTCGTACTTTCGGACTTCGTTCATGGAGAACGAGTTTAGTTCCCCTATTACAGTGTACTCGAGACCATCTTTGAAATACTTCATACATTGATGTTGTGTAGAAGGGATGATATTGTACTCGTGTAACCAGGGCCGGCCGAGCAAAGCATTGTAGCATGTCTTGGCGTCAATGATGTGAAACTTAATGTCTGTGACAAACAGCCCAAAACATAGTGTCAATATTACAGTCCCAAGCGTCCGTGATGATTGGGAGTCAAATCCCGAGATGGTGATTTTATCACGAGCGAGATGCTGAACACTCATGCAGATTTCCTTCAACACTCTTACATTGAGAAGGTTGACGGAAGACCCATTGTCAACCAGGATTTTGCCTATCTTGATATCATGACAGTATCCGTAGACATAAAGGGGACGGTTATGCTCGTATGTCCCAAGGAGGAGATCTTCATCGTTGAAGGTGATATCGGCTGTGTGCACTTCTTCCAGCTCGTCCTTCATCTTTTCTTCGGCGAGGAAAGTTTGGAATTGCTCTGGCTCTTGTAGTGCCTTGATCAATGAATCTCTCACTTCTTTGGATAGCAGAAGGGCATCGAGAATGCTTAGCTGCGAAGGTATCTTTCTCAAGTGTGCCAGAACGTTGTAGTCCACCTTACTTTTCTTTGGCGGGTCCTTGGCTGTCAGCTTTTCGATGGCTTGGTCATCAAGGATGATATCCTCAGGGACTTTTTATTTTCCCTTATCTTTTCTATTTGACCCACTGTTCGAGGGCCCAAGATTCTTTTCGGGCAGCGTACGATTGCGCAGCTGAATATTTTCACAGGTCTTCGGTTCTTCTTCTTTTTCCAAGGTGGACTCTTTAAAGAAGAGCTAAGAGTCATTTCTTCGTCAGGGTCGCTCCCGAAGGTGAGAACTTGCGATCCACCGGCGTTGACCATGCGACAGTTGCCGGTAGTTCTTTTACGCTCCTCGATCGTACTTCTTTGCTCCCGACGAGTTTTGCGTTTCATCCGCTTGAAATGTTGCCGGCGAGCAACATATCCCTGCCACCATCTTTTAAAAGCGGTGCACTCTTCGGTGGGGTGCGCAATCTTTCAATGATATAAGTAGTAGCTAGGATGCATTTCCGCTTCACCAAGAATGTTTTCTTCGGAGGGTGGCAGCTTCATTCCCATTGATAAGGCATTAACGAACCTTTTCCTCGTCTTGAACCTGTTTTTATTTATGACGGATGTACTTTGATCTGGCGGGAGTGTCTCAACTCTTTCGTCCAGTCGCCGGCGTTTGGCCTTTTCAAATATGACCATCTCGCGCTCCCGATCAGTTTTGCTTTTAAGAAGAGCTTCGTTCAGGAATGCATCAATTGTTTCGTCTGATGGCCCTAGAAGTTCCGGTTCAGGATTTGCCCCCAGTTTCTTTGTGTAAGGAGCTTCTTCATCGTCTATCGACGAGTGAGAGATCACATGGCAGCTTGCTACATAACCTTCAGATTCATCTGACGAGTCTTCTCCATTGTCATCATCTCCGTTCTCAAGGACGTGGCTGAGAAATTCTTGGAGTGTGATCGGGGTCCGCACCTTCTGGTTATATTCTTCCAGCACGTCAATATATTTTTGCAGGTCCGTGCGCTTGTCATCAGGTTTCACGGGCTTTTTGGTCTTCTTCTTCTTCTTTGAAGACTTTGACTGCTGGGTGTGAATGCTTTGGTTATCACCACCAATTTTGGGAGTTGGGCGCGGCTTCAGCATCCTCTCGATGATCTCAAGTTCCAGTGGATTCTTCTACCTAATTGCCGGACATGTGTGGAGATCCTTCAGCATTCTTTTAGTTTTGGCTGAAAGAGCGACCTCCCATGGAGCTTCTTCTACGAAAGAACACGATTCCCCCGGTGTATCCGTCTTCTTGAGAGCATGCGGCTGAGGCAAGTTCACCTTCAAATTCTCGGATAATACGAATTTGCCCTGTTGGTACTGATCTTCTATCCAGCTTTTGAAGATGTAACAATCTTCGATCGAATTGCCCAACATTCGGTGATAAGGGCAATAGTTAGGATTGCTAATGTCGCCTGGTTGCGCTGGGCGTCTTGGCTCCGGCAGAGTGATGAGCCTGTTGCGCAGTGCTAGCTCGAATAACCTCTTCGTCTTGTCTCGAGGGAACGAGTAAGGGCGTCTCATTTTATCTGAAAGAGATCGAGTTCTATCATTTTGGCGATCAACTGGTCTTAGACCACTGGGCTGCTGTTGAGCATTGGCGACGACGGTCGCTTTCCCCTTTCCCTTCTCGTTCCGAGGCTCCGAGTTTGGAGGAGACGGTCTATGACCCATCTGGTCCATTTGGACCAGCTTGTCAATCAAGGCCTGGAAAGTAGTCGGCTTGAAAAAAATCATGAACTAGGAGATGGTCGCTTGCGGATCAAGAGTGCCCACAAATATGCCTACCGCGGGAGCCTCTTCGATGCGCTGCTCGCATTTTGACTATAGATTCCGCCATCGTATTGCATATTGAACCTATGTCTCTCCAGGCTTCACCCTGGTATTAATTAGTGCGGTAATCGGAGTGCGCTCGCTAGCGCTTGCAAATCTTTGCTTAAATAATAGCTCCATCTCCGCAAATGTCTTGACCGAGTTGTTCGGGAGTTCAGAGTACCACTCGAATGCCGTTTCCGATAAGCTGCCGACGAATTGGCGAAGTAGCAATTTATCATCACCTCCGGTGTTTCCACATAGAGCCGTGAACTAGGAGACATGCTGGTGGGGATTGCTCGTCCCTTTATATACATGAAATTTAGGGATCGTATATCCCGGCGGGTACTTTATTTGGTCATACCAGCCTGGATATGGTCGCCCAGTTTTAACAACTTGGCTGTCCGTTTCATTTGCCTGGTGAGGTCGTATTTGCTGAGCTATGTAGTCATCCAGAGCGGCCTTGGAAATGGTTTCCTCTTTGGTTGCTAAAAGAGCCGGAGGAGGGTTCGATGTCTCCCCTCTTTCGTCTTCAATGATGATCGGGGGGTCTTCAGCTGGAGGTTCCGGCTGTAACATCATCCCAGCCATGTCTTGGAATAAGAGAGCCATTCGTTTTATATTGGCTGCCTGTTCCGTAGCCTCTTTTTCTTTCCTCTCGAGCATTCTTCGGAGGAACTTGGTGTCAATTTCTTGTTCCCAACGCTGCTCCGAGCTCTCTGGATTTTCTTTTGGCCCAGTGAGTGCAGCCATTGCAGTCAGCATCTCCTGAAGCTTCTGCTATTGTTGTTCCTGAGCCCTTGTTATTGACCGGGTAAGCAGTCGATGACCTGCAGAAGCACGGCTTTCCTCTTTCCCGGAAGCCATATAAACGGTATGTACCATCATGCTCCCAGACCTGGGGCGTTTAGATTCAGCGCTTTTACGGTTTTCCACGTTCACAGGGGCTTTCTCTGGCCTCCTTATCTTTTGAGCAGTTGAAGTCGAGAGGGCTGTTGCAGCGGGCACCCAGGTAGCTGTCGTCTTTTATGGCTTGACAGGATGGTCTTTCTCTTACCGAACTTTTACCTTATTCTGTCGGCGAGAGTAATCTTGATTAATTACTGAGTCCTGAACCTGTCGCCAAACTTTGTAAATTTTGGAAGAAAGCCGCTGAGGGGGCTGCTTCGGCTTTATTTCTGTAACATTCTCCACGGGTGGAGGAGATCTTTTCAGTATGGTGGTGGGAGAATTCCTGCGCATCCTGTTAAGCAGCTCGAAACTGTTCCCAGTTGGAACATCAGCATTGACTTCCACCGTTGGGGCTGGTGGAGTTAGCCCAGAGGGGGACTTGCCCCAGCCTTCCGTACTCAGCGTCAGTGACGACGGCGAGCATGTCGCGCAGATGGTGTTGGTTCAGCTATGGGGATGGCTTTGTCATGCCCCCTGTTCTGGTAAGGCGCTTCTGGTACCGGCCTCTTGAAGACCGACGTCCGTTGAGTAGTAATATCCAATCTGTCAAAGACAGACCTTTGAGCAGGAACGGGGGCCAGAGCGGCCAGCCTCGTAAAGACCGATCCTTTGATGGGAGAAGCTTCTTTAGTGACCTCGAGAGCAGGAATGGCTATCCGTTTTGGGGTGGCCGCTTCAGGTATCGTGGGCTTCTTGACGGGCCCATTGGAGTTCAGGCTCAGCCTATCGAAGACTGATGATGTTGGCTTGGCATTGGATGACCCGTTGAGAGGGGCCGTGGTTGTAGTGAGCCGATCAAAGACCGACTTCTTTTGCGCTTCTTGCGGTAGCGGGATGTTAACGCTCACTGGTGGGAGCATGGTCCCGAAGAACAACCCGATGGTAGCCTGCGTCACCTGCTCTACCGGCATTGTGAACAGGGAGGCCGCCTGGGGCCCATAAGTTACACCTCCAGATGAGGTGGAACGGAAGTTGTAGTTGCGGCTGGAACAATTCATGCAAGTAGACGCCATTGATCTTTCGTTTTCTGCACGGAGCAAGACACCAAATCTTAGTACCTCGAACCCAAAGGCAACCATATCAAACCGTGATTCGTTCGCGAACACGACACACGAAATGTGGAGTGGAAAGAGGAAAAGGTCCCACCGGGCGTGCCAGAATCTGTTCTCCGCCGAAAGACGCGGCGAAGACGCGATGAACGTCTCGCCTGAATTTCGAGGGCAGATTCTAATTCGTGCTATCCGTCCACCTCTCTGAAGATGCCAAGTTAATTTATGGCACCATGTATTGACGGGTTAAACGGATGCGGCCGATATAGCAGACTTCATCAGATTCCCCCTCGTTGAGGGGTTTTTGATTGTGGGGACGCTCTTCCCTGCAGGCACAAGCCCCTGCGGTTAATTACGCTACCGCATCGCGGTAACCACTTTCTCCTTCTCCAGATGGTCACTTCGTGTCATTTTTTTTTGTTTTTGGTTGCCCGTGGATTGTATACGGAGACTAATTTACGTTGTCTCCCGTAGGGCGTGGATTAGTTCAAATCCGTATCTTTTCAGATTTGGGTTTGGAGTTGGGTTTAAGGATACGTTAGCCCCATTCGAGTTTAAGATCAACTTAAACGTATGTTAAGAATATATTAGCCTAATTTTAGACTAAGATCAACTTAACGGGATCGTTTAGATCCAATAAAAGAGAATTTGGACTCTAATGTTTAGTTTAGGGATATTGCTGTCGATTAGTTTAAGGACATTGCGGTCCATCGTTAGTTTAAGAACGTTTCGGTCCAATGTTAGTTTAAGGACGTCTCGGTCTAGTGTTAGTTTAAGGACGTCTCGGTCCAGGTTAAGACATCGTAGTCCGTGAGCTTAAGGACCCCACAGTCCACGGTTAAGGACATCATAGTCCGTGAGTTTAAAGACCAAACAGTCAAGGTTAAGGATATCGTAGTCCGTGGGCTTAAGGACCCCACAGTCCGTAGTTTAAAGACGTCATAGTCTATAAAGTTTAAGGACATTATTGTCCATGAGTTTAAGGACCCCACAGTCCGTGAAAAGTGTGGTTGTCGGGACCCGTCACCTCACTGAAGACGTTGAAGGATTACAACGACAGATATCAGAGGAGTAAAGAGATGTACTCTCGAACCGGTGTGAGTTGGTTGAAAGATCTGTAGTCCAATTTGGGGCTAAGATCTGTTGAAATATTTATGAGTAGATGGGCTCAATTAAATATAAGTTGAGAACTTATGGCCAATCTTGGGCTAAGTCCAATCAGATTAAAATGTTTAACATTTTATTCTGGCTATTGAGCCTTTATTTGGGCTTGGCTCTATTAACAATGTTTTTATCTTGTATTGAATGCTGAGCATTCACCATAGCTATGGGCTTATTAAAGAACAATTTATGTTCTGTCAGCGCAACACGTGGTGCGCTAGGCGCTTTGCGCCAGTCAAAGAGCGCAGTGCGCTTCTGCCAAGTAGCGCACATGTGAAGGACACGTGTCGCGCTTGGCGCTGCCAGATGATGGGCGCATTGCGCCAGTTTATGAGCGCTAAATGCTAGTCCATGAGCGCATTGAGCTTTCAATTTAGTGGCGCACACGTGAGTGACACGTGGTGCGCTTGGCGCTGAGCGCCGGCCTATGAGCGCAGTACGCTATTTCAGAAGCGCAAAGTGCAACTTGTTAATTGGCGCATACGAGGTTGACACGTAGCGCATTTTGGAGCTGAGCGCCGGTCCAGACAGCGCAGAAGCGCTGTTCAAGAACGCAAGGCGCATTTCATGAGCGCAAAATGCATTTGATCAATTTTATGATCTAGGAACAAATTTATGTTCTTTTAGAAGAGACTTTGTCTCAAGATTTAAGAACAACAGTTCTTATTTTGCAAGAGAGATTTTCAATCTTTTATTTTGATGAAAGGCTTTGCCTTTATAGATCCATGATCTGTGAGAAGAATATGTTCTTCTTTTATTTTATGATGAGATCTTTTGATCACTTTTGTGAAAGACTTTTTGTCTTGAAGATCTATGATCTTTTTAAAAGAAAAGAATTCTCCTTTTTATAAGATGATTTCATCTCTGTGTTCATTATTCATCATCTTTACCTTGAAGAAGTATCTTCTTGTAAGAGCTTGCTCTTTATCTTTTAGTTTCTCAAAGTTTAGGGGGGTTCTCTGTATCAGACTTAAAGTCTTGGGGCCTTTATAGAGGGTAACCTGATTTGTTGAATCAGTTAAAGAGATATTTCTCTGATTAATTTGGGGATGTTTCCCACCGTTAGATCTTTGATCCTAGGGCTTCTGTTTTACAGAAAGCAATTTTCTTGTTTTTAACAAGATTGAAAGAAAATCTTTCCATGACAAAATTTTAATTCTGCTTAATTAATGATTTATCATTATTATTAGATCTTTTGATCTAACGGTGGGAAATTTTTAATTCCAACGCTAGCACACCCGTGCTTTGCACGTGGTGCACTGCTCAGAGCGCAGCGCACCCTGCGCTAGCGCACCTGTGTTTGACACGTGGTGCGCTGCTCAAAGCGCAGCGCACCCTGCGCTAGCGCACCATACGCTAGCGCACCCGTGTTTGACACGTGGCGCGCAGCGCGCTTAGCGCTAGCGCACACATGGTGCGCTGCCTAGGGCGCAGCGCACTTGGCGCTGCATCTGAAGCGTCGCTTCAAAAATTTAATTTTTTTTGAAATTCGAATTTCAAATAGAGCTTTGCTCTGATTGGGGGAAACAATTATTATACGCATGAATGCAAAATATAGTAATATAGCGTATAGCAAGACAAACTTGCCTGATCGGATCTCACGACGGGTGCGTACGGTACGTCTAACGTCGGGTAAACGTCGCGGTAACCACACGCGCGCACGGGACAGGACCATACAAGGCAAGAAGGTAACCACGCAGGCAGGGGACGTCCATTGGATCACCCGGATCGTCGGTAGTGGCATGGCTCCAGCGGTGATCACCGGAATCAAGAAACAAGACCAAGAAAAAGAAAGAAGAAAGAAGAAGAAAAGAAATGGGCTGGGTGGCTCTGGTGTGGTGCTCTTGAGTTGTCGGGGTCAGAGGAGTTGGCAAGGGGCGACGACGATGAAGGATCGCCGGCAGCGAGATCCACGGCAAGGGCAGTGGGTGTGTTTTCTTGGGTCGGGGTTCTTGGTGTCGAGGTTGAAGGGAAGAGGGAAGGAGGTGATGAGACGGGAATAGTGATGAGGGTTGGCCGATGAGGTGGTCGATGATGAGGAGCGACGGTGACAGAGGAGGTGGCCGCAGTAGGTTCTCGGGTGTATAGGGTTGGCTCGGGTTTGCAGAGGAGAAGGGGAGAAGAGGGAGGTGAGGTGGTCGAGGTGAAGAGGAAAAGGCTGAGGGTTGAGACGAGGGGTCGACGAAGAAGAAGAAGGCTAGGGTTAGGGTTTTGTGGGGATCTCGTGGAGGCGAAGGGTTTAAAAAGAAGAAGAAGAAGAACAGAAGAAGGGAGGTGATTGTAGTGGAGGAGGAAGGTGACGGGATCCTCGCAAATCGCGGGAGGGGGGAGAGAGAGAGAGAGAGAGAGATTTCCTGTTTTAAAAAGATTTTAAAATCTTTAAAATATTTTAGTTTACAAAACTTATACGTCGGTAAACTTAACAGTTAAAACTATAATATTAATAAAAATTGATATTTTGGCTAATACAAAAATAGTCCTAAACACGCCCGGGTCGGGTTTAAAAATCTAGTTTTAAAATACGGAAAATATACGTGTCAACCAACATTAAAACAGGATATCCAGGTCACGAAAAAGCATACCCCCAAGAACGGATGCACATAGCGTGCACGTAGCCATCCAAACGAGTCCATTTTACTGAACGGGACGGGAACAAGATACATGGATGCTACCACAGGGTCAGGAGTATCATGCAGGCCATGTTATATATATTTAAATATTTTACTTGGTTATAATTGTATTATTAAAAAAATGCAGATGCTCGATATAATGCAAGTATGCAGTACATAAAAAATGGAAGTGCACGGATCCACATAACAAGCCGGGATAAATGATATACAGGAATCAAGACGGGTTTCCAGCAAGCGGGCCGGGTCGGATGCAAATACAGATGTCAAATACACTATTCACACCCAAAACACAGTAAATCAAGAAAATACTATAAATAAAGAAATACTCAAAATAGAACTGGTATAAATGAACTGGGGTGTTACAAGAACCGGTTACGGATACATGGTGGACCATGAGTTTTCTATGTATTTATGGTTTAGTAATATCCGATACTGAAACGGGGGAGAACCGGTTACGGATATATGGTGGACCCGGTACGATACCGAGGGACAGGAAGTCCACATTGAAAGGCGAGTAGCCTAGCAAGATTACTCGATATCGGTGATAGTTTTGAACACGTCGGATATCCGGAGGATACTGACCGGGGTTATATGATGAGATTGAAAAGAGAGCTGATCCGAGAGACAGCGCCTTATGAAATTATGATTTCGAGTGTTGATGATTGACACGGGATTTGATGATGGTTTTATTGATGATATTTTTCTATTGTGTGCGATCCGTTTATGATACACTTACATTTACTTATGATACATACAAGTTCTCACATATTATTTTAACCTTGTACTTTATGATTAGTGGGTGATTCGTTTATGCATACGATTTCTACCTTGTGATATTTTTCTACCCGTGAGTTGGAAACTCACCCCCGTTGTGCCATACCTTCTTGCAGGACCGTCCACTTAGAGTAGTAATGGCTTGTTGGCGCATTTCAGCTTTTGGGGTGTGATCGCTTTTGCTCTGGATGGGTTATGAAGTTGTATCGTAATCGCCTCTTTGGTACTCTTTTTATCTAGATAATACTCTATCTACCACTTGTATATTCATATGACTTAGAGACATGAGACGAGACTTAGATATTGTATATATTTGGGTGTTGAACTCGTGTGGAGTCGGCTTGACCTTATTTATATTTAGTGTTTATTACTTTCTGCTCGTTGTTCTTCGCCTTTAGGCGTTGTATATTTTGCGTGGATTGCGTCTCCGCCGTGTGGGCGTTGAGTTAGCTTTTGTGTGGGGATACGTTTATTTTACTGCTGTTGTACAAGAATTTTATTCAAAATTTACAAAGGAAATGATGTTCGCTTTTCAAATGTTAAATTTTTACAAAACAAACTTTAATTTATTATTATAAATCTTTTCTTAAAATTTCACATCTATTTCTTTCTTATAAATGGTTTAGATTCCTGGTTTAGGCTTACTTGGTTTACGGTGAGATCCACTTAACTTCACGTGATCTTTATGGCGGTCATGTGCCTTTCGGTTCATGAAATTTTTAGAATTTGATTGTTCGAGATTAACGAAGAAAGCGCAATCATTGCTGCCTTTTGCTCCATCACTGCCAGCAAGCTCCTCGAAGCTCAGCACCATCTCCTTCATGTGTCACCGCCTTCACCATATGCTCGTCGCCTCCGACGAGCTCCTCCTTCAGCAGCCCTCCATGAGGGAAAGGGAATTTAGGAATTTGAATGTTTTGAAGAAATGGTTTCATTTTGAGTAATTTGTTGGCCTTCTTTAAATTTGGAGTAGAGTTTGGATTGGAATTGTTAGATATTCGCAGATCATTTAAATCCGCCGAGACTAAAGGATTCTATTGGCCCTTGACAAAATTTCCCAAAGAGATCGGTGCCTGTCCAATCCAAGCCTTCAAGCTCCTTCATGCTCTCGGCCTCCTCACACGCTCCAGTTCGATAAGATCGACGTCAGAATTGCTTAATTTAACATTTGGTTTTTTGCTTTCTGTTTTGGTGATAAAATCCTTTAAAAAATATATATATGAGGGTATTTTGGTCATTTCATACTAGAATTAATGGCAGAGGGTGGGGGGGGGGGGGGTGTTAACGGAAGAAAAACTTAGGGGGTAAACACAAGCTACTGTAAATGATAGTTTTAATGAAATTTCCCATATTAATATTATGCTAAGTGCATGAGTTTAGGTATTGTGATGTATGCATAGGTAGGGGCACTTTTAGATTTGATTTTCACGAAAGTACTTTAGGTTCGAGAAATATTATGAGGGTCAGCTACAATGGAGAGAGTTCTCTCCTGTAATGCTTATAGGACGCAACCATGGCAACAAATTCTGGTTAGAGAAAAAGCGAGCAAGGATTATTTTGTAAATCATCATTTCCATCCTATCAAACAATAATTTGTTGGGCTTCTTTGAATATGGAGTAGAGTTTGGATTGGAGTTGTTGGATATTCGCAGATCATTTAAATCCGCCGAGACTGAAGGATTCCATTGGCCCTTGACAAAATTTCCTAAAGCGATCGGTGCCTGTCCAATCCAAGCCTTCAAGCTCCTTCATGCTCTCGGCCTCCTCACACGCTCCAGTTCGATAAGATCGACGTCGAAATTGCCTAAATTATCGTTTAGTTTTTTCCTTTCTGTTTTGTTGATAAAATCCTTTTAAAAAATATATATATGAGGGTATTTTGGTCATTTCATAATAGAATTAACGGCAGAGGGTCACACCGAGGGGGGTGTGTGTGTATGTGTGTGTGTGTGTTAATAGAAGAAAAACTTAGTGGGTAAACATATGCTACTGTAAATGATGGTTTTGATGAAATTTTGCATATTAATATTATGCTAAGTGCAGGAGTTTAGCTATTGTGATGTATGCATAGGTTGGGGGCACTTTTAGATTTGATTTTCAGAAAAGTACTTTAAGTTCGAGAAATATTAGGAGGGTCGGCTACAATGGAGAGAGTTCTCTCTTGTAATGCTAATAGGACGCAACCATGGTAACAAATTCTGGCTAGAGAAAAAGAGAGCAAGGATTATTTTGTAAATCATCATTTCCATCCTATCAAACAATAATTTGTTGGGCTTCTTTTAATTTGGAGTAAAGTTTGGATTGGAATTGTTGGATATTATTGGATATTCGCAGATCATTTAAATCCGCCGAGACTGAAGGATTCCATTGGCCCTTGACAAAATTTCCTAAAGCGATCGGTGCCTGTCCAATCCGAGCCTTCAAGCTCCTTCATGCTCTCGGCTTCCTCACATGCTCTAGTTCGATAAGATCGACGTCGAAATTGCCTAAATTATCGTTTTGTTTTTTCCTTTCTGTTTTGTTGATAAAATTCTTTTAAAAAAATATATATGAGGGTATTTTGGTCATTTCATAATAGAATTAACGGCAGAGGGTCACACCGAGGGGTGTGTGTGTGTGTGTGTGTGTGTTAACAGAAGAAAAACTTAGTGGGTAAACATATGCTACTGTAAATGATGGTTTTGATGAAATTTCCCATATTATTATTATGCTAAGTGCAGGAGTTTAGCTATTGTGATGTATGCATAGGTAGGGGGCACTTTTTGATTTGATTTTCACAAAAGTACTTTAAGTTCGAGAAATATTATGAGGGTCAGCTACAATGGAGAGAGTTTTCTCTTGTAATGCTAATAGGACGCAACCATGGCAATAAATTCTGGCTAGAGAAAAAGCGAGCAAGGATTATTTTGTAAATCATCATATCCATCCTATCAAACAATAATTTGTTGGGCTTCTTTGAATTTGGAGTAGAGTTTGGATTGGAATTGTTGGATATTCACAGATCATTTAAATCCACCGAGACTGAAGGATTCCATTGGCCCTTGACAAAATTTCCTAAAGCGATCGGTGCCTGTCCAATCTGAGCCTTCAAGCTCCTTCATGCTCTCGGCCTCCTCACAGGCTCCAGTTCGATAAGAACGACGTCGAAATTGCCTAGATTATCGTTTTGTTTTTTCCTTTCTGTTTTGTTGATAAAATCCTTTAATATATATATATATATATATATATATATATATATATATATATATATATATATATATGAGGGTATTTTGGTCATTTCATAATAGAATTAACGGCAGAGGGTCACACCGAGGTGGGTGGGTGTGGGTGTGTGTGTGTTAACGGAAGAAAAACTTAGTGGGTAAACATATGCTACTGTAGGTTTTGGTGAAATTTCCCATATTAATATCATGCTAAGTGCAGGAGTTTAGCTATTGTGATGCATGCATAGGTAGGGGGGCACTTTTAGATTTGATTTTCACAAAAATACTTTAAGTTCGAGAAATATTATGAGGGTCGGCTACAATGGAGAGAGTTCTCTCTTGTAATGCTAATAGGACGCAACCATGGCAATTAATTCTGGCTAGAGAAAAAACAATCAAGGATTATTTTGTAAATCATCATTTCCATCCTATCAAACAATATTATGACTCAGGTTTCGTCATGTAGGCGTTATAGGAGGAATTGTTCTTCATTGCCGCTGACTTCCACATTTCCTTTTAACTTGTAACAGTTTGTAACTTAAAATTCTTGTTGTTTGGATTGATTATAGTATATTGAAAACGCGTTCAGTTACGTTCTTAATTGAATCTAATTTGCTATAACAAATCTATCATTTTTTAAATCTTTCTATTAAACTTTTCTTTTTGTTGCTGGAAAGAATTTAAAATTAGCTGGGGTTGGTTAACAATCAGATCACAAGGAACCAAATTTAAGTCATACCCTAACCACTCATCATGTCTTGACAATTCTAAATTAGTCAACAATCAGGTAGGTTAAATCACATCGAGTCTAACCATAAGTTGTGTTACATGCGAAATAAACCAACTGAAGATTGGAAAATGCTCAGACTATATAAATAAAGGATTTTATATGCAATTAGCCCTTCTTTTTGGATAATACTGTTGTCCATGTGTGGTTAAAGTTTAAAAGGGTGTGTTATATGCAATTAGCAAGATAAGGGTCTTTACGAAGTATACACTATATGCAACATTATTTTACCAATCAAAAAAATTGCAAAGAACACCTCTTTCTCTTTCGCTGCCACTTTACCAATCGCCCCCTTTTCCTTCTCCACGGCCGCTTTCCATTTCTTAAAACGGGCAAACACATCTGACATGTGTTTGAGTAAGTAGACTCATACCTTCATTGAGAAGTCATCAATGAAAGTGACATAGTATACTGCACCTCCCTTTGATGTTACCGGTGATGGCCCTCATACATATGAGTGAATATAATCGAGAAGTCCTTCGGTTTTGTGCACGGCTTGCTTGAAACCGACCTTATGTTGCTTCCTCATCGTGCAATATTTGCAGAAGTCCAGCTTGTACGCGGTAATAGCTTTCAGCAACTCCCCTCTATGCAACTCACGAAGCCCCCTCTCACTCATGTGGTCAAGTCGCTTATGCCACAGCTTTGCGGTATTCTCCACTTGTTTCTCTGTAGATACAGCTGCACCACCAGTCACTATGCCTCCGTTCAAACGATAAAAATTCTACAGTCGTCGTTCATTCATGACCACTAAGGCACCCTTGATATAGTTCAGCCCACCATAGACCTGCCCGTTGGTATACCACACTTGTCAGAATCTCTGTCTGCTTTTTTTTTGACCTGCAAAACACATAATTTTTTGAGATAATAGATAGGATAAATTAGCCATCCCTCATAAATGTGAGACTCCGGGCTCGATCCCGGGTCTCCACTTAGGCCATCCCATCATTGGGCTATTCCAAACCCCATCATTGGACTACCCCAAACCCCTTAAAACGTTGTCGAAGCACATAATTATACACCTCAATTCTCGGACCTAAATTGTTTTCACTCCTATTTTCCTTCAACATTGCTTAAACATGGAACATCTTTAGCACGTTTCCTATACATCGCTACTCTCCCATCCAAATTTTAGATTATTGACAAAGAACTTGTGTGCATTGGCCTAAAAGCAGTTCATACTATTTGGCTATCTAATAATTTGACGGTCAAAAGCAAATAAGCAAAGAGTTGAAAAATTGAAACACTATCAAACAATCAACAATACTTTCCATTGATGAAATGTTAAAAAAAAAAAATTCCTCTACAAAGCATACGACCAAACTCCCAAGGTGTCGTTTTCTGGTAGCTACAGTGGCATTTTTGGATTTCATGAAACCATTGAAGGGCATTTATCTCACTCAAAATTTAGTGCGCTCACAAGCAAATCCAGCATTAGATGCATACCTCCCCTCCTCTGTATATAGATCAGATGAAAGTGAGAGAAATAAAAATACAAGTATATTAAAAAAAAGATAGAAAAAAGGGTAATTGTCAAAAAGCCCCCGACCCATTCAGGAGTTGTCAAAAAATCCCCGGTTTTTTCAAAATGGTTGGGAATGACCTACTGTTCATAAATATTTGTGAGAAAACCCTTGGACTGTATTTTGTTTAGGCCTGGTATTACAACTTAGAGGAAGTTGCCAAAATGCCCTCTTCATTTAACAAATTTCTCTCACAACCCGCTGAAAATGGCTTCTGCTTTCTCTCTTCTCCTTTTCTTACCCTTCATCCTCTCCGTCATCGGAGAACTGCCGTAGACACCTCAGGCGATCGCTGCTTCCCGTCCTCGTCACGAAGTTAAGGGCTTCTCGTCGAGACCAGGCAGCGGTGGCCCCTACAACACCGCTGCCGATGGAGATGTAGGTGTCGCTGAAGTGATCGAGGCTTTGGGGGTTGAAGATGGAGGCGAGGTTGTCGGTAAGACGGTGGAGGGCATCAATGTCTGCGGGGGCAAGGCGTCGTGAGGGGAGAGAAGGTTGTCGCTGCTGTCGCCGCCGCCTTTGCCATCTGAGGTAATCATAGAGTTAGAGTTTGTTTCCATTGTTGATCAGGGAATGGATTAAAGAGGAAATGTCATGCCCCGCTTCCTAAAAGGCTGTAGCAGACATGTGACAAGGTTCACGATGTATTTATTCCGAGAAGGCTCTTTCTTGCAAAAAATACGTTAAGTGTTAAATAAAATCCAAACTCCTACTTGTTACATTCAAAATCCATAAAATTCGACAGTTGACAAGATATCTGAAACAAGATACAATAAGATAGCAAGCCTTAACAAGGAGGCATACTGGAATATAAAAGATGAAGGAAAGCTAGTAGTCTGCCTGCGACGACAGCTGAGATTACTCGTCTTCTGTCGGCTCGATCTCCTCTATCCCTAAGTCACCCGACGAACATTCCCAAGGACGAAAGAAAACACGGAATGTTCGTCAGTGAACTTGCACTCGGTAAGTTTCCAATTAAAAATATAAATATAGAAGCAGCAATAGCAAGCATATAAATAGAAACTAATATCATGAAGTAGTGAACAAATAAAAGATGACAGTTAAGCATGGTAGTGTAGTATAGGCATAGTGTCGGTTAACATAAGCATATAATAAGTAAAATTGATGAGCATGGAGTGATAGGCAATGCGATATAAAGAGATCACTATAAGGGTAAGTTAACCCAACGTCAGTTCGAGTGTGAGCGTCAAATATCGCAGGAGTATTCTCAAACCCAAAGCTGTAATTCAGGGGAAAGAAAACACGGGCACGAATCAAGAGAGTTAGTAAAGAAACTCCAACCATCGCTTGAGTATTTACAAACCTAAGACTATAATGCAGGGACAAGGAAACACGGGTCGTCAAAAGTGTTAAAGTGTTAATATTCAAGGATTCATATATTAGGGGGACTCCTATAATTTCGTTGATCGAACTCATTACTCGAACTACCCCAACACCCCATGTATGTTAAACTATGACCAATGATAAAAGTCTTACACAAATCCATGAATACGTAAAAGGGGTACAAGTTCAAGTCAAGTTTCATGTCGAGTTCATATCAAGTTCAAGTATTCATATCAAGTCATTACGTATTCATGGTTCATGTCAAGTATGCAATGGATTATTCACACAATTCATGTAGATGCAACAAAATGAGAATCCATATAGCATGAGACGAGACAAGTATAATATCAGAATCAAATCATATTATGTGTCAAGTAACATGGCATGCAATATATCTCGTATGTGTGGATTGATTTAGCATGTCAGGTAATAAGTCAGTATGCATATCAGTTTGAGATGGCTCTTGTATGCTTGAACCGGCTCACAAGTCCTCTCTAATCATTATTTTTCTCTCTGGTTGCAAAAGATGTCTCATGGTTACGTTGAGCCAGCTCGACCATAATTTTAGACGGTTCAATCAGAATTTAAGCCGGCTCATGGCATGCTTATATAGTGGTTTTCCTATCTGTTTATATGAGACGACTCATGTTCATGTTGAGCCGTCTCTAAGCCTTTTCGTTCAGACAATCAGCTTATTGTTTCAATTATTTACTCTATACAGGCACAAAATCTCTGCTTAACTAACGTATTCTATAATATTTTGAAAACCATGGGAGTATCCATAAACAAAATCATCACATAATTACAGTTCTTTATTCTAATATTATAGTGAGCATGGGTTTCTATTTGTTCCTTGATGATCGAATTCCCCATGAAGGGTTCTCTATCATCTCTGCTAGACTCATGAATAAGATTCGATATAAATATCTAAATCCACAACTGAGTTCCCCCAAGGGTTGTAGAAGCCAAAATAGCAAAGAAACTTAGCACCAACTTAGATCATTTCAAATTATATAAAGGAAAAGAATCCTATAATTTAACACGTTTCAAAAGAGTATGAAAACAACATACACAGCCTAGGTAAAAATCGATCATTTTTAGAATAAGTTATTAATTTTGGGTTAACTGAAGTACTGCAAGAATCGATATAGATGATAACCTGGTAAGAGAAGAAAGAGTGATAAGAGGGAAGAAGAAGAAGGGGAGAGAGAGAGCAGGGGACTTACTTGCGATGCGGTACATTATAACAACCGTATCGCTGAATAACAAGGGAACACATACTAGATTGTAAGCATCGTCTAATTGTAAAGATCTCGGCGGTTGGTTATGGGAGGATTTTTAAAGTAGAAATTTCAGAGGAGGAAGAGTGTTTTGGTAGCCATGAATGATGAAGAAGAACTAAGAGAGAGGTGAAATAAAAAGGGATTAAAAGATATTTAAGGGTGAAAACTTAGTGGGAGAATTGAAAGGGTGGAGGTTTTCTCTGGAATTATTAAGGAGTTTCAGAAGATGAAATGAATAGCCTCAAGCCCAATGAACTCGTCTCTTGGACTCCTGAAATGTTTTTGGATCGAGCGAGAGCATGAGCCGGCTCAAGAGTAAATTTAGCCGTCTCAGAGAGATAGTGAAGGAAACAACTTCCCAGGCATGTGTTGAGACGACTCAAATTACTCATAAGCCGTCTCAAGAGGACAGAAAAGAAATGGTCATTCAGAAAGACTTATGAGCCGACTCACCCTTATCTGAGCCGTCTCAAACTTAGTTATCAAGAATTTAGATATAACTCAGCACTCGAAAAGAAAATGACATTTTCATAACAAGGAATAATACAAAAGGTATACGAATTTTAGGGTCGTCACAGGAAAGATTGGAATTTTATTTTGTGATTTTTTTGGGGAAGGAGGAGGGAGCAGAGCAGAAAGGGGAAGAGACTTTTTGTAGAGCAATTACTTTAGAGTAAAAAACACAGAGATTTTTGTGTTGTGGTGGAGTTGTGGGATTGGTTGCTTTTTGTTTCTATCATCTTGACTTGAGTATTTGTTTCTGTTGAGATACACTCATTTTAGTAAGATAGTTAGAAGTTATAGGCAACTTCTAACAAGTTACAGGTAACTACTTACAAGTTATATGCAACTGCTTAGAAATTAGAGACAACTTGTAACAACCGCAAAATTCGTATACCTTACTTTTAAAATTACTTTAGTTAATAGAAATTTTTCTTTGAATCAAGTAGGTATATGTTGATATTCTTGTGATTTATATGCAAGATTATTGATAGTCCCTACCGGTTACCCATTTGCATCGCTACCTCGTAAATCACGAGTTCGATTCCCAATTTCTACAATATCTTATTTATTTTCGTTTTTTTCTTTTCCAGATTTACAGCTTTACGTGCGTGTCACACAAACTTCAAAATGATATTATCAAATATAATAGTTTTTTTAACTTAATAGGACCATGTGGGACCCACTAGAATAGACACGAGGCCAAAGACCACTGTTTGACCACCCGAGTCGGTTCCAAGGCCGCCCCAGTCGGTTGGATAAGTCCCAATCTCCACAACTTTTCTCTCATGACCTTTTTACATCATAGATAGTATATTTTTATATCCGAATATTTATAAATATAGCAGAGAGATAAGAATCATATATAATCCTTTTAAACCCTAGTTTTTCTTTTCTTTTAGCCACCCTTTCTTCCCCTAATCCGAATTCCCTTCTCCTTCCACTGCTTTTTCCTTCTTTGTACTGTTCTTCTCCCAAACCCTAAGGATTTTATCAAGAGTAACGAAGATCTTTAGAGAAGAAGCCATTCCACGCTTTCTCTTCATCATCTCGATTAGATCGAGATATCGTCGACCTCTATTGATAGGGGAGATTATTGATCTTCCCTAATGGTAAGTTTCTTCATCATCCTTGTAATTTTTAAATATATGAACACCCTGGATTTTATAAAAGAAAGGATTTTTATGAAACCTAATTATAAAGAAAAAAAGTGATCATTACTTTCCTTTTTACAAGATCGTAGCTTTCATAAATTGGCCATATATATATATATATATATATATCTATATATATGTATATATGTATATATGGTTTTATTATGATATGATTAAGTTATTATTGTGTTCATAATTAAATTTACCATGCAAATACTACTATATTACCTATTTGGTTACTGCGATTTGTATATTGAACGCGATTTGTTTTCTAGTAATGTTAACTTGCTAAAATTGTATACCCTTTAATTCATAAAGTAATATGCTGGAATGTTTGTAGCTTATTATTATTATTATTATTATTCGTATATTCTTATTATTAATATTCCTTCCATCTCATGTCACGGGTGCGATGATATGTATGTGGTTTTATTTGAGTTGCCAAATCTGTTTTTATTCGTCTGCTGGAATTGTTTTAACCTGAGATTCAAACAGTCGTAACTATTAACTCGGGATTCCAATTTGAGTAAACTCAAGTTGCTGGAATATCTACAGGGAGTTAGCTCCATTTTCTTTCTAGGTTAATTTATTTGAAAAGTTACAGAAGTTTATGAAAACATGATCCCCCTCTTTGCAGGCCCACTGGAGCTTTGGCTCAGCCGGTTGAAGACAGAGATGTTGGAATTGGACGACCCGTTGAGAGGGGCCGTGATGGTTGTGAGCCGATCGAAGACCGACTTCTTTAGAGCCTCCCGTGACGGCATTGGAGCGTTGAAGCTCATTGGCGGGAGCATGGTCCCGAAGAACAGTCCAGTGGTGGCCTGAGTCACCTATTCCACTGTCATGGTGAAGATGGAGGCCGTTTGGGGCCCATAAGTCACTCCTACAGACGGGACGGAGCGGGAGTTGTTGTTGCAGTTGGTGCAGCTGGAAACCATTGATCTTCTCCTCTTCTGCGTGGAGCAAGACACCAAATCTTAGTACCTCGAATTTAGGGGCAACCATATTAAACCGCGATTCGTTCGCGAACAAGACACACGAAGTGTGGAATGGAAAGAGGAAAAGGTCTCACCGGGCGTGCCAGAATATGTTTACCGCCTAAAATAGAGACGAAACCGCGTAGGTCATCTTGCCTGAATTTGGGGGCATATGCTATTTGGTTTTATCTGTCTACCTCTCCGAAGGTGTCAAGTTGATTTATGGTACCGTGTATCGAAGGTTTAAACAGATGCGGCTGTTGTAGCAGACTTCGTCAGATTCCCCCTTATTGACGAGGGGTTTTTGATTGTGGGGACGCTCTTCCCTGCAGGCGCAAGCTCCTGCAGTTAATTACGTTACCGCGCATCGATAACCACTTTCTCCTGCTTCAGATGTTCACTTCGTGTCCTGTGTATTTGTTTTATTTTCGGTTGCCCATGGATTGTATACGGAGACTAATTTATGTTGTCGCCCGTAGGGCGGGGATTAGTCCAAATCCGTATTTTCTTAGATTTGGGTTTGGTTTGATTTAAGGATCGTTAACCTCGTTTGAGATTAAGATCAACTTAAATGTTTGTTAAGGATACGTTAGTCTAATTTTAGACTAAGATCTACTTAACAAGGTTTTAGGATCATTTAGATCCAACGAAAGAGTATTTGGACTCTATCGTCTTAGTTTAGGGACATTGTGGTCCATTGGGTTTAAGAACATCATAGTCCATATTTAAAGACATCATAGTCTGTGGGGTTTAAAGATATCATAGTCTGTTATTTAAAGACATCATAGTCTGTAAGGTTTTGGTTTGACAGTTTGGGGATGCACCAAAAGTTATTAGTTATTGGGACCCTTGTTTCTCCCAATCAGAGCAAAGCTCTGTTCAAATTTTGAAATTTGAAATGAAGCAGTGCTTCATAAAAGCGCCAGCGCTAAAGAGTCAAAGACTCTGATGCAGCACCCACGTGCAATGCACGAGAGCGTTAGCGCAAGCAGCGCTAGCGCTAGCAGCGCAAGCGCTAAGAGTCAAAGACTCCGATGCAGTGCTCACGTGCAAAGCACGAGAGCGCTAGCGCTAAGTGCGCTAGCACCCAGAGTAAAAGACTCTGATGCAGCGCTCTCGTGCTAGCGCTGGAACTAAATGTTCCCCACCCTTGAATCAAAGATCCAACAAAGATGACTAAAAAAAATCATCAAACCACCTCTAAAAATTAGTGCACCGTTGGATCAAAGATCCAATGGTGATTAAAAATCACCAAGATACAGAATAAGCTCTGTATGGGAAAAGATTTTTCCAATCTTGTTAAAAAACAAGAAGATTGTCTTCTGTAAAACAGAAGCCCTAGGATCAAAGATCCAATGGTGGGAAACATTCCCAAATCAATCAGAGGAAAGATTTCCTTAACTGATTCAACAAATCAGCCTCCCCTATATAAAAGACCCAAGACTTCAAGTCTTAGAGAGAGGACCCCCCAACAAACTTTGAGAAATTTCAGAGAGAAGAGCAAGCTCTCGGAAGAAGAAGAATTTCTTCAAGGTAAATAAAATAGAGAGATCAAAGTATCCCATCAAGAGAACAAGAACCTATTTCTTTTTCTGGATCATAGATCTATAAGACTGAGATCTTTCACAAAAGAGATCATAGCATCTCATCATAAAAAGTGAGGGGAAGAACTTAATTCTCTTCAGATCATAGATCTATAAAATAAAGACGAAGTCTTTCACAAAAACAGAAGAGATTGTAAAATCTTTTATTAAAATAAGAACTTAGTTCTTAGATCTATGAGACAAAGTCTCCTATGAACGAGAATTTAATTCTCAGAGTGCAGAACTGATCAAAGTTGCTTAAAGAGAGCCTTAGTGCTCCAATTAGAAGCGCTTCAGCGCTCCAAGTCTGGCGCATAGCGCCGCAGATCCCTAGCGCTCCAATTTTAAGAAGCATCTTAGCGCTCCAAGCTTGGCGCATATCGCCGCAACGCTCTTAGCGCTCCAATTTAAAGAAACGCCTTAGCGCTTCAAGTCTGGCGCTCAGCGCCCAGTGCTCCAAGCGCTATTTTAAAGGAAGCGCCCAGTACTCCAAGGTTGGCGCTCAGCGCTAAGCGCACCACATGCTCCTCACGTGTGCGCTATTTTATAAAAAGCGCTCTGTACTCATTGACTGGCGCTCGGCGCGAAGCGCGCCACGTGCTCCTCATGTGTGCGCTATCTCACAGGAAGCGCCTTAACGCTCTAAATCTAGCGCTCAGCGCCAAGCGCGCCATGTGCTCCTCACGTGTGTGCTGAGGGAACATAAATTGTTCTTTAGAGTGCTCAGCTCTCAATAAAAGACAAAAATGTTGTCAGAACCCAAAACAATGCTCAGCATTGTTAAATGAAAAAGGATTGAGCCTAATTAAATGCTCAACATTTTAGTTGAACGGGCCGCGCCCAAGTTGGCCACAGATCCCTGATTGAGCTCATATGCTCATAAATCTTTGATCTTAGTCCCAAACTTGACTACGGATCTCCCAACCAACATTGGTTCAAGGGTACATCTCTTCGTATATTTGATATATGTCGTTGTAATTCTTCAACGTCTTCAGAGAGACGGAGGGTCCCAATAACCAATAACTTTTGGTGCATTTCCAAACGGTTAAATCAAAACCACACAGACTATGATGTCTTTAAACTGGACTATGATGTCCTTAAACTTTATGGACTGTGGGGTCCTTAAACTCACGGACTATGATGTCCTTAAACATTACGGACTGTGGGGTCTTTAAACTCATGGACTATGATGTCCTTAAACTTTATGGACTGTGGGGTCCTTAAACTCATAGACTATGATGTCTTTAAACTTTACAGATTATGACGTCTTTAAACTGTCATGGACTATGATGTCCTTAAACTTTTGGACCGCAACGTGCCTAAACTAAAACAATAGAGCCCAAATGCTCTCTTGTTGAATCTAAATGATCCTGTTAAGTAAATCTTAGTCTAAAATTGGACTAACGTATCCTCAACAATGTTTAAGTTGATCTTAATCTCAAATGAGAATAACGATCCTTAAACCCAACCCAAACCCAAATCTAAGAAAATACGGATTTGGACTAATCCACGCTTTACGGGCGACAACATATATTAGTCTCCGTATACAATCCACGGGCAACCAAAAATAAAACAAACAACACGACATGAAGTGACCATCTGGAGAAAGAAAAAGTGGTTACCGCGATGCGGTAGCGTAATTAACTGCAGGGGCTTGCGCCTGCAGGGAAGAGCGTCCCCACAATCAAAAAACCCTCAAACGAGGGGGAATCTGACGAAGTCTGCTACAACGGCCGCATCCGTCTAAACCTCCGATACACGGTGCTATAAATCAACTTGGCATTTTTGGAGAGGTGGACGGATAAAACCAAATAGCATCTGCCCCCAAATTCAGGCAAGACGACCTACACGGTTTCGTCTCTATATTCGGCGGAGAACAGATTCTGGCACGCTGGGTGGGACCTTTTCCTCTTTCCACTCCACACTTCGTGTGTCGTGTTTATGAACGAATCACGGTTTATTATGGTTGCCCCTGGATTCGAGGTACTAAGATTTTGTGTCCTGCTCCGTGCAGAAGAGAAAATGGCTTCCAACTGCACCAACTGCAACAGCAATTCCTACTCCGTCATCACTGGAGGAGTGACCTATGGGCCCCAAGCGGCCTCCATCTTCGCCATGCCAGTGGAAAAGGTGACTCAGGCCACCATGGGACTGTTCTTTTGGACCATGCTCCCACCAATGAGCTTCAACGCCCCACTGCCGTTGCAAGAAGCTCCAAAGAAATCGGTCTTTGAACGGCTTATAACTACCGCGACCGCTCTCAACGGGTCGCCCAAATCCAACACCTCAGTCTTTAACAGACTGGGCCAAAGCTCCAATGAGCCCGTGAAGAAGCCCGCATTACCTGAAGGGGCTACCCCGAAATGGATAGCCATCCCTGCTCCAGTAAATGAAGTCATCAGAGAGACTTCTCCTGCTAAGGGGTCGGTCTTCACAAGACTGGCCGTTCCAACTCCCACTCCAGGCGAAGTCACCAAGGCTGCTTCCCCTGCTCGAAAGTCTGCTTTCGACAGGTTGGCCATCCCCACTCAACGGACATCAGTTTTCAATAGGCTGGCACCAACGGCAGCCCTTCACCAGGATAAGGGCATGAGGGACCCACCCCCGTAACTGAGCCAATACCATCTACCAGACATGCTCGACGTCGCCACTGGCGCCGAGTAAGGAAAGCTGGGGGAAGTTCCCCTTCTGAATTGACTCCACCAGCTCCGATGGTTGAAGTCGATGTTGTTGTTCCAACTGGGAACAGTTTTGAACCACTCAGGAGGGTCCACAAGAATTCTCCGACCGATGTATTGAAAAGATCTCCTCTACCTGTGGAGAATGTTACAAAGTCGAAGCTGGAGCAGCCCCTCAGCAGCTGTCTTCCAAAATCCACAAGGTCTGGCAGAGAGTCTAGGATTTTGTGATCGATAAGGACTATTCCCGCCAACAGAACAAGATGAAGACTCAACAGAAAGAGGGCCATCCCTCCGCCATGCCACACAAAGTATCGTCTGCTCATGTGCCTACTGCAACGGCCCACTCAACTCCAATCATCCATAAAAAGAGGAGGACGGGGAAGATCCCTATGCCTACGACGAATCTTAAGGGCATTGAACCCAGATGCCCTAAGTCTGGGGTCATGGTGGTGCACACTGTTTATACGACTTCTGGGAAAGAGAAAAGCTGTGCTTCTACGGGTCACCGACCACTCACCCGATCTGTGACAAAAGCCTAGGAGCAACAGCAAAAGCTCCAGGAAATGCTAGCGAAGATGGCCGCGCTCGCTGGGCCAAAAGAAAGCCCGGAAATATCGTCGGAGCAGCGTCAGGAATAGGAAACTGATGCTGAATTCCTTCGAAGAATGCTCAAGAGGAAAGACAAAGAGACAGTGGAACAAGCGGCCAATATAAAACAAATAGCGCTCCTGTTCCAAGATATGGTCAGGATGATGATACAACCGGATCCTCCAGCTGAAGACTCTCCAATAATCCTTGAAGACGACAGAGGGGAGAAATCAAACCCTCTTCTGGCTCTATCAGCAGCCAAAGAAGAGTCCATTTCCAAAGCCGCCCTCAATGATTATATAGCTCAACAGATACGAGCTCATCAGGCGAGCGAAGCGGCCGGCCAAATTGTTAAGACTGGACGACCCTATCCAGGTTGGTATGACCGAATAAAGTACCCGCCGGGATATATGATCCCTAAATTCCATGTATATAAGGGACGGGGAATCCACATCTGCACGTTGCTCAATTCAGAGCCATGTGCGGTAATACTGCGAGTGACGACAAACTGCTGCTTCACCAGTTTGTTGGCAGCTTATCGGAGACAGCATTCGAGTTGTATTCCGAACTCCCGAATGACTCTGTCAAGATATTTGCAGAAATGGAGCTACTGTTTACACAGAGATTCGTAAGCGCTAGTGAGCGCACCCCGATCACCGCACTAATTAATGCCAGGGTGAAGCCAGGCAAAACATGGGTTCAGTACGCGATACAGTGGCAGAACCTATGGTCGAAGTGCGAACAACGCATAGAGGAAGCTCCTGCAGTGGGCATGTTTGTGGGAACCCTCGATCCGCAGGCGACCATATCTCAATTCATGATCTTCTTCAAGCCAACTAATTTTCAGACTTTGATTGACAAGCTGACCCAAATGGATCAGATGGGCCACAGGCCTTCCTCTTCGAAGTCGGAGCCGCGGAGTAGAAAGGGCAAAGAGAAAGCGACCTTCGTCGACAATGCTCAGCAACAGCCGACTGTTCCAAAACCAGCTAATCGCCAAAGAGATAGACAGCGATTCCTTAACGAAAAATTAAGACGTCCTTACTCGTTTCCGCGGAAGAAAACAAAGAGATTGTTCGAACTGGCGATACGCAATAGGCTCATCAATCTGCCGGATCCGAGACGTCCATTACAGCCCGGTGATGTCAACAATACAAATTATTGCCCCTATCACCGAGTAGTAGGCCATCCAATCGAAGATTGTTTCGTCTTCAAAGGCTGGATTGAGAACCAATACCAACAGGGCAAATTCGCGCTATCCGAGAATTGGAAAGTAAGCCCTCCTCAGCCGCACGCTCTTAAAAAGATGGACACACCAGGGGCATCATGCTCTTTTATAGAAGAAGCTCCATGGGAGGTCGCGCTTTCAGCCAAAATGAAAAGAATGCTGAAGGATCTCCAAACATGCCCGGCGATCAGATGGAATAGTCCGCTGGAATCCGAGGTCATTGAGGGAATGCTGAAACCGCGCCCGACGCCAAGGATTAGTAGCGATGGCCAAAAAGCCCGTGAAGCCAAAAAACAGATTGACGCACTGGAAGAATATAATCAGAAGGCGCGAACCCCAGTCACGCTCCAAGAATTTCTCAACAACATTTCTGAGAGCGGAGAAAACGACAACGACGACAAAGACAACTCGTCAGAAGAATTCGAGGATTATGTGGCAAGTTGTCACATGATCTCTCATTCGCCCGTAAATGATGAAGAAGCTCACATAGAGGAGCTTGGGGCAGGAGCGGTGCCAAAATCCTTCGAATCGCCTGACGAGATGATCGACATGCTGCTGAACGAATCCCGTCAAAAGAGCAAGGATGATCAAGAACGCGAAATGGCCATATTCGAAAGGGCCAGGAATCGGCGTCAATTTGAAGAAATCGCGGTAGGGATGGGTCACAAAACACTCCTACCAGATCAAAGCACATCCGCTGCAGACAAAAGCAAACTTACCACGAGGAAACGGTTCGCCAAAGCCTTGTCCATGGGAATGAAGTTGCCACCTTTCAAAGGGAATACTCCCGACGGTATACACCTTGACGAAGCGAATGCACACCCTAACTATTGCTTATACCACCAGAGGATTGCACACCCTACTGAAGAGTGCATGGCTTTTAAAATATGGTGTCAAGGATATGTCGCTCACAGGCAACACTTTAAGAAGATGAAGCGTGAAGCTCGTCGACAGTGAAAAAGTGCGACAGACGAACGTGGAAGAACTACCGGCAACTGTCGCATGGTCAAATCCGGGGGATCACAAGTTCTCACCTTCAGAAGTGACTCGGACGAAGAAATAGCCATCGGCCCTTTCTTCAAGGAATCCACCTCCGAGACAGAAGAAAAGAAGACCTGCGAGAATATTCAGCTGCGTAATCGCACGTTGCCTGAAAAGAATCTCGGACCCATGAACAAGGGATCGAACAAAAAAGATAAAGGGAAGGTAAAGGTCTCTGAGGGTATCGCCCTCGATGATCGAGTCATCGAAGAGCTTGCAGCCAAGGACCCACCTAAGAAGAGCAGAGTGGATTACAATGTCCTTGCCCATCTGAGGAAGATACCCTCGTAATTAAGCATTTTGGATGCCCTTCTCTTGTCTAAAGAGGCACAAGATTCTCAAATCAAGGCATTACAAGACCCCGGACAGTTTCAAGCCTTCCTTGCCAAAGAAAAGATGAAGGACGAGCTGGAAGAAGTTCACACGGCCGACATTACCTTCAGCGATGAAGACCTCCTCCTCGGGATGTGCGAGCATAACCGCCCCCTATATGTTACCGGGTACTGCCACGGCATTAAGATAGTAAAGATTCTAGTTGACAACGGGTCCTCTGTCAACCTCCTAAATATCAGAGTGCTAAAAGAAATTTGCATGAGCGTTCAGCACCTCGCTCGGGATAAAATCACCATCTCCAGGTTTGACTCCCAGTCATCACGGACGCTCGGGTCTATGATACTGACGTTATGCTTTGGGCTGCTCGTCACTGATATCAAGTTTCACGTCATTGACGCCAAGACATGCTACAACGCTTTGCTCGGCAGGCCTTAGTTACACGAGTACAACATCATCGCTTCTATACAACATTAGTATATGAAGTATTTCAAGGATGGTCTCGAGTATACCGTAACAGGGGAGTTGAATCCATTCTCCATGAATGAAGTCCGAAAGTACGAAGATGCAAAATACTTCTTACCAGACTTCGAAGACACGGAAAGATTCCATAAACCGGAGAATAAGCAAAAAGATATCACCATCATTCCGGTCTTCGGGAGCGATAACGAGGAGGAGGAAGAGATAGTCTATTCGGGACCGCCCCAATGCAACAAGCTTAGACCGTGTACCCCTATGTTGGTCTTCGGCAGCGACTTTGAAGATGAGATCAATGCAGTATTTTCTGTTCGGACATCAATATAAGCCTTCACTGGCAATAAACGGAGTTTGCAAATCGCCATGGTTCCGCAAGAGCATTACAAAGAGCTCGACGCACTTGATACCTATAGTGTGCAAGAACTGCAGACGTTCTACGTCCCTCTCAGGCGAAAAGATGAAAAGGCGATCCTCTTTTATCGATCCATGGAAGCCAAAGTGGAGAAAGAAATCTGGCATGGTGCCGATTCTACACTTGACAGGCTCCAGCCCATCTGTCTGCCCAGATACTACACGGAAGGATTAAAAAGGCTGTTAAGGTGCCAAGGCGTACCCTTCAGATAGACTACTCGACAAGCTCAGTTCTACAATAGGATCTGGAACGTCCCTGGAACTCAGCGAAAATTTCCCAACGGGAGAATGGAAACGATCGGGCTTGGATATGTTCAATCCAAGAAACGGGAGCGATTCCATGGCTGCTACGTTATACATGACTTCGATGAAGAAGGAGATGCTCTGTTAAAAGACGCTGCAGTTGAACCAAAACGAGATCCCGCCGTAAAAATGCCAAGTCCGTCATTTGAAGAACAGATGGAAAAGCTAATAAGGGAGGCGGGTCAAAAGGTCCGGGATGACTATAGCCGTGAAATGGCCATCTACGAGAAAGTCAGGATGCAGCGCCTCCTTCAGCGGGCTGCGGAGAATGACGATGCTCTTCGTCGCCAGCCCATCATACAGAAGACCCATCTCGGAGGTAAAAACAATCTAAAGAACGGAAAAAAACGTTCGACAGCAGCAAAGCGGGTCCAAAAAGCCACGCGATCGAGGATTGAGAAGACGAGATCCGTCTCTTATAAAGAATATGGGTCGAGCATATTCTTTTCCCCAGGACAAGAAAAGGAAGATATTCGATCTTGTCATGAAATATCAAATGATTACGCTCCTGGAGTCCAAACACCCCGAACAAGCAGACGAAGTTCATCACCCGGATTATTGCTCCTATCACCAAGCGATAGGACATCCTCTCGAAGATTGCTTCACATTCAAGAACTGGGTAGAAGACCAATATCAACTCGGCAGGTTCGCTCTATCTGACAATTGGAAGGTGGCCCCACCGCAAAAGTATGTACCGAAAGCCACGTATACAGCGAGAGTAGAGCCAGATCAACATCGGTCTTGGAAACGATCTTGTACCTGTCATGTGATAACGCTGTCAGAAGAAGGAGTGCCCGAGAACATGGATGACCTGTCCTGGTGCTTCGAAAACGAGGGTGAAGAGGAATTGATCTCGGAATTTCCACCGGCGCCAAAAGAATTGGAGGATGGAATACATACTACTGCGGACAACCTAAGAAAAATCGACTTGGGGACGGCAAACGACTCGAGGCCTACGTTCGTCAGTGAGCTGCTGTCTGAAGAACAGGTAGCTATGCTAAGAGACGTGCTTATGCAGTATAAAAACTACTTCGCATGGAACTACTCTAAGATGCTGGGGCTAGATCCAGGGATAGCTGTGCATAAATTGGCGATATCTCCGAACGTCAAGCCAGTCAAGAAAGCACCAAGAAGAATGCGGCTCGAACTTGAAATGAGCATCAACGCCGAAGTTAAGAAGCTGATCGACTCCGGCTTCATTCAATAAGTTCAGTACCCTGACTGGATCGCCAATATCGTCCCGGTGACGAAGAAGAATGGGACGGTGTGCATCTGCGCAGATTATCGGGATCTCAACAAAGCTTGCCCGAAAGATGACTTTCCCGTACCGGTTACCGAGCTGATGATAGATAACACGTCCACTCATGAACTCTTCTCCTTCATGGACGGCTCATCGGGGTACAATCAAATAAAGATGCATCCCGAAGACCAGAAGCATACCGCTTTTCGGATTCCTCTAGGCATATTCTGCTACAAAGTAATGCCTTTCGGCCTGAAGAACGCCGGCACTATCTATCAGAGGGCCATGACGAAGATTTGCGATGACCTCATACATGAAATCGTCGAATGCTATATTGACGACCTCGTGGTAAAAAGCAAATCACACGAGGAGCATTGGGAGCATCTGAAGGTAGTATTCTAACGTCTTCGGAAATACAATATAAAGATGAACCCTCTCAAATGCGCGTTCGGAGTTTCCTCGGGCAAATTTCTAGGGTTTATTATACGACATCGAGGCATCGAAATAGATCCATCAAAGACCAAGGCGATTATGGAAATACCTTTGCCAAGAACTCTCAAGCAACTGCGATCTCTCTAAGGAAAGCTCGCATATATCCGACGATTCATAGCCAATCTCTCCGGCAAGTGCCGCTCCTACAGTCATCTAATGAAGAAGGGGACTCCTTTCATCTGGGATCGCAAATGTTAAAGCGCACTGGATGAAATCAAGCAATACCTGCAGAATCCACCAGTACTGACCGCTCCGGTCAAGGGAAATCCTCTCATCCTGTACACAACAGCCCTTGAAGGTTCTTTAGGCGCGCTATGGGCATAGGAGAACGACCAAGGGAAGGAGAGAGCCCTCTACTATTTGAGTCAAGTTCTCCTGGGGGCAGAAAATAACTACTCCCCCATTGAAAAACACCGTCTTGCGTTAATCTTCACGATAACGAAGCTCCGGCATTATACTTTGGCGCATGAGGTCCACCTAATATCAAAAGTGGATCCTCTCAAATATTTGATGTCAAGAGCCATATTAACAGGACAGCTCGCTAAATGGGCCCTCCTCTTGATGGAGTTCTCGATAACATACCGACCTCTCAAGGGAGTGAAGGGCCAGGCTATTGCCGACTTCCTCGCTGAGCATCCGATACCTGCCGATTCACTCCTAAATTACGAATTGCCAGACGAGCACGCATTTGACACGATCGATAGAGAGAAAGGAAAGAGTGACGCCCGATGGGAACTTTACTTCGATGGGGCATCTTCCATGAAGAAGCGACAACACAACACCCTATAATCAAATCTGGGGTAGGCCTTATCTTCGTGACTCCATAAGAAGGGATAATGCGCTTTGCCTTTTCCTTAACAGAGCCGAGGACAAACAATGAACCCGAATATGAAGCTTTGATAGCAGGTCTAGAGATCGCCGTCGACATGGGAATCGAAAACCTCCTCATATACGGAGACTCCCAGTTGGTCGTTAGTCAAGTAAACGGCGACTATCAAACGTGCAAACCAGAGTTGGTAAAGTACGGTGAGAGAGTGCGGCAACTGCTGACCCAAATCCCCTCATACATGCTGGAGATCATATCGCGCATGAAAAATAGCAAAGCTGATGCACTAGCCAAGCTCGCTAAAGAATTGGCTGATGAAAATCTCGATGACGTAAGGATCGTTGTGCAAAGACGTCGGGTTCTTGCACCAGCAGAAATATCTCCGGAGTCGTCCAAAGAAAAGAGAGAGACCAAGCAAACGGCCCTACAAATAAAAGACCAGGAAAAGGCTAAGGATTGGAGAGAAGTCTTTATAGACTACTTCAATTCCCGTCGAACACCTGAAGATGCATCCTCGAGACATCAGCTCATGAAAAGAGCTCTGTCTTTCGCCTTCGTCAATGATACTCTGTATAAAAGATCGTTCGACTCCCTGTGGCTAAGATGCCTGGGACCGGATGAAACAAGGAAAGTTGTCCAAGAAACTCATGACGGACTCTGCGGTTCTCATCAAGCCGGACCAAAGATGAAGCCGAAGATCAAAAGAATGGGGTACTATTGGCCCACCATAATTCAGGACCACCTTGAATACGCGAAGCAATGCCATTCGTGCCAGATTCATAGAGACTTCATCCACCAGTATCCAAACCCGCTACACCCAACGGTGGCGAGCTGGCCGTTCGAAATGTGGGGAACCGACATAATTGGGCCCATCGAACCAGCATCATCTAGAGGGCATCGGTTCATATTGGCGACAACCGATTACTTCTCTAAGTGGGCAGAAGCAGTACTGCTAAGAGAAGAGAAGACAGAGAATATCCTCTATTTCTTCAAGACACACGTCATCTATCGATTCGGCACTCCGCGACGGATTATCTCCGATAATGGGCCAGCCTACAGAAGTCATAAAATCAGCCGCTTCGCACAGCAGTATAATATAGACTGGAGATACTCTTCGGTCTATAATCCCCGAGCTAATGGTCTAGCTGAGGCTTTCAACAAGACCTTGATGAAGATCATAAATAAGACGGTGTCTCGAAATAAGAAGGACTGACATGAGAGACTGCACTCTCTGGGCGTATCGAACCTCGTTCAAAACAGACACGAATACAATGCCGTATGCATTGGTATTCGGCACAGAAGCAGTATTCCCCTTGGAGATAGAGCTACCCACTTTACGAGTGGCGGTTCATTACGAGCTAACAGACGAAGAGAACGCTCATCTTCGACTAGAAGAGCTCGACGCCCTTGACGAAACTCGTCTCATGGCGCAGCAAAACTTGGAGGCTTACAAAACAAAGGTGATACGCTCATACGAGAGATTGACTAGGCCGAGAACATTCCGCCAAGGCGAGCTCGTGCTAGTGGTTAAGAGACCTATGATCCCCAATCATGCCAAACGGGGGAAGTTCGAGCTGAATTATGAGTGGCCGTACATCATAGAAGATGTCTATCAAGGTGGGGCTTACTTGCTTATGAATATGCATGGCGAAAGACCCTTTAGGATAATAAACGGCCGGTTCCTGAAAAAATACTACGTCTGATAGATAACGACATCCATGTCCGCTCGCTATCTTCCCAAACCAAAGCTCTGTAAGCGGTATCCAGCGAAGCCATTGTCTCCACAAAGGACCGAAATGTCCCTAAATTAATAGTGGACCAAAACGTCCCTAAACTAATAGTGGACCGTAATGTCCTAAAACTAGCCATGGACCGAAATGTCCTAAAACTAACTACTGACCGAAACGTCTTTAAACTACTGCAAAGCCGCAGCATCCTTGGGCCGACGCGTTAAAAAAATGGTACGTCCATAAGCAAAATGGGCACGGATGAAAAACCTAAAGGGCTCTGTGAGTAAAAACAGCAGGCCTACCGGTGAGTTTGTGAAAACCCAAAAGGGCGCAGACTCGTAAAAAAAAGACGGTACGTCTACAAGCAAAATGGACACGGATGAAAACCCGAAAGGGCTTCGTGAGTAAAAACAGCAGGGCTACCGGCGAGTTTGTGAAAACCCAAAAGGGCGCAATCTCGTTAAAAGACACTTGCAAGGTCCTCTCGACCTTGTATGGAGAAAACTACCTGCGTGAGATCCTTACGACTAAAAAAGGAGCAACACACTTAGGGATCCCCACGATTCCTAAGGAGAAATTACACTTACGAGATCCTCACAACTCGTAAGGAGAACCCTCTTATGAGACCCTCACGGCTCATAAGATTCAAAAGCCTTAAGCTACAGGGATTTGAACCTATTCTTAAGCCATCACCTTTTCCAGACTGCCCTACAAGCGGTTTAATACTGACCCTTTATACAATCCACAGGCGCAAATAATCATTTCCTTTCCGAGTCCCACCAACGACAAGGAATTCTCTCATTTGATGAACAAACACTTGTAAGTCCTCTCGACTTATAAGGAGAAAACACTCTTGTAAAATCCTTACGACTTATAAGAGAGCACACACTTAGGAATCCTCACGATTCCTAAGGAGAAAATGTACCTACGAGATCCTCACGACTCGTAGGGAGAAACACCTTTATGAGACCCTTACGGCTCATGAAGTCAAAAGCCTTAGTCGACAGGATTATAACCCTGTTTGCTAAACCATCTTTGTTTAAATCGACAAAGGCAAATGATGATTCGCTCCTGGCAATGTCCCAGTTGTAGCGATGCTGATGCCTATATCGATATCAAATTCCAAGTCCTTTCAAGGCAAATGATGATTCGCTCCTGGCAATATTCCAATCGCAGCGATACTGATGCAAGATTGGTGTCAAGCCATGAGTTCCATACTCGAAAAAAAATGCATATGAAATAGCCGAAATGTTTGGGCAACTCGCAATAAAATCAGCGAGTAAAATATATGCATACAAAAATAGCCGAAATGATTGGGCAACTCGCAATAAAAAATAGCGAGTAAAAAAAATAGCCGAAATGATTGGGCACCATGAAAATAGCCGAAATGACTGGGCAATCGCAACTTTCATGATATAAAAAGCTGAAATGATAGAGCATCGCGGAAAGAAATAAAAAAATGAAAGAATGAAACTTTTGCCCTACAGGCGAGTCCATACTGACCCCTGTATACAGTCCATGGGTATAAACGAAAAGGGAACCAGATGTCCCCACCAGATCTTGTCAAAAGGGAAAGTCAGATCTCAACAGCAACATCTGCAGCCCAGAAGACCAACAACGGCATTCCTCCTCATGCCAGCAGAGCACGGACGCGACACCACCAATCGGTGCCACGGCGAAGTCCCCAGTTCCAAGACTCTACGGTTCACGGACAACCTAGAGTCAGCCCCGACACCGCAGAAAACGGAGCACGTCAGTACATGACCCCATCGCGGAAATACGTCATCCAATGACCCCGTTGCGGAAATACGTCAGCACATGACCCTGTCACGGAAATACGTCATCCAATAACCCCATCGCAGAAATACGTCATCCAATGACCCCGTTGCGGAAATACGTCAGTACATGACCCCGTTGCGGAAATACGTCAGCACATGACCCCGTCGCGGAAATACGTCATCCAATGACCCCGTCGCGGAAATACGTCAGCACATGACCCCGTCGCGGAAATACGTCATCCAATGACCCCGTCGCGGAAATACGTTAGCACATGACCCCGTCGCGGAAATACGTCAGCACATGACCCCGTCGCGGAAATACGTCATCCAATGACCCCGTAGCGGAAATACATCAGCACATGACCCCGTCTCGGAAATACGTCAGCAAATGACCCCGTCGCGGAAATACGTCAGCACATGGCCCCGTCTCGGAAATACGCCATCTAATGACCCCGTCTCGGAAATACGTCAGCACATGACCCCGTCGTGGAAATACGTCATCTCATGACCCCATCGCGGAAATACGTCATCCAATGACCCCGTTGCGGAAATACGTCAGCACATGATCCCGTCGCGGAAATATGTCAGCACATGACCCCGTCGTGGAAATACGTCATCCAATGACCCCGTCGTGGAAATACGTCAGCACATGACCCCCTTGCGGAAATACGTCATCCAATGACCCCATCGCGGAAATACGTCAGCACATGACCCCATCGCGGAAATACGTCATCCAATGATCCCGTCGCGGAAATACGTCATCCAATGACCCCGTAGCGGAAATACTCCAGCACATGACCCCGTCTCGGAAATACGTCAACCAATGACCTCATCTCGGAAATATGTCAGCAAATGACCCCGTCGCGGAAATACGTCAGCACATGACCCCGTCTCGGAAATACATCATCCAATGACCCCGTCTCAGAAACACGTCAGCAAATGACCCCGTCTCGGAAACACGTCAGCAAATGACCCCGTCTCGGAAACATGTCAGCAAATGACCCCGTCGCGGAAACACGTTAGCAAATGACCCCGTCACCGAAACACGTCAGCAAATGACCCCATCACCGAAACACGTCATCCAATGACCCTGTCACCAAAACACGTCATCCAATGACCCCGTCGCGGAAATACGTCAGCGAAATGACCTCCTCATCGGAGCAGTGCTTCGACTCAGAAAAAGGCCAACTCATCGATCACTTACAAGTCCTCTCGACTTGTAAGGGAGAGAATTTTCTTGTGAGACCTTTACGACTCTCAAGAGAAAGCACACTTAGGAATCTTCACGATTCCTAAGGAGAAAATACACCTGCGGGATCCTCTCGACTCGTAGGGAGAAAAGTCTTTATGAGACCCCCATGGCTCATAAAATTGAAAAGTCTTAGGCGACAGATCTGAATCTGTTTTCTAAGCCCACTACCTTACAAAGCGTTCAAGATGCATGGTTCTTTTCTACATACCACATTGCCAAAATCACATGCTAACAACATAGGAGAGAAAAGAAAGCGATAGTCGGAGATAAAAAAATGTGTCCTTTATTCACGAATTCAATTGAATACGAGATACATCATATAAAATAAAATGAATACATGTTATTCATAAATTACAATCGATACAAAGACAACTATTGAGAAGGAGGCGATTTTAGCAAATCAGCAAGCCATTTGCGCACTCCTCTCAGCTCCTTTTCATGAGCAGCCACCGCGGTCAGCTCAGCTTTGACTCGGGCCCGTTGCTGCAAACAGGATGAAACCTTTTCATCGATTTCCCGCTGAGCTGCCTCACGACTCTGCGCATCCCTCTCAATGAGATTGAGCTTCTGCCTTAACGTTAGCCCATCAGAAATATATCGTAGGAGGCCCTCAAAGATAGCTTTCAGCTGTGCAGCATTCGCGTCAACTTGGGCACGCAACTGGACGGATTCACCTGAAGCCTCCTCATGTTCCTTCCGCCTTAAGGCCGCCTCTTGTTCGAAATGGCGGAGGAAGAGAACGCTCTGCTCAACCCACGCAGCCTACTGGGAGTTCAAAGCCAACACTTCCGGAGCAGGACGCCTGAGCTCAATCTCATACAGGCAGGTCTCAATCTTTCTGCAGTAATTAACCCAAGACTCGACGACGCCTTCGTCATGGAAGTTCACGAGCGTCGCCAGCATAGGATTAACCTCAGTAGCAAAATCTGCAGCGAATATGAGGGCTTCAGCGTCAAGATCCTCAATGAATTCACTTAACATGCGCAGGCTAGTTGCAGCGCCTCTAGAGGATGGACGTCTGGAAAAGGGCCCTGTAGGCATTAAGATTCGAGACTCGAAGGGAGCTGGAGTCGGTGCGATCGCTGCAAAAAAAATCATAATCAGATATTAGCTCAAGAAATAAAGAAAATGCACGAACAATGGAGTCTACTATACCGGCTGCGACAGGGGGCAGAGCTGGGAGTACTGGTGGCGCGACAATTCCCTCGTCCCCTCCTTCAATTTGTAGTGCTGCAATCAATCCAAAATTAACAACGGCCGGGTCATCCGTCAAGGAAAAAAGGACGTCTGTTAAAAACTATACTCACTGGCACCAGCAGACAAAGTAACTTCCGACTGGAAGGAGAAATGCGGGTTCAGCACTTGATATAAATGATCAAAGAGAACTCCTGTAAGGTTGCGATGATACATGGTCAGTACAAGAAAGACGGCGGTCATAGTTCAATTAAATAGGATTGTAAATCTATACCTTCCAGCATATTGGAGGACATAGGAGAAGGCGAGGGAGCAACCGTCATGGCAGCGACCGCAAGTGTTTCAGATGACACGATCTAAATGTTCGCTACACCTACAAATAAAATACCGTCAGAAAAAGCTGAAAAGGATTGTGAAATAGAAAATAAACAGCGACCCGAAACCGACCTGATGGATCATCAGCCAGAATTGCAACGGAAGCATGACTCGGCGTTGCGGTTTCTTCGCTCTCCTTCAGTGGAATGGTTTCAGCGCCAGTGGCTTCATCCCATGATTCTACAAGAGCCGTTGTGACACTCGCAATGCCAGGCGATGGCAGGGAACTGCAGAGGGAAAGAGCGGCAGTTTGGACAGTCCAGAATTCCCGAGAAAGAGTAGTCGCTTCATGCTCGGTGGTTGCCGTCATCTCACCTACCGCCTCATCGCCAGGACTTGGCCATGCAGAATATGATATGTGAGAATTTGAAGATCAAATTCTAATAAAAAGACCCAGTATTACGTTACCTTGGGGCGGCTTTTCAATTGCCTCCCGAGCTGCGCGCACAACCTGTTTGTGAGTGGTGGACAAGGCAGCTGAAGCATCCTCTGAAGAAATGGTGATAGATGGGACAATACTTGAGCCCGCACCCATAACCAAGCTGGCATCACGCTCCCTCGCCGAACGCTTTCGACGCTTCTTGTCGGCCTTGGCAGTGAGAAAAGACCTCCTCAAGACCTCCGTCAAAGTGGCATCATCGTCCGAGCCAGGAGCTACCTCTAGAACCGTTACGGCGTCCGTCATCGGCTGCTTAAGCGAAGCCTCTTTCGGCGATACTGAGGGAGCTGGGACTTCAGCAGCCGGCCCTGGAACCGTCGCCGTGCCACCCTGCAGGATTGACACTACACTTGGGATATCATGGGTCGAGGTAGTCTCTACAATAAGATGAAAAAGAAGGGTCAGACTACCCATGAAGAAAAAGGGAATGAAGGCACAGTGAGCCGATGTATACCGAGGCCCAAGGAAGCATGGAGCCTCTCTTCCTCTTCAAAAGTCTTGAGGGAAGCTACGAGAGCCTCTTCGGCAGAAATACCTATTGAAGAAGGAAGCGTCGGTCAAAGCATAATAATTAAAATAGCCACGGAAAGATATGACCGAAGGATACCTGATTGTGCGATGGTGATTAGTGCTGCTTCATCGTGAGCTAGTTGCTTTGAAACCGCAATGGCAGCCTCTAGATCGGTATCATCCGGCGCCATAAATAAACCCTCGTTGGTCCCGTACTCACTTATGCCCTCACAGTAAGGAGCATGAGGCTCATGGCCAAATACAACGTCTGCAGAAAGTATTGAATTCTTTTTCTTCTGCGAGCGAGTGCCGGCGGCCGATAACACGAGCTTGCGCTTAGCAGGCAACTTCGGGCAGCGAGTCCCGATCTCCGTACCCATGCCAGACTCAGGAGACGCCACAGCTACTGCTTCAACAGGCACGCGGGGTACGGGCAACTCGGGCATAACACGTGGTATCACAGCCGCGGCAGATTCTCTCAAGGGAGGACGAACGACGTTCCGTCGCTTTAAGGGAACAGCTGGATTACCAGCGGGGGCGGTGCCTTTGCGATCAAGCAATAATCGCTTTTCTTCCCTAATAACGGCGCCCATCGAATGTTGATACCATGACACATATGCGTTCAAGATTCGCGGAAAGCAACTCGGCTCACTGATAAAGAAATTGGAGCCGGTATTCAACCGCATAAAATGGTGTAATGCGTTACGAATACCTTCTTCTGTGGCAGTAGGCTCAGCTAAGAAGGCTTCGAGCGGGACATCTTGATTATAGCTTGATTATTGGGCGAAACGGTGCGGGTTGTACCTCATGAACAACGCCGAATCATTCTGCTTAAACACGAGAAAGCTTGGCCTGATGGAGTATAAATGAAGAATCTCCCGAGCTTTCAATGTAGAGGCCCCATCTTTAAAAGTATCGCGCAGAGGCTGCACTGTTTTTGTAGATTCTTTGCCGATGGTTAAAACCGTATCGACAAAGGTCATGCCATCTCCAACCATACATGGACGAAGGAGCACACCCCTAGCCTCCTGCTGTGACGGATTTACAACGGACGCGTCAACTAGACGCATAATCCGAGGGAAGTTGTAACTATCGTAGAAACGAGGTCGTTTATGGACACCAAAAGCGCAAAGTACGTGCAGCTTGATCCATGACATAAAATAATGCAGCGAGAAAATGACGGGCTGTACCCCTAGCTGAGTGGTATCCGCCGCTAAGCTGAGACCATGGTACAAGTGTGCCAACCCAGCAATTCCGATAGACACTTGTATTCCCGCAACCATACGATGGGCTGGGTAAAAGACTGATGGCCTCATATAACGAGGGTGCATGGGAAACACGAACCAGTTCAGCCATAACCCAATGAACCCCAACATGAACGTCTCTTCATCGACGTCCAGAGCAGCAAGCTCCGCGAAGGGAACAACAGGAGCAGCCAGAATAAAGAATTTTTTTAAATCCGCCTCCGCCGTCAGTTGGTTATCCAAACCAAAACCAAACGGGTCGTCAAGCTTAGAGAACAGTGCAGCTTGGTTCGATAAGGCTTCCGGAAGAAGAAAGCGAGCGATAAAGTCTGTGTAGCTAACTCCATGCCCTCCGGACTCCAGAAATAGACTTTTGTATATATTCAACACCTTGATCAAGCTCGGGAATTGGTGTTGAATGGCGTTCTATGGGGTAAGACCTATTACCAATGATTTGGTGGCAAAGATGTACTCGTCCGGAGGAAGCAACTCCTCTTAGTGCTCTCCCCTAACGGGTAAGCCAGAGATTTCTGCGAACTCCTCCAAAGATACTGAGACTTCTCGATCCGACAGAAGAAAGGTGTGGGTCGGAATATTCCATTACTCCAGAAAAGCCTTGACCCACCATGCAGGAGGCGCAGAATATTGAAAGAGAGAAGCGTAAATCGCGGGATACAACCCGAATTTCAGCATCTGCGACTTCTTGGCCGACAAAATGTAGCGGACCCATTGCAAATACCCAGCTGGATGGCGGCGAGGAGTTAGTCCTATCATGTACGGCTGTCCCTATGGGTGTGACTTGCCCTGACATATATGCCGCCCCAGAGTATCCAAAGCTGGCGGCGGCTGTACGGGTATTGCAGCCATAGAAGGCTGAAGGAGACCCTCTGAGGTCTAGTTGACCTCCTCCACGACATAGTTCACCGGGGTGCATCAGCATAAGGGATCGCCGAAATAGGCTTCGAAGGTGCCGCGTAAGAAAAGCTCCGTCGGCCCCTTATAATTTGACTGTACCATCTGCCCCATAAATGAAGATTCTTTTGCTCCGGGTCGTGATCTTTGATCAACGCAAAGACTTCCTTGTCCATAGGCACTTCAGGGAATCCGCTTTCCGAACGGACGAATGGGAAAGAAATGTCGAAAGACATAGTACCTGCACGAAAAAGAACAAAAAAATTAGCCGTCAATGCTACAGTTTAAGTTCTGTCACTTGGTACTTTAAATTCGTACCGCACTGCAATGCAGTGGAAAGGGACCAAGGGGGACCCACACAATCTAGATGACGGTTCATCATTAATAAAACAGTCTCATCATTTGATAAGACAGTTATTAAATGAGAAAATCCTAAAAGGATTCTCATTTAATGAGCACCCCTTGGGCCAAGGAGTAAATCTCCCTTGAGAGCGGTGCTCTGCAACAGATAAGACATCTGTCATAATTAATCATGAAGGGAATAAATTCCCCCCCCCAAAATTTCTAAAGAGCAATACTCTGTGAAGAAGATGGAATAATCCATCGAAAACCCTAAAAGCAAGGCTTTCTATAGAAGTAAAAACTTCAGGATCTTTAAGATCTGCAAAACGAACTCTGCGAGTTCTTAAAAGAACCCTAAAATGGGTTTCTTTTTCTGATCCATGATCTAGAGAGAGCAAAGCTCTGTTCTTAATTAACGGGTTAAGAAACCCTAAAAGTTTTTAAAAGATCTATGATCTAAGTAGAGCAAAACTCTGTTAATGGGTTCAAATCTTACCAAAAATTTGACAGAGTTCTGTCTTTAAGAGGGTTTTTAAAACAAAGAGCTATGATCTGAAAGATAATTAATTCTCAGAAAAACAAGAAAGAAGATGAACAGAGGTCATCCCAAGGGCCAAAGGCCCTATTTATAGGCACCGAGAGCCATTTCAACTTCTAAGTTGATTTAATCGCGCAGATGCTGCCACCGCTGCACTCACGTGTAAGCCACGTAAGCGCAACGGTGGGGGGGCATTTGTTTCCCCCAATCAGAGTAAAGATCTATTCAAATTTTGAAATTTGAAATGAAGCAGTGCTTCATAAAAGCGCCAGCGCTAAAGAGTCAAAGACTCTGATGCAGCGCTCACGTGCAAAGCTAGCAGCGCCAGCGCTAAGAGTCAAAGACTCTGATGCAGCACTCACATGTAAAGCACGAGAGCGCTAGCGCTAAGTGCGCTAGCATCCAGAGTCAAAGACTCTGATGCAGCGCTCACGTGCAAAGCACGAGAGTGTTAGCGCTGGAACTAAATGTTCCCCACCCTTGGATCAAAGATCCAACAAAGATGACTAAAAAAAAATCATCAAACCACTTCTAAAAATTAGTGCACTATTGGATTAAAGATCCAATAGTGATTAAAAATCACCAAGATACAGAATAAGCTCTGTATGGGAAAAGATTTTTCCAATCTTGTTAAAAAACAAGAAGACTGCCTTCTGTAAAACAGAAGCCCTAGGATCAAACATCCAACGGTGGGAAATATTCCCAAATCAATCAGAGAAAAGATTTCCTTAACTGATTCAACAAATCAGCCTCCCCTATATAAAGGACCCAAGACTTCAAGTCTTAGAGAGAGGACCCCCCCACACAAACTTTGAGAAATTTCAGAGAGAAGAGCAAGCTCTCGGAAGAAGAAGAATTTCTTCAAGGTAAATAAAATAGAGAGATCAAAGTATCTCATCAAGAGAAGAAGAACCTATTTCTTTTTCTAGATCATAGATCTATAAGACCTTGGTCTTTCACAAAAGAGATCATAGCATCTCATCATAAAAAGTGAGGGGGAAGAACTTAATTCTCTTCAGATCATAGATCTATAAAATAAAGACGAAGTCTTTCACAAAAACAGAAGAGATTGTAAAATCTTTTATTAAAATAAGAACTTAGTTCTTAGATCTATGAGACAAAGTCTCCTATGAACGAGAATTTAATTCTCAGAGCGCAGATTTGATCAAAGTTGCCTAAAGAGAGCCTTAGTACTCCAATTAGAAGCGCTTCAGCACTCCAAGTCTGGCGCACAGCGCCGCAGAGCCCTAGCGCTCCAATTTAAAGAAGCGCCTTAGCGCTCCAAGTTTGGCGCACAGCGCCGCAGCGCTCTTAGCGCTCCAATTTAAAGAAGCGCCTCAGCACTTCAAGTCTGGCGCTCAGCGCCCAGCGCTCCAAGCGCTATTTTAAAGGAAGCGCCCAGCACTCTAAGGTTGGCGCTCAACGCCAAGCGCACCACGTGCTCCTCACATGTGCGCTATTTTATAAAGAGCGTTCTACACTCATTGACTGGCGCTCAGCGCCAAGCGCTCCACGTGCTCCTCACATGTGCGCTATCTCACAGGAAGCGCCTTAGCGCTCTAAATATGGCGTTCGGTGCCAAGCGCGCCACGTGCTCCTCACCTGTGCGCTGAGCGAACATAAATTGTTCTTTAAATAAAACCCCGGAGCCAGAATGAGTGCTCAGCACTCAATAAAAGACAAAAATGTTGTCAGAACCCAAACCAATGCTCAGTATTGTTAAATGAAAAAGGACTGAGCCTAATTAAATGTTCAACATTTTAACTGAATGGGCCGAGCCCAAGTTGGCCACAGATCCCTAATTGAGCTCATATGCTCATAAATCTTTGATCTTAGTCCCAAACTTGACTACAGATCTCCCAACCAATATTGGTTCAAGGGTACATCTCTTCGTACCTCTGATATATGTCATTGTAATTCTTCAACGTCTTTAGAGAGACGGAGGGTCCCAATAACCAATAACTTTTGGTGCTTCCCCAAACGGTTGAATCAAAACCACACAGACTATGATGTCTTTAAACTGGACTATGATGTCTTTAAACTTTACGGACTGTGGGGTCCTTAAACTCATAGACTATGACGTCCTTAAACTTTATGGACTGTGGGGTCCTTAAACTCATAGACTATGATGTCTTTAAACTTTACAGACTATGACGTCTTTAAACTGTCATGGACTATGATGTCATTAAACTTTTGGACCGCAACGTCCCTAAACTAAAACAATAGAGCCCAAATGCTCTCTTGTTGAATCTAAATGATCCTGTTGAGTAGATCTTAGTCTTAAATTGGACTAATATATCCTCAATAATGTTTAAGTTGATCTTAATCTCAAATGAGAATAACGAACCTTAAACCCAACCCAAACCCAAATCTAAGAAAATGCGGATTTGGACTAATCCACGCCCTACGGGCGACAACATATATTAGTCTCCGTACACAATCCATAGGCAACCAAAAATAAAACTAACACACACGACATGAAGTGACCATCTTGAGAAGGAGAAAGTGGTTAACGCGATGCGGTAGCGTAATTAACTGCAGGGGCTTGCGCTTGCAGGGAAGAGTATCCCCACAATCAAAAACCCGTCAAACGAGGGGGAATCTGACGAAATCTGCTACAACGGCCGCATCCGTCTAAACCTCCGATACACGGTGCCATAAATCAACTTGGAATTTTCGGAGAGGTGGATGGATAAAACCAAATAGTATATGCCCCCAAATTCAAGCAAGACGGCCTACGTGGTTTCGTCTCTGTATTCGGCGGAGAACAACCCTTCATCTCTCTAAAGACGTTGAAGAATTACAACATGTATCAGAGGTATGAGGAGATGTACCCTTAAACCAGTGAATGTTCATCAAAGATTTGATAATCTTGTTTGGGACTAAGTCCAATTTGGAAGAAGACCTATGGGCTCGGTTGATTTTTGGGTTTGACCAACCTTGGGCTCGGCCCACTTGATTAGTTACTTGGGCTTGGTCCCCTTTCTGCATCAACAATGTTGAGCATTGAAATGGGTTCTGACACCCTTTATTCTTTTATGTTTTGTTTGTATTCTTTTATATGGAGTGTTAAACACATGATAGCGCTCACGTGAGGAACACGTGGAGCGCTTGGCGCTGAGCGCCAGTCAATGAATACTACGTACTTTTATTAAGTAGTGCCCACGTGAGGAGCACGTGGAACGCTCGGCGCTGAGCGCTGTAGGATATTTTTCGTCACCCCATTGAGATGGGAATACGCACGCGCTTTTCAGGCATACTACAGATTCCCCCTACCTAGGGTAGGCAGGGATTTATTGATTGTGGGGATCCGAATCTCCGGCAGCCGCGGACTAAGCTATCGTTAATTACCCCTCGCCATTGGAGCGAGGGAACCTCCGATTGACGGATTAAACTGGTCATGCGAACTCAATGTGCAGTGTACGTGTGTTTTGTTTTGGAGGGGGCTTGGATATATCGGGAGCCACGCCGAGTTTTTACGGGGGTCCCTCTATCCGGAGGAAAGGGCATCCAAAGGATGCGTGGGAAAAAGCGCTAGCGCTTTGGGTGCTAACGCTTTGAGTGCAAGAGCGCTAGCACACCATGTGTCAGCACGTGGACGCTCGAGCGCTAGTGCTTTCGGTGCTAGCGCTCTGGGCGCAAGAGCGCTAGCGCACTACGTGTCAGCACATGGGCGCTCGGGCGCTAGCGCTCTGAGCGCAAGAGCGCTAGCGCTTTGAGCGCTAGCGCACCACGTGTCAGCACGTGGGCGCTCGGGAGCTAGCGCGCTGAGCGTAAGAGCGCTAGCGCACCACGTGTCAGCACATGGGCGCTCGGGCGCTAGCCCTTTGGGTGCTAGCGCTTTGAGCGCTAGCGCCCCACGTGTCAGCACGTGGGCGCTCGAGCGGCAAAAGGGACTTGGTCCCTGCAATAGGAGTTGTATGTAAGTACACGGTAGCGCCCCGGCAGTCTAACAGACGCCAAATACGGAAAAAAAACTTTTTGACTGGCGCCATCGCATACTATAACCCGGATCTGCCATTAAAGCTAAACTAACAAACTAGAAAGTGGGTAGAAATGTTATACCGAACGATCCGAGTTTTTCGGTCTTCAACCATCATCCCACGCTTTGTTGCGGCTGCTCCGATCTCCTGAATCTCCAGTCTTCTCGTCCAGGTGGCACCAAGTCGACGGATTTTTAAACGGGCTCCCGCCTCTGAACCGAGGCAACTCGATCATCAAGTTTGCTAAAAGAGATGACCAAGATTGATGTAGAGAATGAGTAGAACACTTTGTCTCGTTACGTCCAAATCTATGGACGAACGGTTAATGAAGTTGCCTTTTGGATCGGGTGAAATGAGAAATGAGGCTATCTAATTTCCATGAATCCAAAACTATATCCTTTTCCAAATCAACAACCATAATCCCCAAATGAGAGAGGCCGGCCACTATATAAGGAGGAGGATGAGTGTAGGAGAGGGGGAGAGTGACCATAAGCACTTAATGAATGAATGAGTCATAACAACACCTTGCACAAAACATTAATAGCAAGAATGAGTCACCTAAACCTAGTCACCAAAACAATTAATGCCAAGATGAGTCACTAATCTAGAAGCTTCTAGAACCATGACTCACCCTCATGAATCACCCTAGTGACGGAAAGAAAAATCCGCATTTAACCGAATGTCAAATACGGAAACTGGAAACTGGCAACTTCCAAAAGCGATCCTGAAACGAATTTCAGGACAACCCCGTAACAGTATAAACATACTCGCATTTGTATTACGACCGGATATAAATACAACTGAGACAAAGATATTATATCTACACAGTATAATACTCGGATCCGGCTTAAACCAAAGCCCACCAGTATGAAATATGACACGTGCGTAAACGCACGTGCATTTTCCGAACCCTGCCATAAAACCATACGGCCTCTACAACGTTTTGCCCGAACTTGGTAAACTGTCTGTGGGGGACTCTAATGACTCATCAACACACTGGCACTGGGTATAATCTCTAGCACGTCAGAGGTACAAGCTGTACGTAACGGTTGCCTATGTATTGATTGGAAGGGAAGCTGACGAGCGAACTCATCCAGAAACCCTACTGAGCCTGACAGTGACAATATCCGTACAGTCTGGTCCGTTCGTCTAAGAGTATCGCATACCGAGTCTAGGGAGGGTGGATTAAGTCAAACCCCTAAAAACGCGATAATTCGTGTCGGTATGAAGCCCATCACCTCCTGAGAAACTACCGATCCAAATCAGTAATTCTCCACTAGCTCGGCCGAGGATTTCTAGTGATGGCCACCCGTGCACTGTGCGACATCAACCCCCAATACCGTGAGAGACGAATCCCCGACGATCCGCTCACTGCCTCCATGTGGCTCGCGACTGTACCCAACTAAAACCTGTTTGCACGTCTCCTTTGAGCGTGGTAGGGTAGTAATCAAAGCACAGTGGGAACTCACACGAGACAAATGACGATCTCAGGTCGACAAACTAACCTGTATACATGTCACCAAGGAACTGCTATCTGACGATATATATAATACCAACTAGCATGTTCCCGGCGAGTCCTGTCCGGTGTACTCATAACGCAATGAGCACCTGTATACATCTTAAGTGAACCAACTGACACCAATGTCTTGTGAGACCGGCCATCGCCCCTCGTCGGGGTCTCGACTGTATACACTAGTCTACTCTGGAGTATCGATGCCCTGTCTCAAAACTCCTACGACTAGGGACACTTTAAGGATGTGCTTACAGACCCCAGCTCCCACGTATATGATCGCCACCATACTGCTGGCAGTCAAGCAAGAATTCCTATGGGCTCTATCAACATGCAATAGAGAACTAAAGCATGTAAACGTTGATAAAGACAAACCAGATAGCATACCATCATGTCGAGCAAGACTTTCATATTGGTATAGGTCCTCCCTCAATCATTGCAATCACGTACCTGCGATCCAATAATTGACTTAGAGGGCACTATATCCAACATTGTACTTCCAGAAAGGAGCACTTATTATTCTCAGTGTGTGTGTATATATATATATGAGGAGTTAAACTTCTAGGATGTTTTGAAGCTGATGAGGGGCTTCTCCCCTTGAGCCCTAGTTCTTCCCCAAAGTGGGGTTTCTGGAGATGAGTCTCCTTCTTCTTCCTTTGTTGGCCGGATCTTGAAAATCAAGAAATATGAGATTTTAAAAATCTCTTCTTTCTGAGATCTGATGGCAGATCTGAGTTCCCCTTTGTGGGTTTTATGGTGAAAAACTATTTAGTTTTGAAAAAGGAAGAGTAAAGCTTTTGATTTAATTCAAAAGAAAGAAGAAGGTTTTGGAACCTTGAGGAAGGAGAAAGAGGCACAGGCCCTAATTTTTTTGGGAATGAAAAGTCTATATATTTTATTCATCATCATGCTGCCTTATATAGGCTTACATGTTTATATATAGCCCCTTGGGCTTTACAAAATGGTATTTTGCCCATCCCATGATTCATGTGCCATTTCTTTTTGCACATAAGCCATGGGCATACAAAAAATTGGCTTTATGCCCATTTTGCATACAATCATGCACAAAAAATTACATCAAAATTATTCGTTACATGATTTTTATTTTGGTATGGCGGAAAGCCGTACGCTTCGTGTTCGCCCTCGACTTAGGCCTGGGCCCGCTTAACTTGGGCTTGGGCCCACCAGGCTTGGGGTTGACCTTGACATTGACTCGGTCAACCGGGGTGCAAAATTTGACCCCAACAAAGTGTCCCCCTTCAATAAATGCACACCGCACATTTGAGTTGTGTGCATGAAATTGATGGATCTTGAAGCTGGACTTCGAGGTGGAACATCATTCCGGGGGCGGAGCAACCCTCGGGGAGCATGATTCCCGGGGATCGAAGCATCATTCCGAAGGGTGGAGCATGATTCCAGGGATCGGAGCATCATTCCGAAGAGCGGAGCATGACTCCAGGGATCGGAACATCATTCCGAAGGGCGGAGCATAATTCCAGTGATCGGAGCATCATTCCGAAGAGTCGGAGCATAATTCCGATTTGCGGAGCATAATTCCAGGGTCGGAGCATCATTCCGAAGGATCGGAGTATCATTCCAATTTGCGGAGCATAATTCCAGAGTCGGAGCATCATTCCGAAAGATCGGAGCATCATTCCGATTTGTGGAGCATAATTCCAGGGTCAGTGCATCATTCCGAAGAGCGGAGCATGATTCCAGGGATCGGTGCATCATTCCGAAGAGTCGGAGCATAATTCCGATTTACGAAGCATAATTCTAGGGTCGGAGAATCATTCCGAAGGATCGGAGCATCATTCCGATTTGCGGGGCATAATTCCAGGGATCGGAGCATCATTCCGAAGAGTCGGAGCATAATTCCGATTTGCGGAGCATAATTCCAGGGTCGGAGCATCATCATTCCGAAGAGTCGGAGCATAATTTCAATTTGCGGAGCATAATTCCAGGATCGGAGCATCATTCCGAAGGATCGGAGCATCATTCCGATTTGCGGAGCATAATTCCAGGGTCGGAGCATCATTCCGAAGGATCGGAGCATCATTCCAATTTGCGGAGTATAATTCCAGGGTCGGTGCATGATTCCACGAATCGGAGCATCATTCCGAAGAGTCGGAGCATAATTCCGATCTGCGGAGCATAATTCCAGGGTCGGAGCATCATTCCGAAGGATCGGAGCATCATTCCAATTTGCGGAGCATAATTCCAGAGTCGGAGCGTCATTCCGAAGGGTCGGAGCATAATTCCGATTTGCGGAGCATAATTCCAGGGTCGGAGTATCATTCCGAAGTATCAGAGCATCATTCCGATTTGTGGAGCATAATTCCAGGGTCGGAGCATCATTCCGAAGAGCGGAGCATGATTCAAGGGATCGGAGCATCATTCCGAAGAGCGGCAGACATTTTGACCGAAGCATAATTTCGATGCAGAGGTTGAAACCCAGGCGAAGCATAATTCCGACGGGGAAGGCAAATACTCCGAGGCGAAGCATGATTTCGACACGGGGTACATTCTGAGACAGAGCATGATTCCGGCGCAGAGCTTGTTGGCCGACTTGATTCCGAGACGAAGCATAATTTCGACAAGGAAGGCAGATACACCGAGGCGAAGCATGATTTCGACACGGGGTGCACATTTTGAGATGAAGCATGATTCCGACGCAGAGCTTGCTGGTTGACTTGATTCCGAGGCGAAGCATAATTCCGACAGGGAAGGTAGATATCCCGAGGCGAAGCATGATTTCGATATGGGGTGAATTCTGGGACGGAGCATGATTCCGCCGCAGAGGTTGTTGGTTTGATTTGATTTAGGTTGACATCAGCATCGCTACACTGGAATATGGTACCAGAAGCGAATCATCATTTGTCATGAGAGGATTTAGGAATTGGTTTTTTTTGTCGGCATCTGCGTTGCTGCACTGGAATAATGCCAGGAGCAACTCATCATTTGCCCCGGGAGGATTTGGGGATTTTGGTTTTTGCTTGGCATCAGTATCGCTACACTAGAATATGGTACCAGGAGCGGATCATCATTTGCGCTTGCTCATCAGGAAGCGATGGCTTAGGAGACAGGTTTTAGGTCCCTATCACCTAAGACTTTTCAATTTTGTGAGCCGTAAGGGTCTCACAAAGCATTTTCTCCCTACGGGTCGTAAGGATCCCGTAGGTGTATTTTCTCCTTAGGAGTCGTGGGGACTCCTAAGTGTGTTGCTCTTTTGTGAGTTGTAAGGATCTCACGCGGGAATTTTCTCCTCACAAAATCGAGAGGACTTTGTGAGTGCATTTCATCTCCTTTTTACGAGTTTGCGCCCTTTCGGGTTTTCACAAACTCGCCGGCAGTCCTTCTGTTTTTACTCACGGAGCCCTTTCGGGTTTTCATCCGTGCCCATTTTGGTTGTGTACATACCCCTTTTTTTTGAACCTTCACCGCCGGTGGGACTTTGAATGTGGTCTCACCGGTAGGACTTGGGAGGGATTGAGATTGTTTTACGCCCGTGGATTGTATACGGTTTTGCAGGATGTATGATCCAGACCGTAGGGCCGGAAAAATTTCGGGACTTTGTTGGCATCTGCATCGCTGCACTGGAATATGGTACCAGAAGCGACTCATCATTCGCCGTTGGGGTATGGGATTTGGAATTTGGTCGGCGTCTGCATCGCTGCACTGGAATATGGTACCAGGAGCGACTCATCATTCGCCGCTTGGGGTATGGGGTTTAGAATTTGGTTGGCGTCTGCATCGCTGCACTGGAATATGGTACCAGGAGCGACTCATCATTCGCCACTTGGGATTTGGAATTTAGAATTTGGTTGGCGTCTGCATCACTGCACTGGAATATGGTACCAGGAGCGACTCATCATTCACCGCTTTTTCTTTGTTTTATCACGATTGCTCTATCATTTCAGATTTTCCTATCACGAAGATCGCGATTGCCCCATCATTTCGGCTTTTATTCGCGGTTGCCCCATCATTTCGGCTTTATTTTCATCTTTATTTTACTCGCTGATTTTTATTGCGAGTTGCACCATCATTTCGGCTTTTCTTTATTTTTCTTTTATTTACACATTTTTTTGTTTATTTACATATATATATATATATATATTTACATTCCCAGTTTAACGACTTAGAGGTCGATTGTTCCCAGTTTAATGACGTGGTGGTCGATCATTGCCAGTTTAACGACGTGGTGGTCAATGGTTCCCAGTTTAACGACGTGGTGGTCGATCATTCCCAGTTTAACGACGTGGTGGTCATCCGTTTCCAGTTTAACGACGTGGTGGTCATCCGTTTCCAGTTTAACGACTTAGAGGTCATCTTTTTCCAGTTTAACGACTTAGAGGTCATGTGTTTCCAGTTTAACGACGTGGTGGTCATCTGTTTCCAGTTTAACAACGTGGTGGTCATCTGTTTCCAGTTTAACGACTTGGTGGTCATATGTTTCCAGTTTAACGACGTAGAGGTCATCTGTTTCCCAGTTTAACGACTTGGTGGTCATCTATTTCCAGTTTAACGACTTGGTGGTCATCTGTTTTCAGTTTAACGACGTAGAGGTCATCTGTTTGCAGTTTAACGACATAGAGGTCATCTGTTTCCAGTTTAACAACGTAGAGGTCATATGTTTCCAGTTTAACGACTTGGTGGTCATCTGTTTCTAGTTTAACGACGTAGAGGTCATCTGCTTCCATTTTAACGACGTGGTGGTCATATGTTTCCAGTTTAACGACATAGAGGTCATCTGTTTCCAGTTTAACGACATAGAGGTCATCCGTTTCCAGTTTAACAACGTGGTGGTCATGTGACGAGGAGCTCAGAGAAGATACCCGATCGGGCAGTTGTCGGGGGCATCGCTGGAGCTTGCCCGATATGCCTTATTACTTTGTCAGTGTTGATGGCCTTACCCCCAGCTGAGGCCAAGAAAAGTCGTTCAAATACCGACTTGCGTTCGAAGATGGCAATTGGAGATTGTTAACCCTGCAAATAGAAACATGATTTCAGTACAGGCAATCGATATGTATATTGATTGAGTTCGCACGAATATTTAACCCGAAATATGGGAGGAGAGATTGGTCCTACCGGACGTGCCATAATCTGTAGGCTGTTTTTCGTCATCCCGTTGAGATGGGAATACACGCGCGCTTTTCAGGCGTACTACAGATTCCTCCTACCTAGGGTAGGCCGGGGTTTATTGATTGTGGGGATCCGAATCTCTGGCAGCCGCGGACTAAACTGCCGTTAATTACCCCTCGCCATTGGAGCGAGGGAACCTCCGATTGACGGGTTAAACTGGTCATGCGAACTCAATGTGCAGTGTATGTGTGTTTTGTTTTGGAGGGGGGCTTGGATATATTGGGAGCCACGCAGAGTTTTTACGGGGGTCCCGCTATCCGGATAGCGGGCTAGGGGTCAAGGGGGCCAGCAGCCCCCTTGCGGGGTGCGGGGCAACGCCCCGGCCCAAAATTTTTTAGAGAGGGACAGTGTTGTGGAGTGTGTGTGTGTGTGTGTATGTATATGTATATATACATATATAAAATAAAAAAAAGAAAAAGGGCATCCAAAGGATGCGTGGGAAAAAGCGCCAGCGCTTTGGGTGCTAGCGCTTTGAGCGCAAGAGCGCTTTGAGCGCAAGAGCGCTAGCGCACCACGTGTTAGCATGTGGGCGCTCGAGTGCGAGCGCTTTGGGCACTGGCGCTCGAGCGCTAGCGCACCACGTGTCAGCACGTGGGCGCTCGGGCGCTAGCGCTCTGAGCGCAAGAGCGCAAGAGCACCACGTGGGCGCTCGGGCGCTAGCGCTTTGGGCGCTAGCGCGCTGAGCGCAAGAGCACCAGCGTTTTGAGCGCTAGCGCACCACGTGTCAACACGTGGGCGCTAGCGCTTTCGGTGCTAGCGCGCTGAGCGCAAGAGCGCTAGCGCCCCACGTGTCAGCACGTGGGCGCTCGAGCGGTAAAAGGGATTTGGTCCCTGCAATGGGAGTTGTACTCCCAGAAAGGAGCACTTATTATTCTCTGTATATATATATATATATATATATATATATATATATATATATATATATATGAGGAGTTAAACTCCTAGGATGTTTTGAAGCTGATGAGGGGCTTCTCCCCTTGAGCCCTAGTTCTTCCCCAAAGTGGGGTTTCTGGAGATGGGTCTCCTTCTTCTTCCTTTGTTGGCCGGATCTTGAAAATCAAGAAATATGAGATTTTAAAAATATCATATTTCTGAGATCTGATGCCAGATCTGAGTTCCCCTTTGTGGGTTTTATGGTGAAAAACTATTTAGTTTTGAAAAAGGAAGAGTAAAACTTTTGATTTAATTCAAAAGAAAGAAGAAGTTTGGGAACCTTGAGGAAGGAGAAAGAGGCACAGGCCCTAATTTTTTCGGGAATGAAAAGTCTATATATTTTATTCATCATCATGTTGCCTTATATAGGCTTATATGTTTACATATAGCCCCTTGGGCTTTACAAAATGGTATTTTTCCCATCGCATGGTTCATGTGCCATTTCTTTTTGCACATAAGCCATGAGCTTACAAAAAATTGGCTTTATGCCCATTTTACATACAATCATGCACAAAAAATTACATCAAAAGTATTCGTTACATGATTTTTATTTTGGTATGGCGGAAGGCCGGACGCTTCGTGTTCGGGCTCGACTTGGGCCTGGGCCCGCTTGACCTGGGCTTGGGCCCACCTGGTTTGGGGTTGACCTTGACTTTGACTCGGTCAACCGGGGTGCAAATTTTGACCCCAACAAGCGCCATACTTTGAGTGCTAAGCACTTTTTATTAAGTAGCACTCACGTGAAGAGCACGTGGAGCGCTTGGCGCTGAGCGTCAGGCAATGAGTGCAAAGCACTTTTCATTAAGTGGCGCCCACGTAAGGAGCACGTGGAGCGCTTGGCGTTGAGCGCCAAACTTGGAGTACTAAGTGCTTCTTATAAGATAGTGCCCACGTGAGGAGCACGTGGAGCGCTCGATGCTGAGCGCCAGACACTGTTTTTGGCAGTTTTGATCAAGTCCTTTACCGATTCGTGCTTCCAGATTGATAAGATCGACTCAAAATCAGTCTCAAGCTTTGTCTTTACCTTCAGTGGAGGGACGGTATGTTAGAAGAGTTCCAAGCTAGATACCATGGCAAATTAGATGATAAAGGCTGAATACATCGCTGCCAACGATGCTGCCAAAATGGCTGTCTGGATATTTCTTGTTCATGAGATGAACATGGTTCCTACCATTGAGCGTCTAATAACTGTTATTGTGACAACGATTGAGTAGTGGCTTTGGCCTAGGAACCCCGGTCCCATCATCGATCCAGATATATTCTGAGACAGTATAATTAGGGAGATGGTTGCTCTCCAAGGGATCGAGATAAAGAGAGTTGACTGAAGGACAACACGGCAGATCCACTCACAAAGGCCTTTCCCAAGAGAGACTTTTATGGGATGTTGGGTATGCAACTACAATAACTGGCCTTAGTCCAAGTGGGAGATTGTTAGTTGTATGCATGCCCTAGAGGCCATTATTGTACATGTGATGTATATTATAGTGGATGCTTGGACATGTATAGGGAGGACTTTCTTGCTCGACATGATAGTATACTCTTTATCTTAATATGTACACTAATTGTCTCTCAGTTACATGTTGATAAAGCCCTTAGGATGTGTACTTGACTACCAGAATTATGATGCAGATCATACTAGTGGGGCCAGGGTAGTATATAAGTACATCCTTCTGTTGGGGTCAAAATTTGCACTCCAGTTGACCGGGTCAAGGTCAAGGTCAACCCCAAGTAAGCGGGCCCAAGCCCAAGCGAGTGGGCCCATGCCTAAGTCGAGCACCGCGGCCGGCCTCCCCATGCCAAAATAAAAATCATGTAACAAATAATTTTGATGTAATTTTTTGTGTATGAATGTAAGCAAAATGGGCATAAAGCCAAATTTTTGTAAAGCCCATGGCCTATATGCAAAAAGAAATAGTACATGAGATATGGGATGGGCAAAATGCCATTTTGTAAAGCCCAAGGGGCTATGTGTAAATATGTAAGCCTATAAGAGGCAACATGATGAAAATATCAAAGACATTTTTTCATTCCTCTCAAAAAGGTTAGGGTTTTTGTGCCTCCTTCTCCTTCCTCAAGGTTCTAAACCTTCTTCTTTTTTGAATTAAATCAAGAGTTTTACTCTTCCTTTTCCAAAACTAAATAGTTTTCACCACAAAACCCACAAAGAGGAACTCAGATCTTCCATTAGATCTCAAAAAGGAGAGATTTTTAAAATTTCATACTTCTTGTTCTTCAAGATCCGGCCAACAGAGGAGGAAGAAGGAGACTCGCTTTGAAGAACCCCATTTTGGGGAAGATCCAGGGCTCAAGGGAGAAGCCCCTTCCTTCGGCTCCAAAATATCTTAGGAGTTCAACTCCTCAAAAATATATATACATATATATACAAAATAATAATATTTCCTTTTTGGAGCACAGCTCCCAGTGCAGGGACCAAGTCCCTTCTACTGCTGACGCCTAGTGCTCGCGTGCCAGGCATATGGGACGCTGGCGCTCTGGCGCCCAGCGCCCATGTGCCAGGCACGTGGTGCGCTGGCGCTCTGGCGCACAGCACCTTCGTGCCAGGCACGTGGTGCGCTGGCGCTCTGGCGCACAGCGCCCTTGTGCCAGGCACGTGGTGCGCTGGCGCTCCGTCCGTGTGCCAGGCATGTGGTGCACTGGCGCTCTGGCGTACAGCGCCCGCATGCCTGGCACGTGGGGCGCTGGCGCCTTCTCCCACGCATCCTTTGTATGCCCTTTCCTTATATATATATATATATATATATATATATATATGTATGTATGTATGTATGTATACACACACACATATGCTCCACCATACTGTTCCCGTTAGAAAAAATTTCTAACGGGGCGCTGCCCCGCACCCCGCAAGGGGGCTGCTAGCCCCCTTGACCCCCAGCCCGCTATCTGGGTAGCGGGACCCCCGTAAAAACTCTGTGCGGCCCCCGATATATCCAAAACCCCTTCAAAACACAACACTGCATGTTGAGTTCGTATGGCCTGTTTGACCCGTCAATCGGAGGTTTTTTCGCTCCAAAGGCGAGGGGTAATTAACGGTAGTTTAGTCCGCGGCTGACGGAGATTCGGATCCCCACAATCAATAAACCCCAGCCTACTCTAGGCAGGGGGAATCTGTAATACGCCTGACAAGCGCGCGCGTATTCCCATCTCAATGGGATGACGAAAAACACCCTATACATTCTGGAACGCCCGGTGGGACAAATCTCTCCTCCCATATTTCGGGTTAAGCATTCGTGCGAACTCAATGAATATACATATCTATATTTGTACTAAAATAATGCTCTTTCATGCAGGTTTTCAAGCAATCACTTCTCAAAAATTTCTCCAAAGATGAACTCGGCTCCAATCTCATACACGATGAAGATGGACTGCAGGACGGTCCTCCCGGCAAGTCTCGGACGACAGTGGGAAGAACCGCTGCTACAATTTGGGTCTATTCTGTTTGTCTCGGCTAATGTAATCCCTGCACCTCAAGCTCCGGTAACCGACAAACCGGTCTCGAAAGGCAAAAGGCCAAATGTGTTGATCTCGATGGCGCCCCAACCTAAACGCGAGTCGGTGTTCAAACGGCTCTCCATGACCCCAGCTGGGGGCAAAGGTGTCAGAACAAAAGAAGTTTCCAGACGTCGTAGGGAAGCTCAGGTGATACCTTCGACGGACACGCGGGCGGATGTCTTCTCATGCCTCCCCATCACTCATCCTATGGCGGCTTCCCAAAGAGTAGAAGCCTACCAAGCGCTCAAGGCAGAGAAGCTGAGGCAGAAGCGGCCCAGATACATAGCCAACAAAAGGGCTAGGGCTCTGACCATGTTAAAATTTATGAATTTCCAAATCCCGGACCAGTCCGCGAAACCAGCTGCCAGTGATGAAAGAATGGCTGAATGTGTTATCCACACCGTCTACATGGTGGGCACGCGTCCCAGCGACATCCTTCGCAGCAAAAGCAAGGATGGGGCCACTGTTAGATATATATGCCCTAGAGGCCTTCATTGTATAGGATGCTAGGGATATGTATGTACATGACAGTCTTGCTTGATATGATAGTACGCTATTTGGTTTGTCTTTGTCTTAACATATGATATATTTTACTTGGTATTTATATATACATGTTGATAAAGCCCATATGGTTTTTGCCTGACTACCGGCGTTGTGATGGCAGTCATACTTGTGGGAGCTGGATAGTCAATAGGCACATCCTTAGATGTCCCTGGTCGCAGGAGTATCGAGATTGGGCATCGATACTCCGGAGTAGACTAGTGTATACATATCTAGACCCTGAGGAGGGGCGATGGACTGGTCCCGCAGCCATTGGTGGAGTGAACCTAAGATTGTATACAGATGCTCACTGGGTGTGAGTACATCGGACAGGACTCGCCGAGAACTGACTGGATGGTATTATACCTAACGTCAGATAGCAGTTCTCAGGTGACATGTGTGCAGATAGTCCGTTAACTTAAGGTCGTCATTTGTCTCGTGTGAGTCCCCACTGTGCTTTGATTACTACCCTACCACGATTCAAAGGAGTTGTGCAAACAGGTTTTAGTTGGGCACAGTCCCGAACCACGTGGAGGCAGTGATCGACTGTTAGGGATTCGTCTCTCCCGGTATAGGGAGTTGATATCGCACTGTGATCGGTTGGTCATTACCATAAGTCCCTGGCCAGGGCTGATTGAGAATTACTGATGGACTGATCAGTAGATTCTCGGATGGTCTTGAGCCATACCGACACGACTTGTACGGTTATTAGAGGTCTGACGTCCACCACCTCCCTAGACCATACATGCGATACTCTTAGACGAACAGACCAGACTGCACGGATATTGTCACGGACAGGCTCAGTAGGATTTCGGATGGGTTACCTCATCGGCTTTCTTATCGACAACTACCTGGGGACCGTTACGTACAGCTAGTGCCGCTTGCGGTCTGTGGTTAAACCCACTGCCAGCGTAGTAGTCGAGTCTTTAGAGTCCCACACAGAGATTTCCCTACTCCAGGCGAAAAGATATAGAGGTCGTATGGTTTTACGACAAAGGTTCGGACGCATACGTGTTTAAACGCACGTACGACATTCGGACAGTTTTTACTAGCCGGCTTTGATTTAAGCCAGATTCTAGTATCAGGTTATTGGATTTATACAGTCTAAAGTTTTTCCGTATTTTCACGGATGCGAGGGGCGTTCTCGTAATTTCCGAGAAGCTTCTAGAAGGATGTGACATGAGGGGTTAAGGTGGCATTTTCATTAATTGCTTTAGTGACTCATTCATATGATTCATCATATCATTAAATGCATCATTAATGATCTAATGACTCACATGATGAATCACTCTTCTTGAATAAATGAAGCATGGTGAATAATCATTTAATTGATATTATTTGATAATTCATTATGTTTGATATATTTAAGTAAGAAGCTTTTCTCTTCTCATTATCATTTCCACCTTCTCTCTCCTCAAGCTCTCTCTCCTTCTCCAAACCCTAATCCTACCACTCATGAGTTGAGTACAAGGATTAGTAAAGACTAAACACTCCATAACCTAACTCTACATCACCTTAGTTACTTTAATTAGCAACTAGAGAAACTAAGTAACCTCAAGTTTAGAGGTAATAGCTTGGATTAGGGTTCTCGGGTGGATCGTCTATCACGGAAGGAAGCCGAGGAGGACGTGGAGATCCAAGGAGGACGTAGAGATCGTAAAGACGAAGGACTAGAATCGTTTGGTATAATCTCTTTACATAGTATCTTAGAACTCTATGCTTATTGTTAAGTATTGTTTAGAAACGATCTTCGGTTAGTTGATGTTCGCTTTATGAACATGATTGTTTTTTCAAATTTCCGCCTCCCCGTAACTCGTGGCGTGTTGCACATCAACTTACAATGGTATCAGACGTCACTAAACAATAATTAACACACTTGCAAAGTTGTATAAATTTCGAACGGAAAACAAACCGGAAAAAACCCCGATATCACATAGTTTCTGTCGATTTTAAAATGAAGTCCAAAATTTTTTCAGGGACCTCCATAATGACCATCATGCAAATATAAGAACACACAAGAAAAATGGGCTCCTGAATCGGCCAAATAGCCGCGGAACCGCGGCCGATCCCACCGATCCGCCGCGGATCCGTGGCTGAGTTGGAGCCGATTCAGCCCAGTTTTCTTCTGTGAATCTTTTGTGATATTTTGTATTTTCTGGTATGATTTAATTTTTACTCAGGTTTCAGATTTGCAGAGAAGTATTGGAGCAAAATTTAATGTGTTTAATCGATCGAAATTATACGATGTTTTCTTGTTTGATTATATCTGTGAAATGTATTATGTGTTCGTAAACCTCCCCTAACTGCTAGTATGTCGGTTCGCAGGGGGTTGCACATATTTGTAATATTTTTAACTGTTTGTGGATATAAACTGTATTGGATTGTTGTGGTGATTAGCCGGGTTTCATGATGGGTTATTGTATTAATTCATTCGATGTAAATGTAATAAGTTGTAATATTATTTTGCGGGGCACATCCAGGTTGCGGTTGTAGCCACCGTTGTATTATTTCTTTTTACTGTTTTTGCTCCTAGTATAGACCCAAGGTGGGGTGCACAAACTACCGGGTATTTTGAAGTGTTGAGGTAGACCGCTTCACTTCTGGTACTTGGCGGGTAGTTTGCTGTACCCGTAGGGGTCTGGGGTGGGGTAATGGCTATTCATCATAACTGTGTAATCCGTCTTTCATTGCAGGCTCAAAAAAAACGCGGATTGCTTGTAAATCCAATATTGTTTATCTGTGATCTGGAATGCCTATTATTGCGTCTGACGAATGTACAATAATTATATATGATGGCTATTTAGATGTCACTTATGTTTTTCACCCGCGCTAGGCCAGCCCCCGCTCTGTCGTTAGTTAAGTAACCTAACGGGTGATGACGGGACCCAGTGGCGAGTGCGGATGGCATAAGAGGACGTTGTATTTTCGTTGTTATCTGTAATGATAGGTTATTGATGGGACGCATTATTATTAATGCAAAGAAAATAAAACCTAAACTGAATCGTTGGAACAATTTCTAAAAACCACTCTGTTTTCTTGAAAAAGCAAATTTTAAATGCGGAGCTTAAACCACTCCTTCTAAATAAAAGCTATCTTTGTTCCTTCGATCATATCAAGTTCATTACGTTAACGTTTTTTTTCCAAAAACCAGCCGTAACCTTCCGTCGTTTCAGATAGACAGCACATCGTATTCATGCTATACTTGTTGGCCTACGTCAAGGCATAGTGTATGGTAGCAGTGTGTGTGCCTATTTGTTGCATAGATAGATGCATTAGTTTAAGACAGACGTACACCTTGTTGGCCTACGTCAAGGGCATGTACGATGTACTTAAGTTGATCAGGACAACGACGGGTAGAACTTGACTTGCGTCTTATGATTTGTTGGCCTACGTTAAGGTCATAAGAGCTTGGGGTAAAAATCACATCGGGTGTTTCAAACATAAAGGAAACTTGCAGCTTTAGCATACCTTCTGGAGTTTGGTGACTAGAGTGGCTTCCAACTAGGGCATCATGCAATGATAGTTGGATCCCGATCCCACTGATGAGTAGGATTACTCTCGGGAATTTTTCTCACTTAACAATCAATGCTATAAACCAAGTAGGTGTCTAGAAAGGTGTTAGAGGGGCTACGCCTCCAGGGAAAAGAGGTTCTTTAATTAAGGAACTTCGCGAAAGCATTGGAAAACCTCCCTCGAAGTACCAACACCAGCCTGCCTGAAAGGTTAAGCAAGTATTGTGACGTGTGATTAAATCCTGACTAGTTCTTCTTTTAGGTTTTGAAGAAGGATTTGAGGAGTGGGAGCCATCCTGTTTAGATAAATTAATAAACCAATCTAAACTTACAAGAGCATATGCTGAGTGTTTTCTTTTCTCTCTCTCTGGCAGCTACCATGACTGGACTAAAACTATTACTTGAAAAAATATACTGACCGGGCAGAACTATAAAGATTGGCTAAGGAACGTCAATATTGCACTGACTTATGACAAAGTAGCATATGTTACCACCGCTGTTCCTCCCCTTATCCCAGGACCAGATTCCTCAGTTGTGGACAGGGAAGTCCGCAAAACCTGGGATCTAGATTGTGAGCGAGCTAAGTGTATCGTGCTGGCGTCCATGAACAATGAACTCCAGAAACAGCATGAGAGTATGGATATTGTATCCATCTTTCTCCATGTTAAAGAATTGTATGGGGAGCACTCCCGTATCGCGAGGTACGAAACCTCAAGGAAACTCTTCCAGATGAGGTTAGCTCCAGGATTGCCTGTAGGAGAGCACGTCCTCAAAACGATCATCCTCATTGAGGAACTCGCAAACCTGGGATGCGTGCTAGAGAACGATTTGTATATCGACTTGATTTTGCAGTCCCTTCCCACACCTTCTCTCAGTTCGTGCTGAACTTCAACATGCACGAAATGGAAGCTGATCTTCCAAAGCTCCTCAATATGTTGAGGGTAGCAGAGACCTCCTTGAAAAAGGAGAAGGCCCCCATTCTGTATGTTGGCTAATCATCTTCCTCTAAATCTAAAGCGAAAGCTAAAGGGAAGAAGAAGATGAAAACCACCAAACCGAAAGGTGGGGTCAAGAAGGTGCAGGGAACGAATAAGGCAGGAAGGGTGAAGACAGAAAAGAACGAGTGCTTCTATTGTCACAAGCAAGGGCACTGGAAGAAGGATTGTCAGGCCTTCAAAGCCAAGGACATGAATCAAGCGGTTGCTTCTATTTCAGGTGCGTTTGTAATCGAAAATTGTCTGTCAGTTAACTCTACATCATGGGTACTTGATACCGGTTCTGGTTCTCATATCTGTAATTCATTACAGGATCTGAGAAATAGTAGAGTGCTGGGGACAGGTGATATGACTCTCCGGATGGGCAATGGAATGCATGTAGATGCAATTGCAATAGGGGAATATCACCTAGGGTTGACTAGTGGGCACATTTTGGTGTTGTACAGCTGTTTTTGTATTTCCAGTATGTTGTGTAATATTATATCAGTATCTTTGTTATCGAATGAAGGAAATAGTTTTGCGCTTGAAAGAAATGTTATGAACATTCACCTAAATCAAGAACTGATTGGGTTTGGCACACTGGAAAACGGCATATACATACTTAATCAACCTTAAATTTTCAATATTCAAAACACGCGTAAAAGAAAGGCTCCAGATTCAAATCAAGCCTTCCTATGGTATTGTAGACTTGATCATATAAATGAAACAAGGTTGACTAAGTTACATAAAGATGGATATTTATATCCGTTTGAATATTCATCATATGCAACTTGTCAATCATGTATCAAAGGAAAAATGACCAAATCTCCGTTCAACGGACACGGAGAAAGAGCCACTGAACTCTTGGGGCTAGTACACAGTGATGTATGTGGTCCGATGTCTACGCATGCACGAAGTGGTCACTCCTACTTCATCACTTTTACTGATGACTTCTCTTGGTATGGACATGTGTTCTTAATGAAGCATAAATCCGAAGCTTTTGAGAAGTTTTAAGAGTATAAAAATGAAGTAGAGAAACAAACTGGTAAAAGCATCAAGACACTTCGATCTGATCGAGGTGGAGAATACTTAAGTACCAGTTTTCTTGAATGCTTAAAATAGAATGGAATTCTCTTTCAGCTTACTCCGCCTTATACACCTCAGCATAATGGTGTATCAGAAAGGAGGAATCGCACGCTATTAGATATGGTGCGTTCAATGATGAGTAGTGCTGAGTTGCCACTTTCCTTCTGGGGGTTTGCTCTAGAATCAGCCGCATACCTATTGAATAGAGTTCCAACTAAGTCTGTACCTACCACTCCATATGAAATGTGGAGCGGGAAGAGACCATATCTCAAGTATATCAAGATATGGGGGTGTCCGGCATATGTTAAAAAGCATAATCCGGACAAGCTCGAGTCACGATCGGTTTTATGCAAATTTGTAGGATACCCCAAGCATTCAAGGGGGTATATGGTCTACCACACTGAAGAACAAAAGGTGTTTGTCGCTCGTCACATTGTCTTCTTAGAAAGCGAATTTCTTGCAAAAGAAATTAGTGGGAGCACGGTAGAGCTGGAAGAAATTCCAGAACCTCAAACTGCTACTGAGGACTTAGTAGAACCTCAGATTTCAATAGAACATGACGAACCAACGCCACTCTGCAGATCTAGTAGGCTTTCTCATCCTCCTGAAAGATACTATGGTTTTCTTCTAGATGGGGATCGAGAGGATTGCATCATCGATGATGATGAGCCTACTAGTTTTCAGCAGGCTATTACGAGTAGTGACTCGATGAAATGGCTGGATGGTATGAGATCCGAAATGGAATTCATGCACACCAATAAAGTATGGACTTTAGAAGTTGCTCCTCCTGGAGTAAAACCAGTTGGATGCAAATGGATCTTCAAAAAGAAGATTGGTGCATTTGGACAAGTGGAAACCTACAAAGCTAGACTCGTAGCAAAAGGTTTTCGTCAAAGACCAGGATTGGACTATAATGAAACCTTTTCACCTGTAGCTATGCTTAAATCCATTCGGATCCTGCTTGCGATTGCTGCCTTCCATGACTATGAAATCTGGCAGATGGACGTAAAAACAGCTTTTCTAAATGGACATTTAGAAGAGAGTGTTTACATGGATCAACCAGAAGGTTTCTTAGACAGTGGGAGCAGCGGAAGAGTCTGCAAGTTGGTTAAATCCATTTATGGATTAAAGCAAGCATCGCGGAGTTGGAACATCTGCTTTGATGAGACAGTCAAAGAATTTGACTTTATCAAAAATATAGATGAACCATGTATTTATAGGAAGATTGTAGAAAGAGCAGTAATCTTCCTCGTTTTGTACGTCGACGACATACTACTGATAGCGAATGATATCCCTATGCTACAATCAGTAAAGCTCTTCTTGTCACAAAAATTCTCTATGAAAGACTTGGGAGATGCATCATACATTCTGGGCATTAAGATCCATCGTGATAGATCTAATAGAATGTTGGGACTTTCACAGTCCAGGTATATTGACACTATACTAAAGAGATTTAGTATGGAAGATTCCAAGCGTGGTAATATGCCCGCTTGTCATGGAATCACCCTCTCCAAAGAGATGTCTCCAAAGACTGATGAAGAGAGGGCTCGCATGGGCATTATACCCTACGCTTCGGCGGTAGGATCTATAATGTATGCGATGTTATGTACAAGACCGGATGTAGCTTACGCACTTAGTGTGGTAAGAAGGTATCAGTCTGACCCAGGTGAGAAACATTGGATAGCGGTGAAGAACATTCTCAAGTATCTGAGAAGGACTAAGGAGATGTTCTTAGTTTACGGTAATAAGGACCTCCAGGTAGAGGCTTTTACCGACTCCGGCTTCCAAAGTGACAAGGATGATTCTAAATCCATTTCGGGTTTTGTGTTTACCCTCAATGGAGGGGCGGTATGTTGGAGGAGTTCTAAACAGGATACCGTCGCAGACTCAACTATGGAGGCTGAGTATATAGCTGCTAGTGAAGCCGTAAAAGAGGCTGTCTGGATGAGAAAGTTCATTTCTGAACTTCAGGTGGTTCCGTCCATTGCCAATCCAATACCTTTGTATTGTGATAACAATGGCGCTGTAGCTTTAGCGAAGGAACCAAGGTCCCATCAGAAATCCAGGCATATCTTAAGGCGGTTTCACCTGATCAGGGAGATCGTGGATCGTCGGGAGATCGAGATACGGAGAGTGGACACAAAAGACAACACGGCAGATCCATTCACCAAGGCCATCCCTCAAGTGCAGTTCGAGAGGCTGTTTGAGATGTTGGGCATGCGGTACGCCAGCAACTGGATCTGGTAGAGATAGTGGGTACTCATTGCGCCAATTATAGGCCTTAGTGCAAGTGGGAGATTGTTGGATATATATGCCCTAGAGGCCTTCATTGTATAGGATGCTAGGGATATGTATGTACATGACAGTCTTGCTTGATATGATAGTACGCTATTTGGTTTGTCTTTGTCTTAACATATGATATATTTTACTTGGTATTTATATATACATGTTGATAAAGCCCATAGGGTGTTTGCCTGACTACCGGCGTTGTGATGGCAGTCATACTTGTGGGAGCTGGATAGTCAATAGGCACATCCTTAGATGTCCCTGGTCGCAGGAGTATCAATATTGGGCATCGATACTCCGGAGTAGACTAGTGTATACATATTTAGACCCTGAGGAGGGGCGATGGATTGGTCCCGCAGCCATTGGTGGAGTGCACCTAAGATTGTATACAGATGCTCACTGGGTGTGAGTACACCGGACAGGACTCGCCAAGAACTGACTGGATGGTATTATACCTAACGTCAGATAGCAGTTCTCAGGTGACATGTGTGCAGATAGTCCGTTGACTTAAGGTCGTCATTTGTCTCGTATGAGTTCCTACTGTGCTTTGATTACTACCCTACCACGATTCAAAGGAGTCGTGCAAACAGGTTTTAGTTGGCCACAGTCCCGAGCCACGTGGAGGCAGTGATCGACTGTTAGGGATTCGTCTCTCCCGGTATAGGGAGTTGATATCGCACGGTGATCGGTTGGTCATTACCATAAGTCCCTGGCCAGGGCTGATTGAGAATTACTGATAGACTGATCAGTAGATTCTCGGATGGTCTTGAGCCATACCGACACGACTTGTACGGTTATTAGGGGTCTGACGTCCACCACCTCCCTAGACCATACATGCGATACTCTTAGACGAACAGACCGGACTGCACGGATATTGTCACGGACAGGCTCAGTAGGATTTCGGATGGGTTACCTCATCGGCTTTCTTATCGACAACTACCTGGGGACCGTTACGTACAGCTAGTGCCGCTTGCGGTCTGTGGTTAAACCCACTGCCAGCGTAGTAGTCGAGTCTTTAGAGTCCCACACAGAGATTTCCCAACTCCAGGCGAAAAGATATAGAGGTCGTATGGTTTTACGACAAAGGTTCGGACGCATACGTGTTTAAACGCACGTACGACATTCGGACAGTTTTTACTAGCCGGCTTTGGTTTAAGCCAGATTCTAGTATCAGGTTATTGGATTTATATAGTCTAAAGTTTTTCCGTATTTTCACGGATGCGAGGGGCGTTCTCGTAATTTCCGAGAAGCTTCTAGAAGGATGTGACATGAGGGGTTAAGGTGGCATTTTCATTAATTGCTTTAGTGACTCATTCATATGATTCATCATATCATTAAATGCATCATTAATGCATCATTAATGATCTAATGACTCACATGATGAATCACTCTTCTTGAATAAATGAAGCATGGTGAATAATCATTTAATTGATATTATTTGATAATTCATTATGTTTGATATATTCAAGTGAGAAGCTTTTCTCTTCTCATTATCATTTCCACCTTCTCTCTCCTCAAGCTCTCTCTCCTTCTCCAAACCCTAATCCTACCACTCATGAGTTGAGTACAAGGATTAGTAAAGACTAAACACTCCATAACCTAACTCTACATCACCTTAGTTACTTTAATTAGCAACTAGAGAAACTAAGTAACCTCAAGTTTAGAGGTAATAGCTTGGATTAGGGTTCTCGGGTGGATCGTCTATCACGGAAGGAAGCCGAGGAGGACGTGGAGATCTAAGGAAGCCATAGAGATCGTAAAGACGAAGGACTAGAATCGTTTGGTATAATCTCTTTACATAGTAGCTTAGAACTCTATGCTTATTGTTAAGTATTGTTTAGAAACGATCTTCGGTTAGTTGATGTTCGCTTTATAAACATGATTGTTTTTTCAAATTTTCGCCTCCCCGCAACTCGTGGGGTGTTGCACATCAACTTACAGCCACCACATCTCAAATCCAATCTGGTGTGAATATGGCTGCCACATTCCAAGACCGGCCTCCTCTGGAAGGTAATGAAGACCCTTCCAGTGAGGCTGATAAGCAAAGATAGCCCTCGGTTCATGAGGAGTCGGGCTTAGAAAGCGAAGAGGATCCAATCTTCCATCCCAAGAATGCAGAGCAGCAACTTCTCCAAGAGCCCCGCAAACAGCTCAGATGCAAAGACAAGGAGATGGCCAAGCTTTACTCAAAAATTGATGAATTGACAAACGCCGTCTTACAACTCACGGCCCAACTTGCCTCTCAGCTGCCCAATCAGGTGTAGGGCTCTTCTCATGAACCGGGAAACAGTGTCCCGAGACAGCCGACGCCTATTCCCTCAAATCCAAAAGTGGGCGGACCGCATGAAAATCATTCGCATCCTATCTCGGGGAATGTCTTGGCTACAGATGACAGTAGCCCGCTAACTCAAGATCAAATCATGGATTTGGTTGCCAACAAAATCAAAACATTGGTAGCTGAAGCCGAAGCGCAAAAAGATGTTAGCAGTAGAGGGAGATCATATCCTGCTCAGAATGATCTGGTAGAATTTCCCAGCGGCCATGTCATCCTTAAATTCGTAAGATTTGATGGGACGGGAAATGCGAATCAGCACATCGCCCACTTTAAAGCCTCATGCGGGAATACTGGGGGAAATGATGCTCTTCTCCTCCGCCAGTTCGTTAATAGCTTGACCGATGTTGCTTTCGACTGGTACGCGAGCTTACCGGATGGCTCCGTCACAACTTTCGTCCAAATGCAGTCTCTGTTTCGGCAGAGGTTCATGAGCGTCAGCGATAAGATCACCATTGCCGATCTCGTAAGGACCAAGCCAAAGAACAACGAAAGCAGCATGGATTTTATAACCCGATGGCGCAATCTCTCCATCAAATGTGAACCGCCGATAGAGCAGGACCAATCTTTCAGTCTCCTCATCGGAAATCTCAACAATTGGATGGCCCCGTTTGTATGCACCGCGGGTCTCAAAACATTCCAAGAGCTGACCAGGAAAGTTCAGATGTTGGAAAGCTCAAAGCAGGAGTCCTCCTCGAATTCCCAAAATAACAATAGGTCCTGGAGAAACCAGAAGGACGATAATCGCAAAAGCGGAAATTCCGACGAGTCTGAATCTTTCAATGCCTCGGTTAACCGAAATAAGCAAGGGTTGAGCGGGCCTAATGCCAACCAGCCTCAGAAGCCATTGTACGGAGAGGGAGGAGAATCTCCACTGAAAGAGAAGCTGGATAAGGTATATTCCTTCAGAAGGGACAAAATCCGTAAAATATTCAAAGACGCCCTGAAGAACGGTCTACAACTGCCAAAGTCAAGAAGACCGCAGGAAGTGAATATGACCGACGACCCCAAATATTGCCCCTATCACAGAGTGATAGGTCATGCCATTGAGGACTGCTTCGTCTTCAAAGATTGGGTTGAAAAGCAATACAATGCAAGAGAGATAGAACTGTCCAAAGGCGTGTTAACAAATAGTCAAGCCGCAACTGCCAATTTCATACAAACGGAGACCGAAGTTCTTCGTGAAACTGATTCTCTCAGACATCTGCCTTTCTCTGAAAACAATCGACCTCCACGTCATTAAACTGGGAATAATCGACCTCTAAGTCGTTAAACTGGGGATGTAAAAATGTGTAAATAAAACAAAAAATATAAAAAATAATATAAAAAGCCGAAATGATGGGGCAACTCGCAATAAAAATCAGCGAGTAAAAATAAAAATAAAGCCGAAATGATGGGGCAACCGCGAATAAAATGCTGAAATGATAGGGCAATCGCGACCTTCGCGATAAGAAAAGCTAAAATGAAATAGCAATCGCGGTAAAAAAAACGTCGAATGATGAGTCGCTCCTGGTACCATATTCCAGTGCAGCGATGCAGACGCCAACCAAAATTTAAAATCTCTGAATGTCCCAACGGCGAATGATGAGTCGCTCCTGGTATCGTATTCCAGTGCAGCGATGCAGACGCCAACAAAGTCCTGAAATGTTTCCGGCCCTACGGTCTGGATCATACATCCTGCAAAACCGTATACAATCCACGGGCGTAAAACGATCCCAATCCCTCCCAAGTCCTACTGGTGAGACTACATTCAAAGTCCCACCGACGGTGAAGATTCAAAAAAAAATTATGTCCACAAGCAAAATGGACAGGGATGAAAACCCGAAAGGGCTCCGTGAGTAAAAATAGCAGGACTGCCGGCGAGTTTGTGAAAACCCGAAAAGGCGCAAACTCATAGAAAAGAGATGAAATACACTCTCAAAGTCCTCTCGACTTTGTGAGGAGAAAATTCCCACGTGAGATCCTTACGACTCACAAAAGAGTAACACACTTAGGAGTCCCCACGACTTCTAAGGAGAAAATACACCTATGGGATCCTTACGACTCGTAGAGAGAAAATGCTTTTATGGGACCCTTACGGCTCATAAAATTGAAAAGTCTTAGGTGATAGGGACCTTAAACCTGTCTCCTAAGCCATCGCTTCCTAATAAGCAAACGCAAATGATGATTCGCTCCTGGTACCTGTCACGCCCCGCTTCCCAGTATACGGCGAAGTGGACGCGACGAGGTCCGCTACGTATGTACTCAGAAGTACATACGCTAAGCGTAGCTAAGAAATATAAAGTAAATCACAAGAGGCGAAAGATATAGAATAATATCAACTTTATTAATAACATTCTTTTATACAATGCATGAAAAGTAAATACAACTGAAATGAAAAGCGATGCCTAAACAGTGGCATAACAGAAAATGAAAATACTAGAAAGAACAAGGTAAAATATCTAGAGATCTGGGTCTTCGTTAAACTGCTCCAAGTCTTCACCGGTGGGATCAATCTCAGCTTGGTCCAACGCACCTGACGACATTCAAAGAAGAAAGAAATAGAATGTCGTCAGCGAACATGTCGCTCGGTAAGTCCCAAAGATAAGGAAGGATTAGAATGACAGTGTAGAAGTATTTTCTAAAGTACTATATTATGAAAAATTGTGTTAACGCTGTTGTTTGCAGCTTGGTACAGAAGGATGCCAGTGTATACGAGAGGGGTCTCTATATGCTAGAGACCAGGGCAAAAGGAAAGTACAAGGAACCGTTATGCCACGGTACAACAGCAATAGGATTCAGGTTAGGTGTCTTAATCTGACCATCTCATGCCACCTTTAACACCTTCCGTACCAATCTACCCCTTAAACCCCGTAGTGTTTTAACAGTATTGTTGTATTGTATTGTGTAAGTTGGGTGACTGACCAAAATCATGATATCAGTAAACATGTTGTAACTGTATAATCAGGTAAATGGAATAACAGGATAATGGATCAATATCCATGGTTTGATTCAGTCAAGTTGTAATGATTGTTAACAGGATTCTGGGATTCATGTGTTCATATAGAGTTGGAAAAATAAAGAATATGGATTGACTTGAATCAAATTCAAGTCAGAAATAGTCAGACTCTAACCCGAGTCAGACTAAAAGAAAGATAATTTGAAGTTCAATAATTGTTAGGGGCCTTATTGTAATTTATAAAACTTGAGGGGGTTTTATGTAAAAAGTACTTTTGTATAGTTTTCAAAATACACCTCAAGAATTTATTATTCGTCTTTATAGTTATAATGAGTATGGATTTTATTTGTGTTATTCTAGTGAATATATCCTAATAAAAGTATTAATTTATAATATTGATTTATTTGAAATTCATGGTATTTTAATGTAACTTTTAATCTTGTAATTTTTAGGAAAATGTGGAAACTTTATCTTATAATAAAATAAGCGTTTAAATGATAATTATATATACATTAACACATGAATAATTTTAAATAAATATTTTATTTTCAAAAATCTCATTTTCTTAAATGTCGTATTTTAAACCTTTCAAGACCGAATGCTCCTTGTGGAGGTCTGAATCTCGCACTACTAGCCCGCGGGGGCATGATGAACCGTACTATCCCTAACGGGTTCCCCAAAAGTGGGTTGTAGTGGCACTTTGCTTAGGTTTAACAAATACTATTCATTTAGGAAAACGGTTTATAAATAAAAGGTATTTATTTGTAAAAGAGTATAGTTTTCTGTATTTTAGTTTCTAGGGTTTCCTAAGCCAACTAGCCTATTTCTAAGGGTCTAAACAACAAGTCATTAGAAGCCTCAAATCGCCTCTTCACCGCCAATTGTGGCCAGGTAAGTACAAATGAGGAGGGAGGGATCCGTTCACGAATCGTGAGACGGGCCTTTTAAAGTTACCCAAGCCCACTTGCCTAGCCTAGACACCACAAAGTCAGTTTAGATAAACGATCGATGTCCATGACATATCGTGCTTTTATTTTAAAAGATTTTATTTAGAATTGTGTACAACTTAAAACTTTTAGAAAAGGTTTATAAAGAATATGGTATTTTAGTGAAAAGTCCTGTATTTTCGTATTCTATATTTTGACGTTTATCAATTAGAGTTATATTTGTGTGTGTGTAGAGGTAGGTCATTACCTCATGACTTATTTTAAGGTTTAGTGAAGTTTTAGAGGTTAAATATGATGTATCAAACTTGAAGGTATTAAAGCGCAAGAATACGGTATTTGAAAACGTTATCATTTCATTTGTGAAAACTCATTCAAATTGATTTCTACAAGTTTAGTGATCAAGATAAACATATTTAGGAGTGAGGGAATTAATTAAAACAAGAAAAGTAAACTTTATGGTATTTTTGTGAAAAGAATACGGTTTTACAAGAAACCTATCATTTCATGTGAGAAACTTATTTAAATTGGTTTTTATATGATTAATAGTCATCATAGATATGTTTAAGTATTATGGATTAGGTGACAAGTGGAATTTTGTAGAAAAAACGAATCGGAAATCGGTTTGTTCCGATTTCCGTCGGGTTCCAAAAAGTCGTATTTTCTATTAAAAGAAAAGAGAGATAGAAGAGATGGGACTTACGGGTTTGGACAAGCTAAGGAGGCTAAGGAAGTGGTGGTTGTCGGTGCGTCGCGAAGGTTCTAATACGATCGCCGGAATCCGTCGTCGGTTTCGGCAGCGCTTCGCTTCTCGCTCTTTTTCTACGTACCGAGTTCTCTTGAGAATTTGAGAGGGTGGACTTAGAGTTGTAGGGTGAAATGGTAGAGGGTAGGGGTGTTTATATAGGGCTAGGCTAGGGTTAGGGTTTGGATTAAAAAAAATATTAAAAAATATATAAATTCATTAAAATATCATTAATTTTGGGAGTAAAAGAGGTTTATGGTGCATTTGATAACCGATCTGGAAAAATGGAGGTTTCAGGTGAGAAGACCAAGTCAACACGAATTTTTTTCGTGTTGACGACTCGGCCGACCGGCCGAGTCCGGCCGGCGGCGCCGGCCGATTCGGACGAGCCGCCGGCCGACTTGGCCGAGTTGGGGCCGAGTCGGGGCTCGTTGGGTGGGGAATTTTCTGGAGGGAATTATGGTGTACTTTATTTTTTATATACAGTATTAATTTGAGAATTATGGCTGTTTGACCGTTGACTTCCCAAAAAAATTTAAAACAAAATGATATAAAAATTATGTGGGGCATGGGATTCGAACTCTGGTGGCTATGTTCAGCAGTGCAAGGTATTACCAATGAGCTATAAGCTCCTTCTTGTAATTATTGTAGGGAAATAGATATTTAAAGTGTTATCAGCAACATTAATACTCCAAGTATACTTCAAATTTAAATCAAATTTAGGTATACAAAAATTGGAGTTGTTACAGTACCATATTCCAGTGTAGCGATGTTGATGCCAAACAAAAACCAAAATCCCCAAATCCACTCATGGCAAATGATGACTCGCTTCTGGTACCATATTCCAGTGTGGCGATGCCAATGTCAACCCAAATCAAATCAAACCAACAACCCATGCATCGGAATCATGCTTCGTCTCAGAGTGTACCCCGCGTCGAAATCAAGCTTTGCCTCGGTTTATCTGCCGTCCCTCTCGGAGTTATGCTTCGGCTCGGAATCAACCAGCGACCTCCCCGTCGGAATTAAGCTCCGTCTCGGAATCAAGTCAACCAGCAAGCTCTGCGTCGGAATCGTGCTTCGTCTCAGAGTGTACCCCGTGTCGAAATCATAATTCGCTTCGATGTATCTGCCTTCCCTGTCGGAATTATGCTTCTCCTGGGAATCAACCTCTGCATCGAAATTATGCTTCGGTCAGAATGTCTGCTGCTCGTCGGAATTATGCTCCGACCCTTTAGAATCATGCTCCGCTCATCGGAATTATGCTCTGACCCCTGAAATCATGCTCCGCTCTTTAGAATGATACTCCGATCCTCGGAATTATACTCCGATCTCTGAAATTATGCTTCTCCTGGGAATCAAGCTCTGCATCGAAATTATGTTATGCTTCGGTCAGAATGTCTGCCGCTCTTCGGAATTATGCTCTGACCCCAGGAATCATGCTCCGCTCTTCGGAATTATGCTCCGACCCCTGGAATCTTGCTCCGCTCTTCGGAATGATGCTTCGATCCTCAGAATTATGCTCCGATCCCCGAAGTTATGCTCATCGGAATGATGCTCCGATCCTTGGTGCTCCGCTCTTCGGAATGAGGCTCCGATCCCTGGAATCATGCTCTGCTCTTCGGAATGAGGCTCCGATCCCTGGAATCATGCCCCGCTCTTCGGAATGATGCTCCGATCCTTGGAATCATGCTCCGCTCTTCGGAATGATGCTCCGATCCCTGGAATCAAGCTCCGCTCTTTGGAATCATGCTCCGATCCCCTGGGATCATGCTCCGCTCATCGGAATTATGCTTCGATCCCTGGAATCATGCTCCTCTCTTCGGAATGATGCTCCGATCCTCGGAATTATGCTCTGATCCTCGAAGTTATGCTCATCGGAATCATGCTCCGATCCCTGGAATCATGCTCCGCAAATCGGAATTATGCTCCGATTCTTCCGAATGATACTCTGACCCTGGAATTATACTCCGCAAATCGGAATGATGCTCCGATCCCCGGGAATCATGCTCCCCGAAGGATGCTCCGCCCCCGGAATGATGTTCCACCTCGAAGTCTAGCTTCAACATCCATCAATTTCATGCACACAAATCATATGCGCGGTGTGCATTTATTGATGGGGGGCACTTTGTTGGGGTCAAAATTTGCACCCCAGTTGACCGGGTCAAAGTCAAGGTCAACCCCAAGTAAGCGGGCCCAAGCCCAAGCGAGTGGGCTCATGCCTAAGTCGAGCACCGCGGCCGGCCTCTCCATGCCAAAATAAAAATCATGAAACAAATAATTTTGATGTAATTTTTTGTGCATGAATGTAAGCAAAATGGGGATAAAGCCAAATTTTTGTAAAGCTCATGACTTATATGCAAAAAGAAATAGCACATGAGACATGAGATGGGCAAAATGCCATTTTGTAAAGCCCAAGGGGCTATGTGTGAATGTGTAAGCCTATAAGAGGCAACATGATGAAAATATCTAAGACACTTTTTCATTCATCTAAAAAGGCTAGGGTTTTTGTGCCTCCTTCTCCTTCCTCAAGGTTCTAAACCTTCTTCTTTTTTTGAATTAAATCAAGAGTTTTACTCTTCCTTTTCCAAAACTAAATAGTTTTTCACCAAAAAACCCATAAAGGGGAACTCATATCTTCCATTAGATCTCAAAAAGAAGAGATTTTTAAAATTTCATACTTCTTGTTTTTCAAGATCTGGCCAACAGAGGAGGAAGAAGGAGACCCGCTTCCAAGAACCCTATTTTGGGGAAGATCCGGAGCTCAAAGGAGAAGCCCCTTCCATCAGCTCCAAAATATCTTAGGAGTTCAACTCCTCAAAAAAATATATACATATATATACAAAAAAATAAATATTTCCTTTCTGGAGCACAGCTCCCAGTGCAGGGACCAAGTCCCTTCTGCTGCTGATACCTAGCGCTCGCGTGCCAGGCATGTAGGGCGTTGGCGCTCTGGCGCCCGGCGCCCGCGTGCCAGGCACGTGGGGCGCTGGCGCTCTGGCGCACAGCGCCCTCGTTCAAGGCACGTGGTGCGCTGGCATCTGGCGCACAGCACCCACAGGCCAGGCACGTGGTGCGCTGGCGCTCTGGCGCACAGCGCCCGCGTGCCTGGCACGTGGGGCGCTGGCGCTTTCTCTCACGCATCCTTTGGATGCCTTTTCCCTTTATACACACACACACACACATGCTCTACTACACTGTTCCCGTTAGAAAAAATTTCTAACGGGGCGCTGTCCCGTACCCCGCAAGGGGGCTGCTAGCCCTCTTGACCCCCAGCCCGCTATCCAGGTAGCGGGATCCCCGTAAAAACTCTATGGGGCCCCCGATATATCCAAAACCCCTTTAAAACACAACACTGCACGTTGAGTTCGCATGGCCTGTTTGACCCGTCAATCGGAGGTTCTCTCGCTCCAAAGGCGAGGGGTAATTAACGGCAGCTTAGTCCGCGGCTTCCGGAGATTCGGATCCCCACAATCAATAAACCCCAGCCTACCCTAGACAGAGGGAATCTGTAGTACGCCTGACAAGCACGCGCGTATTCCCATCTCAATGGGGTGACGAAAAACACCCTACACCTTCAATTGTTCGTAGTCGTGGGAGTATCGAGACGGGGCATCGATATTCTAGAGTAGACTAGCGTATACGTTTCTTGACCCATATGATGGGCGATGGATGATCCCACATCCATTGGTGTTTGACATCAAAGATTGTATACGAGTGCTCAGTGGAGACTGGGTACACTGAACAGGACTCGCCGAGAACTCCTAAATGGTATTATACTTCACGTCAGATAGCAATTCTCTGGTGACACAGTTCACCCCAATCAGAGCAAAGCTCTGTTCAAATTCCAATGTGGGAAACGAAGCAACGCTTCTATTTCCCCCAATCAGAGCAAAGCTCTGCTTTGAAAATTAAAATGAAAATTAAAGTTAAAATAAATGAAGCAATGCTTCAAATCCCGTGCGCTGCGCGCAACGCGCCACGTGTCAGAAGCTGATACGTCAGCGCAGCGTCCAAAGTAGTGCGCCCAATCAGAGCAAAGCTCGATTAAAAAACAAAATTAAAGAAGCAAAGCTTCAGTTGCGCAAGCGCTGCGCCGCGAGACACGTGTCAGCGTAGTTGCGCAAGCGCAGTTGCGCTGCACTGTGCGACACGTGTCAGCGCAGTTGCGCTGCGCTGTGCGCTGCGCGACACGTGTCAGCGCAGTTGCGCTGCGCTGTGCGCTGCGCGACACGTGTCAGCGCAGTTGCGCTGCGTTCTGCGCTGCGCGACACGTGTCAGCGCAGTTGTGCAAGCGCAGTTGCGCTGCGCTGCGTGACACGTGTCACACGCTGGGGCATTTGCGCCAAACAGAATTAAGATTTTAAAGAAATCTTTCTGTTTTTGTTAAAACAAGAATATTTTCTTCTGTAAAACAGAAGCCCTTGGATCAAAGATCCAACGGTGGGGAAAATTCCCCAAATCACTCAGAGAAAGATCTCTTTAACAAATTTAACTAATTTACGGGCACTATATAAAGGCCCCTAAACCTCCATCCAAAATCATCAACATCATCATTGAGAACTCTGAAGAATTGGAGAGAATTCCTCAAGAACAGAAAAGGTAAAAACCTTTAGAAAAAAGAGAAAATTCTCTTATGAACAGATCATTGATCTGAGAACAAGATCAATGATCTTCAAAGAAAAATAAATAATAATAGTGTTTTGCACTTTCTTATGAACCATTGGTTCTTTAAAAACAAGAAAAACTTGTTCAAAAGATAAAACAGTGCTCTGCACTTGCAAAAATTGCACTGTTGCGCTCCTGTGTTGGCGCAAGCCACCAGGGAGCGCCACGTGTCAACAGCGAAGCACACTGACACAGCGCACTGCGCTGTTGCGCTTGCGCTCATCAGAGCGTGACACGTGTCACCACCATACGAGTTTACGCCTTGCGCTCCTCAATTGGCGCAAAGCGCCTGACAAGCCACGTGGGGCATTGTCAGAACATTGAATGCAATGCATTATTAAAAGGGCAGAGCCCAATAAAAAGGGTCTATCAGACCAAAATAAAAATGTTATGCATTAGTTAAAGGGCAGAGCCCAAATAAAAATAGATGCTCTGCATCATTTATAAAAGGGTAGAGCCCAACCAAAACAAGAATAATGCAGTGCATTACTAAAAAGGGGCAAAGCCCTAGCACAGGCCAAAGACAAAAGATGTTGAAACTGGACTTAGCCCAATCATGGCCGTAAGTCCTCAAACTAAATTGACCGAGCACAGCTGCTCTCCTAAATCAATTTACATCCGGTTCGAGGGTACATCTCCGAACTCCTCTGACACCTATCGTTGTAATTTTTCAACGACGTCAGAGAGGTGACGGGTCCCAACGACCATACATGAATACGGACTGCGGGGTCCTTAAACTCGTGGACCGAAATGTCCTTAAACTAATGATGGACCACCACGTCCCTAAACTGGCAATGGACCGAAATGTCCTTAAACTAATGATGGACCACCACGTCCCTAAACTGGAACATGGACCACCATGTCCCTAAACTGGAACATGGACCACCACGTCCCTAAACTGGCAATGGACCGAAATGTCCTTAAACTAATGATGGACCACCACGTCCCTAAACTGGAACATGGACCACCACGTCCCTAAACTGGAAATGGACCGAAATGTCCTTAAGCTAATGATGGACCACCACGTCCCTAAACTGGCAATGGACCGCAATGTCCCTAAACTGGCAATGGGCCACCACGTTTAAATAGATCTTAGCCCCAAGCACAGCTAAAGTATCCTTAAACATTCAAATGGACTATAAAATTCCAAATCAACTTTGGTTCAAGGGTACATCTCTGAACTCCTCTGACACCTATCGTTGTAATCCTTCAACGGCGTCAGAGAGGTGACGAGTCCCGACGGCCATATATTAAATGGATCACCACGTTAAGTAGATCTTAGTCTTAAACAGGACTAATGTATCCTTAACGAACATTTAAGTTGATCTTAGCCTCAACACGGCTAACGTATCCTTAAACTAAAACACCAAACCCAAATCTAAGTAAATACGGATTTGGACTAATCCACGTCCTACGGGCGACGGCATAACTTAGTCTCCGTATACAATCCACGGGCAACCACAAACAAAACAAATACACACGACACGAAGTGAAATTCTGGAGAAGGAGAAAGTGGCTGCCGCGATGCGGTAGCGTAATTAACTGCAGGGGCTTGCACCTGCAGGGAAGAACGTCCCCACAATCAAAAACCCCTCTAACGAGGGGGAATCTGACGAAGTCTACTACATCGGCCGCATTTGTCTAAACCTCCGATATACGGTGCCATAAATCAACTTGGCATCTTCGGAGAGGTGGACGGATAAAACTATATAGCATCTGCCCCAAATCTCAGGCCTAGACGTCCTCACGTCGTCGCCGCCATTCGGAGGGGAACAGATTCTGGCACGCCCGGTGGGACCTTTTCTTCTTTCCACTCCACACTTCGTGTGTCATTTTCGCGAACGAATCGCGGTTTGTTAACAGTTGCCTTTGGATTTTCAAGTTACTAAGATTTGGTCTTTTGTCTGGCGAAGAACTCAAGCATCCATGGACTTTAACTGCACCAACTGCTCGAAGTGCCACTGCAACGGACGCTCCACCTCACCTAGAGGTGTAGCATATGGGCCCCAAGCGGCCTCCTTCCTCGCTTTGCCGGTTGAACAGGTGGCCCAGGCCACCACCAGCCTGTTTTTCGGGACCATGATCCCGCCTTCAAGCTTCTCTATGCCAATACCTGCACCGGAAATGAACAAGAAGTCGGTCTTCGACCGGCTCACTGCTACGACGGCCTCTGTCAACGGGTCGTCCATTACCAAGCCAACAGCCTCTGTCTTTGCGAGACTGGATCAAAACTTTGAAGGGCCCGTCAAGAAGCTTGTGAACTCTAAAATGACTATCCCAAGGAGGGCAACAGCCGCTGCTCCGGAAGTCGTTAAGGCGGCTTCTCCCGTCAAAGAGTCAGTCTTTTCAAGGCTGACTATTCCCGCTTCGGCCCCTGCACGAGGATCTTTCTTCGACAGGTTGAATATCACCCCTCAAAGAACAACCTCAGTCTTTAAGAGGTTAACACCAGCAGCGTCTCAACCGGACAGGGGGCAAAAGGAGGCTGTCTCTATCTCCGAGCCGGTCCCAACGGCTCGTCATGCTCGACGTCGCCATTGGCGACGAGTGAGGAAAGCAGGGGGCAACTCCCCCTCAGGGCTAACTCCACCGGCTCCAGAGGTGGAAGTCAACGCTGCTGTTCCAACTGGGAACAGCTTTGAACTGCTGAGGAGGGTACGTAAGAACTCTCTAACCGCTACCTTGAAAAGATCTCCTCCACCTGCGGAGAGAATTACAGAGGCGAAGCAGGAACAGCCCTCTCAACGGCTGTCTTCAAAAATATACAAGGTTTGGCGGAGGGTTCAAGACTCCGTGATTGACCCAGGTTATTCTCGTCAACAGAAAAAGGCGAAGGTGGAAAAAGAAAAAGACCGTCCTCTTAAACAGCAAAGGACGACAATCACCAGGGTGCCCACTGCAACGGCCCCCCTCCACTTCAACGGCTCATAAAAGAAGAAGGCCGGAGAAAACCCCCGTGCCCGCGGCAAATGCCAAAGATGGTAAACCTAAACGCCCTAAGTCCGGGGGCATAACAGTCCATACAGTATACATGGCGTCAGGAAAGGAGGACAGCCGTGCATCCACGGGTCATAGTCCGCTTACACGGTCAATGACCAAGACTCAGGAGCAACTGCAAAAGCTCCAGGAGATGATGAACGCAATGGCCGCACTTACTGGGCCAAAAGAAAGCCCTGAAACGTCTTCGGATGAACGTCAGGAACAAGAAACTGACGCTGAATTCCTTCGTCGGATATTGGAGAAGAAGGATAAAGAGGCTGCTGAACAAGCAGCCAACATAAAGCGTATGGCCCTCCTATTCCAAGACATGGTGGGGATGATGATCCAACAAGATCCTCCAGCCGAAGATCCCCCGATCGTCCTTGAAGACGATAGGGGAGAAACGTCGAATCCTCCACCGGCTCTGTCAACAGCCAAGGAGGAGGCGATCTCCAAAGCCGACCTGGACGAATATATAGCTCAGCAGATCCAGGTTCATCAAGCGACTGAAGCAGCAGGACAGGTCGTAAAAACGGGGCGACCGTATCCAGGCTGGTACGACCAGATCAGGTACCCGCCAGGTTATACGATACCAAAATTTCATGTGTATAAGGGGACTGGGAATCCCCACCAGCATGTTGCCCAGTTCAGGGCACTCTGCGGTAACACTGGCGGTGATGATAAACTGTTGCTTCGCCAGTTCGTTGGAAGCTTATCAGATACAGCGTTCGAATGGTACTCTGAGCTCCAGAATGACTCTATCAAGTCCTTCGCGAAGATTGAGCTGTTGTTTAACCAGCGTTTTGCAAGCGCCAGTGAACGCACCCCTATGACGGCTCTGATTAATGCCAGGGTAAGGTCAGGCGAGACATGGGTTCAATATGCTATACGGTGGCGGAACTTATGGTCAAAGTGCGAGCAGCGCATTAAAGAAGCTCCTGCAGTGGGTATGTTTGTGGGAACCCTTGATCCGCAAGCAACCATCTCGCAATTTATGATGTTCTTCAAGCCGACTACCTTCCAGGCCTTGATTGACAAGCTAGCGCAAATGGATCAGATGGGCCATAGACCCTCTCTTCCAAAGCCAGACTCCCGAAATGAAAAGGGGAAAGGAAAAGCGATCGTTGTCGCTAATACTCAACAACAGCCAAGTAACTCGAAGCCGGTTGTTCGTCAGAATAATATGCGTCCGCAGGTACCCCTTAGGGAGAGAATAGGACGTCCTTACTCGTTTCCCTGAGATAAGGCGCAAAGATTATTTGAGCTGGCGTTGCGCAACCGACTCATAAATCTGCCGGATCCAAAACGTCCGTCGCAACCAAATGATGTCAACGATCCCAACTACCGCCCCTATCACCGAGTACTAGGTCATCCGATTGAAGATTGCTATGTTTTCAAAAATTGGCTCGAAGACCAGTACCAACAGGGCAAGTTCGCGCTATCCGATAGATGGAAGATGAATCCGCCGCAACCTCACGCCTCTAAGAGGATGAATATGCCGGGGGCAACATGCTCTCTCGTCGAAGAAACCCCATGGGAGGTTGTGCTGTCACCTAAGACAAAGAGAATGCTGAACGATCTTCGGGCATGCCCAGCGATCAAATGGAAGAACCCGTTGGAACCTCAGATCATTGAGGGAATGTTGAAACCGCGTCCAACTCAAAAGATCGATAGTAGTGGCCCAAGCACTCATAACCAGCCGTCAAAATCTTCGAAGAAGAAGAAGAAGAAATCCAAGAAGTCCGTGAAGCCTGGCGACGAGCGCACGGACTTACAAAAACAAATTGACGCGCTGGAGGAATACAACCAGAAAGCGCGGACTCCCATTACACTCCAAGAGTTCCTCAACCACGCCTTTCAAGAAGAAGATGAGAGAGACAGCTCGTCGGATGAATCTGAAGAATACGTGGCGAGCTGTCATACGATTTCCCATTCGTTTACGGACGACGAGGAAATTCCTTGCGCTGGGAAGCTAGGGACGGACCCTGAACCAGAAATTCTGCGACCGTCAGATGAGATGATCGATACTTTCCTGAAGGAGATTCGTCTAAAAGTAAAAGCCAATCAAAAGCATGAGATGGCCATACTGGAAGGAGCCAAACACCGCCGACTGGACGAAAGAGTCGAGGCACTCCCATCAAATCAAAAGACATCCGCTGCCGATAAAAACAAATTCAAGACGAGAAAAAGGTTTGCTAAAGCCATATCAATAGGAATGAAGCTACCACCCTCGGAAGAAAACACTCTCGGTGGAATAGAGATGTATCCTAATTATTGCCTATATCATCAGAAGATCGCACACGCTACTGAAGACTGCGACTCCTTTAAGTGTTGGTGGCAAGGGTATGTCACTTACAAACATTACATCAACAGAACAAAGCGGGAAGCTCGTAGACGGCAGGAAAATACGATAGATGAGCATAAAAGAGTCGCCGGCAATTGCCACAGGAACGACCCCGATGAAGAAACAGCTTTCAACCCTCTCTTCAAGGGATCCGTCTCTGAAGAATTGAAGAGTCATGAAAACATTCATCCGTGCAAGGGCATACTACCCGGAAAGAATCACGGACCCGCAAACGACGGAGCGAACAAAAGGGATAAAGGAAAGGGAAAAATGACCTTCGTCGCCAATACTCAACAACAGCCGAGCAACTCAAAATCGGTTGTTCGCCAAAACAACATGCGTCCACGCCCATCACTCAAGGAAAGACTGGGACGTCCTTACTCGTTTCCCCAAGATAAAACGAGGAAACTGTTTGAACTGACAGTACGCAACGGATTCGTCAATCTGCCGAATCCGAAATGTCCGCTACAGCCAGGAGATGTCAACGATCCTAATTACTGCCCCTACCATCGAGCAGTAAGTCATCCGATCGAGGACTGCTTCGTTTTCAAAAATTGGATTGAAGACCAGTACCACCAGGGCAAACTCGCGCTGTCCGAAAACTGGAAGGTGAGCCCGCCACAACCACATGCTCCGAAAAAGATGGATATGCTGGGGCCATCATGCTCATTCATGAAAAAGGCCCAACGGACCACTACGTCCTAAAACTGGATAACGGACCGAAACGTCCTTAAACTAATGATGGACCGAAACGTCCTTAAACTACTACCGCAGCATCCTTAGGCTGACGAGATGAATAAAAGAAAAGAAAAAATATATATATAATAAAAAATAATAATAAACGGTATGTCCATAAGCAAAATGGGCACGGATGAAAACCCGAAAGGGCTCCGTGAGTAAAAACAGCATGGGCTACCGGCGAGTGTCCGTGAAAACCCGAAAGGGCGCGACCTCGTAAAAAAAAATAAAATAAAATAATAAAATAAAATAAAAAACGGTATGTCCATAAGCAAAATGGGCACGGATGAAAACCCGAAAGGGCTCCATGAGTAAAAACAGCAGGGCTATCGGCGAGTGTTCGTGAAAACCCGAAAGGGCGCGACCTCGTAAAAAAATAAAATAAAATAAAATAAAATAAAAAACGGTATGTCCATAACCAAAATGGGCACGGATGAAAACCCGAAAGGGCTTCGTGAGTAAGAACAGCAGGACTACCGGTGAGTGTTTGTAAAAACTTGTAAGGGCGCAAGCTCGTTAAAGGACACTTACAAGATCCTCTCGACCTTGTAAGGAGAAACCACCCGCGTGAGATCCTTACGACTCACAAGGGAGCAACACACTTAGGGATCCTCACGATTCCTAAGGAGAAATTACACTTGCGAGATCCTCACGACTCGTAAGGAGAATTCTCTTATGGGACCCCCACGGATCATAAGATTTGAAAGTCTTAAGTTACAGAAACCTTAACATGTTCATAAGCAACCCCCACAACCTTCGATATTGCCCTACAAGCGGCTCAATACTGACCCTTGTATACAATCCACGGGCGCGAATAAACATTTCCCTAACTAAGTCCCATCCGAGACTAGGGATATGTTCGCATGGTGAACAACCCTTGTAAATCCTCTCGATTTATGAGGAGAAAACCCTCCTGTAGGATCCTTAAGACTTACAGAGGAACAAACACTTAGGAATCCTCACGATTCTTAAGGAGAAAATACACCTACAAGATCCTCACGACTTGTAGGGAGAAATAACTTTGTGAGACCCTTACGGCTCATGAAGTCAAAAGCCTTAGTCGACAGGACCCTAACCCTGGTCGCTAAGCCACCTTTGTTCGACATCGATAGAGGCAGATGATGATTCGCTCCTGGTAATATCCCAGTTGTAGCGGTGCTGATGCCGAAATTGGTGTCTAATTTCAGGTTTACGGCGAAAAGCCAGTAGGCCGCACATGCATATGAAATAGCCGAAATGATAGGGCAACTTGCAATAAAAAGTAGCAAGTAAAAACGTATGCACACGAAATAGCCGAAATGATTGGGCAACACGCAATAAAAAGCAGCGAGTAAAAATGAAATAAACAGCCGAAATGATTGGGCACCGCGAAAAATAGCTGAAATGATTGGGCAACTCGCAATAAAAAGCAGCGAGTAAAAATGAAATAAACAGCCGAAATGATTGGGCACCGCGAAAAATAGCCGAAATGATTAGGCAATCGCGACCTTCGCGATATAAAAGCTGAAATGATAGAGCATCGCGGAAATAAAACAAAAAAAAGAAATGATAAAACTTTGCCCTACAGTTGAGATCACATCGATCCCTGTATACAATCCAAGGGCACAAACAAAGAGGGAACCACACCTTCCCAACAGGCTCCGCCATAAAGCTAAGCCAAATGTCGACGATTCACTAACAGCCTGGAGACCAACAGCGACGTTCATCCTCATTCCAGCAGGAAACGGACGTGACATCACCAATCGGAGCCACAGCAAAGTCCCCAGTTCCAAGACTCTGCGGTTCACAGACAACCTAGAGTCAATCAAAGACCTCCGTCTCGGAAACAAGTCAACAACGACCTCCGACTCGGAAATAAGTCAATCAAAGACCTCCGCCTCGGAAACAAGTCAACAACGACCTCCGACCCGGAAACAAGTCAATCAGCGACCTCCGCCTCGGAAACAAGTCAATCAAAGACCTCCGTCTCGGAAACAAGTCAACAACGACCTCCGACTCGGAAACAAGTCAACAACGACCTCCGATCCGGAAACAAGTCAATCAAAGACCTCCGCCTCGGAAATAAGTCAATCAAAGACCTCCGTCTCGGAAACAAGTCAACAACGACCTCCGACTCAGAAACAAGTCAACAACGACCTCCGACCCGGAAACAAGTCAATCAAAGACCTCCGTCTCGGAAACAAGTCAACAACGACCTCCGACTCGGAAACAAGTCAATCAAAGACCTCCGCCTCGGAAACAAGTCAACAACGACCTCCGACCCGGAAACAAGTCAATCAGTGACCTCCGCCTCGGAAACAAGTCAATCAAAGACCTCCGTCTCGGAAACAAGTCAACAAACGACCTCCGACCCGGAAACAAGTCAATCAACGACCTCCGCCTCGGAAACAAGTCAGCCAACGACCTCCGTCTCGGAAACAAGTCAACCAATGACCTCCGTCTCGGAAACAAGTCAACCAATGACCTCCGTCACGAAAACAAGTCAGCCAATGACCTCCATCGCGAAAACAAGTCAGCCAACGACCTCCGTCTCGGAAACAAGTCAGCCAAAGACCTCCGTCTCGGAAACAAGTCATCCAATGACCTCCGTCACGGAAACAAGTCATCCAGTGACCTCCGTCGTGGAAACAAGTCAGCAAATGACCTCCATCTCGGAAATAAGTCAACCAATGACCTCCGTCACGGAAACAAGTCAGCCAATGACCTCCGTCGCGGAAACAAGTCAGCCAACGATCTCCGTCTCGGAAACAAGTCAGCCAAAGACCTCCGTCTCAGAAACAAGTCATCCAATGACCTCCGTCGCGGAAACAAGTCATCCAATGACCTCCGTCGCGGAAACAAGTCATCCAATGACCTCCGTCGTGGAAACAAGTCATCCAACGACCTCCGTCGCGGAAACAAGTCAACAAATGACCTCCGTCTCGGAAATAAGTCAGCAAATGACCTCCGTCTCGGAAATAAGTCAGCCAATGACCTCCGTCTCGGAAATAAGTCAGCTAGGGCCTCCATCGCGGAAACAAGTCAACCAACGACCTCCGTCTCGAAAACAAGTCAGCCAACGACCTCCCAGTCGGAGCAATAATTCGACTCAGAAACAAATCAACTCACCAACCACTTACGAGTCCTCTCGACTTGTAAGGGAGAAAATTCTCTTATAAGATCCTTACGACTTATAAGAGAAAACACACTTAGGAATCCTCACGATTCCTAAGGAGAAAATCCACCTACGAGATCCTCTCGATCCGTAGGGAGAAAAGTCTCTATGAGACCCTCACGGCTCATAGTGTTGAAAAGCCTTAGGTAGCAGACCTGAACCTGTTTCCTAAGCCATCACCACTCCCCAAGGTGTTCAAGACAGAATGTTCTATATCACTTACAGGCTACGTTTATTTAAAGAATGTGCCAGTAACAAATCAGAAAATAAAACGAAAGAGGCAAAAGATTTGTCATTCATACTTGGAAAATTTTTACATCAATAAAGACAATAGACAAAGACATTATACAAATAATTACAACGGCAAAACCTCAGATCCTGGGCAGGGATTGAGGAACTCGAAAGTGACCTTGTCCAAGACTTTCCAATCTTGGCGAACCATCCTGGTGTGCTTCCTTTCGCGAGCACGGGCGTCGGGGTCCCCACTGATATCCTCCACCCTCCGATAGGCAGCAAGAATGGCGGACTGTTGAAAGGCTTCGTGCAAGAGATCGATGAGATTGTTTCGCTGTCTCTTCGAGATTAAATTCATCAGGTACACTGAGTGCACCATGTCCTCGGCGGCGTCCAATGCTCTAAGCGGCACGCCGGGAAAGAATAGGGGAAGCGCTTCCCAGATGGCTCCCACAATAAGCTTCAACAGAGGGGAGCGCCGAGGAATCAGTTGACCGTTGTACGCGTAGAAGCGACTCATGATTTCTGCACATTCGGCATTAGTAAATTCTCGATTTTGGGAACGGCCGAGTCGGCGGATTTCCCCATAGGAGATAATCTCGTTGAGATCGTACATGTGGGCGTCAATCACTCCTATAAAAGAAGATCGACAAAATTAGCAACTCGTAAGAGTTTTGCTATATGATTTAAAAAGAAGCAAAGCTCCATCAATGAATCAAGAAGTTACAAATAAAATCCTCTCAGAAGAACAGAACTTTATTAATGGAACTCTAATAGAGTTCCCCCTTAGTTCTCTTTAGACCCCTTTAGAGCAAAACTCTGCTAAGTGAAACCCTAAATGGGTCTTCTTTAGATCAGGGATATATTGAGAGCAAGGCTCTTAAAATTGATTTAATTTAATCCAAATTAATTTTTTACCTAAAATTCTCTAAAGTTTGAACTTTTAAAAAGTGTTAAACAAAAGAGCAAGGTTCTGAGATTCTGAAAATAAAATTCTTGGAGATGATGATCATCTGTGAAGGACCAAAGGTCCTATTTATAAGCATCAAGTGCCCTTTCAACTTCCAAAAGTTGCCTCAACGGTTGGAATTCTGCCACCGTTGCGCTCGCGTTTGGGGGCCACGTAAGCGCAACGGGGGGGTATTTGTTCACCCCAATCAGAGCAAAGTTTTGTTCAAATTCCAATGTGGGAAACAAAGCAACACTTCTGTTTCCCCCAATCAGAGCAAAGATCTGCTTTGAAAATTAAAATGAAAATTAAAGTTAAAATAAATGAAGCAACGCTTCAAATCCCGTGCGCTGCGCACAACGCGCCACGTGTCAGAAGCTGATACGTCAGCGCAGCGCCCAAAGCAGTGCGCCCAATCAGAGCAAAGCTCGATTAAAAAACAAAATTAAAGAAGCAAAGCTTCAGTTGCGCAAGCGCTGCGCCGCGCGACACGTGTCAGCGCAGTTGCGCTGCGCTGTGCGACACGTGTCGGCGCAGTTGCGTTGCGCGACACGTGTCGGCGCAGATGCGCTGCGCTGTGCGCTGCGTGACACGTGTCACACGCTGGGGCATTTGCGCCAAACAGAATTAAGATTTTAAAGAAATCTTTCTGTTTAAAATAAGAAGATTTTCTTCTGTAAAACAGAAGCCCTTGGATCAAAGATCCAACGGTGGGGAAAATTTCCCAAATCACTCAGAGAAAGATCTCTTTAACAAATTTAACTAATTTACGGGTACTATATAAAGGCCCCTAAACTTCAATCCAAAATCATCAACATCATCATTGAGAACTCTGAAGAATTGGAGAGAATTCCTCAAGAACAGAAAAGGTAAAAACCTTTAGAAAAAAGAGAAAATTCTCTTATGAACAGATCATTGATCTGAGAACAAGATCAATGATCTTCAAAGAAAAATAAATAATAATAGTATTTTGCACTTTCTTATGAACCATTGGTTCTTTGAAAACAAGAAAAACTTGTTCAAAAGATAAAACAGTGCTCTGCACTTGCAAAAAATTGCACTGTTGCGCTCCTGTGTTGGCGCAAGCCACCAGGGAGCGCCACGTGTCAGCAGCGCAACAACGCAGCGCACTAACACAGCGCACTGCTCTGTTGCGCTTGCGCTCATCAGAGCGTGACACATGTCACCACCATATGAGTTTGCGCCTTGCGCTCCTCAATTGGCGCAAAGCGCCTGACAAGCCACGTGGGGCATTGTCAGAACATTGAATGCAATGCATTATTGAAAGGGCAGAGCCCAATAAAAATGGTCTATCAGACCAAAATAAAAATGTTATGCATTATTTAAAGGGCAGAGCCCAAATAAAAATAGATGCTCTGCATCATTTATAAAAGGGCAGAGCCCAACCAAAACAAGAATAATACAGTGCATTACTAAAAAGGGGCAAAGCCCTAGCACAGGCCAAAGACAAAAGATGTTGAAACTGGACTTAGCCCAATCATGGCCGTAAGTCCTCAAACTAAATTGACTGAGCACAGCTGCTCTCCTAAATCAATTTACTTCCGGTTCGAGGGTACATCTCCGAACTCCTCTGACACGTATCGTTGTAATTTCTCAACGACGTCAGAGAGGTGACGGATCCCAATGATCACACATGAATACGGACTGTGGGGTCCTTAAACTCGTGGACCGAAATGTCCTTAAACTAATGATGGACCACCACGTCCCTAAACTGGAACATGGACCACTACGTCCCTAAACTGGAACATGGACCACCACGTCCCTAAACTGGCAATGGACCGAAATGTCCTTAAACTAATGATGGACTACCACGTCACTAAACTGGAACATGGACCACCACGTCCCTAAACTGGCAATGGACCGAAATGTCCTTAAACTAATGATGGACCACCATGTCCCTAAACTGGAACATGGACCACCACGTCCCTAAACTGGCAATGGACCGAAATGTCCTTAAACTAATGATGGACCACCACGTCCCTAAACTGGAACATGGACCACCACGTCCCTAAACAGGCAATGGACCGCAATGTCCCTAAACTGGCAATGGGCCACCACGTTTAAGTAGATCTTAGCCCCAAGCACGGCTAAAGTATCCTTAAACATTCAAATGGACTATAAAACTCCAAATCAACTTTGGTTCAAGGGTACATCTCTGAACTCCTCTGACACCTATCGTTGTAATCCTTCAACGACGTCAGAGAGGTGATGAGTCCCGACGGCCATATATTAAATGGATCACCACGTTAAGTAGATCTTAGTCTTAAACAGGACTAACGTATCCTTAACGAACGTTTAAGTTGATCTTAGCCTCAACACGGCTAACGTATCCTTAAACTAAAACACCAAACCCAAATCTAAGTAAATATGGATTTGGACTAATCCACGTCCTACGGGTGACGGCATAACTTAGTCTCTGTATACAAACCACGGGCAACCACAAACAAAACAAACACACACGACACAAAGTGAAATTCTTGAGAAGGAGAAAGTGGCTGCCGCGATGCGGTAGCGTAATTAACTGCAGGGGCTTGCGCCTGCAGGGAAGAACATCCCCACAATCAAAAACCCCTCTAACGAGGGGGAATTTGACGAAGTCTGCTATATCGGCCGCATCTGTCTAAACCTCCGATATACGGTGTCATAAATCAACTTGGCATCTTCGGAGAGGTGGACGGATAAAACCATATAGCATCTGCCCTGAATCTCAGGCCTAGACGTCCTCACGTCGCCGCCGCCATTCGGAGGGGAACAGACACTGGTACAGATTAGTCTGTAGACTCGAGATCGTCATAGAGTCTTGTGTGATTCCCACCGTGCTTTGATTTCCACCTTACCATGTTCAAGAGAACATGCAAAACGGTGGTTTTTGGGTACAGTCCCGAGTCATATGGAGGCAATGGAGCGATAGGAGGGGATTTCGTCTCTCCCAGTATTGGGGGTTGATGTTGCGCTGTGCTCGATTGGCCATAACAGGAAATCCCTGACCAGGGTTGTTGAGATTTACTGGTAAATGTTATCAGTAGTTTTTCGAACCATTATGGGCTTCACATCGGCATGACTTATCAAGCTATTAGGGTCTGACCTTTACCACCCCCAGGCTGGATATGAGACATATCAGACGAAAAGACCGGACTGTACGGTAGTGTTACTTATTGGATTCACAGAAATATGAGCAGGCTTGCTTGTTGATCTTCTGATCGCCTCAATACCCGGGTTGCCGTTAGGTCCAGCTAGTACCGCTGACGGTTTGTGGGTGACTGATATGATCATCACCTACTGTCGGCGTATTGACGAGTCTTTAGTATCCTACACAAAGGTTTCCTGGCTCAGGAGAAACGAAGTAGGAGCACAAATGCGATATGTGTGAGACCGAGATTAATATGTGATACCGTATTCTAATCTCACGATATATGATATCGGTCGGTTATATGTGATATAGCCGGGGTTATCGAATTAAGTGTTGATTCGATAAGTTGATACAAATGATATTAGTCGGTTATATGTGATATAGCCAGATTATTACATCAAGTGTTGATTTAATAATTTAATGTATGATTATATATTTGATATATTAATTTTACATTAACTAATATTAGCTCACGTAAGCATTCATTTATCTCACTTATACATTTAATATATATGTGATATATATTAATGTATTGTTTTTTTTTGTATCATGCTTGATGATACATTGTACATGGGTGTATGAGACTCATATCATACTTTAGATAATTAGGGTTTTATTTATTCAAGGTATATACAAAATTAGGTGGAAATTAGTCATGGTTGATACTTAGTGGAAGCTTGTAGAAACTATTGACTTAGTCCACTAATTTTGTTTTACATTAGATAGTTATTAACCCAACCATTATATTTAGATATGGTTAAGTATTTACATTAGAGATTATATAATATTATCTCACCCATGGTTGCTTGGAGACTCTCATTCATTCTACACTTCATCTTCTTCTTCATCTCAAGAAAGCTCTTTAGGTTTTCAAGAGGTGAAGAAAATTAGTGAGAAAAATAATTCTAAAGTGAACATAAATCCTACTTCATCAACCTACACTAAATTAGCCATTTAGTTTAGGTTGTTTGCTTCACTAATTTTCAATTAGTGAAGTGGTAGCTTGAGTTGGAGATTTCTCGACGTAAATCATCTTCGGCCTCGAAGACTTCAAGCAAACTTGTTCCTTTCGCCTTGTGAACCCTTACAAGAGTCCGGGAGATCACTACTTGGAATGAAGGGACTACTACACAGAGCTTTAGAAGTGAAGGGCCGGTCTACAAAGGTCGTATTCCTCATTCACTTAGTGTAGTTTTATTACATGCTTGCTTACTCCTAATCCTCTAGTTAGATCCTTGGGTTGGGTTACTTAGCTCACTAGAATTTTTAAAATTGCATACTTGATGCCCTTGAAAACATAGTGAGGATGCTAAGGAACCCAGCAATATATGATGATTAATCCGCACCCTTGACTCGAAGATGTTGTACGATGGACTATACCGTACGTGATACTATGATGCTGGATCGCCAACTGATGGATGTATCGACTCGGAAACATTATAGTCTTCCAATCACTTTGGACTCGGAAATATTTTAGTCCTCTAATCACTTAAGTAGATGTTAGAATATATAATTAGAGCCATACCTACTTACAAAAACTAACGAATCGTTATGCATTTTCAAAAGACAATCCTGAGGGACGCTACAGATTTTCAAATGGTATCTTTTCTCAAAAGCCGTAGCCCCCTATTTTTCTAAAAACAACGATTCATGCTATTTTAAATACTATAACCGTATGGCCTGTATGTATTTATATATATTTTATATTGTTACGTTTACTGTTTACTTTTCTGCTATGCTCGTATTATTCTCTTTTGCATTTTACATACATGTTCTTTTCATTATCTTATATGACATCGTCTGCTAGGACACATGCACCATTACCGATGATGCGCATGCACGTACACATACTCGCCGGCTCACACACTCATCATCGGTAATTGCCATACCACGTACACATTAGAAAATCGTTACTTCATCATATAACCTAATAACTTGTAGCTTATTAGTATTGCTTAGTACTTATTACCTTACATGCTAGTTTGGGTATTGTTTTTCTTACTTAGTTAGATACCACATTTATATATACATTCTGGTTATGCATTATAAATTGGCTCTGTGCCAGTATTCATTATTTCATTATTGGCTCATGTTTATGAGATTTCGGTTTTCATGAGATTTCTGGATTTGGGAAACCGCATGTGAATTTTGAAAACTTATAATCATTTTAAAAGAAAAATGTGGTTTTCCTTGATATGATGTGTGGCGTCCAACATGAGTTTTCTCGGTTCTGAGCTATATGTATACCCGATTCGAGGAGAGAGAAGGCACCGTATGCGGGTACATGGTGGACCCGATACGGTATCCCGGGGTAAGAAGATCATATAGAGAGACGTTAAGCCCGGCAGGGGAGCACTACCGACCGGTGATAGTTTGGCTCGGCGAATATCCGGAGGATACCGACCGGAGTCGTGTGATCCGATGGATTTGAGGGCTGATCCGATGAGACGGCCCCCGGGATATGAGGATTTATGTGTCGCTGCTGGACACGGTTTTATGATATTTTCGAGTGTCGATACTGGGCACTCAGGTTCTTATGTTGATTTGGTGTGTCTTTGATGGGCATACGTTGGATGATACACCTATGCACATATATATGATACTAATGACATGTTACCATATTATGACACGGATACGATTATATTAGCATTACACTTATGTTAACATTATCACCCTTGTTACCACTCGATATTATTATTATTATTTTACTGTATGACCTAGGATATCGTCATACATTCGATTTCTACCCGGTGATGTTTTCTACTCACGAGTTGGGAACTCGCCCCCGTTGTGCCACAGTTTTCTTGTAGGTTTGACCGCATAGATTCAGTAGCGGCTTGCTGGCACACAGTTTCCTTCTGGGTGATTTGCTTTGGTAGGTGGGGTACACTTGCATCGTGACCACCATTTGTACTTGTATATTTATTCAGTTGTATCTACTTAAAAGCTCAATCAACCAGACTTCGTGTATTTAGTACTTAGAAAACCACAAATTGTATATTCTTTCGGACCTAGAGCCACAGATGTGTATTTATTCCTTATTTTTGTTTTCTTTGATTATGTTTTGGTTTTCTTTCTTTTCTGTGTTTGATCTTCGCCTTAAGGCGTCATATACATACATACACACACATACACACACACACACACACATATATATATATATATATATTGTGTGGTTGTGATTCCGCCGATTGGCGAAGAGCTAGCTTCCGTTTGGGAATGCCTATTATTATTGCTATATATTGGTTTTGGTTCAAAATTTACAAAGGAGTTGCTGCCCAAATTTCAAATGACGATAATGTTTTCAATTATAGTATGTAGTCCACTTTTATTTTCATATATCATTACTTGTGCATTTAAAGAAGAAACTTGATTTCATTATACCTTTATTTCAAAACTTCACCTCCACTATTTTCCCAAAAAGGTTTAGATTTCTAGGCTTTTGGCTTACTTAGATTAGGTGGGATCCTGTAGACTTCACGTGACTTAAGAACCAGTCACGTGCCTTTTCTGGATCATGACAAATTCTCTAGTTCGATTCTTGTCAGTATACTTAGACCTCTAATTTTTTAAAATTGCATACTTGATGCTCATTAAAATGTAGTAGAGGTGCTAAAACATACTTTCATATACAATATTAATGGTATTTTAAAGCTTGCTTTATTTTTTTTTATTCTTTTGGGTTGCGAGTGATTCGAATAATAGCAGTGGTTATCCAATCCGGCCTGCATGTGTGAAATCCAGTATGGTACTAGATTATATCTGATATTTATCAGTAAATTAAATCTATGTAAATCTAGTGTGTGTGTGTAAATTATCATATATCTTTTAATAGCCACAAGATAAGGATAAGTTATGTTGTGCTAACTGCCGCATCTTAGATTGCTTTTTATCTATCTCATTTAATTTTCAAGATATCGCTTAACCAAATATCTATTAAATCTTTATATATTTATTCAGTATCTTTTTTTAAATCTTATTAGGGGCATATGAATTTAAAATTCTATTCTTGGATTATGGCTTAATATTTTACGTATATGTATTATTCTTTAAAATATATTTTTGACAAGTTTCCGGTGAATTTTGGTTGGAGTTTGATATTATCTGTACACTATTAGTTAGAATTATAATATATATATATATATATATAACTTATCTTATACTAAACTGTATATATTAATATATACATATAATAATTTTTTTCTTTAAAAAACCCAACTCTCTCTATCTCTCTCTTCCTCTCGTTCTCTCTCTCTTTCTTTTCTCTCGCCCTCGCCTCCCTCGAGAACCCCGAGCCTTAACCCACGCCGACAACACTACCTCCGACCTCGCCTTCCCCTCGCCGTCATCACCTTCCTCCCTTACCCATCACCTACACCTCTTCACCGATAACCCATCACCATCCCAGCCAACTCGATCACCTATCCCTCACCTCGTCCTTTACCGGCGCACCCCTCAGCCTTCTAGCCACCGTCGGCCACTCACCACGAATCTTGCATGCAACCCGTAGCCACCAAACCAGGAAACTCTCAACTCCTAACCCTCACCACCGGCGCCTCTCATCACCATCACCAATCTTAACTGAGCATCCTAAACCCTCTCGCCCTCACCTTCTTTGAACACCACCATCGCCAACCTAACCTCACCTTTCTCCATCGCTCTCAGTCCAAAACCCAGAACCCAAGCCCCATCGTCACCATCGACACACCTTCTCCCTCCTCTTCTTCTTTCTGTATTTTTCCAAGGCACCTCTCTACGCCGCTGTCACCACCTCGATCTCTCGCCGTCGTTAATCCAAAACATCGAGCCTTTGCAGTTCCAGAGCTACTCAAACGCAGTTACTTCATCGTCGTTGCGCGAGTTTAAGCTGAGACTTGCTTGGAAGTACGTCGTGTCTGCGAACGTTGTCGTCGTGCGGGTATCTGTATTCGCCGTCGTACTCTTTTACCGATCTAGGCAAGTTTTCTAACTTGCAACATGCTATTTTATATACCAAACCATATATATATTGATAGTATACACATATTTGTAATTTGCAACTATTATCAATTTACAATTCTATAGTAATAATCCGTATTTATTAACAATAGCAAGTTTATCTTGCTACATGCTAGTCATTATAGTTTCAATATAATTTCATTATCTTTTATCTAGACTAAGTATATTAGGTATGGCAAAATATTATCGATATACAATTAATCCATATTACTAATATTAGCTTGTGTATAGTCACAATTGTTGAGGTCGTGAAAATTTATTTATTTGAACTGCTTTAGTGGATACAGTTTAGTTAGCAGATACAGTTTAGTTTAAAATAATTAAACCAGCGCAAAATACAATTATAAATATGTTAGATCTGTAACAAGTAATACTGAATATATCAATTTCAGTATAGCTAGATAACCATGACGAATATTAATACTTTTATGGTAATTGGTTGCACAATTAGATATCTATCATGTTTAATATACCATACCCGATATATGCACGATACGTTATCTTGCTGTTACTGTACCTGTTACTTGGATTATTTACCAATGCCGACAATCCCGACTTATTGTCCTGATGGATGTGACTTGTTGTCTAAATAGACATAACCTATACCTGTTCCTATATTGGCATTAGGTAGATATCATTAATACCCGACTTGAACACGAAACCTTGGGGACGTGACTTGTTGTCTAAAACGTAGGGTGTTTTTCGTCACCCCATTGAGATGGGAATACGCGCACGCTTGTCAGGCATACTACAGATTCCTCTTGCCTAGGGTAGGTCGGGGTTTAATGATTGTGGGGATCCGAATCTCCGGCAGCCGCGGACTAAGCTGCCGTTAATTACCCCTCGCCTTTGGGGCGAGGGAACCTCCGATTAACGGGTTAAACAGGGCATGCGAACTCAATGTACAGTGTACGTGTGTTCTGTTTTGAAAGGGGGGTTTTGGATATATCGGGAGCCACGCAGAGTTTTTACGGGGGTCCCGCTACCCGGATAGCGGGCTGGGGGTCAAGGGGGCTAGCAGCCCCCTTGCGGGGTTCGGGGCAGCTCCCCGGCCCGAAATTTTTTTGGAGGGGGAGAATGTTGCGGAGTATGTATATGTGTGAATTTGTATACATATGTATATGTATATGTATGTACATAAAAAGAGGGGGGAAAGGCATCCAAGGGATGCGTGGGGCCAGCGCCTTGAGCGCTGTGCGCTTAGGTGCTGTGCGCTCAGGCGCAAGCGCACCACGTGTCGGCATGTGGGCGCTTTGCGCATGAGCGCTGCGCGCAGGTGCGCAAGAGCGCAGGTGCGCAAGCGCGCGCGCCACGTGTCGGCACGCGGGCGCTTTGCGCAAGAGCGCTGCGCGCAGGTACGCAAGCGCGCGCGCGCCACGTGTCGGCACGCGGGCGCTTTGCGCAATGCGCGTTGGAGCGCAAGCGCGCGCGCGCCACGTGTCGGCACGCGGACGCTTTGCGCCCTTGCGCTGCGCGCAGGTGCGCAAGCGCGCGCGCCACGTATCGGCACGCGGGCGCTTTGCGCTCGAGCGCTAGTGCGCCGGCAAGGATGAGAAGCTTTTAGCCTGAAAAAAAGATTTCTCAAAGGAGAAATCAGAGAGGAGTCGGGCTCCTGAATGTGTTTTGGGTTTAATGGAAGTGGTTCTTCTTCTTTCTCCTGTTGCTTGCTGGATCTTGAAGATCAAGAGATGTGAAATCTCAAAATCTCTCCTTTTTAAGATCTGATAACAGATCCAAGTTCCCCTTTGTGGGTTTTGTGGTGAAAAACTAATTTGTTTTATAAAAAGAAAAGTAAAACTCTTGATTTAATTCAAGAGAAAGAAGAAGGTTTTGGAACCTTGAAGAAGAAGAATAGATCTCAGATCTGGAAACTTTTTTGGAGAGAGAAAAAGTTTTTTTTTTATTCATCATCATTTTGCCTTATATAGGCTTACATGTTTACATATAGCCCCTTGGGCTTCACAAAATGGCTTTTTAGCCATCTCATGGCTCATGTGCCATTTCATTTTTGCACATAAGCCATGGGCCTGCAAAATATTTGCTTTATGCCCATTTTGTTTACATTCATGCATAAAAAATTACATAAAAAAATTATTTATTACATGATTTTTTGTTGGCATGGCGGAAGGTCGGACGCTTCGTGTTCGGGCTCGACCTGGACATTGGCCCACTTGTTTTGGGCTTGGGCCCACCTGGCTTGGGGTTGACCTTGACTCTGACTTGGTCAACCGGGGTGCAAATTTTGACTTCAACAAAGTGCCCCCCATCAATAAATGCACACCACATATACGAGTCGTGTGCATGAAATTGATGGATCTTCTTTCACGTGGAGACGACTTGCCTTGGTTCCCACTTTTTGGGATGCACTGCCCTTTTTACGACGTGGACGGTCGACGCTTGATGCGTCTCCGAGATGGAGTGTCCGTGGTAGATGTTTCCCTGGCCCGGAGTGATCTGGTTCCTGATTTGTAGGAAACCGGCACTGCCCTTTTTACGACATGGACGGTCGACGCTTGACGCGTCTCCAAGACGGAGTGTCCGTGGTAGACGTTTCCCTGGCCCGGAGTAATTTGGTAGACGTGCCCCCGGCACGGAGTGTATGTTGTCGGACGTTTCCTCGAGACGGAGTGCCTGCTGTAGGACGTTTTCCCGATGCAGAGTGTCGCTTGTTGACGTATCCCTGGCACGGAGTGTCTGCTTGACGTTTCCCCGGCATGGAGTGTCATTGTCGGACGTTTCCCTGATGCGGAGTGTCTGTGTTGGACGTTTCCCCGATGCAGAGTGTCGGGTTGACTTTTTCCCGGCACGGAGTGTCGGGTTGACTTTTCCCCGGCACGGAGTGTCGCTGATCGACTTTTCCCCAGCGCGGAGTGTCGGTGGTTGACTTTTCCCCGGCACGGAGTGTCGCTGATCGACTTTTTCCCGGCGCGGAGTGTCGGTGGTTGACTTTTCCCCGGCACGGAGTGTCGCTGATCGACTTTTCCCCGGCGCGGAGTGTCGGGTTGACTTTTCCCCGGCACGGAGTGTCGCTGATCGACTTTTCCCCGGCTCGGAGTGTCGGGTTGACTTTTCCCCGGCACGGAGTGTCGCTGATCGACTTTTCTCCGGCGCGGAGTGTCTGGTTGACTTGATTCCGAGGCGGAGCATAATTCCGGCAGGGAAGGTAGATATCCTGAGGCGAAGCATGATTTCGACACGGGGTAAATTCTGGGACGGAGCATGATTCAGCCATAGAGGTTGGTTTGATTTGATTTGGGTTGACATTAGCATCATTACACTGGAATATGGTACCAGGAGCGAATCATCATCTGTCTTGAAAGGATTTGGGAATTGGTTTTCTGTCGGCATCTGCATTGCTGCACTGGAATAATGCCAGGAGCAACTCATCATGTGCCCCGGGAGGATTTGGGAATTGGTTTTGTTTTGGCATCTGCATTGCTGCACTGGAATAATGCCAGGAGCAACTCATCATTTGCCCCGGGAGGATTTGGATTTGGTTTGTTCGGCATCTGCATTGCTGCACTGGAATAATGCCAGGAGCAACTCATCATTTGCCCCGAGAGGATTTGGGAATGGGTTTTTTTTTTTTATGTTTGGCATCTGCATTGCTGCACTGGAATAATACCAGGAGCAACTCATCATTTGCCCCGGGAGGATTTGGGAATTGGTTTTGTTTTGGCATCTGCATTGCTGCACTGGAATAATGCCAGGAGCAACTCATCATTTGCCCTGGGAGGATTTGGGAATTGGTTGGCGTCTGCATCGCTGCACTGGAATATGGTGCCTGGAGCGACTCATCATTCACCGCTTGGGGATTGGGATTTGGAATTTGGTTGGCGTCTGCATCGCTGCACTGGAATATGGTGCCAGGAGCGACTCATCATTCGCCACTTGGGGATTGGGGAGCGATGGCTTAGGAGACAGGTTTAGATCCCTATCACCTAAGACTTCTCAATTTTATGGGCCGTGAGGGTCCCATAAAAGCATTTTCTCCCTAAGGATCCCGCAGGTGTATATTCTCCTTAAGAGTCGTGGGGACTCCTAAGTGTGTTTTTCCTTGGTGAGTCGTAAGGATCTCACGAAGGTTTGTTCTCCTCATGCGTCGTGAGGACACATGAGTGGGTCTTTCCAATGAAGCATAATTCCAAAGGCAGAGACCAGCCGCGTAACTGGTGGTTGCGGTGGGGCATGGGTATGCTGAGAATTATTTGAGCCCGTGGATTGTATGCGGTAGTCAATTTGGGGACTGGCCGTAGGGCTGAAAGAATTTTGGGAAATTGGATTTTGTTTGGTGTCTGCATTGCTGCACTGGAATAATGCCAGGAGCAACTCATCATTCGCCCTTTTTTTTTTTTGTTTTTTTGTTTTTTTTTTGTTGTTTTTTTTTTTATTTATTTTACCGCGATTGCTCTATCATTTCAGCTTTTCTTATCGCGAAGGTCGCGATCGCCCTATCATTTTATTCGCGGTTGCCCCATCATTTCGGCTTTATTTTCATTTTCATTTTTACTCGCTGATTTTTATTGCGAGTTGCCCCATCATTTCGGCTTTTCTTTATTTTTCTTTTATTTACACTTTTTTTTTATTTACATTTTTTTTTTACATTCCCAGTTTAACGACTTAGAGGTCGATTGTTCTCAGTTTAATGACGTGGTGGTCGATTGTTTTCAAAGAAAGGCAGATGCCTGAGAGAATCGGTTTCACGAAGAACTTCGGTCTCCGTTTGTATGAAATTGGCGGTTGCAGCTTGACTGTTTGTTAGCACGTCTTTGGACAGTTCTATCTCTCCTGCCTTGTATTGCTTTTCGACCCAATCTTTGAAAACGAAGCAGTCCTCAATGGCATGGCCTATCACTTTGTGATAGGGGCAGTATTTGGGGTCGTCGGTCCTATTCGCTTCCTGCGGTCTTTTTGACTCTGGCAGTTGTAGACCGTTCTTCAGGGCGTCTTTGAATATTTTACGAATTTTGTCCCTTCTGAAGGAATAGACCTTATCCAGCTTCTCTTTCAGTGGAGATTCTCCCCCCTCTCCGAACATTGGCTTCCGAAGCTGGTTGGCATTAGGCCCGCTCAACCCTTGCTTATTTCGGTTAGCCGAAGCATTGAAAGATTCAGAATCGTCGGGATCTCCGCCTTTGCGATTATCGTCCTTTCGGTTTCTCCATGACCTATTGTTATTTTGGGAATCCGAGGAGGACTCCTGCTTTGAGCGCTCCAGCATCTGAACTTTCCTGGTCAGCTCTTGGAATGTTTTGAGACCCGCAGTGCATAGAAACGGGGCCATCCAATTGTTGAGATTTCCGATGAGGAGACTGACAGATTGGTCCTGCTCTATCGGTGGTTCACATTTGACGGAGAGATTGCGCCATCGGGTTATAAAATCCGTGTTGCTTTCGTTGTTCTTGGGCTTGGTCCTTACGAGCTCGGCAATGGTGATCTTATCGCTGACGCTCATGAACCTTTGTCGAAACAAAAATTCCATGTGGACGAAAGTAGTAACGGAGCCATCTGGTATGCTCGCGTACCAGTCGAAAGCAACATCGGTCAGGCTATTAACGAACTGGCGGAGGAGAAGCGCATCATTGCCCCCAGTATTCCCGCAAGAGGCTTTGAAGTGGGCGATGTGTTGATTCGCATTTCCCGTCCCATCGAATCTTCCGAATTTAGGGATGACATAGCCGCTAGGAAATTCCACCAGATCATACTGAGCAGGATATGGTCTCCCACTACTGCTGATATCTTTTTGCGCTTCGGCTTCGGCCACCAATGTTTTGACTTTGCTGGCAACCAAATCCATGATTTGATCTTGAGTTAGCGGGCTACTGTCATCGGTAGCCAAGACATTTCCTGAGATAGGATGCGATTGACTTTCATGAGGTCCGCCCACTTTTGGATTTGAGGGAATAGGCGTCGGTTGCTTTGGGACACCGTTTCCCGGTTCATGAGCTGAGCCCTGTGCTTGATTGGGCGGCTGAGAGGCAAGTTGGGCCGTAAGCCGTAAGACGACATTTGTCAAGTCGTCGATCTTTGAGTAGAGCTTGGCCATCTCCTTATCTTTGCTTCTGAGCTGTTTTCGGAGCTCTTGGAGAAGTTGCTGCTCTGTAGTCTTAGGACGGAAAGTTGGCTCATCTTCGCTTTCCGAGCCTGACTCCTCATGAATTGAGGGCTCTCTCTGCCTATCAGCCTCATCGAGAGGGTTTTCATCATCCAGCGGAGGCGGCTGTTCTTGGGAAGTGGCAACCACATTAAAGCCAGATTGGATTTGAGATGCGGTAGCCCCGTCCTTGCTCTTGCTGCGCGTGCCCACCATGTAGACAGTGTGGATAACACATTCAGCCATCCCCTCATCTTTGGCGGGGTAACCCTGTTCTTCGAACCTCATGAGGTTTAGCCTGGCAGTAGCCCTAGCCCTTTTGTTGGCTCTATATTTGAGCCTTTTCTCCCTCAGCTTCTCGATTTTGAAGGCTTGGCCAGCATCTGCTACCCGGGAAGCCATTGTGAGTTGATCTGAGGGGAGCTTAGAGAAAACACCCGATCGAGCAGTGGTCAAGGGCACCGCTGGAGCTTGCTCAGGACGCGTTGTAGCTTTATTGGTGTTGATGGCCTTGCCCCCAGCTGGGGCCAAGGAAAATCGTTCAGACACCGACTTGCGTTTGGGTTGGGGCGCCCTTGAGATCAACACATTTGGTCTCCTGCCTTTCGAGACCGGTTTGTCTGCCACCGGGGCTTGAGGAGCTGGGATGGCGCCAACTGGCATGAACAGAATAGAGCCGAATGGTAGCAACGGCTCCTCCCATTGTTGCCCGAGACTGGCCGGGAGGACCGTCCTGGAGTCTATTTTCATTGTGTAGGAGACGGGAGCTGAGTTCATCTTCGGAGACATTGTTGAAAGGAGATTGCTTGAAAATCTGCATGAAAAAACATTATTTTTAGTATAAATACAGGTATGTATATTGATTGAGTTTGCGTGAACGCTTAACCCAAAATATGGGAGGAGAGATTGGTCCCACCGGGCGTGCCAGAATCTGTAGGGTGTTTTTCGTCACCCCATTGAGATGGGAATACGCGCACGCTTGTCAGGCGTACTACAGATTCCTCCTGCCTAGGGTAGGCCGGGGTTTAATGATTGTGGGGATCCGAATCTCCGGCAGCCGCGGACTAAGCTGCCGTTAATTACCCTTCGCCTTTGGGGCGAGGGAACCTCCGATTAACGGGTTAAACAGGGCATGCGAACTCAATGTGCAGTGTACGTGTGTTCTGTTTTGAAAGGGGGGTTTTGGATATATCGGGAGCCACGCAGAGTTTTTACGGACGCCCCGGCCCGAAATTTTTTTGGAGGGGGAGAATGTTGCGGAGTATGTATATGTGTGAATTTGTATACATATGTATATGTATATGTATGTACATAAAAAGATGGGGAAAAGGCATCCAAGGGATGCGTGGGGCCAGCGCCTTGAGCGCTGTGCGCTTAGGTGCTGTGCGCTCAGGCGCAAGCGCGCCACGTGTCGGCACGTGGGCGCTTTGCGCACGAGCGCTGCGCGCAGGTGCGCAAGCGCGCGCGCCACGTGTCGGCAGCGCGCACGTGGGCGCTTTGCGCAAGAGCGCTGCGCGCAGGTGCGCAAGCGCGCGCGCGCCACGTGTCGGCACGCGGGCGCTTTGCGCAAGAGCGCTGCGCGCAGGTGCGCAAGCGCGCGCGCGCCACGTGTCGGCACGCGGGCGCTTTGCGCAAGAGCGCTGCGCGCAGGTGTGCAAGCGCGCGTGCACCACGTGTCGGCACGCGGGCGCTTTGCGCACTTGCGCAAGCGTGCAGGTGCGCAAGCGCGCGCGCCACGTGTCGGCACGCGGGCGCTTTGCGCACTTGCACTGCGCGCTGGAGCGCAAACGCAAGCGCGCGCGCCACGTGTCGGCACGTGGGCGCTTTGCGCTCGAGCGCTAGCGCGCCGGCGAGGATAAGAGGCTTTTAGTCTGAAAAAAAGATTTCTCAAAGGAGAAATCAGAGAGGAGTCGGGCTCCTGAATGTGTTTTGGGTTTAATGGAAGTGGTTCTTCTTCTTCCTTCTGTTGCTTGCTGGATCTTGAAGATCAAGAGATGTGAAATCTCAAAATCTCTCCTTTTTAAGATCTGATAACATATCCAAGTTCCCCTTTGTGGGTTTTGTGGTGAAAAACTAATTTGTTTTATAAAAAGAAGAGTAAAACTCTTGATTTAATTCAAGAGAAAGAAGAAGGTTTTGGAACCTTGAAGAAGAAGAATAGATCTCAGATCTGGAAACTTTTTTGGAGAGAGAAAAAGTTTTTTTTTATTCATCATCATTTTGCCTTATATAGGCTTACATGTTTACATATAGCCCCTTGGGCTTCACAAAATGGCTTTTTAGCCATCTCATGGCTCATGTGCCATTTCATTTTTGCACATAAGCCATGGGCCTGCAAAATATTTGCTTTATGCCCATTTTGTTTACATTCATGCATAAAAAATTACATAAAAAAATTATTTATTACATGATTTTTTGTTGGCATGGCGGAAGGTCGGACGCTTCGTGTTCGGGCTCGACCTGGACATTGGCCCACTTGTTTTGGGCTTGGGCCCACCTGGCTTGGGGTTGACCTTGACTCTGACTTGGTCAACCGGGGTGCAAATTTTGACTTCAACAAATTGGTTGCACAATCAGATATCTATCATGTTTAATATACCATACCCGATATATGCACGATACGTTATCTTGCTGTTACTGTACCTGTTACTTGGATTATTTACCAATGCCGACAATCCCGACTTATTGTCCTGATGGACGTGACTTGTTGTCTAAATAGACATAACCTATACCTGTTCCTATATTGGCATTAGGTAGATATCATTAATACCCGACTTGAACACGAAACCTTGGGGAAAAGGGGAAATCAATAATGAAACCAAACTTGTCACTCAACAGTTCACTACTTTCCAGAGACTGATCGGTCGATACGGGTTTCGGCCCCGGAATGATGATGCTGACATCATTTGTCTATACATGATATTGTTTTTACTGCCTAGTGGTATGTCTCGGATTCAGCCGTGAGAGTCATGGTTGTGATCCCGGGCTCGCACATGATACTATTGAGTTACATCAAAAATTCCATTAATTAGTTTCAAATACCGTTAGAATAGGTAAGCTAAAATTACAGATTTTAAGATACACGTGAGATACCTATAGCCTGCTGATATATCACTTGTGTGTGTTTGTTTATAATTATACTTTACTTTGCACACAACACCTTATAGTACATTGCTCAGTTTATTATTATGATATTTATGACGCACTAATGTCTGGATTTTGCATGGCCCAGTTCCTTTAATCTTGTCGCAAGAAGATCAAGAATATTTTGGCAAGATAACTGAGCAGTGAGGAGCTTTGCCGATTAGTTTAGAAATATTTATTTTATTTTATTTTCTAGTCATGGTTTTAATGTTGTGTGCCCATAAGGGATGTGGTTAGGATATTATTTACTTATTGGATCTTTATTCATTTCCGCTACTTTCTCGTTATTATTTTATTGTGGCGGTTGGACATGTGTTAGTTAGATTTTTATTTAATGTTCTTGATATTTGATTGACAGTCGTAATGTGACTATGAAAGGATTTTTTCCCTCGCCATAGGTAGCATGGTTAGTTTGTCACGTACCGTATTTAAGTATCTTGGGAAGCGGGGCGTGACAACCATAGAGATTACCTTACCCGGCATAAGTAAAAATTAGTTTTGAAACAAGCCTGTTTCAGTTAACTTTGCAAAAGTATCAAGTCACTAACAATCCTATAAATCAAATTAGGTTGTACAAATCAGATTATGGTATCAATGAGGTTAACAAAAAATGGTCTACATCAAGAAAACATTACCTTTCAAATAGATTTCATGTTCCTTCCGATGCTGGATAGAGAGTGAGAAGCAAGACACAAAACAAACTATCTAGTAGATCTCTTGCTATAAATAAACCAAGCAACCATCCCAGTTTCTCTCCATCCATCTACCCATTTTTCACATCCAAAAGATGGATAGAGCTGAGACACAAGGCACATCACTTGCCGACGCTCGATGGCATACTTTCACCTCAATTTCAATTTTGAAAAGTATTTCATCGAACGTCGAACATCGACGAGTGTTGTACATTGTGTCTCACTCTCTATCCATCTTTTGGATATTAAAAATGAGTGGATAAAGGAAGAGAGACTGGGATAATTATTTGGTTTATTTGTGGCAAGAGATCTATTAACTAGATGTGCATAATAAGCCGGGGGCATTGCAAATGTGGATCAAATCGATAAATTAGGTCAATTTTGCTAATTACACTAAAATACCCTAAACTATTGCTATTTATTCGCTAAACTACCTTTAAATTTTTCCTAACCCACCGAAACTAATAAAATATTGAGAGACCGAAACCGAATCCGAAACCAAGTTCTCGAACCTTGACTGAAACAGGAGATGAAGATTTAGGGTTGGGGTTAAGGTCAGTTTGACATGAGTTCAATATAGAGGAGAATGATGATGAATTAAGATTTGATCTTATTTGATATGAAAGATTATCATCACGCACGCACACATACACACACACACTTACACACACAAATTTTACTTGTTTATGCTAAAATACCCTTAACAATTGTTGCAATTTCACTAAAATACCCGTAACTATTGTTGCTTTTCACAAAACTGCCTAGAAAAATTAGGTAAATTACCCGAACCCGAACCCTAATCCTAACACTTGCCCCTAACCCGACCCTAGCCCTCAACCCTAACCCCCAACCCAAACCCCACTTACCAACAACAACATCAACACCAGCAGCAACAACAACAACAACAACAGAAGCATAGTCAAAATGAGAGAGAGAGAGTGTGAGTGTGTGCGCGCGCGCGCGCGCGTGTGAAAGAGAGAGTGACTTACGAGGGGAAGGGAGGATGTCGACGGCAAATACGATGAAGGAGAGGTTGCCAGTGGTGGCTGATGCGCAAAAGAGAGTGAGTGAGTGAGTGAGAGAACATACAAGAAGGGGTCGTTGGCCGTCGTCGGAGGAGCGATCGTCAGCAGAGGAGCGGTAGGATGCGATCGAAGGGGCGACAGTGAAGGGGACGGCGAGGGGCGATGGCGAGGGGGTGGTCGACGACGAGAGAGGAGGGGGTCGACGACGGGAGAGGAAGGAGGCGGCTGTGATTTGAGGAGGGGGTCGCCGAGAAGGAGGGGGTGGCGTCGAATTGGAGGAGCTGGTCACTGGCGATTGGAGGAGGTCGGTGATCGGAGGAGGATGGGGGCGGAGATCGGAAGAGGAGAATCTAGGGTTTTTTGGATGGGAAATGAGGGGAGAGAGCAGCAATAGAGCCTCTTTCTATTTGTTGGGTTATTCCGTCGGTATAGCCGACGAAATAAACTAATCAAATTATTAAGTTTTCGTGGGTTTGGGGTCTTTTTCGTAGGTTACTAGGTTTATTCCATCGGGTATTAGCCGATAGAATAAATCAGCCGACGGAATAAATGAGCCAACAAAATAAACCTATATTTCTTGTAGTGCAAGTTACAGGTAAATTATTAGAAATTAGAGGCTACTAATTAGAACTTACAGGCAAATGGTTAGAAGTTAAATACAAGTGCATAGAAGGCACATGCAACTAATTAAAAGTTTCATGCAACTACTTATAAATTACAGACAACTTATCAGAAGTTACAGACAAGAGCTTACAATTTATAGACAACTAATTAAAAATTACATGCAAAGGGTTTGAAATTATTTGGATGTAGAAATCCAAGAGGTGAAACCAATTAATTATTGCCAATTTACTATTAATAGCATATATCTGTAAAGATATTTACCTAAAACTGGATGGTTACTTACTTACATTGAAGTTTAAGTTAAAAATAGAATAAAGATAAAACTAAATTACAGTAAACTCCATTTTTGAACACTGCAGAAGTGCCACAGCTTTTCCTGGTATTCATCATTTCTCTCTTTTACCATAGCACAAAATACAATTTCATATATCATTTGTCTACTAACAATTCAGTAATTTATTTCAGTTCTTTATCCTATTTTTGTTTCTTCTCAAACACCGTATTTCTCTCGCTTAATTCAATAGCTATTAAATTTTATTTAAGATAAATGAATCCATTCACACCCCTTCATACTTTATCTAAAGATTAAGCTCTCCCCATGACCCATTTTCATGATTCAAATCCATTTGCAGCAACACAATAAAAACCAACATAACATTATAATTGACAAGAAAATATCATCAAATATTTCTGAACTCTGAACTCAAACAAATGATCCAAAATAAAAAGTTACAGGCAACTGTTTAGAAATTACATGCAACTGCTTAAAACTTATATGTAACTGCTTACAAGTTACATTCGAACCATGTTGTCACATTCGAGATGATCAAGATCAAACCATTCCTATTGGATCCACTCACAAAACACATTAATATCCAAGTTTAGGCCATCTTTAATGAGCAAGAGAGTAAATGAAGATTTAGTTTGTTAGGTAGCAAATATAAGTGGAATAAATGAGAAAAGATAATGGATGATGGCGAAAATGAATGGAATAATTCTTGTTCTATTGGCAACATAGGTCTTTTTAGGCGGTAAGTGGTGAATTTGGAATGAAAATGGCTTTGGGTAGAGCACTTAATGTTCAATCTTTTAAGGAAAAATCAACAAAACACAATTAAGCATATAAATTATAGGCAATTGTTTATAAGTTATCGACAACTCAACTGTTGATTTTTTCAGACAAATTGGCAGTTGTCTTATTTTACTTGAGCACATGGATCACAAGAGGTAGTTTTGGGATATACCAAAATACCCAAAGTTTTGAGTATTTGGGGAAAAAATTGGTGGGCCGGGTTTTTACATGTTGGAAAGGTCTTGGGAGTTTCTCACTCCGATTTTTGAAGGGCCGGGGTTTTTCAATAATTTACCAAAAAAATTCACATATATAAGCTATCTCATGTTATTCTTAGAGAGAGAGAGAGAGAGATGTGAGCTTTTCTTCTTGACATTTTTGTGGTTATTGAATTTGAGGGCTTTCCTTTTTCTTTTTCCCCTGAATTTTCCTTTTGATTTGTTGTGTGAATCCAAGGGACACTCTGAGAGCGAAAGAGAAGAGAATTAAAGGTCAAAATTGCATCTTTATATGATCTTTGATTGCTTCCAAAATCCTCACCTCTAATAAATTTGCCATTTTGATGTGTTTCTTTACTTTTTGGCAGTGATTTTTAAGATGGGTTTTAAATTTTTTCACTGTAATTGATAATTACTGCCTCAGTTTTGATGGGTTCATAAAAAAAGTTGCAATCTTTTTCAGCAAGTGCATGGAGTTGTCACATGGGTTTTTTTCTTTTCTATCCTTTATCCCATTTCAGGCCTTTATCTTGTAAATTTCTCAATGTCTTGATGTGGGTTTTTAGCAAATTGATAAGATTCCGTCTGCAGCTGTTCTCATTTATTTTTTGGTTTCCTTATTCTATAAATTTGTTAGATGCTCTCTGTCTCTGATTTCACTGCTTCCATTCTCCTAACTCTAAAGATGCTGTCTTTGTGCTTTGCAGGAAATTTTTGAGGCCATCTCTTTCTCTCTCTTAAAATCTCAACACCAGATCTCAAAGATAACAACACTGAAGGGAAAAGCATTAAGTATAAGCAAGTGGGTGTTAAAATCTATTTTGATTCCAGAGTCTGTGGGCTTTTGTTGAGAGCTGAGGAAACTAAGGACCCATTCCATTTGAGCACATCTTTAGCTCTCTTGTCCCTTCTAAATTTTAGAGACACCAGTTTCTTCTTCTGCTACTTGAAAAAGTTGTTCCCTTTTCATCTCTCTCCCCTTCATAGCTTGTTCATTTTGGTGATTGGGGTTCTGAAATTTGTTCCAAGAATGAAGTATATGAAGCTTGGATCAAAGCCTGACTCTTTTCAGACTGATGGCAATAACATCAGGTGAATTTTTATTTTTCATGATTAGTTTCTTAACTTAGGAGTTTTCATGAACAGTATGAATATTTGAAGAGTGTATGCTAAGTGTTAATCCTCAAATTTAGCTGTATATGGGATTTTATCATCATTTTTATTATTTCTATTTGATTGCATTGAATTTGTGCTTCTCATCATAATAACAGGGATGCAATAATTTAGTGATTGTTAGGTGTCATTTGGTCCCAGCCTTCCTTGTACAATGTTGGAATTAATTTTAAGGCCAAAAAATTGAGCAAGATCTGCTTTTCAGTCATTTTTCATACAATTATCAAGCTAATAGTGGGTCCTTTGCTGGGCTTTCCACATGTGACTTGTGCCAACATATAAATAATTTTACCTTTCCATTTCTTTAGGAAAAAATATTTTTATTTCTAGTAATTTTATTGTTCTTGTTCTATGTTTGGCTAATTGGTGATTAGAGTTGTAATGAGTGAGCCATGTCGTTTATCTTTAAATTGCACTATGGTTTCCACTTTATGTGAAGTTTATTGTCTATTAGTTGGGAGAACATGTGTAACATGGCTATGCTTTTGATTTTTGATCTTTCATTTTTTTATAAAAAAATTCTTTTCTTCTTTACAACCTATGAGAATATTTTTTGAGAATAGAGCGTGACTTGCCTATTATGATATCATTGTTTGCACAATGTAAAAAGAAAAATAAACATTGAAATTGAATTCTTCTTCTGATAGGAAATTTTCTTATGAAAGTTTATGCAATGACACTAAAATATTCTAATTAATTCTCACTAGAATTTGTGCACATGCGTTGCACGTGTTAATTAAACAATTAATTATTTTTTGGGAGAAGAGAGAAATGTGAAGGGTTATATATATATATATATATATATAGAGAGAGAGAGAGAGAGAGAGAGAGATGTGGAGGGTTCTAAATATCTAATATATATTTTTGGGGAGAGATGACATGGAGAGCTCTAGATAAACAATTAATTATTTTTGGGGAGGAGAGAGAGAGAGGGAAGAGAGAGAGAGAGGGAAGATGATGTGGAGACCTTGAGAGGGGAGGATTTTTCTCATTTTTTCCTTTTTTTTAAGAAAAAAGGAGAACGGTGCACCTCTAACCGAAGTATATTTGCATTATATATAGAAGATGTATTTGCATTATATATAGTAGATGAAATGAGAAGGATATCCAAATTTTAAGCTCATAAAATTGCATCTAATTGATAGTTTTGACCGATCCCGACCGAAACAAATTAGTTATGTTTCAAATTGCACATGTTTAGTAAGTACATCCTCTTCGTTGATAGAAAAGCTTTTTCCTCTCAAACTCTATAGATGCTAATACATTTAAAATATTGGATGTTATCACATAGTAGTAAATCCATTGTCACAATGGAGTTCTCTTTTCTGCATGCCGTCGCTATTTATTAAAATTTGATATATCTGCTGAGTTATTTTGAATTATATCGGGGATCGATATATCAATTTCAGTGTGTGAACAATTTACCTCTGCAGGTTTGTAGCAACTGAATTGGCGACCGACATCACCGTTAATGTTGGAGACGTGAAGTTTTATCTCCACAAGGTAGTGACGCTGCGTAGTTTTATCGTGCATAGTTCTTTCGTGAACCTCTAATAAAAAAAACCACTTGATAAATTCTGTAGTTTCCTCTTCTGTCCAAGAGCGCTCGCTTGCAAAAACTTGTAGCAGCCATCAACGAAGAAACCACCGACGAAATCGACATCCCCGGTATCCCAGGCGGCCCAGCAACCTTCGAAATATGCGCCAAGTTCTGCTATGGCATGATCGTCACCCTCAATGCCTACAACGTGGTCCCCGCTCGCTGCGCAGCGGAATATCTTGAGATGCATGAGTCTATCGAGAAAGGAAATCTTATCTACAAAATCGAAGTTTTCCTCAACTCTAGTATTTTCCGAAGTTGGAAAGATTCTATAATCGTGCTTCAGACCACAAAATCTCTCATAACTTGGTGTGAAGACCTTAAAATAATTAGTCATTGTATTGACTCGATTGCTTTGAAGGCATCGATTGATCCGAATGAGGTCGAATGGTCTTATACTTACAATAGAAAGAAGCTTGCTTTGGAAAATGGTATCGATTCACAATGGAACGGGGTGAAGAAACTAGTGTCGGTGCCTAAAGATTGGTGGGTCGAGGATTTGTGTGAATTAGATATGGATTCGTACAAGCGAGTCATCATGGGTATTAAAACTAAAGGGAGATCAAGTCCGAAAGTTATCGGTGAGGCTTTGAAGGCTTACACTTATAGAAGAATCCCGGGTTTTAGCAAAGGCGTTATAAACCAAGGAGATGTTGTGAGAAATCGGGCGCTTTTGGAGAATATAATTAGGTTGCTGCCAACGGAAAAAGGTTGTGTATCATGTAGTTTCTTGCTTGAGCTATTGAAAGCTGCGAGATTGGTCGAATCTGGTGAAAATTATAAAAAAGATTTGATCAAGAGAATAGGAAGGCAGTTGAACGAAGCATCCGTTTCCGATCTTTTGATTTCTAGCCCGGAAGGGGACGATACAATTTATGATGTCGATATAGTTGTTAGTATAGTCGAGGAGTTTGTGATGCAAGATCAAGGAGATGGTCAAAAAAGCATAGAGAATTCCGAAGAGCTCGAGGAAGTTCGGAGTTCAGTTTTTGTATCGGCGAGTGCAAAGATGGCAGTAGCTAATTTGGTTGATGCGTACCTCGCCAAAGTTTCGAAAGACCTCAATTTGTCACTTTCAAAGTTTATTGAACTTGCTGAGATGGTATCGGGTTCTTCGAGGCCTGTGCATGATGGCTTCTATTGGGCTATCGACACATATCTTAAGGTAAATTCTTGGCTTCCTTTTCTCTTTTCATTCCATTGATTCATTAACACCGACGCACGCCAACACACACCCACATTAGCATCCACACCAACAAAGAATACTAACACGAGCTACTCAATCAGGAGCATCCAGATATAACAAAAACCGAGAAAAAGCAGATATGCAACCTAATGGACTGCAAGAAGCTAACCCCTGATGCCTCAATGCATGCCGTCCAAAACGAGCGCCTCCCTCTCCGCCTCGTTGTCCAAATCCTCTACTTCGAGCAGCTCCGAGCCTCAGCTGCGGCTTCCACCGCCACGTGCGCAGCGGCCGACCCCGACCCCCCAGGTTCCGGGAGCTCCAGGTCAGCAGCCACGACAAACACCGAGGACGACTGGGACATGAATAGCGGCGACATCAACTCCCTCAAGTCTATGAATTTGGTCGGTAGAGTTAACGAGCGAAGCAGTGTTAGTATCGACAATGGTAACAAAGTGGGAAACAGTAATAACGGGAAAGTGAAGGGCTTGCTGCCGAAGAAATTGTTGAGTAAGTTGTTTTCAAACAAGGGGCATAGTGGCGAGAATAGCAGCTCGGACACATCGGAGAGTCCAGGGGGGTCAACGATCAATGTCGAGGAGTCGAAGTCTACCCCTTCGAGACACACTAGGCATTCCCTCTCGTAAATTTTAATTTGGAAATGTAGTAATGTTTTGTTTTTTTCCTGTTCTTTTCTTTCTTTTGCATGATTGAATGAGAGAATTCAAGATAGGGAAGGGGAAATACATGGTTAGGGTTTGGTTAGAAAAAGGGGTCAACTTTTGATGTGGATTGGGTGTTTGTTTTGTAACAGAATTTCTCTCTTTCTTTAAGGAAGTTTTTCTCTCGGGCAAAAATTTAGCTGTTTTGTATTCCTCGTCACTGACATCATAGCAGGGTACAATGAGCTTGGTTGCTGTTAGTTGGTAGGCCTGACCGATGAGACGAGTTAACCGTGATTCGTCTCGTAACGACACGGATTTTATATGCCTTGTTGTTGATGTGGACGAGTCAACGAGTTTGACTCGCCTCGTCTAGACGAGACGGGTAGGTTCACAAAATCCTCGATGCTTCCTTGCTTGAGTTCGTCTCGTCTAACTTGTCTTTCGTCTTGCCTCGTCAACTCGCGACTTGGCACGTCTTGACTCGCCGGCTCGCCTCAACTTGTCGCCGGCTCGCCTCGAAACCTACATCCAACGGTCGGCGACAGTTGGATACTTCATTTCTTTTTTGATTCCATGAGACGGTTCATGACCATTCTTGAACCGACTCGATCCTTTTTTTGAGACGGCTCAGTCCATTTAAGCCGGCTCATGATATGCCTGAAAAGCTATATTCTTCTCTGTTTTTTTTAGACGGCTCACGGTCCTTTTGAGACGGCTCAAAATATGCTGTGTGGCAAATGAAACAAGCCGCCTCGCCTCGCCTCGAAACCTCCATCCAATGGTCGATATTCGCCTCACCTCATCTCGAAAACCCCATCCTACGGTCGCCTACGCTAGATTCTAGGTGATTTGACTTACCTTGCTTCGCCTCGTAACTGCTACAATTTTTTTAAAAATTCCAAAACCTTATAAATACAATCCCACCCCCATTTCTTCTCATTTCAAAACTCTCTCCCAAATTAAAAAATACCATCGCTCAACTCTCAAATCTAACTTCCAAGTGAAGAATTGAAGCTTCGACTCGGAGTTTTCAATGCTTTAACCGACTCAATCTACTCTACTGCTATTCTGGAATTCCGCTCTCTTTCTTATTTCTTAATTTTATTTTATTAGCTCTCTTTTTTGCAGTTAAATTGGTATTGTGGGTGTTGTAATATTTAGTATTTATTTTTTTTTAATTAGTTAAAAAATTATGTTGAGGGTTCATCCGATACATATCAGACCCAATTTCCTAATCCCGAATTAGAAACACAAATAGAAAGATCCATACCTACATCGAGAGAACTTAAAAAACTTACGCTCAGTAGTAATATTTGGGACCACTATACAATTGAAAAGCGAGAGGTGTTAGATACGCGATATGCAAATATTGTGCCACTGAATATAAACATAAGGAAAGTACCGGCATCAGTACTTTACATAAACATTTTTAAAAAACTTAGATAGCACGGCCGGTTTCTCCTCCATACAATCACAAATTAATTAATCCGGTAAAGGTATTTTTCATTATAATCATGATTTAAATGTTGATAAAATGACAAAATTTGTTATAACGGATGAACATGTTTTCTGGATTCGAAGAAAGCCAAGCTTTTCAACGGTACGTTCAAATGGCATTACAACCGGGATACAAAAGGATTTTGAGAAGTACGCTTAAAAGTCGCTGTTTTAGCTTCTAGAACGAAAGTAAACAGATATTGATTGCTGCTCTTAATTTTTTAGATACTAGTATTTCATTAACTTCCAATATTTGGACTGATAAAAGAGAACTTCTTTGGATTTGTGTTACTGTACATTAGATAGATTCTGCCTAGTATTTGTAAAAAAAATTTATTGCTTTTAGACAATATCAATTCCTGCATAGTGGTTTTAATATAATTTCTGAAATTAGATCTATTTTAGAAGAATATCATTGAGTAAATAATTTTTTTTATTTCTTTCGATAATACTAACAACAATAATTCTGCTGTTACTAAACTTATTAGGCTGTGCAAACCAATTTGCAGTGGTTGTTTTTTCACATTCATTGTGCATGTTATGTATTTAATTTTGTTGTATATGATGCATATCAAGTATATTCTTCAAATATTCAAACAATTAAAAATACATTTAAGTTTATTAAAAGTTCTGGAAAAAAATCTGAATATAAAGGTAAATGTCAGGCTGCAAGATTAAAACCGTCTCTTAGAAAAGATATTTCCACTAGGTGGAATAGTAAATATGACATGCTTTGTACTGCATCAAACACTAATGGAATTATTAGCAACATGTAGAATGAGCAAATGCCTGTAGAAAACCACTTAACAGATAATCATTGGGCAGTTGCAGAACATTTTAAAGATTTTCTTATGACTTTTAAAATAGCGACCAAACATTTTTCTGCTATTTATTACCCCACTTCTCATATTAATTGTATAATATAGCTCAATATTTTGCTACTCATTGTAATAATGAGATATTTCAGCCCGTTATACTTGCTATGCTGGCTAAGATTTCTAAATATTTCGTTGAAATTCCAATTGTTTACTTATTGTGTTCGGTAATGAACCCTAGAATTAAATTAGAAGGTTTGGAGGCTCTTTTAAACGGGTTCCATGAATACATGGGGCATAGTATAGATATTGATGCTTATGTTAATACTGTTAAAAATACTTTAAATGAAGTGTTTGAATTGTATATTGCACGATCTTCTGCTGGTAGAAGTACTAGACACCGGCTACAACCAGTTCACATATTTCGACTCCAGCCTTTGCACTTATTCAACAGTCGAAAAGGACACAAGACCCAGTGGCCTCATCATCGTCATCTTTAAGTGAATATATATTTACAAACTGAGTTAGACGTAGATTATACTATAGATGAGATTGATGTTTTAGCCTGGTGGAAAAGCCACAAGCATTTGTATTCGGTGCTTTCTACTATGGCATGTGATTTACTAACTATTTGAGTGTCCACAGTAGCGTCGAAAAGTGATTTTAGTACAGGTGGCGGGATATTAAGCGAGAAGAGATGTAGTTTGGCGTACAAAACCATAGAGTGCATGATTTGTTTACAAGATTGGGAAGCATCGACCGTCAGGAAACAAAATTCAATCGGTTTGAACTCGGATTATCTACCTGAGGAGGATACAGGATAGGACAAGACCAACACCGAAAGAGGAACAGCAACCGACGACGAGAAGTAGTGAGTAGGAACTGTAATAGTAGAAAAATAACTACGTAGACATGATTCCCTAGCTCAATATTTGGGAGGAATACATAGGCTGCCCGAGTGGGTTTGGTCTTTAATGCAAAAAAAACAAATTGTATTATTTAATTGTAATTTGATTTATTTTTTATAATGATTCTGTTAAATTTTCGTTCAAGATAATCTCTTTTAATAAATGGGGAAGAATTTCATAAAATAGTAAAGAGTGTTGGGGTTAAAATTCACATCCCATGGCCAAAATTAAAAATCAAAAAATAAAAATAAATAAAAAAGTCAAAAGGTTAAGATCAACACCTAATTAAGCGGGCCCGAGCCCAAGTCAAGTTGGCCTGAGCCCAAACAAGCAGGACCAAGGCCAAACTAAGTAAGCCTGAGCCCAAGTCAAACCCAATCCATCTTTAAAAACCCCATTATGGCAAGATCCAAGGCTTGGAAAAGAGAAAAGTGACCCCTTTTCATTATTCAAGATCCAAACTCAAAAATTTAAAGATTCAAGAGCATATTTTTGGATAAAATAGGAGAAGGCTGGGAAAACTCCATCAAAGGAAACACCTCAGGGATTTTCCCTTGGCGAAATCCCAAGGATCTCAAGCTTCACATCCAGGAGCTCAAGCTCCATAATAGCGCACGCATCAAACCTATGTATGCACAAGCACCAATCCACTTTTTGCGACAATACCAACCAAAAACACGTGCATAGCATGTGGCGCGGCGTCAATCCTACGTGTGCTTGCGCCACACCAGGAGCGCATGCTCCATCAAACCACGTGCAAAGCACGTGGCGTAGCACCACTCTTGTGTGTGCATGCACCCACACTAGGAGAGCATGCTCCACTGTACCACGTGCAAGGCACGTGGCGCAGCGACACTCTTGTGTTTGCTTGCACCCGCAATAGGAGCACATGCTTCGTTGTACCACGTGCAAAGCATGTGGCGCAGTGCCAATTGCATGTGCATTAGCACCCACTCTAGAAGTGCTAGCTCCACAAAAACACATGCAAAGCACATGGCGCAGCGCCAATCGTATGTGCGCTTTGTCCAAAACATCAGGAGTGCCAATCTGCGGGGCCCCCGATATGCCCAAAGCACCCTCTAATTGTTTTCAAAACATAACTGAGTTCGCATGACCTTTTCGACCATTTAATCAGAGGTTACCCCGCCTTAAAACGAGGGGTAATTAACGGCGGTTTTGTCCGCGGCTGCTGGAGATTAAAATCTCCACAATCAATAAACCCCTGTTTATCTTAAATAGGGAAAATCTGTATAACGCCTGACAAGCGAGCGCAATTTTATCACAATAGGGTGACAAAAAAATACTCTATAAAGAGATCATATCAAAGTGCTGAGGCTCGATATCGGTGATTCTCCAGATGCTGACACATTGCAGATGACGTATCCCAGAACCTACAAGAAAGGATCAAGAACTTCAGTTGGGATCACACCTCGGGCCTCCGGCCCGAGGAGTCTCCCGACCTTCGGTGGCCTCCCAGACCATCCCCCGGCTCACCTCCGAGCTATCACAGAACCAAGATGCTCGTCCTCTTGCTCGTGCCCGAGCCTCCCGCCGAGCTCATCTTCCTCGGTCTCACCGACCGACCCGCAGCGCTGATCACAGGCGCCTCCGCCGCGGCTCCGCGAATTTCTCTACGCGTGAGATATCCGCCGCCCATGATCTCGCGTTCCACGCCATCACGATCCCCCATTAATGAGCCTGTCTCGTCATTAATGCGGAATCCCACCTATCACGCGGGAGTGACGACAGGGGTGTAACGGCCGGCGTGAATCTCGCGCCCGCTTGCCCATTGCCGCCGCTATATAAACCCCTCTCTCAGAAGATTGAGGTAAGCCATTTTTACTCTAATAGGCTGTTACTCTGCCAAAATACCCCGTCTAACTTGATCGTCGGAGGGTCCTCGGTGGCATAACCACCCCGGGACTTCTTTGCAGGTAGCTCGGCCACAACCACTCAAAACCGATTGAGATCCATACGCTCCAGGAGGCAACCCTCCAACTCAATCTCAATCGTCCATCAGCGCTCGCAACAGATCAACGGAAGATAACATCTGAAGGAGATCTAGAGATCCATCAGTTGGCACCGTCTGTGGGAAACTAGTTCCACTCAACCAAAAGTTCATCTTCTGATCTCGACTACATGGCAAGCGGTCACCGCGATGATCCAAGCACCAGCCGTCGCCCTTCCCACAATGGAGACGAGGGAGAATCCTCTCCTCTACCAAACGCCATTCACGCCCTATCAGCTCGGATAGATCGATTCACGTCCGTCATGGATGCGCTCATCCGTGTCCAAGCGGCCGGGCAAGCTCCCCAGGTCGCCGCTCCCCCTCCGCGGGATCGGGACCCCTACAAAAGGAGAGACGACTCTGCCCGCGTTGGCACGACTGATCACCGCTTCGCTGTCTCCGGCGGTCGCAGATCCTCCGGGCCGCATATTCAATGACCCAGTGGGCGCCATACAGTTTAACTCCGAGGTCTTATGCCAGAGCGCCTCGCCCCGAGCCCCATCGCGCCCCTATCCCTCCCGAGGAGGTATCGATCAGCTCGCCTGTACCCAGGCATGACCGGCACCCCCTCCCTCGAAAGGGTCACGCGCACAGGACTCGCCACGGCAGCTCGAAAACGACCTCGCCAGGAGACCTGAAGAATGTCATCGAACGGAATTGGGGCCGTGGCCAGGCAGAAGTCTCCGGCAGCAGAGGCTAAAAATCAGAGTATGCCGACTCATCGGGATACCACGGTCGACTCGACACCCTTGAAAAGAAGATCGAAGGTATGCATCGGGAAGGTCGTCATTCGAGGGACAGGGCTAAACACGCCGCCGACTCGCTCACAAAGCCCTTCACCGAAGAGCTACTCGCCGTCCATGTCTCCTCCTGGAACAAGCCCCCGAAGGTTTCACTATTCGACGGGAAGTCCGACCCGAAGGACCATTTGGACGCGTTCAAAGCCGGGATGAGTTTCCAGGACTGTTCCGATGCCGCTCAATGCCGTGCTTTCCCCGCCACTCTCATCCGCTCCGGACGAGATTGGTTCCGAGGACTCGCGCTATGCTCAATCTCAACCTTCAATTCCCCGGCCACTCAATTCCCCGGCCACTTCGCCGAGAACAGACGGCAGAAACGGACCGTCGACCATCTCTTCACTATAAAGAGCGGGGACAAAGAAACCTTCAATGGGTACGTCACCTGCTTCTACAACGCCTTCCTCAAAGTCCCAGAACACCGGGATGAGACGGTCATTATGACGCTTAGGTCGGGTCTTAGGCACAAGGAATGGTTATGATCCTTTGCATTATCGCAACCTAAGACCATGGTCGAGATAAAGGCCTGGACCGAACGTGAGATCCAGCTTGAATCCGAGGTGAACGCCAATCTTCCCCGGACAGAACAAGCTGATCACAAGAAAAGGGGCCGGGAAGAGAAAAAGTGGCTTAAGCGGCCAAAGCCCTGCTCCTCGAAGTTTCAGGAGTACACCCCGCTCAACGTCTCCCAGACGATACTGCTAGAGGAGGCTAAGGGCGAGAGGTTCTTCAAACTCCCCCCAGTCTCGAACAGGGTGGCAAAGTGCACCCGGGGCCCCTACTGCGACTTCCATAGGTCGCAGGGCCACTCCACGGAGAACTGCAAGCAGCTCCGAGACTATATCGAGGAGCTAATCTGCTCGGGGCACCTAGAAACGTACTTGTGGGACAAGCGCCATACTGACCATGAGCAAGACAACGTCCCCCTCCCGGTGAATTAACAATCGGCCAAATCATGGTCATGTCAGCGGGGGGTACGGCGAATACCTACGAGGCCCAGCACCCCTCACCGATCGAGGGGACTGACAGCCACCCGAGGAAGAGGGACAGGGCAGCCAAGCCGATCGTTTTTAACGACGAGAACCTCCACGGTATATCCCTTCCCCACATCGACCCACTGGTGAGCACAGCTCGGGTCCACCGCTACGAGGTGCAGAGGATACCGGTCGACTTTGGAAGCCCGGCAGACATTCTATTTTATGACTGCTTTCTGCGTATGGGACTCACCCCGTCGGACATAAGGCCGACAACCCACGTCCTGTCAGGATTCACCAACCACTCCATCCCGGCGGAAGGGGTAATCACTCTCTAATTTAACATCGGGGAGGCCGGCCATACGCGCACCGTGCCTGTGGAATTCATCGTAGTGAGAATTCCGTCGGCCTACAACATCCTCCTCGGCCGCCCTACATTGAACTCCCTCAGGGCCCGGATATCGACCTTCCACCTGGCGATGAAATTCCCGCTCGACCAAGGCGGGATAGGTCAGGCCTACGGAGACCAACAGACTGCAAAGGTTTGCTTTACCGCAACATCTTTGTCTGAGCGGCCAAACAACGATGTTGAGGGCGAGAGTGATATCAGGGGTTCTCTAGACACTCGAGATGAGCAAAAAGAGGTCCGAGGGACCCCGGTGGAGCCACTAACAGAAGTCCCCCTCGTAGAAAGGGACGACGAACGAACCGTCCAGATCAGATCGCTTCTGATGGAGACTCAGCGAGACGACCTGGTTCATTTCCTCATAAACAACTCTGACGTGTTCGCCTGGGCACCTGCTGACATGCCTGGGATCGACCCCAAAATCATATCTCACAAGCTCGGGACAGATCTTACGGCCCGACCCGTCAGGCAGAAAAAGTGAAGCTTCGCCCTGATCAAACAGAAGGCAATCGAGGACAAGGTAGACAGGCTCCTCGCCGCCAACTTCATTCGGATTGTGCCATACTCCGAATGGTTGGCAAACGTGGTCATGGTCAAAAAGTCAAGCGGAAAGTGGCGCATGTGCATCGACTTCACCGACCTCAACAAGGTCTGCCCGAAAGACAACTATCCCCTCCATGATCAGCTCTGTTTCCCCAATTAGAGCAAAGCTCTGTTCAAAATTCAGAATTTGAATTGAAGCTGCGCCTTTATAAAAGCGCTGCGCTCCAACTAGCGCACCCCGTGCAAAGCGCATAGGCGCTAGCGCTAGATGTGCTGCGCTCCAAGTAGCGCACCACATGCAAAGCACATGTGCGCTAGCACTAAGAGCGCTGCGCTCCAAGTAGCGCACCATGGGCAGAGCGCATAAGCGCTAGCACTGGAACTAAATGTTCCTCACCGTTGGATCAAATATCCAACGGATATGATTAAATCATCAATTAACAAGAATGGGATTTTGTTGAATCTTTCCAAATAGAAAAAATTGTGCCCTGAATTTGGAACACCGTTGGATCAATGATCCAATGGTGATTGAAAATCACTAAAATACAGAACAAATTCTGTAAAGGGGAAAGATTTCTCAATCTTATTAAAACAAGAAGATTATCTTCTGCAAACCAGAAGCCCTTGGATCAAAGATATGACGGTGGGAAAATTCGCAAATCAATTAGAGAATAAATCTCTTTAACTGATTCAACAAATCAGCCTCTCCTATATAAAGGACCCGAGACTTCAAGTCTTGTACAGAGGAACCCCCCCCTCCCCCCCAAAACTTTAAGAAAATCTCAGAAAGAAGAAGAAGCTCTCAACAAAAGAAGACAATTCTTTTCAAGGTAAAAAAAAAGAATAGAAAGATGAAATCATGTTAATATAAAAAAGTACTTACTTCACAGATCATAGATCTATAAGACAAATTGTCTTTCACAAAAGAGATTATGAACATCTCATTATAAAGGGGAGGATAATTATTCAATTCTCTTAGAATCCCAGATCCATAAAGGCAAAGTCTCTCAGCAAAAGAGATTGAAATATCTCCTATAAACTAAGAACTTTGTTCTTAGAATCTTGAGACAAAGTCTCTTATCAAAAGGAAGGTAATCTTCAGAGCGCAAAGTTATTCTAAGAAGAGCCTTAGCGCACCTGATTTAAAAGTGCCTTAGTGCTCTTCATCTAACGCAAAGCGCTGCAGTGCAATAGCACTTCAAACACAGCGCACTGCGCTCATTGGCTAGCGCTCAGCGTTAAGCGCGCCACGTGCTCCTCACGTGTGCGCTGTATTACTAAAAGCGTTTTGCGCTCATTATATGGTACCAGCGCCAGACGCCTCAACGCTTCAACTATAGCGCATCAGCGCTCTACATCTAGCGCAAAGCGCTAAGCGCATCTGCGCTCTTGATTTAGCGCTAAGCACAATAGCGCTTCACATCTGGCGCAAAGCGCCAAGCACACTAGCGCTTTAACCATAGTGTCTTGTGCACATTGACTGGCGCTAGTGCTAAGTGCACTACATGCTCTTATATGCGCTTGGGTAGAACATAAATTGTTCTTTGAATAAACCCCGGAGCTATGATGAATGCTCAGCATTCAGTAAAAGACAAACATTGTCAGAAGCTAAATCAATGCTCAGCATTGTTAAAAGGGCCGAGCTCAAACAAATGCTTAACAGCCCAAAATAAATGTTAAAACATTTTAACATGATTGGACTTAGCCCAAGATTGGCCATAAATCCTCAAATTCAGCTTAATTGAGCCCACATGCTCATAAATCACAGATCTTGGTTCCAAATTGGACTACAGATCTACCAACCAAAATTGGTTCAAGGGTACATCTCTGAACTTCTTTGATATTTGTCGTTGTAATCCTTCAAAGTCTTCAGAGAGGTGACGGGTCCCGACAACCAGACATTCTATGGACTGTGGGGTCCTTAAACTCATGGACTATGATGTCCTTAACCTTGACTGTGAGGTCTTTAAACTCACGGACTATGATGTCCTTAACCTTGACTGTGAGGTCTTTAAACTCACGGACTATGATGTCCTTAACCTTGACTGTGAGGTCTTTAAACTCACGGACTATGATGTCTTTAACTGTGGACCAAGATGTCCTTAAACTAATATTGGACCGTAATGTCCTTAAACTAATCGACCGCAATATCCCTAAACTAAACAATAGAGCCCAAATACTCTCTTGTCGGATCTAAATGATCCTGTTAAGTTGATCTTAGTCTGAAATTAGACTAACGTATCCTTAACTAACGTTTAAGTTGATCCTAATCTCAAATGAGACTAACGTATCCTTAAACCCAACCCCCAAACCCAAATTTAAAAAGATACGGATTTGGACTAATCCACGCCCTACGGGCGACAACATAAATTAGTCTCCGTATACAATCCACGGGCAACCAAAAAACAAAACAAACATACACGACACGAAGTGACCATCTGGAGAAGGAGAAAGTGGTTACCGCGATGCGGTAGCGTAATTAACTGCAGGGTCTTGCGCCTGCAGAGAAGAGTGTCCCCACAATTAAAAACCCATCAACGAGGGGGAATCCGACGAAGTCTGCTACATCGGCCGCATCCGTTTAAACCTTCGATACATGGTGTCATAAATCAACTTGGCATCTTCGGAGAGGTGGACGGATAGCACCAATTAGCATCTGCCCTCGAATTTCAGGCCTGACGTCCCAACGTCCCGGTCGCGTGTTTCGGCGGGGAACAGATTCCGGCACGCCCGGTGTGACCTCTTCCTCTTTCCACTCCACACTTCGTGTGTCGTGTTCACGAACGAATCGCGGTTTGATATGGTTGCCCTTAGGTTCGAGGTACTAAGATTTGGTGTCTTGCTCTGTGCAGAAAATGAAAGATCAATGGCTTCTACCTGCACAAAATGCTCCAGCTGCAACTGCAACTCCCGTTCTGCCTCCTCTGGAGGTGTAACTTACGGGCCCAGGCGGCCTTCCTGTTCACAATGCCGGTGGACTAAGTAACTCAGGCCACCACTAGGCTGTTCTTTGGGACTATGATCCCATCCATGAGCTTCAATGCCCTGATGCTGACGCAAGAAACCCCAAAGAAGTCGGTCTTTGATCGACTTACCACTGCCGCGGCCCCTCTCAACAGGTCGCCCAAGTCTAACGCCTCAGTTTTCAACAGACTGGGCCAGAACGCCAATAAGCCCGCAATACCTGAAGCAGCCATCCCAAAGCGGATAGCCATCCCGGCTCAAGCGGACGAAATCATTGGAAAGGCTTCTCCTGACAAGAAGTCGGTCTTCACAAGGCTGGCCACTCCAGCTCCCGCTCCAGGCAAAGTCACCTCTGCCCAGAGGTCTGTATTCGATAGGTTGGACATTACTTCTCGGCGAACGTCAGTCTTCAAAAGGCTGGCACCGGCGACAACCCTCCGTCAAGACAGAGGGCATGACGGAGCCATCTCCATAGCTGAACCAACTCCATCCGCACGACATGCTCGCCGTTGTCACTGGCGCCAAGTAAGGAAGGCTGGGGGCACCTCCCCTTCTGGACTAACTCTGCCAGCTCTCATGGTGGAAATCAATACTGTTGTTCCAACTGAGAACAGCTTTGAATCGCTTAGGAGGGTTCGCAAGAACTCTCCGACTGCCGTGCTGAAGAGATATCCTCCACCTATGGAGATTACTACAGAAAAGAAGCCGGAGCAGCCCCCTCAGCAGCTGTCCTCCAAAATTTATAAAGTCTGGCGATAGGTCCAAGAGTCGGTGATTAACCAGGACTACTCTCGCCGGCCAAAGAAGCTTAAAGCTCAGCAAGAAAAGAGCCATCTCGTGGCACCACAGAAGACGTCATCCGTCTGGGTGCCCGCTGCAACGGCCCCCTCGACTTCAACCGCTCACAAGAGAAGGAGGCCAGAGAAAGCCTCCGTGAATGCGGCAAACCTCAAGGACGTTGAATCTAAACGCCCCAAGTCCGGGGGCATGCTAATACATACCGTTTATATGGCTTCCGGAAAAGAAGAAAGCCGTGCTTCTACGGGTCATCGACCGCTTACCCGATCGATAACGAATGCTCAGGAACAACAGCAGCAGAAACTTCAGAAGATGCTGACTGCAATGGCCGCACTCACTGGGCCAAAAGAAAATCCAGAGACCTCGGAGCAACATCGGAAACAAGAAATGGATACCGAGTTCCTCCGAAGAATGCTCGAGAGGAAAGAAAAAGAGGCTGCGGAGCAGGCAGCTAATATAAAACGAATGGATCTTTTGTTCCAAGACATGGCTGGGATGATGTTACAGCCGGAACTTCCAGCTGAAGACCCCCCGATCATCATTGAGGACGACAGAGGGGAGACATCGAACCCTCCTCAGGCTCTTTCAACAGCCAAAGAGGAGACCATCTCCAAAGCTGCCATGGATGATTACATCGCTCAGCAAATACGAGCTCACCAGGCGAATGAAGCGGCCGGCTAAATTGTTAAAACTGGGTGACCATATCAAGGCTGGTATGACCAAATAAGGTACCTGCCGGGATATACGATCCCTAAATTCCATGTATATAAAGAGACGGGAAATCCGCATCAGCACGTCGCTCAATTCAGAGCCTTATGCGGCAACACCGGAGGTGATGATAAACTTCTGCTCCGTCAGTTTGTTGGTAGCTAGTCGGAGACGGCATTCGAGTGGTATTCTGAACTTCTAAACGACTCTATCAAGACTTTTGCAGAGATGGAGCTATTATTCACCCAGCGTTTCGCGAGTGCTAGTGAACGCACCCCAATAACGGCATTGATCAATGCCAGGGTGAAGCCAGATGAAACGTGGGTGCAATACGCAATACGATGGCGAAATTTATGGTCAAAATGTGAGCAGCGCATCGAGGAAGCGCCGGCAGTGGGCATGTTCGTGGGCACTCTGTACCCTCAGGCAACTATTTCCCAATTCATGATGTTCTTCAAGCCGACCATGTTCCAGGCCTTGATCGACAAACTGGCCCAGATGGACTAGATGGGTCATAGACCGTCTCCTCCAAAGCCAAAACCGCGAAACGAAAAGGGTAAAGGGAAGGCGACATTCGTTGCGAATACTCAACAGCAGCCCAGTGGCCCAAAACTAACTGATCGCCTAGACGAGAGGCGGCAATTCTATAATGAGAAAATGAAGCGCCCTTATTCATTTCCCCGAGACAAGACGAAAAGATTGTTCGAGCTAGCGGTGCACAACAGGCTCATCAATCTGCCGAATCCAAAACGACCGTTGCAACCCGGCGAGGCTAATAGTCCCAATTATTTCCCCTACCATCAAACGGTAAGCCATCCAATTGAAGATTGCTTCGTCTTCAAGGGCTGGATTGAAGACCAGTATCAACAGGGAAAATTTGCCCTGTCCGAGAACTGGAAAGTGAACCCACCACAGCCACACGCTCCCAAGAAGACGGATACACCGGGGGTATCATGCTCCTTCATAGAAGAAGCTCTATGGGATGTCGTTCTTTCAGCCAAGACTAAAAGAATGCTAAAGGATCTCCAAACATGCCCGGCAATCAGGTGGAAGAATCCACTAGAACCCGAGATCATCGAGGGAATGCTAAAGCCGCGCCCAACTCCAAAAATTGGTAGTGATAGTCAAAGCGCTCACACCCAGCCGTCAAAGTCTTCGAAAAAGAAGAAGAAGACCAAAAAGCCCGTGAAGCACGGTGACAAGCGCACGGACCTGCAAAAACAGATTGACGCGTTGGAAGAATATAACCAGAAGGCGCGGACCCCAGTCACACTCCAAGAATTTCTCAGCCATGTCCTTGAGGACGAAGATGATGACAATGGAGAAGACTCGTCGGATGAATCTGAAGGTTATATAGCAAGCTGCCATGTGATCTCTCACTCGTCGATAAACAATGAAGAAGCTCCTTACACAGAGAAACTGGGGGCAGATCCTGAGCTGGAACTTCTAGGGCCATCAGACGAAATGATTGATGCAATTCTGGACGAAGCTCTTCTTAAAAGTAAAGCTGCTTGAGAGCGTGAGATGGCCATATTTGAAAAAGCCAAACACCGGCGAGTGGACGAAAGGATTGAAACACTCCCGCCAAATCGAAGTATGTCCGCCGCAAATAAAAGCAGGTTCGAGACGAGGAAGAGGTTCGCTAAAGCTATATCGATGGGAATGAAATTGCCACCCTCCGAAGCGAATGCTCTTGGTGAAGCGGAAACACATCCTAGCTACTGCTTATATCATCGAAAGTGTAACACCCGAGTTCATTTATACCAATTCCAGTTTCCGTATTCACTTATCCATGGTACTTTTCTTGATTTAGCGTATTTGGGTGCGAATGGTATTTTACAGTTTACTTCGCATTCAACCCGCTTGCTTGAACCTGTTTAATTCTTATTTATAGATTAGCTTGACTTATTGCATGGGCACGTGAGTCTCATGATTAGTGCATGCTGGCATTTTACCTGGTATCGCATCTTTTATCATATAGCATTCTAGGTCACAGAAAATAATTTAAAATTGCATTTCATAGCCTGCTTGATACCCAAACCCTGTGGTAGCATCCGCGCATCTTGTTCTCGTCCTGTTCAGTGAAACGGACGTGTTTGGATGGCTACGCGCACGTATGTGCATCCGTTCTTGGGGGTACGCATTTTCGTTACCTGAGTACTTGTTTTAAAATTTGGACATCGTATATATTTTTCATATTTTTAATCTGAATTTTTAGACCCGACCCGGGCATGTTTTGAAGTGAGTTTGTATTTGCCAAAATCTCAAAACGGGTTAATATTATAATATTATAACCTTATTTCCTCTTAACGTTTTCTTTAACTAAAAATAAATTTTTTTAACTTAAACATTAACCTCACAGTCTCTCTCTCTCCCCCCCTCTTTCTTTATGTAAATATTATATATATATTATATATTTTTTTAACAACAAAAATCTTTTTCCTTTCTCCCACAACCAATCAAAATCTTTCTTTTATTTCACCCGGCCCCACTCTCGATTCTCCCTCCCTCTCTTCCCTTCTCTTTCTCTCTCCTTTCTCTCTATTCTATCTTTCTCTCTCCCCGCAACAAGCCAAACTTCTTTCTCCTCTCGCGTTTCTCTCTCATCTCGCAACTCCTGTTCATGGAGATCCGCTCACCTCCCTCTCTCCCTATTCTCACCTTCCTCCTTCCTCTTCTTCAAATTTCTCCCGCCTCCGCCCTCATTTCGCGAGAAACCCACGTTCCTTGCCCACGTCACTGCCCCGCGAGCCGCCGACGACCTCCATCACCGTCGGTCCTCGCCTGCACCTCCGCCCCTCCTCGACATCTCCTCCGCCTCCTCTCCTTTCTCGCAATGAGAACCCCTGTACATCCAAACCCACAACCACAAGAGACCCCTCACCGCCGGCTACCCTCACCTCGCCATCGACACCCTCGTCGACCTCGCCTTCATCACCTCTCATTCATCTCCTCCTTCTCCTCACCTCTCTAACCCCGATACCACCATCACCCACACCCGCAGCCGACGAACCCATCACCCGAGAACCCACAGAAAAACCCTACCCACGCCTGAGCCCTAGCCTCGTCGATGACCTCCCCTCACCATATCCTCACACTCACCTTCTTCATCTCCCTTAACTCTCTCCAATCCCCGGCGACCCGAGAACACCCTACAAGCCCAACACCACAACCCAAGAAACCCCTGCACACTGCTACCTCGCCGGGAAACCCACACGTCGGCAACCCTCGTCGTCGCCGCCCTTGCCGACTCCCCTGAAGTCCTAGAACCCCTAACCACAGTAAGACCTTCTTCTTCTTCTTCTATTCTTCACATTCCTTGTGCAATTCTCTTGTATGTTCACTGTTGCTTTTGTTGCCGGAATCCGACCGTGCCGGCGACGATCACGATGACCCAGCTAACATCTCCGACCCCTGTGTTTCCCTAGCGCGTTGTTTGGACTCATTCCGTGTACCGTGCGAGCGTCGCGACTTCTCCCGCCGACGCGTGATGTTCCGTATACCGCTTCGTGATCCGATCAAGGCAAGTTAATCTTGCTACATGCTATACTATTACCTTCTATGTATATTTAAATTATAATACCCCATAATGATTATTTATGCAACCCGCATTGTCACTTTTCATGTTTTATCATTTTCGGATGTCCGATTACATCCGTTTCATGTATTTCACATCTAGTGCATGCAAGTGAAACTTGCTACATGCTATTTATAGTATTCCATATTCATTTGCATATATATATTAAGCATGAAGTTTGAATTTGGTACCCTATATCACATTTTACCATCCGATGTCCGTTTATACCATTTTGAGTTAATTATGGAAACACACCTGGTTGCATGTTAGATTACAATATTGTATGCTCATGCCTATATTTATAACATAGTTCTTGGTCGCATAGCCATAGTACCCTTTAAATAGTGTATAACTGTTCAACACCCGTTTGCATCCATCTAATCTGTTTTATATATAATTGCATCCCTAGGCTATTTAATACATGTTAATGTGATTTTAATATTCCATATTTATTTAAGTGTAAGATACTTAATGTTGGAACCATAACCCTAACTCTAATTGATGACTGTACATCCATATAGTTTAGTCTGTACCTATTTGCATATCATATTACATGTTCCAGTTTGTTGTTCTATTAGTACACATGCTTGTTTTGTATACCCATACTTATGCTAGTTGATTATGAGCACCCACATGATATCTTGTACACCCTAACATGACTTGTTACACCCATTACTTGACACGACATGGTACCGTGCAACTCTTGACATGACATGACACCTTTATACATTACCTGGCTTGACCTGATGTACCATAGTCTTACCTATTACCTAATCTTGTGTCTAATGCCAACAAACCTGACATGTTGTCCTTACGGACCGTTTCTGTTGTCTATCCAGACAAACCTGTACCTGCCTGATCCTGTGTTGGCATTAGCTCCAGATTATTTAAATACTTGACTTGAATACACAACCTGGAGGTATGGGGAAATCAATGATGAAACCTGACTTGTAACTCGACAGTTCGCTACCTTTACTGATCAGTTTTAGAGACTGGGCCAGCCTTGGGATGATACTGCTGACATCATCCATCGTTATCCATTACCTTTTAGAGGCTAGGCCAGCCTTGGGATGATGCCATGGACATCATTCATCATTACCCTTTTCCTTTAGTGCCTAGCGGCATGTCTCGGTTTCAGCCCGAGAATCTTCACCGTGATCCCGGGCACGCACGGGATACTATTGAGTTACATCAAAGATTCATCAGATTTATTTCAAAGACTTGAGAGTAGTTAACCCAATAGACCAGTTTAGATAACTCACTACACATTACCCCACTGTCCTTACTTATATCACTGTTATGCTTGTTTACCATTCATGCTCATACTTGCATGTATTGCTACCCCTGTTTCTATTATTGCTTGATGTTATGACGCGCTGACGTCTGAGTTTTGCATGGCCCAGATCCTCTACCTTTGTTGCAGACTGATCAGGAGTATTGCCGCTGTTAGACCGAGCGGTGAAGATCCTATTGGTATGCAGTTTTACCTTCCAGGTGTTTCATTTATTGTATCTTTTGCTTCCGCATATTATCATTTCTTGACTCATTTATTCTGGCTCATGGACATGTACTAGATAGTTTAGTTTACTTTCCTGTTCTGGATATCTCTGCAGCCGTAATATGACTGTGGAAGGATTTTTCCTATCCAAAGGTAGCATGGTTGGCTATGTTACGTGCCTATTTTAGCATACTCTGGGAAGCGGGGCGTGACAGAAAGATTGCGTACCCCACTGAAGAGTGCAACGCTTTTAAAAGATGGTGGCAGGGATATGTTGCCCACCGACAACATTTCAAGCGGATGAAACGAAAAGCTCGTCGGGAGCAAAAAAATACGACCGAGGAGCACAAAAGAATTGCCGACAACTACCATATGGTTGACTATGGGGAATCGCAAGTTCTCACCTTTGGGAGTGATTCTGATGAAGAAATAGCCCTTGGCCCTCTCTTCAAAGAATCCACCTCGAGAAAAGAGGAAGAACTGAAGAGCTGTGAGAACATTCAGCTGCGCAATCGCACATTACCTGAAAACATTCTCGGACTTGCAAATAAGGGCTCGAACAAAAAGGATAAGGGGAAAGAAAAAGTCCCTGAGGATATCGCCCTCGATGATCGAGTCGTCGAAGAGCTGGCAGCCAAGGACCCTCCCAAGAAAAGTAAAGTGGATTACAACGTTCTTGCACACCTGAGGAAGATACCCTCGCAGCTCAGTATTCTCGACGCCCTTCTGCTATCCGAAGAGGCGAGAGATTCGCTGATCAAGGCGTTACAAGAGCCTGAACAATTCCAAGCTTTCCTCGCCGAAGAAAAGATGATGGACGAATTGGAAGAAGTGCACACGGCCTATATCACCTTCGGCGATGAAGACCTCCTCCTCGGGACGTGTAAGCATAACCGTCCCCTATATGTCTCCGGATACTGTCATGACATCAAGATAGGTAAAATCCTGGTCAACAATGGGTCCTCCGTCAATCTCCTTAACGTAAGAGTATTGAAGGAGATATGCATGAACGTTCAACACCTCGCTCGGGATAATATCACTATCTCCGGGTTCGACTCCCAGTCATCACGGACGCTCGAGTCTGTGATACTGATGCTGCGCATTGGGCTGCTAGTCGCTGACATCAAGTTTCACGTCATTGACGCCAAGACATGCTACAACGCTTTGCTCGGCAGGCCTTGGTTACACGAGTACAACATTATCTCTTCTACACAACATCAGTGTATGAAGTACTTCAAAAATGGTCTTGAGTACAATGTGACGGGGGAGTTGAACCCATTCTCCGTGAATGAAGTCCGAAAGTATGAAGATGCAAAATACTTCTTACCGGATTTCGAGGACACGGAAAGATGTCACAAACCAAAGAACAAAACTATCACCACTATTCCGGTCTTCGGGAGTGATACCGAGGAAGAAGAAGAGATAGTTTATTCAGGGCCGCCCAAATGCAACAAGCCAGGATCGTCCACCCCTACGTTGATCTTCGGCAGCGACTCGGAAGATGAAGTCAATGCCGTATTTTCTGCTCGGACATCAATTCAAGCCTTTGCTGATGATGATCGAAGTTTGCAAATCGCCATGGTTCCGCGAGAGCATTACAAAGAGCTCGACGCACTTGAAACTTATAGTGTGCAAGAACTGCAGACATTCTATGTCCCACCCAGGCGAGAGGGTGAAAAGGCGATCCTATTCTACCAATCCGGGAAAACCAAAGTGGAGAAAGAATACGCGAAGCAGTGCCACTCATGCTAGATTCACGGGGACTTTATCCATCAGCATCCAAATCCACTAGATCCAACGGTGGCTAGCTGGCCGTTCGAAATGTGGGGAACTAACATAATCGGCCCCATCGAACCAGTATCGTCCAGAGGATATCGATTCATTTTGGCGACAACTGATTACATCTCCAAATGGGCAGAAGCAGTACCGCTGAGGGAAGTGAAGATGGAGAATATCCTCCACTTCTTCAAGACACGTCATTTATCGGTTCGGCACTCCGCGACGGATTATCTCCGATAACGGGCCAGCCTATAGAAGCCACAAGATCAGCCATTTCGCACAACAGCATAATATAGACTTGAGATATTCTTCGGTCTATAATCTCCGAGCCAACAGTCTATCTGAGACTTTCAACAAGACATTGACGAAGATCGTGAAAAAGACGATGTCTCGAAATAAGAAGGACTGGCACGAGAGACTGCATGAAGCTCTCTGGGCATATCGAACTACGTTCAAAACGGTTACGAACACATCGCCATATGCATTGGTGTTCGGCACAGAAGCGGTACTCCCCCTCGAGATAGAGTTGCCCTCTCTACGAGTGGCGGTTCATTACGAGCTAACAGATGAAGAGAATGCTCACCTTCGGCTTAAGGAGCTTGATGCCCTTGATGAAAACCGGCTCGTGGCGCAACAGAGTCTGGAGGCTTATAAAGCAAAGATGACGCGCTCATATGAAAGGTTGACTAGGCCGAGAACATTCCGTCAAGGCGAACTCGTGCTAGTGGTTAAAAGACCTATGATCCCCAATCGCGCCAAGCGGGGGAAATTCGAGCCGAACTATGAAAGCCTGTATATCATAGATAAAGTCTATCAGGGTGGAGCCTGTCTACTCATGGACATGCATGGTGAAAGACCTTTCAGGCCAATAAACGGTCGCTTCCTGAAAAAATACTACGCCTGACGAGTCACGGTCTAGGTCAATGATAGATGACGATGCCTATGTTCGCTCGCTATCTTCCTAAGCTTAAACTCTGTAGGTAGTGGCCGGCTTCCTTTTCTTGGACCGAAATGTCCTTAAACTAACAACGGACCGAAATGTCCTAAAACTAACAACGGACCGAAATGCGTTTAAACTAACGATGGACCACTATGCCCTAAAGCTGGCTGTTGACCGAGACGTCGATGAATTACTGTAGACTGCAGCATCCCAAGGTTGACAAAAAAAAGAAGAAGAATAAAAAATGAGAAAAAGAAAATGATATGTCCATAAGGAAAATGGGCACGGATGAAAACCCGAAAGGACTCCGTGAGTAAAAACAGCAGGGCTGCCGGCGAGTTTTTGTGAAAACCCGAAAGGGCGCGATCTCGTTAAAAGACACTTGCAAGGTCCTCCCGACCTTGTGAGGAGAAACCACCTGCGTGAGATCCTTACGACTCACAAGAGAGCAACACACTTAGGGAACCCCACGATTCCTAAGGAGAAATTACACTTGCGAGATCCTCACGACTCGTAAGGAGAACCCTCTTATGAGACCCTCACGGCTCATAAGATTCAAAAGTCTTAAGCTACAGGGATCTGAACCTGTTCTTAAGCGGCCACCACAACCTCCAATGCTGCCCTACAAGCGGCTCAATACTGACCCTTGTATACAATCCATGGGTGCGAATAAACATTTCCTTAACAAAGTCCCATCCATGACTAGGGATATGTTTGTACAATGAACAGCCCTTGTAAGTCCTCTCGACTTATAAGGAGAAAGCACTCTTGTAACATCCTTACGACTTATAAGAGACCATACACTTAGGAATCCTCACGATCCCTAAGGAGAAAACGCACCTACGCGATCCTCACGACTCGTAGGGAGAAATACCTTTATGAGACCCTTACGGCTCATGAAGTTAAATGTCTTAGTCGACAGGATCCTAACCCTGTCTACTAAGCCACCTTTGTTCGACATCGACGGAGGCAAATGATGATTCGCTCCTGGCAATATCCCAGTTATAGCGGTGCTGATGCCGAAATCGGTGTCTAATTCCGAGCTTTCAGCAAAAAGCCAGCGAGCCACACATGCATACAAAATAGCTGAAATGATGGGGCAACTTGCAAACAAATCAGCAAGTAAAAATATATGCATGCAAAATAGCCGAAATGATTGGGCAACTCGCAATAAAAAGCAGCGAGTAAAAATAAAATAAATAGCCGAAATAATTGGGCATCGCGAAAAATAGCCGAAATGATTGGGCAATCACGACTTTCGCGATATAAAAGCTGTAATGATAGAGCATCGTGGAAAGAAATATATATAAAAAATGAAACCTTTAGCCCTACAGGTGATATCACATCAATCCCTGTATACAATCCAGGGGCGCAAACAAAGAAGGAATCACACCTTCCCTCCCCAGGCTCCATCAGAAGAAGAAGCCAAATCTCAATGGTTCACAGACAGCCTGGAGATCATTTCAATATCCGTCTCATTTCAACAGACACGACATCAACAAATCGGAGCTGCGACAAAATCCCCAATTCCATGACTCGACGATGCATAAACAACCGAGAGTCAACATTTCCTGGTCATGTGGAACACGGCCTATGTCAATCCTGACCCCGTGGGAAACGTCCAGAGCAGAGCCTGGCCCTCGCAGAACACGGCTATGACCCCGTGGGAAGCATCCAGAGCAAATTCCTAGTCACATGGAACACGGCCTATGTCAATCCTGACCCCATAGGAAACGTCCAGAGCGGAGCCTGGTCCTCGCAGAACACGGCTATGACCCCGTGGGAAACATCCAGAGAAAATTCCTGGTCACGTGGAACGCGGCTTATGTCAATCCTGACCCCGTGGGAAACATCCAGAGCGGAGCCTGGTCCTCGCAGAACATGGCTATGACCCCGTGGGAAGCATCCAGAGCAAATTCCTGGTCACGTGAAACGCGGCTTATGTCAATCCTGACCTCGTGGGAAACGTCCAGAGCGGATCCTGGTCCTCGCTGAACACGGCTATGTCAATCAGACTCCGTGGGAAGCATCCAGAGCAAATTCCTGGTCACGTGGAACACGGTCTATGTCAATCCTGACCCTGTGGGAAACGTCCAGAGCGGATCCTGGTCCTCGCAGAACATGTCTATATTAATCCTGACCCCGTGGGAAGTATCCAGAGCGGAGCCTGGTCCTCGCAGAACACGGCTATGTCAATCAGACCCCGTGGGAAGCATCCAGAGCAAATTCCTGGTTTCGTGGAACGCGGCCTACGTCAATCCTGACCCCGTGAGAAAAGTCCAGAGCGGAGCCTAGTCCTCGCAGAATACGGCTATGTCAATCTGACCCCGTGGGAAGCATCCAGAGCAAAATCCTGGTCATATGGAACATGGCCTATGTCAATCCTGACCCCATGGGAAACGTCCAGAGCGGGTCCTGGTCCTCGCAGAACATGACCTATGTCAATCCTGGCCCCATGGGAAGCATCCAGAGCAAAATCCTGGTCACGTGGAACACAGCCTATATCAATTCTGACCCCGTGGGAAACGTCTAGAGCGGATCCTGGTCCTCGCAGAACACGGCCTATGTCAATCCTGACCCCGTGGGAAGCATCCAGAGCGGAGCCTGGTCCTCGCAGAATACGGCTATGTCAATCCAACCCCGTGGGAAGCATCCAGAGCAAAATCCTGGTTTCGTGGAACGCGGCCTACATCAATCCTGACCCCGTGAGAAACGTCCAGAACGGAGCCTGGTCCTTGCAGAATATGGCTATGTTAATCCGACCCCGTGGGAAGCATCCAGAGCAAAATCCTGGTTTCGTAGAATACGGTTATGTCAATCCTGACCCCGTGGGAAGCATCCAGAGTGGAGCCTGGTCCTCGCAGAACACAGCTATGTCAATCATGACCCCGTGGGAAGCACCCAGAGCAAATCCTGGTTTCGTGGAACGCGGCTATGTCAATCAGACCCCGTGGGAAGCATCCAGAGCAAATTCCTGGTTTCGTGGTACGTGGCTTATGTCAATCCTGACCCCGTGGGAAACGTCCAGAGCGGAGCCTGGTCCTCGCTGAACACGGCTATGTCAATCAGACCCCGTGGGAAGCATCCAGAGCAAATTCCTGGTTTCGTGGAACGCGGCTTATGTCAATCCTGCCCCGTGGGAAACGTACAGAGCGGAGCCTGGTCCTTGCAGAACACGGCTATGACCCTGTGGGAAGCATCCAGAGCAAATTCCTGGTCACGTGGAACACGGCCTATGTCAATCCTGACCCCATGGGAAACGTCCAGAGAGGAGTCTGGTCCTCGCAGAATACGGCTATGACCCCATGGGAAGCATCCAGAGCAAATTCCTGGTCACGTGGAACACGGCATATGTCAATCCTGACCCCATGGGAAACGTCTAGAGCGGATCCTGGTCCTCGCAGAACACGGTTGTGTCAATCCTGACCCCGTATGAAGCATCCAGAGCAAATCCTGGTCCCGTGGAACACGGCTAGAGTCAATCTCAACCCCGTGGGAAACGCCCAAAGCAACCCCTGACTCCGTGAAATGCGGATAATGTCAACCCCATCAATCACTTACGGGTACTCTCGGCTCGTAAGGAAGAAAACTCTCTTGTAAGATCCTTACGACTTATAAGAGAAAACGCACTTAGGAATCCTCACGATTCCTAAGGAGAAATTACACCTACGGGATCCTCTCGACCTGCACGGAGAAAATTCATTATGAGACCCTCACGGCTCATAAAGTTGAAAAGCCTTAGGAGGCAGATCTTAACCTGGCTCCTAAGTCATTGCTGTCCTACAAGAAAATCAAAATAGATTGTCCAAAAAATGCACTTACTAAAACGGAAACATCATCATGAAGAAAAATATGTCTTTTATTCATGCATCAAAATGAATACAAAGTACAATTTATGAAAGAATCAAAAAATACTCTTATTCAGGAGTATGTACAAAAGAAGAATAAAAAAATATACAATTCTTCAAGCTAGCGGATGATTCTAAAGGTTCATCTGTTCATCTTCCTTCCTTGGGTCTCTGCTTCAAAATTGACTATGGCTGCGAGACGGGCCTCCACTTCCGACTGTTAGGCCTGATGCGAGGCAAGCCGGCCTTCAAGCTCCTGCTCAATAGCTTTATGAGAATCAACCATCATGCGGGTAAAGGTAACAACTTTATCAACAGCCACCACGTTCTTGATTGCGGCTTGAAGCTCATATGCGTGGGCGGTCTTCGCTGTAAGTTCAGCTTGAAGCTCCCGAGCGCGGTTGAAGCCAGCTTCCTCTCTGAGAACTTTCGGCGGAGCCTATTTTCACATGAAAGCTTATTAGCGGCATATTGCTTAATCGGTCCCTGCAAGCTTGTCTTCATAGCCACCACCTCCGAAGGAAGGCGCGCGCATTCAAGGCTATACAAGCAAGCCTCCACTCGACGACAGAATTCGATTCAGACTTGCATAAATGCTTCACTGTGATAAGTGGCAAGAAAGGGGAGAGAACCATTTGTTTCGGCAACAAATTCTTCGGCCGTGAGTGAGCTACCAACACGAAGATCTTCGATCAGCGCTAACAAAGAGTGAAGACTCGACTTGGCCATACGTTCGGATGCACGCAGCGCATAAGGGCCAGACGGCATGAGAATGCGAGTCTCCAACGGGGTAAAAGTAGGCAGAGCTGTTCAAGATTGATAAATGATCAGCGAAGGTTGCAAAAAGAAGACAGATGCAAAAGCGTCAAAACCTTACTTACCCACGTTTATATAAGAAGAGTCTGGAAGATCTCCAGGCCCATCAAGGACCTTAACCTCATCGTCAGCTTCCAGAACTACAGAAGACATGAACATTGTTACATGAAGAAGTAACGATATCGAGAAAGGAGCGAACAATACTAACCTTGCCCGGAGGATAGAATGATGCGCTAAGGGGATATCGCCTGTGGAGCAGCCAGTTCCAGCAGACGCTGGAAAGACTTCCTGGGAGACAGGGCAGTGATGGACGCCGCCAATCCCCATAGCTCTGAAAAGACAGGAAAGTTCAGATAATGAAGAGATCGTTAAAATAAAAGAAAGAACAATACCTTCGATACTCCTCCCACTCTGGGTTGGAGGGATGGCAGCTTCAGCGGCCTTCTCTGTGCCCCCAAGCACATCATCGGGGATGTGGGCCGGTATCATAACTTCCGGTGGAGGAGCAGTGACCATCGCTATAGGCTCCAATGAAAGGACGGTAGCCTCGACTACCTGTCCCGCAGTCTCCGGGCCGACCCCAGAGAGATCCATTGAATCCACGGCCGATGAAGATGCCTCTTATGGAGGAGCAAGCACCTGGGGAGCAGGAATCACCGAGGGAAGCTCCATTGCAGGAACGACAATTGCATCGACCCCCTCCGTAGTGCCTCGTCGGGGATATTTGCAGAGTGCATAGTCAGGATGCGACTTGGACTCAGATCCTCTGCCATCAGCGAAGTCCCTGCAAAGTTTGCACGAGGATAAGGATGTGTGTGTGTGTGTGTGTGTGTGTATAAGCAGTGAAAAATACTATAAAAGACTATATAAGTATACCAATGCGTAAAGGAGCTTCTCGTATGGCTTTTTCAAGCCGACGCTGCTTCCTGAGAAGGTATGCCCGCCGGGGTTCGAGGGTAGACTCGTGGCCACCAGTCCATAACGAAAGTGCATCCTCGGCGTCAGCTAAGACAGCCTGCTTAAGGGCTCTCTCGCCCCCTTCTTCCAAAGGACCTATGAATATCCACCGTATCGATGGAGGATCTTCATAAAAGATGACGGCGGGATAAGACCTCTTCGGGATCCTTACATTCTAGGATTCATCCTGTGAGCGTCTTATGGCCTTCGCCAGTTGTGCGGCTTCCTCGGCAGATGAACCAGGAAAAAGAAGACTGTCTCCTGGCGGACTAGTAACGGTCTTCTTCCCCCGTTGGCCCAGAGCTAATGACTGTAGAAGATCGCTTCTTTCCCCTTGTCGTCTGCTTTTTGAGCTGCTTCTCGGTTTTGACAGGGAGAAGAGACTTCTTCGGGACCTTCGCCAAGGGGATATTATCATCAAAGCTAGGTTTTACCTCCAGAACCGTTACGGTATCCGTCATCGGTCGTTCAAGCGAAGCCTTTGTTGGTAATGAGACGCGAAGCCTTTCCTCCTCTCCAAAGGTTTTAAGCGAAGCAGCAATAGCTTCTTCTGTGGAGGCACTTGTTAAGACAGCAGGCGTCAGTCAGAGCATGATAAAAGAATGAACAACGGAGAGATAAGGGTAAAGTATAACTGACTGCGTAAGGGCGGCCCGTTCTTTTTCGAAGATGGCTAACTGTTTGGAAGCTTCGATGGCAGCCTCCAAATCGATATCATCAAGCGTCCCGAATAAATCCTCATTGGTCCCATATTCGCTCAAGCCTTCGCTAGACGGAGCAGGGGGCGTCGAGCCTAATATGGTGTCCAAAGAAAGTACTTGTTTCTTTTTCTTCTTAGGAAGGGCACCGGTGGCCGATAACACGAGTTTGCGTTTGGTAGATGCATTTGGACGACGAGTCCCAATTTCTTTTCCTACGTCCGACTCGGGGGACGCGGCAGCCACCTCTTTTTCAGGCGCGCTGGATAGGGGCAACTCGCGCGTCAGGGCTTTTCTTTCACTCCAGAGCTTAGCACGTGTGGAGGCTCAACTGTAGTGACCTCTCTCAAGGGAGGATGAACAATGTTCCGTCGCTTCAGAGGAACATTTCGATCACCAGCCGGCATTGCGCCCTTGCTATCAAGCAGCAATCACTTTTCCTCCCTAATGACGGCACCCATCGAATATTGGTACCATGCCACATACACATTTAGGGCTTGCGGAACACAACTCGGTTCGCTGATAAAGAAGTTAAACCCTGTGTTCAAGCGCACAAAATGATTTAGTGTGCTCCGAGTACCCTCCTCAGTGGCAGCCGGTTCTGCCAAGAAAGCCTCGAGCTGGACGCCCTGATTGTAGCTTAACTGCTGGGCGAAGCGATGCGGGTTATACCTCATGAATAAAGTCGAGTCATTCATCTTGAATACGAGAAAGCCCGGTCGGATAGAGTACAGATGAAGAATTTCCCAAGCTTTCAAGACGGAGGCCCCATCCTTAAATATGTCCTGCAAGGGCAGCACCGTCTTCGCCGATTCCTGGCCGACGGTCAAAATTTTATCAGTAAAAGACATGCCAGCTCCAACCATGCGCGGACGAAGAAGCAAGCCTCTAGCTTCCCGTTGCGTTGGAGTCATAATAGAGGCGCCGACCAGTCGCATGATCCGAGAGAACCTACACCTGTCATAAAAACTCGGCCTCTTGTGGATGCCAAAGACGTCTAGCACGTGCAACTCGAGCCATGACGTAAAATAATGCATCAGGAAATTTACCGACTGCACCTCTGGCTCAGTTGTATCCACTGTCAGACTGAGGCCGTGATATACATAGGCTAACCCAGCGATCCCTACAGCCACTTGTATCCCAGCAACCATCCGATGTGCAGGATGGAAGACGGAAGGCCTCATACGGTGAGGGTGCATGGGAAGCGCAAACTAACTCAGCCATAACCCAAGAAACCCTAAAAAGAACGTTTCTTCGTCAATCCCAGGAGCCGCCAGCTCTGCAAAAGGTATGAACGGGGTATCGGGTAGAAAGAAGCTTTTCCGATCCGCCTCCGCCGCTGGCAGATTGCCTAAACCCAAGCCAAAGGGGTCGTCAAGACTGGCGAATTTCTCGACTTCTTCCTTCAATATTTCCGGACGAAGAAAATCGGCGATAAAAGCTGTAAAATTAACTCCACGACCTTCGGATTAAAGAAAGAGGTTCTCATAGATATTCAACACCTTTATCAAACTCGGAAATCGGTATTGAATAGCGCTCTCGGGAGTAAGATCCATTACCACTGATTTGGTGGCGAAAATATACTCATCCTGGGGAAGCAACTCCTCATAATGTTCTCCCCTAACGGGTAAACCCGAGACCTCTGCAAATTCCTCCAAAGAAATAGAGACTTCTCGATCTGATAGGAGGAAGGTGTGGGTCGGAATGTTCCACTGCTCTAGAAATGCCCTGACCCACCATGTAGGGGGTGTGGAATATTAAAACAAAGAAGCATAAACGGCGGGATACAATCCGAGCTTCATCAACTATGATTTCTTCGCCGATAAAATATACCGAGCCTACTGCAAATACCCGGCTGGGTGACGGGGAGTTAGTCCTACATTGTATGGCTGTCCCCAAGGGCGCAACTCGTCCTGACATATGCGTCGCCCTAGGATGTCCAAAGCCACCGGCAGCTGCACGGATACTGCGGCAATAGAAGGCCAAAGGAGACCTTCTGAAGTCCAGTTGACCTCCTCCACAGCGTAATTTATCGGAGGTGCATCTGCATAAGCGATCGCTGAAATAGGATTCAAGGGTGTCGCACAGGAAAAGCTCCATCAGCCCATGATAATTTGGTCATACCATTTACCCCATAGATGAAGACTCTTGTGCTCCGGGTCATGGTTTTTTATCAACGCAAAAACCTTGCGGTCTACGGGTGCTTCAGGGAACCCGCCTTCTGAGCGAATGAACAGGAAGGAGGTGTCGGAAGACATAGTACCTGTGCAGAAAAGACTGAATTTTCAGCCGCCAATGCTATAAATTAAATTCTATTACAAAGTACTATAAATCCATACTGCACTGCAATGCAGTTAAAAGGGACCAAAGGGGACCCACAAAATCTAGATGACAGTTCATCATTAATAAAACAGCCTCATCATTGGATGAGGCTGTCATTAAATAAGGAAATCCTCAAGAGATTCTCATTAAATGAGAAATCCCTCGGGCAGAGGAGTAAAACTCCCATTGAGAGCAGCGCTCTTCACTAGACAGACATCTGTCAAAGTCTAATGATGAAAGAATAAAATTCTTCAAGAAGAGCCTTGCTCTGAGAAGATGATGGAATAATCCATCAAAAATAAAATTTCATTTTTGATCTTCAAGATCCATGAACAAACTCTTAAGAGTTCTTCTATATGATCTGAAAGGAGCAAAACTCTATTAATGGATTAAGAAATCGTTAGTAAGATCCTTTTAGAGAGTAAAGCTCTGTTAATAAAACCCTTAAAAGGATTTTCTTTAGATCAAAGATCTATAAAGAGCAAAGCCCTGTTAATGGGTGAAACCCTAAAAGATGTTTCAAAAAGATTTAATATTTTTCCTAATCTGACAGAGTTCTGTCCCTAAAAATTCTTAAGAGGAAGAGCTGCGCTCTGAAGAAGAAAATAAATTTTCAAGAAGGATTGAAGATTAACATAAGTCATCTCAAGGGCCAAGGGTCCTATTTATAGGCACTAAGTGTCGTTTCAGTTCTTTGGGTGATCCAAGAGTCGAGATGTTGCCACCGCTGCACCCACGTGTGGGCCCCGTGAGCGCAACAGTGGGGGGGCATTTGTTTCCCCAATTAGAGCAAAGCTCTGTTCAAAATTCAGAATTTGAATTGAAACTGCGCTTTTATAAAAACGCTGCACTACAACCAGCACACCCCGTGCAAAGCGCATAGGCGCTAGCTCTAGATGTGCTGCGCTCCAAGTAGCGCACCATCTGCAAAGCACATGTGCGCTAGCGCTAAGAGCGCTGCGCTCCAAGTAGCGCACTATGGGCAGAGCGCATAAGCGCTAGCACTGGAACTAAATGTTCCTCACCGTTGGATCAAATATCCAATGGATATGATTAAATCATCAATTAACAAGAATGAGATTCTGTTGAATTTTTCCAAATAGAAAAGATTGTGCCATGAATTTGGAACACCGTTGGATCAATGATCCAAGGGTGATTGAAAATCACTAAAATACAGAACAAATTCTATAAAGGGGAAAGATTTCTCAATCTTATTAAAATAAGAAGATTATTTTTTGCAAACCAGAAGCCCTTGGATCAAAGATCCGATGGTGGGGAAATTCCCAAAATTAGAGAATAAATCTCTTTAACTGATTCAACAAATCAGCCTCCCCTATATAAAGGACCCGAGACTTCAAGTCTTGTACAGATGAACCCCCCCCCCATAAACTTTAAGAAAATCTCAGAAAGAAGAAGAAGCTCTCAACAAAAGAAGACAATTCTTTTCAAGGTAAAAAAAAGAATAGAAAGATGAAATCATCTTAATATAAAAAAGAAGTACTTACTTCACAGATCATAGATCTATAAGACAAATTGTCTTTCACAGAAGAGATTATGAACATCTCATTATAAGGAGGGAGAATTATTCAATTCTCTTAGGATCTCAGATCCATAAAGGCAAAAGCTTTCATCAAAAGAGATTGAAATATCTCCTATAAACTAAGAACTTTGTTCTTAGAATCTTGAGACAAAATCTCTTATCAAAAGGAAGGTAATCTTCAGAGCGCAAAATTAACCTAAGAAGAGCCTTAGCGCTCCTGATTTAAAAGTGGCTTAGTGCTCTTCATCTAGCGCAAAGCGCTGCAGTGCAATAGCACTTCAAACACAACGCACTGCGCTCATTGGCTAGCGCTCAGCGTTAAGCGCGCCACGTGCTCCCCACGTGTGCGCTGTATTACTAAAAGCGCTTTGCGCTCATTATATGGCACCAGTGCCAAACACCTCAACGCTTCAACTATAGCGCAAAGCGCTATACATCTAGCGCTAAGCTCATCTGCGCTCTTCATTTAGCGCTAAGCGCATTAGCGCTTCACATATGGCGCAAAGCGCCAAGCGCACTAGCGCTTTAACCATAGTGCCATGCGCTCATTGACTGGCGCTAGTGCCAAGCGCACTACATGCTTTTATGTGCGCTTGGATAGAACATAAATTGTTCTTTGAATAAGCCCCAGAGCTATGATGAATGCTCAGCATTCAGTAAAAGACAAATATTGTCAGAAACTAAATCAATGCTCAGCATTGTTAAAAGGGCCGAGCTCAAATAAATGCTTACCAACCCAAAAAAAATGTTAAAACATTTTAACTTGATTAGCTTAGCCCAAGATTGGCCATAAGTCCTCAAATTCAGCTTAATTGAGCCTACATGCTCATAAATCACAGATCTTGGTTCCAAATTGGACTACAGATCTACCAACCAAAATTGATTCAAGGGTACATCTCTGAACTCTTTTGATATTTGTCGTTGTGATCCTTCAACGTCTTCAGAGAGGTGACGGGTCTCGACAACCAAACATTCTATGGACTGTGGGGTCCTTAAACTCATGGACTATGATGTCCTTAACCTGGACTGTGAGGTCTTTAAACTCACGGACTATGATGTCCTTAACCTTGACTGTGAGGTCTTTAAACTCATGGACTATGATGTTCTTAACCTTGATTGTGAGGTCTTTAAACTCACGGACTATGATGTTCTTAATCTTGACTGTGAGGACTTTAAACTTACGGACTATGATGTCCTTAACCTTGACTGTGATGTCTTTAAACTCACGGACTATGATGTCCTTAACTGTGGAATGAGATGTCCTTAAACTAATATTAGACCGTAATGTCCTTAAACTAATCGACCGCAATGTCCCTAAACTAAACAATAGAGCTCAAATGCTCTCTTGTCGGATCTAAATGATCCTGTTAAGTTGATCTTAGTCTGAAATTAGACTAACGTATCCTTAACTAACGTTTAAGTTGATCTTAGTTTCAAATGAGACTAACGTATCCTTAAACCCAACCCCCAAACCCAAATCTAAGAAGATACGGATTTGGACTAATCCACGCTCTACGGGCGACAACATAAATTAGTCTCCGTATACAATCCACGGGCAACCAAAAAACAAAACAAACATACACGACACGAAGTGACCATCTGGAGAAGGAGAAAGTGGTTACCGCGATGCGGTAGCGTAATTAACTGCAGAGGCTTGCGCCTACAGGGAAGAGCGTCCCCACAATTAAAAACCCCTCAATGAGGGGGAATCTGATGAAGTCTGCTATATCGGCCGCATCCGTTTAAACATTCGATACATGGTGTCATAAATCAACTTGGCATCTTCGGAGAGGTGGACGGATAGCACCAATTAGCATCTACCCTCGAATTTCAGGCCTGACGTCCCAACGTCCCGGTCGCGTGTTTCGGCGAGGAACAAGCTCATCGACAGCTCAGCAGGCCACGAGCTACTTAGCTTCATGGATGCTTTTTCCGGCTACAATCAGATCCGTATGAATCCAGCAGACGAGGATCTCACCGCATTCACAACGGATCAGAGGGTATACTGCTACAAGGTGATGCCTTTCGGCCTCAAAAACGCCGGAGCTACGTACCAACGCTTGGTCAATCGCATGTTCAAACCGCAGATCGGCAGGAACATAGAAGTTTATGACGACAACATGCTCGTCAAGTCGGTCTCATTGGTCGACCACGCCAAGGATCTGGACGAGGCCTTTGATGTTCTCCGCAAGTTCAAGATGAAGCTGAACCCCGCCAAGTGCGCATTTGGGGTCACCGGCAGAAAATTCCTCGGTTTCATGGTCACCCACCGTGGAATCGAAGCTAACCCGGAGAAAATCAACGCGTGTCATCCTCGTGTCATCCTCGTGATAAGTCGGTCGCCCCGGCTTGTCATCCTCGACTTTCCAGGGACGTTCCCCTGCGTGTCATCCTCGTGAGGGTACTTCCCCCAGAGCTTGCCGTCAGGGAACTCCGGCATCTGGGCCTTAACAGCGTCGAGGGAGTCGTGCCAAATAACGCCGGCAGCTCTAGCAAGGTCGGCGTAGAACTATTCCGACTTCTTGTAGCTCTCCACCGCCTTTGACGCCAGAAGCTCAGCCTTCGACGCCCGAAGCTCGGCACGCCTCGTCCCCTCCTTTGCCGCCTCATTCTCCCTTTGGAGGGTGTTCGCCGTCTTCTTCAAGGTGGCGACGAGCACCTGGGAGTCTTCCAACTAGGCCTCGGCGGCTCGGGTGTCCTCTCGGCACCTGGCGACCTCCCGATTCCTGGCCGCAACCCGGTCTTCAAGGGTAGCGATCCTCTCCATCACCGCCTCCAGCTCCAGCCTTGAGCTCTCCTCCCGCGAGGAGAACTCGCCCGCGGCCAGCATCGCTGGGGCTATCTCCTCGTCCTCCATGTTGACGACGAGGGCGACGTGCTGGAAGACCTGAAGAAAAGAAAGAGGGTTAAAAGGAAAGAGATGCACCCGATCACGCGAAAAAAATTGCTGAATGAAGAATCAAGTGGGGTGCGAACACTAACCTGCATGGCCTCTTGAGCTATGGCCGCCATTTGGGCCCGAAGGGTCCCCCGAAGGATTCTGGCCCCAGCCGACCCCTCCATCTCCGAGAGCAGACTGTCGGCGATGGAAGGCCCCGAGGTCACCTTGAAGCGAAACTTCCCATCGTCCACGAGGATTGGAGAAGCCGGGGAGTGGGGCGCCGTCCTATCAAACCTCTTGAGGAGCGACGTGGGGGAACCGGTCCCGCCTCCCACCTCGAGAGCCCGGGGATCTTGTTCCCGAGCATGCTTTTGGCTCGGCGCATGACTGGAATCGGGGGCCCGGGTTGCGCTTGTGCGCCTGGATGGAGCGGCCGCCGGTGGAGCCGGAGCCGACGACAGGCGAGAAGGGCCGGCGCCTCCGACCTTCTTCCCCTTCTTTGCGTCAACCACTGCCGCCCGAAACTTGTTTAGGTCCATGGGTCCTGCATAAGACAAAAATATAAGGAGTCAACAATGCCAGGAAAAATGAAAGAATGCACAAGTCTAAACAAGTTGCCTGAAAGCTCCTAACTTACCCGCATAATAGACGGGGCTGAGCCCGGCCAAACTACGGGCCCGCTCAGACAGCAGCACATCAGCCCGAGGGAGAGGCTCCCACTTCGACACCGCCACCGCGTCGGGATTATTCGACCGACTCACCCGCGGACAGTTGGCCCCTTGCTACTGGGTGGGCACAAGCCAATCCTCACCCTCGGACGGCGCAATAAAGAAAAACTTCTTCTTCCATTCGTGAATGGAAGAAGGTACTATGACGATCCCCGATTCGGCAGCGTCCTCCTGTTGTTTTCTAAAAGAGAGGTATACCCAGCTCGGCTCACCCCTACGAGCGTCAGGATGGTTTTTGTAGCAAAGAGAAGAAACGAGAAAGCTCAGGCTGAAAAGGATCGCACTCAATCTCAACCGGACCAGGAACCCAAGGAGGATCCTCCAAGAGTTCGGCACTAGCTGGCCCGGGGCTAACCCAAAACGATTCAACGCCGCACTCACCTCGGGGGAAAAGGGCAGACGCATCCCGGCCCAAAAGGCTTCCAGGTACAAGGCAATCTCCTTACCCTGTACCTGGTCTGCCCTTTCTTCCTCCTCGGCCAGACGAAGCGAATAGCCGGGAGGAATGAGGAAACGAGTCCGGATATTGACGAGCTCCTCCGCATGCCTCAGCGTGGATCGCACACCAAGAACACCCGCGACCTGCTCTCTGGGGACCGCCCCCATCGTACAACCCCAGGGAGCATTACTAACCCTAACTCCTCGGGGGGACTCCGACTCGGAGGAGGAAGAGGAAGAAGTAGAAGAGGAAGCTTCAGAAGACTCCCTAGACTCTACCCGGACTACATCTACAGACTCCTCGAAAGAATACATCTAACCTGATCAAATGGAGGCGTTCTCGGGAGATCAAACGCAAGGAATCCGACCTGAGGAGAAGAGCGTCGAGCTAACACGACTAGGGACGAGGAAATTATTAAGAGGTATAAGCCCTAATGAGAATCCCACCTCTATTTATAGCTGCCGGCGTACGCATCCTACGGCTCCGATCGCCTCCCGCCAAAATAACGTTTCGCAACCAACGGCCGACAACGTTCCACCTGTCGCGCTCACATTGGGCGCGTCCCTTTGAGCGCGGGAACGCCTGCGGCACGTCTCGCCAGCCAACCAGTGCCAGACACATAGGCTGTCACTTCGACGAACGTACACACGATCCGGTACTTCCTTTTTAAATGGGAGATCTCTCCTCTGATCCACTGACGTCATCAAGAAAATACTAATCTTTGCCCGGCAATGCGTGCCGATGGTATCTTCGAGTAAGATCTCACCCCGGGTGATCGGTCAGACTACTCTCGACCCGACCCAGGAACGGGTCGAGACGAGAGTGGGGGGCTAATGATGATGCTCGATATCGGTGACTCTCCAGATGCTAACACATTGCAGATGACATGTCCCAGAAACTACAAGAAAGGATCAAGAACTTCAATTAGGATCACACCTCGGGCCTCCGGCCCGAGAAGTCTCCCGACCTTCGGTGGCCTCTCAGACCACCCCCCGGCTCACCTCCGAGCTATCACAGAACCAAGATGCTCGGCCTCCCGCTCGTGCTGAGCCTCCCGCCGAGCTCATCTTCCTCGGTCTCACCGACCGACTCGCAGCGCTGATCACAGGCGCCTCCGCCGCGGCTCCGCGAATCTCGCCACGCGCGAGATATCCGCCGCCCATGATCCCGTGTTCCACGCCATCACGATCCCCTATTAACGAGCCTGTCTCGTCATTAATGCGGGATTCCGCCTATCACGCGGGCATGACGCCAGGGGCGTAACGGCCGGCGTGAATCTCACGCCCACCTGCCCATTGCTACCGCTATATAAACCCCTCTTTTAGACGGTTGAGGTAAGCCATTTTTACTCCAATATGCCGTTACTTTGCTAAAATACCCCGTCTAATTTGATCGTCGGAGGGTCCTCGGTGGCACAACCACCCCGGGACTTCTTTGCAGATAGCTCGGCCACAACCACTCAAAAGTTATTGAGATCCACACGCTCCAGGAGGCAACCCTCCAACTCAATCTCAGTCGTCCATCAGCGCTCGCAGCAGATCAACGGAAGATAACATCTGAAGGAGATCCAAAGATCCATCACAAAGGTATTTCAAAGATTCGCAAGTGTCTTATTTTGAGCCGGCTCAAAGAAACAGAGAAGAACCAAACTTTTAAGGCATATTTTAAGCCGGCTTAGAAAGACTGAGCCGTCTCAAGAAAGGGTTTGAGGTGTCTCAAGAAAGGATTAAAAAAAAATACCAGAGTCAGACGAGTCGACTCACCTGGCTTGGGCGAGTCATCTCGGCTCGCCTCGCGATTCACTTAGGCGAGGCGAGCACGGTCAGGCTCCGCTACTGTTGAACCCGCCTCGCTCGAGACGAGCTCAACTCGTCTCGACTAAGCGAGTCAGGCGAATCGTCCCAGCCCGCTTCATTTGCCAAGCCTATTAGTTGGTTTTCTTGCGTTTGCGTGGATATATGGTACGGTTAGTATCCATCCTATATACCTACAACCCTAAACTCTAGAGAGGTCAGGATCTGATAGGATATTGTAAGGGAAACGAATCCGTAGAATCTACGAGGTAAAGAGTGTGGAATCCATCTAAGAATTGAGAGAATCTGAAGAGAAAGTAATTGTATTCTTCATTACAAGAAAAACATGCATGTAGCTTACAACTTATTAATGAGGAGCGATCTACTTAAAGAAGGATCCTAACAAGGCATGAAATAAAATCCTACTCATGCAGGCCTTATTAATGCATGAATTAGTCAGCAATCCTAGTAATTAAAGGAATCTAAATTAATTTACCTATGATACCTATGATAGTAATTAAGCATCTCGTAATACCAAATGTTTAATAGCCATACCATACAGGAACAAAAACCACCAGATAAAGATTCAGATGTCAAATGTCTGAGAACTTTGAGTCAGACGTCTGCGCTCAATCCAGAGCGTCGCCAGACGTCTGAACCGTAGACGTCTGAACCATATGGTTCAGACGTATATGGTTCAGACGTCTGACCCTCTCAGTACAATTTGACAGAGTGTACCCAGACGTCTAAACCATAAGGTCAGATGTCTTGGTATCTTTCCGAGAGAAACCTGCTGAGATATTCTTGGAGATTTGATTTGATCTGCTGAGATATTCTTGGAGATTTGATTGTAACAAAATAGATTTGATTTGATTGTATAGGCTAATAAACACATAACATATAACATATGATTAGAATAAGATCGAATATAAAAGGGAGAGCCAAACTAGAGAGAAACATCTCTCTCGGCCTTCTTCTTCTTCTTCTCAATCTTATACCTCTCTATTTACCGTTTTATTAATGTTATTGCTACAAATCTCTTTTTTGGGGATTGTTCGCGTTCTAATTGCTCGGTGAAATTTTCTGCTGATTGTTCTGCATCGGACCATATGGCGTTAATGATCAATCTGCTGCTGATTATCTACACATGCAAAAAATCTAGCAACTTTAGAACGAAGTCCTACATGTCTCTTGAAACTGGAAGAGATGATCTAGACATTGGTATTGAGATGGATGCGTGTGTGTGTGAGAGACCGACCGACCGATTATGGTGTAAGAAATAAGAGAGACTATTAATTGACGACATAATCTAAAAAATCGGATACAGGCGCCTAGAGATTTCTACATTTTTAAAATTTAAAATCTTATCCAGATTCTTGAAAAATTGTGAACCAAAGTCTTCTGGTGTGAGTGTTTTATAGCGTGCAAAGCAAACCATTATTGTAGAAATTATATGCTTCTTTAGTGAATGGAAGTGCATTTATGGATGCAGCAGGTTTGGGAATCGAACCAAACCAACAACGTCTCAATTTGGAAAGTTGAGTTAGTGGTTTGGGCTATTTGGGCTTACTGGGCTTAGATAGAAATTTCCCTGTTAATGCATTTGGGCTTTAATGATAAGTTGTTCTAGTGCTAATGCTTTGGGCTTTTGGGTTTTATTTCTATCAACGTTTTTGGGAAACAAGTCGAAAATTTGATTTGTGTATTTTTGGGTTTTTATATGTAACAACATTTTCGCCTCATCTCTAGATCCCCGCCATTTGGGCCCGGAGGGTCCCCCGAGGGATTCTGCATCCGGCCGACCTCTCCATCTCCGAGAGCAGACTGTCGGCGACGGAAAGCCCCGAGGTCACCTCAAAGCGAAACTTCCCATCGTCCACGAGAATTGGAGAAGCCGGGGAGTGGGGAGCTGTCCTATGAAACCTCTTGAGGAGTGACGCGGGGGGACCGGTCCCGCCTCCCACCTCGAGAGCACGGGGATCTTGTTCCCGAGCAAGCTTTTGGCTCGGCGCATGACTGGAATCGGGGGCCCGGGGTGTGCTTGGGCGCCTGGATGGAGCGGCCGCCGGTGGAGCTGAAGCCGACGAAGGGTGAGAAGGGCCGGCGCCTCCGGCCTTCTTCCCTTTCTTTGCGTTAACCACCGCCGTCCGAAATTTGCTTAGGTCCATGGGTCCTGCATAAGACAAAAATATAAGGAGTCAGCAATGCCAGGAAAAATGAAAGAATGCACAAGTCTAAACAGGTCGCCTGAAAACTCCTAACTTACCCGCATAATAGGCGGGGCTGAGCCCAGCCCAACTGAGGGCCCGCTCAGACAGCAGTACATCAGCCCGAGAGAGAGGCTCCCACTTCGACACCGCCACCGCGTCGGGATCATTTGACCGACTCACCCGCGGACAGCTGGCCCCTTGCCACTGGGTGGGCACAAGCCAATCCTCACCCTCGGATGGCGCAATAAAGAAAAACTTCTTCTTCCATTCGTGAATGGAAGAAGGTACTACGATGATCCCCGACTCGGCAGCGTCCCTTCGTTGTTTTTTAAAATAGAGGTATACCCAGTTCGGCTCACCCCTACGAGCGCCAGGGTGGTTTTTGTAGCAAAGAGAAGAAACGAGAAGGCTCAGGTTGAAAGGGATCGCATTCAATCTCAACCGGACCAGGAACACAAGGAGGATCCTCCAAGAGTTCGGCATTAGCAGGTCCGGGGCTAATCCAAAACGATTCAACGCCGCACTCACCTCGGGGGAAAAGTGCAGACGCATCCCGGCCCAAAAGGCTTCCAGATACAAGGCAATCTGCTTATCCTGTACCTGGTCTGCCCTCTCCTCCTCCTCGGCCAGACGAAGTGAATAGTCGGGAGGAATGAAGAAACGAGTCCGGATATTGACGAGCTCCTCCACATGCCTCAGCGTGGATCGCACGCCAAGAACACCCGCGACCTGCGCTCTGGGGACCGCCCCCGTCGCACGACCCCGGGGAGCATTACTAACCCTAACTCCCCGGGGGGACTCTGACTCGGAGGAGGAAGAAGAAGATGTAGAAAAGGAAGCTTCAGAAGACTCCCTAGACTCTACCCGGACTATATCTACAGACTCCTCGAAAGAAGACATCTAACCTGATCAAATGGAGGCGTCCTCGGGAGATCAAACGCAAGGAATCCGACTTAAGGAGAAGAGTGTCGAGCTAACACGACTAGGGTCGAGGAAATTATTAAGAGGTATAAGCCCTGATGAGAATCTCACCTCTATTTATAGCTGCCGGCGTACGCATCCTACAGCTCCGATCGCCTCCCGCTAAAACAACGTTTCGCAACCAACAGCCGACAACGCTCCACCTGTCGCGCTCACATTGGACGCGTCCCTTTGAGCGCGGGAACGCCTGCGGTATGTCTCCCCAGCCAACCAGTGCCAGACACGTGGGTTGTCGCTTCGACGAACGTAAACACAATCCGGCACTTCCCCTTTAAATGCGAGATTTCTCTCCTGATCCACTGACGTCATCAAGAAAATACTACTCTTTGCCCGGCAATGTGTGCCGATGATATCTTCGAGTAAGATCTCATCCCGGGTGATCGGTCAGACCACTCTCGACCCGACCCAGGAACGGGTCGAGACGAGAGTGGTGGGCTAATGATGAGGCTCGATATCGGTGACTCTCCAGATGCTGACACGTTGCAGATGACATGTCCCAGAAACTACAAGAAAGGATCAAGAACTTCAGTTAGGATCACACCTCGGGCCTCCGGCCAAAGAAGTCTTCTGACCTTCGGTGGCCTCCCAGACTACCCCCAGCTCGCCTCCGAGCCATCACAGAACCAAGATGCTCGGCCTCCCGCTCGAGCCCGAGCTTCCCGCCGAGCTCATCTTCCTCGGTCTCACCGACCGACTCGCAGCGCTGATCACAGGCGCCTCCGCCGCAGCTCCGCGAATCTCGCCACGCGCGAGATATCCGCCGCCCATGATCCCACGTTCCACGCTATCACGATACCCTATTAACGAGCCTGTCTCGTCATTAATACGGGATCCCGCCTATCACGTGGGCGTAACGCCAGGGGCGTAACGGCCGGCGTGAGTCTCGCGCTCGCTTGCCCATTGCTGCTGCTATATAAACCTCTCTCTAAGATGGTTGAGGTAAGCCATTTTTACTCTAATAAGCCGTTACTCTGCCAAAATACCCCGTCTAATTTGATCGTCGGAGGGTCCTCGGTGGCACAACCACCCCGGGACTTCTTTGCAGATAGCTCGGCCACAACCACTCAAAACCCATTGAGATCCACACGCTCCAGGAGGCAACCCTCCAACTCAATCTCAGTCGTCCATCAACGCTCGCAGCAGATCAACGGAAGATAAAATCTGAAGGAGACCCAGAGATCCATCACAAAGGTAATTCGAAAATTCGCAAGTGTCTTATTTTGAGCCGGCTCAAAGAAACAGAGAAGAACCAAACTTTTAAGGAATATTTTAAGCCGGCTTAGAAAGACTGAGCCGTCTCAAGAAAGGGTTTGAGGCATCTTAAGAAAGGGTTTTAAAAAAAAATACCAGAGTCAGACGAGTCGACTCACCTGGCTTGAGCGAGTCGTCTCGGCTCGCCTCGCGATTCACTTAGGCGAGACGAGTAGGGTCAGGCTCCGCTACTGTTGAACCCGCCTCGCTCGAGGCAAGCTCAACTCGTCTCGACTAAGCGAGCCAGGCGAATCGTCCCAGCCCGCTTCATTTGCCAAGCCTATTAGTTGGTTTTCTTGCGCGTGCGTGGATATATGGTACGGTTAGTATCCATCCTGTATACCTACAACCCTAAACTCTAGAGAGGTCAGGATCAGACAGGATATTGTAAGGGAAACGAATCCGTAGAATCCACGAGGTAAAGAGTGTGGAATCCACCTAAGAATTGAGAGAAATCTGAAGAGAAAGTAATTTTATTCTTCATTACAAGAAAAACATGCATGTAGCTTACAACTTATTAATGAGGAGCGATCTACTTAAAGAAGGATCCTAACAAGGCATGAAATAAAATCCTACTCTGATGCTGGCCTTATTAATGCATGAATTAGTCAGCAATCCTAGTAATTAAAGGAATCTAAATTAATTTACCTATGTGTCACGCCCCGCTTCCCATAATACGGAATACGAGGGGTTGACAAGGCCAGTCATACTCCTACGGTCGAGAAAATATCCCTCCGTAGTCACACTTCGGCTTCTTGCTTTACGTGGTAATCAGTAAACAATGCACAGGTAATGAGAAATACAGTAACTAAATCAAAACAAATACAAAAGAACTAACCAGATGGAGATCAAGAGAGTATGGCTCTGGGTAGCTGATCGAGATGTTCGCGATGTTCTCGAGGTATGTCTGGTCTTGGTCCAAGCTAGATGCACTTCTCACTCTGAGCATGCATACTCAGGTCGTCAGAGCGACACGATAGCAATATATATATGGATACAAATGGTAACCCGTGCATTAATAATGAATGTGTAACAGTAATCAAAAGAGTAAAGACGTGAATAGGAAGTAGCAAATGCATGTATCTAATAGAACAGCAAACAGTAAAACAGTAAACAGCATGGCAGGGATGTTGAATCAGTAAACAACGCATGTCAATGTCACTATCCCTATCAGTCTCTAAGTCCCACTGTACAGGTCACTAAGCCTATCGTCAGTCCAAGCGTGAGAGTCAACCACTCGTGAGTATCCCCCATCCAAGGATAAGACCCAAAGACAAGGGAACACGGGCCCAAGTCGCTCGCTAATAATCAGTGATATCCCTATATATCTCTATATATCTCCATATGTGCCGGTATGGGACTCCCGAGATTCTGTTGAACTCACACTCGAACTACCCCACACCCCGTGGTCTATATCAAACGCCAATCATAAACCCAAATACCGGTCGGTCCATGACAAGTCTGTGCGAGAACTGGAGACATGATCTCCATCAAGCATATCCCGACTGATACCCAAGATAAATGGACAGCATTTGGTGCCTTACCTGTGACACCCATACAAGTGCTTTCATAATTGTCCCATACTAATTAGAGTCACACTTATACACGTCCCACATACGTCGACAATGCAATAAATCAATAGGGTCCACCGATTGCGTACAAGTACGTGTCACTTTCACTTATCCATTCATGCTCAAACACTAACGTACTTTCCACAATCACCACTAATACCTAACACTGGATAATGCACATGATCACTAGGTTACCAATGCGATGACATATATATAATGTGATGAGAAAACAGTATTTAAGGCATGATTAAGATGTCATCAAAACGATATCCTACCACTTGCATAAATTTTCATAAATCATACATGCACAATTAGCGAAACAATGAATAGGGGATAAGTAGAATGTTTGATTATCTATCCATCAAATTTGGTTTCATATCAATCGGGTTTCAGGATCACTAGATATGGCCATTTCATTTTAAGCGTTCACTGCTGGAAATCCGGTTTCAGAATCGGAAGTCCGTTTCGTGACGCATTTTGATCCCAGTTGAGATCGTAATTAGGCGACGCTATAATAGAACTATAATTAGGATTTCTAGTCAGGTTTCCACTGCAATTAGCGGATCAGTATTATGTTATGCCAACATAGAGTTATGGCCAGATTAAGTTTGAGGTGTAAAATCCGCTTCTGCAGAAATCAGCAAGACATGTCGACATAGTAAAATAAATTAAAAATATCAAACGGTTGAGGAAACCAGTGAGACTAGTCGAGTAAGAAATCTAATTCAATTTCCTACGTAACGACAAAGGGTTCCGCGTATTCTCATATTTGAACAAGGGAGATCAGGGGATTAAATACAGGGTTACCTGGAATCACTGCTCTGGGCTGAAGTCCAGAACCAGGATCCACCACAGTTTTCTCTATCATAGCATATTAAAATTCAGTGATCAACAGTAATATACAGTAGGTTAAGCAGTTAGCTTCGATACGAGCCATCGAACGCTAAAATTCGTTCTGTCCACAATTTATAATAAATTTTACGGTTCAGCATGTTCAGGGAAATTCAGAATTCGAAGTGAGTATTGAGATTAACATTTCATAGGTGAAACGACCGTGGTTTTCCACTAAATCTCTACAGTATCTCTATGAGTAGTGAAAGGGTTTAACGATTACTAGTTCCGCCATAAGTAAATTAGTTATTGCCTACAATTCGCATCAAACACGTAGGGTAGTATTGAGCAGTTAACCCAATACAAGGGGATTTTATTCTGTCTAGCTACTTTCAAGGTGATTTCGATATCTATGTTCCCTATATGATTAGAGTTAGGTTATAAACTTGATTCTACACAATTTGTATCGGATCCTAACACAACGGGTATCGTAGCGGTCCGAACGATAATTCCCTACGCGTACATATAAATACATATATACATATAGATGTATCTAGTTTAACTAAGCATTAAATCTAAATTGTGAGATACTAGCATGTAAGCAAGTGAGGAGTTCACTTGCCTCAAGAAGATGGTAATGGTAACGGCGATGCAGACGGCACGATCACGGCAACGACACGGAGACGCAACAGCAACACGTTTCACGGTAGCGATCACAACAGTAACGGCTTTGGCTTGGCTCGGTGGTGACAACGGGGCTCGCTGGAGATAGTAGCTGCAGGGGCTCGGGTGGCACTGTCGCCGACGGCAACGTCGTCAGAGGCAGGGTGACGGCTCAGGGGCAGCCACAGAGATGCGCGGTGGCGGTGGTGGGGCTGGTGGTGAGAAAGGAGAGAGAGGGTAGAGGAGCGCGCTCAGTTGGCGGAGGTCGGAGGCGAGTTGGGGTCGCCGGTGGTTGAGGGTTAGGTTGAGAGGGGGGGTCGCCGGGGGAAGTTACGGCGATGGGTGCAGGGTTCTTGGGGGTCGGGTTTGGGGGCGATGGAGGTGCTGCAAGGTGGTTGGCAGTGAGGAGCTGGTCGTCGCCGTGGGGCTCAGAGGGGCGCTCGTCGGCAATGGGGTAGGGCTCGAGGGTGTAGGCGAAGGCCGGGATGGGCACGCAGGGAAGTTCGGGCTCGAGTGAGGGGTGCTCTGTTGAGGGGGTGAGTTCTGGAGAGAAGAAAGCGAGGGAGGAAGGATGAGGGGGGTTGTAGTCTTCGTAGTCGTTGTCGAGGGGAGGAGGAAGGATGAGGGGGGTTGTAGTCTTCATAGTCGTCGTCGAGGGGAGCGGGGTGCAGGGGCTCGAGGTTGGGAGTTGGGAGAGAGGAGAGAGGAGAGCATGGGTTTGAGAGTGAGGGAGCAGTGGAGTTTGAGACGAGGAGTTTGAGGGGCGCGCGGTTGTGGTCGGGGTCACGGGGACGTGGGGCAACGGCGCGGCGACGTGGGCGCGAGGGGGAGGCTCGGGAACGTGGGTGTGAAGGAGAAAATCGAGCGGGAAATGTAACGTGGGGAAGAAGGAGGTTACGAAGCGGGTCGGGTCGGGTTCGGCGGGAAAGGGCTGGGCCGGCTAGGAGTTGGGGTTTTATTTATTTGTTTAGTTTTTAATTTTCAGTTGGGATGGGGATGTAGAAGCGGGCTTGGGGATTTATTTAAATATATTTTGTTTTATTTTGTTTGGGCTGGGTTGTGGGTTTTAATAAAAGGGGAGAAAATAAAAGGGGCTGAGTCGGGCTAGGTTTAGGAAATATGAGTTGGATAAATTTTCTATTTGTTTGGTTTTAACTTAATTCATATTATGTTGTGGGCCGGGGGATTGGGATTGGGATTGGGATTGGGATTGGGGAAAAGAAATTGGGAAAAGGAGATGGGCCTGGCCAAGAGAGGGGGAGATTGGATTTAGATTAAAATAGTAAAATAGGAATTGGAAATATCCAGTAAAATTTTAGGGGGTTACCATAAAGGAATAGAACATAAATAGAATAAAATATAGGAAAATTATTTCATTCAAATATGTAAAATAGTACGTCGAAAACTGGGTCTTACACTATGATACCTAAGATAGTAATTAAGCATCTCATAATACCAAATGTTTAATAACGATACCATACAGGAACAAAAACCACCAGATAAAGAATCAGATGTCAAATGTCTGAGAACTTTGAGTCAGACGTCTGCGCTCAATCCAGAGCGTCGCCAGACGTCTGAACCGTAGACGTCTGAACCATATGGTTCAGACGTATATGGTTCAGACGTCTGACCCTCTCAGTACAATTTGACAGAGTGTACCCAGACGTCTAAACCATAAGGTCAGATGTCTTGGTATCTTTCCGAGAGAAACCTGCTGAGATATTCTTGGAGATTTGATTTGATCTGCTGAGATTTTCTTGGAGATTTGATTGTAACAAAATAGATTTGATTTGATTGTATAGGCTAATAAACACATAACATATAACATATGATTAGAATAAGATCCAATATAAAAGGGAGAGCCAAACTAGAGAGAAACATCTCTCTCGGCCTTCTTCTTCTTCTCAATCTTATACCTCTCTCTTTACTGTTTTATTAACGTTATTGGTACAAATCTTCTTTTTGGGGATTGTTCGTGTTCTAATTGCTCGGTGAAATCTTTTGCTGATTGTTCTGCATCGGGCCATATGGCATTAATAAACAATCTTCTGCTGATTATCTACAAATGCAAAAAATCTAGCAACTTTAGAACGAAGTCCTACATGTCTCTTGAAACTGGAAGAGATGATTTAGACATCGGTATTGAAATGGATGCGTGTGTGTGTGAGAGACCAACCGGCCAATTATGGTGTAAGAAATAAGAGAGACTATTAATTGACGACATAATCTAAAAAATCGGATACAGTCGTAGAGGTTTCTACATTTTTAAAATTTAAAATCTTATCCGGATTCTTGAAAAATTGTGAACCAAAGTCTTCTGGTGTGAGTGTTTTATAGCGTGCAAAGCAAACCATTATTGTAGAAATTATATGCTTCTTTAGTGAATGGAAGTGCATTTATGGATGCAGCAGGTTTGGGAATCGAACCAAACCAACAACGTCTCAATTTGGAAAGTTGAGTTAGTGGTTTGGGCTATTTGGGCTTACTGGGCTTAGCTAGAAATCTCCCTGTTAATATATACCCATTAGACAAAGAGTATGACTTGGGCTTTAATGATAAGTTGTTCTAGTGCTAATGCTTTGGGCTTTTGGGTTTTATTTCTATCAACGTTTTTGGGAAACAAGTCGAAAATTTGATTTGTGGATTTTTGGGTTTTATTTGTAACGACATTTTCGCCTCATCTCTAGATCTGCAGGTAAAATCTTCAACAGAAAGCCCAAATCAAGTCACATAAAAGAATCTTACAAGAAAAATCTTTATACCCTCGCTCTAATTTTCACACATACTTTGCTCAATAGACGGGATCATAATAAGAATGCTCTTATTTAAATTCGATATCGCTTGCCATTTTATCGATCATCAAATCATCAAATCGTACTGAAGTTTGAGTTTGACCCTCCATGATGTATTAATGGATTCCTCTAGCAATTGCTAAAATATTTCTTATTAAACAAACGCTTTAGCCATATCTAACCATACCAAAAGAGTAATGCTCCAATGATAAAATTTTCTTTTCAATGACAAAACGATTCGATTTTTGTAAAAATATGGCTGTACAAGTATTACAAATGGAAACCAGATTGTTTAAATTCATGTCTCCATCAACCTTTTATTGACCTAGCTGTATCCTTACACACATAATTTGCTCTTCAATGATGTGGATGATGGTACGATGATGGTGATGAGACATGCCATGCTCTAAGATGATGCGTCATGCGTGCATGATGTATCGTGTGAAGTTAACAACATGTTTTTCTCATGTTGAACAGCTGCATGGTTTGTTGTTGAACAAAAGATCAAAGGTTTGAAATTCGCTTTATGGAGAATTTTTATGGGGAGGCCTTTTCAAATAGACCCGACACATGAGTCAAAAGAGGCCATGCTTGAAATAGAAAGTGAGTCATAGCTATAAGATGGGTGTGTAGTCTTTTGAGGATGATCCAATATATCGTCAACAGGTCAAGGACATGGTTTCAACAAGTACATTGCTTTTGGACTCATTCCACTTTTGAGATGCTCCTTGCTTTTTACACAAAGATTTTCTTATTGCATGCTAGAAACACTGTCCACACGCAGAATGTCTATGCGATTCCATATCTGAAGATACATATTTTACTCTAAATATTCTGAACCATGACAGGTATTGGTATATCTTATACTATCCACGAGCCTATGTTTTAAGAACCAATATCTACCGTTAGTCGGTATATACCTATAATCAGACTCGCATATCCAGTATACCAATAATTAAAAAATATCGAATTGCAATTTAATGTCATCCTTTTGAAAAAAAAAATTAAATATCAATTTACCATGTCACAGAACCACCGTGCAAGATGAATGAGAAAATATAATGTCTAAAGCATATTTAGAAACATTGAAATTAAACGTGCCCTGTTTTTTAAACTTAATACATATTCAAATGGATGGAATTTAACATACCGACCAAAGTTTCTCTTACGATCTTAAACCCGTTTGCTTCTTTCATCTATCCTGATAAATGGCACCTATATGATTGTATCATGATTGTGTCTATCTGCCAAAACAAGAAACAAATAGATTAGGTGTGCAATTAATAAAATCAAGGGACTAGTAGGAAACTAAGAGGAATGGAGATGGCAGTGTTGGTCTTTAAATTTGTTGGCACAAAAATGATGCCCATGATTTTATTCCAACCACTGTTACCAATGAGCCTTAATTTTGTCGGCCAAATGTCCTAAAATTTACGCTAGTGTGAGGGCGACTCAACACAAGTGTATCAAGTATACAATATCTTTGTCCCTCACGCACACCAAGATCTCTCAATCTCTTTGTTCATCCTCTCTTTGTCAAGTCACAAGTACAGTGCTCACTGTACTCCTTTTTGTCCCTTGCTCATCAATTGGTCCTTTTCATACAAGGGACAAACCTTTATTTTGGTCCATGGTTATTTATTGTGTGATATTATCATATATTATGGGCCATTGCCAAAGATGTGACAAAGTTTGATCGAAGTTTTTCATCAAGAAAATTATGAGTCAAGAGTCTATATCATAACATTAATAGTCTTGAAAGTACCATGGAAAAAAAATCTTTAAAAAATCATTGTTTACTTGGTTTAGAGCTCGTATTATTAATAATACGCGAACTCAAACAAAGTTGAGTGTGTTTTCATTTTAACAGAGCAAGAGCAGCAGTGTTGTATTTTATCTTGTAGGAGATACAGTTTTGAAGAGGACGATGTGAGTTGACAGGGATCCATCTGAAGGCAAAACTTGGCTAATGGAGTAATTTTTGTATTTCATATTGTGTTTAGTATATGTACGGTGAAAGAGAAACTAAGTGGGAGGAAGAAAAAAGAGAGACAATGATCTAGAATGTGAATTTCAGATATGCGAAGATTTAAACTGTAAGCGTGTATAGAAGGGGATAAACCCTAATCCTATTAGTCAGGTTTGTCACCAAGGTCAGAGGAAAAATCTGTTAAAGTCCGAATCAACTTGGCTACCTAATTTTGGTGCACAAGCTGGGGCCGGATGGATCGACATCCAAAGTCCAATAAATTGAATTGGTATCTTTTTTAATATGCTATTGCGCAAGTACAATGTTTTCAACATCATCTTAAAACCTTTTCTTTTCTTTTCCTTCAAAGGATGAGGAGTATTGATCACTAGCTTACCTATTGATATGATTTACGTGGATTAATAACAGTGGTCCTAGTAATATTTTACATAAAAGAAAAGGATCATGAGAAAGACAAATATAGTTTTTTAATTATAATAACAGACAACAGTTATTGTGTTCATATTCTCTAATCATTATGAACCTTCAAGGGGTAATATGTTGTCTTATTTTAAAGCTAATTAAGCATTGGTCTTACATCAAAAATTAAGAAAAGAAACAAGCATTGGTCCAAAACCATCACCAAGTGGTTCTTGAACTCATGTGGTTGGTCCCACAAAATGTAGTTCTCTGTGATGTGGCAAAGAGACCACATCTTCTCGAAAATAACCTTTTTTAATACCAAAAAAAAAATTAGAATTAAAAATAAAAACAAAACAAAATAAAAGAACCAAAAATAAGGAGTGGGTCCCAGTGGCATGACTTCTTGGATGTGGATGGTGACAATTTGATGCGCTAATCATGAGGACCTATTACATTCATCATCAACATGCCTCTAAACCGGGCCGGTTGGATCAGAAGAGCATATTTCAGATCCATTTACTTTTAATACATACCCATCCGTAGATTTATCCTGATGAGCTACATGATATGGATCAACTCCAAACATATTGCCAACCAAGTCAGAAATGTTTATCAATCTTGATTTATCCAATTTTTATAATTTCAAATGTTAAATATAGTATATTTAGTTTATTATATTCGATTATATTTGATTGTATATTTTCTGCTTTTATTCCTTTCTTAGAAGTTTCCTATTTCGGCGCCTCCTGACTTGTATAAATAGGACCTGTATACACTCATTTTATCATCAAGGAAAACTGTTCTTTTCCACCAATTTACTGTTCTAACATGGTATCAGAACGGGTTAAATATTTTTTCAAAAACAAAATTTTCCTCTCTTTTTCCCTAGGGCCGGCTCCTAGGACCAGCGCGTCCTTCTCTCACTGGCTCCCTCCTCTGACCGGTGACCCCCCCTCCCTCTCTTCACCGGCGAACCCCCTCCCTCTCTCCCTCGGCTCTGTCTCTCCCTGCGACTCCCTCCGCTGCCCGATCCCCGATCGCGACCCTCTCTCCGATCACGACCCTCTCCCTGTTCCCCTCGGTGACCTTCTCCCCCCTCCTCGCGTTCCTCTCCTCCCGGCGGCGTTCCTCTCCTCCCGGCTCATACTCGGCTACCGTGCCCTCCTCCTTCGGCCGCTTCTCCTGCACCTCGCCACCAGCTCCTATGCGACAATCCTTGTCCGACTCCTCCCCTCGGTCTGTGCCCTAGATCGAACCTCCTTCCAATCCCTAGCCACCCGCGGTTGTTCGCCTCCTAAAGTTCAAGTTCTGAGCCTCTTCTCTATTTCAAGTCATGAACAAACAAGGGTTATACACATTTCCATCGTTAGATGTTCAACTCACCGGTCCCACAAACTATACTGTATGGGTCCTCACATTGCAGTATAATCTTCGCGCTTTTGCACTTTGGAGGTATGTCGATGGATCCACAAAGTGCCCTACCACGACAGTTCAAACTCTCGGATCATTCTCGTCCTCCCTATCCGATGGGGAGTCTAATCTGACTAGTAATCAATAGATTCATATTGACCAACAAATTATGGACTGTATCTTACGCTCAGTTGCGATTCTCGTTCTCTTTTCCATTGGACGCTTGACTACATCTCGCGATCAATGGCTAGCCCTTAGTCGCATGTATGCTCAAACTGGCACTGCCCATGAATACTAGCTGAATCAGGCCTTTCAGGATGCTCATCAAGATGATCGCCCTATTCAGGAGTTTCACACCCTCCTATCTGGGTATTGGGAAGCATTGCAAACCATGGAGGAAATCATCTATGGTAACCAAGTTGACCTAATACTCAGGTTTCAAAAATAACGTGATATGCAATATCTCTATCACTTTGTTATGCGCTTCCGTCCTGAGTTTGAAGGTCTGCATGGTCACATTCTGCATCGAAGTCCTCTTCCAAAACTTACGGATGCTGTTGCTGAATTCATGGCCGAATAGACGCGTCTTCAGATTCTTAAATCCTCACAGGTCGTGCCTTCACCCACTACATCCTCCACCACCGCTCTAGCTATGCAACATCGCTCTTCGGTATTCCGTGGCCTTCCCAACAACACTTCTGAGCAACCCCTCTTTTGCCGCTATTGCAAAAAGAAAGGCCACCTCATTCATAACTGTTCGATTTTGCCACCAAAGCCTCAGCCTTACCAACGCCGTGTACCTTTGATTGCTGTTACTGCCAGTTACTTAGCTGTACCACCACCGCCGCCGCCTGCTTTACTTCTAACACCTCCACCACAGAGCTCTCTCACTTCGGCAGATATTGCAAAGATCATCACTTACATTGCTCTGAATCTTGGACACAATGGTGCCTCCTTTAGTTCTGACTTTACTGTCCTGTCTGCCTCCTCTGGTTCTTCCACTCCTTGGATTTTTGACTCAGTTACCTCTCATTATATGACTTTCGATTCCACTATCCTTACTAACTGTAAGCCTGTTTCTTCCCTTTTCATTCATACTGCAAATGGCATACCACTTGCAATAACTCATTATGGTGATATCACCCCAGCTTCTTACACCTCTGGTTGTTTGACTTTATCCTCTATATTGCTTATTCCCAAACTAACCATGAATTTGTTGTCCGTCACTCAACTTTCTAATGCTGGTTATACCATCGTTTTCTCATCTACCTCTCATATTGTGCAGGATTTCAGCATCGGTCAGAAGATTGGGATCGGTCGTAGAGTGAATGAGCTATATCAATTGGAGCATCTTCATATCCCCCTTCCATTGCCAACTTTGGATTTTACACCTCCGATATTTTGTATGGACGGTTAGGTCATCTTTCTGGTCCTCGACTGAAAGTTTTATTCGACTCTGTTTTACTAGGTTCTTTTCCTTTTGTTTCTAGTTCAAATTGTAGTACTGATTGCTTTGCTAAACAAGTTGCTTTACCCTTTTCATCAAGTAATAATGTGTCATCTGAACCTTTTGAACTAATTCATTCTGATATTTGGGGACCTGCACCGTCTACTTTTTTGTCTGGTTATAAATACTATGTCTGCTTCATTGATGACTATTCACGCTATATATGAGTTTATCTTATGTGTGGTAGGTCTAATCTTATTCACATTTACACAGAATTTACTAATATGATTCACACTCAATTTCACAAACGAATAAAAGAGTTTAGATTTGATAATGCCCTCGAATATGTTTCCTCCTCAATGCAAACCATTTAAAAAACCCATGGCACTATCCCTCAGCAATCTTATCCTCACACACATGAACATAATGGTGTTGCTGAATGCAAGCACCGTCACATCCTTGAAACCACTCATGCTCTACTTCTTTCATCGTCTGTTCCTACCTCTTTTTGGGCAGAAGCATTTATGACTGCCACACTACTCATAAACATCACTCCATCCTCCGTTCTACAAGACATCTTTCCATATTCTCGTCGACACTCCGCTCCTTTCAACTATTCGCTATTACGTATGTTTGGTTATGTCTGTTTTATTCTTCTCTCACCACATGAACGAAACAAACTCTCTTTTCAGTCAATCAAATGTGTCATTCTAGGGTATAGCTCTACTCACAAAGGCTACTGCTGCAATGATCCCACCACAAAACGCCTCCGTATAGCATGACTTGTTACCTTTTTCGAGAATGTACCCTACTTCCCCACTTCTTCACAACCAGATTTCTTTTTTCTTGATTTACCTCCTCACTCACCCATCTCACCATCTATCCCCACATCTTCCTATACACCTACATTGCCTTCCCCTTCTATTTCCTTTGAGTTGCTACCCCAATCCTACTTCTGTCACCATTACGTCTTCCACAGATGCTCCTACAGTCGATGTTCCTTCTACGGCTACCCAGTCTTCTCCAGTGCATTCTCCTCCTCCTCATTTCAATCCTACGCGAGATCGGCGACCACCTTCTTGCTATAGTTTTACTATGACTAACTCTTATTCTCCTTAATTTCTATCTTTTCTTGCTGCTATTCACTCTTTATAGGAACCAAAGTTTTACTTTGAGGCAGTAAAAATACCAGAATGGTAACAGGCTATGCAGGAAGAACTAGAGGCTTTTCATCGCACTAATATTTGAGATTGTACCACTCCCATCCGGGGTCAAACCTTTCAGTTGCAAATAGATTTACAAAATCAAAATTAAGTCTGATGGCACTATCGAACGTTACAAAGTTCGGCTCGTGGCTCGTGGTTTCTCCCAAGAATATTGAATCGATTATGAAGAAATTTTTGCTCCAGTTGCAAAAATAACTTCTGTTCACACTCTTATTGCTACTGTTGCTTGCAACTGGCCTTTATATCAGATGGATGTTAAGAATGCATTTCTTAATAGCGATCTTTCTCAAGTAGTTTACATGCAATCTCCACCTAGTATATCCGTTCTGCTGAATCATGTGTGCTGTCTTCGTCGTGCCGTATATGGTCTCAAACAAGCTCCCAGAGCTTGGTTTGAATTCTTTCGACAGACTCTTCTTACAGCCGGTTTTATTGAAAGTCTTGTAGATTATGCCATGTTCAATCGCTCCTCCTTTAGAGGTCACGTCATTCAACTGCTAGGCGTTGACGATAAGATCATCACAGGCAACGATTCCTCTACCATCATTTCCTAAAAACAACACCTTAAAAAACAGTTTGAGATGAAAGGCCTCGAATTTCTTCGTTACTTCTTGGGGATTGAGGTTGCTTCCTCCTCACAGGGCTATTTCCTTTCTCAACAGAAGTATATTTCAGATATTCTTTAGTGCTCAGCTCTCACAGACTCCACTGTTTCACAGTCATCTCTGACTTCAACACTTATGGAGCTGAATTTGAAACTTCGTCTAAGTGATAGCGATCCTTTGCCACAACCGACTTGTTACTGGGAATTAGTAGGTGCACTGATATACCTCTCTATCACCTGTCCGAATATCGCTTATGCAATCTATATTCTAAGCCAGTTTGTCAGTGCCCATATATCTACACATTATGCTGCTCTACTGCATGTTTTACGCTATCTCCGTGGAACAATCACTCGGTCCCTTCTATTCCCCTCGGGTTCATCCTTATCTCTCTGTGCTTACTCCGATGCTGGTTGGGCAGATGATCCCGACACCCTCTGCTCCACTACTGGATATTGTATCTTCTTGGGCTCTTCACTTATATCTTGACAAAGTAAGCATCAAGACGCTGTCTCCCGTTCCAGCACTGAAGCTGAATATCGCGCTATGGCTGACACTACAGATGAGCTCAAATGGCTACGAAGTCTGCTCTAGAACATAGGCGTCGCTACACCTCCTAACATTCCCTTATACCGTGATAACCAAAGTGCAATTCATATTGCAGCTAATTCAGTCTTTCATGAGCACACAAAATATATTGAAGTGGACTGTCATCTCGTTCGTCAGGAATTTCAAAAATATCGGTTTTCCCTTCTTTATGTTTCTTCCAAAGAACAAGTGGCTGATTTCTTCACCAAGGATCAGGCACAATCTCGGTTTCAGTTTTTCTTATCCAAACTTTCGGTATTTGACCCACTGTGAGTTTAAAGAGGGTGTTAAATATAGTATATTTAGCTGATTATATTCGATTACATTTGATTGTATATTTTATGCTTTTATTCGTTTCTTAGGAGTTTTTTTATTTGGACATCTCCCAACTTTCCCAACTTGTATAAATAGGACATGTATACACTCATTTTATTATCAAGAAAAACTATTATTTTCAACCAATTGCCTGTTCTAACATCAAGAAAATAGAAACAAACTAAGGAATACACTCCATCTCTAATTACTCTGAAATGATATATAAAGGATAGAGAAATATTTGGAAAATCGGAAATTGAGTAGTATCGGACGAATAGACAAAGACAAACGGGTCTAAATCATGAAGATCCACCTTTGACCTAATTATATAATTTTTAATTTTAATTGCAAGTTGTGGGTTACATGAAGATATAATGAAATAAGCTATGACGAGTGCCAAAAAGGATTACTATTTATTGCCTATACTAATCGATCACTAACGATCTATTCTCTAATGATTGTCAATTATCAAATTGCGCCTCTACCATTTAGAATGATTTTACAAATAAATATTCCCTTACCTCCCTCGCTAAAATACAACAATTAATAAGTTCAAATGGACCAAATTAAAGATCTACATATGAGATTATAAATTGTTAGAAATCATAGGATATGACCGAGGAAAAATATTTTTAATGATTGATCAAAATACAATATATAATATGTCTATCTTTTTATAGCCTACAAGATAAAACCCAAATACGTAATATACGTAAACCCCAATACAAAAAGATAAATACAAAATAATATAAAAAACATGCATATCTTAACAACTCTTTACACTCACAGTGGATCATAAACTGAAAGTTTGGACAAGAAATCCAAAAGTTGGATACGTGTTTGAGATTTCGTAAAAAGATTGACCACGTGATCTACGGAATGGATTTAGGTAAAGATCCTCCATCTACTTGATGAAGCTTCAGATGAAGCTCTATCGGCGTGGTTGTAAAAGTACTGCCAGTAATTGTAGAATCGTCAACCGTGGCTCTTACAAGAAAATTAGAAATATACTACTTGTTAGCAATTGGTGTTACGGTCGGAATACTTGCGGATCACGGCGGAAACATATAACAAAAATTCACAAAACATGTCACTAATTGCAAACCCAAAATTCATTCAAATACAAGCATTGAAAATAATTCAAGAGAGCAAATTACAAGAGTTAGAGGGCTACAACCTTTGTAGCGTGTCCACTCTCTAGTCGAAGACCCATACTAAGCTCCTTGAAGCTTCGGATCGAGCTTGGTGGCTGACCGTCTTGCCGAAGATGATCCATGGTGAAAGAATCCAGTCCAAGCTCCCGCTTCTCTTGAGAACACTTCTCCGATGAAGCTACTAGCTCTAGCATGATGCAAGCATGCAAAAGGTAGTGGATGATGTGAGGATCCTCTCTCATTTTTTCTTTTCTTTTTCTTTTCCTCACTTTAGAAAAACAAAAGGAGGAAGAAGAATAAGATGAAGAAGATGAAGAACTCTTACTCTTGTATTTTTCTCTTTTAATTATATGAAGAGATCTCTCTCATTCTCTTTCTCTTTCCCTTTCCTCTTAAATGTCATGTGGAGAGAGTGGTAGACTCCTTCTCATCACATGCATCCAATTTGTATTCATATGACAAGGTATATGTATATCATATACATGTTAAAGAATGTGTGTGTGAGTGAGAGAGTATATGTATCTATATACATATACATATATTATGTATCCATATACACAATATATATAATTAATGAGAGAATGCATATGTATCAAATACATACACATGTTATGTATCATATACATAATATTATATAATTATAAAGAGAGAGAATACATGTATCATATACATATCTATATTATGTATCCCACATATAATAATATATTGAGAATAATGGAGAAAAGAGGCCATACGAGGCGATTTCCTCCTATGACGTCGAAAAAATACAACCATGCTATTTTTTCCGACGATCGGCATCCATCATCATCATCGTTATCATCTAAGATATGCATACACCAAATTTCATGTGATTCCACCACTTTTCACTGTTGAATTAGCAATGTAAAAAGTTCTATTGTCGGTAAATCATTAATTTTGCACCAACTAAATCAATGGTGAAAAAATGGTATAATCATATGAAATTTGGTGTATCCACATATTAAATTATAAAAATGAAGGTGATGTATGCCGATTGTCGAAAAAAATCACGGAGAGTGCATTTTTCCGACACCATAGGAGGAAATCCCCTCCTATGGCACCTTTCCTCCATTAATCTCTAATATATTAGCATCACATATTAATGAGAGAGTGTGTATATCATATACACAATACTAGCTACCATATTATATATATGGATATTAAGTCAACACTAAACTTAATATTCCGTCTAAAAAATAAACCGGCTAGTATTATCAAACGTCTGACCGCTGACTGCTTCCATGTGTTTCGGGACTAAACCCAACTAAAGCCTATTTGCACGGCTCTTTAAAACCATGGTAGCGTAGTTTCAAAGTATAATAGGAATACACACAAGACACTATGGTGATCTCAGGTAAAAAAACTACCATATACTATCGTCACCAGAGAACTGCTATTTAACAATACGTATAATATTGTCACGACCCGGAAATGGCACGTGGCCAGCACTTGAATCACGTAAAGTCTATAGGACCCCACCATAACCCAAGTAAACCAAAAATCAGGAATCTAAACCACTTTAGAAAATATTGGAGGTGTAGTTTTGAAAAAGAGTTTATACATTGAAATCAAGTTTGTTTTTAATGTGTAAAAAAAGTTGATTTAAAACATGTTCGTCGTTTAAAAATCGGACAGCACCTCCTTTGTAACTTTTGAGTAAAACAAGCACAATATAACACACACACACATACACATGAAGCATCCCCAAACGGGAGCTAGCTCTCGCCGCGGAGACACAATCCGTGCAAATATATATACAATGCCCAAGATGAAGAATCACAATAGAAAACAAAAGATATGTAAATAAACAACTCAAGTCGACTTTAAACGAGTCCAACACCCAAAAATAATACATATCTAAGTCCTGTCTTTAAGTCATGGATAATACAAATATATAAGTGGTTGATGAGGTTTTTAACTAAATTAAAGGATAATAATACATGTACAAGAGGCGGTTACGATACAATGCAACCTACCTAAGAAATCACCCGAAGTAAAAGATGTGCCGGCAAGCCGCTACGATCTCAGCGGTTGATCCTGAAAGAAACTAAGGCACAACGGGGGTGAGTTTCCAACTCACGAGTAAGAAGATATCACAAGATAGAAATCGAATACATAACGATCTATCTAAGTTATAAGATATAGTACTATCATCCTCTGTACTAACATATATACCGTATATGTAATATAAGCGCATCTAAATTGATCGCGATATCATCTCATATAAAGCATACATCCAAGTAAGCATATAAAATAGCCAAAATGTATGTATGTAAACCGTTTCAAACATATGATATGTATATCACGGCACAAGTAACGGACATTGATTTATAAAGCAATATATACAATTTTTGTTTAAAGTACACGTCACGTCTTTTGAAAATGATTTAAGAAGAGTTTTCTTTTGAAAGATTCTTATATCGTCATAAACATGTGGAAAATAGAGAGGCTATAGCTCCTTTAAAAACCTCACTAATATACATCGATAAAAAAAATAGTATTTCAGTTATTGTCTCTAAGACTAATCCTGTTCGGCTACAATATACCTTAAACCATCTCAATCTGTGCATGTCATCCATATTGATCCCTCACGGATATCATAACATATCAAATAAAATGCATCATAATCAGATCGGGCAAATAGAAACACATCACCAATAAAATCATCAGAAAACCGTGTCAATCATCGATATGTAAATCTCAGGTGTTTTCTTGGGCACTGTCCCTTAGATTAGTACTCATCTCAATCTCAACATAATACACCGATCGGTATCCTCCGGATATCCGTTGTGTTCAATACCATTACTGGTATTGTGCCACCTCGCTAGCTTACCGTCTTTCCATACGGTATCTTGCCCCTGGATACCAAACCGGATCCACCATGTATCCTCAATCGGCTATCTCCCGCCTCGATATCGAATATCACAATCATAAATACAGAAGTCCTGGTGGATGTCTAAATCATCATATCAATAAAAAAAACCGCTCTTTTGCAAACACAAGCAACTTTTAAAATCATATTGCGGTTTCTCGAAATCCATGGAAAACATTAAGTCCATAAGGACAAAATCCATAATCATCTTTCTCACAATTGGCAACAATCATATACGAATATTCATGGTAATTGTATTTGTATATCAATATCAATATCATCAAGTGTCATGCATACAAGTATGGATAACTAGAACACGAATAAGCATGGCAGTTTCTACCGTGATATGGAAATACTAATGTTGTGTAGTGCAATATACGCGGATGTGATTATACAACATGGAAATCATTAGTAGATACGCGAGTGTTCTATCAAGTGTATTCATACGAGAATAGCTCTCGATTTCCTATTGGAAATATCAATATCATAATCGTCAACAATGTATCATGCATCATCCTTCAGTTGACGATTAATTACGCAGATATATCAATCGATCACATTCATATAATAACATCGATATAATTAGAATATGGTAATTCTACAGTATAATGGCAGTACCAATGATGTGTTTGTGTAGCATGCGAGTCTGTGATCGTGCAACATGGCAATCATTGGTAATTGTACAGTGTTCTATAAAGTGTGTTCATACAAGTGTGGTATCGTTAACTAAATATACGAAGCATCGATAAGCGAATACTATAAGCGTAGCGTAACTTAACAAAATAAACGAAATGTGAGTGTATAACAAGTATAATAAACGTAACGTGAACAAGCGTTATGCACACACATACACGATTATACAGTTTAAAATAGAACGAAACATTTGGAAAGGAGAAGGCTGTAATATTTTTAATATAGATATTCATTTGATATAAGCAGCATATCCTCGGCATTAGTGTTTATAATTGGAAGCGAATCGTTAGTTTTACAAATAGTATAATCAAGCATCATCATAATATCCTAATCGGGATTAAATATCAAGACTCCACGAGTCAAATAATTATAAGCCGCATTCGGCAATCTATCCTCATCACATAGAGTACGAAATCTCCATCGTATAGTGTCAACAATCATGCAACAATATTAATACGGACATCTAGTTTCGTACGACACATACAATAATCATATATATATATATATAGCTTATGAGTTATGAACTATATACTAACTACATAATCTACAAACTATAGTCTAATTTATATAAGTATCTGGGTTATGTATATACAGTTTTTATACTAAGTGTTCCCTAGAATTAGTTCAGGGGTGCTATACGCCATCCAACCGATTTCTCCTGTAAATATAAATCTACTCACTGAAGTGCGCTTCGCTCTAATCGAAGCCGACGACCTTCTTGCCCTTCCTCGCCGTTTTGGAAGTCCCCGCAATGGTCCCTATAACTAAAGTAGTCATATATATGCAAGGAAACATCATTGAAACCAATACAAACCCAAGCAAATGAAATAAGGAGAAAATAATCAAAACTATCAAAAATATTGAATGGCAGACGTCTGCTGCACTCAGGAGCAGATGTCTGGCTAAGGGGTTACTATTACCCAGAGAGCAAAACAGACGTTTGAAGAACAAATCTCAAAAAATCATAATCAAAAGTAAACGTCTGGTGACTTGAGCATCAGACGTCTGATGATCAACAATCAAAGATTCACAGATCATTGATAGACGTCTGAAATCTTGGGGGCCAGACGTCTGAAAAAGGAAAACATGAAAGACTTATACGAGGCAGACGCCTGAAGCTCAAATGAGTAGACGTCTGAAGCAGGATTTTACTGATACGAATTTTGATAACACTTGAAAATTTCCAAAACTTTTAAAATCTATTCTTTTACACTAAAATACCCTCTACTTCCCCAAATAGGGTGTAATCACCAAGTATACCATACTAATACTAACCACCACTAATGGATCACTTCAAAAACCAATTACAAAGAATTCAACCCATAAAATTACCATTTTTAATATAGAAACTATATTTTTCCATATCCAAACACTTTAAAATTTTAAGAACTTGTAGAAAAGAGGGATCTTTACCTATTGGAGTGGGAAAAAGTGTAGATCCAAGCTCCAAGGATGTCCACTTGAAGATCTTTGAAGTTGTGATGGCTTCACTCGAAGTCTTGATGGGTTTAGTTGCAAAACTTGGTTTCAACAATGAATTTTAATGATGAAATCTTGAGTTTTGGTGGAGGAGTTTGGTTTGAGAATTGGGATATTTTGTGAGGATGGAAGAGATATTTGTTGTCACGACCCGAAAGTACGGAACATGACCGGCACTTAGGCTACGAACGTCTCAAGGCGTACGTGCTCTAAGTAAGCCGAGCCCAGAAATCCAAACCAAGAAAAGTAGTAGAGTGTAGAAAAATAATTTGTAAATCAACCAGTTTGCAACATAATATACAACGCCTAAAGACGAGGATCATAACAGAAAGGAAACTCCAACAGCACGAAAATCCACAGAAATATAACGCGCGACTCTAAGGTCGAAAGAATAAACATTACTGGTCTCTATCTCAAATAAATACATGTTTGGTTGATGGAACTTCTAGATACAACTGAAATATAATATACAATGTATAATGATGGGTACGATACAAATAACCCACCTACTAGCAAGTCACCTGAAAGAAGCTGTGCCCGCAAAACCGTAATGAAACCCGTACGACAACACCTGTAAGAAACTGAGGCACAACGGGGGTGAGTTGCCAACTCGTGAGTAGAAAAAGATCTACGAACAGAAAATCGCATGTATGACGCAATCCTAGGTCATACGATCATAATATATAATCCTCAAATAAATGAGTCTGAAGCATGCTAAGGTGGCAATGTAACATCTATACATGTATGTAGTGCCAAGTGCTCGTGCCAGTGCCTCAGGTAATAACATGTCATAAATATGAGGTATGTCTGCATGAAGTAATATGATGAAGTATCTAAATTGATATCAATACACATATATTAGCGTCCCATTCCACTAATATTGGTATAAGGGTATATATAACAGCGTCCTCATCCACTGTTATATATACAAATGAGGTATGATCGATGTAATTAATATGAATCAATGTCAGCTATAACATGAAGTCTAGTAGTATGTGGATATCTTCCAACTAGGTAATCAATGTCTGTAAATAGGTGGATCCCGTCCACGTGTCACCCAATGACAATAAGCATCATGCATGTAAATATCGTAAAGCATATGTATGGAAATATGAGGATATAATCAAATCATGGAACCTGAGTGCCTAGCATCGACACTCGAAAACATCATGAACACCTGTGCCTAGCATCGACACGTAAATCCTCATGTATCTCAGGTGCCGCACACCCTGGTCGGCCCTCATATCCATCTCATGATTCCAGTCGGTATCCTCCGGATAACCGACGGGTCTCAAATACTATCACCAGTAGGTAGTACTCCCCTGCTGGGCTCACCGTCTAGCATATACGAGTCTTCTTGCCCCGGGGTACCTCACCGGGTCCACCATGTACCCACAATCGGTGCCTACCGCTCCTCGAATCGGGTATACCCACACAAGCTCTTTGGAACCGAGAAAACTCATGGTGGACCCACTAAAATATCATATCAAGGGTAACCGGGTTTTTAAAACAATTACATATTTTCTTTTGAAATATCCACGGTCTCCAAATCCAGAAATATCATGGAAACAACATATCTCAATGCGTATAATCAAAACATGATGTATGCGACATATAAAGAAAGGTAAGCATATCAGTAAGTCATGCAACATGGAATAGTAATGTGCACATGTCGAGGGAAACCGCTCTTTTTAAAATGAATCAGTTTTAAAGAATATCTTGCGGTTCCCAGATCTCTAATCAAGCCAGAATCATCCATGTATGTGTATAGGTATAAGTGTACAATATGCCATGCAAGAATCACATCATGAATGCAATAGTACTACAGTGTAGTGGCATGGCAATTATCGATGATGAAGTGTGTGAGCCGGCAAATAGTGTACGTGGAACATACGCATCATCGATAATGGTGCTGGTGTCCTAATGGCATGATGGTAATATCTCAATAAACACAAGTAATGCGATGCAAATAATATGAATATGCGGAATCAAATAATCAACGCAATAGTGAAGAATCTACATCAATATGTAAGTGTCATGCAGTTTTGCCTTTTTGAAATAAGACGAATCGGGGTTTTTAGTAAAATAAGGGCTACGGTGTTTTTAAGAAAAGATGCCCTTTTGAAATTATCTGTAGAATTCCTTTTTGCCCGTCTTTCAAATACTCCCGATTCGTTAGTTTTGAAATAGGTATGACTCGGGTCCAGTCTAACATCTACTGTACTAACTACAGATCTAACTATCAAGTCAATATGGAAGGGTATGGAAACCACCTAAATCTGAGTCGACATATGTAAATATAAAGATAGTAGTCGGTGATCCTGCCTCAATAGTATCGCATACGATACCGTATATCATCTGACATCCTCAAGTCATGAGTGCGGATCAATCATCAATATAAAGCTCGTACGGTAAATCGTCGTACGGCATCCCAATAGCTGGGTGCGGGTCAATATCACAATCATCATATCAATTATCTGGTATCCTTATCATCATATCACATAATCTGGGGTACTGATCTAAGTCTAGTACGAATCGATACCATCTATATAAGTATGAATGCGTGTGCGAAAGACACGTCCAACGGCCCGCTAAAATCACATATTGTATCCCAAATACGAGTCACATCACATCACCGATATCACGGCACTATGCCCAATCTCATCGACTCATCTCCAATGTCCCCCAATATCCTTGTCATCACAGTATGGACATAGCAAATATGCACGTGTGTGCGTGTGGGTGTAAGCCTATTCTAGGTTCACGACTAGAAACTATACTAGTTACTTCTAACCCTAACCTATGCATATTACACCTAACACATCCTAAACAACCAAGTCACACATAAGCTAGCATATATCTGTATATACATAGTATATATGGTATACTAGACATCGGACTGCGGGGGTGCTATACGCCATCCACCCGACTTCTCCCCGTTGATATAAATCTACTCACTTTCTTTATGCGTGCCGATGCCGACATCTCCATTTGAATCTCCAACGCCTCGACGCCACATGGGGTACCTACAAGGATGTCACAAACGCTGAAACACATGAAAACCATGTCGGAAACCAAAATGGTGCACGCTACGCCCATAGGTAAAAACCTGTAGCCTCGCGTGCAAACACAACCAATAACCCTTTGCCGTTGACGTTCAAACGCCACCCGACAGAAACGAATCATCAAATATCAAAAATCCATGCTAAAACAAGTCGTAAATCATGCGCCAACATAGGAAAATCAACCCAGATTGGAATCAGACAAAACTAGACATACCCAGGGTCAAGTTTACAGGTAAAAGAGCTATGCACCAAAAACGAGGCGATTCCCCCTTGCTCTTGCCGCAAATTGCGGCCAGGGGGAATAAATCTGCGGCCGGAATCAAGAGGTGGGGGCTAGGGTTTTGGGTATTGGTTGCTATCTTCCTGCACATCTCACTGCCAACTCAAAATTATTTTAGGGTATCTCGGGTTGTAGCAGATTCCAGAAAGGCTTAAAAAGTCGACAAAATCGCTAAATTACGCCGATTCTAAACTTTAAGGTATTTTGCTGGAATCTGGGTTAGATCTAGGGTTAACTGGTCCCAAACACACCTATTAAGGCTATACTAACATTCAAAACCATCACTTGGCCAAATCTCACTCAAATCACCCTAAACTAGCACTAGATCACAATATAAACACTAAATTTCAGCCAACTACCCATAACTGAGCAAGAAAAGAGTTGGGTTGCGAGATTATACCTCCAGGGGGTCCTAGGATGAAGGAGAAGGGAAGAAGGAGGAAGGAGGAAGGGCTGTTACTGCTGTGGAGCTGCTGCAGTTTGTGGCTGAAACTGTTTGGTGCTGTTGTTTTTGCTGGAATTGTGGTGGCTGCTGCTGCTGCTTGAAATTTGTTAACTTTTTTTTGTTGTTGCAGCAGCTACAAGCTGATGGGGTTGATGTTATGGTGTTGTTGCAGCAGCTGCTGCTGTGGCTGAAGTTATTTTGTGGTTGGGGTTGATGTGGCTGTTGCTAATGATGGTGCTACTGCTGAGGCAGCTGATGTCTATTAGGTGGCTGAAATGTGCTGATGTTGGGCTGAAGTGTTGGGGCTGAAGTTGTGGTATGTGATGGTGTGGTGTGAGTGAGAGATGTGGGTGTGAGTGAGTGAGAGGGAGAGATGTGAGAGGTAAAATTTTTGAGGTGAAATGGGATTGTGACATTACCTAGGAGCCACCTCCCTCTCTCTCATAATGAAAGCTAACATGACTACCATCATGGCTCTCTCTCTCTTTAGCCACAAGTCAACCCCCACTTAATCCAATCCTTAACAAAGCTAAACCCTTAATTAACCCACTTAATTTAACCAAATGGTTTAAACCCACCATGGTCATCTAAACATGGTTCAACCCTAGGCCACCATGAGTCCAAAACATGGAGCAAGTGTGACAAGTGTGGGAAATGTCATGTGCACATTTTGCACAAAAAGCCAAAAGTCCAATTAGCGATTTTTAATCGCGATTAACACTAAAATAGCATATACTTAACCATAAAAACTTATAAATGGCATATTTCCACAAAATACCCTATTTTAGAATTTCCACAATTTTTCTTCAGAATTTCCCCATTTATCGGTATTTAATTATACCGAAATATTAAAATATTCATTAAAAGTTAATATCAAATTATGAAAATTCCCAAAAATAATATTTTATTTTTTTGAAATGTTACATTTGTGAGTGATGAAAGAGAATGGGATGGGAATTATGAGAGGATGAGAGAGGGTGTGTGTATGGGTGAGAGGGTATGTGCCCCCTCTCTATTATAATAATAAAAATAACACAAAAAACACCATATTATTTTCAAAATACAAAATATTTATCATTTTCAAAATATCTCACATTTTCAAATTTCCAAAAATAAATATACATACGGATATCAATCCGAAAAACCCAAATCCATACTCGGTATTATTTCCGTAAAACTCAAAATACCTATATTTAAATTATAAAATAATATTTATAATTTTCAAAATGTTACAATATCCCCCACTTAAAGAATTTCGGTTTTCGAATTTAAATTGAACCCCCAAATATTTAAAACATTTTGTCCAATTAAATCAAATCAAATTAAATTAACGGAGCTCCAAAGCGCCACACGAGCAAGAACTACCATAGCGCAACGCGTGCGCATAAAAACAAAAGTGTGAATCTCAAATAACTGAAACTCTAGTAAAGCTAAGTGAATTACACAAGCTACGATGCAAAGTGCGAAATCAATTGTTTAAATCAAATACACGATCATAGCCATAGCCGTAGTGTAATATCTATAGTACACGACCAAGCACAAACATAATCAAAGCTAGTATATATATATGTATGTATGTATATATATATATATATATGTATGTATGTATATATATATATATATATATGTATGTATGTATATATATATGTATGTATATATATATATATATATATATATATATATATATATATATATATATATATATATATATATCATCAAGTGCAATGCACGAAAACGAAATCAACCTCAACGGTTTTGCACAAAAACCAAAGCACGTGCAATATGTGTGCACGAAAGCAACATCAAGTGCATCAGGGTGCACGAAATCAACATCATGTATATCGGAGTGCACGAAATCAATATCAAGTGCAAGAAAATAAAATCAAGTGCATCGAGTGTGCACGAAAATAAATATCAAGTGCAACTGGGTGCATAGAAACATCTAGTGCAACGGGGTGCACAAAAATCAATATCAAGTGCAACTGGGTGCACGGAAATATCTAGTGTAACGGGGTGCACAAAAATCAATATCATGTGTAACGGGGTGCACAAAAACATCTAGTGCATCGAAGTGCACGTAACTAAATCAATCGAGTGCATCAAGGGTGCACGAAAATGCCAGGTGCAACTGGTGTGCACAAAACATCAATCAGGGGCAACTGCTATGCATGAAAACAACATGTGTATCTAATGTGCATGAAAACATCAATCATCAAAATACAAAAGTCAAAACAACCGACATCGAAGTATTCTTTCTTCAATGTCAGAAGTGTGATAGCCGGATCACAAAAATAGCAATCAAATCAAATGACATTGAGCATACCTCCTTTAACGTCGGTAGGTGCCAAAGCACCCAAAGTTGGTAGAGCAAGAAATCTCACTTGCCTTCTGCCCACGGTCTGGCATCCTCTACTTCTGGGTCCTCGTCCTCTTGGTACAGGACCACCAAATCTATGGCCTCTCGATGCAGCCGCCAAGTGAGGAGTAGCGATGGAAGCAATCCCGTCCTGATGTCTCACGGTACAACTTCTGGCGAAATGACCTGGCTTCCCGCATTTGTAACATGCACACGGCAGCTTTTAGACCTCTGGATAAGAGCTATACATCTGGCCCTGGGTCCGAAATCTATCACTACCGTATCTCAGAAAGAACTCGCTACGACATCTACCTATTGTTGGGTTTCCTAGCGTCCTGGCCGTCTACCGCGGCCGTTGCGGAATAAAAAACTTTGATTTTTAAAAATCCGGCACTAGTAAACACATCGTAGAATCTAACCATACACTGAAACTAGCTAGCTAAAGTGATATAGCTACTGCGATAAGGAATTATACTTATAGACTCGTGTCCTTCGGGTCTTTACTCTCCTTAGGTGATCTTGATCAAATTTGATGGCCGGTCTTCTCGGTCCTAGATGATCCACCTAAAGGTCCTTGATCCAAGCTCCTACCTTTAAAAGAAGTAAATTAAGCAAACTAGTTTCTTAGATGGTGTGGTAATTTTTAGTGGCAATTTTCTATCTTAAATCCTTTGGCTCTCAACACATGAGATGGTTAAGGATTTGGAATGAAGATGAACTCAAGAAGAAGAGAGTGAGAGAGCTCTCAAAGATGAGAGCGAAAATCAAGTCAAGAATGAGCATGAGAATGGTTAAGGTTTTTCTTTTATGAAGTATTTTCTTTGCATTAAAAAACCAACCATACTTCAATAATATTTGTAATAAATAGCCAAGCCATGCATCATGCCATGCCTCCCCTTTCCACCTCATTTTCTATTTTCAATAAAAAAGAAAAAATACAAGATGAGGTGTCATCTTCTAGAAGGTTTTTTGTATAAATACAAAATACTATTTATCGTATATACATACCCGTATTCGTATCAAAATACGAATATCCAAGAGATAGAATAATACCACTAAAATAATACTAGCATTAAATCAATATCCGATTTAATGAACCGGCTTAATCCTAAGCCTGCCAGAATTATCAACCGTCCGATCGAAAATCTGGATAACACTAGAATATACATATCGAAATATGTACACGTATATTATTAAATCAATACCTGATTTAATAATACGGCTTAATCCTAAACCGGCTAGTATTATTATTCGATTGGAACCCCGCTCGACCGAAAACCTAGATGACACTAGAATATACACATCGAAATGTGTATATGTAAATTATCAAATCAATACCTGATTTAATAATCCGGCTTAATCCTAAGCCGGCTAGTATTATCATTCGATCAAAACCCATATATAAACATACGTCCACTACATCGTTTCTCCCGAATCAGAGAAACCCTCTGTGTGGGACTCTAAAGACTCGACAGTACGCTGGCAGTAAGTTTAATCATAAGCACGTCAGCGGTACTAGCTGTACGTAAAGGCTACCCAGGCACCTGTCGAAAAGAATGCTGACGAACAAGCTCATCCGGATCCCTACTGAGTATATCCGTGACAATTTTCGTACAGTTCGGTCTCTTCGTATAAGAGTATCGCATATCGGGTCTAGGGGGTGGTAAATGTCAGACCCCTACTGACCCGATAAGTCGTGTCGATTTCGGTCAGGACCAATCCGAGAAACTACTAATCTAACCATCAGTAGTTCTCAACTCACTTGGGTAAGGTCTTTTGGTTCTATCCAACCGGACACAGTGCGATATTGACTCCGAATAGCGGGAGAGACGAATCCCTGACAATCACTCATTGCCTCCATGTGTCTCGGGACTGTACCCAACCAAAACCTATTTGCGTGACTTAGTAGAGCCGTGGTAGGGTAGTGGTCAAAGCACAGTTGGAACTCACACGAGACAAATGATGATCTCAGATCCTAAGACTAACCTGTACTCATGTCACCTGAGAACCACTATCCGACGATAGGTATAATACCATCTAGAGGTTCTCGGTGAGTCCGTCCAGTATACTCACCCCCAGCGAGCACCTGTATACAATCTTAGGTGATCACACCAATGGCTGTGGGACCAACCACCGCCCCTCGTCGGGTCTAGAAACGTATACACAAGTCTACTCTGGAGTATCGATACCCGGTATCGATACTCCTGTGACTTGGGACCTTTAAGGATGTGCTTATAGACTACCCAGATTCTATAAGTATGATCGCCATCAATACGCTGGTTGTCAAGCAAAATTCTGTGAGCTTTATCAAATGTAACAGTCATATGTTATATCGAGTATAATATATGCACATGTTAAGATAAAATCAAACCATAATAGTATACTACTGTATCGAGTCTTTATCAATATGTACAAGCAATATTAAGCATCCATAGAGAGAAATACACAAATCAAGATAAAGAAAACTCAAATAATATACTTTATACAACTGAGCAAGATTGTCCTGTAGATACATATTCCTAGCATCCTATACAATACAAGCCTCTAGGGTATATATATCCAACAATCTCCCTGTTCCCACCAAATTCTTCGGGCAAGAGCTATTTGTTCCTGTTTACACCAGTTTAACTTTCATTTACAGATATGTGTGAAATCAGGCTCATTCATATACGCACATGCACACATCAGAGGAAGAACAGGTGTTCAACGACAAAAAGAAAGCATTTAATTGAATATTTTATTCTACAGGAAATAGATCACCATACATGGGATCAAAAGTACAGGGATTTATAAAATTATGAATAAAATTCTCTAACTCCCTCTCTGCCTTCTCCACCATGGCAAAGCGGAGATCTTTACAAGGAGTAGCTACCCATCGGTCATCACCGCACCTATCAGCGAAGGTAGACATGACGACCCGCTGAGCCCGTATCTGGCTTAGCAGCCGAACAGAGCGATCCCTTAGAGCTGCGGTAATCAAAAGTGTCTCGTGAAAGCACTCGATCTTGTCCTCCGCGGCATCGAGTATTGCCGGAGTCATCTCCGCTGGATGAGGGGGAATATCATCGATCACGGACAAGAAAACCATCCGGATCCAAATGGAGCCGATGGGGAGAGGATATCTTCTACGAGTCAAGAGATCATGCAGCATCGTGTCGCATTGGTCATCCGTAAGAGTAAGGTTCACCAAGCGTATGGCAAAGCGAGGAACACTTTCCTCGATAGGCACCTCCCATGGCTGCCGGCGAGCATGTGGACGATTACAAGCCATAACTCTTCTCTGTTAAAATGATTCTCTGAACATGAGAGAGAAGAGAATCATTTCTTTAGATTATAAAGGGAGACATTTATGTCTAGGCACAGAAAATGCTGTGCATGATGGAACTATTTCCAAGTTCTGGGAAAGAGAAGTTTGACTCAGGAAAAGCGGAGAAAGAAGGTGAAAAGACATCTTCAGTAATGAGGCAGCGCCTTATGTGCAAAGCACGAGAGCGCTAGCACCAAGAGCGCCAGCGCCATGAGTCAAAGACTCTGAGGCAGCGTCTTACGTGCAAAGCATGAGAGCGCCAGCGCCAAGAGCGCCAGCGTCAAGAGCGCCATACTCTGAGGCAGCGCCTCACATGCAAAGCACGAGAGCGCCAGCGCCAAAACTAAAAGTTCTCCACCCTTGGATCAAAGATCCAACGAAGATGATAAATCATCAGAGTGCAGAATTAAATTTTGATTGAGAAAATACTCCTCAAATCTTTCTAAACAAGAAAGATTGTACTCTGTAAATCAGAGTACCGTTGGATCAAAGATCCAATGGTGATTAAAAATCACCAAGATACAGAATTAAATTATGACTGAAGAAATACTCCTCAAATATTTCTAAACAAGAAAAATTGCGCTCTGTAAATCAGAGCACCATTGGATCAAAGAGCCAATGATGATTAAAAATCATCAAGATACAGAATAAGTTCTGTATGGGAAAATATTTTCCCAATCTTGTTAATAATAAGAAAAATGTCTTCTGTAAAAAAGAAGTCCTTGGATCAAAGATCCAACGGTAGATAAAATCCCCAAATCAATTAGAGATCTCTCAATGAGAGATTTCCTTAACTGATTTAACAGATCAGCCTCCCCTATATAAAAGACCCTAGACTTCAAGTCTTACAGAGAGGAACCTCCCCATAAGTTTCAAATCGAAAGAAGAAGAACAAAAAAACTCCCCCATAAACTTCAGAGTACAAGGCGAGAACTACCTCTCTTCAAGGTAGGGAAAAACAAAAGAGATCATAGCATCTCTTTAGAAAAGAAGAAACTTAGTTCTTGGAGCCATGAGACAAAGTCTCTCATAAAGAAAAACAAAAGAGATCATATCATCTCCTCATAAAAGAAGAACTTAGTTCTTAGATCCATGAAACAAACTCTCTCACAAACGAGAATATAATTCTCAGAGCACTGAACTGATCAGAACTGTCAAAAACAGTGCCTGGCGCCGAGCGCTCCACGTGCTCCTCACGTGGGCGCTATTTTAAAGGAAGCGCTTTAGCACTCCAGGTCTGGCGCTTAGCGCCAAGCGCTCCACGTGCTCCTCACGTGGGCGCTATTTTAAAAGGAGCACTTTAGCACTCCAGGTATGGCGCTTAGTGCCTAGCGCTCCATGTGCTCCTCACGTGGGCGCTATTTTAAAAGAAGCGCTTCAGCACTCCAGGTCTGGCGCTCAGCGCCAAGCGCTCCACGTGCTCCTCACGAGGGTGCTCTTTATAAAGAGCGCCTTAGCACTCCAAGTCTGGCGCTCAGCGCAGAGCGCTCCACATGCTCTTCACGTGGGTGCTATTATAAAGAGTGCTTCAGCACTCTAGGTCTGACGCTCAGCGCCAAGCGCTCCACGTGCTCCTTACATGTGCGCTACTTTATAAAGAGCGCCTTAGCACTCCAAGTCTGGTGCTCAGCGCCGAACGCTCTACGTTCCCCTTACATGGGCGCTATTTTATAAAGAGCGCTCTGTAAATAGAGCTCAGCGCCATGAAGAGTGTTCAACACTCAATAAAAAACAAAAAAAAAGAGGGGTGTCAGAACCCCAAATCAATGCTCAGCATTGTTGAACAAAAAGGGACTGAGCCCAAACAAATGTTCAACATTTTATTCAAAACTGAGTGGACTGAGTCCAAACAAATGTTCAACATTTTATCCAAAACTGAGTGGACTGAGCCCAAGTTGGCCGCAAGTCCCCAATTCAGATCAAATAAGCACATGTGCTCACAATCTTTTTAATTGGTCTTAGCCCCAAAGCTGACTACAGATCTCCCAACCAACATTGGTTCAAGGGTACGTCTCTTTACACCTCTGATATGTGTCGTTGTAATTCTTCAACGTCTTCAGAGAGGTAGCGGGTCCCGACAACCAGAAACTCTATAGGACCGCAATGTCCTTAAACTTATGATGGACCTCAATGTCCTTAAACTAATGATGGACTATGATGTCCTAAAACTATGGACTATGATGTCCTTAAACAATGGACCATAATGTCCCAAAACTAATGACGGACCGTAATGTCCCTAAACTTAAACGATAGAGCCCAAATGCTCTTTCGTTGGATTAAAAATGATCCTGAACCCCTGTTAAGTAGATCTTAGTCTAAAACTTAGACTAACGTATCTTTAACAAATATTTAAGTTGATCTTAATTTTAAAAAAGGTTAACGATCCTTAAATCAACCAAACCCAAATCTAAGAAAATACGGATTTGGACTAATCCACGCCCTACGGACGACAACATAAATTAGTCTCCGTATACAATCTACGGGCAACCAAAAATAAAACAAACACACACGACATGAAGTGAACTTCTGGAGAAGGAGAAAGTGGTTATTGTAACCCGATAATGTAATTAACTGCAGGGGCTTGCGCCTGCAGGGAAGAGCGTCCCCACAATCAAAAACCCCTCGCAAGCGAGGGGGAATCTGACGAAGTTTGCTACAACGGCCGCATTTGTCCAAACCTCCGATATACGGTGCCATAAATCAACTTAGCATCTTCGGAGAGGTGGACAGATAAAACCAAATAGTATCTGCCCCCAAATTCAGGAAAGACGACCTACGCTGTTTCGTCTCTGTTTTTGGCGGTGAACAGATTCTGGCATGCCCGGTGGGACCTTTTCCTCTTTCCACTCCACACTTCGTATGTCGTGTTCGTGAACAAATCGCGGTTTAATATGGTTGCCCCTAGATTCAAGGTACTAAGATTTGGTGTCTTGCTCCGTGCACAAGAGAAAAGAAGATCAATGGCTTCCAACCGCACCAACTGCAACAACAACTCCCTCTCCGTTCCGTCCGGGGGAGTAACTTACGGGCCCCAAGTGGCCTCCATCTTCGCAATGCCAGTGGAATAGGTGACACAGGTCACCACTAGATTATTCTTCGGGACCATGCTCCCGCCAATGAGCTTTAACGCTCCAGTGCCATCGCAGAAAGCTCCAAAGAAGTCGGTCTTTGATCGGCTTACCACTACCACTACCCCTCTCAACGGATCATCCAAGTCCAGCGCCTCGGTCTTTAACAGACTAGGCTAAAGCTCAAGTGGGCCTGTGAAGAAGCCTGCAATACCCAAAGGAGTTATCCCGAAGCGTATATCCATTCCAACTCTGGTAAATGAAGTCACTAGAGGGGCTTCTACTGCTAAGGGGTCGGTCTTTGCAAGACTGGCCATCCCAATTCCTGTTTCGGGTGAGGTCGTTACAAGTGCTTCCCCTGCCCAAAAGTCGGCCTTCGCAAGATTGACTATTCCCTCTTAGCAGGCATCTGTCTTTAATAGGCTAACACCAACGACAATTTCTCATCAGATCAGGGGGCATGACAAAGCTACCCCGACGACGGAGGTGATCCCGGCCGCACGACATGCTCGATGTCGCCATTGGCGCCGAGTAAGAAAAGCTGGGGGCAGTTCCCCTTCTGGACTTATCCCACCAGCTCCAATGGTGGAAATTGATGCTGCTGTTCCAACTGGGAACAATTTTGAGCCGCTGAGGAGGGTGCGCAAGAACTCTCCAACTACCGTACTAAAAATGTCTCCTCCACCTGTTGAAAATGTCACAAAGGCGAAGCCGGAGCATCCCCCTCAGCGGCTGTCCTCCAAAATCCACAAGGTCTGGCGAAGAGTCCAAGACTCTGCAATCGATGATCGGTCGAAAATACTGCATTTTTAACACGTCAATTTCCCTGCCATTTGCACTCATCTATAAGTGTTCGGTATGAATATTGCACATATTAACAAAACAGCTGTAAAATACCAAATTACTTGTGTTATACTTTAAAACCGACATTTTGAGGGAAATTGAGTGTTTATCATTGCATCGCATTATCTTTGTGTAGCGCAACACTTGTCACGAGAATCTGTGCAGGAAATTCCAGGAACAGAGCCAAAATTGTCAAAAGTGCTGAGAAAATTACACCAAGTCCAAGATTTGAGATCTGGCAGTGAATTAGAGGGAATTATAATATTATAGATGTCAGAAAAATACCATGAAGTCAGCACCAACACCTACCAGAAGTTTCAGGCACAGATACCACTATTGGGCCGCGGATCCGCGGCCAAAGCCCCATTCCCGCCGTGGATCCGCGGCTAAAAGATGACGTCATTTCTTTAATTTTCCACATGTGGCTTCCTTGTAACAGAAAAAGCTTCCAGAAGACTCCAAAAATACACGTGGCTTTATCCAGAAGGCTCGGCCTTATTCTAGAATATTCCCTCCAACAAACTTCCCCTAGAATATACCTTATTCTAGAATATTCCCTCCAACAAACTTCTTGTAGAAGCCTCTCTCTAACAAACTTTTGGAGAGAAATTTGAAATTTGAATTCTAGATCTAAGGTTGAGATGGTTATAAAAGGAGACCTAGATCTAGGGTTTTGGGTTGTTCATTAATCATTACATCAATTCCTAATACAAGTTGAGTGACACAACTTGTAACCCTAACCCTAATCCAATCACCAAAGCCAAATTCAAGATCTCCGAGTACAATTCAAGCAAGAAGCCTTCAACCTTTTAGGAGCGAAGCCGATCTTCATCCGAGCAAGTGGTCCAAGACGATCCGCGACTCACGAAGACGAGCGAAGCTAAATCGACGATCGAGTTCTTTCCTCATTATAGATCTTGAGAGAATTGTAACAAAATTGTTGATAAATAAAAGGTGAAATTCTTTATCTTGCTTTCTTTACATTCTTGCATCATGATTAGATCTCGATTCTTGATTGTGTTCTTTGATATGATACTTGAGTAAAAACTCCGCTCGTGAAGGAGTCGAGATAATCAATAGATGATGATGTTACAAATCTTGAAACAATTCTTAAGTCCTATGAGTTTTGTAAACTTTAGTAAATTGAAAAATCGACAACCTAATTTTGAGCGATGCTTTCTTGATTGTGTTCGCTCTTAATTAGTGATCCACGATCGATTCTTGAATTTACTAGAGGCTAGAGTGTGAATGAAATCAATGAAAGGACAAGGGATAGATGATGAAACCCTAGTTTCCGCAAGAAATCCCTAATTCTCGTTGATCGTCATCGATCTAGTATCAAATCATTAATGGATAAGAAAACATAATCACTAGTTTTCATCACGTCTATAGATTCGATCGATTCCTACGAGCCTCACTTCGATTCTTGAAACCTAGTTCGATTGGATATCATCAATTCTTGATTCTTGATTTTAATGTTTTCTTGTTATTAGATCTAGATTTTGATAATTCTTGAAATTCACTTTTAAATCTTGAATTGAATTGTCTTTTCTTTTCTTTTTAATCTTCGACTCATCTAATTCAATTACGAACGGATCACACTTTCCTTATGGACGATCCGCACTCGCTAACGCGCTATATACGACACCGTTATTGATTGCGGTCAAAAATTTCTTTGGTTGTTGTTTCTTACACTTTTCTTATATACACACCAGAAAAAGATCAATCAAATGGCGCCGTTGCCGGGGATCGTGTGCTAATTTGTTTGTTTTTGAAATTTAAGTTTAAAAATTTATTCCATCAAAATTTTTAGATCAAAATTCGCATAAACACTAAACAATTTGTTGTGATTTGTTGCGAGGAAATCTGGAATCAGTGGAGCGTGAGGAAAAATTTTCAGAATATTCCAGAGAGTGAAGTATGTGAACTGTAGCAGCCTTAAGAAATTTTGTGCAGAGATCAAGCTACAGAACCGCGCATCCACGGCCATTGACCACCTATTGCGGTGGAACCGTGGCTGTCTTAGGGCTTCACTGTTCCAAAATTTTTTAGTAACTCTCTAACTTTCTTATCTTCTCCTCAATCTGCTCCAATAACCATTTTATGCAGGTTTCTTTGCAAAAAATCGTAGCGCCGCAAAAAGCAAAAAATTGTGCGTGTTTAATCTTGGTTGTTTGCATTATTAATACGGAAATTAAGGGGCAAAGACCAAATTCAGATTAGGTGGGGAGTTCATTACCCTTCCTAAGCCCCGAAAATCGCAAAACTGCATCCGCATTACCTTCATTAATTAAAAGAAATCTAGACTTTCCTCTAAGGACCGTCGCGATCACTTAGGACAGGAGAAGGTCGTGGGTAATCTATTGCTTATCCGCGTTTCTTTTGTGGTGTCTAAGGCAAGTGTGTCTAAGGCAAGTGGTTACTTAATTAGGCCCACTACTTACGTAGTAGAGAACCTCCCACTTACCTGGCACTTACCTGGCCACAGGAGAGACAAAGAGGTAGTAGAGGATTGATCCTGCGATTTGTCTTCTGACAGTTAGGAGCGGTCTAGAGACTTGACCTAGGTGACCATTAGACTTAGAGTTATGCTTGTGTTGTGATTTGCATCATTTTTTCAAAAATCCGTATCTTTTTCAAAACAAAGACCACTTCATCTTTCCCTTAATTATCTTAACGCTGCCACTTGTGCTAAACCCTTTAGTGCAAGATAGGCTGGACATGGGATTCTAGTGCCCGACTTGTCCGCGTTCCCCCGATCGACTCCGAAGTCGGTATTTCTACGTTTACTTTTTCTTTACTCATCACCACCCCCACATCGATGGACGGTTCTCCATCGAACTTCTTTACCACTACTCTGCCGCCGTCCGCAGGTGCACAGAATCCACCCCGCATCTCTCTCCAAGAGAGATGCTATCCTATGTGAGGTCCTCTTTCGACCTGTCTCTCCATTCCACCAGCCAACGGGGACAATTTTGAGATTAAACCCCAATTCATCAACCTTCTACCCAAATACCACGGTCTCGAGTCTGAAGACGCATATGTCTTTATTACAAAATTTGAAAATGTATGCGCAATGATGGGCACCTCACAGCTTTCTATGGATGCTATGCGTCTATGTCTTCTCCCATTTACTTTGTGCGATATACCCGAGAAGTGGATTTATAACACAACCGCACATTCCATTTCGAACTGGGGAGAATTCGTAAAAGCATCCCTAAAGAAATTTTACCCCAATCAAAAGACAGCTCGAGTCCGTAGCGAAATCAATCAATTCACCCAGCTTCCCAATGAAACATTCTCGAAATGTTTTGAACGCTTCAAGGATCTGTTAGTCCAATGTCCACATCACGGAATCCCTAGACGGGATCTGTACAGAATCATATATGAGGGTATTAATCCTAACACAAAACAGACCCTTGAATCCATGTGTCAAGGCACCTTCATGACCAAAGATGATGGGGAAGCCTGGAAATTCCTAGAAGATTTCGCTGAAAAATCTTTACAGTGGGAGAGTGGGAGTCAATCGTCTTGGCAATAACCAGTCGGATGTTTCCATAGGAGTTAGAGCTGAAATGTCAACAATGCAAAAGAAACTCGAAACTATGGAAAACAAATTTTTAGCCGCCACCCTAAATCAAATGTCACTCTCCAAAACTGTATGTGGATACTGTTCTGATCCATCACATCTCACGGAAGAATGTCCATTGAATTCTTCGTTTCAAGGTCATGAGCATATCAATTCTGCTTTCCAACAAAGACCTCGGAATGATCCATTTTCCTCCACATATAATCAGGGTTGGAGGAATCACCCAAACTTTGCTTGGAACCAATCATAAACTCAAAACACGGTTCCAAACCAAAACAATTTCCAAAGGGCTCTTCCACCACAACAGCAACCACTACAATTGAGTCAGCACCCCTTCCAAGCACAAAACTTTCAAAATCCGGTCAACGCACCTGCACCGTCTAATCCTTTGCAGTTGACCGGTACTGATGAATCCTCTTCATTCATGAACTTGCTTTGGACAATAAAGACTTCCGTCGATAAAATCGAGAAAAACTCTGCGTCCCAAAGCGAGACTATAAAATCGATGGAAGAAGAAATTGCACGATTAAAAGCTGAAATGAGTGCAAGAGAGAAAGGGAAACTTCCAGCTCAACCTTTACCCAATCCTGGCTATTCTTATCATGTGAATGCAATCACCAAGTTGAGATCTGGAAGAGTGCTTAACAATCACGTTGGGGAAGAGATGGATGAAACTGAAAAATCTATCGATGATACCCCGGCTAAGACCTTTCCTTCCACTTCTACTTCTAATTCTAACCCCAGTTCTTCTACCCCACCACCTTCTTCCGAGCCTATTCTCCGTTTTCCCCAAGGCTCGACATCTCAGCCCACACAGAAAATGATCCCCACTCCTATTCTTAGATCGTTCCCACCCACATGATTTTCTCTAATATTGGACCCCGATCTTATTGCTCAAGCTCCTTACCCGAATCGGTTAAGGGGAAACACACTGAGTCCACAAATGGAGAAGATCACTGAAATGTTTAAACAGGTTAACATCAACATCCCTCTTCTAGATGCAATACAACAAGTCCCCGCATATGCGAAAGTTCTTAAAGACTTGTGCACTAGAAAGAGGAAGACTCAAGTGCCCAAGAAGGTATTCATGTCAAAAACAGTAGACACAGCCTTTCCCCATCAATTACCGAGGAAACGTAAGGATCCTGGCTATCCTACGATTTCCATTTCTATCGGGGAAAAACACATCAACCGTGCTCTACTCGACCTTGGCGCAAGTGTTAACCTGCTTCCTTTCTCGGTATACGAGCAGTTAGGGATCAGAGAGTTGAAACCAGCTCCTTGCACTCTCCAGATGGCTGACCGATCAATCACCAAACCTAGGGGTGAACTGGAGGATGTGTTAATAAAAATCGGGGAATTTGTATTCCCTGTAGATTTTATTGTAATTGATACACAGCCTGTAGCAAACCCACGGAATTAAATTCCGGTGATTCTTGGTCGCCCCTTTTTGGCCACTTCCAATGCTATAATCAACTGTCGTAATGGCTCTATGACCCTATCTTTCGGGAATAGGTCAATTGAGCTGAACATTTACAAGTTGGGAAGTCAACCCTCCGACCCTACTGCTCAGGTCTGTTCTGTCAAATTAATGGATGTCGACAGCAGCGAATGACGATCCTCATGATACTGATCTTGACTCTTTTCATTTGTTGTTTGACCCAACTATGTATCTTACACATACGGACTCTTCCACCGAGTTGTCCGGGTCAACAACTAACACTGATTATGAACCATTTTTAGAGTCTGAAGATCACCCCGCGCTTTGTGATGACATTATTCTTCGGGGTATTGATGAGACTTTTGAGGAGATCTTCACTGATGAACTCGCATTTTTGAATGACACTGGTGTTGAGATGAATCATCTCCCAAACAATGAAATTGAACCTCCACCCCTTCTTCTGAACTGTAAAAAGAATGCGAGTAATCTATCACAATCACTGTGTCGTCTCTCCAAAACGAGACGCAAACACATTCTATTCCACCACTTACCTTTTCCCCACTTCTTTCTGGCTCCATATAACATGTCTTTCCACCAACTGATGCACTACATTGATAAAATCTTTGAATGGTTGGTGTTGACCTTCGGTCTTTGCAAAGCTTGGCATTGACCAATAATTTTAACCCCCTTATGTGATTTTCAAAAGATTAACATTATTTAACTCAAGTTTGGGGGGGGGGTATATTTTCTGGCTCTTGAAAAGAAAATTTTTACACAAATGGTGAGCCAAAAGAATAAGTTTGGGGGAGGATTTTCACTTTAATATATTTTGCCCCCGTTAATAAATTTCCTCCCAAGCTTACAGGTTTTCAAGGTTTAGCCGATAGCAATAGGGAGGACACTGTTGAAAACAAGTTTGGGGGAGGTTTGTGCTTATTTTTGCATCATTTGTATCATACTTTGCATAAGCACAAAACATTTTGAAAACCTATAAAAATTTAAAAATTTTCAAAAAAATAAAAATTTTTGTACATAAATAAGATAATAAAAGATTAGACAGTGAAAAATTACATCCAAAAGATTGGAAAAATTTAAGAAAACCAAGAAAATTAGAAGTTTTCTTAAACGAACTAGTAATAAGTAGTTATGAGCTGTTGTCCCAAGGGTTAGTAAGATGAAGGAAGTCACTAATCTGAGGATAAAAATAAGTCTGAAAAATAGTTTCTATTCTGGAAGCCAAACATTTTGAATGTTGATACCCTACTATTCGCACTTACACACGTCTTGAAGCTCGGGATAGTAGAGGATACCTTGAAATGCTCTTGTCTAAAAGCCAAAGTATGAAGGAAATAAAAAATATGAATAAAATATAAAATGGTTTTGTTATCGCCAAGGCAGCAATAAAAAAATATAGCGAGGGTGCTTCATTACCTAGTGCCTTAGACCAACTGGTTTGGGAGTCACTGCTAAGCCTTAGGTGGTGCAAGACGAGGAAAAAATACCGTATAAGCTAGCATATGAGTAATCGGTCGGTTAGTACCTCAAGAAGTATTAACAGTCGCATGAAAATGTGTGAGCAAATCCATCTAAATATTCATTAATTAAAAAGTACTGAGGCAGATGGACAAGAGTATGATAGCTTGAATTGAATCCTCCGGGTGTAGGGATGTATATTACACACACGTAGGGTTATATGATCGATGTTTGGAAGAAAGATAGGAATGAAGAATAAAGACGATGTTTTATTGAGCGATGATGTGATTTCTGACATCTTTTCATGACTATTAAGATAGGGCTCATGACAACTGAAAAGCTAGCATAGTTGGAAACTCTAATTTTCAAAGTCTTTCTTTTACAATTCTTATCTTTATATATAACTTTCATGGTCTTCCTTTTATTATTGGATTTTGTGGGTGCAATCCGCTGAAAACCCTCAGGAGACAACACTCTTCCTATTAGGGACACCTAGAGGTTTAAAGGCTTGTTGCACGTGCTCAGTGCAATCGTGTTGTCTATGAAAGTGTGCAAATTAGTTTTTCTCTTTCTTTATTTTCTCCTTCTCTTTTTAATAAAACAGTTCGCTCGAGACGACCGAAAATAAGTTTGGGGGAATTTGATCAGTCGAAAATATTGCATTTTTAACACGTCAATTTCCCTGCCATTTGCACTCATCTATAAGTGTTCGGTATGAATATTGCACATATTAGCAAAACAGCCGTAAAATACCAAATTACTTGTGTTATACTTTAAAACCGACATTTTGAGGGAAATTGAGTGTTTATCATTGCATCACATTATCTTTGTGTAGCGCAACACTTGTCTCGAGAATCTGTGTAGGAAATTCCAGGAACAGAGCCAAAATTGTCAAAAGTGCTAAGAAAATTACACCAAGTCCAAGATTTGAGATCTGGCAGTGAACTAGAGGGAATTATAATATTTTAGATGTCAGAAAAATACCATGAAGTCAGCACCAACACCTACCAGAAGTTTCAGGCACAGATACCACTATTGGGCCGCGGATCCGCGGCCAAAGCCCCATTCCCGCCGCGGATCCGCGGCTAAAAGATGACGTCATTTCTTCAATTTTCCACATGTGGCTTCCTTGTAACAGAAAAAGCTTCCAGAAGACTCCAGAAATACACGTGGCTTTATCCAGAAGGCTCGGCCTAACAACCTAGCCCTAGAATATACCTTATTCTAGAATATTCCCTCCAACAAACTTCTTCTAGAAGCCTCTCTCTAATAAACTTTTGGAGGAAAATTTGAAATTTGAATTCTAGATCTAAGGTTGAGATGGTTATAAAAGGAGACCTAGATCTAGGGTTTTGGGTTGTTCATTAATCATTACATCAATTCCTAATATAAGTTGAGTGACACAACTTGTAACCCTAACCCTAATCCAATTACCAAATCCAAATTCAAGATCTTCGAGTACAATTCAAGCAAGAAGCCTTCAACCTTTTAGGAGCGAAGCCGATCTTCATCCGAGCAAGTGGTCCAAGACGATCCGCGACTCACGAAGACGAGCGAAGCCAAATCGACGATCGAGTTCTTTCCTCATTGTAGATCTTGAGAGAATTGTAACAAAATTGTTGATAAATAAAAGGTGAAATTCTTTATCTTGCTTTCTTTACATTCTTGCATCATGATTAGATCTCGATTCTTGATTGTGTTCTTTGATATGATGCTTGAGTAAAAACTCCGCTCGTGAAGGAGTCGAGAGAATCAATAGATGATGATGTTACAAATCTTGAAACGATTCTTAAGTCCTATGAGTTTTGTAAACTTTAGTAAATTGAAGAATCGACTACCTAGTTTCGAGCGATGCTTTCTTGATTGTGTTCGCTCTTAATTAGTGATCCACGATCGATTCTTGAATTTACTAGAGGTTAGAGTGTCAATGAAATCAACGAAAGGACAAGGGATAGATGATGAAACCCTAGTTTCCGCAAGAAATCCCTAATTCTCGTTGATCGTCATCGATCTAGTATCAAATCATTAATGGATAAGAAAACGTAATCACTTGTTTTCATCATGTCTATATATTCGATCGATTCCTACAAGCCTCACTTCGATTCTTGAAACCTAATTCGATTGGATATCATCAATTCTTGATTCTTGATTTTAATGTTTTCTTGTTATTAGATCTAGATTTTGATAATTCTTGAAATTCACTTTTAAATCTTGAATTGAATTGTCTTTTCTTTTCTTTTTAATCTTCGACTCATCTAATTCAATTACGAACAGATCACACTTTCCCTGTGGACGATCCGCACTCGCTAACGCGCTATATACGACACCGTTATTGATTGCGGTCAAAAATTTCTTTGGTTGTGATTTCTTACACTTTTCTTATATACACACCGGAAAAAGATCAATCAATCGACGAAGACTACTCTCGCCGATCAAAGAAAATGAAGGTCTGGAAAGAGGAGAATCTCACCGCCGTCGTACCACAGAAAGCATCGGCTGCAACAGCCCCCTCAACTTCGACCGTTCATAAAAGGAGAAGGTCGAAGAAGATCCCCGTGTCTACGACAAATCTCAAAGGCGTTGAATCCAAATGCCCCAAGTCTGGGGGCATGGTGGTGCACACCATTTACATGGCTTCCGGAAAAGAGGAAAGCCGTGCTTCTGAGGGTCATCGACCACTTACACCGTCCGTAACAAAAGCTCAGGAGCAACAATAGAAACTCCAGGAGATGTTGACAAAGATGGCCGCACTCACTGGGCAGAAGGAAAGCCCAGAATCGTCATCGGAGCAATGTCAGGAACACGAAACCGATGCCGAGTTCCTATGAAGGATGCTCGAGAAAAAAGATAAAGAGGTCGCGGAACAAGCGGCTAATATAAAACAAATGGCGCTTCTGTTCCAAGATATGGTGGGAATGATGATCCGGCCGGACCCTCCAGCCGAAGATCCCCCAATAATCATTGAAGACGACAGAGGGGAGACATCAAACCCTCTTCCGGCTTTATCAGCAGCCAGGGAGGAGACGATCTCGAAAACTGCGCTTGATGACTATATAGCTCAGCAAATACGAGCTCATCAGACAAGCGAAGTTGCTGGCCAAGTCATTAGAACTGGGCGACCATATCCGGGCTGGTACGATCAAATTAAGTACCCGCCAGGATACATGATCCCTAAATTTCATGTGTATAAGGGGACGGGAAATCCCCATCAGCACGTCGCTCAGTTCAGGGCTCTGTGCGGCAATACTGGAGGTGAAGACAAATTGCTACTTCGCCAGTTCGTCGGCAGTTTAGCGGAGATGGCTTTTGAATGGTACTCGGAGCTTCCGAACGACTCCATCGAAACGTTTACAAAAATGGAGCTGCTATTCACCCAGCGTTTCGCAAGCGCCAGCGAACGCACCCCAATCACGGCGTTGATCAATGCTAGATTGAAGCCGGTAGAGACTTGGGTTCAGTATGCAATTCGATAGCGGAACCTATGGTCGAGATGTGAACAACGCATAGAAGAGGCTCCTGCCGTGGGAATGTTCATAGGGACCCTGGATCCGTAGGCGACTATATCCCAGTTTATGATGTTTTTCAAGCCGACCACTTTCCAAGCCTTGATCGTCAAGCTGGCCCAAATGGACCAGATGGGCCATAGACCGCCTTCTTCGAAAACGGAGCTTCAAAATGAAAAAGGCAAAGGGAAAGTGACCTTCATCGCCAACGCTCAGCAACAGCCGAGTGATCTGAAACCAGCTGCCCGCCAAGGAAACAAACAGCGATTCCTCGACGAGAAATTGAGACGTCCTTACTCGTTTCCCCGGGATAAAACAAGGAGACTGTTCGAACTAGCAGTACGCAGTAGACTCAATACCCTGTCGGATCCGAAACGCCCACTGCAGCCCGGTGACGTCAACAGTCCCAACTATTGCCCCTACCATCGAATAATGGGCCATCCAATCGAAAATTACTACGTCTTCAAAAACTGGATTGAGGACCAGTACCAGCAAGGCAAATTCGCGCTGTCTAAAAACTGTAGGGTGAACCAGGCACAACCGCACGCTCCGAAAAAGATGGACACGCCGGGGGCATCATGCTCATTTATAGAGGAAACTCCATGGGAAGTTGTTCTTTCAACAAAAACTAAGAGAATACTGAAGGATCTTCAAGCATGCCCGGCAATCAGGTAGAGAAGCCCGTTAAAGCCAAAAATCATTGAGGGGATGTTGAAACCGCGCCCAACACCGAGAACTGGTAACGATAGGCAAAACATCCAGGCCCAGCCGTCAAAGTCTTCAAAAAAAAAGAAGAAGACCAAGAAGCCCGCGCAGCCTGACGACAAGCTCATGGATCTGCAAAAGCATATTGATGCGCTGGAGGAGTACAACCAGAAGGCGCGAACCCCAGTCACGCTCCAAGAGTTTCTCAATCATATCCTTGAAAGTGGAGATAACGACGATGATGAGGAAGACGACTCGTCAGAAGAACCCAAAGATTATGTGGCTAGTTGCCACATGATCTCTCATTCGACACTAAATAATGAAGAAGCTCACTCGGTGTTAGAAGATAACATAGAAGAGCTGGGGGCAGGATCGGTGCCAAAATCCTTGGAACCGTCAGACGAGATGATTGACATGCTGCTAAATGAAGCCTGTCAGAAGAGCAAAGCTGATCAAGAGCGTGAAATGACCATATTCAAAAGGGCCAGGCGTCAGTATCAAGCTGAAGAAGTCATGGTAGGGATGAGTCACAAAGCACTCCAACCAGATCGAAGCACGCCCGCGGCAGACAAAAACATGCTTAAGACAAGGAAACGGTTCGCTAAAGCCCTGTCAATGGGAATGAAGCTGCCATCTTTCAAAGGAAATACTCTTGGCAGTATACGTCTCGACGAAGCAGATGCACATCCTAACTACTGCTTGTACATCAAAGGGTCACACACCCTATCGAAGAGTGCAACGCCTTTAAAAACTGGTGGCAGGGATATGTTGCCCACCGACAACACGTCAAGCGATTAAAGCGCAAGGCTCGTTGGGAACAGAGAAGCACGATAGATGAGCGCAAAAGAACTGCCGACAACTATCACATGGTTGATTCCGGGGGATCGTAAGTTCTCACCTTCGGAAGCGATTCTGATGAAGAAATAGCCCTCGGCCCTCTCTTCAAAGAATCCACTTCAGGAAAAGAGGAAGAGGTGAAGAACTGTGAGAATATTCAGCTGCGCAACCATACGTTGCCCGAAAAGAATCTTGGACCTACAAATAGGGGATCGAACAAAAAAGATCAGGGGAAAGAAAAAGTCCCTGAGGATACCGCCCTCGATGATCGAGTCGTCGAAGAGCTGACAGCCAAAGACCCGCCCAAGAAAAGCAAAGTGGATTACAATGTTCTAGCGCACATGAGGAAGATACCCTCACAGCTAAGCGTTTTGGACGCCCTTCTGTTGTCTAAAGAGGCACGGGATTCTCTAATCAGGGCATTACAAGATCCCGAGCAGTTTCAAGCTTTCCTTGTCGAAGAAAAAATGAAGGACGAGCTGGAAGAAGTGCACACAGCTGACATCACTTTTGGTGATGAAGATCTCCTTCTCGGAACGTGCGAGCATAATCGTCCCCTGTATGTTACCGGGTACTGCCATGACATCAAGATAGGGAAGATCTTAATTGACAACGGGTTCTCTGTCAACCTCCTAAATGTGAGGGTGTTAAAAGAAATCTGCATGAGCGTTCAGCACCTCGCTCGGGATAAAATCACCATCTCCGGGTTCGACTCCCAGTCATCACGGACGCTCGAGTCTGTAATATTGACGCTACGCTTTGGGCTGCTCGTCACTGATATCAAGTTTCATGTCATTGACGCCAAGACCTGCTACAACGCTTTGCTCGGCAGGCCTTGGTTACACGAATACAAGATCAACCCCTCTACACAACATCAGTGTATGAAGTATTTCAAAGATGGTCTCGAGTATACCATGATGGGGGAACTAAACCCATTTTCTGTAAATGAAGTCCGAAAGTACGAGGATGCAAAGTATTTCATGCCAGAATTTGAAGACACAGAAAGATGCCATAAACCGGAGAATAAGAAAAAAGCTATCACCACTATTCCGGTCTTCGGAAGCGATACCGAGGAGGAGGAAGAGATAGTCCATTCGGGGCCGCCCCAATACAACAGGACGGGACCATCTACCCTTATTTTGGTCTTTGGCAGTGACTCTGAAGACGACCTCAACATAGTGTTCTCGGTCTGTCCATCAATGCAGGCCCTCACTGAAGATGATCAGAGTTTGCAAATCGCCATGGTTCCGCGACTACACTACAGAGAGATTGATGAGCTTGAGAGAAATAGTGTGCAAGAGCTACAGACGTTCTATGTCCCTCCCAGGCGAAGAGGTGAAAAGGTGATCCTATTCTATCGATCTGGGGAAACCAAAGTCTAGAGAGAGGTCTGGCGTGGTGCCGAACCTGCGCTTGACAGACTCCAACCAATCCGTCTGCCCAGATACTATGCATAGGGATTGAAAAGGTTATTAAGATGCCAAGGCGTACCTTTCAAACAGACTGCTCGGCAAGCTCAGTTCTACAACAAGATTTGAACGTCTCCGGAACTCAGCGAAAATTGCCCAACGGAAAAATAGAAGTGATTGGGCTTGGATATATCCAGTCCAAGAAACGGGAACAGTTCTATGGCTGCCCTGCCATGTCATAAATGACTTCGATGAAGAAGGGGATGCTCTTTTAAAAGACGCCGACGCTAAACCGGAATGAAGTCCTGCCATAAAAATGCCGGGTCTATCGTTTGATGAACAGATGGACAAGCTAGTAAGGGAAGCGAGTCAAAAGGTTCGGAACGACCACAGCCGCGAAATGGCTATTTACGAGAAAGTCAGGACGCAACGTATCATTCAGTAGGCTATGGAGGATGACGATCCCTTTCACCCCTAACCTTCTGTGCGCTCTCATGGCAAAAAGAAAGCCCGACGTAGAAACAACAGCATGGTCAAGAACGGAGACGACATTCCAAGAACAGCGAATCAGATCCAAAAGGCCACGCAATCAAGAAAGGGTCAGCCTCAAGCCGTCTCTTATGAAAAAGGTGGGTCGAGCATATTCTTTCCCTCAAGACAAGACAAGGAGAATCTTTGACCTTGTCATGAAACATCAGATGATGACACTCCCGGAGTCTCGGCATCCTGATCAAGCAAACGTGGTTCATCACCCAGATTATTGCTCCTATCACCGAGCGATAGGACATCCTCTTGAAGACTGCTTCAACTTTAAAAACTGGGTTGAAGACCAATATCAGCAAGGCAGGTTCGCTCTATCCAACAGTTGGAGGGTAGCCCCACCACAAAGGCATGTGCCGAAAGCAACGTATATGGCGAGAGTAGAACCAGATCAATATCAGTCTTGGAAACGATCTCGTACCTGTCACGTGATAACACTGTCAGAAGAAGGAGAGCGCAAGAATATGCATGACCTCTCCTGGTGCTTCGAAAACGAGGATAAAGAGGAATCGATCTCAGAATTTCCACCAGCGCCAAAAGAGTTGGAAGATGGAATACATGCTACTGTGGACAACCTAAGGAAAATCGACTTAGGGACGGCAAACAACCCGCGACCTACGTTCGTCAGCGAGCTGCTGTCTAAAGAATAGGTGGCTATGCTAAAAGATGTGCTCATGCAGTATAAGGACTGCTTCATATGGAACTATTCCGAGATGCCGGGGCTAGATCTGGAAATAGCTGTGCATAAATTGACGATATCTCCGGACGTCAAGCCGGTCAAACAACCACCAAGAAGAATGCGGCTCGAACTTGAAATGAGCATCAACGCCGAAGTCAAGAAGCTAATCGACTCCGGCTTCATCTAAGAAGTTCAATACCTTGACTAGATCGCCAACATCGTCCCAGTGATGAAGAAAAATGGAACGGTGTGCATCTGTGTGGATTTTCGAGACCTCAACAAATCTTGCCCGAAGGATGATTTTCCCGTACCGGTTGCCGAGTTGATGATAGATAACACGTCCACTCACGAAGTCTTCTCCTTCATGGACGGATCATCGGGGTACAATCAAATAAAGATGCATCCAGAAGACCAGAAGCATACCGCTTTCCGGGCTTTTCTGGGCATATTCTGCTACAAAGTGATGCCGTTCGGTCTGAATAATGCCAAAGCTACCTATCAGAGAGCCATGACGAAGATTTTCGATGACCACATACACGAGATTGTCGAATGTTATATTGACGACCTCGTGGTGAAAAGCAAATCGTATGAGGAGCACCGGGAGCATATGAAGATAGTGTTTCAGCGCCTTCGAAAATACAACCTGAAAATGAACCCTCTGAAATGCGCGTTCGGAGTTTCTTCGGGAAAATTCTTAGGATTCATCATACGACACCAGGGCATCGAAATAGACCCGTCAAAGATCAAGGCGATTATGGAAATGCCTCCGCCAAGAACTTTCAAGCAACTGCGGTCTCTCCAAGGAAAGCTCGCGTATATCCGGCGGTTCATAGCCAACCTTTCCGGAAAATACCGTCCCTACAGTCACCTGATGAAGAAGGGAACCCCGTTCGTTTGGGATCGCAAATGCCAAAGCGCACTGGACAAAATCAAGCAATATCTGCAGAACCCGCCGGTACTGACCGCTCCGGTCAAAAGAAAGCCCCTCATTCTGTACACAACAGCCCTCAAAGGTTCGTTAGGCGCGTTATGGGCATAGGAGAATGACCAAGGAAAAGAGAGAGTCCTCTACTATTTGAGTCGAGTTCTCCTGTGGGCAGAAAACAACTACTTCCCTATCGAAAAACACTGCCTGGCGTTAATCTTCGCGATAACGAAGCTTCGGCATTATGCGTTGGCGCATGAGGTCCATCTCATATCAAAAGTGGATCCTCTCAAATATTTGATGTCAAGAGCCATACTAACGCTAAATGGGCCCTACTCTTAATAGAATTCTCGATAACATACCGATCTCTCAAGGCGGTGAAAGGCCAGGCCATCGCCGACTTCCTCGTTGAGCATCCGATACCTACCGATTCACCCCTAAACTGCGAATTGCCAGACGAGCACGCATTTGACACGATCGACAGGGAGAGAGGAGGGAGTGATACCCGATGGGAACTCTATTTCGATGGAGCATTTTCTATAAAGAAGCGACAACACAATACCCCTATAATCAAATCGGGGGTAAGCCTTATCTTCGTGACTCCGTAAGGAGGGATAATGCGCTTTGCCTTTTCCCTAACAGAGCCGAGGATAAACAAGGAAGCATAATATGAGGCTTTGATAGCAGGTCTTGAGATCGCTGTCGGCATGGAAATCAAAGACCTTCTTATATACGGAGATTCCCAGCTGGTCGTTTGTCAAGTAAACAGTGAGTATCAAACGTGCAAACCAGAGTTGGTAAAGTACGACGAGAGAGTGCAACAATTGCTGACTCAAATCCCTTCCTATGCCCTAGAAAACATACCGCGTGTGGAAAATAGCAAAGTGATGCGTTAGCCAAGCTCGCTAAAGAACTGGCTGATGAAAACCTCGATGACGTAAGAATCATTGTACAAAGCCGTCGGGTTCTTGCACCAGCATAAATATATCCGGAGTCGTCTGAAGAAAAGGAAGCGACCAAGCAAACAACCCTACAAATAAAAAACCAGGAAAAAGGATAAGGATTGGAGAGAAGTTTTTATAGACTACTTCAAATCCCGTCGAACACCTGAAGATGCATCCTCAAGACATCAGCTCATGAAACGAGCTCTGTCTTTCGCCTTTGTCAACGATACTCTATATAGGAGATTTTTCGACTCTCTGTGGCTAAGATGCCTGGGACCGGAAGGAGCAAGGAGAGTCATCCAAGAAACTCACGATGGACTCTGCGGTTCTCATCAAGCCGGACCGAAGATGAAGCTGAAGATCAAAAGGATAGGCTACTATTGGCTCACGATGATTCAGGACTGCCTCGAATATGCGAAGCAGTGCCACTCGTGCCAAATTCATGGAGACTTCATCCACCAGCATCCAAATCCGCTACACCCAACGGTGGCTAGATGGCCGTTCGAAATATGGGGGACCGATATAATTGGGCCAATCGAACCAGCGACATCCAGAGAACATCGGTTCATATTGGCGACAACCGATTACTTCTCTAAGTGGGCAGAAGCAGTACCGCTAAGAGAAGTGAAGACGGAGAATATTCTCCATTTCTTCAAGACGCATGTCATCTATCGTTTTGGCACCCTGCGACGGATTATCTCCGATAACGGGCCGGCCTACAGAAGTCACAGAATCAGCCGCTTCGCACAACAGCATAATATAGAATGGAGATACTCTTCGGTCTATAATCCTCGAGCTAACGGTCTAGCTGAGGTTTTCAACAAGACCTTGACGAAGATTATACAGAGGAAGGTCTCCAAAAATAAGAAGGACTGGCATGAGAGACTACATGAAGCTCTCTGGGCGTATCGGACCACGTTCAAAATGGCCACAAACACAACGCCGTATGCATTAGTATACGGCGCTGAAGCAGTACTCCCCTTGGAGATAGAACTACCCTCTCTACGAGTGGCGGTTCATTACGAGCTAACAGACGAAGAGAATGATCATCTTCGGCTTGAGGAGCTCGATTCCCTTGATGAAACTCGTCTTATGGTGCAGCAAAACTTGGAGGCTTATAAAGTAAGGATGGTGCGTTCATACGAAAGACTAACCAGGCCGAGAACATTCCGCCAAGGCAAACTCGTGCTAGTTGTTAAAAGATCTATGATCCCCAATCGTGCCAAACGGGGGAAATTCGAGCCGAATTATGAAGGCCCGTACATCATAGACAACGTCTACCAAGGTGGGGCCTTCCTACTCATGGATATGTATGGTGAAAGACCCTTCCGGCCAATAAACTGCCGATTCCTTAAGAAATACTATGCCTGACAAGTCAAAGCTCAGGTTAATGATAGATGACGACGCCTATATCCGCTCTCTATCTTCTTGAGTCAAGACTTTAAAAGTAGCATCCAACGATACCCCATCCCAAACATGGAAAACAATGGACCGAAACGTCCTGAAACTAGCTACGGATCGAAACGCCTTTAAAACTACTACAAACCGCGGCATCCTTGGGATAACGTGACAAAAAAAACGGTACGTCCATAAGCAAAATGGGCACGGATGAAAACCCGAAAGGGCTCCGTGAGTAAAAACAGTAGGGCTACCGGCGATTTTGTGAAAACCCGAAATGGCGCAGACTCGTAAAAAATTCATGCACATTTACAAGGTCCTCTCAACCTTGTAAGGAGAAAATACCCGCGTAAGATCCTTACGACTCACAAGGGAGCAACACACTTAGGAATCCTCACGATTCCTAAGGAGAAATTACACTTACGAGATCCTTAAGACTCGTAAGGAGAATCCTCTTATGAGACCCCCATGGCTCATAGGATTCAAAAGCCTTAAGCTACAGGGATCTGAACCTGTTCTTAAGCCATCACATTCCCTAGATTGCCCTACAAGCGGTTCAATATTGACCCTTGTATACAATCCACGGGCACAAATAAACATTCCTTCACCAAGTCCCACCAACGACGAGGAATGTCCTCATGTGGTAAACAACAGTTGTAAGTCCTCTCGACTTATAAGGAGAAAACACTCTTGTAAGATCCTTACGACTTATAAGAAAACGTATACTTAGGAATCTACACGACTCCTAAGGAGAAAACACACCTACGAGATCCTCACGACTCATAGGGAGAAACATCTTTATGAGACCCTTACGGCTCATGAAATTAAAAGCCTTAGTCGACAGGATCCTAACCCTGATTGCTAAGCCACCTTTGTTCGAACCGACAAAGGGAAATGATGATTCGCTCCTGACAATATCTCAGTGGCAGTGATGCTGATGCCTAAATCGGTATCAAATCCCAAGTCCTTTCACGGCAAGTGATGATTCGCTCCTGGCAATATTCCAGTCGCAGCGACGCTGATACTAGGATTGGTATCAGAACCCAGGTTCCGCACTCGCCGCAATAAAATCCGCGAGCCAAAAATGCATATAAAATAGCCGAAATGATGGGGCAACTCGCAATAAAAATCAGCGAGTAAAATATATGCATATAAGAATAGCCGAAATGTTTGGGTAACTCGCTATAAAAAGAAAAAATAGCCGAAATGAGTGGGCAACTCGTAATAAAAAGCAGCGAGTAAAAAGAAAAAATAGCCGAAATAATTGGGCAACTTGTAATAAAAAGCAACGAGTAAAAATAAAAAAAATAGCCGAAATGATTGGGCACCGCGAAAAATAGCCGAAATGATTGGGCAATCGCAACTTTCGCGATATAAAAAACTGAAATGATAGAGCATCGCGGAAGGAAATAAAAAAAAGAATGAAAGAATGAAACTTTTTCCCTACAGGTGAGTCCATATTGACCCCTGTATACAATCCATGGGCATAAACGAAAGGGAACCACATTTCCCCACCAGACTCTGTCAAAGGGAGAGTCAGATCTCGACAGCAACATCTACAGCCTAAAGATCAACAACGATGTTTCTTCTCACTCCAACCAAATGCAGACGTGACGTCAACAGCCGACCTCAGAGTCGGAACGAAGCGGAGCCATGGCAAAGTCCCTAGTTCCAAATCTCGACGGCTACATCTACAGCCTGGAGACCCATAACGGCGTTCCTCCTCATTTCAGCAGGATACGGACGCGACACCACCAATCGGAGCAGCGGCAAAGTCCCTAGTTCTAAGACTCCAGGGTTCACAAACAACCTAAAGTCAACCCAGACACCGTAGAAAGCGGAGAAAGTCAACCCGACACCGCAGAAAGCGGAGAAAGTCAACACTGACACCGCAGAAAGCGGAGAAAGTCGATCCCAACACCGAAGAAAGTGGAGAAAATCAACCCGACACCACAGAAAGCGGAGAAAGTCAACCCGACACCGCAGAAAGCGGAGAAAGTCAACACTGACACAGCAGAAAGCGGAGAAAGTCGATCCCAACACCAAAGAAAGCGGAGAAAGTCAACCTGACACCGCAGAAAGTGGAGAAAGTCCACCTGACACCGCAGAAAGCGGAGAAAGTCAACCTGACACCGCAGAAATTGGAGAAAGTCAACCCCGACACCACAGAAAGAGGAGAAAGTCAAACCCTAACTCCACAGAAAGTGTAGAAAGTCAACCCTGACACCGCAAAAAGCGGAGCCAGTCAACTAATGATCTCTCGATTCGTCTCGACTCGCAGGGAGAGCCTTAAAGAATGGGGATAAAGACCTATTTCCTAAGCATTGGGACCCTGCAAGTCGGCCCAAGATAGGCATATACTATTCACGGGTCGCACTCTCCAAAGTCGAATCTCGACAAGGAGGGAAACAACCATTTACGAGTCCTCTCGACTTGTAAAAGGGAAAAATTCTCTTGTTAGATCCTTACGACTCTCGAGAGAAAATACGCACTTAGGAATCCTCACGATTCCTAAGGAGAAATTACACCTACGAGATCCTCTCGACTCGTAGAGAGGAAAAATCTTCTTGAGACCCTTACGGCTTATGAAGATGGGGAAGTCTTAGGCTACAAGGACCCTAAACTTGTCTCCTAAGCCCTAAATTCTATGGCCATGCATAACTCTACACCACTTCACCCACGTACATACTTACGTGGGCAAAGTAGTGGAGGGCATCTGTTCCCGCCAAATTCTTCGGCCAAGAGCTATTTGTTCCTGTTTACACCGGTTTAAATTTCGTTTACAGATATGTGTGAAATCAGGCTCAATCATATACGCACATGCACACATCAGAGGAAGAACAGGTGTTCAACGACAAAAAGAAAGTATTTAATTGAACATTTTATTCTACAGGAAATAGATCACCATACATGGGATCAAAAGTACAGGGATTCACAAAACCATGGATAAAATTCTCTAACTCCCTCTCTGCCTTCTCTACCATGGCAAAGCAGAGATCTTCACGAGGAGTAGCTACCCATCGGTCATCACCGCACCTATCAGCAAAGGCAAACATGACGACCCGCTGATCCCGTATCTGGCTTAACAGCCGAACAGCGCGATCCCTCAGAGCCGCGGTAATCAAAAGTGCCTCGTGAAAGCACTCGATCTTGTCCTCCACGGCGTCGAGTATTGCCAGAGTCATCTCCGCTGGATGAGGGGGGAATATCATTTATCACGGACAAGAAAACCATCCGGAGCCAAATGGATCCGATGGGGAGAGGAGATCCTCTACAAGTCAAGAGCTCATGCAGCACCGTGTCGCATTGGTCATCCGTAAGAGTAGGGTTCACCAAGCGTGCGGCAAAGCGAGAAAAAATTTCCTCGATAGGCACCTCCTATGGTTGCCAGCGAGCATGTGAACGATTACAAGCCATAGCTATTCTCTGTTAAAATGATTCTCTGAACATGTGAGAGAAGAGAAGCATTGCTTCAGATTATAAACGGAGACATTTAAGTCTAGGCACAGAAAATACTGTGCATGATGGAACTATTTCCAAGCTCTGCGAAAGAGAAGTTTGATTCAGGAAAAACGGAGAAAGAAGATGAAAAGACACCTTCAGTAATGAGGCAGCGCCTTACGTGCAAAGCACGAGAGCGCCAGCGCCACGAGTCAAAGACTCTGAGGCAGCGCCTCATATGCAAAGCACGAGAGCGCCAGTGCTAAGAGTCAAAGACTCTGAGGCAACGCCTCACGTGCAAAGCACGAGAGCGCCAGCGCCAGAACTAAAAGTTCTCCACCCTTAGATCAAAGATCCAACGAAGATGATAAATCATCAGAGTGCATAATTAAATTCTGATTAAGGAAATACTCCTCAAATCATTCTAAACAAGAAAGATTGCGCTCTGTAAATCAGAGCACCGTTGGATCAAAGATCAAATGGTGATTAAAAATCACTATGATACAGAATTAAATTATGACCGAGGAAATACTCCTCAAATCTTTCTAAACAAGAAAGATTGCGCTCTGTAAATCAGAGCACCGTTGGATCAAAAATCCAATGATGATTAAAAATCATCAAGATACAGAATAAGTTCTGTATGGGAAAATATTTTCCCAATCTTGTTAATAACAAGAAAAATGTCTTCTGTAAAACAGAAGTCCTTGGATCAAAGATCCAACGGTGGAAAAAATCGCCAAATCAATTAGAGATCTCTCAATGAGAGATTTCCTTAAATGATTTAACAGATCAGCCTCCCTTATAAAGGATCCAAAACTTCAAGTCTTACAGAGAGGAACCTCCCCATAAGTTTCAAATCGAAAGAAGAACAGAAAAACTCCCCCATAAACTTCAGAGTTCAAGGCGAGAACTACCTCTCTTCTAGGTAGGGAAAAACAAAAGAGATCATAGCATCTCCTCAGAAAAGAAGAAATTTAGTTCTTGGAGCCATGAGACAAAGTCTCTCATAATGAAAAACAAAAGAGATCATATCATCTCCTTATAAAAGAAGTACTTAGTTCTTAGATCCATGAGACAAAGTCTCTCACAAACGAGAATTTAATTCTCAGAGCACTGAACTGATCAGAACTGCCAAAAACAGTGCCTGATGCCGAGCGCTCCACGTGCTCCTCATGTGGGCGCTATTTTAAAGGAAGCGCTTTAGCACTCTAGGTCTGGCGCTCAGCGCCAAGCGCTCCACGTGCTCCTCACGTGGGCGCTATTTTAAAAGAAGCACTTTAGCACTCCAGGTCTGGTGCTCAGCGCCAAGCGCTCCACATACTCCTCACGTGGTCGCTATTTTAAAAGTAGCGCTTCAGCACTCCAGGTCTGGCGCTCAGCGCCAAGCGCTCCACGTGCTCCTCACGTAGGCGCTACTTTATAAAGAGCGCCTTAACACTCCAAGTCTGGCGCTCAGCGCAGAGCGCTCCACGTGCTCCTTACATGGGCGCTATTATAAAGAGCGATTTAGCACTCCAGGTCTGGTGCTCAGTGCCAAGCGCTCCACATGCTCCTCACGTGGGCGCTACTTTATAAAAAGCGCCTTAGCACTCCAAGTCTGGCGCTTAGCGTCGAGCGCTCCATGTGCCCCTCACATGGGCGCTATTTTATAAAAAGCACTTTGTAAATAGAGCTCAGCGCCATGAAGAGTGTTCAACACTCAATAAAAAACAAAAAAAGAGGGGTGTCAGAACCCCTAATCAATGCCCAGCATTGTTGAACAAAAAGGGACTGAGCCCAAACAAATGTTCAAAATTTTATTCAAAACTGAGTGGACTGAGTCCAAACAAATGTTCAAAATTTCATTCAAAACTGAGTGGACTGAGCCCAAGTTGGCCATAAGTCCCCAATTCAGATCAAACAAGCACATGTGCTCACAATCTCTTTAATTGGTCTTAGCCCAAAACCTGACTACAGATCTCCCAACCAACATTGGTTCAAGAGTACATCTCTTCACACCTCTGATATGTGTCATTGTAATTCTTCAACGTCTTCAGAGAGGTGGCGGGTCCCGACAACCAGAAACTCTATAGGACCACAATGTCCCTAAACTAATGATAGACCGCAATGTCCTTAAACTAATGATAGACTATGATGTCCTTAAACCATGGACCATGATGTCCTTAAACTCTACGGACTATGATGTCCTTAAACAATGGACCGCAATGTCCCAAAAATTATGACAGACAGTAACGTCCCTAAACTTAAACGATAGAGCCCAAATGCTCTTTCGTTGGATCAAAAATGATCCTGAACCCCGTTAAGTAGATCTTAATCTAAAACTTAGATTAACGTATCCTTAACAAACATTTAAGTTGATCTTAATCTTAAAAAGGTTAATGATCCTTAAATCAACCAAACCCAAATCTAAGAAAATACGGATTTGAACTAATCTACGCCTTACGGGCGACAACATAAATTAGTCTCCGTATACAATCCATGGACAACCAAAAATAAAACAAACACACACGACATGAAGTGAACTTCTGGAGAAGGAGAAAGTGGTTATCGTAATGTTCATATCATAATATTGCATTATTATATTCCCCAGTCCTAGTCATTTTACAAATAAACAGGTACTTTTGATCCATGTCTGCTAATTAGTTGCAGGTTACAGGTTCTTGGAATAAAAACAGTGAAAAAGGCAAAAGACGATACAAAAGTGAGACTTCGACCAACAAACAGAGAATCTTGATAAAGCCTACAAGAAGACCAGTTCACAAAGTAAAAGGCAGCGCAAGGTTCAAGACTTCGACACGAAGCAACGGTAAAAGTCCACTACATTACTCACTGTGGAGATCTGGAAGAGAAATAGAAGATATTCTGAAGAACAAGCCAAAGAACTAGGAAGAAAAAATCACCCAGAAGCAGTACAGGAAGTTTCAACTTTCAAGACCATAATTTGGCCGCAGAACCGCAGCCAAACATGGCCTGCGGCCACGGTTCCGCGGCCGTGTATGGCACGTACTGGGTGAAATTTTCCAGAAAGATTTGCGGCGCTTTGACTAGTCTACCTAAGGGCATTTTTGTAAAAGCATTCATGCGGCGATTGTAACCCTAGGGTTCCTATCCTCTATAAATAGGATCTCTAAATCTTGTATTAGGTTATGCCTCCTTTCATTAATAAAATTTAGATTTCTTTTGGAGAGCATCGATGCCTCTTTTCATATCATTTATTCAGATCTGACAACCCTGTGTAAATGTTTGGAGAGAGCCATCTGTAAAGTAAGTAGTTTTATATAATTGCCCTAGTTTAGATCTTTAATTCCTTACCCTAGATAGATAGATAGCATGTTCTTCAATTCCCTAATGAGCGAGTAGTCTCCTCGCTTGTAAGGGTTAGCTTTGGGAAAGGCTTTTGAGAGATGAGATCTCTCATCCCTTTCTTGCCCATCACATATAATCAATAGGACTCCATGCATACATGCACACACCGCTCCCTACGGCACCCTATCCCACAAGGTAGCGGTGATACCGTAGTATAAAGGCCCGGTTGTGCGTGTTTTCCATGGAGGTTAGTGTAAGGATTGATAAAGGAAGGACAAGAACGTAGAGGAAGAAACACCTTCCCGAATGGTTCTAATCCCTTTTATTAATAATTACCATAACACCTCATAGATCTTAATTTGGGTATAGAAAGCGGTGAGATTTATTTACATTTCCGAACCTACCCTAAACTTAACCCTAGTAAGACTTAGATCTAGATAATCATAGTATAAATTAATTTAGTTTTTTAAATTTAATCAATCCGACACCCATCGGAATTAACTCGTAAGAGCGATTAGGAAATTCACAAAATCCCTGTGGACCGACCCGTACTCACCGGTTAGTTACCAAGCGACGTCGTTCTTGATTGTGGTTTAGAAATATTTTTTGACATACAAATCAAATGGCGCCATTGCCGGGATGGCGTATTATTTCCATTTTGCAATTTCGGGTTAATCTAAAATTGAAAAATCATAAAAAACTGAAAAACTGAAAAAACATAAAATTTATCATTTTGTTATTTTGTGAAGGGTATTTTTGTTTGAATTTTGCAGGATCTACAATCGAGTTCGGATCTGAAAATCTACAGAGATAAAAACAGAAAACCGAAGATCTGAAAAATAGGGGAAAATCAAAACAGAGGAACTGAAAAATTCTCGAGAACCGAACCGACCAGCAGACCGCGGAACCGCCGCTTGGACCGCCTTCTGACCGCGGAATCGCCGCGTAGGGGTGACATCATCCTCTCAAAACTTTTCTTGGGAACCGAGCCTCACAACAGACCGCGGAAACACTGTCGTACAACGCAACTGGCGGCGGATTCGCGGCGGGCCTGTGACGTCATTGCGTGAAATTTGCACTATAAGATCTCCTTTTCTCTCCTCTGCAAATCCCAATATATCCACTCTGTAAATCTGCCTGCAGGATTCTTTGCGCTTAAAAATCTTCCCCCTTCCAATAACAAATCTTGTGCAGGATTCTTTGCGCCGCGCTTAAAATAAAAAGAAAATTTTGATTGCAAGTGGTTGTTATTGTTTTGCATATTTTTAATTGGACTTTAAGGGGTTGAGACCAATCCAGATTGGGTGGGGATTTCATCATCCTTCTCAGGACCCCAGAAATCACATAAGGCATTTGCATTGACCAATCTTTAATTAAAAAATACTAGACTCAGCCCTAAGGACGTCGCGCTCAATAGGACAGAGGACAAGTTGTAGGCATCGGCCGTTGATCCTAACCTAACTTTGCGGTGTCTAGGCAAGTGTGTCTAAGGCGAGTGGTTACTTAATTAGGACCACTACTTTCGTAGTGGGGAGCCTCCCACTCACCTGGCACTTACCTGGCCGCAATTGGTGGTGAAGAGACGGTTTGAAGTCCTATTTCTAGCCCTTTGGAACGGTTTGGAGCTGTCTAGTTGACCTAGGTAACCGTAGATCTAGGCCTGATTGTGCATTTGTGGTTGATTGAAAGTGTGTCTAAGCCCTTTATCGAAAATATTTTTTTGCAAAATGTTCCAAATAAAAAAAAGGAATTTTTTTTATAAAAACTTGCAAAATTTTGTCGCTGAGAAATCCTTGCACCCCACTTACACCCACCTTCTTTCTCTTCTCCTTCTGACATCATGGATACCCCACCTCATAAATCTCATGCCTAACTTTGGTACCCTGAACCAAACTTTGCCTCTTACGCGAATTGTTTCAGTCGATTTAAGGACGACCCCTCCATGCCCAAAATTTCTTTGAAAGATCAAATAGAAGCGTCTAGGAGAAACAGTTCGACTATGCAATCCACTTTGTATCAACCATTTCAACCTTCACCACCTTCGTATGTTGATACCACTTTTTCGAGTTCTGTTGTAACTCCTAAACCCATGTCTATTGCTGAACACATTGAACAATCTCGTAACCGATCTTTCACTCCTCTCCATACATCCAATTCTAAGGATCAACAAGTCCATTCACCTTCTTATCCAAATGTTGATCTTATTCCTGTCCAACCATCCAATTCCTACCAGTCCTACCCGACTTTCCTACCTTCACTAGACATTGCTTCTACACAGCCATTTGGGAGTTTTATGTATCCAAACAATTTTGAATCTTTTACCGAAACCCTTTCACAACCCATGTCTAGTTTGGAACAGTCGTTGGAAGCTTATATTTTAGCAACAAACAAAATGATTAGGAATGTGGATGCGTCCATAGTCGCCCTTTTGCAACCTAATGAACCGGTATCTAGTTTCCAACTAGCTCCAAAAATTCCAATGTATCATGAGGCGGCTGGAAAGAGTGAGAATTTGAGAGGAGAGAGTGAGTTTTACACCCTTCCAAATCAAACCTACCCATTACCAATTGGACCCCACAACTCCGTTTTTCAAACAAGTGTCCCAAATGATTCAATAGTTAAGGATAAAGACAAGTTGTGTGACATTGTAGTGCTTGATTTGCCAGATTGTGAAGAATCCATTTCGAGTGAAACCGCACCTAATCCTTTTGAACTTTACACCTCCAATCTAGAACCTGAATTGATAAATATCCATGCTTTTGATGAGGTGTCAGAAAAAATTGATTTTCACTTGATTGAGGATATAGACGCCGGGAATATTTTGGATGATGAACCCGTTGATTTGACTGAACTTTTATCCCCAATTCATCATCCCGAGTCATTAAATGTTTCTCCTGAACTTCATGTGCGTCTTGATTTTGATGATAATAGCATGGATAAGTTAAATATTGAGGAGAATTATGAGGATAGTATTGAGGAGAGTATTGAGGATAATATTGAGGATGAACCATTTTTGTTTGATGTGTCGGATTTTCCTATTCATCCTCCGAACCCTTTAACTGTTATACTTCCTAAATCACCCCTCCTTTCCATCGTTCCGACCACGCAAAAGATCACGCTTGAAGACTGTGAGCTTGAAAAATTTATCTTTGAATCTTACACAGTTCTCACAGACGATAATGATTACGAGTGTTTCATTTTTCGGACGATTTTGAAGACTCACCGCCCGAGTTTGAGTCCTTTGAATTTTCAGATGAACCATCAGACTCGGTTGCTTACGATCATTTCGAGCCATTGATGGAATCTTTCAAGTTCGAGACAGTTTACTACGGTGAGAATAAGACTATCCCTAAATCACTCCCTTTCGTCCTTCCTATTGTTTCGACCACATAAGACTTCGTCGCGTTTCCATTTTCAACAGAAGGTTTACCAAGTTCGACGTACCCATGCTTTCTTGCGAATCTTGAGGGATTTGAACCCATTTCTCGACGGGTTGATAGATTAACACAATCGCTTTTAACACATCGGTCATCACAAATTGCGCTAATTTATTCACTCGATTTACACCCTCAAGATCGTACTAGACTTCTTTCTCTTTTCCGTCATTCTTCTCCTCCACCGAGACCATATTCCACTCTTCCTCCCATACGGTCTCGTGTATTTCTCATTTTTTTCTTTAACACCCCATTCTTTCACCAACCTTACCATTATCACGATAAGATTTTTGAATGGTTGGTGCTAACCTTTGGCCTGTGTAAGGCCTTGTTTAGTTTGGGGAGGACCTTGTTGTATATATGTATATATATATATATATATATATTTTGTTTTCTTTTTCTATTAACAATAAAAAAAATGAATTTTTTTTTATAAATAAATAAACAGGGGAGTGCCGACATTTTGACCCTCTTGGTGTAGCATGACAGTGAGGACACTGTCAAGTTTAAGTTTGGGGGTATGCTCGGTAAGCCTTCTTCCTTCGCATTCATGTGTACATTTTTTGCATTTGCATACTTATTTTAAAACCCATAAAAATTTGAAAATTTTAAAAATTATAAAAATTAAAGTATTCAATTTTGGCCATAATTGACTTGAGTTTGATAAAAAGGTTAACTAGCTAGGAACAACTAGATCTTAGACTTTGTAAATTAAAAACCCTAAAAATAACCTTTCTTAAAATTTAACGGTAGAAAGTATATGTCTTTGTAGTTTATTTAGAAATAGGCAAATTTTGAGTTCACTTCTTGGGCTAACTTAAAACAAGGGAAGAGTATTGATGTTTTTATTAAAGTATAAGTTTGAAAAATAATTCCTAGCTTAAGTCTAAATTCTGAAAATGTATACCCTACAATTTGCATAAACACGCACATTGAAACTTGGAATAATAGAGGAGACCTTGAAATGCTCTTGTTTAAAGTCCTTAGTACGAAGAAAATAAAATAAAAATTCAAGTGTGAATAGAGAGATAATAAAAAAATGAACACTGGTTTTTGTGATCACTTAAGGCTGCATTAATAGAAAAAATAATTAGCGAGGGTGCTTCATCACCTAGTGCCTTAGACCAACTGGTTTAGGAGTCACTGCTAAAGTCTTAGGTGTTGCAAGACTAGGAATTACGCTTTAATGTGCAAACACATCTTGTAATCGGTTGTTGGTACCTCAAGAAATATTAACGGTCGCATGAAGGATGTGTGAGCGAAATTCATCTAAAAATTCACCAATTAATAAGTGCTTTGGATAACGGATAAGAGTATGATTGCTTGATTTGAATTTTCAAGTGTAGGGGTGATTTATACACACACGTAGGGGTATGTGATTGGGGTTTAGATAAGAGATAGGAATGAAGAATAGGACTTGTATCTTTAGTAGAGATGATAAAAATTCCTAAGTTGAGATAGAACCTTAGAAGGAAAACTTAAGAAATGCCAAAAGCTAAGTAAGTCTACAGAATATATATAATCTTAAGTTAAATGATAAGAAAGCGTGAAGAATACGGGTGGATAATTTATGAGTCGAAGATAATAGAATTCCTTGTTAGAAAACCTAATTGGAGAATAAAAGTCAATGGGCCGAATTGATAGGATTTTGTGGGTAGTATCCGATGAAAACCTTCAGGAGACAACACTCCTCCTACTAGGGACACCTAGAGGTTTAACGGATTGTTGCACGAGCTCAGTGCAATCGTGATTCCCTGCGAAAGTGAGGTTAGGTTTTTGTTGAGAATAAAAACTAGGTTTGCTCGAGGACGAGCAAAAGATAAGTTTGGGGGTATTTGTTCATATCATAATATTGCATTATTATATTCCCCAGTCCTAGTCATTTTACAAATAAACAGGTGCTTTTGACCCATGTCTGCTAATTAGTTGCAGGTTACAGGTTCTTGGAATAAAAACAGTGAAAAAGACAAAAGACAATACAAAAGTGAGACTTCGACCAACAAACAGAGAATCTTGATAAAGCCTACACGAAGACCAGTTCATGAAGTAAAAGACAGCGCAAGGTTCAAGACTTCGACACGAAGCAATGGTAAAAGTCCACTACATTACTCACTGTGGAGATCTGGAAGAGAAATAGAAGATATTCTGAAGAACAAACAAGAGAACTAGGAAGACAAAATCACCCAGAAGCAGTACAGGAAGTTTCAACATTCAAGACTATAATTTGGCCGCGGAACCGCGGCCAAACCTGGCCTGCGGCCGTGGTTCCGCGGCCGTGTATGGCATGTACTGGGTGAAATTTTCCAGAAAGATTTGCGGCGCTTTGACTAGTCTACCTAAGGGCATTTTTGTAAAAGCATTCATGCGGCGATTGTAACCCTAGGGTTCCTATCCTCTATAAATAGGAACTTTAAATCTTGTATTAGGTTATGCCTCTTTTCATTAATAAAATTCAGATTTCTTTTGGAGAGCATCGATGCCTCTTTTCATATCATCTATTCAGATCTGACAACCCTGTGTAAATGTTTGGAGAGAGCCATCTGTAAAGTAAGTAGTTTTATTTAATTGCCCTAGTTTAGATCTTTAATTCCTTGCCCTAGATAGATGTAGGGTTCCTAGGCATCCTAATGGAGTGTCACAAGGCATCAACCATGCCAATTTCAAAAATATTGGTGCCGAGAAACCCTAACACGGATCGTGTACTAGATGTTTAGGCGAAAACGAAAACCTAGTTAACAACTTAACCAGAAGTGATAAGCTACAACCTTTGTAGATCCGGATATCCTCCTCCTTAGCTCCTCGTGGTCATTCCCTCGCTGTCCATCATGAATTTTGAACTCAAGCTTCGTCTTCGTCGGAGAAACGGGCGAGCTAGGTCGTCGGCTTCGTGCCGAAGATGATCTACGTCGAGGCATCACTAGTTCGAGCTCCGACTTCACAAACTTGTGAAACTTGTGAAGTAAACACCCAAAACTACTTGGCAAGAGGTAGAGGGTGAAGAAATAGGAGGTGGGTTCACTTTAGAATTGGATTTTACTCACTAAAACTCAAGTTGCCATTAATGGCATCAAGGTTGCTCACTTGAAGAAGAAGAAGAAGATGATCAAGCTAGTTATGATAACTTGAGTTAAAATGAATAATAAACTCAATATTTATCATAACTTAACTAAGGTTAAGTGTAGAGAATTAACCATGGTGATTAGAGTGGGTTAGGGTTAAGCAAAATGACAAGAATGGTTGCATAAAGTCAAATGTTCATGAAACATCTCATAAGAAACAAAACTTGCCACCATTATCATTTATACTTATCCAAATGAATAAATGAACAAATAAATGAATAAATAAATAAGCAAAACCCTAATTATCATAATAACCATGGTTTAATCCTATTCACTTAACCATATGATCAAGTATCATCAAACATGATACAAAAAGTGCACAAAAATATATCACATATATAATGTGCAAATCAAGTGAGAAAAATCCGTTTAAAATGAACCTATACTAGTTAACGCAAAGTAATATATCAAATATATAATTATACATTAAATCATTAAATCAACACTTGATTCAATGATCCGGTCATGTCGCACATAACCGACTAGTATGCAATGCATCGACTTATCGAATCAATGATTCGATAACTAGGTCATATCTCATATAACCAATCGAAACATTAATCGCGAGAATGAAATACGGTATCACATACACGCATTATTCTCGGTCCCGCACATATCTCATATGCACTCCTATTTCGTTTCGCTTGAACCAGGAAACCTCTGTGTAGGACTCTAAAGACTCGTCAATACGCCGGTAGCAGATGATGATCATATCAAGCACCCACAAGCCGCAAGCGGTCTGCTAAACGTAACGGCCACCCGGGTATTGAGCGATCAGAAGATCGACGAGCTAGCCGCTCACACTCCTGCGAATCCGACCAGTAACACTTACCGTACAGTCCGGTCTCTTCGTCTGATATGTCGCATATCAAGTCTAGGGGTGGTAAACGTCAGACCCCAATAACCCGATAAGTCGTGCTGATGTGAGGCTCGTAACGGGTCGAGAAACTACTGGTAACACTTACCAGCAAATCTCTGATCAGCCCTGGCCAGGGACTTCCCTGCTACGGCCAATCGAGCACTGCGCAACATCAACCCCCAATACCGGGAGAGACGAAACCCCTCCTATCGCTCATTGCCTCCATGTGACTCGGGACTGTACCCAAAGACCACCGTTTTGCACGCCCTCATGGACGTGGTAAGGTGGAGATCAAAGCACAGTGGGAATCACATAAGACTCTATGACGATCTCGGGTCTACAGACTAACCTGCACAAGTGTCACCTGAGAACTGCCATCTGACGTGAGGTATAATACCATCTGGGAGTTCTCGGCGAGTCCATCCAGTGTACCCAGTCTCCACTGAGCACCCGTATACCATCTCTGATGTCAAACACCAATGGATATGGGATCATCCATCGCCCATCACATGGGTCGAGAAGCGTATACGCTAGTCTACTCTGGTATATCGATGCCCCGTCTCGATACACCCACGACTAGGGACCTTGAAGGATGTACTTATGGACTACCATGTCCCCACTAGTATGATCTGCATCATAGTCCAAGTAGTCAAGTACAAATCCTAAGGGCTTTACCAACATGTAACTATAAGACAGTATAAAGAGACTAGTGTACATGTTAAGATAAAGAGTAACCAGATAGCATACTATCATGTCGAGCAAGGAAGTCATCTCTATATATGTCCAAGCATCCAATATAATATACATAATCTGTACAATACTGGCCTCTAGGGCATACATACAACTAACAATCTCCCACTTGCACTAGGGCCAGCTGCTGTAGTATCTCATACCGAGCATCCCGAAGAGTCTCTCAAACTGTATCTGGGGAATGGCCTTCATGAGTGGATCCGCCGTGTTTTTCTTCGTGTCAACTCTCCTGACCTCGATCTCCCGGCGATCAACTATCTCCCGGATCAGGTGATACCGCCTCAGAATATGCCTGGATCGCTGATGGGACCTAGGTTCCTTGGCCAAAGCCACCGCTCCATTGTTATCGCAATACAAAGGTATTGGATGCTCAATGGATGGAACCACTCCAAGTTCAGTAATGAACTTCTTGATCCAGACAGCCTCTTTGGCAGCATCGTTGGCAGCGATGTATTCAGCCTCCATCGTCGAGTCTGCCACGGTTTCCTGCTTGGAACTCTTCCAGCTAACCGCCCCTCCGTAAAGGGTAAAGACAAAGCCCGACTGCGACTTAGAGTCGTCCTTATCACTCTGGAAGCTCGAATCGGTAAAGGACTCCACTTGGAGTTTTCCGTCACCATACACTAAGAACATATCTCTAGTCCTTCGCAAGTACTTGAGAATGCTCTTCACAGCTATCCAGTGACTCTCTCCAGGATCAGCTTGATACCTGCTCACTACACTTAGTGAGTATGCTACATCGGGTCTGGTACATAGCATCGCATACATGATAGAGCCTACTGCCGAAGAATAGGGTATCCCTTGCATGCGAGCTCTCTCCAAATCAGTCTTAGGAGACATCTCTTTGGAGAGAGTGACTCCAGAGATCGTGGACAAGTTCCCACGCTTGGACTCTTCCATACTAAACCTCTTTAGTATGGTGTCAATGTACCTGGATTGGGACAATCCCAAAATCCTTTTGGATCTATCTCTATAGATCCTAATTCCCAATATGCAGGAGGCATCACCAAGATCTTTCGTTGAGAATCTTTGTGATAAGAAGAGCTTGACCGCTTGCAGCATAGGAATATCATTTCCTATCAAGAGTATGTCGTCCACGTACAATACGAGGAAGACAACCTTACTCTCTGCCACCTTCTTGTAGATACAAGGTTCATCTGGATTTTTGACGAAATCAAACTCTTTGATAACGACGTCAAAGCAGATGTTCCAACTCCGCGATGCTTGCTTTAATCCATAAATGGATTTAAGAAGCTTGCACACCTTCCCGCTGCTCCCACTGTCTACGAAGCCCTCTGGCTGAGTCATGTACACGCACTCTTCTAAATCACCGTTTAGAAAGGCGGTCTTAACATCCATTTGCCAGATTTCGTAGTCATGATATGCAGCAATGGCAAGCATGATCCGGATGGATTTAAGCATAGCCACTGGAGAAAAGGTTTCGTCATAGTCCACACCTGGTCTTTGACGAAAACCCTTTGCTACAAGTCTAGCTTTGAAAGTCTCCACTTTCCCATCTACACCGAGTTTCTTCTTGAAGATCCACTTGCTCCCAATGGGTTTTACCCCTTCAGGAGCAACTTCCAAAGTCCATACTTTGTTGGTGTACATGGAATCCATCTCGGACCGCATAGCATCCAGCCATTTCACTGAGTCCCCACTAGTGATGGCCTGCTCGAAGCTAGTTGGGTCATCATCCTCCATGATGCAATCCTCGCTCCCACCGTCCATGAGAAAACCGTAGTATCTCTCAGGTTGGCGAGGAACCCTACTAGATCGGCGGAGAGGCTGGGGTTCATCGGGAACTACGGAATCCTCTGGTTCAACCAAATCTTCTGTTGTAGTCTGTATTGCTGGAACCTCTTCCAGTTCTACCTCAATGCCACTTATTTGTTTCATAAGAAAACTTTTTTCTAAGAAAGTGGCATGTCGAGAAACAAACACTTTTTGTTCCTCGGAGTGGTAGAAGATATACCCTCGCGAATGTTTGGGATATCCAACAAACTTACATAGTACAGACCTTGCCTCGAGCTTGTCCGGATTTTGTGTTTTAACATAGGCCGGACAACCCCATATCTGAATAAAATTAAGACATGGTCTCTTGCCATTCCATATCTCATATGGAGTGGTAGGCACTGATTTGGTCGCTACCTGGAGAGAGAAAGAAGAAAACACTTTAGCGTATGCTCGTGCAAGATCAGATTGGTTATTATCTTATCTAATCAGAATGGCTCCCACTGCTTTTTATCAAATCTTCCTCCAAACCCTAAAAGGAAAGACTAGCCGGGATTAATTACACACTACAGGTTCGCCAATTTTTCAGCCAGGCCAGTGTCGGTACTTTGAGGGAGGTCCCCCGTGCTTTCGCACGAACCTAATTAATGTAAACCTCGTTTTCCCAGAGGCGTAACCTCGTTAACACCTTTCTAGACACCTACTTGATCGGCTAATTGCAATGTGTAAAACTCTCCCAGGAGTAACTCTTACTCGCAGTGGGTATCGGGATCCAACTATCTCATAGAAGGTATGCAATCTCATTGCAAATTTCAACACTTGAAATTCCCGATAATATTTTGCCCCTAGCGTCCTATGACCTTGACGGAGGCCAAACAACCCATAGTCCGCTAGTCAAGTTCAACCCGTCATTTCCTGATTGAATTAAACCCACCCGCACGACCCTTGACGGAGGCCAAACAACGCCGTACGAATACCCTAATCCAATCGCATCATATGCTAGCAGATAAGCACTAGTTAGCTACCGTACACTGCGCCTTGACGGAGGCCAAACTACCGCAGCACGAATACTAACTAATACTTATCTGAAATGACGGAGGGCTACGCAGGTTTTTCACAAAAACCATGAGCGTAATGAACTTGATATCGTTGTAGAATCAAATGAAGTTTTGAAATGGAGTGATTTTGAGGCTTTTCTAGTTTTGCTAAAGGAGTCACTCCCGTTGAAGGGATCTCGGTCCTTTCCTCGTTGAATGAGGTGCGGGATATATCATATATATCGCTGTGCAAAGCAAAAACCCAAAAGCAGTCAAAAGCAAACCGAGTTTGTAGCATCTGCCAGTTATTGTTAAAGGAGTCACTCCCGGTGAAGGGATCTCGGTCCTTTCCTCATCGAATAAGGTGCGGGGTATATCATATATACCGCTATGCAAAGCAAGAACTGTAGCTACCTGTTTTATTTAAAATCTGATTCTATAACATCTTAGGTTTCTTATCTTTCATTAATCACATTAATGAAGTCCCATCATTTAAATACCTAAACATCACAGATAGATATGACGTACACTTATGCCATCCGCATTCGCCTCGATGTCCTCTCGTGCACCGTTAGGTTAGGTAACTAACGACAGAGCAGGGCAGGGCTAGCGCGGGTGTAAAACATAAGTAACGTCTATATAATATATCATATATACTATATACTATATCCATCACAGAACATCTCATGATCACATCACAGATATCGCAGCAGAAGAAACATATGAAACATTGGATATACTAGGACGTCCGTGTTTTCAATACGAGCCAGTATAAAACACGGATTCCACGGTCGTGATGAATAGCCAATCCCACACCCCTAGACCCCTACGAGAGCGGCAAGCAACCCTGCCAATTCTAGGGTTAGGAGACCCGGACTCGGCTCCTCGAGTTGGTCTCCCACTGGACCCCAGAACCCGGTTACTTGTGCTCCCCTCCTTGGGTCTATCCTAATGTGGAAAAGTAAATAATATACAAAGGGTGACAACTTCCGCTACCTGGAAGTGCCCCAAATAAAAGAATATTACATACAAGTTTTTACATAAATGAAAATGAAAAACACTCATCTCACATAAAAACCCCCGGCTATTCAAACACGACGATCCAATATGACATATCCAGCAACACATAACATCACATGTCATCAACGTAAGTAAGTATGCATACCCCAATTGTCGTTGACCTATAGCAACGAAACCGGCGATATGAACATACTACACTTACGGTCACAGAAAAGAAAGTGTAAAACTACAACAATTGGAATCCGCAACCTCTTTAGACATCACATGCCTAACGGTTATAAACCCCGCATTTTAGTCCCATTATCGAAAACTCTTTTCGATATCCAATGAAACTAAACCGCTAGATTTATAACATCCATCCAGTTATCTCATAACCGTTTGTGAATTCCAATTATTGTATCCAATTCCGGATAAATAGAATATATCAAACTTTCCGATCGAACATTCGAACACCCAAGTTTTCCCGACACCGATCAACACATGAAATAGGTTCAAAGACATTCACTTCATGCCTCAGTACCAACGGTCCAGCCGTAGAAGGGTCAAGCCAACGCCTCACATGTGGCACGCCGTACTGCCCCAAACCCGAAGGTTCAAAGGGCAGTTCAAGACGGTCACATAATCGAGTTAAGGTTTGTTGTCTTCTAGAGGGACCATCGCGTTACTTGCACTACTTCGAACGTCTTTTAACCACAGAAAAATCCAACACTTGGAATTTTTCCGGCAGGGGAAAAGTTGGGTATTTGTATCCGGTCAAACTTTTTAACATATTCATCAATTATCCGGAAAAACACAAAGACAAAGTTAAAAATCCGATCGATTCATCGAATCCCCTATACAACCCCAGAACACTCAATCTTTTATTCAATTTAAAAATACCCAGAAAACTCATTAGAATTTATCAGGTATTACTGTGCAAAAATAGTGGGATGATGTCACCATATGGCCGCGGAACAGCGGCAGAAGGCATGCTTCTGCCGCGTTTCCGCGGCACAATGAACAGTTCATGGGAAACGTTTTACACAGTAATTCTTAGAATTCTATGCTGAATTTTTTAGACATTTTTAATATCAAAAAATCCCATTTTTCAGAAAATTTCCAGAGAGCTCTCGGGCATCGGGGTTTCGGGTTCCTTCGGACTTCAAACTCCGTCTAGTCTTCGCCTAAGGCTCTAGCTAGGCTCTGATACCACTGTAGGGTTCCTAGGCATCCTAATGGAGTGTCACAAGGCATCAACCATGCCAATTTCAAAAATATTGGAGCCGAGAAACCCTAACACGGATCGTGTACTAGATGTTTAGGCGAAAACGAAAACCTAGTTAACAACTTAACCAGAAGTGAGAAGCTACAACCTTTGTAGATCCGGATATCCTCCTCCTTAGCTCCTCGTGGTCATTCCCTCGCTGTCCATCATGAATTTTGAACTCAAGCTTCGTCTTCGTCGGAGAAACGGGCGAGCTAGGTCGTCGGCTTCGTGCCGAAGATGATCTACGTCGAGGCATCACTAGTTCGAGCTCCGACTTCACAAACTTGTGAAACTTGTGAAGTAAACACCCAAAACTACTTGGCAAGAGGTAGAGGGTGAAGAAATAGGAGGTGGGTTCACTTTAGAATTGGATTTTACTCACTAAAACTCAAGTTGCCATTAATGGCATCAAGGTTGCTCACTTGAAGAAGAAGAAGAAGATGATCAAGCTAGTTATGATAACTTGAGTTAAAATGAATAATAAACTCAATATTTATCATAACTTAACTAAGGTTAAGTGTAGAGAATTAACCATGGTGATTAGAGTGGGTTAGGGTTAAGCAAAATGACAAGAATGGTTGCATAAAGTCAAATGTTCATGAAGCATCTCATAAGAAACAAAACTTGCCACCATTATCATTTATACTTATCCAAATGAATAAATGAACAAATAAATGAATAAATAAATAAGCAAAACCCTAATTATCATAATAACCATGGTTTAATCCTATTCACTTAACCATATGATCAAGTATCATCAAACATGATACAAAAAGTGCACAAAAATATATCACATATATAATGTGCAAATCAAGTGAGAAAAATCCGTTTAAAATGAACCTATACTAGTTAACGCAAAGTAATATATCAAATATATAATTATACATTAAATCATTAAATCAACACTTGATTCAATGATCCGGTCATGTCGCACATAACCGACTAGTATGCAATGCATCGACTTATCGAATCAATGATTCGATAACTAGGTCATATCTCATATAACCAATCGAAACATTAATCGCGAGAATGAAATACGGTATCACATACACGCATTATTCTCGGTCCCGCACATATCTCATATGCACTCCTATTTCGTTTCGCTTGAACCAGGAAACCTCTGTGTAGGACTCTAAAGACTCGTCAATACGCCGGTAGCAGATGATGATCATATCAAGCACCCACAAGCCGCAAGCGGTCTGCTAAACGTAACGGCCACCCGGGTATTGAGCGATCAGAAGATCGACGAGCTAGCCCGCTCACACTCCTGCGAATCCGACCAGTAACACTTACCGTACAGTCCGGTCTCTTCGTCTGATATGTCGCATATCAAGTCTAGGGGTGGTAAACGTCAGACCCCAATAACCCGATAAGTCGTGCTGATGTGAGGCTCGTAACGGGTCGAGAAACTACTGGTAACACTTACCAGCAAATCTCTGATCAGCCCTGGCCAGGGACTTCCCTGCTACGGCCAATCGAGCACTGCGCAACATCAACCCCCAATACCGGGAGAGACGAAACCCCTCCTATCGCTCATTGCCTCCATGTGACTCGGGACTGTACCCAAAGACCACCGTTTTGCACGCCCTCATGGACGTGGTAAGGTGGAGATCAAAGCACAGTGGGAATCACATAAGACTCTATGACGATCTCGGGTCTACAGACTAACCTGCACAAGTGTCACCTGAGAACTGCCATCTGACGTGAGGTATAATACCATCTGGGAGTTCTCGGCGAGTCCATCCAGTGTACCCAGTCTCCACTGAGCACCCGTATACCATCTCTGATGTCAAACACCAATGGATATGGGATCATCCATCGCCCATCACATGGGTCGAGAAGCGTATACGCTAGTCTACTCTGGTATATCGATGCCCCGTCTCGATACACCCACGACTAGGGACCTTGAAGGATGTACTTATGGACTACCATGTCCCCACTAGTATGATCTGCATCATAGTCCAAGTAGTCAAGTACAAATCCTAAGGGCTTTACCAACATGTAACTATAAGACAGTATAAAGAGACTAGTGTACATGTTAAGATAAAGAGTAACCAGATAGCATACTATCATGTCGAGCAAGGAAGTCATCTCTATATATGTCCAAGCATCCAATATAATATACATAATCTGTACAATACTGGCCTCTAGGGCATACATACAACTAACAATAGATAGATAGCATGTTCTTCAATTCCCTAATGAGCGAGTAGTCTCCTCGCTTATTAGGGTTAGCTTTGGGGAAGTCTTTTGAGAGATGAGATCTCTCATCCCTTTCTTGCCCATCACATATAATCAATTGGACTCCATGCATACATGCACACACCGCTCCCTACGGCACCCTATCCCACGAGGTAGCGGCGATACCGTAGTATAAAGGCCCGGTTGTGCATGTTTTCCATGGAGGTTAGGGTAAGGATTGATAAAGGAAGGACAAGAACGTAGAGGAAGAAACACCTTCCCGAATGGTTCTAATCCTTTTTATTAATAATTACCATAACACCTCATAGATCTTAATTTGGGTATAGAAAGCGGTGAGATTTATTTACATTTCCAAATCTACCCTAAACCTAACCCTAGCAAGCTTAGATCTAGATAATCTTAGTATAAATTAATTTAGTTTTTTAGATTTAATCAATCCGACACCCATCGGAATTAACTCGTAAGAGCGATTAGGAAATTCACAAAATCCCTGTGGACCGACCCGTACTCACCGGCTAGCTACCAAGCAACGCCGTTCTTGATTGCGGTTTAGAAATATTTTTTGACATACAAATCACATAACCCGATAATATAATTAACTGCAGGGGCTTGCGCGTATAGGGAAGAGCGTCCCCACAATCAAAAACCCCTCGCAAGCGAGGGGGAATCTGACGAAGTCTGCTACAACGGCTGCATCTGTCCAAACCTCCGATATACGGTGCCATAAATCAACTTGGCACCTTCGGAGAGGTGGACAGATAAAACCAATTAGCATCCGCCCCCAAATTCAGGCAAGATGACCTACGCGGTTTCGTCTCTGTTTTCGGCGGTGAACACTCCTACTTGCATTAAGGACTGTAATTGGCGTACTGAATACCCAACGTCGTCTCTAAGACCAGTTGTTGGTGTACCGCATACCCAACATCTCAAAGAGTCGCTCAAACTGCGCTTGAGAGAGGGCCTTGGTAAATGGATCCTGTAACGTTTTGGAAATCGTTATGCAAATTTTTCCGTTTTAGGGTAAAATAATCGGTATTTTCCGTTTTAACCTGATAGTGATCAAACTTCTGTATAGACTTGTTTGCAACTAGTTTTACTAGAATGAAGCTTGTTTGCGGGTTTTGTGGGTCACTTGGAAATTTTGGTTCACTTTGATATTTTCCCTAATTAAAGTATTATTTTAAGTTGTTAATTATGCACTTAATTAGTGGTAATTACAATTTTGGCTTGAGTTAATTACTTCTAATGTGAATCTATGCTAATCCAATCACTAGATTTTTAGTTAATCCATCCATAGAAATATCTAGATATTTGTAATTTAAATTGAATTATTAAAAGAAAAGAAAAGGTGGCAAAAAGACTTTATTGCATTTATTAGCATTTATTGTTGTTTTTGCTAGATATTTCCACACATTTTCACAAACCCCCCCTCTTTCTACTTGGTCAAGCTCTTCCACATGCTGCCCTCACTTGCTCCCTTGCTCATTTTCATCTTCTTCTTGCTCAAATAAATGATAAAAAATCATGAAATATTCACACAAACTCAAATACAAATCCATACTCCTTAATCTTTAGCCTCAACTAGCTTACTTCTTCATTAAAGTTAGCATTTTGGGAGGCTATTTTGGAATTCAATTTACAAGTTTGATAGCATATTTGTGAGGTATGAATCCTAAACCTAATCCTTTATTGTTGCTTAATTCTTTAAGCTTGCTATTTAAATGTTAATATAGCTTCAATTTCATGTTTTGAATTTTCATGATAAGCTTTATGAATTTCAAGTTAGGGTTTTGATGTGTTTAAGTGGTTAATCTTGAAGTGTAGACTTGGATAACCTTATCATTTTGTGAGAATGATATTTGTTAAATTCTTAATTTGTCTAATTGAGATAATTAGCAAACTAGGTTTTACTAAAACATATTTTGGGTGAGATTAAAATGGTAGTAAAGGTTTGGATGACATAATTAAGCCGCTTTGTGATGATTGTGATCATTAGATTGTTTAAAACATCTAGTTTTGTGTTAAAAGGAGCTAAAATGATATAAACTGCTTACTAGGTTTTTGGTAAAAATTAGACGTGGGTTTTAACGGACATGGTGATGATGTATATATTTTTATCTACGATAATTATTGTGTTGTGAATGAGTATTGGTGCGATTGGATTTTTGGCGTGGCAGTTTTCATGTATAGCGACCTTAGTTAGGGTTTTGGCTATGTTTTCCGTTATTTGGATTTCTTGGTTTTACGACTGGATATTGTATTTGGTCGTTGGACGTTTGTACGTCGACGACGAGGGTTGTTTGGTTGTTTTGCATGTGTAGGATATAGGTTCTAACCTATGAGTGCACCGCGTGCCGTATTTGGATTTCGAAATTTGATGTTAATAGCTTTGCGAATTCCTATTGATTGTAGATACCTTCGTGTGGATTTCAAGACGACGAATGCGCATCGACTACGGCTAAGAAAGAAGTTTAGCAGGTGAGTAGATTTATATCTACGGGGGAAGTCGGGTGGATGGCGTATAGCACCCCCACAACCATTGATATGGAATATCGTCTGTTATGTTATCCTGATAAATGTTATGCGACGGACATGATTGTAGGATTTATAAACGATAATATGATAGAAGTTGATGCTAATGGACATATTGACATATGAGAATATGGTATGATAAGTGAATCATGATGGTTACGAATTGAAAGAGAACAAGTGTGACGTTTATATAATGTGATTGCGAGATATAAATGTGATGAACGAGTATACGATGTGATATGATGACTTAGTATGATATGTCATTTTATGGATTCGAGTCGATATGAGATTGTTGATACCTTTGTAGGTCCCCTGATACGAGATGGACATGGATGTGACCTGAGAGATAGGTATATTTATATGGATAATGTTTTGCATTTTGAGTGATATGCCGTATGAGACTTAGATCCGTACCCCGATGTTGTATAGGTTGATAGAATCCCTATTTGTTTAATGTCGCCGTATGATGAATTTACCGTACGCAATGAGTTTTATCTGTTTATTTATCCATACCCTTGTTTAGAGGAGGCCGTACGATGGATTGTACCATACGTGATGTTGTGAGGCTGGATGCCAATTACTAGATTCACCGACTCGGATACATATTGTAGACACGTATACCTTATAGCTTTTAGTTCACGAGGTACTTTATGCTGCATTCATGTTATTCTCATTGCATTAAATATACCTGTGCTAGTACACCTACACCATTATCGATGATGAGTATATTACACTTACACATATTGCCAGCTCACACACTTCATCATCGATAATTGCTGTCACTACACAGTAGAACTGCTACATCATGCTATGATATACCTGATATGTTCACATCACTATACTATGTTGCATGATATACTTGCTATAGCTACATGTACCTTATACATACATACTGACATGTACACCCACATATCTTTCTATAGCTGCATATACCCCTAAGTGGTATTGTATTGACATGTGATATTGAGACATTGATTTTTGTGCTATTGCACTTATGAAATATATCATACATACTTGCTTACATGTAGATACTTATCTTGTTATAGTTACATGTACACCTCATATGATGCTGCACTTGATTTCGGAGGAATCGGGAACCGCATGATATATTTAAAAACTGGATTCATTTAAAAGAGCGATTTTCCCTTAATATGCTTATATTGCTGTTTTATGTTGCATATCAGTTTTCATGGATTTACGCATTGAGATATGGATTTCATGTGATTTATGGATTTTAGAACCGTGGGAGTATTTCAAGAAACTATGTATTGTTTGAAAACCCGGTTTCTCTTGATATGATAATTCGATGCGTCCACCATGAGATTTTTCAGTTCTGAGATTTGTGATATATACCCGATGCGAGGAGTGAGTAGGCCGTGTGTGGGTACATGGTGGAGCCCGGTATGGTATCCTGGGGCAAGAAAGGTATGTCGATGGATTAGCCGATGAGCCTGGCAAGTGATGTGTACTGCCTACCGTGACAGTATTGGACTCGGCGGTTATCTGGAGGATACCGACCGGAGTCATGAGATGGATTTAGGCCGACCCGTTCTGCCGGAGCCCGCGGGCCGATCCCGCAGACGGAGCTTATTGTACGAGGATTTACGTGTCGATGTTAGACACGGGTTTCATGATGTTTCGAGTGTCGGCGTTAGACACTCAGGTTTCCATGATTTGATGTGTCGTTGATGGACACACATTCTTTGATAACCTCATTTTACCTACATATGCTTTTATGATATTTACATGCAGGAGTTGTTGTGTCAGTGGTTGACACGTAGACGAGATTCACTGCATACATGCATTGATTTTATTGTTGGACGAGATCCACCTGCATACATGCATTGATTATATTGTTGGATGATATCCACTTGCTGATAAGCATTTTTTTATGTGTTGGCACATATGCAGATACGGTCACCCTAGATATCATAGTATTACCTTTATGATATAGTTGACCTAGGAATCATTGTTTATTTCGATTTCTACCTGATGATGTTTTTCTATTCACGAGTTGGCAACTCACCCCCGTTGTGCCACAGTTCTTGCAGGTTGACCGTATGGATCCGTAGCAGCATCGTTGGCACACAGCTGTTTCGGGTGATTTGCTTTTGGTAGGTGGTACCTATTGGATCGTGCCACTCTTTTATTACTATTCCTGTTGTATCTAGTCAACTCCATCAATTCAGAAACTAGGAAATTGTATATGTTGTAGACTTAGAAGACTTGTAGTTGCGAGATTTGAGCGATGGGTTTTATGTTCGCTTTTGGGGTTGATGTCTTGCTTTACTTTTTTTCCTTATGTGGATCTTCGCCGTTGGGCGTCGTATATTTATATTTGCAGTGGTTGTTTCTGCCGTTGGGCGTGATTTGCTCCCATTTGGGATGCTTTATTTATATTCTGTGTTGTACCCGTTTTCGGGGTTAGTTTTTACAAGGGTGGTGCTGCCCAAATTTTCAAAAGACAAAACATGATTTATTATACCTTTATTTCGAAGCTTCACCTCTTTATTTTCTTAAAAAGGTTTAGATTTCTAGGTTTCAGCTTACTTGAATTACGTTATGCCTGTAGATGTCGCGTGATTTAAGTGCTGGTCGCGAGGTAATATTTTGGGTCGTGACAGATCCGCCATGTTGTCTTGTGTATCTACTCTCCGGACCTCGATCTTTCGGCGATCTACGATCTCCCTGGTCAGGTGATACCGTCTCAAAATGTGTCTGGATTTCTGATGGGACCGTGGTTCCTTTGCTAAAACTATAGCCTCATTGTTATCGCAATACAAAGGTATTAGATCAACAATGGATGGAACCATCTAAAGTTCAGTAATGAACTTCTTCATCCAAACCGCTTCTTTTGCGGCATCGTTCGCAGCAATGTATTTAGCCTCCATCGTCGAGTCTACGACGATGTCTTGTTTGGAGCTCTTCCAATACACCACCCATCCATTGAGGGTAAACACAAAACCCGAAATAGACTTGCTATTATCCTTATCACCCTGGAAGCTTGAGTCGGTAAAGGACTCGACCTTAAGGTCTCCATTACTATATACCAAGAACATCTCCTTAGTCCTTCTCAGATACTTGAGAATGTTCTTCACAGCTGTCCAATGATTCTCATCCGGGTTTGACTGATACTGGCTCACCACGCTAAGCGCGTATGCTATATCTGGTCTGGTACACAGCATCATATACATTATAGATCCTACCGCCGAATCATAGGGTATAGTGCTCATGCGAACCCTCTTCTCATCAGTCTTGGGAGACATCTCTTTGGAGAGGGTGATTCCGTGCAATGCGGGTATATTACCGTGCTTAGAATCTTCCATACTGAATCTTTTTAGTATGGTCTCTATTTACCTGGACTGTGAAAGTCCCAACAATCTCTTGGATCTATCTCTGTAGATCTTAATCCCCAGAATGTAGGAGGCATCACCCAGGTGTTTCATGGAGAACTTTTGTGACAAGAACAGCTTAACCGATTGCAGCATAGGAATGTCATTTTCTATCAAGAGAATGTCATCCACATACAGGATGAGGAATACGACAGTTCTCCCTACAATCTTCGTTTTTGATGAAATCAAATTTCTTGACTGTCTCATCAAAACAGATCTTCCTGCTCCGTGACGCTTGCTTTAATCTATAAATGGATTTAAGAAACTTGCACACCTTCCCACTGCTCCCATTGTCTACCAATCCCTCTGGATGATCCATATAAACGCACTCTTCTAAACTTCCATTTAGAAAAGTCGTTTTAACGTCCATCTTCCAGATATCATAGTCATGGTAGGCAGCAATAGCAAGTAGAATCCGAATGGATTTCAGCATAGCCACATGAGAAAAAGGTTTCGTCATAATCCACTCCTGGTCTTTGACGAAAACTTTTTACAACAAGTCTAGCTTTATAGGTTTCCACCTGTCCATTTGCACCAATCTTCTTTTTGAAAATCCACTTGCATCCAACGGGTTTTACCCCAGTAGGAGCAACATCCAAAGTCCAAACTTTGTTGGTGTACATGGACTCTATTTCAGATTGCATAGCATCGAGGCATTTTACAGAGTCCCTACTGTTAATAGCCTACTTGAAACTAGTAGGATCATCTTCTTCCAAGATGCAATCCTCTCGATCCCCATCTATGAGAAAACCGTAGTATCTCTCGGGCGGATAAGAGATCCTACTAGATCTACGGAGTAGCTGAGGTTCATCCGGGATTATTGGATCCTCTAGTTCCACCAAATCTTTAGTTGTACTTTGTCCTTCTGGAATTTCTTCCAGTTCTACCGTGCTCCCACTAATTTCTTTTGAAAGAAATTGCCATTCTAAAAAGGTGGCGTGGCGAGCAACATACACCTTCTGTTCTTCAGTGTGGTAGAACAGATATCTTGTTGAATGTTTTGGATATCCCACAAACTTATATAAAACTGAATGTGCCTGAAGTTTATCCAAATTTTGTACTTTAACATAGGCCGGATAACTTCATATCTTACTACGTTTAAGATAAGGTCTTTTTCCACTCCATATTTCATATGGAGTCTTAGGCACAGAATTGGATGGAACATCATTCAATAGGTATGCCGCTGTCTGTAGTGCATAACTACAGAATGAAAGAGGTAACTCAACATTACTCATCATTGAGCGAATCATATCCAATAGGGCATGATTCCTCCGCTCCGATACACCGCTGTGCTGTGGTGTATACGGAGGAGTAAGCTAAGAGAGAATATCATTCTCTTTTAGATATTCTAGAAATTCCGTGCTTAAGTGCTCACCTCCTCTATCAGATCTAAGGATCTTGATACTTTTGCCAGTTTGGTTCTCTACTTCGTTCTTATTTTCTTGAATTTCTCAAAAGCTTCAGATTTGTGTTTCAAAAGATACACATATCCGAACCTAGAGAGATCATCAGTGAATGTAATGAAGTACGAGAACCCACCCCTTATATGTATAGACATTGGACCATATACATCACTGTGTATGAGTCCCAAGAGCTCTGTAGCTCTTTCTCCGTGTTCGGTGAACGGAGATTTGGTCATCTTTCTTTTGAGACAAGACTGACAAGTTTCATAAGATGAAAATTCGAACGTATTCAAATATCCATTCTTATGCAAGTTACTTAGTCTTTTCTCACCGAAATGACCAAGTCTATAATGCCACAAGTAGGTTTCGTTCGTATCTGAACTTTTCCTCTTGCGTGTGCATTGTATGTTGAAGACTATGTTTTGATTTAGAATGTAGATACCATTACACAGTGTACCTTCTGCAACCAATACCTGATTACGGTAATGTTCATGATATTTCTATTTAGAACAAAGTTATATCCATCTTTATCAAGTAAAGATACTGATATGATGTTGCAAAGTATGGAAGGTACATAGTAACAATTGTTCAAAATCATAGTATTGCCGCTTGGCAATACTAGGTGATATTCACTGACAGCAGCAACATCAACCCGTGCTCCATCCCCACTCTGAGGGACATATTACCCGGTCCAACCATTCTACTTTTTCTCAATCCTTATAATAAATTACATATGTGAAATTCTGATCCGGTATCTAGTACCCAGGAGGTAGGGTTGACCGAAAAACAGTTTTCAATAATAAATACACTCGAAGAAGACTCATTAGAATGCTTCTCCTTCAATAGGGTTATCTGGAATTCCTTACAGTACTCCTTCCCTTACTCATACTCATGACATTTGCCACAAGTTAGAGCCGAACCGACGTTCCCCAGCCCTGTGTAACAAGCTGGTTCGGTCAAGTCAAATATTTTATTATCTTGATTAGAGCGTGAAATGGTTGTTACCTGGAGAGAGAGAGAGAAAAGAAACACTCAGCGTACGCTCTTGCAAGATCAGATTGGTTATTAGTTTATCTAATCAGGATGGCTCCCACTGTTACCTCAAATTTTCCTTCAAACCTTTAAAAGGAAAACTAGTCAGGATCATTCGCACCTCATAAGTTCGCTAACTGTTCACCCAGGTGAGCGTTGGTACTCTATGGGAGGTTCCTCGTACTCTCGCACAGACCTAATTAAAATAAACCTCATTTCCGCAAAGGCGTAGCCCCGTTAACACTTTTCTAAACACCTAATAGGTTAGCTAATTGTGAAGTGAAAAATGTCTCCCAAGAGTAATCCTACTCATCAGTGGGATCGAGATTCAACTATCATTGCGTGATAACCTAGATAGAAGCCACTCTAGTTACCACACTCCAGAAAGTATGCAACACTAGCAAGTTTCCTGTATATTTGAAACTCCCGATGCGGTTTTTGCCCCTAGGACCCAAGTGATCTTGACTGAGCCAACATATCAAAGGGTCCTACTCAAGTTCAACCCGTCATTATCTTGATTGCATTAAACCCACCCGTACGAGTCCTTGATTGAGCCAAAATGACCGTACGACTGTCCTAACCAATCGCATCTAATACTACGGAAAAGTACTACATAGCTACCGAACACTACGTCTCGGCTGAGCACGACATACGTAGAACGAATACTAAGCAATATTAATCTGAAATGATGGAGGGCTACGGCTGGTTTTTGGCGAAAAACCTTTAACGTAATGAACCTGATATCGTTGAAGGAACCGAGTAGTTTTGAAAAAGGAGTGGTTTAGACTCCGCTTTTGAAAACTAGTGGTTTTGAATAAAACCGAGTATTCTATAATAAAATAAACTTTTGTTCAAGAGGTCACTCCCCGTGAAGGGATCTAGGCTCTTGCCTTCTCAAATGAGGTGCAGGATATTCCTAACCGAATACCACTATGCAAAGCAAAAGTGTACGACTATACTTGTAACAACTCCAATTTTAGTGTACAAAAGTTTGTTTAAAAGTTAATGTATACTTGGGGTATTTGCATTTCCTGTGAGTACTATAAGTAATTGTTTTGCTTTTTAATAGCAAGAAAGAGCTTGTAGCTCATTGGTAAGACATTGCACTGCTGTTACAAAGTACCAGAGTTTAAATCCCACCACCCACATTATTTTTAATATTGTTTTTTAAAAAAAATTTAGAATTCCAAGAGTTTACACGTGTTAAACCCGTAAAACCAAAAGTCCACTAAAAACAAACTGACTCAGGGGATACACCAAGAGTCTAGGGACACATGGCCCCGTGACCTGGCCTGACTCGGCCGGATCGGGCCAGCAGCGCGGCTGACTCGGCCAAATCCGAGTTGGCCCTTCATGAACCCTGTGCCTTTTGGTATTCTTTTAACTCCTGTATAGTTTAAATATCCTGCACACTGACAGAGATAATTAAAATTCAATTAAAACTTTTTAATGCAATTTATTTTACTAAATTTTCCTATCAAACCCTAACCCTAGATTATCCTATAAATACCACCCCTAAACACACACCCCTCACTCACAAATTCTGTCCAAAAACTCTCAAGAAAACTCTCTAGAATTTTGTGTACAAGTGAAGTTAGCGAAGGGCGAAGCTCCGGCAATTTTCTGACGACGACTCTAGGAGCTTCCGGCGAAGAAATGACGCACCGGCAAATCAGTAAGTCCCTCCTCCCCCTTCTCTATTCCATTCTAAAAATCTAAAACCCAATGAAAGCGGAGTTAATCCGACTTCCGATTCGGTTTCTTTAAAAAGACCAACTTTCCTCAAATGCAACCATACTATATAAACTCTTACATCTTGACTATTAATCATTAACAAAATATGTTGAACAAGTTTCATAGCAAAATATTTCATAATGCAATTTTTATCGTACTTTTTCAGTAAAATACCATGTAATTTAGTTTCGACTTTAAAACATCATTAATCTTGCTATACTTTTTGATAGATCATGAGGTAATGACCTACCTCCTCACAACACTCATATGAAACATAGAACGATACCTTTTAGGAAATATAGATTTGGGAAATACCGTTTTACACAAAACTATCTCTAACTTATAAAATCCATTTTCACAAGATTATGTATTTTAAACAAATCTTTGCAAAGCGCCGCTACAACCTATTTTGGAGAACCCGTCTGGGATGGTGCGGATTATCGCACATCTCTGAACTTAGTAGTGCGAGATTCAGACCTCCGCAAGGAGTATTCGGTCTCGAAAGGTTTAAAAATACAAATATCTTAAGAAAATGAGATTTCTAGAAAAAATAATAAATTAAAATTTATTTTATATAAACATATATATATATATATATATATTATCAAAATATCTATTTTTGATATAATAAAAATATTCCAACTTTTCCAAATCAAAAGAATCACTTTATATGAAAATACCATGAAATTCTATACAAGTTCAATACTTTACAACTAAATACCATGTATTATAAAAAATATGTTTATTCACTAGAAATATTACATATATAAAATCTATATCTATGAAAACTGACGATAATTAAATACTTGAGGTGTATTTTGTAAATTATACAAAATTATTTTTAGATAAACTCCCTCAAGTTTTATAAATTACAATAAGGACCCTAGTAAATATAGGTTTAAACGGGACCGGTCTCTTGAGCCTCAGGGAGCCAGAGATATGGGTGCTTGCCTATTTAAGGTAGACAACTTAACAAACGGTGTTATCAATACGGTAATCTTCTTTGAAAAAGACACAAATCCTGCCGCCCATATGCAGCGGTTATCGATAACACCAAAACCTAATTCAGGACTTCAATTTCTAATTGTTCTGATTCAGATTGAGTCTCATTATAAATAATCTGACTTGAATATGATTCAGGTACAAACTACAATGCAATATGAATCCATGAATACATATATTCAATCTATTCAATTTGTATTGACTGAACCGAACTATGGATATACTTCCATTTACATGATTCTCCAGTTACATCCATGATTCTCCAGTTACATCCATTTACTGATATCATGGTTCGGCAAGTCATCCAATTATACAATTTATATTACAAGACAATTCAATTTACAATACAACACGAACAATACAAACAAGACATCGCGGGGTTTAAGAGGTAGATTGGTACGGAAGGTGTTAGAAATGGCACGAGACTGCAAAATTTAAGACACCTAACCTGTATTCCGTTACTGTTATACCGTGGCATAACGGTTCCTTGTACATTCCGTTCACCTTAGTCTCTGGTCTATTGAGACTCCTCTCGTATACATTGGCATTCTTCAGTACCAAGCTATAAACAACAGCGTTAACACTAAATACAATTTTAAAAGTTACACACACTCTCTGCCTATTCTACTTCTCCTTTATCTTTGGGACTTACCGAGCAATTTGTTCGTTGACGGCATTCTCTTTCTTCTTCTTTGAATGTCGTCAGGTGATTCGGACCTTCCAGAGATCGAGCTCAGCACCAAAGACTTGGACCGGTTTACTGAAGATCCCAAGCTGTAGTTTCACTTATACTTTTTCTTTACATTCTGTATTTTCCTTTTCTGTTATGCCACTGTTTAGGCATTGCTTTCATTCAGATGTATTTACATTTCCATATATTATACAAAGAATGTTAATAAATAAAGTTGTTGTTCAGTTATACCTACTGTCTTTGTCTCTTGTGCATTTCTATTTATATTGCTTAGATACACTTAGCGTACTTACTTCAGAGTAAATACGTAGCGGTCTCGTCGCATCTTCTGCCTGTATACTGGGAAGCGGGGCATGACAATATTTTTTCGATATTTTTTCCAACGACATCTTTTAGGTTTGTTTTCTTGCATTAATTAAAATTAACGCGGTCCTATCAATTAAATCCTATCACACCAGAAAAGAATGAAAATAAAATGAACGTATATGCCATCCGCATTTGCCATGAGGTCCCATCATGCACCGTTAGGTTACTTAACTACCGGCAGAGCGGGAGCAGGACTAGCGTGGATGCAAAACATATACAACATCTACTAGTGTGTGTGTGTGTGTGTGTGTGTGTGTGTGTGTGTAACCATTCGTCCCAGAAATGATATAAACAACATCACAGAACAACAATAACCAACATGGAATAGCGGATAATCTTCGAGCCTTGGGTTTCATTTGAGTTGCAAATGAGACCCGACGTTCCCGGTCGTGTGGATAGCCCGTGCAATTAAACACCTATACCCTTACGAGCGTGGCAAGTTACCCGCCAATCCCGGAAGTGAGGCAATCCTAATCAACAAAGTGAATGGGCCACCTAGCACTTCACGGAATCCGGTAACTTGAGCATCCCTCCATAGGTCATCCTATACCCCCTATGAGTGTGGCGAACAGCCCGCCAATTCTAGAGTAAGGCCTCCTCCATCTCAATGCCATGAGATGCGGGCCCGTTGCCCTCTAAAACCCGGCTATTCGAGCACTCATCCGTAGGGTAATCTTAATACAGAAAAGAAAAATATATATACAACGGTGACATCGATCTCAACCCGGTCGTGCCCTAATAAAAGAATATTCAAACTGGCAGAAACAACAGCCTACATGTCGGACGCTCGCCCCGCAATAATGAATATACAAATGACTCTGAACTGGACAACTACCATTGCACTATAGGCTATCCACCACGACAATCTATCCATAACATCAGTGCTGTTAGTTATATGTATGACCTAGAGGCCATTACTGTACATGCGTTGTATATTGTAGTGGATGCTGGGACATATATAGGGAGGACTTTCTTGCTCGACATGATAGTATGCAATCTGGTTACTCTTTATCTTAACATGTACTCTGATTGTCTCTATGTTACATATTGATAAAACCCTTAGGATGAGTACTTGACTACCAGGACTATGATGCAGATCATACTAATGGGGACAGAGTAGTCGCCAAGTACATCCTTGAAATGTTCCTAGTCGTGGGAGTACCGAGACAGGGTATCGATACTCCAGAGTAGACTAGCGTATGCGCTTCTTGACCAGTATGATGGGCGATGGATGATCTCATATCCATTGGTGTTTGACATTAGAGAAGGTATACGGGTGCTCAGTGGAGACTGGGTACACTGGACGGACTCGCCGAGAACTCCCAGATGGTATTATACCTCACGTCAGATGGCAGTTCTCTGGTGACACTGGTACAGGTTAGTCTGTAGACCCGAGATCGTCATAGAGTCTTGTGTGATTCCCACTGTGCTTTGATTTCCATCATACCACGTCCAAGAGGGCGTGTGGCTTTTGGGTACAGTCCCGAATCACATGGAGGCAATGAGCGATAGGAGGGGTTTCGTCTCTCCCGGTATAGGGAGTTGATGTTGCGCTGTGTTCGATTGGCTATAACTGGAAATCCCTGGCCAGGGTTGCTGAGATTTACTGGTAAGTGTTATCAGTAGTTTCTCGAACTATTATAGACCTAATATCGACACAACTTATCAATCTATTGAGGTCTGACGTTTACCACCCCTAGGCGAAATATGCGACATATCAGACGAAGAGACCGGACTGTACGGGAGTGTTACTGGTTGGATTCATGGGAGAATGTACAGGCTTTCTTGTTGATCTTCTGATTGCTCAATATCTGGGTGGCTGTTACGTTTAGCTGACCGCTTGCAGCTTGTGGGTGTTTGATATGATCATCACCTACTGCCGGCGTATTGACGATTCTTTAGAGTCCTACACAGAGGTTTCCTGGCTCAGGCAAAACGGAGTAGGAGCACATATGTGATATGTGCGGGACCGAGAACAATACATGTATGTGATACCGTATTAGATTCTCGCGATATGAGATATCGGCCGGGTATATGTGATATAGCCGGGTCATCGGATCAAGTGTTGATTCGATGAACTGATACAGAATATATTGGTCGGTTATTTGTGAAATAGACGGATTATCGAATCAAGTGTTGATTCGATAATTTAATGTATAATTATATATTTGATATATTAAATTACATTAACTAATATAAGCTCACTTAAAGATTTTTTTTCTTACTCGGGTAATACATTGATATATATGCGATATATGTTAATTGTATTATTTTATTTTGTTACAATAAATATTTTATATGTGATATATAATATTGGAACATGTTATGGTTATAAATGCAACATGATTAGTGGAGTTTAAATATGGTTAGGGTTTGGATTAGGGTTAAGCTTTCATGAAGCTTTCAAGAAGCTTCTTGAAGCTTTGACTTTGACCTTGATATTTTATGATATTTTGCAAAGATATTTCTTTAATCCAACCCAACCCTTTAAGCATAGTTGATTCTCTACATGGGTTAAGTCTTCATACTTAACCCATGGTTGCATTTCTAACCTCACTTGATTCATTATTCATCACAAAAGGTTTTGATCTTCTTCTTCTTCTTCCTTTGATGAAAAGCTTTCTAGCTTTTTCATTTGTGATGTTTATATGTAAGATAAAGAAAACAAATAAGAGCTAAATTCCTACTTCATCATCCTCATCTATTCTAGCCGCTTAGATTAGGGTGTTTGCTTTGCTAATACTTGATTAGTGAAGCAAAAGCTTGGGCTTGAGTTTCTTCAAGGTAGATCATCTTTGTTATCGAAGATCGGAAGCAAGCTTGCATCTTTCTCTTCATGGAGCCTCTCTTGAGTCCGGGTACTCGATGATCGCAGCGAAGGGACCTCAATACGGAGCTTTAGAAGTGAAGGAACGAACTACAAATGTTGTAATCCCTAACTCTTAGAAGTAAAGTTGTTTACTTACTTTGTTTAACCCTAATCTCTAGTCTAAGATCTTGGTTAGAGTTGCTCGGCACGTCTAAATTTTAAAACGGGCATGGTTGATACCTTATAGATCCTTGTGATAGTGCCTAGTAACCCTACAGTGGTATCAGAGCCAAGCTAGAGCTTTAGACGAAGTCTAGGCGATGTTTAAAGTCCGATCGAACTCCGAATACTCGTAAAATCCTAGTTTCTGGAAATTTTTTCAAAAGTTGACATTTTTCATATTAAAAATACTCAGAAAATAAAGCAGGTAAATATAAGAATTACTGTGAAGTACGGACCACCAACTCGATCACGTGACCGCGGAACAACGGCCAAATCGTGCGTTTGGCGGCGGTTCCGCGGCCAAAATTTGGAGTTGGGGCCTGATACTTTAGGTCTTAATTCTTGGGTCCTTTTTCATAGTTCTGGGAATTTTTAATTCTACTCAAGTGTTGAGTTTTCTGGGATGTATTGGGAACTCGTTGATTCGATCGGAAAGTTTAACTTCGTTTATTTTTTCCGGGTAATTTAGAACTTGTTAAAAAGTTCGAACGGATATCAATAACTCACTTTTTCCCCTGCCGGAAAATTTCCAAGTGTAGGATTTTTCCGTAGTTAAAGAACATTCATAGTCGTGCAAGTAACGCGGTGGATCCTCTAGAAGAACAAAAACCTTAACTCAATTTTGTGACCGTCTGAACCGTCTCTAAACCTTAAAGTTTGGGGCAGTACGGCGTTGCCACTTGTGAGGCGTTGGTTTGACCTTTCTACGGCTGGACCATTGGTACTGTGGCATGTGATGGATACTTTTTGAACTCCGCTCAAGTGTTGAGCTATTTGGGAAATCTTGGGTGTTTGTTTATTCGATCAGAAAGTTTAACATTGTCTATTTATCTGGAATGTGATATAATATTTGGAATCCACTAGAAGTTATGAGATAACTAATTTGAATGTTATAAATCTAGCAGTTTAGTCTCAGATGATCGGTTGCCACGGGATTTTGATGCGATCAAAAGTCCGTCGCAATCACGTAGCGTACACGGATACTCGCCGGGTACACTTAATAGATAGCCACGCCCCATAGCCCCGACCAAGTGACTGTAGGAGAACCCCTTCGCCAAAAGCATCCGTTCGGGTGCTCGCGGCAGCGGTCTTCCGCCTTAGTGCACTTCGTCGACGGCATCCGGGGGTGCAGCCGTCTACTAAATTTTGCGACGAGCATTCGATCAGGATCTCGGGAATCTTGTTGAATTGCCTGACTTGATATTGAAAAGTGTTTTCGAGATCGAGACTAAAATGTGGAGTTTATAATTGTTAGGCATGCGATGTCTAAGGAATTCATTTGGTTAGGCATGCGATATCTAAGGTGGTTGCAGATTCCAATTGTTGTAGTTTTACACTTTCTTTTCTGTGACCGTAAGCGTAGTATGTGGTGTATCGCTGGCTTCATTGCTATACATCAACGACAATCGGGATGCGCATAGTTCCTTACGTTGATGATATGAGATATTATGTGTTGCTGTGATATATTGTATTGGATCGTCGCATTTTGAATAGCCGGGGGTTTTTATGTGAGATGAGAGTTTTTCTTTTTCATTCATGTAAAATTCATTGTATGTAATATTCTTTTATTGGGGCACTTCCGGGATGAGGATGATGTCACCATTGTATATTATTTACTTTTCAGCATTAGGTAGACCCAAGGAGGGGAGCACAAGTAACCGGGTTCTAGGGTCCAGTGGGAGACCATCTCGAGGAGTCGAGACCGGGTCTCCTAACCCTAGAATTGGCAGTGTTGCTTGCTGCTCTCGTAGGGGTCTAGGGATGTGGGTTTGGCTATTCATCGCGATCGTGGAATCCGCGTTTTATACAGGCTCGCATAAAACACAGAAATCCTAGTATATCTAATATTTCATATGTTATCTTCTGCTGCAATGTTCTGTGATGAGATCATATTACTGCCTGAGACGAATGTTTATATTATATATTTGAGATATATGTTATAATGCAGATTTCATTTCAAATGTGATACTTGTGAAGCATAATAAAATGAGACTTCATTAATGAGATTAATGAAACTAAAAGAAACCTAAACATGCTGTAGAAACTTGTCTCAAAACCAGATAGCTCTAGTTCTTGCTTTGCATAGCGGTGTTCCTTGTAGAACATCCAGCACCTTATTCGATAAGGAAAGAGCCGAGATCCCTTCACCGGGAGTGACCTCTTTAGCGAAACTAGCAGATACTACAAACTCGGTTTGTCTTTTGATTGTATTTATAGTTTTTATTTTGCATAGTGATATTTGTGAAATATCCTGCATCTTATTCGATGAGGAAAGAGCCGACGATCCCTTCACCGGGAGTGACCTCTTTAGCAAAACTAGAAAAGGCCTCAAAAACACTCCTTTTAAAAACCACTCGATTCTACAACGACATCAAGTTCATTATGCAAAGGGTTTTCTTAAAAACCTGTCGTAGCCCTCCGTCATTTCAGATAAGTAGTATTTAGTATTCATGCTGCGTTTGTTGACCTCTGTCAAAGCATAGTGTGCGGTAGCTGATTAGTGCTTATCTGTATAAACATATGATGTGGATGATTTAGGGTAGTCGTGCGATCTTGTTGACCTCTGTCAAGGGTCGTGCGGGTGGGTTTACTTCAATTAGGAAATGACGGGTTGAACTTGACTAGCAGCCAATGGTTTGTTGACCCCTGTTAAGGTCATAGGACGCTAGGGGTAAAATATGATTGGAAATTTTGAAGAGTTGAAATTTGCAATGAGATTGCATACCTTCTATGAGATAGTTGGATCCCGATACCCACTGTGAGTAAGAGTTACTCCTGAGAGAGTTTTACACATTACAATTAGCCGATCAAGTAGGCGTCTAGAAAGGTGTCAACGGGGTTACGCCCCTGGGAAAACGAGGTTTATTTTAATTAGGTCCGTGCGAAAGCGCGGGGAACCTCCCTCAAAGTACCGGCACTGGCCTGGCTGAAAGATTGGCGAACTTGTAGGGTGTAATTAATCCCGGCTAGTCTTTCCTTTCAGGGTTTGAAGGAAGATTTGACTAAAACAGTGGGAGACATCCTGGTTAGATATATTAATAACCAATCTAATCTTGCAAGAGCACACGCTAAGTGTTTTCTTCTATCTCTCTCCAGGTAGCGACCATGTTATGCCTTAATCAAGATAATAATATGGATGTATTGACCAAACCCGCTTGTTATACTGTGCTAGGGAACGTTGGTCCCGCTCCAACTTGTAATTGTTATAAAACAGAGCAGGAAATAGGGGATTACCAGAATTCCCGTGCCGCCCAAACGAAGAAAGTGAATGCTGATGCATCATCTTCAGGTGTGTTCATTACCGAGAACTGTTTCTCGGTATCCTTTACGTCCTGGGTATGAGATACCGGATCAGGATCTCGCAAATGTAATTTGTTACATGGGCTACAGATAGGTAGAGAACTGAGAACGGGTGATAAGTTTCAAGAGTTGGAAATGATGTAAGTGTTGCAGCTAAGTCTGTTGGCAGTTATCACCATGTATTACCAGAATACATTGATTCTAAACGAATGTTATTAGATACCGAACCTGATATATAACATCATATCAGTCTCTTTATTAGTAAAGAAGGATATAATTTTGTATTGTTGGATAATGTTTTGAACATTTCCTATATCAAGAGTTGATCGGTTCAGGCCCGTTATCTAAAAGCATAGACGTTCTAAATCAAACCACAGTTCTTAACGTATAGAACACACACAAGAGGAAGAGTTCAGAAATGAACGAATCCTTCTTGAGGCATTATAGACTAGGTCATATCAATGCGACTCGACTAGCTGAAGTTACATAAAGATGCATATTTAAATTAGTTTGGATTTACATCTTGTAAAAACTTACCAGTCATGTCACAAAGATAAGATGACCACAGCTCCGTTTATTGGAAACAGAGAAAGAGTTAGTGAACTCTTGGGATTGATACAAGCTGATGTATGAAGGTCCCCTGTCTACACATGCCAAGATCGGTTCTTTTTACTTCATTACATTCACTGATTATCTCTCAAAATTCAGACATATGTTCCTGTTGAAACACAAGTCCGAAACTTTTGAGATAATCAAAGAATATAAGTTAGAAGTAGAGAACCAAAAACGGGTACAAGTATTATGTCCTTTGATGAGATCAAGGAGGAGAATACTTGAGCACGGAATTCCTGGACTATTTTAAAGGAGAATGAGATTCTCTCTCAGCATTACTCCTCCGAATACACCACAGCACGTTGGTGTATCAGGGTGGAGCAATCGCACCCTATGTGATATGGTGTGCTCTATGATGAGTACTACTGAGTTGCCTATTTTCTTTTGGGGTTATGCACTTGAGAAGTTGCATACCTATTGAATAGGGTTCCAACCAAATCAGATGCCTACCACTCTATATGTGATATGGTATGGGAAGAGCCCATCTCTTAAAGATGTTAAGATTTGGGGTTGTCCGGTCTATGTCAAAAGCAAAATCCGGACAAGCTCGAGGCAAGAACAATTCTGTGGAAGTTTGTTGGATATCCCAAGGATCAGCAAGGGAATATCTTCTACCAAACTGAGGAACAAAAGATGTTTTGTTTTCTCAGCATGTCACCTTTTGGAAAGGGGATTTCTTGAGAAGAAATTATTGGTAATAAGGTAGAACTGGAAGGAGTTCCAGCTATACAAACTACAGCTGATGATTTGGTAGAACCGGAGGATTCAATAGATCCCAACGAACCTCAGCCTCTCCGCCGATCTGGTAGGGTTCCTCATCCACCTGAGAGATACTTCGGTTTCTCTATGACAGTGGGAGCAAGGTTAGCATCATGAGATGATGACCTAACTAGTTTCGAGTAGGCCATTAGGAGTGGGGACTCTGTGAGAATGGCTGGATGCTTAGCGATCTGAGATGGAATTCTTATACACCAACAAAGTATGGACTTTGTTTGCTTTATCTGAAGGGTTAAATCCCCATTAGGAGCAAGTATATCTTGAGAAGATTACTTGGTGTACATGGAAAAGTTGAGACTTTCAAAGCTATGCTTAAGTCCATCCAGATCCTACTTGCCACGGCTACATACCATGACTACGATATCTGGCGGTTGGGTGTCATGACTGCTCTTCTAAATATTGTTTTGGAAGAGAGCGTCTATAAGTACATAGCCAGAGGGCTTCGTAGACAGTGAGAGCAGCGGAAACGTGAGCATGATGTTTTATGGGATAAATCAGGCATCGCGGAGTTGGAACTTTTATTTTGATGAGGTAGTCAAAGAGTTTGACTTCATCAAAATGGTAGATGAACCTTGTATATACAAAAAGGTAGTAGAGAGTATGGTGGTAATCCTCGTAGAGTACGTGGATGACATACTCTTGATAGGGAAGGAGTTTCCTATGCTACACTTGGTCAATCTCCTCTTATCACAAGGATTCTCCAAAAAGGATCAAGTTGATACCGGCTAAATCCTGGGTTTTGGATCTATGAGATAGATCTAATTGGATGTTAGGATTCTCACTAGTTGTAGTGAGATGGTATCAATCGATCCTGGGGAGAATCACTGGAAAGGTTCCAGGGTGATAAGGACGACTGAATGTCAGTCGCAGGCATTGTCTTTACCATCAGTGGAGGGACGGTATGTTGGAAGAGTTCCAAGCTAGATACCATGACGTACTAGACGATTAAAGGTAAGATACATCGTTACCAAGGATGCTACCAAAGAGGCAGTCTGGATATATTTAAGTTCATGAGAACTTCGTTCCTGCCATTGTGTGACAATGGAGTTGTGGCTTAGGCCTAGGAACCCCCGTCCCATCAGAGATCCAGACATATTCTTAGGAAGTATCGCCTGATCATGGAGATGGATGATCTCCAGGGAGATCAAGGTTAGGAGAGTAGACATAGAGGACAACATCGCGGATCCACTCACAAAGGCCTATTTCCCGGTAGAGACTTTTATAGGATGGTTGAGTATGAGATACTTCAACCACAGCTTATTGTTGGGTATGAGATACTACAACAGATGGCCCTAGTGCAAGTGGGAGATTGTTAGTTATATGTATGCCCTAGAGGCCATTACTGTACATGCGTTGTATATTGTAGTGGATGCTGGGACATATATAGGGAGGACTTTCTTGCTCGACAAGATAGTATGCTATCTGGTTACTCTTTATCTTAACGTGTACTTTGATTGTCTCTATGTTACATGTTGATAAAGCCCTTAGGATGAGTACTTGACTACCAGGACTATGATGCAGATCATACTAGTAGGGACAGAGTAGTCGCCAAGTACATCCTTGAAATGTTCCTAGTCGTGGTAGCTGGCTGAGGTCACTCTACTTGCTGAGGGAGTACCGAGACAGGGCATCGATACTCTAGAGTAGACTAGCGTATACGCTTCTTGACCCATATGACGGGCGATAGATGATCTCATATCCATTGGTGTTTGACATCAGAGAAGGTATACGGGTGCTCAGTGGAGACTGGGTACACTGGACGGACTCGCCGAGAACTCCCAGATGGTATTATACCTCACGTCAGATGGCAGTTCTCTAGTGACACTGGTACATGTTAGTCTGTAGACCCGAGATCGTCATAGAGTCTTGTGTGATCCCCACTGTGTTTTGATTTCCATCATACCACATCCAAGAGGGCATGCAAAAAGGTGGCTTTTGGGTACAGTCCCGAATCACATGGAGGCAATGAGCGATAGGAGGGGTTTCGTCTCTCCCGGTATAGGGAGTTGATTTTGCGCTGTGTTCGATTGGCTATAACTGGAAATCCCTGGCCAGGGTTGCTGAGATTTACTGGTAAGTGTTATCAGTAGTTTCCCGAACTATTATAGACCTCATATCGACACGACTTATCAAGCTATTGGGGTCTGACGTTTACCACCCCTAGGCGAGATATGCGACATATCAGACGAAGAGACCGGACTGTACGGGAGTGTTACTGGTTGGATTCACAGGAGAATGTACAGGCTTGCTTGTTGATCTTCTGATTGCTCAATACCTGGGTGGCTGTTACGTTTAGCTGACCGCTTGCAGCTTTTGGGTGTTTGATATGATCATCACCTACTGCCGGCGTATTGACGATTCTTTAGAGTCCTACACAGAGGTTTCCAGGCTCAGGCAAAACGGAGTAGGAGCACATATGTGATATATGCGGGACCGAGAACAATACATGTATGTGACACCGTATTATATTCTCGCGATATGAGATATCGGCCGAGTATATGTGACATAGCCGGGTCATCGGATCAAATGTTGATTCGATGAACTGATACAGAATATATTAGTCGGTTATTTATGAAATAGCCGGATTATCGGATCAAGTGTTGATTCGATAATGTAATGTATAATTATGGATTTGATATATTAAATTACATTAACTAATATAAGCTCACTTAAAGATTCTTTTTCTCACTCGGGTAATACATTGATATATATGCGATATATGTTAATTGTATTATTTTATTTTGTTACAATAAATATTGTATATGCGATATATAATATTGCAACATGTTATGGTTATAAATGCAACATGATTAGTGGAGTTTAAATATGGTTAGGGTTTGGATTAGGGTTAAGCTTTCATGAAGCTTTCAAGAAACTTCTTGAAGCTTTTGACTTTGACCTTGATATTTTGTGATATTTTGCAAAGATATTTTTTTAACCCAACCCAACCTTTTAACCATAGTTGATTCTCTACATGGGTTAAGTCTTCATACTTAACCCATGGTTGCATTTCTAACCTCACTTGATTCATTATTCATCACAAAAGGTTTTGATCTTCTTCTTCTTCTTCCTTTGATGAAAAGCTTTCTAGCTTTTTCATTTGTGATGTTTATATGTGAGATAAAGAAAACAAATAAGAGCTAAATTCCTACTTCATCATCCTCATTTATTCTAACCGCTTAGATTAGGGTGTTTGCTTTGCTAATACTTGATTAGTGAAGTAAAAACTTGGGCTTGAGTTTCTTCAAGGTAGACATCTTTGTTATCGAAGATCGGAAGCAAGCTTGCATCTCTCCCTTCATGGAGCCTCTCTTGAGTCCGGGTACTCGATGATCGCAGCGAAGGGATCTCAACACGGAGTTTTAAAGTGAAGGAACGAACTACAAGGGTTGTAATCCCTAACTCTTAGAAGTAAAGTTGTTTACTTGTTTTGTTTAACTTTAATCTCTTGTCTAAGATCTTGGTTAGGGTTGTTCGACATGTCTAAATTTTAAAACGGGCATGGTTGATACCTTATAGACCCTTGTGACAGTGCCTAGTAAGTGTAACACAGAACATCAACGCAAATATTATGTTCGTAAACCCGTTTGATTATACATATATCAATCAGTCGGGTTATACCGCTCAATGATATTCACGGTCATAGAAACAAATACACAAAAAATCAAGAATTTTGATCGATCAAAACTTTCTGCATTTACCCCCATGTACAAACCGGTACACAAACAAATTTGGGCGAAAACCAAATGTACCAAAAATCACATTTCCTTGAACTTGAACCTGAAAAAGTTTGGAGCACCGTAGACACAATTGGGCCACGGATCCGCGGCCAAATGACCTATTTGGCCGAGGATTAGCGGTCTAATTTTGTGATTAAGTGCTCAAATTTTTTTCTTGGCTCTGAAAAAGCCTGCACATAATTTTAATATGCCTGAAAATATTTTTTGAACAACTTTAAAATTTGAACAGCGAGTAAGGTTTTTGGAAATGCGATTCGGATAATTTTGTCGATCGAAGTTCTAAATTAGTGCAAATTAACTAGTTAAGGTTTATGGACCGGCTATGATACCATGTTGGGTTTCCTAGCGCCCTGGCTGTCTATCGCGGCTGTTACGAAATGAAAAACTTTGATTTTTAAAAATCCGGCGCTAGTAAACACATCCTAGAATCCAACCATACACCGAAACTAGCTAACTAAAGAGATCTAGCTACTGTGATAAGGAGTTATACCTAGAAACTCGTGTCCTTCGGGTCTTTACTCTCTTCTTAAGCTCCTTAGGTGATCTTGATCAAACTTGATGGCCGGTCTTCTCGGTCCTATATGATCCACCTGAGGTCCTTGATCCAATCTCATACCTCTAAAAGAAGAAAACTAAGTAAACTAGTTTGCTAAACTAGTTTCTTACGTGATGTGGTAACGTTTAGTGTTAATTTTCTATCTCAAATCCTTTGGCTCTCAACACATGAGATGGTTAAGGATTTGGAATGAAGATGAACTCAAGAAGAAGAGAGTGAGAGAGCTCCGGTAGCCAATCTTCTCAAGTCCTTCCAAAGACAAAGGCGCTCCAAAGATGAGAGAGAAAAGTAAGTCAAAAATGAGCATGAGAATGGCTAAGGTTTTTCTTTTATGACGTATTTTCTTTTCATTAAAAAACCAACCATACTTCAATATTATTTGCAATAAATATCCAAGCTATGATTCATGTCATGCCTCCCCTTTCCACATCATTTTCTATTTTCAACAAAACAGAAAAAATACAAGATGAGGTGTCATCTTCTAGAAGGTATTTTGTATAAATACAAAATACTTTCTACCGTATATACATACCCGTATTCGTATCAAAATATGAATATCTAAGAGATACAATAATACCACTAAAATAATACTAGTATTAAATAAATATTCGATATAATGAACCGGCTTAATCCTAAGCCCGCTAGTATTATCAACCGTCCGATTGAAAATCTGGATAACACAAGAATATTCGTATCGAAATATGTACATGTATATTATTAAATCAATACCTAATTTAATAATTCGGCTTAATTCTAAGCCACCCAGTATTATCATTCGATCGGAACCCCGCTCGACCGAAAACCTAGATGACATTAGAATATACACATCGAAATGTGTATATGTAAACTATAAAATCAATACCTGATTTAATAATTCGGCTTAATCCTAAGCTGGCCAGTATTATCATTCGATCGAAACCCTGCACGTATAAACATACGGCTACTATATCGTTTTGCCTGAATCAGAGAAACCCTCTGTGTGGGACTTTAAAGATTCTACAGTACGCTGGCAGTGGGTTAAACCATAAGAACGTCAATGGCACTAGCTGTACGTAACGGCTACCCAGGCACCTGTTGAAAAGAAGGCTGGCGAGCAAGCTCATCCGGACCCCTACCGAGCCTATCCATGACAATCTTCGTACAGTCTGGTCTCTTCGTCTACGAGTATCGCATACTGGGTCAGGGGGTGGTAAACGTCAGATCCCTACTGACCCGATAAGTCATGTCAATTTGGCTCAGGATCAATCTGAGAAACTACTGATCTAACCATCAGTAGTTCTCAACTGCCTTGGCCAAGGTATTATGGTTCTAGCCAACCGGACACAGTGCAATATCAACTCCCAATACCGGGAGAGACGAATCCCTGAAAATCACTCACTACCTCCATGTGGCTCGGGACTATACCCAATCAAAACCTGTTTGCACGACTCAGTAGAGCCGTGGTAGAGTAGTGATCAAAGCACAGTGGGAACTCACATGAGACAAATGATGATCTCAGGTCCTAAGACTAACCTGTACTCATGTCACCTGAGAACCGCTATCTGACGATATGTATAATACCATTTAGAGGTTCTTGGCGAGTCCGTCCAGTGTACTCACCCCCAGCGAGCACCTGTAGACAATCTTAGGTGATCACACCAATGGTTGTAGGACCAACCACTGCTCCTTGTCGGAGTCTATAAACGTATACATAATTCTATTCTGGAGTATCGATGCCCGGTCTCGATACTCCTACGACTTGGGACTTTTAAGGATGTGCTTGTGGACTACCCAACTCCTACAAGTATGATCGCTGTCATAACGCTGGTAGTCAAGCAAAATCCTACGGGCTTTATCAACATGTAACTGCCATATGTTATATCGAGTATAACATATGCACATGTTAAGATACAGTCAAACTATAATAGTATACTACTATATCGAGTCTTTATCAATATGTGCAAACAATATTAAGCATCAATAGAAAGAAATGCACACATAAAGATAAAGACAATTCAAATAATATATATTATATACAACTAAGCAATATTGTCCTGTACATACATATTTCTAGCATCCTATACAATACAGGCCTCTAGGGCATATATATCCAACACCTATTTCATCTTTATTGAACTACCCGAAAACTAGGACATCAAAACGAACCAGCTTCGGTTCTGGAACAGCTGCAATTCCATCAAGGCGTTCCTCAATAAGTAAGGCCGCATCTAAAACCTCTGCGTACGTATCAAAATGCCGGGCACCAACGGAAAGGAACAACTGCACATTGAGACCTCTCATGAATCTCTTGATCCGCTTCTCTTCAGTATCGACAAAGTAATGAGCATATCATGATAGCTGCGTGAACAACAAATCATACTCGGCTAAGGTCATATCCAGAGACTTACAAAAAAATTCGAAACCATGGGCTCGTGCATCTCTAATGCTTTGCAGAAGAAATCTGGCTAGGAAGACATTCGAGAACTCATCCTAAGTCATCGGAGGAAGACCTACTACTCGGCCTCTTTCGATCGACTCACACCAGGTCTAAACAAGACCCACCAAACGAAAGCTAGCCAACTCTACTGATCTTACATCGAAGCATCTCAACAAATGAAATATCCTATCCATCCTATCCAGGAATGACTGAGGATCTTCTGCCACATCCATACCTGTAAACACAGGTGGCTTCAGCTTCATGAGCTATGGGAGCGATACCTTGATAGTCCCACCAATAGCCGGAACTTCCGTCTGAACCGTGGGCTGCACAAAGACTTCCGGAGCAGGCTAAATGACATCAAGCCTATAAGTCCGGCTGGCCTCAAGCTATAACCAAACCTGGTGCAGATCCTGAACACCCGTCTCAAAACGAGAAATCATATCAACAAAAGGATGATCAATCTGTTCCCGTGTCATTGAGATACCACCCTGGTCAGTCCTTGTCTCAGACGAACCTGCTCTGACCTCGTCTCTAGCCGCAGTCCTCTCTGCTCGCATAGACATGGTGATGGGAACGAGAAAACAAGAATTGATAAGGATAGATCAACTAGAACGAAATGGAATAAGGATCCCAAAATACATCCTAAAGTCACTTAAGCGGAGTATCGTATCGTAAATATGCCGCGGAACATACGTATGGTACGCCACTCTACTTAGTACCTACTCCATCATACCAAAGTCAACCCACGAAAGTTCGGGTCTAGTACCCCCAAAGTCATGTCCAAGTTCCGTAAGGTTAAGTCCAGGTTCCGAAAATATACTGTAGGCTCCACATAGTCAAACCTAGACTCGAATAAAGGTTAAACCTAATGCTCTGATACCAACTTTATCACGACCTAAAAATGGCACGTGACTAGCACTTGAATCACGTGAAGTCTATAAGACCCCATCGTAACCCAAGTAAGCCAAAAACCAGTAATCTAAACCATTTTAGAAAATATTGGAGGTGTAGTTTTGAAAAAGGGTTTATTCATTGAAATCAAGTTTATTTTTAAAGTATAAGAAAAGTTGATTTAAAACAATCCATCATTTAAAAATCGGACAACACCTTCTTTGCAAATTTAGAGTAAAACAAGCACATTAATATATATATAAAGCATCTCCAAACAGGAGCTAGCTCACGTCGAATGGCAGAGACACAATCCACGCAAATATATATATATATATATATATATATATATATATATATATGACGCCCAAGGTAAAGAATCACAGTAAACAAAAGATATATAAATAAACAACTCAAGTCAACTCTAAACGAGTCCAACACCCAAAAACAATACATATCTAAGTCTCGTCTCTAAGTCATGGATAATAAAAATATATAAGTGGTTGATAGAGTTTTTAACTTGATCCAAAGATAATAATACATGTACAAGAGACAGTTACGATATAACCATATAACCCACCTACCAAAAGAAATCACCCGAAGAAGAAGATGTGCCGGCAAGCCGCTACGATCCGAGCGATCGATCCTGCAAGAAACTAAGGCACAACAGGAGTGAGTTGTCAGTTCGTGAGTAAAAAGATATCACAAGGTAGAAATCGAATACATAACGATCTATCTAAGTTATAAGATATAGTAGTATCATACTCTGTACCAACATATATATACTGTATATATAATATAAGTGCATCCTAATGGATCGTGATATCATCTCATATATAGCATGCATCCAAGTAAGCATATAAAGTAGCCGAAGATGTATGTATGTAAATCATTTCAAAATAGCCGTATGATATGTATATCACGGCACAGGTAGTGCACGTTGATTTATAAATAAATATATGCAATTTTTGTTTAAAGTACACGTCACGTCTTTTGAAAATGATTTAAGAAGGGTTTTCTTTTGAAAAATTCTTGTATCGTCATAGACACATGGAAAATAGGGGGCTATAGCTCCTTTGAAAACCTTACTAATATACATCGATAAAAGAAAATAGTATTTCAGGTACTGTCTCTAAAACTAGTCCTGTTCGGCTACAATATAGCTTAAACCATATTAATCTGTGCATCTCATCCATATTGATCCCTCACGTATATCATAACATATCAAATAAAGTGCATCATAATCAGATCGTGCAAATAGAAGCATATCACCAATAAAATCATCATAAAACCGTGTCAATCATCGACACGTAAATCTCAGGTGTTTCCTTGGGCACAGTCTTTTGGATCAGTTCTCATCTCAATATCATCATAATACACTGGTCAGTATCCTCCGGATATTTGCTGTGTCTAATACTATCACCGGTATCACGTCACCTCGCAAGCTCACCGTCTTTCCATACAGTATCTTTCCCTTGGGTACCGAACCGGATCCACCATGTAACCTCAATCGACTATCCCCCGCTTTAATGTTGAATATCACAATCATAAATATAAAAGTCAGGGTGGATGTCCAAACCAGCATATCAATAGAAAACCACGCTTTTGCAAACGCAAGCAAGCTTTAAAATCATATTGCGGTTTCTCGAAATCCATGAAAAATATCAAGTCCATAAAGAAAAAATCCATAATCATCTTTACCACAATTGGCAATAATCATATATGAATATACATGGTAATGGTATTCGTATATCAATATCAATATTATTATGTGTCATGCATACAAGCATTGATAACTAGAACACGAATAAGCATAGCAGTTTCTACTGTGTCATGGCAATACTAATGATGTGTAGTCCAGCATACGCGTCTGTTATCGTGCAACATGGAAATTATTGGTAGATGTGTGAGTGTTCTATCAAGTGTATTCATACAAGAATAGCTCTCGATTTCCTATTGGAAACATCAATATCATAATCGTCAATAATGCATCATGCATCATCTTTCAGTTGACGATTAATTATATAGGTATATCAATCGATCACATTCATATAATAACATCGATATAATTAGAACACTACCAAGCATAGAAATTCTACAGTGTCATGGTAGTACCAATGATGTGTTTGTGTAGCATGCGAATCTGTGATCGTGCAATATAGCAATCATTGGTAATTGTGCAGTGTTCCTTAAAGTGTGTTCATATAAGCATGGTATCGTAAAGTAAATATACGAAGCATCTATAAGTGAATACTATAAATATACCGTAACTTAACAAAATAAACGAAACGCGAGCGTATAACAAGTATAATAAACGTAACGTGAACAAGCATTATATATATACGATTATATAGTTTAAAATAGAACGAAACGTTGTTTGGAAAAGATGAGGCTGTAATATTTTTAATATAGATATTCATTTGAAATAAACCACACATCCTCAGCATTAGTGTTCATAATTAGAAACAAATCGTTAGTTTTACAAATAGTATAATCAAGTATCATCCTAATATCCCAATCAGGATTAAATATCAAGACTCCACGAGTCAAATAATCATAAGCTGCATTCGGTAATCTATCCTCATCAAATCGAGTACGGAATCTCTGTCTCACGGTGTCAACAATCATCCGACAATATTAGTATGGACACCTAGTGGCGCACGTCACATACAATAATCATATATATATATATATATATATACTTACTAGTTATGAACTATATACTAACTACATAATCTACAAACTATAGACTAATTTATCTAAGGATCCGGGTTACGTATATACGCTTTCTATACTAAGTGTTCTCTAGAATTAGTTTGGGGGTGCTATATGCCATTGTTCAGTCGAAAATATTGCACATTTAATGGAACATTTTCCTTACGTTTGTTAAATACTTAAAGGTGTTTATCGTAAATATGGAACATATGTGGGTTTATCTGCAAAATACTCTTTACCATATATTTATACACTTACTTAAAATTATGAGGGAAAATATATGCATATAATATTTATATATTTTGATAATTTAAATATGCATATCATATCAAGTATTCTTAATCAATATTCTTAAAATATTGTATCATATATAAAATGATTAGGATAATATCTCAAATATAACAAATATTACTAATACTATGAATTGAGATATTGTGCAGATTTAGCTCAGGTCTGAAGATCGAGATATCCGAGATTTCAGGAATAAAATCTGCCGATAAAATTGAATCAAATCGTAAAATCGTAAATGGCAGAGACCCAGAGAAGATTTAAAAAAACCATACATCACAACAATCTCCACGTGTCAACATGAGGCAGCATCAGAATATCCAAAGCATGATTCCACTAGGAAGCCGCCCAACCGTGGCCAGTAGATCCGCGGCCTTGTTATGGCCGTAGGATCTGAGATTTTCTCAATGTGAATTTAAAAACAAATCACAATATCAGGCAACTAGGGTTTCTGCCTCTACTACTATTTAAAGGACCTAGAATTATACTTGGAATCATCTCACCTTTTACCACCAAGAAAATCACCGACAAGATCAAGAGATCGAAGACGGTCCACGAATCGACGTGATTAAGTGACGTGATCATCGAATGAACATCTACTTCCTACGAGATAAAGATCGAGAGCAACACGAGAGTTCTTCGTATTCTAAATTTCAAAGGAGTTGTACATGTTAAGCTTGATTAATAAGAGTAGATCTTTAGTTTAGTTTTTTGCATTTTACATTCTGCATTTACATTATGATCTCCTTCTTCATCTTCTCTTCTATATCAACCATGTGTGAGTAATTCCTCACTTGATAGGGTTCGTAGAATTAGGGTAGATCAATGGATGATAAAATTTCTTAACTTCTTTTACATTTTTTAGAGTTTATAAAGTTTAGCAAAGTAATTGTTAACATCCTAATCGGGCACGCTATCAATTTATTGATAGTCTTGACCGCGATTTGAGATTAGATTAACAATTGTTTTGGTAAAGGCTAGACATGAATAGAGGTCAATGAAAAGATATGGGTTAAGTGTGGGAACCCTATTCTCTGCAAAAACCCTAATCTTCATTCATCACTAGCAATCTAGTTTTAAATCTATTAAAAGATAAAAAGAGTCATTTTTAATTAATCATCCATTACTATTAAATTCTACGAACCTTACAAGACTCTTCTTTATAAAATCTACATCCGTATATCATAGATCTAGAACAAACCATCCATATCCTCAATCAACTCGTCTAAAGTAAGTAAAAGGTTCGACGTTTCCCTAAGTACGGCCCGTACTCATCTCGGCTAGTTATGAGCGGCACCGTTATTGATTGCAGTTACTTACAAAACACTTTTCCAAATATAGAATCAATCAATCAAATGGCGCCATTGCCGGGGATCGGCTGTAATATTTTTTCTTGCTATTCGTGTTGAATTTTTATAAAATTCAGAAAACATATTATAAAAGAGAACCAAAACCGCAACTTGCATATTTAACGTTTATTGTGCGAATTTTGCAAGGGTATCTGGAGTCACTGGAACGAGAAATTAGAGATTCAGAAATTTTCATCAAAGCCCAGAGGAGAATTGGAAGCTATTGATGAAAAATAAGCAAACAAACTTATCAACGTGTGGCGGAATCGCGACAATAGTAAGGACTTGGCCGCGGAACCGCGGCGGCTCTGTCGAGTTGGGCCCCTAAAATCTTCTGGTAATATCCATATATTATTCTCTCTCCTCTAAAATCCAATATTTTGATATTTTCTGCAGGATTCTTTGCAAAATATCGCCGCTCAAAAAAAAAAAAAAAATCTTTTTACGTGTTTTGATATCGGTTTGTTTGTGCATATTTTAACCGGACTTTAAGTTGCAATAATCCAAATTCAGATTAGGTGGGGATTTCATCACCCTTCCTAGGCCCCACAAATCACAAAACAAGCATCCGTATAACCCTATATTAATTAAAAAAATATCTAGACCAAGACTCTAAGGACCGTCGCGCTCAATTAGGACAGAGGAGAGTCGTGGGTAATCTATCGCTTATCCGCATCTCTCTTGTGGTGTTTAGGCAAGTGTGACTAAGGAAAGTGGTTACTTAATTAGGCCTGCTATTTTCGGTGATTCGTATAGATGATACCTCCCACTTACCTTTTGCACTTACCTGATCACAAGAGCGATAAAGAGGTGCTAGATGATTGATCCAGCGGCTTGTACTTGGAAAGTTTAGGAGCGGTCTAGTGCTTGACTTAGGTGACCTTAGTTCTAGGATTGATTGCGCATTTTGTGATTTGTAGTCAAGCCTCACGTCTGATAATTTTTCAAAACAAACCATATTAAAATCGTTCTCACATACGCTGCCACGTGCGCTAAACCCGCTTAGTGCTTGATCGGCTGGACACGGGATTCTAGTACCCGTCTTTTCCGCGTTTCTGCTATCGACTCTGACGTCGGTACTTCTTCATATTATTTTTCCCCTCCACCCACCACATCGACCGAGATGGACGGTTCTCCATCAGATTTTACCAACACACCCTGCCACCACCCGTAGGTGCGCAGAATCCACCGCGTATCTCTCTTCAAGAAAGATGCTACCCGATACGCGATCCCCTTCCTACTTGTCTGTCTATTCCACTAGCCAATGGGGATAATTTCGAAATTAAACCCCACTTCATCAACCCGTTGCTCAAATTTCACGGGCTTGAATCTGAAGACGCATACATTTTTATCACCAAATTCGAAAACGTATGCGCAATGATGGGCACTACACAACTTTCTGTGGATGCTATGAGATTACGTCTTCTCCCTTTTATCTTGTGCGATCTAGCAGAAAAATGGCTTTATAACACTGCCGCACACTCTATTGCCAAATGGGGTGAATTCGTTATAACATTCCTTAAGAAATTTTATCCAAATCATAAGACCGCCCGTGTTCGAAGCGAGATTAACCAGTTTACCCAACTTCCCAACGAACCATTTTGGAAATGTTTTGAACGGTTTAAAGATCTTCTTGTCCAATTCCCTCATCATGGAATCAATAGATGGGATCTTTGCCAAATTATATATGAGGGTGTTAATCCAGCGACAAAACATATACTTGAAACCATTTGTCAATGCCATTTCATGTCTAAAGACGATGGTGAAGCTTGGTAATTTCTGGAAAATCTCGCCGAACAAACTTTGCAGTGGGGAAGCATTAAACCAATATTGTCTAGGGGAGGTATCCATCAGCTTGATGTTTCCATCGCAGTAAAAGCCAAAATGGCCGCGATACAAAGGAAACTCAAAGCTATAGAAACCAAAGTCTCTTTAGCCTTGCTAAACCAAGTTACGCTTCCCAAAACTGTGTGTGGTTGCTGTTCCGACCCATCACATTTGACGAAAGAATGTCCTTTGAATCCTCTGTTTCAAAGTCAAGAACAAACTAATGCTGCTTTTCAGCAACGACCTAGAAGCGATCCTTATTCTTCCACATACAATCACGGATGGAGGAATCATCCTAATTTTTCTTAGAACCAAAACCAAACGCAAAATCAAAATCCGTTCCTAAGCCAAAATAACTATCAAATGTCTCCTCCATAACAACAGCAACCACCACAACAGAGTCAACACCCTTTCAACCGCAACCTTTTCAAAACCCGGCCAACAATTTTGATCCTTATAATATTTCAATGGCCGGTACCGATAAAACCTCTGCACTCGAACGTAATTTAGAAACGTTCATTAAACAATCCATACAAACGATGTCTAATTTAACATCTTCTATCCAAACATTAGTGCAACACACTGCTTCCCACAGTGAAAGCATAAAATTGATAGAAGCACAACTTGCACAACTAAATGCCGCGATGAGCGAGAAAGAGAAAGGGAAACTTCCATCTCAACCTCTACCAAATCCCGGCCACTCATAAAGTCATAATGTGTATGCCGTAACCACTTTGTGATCGGGAAGAGTGCTGAATAACCAAGTGGGTGAACATGTTGATGTTGATGATATTGATGATACCCAGGCTTCTATTTCTGATCCTCTTTCGTCTAATCCAACAACTTCTTCCGAGCCTATTCTTCATTTTCCACTAGGTTGAACCCTCAGCCCATTTCCTCAAGTCAACCTCAAACGATCCCATTCCAATTCTGGGACCTATTCCATCTCCACAAACGTCTTCACAAATGTTGGACCAAACCCTTATTGATAAAGCTCATTTTCCACACAGATTAAGGGCCAACAGACCAAGTCTCCAAATGGAGAAGATTGTGGAAATTTTTAAGCAAGTTAACATAAATATTCCTCTCCTAAATGCTATCCAACAAGTTCCGTCATATGCGAAAACTCTAAAGGACTTGTGCACTAGGAAAAGGAAAATTCCAGTGCCTAAAAAAGTTTTCCTAGCGAGTAATGTGAGCACTGCTTTTACCCAACAAATACCCAAGAAACGAAAGGACCCCGGGAGTTCTACAATATCTATTGCTATTGGGGGTAAAAATATCAATCGTTCTCTACTCGATTTAGGTGCTAGTGTTAATTTTCTTCCGTATTCTGACTATAAGTAATTAGGCATCGTAGAGTTAAAACTGGCGCACATCACTCTTCGGATGACCGATTGATCTATCACCCAACCTAAGGGTATGCTAGAGGACGTGTTAATCAAAGTCAGGGAATTTTTATTCCCTGTGGACTTCATAGTTATTGATATACAGCCTATAGCAAACCTCCGAAACCAAATCCAGGTGATTCTAGGTCGACCTTTTCTAGTGACTACCAACGCAATAATCAATTGTCGAAACGGTTCTATAACCCTGTCTTTCGGGAAGATGCCAATTGAGCTTAATATTTACAAGTTAGGAAGTGAACCCTCCAAACCCTATGCTCATGTACGTTCTGTCGAAACGATAGATTCCGACAGCAGCGAACTTGAAGAGCTTCACGATACTTATCTCGACTCCACTAGTGCGTTGTTGTTTGATCCTGCTATTTATTATACACATGAAAACCCTTCTATCGACAAGTCCACACCCAAGTCCGAACCCTTTGACTTGTCGAATAAGTCAGTCGAGCTGTCCGGGTCAATATCTAACGCTAATTATGAACCTTTTATGTAGTCCGAGGATCATACCTTTCTTTCTGATGAGATTATCATTCGGAATATCGATGAATGCTTTGAAGAAATTTTCGCCGAAGAACTCGCATTCTTAGAAGATATGGGAGTTGTAATGAATCAACCCCAACCCAAAGAAGTTGAACCGCCACCCCTTCTTCTTATCAAGAACGAGAATGCGAGTAATCCATCATCATTGTTTCGTCTCTACAAACTGAGACGTAAACCCGTTCTATTACACTTCTTATCACCTCCCCACTTCTTCTCGTCTATAGGTGACATGATATTCCACCAACCAGTGCGTTACATCGATAAAATATTCGAATGGTTAGTATTGATTTTTGGTCTTTGTAAAGTTTTGCATTGACCAATATTTTTATCCCCTTATAATTTTAAATGTTTAATACTATTTTAGTCAAGTTTGGGGGGGGGGAAGAAAATATTTTGGCTCTTGAAAGAAAATTTTTACAAAATTATGAGCCAAAAAAAAGTTTAGGGGAGGTTTTCACTGTCATTAATTCATGTCCCCGTTACAAACTTTTCTTCCTAAGTCTACAGGTTTTTTAAGCTTAACAGATGATATCAGTGAGGACACTACTGCAAATAGGTTTGGGGGAGGTTTGCGCTTATTCACGGATCATTTTTCTGCATTATACTAAATAAAAGCACAAACAATTTTTGATAATAAAAGATGAGTAAGTGAAAAATTACATATGAAAGATAGGAAAAGTTTAAGAAAAGCAAGAAAATTAGATATTTTATAACGAAGCTAGTAATAGGTAGTCATGGGCTGTTGTATTAAGGGTTAGTATGGTGAAGGAAATCACTAATTTGAGGATAGAATTAAGTATGAAAACTAGCCCCTATTCTTGAGTTTAAACTTTTGAACGTTGATACTCTACTATACGCACTTGCACACGTCTTGAAACTTAGGATAATAGAGAATATCTTGAAATGCTCTTGTCTAAAAGCCTTAGTATGAAGTTCAATAAAAAAAGTGAAACATAAAAAAATAAAATGGTGAAGAAAAATGAACACTAGTTTTGTAATTGCTTAAGACAGCATAAAAAAAATATAGTGAAGGTGCTTTATCACCTAGTGCCTTAGACCAACTGGTTTGGGAGCCACTGCTAAGCCTTAGGTATTGCAAGATAAGGAAATTGCTAATTATGCCTAAATAAGTGAGCATATTTGGTAATCGGTCGGTTAGTACCTCAAGAAATATTAACGGTCGCATGAAGAATGTGTGAGCAATTCCATCTAAAATATTCACCAACGAAAAGTACTAAGGAAGATGGAAAAGAGTATGATAGCTTGAATTGAATTCTCTGAGTGTAGAGATGTCTTTTACACACACGTAGGGGTGTATGATCGATGTTTGGAAGAAAGATAGGGAGGAAGACTAAATGCGATGTTTTATTGAAGGATGATGTGATTTCTGACATCTTTTCACGACCTTTAAGATAGGGCTCATGGAAACTGAAAAGCCAGTGTAGTTTGAAACTCTTGTTTTCAAGTTCTTTGTTTTATAGTTCTTATCTTTGTATGTAACTTTTATCTTCTTTCTTTTATTATGGGATTTTGTAGGTGTAATCTGCTGAAAACCCTCAGGAGACAACACTCCTCCTATTAGGGATATCTAGAGGTTTAAAGACTTGTTGCACGTGCTAAGTGAAATCGTGTTGCCTACGAAAGTGTGCTATGTTTTTCTTTTCCTTTTTTCTCCCTCTCTTGAATAACTAGTTTGCTCGGGACGATCAAAGTTAAGTTTGGGGTATTTGTTCAGTCGAAAATATTGCACATTTGATGGAACATTTCCTTAGTTTTGTTAAGTACTTAAAGGTGTTTATCGTAAATATGGAACATATGTGGGTTTATCTGCAAAATACTCTTTACCATATGTTTATACACTATACTTAACATTATGAAGAAAAATATACGCATATAATATTTATATATTTTTGTAATTTAAATATGCATATCATATCAAATATTCCTAATCAATATTCTTAAAATATTGTATCATATATAAAATGATTAGGATAATATCTCAAATATAATAAATATTACTAATACTATGAATTGAAATATTGTGCAGATTTAGCTCAGGTCTGGAGATCGAGATATCCGAGATTTCAGGAATAAAATCTGCCGATAAAATTGAATCAAATCGTAAAATCGTAAATGGCAGAGACCCAGAGAAGATTTTAAAAAACCAGACATCACAACAATCTCCACGTGTCAACATGAGGCAGCATCAGAATATCCAAAGCATGATTCCACTAGGAAGACGCCCAACCGCGGCCAATACCCCCTAAATGCAGCGGATCCACAGCCTTATTATGGATGCAGGATCTGAGATTTTCTCAGTGTGATCTTAACCACAAATCACCATATTAGGCAATTAAGGTTTCTGCCTCTACTACTATTTAAAGGACTTAGAGTTATAATTGGAAATTATCTCACCTTTTACTACCAAGTAAATCATCGACAAGATCAAGAGATCCAAGACGGTCCACGAATCGACGTGATTAAGCGACGTGATCATCAACTGAACATCTACTTCTTACGTGATTAAGATCGAGTACAACACGAGAGTTCTTTGTATTCTAAATTTCAAAGAAGTTGTACATGTTAATCTTGATTAATAAAGGTAGATCTTTAGTTTAGTTCTTTGCCATTTACATTCTGCATTTACATTATGATCTCATTCTTCATCTTCTCTTCTATCTCAACCATGCATGAGTAATTCCTCGCTTGATAGGGTTCGTAGAATTAGGGTATATCAATGGATGATAAAATCTCTTAACTTCTTTTACATCTTTTAGAGTTTATAAACTTTAGCAAAGTAATTGTTAACATCCTAATCGGGTGCGCTATCAATTTATTGATAGTCTCGACCGCGATTTGAGATTAGATTAACAATTGTTTTGATAAAGTCTAGACATGAATAGAGGTCAATGAAAAGATAAGGGTTAAGAGTGGGAACCCTATTATCTCCAAAAACCTTAATCTTCATTCATCACTAGCGATCTAGTTTTAAATCTATTATAAGATAAAAGGAGTCATCTTTAATTAATCATCCATTACTACTAAATTCTATGAACCCTACAAGCCTCTTCTTTATAAAATCAACATCCGTATATCATAGATCTAGAACAAACCATCCATATTTCAATCAACTCGTCTAAAACAAGTAAAAGGTTCGATGTTTCCTTGAGGACGACCCGTACTCATCTCGGTTAGCTACAAACGGTACCGTTATTGATTGCGGTTACTTACAAAACACTTTTTCAAATATAGAATCAATCAATCAGCCATCCACCCAATTTCCCCCGTAGATATAAATATACTCATCGAAGTGCGCCTCGCTCTAGTTGAAGACGACGGCCTTCTTGCCCTTCCTCGCCGTCTTGGAAGTCTCCGCAGTGGTCCCTATTGTAAGTTCCTAGTGCCCTCGCCGTTGAGGCCATTAATATGGAAGTGAAAAACAAAAATTTACAAGAGGGAAACTTGAAACTAATCCCTAGATATCGATCCAAACACGAAAACTAGCAAATTAGCATACAATGGTTAGGGAATACAATCTTTAACGCGTGTCCACCCAATCGTGGAAGACCCCTCCAAACTCCTTGTATGCCGTTTGGAACAAGATTGAATGGCGACCGCGCTTGTCGAAGATGATCCACCCGAGGGAACCGATCTAAGTTTCGGTTTCACTTAGTGAAGCAACCGACGCTCCAAGCTCGATATGAATGGAGAGTGGGGGTGCAGGAATTTTCCACTATCTTTTTCTCTCTATTTTGAAACTCAAAAGAGCATCTAAGATGAAGGAGAAGGAGGTGAAGAAGAAGTAGCCATGGCAAGAAAAATGGCTAAGTCTTTTTGTGTAGGAAAAAGGAATCAAGGTAGAAAAGAATAATGGGTACTAATTTTCCAACCATACTAGAATAGTAAAACCAAATGATTTTATGAATATAAAATCAAAGCCATGCTTCTCTACCATGCTTCGTTACACCTCATCCTCTACCTCATTTTTGATTTTCTTTTAAAGGGAAAATCAACAAATGAGGTGTCCATCTTTTAAAACAAATTTCGTATAAATACGAAATACAACTTGGTATATGTATCGAAATACAAATATACGTATTCATATAAAAATACGAATTGCCAAGAGAGAGAAAATGAATATTGAACAATAATACCAGAATACATACATACATACATACATATACATATATATATATATATATATATATATATATATATTTATAAATTACTAAATCAAAATCTAATTTAATAATCCGGCTTAATTTTAAGCCGCTAGTATTATCAACCGTTTGATTAAAGTCCGTGTAGCCTGTACACGTATTTAATCGGACCCCTTGGATGTACCAAGATACGTCATCTATATCATATCGTTTGAACCGAGAAAACCCTCTGTGCAGGACATAAAGACTCGACAATATGCTGGCAGTGATTTACTGGATAAATCCAAAAACCATAAGCATGTCAGCGGCACTAGCTGTACATAACGGCTACCTAGATATATGCCGAAAGGGAAGTCGACAATCAAATCCGTCCGTACCCTACTAAGCCTAAATGTGACAATCTTCGTACAGTCCGGTCTTTTCGTCTAAGAGTATCACATACCGGGTCTAGGGGTGGATAACGTCAGACCCCTAATAACTCGATAAGTCGTGTCGGAGTCATGCTCATCACCAACCGAGAAACTACTGAACTCATATCAGTAAATCTCATCCACCGTGGCCACGAATTTAGGGTGATAACCAACCGAGCACAGCGCGACATCGACTCCTAATACCAGAAAAGATGAATCCTCAACAATCGCTCACTACATCTATAAGGCTCGGGACTGTACCCAACTAAAACCTGTTTGCACGACTCCTTTAAGCCGTGGTAGGGTAGTAATCAAAGTATAGTAGGAACTCATACGAGACAAATGATGATCTCAGATCAAAAGAATAATCTGTACTCGTACCACAAGAGAACTTCCATCTGACGATAGATATAATACCATGTAGAAGTTCTCGACGAGTCCGTCCAATGTACTCACCTCCATTGAGCACCTGTATACTATCTTAGCTGACACAACACCAATGGCTTGTAAGACCGGCCACCGTCCCTCGTCGGGGTCTCATAACGTATACACTAGTCTACTCTGGAATATCGATACCCAGTCTCGATACTTCCACAACTAGGGACATTTAAGGATGTGCTTATGGACTACCCAGCTTTCACGTATATGATCGCCATCATAATACTGGTAGTCAAGCAAGAATACTACGGGCTTCATCATTATGTATTAGCAATACGTAATAACAAGTAAAACGTATACACATTTGTCACGCCCCGCTTCCCAGAGTGCGCAAACTACGGTACGTGACAAAGCCAATCATGCTACCTGTGGTTAGGAAACATCCCTCCACAGTCACATTACGGCTGTCTATATGATATCAAGAATAGTAAAATATAATATCTATCCAGTACATGTTCATTTGCCACAATAAAAGAGTTAAGAAAATATATAAGCGGAAACGAACAATATCCAATAAACAACATCTGAAAATACGTCCCAATATGGGCTTACATCAAGAAATAAAGATGCGGAAAAATAACTAAACTAAGCATCTCTAAATAACAATTATTAAATTCCCCACTGCTCGGCTTGACGGCTAAAATACTCCTGTTCACTCTGCGATAATGATAGAGGGACTGGACCATGCAAAACCCAGACGTCAGTGCATCATAATATCAAAACATTAATAATAACCTGGATGTAACGAGACAGGTAAACATGAATGTAAATCAACAACATAAATATAAACAGTGAGGTACGTGTGTATATGTGATGTGTAACCTAAAACTGGGCTTCTAGGTTATCTATACTAAGGGTTTGAAATCAATTAATGTAATTCTCTTCGTAACCCATCAGTCTATGCCCCGTTCATTCCCTACGGGACCACGGGAAATAGGATTATTCCGTAACGCCTGGAAAAACGGCAAACAGGATTATTCCGTAATGCCTGGAAAAACGGCAAACATGTAATTATTCCGTAACGCCCGGAAAAACGACAAACAAGATTATTTCGTAACGCCCGGAAAAACGGAAAACATGTAATAATAGCCTTTTGAGTTGCGTTTCGGTTACATTTTTTATTTCCCTTTTACCCCTAGGTTTGTGTTTAAGTCAGGTATTGCTAATGTATATCTAATGCCAACACAGGATCAAGCAGGTACAGGTTTTTGTCTGTGCAGACAACAAGTAACGTTCGTCAGGACAACAAGTCAGAATTGTTGGCAATAGTAACTAGATCCAAGTAATGTGTCAAGTAATGTGCCGTGAACATGTCATGTGATGCATATGTATCAGATAGATACCAAATGTAATACTATAACGAATATCTGAACACGGTAAGCACGACGGATATCAGGATGAATATGTGTCTATCTGTAATAACCTGTATATGTATCTATGACTACGTGTGATGTAACTAGATAGCATGTTGCGCTAATATAGAGGTAATATGATATAATGATGTTCCGACATACAACTAGATATGCAATTCTTAGTACGGATACGAACGGATATCGAAAAACGGTAAATATATAACATTGGATGCATAATATAACACATGTATTAGTTTTACTCATATAAATAGATATATTTATAGATATAAGGCTCAGTTGTTGTTGTTGTTGTGATATAAATAGATATATTATAACATAGCATGTTGCAAGATAAATTTGCCTAATCGGATCTCACAATGGGGTACGTACGTCACGTTCTTCGTCGGATAAGCGTCGTGATGTAACCACACGCGTATAGGACTGGACTTGGCTACTCGAAAACGTGACCACGCTGGATGACGACGATGACTGGGTTGCCCGGATCATTGGCGACGTGCACAAATCTAGCGATGGCCGAGAACCGATCAATAAAGAGAGAATGAAAGAAAAAAGAAGAAGAAAGAAGAGAAGAAGGAGAATGGGGCTGGGTGTCGGCTCTGGGTTCTGAGGACAGAGGAGATGACGACGGCAACATTGGCTGTCGTCGACGACGAAGCTTTCTGGGGATGGGTAGAGGGGTTTCTTGGGTTGTTGGGGCTGGTTGCTGGGAAGTTATGGTCGGGGATTGTGGTGTATGGTTTCGGGAGTTGAAGAGGGAGGTGAGTAGATGGAGGGGTGACAACGAAGAGGTCGTCGGTGATCGGTGGTAAGGTCTCCGGCGATGGGTTCTTGGGTTCCCGCACTTTCAGGGTCTGGGTTGTGGGTTCTTAGGGAGAAGGATAAGAGGAGGTGAAGAAGGTGGTCGAGGTCGGGGTGGTGAGATGATCGACGGCGAGGTGTGGGTTGGGGGCGTGTGGTCGGGGTTTTCTTAGGTTTGCAGGGATGGTAGTTGCAGGGTGTCGGGGAGATAGACGAGAGAGGAGAGGAGGTGAAGTTGATGAGGGTGGTGATGCAGGGTCGACCAGGAGGTCGGCGGCGAGGTCTGGGGACGTGGGTTTCGTGAGGAAGAAAAATGGAAAAATTTGAGGGGGGGGGAGAGAGGTGTAGATATAATATTAGGTTTACAAAATTATATTATATATATAGGGGAGAGAGAGATGTGAGGATATATTATTTAGTTATAAAATATATTTATATATATATTATGTATATATAATATAAACTGTTAGAGTTTTTAAGAATATTATAATATATATTATAGGATTATGGTTTTTAAGAATATTATAATATATATTATATGATTATGCAGCTAATATAAATATACTCCGAAAAATACCCGGATCTCATCTAAAAATCTAGTTTTAAAATGCGGATAATATACATGTCAGTTAAAATTATAATGCGATGTCTGGTTAGATAAAAATGCGTACCCCAAGAATGGATATACGTAAAATCATGTAGCGATCCAAATGAGTCTGTTTTATCAAACTAAACATGACCATGATGTATGGATGCAAACACAAGATATAGGGTATGATACAGGCAATGCTAGATACTTAAAAATTATTATCTGGTTATAATTTGTATTATTTATAGATATGCAGATACTAAATATATTGTAGAACATAGATGTGTATGGATCCTCTGTACTAGTAATTATATGACGTAATCTAAAATCAAGATGGGTTTCAAGCATGCGGGTCGGGTCCGAACTATCCACAGATACCAAATGCACCATCCACATCTAAAAGTAATAACAATCATGAAACTGTCGCAAGATTAGAAAATACCCAAATAAAATATGGTATAAATGAACTAGGGTGTTACACCACAATGATAAAGACAAACCAGATAACATACTATCATCTCGAGTGAAATTATTCTACCTGTATAGGTCCTCCCTCAATTATCATAATAACATGCCTACAATTACAATAATTGCCTTGAGGGCACTATATCTAACAATCTCCCACTTGCACTTAAGGCTAATTATTGCAGTATCGCATACCCACATCCCGTGTGCTATCGAATACTCAATTTCTATACTAATCAGTTTCGCAAAACTCGTTTGAGAAATATCCGTGTTCGAGAAATAGCTTCATTGAGTAGATCCGCTACAATGTTTCAACTTTCTCTCTTTATATCTCAAATTCGCGGAGATGAACAATCTCCCAAACTGAGCGATACCCTGCCACAAGAATTTGTCTGGATACTTGATGGGACCAAATTCATAAAACAAACTTCTTGGCCCGTATCCTCTGTTGAGTCATAACCAGCATCCTGCACCCTGCCTACCTCAGTATCCCTATTGGAACCCTGCCCAATATACTGCTCTTCAGAAGAGGTTACACTCAAAACTCGGGCAACATCTCTATCATCCAAGTCACCTTGGAAGCCTAAACCGATAATCACCTCTACGAGGAGGCTGCCATTGTCATATACCAAGAACATGCTCTTATGTTCATAATTGCTTATGTTTGTTTCTCTAGGATTAGATTAATATATGTTTACTACAGCAAGTGTATAAGTAATATCTGGTTTTGTACAAGACATTGCATGATTGACTAAATTGCCTAAGCAAACGATATGTCATTCATACCAGTCCCTCTCTTTATCATTCTAAAAGACATCTTTTTAGAGAGGGTGACTCCATCACCTGTGGGTACATCACTACGCCAGGAGTTGTCCATTCTAAAATACTTTTAGAATGCTGTCTAAGTACTCGAATTAGGACACTTCCAAAATCTAGATCTAAAACCATAGATCTAGTCACCAAGAATCTCTGATATATTATCCATATCCTATGTGGAGAAAAAACCATGTGACAACCAAAGTTTGACCAATTGTAGTATAGGAATATCACTTTCTATCTGGAATATGTCTTCCAAATCTCAGGACAGTACTCCTTACACCCTTCTTACTAGGTTCATCTGTTGTTTTGATGAAGTCAATCACCTTGACTGTTACATCAAAATAGATGATCCGTCTCCGCTATGCATGCTTTAGTCTACGAATAGACATAAGTAAATTGCACACCTTCCGTTGCTACCACCGACTATGATAACCCTCTGGCAGAGTCATATACACGCGCACTTCCAAATTCACATTTGGAAAGACGTTATAGTCATCTACCCGCCAGATATCACAGTCATGAATAGCAACAGTAGCAAGTCATATCCGTATGGACTTTAGCGTAGAAATTGAAGTAAAAGTCTCATTACAATCTACAACGGGTATTTGATCAGAATATTTATAACAAGTCTAGCCTTATTAGCTTAATACCTTTCCACCTGCACAAATCTCGAAAGATCTACTTGTTTCTAATGGGTTTTACCCTTTAGGGAGCACCCAATAAAGTCTAAAATCCATAATTTGCTGAAGTGCGTGGAGTACAACTTGGATATAAAGCATCTGGTAAGTTGGAAGTTACCACTTTCTATGACCTACAAATAACTAGTAGGGCCATCTTAATCATGATGCTGACCTCCTTGTCACCGTCTATGAGAAAACCGAAGTATCTCTCAGGTGGCTGAGGTCACCTGCTAAAATTTGCGGAGTGGTTAATAGTTTGTCAAGTCCAATTGAATTCTTAGGTTCTACTAAATTTTCGGTAACCATTTATAGTTCTGGAATCATTTCTAGCTCTACCATACTCCCACTAGTTTCTTTTATAAAAGGACTCCTTTTATAAAAAAGTGGCGAGTCAAGAACAATATAACTATTGATCTTAAAAATGGTAGAAATAAAACCCTAGCGAATGCTTGAGGTAATCCACAAATAGCCATTACCGAAGTATGCCTTGAGTTTCTCCGGATTTTGCTTTTAAACAGAAATCGGATAACTCCATATCTTGACAACCTTAAGATATGTAATCAATCTATGTCTATATTGAATCAAAGGCATTAATTTAGATGGAACCTGATTCAAATATCATGGAGCTGTTTCCAGTGCATATCACCTAAATGGAAAAAATCCAATACAATATTATTCATCAAGGACCGAACCCGTGGATGAGTAACTTGAGAGAGAATCAAGTTCTCAATATTACTACGACGGAATACCTAGCATAAGTATCTACATCTTCGATCACCTCAAAGAATCCCGATAATTCCAACGTATGGTTATCTACTTTATTCTTATATCTATAAACTTCTCAAAATTTTTGGACCTTGCATTACAACGAATGCGTGTCTTAAACCAGAGAACTTATAGGAAAATATGAATAAAGTAAGAGTACCAATATCTTATCTCGGAGGACACTGGACAACATATATTACCATGTATAAGTCCCAAGAGTATACCAACTCAAATTCCGTGTTGTAAGTTGAAAACTGTATTTTGGTTAAGAATGTCTTACACCGTTATTCAATGCACCTTATCTTATTCTCAACTGATAAAGGTAAATGTTTGTAATACAATTTTCAAAATTTATATCTCACTTTATAAAATAAAGATACAAATATATCATTTTAAAAATTGGTGTATAATAACGGTTATTCGAAACCAAATATTTTCCGTTACGCAAAATCAGGAGATTTAATCCAATATCACCAATTACAACGAATTCCGATATTGATGATCAAATCGTCCATTCCCAATATTCTACTCTTACTCAGCATCTGTAACGCCACACAGATATGAGATCCAAATCCGGTAAATACATATCCTAGAGTTAGAATTAATTGGGAAAACAGTTCTCATTTATAAGTACACAGAAATTCTGAAATATATATATTTCAAGGGGTGGCCGAGTATTCCTAATAATGCTTCTTCCATTATCCAGATTCATGACAGTAGTCATAATTTCTTTTGCCCTCACTTCGAACCCTTATACGTCTCTATATCTTACCTTCTGTATACCATACTTAGGCTAATTGGTTTTCTTCCTTCTCTACCTTTCGGCACCAGCCTAAGAATTGGAAGAAGACCATCCAATAAGAGTAATAGGTGTACTCTCCTAATACAAGGAGCTCTCGCAACCTGAGAGAAGGTAAAGAGAAGAGACAACCTAATAATGCAATCTTAATTCTCCAGAACCAGTGGCCATCCTTGACTAAAATAATTTCTTCGAGTTCGTATGCAACTATACGATGGCCATTTTCAAGCAATATGGATCATCATAGTGATACAGAGTATTCTGGAGAAATACAAAGGGAAAGTAGGAGTAGTAAGGATATCTGCGACTTTGTCATGAATCGTGATAATCTAAATCCAAAGTGTGTAAGAATGTTCGAGTAACTTGTGTTCCCCTCCGAATGGCGGCGCGACGAGAGACGTCTTGCCTGAAATTCGGGGCAGATGCTATTTGGTTTTATCCGTCCACATCTTCGAAGATGCCAAGTTGATTTATGGCACCGTGTATTAGAGGTTTAGACGGATGCGGACGATGTAGCAGACTTTGCCAGATTCCCCCTCGTTCGAGGGGTTTTTGATTGTGGGGACGCTCTTCCCTGCAGGCGCAAGCCCCTGCAATTAATTACGCTACCGCATCACGGTAATAATTTTCTCCTTCTCCAGAATTTCACTTCGTGTCGTGGGTGTTTGTTTTGTTTGTGGTTGCCCGTGGATTGTATACGGAGACTAATTTATGTCGTCGCCCGTAGGACATGGATTAGTCCAAATCCGTATTTTCTTAGATTTGGGTTTGGGGTTTTGGTTTAAGAATATGTTAGCCATATTTGAGGCTAAGATCCACTTAAACATTCATTAAGGACACGTTAGTCTAATTTGAGACTAAGATCAACTTAACGGGATCGTTTAGATCCGATAAGTGAGTATTTGGGGGCTCTATTGTTCTAGTTTAGGGACATAGTGGTCCATTGAATGTATGGCCGTTGGGACCCGTCACCTCTTTGATGACGTTGAAGGATTACAACGACAGATATCAGAGGAGTTCAGAGATGTACCCTCGAACCAAAGTTGGTTGGGAGATCTATAGTCCAATTTGGGACTAAAGTCTGTTTGAAGGTTTGTGAGCATATGGTCTCGGTTGAACATTTTATTGTTCTAGCCGTTGAGCTTTTATTTGGGCTCTGCCCTTTTATAATGCATATCATTCATTTTTGGTCTGTTAGACCTTTATTTGGGCTCTGCCCCCTTTTTTTAATAATGCACATCATTTATATTTGGCCTGTTAGGCCTTTTAATTGGGTTCTGCACTGCATTTAATAATGCACTGCATTTTTATTAGGCCTGTTAGGCCTTTTAATTAGGCTCTGCCCTTTCTTAATTATGCGCAGCATTTAATAGTCTGACAGTGCGCCACGTAGCCTGTCAGGTGCTTTGCGCTGATTGAGGAGCGTAAGGCGCAGACTGATGTGGAGGTGACACGTGTTGTGCTCTGGTGAGCGCAAGCGCATTGCGCTGCGCCAGTGCGCTGTTGACACGTGGCGCGCACTGGCGACTTGCGCCAAACCAAGAGAGCAGTGCTCTGTTTTTAGAAGCGCAAGGCGCAGTTGTTCTGTGATTAACACGTGGCGCTCTCTGGTGGCTTGCGCCAATCCAAGGAGCGCAACAGTGCAGATTTCAAAAGTGCAAGGCGCTGTTTAATATCTTGATCAAATTTAGATTAAAAAAAACAAGTTTTTCTTTTTCCAGAGAGGTTCTACCTCAAATTTCAAGAACAAGTGGTTCATCAAAAGGCAATGCCTTTATATAGATCAAAAGATCTAGTCATGAAGTAGATTACTTCTTTATTATTATTTTTTATTAAAGATCTTGATCTTGTTCTTAGATCATTGATCTTTTTTAGAAGAAATTCTTATTTTTTCCAAAGGTTTTACCTTTTTTCTTTCTCTCTGAATTCTTCTCAATGTTTTAGAGGAGTTCTCTGTATCCATCTTTGTATATCTGAAACTTGGAGTTTAGGGGCCTTTATATAGGGCCAATTGATTTGTTAAATCAGTTAAAGAGATCTTTCTCTGAGTGATTTAGGGATGTTTCCCCACCGTTGGATCTTTGATCTCAGGGTTTCTGTTTTACAGAAGGTAATCTTCTTGTTTTTAACAAGATTGGAAAGTTCTTTCCAGAATTTTACTTTTTAAATGCTGGCACAGCTGGCGCAAGCGCACTTGCGCTTGGCACGTGTCGCGCAGCGCAACTGCGCTGACACGTGTCTCGCAGCGCAAAGCGCAGCGCAACTGCGCTAGCGCAACTGCGCTGACACGTGTCGCGGAGCGCAGAGCGCAAGTCATCTGAAGCGTTGCTTCCTTTATTTTAATTTTAAAACAGAGCCTTGCTCTGACTGGGTGAGCTGTCTTGGATGCAGCGCTGGCGTGTCTGTTTTTGACACGTGGCGCGTTGCGCGCAGCGCAAGGAATCTGAAGCGTTGCTTCCTTTATTATTATTTGAATTTTTTAAAACAGAGCTTTGCTCTGATTGGGGGAAACAGAAGTGTTGCTTCATTTCCCGCTTTGGAATTTGAACAGAGCTTTGCTCTGATTAGGGGAAACAAATGCCCCCCCACCATTGCGTTTACGTTGCCCCAGACGTGAGCGCAACAGTGGGGGAATTCCAACCGTCGCACCATCTTTTGGAAGTTGAAACGGCTCTCAATGCCTATAAATAGGACCTTTGGTCACTTTGATGATTTTCATCTCTTACTTGAGAATTTTCTCTTACTCAGAGTATTGCTCTTCAATTTAAGAACTTTTTCAAGAGTAAAAACTCTGTTAAAACTTAGGTATAGTTTAAAACTTTTTAAGAAGCCAGGGTTTTACCCATTAACAGAGCTTTGGTCTATATAGATCTTTGATCTAAAGAGAACCATTCTAGGGTTCCAATAATAGAGCCTTTACTCTCTAAAAGGATTTTATTTTTTGATGAATTATATCATTTTTTCAGAGCAAAGCTCTCAATGTTCTCAGGGAATTTTCTTCAAATTCTCCTCATAACTGATTTTGACAGGTGTCACTCCTGTCTGCAGAGCATTGCTCTCGAGGAGTTTAATTTCCTGTGTCATTTTTCTCATTGCTAATCTTCCAATGATGTTTCTTTCAGGCATTATGGCTGTTCATTTGTACAGTCTGCACGAATTCATTACTTATGAGGATATCCGCGTACAGGGCCGTCACCAAAACCAAGAGTTTACAGATGCCCAGTGTGCGGAGATTATAGGTCGTCTGCACGCACGCGTTGGTTGGTTGCTTCCTCACCGTTCTGCTCTCTTGAAAGTCATGCTGGGAGAAATTTGGAGAGCATTTCCGGGGTTTCACGAGGCCATGCCGCTTAATGCGCTGGATGATGCCAAAGACAAGGTGCATTCAGTGTACCTGTCGGGGCTGATCTCGAAGAAACGGCGAGATAGCCTCATTGACATTCTGCATCAAATTTTTCAACAGACGACGATAATTGCTGCTTATCAAAGGATGGGGGGCCTTGCCGAAGATCTTGACACACGTCAGCGCGAGAGGATGCATACGAGAATGATCAGAAAGGCCAGAAAGACTCTAGATGGCCTTACTTTCGAATTCCTTAATCCATGCCCTGGATCTGAGGTTTTGCCATTGTAAACATTTCAATAATACTGCTTTTGTTTATTGTCTTCATTGATGTAAGAATTTTCCGAGTATGAATGACAAATCTTTTGCCTCCTTCCTTTCATTTCCCGCTTTGTTATTGGCAAATTCCTTAAGTAAGCGTAGTCTGTAGGTGATATAGAACATTCCGTCTTGAATACTTCGAGGAGTAGTGATGGCTTAGGAAGCAGGTTCGGATCCGCTGCCTAAGACTTTTCAACTTTATGAGCCGTGAGGGTCTCACAAAGACTTTTCTCTTTACGGATCGAGAGGATCTCGTAGGTGTACTTTCTTCCTAGGAATCGTAAGGATTCCTAAGTGCGTTTTCTCTTATAAGTCGTAAGGATCTTATAAGAGAATTTTCCTTCTTGCGAGTTGAGAGGATCCGTAAGCGGTTGTTTCCCTCCTCATCGAGATTCGACTTCGGAGAGTGTGACCCGTGAATAGTATGCAAGAGTCTATTTTGGACCGACTTGCAGGGTCCCAGTGCTTAGGAAACAGGTTTTTTTTTAATCCCTGCCGCCTAAGGCTTTTCCTCACGAGTCGAAACATATCGAGTAGTTCTCGTAAAGACGCTAATTTCCTCACGAGTCGAGACGAATCGGGCATTTCTCGTAAGAATATCCTAACGTAACCTCTGCTCTTTACGACAAAGGTCCGTTAGGGTCTGTGGTACTAAGGTTTTGTCCGTCGTACCGTCGCGTTGGCTGATGTATTCCTCGATAGGCGATCTTGTTGTTCGAGTAGCCTTGCGACTGTCGTGTCTCTGATCCTTTCGGGGCTGGACAAGATGTCTTCAAGTAATCCTCCTAGGCAGTTTGACCGTCGGAAGAGCAAGCGTTAGGAATTTTGTCATGCCGCTTTTTACTTGAGGTTAGGCTCATTTTAGAGAGCCCCGATGAGTCATATCTACTCCGCACTGGTGTGGGATGATCTCCGATAGTCTTTCAGGCTTTATATGACTTGCCGTTAAGACCCTGAAGCTAGGAATTTGGCCTTTGCTTCGTTTGCTGGCATTGCGTCTGTTGTATCGAGACGAATGTCGTGGTTGTCTCTAGGTTGCTGGTGAACCGTCGAGGTTTGGAACTAGGGATTTTGCCGTGGCTCCTTTTGGTGATGTTGCGTCTGCTGTGTCGAGACGAACGTCGAGGTGTTGACCACTCCGCACTGGTGTGAGATGATCTCCGATTGTCTTTCAGGCTTTATATGACTTGCCGTTAAGACCCTAAAGCTAGGAATTTGTCCTTCGCTTCGTTTGCTTTGTCACGTCCGAATCCTGTTGGTGGAAGAACGCTGTCGTGACATCTCATCTGTTGTATTGAGACAAACGTCGAGGTGGTGTCCACTCCGCGCTGGTGCGAGATGATCTCCGATTGTCTTTCAGGTTTTATATGAGTTGCCGTCAAGACTCTGAAGCTAGGAATTTAGCCTTTGCTTCATTTGCTTTGGTGCGTCTGAATCCTGCTGGGGGAAGAACGCTGGGGTGACATCGCGTCTACTGTATTGAGACGAATGTCACGGTTGTCTCTAGGTTGTTGATGAACCATCGAGGTTTGGAACTAGGGATTTTGCCGTGGCTCCTTTTGGTGATGTTGCGTCTGCTATGTCGAGACGAACGTCGAGGTGGTGACCACTCCGCGCTGGTGTGAGATGCTCTCCGATTGTCTTTCAGGCTTTATATGACTTGCCGTTAAGACCCTGAAGCTAGGAATTTGGCCTTCGCTTCGTTTGCTGACAATGCGTCTGTTGTATCGAGACGAATGTCGCGGTTGTCTCTAGGTTGCTGGTGAACCGTCGAGGTTTGGAACTAGGGATTTTGCCGTGGCTCCTTTTGGTGATGTTGCGTCTGCTGTGTCGAGACGAACGTCGAGGTGGTGACCACTCCGCACCGGTGCGAGATGATCTCCGATTGTCTTTCAGGTTTTATATGACTTGCCGTCAAGACACTGAAGCTAGGAATTTGGCCTTTTCTTCATTTGCTTTGGCGTGTCCGAATCCTGTTGGAAGAAGGACGCTGTAGTGAAATCTCGTCTGCTGTATCGAGACGAACATCGAGGTGGTGAAAACTCCGCGCTGGTGCGAGGTGATCTCTGATTGTCTTTCAGGCTTTATATGACTTGCCGTCAAGACACTGAAGCTAGGAATTTGGCTTTCGCTTCGTTTGTTTTGTCATGTCCGAATCCTGTTGGAGGAAGGACACTGTTGTTGATATTGCGTCTGCTGTAACGAGACGAATGCTGAGGTGGAGCTGGGATTTTGCCGTCACTCCGCTTTACTGACCATGGGGTCTTTTGTTGAAGTTGCATTTACATCCTGCTGGACTGCGAAGGAATGCCGTTGTTGACATTGCGTCTGCTGTATCGAGATGAATGTTGAGGTGAAGCTGGGATTTTGCCATCACTCCGCTTTTTTTGATACTGCGCCTGCATCCTATTGGATTGCGAAGGAGCGATGTAGTAGACATTGCGTCTATTGTAACGGGATGAATGTCGTGGTGGAGCTGGGATTTTGCCATGGCTCGCTTTGTTTTGATCGTGAGGCCTTTCGTTGACGTTGCATCCGTATCCTGCTGGACTGCGAAGGAACGCTGCTGCTGATTCTTAGGCTGTAGATACTGCCGTTAAGATTTGGAACTAGGGACTACGCCGTGGCTCCGTTTCGTTGCGATTCTGAGATCGGTTATTGACGTCATGTCTGCATCTGGTAGGAGTGAGGAGAAACGTCGTTGGTGATCTCTAAGTTGTCGATATCGATGTCGAGACCCTGAAGCTAGGGATCTTCTTTTGCTTCGTGTGTTGACATTGTGTCTACAATATTGCGACAAATGTCATGGTTGTCTCTAGGTTGTTTGTGAACCGTCGAGATTTGGCTTCGCTTTCTGATGGAGCCTGTCGAGAAGGTATGGTTCCTCTTTTGTTTGTGCCCCTGGATTGTATACAGGGATCGATATGATCTCACCTGTAGGGCAAAAGTTTCATTCATTTTTTATATTATTATTTTATTTCCGCGATGCTCTATCATTTCAGTTTTTATATCGCGAAGGTTGCGATTGCCAATCATTTCGGCTATTTTTCGCGGTGCCCAATCATTTCGGCTATTTTTCTTTTTACTCGCTGCTTTTTATTGCGAGTTGCCCAATCATTTCGGCTGTTTTTATATGCATACATTTTTACTTGCTGATTTCGTTGCAAGTTGCCCTATCATTTCGGCTATTTCATATGCATTTTTAGCTCGCTGATTTTTTATCGCGAGTGTGGAACTTGGAATCTGGCGCCAATCTCAGCATCAGCATCGCTACAACTGGAATATTGCCAGGAGCGAATCATCATTTGCCATGAAATGACTTGGAATTTGATACCGGTTTAGGCATCAGCATCGCTACAACTGGGATATTGCCAGGAGCGAATCATCATTTGCCTTGAAAGGACTTAGAATTTGATACCGGTTTAGGCATCAGTATCGCTATAACTGGGATATTGCCAGGAGAGAATCATTATTTTCCTCTGTCGATGTCGAACAAAGGTGTCTTAGCGAACAGGGTTAGGGTCCTGTCGACTAAGGCTTTTAACTTCATGAGCCGTAAGGATCTCACAAAGGTATTACTCCCTACAAGTCGTAAGGATCTCGTAGGTGTGTTTTCTCCATAGGAATCGTGAGAATTCCTAAGTGCATGTTCCCCTGTAAGTCGTAAGGATCTTACAAAAGGGTTTTTTCCTTATAAGTCGAGAGGACTTACAAGGGTTTGTTCACCATATGGACATATCCCTAGTCACGGGTGGGACTTTACTGAGGAAATGTTTATTCACGCCCGTGGATTGTATACAAGGGTCAGTATTGAGCCACTTGTAGGGCAATATCGAAGGTTGTGAGGTTTTCTTAAGAACAGGTTCAGATCTCTGTAAGTTAAGACTTTCAAATCTTATGAGCCGTGAGGGTCCCATAAGAGAGTTCTCCTTACGAGTCGTGAGGATCTCGCAAGTGTAATTTCTCCTTAGGAATTGTGAGGATCCCAAAGTGTGTTGCTCCCTTGTGAGTCGTAAGGATCTCACGCAGGTGGTTTCTCCTTACAAGGTCGAGAGGACCCTGTAAGTGTCTTTTAACGAGGTTGCGCCATTTCGGGTTTTCACAAACACTCGCCGGTATCCCTGCTGTTTTTTTCTCACGGAGCCCTTTCGGGTTTTCACCCGTGCCCATTTTGCTTATGGACATACCGGTTTTTTTTGAATTCTTTTTATTCTTTTTTCTAACGAGATTGCGCCTTTTCAGGTTTTCACAAGACTCGCCGGTAGCCCTGCTATTTTTACTCACGGAGCCCTTTCGGGTTTTCATCCGTGCCCATTTTGATTATGGACATACCGTTTTCTTTTTTTAATTCTTTTAATTCTTTTTTCTTTTTTTATTCTTTTTATTCTTTTTTCTTTTTTTTTAATGAGGTTGCGCCCTTTCGGGTTTTCACAAACACTCGCCGGTAGCCCTGCTGTTTTTACTCACGGAGCCCTTTCGGGTTTTCATCCGTGCCCATTTTGCTTATGGACATACCATTTTCTTCTTCTTTTTTTATTATTTCTCCTTTTTTTCTTTATCACGTCAGCCTGAGGATGCTGTGATAGTAGTTTAAAGACGTTTCGGTCATAGGTCAACGTACGATTACACAGCTAAATTTTGCCGCAAATCTTCACATGTCTTGTGCCGGAGGTAGATTCCTTGAAGAGAGGGCTGAGGGCGACTTCTTCGTCAGCGTCGCTTCCAAACGTGATAACTTGCGATCCCTTGGTGTCGGCTATGCGACAGTTGCCAACAGCTTTTTCGCGCTCATCTGTCGTGCTTTTCCATTCCCGACGAGCCTTGCGCTTCACTCGTTGAACGTGTCGTCGATGGGCAACATATCCCTACCACCAGTTTTTAAAGGCTATGCACTCCTCGGTGGGGTGTGCAATCCTCTGATGGTATAGGCAGAAGTTAGGATGTATGTCTGCTTCATCAAGACGTATATTGTCAGGGGAATTTCCTTTGAGAGAGGGCAACTTCATTCCTATTGCCAGGGCCCTAGCGAATTGATTCCTTACTTTAAGCTTGCTTTTGCTGGTGATAGGGACGCTTTGCTCCATTCGGGGCGTCTCGACCTTTTCCTCCAGTCGTTGGCGTTTGGCCTTTTCAAATATAGCCAGTTCACGCTTTCGATTGACTTTGCTTTCCTGACGGGCTTCGTTTAGGAATGCATCAATCATTTCATCTGATGGTCCTATAAGTTCTGGTTCGGGACCTGCCCCCAGTTTTTCTGTGCAAGAAGCCTTTTCATCGTCTGTAAACGAGTGAGAGATCACATGACAACTTGCTACGTAACCCTCAGATTCATCCGACGAGCTTTCTCCATCATCTTCCTCCTGAAAGACGTGGCTGAGGAACTCTTGGAGCGTGATGGGAGTCCGTGCTTTCTGGTTATACTCTTCCAGCGTATCGATCTGTTTTTGCAGGCTCGTGCGCTTGTCACCAGGCTTCACGGCCTTTTTGGACTTCTTCTTCTTTTTCGAAGATTTTGACGGCTGAGTGTGAGCATTTTGGCTATCACCAATCTTTGGAGTTGGGCGCAGCTTCAGCATCCCCTTGATGATCTCAGGTTCCAACGATTTCTTCCATCTGATCGCTGGGCATGTCTGGAGATCATTCAGCATCTTTTTGGTTTTGGCGGAAAGCACGACCTCCCATGGAGCTTCTTTAACAAAAGAACAAGTTGCCCCCGGCGAGCCCGTCTTCTTTAGAGTGTGCGGCTGTGGTGGGTTTACTTTCCACTTTTCAGACAGCGCAAACTTGCCTTGTAGGTACTGATCCTCGATCCATCCTTTAAAGACGAAGCAATCCTCGATCGGGGGGCTTACCGTTTGGTGTTAAGGGAAATAATTGGGATTATTCACCTCGCTGGGTTGCGGTGGTCTCCTTGGATTCGGGAGATAGATAAGCTTATTGCGCATTGCCAGCTCGAACAGCCTCTTCGTTTTATCCCGCGGGAATGAGTAAGGGTGCTTGATTTTCTCATTATAATACCGCCGTCCCTCTTCCAGTTGATCCGCTAGTTTTGGGGCACTGGGCTGCTGTTGGGTGTTCGCAACGAAGGTCGTCTTCCCTTTACCCTTGTCGTTTCGGGGTTCCGGGTTCGGAGGAGACGGTCTGTGACCCATTTGATCCATCTGGGCTGGCTTATCAATTAAAGCCTGGAACGTGGTCGGTTTAAAGAACATCATGAACTGTGAAATAGTTGCATGAGGGTCTAGGGTGCCCACGAACATGCCCACCGCTGGCGCTTCTTCGATGCGTTGTTCGCACTTTGACCATAAGTTTCGCCACCGTATTGCGTATTGGACCCAAGTTTCGCCCAGCTTTACTCTTGCATTGATCAAAGCTTTTATTAGAGTACGCTCGCTGGCGCTTGCGAAACGCTGGGTAAATAACAACTCCATTTCGGCGAAAGTTTTAACAGAATCGTTCGGAAGCTCGGAGTACCATTCAAACGCCGTCTCCGATAAGCTGCCGACGAATTGGCGAAGCAGGAGCTTATCATCGCCGCCGGTGTTGCCACAAAGAGCCTTGAGCTGGGCAACATGTTGATGGGGATTCCTTGTCCCTTTATATACATGAAACTTAGAGATCGTATATCCCGGTGGATAACTGATTTGGTCATACCAGCCCAGATAGGGTCGCCCAGTTTTGACGACTTGGCTGGCCGCTTCATTCGCCTGGTGAGCTCGTATTTGTTGAGCTATATAATCATCCAGGGCGGCCTTGGAGATAGTTTTCTCTTTGGCTGCTGAAAGGGCCGGAGTAGGATTAGATGTCTCCCCTCCGTCGTCCCCAACAATGATTGGAGGGTCTTCAGCTGGAGGGTCCGGCTGTAATATCAACCCTACCATATCTTGGAAGAGGAGCGCCATTTGTTTTATGTTAGCCGCTTGCTCTGCGGCTTCTTTGTCATTCTTTTCGAGGACTCTACGTAGGAAGTCAGCATCGGTTTCTTGTTCGTGGCGCTGTTCTGATGATGCATCCGAGCTTGCTTTTGGCCTGGTAAGTGCGGCCATTGCAGTCATCATTTTCTGAAGCTTCTGTTGCTGCTCCTGGGCTTTTGTCAAGGATCGGGTGAGCGGTCGGTGACCCATCGAAGCGCGGCTATCCTCTTTCCCGGATGACATATAGACAGTGTGCACCACCATACCCCCAGACTTGGGGCGTTTAGATTCAGTGTCTTTGCGATTTGCCAAAGACGCAGGGATCTTCTTCGACCTCCTTCTTCTGTGGGCGGTCGAAGTTGAGGGGGCCGTTGTAGTGGGCACCCAAGTAGCTGTTGCTTTTTCTGGCTCGACAGAGTAGTCCTTCTCCTACCGAACCTTCATCTTTTCCTGACGACGGAGATAGTCTTGATCCATTACAGAGTCTTGGACTTGACGCCAGACCTTGTAAATCTTCGAGGATAGCCGTTGAGGGGGCTGCTCCAACTTCACCTTCGGGGATTTCTCCATAGGTGGAGGAGATCTTTTCAATATGGCAGCTGGCGAGTTTTTGCGCACCTTTCTTAGAGGTTCAAAGCTATTCCCGGTCGGAACAACAACATTGATTTCCACCATTGGAGCTGGCGAAGTTATTCCAGAGGGGGAGTTGCCCCCATCTTTCCTTACCCGGCGCCAGTGACGACGGCGAGCATGTCGTGCGATTGGAGTTGGTTTAGCCGTATGGGTGACCTCCTTATGCCCCCTGTGTTGGTCAAAATTTGCTGGTACAGCCTTTTAAAGACCGACGTCCGTTGAATGGGGAAGGTCAACCTATCAAGAGCAGACTTCTGAGTAGGGGAAGCAACCTTGATGATTTCGCCTGGAACGGGAGTAGGGATGGCTATCCGCTTCGGGATAACGCCTTCTGGTATTGCAGGCTTCTTCATAGGCCCGTTGGAGTTTTGGCCTAGTCTGTTAAAAACCGAGGCAGTGGAGTTGGGCGACCCGTTGAGAGGGGCCGCAGTAGTTGTAAGCCGATCAAAGACCGACTTTTTTAGAGCTTCTTGCGACGTCATTGGGGCATTGAAGCTCATGGGTGGGAGCATGGTCCCGAAGAATAGTCCAGTGGTGGCTTGAGTTACCTGCTCCACTGGCATCTTGAAAAGGGAGGCTACTCTGGGCCCGTAAGTCACTCCTCCAGCAAGGACAGAGTGAGAGTTGCAGTTGCAGGTAGTGCAGTTTGAAGCCATTGATCTTCTGTTTTCTGCACGGAGCAAGACACCAAATCTAAGTACCTCGAATCCACAGGTAACCACAGCAAACCGCGATTTGTTCGCGAACACGACACACGAAGTGTGGAGTGGAAAGAGGAAAAGGTCCTACCGGGCATGCCTGAATCTGTTCCTCTCCGAATGGCGGCGCGACGAGAGATGTCTTTCCTGAAATTCGGGGCAGATGCTATTTGGTTTTATCCGTCCACCTCTCCGAAGATGCCAAGTTGATTTATGGCACCGTGTATCGGAGGTTTAGACGGATGCGGCCGATGTAGCAGACTTCGTCAGATTCTCCCTTGTTCGAGGGGTTTTTTTATTGTGGGGACGCTCTTCCCTGCAGGCGCAAGCCCCTGCAGTTAATTACGCTACAGCACCGCGGTAACAACTTTCTCCTTCTCCAGAATTTCACTTCGTGTCGTAGGTGTTTGTTTTGTTTGTGGTTGCCCGTGGATTGTATACAGAGACTAATTTATGTCGTCGCCCGTAGGACGTGGATTAGTCCAAATCCGTATTTTCTTAGATTTGGGTTTGGGGTTTTGGTTTAAGGATACGTTAGCCATATTTGAGGCTAAGATCAATTTAAACGTTCGTTAAGGACACGTTAGTCTAATTTGAGACTAAGATCAACTTAACGGGATCGTTTAGATCCGACAAGTGAGCATTTGGGGGCTCTACTGTTCTAGTTTAGGGACATAGTGGTCCATTGAATGTATGGCCGTCGGGACCTGTCTTCTCTCTGACGACGTTGAAGGATTACAACGACAGATATCAGAGGAATTCAGAGATGTACCCTCGAACCAAAGTTGGTTGGGAGACCTATAGTCCAATTTGGGACTAAAGTCTATTTGAAGGTTTGTGAGCATATGGGCTCTGTTGAACATTTTATTGTTCTAGCTGTTGAGCTTTTATTTGGGCTCTGCCCTTTTATAATGCATAGCATTCATTTTTGACCTGTTAGACCTTTATTTGGGCTCTTCCTACCTTTTTTTAATAATGCACAGCATTTATATTTGGCCTGTTAAGCCTTTTAATTGGGCTCTGCACTGCATTTAATAATGCACTGCATTTTTATTAGGCCTGTTAGGCCTTTTAATTGGGCTCTGCCCTTTCTTCATAATGCGCAGCATTTAATAGTCTGAAAGTGCGCCACGTGGCCTGTCAGGTGCTTTGCGCTGATTGAGGAGCGCAAGGCGCAGACTGATGTGGAGGTGACACGTGTTGCGCTCTGGTGAGCGCAAGCGCAATGCGCTGCGCCATTGCGCTGCGCTAGTGCGCTGTTGACACGTGGCGCGCTCTGGTGACTTGCGCCAAACCAAGAGAGCAGTGCTCTGTTTTAGAAGCGCAAGGCGCAGTTGTTCTGTGATTGACACGTGGCGCTCTCTGGTGGCTTGCGCCAATCCAAGGAGCGCAACAGTGCAGATTTCAAAAGTGCAAGGTACTGTTTAATATCTTGATCAAATTTAGATCAAAGAAAACAGGTTTTTCTTTTTCCAGAGAGGTTCTACCTCAAATTTCAAGAACCAGTGGTTCATCAAAAGGCAATGCCTTTATATAGATCAAAAGATCTAGTCATGAAGTAGATTACTTCTTTATTATTATTTTTTATTAAAGATCTTGATCTTGTTCTTAGATCATTGATCTTTTTAGAAGAAATTCTTCTTTTTTTCCAAAGGTTTTACCTTTTTTCTTTCTCTCTGAATTCTTCTTAAAGTTTTAGAGGAGGTCTCTGTATCTATCTCTGTATATCTGAAACTTGGAGTTTATGGGCCATTATATAGGGCCAATTGATTTGTTAAATCAGTTAAAGAGATCTTTCTCTGAGTGATTTAGGGATGTTTCCCCACAGTTGGATCTTTGATCCTAGGGCTTCTGTTTTACATAAGGTAATCTTCTTGTTTTTAACAAGATTGGAAAGATCTTTCCAGAATTTTACTGTTTAAATGCTGGCACAGCTGGCGCAAGCGCACTTGCGCTTGACACGTGTCGCGCAGCGCAACTGTGCTGACACGTGTTGCGCAGCGCAGTGCACAGCGCAACTGCGCTGATACGTGTCGCGCAGCGCAGTGCGCAAGTCATCTGAAGTGTTGCTTCCTTTATTTTTATTTTAAAACAGAGCCTTGCTCTGACTGGGTGCGCTGTCTTGGGCGCAGCGCTGGCGTGTCTGTTTTTGACACGTGGCGCGTTGCGCGCAGCGCAAGGAATCTGAAGCGTTGCTTCCTTTATTATTATTTGAATTTTTTAAAACAGAGCTTTGCTCTGATTGGGGGAAACAGAAGCGTTGCTTCATTTCCCGCCTTGGAATTTGAACTGAGTTTTGCTCTGATTGGGAGAAACAACTTGGTTCATGAGTTTAAGTTTAAGATAAGTCATGGGTTGCTGTAACCAAAGAGAGAGAGAGAAAATAAACACTCAACGTGCACTCTATTAAGATTAGATTGGTTATTAGTTTATCTAATCAGGATGACTCTCACTGTTTTCTCGAATTCTCCTTCAAACCCTAAAAGGAGAACTAGTCGGGATCATATACACCTTACAAGTTCGCTAATCCTTCAGCCAGATCAGTGTTGGTACTCCGAGAGAGGTCTTTCGTGCTTTCGCATGGACCCAATTAAATAACCCCGTTTCCGCAGAGTCGTAAACTCGTTAACACTTTCCAGACACCTAATAGGTTAGCTAATTGTAAAGTGAAAATATTATGAGGATTAATACCTACTCATCAAAAGGAATCGGGACCCAACTATCATCGTTTGATAATATTGGCGGAAGCCGACCAAAATTACCACACTCCAGACGGTATGCGCAAACTTGGCAAGTTTCCCTTATATTTGAAACTCCTAATATGGTTTTTGCCCTAAGCGCTTATGACCTTGACGAAGGTCAAAACATCATAAGTCGCAAGTCAAATTCAACCGGTCATTGTCCTGATTAAGCTAGACCCATTCATACAAGCCCTTGACGAAGGTCAAAACAGCTGTACGCCTGTCCTAAATTAATGTATCTATCTATGCAATAGATAAGTATCCTCTAGCTACCAAACACCATGCCTTGGTGAAAGTCAAAACACAAAGTATGAATACTAGTTGATACTCAATTGAAATGACGGAGGGCTATGACTGGTTTTGGCGAAAAACCTTTAACGTAGTGAACTTGATATTGTTGAAGGAACTCGAGTGGCTTTGATATGGAGTGGTTTAGGGTCCGCATTTTAAAACTAGTAACATAAACTTTTGCTTAAGAGCGAACTCCCCATGAAGGGATCAAAGCTCTTTCCTTATAGAATGAAGTGCAGGATATTCCTAACCGAATACTTCTATACAAAGCAAAAGAATATGACAGTTATTTTGAAGAAAACCGAGTAGTTTAAAAGATTGTTTCCGACTACATCAAATAGGTTTGTTTTCCCTGCATTAAAAATATAATGTAGTCCCATCAAATATAGTTTCTAAGCCACACCAGAAACAACCAAAATCGCATGCTTTTATATTCCATCTGCATTCACCATGGGTCCCGGGCCTTCACCGTAAGGTTACTTAACTTACGGCAGGATGAGGATGTGCTAGCGCAGATGCAAAACATATAGTAGCATCTACTAAATATATATATCAATATCACAGGCAGATAATAGTTATCACAGGAAGATAATTATCATCACAGGCATGCAAACAACAATATGGAATAGCTAATAAACTAGGAGCCCCGCGTTTCATTTGAGCTGCAAATAAGACGCGATGTTCTTCGGTCGTGTGGATAGCCCGTACAAAGTCGATCCTAGACCCCTACGAGTGCGGCGACCCACCTGCCAATTCTAGAAACTTGGTAACACGCCTTTAATAAAATAAGTCGATCACCCGCTGCTTTCTAGAATCCGGTAACTTATGCGCCCCTCCGCAGGTCGAATCCTATAACCACTACAAATGTGGCGAGCAACCCGCCAATTCTAGATCGAGTCGGCCTGGGCTCAACTCCATGAGATGGCGACCTGCTGCACTCTAGAACCCGGCTACTCGAGCACTTCTTCTGGATTAATCGTAGTACAGAAATGAAATATATACAATGCTGACATCGACCGCATCCTGGTCGAGCGCTAATAAAAGAATATACATAATACAGAAACGACAGCCACAAGTTGGAGCTCGTCTTGAAAAAATGAATACAACAATGTAAATCAAAACTGTACAACTAAACGCACGGGGGGCTATCCGACACGACAATCCGACTAAACCATAAACAAGATATATATCCACAGAAACAAGTAACAGAAATAAGTGTGCAATTCAGTCTAATTAAGCATATAGCAATTAGACGACATTCAACAACACGTATGCAAAGATACGAAAACCATGACCATAGAATTCATCACAAGGGAAGCTCACACTCAAAATTCTAAACGACGAAAATCAAGTGCACCCCAATGTCTAAAAATCCATCTTTTTGCCTATCATAAGCCCTCCGAGAACTCCCCGGGATATCCCTGATCCCTACCACCAGTTTTGGTTCGAACCAATACCTTATGGGGATTGGATACAATGCAAAACAACAAATTTTGGACCGAAAATAAAACAAAAATAGCCACAGTTTTTAGCCAAAAAAAACAACAATTTTTTGAAAAACGACTTTGAAAACGGTTCCCCAAGACTCTACGGATCACCCTCAATACCCTATGGGTCACCCTTAATACCCTCAATTCTCCCTATTTTGAAGCTCAAAAGAGCATCTAATATGAAGGAGGAGGAGGTGAACAAGAAGTAGCCATGGCAATAAAAATGGCCGAGTCTTTTTGTGTAGAATAAAAGAATCAAGGTAGAAAAGAATAATGGCTACAAATTTTCCAACCATAATAGAATAGTAAAATCAAATGATTTTATGAATATAAAACCAAAGCCATGTTTCTTTACCATACTTCTTTACACCCCATTCTCCACCTCATTTTTGATTTTCTTTTAAAGGAAAAATCAACAAATGAGGTGTCTATCTTTTAAAACAAATTCCATATAAATATGGAATACAACTCAGTATATATATCAAAATATATATATGCGTATTCATATAAAAATACGAATAGCCAAGAGAGAGAAAATGAATAGTGAACAATAATACCAGAATACATATATTAAATATATATATATATATATACATATATATATATATTATTAAATCAAAATTTGATTTAATAATCCGATTTAATCCTAAACCGCTAATATTATCAACCGTCCGATTAAAATCCGTGTAGCCTGTACACGTATTTAATCGACCCTTGGATGTACCAACATATGTCATCTATATCATATCGCCTGAATCGGGAAAACCCTCTGTGTGGGACTCTAAACACTCGACAATACGTTGGCAGTGATTTACTCTATAAATTCAAAAACCACAAGTACGTCAGCAGCACTAGCTGTACGTAACGGCTATCCAGGGATATGCCGAAAGGGAGGCCGACAAACAAATCCGTCCGTACCCTACTGAGCCTGAATGCGACAATCTCTATGAAGTCCGGTCTCTTCGTTTTAGATTATCACATACTGGGTCTAGAGGGTGGATAACGTCAGACCCCTGATAACCCGATAAGTCGTGTCGGAGTCAAGCACATCACCAACCGAGAAACTACTGAAGTCATATCAGTAAATCTCATTCACCACGACCACAGATTTAGGATGATAGCCAACTGAACACAGCGTGACATTGACTCCTAATACCAGGAGAGACGAATCCTTGACAATCGCTCACTAACTCCATGTGGCTCGGGACTGTACCCAACTAAAATCTGTTTGCATGACTCTTTTAAGATGTGGTAGGGTAGTAATCAAAGTACAGCAGGAACTCACACGAGACAAATGCTGATTTCAGGTCAAAAGACTAATCTGTACTCTTGCAATAAGAGAACTTCCATCTGATGATAAATATAATACAATATAGAAGTTCTCGGCGAGTCCGTCCAATGTACTCACCTTCAGTGAGCACCTGTATACTATCTTAGGTGACACAACACCAATGACTTGTGAGATCGGCCACCTCCCCTCGTCGGGGTTTCGAAACGTATATACTATTCTACTCCTGAATATCATTGCTCAGTCTCGATACTCCCACGACTAAAGACATTTAAGGATGTGCTTATGGACTACCCAGCTCTCACGTATATAATTTCCATCATAATACTGGTAGTCAAATAAGAATCCTACGGGCTTCATTATTATATATTACAGACACGTAATAACAAGTAAAACGTGTACACATCAATGATAAAGCCAAACTAGATAGCATACTATTATCTCGAGTAAGATTGTTCTATCTGTATAGGTACTTCCTTAATTATCATAATCGCATGCCTGCAATTACAATAATTGCCTTGAGGGCACTATATCCATCAATAAACCAAAGTAGTTATAAATATGTAAGGAAACTCCATTAAAATCAGTACAAACCCAAGCAAATGAAATACAGAGAAAACAATCAAAAATACTGAAGGGCAGACTTTTGCTGCTCTCAGGAGCAGACGTCTGGTTAAGGGATTACTGTTACCTAAAGAGCAAAGCAGACATCTGAAGATGAGATCCCAGACATCTGAAGAACAAATCTCAGGAAATCATAATCAAAAGCTGACGTCTGGTGACTTGAGTATCAGACGTCTGAAGATCAACAATAAAAAATTCACAGATTATCGACAGACTACTGAAGCTTTGGGGGCCAGACATCTGAAGAAGGAAAAACATGAAAAAGATATCGAGGCAGACGTTTGAAGAAGGGTTTACTGATACGAATTTTGCTAACACTTGAAAATTTCTAAAACCTTTAAAATCCATTCTTTTACACTAGAATACTCTCTACTTCTCAAAATAGGGTGTAATCATCAAGTATACCATACTAATACTCACCACCACTAGTGAATCATTTCAAAAACCAACCACAAAGAATTCAACCCATAAAAATACCATTTTAAATATTGAAACTATATTTTTCCATATCCAAACACTTTAAAACTTCAAGAACTTGTAGAAAAGAGGGATCTTTACCTATTGGAGTGGGAAAAATTGAATATCCAAGCTTTAGGGATGTCCACTTGAAGATCTTTAAAGTTGTGATGGCTTCACTCGAAGTCTTGATGGGTTTAGTTGCAAAAGTTGGCTTCATGAATTTTAATGAAGAAATCTTAGGTTTTGGTGGAGGAGTTTGGGTTTTGGAGTTAGGATATTTTGTAAGGATAGAGGAGATATTTGTGAGTGAGGAGAGAGAATGAGATGAGAATTATGAGAGGATGAGAGAGGGTGTGGGTATGGATAAGAGGGTATGGGCTCTCTCTCTACCATAATATTCCAAATAACAAAAAAATACCATATCATTTCCCAAATACAAAATACTTATCATTTCAAAATATCTAATAATTTCCAATTCCAAAAATTAAATATACATACGGATATCAATCCGAAAAATCCAAATCCATGCTCGGTATTATTTTCGTAAAACTCGTAATACCTATATTTAATTATAAAATAATATTTATAATTTTCAAAATGTTATAAATACTATTTAGGGGTTCTCGGCGATTATGGTCAGTATACTCATTCTCCAACGAGTACCTGTATAAAATCTCGGTGTCAAACACCAATAACTATAGTACCAGCCATTGCCCTAGTCAGGATCAAGAAACGTATACATTAGTCTACTCTGGAGTACCAATACACTGTCTCGATACTCCCACTACTACAAACTTTTAAGAATGTGTTTATGAACTACTAAGGCCCTACTAGTATGATCACCATCATAATCTTGGTAGTCAAACAAAGATCTTAAAGGTTTTATCAATATGTATTAGCGACACAGTGGATAACCGAGAGTTTGAATAATATCTAGAACCAAAATATGCAACTTGTAAAATGTCGAAGAAGAACAACCGATCTAAACCATTGAGCATGGCGGACTAATACTCTTTGTTCTCTTTCGCGGACTGCAAGGTGGACCGAATAATCTGCAATCTCTTTCGCTTGAAATACTTAAAGAAAGAAGATCATGCTGCTAGAATACATTATAAAAAAATAGCTGGTTGGACTTGATATGGTCTTGAGTCAAGATCAAAAAGAGGTGCCACAAAAGAATAAAAACAATCAAAAAATCAAGAAGAAGAATAAGGAGAATACAAGGCAACCACAAGGAATCGAGCCAAGATCAAGAAAGGGCCTTACCAAGAAAATAAGAAAAAAGATAAGGAAAAAGTTATATCAAGATCAAGGGATCAAGATGAAGTAAGATCAAAGGGAAAAAGACCAAGAAGAAGAAGGATAAAAATAAAATCACAAGAAGAAGAAGAATAGTTAATAGAGAAAAAAAGAAAACACAAGAGGGACCAACGATATCGCTCATGCTGAAATAGAAGTACTAAAAGAGAAGGTAAAGATAAAGGAGGAGAGAATATTGCCCACATCGAGGTAGAAGAAGAAAAAGAAAGAGATGATATCACCAACAAAATAGAAGAAAAAGAAGAACAAAGTGAAGCGATTACCGACGTTATAGCTGCAGAAGAGAAAGACGGAGAAAAAGAAGATGACACGGTTTATAGAGAAGTAAAGAAGAACCGTCAAAAGGAGAAGTTGATCGTAATCATAAAGAAGTAGAGGCAGATGAAGAAGTTGAAAAAGAAGGAATAAGAGATAGTGTCATCAATATAGAAGTAGAAGCATTGAAGAAAAGAGAAGAAGAAAATCGAAAAGATGGTATCACACACATAGAAGTAGATGTACTACAAGAAGAAGAAGAAGAAAAAAAAGTAGATGACATTGCCCAAATAGGAAAAGAAGCAGCGAAAGATATATAATACGACGATATTAGCGAAGAAGATATCACCTCAAAGTTTTTTTTTTTGTTTTTCTTAAATTGGGAGAAGGTGACTTCGACAAGATAGATGGTGAAGGTGATGAATTCGACGGTGATCTTGAGATCGATGATGAAGGTGAGGGCTTCGACGAGATCGGTGGTGGAGAAGGTGATTTCGACGATGATCTTGAGATTGGTGATGAAGGTGAGGGCTTCGACGAAATCGGAAAGAAGACGACTTCGAAAGCAAAGAAATGCCTTGGTGTTATTGAGAGGATCTAGAAATTGCCGACTGAGAGCGCTTCAACGGTGGAGAGATATGGCAATCAAAGAGACGAGAAGATTTGGAAACGAAGTGATGGAGATGATCAATCAACGATGACGGTAGCAATCAATAATAGGGATACCTGTTAGAAACCTTTTAATTTGAGAGAGGAAAATATTATTAGTGATTGATCAAAATACAGTGTACAATATTCCTCTCTATATATAGACCACAAGACGAAAGCCTAATACGTAATATACTTTATACATGTAAATCCCAATACAAAAAGATAAATACAAAATAATATAAAAGATATGCATATCTTAACATAAATAATGAGATTGTAAGTAATGGTTAGTTCCAAAATTATTCAACTTCATCTCCTCTTCATTATATAAACTTCATGAGAGGTCTGATTGAACCATTTTGCAGAGATTAAATCCGATGCTTCAGCTTATCATTTAGAATTAGGTGCAAATTTTCTTCAATGGATGAGTTTTCAATTGTTGAATCAAGTCATTCTATTTCATTTTTTATTGGCCGGAATTTAGACAAGTCTGTCTGCATCTGAAAACCCACAACTTTATAAAGTACGAAAAACGAAATTTTAAAATGCCAAATATGATGATGTGAGTGCAGAGGGGACAATGGCAAGAACCCTTCAAATCCACAACTTTATAAAGTAAGAAAAACGAAAATCTAAAATGCCAAATATAATGATGTGAGTGCAAAGGGGACAATGGTAGAAACCCTTCATTATTTTTTCAAAATTTTATTGAATTTTTATGTTATTTTTTAAATTTGTTTTCCTCCCCTATAAACTTCGGTGCATTTCCAAAACCTTCATGACTTCATCAAGGGTCGACACGCATGTGTTTAGAACTTGAACCTGTTAGGAAAAATATTTTGTACTCTCATGTCAAGAAAAGGGAGCAAAAGGACATAGAATTGGAGACAATATTATAGAAGATTGCACCTATTCTTGACCTAATATTGATGGGGAAATTAATCAACATATTCTACTAATGAAGCTTCAACTAATTAGCAATCATAATTACAATAATTGTTGCTATACAATGATCATTGAAGAGCTAATTAACAATGAAAAAAGAATGATGGTGGTATATATGTTCATAAAAAGCATAGATAGACAATATTAAGATGATAAAGATGATCGCGACAATCCATCAACACCTTGGTTAAGAAATGCTTGATGAAGATTTAGATCTCATGAACTACATTAATTGGGTTAAGATTTGGGGACCATTTAAGGGTCTCTTGGGGTCACTAATGACGTTTAAGGGTCTCTTGGGGTCACTAATGACGTTTAAGGTAATGGACTCAATGGGAACGGGTTATAATTAAGCCTAAGATTAAATTAAAGTTCATAGAAATTTAGCGGCAGTGAACGCGTTTGAAATAAACTGTAGAAGCTATTTTTTTTTAATTCATCTGTATTTTTTTAAAGATATATCGAGAATTGTTTATCTCGATTCACAAGTTCTGTATCTTGTAAATATTTTGTTTTTTCAATTTATTTTATTGAGTAGGGCATCTTGCTCTGTCCCCCCCTAAAAAATGATGCATTATTGATGTTAGGTTAGCAATAGGGTATTTAAAAAATTGAAATTGAAATCTTTTTTTTTTCCATAAAGTTAATATAGGAAATATCATGAATTTTTCAAATACTGCAACTTTTACATGAATGGTGAATGAATGGTATACGTGTACTACTATGATTAGCATAACTACATCGAAAATCAAAACCAATTCTAGAATCAGAACATGGAGTTTAACAAACCACCAGCTGTCAATTGTAGCTTATTTCGGAAACCAATACAGGATCCCAGTGAATGCACATATAATATCCTTGAACATAAGAAGAACATAGAGGGAACAAGCGACAATAGGACAATTGTCTAGATTTAGTTATGGTTCAATGCTCTGCCAACCGGCACAAGACACGACTCAACCAAATTTTGTCGATCCGCGGCCGTCTCCACATGCCGAAAAACTAAAGAAAGCATGATAAGCCAAAAAAATAAACCATGAACCTAACTTCTTGCTTCTTGAAAGAGGCAACAAATAGTGTAGACAGTAAAGGGAATGAACCACTAGGCCAACATGTTTCCAGTTATTTCTGGCTTATGTCTTGTTAGAACATGATGCTTCACATATAAAATTAAGTTAATTAAGCATGAGGACTGTAGAGAATGAGAGGAGATTGATGAAAAGCCCTTGAGCATTGAGAAGAGAGCGGTGGTGTGGCTCGAGACTTGAACTTTAATTTTACTTTTTTCCTTTGATCGATCTTGCTAATCTTTGCATTTTAGAAAATGAACACAGGTGTGTCATGAGTTGGGTGTTTATATGAGAGAAAGAGAGAGATTTGTTTATGATTATTGTTGTTGTTTTTGGCATCGAGACATTCAATAATTTGACTGTGATATTTTAATTTTGAGTACCTAAATCTGCTCAAAGGAGGAAATCTTAGGTGTTCTATGTAATTTGTATTTTAGTGATCAAAGCATGTGAGCTTATGCATACTTTCCATTCCCATTTGCATAAAAAAGGGTGCCTAATTGTAGGTCATAATAATAACCGCTGGGTACATTTTCTTAAATCAACATCAAATTTTCAGAGTTTTCTGCACAAAGTTGTTTATCATTTTTAGGAACTCTAAGGAGCGAACATTTAAATTAGACAGGGGATTAAACGGAATAAGTATTTTAAAATTTGACCATAAAATTCTGGGGTTCGAGATTTCCTATAGGCGCAAGAAACTATAGTTAATTACACCTTAATGTAGGCCTGGCAAATTGTAGGGTTCCTAGGCACACTATAGAGGTCTCACAAGGCATCAACCATGCCAATATAAAAATTTATGGGTGCCGAGAAACCCTAATACGGATCTTAGACTAGAATTCTAGGCGAAAAACGATTCAAGTTAACAACTTAACTAAAGTTCGGAAGTTACAACCTTTGTAGATCCGGATTTCCACTTCCTTAGCTCCACGTAGTCGTCCTCTCGCTGTCCTTTTCGAATCCTAGACTCATTCGTCGGCTTCATCGGGAAAACGAGCGGAATAGGTCGTCGGCTTCGTGCCGAAGATGATCTACGTCGAGGTTGCGCAAGTTCAAGCTCCAATTTCACCAAGTTGTGAAACTTGTGAAGAAAACACCCAAAACAACTTGGCAAGAGGTAGAGGGTGAAGAAATAGGAGGTGGGTTCACTTTAGAATTGGATTTCACTCACTTTTTCTCAAGTTGCCATTGATGGCATCTAGTTTTCTCTCTTGAAGAAGAAGGAGAAGATGAAGCTAGTTTATGATAAGTCTTATGATAAATTGAAAAAGAAATCAATACTTATCATAATCTAACCTTAGTTGAGTGTAGAGAATGGACCATGGTTACTTGGATGAGTTAGGGTTAAGCATGAAGACAAGAATGGTCACTAAGGTCAAAGCTTCATGAAGCTTCAACATAAAACAAATAAAGACACCATTCTTATCTTAATCCATTTCAAATAAATAAATAAATAGATAAATGAATTTGCAAACCCTAATCAACACTTAACCATGGTTTAATTCTTTACACTTAACCAAAAAAGCAAGTATCATCAAACATGATACAAACATGTGTACAAAAGTATATCACATATACAACTTGCACATCAAGTGAGAAAATCCATTTAAAGTGAACCTATACTAGCTAATGCAAAGTAATATATCAAATATATAATTATACATTAAATCATTAAATCAACATTTGATTCAATGATCCGGTCATGTCGCACATAACCGATTAGTATTCAATGTATCGATTTATCGAATCAATGATTCGATAACTAGGTCATATCGAATATAACCAATCGAAACATATATCGCGAGAATGAAATGCGGTATCACATACACGCATTATTCTCGGTCCTGCACATATCTCATATGCGCTCCTATTTCGTTTCGCTTGAACCAGAAAACCTCTGTGTAGGACTCTAAAGACTCGTCAATATGCCGGTAGCAGATGATGATCATATCAAGCACCCACAAGCCGCAAGCGGTCTGCTAAACGTAACGGCCATCCGGGTATCGAGCGATCAGAAGATCGACGAGCTAGTCCGCTCACACTCCTGTGAATCCAACCAGTAACACTTACCGTACAGTCCGGTCTGTTCGTCTGATACGTCACATATCAAGTCTAGGGGTGGTAAACGTCAAACCCCAATAACCGATAAGTCGTGCCGATGTGAGGCTCATAACGGGTCGAGTAACTACTGGTAACTCTTACCAGCAAATCTCTGATCAGCCCTGGCCAGGGACTTCCCTGTTACGGCCAATCGAGCACAGCGCAACATCAACCCCCAATACCGGGAGAGACGAAACCCCTCCTATCGCTCATTGCCTCCATGTGACTCGGGACTGTATCCAAAGAACACCGTTTTGCACGCCCTCATGGACGTGGTAAGGTGGAGATCAAAGCACAGTGGGAATCACACAAGACTCTATGACGATCTCGGGTCTACAGACTAACCTGTACAAGTGTCACCTGAGAATTGCCATCTGACGTGAGGTATAATACCATCTGGGAGTTCTCGGCGAGTCCGTCCAGTGTACCCAGTCTCCACTGAGCACCCGTATACCATCTCTGAAGTCAAACACCAATGGATGTGGGATCATCCATCACCCATCTCATAGGTCGAGAAGCGTATATGCTAGTCTACTCTGGTATATCGATGCCCCGTCTCGATACACCCACGACTAGGGACCTTGAAGGATGTACTTATGGACTACCATGTCCCCACTAGTATGATCTGCATCACAGTCCAGGTAGTCAAGTACATATCCTAAGGGCTTTACCAACATGTAACTATAAGACAGTATAAAGAGACTAGTGTACATGTTAAGATAAAGAGTAACCAGATAGCATACTATCATATCGAGCAAGAAAGTCATCTCTATATATGTCCAAGCATCCAATATAATATACATCATCTGTACAATACTGGCCTCTAGGGCATACATACAACTAACAATCTCCCACTTGCACTAGGGCCAGCTGCTGTAGTATCGCATACCGAGCATCCCGAAGAGTCTCTCAAACTGTATCTGGGGAATGGCCTTCGTGAGTGGATCCGCGGTGTTGTTCTTCGTGTCAACCCTCCTGACCTCGATCACCCGGCGATCAACTATCTCCCGGATCAGGTGATACCGCCTCAGAATATGCCTGGATCGCTGATGGGACCTGGGTTCCTTGGCCAAAGCCACCGCTCCATTGTTATCGCAATACAAAGGTATTGGATGCTCAATGGATGGAACCACTCCAAGTTCAGTAATGAACTTCTTGATCCAGACAGCCTCTTTGGCAGCATCGTTGGCAGCGATGTATTCAGCCTCCATCGTCGAGTCTGCCACGGTTTCCTGCTTGGAACTCTTCCAGCTAACCGCTCCTCCGTAAAGGGTAAAGACAAAGCCCGACTGCGACTTAGAGTCGTCCTTATCACTCTGGAAGCTTGAATCGGTAAAGGACTCCACTTGGAGCTCTCCGTTACCATACACCAAGAACATATCTCTAGTCCTTCGCAAGTACTTGAGAATGCTCTTCACAGCTGTCCAGTGACTCTCTCCAGGATCAGCTTGATACCTGCTCACTACACTTAGTGAGTATGCTACATCGGGTCTGGTACATAGCATCACATACATGATAGAGCCTACTGCCGAAGCATAGGGTATCCCTTGCATGCGAGCTCTCTCCAAATCAGTCTTGGGAGACATCTCTTTGGAGAGAGTGACTCCAGAGATCGTGGGCAAATTCCCACGCTTGGATTCTTCCATACTAAACCTCTTTAGTATGGTGTCAATGTACCTGGATTGGGACAATCCCAAAATCCGTTTGGATCTATCTCTATAGATCCTAATTCCCAATATGCAGGAGGCATCACCAAGATCTTTCATTGAGAATCTTTGTGATAAGAAGAGCTTGACCGATTGCAGCATAGGAATATCATTTCCTATCAAGAGTATGTCGTCCACGTACAATACGAGGAAGACAACCTTACTCCCTGCCACCTTCTTGTAAATACAAGGTTCATCTGGGTTTTTGACGAAATCAAACTCTTTGATAACGACATCAAAGCAGATGTTCCAACTCCGCGATGCTTGCTTTAATCCATAAATAGATTTAAGCAGCTTGCACACCTTGCCGCTGCTCCCACTGTCTACGAAGCCCTCTGGCTGAGTCATGTACACGCACTCTTCTAAATCACTATTTAGAAAGGCGGTCTTAACATCCATTTGCCAGATTTCGTAATCATGATATGCAGCGATGGCAAGCATGATCCGGATGGATTTAAGCATAGCCACTGGAGAAAAAGTCTCGTCATAGTCCACACCTGGTCTTTGACGAAAACCTTTTGCTACAAGTCTAGCTTTGAAAGTCTCCACTTTCCCATCTACACCAAGTTTCTTCTTGAAGATCCACTTGCTCCCGATGGGTTTTACCCCTTCAGGAGCAACTTCCAAATTCCATACTTTGTTGGTGTACATGGATTCCATCTCGGACCGCATAGCATCCAGCCATTTCACTGAGTCCCTACTCGTGATGGCCTGCTCGAAGCTAGTTGGGTCATCATCCTCCATGATGCAATCCTCGCTCCCACCATCCATGAGAAAACCGTAGTATCTCTCAGGTGGGCGAGGAACCCTACTAGATCGGCGGAGAGGCTGAGGTTCATTGGGAACTACTGAATCCTCTGGTTCAACCAAATCTTCTGTTGTAGTCTGTATTGCTGGAACCTCTTCCAGTTCTACCTCCTTGCCACTAATTTCTTTTTCAAGAAATTCCTTTTCTAAAAAGGTGGCATGTCGAGAAACAAACACATTTTGTTCCTCGGTGTGGTAGAAGATATACCCGCGCGAATGTTTGGGATATCCAATAAACTTACACAGAATGGACCTTGCCGCGAGTTTGTCCGGATTTTGCGTTTTTACATATGCCGGACAACCCCATATCTTAACATAATTAAGACATGGTCTCTTTCCTTTCCATATCTCATATGGAGTGGTTGGCACGGTTTTGGTGGGAACCATATTCAATAGATCTGCAGCTGTTTCCAGTGCATATCCCCAGAAGGAAATAGGTAACTCAGCTGTGCTCATCATAGAGCGCACCATATCCAATAGGGTGCGGTTCCTCCGTTCTGATACACCGTTGTGCTGTGGTGTATATGGAGGAGTCAGCTGAGAGAGAATCCCATTCTCTTTTAGGAAGTCCAGGAATTCATTGCTCAAGTATTCACCTCCTCGATCAGATCGAAGGATTTTAATACTTTTTCCGGTTTGGTTCTCGACTTCTTGTTTATATTCTCTAAATTTCTCAAAAGCTTTTGATTTGTGTTTCATCAGGAACACATATCCGAATCTAGAGAGATCGTCAGTGAATGTAATGAAGTACGAAGAACCATCCCTGGCATGTGTAGACATGGGACCGCATACATCACTATATATCAGTCCCAAGAGTTCGGTAACTCTTTCTCCGTGTCCCGTAAACGGAGTTTTGGTCATCTTGCCTTTGAGACATGACTGGCAAGTGTCGTAGGATGAAAATTCAAACGGATTTAAATATCCATCTTTATGCAACTTAGCTAGTCGTGTCACATTGATGTGACCCAGTCTACAATGCCACAAGAAGGATTCGTTCAGTTCAGAACTCTTCCTCTTGTGTGTGTTAGTTATGCTCAGAACTGTTGATTGATTTAGAACATAAATGCCATTGCACAACGTGCCTGATCCAACCAACTTTTGGTTACGGAAAATGTTCATAACATTGTCCTGTAATACAAAATTATATCCCTCTTTACTTAATAAAGAAACTGATATAATGTTGCATATCAGGTTCGGCATGTAATAGCATTCGTTCAGAACCAATGTATTACCAGTTGGTAATGCAAGGTGATATTCCCCGACAGTCTTAGCTGCAACAATTGCACCATTTCCAACTCTAATGTCTTTATCACCTTCTCCAAGTTCTCTACCTTTCCTGAGCCCATGTAACTGATTACATATATGGGATCCTGACCCGGTATCTAATACCCAGGACGTAGAGCAAATGGAGAAACAGTTCTCAGTAACGAACACACCCGAAGAAAATGCATCAACATGTACTTTCTTCATTCGGGTGGCATGGGAATCCTGGTATTCCCCTATATCCTGTTCATTCCTATAACTCTTATAAGAAAGAACGGAACCAACGTTCCCCAGCACAGTATAACATGCGGGTTCGGTCAATACATCCATATTATTATCTTTATTAAGGCATGAAATGGTCGCTACCTGGAGAGAGAGAGAGAAGAAAACACTTTAGCGTATGCTTGTGCAAGATCAGATTGGTTATTATCTTATCTAATCAGGATGGCTCCCACTGCTTTTTATCAAATCTTCCTTCAAACCCTAAAAGGAAAGACTAGCCGGGATTAATTACACACTACAAGTTCGCCAATCTTTCAGCCAGGCCAGTGTCGGTACTTTGAGGGAGGTCCCCCGTGCTTTCGCACGAACCTAATTAATGTAAACCTCGTTTTCCCAGAGGCGTAACCTCGTTAACACCTTTCTAGACACCTACTTGATCAGCTAATTGCAATGTGTAAAACTCTTCCAGGAGTAACTCTTACTCGCAGTGGGTATCGGGATCCAACTATCTCATAGAAGGTATGCAATCTCATTGCAAATTTCAACACTTGAAATTCCCGATAATATTTTGCCCCTAGCATCCTATGAACTTGACGCAGGCCAACAAATCACAGCACGCTAGTCATGTTCAACCCGTCATTTCCTGATTGAATTAAACCCACCCGCACGACCCTTGACGCAGGCCAACAAAGTCGTACGACTACCCTAATCCAATCTGCATCATATGCATAAGCAGATAAATACTAGTTAGCTACCGCACACTACGCCTTGACGCAGGCCAACAAACGTAGCACGAATACTAACTACTACTTATCTGAAATGACGGAGGGCTACGACAGGTTTTTCTGAAAACCTATTGCGTAATGAACTTGATATCGTTGTAGAATCAAATGAAGTTTTGAAAATGGAGTGATTTTGAGGCTTTTCTAGTTTTGCTAAAGGAGTCACTCCCGGTGAAGGGATCTCGGTCCTTTCCTCGTTGAATGAGGTGCGGGATATATCATATATATCGCTGTGCAAAGCAAAAACCCAAAAGCAGTCAAAAGCAAACCGAGTGTGTAGCATCTGCCAGTTATTGCTAAAGGAGTCACTCCCGGTGAAGGGATCTCGGTCCTTTCCTCATCGAATGAGGTGCAGGATATATCATATATATCGCTGTGCAAAGCAAAAACTGTAGCTACCTGTTTTTATTTTGAAATTCGATTCCACAACATCTTAGGTTTCTTATCTTTCATTAATCACATTAATGAAGTCCCATCATTTAAATACCTAAACATCACAGATAGATATGACGTACACTTATGCCATCCGCATTCGCCTCGATGTCCCCTCGTGCACCGTTAGGTTAGGTAACTAACGACAGAGCAGGGCAGGGCTAGCGCGGGTGTAAAACATAAGTAACGTCTATATAATATATCATATATACTATATACTATATCCATCACAGAACATCACATGATCACATCACAGATATCGCAGCAGAAGAAACATATGAAACATTGGATATACTAGGACGTCCGTGTTTTCAATACGAGCCAGTATAAAACACGGATTCCACGGTCGTGATGAATAGCCAATCCCACACCCCTAGACCCCTACGAGAGCGGCAAGCAACCCTGCCAATTCTAGGGTTAGGAGACCCGGACTCGACTCCTCGAGTTGGTCTCCCACTGGACCCCAGAACCCGGTTACTTGTGCTCCCCTCCTTGGGTCTATCCTAATACGGAAAAGTAAATAATATACAAAAGGTGACAACTTCCGCTACCTGGAAGTGCCCCAAATAAAAGAATATTACATACAAGTTTTTACATGAATGAAAATGAAAAACACCCATCTCACATAAAAACCCCCGGCTATTCGAACACGACGATCCAATATAACATATCCAGCAACACATAACATCACATGTCATCAACGTAAGTAAGTATGCATACCCCAATTGTCGTTGACGTATAGCAACGAAACCGGCGATATGAACATACTACACTTACGGTCACAGAAAAGAAAGTGTAAAACTACAACAATTGGAATCCGCAACCTCTTTAGACATCACATGCCTAACAGTTATAAACCCCGCATTTTAGTCCCATTATCGAAAACTCTTTTCGATATCAAGTGAAACTAAACCGCTAGATTTATAACATTCATTCAGTTATCTCATAACTGTTTGTGAATTCCAATTATTGTATCACATTCCAGATAAACAGAAAATGTTAAACTTTCCGATCGAATATTCGAATACCCAAGTTTTCCCGATACAGCTCAACACATGAAATAAGTCTAACAACATTCAGTTCGTGTCTCAGTACCAACGGTCCAGCCGTAGAAGGGTCAAGCCAACGCCTCACATGTGGCACGCCGTACTGCCCCAAACCCGAAGGTTCAAAGGGCAGTTCAAGACGGTCATATAATCGAGTTAAGGTTTGTTGTCTTCTAGAGGGTCCATCGCGTTACTTGCACTACTTAGAACGTCGTTAAACTACGGAAAAATCCAACACTTGGAAATTTCCCGACAGGGGAAAAGTTGGGTATTTATATCCGGTCGAACTTTTTAACATATTCTAAAAATTATCCGGAAATACACAAAGACGAAATTTGATACCCCGATCGAAACACCGAATCCCCAAAGCAATCCCAGAAAATTCAACTCTTGAATAATTATTAAAAATACCCAGGAAAATCACCACTGGAAACTAAGAATTACTGTGTAAAATTCTTTAAATATTGAGGCCGTACGACCGCGGATCCGCCGCATGAGCCATGCTCATGCCGCGGATCCACGCCGGCTTAGTGGAATTAGGCTCACGAATTTCACAGTAAACCTTAGAATTTCCTGCTGATTTTTCTGCATATTTTTAATATCGAAAAACTCCAGATTTTGGAAAAAGTCCAGAAAGCATGTTTGGTTTAGGGTTTCGGGTTTGTTCGGGCTTCAAATTGCGTCTAGACTTCGCCTAAGGCTCTAGCTAGGCTCTGATACCACTATAGGGTTCCTAGGCACACTATAGAGGTCTCACAAGGCATCAACCATTCCAATATAAAAATTTATGGGTGCCGAGAAACCCTAATACGGATCTTAGACTAGAATTCTAGGCGAAAAACGATTCAAGTTAACAACTTAACTAAAGTTCAGAAGTTACAACCTTTGTAGATCCGGATTTCCACTTCCTTAGCTCCACGTAGTCGTCCTCTCGCTGTCCTTTTCGAATTCTAGACTCATTCGTCGGCTTCATCGGGAAAACGAACGGAATAGGTCGTCGGCTTCGTGCCGAAGATGATCTACGTCGAGGTTGCGCAAGTTCAAGCTCCAACTTCACCAAGTTGTGAAACTTGTGAAGAAAACACCCAAAACAACTTGGCAAGAGGTAGAGGGTGAAGAAATAGGAGGTGGGTTCACTTTAGAATTGGATTTCACTCACTTTTTCTCAAGTTGCCATTGATGGCATCTAGTTTTCTCTCTTGAAGAAGAAGGAGAAGATGAAGCTAGTTTATGATAAGTCTTATGATAAATTGAAAAAGAAATCAATACTTATCATAATCTAACCTTAGTTGAGTGTAGAGAATGGACCATGGTTACTTGGATGAGTTAGGGTTAAGCATGAAGACAAGAATGGTCACTAAGGTCAAAGCTTCATGAAGCTTCAACATAAAACAAATAAAGCCACCATTCTTATCTTAATCCATTTCAAATAAATAAATAAATAGATAAATGAATTTGCAAACCCTAATCAACACTTAACCATGGTTTAATTCTTTACACTTAACCAAAAAAGCAAGTATCATCAAACATGATACAAACATGTGTACAAAAGTATATCACATATACAACTTGCACATCAAGTGAGAAAATCCATTTAAAGTGAACCTATACTAGCTAATGCAAAGTAATATATCAAATATATAATTATACATTAAATCATTAAATCAACATTTGATTCAATGATCCGGTCATGTCGCACATAACCGACTAGTATTCAATGTATCGATTTATCGAATCAATGATTCGATAACTAGGTCATATCGAATATAACCAATCGAAACATATATCGCGAGAATGAAATGCGGTATCACATACACGCATTATTCTCGGTCCTGCACATATCTCATATGCGCTCCTATTTCGTTTCGCTTGAACCAGGAAACCTCTGTGTAGGACTCTAAAGACTCGTCAATACGCCGGTAGCAGATGATGATCATATCAAGCACCCACAAGCCGCAAGCGGTCTGCTAAACGTAACGGCCATCCGGGTATCGAGCGATCAGAAGATCGACGAGCTAGTCCGCTCACACTCCTGTGAATCCAACCAGTAACACTTACCGTACAGTCCGGTCTGTTCGTCTGATACGTCGCATATCAAGTCTAGGGGTGGTAAACGTCAGACCCCAATAACCGATAAGTCGTGCCGATGTGAGGCTCATAACGGGTCGAGAAACTACTGGTAACTATTACCAGCAAATCTCTGATCAGCCCTGGCCAGGGACTTCCCTGTTACGGCCAATCGAGCACAGAACAACATCAACCCCCAATACCGGGAGAGACGAAACCCCTCCTATCGCTCATTGCCTCCATGTGACTCGGGACTGTACCCAAAGACCACCGTTTTGCACGCCCTCATGGACGTGGTAAGGTGGAGATCAAAGCACAGTGGGAATCACACAAGTCTCTATGACGATCTCGGGTCTACAGACTAACCTGTACAAGTGTCACCTGAGAACTGCCATCTGACGTGAGGTATAATACCATCTGGGAGTTCTCGGCGAGTCCGTCCAGTGTACCCAGTCTCCACTGAGCACCCGTATACCATCTCTGATGTCAAACACCAATGGATGTGGGATCATCCATCGCCCATCTCATGGGTCGAGAAGCGTATACGCTAGTCTACTCTGGTATATCGATGCCCCGTCTCGATACACCCACGACTAGGGACCTTGAAGGATGTACTTATGGACTACCATGTCCCCACTAGTATGATCTGCATCACAGTCCAGGTAGTCAAGTACATATCCTAAGGGCTTTACCAACATGTAACTATAAGACAGTATAAAGAGACTAGTGTACATGTTAAGATAAAGAGTAACCAGATAGCATACTATCATATCGAGCAAGAAAGTCATCTCTATATATGTCCAAGCATCCAATATAATATACATCATCTGTACAATACTGGCCTCTAGGGCATACATACAACTAACACAAATGAGGCGAGTCGATGGAGACTCGGCTCGTCTCGTTTCGCAAAGAGGCGAATTTTATCCGCCTCGTTGCTGCAGTAGGCTAGTCGGCGAGTCGACTCTTCCTGTCGGAGCGAGTCTACTCGTCTCGTCGGAGCGAGTTGGGGGAAGCGGGCTGGTTCCCAATTTTCTCGATGTTGCCTCGCTCCAGTTCATCTCGCCTATCGCCTCGCCTCGCCAACTTGCTACCGACTCGCCTCGCCAGCAACTCGATGTCACTGTTGTTGGATATAATGCCCTCAAGGCAAATATTGTAATTGCAGTTAGACGATTATGATATTTGAAGGAAGACTTATACAGATAGAATAATCTAACTCGAGCTGATACTCGAGATCATAGTATGCTATTTGGTTTATTTTTATCATTTATGTGTATACGTTTTACTTACTATTACGTGTCGCTAATACATAATGATAAAGCCCATAAAATCGTTGCTTAACTACCAACATTATGATGGCGATCATATTGTAAGAGCTGGGTAGTCCATAAGCATATCCTTAAATGTCCCTAGTCGTGAGAGTATCAAGACTGGGAATCAATATTCCAAAATAGATTAGTGTATACGTTTCTAGATCCTGACGAGGGCCGGTGGCCGGTCTCACAGCCATTGGTGTATGGCATCTAAGATTGTATACATGTGCTCACTGGAGGTGGGTACACCGGACGGACTCGCCGATAACTTCTAGTTTGTATTATACCTATTTTCAGATAGTAGTTCTCTAGTGACATGAGTACAGGGTAGTCCTTAGACCCAAGATTTTCATTTGTCTCATGTGAGTTCCCACTGTACTTAGATTACTACCTACCATGGTTCAAAAGAGTCGTGCAAACAGGTTTTAGTTGGGTACAGTCCTAAGCCTTATGGAGGCAGTAGGCGATTGGAAGGGATTCGTCTCTCCTGGTATAGAGAGTTGATGTCGCACTGTATTCAGTTGTCCATCACCATAAGTCTCTGGGCAGGGTGAATGAGATTTACTGATACGAGATCAGCAGTTTCTCGGTTGGTAATAGGTTTGACACCAGCACGACTTATCGGTTTGTTAGCTGTTTGACGTTTACCACCCCCTAGACTATGTATGCGACACTCTAAGACGAAGAGACCAGACTGTACGGAGATTGTCATTTATAGGTTGAGTAGGGTATGGACAAACTTGATTGTCGACCTCCCTTTCAACATATACCTGGTTGACCATTACGTACAGCTGGTACCGCTGACGTGCTTGTGATTATGAATTTTATCCACTAACTTACTGCCAGCGTATTGTCGAGTCTTTAGAGTCCCACATGGAGGGTTTTCCAGGTTCAGGCGATATGATGTAGAGGTCGTATGTTGATATGTGCAGGGGTCCGATAAAATAAGTGTACTGGCTACACGGACTTTACTCGGACATTTAATAATACTAGCCAGCTTGGGTTCGGTTTCCTTCTGGTGGATCATTTTCAGTAAGGGCGATCGTCTTTCAAGCTCGTTCTCGGCGGCTTACGGAGCTTGGAGGGGTCTTCCACGATTGGGTGGACACGCTACAAAGGTTGTAATCTCACATCCTAGTAGCTTAGTTTTTTTGTTTAGTTTGCTAGTTTAATGTTTGGAATCGATTTCTAGGTTGTGGCTTCAAGTGCTCGCACGCAAATTTTCATTTTGTATCCCGCCTTTATTTTTCTCTTCTACTGCGCGAGCGCTATGGAACCAGCGGTGGTATCAGAGATACTAGGCATCGTGTCGACCCATGGGGGGTTTCCACTGTGATGACAGTAGTGGTGAAGCGTAGTCTCTTACCTCCAGGGTGCTCTATGCGGTTATATGGTTCGACGGATTGTAGTCCGTCGCAAGGGGACTATATAAAATGTAGCTGCTGAGAGAACTATGGACGCTACGGCGACTTTTCGCTGTGTCGACGGACCCATCATATGGTATCAGAGCAAACCCAAGCACTAGAACTAGTTATAGACAATTCATTAGTTTCGAAACCGAAATTCGACTGTTTTTAGTTTCTAAAATCAAGCCTTTGTTCGTTTTTTAAATCCATCTGAAATTTTTTTGACGTATGGAATGAACTTCAAATATTGTGAAATTGACACTGGAGAAACAGGAGACCAAAACTCCTTGTTCTGGCTGACTGGGTCGGCCAAACTGCAGAGTTTTTTTCCCTTGCTTCTTGCATTGGCTTGATCATTAGGAAACTTAGTTTATGAGATACCTATTTTTGCCCAAAATTTCAGTTTGTGATACCTTAGTTTTTGGACTACATGGAAACTTTTCGGTCGAAATTATATCATCGTTTATTATCCTTTTTTTGTATATGTGTTGGAAACGTTGTCTAATTGCTATATGTTCAATTAGACGGAGTTGCACATATGTTTCTTATGCTGTTGGTATATATATCATTGTGATGGTTTAGCTGGATTGTCGTGTTGGATAACCTCTCGTGTGATATTGTTTGTATAGTTTCAGTTTTCTGTATATTCATTTGTTTGGAACGAGCGGCCGACTTGTGGTCGTCGTTGCCGCTTAATGTATATTCTTTTATTGGGACATGTCCAAGATGCGGGTGTTATTGCCATTGTATATTCTTTTATTACATGTACTAGGATGAACCCAAGGAGAAGTGCTCGAGTCACCAGGTTCTAGAGTACGTAGGTGGTCATATCATGGAGTTGAGACCGCGCCGCCTCGCTCTAAAATTGGCGGGTTGCTCACAGCTCTTGTAGGGGTTCTAGGATAGACTCAAGGAGGAGTGTTCAAGTTACCGGATTCTAAAAAGCGCCGGGTGGTCCACTCATGACTTTGAGGCCAGGTTGCCCCGTTTCTAGGATTGGCAAGTGACCTGCCGCGCTCGTAGGGATTTTGGTTTGTTGTTATACGGGCTATCCATACAAATGGGGACCGTCACGTTTCATTTGCGGCTGAAATGAAATATGGGTCTCCTACTTTATCCACTATTTTATATTGTTTGCTGCATACCTGTGATGTTATTACCTACCTTGTTCCCTCATAAAATATCAGGAAAACCCCCAATAGGGCATCACGTGCTCACACGTGACCAGGGGTTACGTGCTGACACGTGATGGTTTCCTCGGGATTTTGCTGAAATAGAATTAAAATTCTAATCAAACAAGCAATCAGTGTAATCACGTGCCCAGACGTGACGGGCCTTTAAAAACTCACTGAAGAGAATTAAAAGTGTAATAAAACAGTAAGGAATACCCCAATTGGGGCATCACATGTCCACACGTGACCAAAGGTCACATGCAGACACGTGATGGGTTCTTAAGCTCTTTAACTAATAGAATTAAATTCTATTTAAATGATCAAACAGTGGGATCATGTGCCAACACGTGATAGGCTCTTAAGTTTTCTAAACTAATAGAATTAAATTCTAATTAAGAGAGAATCGAGAACCCTAACTGGAAAAATATTTCTCTAAATCTTTCCAAACAAAAAAGATTATGCTCTGTAAAGTGGAGCACCGTTGGATTAAAAATCCAATGGTGATTAAAAATCACCAATTTATAGAAATATTCTATAGAAGGAAAGATTTCCCTGAAATTCGCAAGAATAACAGACAGAATATCTTTTGGATTAAAAATCCAATGGTGAATAAAATTCACTGAGTGATCTAAAAGATCAAGTTGGTTACAAATTCAATTGAAATCTTTCAATGAAAGATTGACTAAACAAACTGATTCTTTTCTTTCTCCTATAAATAGGAGCCAAGAAAAAAAGAGAATGATCTTTTTAGGAGAGAAATAAAACATCAGAGAGGAAAAAGAAGAGAATTTAATTCTCCAGAGAAAAAAGAAGACTTCCTCAGAAGAGAAAGAAACCCTAGGTGAGAAATGGAAAGAGACCATAAGCTCCAAAAAGCAAAAAGAGAATTTAATTCTCAATTGAAGAGTTTAACTCTTCTGAATAAGAACTTAGTTCTTCCTTTTGTTGAAGATCTGCAGAAGCAGATCTCCCCACAAGTTGAGAATTTAATTCTCATCGGGGAGATTCTGCCATGCAGATCCAAAATTTAGAGGGAGAATTGAGTTTAGGGAATTTAATTCCTCCAAATACTTAGGAATTTAATTCCTCCAACCAGAAACAGGGTTTAACCCTTAAAACAAGAACTTTGTTCTTCTTCATGGTTGAAAATCTGCAGAAGCAGATCTCCTCACAAGTTGAGAATTTAATTCTAATCGGGGAGATTCTGCCATGTAGATCCAAAACTTAGAGGGAGAGTTGGGTTTAAAAAATTTAATTCTTCCATATACATAGGAATTTAATTCCTCTAAATAAAATTTGGGTTTAACCCTATATAAGAATTAAATTCTCAAACAAAGAACTTAAACTCTCCATGCACGTAAACTTGATCACGTGGTAACCCGTGACCCTCGTCCTCAATGAGTAGAAAAGAATGATCAAGACTAGGTCACGTGCCCCCACGCGACCCTTAAACAGACTCCTCAAAATGAGAAAGAAAAAGTTTGGAGGTAACGCCTCATATGTTCACACGTGACCCTCAAAACTAAAGGGAATAAAGCCGAAGGCAATACTGATTTAGGGCGCCTCACGTGACCCCTGACTAAAACCTTTTTAAAAGGGCAAATGAGGGAAAACAGATGAATTAATACCCAATACATGGGCACTATCACGTGCCCACACGTGATGATTACAAAGATTAAGTGTTTAACACTTATTAACAGACTTTGAGAGTAAAATAATGGAAGTCTGGCCCAATTCTCTGGCGCCTCACGTGACTCCACGTGACCACTCATTTTTAGTGTTTAACACTATTTTGAGTGTTCTGTCCTTAGTGTTTAACACTATTTTAAGTGTATCACGTGGGAACATGTGATCGTCAAATATGTGCTAGTGTTTAACACTATTTTCAAACCAGTCTTAGTCTAAATTGACTAAGTTTTCCAGAGGCAAGATTCCTCTTTTGACTGAGCCTCAAACACACCCTTGTCTTCTAAGATTGATCGTCTCATATGATATATGAGTGCTCTGCACTCGATAAAGACAAAGTGTTGTCAGAACCCGAAACCCCTGTTTAGCATTGCTAAATACTGAGGAGCTGAGTCCAGAAAAATGTTCAACAGTCCAACAAAGGGCCAATATTTCAAAACCTAATTGTACTTAGCCCAAGTTGGCCATAAGTCCTCAATTCAGTTTCAACTGAGCTCATGTGCTTATAATCCAATTAATCGATCTTAGTCCCAAATTGGACTACAGATTTCCTAATCAGCATTGGTTTAATGGTACATCTCTTCACTCATTTGATATTTATCGTTGTAATCCTTCAACGTCTTCAAAGAGGTGACGGGTCCCGATAACCCATCATTCCTCGGACTGTGGGGTCCTTAAGCCCATAGACTATGATGTCCTTAACTTCGGACTGTGGGGTCCTCGGACTGTGGGGTCCTTAAGCCCATGGACTATGATGTCCTTAACATCAGACTGTGGGGTCCTTAAGCCCATGGACTATGATGTCCTTAACCATTACAGACTATGATGTCTTTAAACTGCACCACCATGTCCTTAAACTGGTAATCGACCGCAATGTCCCTAAACTAAACAACAGAGGCCAAATGCTCTTTTGTTGGATCTAAACGATCCCGTTAAGTTGATCTTAGTCTAAAAATTAGACTACGTATCCTTAACAAACGTTTAAGTTGATCTTAGTCTCAAATAAGACTAACATATCCTTAAACCCAACCCCAAACCTAAATCTAAGAAAATTCGGATTTGGACTAATTCATGCCCTACAGGCGACAACATAAATTAGTCTCCGTATACAATCCACGGGCAACCAAAAACAAAACAAACACACACGACACGAAGTGACCATCTGGAGAAGGAGAAAGTGGTTACCGCGATGTGGTAGCGTAATTAACTGCAGGGGCTTGCGCCTGCAGGGAAGAGCGTCCCCACAATCAAAAATCCTTCAACGAGGGGGAATCTGACGAAGTCTGCTACATCGGCTGCATCCGTTTAAACCTTCGATACATGGTGTCATAAATCAACTTGGCATCTTCGAAGAGGTGGACGGAAAGTACCAATTAGCATCTGCCCCCAAATTCAGGCAAGACGAGCCTACGCGGTCGCGTCTCTGTGTTTCGGAGGAGAACAGATTCTGGCATGCCCGGTAGGACCTTTTCCTCTTTCCACTTCACACTTCATGTGTTATGTTCGCGAACGAATCGCGGTTTGATATGGTTGCCCTTGGGTTCGAGGTACTAAGATTTGGTTTTGCTCTCGTGTAGAAAACAGAAGATCAATGGCCTCCAACTGCAACTGCAACTCCGTTCTGCCTCATCTGGATGTGTAACCTATGGGCCCCAAGCGGCCTCCCTATTCAAGATGCCGGTGGAGCAAGTAACTCAGGCCACCACTGGGCTGTTATTTAGGACCATGATCCCACCGATGAACTTCAACGCCCCTATACCATTGCAAGAAGCTCCGAAGAGCTCGGTCTTTAATCGGCTCACAACTACTGCGGCCCCTCTCAATGGGTCGTTCAGCCCCAACGCCTCAGTTTTTGACAGACTGGGCCAAAGCTCCAACGGGGCCGTGAAGAAGCCTGTGATACCAGAAAGGGTTAACCCAAAAAGGATAGCCATTCTCGCTCTCGAATTCGTCAAAGCGGCTTCTCCTTCCAAAGGGTCGGTCTTTACAAGACTGACTGTTCCGGCTCCCACTCCAGGAGAAGTCCTCAAAGCTTCTTTCCCTGCCCAGAGGTCTGTCTTTGACAGATTGGACATTGCTTCTCAACGGACATCGGTCTTTAAGAGGCTGACGCCAGCGACAACCCTTCGCCAACACATGGGGCATGAGGAAGTCACCCCTACAGCTGAGACAATCCCAACGGCTCGACACGCTCGACGTCTCCACTGGCGCCTAGTAAGGAAGGCTAGGGGCAAATCTCCTTCTGGACTGACTCCGCCGGCTTCAACAGTGGAAATCGATGCTGCTGTTCCAACTGGGAACAACTTTGAACCGCTAAGAAGGGTGCGCAAAAACTCTCCGACTGCCGTGCTGAAGAGATCTCCTCCACCTGTGGAGAATGCTACAGAAAAGAAGCCGGAGCAGCCCCCTCAGCGGCTGTCCTCCAAAATTTACAAAGTGTGGCGACAGGTCCAGGAATCGGTGATTGATCAGGACTACTCTCACCGACTAAAGAAGATTAAAGATCGGCAGGAAAAGAGCCATCCCGTAGTACTACAGGAGATGTCATCCGTCTGGGTGCCCGCTGCAACGGCTCCCTCAACTTCAACCGCTCACAAGAGAAGGAGGCCGGAGAAAGCCACCGTGATCGCAGCGAACCGCATGGACGCTGAATCTACACGCTCCAAGTCTGGGGCATGGTGACACATACCGTTTATATGGCTTCCGGAAAAGAGGAAAGACGTGCTTCTACGGGTCATCGACCGCTTACCCGATCGATAACAAAGGCTCAGAAGCAACAGCAGCAAAAACTTTAGGAGATGCTCACTGCAATGGTCGCACTCACTGGGCCGAAAGAAAATCCAGAGACCTCAGAGCAGCGTCAGGAACAAGAAACTGATGCTGAATTCCTCCGAAGAATGCTCGAGAGGAATGAAAAAGAGGCCACGGACCAAGCGGCCAATATAAAATGAATGGCGCTTCTCTTCCAAGACATGGTCGGGATGATGATACAACCGGATCCTCCGGCTGAAGACTCTCCGATTATCATTGAAGATGACAGAGGGGAGACATCGAACCCTCCTCCGGCTCTTTCAGCAGCCAAGGAGGAGACCATCTCCAAGACCGCTCTGGATGATTACATCGCTCAGGAAATACGAGCTCATCATGCGAGCGAAACGGCCGGGCAGATCGTTAAGACTGGACGACCCTATCCGGGCTAGTATGACCAAATAAGGTACCCGCCGAGATATACGATCCCTAAATTCCATGTATATAAAGGGACGGGCAATCCCCACCAGCATGTCGCCCAGTTCAGGGCTCTATGTGGCAGCACTGGAGGTGACGATAAACTGCTACTTCGCCAGTGCGTCGGCAGCTTGTCAGAGACAGCGTTCAAATGGTACTCCGAGCTCCCGAACGACTCTGTCAAGACATTTGCAGAAATGGAGCTGCAGTTCACACAAAGATTCGCAAGCGCTAGTGTGCGTACTTTGATTACCACACTAATTAATGCCAGGGTGAAGCCAGGCGAGACATGGGTTCAATATACACTACGATGGCGGAATCTGTGGTCGAAATATGAGCAGCGCATCGAAGAAGCGCCAGTAGTAGGCATGTTCGTGGGTACTCTTGATCCGCAGGCGACCATCTCCTAATTTATGATGTTTTTCAAGCCCACCACCTTCCAAGCCTTGATTGACAAACTAGCCTAAATGGACCAGATGGGTCACAGACCTTCTTCTTTAAAGGCGGAACCTCGAAATGAAAATGGAAAAGCGAAAGCGACCTTCGTCGCCAATGCTCAGCAGCAACCCGGTGGTTCAAGGTTAATTGCTCGCCAGGAGGATAGGCAGCGATTCTTTAACGAGAAGCTGACGCACCTTTATTCGTTTCCCCGGGATAAAACGAAAAGACTATTTGAGCTGGCAGTGCGCAACAGGCTCATCACTCTGTCGAATCGGAAACGCCCATTGCAACCCGGTGAGGCTAATAATCCTAATTATTGCCCTATCACTAAGTGATAGGCCATCCAATTGAGGATTGCTTCGTCTTTAAAGGCTGGATTGAAGATCAATACCAACATGGCAAAATTCGCCCTATCCGAGAATTGGAAAGTAAGCCCGCCTCAGCCGCACGCCCTTAAAAGGGGAGACAGACCGGGGGCATCATGCTCTTTTTTAGAATAAGCTCCATGGGAGGTCGCTCTTTCAGCCAAAACAAAAAGAATGCTGAAAGATCTCCAAACATGCCCGGCGATCAAATGGAAGTGTCCGCTGGAGCCCAAAGTCATCAAGGGAATGCTAAAGCCACGCCCAACTCCAAAGATTGGTGGTGATAGTCAAAGCGCCCAAACCCAGCCATCAAAGTATTTGAAGAAGAAGAAAAAGACCAAAGAGCCCGTGAAGCCTAATGACAAGCGCACGGAACTGCAAAAATATATCGACGCACTGGAAGAATATAACCAGAAGGCGCGGACCCCAGTCATACTCCAAGAATTTCTCAGCCACGTCCTTGAGGACGGAGATGATGACAATGGAGAAGACTCATTGGATGAGCTTGAAGATTATGTGGCAAGCTGCCATGTGATTTCTCACTCGTCGATAGACAGTGAAGAAGCTCCTGACGCAGAGAAACTGGGGGCAGATCCTGAGCCGGAACTTCTAGGGCCATCAGACGAAATGATTGATGCATTCCTGAACGAAGCTCTTCTTAAAAGCAAAGCTGATCGTGAGCGCGAGATGGTCGTATTTGAAAAGGCCAAACGCTGGCGACTGGACGAGAAGGTCAAAACACTCCCACCAGATCAAAGTACATCCACCACAAATAAAAGCATGCTTAAAATGAAGAAAAGGTTCGCTAAAGCCATATCGATGGGAATGAAACTGCCGCCCTCCGAAGGAAACACTTCTGATGAGATACACCTTAATGAAGAGGATGTGCATCCTAATTACTGTTTATATCATCGAAAGATTGCGCACCCCACCAAAGAGTGCAACGCTTTTAAAAGCTGGTGGCAGGGATATGTTGCTCACCGACAACATTTCAAGCGGATGAAACGCAAAACTCGTCGGGAACAAAGAAATACGACCGAGGAGCGCAAAAGAGCTGCCGGCAACTGTCACATGGTTGATAGCAGGGGATCGCAAGTTCTCACCTTTAGGAGTGATTCTGAAGAAGAAATGGCTCTTGGCCTTCTCTTCAAAGAATCCACCTCAGGAAAAGAGGAAGAACCGAAGAGCTGCGAGAACATTCAGCTGCGCAATCGCACATTACCTGAAAAGAATCTCGGGACCGCGAACAGTGGGTCGAATAGAAAAGACAAGGGGAAAGAAAAAATCCCTTAGGATATCGCCCTAGATGATCAAGTCGTCAAAGAGCTGACAGGCAAGGACTCGCCAAAAAAAAAAACAAGATAGATTACAATGTTCTGGCACACTTGAGGAAGCCACCTTCACAGCTAAGCATTCTCGACGCCCTTCTACCTTCCAAAGAGGCGAGAGATTCTTTGATCAAGGCACTGCAAGAGTCCGAGCAATTCCAAGCTTTTCTCGCCGAAGAAAAGATGAAGGACGAGCTGGAAGAAGTGCACACGGCCGACATCACTTTCGGCGATGAAGATCTCCTCCTCGGGACGTATGAGCATAACCGTCCCCTTTATATCTCCAGATACTGTCATGATATCAAGATAGGAAAAATCCTGGTTGACAATAGGTCCTCCGTTAACCTCCTCAATGTAAGAGTGTTGAAGGAAATTTGCATGAGCATTCAGCATTTGGCGCGAGATAAAATCACTATCTCCGGGTTTGACTCCCAGTCATCACGGACGCTCGGGTCTGTGATACTGACGCTGCGCTTTGGGTTGCTAGTCACTGACATCAAGTTTCACGTCATTGACGCTAAGACCTACTATAACGCTTTGCTTGGCAGGCCTTGGTTACACGAGTACAACATCATCCCTTCTACACAACATCAGTGTATGAAGTATTTCAAGGATGGTCTCGAATATACCGTGACAGGGGAGTTGAACACATTCTCCATGAATGAAGTCCGAAAGTACAAAGATGTAAAATACCTCTTACCAAATTTCGAAGACACGGAAAGATGACACAAGCCGAAGAACAAAGCTATCACCACTATTCCAGTCTTCAGGAGTGACACTGAGGAGGAAGAAGAAATAGTTTATTCAGGGCCGCCCCAATGCAACAAGCCAGGACCGTCCACCCCTATGTTGATCTTCGACAGCGACTCGGAAGATGAGGTCAATGCCGTATTTCCTGTTCGGCCATCAATACAAACCTTCGCCGACAATGATCGGAGTTTGCAAATTGCCATGGTTCTGCAAGAGCATTACAAAGAGCTTGACACGCTTGATACCTACAGTGTGGAAGAACTGCAGACATTCTACGTCCCTCCCAGGCGAAGAGATGAAAAGGCGATCCTCTTTTATCAATCCACGGAAACCAAAGTGGAAAAAGAAATTTGGCATGGTGCCGATTCTACACTTGACAAGCTCCAGCCCATCCGTCTGCCTAGATACTACATAGAAGGATTAAAAAGGCTGTTAAAGTGTCAAGGCATACCCTTCAAACAAACTGCTCGACAAGCACAGTTCTATAACAGGATCTGGAACGTCCCCGGAACTCAACGAAAGTTGCCCAATGGGAGAATGGAAACGATCGGGCTTGGATATGCTCAATCCAAGAGACGGGAACGATTCCATGATTGCTGCATTATACATGACTTTGATGAAGAAAGAGATGTTCTTTTAAAAGACGCTAACCCTGAACCAAAACGAGCCATGCAAATGCCAAGTCCGTCATTTGAAGAACAGATGGACAAGCTGATAAGGGAAGCGAGTCAGAAGGTCCGGGATGGCCATAGCCGCGAAATAGCCATTTACGAGAAAGCCAGGACGCAACGCCTCCTTCAACTGGCCGCGGAGAATGACAATGCTCTTCGTCGCCGACTTGTCATACGAAAGACCCGGCACAGAGGCAAAAATAAACCAAAGGACGGAAAAAACGTTCGACAGCAGCGTAGCGGGTCTAATAAGCCACGCGATCAAGAATCGAGCAGACGGGATCCGTCTCTTATAAAGAAGATAGGTCGAGCATATTCTTTTCCCCAAGACAAGACAAAGAAGATATTCGATCTTTTCATGAAATATCAGATGATGACACTCCCGGAGTCCAAGCACCCCGAGCAAGCAAACGAGGTCTCTCATCCAGACTATTGCTTCTATCACCGAGCAATAGGACATCCTCTCGAAGACTGCTTCACTTTCAAGAACTGGGTCGAAGAACAATACCAACAAGGAAGGTTCGCTCTATCCAGTAGTTAGAGGGTAACCCCGCCACATAAGCATGTACCGAAAGCAACGCGTATAGCGAGAGTAGAACCAGATCAATATCAGTCTTGGAAACGATCTCGTACCTGTCACGCGATAACGCTATCAGAAGAAGAACCCGAGAATATAGATGACCTATCTTGGTGCTTTGAAAACGATGAAGATGAGTTGATCTCAGAATTTCCACCAGCGCCAAAAGAGCTGGAAGATGGGATACATACTACTGCTGATGTCCTCAGAAAAATCGACTTGGGAACGAAAAACGACCCACAGTCGACGTTCATCAGTGAACTGTTGTCTGAAGAAAATATGGCTACGCTCAAAGGCGTGCTTATGCAGTGTAAAGACTGTTTCGCATGGAACTATTCCGAGATGCCAGGATTAGATCCAGAGATTGCTGTGCACAATCTCCGGATGTCAAACCGATCAAACAAGCACCGAGAAGAATGCCACTCGAGCTTGAGATGAGCATTAATGTCGAGGTCAAGAAGCTAATCGACTCCGGCTTTGTCCAAGAGGTTCAATATCCTTACTGGATCGCTAACATCGTCCCAGTAATGAAGAAAAATGGGACGGTGCGCATATGCGTAGACTTCCGTGATCTCAACAAAATTTGCCCGAAGAACGACTTTCCAGTACCGGTCACCGAGCTGATGATAGATAATACGTCCACTCATGAAGTTTTGTCCTTCATGGACGGCTCATCGGGATACAATCAGATAAAGATGCATCCTGAGGATTAGAAGCATACCGCTTTCCGGACCCCTTTGGGTATATTCTGCTACAAGGTGATACCTTTCGGTCTAAAGAACGCCGGTGCCACCTATCAGAGGGCCATGACGAAGATTTTCGATGACCTCATACATGTAATTGTCGAATGCTATATTGAAGACCTTGTAGTAAAAAGCAAATCATACGAGGAACATTTAGAACATCTGAAGATCGTATTTCAGCGCCTTCAGAAATAAAACTTGATGATGAGCCTCTCAAATGCGCGTTCGGAGTTTCTTCGGGCAAGTTCCTAGGATTCGTCGTCCGACACCGAGGCATCGAGATAGACCCGTCGAAGATCAAGGCAATTACGGAAATGCCTCTGCCAAGAACTCTCAAGCAGCTGCGGTCTCTCTAAGGAAAGTTCGCATATATCCGGCGGTTCATAGCTAACCTCTCTGGCAAGTGCCGCCCCTACAGTCACCTGATGAAGAAGGGAACCCCGTTCGTCTGGGATCGCAAATACCAAAGCGCATTGGACGAAATCAAGCAATACCTGCATAATCCTCCAGTGCTGACCGCTCCAGTCAAAGGAAAGCCTCCCATTCTGTATACAACCGCCCTTGAGGGTTCTCTAGGCGCATTATGGGCACAAGAAAACGACCAAGGGAAGGAGAGAGCCCTCTACTATTTGAGTCGAGGTCTTCTGGGGGCAGAAAGCAATTACCCCCCATCGAAAAACACTGCTTGGCGTTGATCTTCATGATAATGAAGCTCAGACACTATGCGTTGGCATATGAGGTCCATCTCATATCAAAGGTGGATCCTCTCAAATACTTGATGTCAAAGGCCATATTAACGGGACGTCTCGCTAAATGGTCCCTGCTCTTGATGGAGTTCTCGATAACTTATCGTCCCCTCAAGGCAGTGAAAGGCCAGGCCATCGCCGACTTCCTCGCTGAGCATCCGATACCTGCCGACTCTCTTTTGAACTAAGAATTGCCAGACGAACACGCGTTTGACACGATCGACGGGGAGAGAAGAGAAAATGATACCAAGTGGGAACTCTACTTCGATGGAGCATCTTCCATGAAGAAGCGCAAACAAGCCACCCTCATAATCAAATCCGGGGTGGGCCTCATCTTCATGACTCCACAAGGAGGGATAATGCGCTTTGCCTTCTCCTTAACAGAGCTGAGGATGAATAATGAAGCCGAATATGAAGTTTTGATAGCAGGTCTTGAGATTGCCGTCGACATGGGAATTGAGAACTTCCTCATATACGGAGACTCTCAACTGATCGTTAGTCAAGTAAATGGCGGCTATCGAACATGCAAACCAGAGTTGGTAAAGTACGGCAAGAGAGTGCAGCAACTACTGACTCAAATTCCTTCGTACACCCTGGAAAGCATACAGCATGTGGAAAATAGTAAAGCGGACGCATTGGCCAAACTCGATAAAGAACTGGCCGACGAGAACCTCGATGACATGAGGATCGTTGTGTAAAACCTTCGGGTTCTTGCACCGGCAGAAATATCTCCGGAGTCGTCCGATGAAAAGGGAGATACCAAGCAAACGGCCCTACAAATAAAAGACCAGGAAAAGGCTAAGGATTGGAGAGAAGTCTTTATAGACTACTTCAAATCCCGTCGAATACCTGAAGATGCGTCGTTAAAACACCAGCTCATGAAACGAGCTCTATCTTTTGCTTTCGTCAATGATACTCCGTATAAGAGATCATTTGATTCTCTGTAGCTAAGATGCCTAGGGCCTGAAGATGGAAGGAGAGTTGTCCAAGAAACTCACGACGGACTCTGCGGTTCTCACCAAGCCGGGCCGAAGATGAAACTGAAGATCAAAAGGATGGGCTACTATTGGCCCACGATGATCCAAGACCGCCTCGAATACGCGAAGCAGTGCCACTCATGCCAGATTCACGGGGACTTTATCCATCAGCATCCAAATCCACTATATCCAACGGTGGCTAGCTGGCCATTCGAAATGTGGGGAACTGACATAATCGGCCCATCGAACCAGCATCGTCCAGAGGACACCGGTTCATACTGGAAACAACCGATTACTTCTCCAAGTGGGCAAAAGCAATACCACTAAGAGAAGTGAAGACGGAGAATATCCTCCATTTCTTCAAGACACACGTCATTTATCAGTTCGGCACTCCGTGACGGATTATCTCCGATAACAGGCCAGCCTATAGAAGCCACAAAATCAGCCGCTTCGCACAACAGCATAATATAGACTGAATATACTCTTCGGCCTATAGTCCCCGAGCTAACGGTCTAGCTGAGGCTTTCAACAAGACCTTGACGAAGATCATGAAAAAGACGGTGTCTCGAAATAACAAGGACTGGCACGAGAGACTGCATGAAGCTCTCTGGGCGTATCGAATTACGTTCAAAACAACCACGAACACAACGCCGTATGCATTGGTATTCGGCACAGAAGCGGTACTCCCCCTTGAGATAGAGTTACCCTCTCTACGAGTGGCGGTTCACTACGAGCTAACAGACGAAGAAAATGCTCATCTTCGGCTTGAGGAGCTCGATGCCTTTGATGAAACCCGGCTCATGGCGCAACAAAATCTGGAGGCTTATAAAGCAAAGATGATGCGCTCATATGAGAGATTGACTAGGCCGAGAACATTCCGCCAAGGCGAACTCGTGCTAGTGGTCAAAAGACCTATGATCCCCAATCGTGCCAAACGGGGGAAATTCGAGCCGAACTATGAAGGCCCGTACATTATAGACAAAGTTTACCAGGGTGGAGCCTACCTACTCATGGACATGCATGGTGAAAGACCTTTCAGGCCAATAAACGGTCTCTTCCTAAAAAAATACTACGCCTGACGAGTCACGGCCTAGGTCAATGATAGATGACGACGTCTATATCCGCTCGCTATCTTCCTAATCCCAAACTCTATAAGTAGTAGCCGGCTACGGACCGAAATGTCCTAAAACTAACGAAGGACCGAAACGTCCTTAAACTAACGATGGGCCACTATGTCCTAAAACTTGTTGTTGACCGAAACGTCGATAAACTACTACGGACCGCAGCATCCTAAGGCTGACACAAAAAAAAATAAAAATAAAAGAAGAAGAAGAAAACGGTATGTCCATAAGCAAAATGGGCACGGATGAAAACCTAAAAGGGCTCCGTGAGTAAAAACAGCAGGGCTACCGGCGAGTTTTATGAAAACCTGAAAGGGCGCAATCTCGTTAAAAAACACTTGCAAGGTCCTCTCGACCTTGTGATGAGAAACCACATGCGTGACATCCTTATGACTCACAAAGGAGCAACACACTTAGGGATCCCCACGATCCCTAAGGAGAAATTACACTTACGAGATCCTCACGACTCGTAAGGAGAATTCCCCTTTGAGACTCTCACGGCTCATAGGATTCAAAAGCCTTAAGTTACAGGGATCTGAACCTGTTCTTAAGTGATCACAACCTCCAGTGTTTCCCTACAAGCATCTCGATATCGACCTTTGTATACAATTCACGGGCGCGAATAAACATTTCCCTAACAAAAGTCCCACCAGAGACTAGGGATATGCTCATATGGCAAAAGACACTTGTAAGTCCTCTCGACTTATAAGGAGAAAGCACTCTTGTAAGATCTTTATGACTTATAAGAGACCATACACTTAAGACTCCTCACGATTCTTAAGGAGAAAGCGCATCTACAAGATCCTCACAACTCGTAGGGAGAAATACTTTTATGAGACCCTTACGGCTCATGAAGTCAAAAGCCTTAGTCAACATGATCCTAACCATGTTTACTAAGCCACCTTTGTTCGACATCGACAAAGGCAAATGATGATTCGCTCTTGGCAATGTCCCAGTTGTAGCGATGCTGATGCCTAAATCGGTATCAAATCCCAAACTCCCAGCGAAAAGTCAGCGAGCCACAAATGCATATGAAATTGCCGAAATGATGGGGCAACTTGCAACAAAAGCAGAAAGTAAAATATATGCATGCAAAATAGCCGAAATGGTTAGGAAACTCGCAATAAAAACCAGCGAGTAAATAAGACAAATAGCCGAAATGATTGGGCACCACGAAAAATAGCCGAAATTATTGGGGAATTGCGACTTTCGCGATATAAAACCTGAAATGATAGAGCATCGCGGAAAGAAAAATATATAAAATAAAACTTTTTGCCCTACAGGTGAGATCACATCAATCCCTGTATACAATCCAGGGGAACAAACAAAGAGGGAACCATACCTTCCCATCAGGCTCCATTAGAAAAAGAAACAAATCTCGACGGTTCACAGACAGCCTAGAGATCATCTCAACATTCGTCACATTACAACAGACGTAACATCAGCAAAGCGGAACCGCGGCAATTCCTAGTTCCATGACTCGGTGGTGCACAGACAACCGAGAGTCAACCCCCGACTTCGTGAAATGCGGATAAAAGTCAACAAATCCTGGTCCTGTGGAACACGGTTTATGTCAATCCTGACCCTGTGGGAAGCATCTAGAGCATATCTTGGTCCTGTGGAACATGGCTTATGTCAATCCTGACCCCGTGGGAAGCATCCAGAGCAAATCCTGGTTCAGTGGAACACGGCTTATGTCAATCCTGACCCCGTGGGAAGCATCCAGAGCGGATCCTGGTTCTTGCGGAACATGGCTTATGTCAATCCTGACCCCGTGGGAAGCATCCAGAGCAAATCTTGGTCCGGTGGAACATGGCTTATGTCAATCCTGACCCCGTGGGAAGTATCCAGAGAAAATCCTGGTTCAGTGGAACACGGCTTATGTCAATCCTGACCCCGTGGGAAGCGTCCAGAGCGGATCCTGGTCCTTGCAGAACACGGCTTATGTCATTCTTGACCCCGTGGGAAGCATCCAGAGCAAATCCTGGTTCCGTGGAACACGGCTAATGTCAATCCTGATCCCGTGGGAAGCGTCCAGAGCGGATCATGGTCCTTGCGGAACACGACTTATGTCAATCCTGACCCCGTGGGAAGCATCCAGAGCAAATCCTGGTTCCGTGGAACACGGTTAATGTTAATCTTGACCCCGTGGGAAGCGTCAAGAGCGGATCCTGGTCGTTGCGGAACACGGCTTATGTCAATCCTGACCCCGTGGGAAGCATCCAGAGCAAATCCTGGTTTCGTAGAATACGGCTAATGTCAATCCTGACCCCGTGGGAAGCGTCCAGAGCGGATCCTGGTCCTCGCGGAATATGACTAATGTCGATCCTGACCCTGTGGGAAGCATCCAGAGTAAATCCTGGCCTAGTGGAACACGGCTAATGTCAAACCTGACCCCGTGGGAAGCGTCCAGAGCGGATCCTGGTCCTTGCGGAACACGGCTTATGTCAATCCTGACCCCATGGGAAGCATCCAGAGCAAATCCTGGTCTCGTGGAACACGGCTTATGTCAATCCTGACCCCGTGGGAAGCGCCCAGAGCACATCCTGGTTTCGTGGAACACGGCTTATGTCAATCCTGACCCCGTGGGAAGCGTCCAGAGCGGATCCTGTTCCTGTGGAACACGGCTAATGTCAATCCTGACCCCGTGGGAAGCATCCGGAGCAAATCCTGGTCCCGTAGAACACGGTTAAAGTCAATCTTGACCCCGTGGGAAATGGCCAGAGCAACTCCTGACTCTGTGAAATGCGAATAAAGTCAACCCCTGACTCCGTGAGATGCGGATAATATCAACATCATCCATCACTTACGGGTCCTCACGACTCGTAAGGGAGAAAGCTCTTTTGTGAGATCCTTATGACTCTCAAGAGAAAGCGCACTTAGGAATCCTCACGATTCTTAAGGAGAAATTACACCTACGGGATCCTCTCGACCTGTAGGGAAAAAATTCTTTATGAGACCCTCACGGCTCATAAAGTTGAAAAGTCTTTGGAGGCAGATCCTAACCCTGTCTTCCAAGCCATCGTTGCTTCGCAGAGAGGTCAAGGTAGATTTTCTACAGGCCACATTCTCTGACAAGAAAAGAAATAATCACTTACGGGTCCTCTTGACTTGTAAGCAAGAAAAATTCTCTCATGAGATTCTTACAACTCTCAAGAGAAAACACACTTACGAGATCCTCACGACTCGTAAGGAGAAATACCTTTATAAGACCCTCACGGCTCATAAAGTTGGAAAGCCTTAGGAGGCAGATCTGGGCCTGACTCCTAAGCCATCGCTGTCCTACAAGGAGATCAAAATAGATTATCCATAAAATGCATTTACTAAAAGGGACACACCATCACGAAGCAAAATATGTCTTTTATTCATGAATCAAAATGAATACAAAGTACAATTTATGAAAAAATCAAAAAAATATACTCTCATTCAGGAGTATGTACAAAATAAGAATAAAAGAAAAATATACAATTCTTCAAGCCGGTGGACAATTTAATAAGTTTTCCAGTTCATTCTTTTTTCGCTAGGCCTCAGCTTCATGATTTATTATCGTTAAGAGACGGGCCTCCGCTTGAGTCTGTTGGGCCTGGTACGAGGCAAGCCGACTTTCAAGCTCCTTTTCGGTAACCTTATGAGCTTCGACCATTTCGCGAGTGAAAATGACGGCTTTATCAATGGCTACCACCTCCCTGATAGCTTCTTGAAGCACCTGCCAAATTTCATATGCCTGAGTGGTCTTGGCCGTAAGATTAGCTTGAAGTTCCCTCAGGGCTTTGGAAGCCAGCTCCCTCTCCGAAAACTTTCGGCCGAGCCTCTTTTCGCATGATAGCATATTCGCAGCACACCGCTCAATCAGCCCCTGTAAGATCGCCTTTGCAGCTACAACCTCTGAAGGAAGGCGTGTACATTCAAGACTATGCAAGCAAGCCTCCACCTGACGACAGAACATAACCCAGACTTACACCAATGTTTCACTATGGTATGTAGAAAGAAAGGAAAGAGAACCGTTGGCTTCAGCGGCAAATGCTTCGGCCGTGATCAGACTGCCAGCATGAAGGTCTTAAATCAGAGCTGACAAGGAGTGAAGGCTTAGCTTTGCCATCCGTTCCGAGGCACGTAGAGCGTAGGGGCCGGGCGGCATGACGATGCGAGATTCCAGCGTGGTAAGAACTGGCAAAGCTGTTGAGATTCATAAAAAGAAATCAGCGAGACTTGCAAGCAAAGAGCAGGTGGAACAGTGTCGAAACTTTACTTACCTACAGTCATGCAAGAAGGGTCTGAAGGCTCCCCAGGCCCATCAAGAATCTCAACTTCGTCATCAGCTTCCAGAACTGTAGAAGACAACAGTGTTATTATATGAAATAATAATAATGCCGTGAGGAGAGGGCAAATGACACTAACCTTTCCCGGGAGAGAGGACGATGCATTGAGGGGATATCGCTTGCGGAGCAGCCATCTCTGACAGACTCTGATAAGACTTCCTGGGGGATAAGTCCACGATGGACGCCGCCAATCCTCATAGCTCTGAAAAGACAGAAAGTTTCAGATAATGAAGAGATCATTAAAATTAAAGATAGAAGAATACCTTCGATGCTCCTCCCATTCTGGACTGGAAGGATAGCTGATTCGGCGGCCTCCTCCATGCCCTTAGGCACATCATCGGGGACATGGGCCGGTATAATAACTTCCGATGGAGGAGCAGTGGCCATCGCTGCAGGCTCCAATGAAAGGACGGTGGCCTCGACTACCTGTCCCATAGTCTCCGGGCCTTCCCCAGAAAGATCCATTGAATCCGCGGCCAATGAAGATGCCTCTTCCGGAGGAGCAAGCACATGGGGAACGGGAGTCACCGAGTGGAGCTCCGTGGCAGGAACAACAATTATATCGACCCCTTCCACACTTACTAGTGTCTCATCGGGGATGTTTGTAGAGTCCATAATCAAGGCGCGACTCGAACTTAGATCCTCTTCCATTGCCGAGGTCCCTGCAAAGTTTTCACGAAGATAAGGATATATATATATATATATATATATATATATATATATATATATATATATATATATATGAGCAGTGCAAAATATTACAAAAAGATATATGAGTATACCAATGCGCAAAGGAGCCTCCAGTATGGCTTTTTCAAGCCGGCGTTCCTTCTCAAGGATGCGTGCTTGGCGATGTGCGAGGGTAGACTCGTGGCTACCAGTCCACAACGATAGCGTGTCTTCGGCGTCGGCCGAGATAGGTTGCTTAAGGGCTCTCTCGCCTCCCTCTTCCAGAGGACCTATAAATATCCGCTGTATCAATGGAGGGTCTTCATAGAAGAGGACGGCAGGATAAGGCCTCTTCGGGACCCTTACATTCTCAGCTTCATCCTGGGAGCATCTTATAGCCTCAGCCAATTGCACGGCTTCCTCGGTAGATGAACCGGGAAAAAGAAGACCACCATCTGGCTCTTGCGTAGCTATTGGCTTGTCCTGAAGAATAGGCTCGGATTCTACTAAAAAGTTGAGCAGATTGGTGACCGTATTCCTTCGCCTCTTGGACCCAGAACTAACACCAAAAGACAATCGCTTCTTTCCTCTTGGTGCTTTGGTGCGACGTTGACCCACTTCGCCTTCAATATCCTCACTTGGCGATGCTACCGATGACGACACCGCCATTGCTGACGCTGCAACTGATGATACTGCTACCGACGCCTTATTGGCCCTTGCTTGAGCTCTAGTGTGCAGCGGCATACCAGCTGTAGGAGTTAGATCCACTTCCGCCGCCTCAGGAATAAGCACGATACCAGTATCTCTCAGGGAAGGGTGAACCACTGCCCGCGGTCGTGGCGGGACTCCCGTAGCCTGGATCGGAGTGGGAGCCCTATATCCAAGGAGCATCCTCCTCTCTTCAATAATAATAGGACTGACTCGGTGAAGGTACCAGCCCGTGAAAGCCCCCACACATTGAGGAATGTAGTCAGCCTCAGGAATCACGAAGCGAGAGCCGGTGTTCAGCCGCAAGAAGTGATGAGCGGCGTCACGAACAACTTTCGACGACGGGCTGGGCTCCACTGTAAACGCCTCAAAAGGGACACCCTGGTCATATCCCAGTTGCCGAGCAAAGCGGTGTGGGTTGTACCGCTTAAAAAGGGCCGCACCGTTTTGACGAAACACCAGAAAACCCAGTCTGATCGAATATAAGTGCATGGCTTCCTTGGGCTTCAGGGAGGGTGCTCCCTCTTTCGACGAGTCGAAAAGTTGTTGAATCAGTCCTGAAGGAGCAGAGAGGACTCGATCGTTAAATACCATCCCGCCCGTATTGGCATAGGGATTAAGCAGCACATGAATAGCTCCGGACTGAGTCGGATCAGGAGCCGAAGTGTCCACCAACCTCATGAGCCGCGGAAAAGTGTAGGCATCATAAAAGCTGGGTCTCTGATGCGCGGCAAATGCCCCTAGCATGTGCATCTCAATCCATGGCGTAAAGTAATGAAGAGAGAAACTCACTACGTTCATGCCAGGGGTTGAGGTATTGGCTGCAGCGCTTAGTCCATGATACAAATCCGCTAGCCCCGCAATGCCAACGGATAGTCGCGTCCCTCCGGCGAGGCGATGAGCAGGGTAAATGACCGAAGCTCTCATGAACTGATGGTGCATTGGAATAACGAACAAACTTTGCCAGTTGCTGATAAAACCCACGAAGAAAGTCTCTTCATTTATGCCAGGAGCTGCGATCGACTCAAAAGGTACAGCCGCCACGATTAGAATGTAGAACTGCGGCAAATCCTTTTCTTTAGCCGGTAGCTTATCTAAACCAAACCCGAAGGGGTCGTTGATATTCGCAAACTTCGGAGCCGTCTTTGATAGAACGTCTCCGCGAAGGAAGAAGGCGATAAAGATTTTGAAAATGCCGCCCTGCTCCTCTGACTCTGTGAATAGCTTCTCAAAAATACCCAAAGCCTTGATTAGACTTAGGTGCTTGTGGCGGACGACATTTTCACTCGACAAGCCGTCAAGCATAGCAGGCTCGGTTTCGAAAACATACTCATCAGGAGGCAGCAGTTCTTCATAGAGCATTCACCTGTTCGGCAACCCTGAGTGTTAGTTATATGTATGCCCTAGAGGCCATTACTATACATAGGATGTATATTGTAGTGGATGTTTGGACATATATAGGGATGACTTTCTTGCTCGATATGATAGTATGCTATCTGGTTACTCTTTACCTTAACGTGTACACTGATTGTCTCTCTGTTACATGTTGGTAAAGCCCTTAGGATGTGTACTTGACTACCTGGACTATGATGCGGATCATACTAGTGGGGACATGGTAGTCCATAAGTACATCCTTCAAGGTCCCTAGTCGTGGGTGTATCAAGACAAGGCATCGATATACCAAAGTAGACTAGCGTATACCTTCTCGACCCATACAGATGGGCGATGGATGATCCCATATCCATTGGTGTTTGACATCAGAGATGATATACAGGTGCTCAGTAGAGACTGGGTTCACTGGACGGACTCGCCGAGAACTCCCAGATGGTATTATTCCTCACGTTAGATGGCAGTTCTCTGGTGACACTGGTACAGGTTAGTCTGTAGACCCGAGATCGTCATAGAGTCTTGTGTGATTCCCACTGTGCTTTGATTTCCACCTTACCACGTCCAAGAGGGCATGCAAAACAGTGGTTTTTGGGTATAGTCCCGAATCACATGGAGGCAATGAGCGATAAGAGGGGTTTCGTCTCTCCCGGTATAGGGAGTTGATGTTGCGCTGTGCTCGATTGGCTATAACAGGAAGTCCTTGGCCAAGGCTGCTTTAGGGATTTACTGGTAAGTGTTACCAGTAGTTTCTCGACCCGTTATGAGCCTCATATCGACACGACTTATCGAGTTATAGGGGTCTGACTTTTACCACCCCTAGACGAGATATGCGACATATCAGACGAAGAGACCGGACTGTACGGTAGTGTTACTGGTTGGATTCACAGGAGTATGAGCGGACTTGCTCGTTGATCTTCTGATCGCTCAATACTCGGGTGGCTGTTACGTTTAGCAGACCGCTTGCGGCTTGTGGGTGTTTGATATGATCACCATCTACTGCCGGCGTATTGACGAGTCTTTAGAATCCTACACAGGGGTTTCCTGACTCAAGCGAAACGAAATAGGAGCGCATATGAGATATGTGCGGGACCGAGAATAATACCAGTATGTGATACTGTATTCTATTCTTGCGATTTGTGACATTGATCGGTTGTATGCGATATAGCCGGGTTATCGGATCAAGTGTTGATTCGATAAGTTGTTACTATTGATATTAGTCGGTTATATACAATATGACCGGATCGTTAAATCAAGTGTTGATTTAATGATTTAATGTATAATTATATATTTGATATATTACTTTACATTAACTAGTATTGGTTCACTTAAGATTGATTTTCTCACTTGAATGTGCACATTGTTTATATGTGATATATGCAAGTGTACATGTTTGTATCATGCTTGATGATACAAAAGTTGTGTGTATGAGACTTGAACCAAATCAAGGTTAAATTAGGGTTTACTATTTTCCTAACAAATAACAAAAGAGTGTGACTTTGGTCAAAGTTATCAAGCTTTATCAAGCTTGATAAACATTGACAAAGTCAACTCTTTTGTCATTTGTTCAAGATATTAGTTAACCCAACCCTTAACCTAATGCTTTGGTTAATTCTCTACAAGAGTTAAGCATGAGGGCTTAACTCGACCATGGTGCCATGATTAAAAGGATAAGTTTCATATTATTCTTTTAATTCTTTTTTCTTCTTCTTCTTCATCAAGCTCCACAAAAGCTTGCTGGCTCCAATGGTGCCATGGGAAAAGGAGTGAGAAATACAATTCTAAATTGAACCCACTTCCTATTTCTTCATCCTCTACTACTTGCCATGTAGTATAGAGTGTATAGGGTGTTCTTTTCACAAAGTTTTTGACCAAGTGAAGGAATAGCTTGAGTTTGAGTCTCCCCGACGTAGATCATTTTCAGCATCGAAGTCAACGACCTAGCCCGCTTATTTCTCCGACGAAACCAACGCTAGAGTCCGGGATTTCGATGATCGCAGCGGAGGGACGTCAACACAGAGCTTTAGAAGTGGAGGACCGGATCTACAAAGGTTGTAATCCCTTTCACTTAGTAGCAAAGTAGTTTGCTTGCTTGTAGTTTCGCCTAATCTCTAGTTAACGATCTTGCATAGAGTTGTTAGGCACATAAAAATTTGAATTTGGCATGGTAGATGTCTTGTGGAACCTCTTGAGTGTGCCTAGTAACCCTACAGTGGTATCAGAGCCTAGCTAGAGCATTAGGCGACGTGCTAACGAAGTTAAAACCCCGATCGAACCCGAAAACGCAAAACTAAACCCCTCTCTGTACATTTTTTAAAATATGGGATTTTTCTGAATTAAAAATGCCCAAAAAATTCTGCAGGGTTTTTTAAGAATTGTCTTGGAAACTGAGCCCCTAAAGCCTCCACGTGGCCGCGGAACCGCGGCACTAAGCCACTTTGTGCGGCGGTTCTGCGGCAAGAAAGGGGAATTAAGGACGGGTTTTTGCACAGTAATTCTAGTTTCTGCTTATATATTTTCTGGGTATTATTTTATTCTGGCTCAAGTGTTGAGTATTTTGGGGTTTATTTTGTATTCGTCGATTCGATCGGGATATTTTAAATTCGTAATGTTTTTCGGATATTTTTAGAACATGTTAAAAAGTTCGACCGGATATAAATACCCACTTTTTCCCCTGTCGGGAAATTTCCAAGTGTTGGATTTTTTCGTCGTTTAAGAACGTTCTAAGTAGTGCAAGTAACTCGATGGACCCTCTAGAAGACAACAAACCTTAACTCGATTATGTGACCGTCTTGAACTGCCCTTTGAACCTTAGGGTTTGGGGCAGTACGGCGTGCCACATGTGAGACGTTGGCTTGACCCTTCTACGGCTGGACTGTTGGTACTGTGGCATGAAGTGGATGTTTTTAAACTTATTTCATGTGTAGAGCTGTTTCGGGAAAAATTGGGTGTTTGATTGTTCGATCGGAAAGTTTAACATTTTCTATTTATCTGGAATGTGATACAATATTTGGAATCCACAAGTAGTTATGAGATAACTGATCTGAATGTTATAGATCTAGCAGTTTAGTCTCACTTGATCGGTTGCCACGGAATTTTGATGTGATCAAAAGTCCGTCGCAATCACGTAGCGTACGCGAATACTCGCCGGATAAACTTAATGGAAAGCCACGTCCCATAGCCTCGACCAAGTGACTGTAGGAGAACCCCATCGCCGAAAGCATCCGTCCGGGTGCTCGCGGCAGCGGTGTTCCGCCTTGGTGCACTTCGTCGACGGCATCGGGGGTGCGGCCGTCTAATAAAGTTTGCGACGAGCATTCGTTCTGAATGTCGGGAATCTTGTTGAATTGCCCGACTTGATATTGAAAAGTGTTTTCGATATAGAGACTAAAATGCAGGGTTTATAATGGTTAGGCATGCGATGTCTAAGGAGGTTGCGGATTCCAACTGTTGTAGTTTTACACTTTCTTTTCTGCGACCGTAAGTGTAATATGTGATATCGCCGGTTTCGTTGCTATATGTCAACGACAATTGGGATGGGCATATTTACTTACATTGATGACATGCGATGTTATGTGTTGCTGGATATGTTATATTGGATCGTCGTGTTTGAATAGCCGGGGTTTTTTTAATGTGAGATGAGTGTTTTTCATTTTCATTCATGTAAAAACTTGTATGTAATATTCTTTTATTGGGGCACTTCCAGGTTGCGGAAGATGTCATCGTTGATGTATATTATTTACTTTTCCGCACTAGGATAGACCCAAGGAGGAGAGCACAAGTAACCGGGTTCTAGAGTCCAGTGGGAGACCAACTCGAGGAGTCGAGTCCGGGTCACCTAACTCTAGAATTGGTAGGGTTGCTTGCCGCTCTCGTAGGGGTCTAGGGGTGTGGGTTTGGCTATTCATCGCGACCGTGGAATCCGTGTTTTATAGAGCCTCAAAATAAAACACGGATGTTCTAGTATATCCAATATTTCATATGTTTATTCTGCTGCGATATCTGTGATGTGATCATTTGATATGTTGTGATAGATACAGTATACAGTATATATTATATATTATATAGACATTACTTATGTTTTACACCCGTGCTAGCCCTGCCCCGCTCTGCCGTTAGTTACCTAACCTAACGGTGCACGAGAGGACATCCAGGCGAATGTGGATGGCATAAGTGTACGTCGTATTTATCTGTGATGTTTAGGTGATTTAAATGATGGGACTTCATTAATGTGATTAATGAAAGAAAAGAAACCTAAAAGATGTTGTGGAATCGAATTTTCAAAAACAGGTAGCTACAGTTCTTGCTTTGCATCGCGGTGTTCCTTATAGAACATCCTGCACCTTATTCGATAAGGAAAGGGCCGAGATCCCTTCACTGGGAGTGACCCCTTTAGTAATAACTGGAAGATGCTACAACCCTCGGTTTGTCTTTTGATGGCTCCTATAGTTCTTGCTTTGCACAACGGTATATATGATATATCCTGCACCTTATTCGATGAGGAAAGGGCCGACGATCCCTTCACCGGGAGTGACCCCTTTAGCAAAACTAGAAAAGCCTAAAAAACACTCCATTTCAAAATCATTTGATTCTGCAACGATATCAAGTTCATTACGCAATAGGTTTTCAGAAAAACCTGTTGTAGCCCTCCGTCATTTCAGATAAGTTGTATATAGTATTCGTGCTAAATTTGTTGGCTTTCATCAAGGTGTAGTGTGCGGTAGCTATATGTTGCTTATCTGCTGCATACGATGCGATTGGATTAGGGTAGTCATACGGCTTTGTTGGCTTTCGTCAATGGTCGTGCGGGTGGGTTTAATTCAGTCAAGAAATGTACGGGTTGAACTTGACTACCGGGTTATGGTTTGTTGGCTTTCGTCAAGGTCATAGCACATTAGGAGCAAAATATTATCGGGAATTTCAAGTGTTGAAATTTGCAATGAGATTGCATACCTTCTATGAGATAGTTGGATCCCGATACACGCTGTGAGTAAGAGTTACTCCTGGGAGAGTTTTACACATTACAATTAGCCGATCAAGTAGGTGTCTAGAAATGTGTCAACGGGGTTACGCCTCTGGGAAAACGAGGTTTACTTTAATTAGGTCCGTGCGAAAGCACGGGGAACCTCCCTCAAAGTACCGACACTGGCCTGGCTGAAAGATTGGCGAACTTGTAGCGTGTAATTAATCCCGGCTAGTCTTTCCTTTTAGGGTTTGAAGGAAGATTTGATAAAAACAGTGGGAGCCATTCTGATTAGATAAAATAATAACCAATCTGATCTTGCAAGAGCGCACGCAGAGTTTTTTCTTCTCTCTCTCTCCAGGTAGCGACCATGTCACGCCTTAATCAAGATAATAAAACGGATATATTGACCGAACCCGCTTGTTATACTGAGCTGGGGAACGTTGGTCCCGCACCAACTTATAATTGTTATAAGACAGAGCAGGAATTTAGGGATTACCAGAATAACCGTGCCACTCAAACGAAGAAAGTGCATATTGATGCATCATCTTCGGGTGTGTTCATTACAGAGAACTGTTTCTCAAATGTCCTTTACGTCCTGGGTATATGATACCGGATCAGGATCCCACATATGTAATATATTACATGGGCTACAGAAAGGTAGAGAACTGAGAACGGGTGATAAGTTTCATGAGACAGAAAACGGTGCAAGTGTTGCAACCAAGTCTGTTGGTCACTGTCACCCTGTATTACCGGAATACATTGATTCTGAACAAATGTTATTAGATACCGAACCTGATATACAAAATCATATCAGTCTCTTTATTAGTAAAGAAGGATATAATTTTGTATTGTTGGATAATGTTTTGAACATTTCCTAAATCAAGAGTTGATCGGTTCAGGCACGTTATCTAAAAGCAATAACGTTCTAAATCAAACTACAGTTCTTAGTATATAGAACACACACAAGAGAAAGAGTTCAGATATGAACGAATTCTTCTTGAGGTATTGTAGACTAGGTCATGTCAATGCGACCCGACTAGCTAAGTTACATTGAGATGCACATTTAAATCTGTTTGAATTTACATCTTGTGAAACTTGCCAGTCATGTCACAAAGATAAGATGACCATAGCTCTGTTTAATAGAAACAGAGAAAGAGTTAGTGAACTCTTGGGATGATACATATTGATATATGAAGGTCCCCTGTCTACACATGCTAAGACCGGTTCTTTGTACTTCATTACCTTCTCTGATGATCTCTCAAGATTCAGACATATGTTCCTGTTGAAACACAAGTCCGAAGCTTTTGAGATATTCACAGAATATAATTTAGAAGTAGAGAACCAACAACGGGTATAAGTATTATGTCCTTTGATGTGATCAGGGAGGAGAATACTTGAGCACGGGATTCCTGGACTATTCTAAGAATAAGATTCTCTCTTAGCATTACTCCTCCGTATACACCATAGCACGATGGTATATCGGGACGGAGCAATACCACCCTATGTGATATGGTGTGCTCTATGATGAGTACTACTGAGTTTCCTATTTCCTTTTAGGGAGTTATGCTCTTATGAAGTTGCATACCTATTGAATAGAGTTCCGATCAATTCGGCTGCCTACCACTTAATATGAGATATGGAAAGGGAAGAGCCCTTCTCTTAAGACAGTTAAGATTTGGGATTGTCCGGCCTATGTCTAAAAAGCATAATCCGGACAAGCTCGAGGCAAAGTCAGATCTGTAGAAGTTTGTTAGATATCCCAGGCATACGCAAGGGAATATCTTCTACCTAACCGAGGAACAAAAGATGTTTTGTTACTTAGCATGCCACCTTTGTGAAAGGGAATTTCTTGTGAAGAAATTAGTGGTCATGAGATAGAGCTGGAAAGAGTTCTAGCAATACAAACTGCAGCTGATGATTTGGTAGAACCAAAGGATTCAATAGCAACCAACGAACCTCAGCCTCTCCGCCGATCTAGTAGGTTTCCTCACCCACCTGAGAGATACCTCGATTTCTCTATGACAGTGGGAGCAAGGATTGAATCATGGGATGATGACCTAACTAGTTTCAGCTGGCCATCAGGAGTAGGACTCTGTAAGAATGGCTGGATGCTTATCGATCTGAGATGGAATCCTTGTACACCAACAAAGTATGGACTTTGGTTAGTTTATCTGAAGGGTTAAATCCTTATCAGGAGCAAGTATATCTTGAGAAGATTACTTGGTGTACATGGAAAAGTTAAGACATTCAAAGCTAGACTTGTTAATGGTTTGCATCATTGACCAGGTATGGATTATAATGAAACCTTTTCTAAGTAACTATGCTTAAGTCCATCCAGATCCTACTTGCCACGGCTACATTCCATGACTACGATATCTGGCGGTTGGGTGTCATGACTGCTTTTCTAAATGATGTTTTAGAAGAGAGAGTCTGTAAGTACACAGTCAGAGGGCTTCGTAGACAGTGGGAGCAGCGGAAACGTGTGTGAGATGTTTTATGTGATAAAGCAGGTATCGCGGAGTTGGAACATCTGTTTTGATGAGCTAGTCAAAGAGTTTGACATCATCAAAATGGTAGATGAACCTTGTATATACAAAAAGGTAGTAGGGAGTATACTGGTGATCCTTGTAGAGTACGTGGATGACATACTCTTAATAGGGAAGGAGTTTCCTATGCTACACTCGGTCAATCTCCGCTTATCACAAGGATTCTCCATATAGGATCAAAGTGATACCTACTAAATCCTGGGTTTTGGATCTATGAGATAGATCTAATTGGATGTTAGGATACTCACTAGTTGTAGTGAGATGGTATCAATTGATCCTGGGGAGAATCATTGGAAAGGTTCTAGGGTGATAAAGACGACTGAATGTCAGTCGCAGGCATTGTCTTCACCCTCAGTAAAGGGACGGTATGTTGGAAGAGTTCCAAGTTAGATACCGTGGCATACTAGACGATAAAGGTTGGATACATCGCTACCAAAAATGCTACCAAAGAGGCAGTCCGGGTGTATATTAGTTCATGAGATGAACTTCGTTCCTCCCATTGTGTGACAATGGAGTTGTGGCTTATGCCAAGGAACGCCCGTCCCATCAGTGATCCAGACATATTCTAAGGCAGTGTCACCTGATCATGGAGATGGTTGATCTCCAGGGGATCGAGGTTAGGAGAGCAGACTCAGAGGACAACACGGCGGATCCACTCACAAAGGCATTTTTCCAGAGAGAGACTTTTATGGGATAGTTGAGTATGAGATACTACAACCACTGCTATCAGATGGCCCTAGTGCAAGTGGGAGATTGTTAGTTATATGTATGCCCTAGAGGCCATTACTATACATAGGATGTATATTATAGTGGATGCTTGGACATATATAGGGATGACTTTCTTGCTCGATATGATAGTATGCTATCTGGTTACTCTTTACCTTAACCTGTATACTGATTGTTTCTCTGTTACAAGTTGGTAAAGCCCTTAGGATGTGTACTTGACTACCTGGACTATGATGCGGATCATACTAGTGGGGACATGGTAGTCCATAAGTACATCCTTCAAGGTCCCTAGTCGTGGGTGTATCGAGATAGGGCATCGATATACCAGAGTAGACTAGCGAATACCTTCTCGACCCATACAGATGGGCGATGGATGATCCCATATCCATTGGTGTTTGACATCAGAGATGATATACGGGTGCTCAGTGGAGACTGGGTACACTGGACGGACTCGCCGAGAACTCCCAGATGGTATTATACCTCACGTCAGATGGTAGTTCTCTGGTGACACTGGTACATGTTAGTCTGTAGACCCGAGATCGTCATAGAGTCTTGTGTGATTCCTACTGTGCTTTGATTTCCACCTTACCACATCCAAGAGGGTGTGCAAAACGGTGGTTTTTGGGTACAGTCCCGAATCACATGGAGGCAATGAGCGATAGGGGGGTTACGTCTCTCCCGGTATAGGGAGTTGATGTTGCGCTGTGCTCGATTTGCTATAACAGGAAGTCCTTGGCCAAGGCTGCTTTAGGGATTTACTGGTAAGTGTTACCAGTAGTTTCTCGACCCGTTATGAGCCTCATATCGACACGACTTATCGAGTTTTTGGGGTCTGACGTTTACCACCCCTAGACGAGATATGCGACATATCAGACGAAGAGACCGGACTGTACGGTAGTGTTACTGGTTGGATTCACAGGAGTGTGAGCGGACTTGCTCGTTGATCTTCTGATCGCTCAATACCTGGATGGCCATTACGTTTAGCAGACCGCTTGCGGCTTGTGGGTGTTTGATATGATCATCACCTACTGCCGGCGTATTGACGAGTCTTTAGAGTCCTACACAGGGGTTTCCTGACTCAAGCGAAACGAAATAGGAGCGCATATGAGATATGTGCGGGACCGAGAATAATACCAGTATGTGATACTGTATTCTATTCTCGCGATTTGTGACATTGATCGGTTGTATGCGATATAGCCGGGTTATCGGATCAAGTGTTGATTCGATAAGTTGTTACTATTGATATTAGTCGGTTATATACAATATGATCGGATCGTTAAATCAAGTGTTGATTTAATGATTTAATGTATAATTATATATTTGATATATTACTTTACATTAACTAGTATTGGTTCACTTAAGATTGATTTTCTCACTTGAATGTGCACATTGTTTATATGTGATATATACAAGTGTACATGTTTGTATCATGCTTGATGATACAAACAAGTTGTGTGCATAAGACTTGAACCAAATCAAGGTTAGATTAGGGTTTACTATTTTCCTAACAAATAACAAAAGAGTGAGACTTTGGTCAAAGTTATCAAGCTTCATGAAGCTTGATAAACATTGACAAAGTTAACTCTTTTGTCATTTGTTCAAGATATTAGTTAACCCAACCCTTAACCTAATGCTTTGGTTAATTCTCTACAAGAGTTAAGCATGAGGGCTTAACTCGACCATGGTGCCATGATTAAAAGGATAAGTTTCATATTATTCTTTTAATTCTTTTTTCTTCTTCTTCTTCATCAAGCTCCACAAAAGCTTGCTGGCTCCAATGGTGCCATGGGAAAAGGAGTGAGAAATCCAATTCTAAACTGAACCTACTTTCTATTTCTTCATCCTCTACTACTTGCCATGTAGTATATGGTGTATAGGGTGTTCTCTTCACAAAGTTTTTGACCAAGTGAAGGAATAGCTTGAGTTTGAGTCTCCCCGACGTAGATCATCTTCGGCATCGAAGTAAACGTCCTAGCCCGCTTATTTCTCCGACGAAACCAACGCTAGAGTCCGGGATTCCGATGATCGCAGCGGAGGGACGTCAACACGGAGCTTTAGAAGTGGAGGACCGAATCTACAAAGGTTGTAATCCCTTTCACTTAGTAGCAAAGTAGTTTGCTTGCTTGTAGTTTCGCCTAATCTCTAGTTAACGATCTTGTATAGAGTTGTTAGGCACATAAAAATTTGAATTTGGCTTGGTAGATGCCTTGTGGAACCTCTTGAGTGTGCCTAGTAACCCTACACCGAGATCTCACGAAACTCTTCCAGAGAAATTGAAACTTCACGGTCCCCTAGCAAGAAGGTGTTGGTGGGAAGATTCCATTGATTTAGGAAAGCCTTAACCTACCAGACATGGGGGGACTAATAGTGGAAGAGAGACGCGTACACCGCCTGATAGAGCCCGACCCTCTGCAGTCGCGCACGATTAGCAGACAGGATGTAACGAGCCCAGAGAAGGTAGCCCGTAGGATGTCGAGGAGTAAGCCCTATTTTGTAAACCTGTCCCCAGTGCTGGGCTTCACCTTGACAGATACGACGCCCTAAGATGTCTATAGCCGGCACGGGGTGGTTTGGAATCCCAGTTGTCGACGGCTCAAGACGTCCCGTAGGGGTCCAATTCAACATCTCCACAGCAAAGGCTGTCCGTGGATGCTCCATCGGCAAAAATGGGTAGGTAGGCTCTGTGGGTACCTCGAAAAAAAAGCTGCGACGTCCCCGAATGATATTCCCGTACCAGGTCCCCTAAAAAAGAAAGTTGGTATAATTAGGGTCATGAGCCCTGATCATCGCCATCACCTCTTCATCCGATGGTGATTGAGGAAAAGTCTCCTCCGAGCGAGTAAAGGGAAAGTAAGGAAGAGAAGCCATTGTTCCTGAAATAGAGAAAGGAGAAACTGTTAGTGAAGCCAACACGTGTATATATATATATATATATATATATTCATAAATATATGTTTATATATGTATATATATTCATAAATATATGTTTATATATGTATGTATGTATGTATGTATGTATGTATGTGTATATATATATATATATATATATATATATATATATATATATATATATATATATATATATATAAAGACAGTGGAAGAAAGTGACAGAAAACTTATTTTATGGGACTATTGGTTACAAAACGCAGGGACCCCACAAAATCAAGACGGCGGCTCACTAATGATGAGGTAGGGTAATCATTATGAGGACAAAAAGAAGATTCTCAATAAATGAATAGTGGATTTCAAACAACTCTACACATTCCCCAAATAAGAAAACCCACTGCAGAACTCTATGCAAATTAAGAAGGATCTCTCTGAATTTTTTTTGTTTTTGCAAAGAACAACTCAGGGCAAGAACATGCCAAGAAGTTCTCTGTGAAGAACTAAGTTCTTTAAAGGAATTAAATTCCCAGAAAAATTGGCAGAGCTAAGCTCTTGGAAATGGAATTAAATTCCAGAGAGAAACAAAGGCCGTCATCAAACCCCTAAGATCAGAAAATGCCTAACAATGGGGTTTGCTACCCAGAGATTGTGCATTCCTAAAGATTAGAAAAATGGGTTTTTTGAAGAAAAAAAACCCTTGGTGTGGATTTAAAATCCAAAAAGAGTTCTTTTATGTATAAAAGTTCTTTGGCTGTTCAAAACCATTACCTGAAGAAATGATTCTTTCTTGGGCAGAGTTAAACTCTGAAAAAAATTTGGGACAGAGAACTAAGCTCTAAGAGAGAGAATTAAATTCTCAAGGCAAGAACAAGAAAGGAAGAAGATGAAAAGTGGAGGCGCTTTTGAAGAGACCGCTGCATTTATAGGATGTGATAGGAAATGGTCCATCTACCCACTTCCCTAGGCAGATCCAACGGCCATAAAAAATGACAGCGTTGCACTCATGTGCAAACACATGAGAACAACGCTGTGGGGGCATTTGTTCCTTCATAAAATATCAGGAAAAACCCCAATGGGGCATCACGTGATCAGGGGTTACGTGCTGACACGTGATGGTTTCCTGGGGATTCTGCTGAAATAGAATTAAAATTCTAATCAAGCAAGCAATCAGTGGAGTCACGTTCCCACACGTGACGGGCCTTTAAAAACCCACTGAAGAGAATTAAAAGTGTAATAAAACAGTAAGGAATACCCCAATGGGGCATCACGTGTCCACACGTGACCAAAGGTCACGTGCAGACACGTGATGGGTTCTTAAGCTCTTTAACTAATAGAATTAAATTCTATTTAAATGATCAAACAGTCGGATCGCGTGCCAACACGTGATAGGCTCTTAAGCTTTCTAAACTAATAGAATTAAATTCTATTTAACATGGAATCGAGAACCCTAACTGGAAAAATATTTCTCTAAATCTTTCCAAACAAAAAAGATTGTGCTCTGTAAAGTGGAGCACCGTTGGATTAAAAATCCAATGGTGATTAAAAATCACCAATTTATAGAAAGATTCTATACAAGGAAAGATTTCCCTGAAATTCACCAAGAATAACAGACAGAATATCTTTTGGATTAAAAATCCAATGGTGAATAAAATTCATTGAGTGATCTAAAGGGTCATGTTGGTTACAAAATCAATTGAAATTTTTCAATGAAAGATTGACTAAACAAACTGATTCTTTTCTTTCTCCTATAAATAGGAGCCAAGAAGAAAAGAGAAGGATCTTTTTGGGAGAGAAATAAAACAACAGAGAGAAAAAAGAAGAGAATTTAATTCTCCAGAGAAAAAAGAAGACTTCCTCAGAAGAGATAGAAACCCTAGGTGAGAAAGGGAAAGAGACCATAAGCTCCAAAAAGCAAAAATAGAATTTAATTCTCAATTTAAGAGTTTAACTCTTCTGAATAAGAACTTATTTCTTCCTTTGGTTAAAGATCTGCAGAAGCAGATCTCCCCACAATTTGAGAATTTAATTCTCATCAGGAAAATTCTTCCATGCAGATCCAAAACTTAGAGGGAGAATTGAGTTTAGGGAATTTAATTCCTCCAAATACTTAGGAATTTAATTCCTCCAACCAGAAACAGGGTTTAACCCTTAAAACAAGAAGTTAGTTCTTCTTCATGATTGAAGATCTGTAGAAGCAGATCTCCCCACAAGTTGAGAATTTAATTCTCATCGGGGAGATTCTGCCATGCAGATCCAAAACTTAGAGGGAGAGTTGGGTTTAAAGAATTTAATTCTTCCATATACATAGCAATTTAATTCCTTTAAATAAAATTAGGGTTTAACCCTATATAAGAATTAAATTCTCAAACAAAGGACTTAAACTCTCCATGCACGTAAACCTGATCACGTGGTAACACGTGACCCTCTTCCTCAATGAGTAGAAAAGAACGATCAAGACTAGGTCACGTGCCCCCACGTGACCCTCAAACAGACTCCTCAAAATGAGAAAGAAAAAGCTTGGAAGCAACGCCTCACGTGCTCACACGTGACCCTCAAAACTAAGGAGAATAAAGCCGAAGGCAATACTGATTTAGGGCGCCTCACGTGTCCCCACGTGACCCCTGACTAAAACCCTTTTAAAAGGGCAAATGAGGGAAAACAGAGGAATTAATACCCAATACATGGGCACTATCACATGCCCACACGTGATGATTACAAAGATTAAGTGTTTAACACTTATTGACAGACTTTGAGAGTAAAATAAAGGAAGTCTGGCCGAATTCTCTGGCGCCTCATGTGACTCCATGTGACCGCCTCATTTTTAGTGTTTAACACTATTTTGAGTTTTTTGTCCCTACACTACTACAAATAGGGGTTGCCTCTATGGATTTATCTGTAGGAGCAAATCACTGCTCCTACGGATATATCCGTAGGGACAAGAAATTACCCTATAGGTGCAAAAGCCGTAGGTGCAAGTCGAAACCTTGAACTTGCCCCTACGGACTAAAAATTGCCCCTACGGAGTTATGTGTAGGTCCAGTTGTCTCTACGGATTAGTCCGTAGGGACAAAAAATTTATTTTATTTACGGTTTTATAAAATAGATTACGTGTACCTACGGACTTATCCATAGGGCCAAGTAGTGGCCCCTACGGATAAGTGCGTAGGTATATATCTGAAGGGGCAAAATATCAGGTATCCTGATATTTTGCCCCTACGGATACCTGTGTAGGGGCATTTGCTTGCCCCTATGGATATATCCGTAGGGGCAAGATTAACCCCTAATACTGAGATCATAGGGGCAAAATATCAAGTATCTTGATATTTTGCCCCGACGAATAAATCGGTAGGTACATATGTGGGCCCTACGGATTAATCCGTAGGGGCAATATTCGGCCCTACGGATTAACCCGTAGGTACATATTATCAGGGTTTTTCTAAAAATAAGAGCTGCCTATTTTTTTCTCGCCCTGTGCACAATAATATATACATCGATCATATATAAAATTAATCATCACGCAGAACATATATCACAGTATTCATAATCACATCACGCATAATATACAAAAGAAACCAACATGCAGGATATGATATCAATATAAACACACAAACACCACCAATATCAATATAGTCCAAAATGTAGTACAATATGTATCATATAAATAAATACATGTTTAAAATATAAGAATCAAAAAGCTACCCTAGCTCGGTCCAGCTCCACCTCTGATAAACACCAGAATCTGGCGCGCCTGCTCCTCGGTCAATAAATCATGCAATGCGGAGCGTGCGGGAGTCTGAGCAGGCTGTGGAGCTGGCGATGTGGTCTGCGCAACCACCGTCGAGGTAGTGGCTTGCGGAGCTGCGGCTGCGGGAGTCTGGGCGGGCGGTGGAGCTATAAGAGCTGTCTGCGGAACCGCAGCCGATGTAGTGGCTTGCGGAGCCGCAGCCGAAGGAGATGCATGTGGAGGCTCGGCCGATGTACCCTGTCGCGTCTGGACCTACGTGTGTAATAAGCGAGTAAGAACTGTGTATTATTCGAATTCGTATCATTATCAAGTTATTTCGAAACCCCAATCTATGTATACTTAGGGACTTAGGCCTCGTTTAGATATCTAGTTTAGAAAACCGTAGTTTATTTTAATTAGATATGTATGTATGATTAATCAAAGCTAAGTCTACAACCAAATAAGCTCAGGCTACGTACTAATATTGGATATGTTGCTATCTATAATATGACATAATATTTTACTATTAAGTAGTATACATACCAGCATCTCCTTCAACTCCTGAACGGTGGCCTTCAAGCTCTCCAGTTCCTGCTGGAAACGTCGCTTACTGGAGACGGAGGAAGTAACAGCCGGGTTGAGTCCAACCTCATATGGGCCTTGCTAGGGCCCAGTCCTTGGCCTCTCTCCCAACCTCCGTGGTGCCCTCCGTGTGCGGCGTCCAGGACTGGGGTCAGCAGCATCTGATCGCTCTGTCCGGTAAAATCGATTCCCGCTGCCTCGGCCTGCTCAACCACCCGCTCCTATACCCACATTAACCAGTAAAATATAAGTATATCATTTAAATTTGAACCTTTCAAAACTAAAATTTCAAATAGGGGTTGAATAAATATTAACACTTATGCAATACTCCTGGGTAGCAACGTCGGGGTATCGAAGCTCGCCCATGGCGGGATCTGTCGAGGTGCCGTGGACGACAAGATATGCGGAGAGCACGCTCGGTGTACCACCTTGCGCCAGGGTCTGAGCTCTTTACAATATTAGAAAATAACTCTTAATATTCGATATATTAGAAAATAACTCTTAATATTGCATTATATCACAAAGGCCGGTCTATTGTAATTTACCGATAACTCTATGGCTCGAGTAATATTCCTCGAGCCACCTGTATAAGTGGGGCGACCCCTCTTCGCCGACTTCCTATTCTCCATATTTTGAGCGGCCTGTTTCTGCACAACACATTCACATTTAGTTTTCTAATTAAGGAACAAAAAAAAATTATATACTAAACAATGAATTACATTTAAAATACATACCTGTTTGCGTTGAGAGTTGAAATATTCGCACAATAGAGGCCATGTCTCTACGTCGACTCTCGCAAAGGCTGGAGTAGATAGGAGGGCCGCTCTATTTGCCTCGGGGGTCGCCATCCACAGGGAGTAGCAGTCGGTCTTCAGCTCATTCCTGTTGTATCGGACCTTGGTCTGCATGTTCTTCATCAGGCCATTATACAGAGCATGAAGGTCGAGCACCCTCCCAGGGTGATCAGGGTCGGGTACAGGCTGAAAATCATAATCCAACTGAAAATAAAAAAAACATTGTTATTAGATTGCAAGTGTTAATAATAAATATATTGGATAAATCAAATGAAAATATATATTAATACCCGAGCCTGATCAAAGAAGAGGGCGAATGAGCGCCGGTGCTGGCCGCCTCACTCAATATGAAGTGGATAGTTCTTCACGAGCCGGCTCTCATCCCTCATATACCGGCCGAACCTCTCGGCATGAGGACCGGTATAGCGATAATCAGGGTTAAAAAAGAGGAGGAATGCTGCCTCCCCTAGCTTTGTCTGGCCTCAGCCCGTGGGACTGATTCGGGCCTTGAGTCCCCCTCTGGGGATGGGGAGGCCCTGCGTCTGCAAGAAATATCAAGACAATCAATATTAAGACAAAGTTGTATTAAGAAATCAAGGTTAAAAGAAAATTGAAGTGTGATATATACCTCTAGTGACTAAAGCACGAGCCTGGGCCCGGGCAGCAGCACGAGCGGGACGATAGTTCCTCCGTTGAGGAACAGCCGGTGTCCCAGATGCGGACGCATCCCCTCCAACTAGAAAATAAACATTGACGCTAAATTTCCATGAAGTTCATATTTATTCTATAGAGGATATGTAAAATGAATAAATATCTTATATTTATTCATACTAACCTACAAACCATGCGGAGGGTACGGAAGTGGCAGGAGTGGCCCCTGCAGCAGATGTAGACGTACCACCTATAATTAGACAATTAAAAATAGATTATATAAGTAATTGTAAAAATAATGTGTAGATCAATAATATAACATTCTAAATCAATATGCATGCACTATAGGATATATAAACATACCCGCAGGTGCGGTGGTGTCCCCACCTACAGCTAGACAATAAAAAAAATTACTATCTAAGTAAGAGCAAAAGGAATGTGTGTATATTTATGGTATAGCATTCTAAATCAATATACATGCACTATATGATATATAAACATACCTGGAGGTGCGGGAGTGGCCTCTGTCCCTGATGTGGACGCATCACCAACAACTAGACAATCAAACATTGACAATATAAGTAATTTTGACATGAACAGGCATGAATATCTATAATATTACATTCAAAATGGATATGCGTGCAATATACCTGGAGGTGTGGCAAAGTCCATACAGAAGGAGGCATCCGAAGGGGTCTCCGATCTGGGTGCAAGACCGGCCCTCTGAAGCTCCCTACGCAGCTCTCCGGGCGACAGAACCGCTCTGCCTCTGCCTCTGCCGGTGCCGCGGCTGGAGCTCCTGCCGTGGCTGGAGCTCCTGCCGCCCCTCGCTGCTCTCGTCATTGTCATTAAATCTAGATAAACGGTTCGTGAACGCATTAGACAATCATTACAAGTATTGACTATATATGTATATATCGTAAAATGAGAAATAATAATATAACATTACTGATAACCTTTTTCGTTTCGTGGGCGCATTAAACATATCTACTTGGATTTCATCATCGATATCATTTCTAACCCACATAACTTCATGATCGGCCGAAGACAACCCGTCCTTCAAAACAGACGGTCGGAGCACTTTAAGCCTTCTTTCTTCTTCATCCTCATCGTTGTCCTCGAATTCTGGGACATCGTAGACATCCCTGGGTTTCCAACGGCATACGACACTCCATCCCGGATGCTTCAAACACTGTGAGTAGTATACTTGGAACGCTTGGTTCGGAAAGATAAACGGATCTTCCTGACCGTAAAAACGAAGTGTGTTCACACTGGTTAATCCATATTCATATTTCCAAGTCCCAAGATTGCTTCTCCACTTATCCGTATCGGTTCGCGTATCGTACCAAGTACACTGGAATATATAAAAGGGTTCTGATCGTCCGGGATAGTGGATGCCTAGTATACAATTTAAGTACCCATAATAAATCACACCGTCCGATCCTACCGTCGCAATCCCACTATTCTGAGTGGTTCTAGATGTTTCTATGTCCTTAACTTCGAATTTGTATCCAAGGACACCGAATCCTTTATAATATGCAACCTCCATACTAGGAAATTGAGCTAAACATCTTAAATCACTCTCAAATGATGCAAACAAGTTCAGATCGTGGATCTAGCAAAACAAATTTTACGAAAAATATATAACGATATAAGTTTAGATTAAAACTGATAGCAATGACATGTTATTCGAATAACTTACATGATCTGTGACCCAATCACAAAAATTATCCTGATGATATTTTTCCAATCGTTCTTCGTTCCAATCAGGATGCCCCTCACGTACCTCGTTAAAATGAATTCTGTTTTCGAAAAATAATGGTGACATTAATATTATATCATTTCATACACACACAAATACAAATATAACAATTAATCCAAAAAAACTTACTCTCTAATTTGTTCAAGACATGCGCAATTAAGTAAGATAAACCGGTATATCTTGTTGATAAACATAGTGTCTACCCTCTTATAATCGGCTTTACCATATGGCCCGTCTTGAATTCATCGAGGCCGGTTAAGTCTCATCTCAATGTTCTCGTCCAGATAGCAGGAACAAAATGTGGTTGCTTCATCAAGAAGATAACCTTGCATGATAGAACCCTCTGGTCGATTTTTATTGCGTATATATTTTTTAAGAGTGTAGAGGTACCTAAAGAAAATATGCTGAATAGATAAATACGGGCATGCAGGACAACAATAATTTTAAAAATTGCACGAAACTAAAAATTACACGTACCTCTCGACGGGATACATCCATCGATATTGTACCGGTCCGGCTAACTTAACCTTAGTTGCAAGATGAACCGTCAAGTGTATTATGATATCGAAGAATAACGGTGGGAAAATACACTCAAACTTGCAAAGTATCAACGCAATAGAATTTTCTAGTTTATCCAGCGTCACAACCTCCAGTGTTTTAGCACACAACTCTCTGAAAAAGCAACATAGGTCGTTGCTTAATAGACCAACCGATTAGGGCAGAGAAGTCCTGAGGGCTAATGGAAGAAGGTGCTCCACGATAACATGGTGATCATGACTTTTCAGCCCATCGATCTTGCCTTTCACAATTTTTATTTTCTTGCTGAATGATCCTGAGAAACCTGTGGGAACTTTCAAATCATGCAACACCTGCAAGAATCTTTTCTTCTCCGGTTGTGACATATGATAAGCGGCATTGGGAAGTATAAACTTGCCTGGTTTACCCTCTACCGGCCTAGGGTGCAATTCACTTCTTATTCCCCACTCCTGTTGATCCATCCGAGCATTCAGGTTGTCTTTCGATTTCCCGTCTTTACAAAGAAGCAAGTTGAGTATGTGCTCTGATACTCCATTCTCTATATGCATGACGTCCAGACAATGACGCACTAAATTTGTTGACCAGTACGGAAGCTCGAAGAAAATGCTTAACTTGTTCCAAAATGGTGGTTTGACCTGTTTCGTCGGATCCATCCCGAAAGTCACATTATTGTAACCATCCCATTGAGCAGTCACGTCCCCTCCGGACAATGGGGCTGGAGGTCCAAGAAGCCCCTGATGACCATCAAAGTGACAGTGTCTAACCTGTAGGGGTGGTCTAGAGGCAGGAAACGTCGATGGCCGCAATAACAAACCTTCCTGCTAAAATTCAAGAATTTCGATGTTGTGTGTTGATGGCAATGAGGACATACTTTGTGACCATGTACGGACTAACCTGATAGCATTCCATACGCAGAAAAGTCATTAATTGTCCACATTAAAGCCGCACGCAGTATGAAGGTTGTATTTGTGTTTGCATCATATGTCTCTACACCATCAATGAACAAAGATTTTAACTCCTCGATCAGAGGTCGGAAAAAAAGTCACTTTTGTTGTGAGGGGGGGATTTTCAATTCCGTGTGCTGATGGGAGATTCTCGGTGGATGAAAGTGTCCTTCTCGATTGAAGTAAAGAACCACGTACTGAGATAGACGTCGATATTGTTTTCCGGTGAGTTTGGTCCGTCGATAAGAAGATGCATCATAAAGTATGATTGGTCCATAGCCAACCAAAGCGACAGATTATAAATTATCATTACAACGGGCCATGTGCTGTGACTTCCAGCCATATAGTTGAATGGGCAGAAGCCATCACTAGCCAGTCCGAGGCGGACATTGCGAGGATCGCTACTGAATATTGCGTGCCTCCTATCGAAATCTTTCCATGCCGGTGAATCTCTTGGATGGCTCATTTTTCCATCTTCACTTGGAGGAGCACGGTGATGCCAAATCATTGCATCGGCTGTTTTCTTGCACCTGAATAGCCTCTGTAGCCTCTGTGTTATGGGAAAAGATCGTGCTATCTTGACAGGTATATCAGGCTTCTTATCAGAATCTTTCGGCTTATACCTGGCCTCTCCGCATGTTGGACACTCTTTCAAATCTGAATTCTCTTTCCGGTACAACACGCAATTTTTAGGACATGCTTGAATCTTCTCGCACTTTAGACCCAAATCAGACATCATCTTCTGGGCTCCGTACCAGCTGTCGGGCACGTTATTTCCCGGGGGCATAGAATCTTTCAAGAATGAAAGAAATATTGTGAATGATTTGTTGCTCCATCCATTTAGGCACTTAATCTGGAAAAGTTGGATGGACCATGAAAATGTGGAATACTTTGCATTCTCATAAATTGGTTTTCTAGCATCATTCATGAAATTTTCATATTTATCCGCACGCGGTCCTTGACCGGAAGGAATGTCATCTTCGGTATGAATAGATTCACCTAGGGCAGCCTCTACCATATCCTCCATTTCTTCTGATGGAAATAAATTACCGTCTTCTCCTTCTTCTCCTGATGCATTATCGTGTTCTCTTTCTTCTTCTGACGCATTACTGCGTTCTTCTCCTTCCCCGTGATATTTCCAAGTTGTATAAAGTCTAGTAAACCTATATTTTACGATATGAAGCTCTGCCAATTCTACCTTCTGCCAGTACTTATTGCCACATCTATCGCACGGGCAGAGAATCTTCTCTATCACGAACTTATTATGTGCGCGTGCAAATTCAATAAAAGCAGCAACTCTTGTGACAAACTTAGGTTGCATACCTTGTTGCCAATCCACATACATCCAGTCCTTAACTCTGACGTACTCATGGGCCATGTTAGACTGTATAACATATAAATTGTAGGTTATGGTGACTATATTGAGAAATCTAAGAATAGGATAGTTATTGACAAAGGATCACGTGAGGTATTGCCTCAGGGCTAAATCCTTCTCATTTGTGGGGATCTTTTTTAGGGGTCACGTGGGGCACGTGACCCTAGCTTTTTGGATGCATGGAGATCTTTTAAGTCTCCTTTTTTTATTTTGAGAATTAAATTCTCTGTAGGTTTAAACCCTGATCATGATTTGGAGGAATTAAATTCCTGAATGAATTAAATTCTTATATAGGGTTAAACCCTAATTTTCTTTTAGAGGAATTAAATTCCCATATATGTAAAAGAATTAAATTCTTGTAGAGGGTGAAACCCTAATTTCATTTTTAAGAGGAATTAAATTTCTGTGAATTTGAGAGAATTAAATTCTCAGTTAGGGTTAAACCCTAGTTCTGTCTTGAAGGAATTAAATTCCTGTAATTTTTGGAGAATTGAATTCTCATATAGGGTTAAACCCTAGTTTCATCTTGAAGGAATTAAATTCCTGTAACTTTGGAAGACTTAAATTCTCATATAGGGTTAAACCCTAACTTTGTTATGGGAGAATTAAATTCTCTAAACTCAATTCCCCCTCTAAGTTTTGGATCTGCATGGCAGGATGTCAACCCGATGAGAATTAAATTCTCATCTTATGGGGAGATGTGCTATGTGCAGATCTTCAACCAGAAGAAGAACTAAGTTCTTTTGTGAAGAAGAGTTAAACTCTTAGATTTGAGAATTAAATTCTCTGTTTGAAGTTTTGATTCCCCTTTCTTTTCTCACCTAGGGTTTTCCTACGAACTTTTAGCATCTTAAGCAAGATCCATTGTTTTCATGCTATTTACTTCCCTCATATATTGCAATGTTTTACTTGCGCATCAACTAGTCTCGAAGTCTACGGCTGGACTTCGAACCGTATAAGTTACTTAACGATATCTTGCCTATTTATTAACTAGTTTAAAATTCTACAACTGAAAAATATAGTTATAATTGTTTGAAAATATAACTAAGTTATTCTATCTCATGTAACACCTCAAATAAAATTCTACAACTGAAAATATAACTTAAGCAAGATCCATTATTTTCAGCCCTAACCCTAACCCCAGACCCAGTCCCAGCCCCATCCGAACCCCAACCCTAACCCCAACCCCAACCCCAACCGCAACCGTAGCACCAGCCCCAACCCCAACCCTAACCCTAACCCCAACCCCAACCCCAACCCCAACCGCAACCTTAGCCGAACCCAACCCCAACCGCAACCCTAGCCAAACCCCAACAGCAACCGCAACCGCAACCCCAACCCCTAAAATAATCAAAAATTTCTTTAATTGAAGATATAATTATCTGTGCAGTGGAGGAGACGATCGATCGGTGGCGACGACGAAACGGAGGCGACAACGAAAACGACGACGAGGAAGAAGCAGGTGGTGGCGACGACGAAACGGCCTGCGCTGGCGACGACGAGAGATTTGGCGATCAGCGGGAACGAGGATTTAGGGATTTTGGGTTCGTGCGCGACTTCAAGAATAATTAAGATAATGAGCGTAGGGATCGATCTGTGCCTTTTTAATTAAATCCCTATTTACATGCCCCTACGGATAAATCCGTAGGTTCTTGGTTTGCGGCTCCGTAGGGACAAACAACAATTTAGGATTTATTATTCTTAAATTAATATGTAAGAACCGTAGGGGCAACCTTAAGGCTTTACGGATTAGTCCGTAGGGCCAAACGAAATCTGCCCCTACGGATTTCGTAATCCGTAGGGGCAACCCCCTATTTTAGTAGTGGTAGTGTTTAACATTATTTTAAGTGCATCACGTGGGAACACGTGATCATCAAATATGTGCCAGTGTTTAACACTATTTTCAAACCAGTCTTAGTATAAATTGGCTATGTTTTCCAGAGGCAAGATTCCTCTTTTGACTGAGCCTCAAACACACCCTTGTCTTCTAAGATTGATCGTCTCATATGATATATGAGTGCTCAGCACTCGATAAAGACAAAGTGTTGTCAGAACCCCAAACCCCTGTTTTGCATTGCTAAATAATGGGGAGCTAAACCCAGACAATTGTTCAACAGTCCAACAAAGGGCCAATATTTCAAAACCTAATTGGACTTAGCCCAAGTTGGCCATAAGTTCTCAATTCAGTTTCAACTCAGCCCATGTGCTCATAATCTAATTAATCGATCTTAGTCCCAAATTGGACTACAGATTTCCTAATCAGCATTGGTTCAAAGTTACATCTCTTCACCCCTTTGATATTTGTCGTTGTAATCCTTCAACGTCTTCAAAGAGGTGACAGGTCCCGATAACCAATCATTCCTCAGACTGTGGGGCCCTTAAGCCCATGGACTATGATGTCCTTAATCTCGGATTGTGGGGTCCTTAAGCCCATGGACTATGATGTCCTTAACCTCGGAATGTGTGGTCCTTAAGCCCATGGACTATGATGTCCTTAACCTTTACAGACTATGATTTCTTTAAACTGGACAACCATGTCCTTAAACTGGTAATCGACCGCAATGTCCCTAAACTAAACAACAGAGGCTAAATGCTCTTTAGTTGGATCTAAATGATTCCGTTAAGTTGATCTTAGTCTAAAAATTAGACTAACGTATCCTTAACAAATGTTTAAGTTGATCTTAGTCTCAAATGAGACTAACGTATCTTTAAACCCAACCCTAACCTAAATCTAAGAAAATACGGATTTGGACTAATCCACGCCCTACGGGCGACAACATAAATTAGTCTCCATATACAATCCACGGGCAACCAAAAACAAAACAAACACACACGACACGAAGTGACCATCTGGAGAAGGAGAAAGTGTTACCGCGATGCGGTAGCGTAATTAACTGCAGGGGCTTGCGCCTGCAGGAAAGAGTGTCCCTACAATCAAAAACCCCTCAACGAGCGGGAATCTGACGAAGTCTGCTATATCGGCCGCATCCATTTAAACCTTTGATACATGGTGTCATAAATCAACTTGGCATCTTCGGAGAGATTGACGAATAGCACCAATTAGCATCTGCCCTCAAATTCAGGCAAGACGAACCTACACGGTCGCGTCTCTGTGTTTCAGAGGAGAACATACCTGCGATGATATATATATATATATATATATATATATATATATTAGATATTTCTATATGTTTTGTATCCGTGCTAGCCCGCCTCCACCCTGCCGTAAGTTAAATAACCTTACAGTGAAGACTCGAGACCCCATGGCGAATGTGGATAGTATATAAAAGCATACTATTTTCGTTATTTCTGTATGACTAGGAACTTAAATGATGGAGCTGTATTATATGTTTAATGCAAAAAAATAAACCCAAAATGTTGTTGTAGGACCCAACTTTTTCAAAAGAAATTATCGTCATATTATTTTGCTTTGCATAGAGGTATTCGGTTAGGAATATCCTGCATCTCATTTGTTGAAGAAAGTGCCTTGATCCCTTTACAGGGAGTTCACTCTTAATCAAAAGCTTATGTTACTATAACCACTTGGTTTTCTTCAAACTCACTCGTTTTAAAGATGGAGCCTAAACCATTCCTTTTCAAAACCATTAGGTTCTTTCAACAATATCAAGTTCATTACATTAAAGGTTTTTCGCAAAAACCAGTCGTAGCCCTCCGTCATTTCAGATGAGCACTACTTAGTATTCGTGCTACGTTTGTTGATTATAGTTAAGGCGTAGTGTACGGTAGCTAAGTGATGTTTTTCTGCTGCATGGAAATGCGATTGGTTAGGATAGCTGTGTAACCATATTGACCGTGTCAAGGGTTATGTGGGTGGGTCTAAAGCAATCATGAAATAACGGGTTAAACTTGACTAGCGGCTTATGATATGTTGACCGTGTCAAGGTCATAAGCCGTTAGGGGTAAAAACCATATCGGGAGCTTCAAATATAAGGAAAACTTGCCAAGCATGCGCATACCTTCTGGAGTGTAAAGACTTTGGTTGGCTTTCATCAAGGTTATCATACAATGATAGTTGGGACCCGATTCCTACTAATAAGTAGGTATTACTTCCGGGAGATTTTTACTTCACAACTAGCTTACCCATTAGGTGTCGAGAAAGGTGTTAACGGTGCTATGCCTCTGCAGAAACGAGATTATTAAATTAGATCCGTGCGAAAGCACGAGGAGCCTCCCTCGGAAATCAACACTGGTCTGGCTGAACGGTTAGCGAACTTGTAAGGTGTATATGATCCTAACTAGTTCTCTTTTTAGGGTTTGAAGACGAATTCGAGGAAACAGTGGGAACTATCCTGATTAGACAAATTAATAATCAAATCTAATCTTGATAGATTGCACGTTGAGTGTTTCTTTTTCTCTCTGGCAGCGCCCATGATTTACCTTAAACTAAAACTCATCAATCAAGCTAACTGAACCTTTTTACAAACTTTAGTTTTGGATTGTAATTGTTCACGACAAAGTCGAATCCTTTTCCTTCTTCAGGACACTCTGTATCATTAAGAAGATCCATATTGCTTGGAAAAGCTATCTCGAATAGTTACATACGAACTTGAAGAAATTGTTTCAGTCTCAGAATGGCCACCGTTCTGGAGAAATTGAATTGTATAATTATGTTGTCTCTTACCTTTACTTTCTCTCAAGTTGAGAGATCCATATGTAAGGAGAGTACACATGTTATACTTGTTGGATAGTCTTCTTCTAAAGCTTAGGCTAGTGTTGAAAGATAGGGAAGGAAGAAATCCAACTACTCTAAGTGTGGTGTACAGAAGGTTAGATGTAGAGACATATAAAGAGGTAAAGTGAGGGTAAAGGAAATTGAAACTATTGTCATGAACCTGTGCATTGGAAGAGGCATTATTAGGAATACCCGGCCACCCCTTGAAACATTTTTAATGTTTCCGTTTTTCTGTATTGTTGCAATTGAAAACTGTTTCCCAGTTATTTCCGACTCCTGAGTATATGTATAACGGATTAGAATCCATATCTGTAGGGTGTTGCAAATGCTAAGAAGGAGTAGAATTTTGCGAAATGAGTGATTTGATTGTCAATCTCGGAATTCGTAGAAATTGGTGATATTGGATTAAATCACCTGGTTTTTCCTAATGGCAAATATTTGGTTTTGAATAACCGTTGTTATACATCAGTTTTTAAAACTGATATATCTGTCTCTTTATTTTGCAAAAATGGATATAAATTTTTAAAATATATTCTGGACATTTACCTTTATCAGTTGAGGATAAGATAATTTGCATTGAATAATGGTATAGAAGTTTTAACCAAAATACAGTTCTCAACTTACAACACACGGAGTTTGAGTTAGTAAACTCTTTTGACTTTTACATGATAATATATGTTTTCCGGTGTCCTTTAAGACAAGAAATGGTATTCTTACTTCATTCCGTTTTGCCTATGATTTCTCTGGTTTTTAGACATACATTCGTTGAAATGTAGAGTCTAAAGATTTCTAGAAATTTATAAGGTATAAGAATAAAGTAGAGCACCAAACGTTGGAAGTATCAAGCTTCTTCGAAGTGATCGAAGATATAGATACTTAAACTAGGTATTTCGTTGCAGTAATATTAAGAATTAATTCTCTTTCAGATTACTCATCCGTGGGTTCACTTCTTGATGAGTAATGTGGTATGACCTTTTTCTATTTAGGTTATATGCACTGGAAATGACTGCATGCCAATTGAATATGATTCTATTTAAATTAGTGCCTTTGATTCTATATGGACATAGAAGGCGTTCCCGACAAAAATTTCCGCGCAAAAGAGGCCAAGGTATAAATGGAAACAATACGCTTAAGAAAATGTAAACCAGCATTTTCCGGGCTGTATTTTACCAAACTACCGAATGAGAATCAGGTAAATTCTGATGGAATTGAAACCATCTCGAAAATTCCTTTGATTTGATATATTACAGGTCTCATAACTCTTCCGGATTCAAAAGTTATGAGCAAACGTGCTACACACGTATGGTCTAAATATTGCTCTACCATATGGGGGATACATTTTTAGTCCCACATCAGGAAAAAGAGAGATCTCTTCTTGACCACTCCCCTATAAAGAAGAGTGGCCGCTTCTCAGAAAAAAGACAATTCAATTCTCAAAGGAGCATAGTTCTCCATGGGAGGTTAGTTCTCCAAGCTAAGGCCGTAGCTGCCCCAATAATGCGCATATGCGCAAACGCCATGTGTAGGGTTCCTATGAACGATAGCAAGGTTTCGGGAAGTATCGTCCATGCCATTTTCAAAATTTTGCGAACCCTAAATTAGAATCGATAACCAGAGAATCAAACGAAACAACATGTAAACTACTTTACATCTAAGTGATAACGGAATACAACCTTTGTAGACCGGTCCTTCACTTCAATAGCTCGTTGTAGTGGTCCCTTCGATGCGATCATGGTACTTCCGGACTCTTGCATGGCTTCTCAAGGTGAAAAGAATGATCTTGCTTGAAGTCTTCGAGGCCGAAGATGATCTACGTCGAGGAGACACTAACTCAAGCTACTACTTCACTAATTGAGAGATTAGTGAAGCTAACACCCTATACTAAAGTGCTAATCTAGTAGAGGATGATGAAGTAAGAAGTGGGCTCACTTTAGTTTTTATTTTTCTCACAATATTTTCTCTCTTTAGAAAAACCTAGCAAGCTTTTGCTCAAGGAAGAAGAAGATGAGCTCAAGAGATAAGAATGAACTAATGATGTGAGAGAGTGAACCATGGGTGAGTTTGTATTATATACTAACTCATGTAGAGACATAACCATGGCTAAATTATAATTGTTAGGTTAATAAATATTTTAAGTAAAACAAAATTAGTGGACTAAATCAATGCATCCACAAGCTTCATGAAGCTTCATGCATGTGAGCGATTATCCACTAATTTGGAATTACTTTAAATACTAAAACCCAACATTATAATTAGTATGGTGTAAGTCTCATAAACCCATGTAGTGTGTATCAACAACCATGATACAAAATAAAACACAATTAATATATATCACATATATATTAAGTGTGCACATGTGTGAATAATAAATGCTTAAGTGAGCTAATATTAGTTAATGTAATCTAGTATATCACATATACAATTATACATTAAATTATCAAATCAATACTTGATTTAATAATCCGGCTATATCACATACAACCGACTAGTATAATCTGTATCAACTTATCGAATCAACACTTGATTCGATAACCTGGCTATATCACATATAACCGACCGATACAAATAAATCGCGAGAATATAATACGGCATCACATACTCGTGTTATATACGAAGTAGGCGCACATATCACATATGTGGGCCTACTTCGTTTTGCCTGAGCCAGTAAAACCTCTATGTAGGACTCTAAAGACTTGTCAATATGCTGGTAGTAAGTGATGATCACATCAAGCACCCACAAGCCATCAGCGGTACAAGCTGGACATAACGGCTGTCCGGGTATTGAACGATCAGAAGATCAGCAAGCAAGCCTACTCTAACTCCTACAAAAGCCTGACAGTAACACTACCGTACAGTCCGGTCTCTTCGTCTGATATGTCGCATATCCAGTCTAGGGGTGGTAAACGTTATACCCCAATAACCGATAAGTCATGCCGATATGAGGCTCAAAATGGGTCGAGAAACTACTGATAACACTTACCAGTAAATCTCTAAATCAGCCCTGGGAAGGGACTTCCCTGTTACGGCCAATCGAGCACAGCGCAACATCAACTCCCAATACCGGGAGAGATGAAACCCCTCCTATCGCTCATTGCCTCCATGTGACTCGGGACTGTACCCAAAAACCACCGTTTTGCACGTCCTCTTGAACGCGGTTAGGTGGAAATCAAAGCACAGTGGGAATGATACAAGACTCTATGACGATCTCGGGTCTATAGACTAACCTGTACCAGTGTCACCAGAGAACTGCTATCTAACGATTGGTATAATACCAACTAGGAATTCTTGGCGATTCAATCCAGTGTACTCAGTCTCTACTGTGCACCCGTATACCATCTCTGATGTCAAACACCAATGGATATGGGATCATCTATCGCCCATCAAATTGGTCGAGAAGCGTATACGCTAGTCTACTCTTGTATATCGATGCCCCTTCTCGATACACCTATGACTAGGAACATTAAAGGATGAACTTATGGACTACCATGGCTACACTAGTATGATCTGCATCATAATCCTGGTAGTCAAGTACTCGTCCTAAGGGCTTTACCAACATGTAACCATAAGACAGTATCAAGAGACAAGTATACATGTTAAGATAAAGAGGAACCAGATAGCATACTATCATGTTGAGCAAGAAAGTCATCTCTATATATGTCCAAGCATCCAATATAATATACATCATATGTACAATAATGGCTTCTAGGGCATACATACAATTAACAATCTCCCATTTGCACTAGGGCCAGCTGCTGTAGTATCTCATACCGAATATCCCGAAGAGTCTCTCGAACTGTATCTGGGGAATGGCCTTCGTGAGTGGATCCGCTGTGTTGTTCTTTCTGTCAACTCTCCTGATCTCGATCTCCCGGCGATCAACTATCTCCCGGATCAGGTGATACCGCCTCAGAATATGCCTGGATCGCTGATGGGACCTGTGTTCCTTGGCCAAAGCCACCGCTCCATTATTATCACAATTCAAAGGTATTGGATACTCAATGGATGGAACTACTCCAAGTTCAGTTATGAACTTCTTCATCCAGACAACCTCTTTGGCAGCATCGTTGGCAGCGATGTATTCAGCCTCCATTATCGAGTCTGCCACGGTTTCCTGCTTGGAACTTGTTCACATCATAATATTGCATTATTATATTCCCCATTCTTATTCTTTTTATAAATAAACAGGTACTTTTGACGCATGTCTGCTACATGTTACAGGTTACAGGTTCTTGGACAGGAAACAGTGAAAACGATGTAAAGACGATGAAACTATGGACTTTTGACCAACAAATGGGAGGATCTTAGTCAAGCCTACATCGAAAGACAGTTCACAATTAACAAGGCAACTCAAGGTCCAAAAATACAAAGCGGACGGTTAAAAATCCATTGCAAATTATTCACTGAAGATCAGGAACCAACCTAGAAGCCCAAATGGAAAACGATATATAGAAATAAGAAGCCCAAGCCAACAAGAAGCAGCCCACAAAACTTCACTCCTTGATCTCTCTAAAGGGCCGCGGAACTGCGGCCCAAGCCCTCTATTGCCGCGGTTCCGCGGCCATCTGGTGCCCGTGCATCGAGAAATTTTACCAAAAGTTGTTTGCGGCTAAGAAAAGATTTCCTAAGGGCTATTTTTGTAATTTCAGACATGCAAAACAAATGTAACCCTAGGATTTCCTATTCTTTATAAATAGGAACTCTAATCATTGTAAAATTTATGCCTCCCTATGCCTCCTTTTAATAAAAATTCCAAAATTCTTTATGGAGAGCATCGGTGCCTTTCTTCAATTCAGAAATTCAGATCTGACAACCCTGCGTTGATGGTTGGAGAAATGCATCTGTAAGTAGATTTAATTCATTGCCCTAGTTTAGATTTTAATTCTTTGCCCTAGGTAGATTTATTTCCTCGCCGTAGATAAATTGTTTAGAGTTAGCTTTAGGGAAGGCTTTTGAGAGATGAGATCTCTCATCCCTTTCTTACCCATCATATATTTACAATAGGACTCCATGCATACGCGCACACACCGCGCCCTACGGCACCCTATCCCTCGAGGTAGCGGTGACACCGTAGTGTAAAAGCCCGGTTGAGCGCGTTTTCCATGGAGGTTAGGGTAAGGATCTTTAAAGGAAGGACAAGAACCTAGAGGAAGGAACACCTTCCCGAATGGATCTAATCCCCTTTATTGATAATTACCATAACTCCTCACAGGTCTTCATCCGGGTATAGAAAGCGTTGAGATTTACTTGCATTTCCAAACCATCCCTAAACCTAACCCTAGCAAGAATAGATCTAGATAATTGCCCTAGGTTAATTTGGTTTTTAGATTTAATAATCATTCCGAACACCCTTCGGAATTAACTCGTTAGTGCGACTAGGAGATTCATAAAATCCCTGTGGACCGCCCCGTACTCACTGGCTAGCTTCAAGCGACGCCGTTCTTGATTGCGGTAATAGATAGTTTTTGAGACGAATCAAATGGCGCCGTTGCCGGGGATGGCGTAGAACTTTCCTTTTCGCAATTTCGGGTTAATCAAAATTAAAAAAAAATCATAAAAATCTAAAAAAATCCAAAAAATATAAAAAAATATTTCATCTGTTATTTTTGGAAGGGATACTATGTTGTTTGAATTTTTGCAGGATATACAGAATCGGATCTGGAAAATTCCAGAAAGCGAAATAGAAAAAGGGGTATCGGAACAAAAGGGATTTTAAATAACAGAAGAGCACAAAAATTTTGGAGACCCAAATCCCCCAACCCGCCGCGATTCCACGGCCAAAACCCACCTTAGGCCGCGGAACCACGGCCTTCTAGTCGGATCAGAGCGGCAGAAATTTTTTTGGACCTCGAGCCGACGATCTAGCCGCGAAAACGCGGCACAAATGCGTTTTTACCGCGGGAAGGCGGCGGTACAGTGACAACATCTTATGCAAATTTTTCTGTAAGCCCCACTGTCTCTTCTCTGTACATTTTGAAATATATTTTCTGAAAAATGCCTGCAAGATTTTGTGTGCTTTAAAAATATATTCCCTTCCAAATAACGATCTTGTGCAGGATTTTTGCGCCCCGCTTGAAATAAAATTGATTGCAAGTAATATTTTGTTGTTGCATATCTTTTCTATAAAATATTTTGCTGTTACATATCTTTTCTCTAAAATCTTTTTTGCAACAAAATTTTTTCCAAATAAAGAGAAAATGAATGAAAATAAAAAGGACAAATATTTTATAGAAACTTGCAAAAAAATTTTAGCCGCAAATAAATCCTTGCACCACCCTACCTTCCTTCTTGTCATCTTTCTTCTTCTAACATGGGTACCCCACATAATAAATCTTTAGCCGAACTTTGGTATCCTGAACCTAATTTTGCGTCGTATGTCAATTTGTTCGGTCAATTTAAAGACGATCCCTCCTTGCCAAAAATATCTTTGAAAGATCAAATAGAGACGTCTAGGAGAAACAGTTTGACTTTTCAACCCACTTTGTGTCGACCAAGTCCATCTTTACCACCTACATATGTTGACACCACTTTTCCAAGTCCTGCTGTAACTCCTAGGCCGATATCCATTGCTGAGCATATTGCTCAATCTCGCAGTCGATCTTTCACCCCTCTCCACTCATCTAGTTCTAGGGATCCACATGATTATTCACCTTTTTATCCATATGTTGACCCTACCCCTGCCCAACCACCCACTTCCTACAAGTCATACCCGACCTTCCCACCTTCACTAGACACTGTTTCGTCACAGCCATTAGGGAGTTTCACATATCCAACCAATTTTGAATCTTTTACTGAAACCCCCTCACCACCTAAGTCTAGTTTGGAAGAGTCGTTGGAAGCGTACATTGCAGCAACGAATAAAATGACTAGGAATGTAGAAGCGTCTTTAGCCGCCCTTATGCAACCTACCGAACCGGAAGCTAGTTTCCCGCTAGCTCAATATTTTTTAATGTATAAGGAGGCGGTTGGACAGAATGAGAATGAGAGAGGATTTACAAATCAAACCTACCCTTACCCAATTGAAACCCACAACTCCTGTTTGCCATCGATTGCCCTAAATAGTTCACCTGTTGAAAATAAAAATGAGTTGTGTGATTTTGTAGTGTTTGATTTGCCAAATTGTGAGGACCCCCTTTCGAGTGAAACCGCACCTAATCCTTTCGATCTTTACACCTCCACTCTAGAACCTAAATCGATAAATATCCATGCTTTTGATGAGGTGTCTAAGAAAATTTATTTTCACTTGATTGAGGATATAGACGCCGGGAATATTTCGGATGATGAACCTGTCGATTTAATTGAAATTTTATGTTCAAATCATCATCCCGAGTTATTAAATGTTTCTCCCGAACCTCATATGCGTCTAGATTTTGATGATAATGGCATGGATGAGTTAAATATTGAGGAGAGTCTTGAGGATAATATTGAGGTTGAATCATTTTTCTTTGATGTGTCGGATTTTCCAATTCAGCCTCCTGAACCTTTAACTGTTATATCACCCTCCCTCCTTTCCATCGTTCCGACCCCGCTTGAAGACTGTGAGCTTGAAAGCTTTTCCTTTGAATCTGAAACAATTCTCACAGACGATAACACCTACGAGTGTTTCACTTTTTCGGACGATGCTGATAACTCACCGCCCGAGTTTGAGTCCTTTACATTTTCAGATGAGCCATTAGACTCGGTTGATTATAGTAGTTTCGAACCATTAATGGAATCTTTCAAGTTCGAGACAGTTTACTATGGTGAGAATGATACTATCCCTAATTCACTTCCTTTCGTCCTTCCTATTGTTCCGACCGTACAAGTGACCGTTACGCCTTCATCTCCTATACCAAGTTCAGCGTACCCATGTTTTCTTGCGAATCTTGAGGGATTTGACCCCATTTCTCGACGGGTTGATAGGTTAGCACAGTCGCTTTTAACACATCGGTCATCCCAAATTGCGCTAATTTATTCACTAGATTTACACTCTTAAGATCGCGCGACCCTTCTTTCTCCTTTCCGCCCTTCTTCTCCCACACCGAGACCATATTCTATCATTCTTCTTCCCATTCGGTCTCGCGTGTTTATCATTTCTTTCCTCCACACCCCATTCTTTCACCAACTATACAATTACCACGATAAGATTTTTGAATGGTTGGTGCTAACCTTTGGCTTGTGTAAGGCCAAGCTTAAGTTTGGGGGGGGGACCTTGTTGTATATATGTATACATTTTTTGTTTTCTTTTTCTATAAAAAAAAAATTTCCAAACAAAAAATTCAAAAAAAAATTATAAATAAATAAACAGGGGAGTGCCAGTATTTTGACCCTCTTGGTTTAGTATGACAGTGAGGACACTGTCGAGTTCAAGTTTAGGGGTATGCTCGGTACGTCTTCTTCCTTCGCATTCATTTGTATATATTTTTGCATTTGCATACTTATTTGAAAACCCATAAAAATTTGAAAAATTTCAAAAATTATAAAAATTATTGTATTTAATATTGGCTAATTGACTTGAGTTTGACAAATAGCTTAACTGGTTAGGAACAACTAGATCTTAGACTTAGTGAATTGAAAACCCTAAAAATAACATTCCTTAAAGTTTAACGGTAGAAAGTATATGCCTTGTAGTTTATTTAGAAATATGCAAATTTTGGGTTCACTTCTTAGGCTACGTCAAAATGAGGGAAGAGTATTGATGTTCTTATTAGAGTATAAGTTTGAAAAATAGTTCCTAGCTTAAGTCTAAATTCTGAAAATTTATACCATACAATTTGCACAATCATGCATCTTGAAACTTGGAATAGTAGAAGAGACCTTGAAATGTTCTTGTCTAAAGTCCTTAGTACGAAGAAAATAAAAGAAAAAAGTGTGAATAAAGAATAAAAAAAATGGACACTGGTTTTTATGATTACTTAAGGCTGCAAAAATAGAAAAATATTTAGCGAGGGTGCTTCATCACCTAGTGTCTTAGACCAACTGGTTTGGGAGTCACTGCTAAAAGGCTTGGGGGTTGCAAGACTAGGAAGTACGTTTTAATGTGCAAACACATCTTGTAATCGGTCGTTGGTACCTCAAGAAGTATTAACGGTCGCATGAAGGATGTGTAAGCAAAATTCAATTAAAAATTCACCTACTAATAAGTACTTTGGACAACGGACAAGGGCATGATTGCTTGATTTGAATTTCCAAGTGTAGGGGTGATCTATACACACACGTAGGGATATGTGATTGGAGTTTAGGTGAGAGAAAGGAATGAAGAATAGAACTTGTATCTTTAGTAAGGGTTGATAGAAATTCCTAAGTGGAGATGGAACCCTAGAAGGAGAACTTAAGAGATGCCGAAAGCTAAGTAGGTCTACATAACATATATAATCTTAAGTTAAATAATGAGGAAGTGTGAAGAATGTGGGTGGATAATTTGTGGGTCAACGATAATAGAATTCCTTGTTAGAAAACCTAATTGGAGAACAAAAGTTAATGGGCTGAATTGATAGGATTTTGTGGGTGTAATCCGCTGAAAACCCTCAGGAGACAACACTCCTCCTACTAGGGACACCTAGAGGTTTAACGGCTTGTTGCACGTGCTCAGTGCAATCACGTTTTCCTGCGAAAGTGTGGTCAGGATTTTAGTGAATAAAAATAAGTTTGCTCGAGGACGAGCAAAAGATAAGTTTGGGGGTATTTGTTCACATCATAATATTGCATTATTATATTCCCCATCCTTATTCTTTTTATAAATAAACATGTACTTTTGACGCATGTCTGCTACAAGTTACAGCTTACAGGTTCTTGGACAGGAAACAGTGAAAACGATGTAAAGACGATGAAACTATGGACTTTTGACCAACAAATGGGAGGATCTTAGTCAATCCTACATCGAAAGACAGTTCACAATTAACAAGGCAACTCAAGGTCCAAAAATACAAAGCGGACGGTTAAAAATCCATTGCAAATTGTTCACTGAAGATCTGGAACCAACCTAGAAGCCCAAATGGAAAACGATATATAGAAATAAGAAGCCCAAGCCAACAAGAAGCAGCCCACAAAACATCACTCCTTGATCTCTCTAAAGGGCCGCGGAACTGCGGCCCAAGCCCTCTATTGCCGCGGTTCCATGGCCATCTGGTGCCCCTGCTTCGAGAAATTTTACTGAAAGTTGTTTGCGGCTCTGAAAAGATTTCCTAAGGGCTATTTTTGTAATTTCAGACATGCGAAACAAATGTAACCCTAGGGTTTCCTATTCTTTATAAATAGGAACTCTAATCATTGTAAACTTTATGCCTCCCTATGCCTCCTTTTAATAAAAATTCCAAAATTCTTTATGGAGAGCATCGGTGCCTCTCTTCAATTCAGAAATTCAGATATGACAATCCTGCGTTGATGGTTGGAGAAATGCATCTGTAAGTAGATTTAATTCATTGCCCTAGTTTAGATTTTAATTCTTTGCCCTAGGTAGATTTATTTCCTCGCCGTAGATAAATTGTTTAGAGTTAGCTTTAGGGAAGGCTTTTAAGAGATGAGATCTCTCATCCCTTTCTTACCCATCATATATTTACAATAGGACTCCATGCATACGCGCACACACCGTGCCCTACGGCACCCTATCCCTCGAGGTAGCGGTGATACCGTAGTGAAAAAGCCCGGTTGCGCGCGTTTTCCATGGAGGTTAGGGTAAGGATCTCTAAAGGAAGGACAAGAACCTAGAGGAAGGAACACCTTCCCGAATGGATCTAATCCCCTTTATTGATAATTACCATAACTCCTCACAGATCTTCATCCGGGTATAGAAAGCGTTGAGATTTACTTGCATTTCCAAACCATCCCTAAACCTAACCCTAGCAAGAATAGATCTAGATAATTGCCCTAGGTTAATTTGGTTTTTAGATTTAATAATCATTCCGAACACCCTTCGGAATTAACTCGTTAGCGCGACTAGGAGATTCACAAAATCCCTGTGGACCGACCCGTACTCACCGGCTAGCTTCAAGCGACGCCGTTCTTGATTGCGGTAATAGATATTTTTGAGACGAATCAGAACTCTTCCAGCATATCGCTCCTCCATTGAGGGTAAATACAAATCCCGAGTGCGACTTAGAGTCGTCCTTATCACTCTAGAAGCTCGAATCGGTAAAGGACTCCACTTGGAGTTCTCCGTTACCATACACCAAGAGCATTTCTTTAGTCGTTCTCAAGTACTTGAGAATGCTCTTCACAGCTGTCCAGTGACTCTCTCTAGGATCTGCTTGATACCTACTCACTACACTTAGTGAGTATGCTACATCGGGTCTGGTACATAGCATCGCGTACATGATAGAGCCTACTGCCGAAGCATAGGGTATCTCTTGCATGCGAGCTCTCTCCAAATTAGTCTTAGGGGACATCTTTTTGGAAAGAGTGAGTCCTGAGATCGTGGGTAAAAACCCACGCTTGGATTCTTCCATACTAAACCTCTTTAGTATGGTGGCAATGTACCTAGATTGGGAAAATCCCAGTATCCTTTTAGATCTATCTCTATAGATCTTAATCCCCAAGATGTAGGAGGCATCACCTAGATCTTTCATTGAGAATCTATGTGATAAGAAGAGTTTGACCGATTGCAGCATAGGAATGTCATTTCCTATCAAGAGTATGTCACCATGTACAATACGAGGAAGACAACCTTACTCTCTGCCACCTTCTAGTATATATAAGGTTCATGTACATTTTTGACGAAATCAAACTCATTGATAACGACATCAAAACAGATGTTCCAACTCATCGATGCTTGCTTTAACCCGTAGATGGATTTAGGCAGCTTGCACACCTTTCCGCTGCTCACACTATCTACGAAGCCCTTTGGCTGAATCATGTACACGCACTCTTCCAAATCACTATTTAGAAAGGCGGTCTTAACATCCATTTGCCAGATTTCGTAGTCATGGTATGCAGCGATGGCAAGCATGATCCGGATGGATTTAAGTATAGCCACTGAAGAAAAGTTTTCATCATAATCCACACCTGGTCGTTGGAGAAAACCCTTTGCAACAAGTCTAGCTTTGAAAGTCTCCACTTTCTCATCTACACCAAGTTTTTTCTTAAAGATCCACTTGCTCCTAATGGGTTTAACCCCTTTAGGAGCATCTTCTAAAGTCCATACTTTGTTGGTGTACATGGATTCCATCTCGGACCGCATTGCATCCAGCCATTTCACAGAGTCTCCACTCGTGATGGCCTGCTCGAAGCTAGTCGGGTCATCATCCTCCATGATGCAATCCTTGCTTCCACCATCAATGAGAAAACTGCGGTATCTCTCAGGTGGACGAGGAACCGTACTAGATCGGCGGAGTGGCTGTGGTTCGTTGGGCACTATCGAATTCTCTGATTCCACTAAATCTTCAGTTACAGTTTGTGTATCTGGAACTTCTTCCAGTTCTACCTCTTTGCCACTAATTTCTTTTATAAGAAATTTCTTTTCTAAAAAGGTGGCATGCTGAGCAACAAACACCTTTTGTTCTTCACTGTGGTAGAAAAAATATCTATATGAATTCTTTGGATATCCCACAAACTTGAACTGATCGTGCCTCGAGTTTGTCCGGACTTTGCCTTTTGACATAGGCCGGACAACCCCATATCTTAACTCGTTTAAGATATGGTCTCTTCCCACGCTATATCTCATATGGTGTGGTAGGTACAGATTTAGATGGAACTTGATTCAATAGGTATGCTGCTGTCTCAAGTGCATAACCCCAAAAGAAAATAGGCAACTCAGCAGTGCTCATCATAGAGCGCACCATATCTAATAGGGTGCGATTCCTCCGTTCCGATACACCGTTGTGCTGTGGTGAATACTGAGGAGTAAGCTGAGAGAGAATCCCATTCTTTTTTAGGAAGTCCTAGAACTCCATGCTCAAGTATTCACCTCCTCGATCGAATCGAAGGATTTTAATACTTTTACCCGTTTGGTTCTCGACTTCGGATTTATATTCTTTGAATTTCTCAAAAGCTTCAAACTTGAGTTTCATCAGGAACACATGTCCGAATCTTGAGAGATCGTCAGTGAATGTAATGAAGTATGAGGAACCATTCCTGGCATGTGTAGACACGGGACTACATACATCACTATGTATCAGTCCTAAGAGTTCCGTAACTCTTTCTCCGTGTTTTGTAAATGGAGTTTTGGTCATCTTGCCTTTAAGACATGACTGGCAAGTGTCATAAGATGAAAATTCGAATGGATTCAAATATCCATCCTTATGCAACTTAGCTAGTCATGTTGCATTGATATGACCTAGTCTACAATACCACAAGAAGGATTCGTTCATTTCTGAACTCTTCCTCTTGTGTGTGTTTGTTATGCTCAGAACTGTTGATTGATTTAGAACATAAATTCCATTGCACAACATGCCTGATCCAACCAAATTTTGGTTCAGGAAAATGTTCATAACATTATCCTGTAATACAAAATTATATCCCCTTTTACTTAATAAAGAAACTGATATAATGTTGCATATCAGGTTCGGCATGTAATAGCATTCGTTCAGAATCAATGTATTACCACTTGGTAATACAAGATGATATTCCCCGACGGATTTAGTAGCAAGAATTGCACCATTTCCAACCCTTATGTCTTTATCACCTTCTCCCAGTTCTCTGTTGGATGTAGTGCCCTCAAAGTCAATTATTGGATCGTAGGTACGTGATTGTAATGACTGAGGGAGGATCTATACCGGTAGGAAAGTCTTACTCGAGATGATAGTATGCTATCTGGTTTGCCTTTATTATCATGTACAGCTTTAGGTGACATGATCACTGTTACACGTTGATAAAGCCCTTAGGATTCTTGCTTGACTACTAGCAGTATGATGGCGATCATATACGTGAGAGTTGGGTAGTCCATAAGCACATCCTTAAAAGTGGTCCCTAGTCGTGGGAGTTTCGAGACAGGGCAGTGATACTCTGGAGTAGACTAGTGTATACAGTTGAGACCCCGACGAGGGGCGGTGGCCGGTCTCACAAGACATTGGTGTCAGTTTGTTCACCTAAGATGTATACAGGTGCTCATTGGGTTATGAGTGCACCGGACAGGACTCGCCGGGAACCTGTTAGTTGGTATTATACCTAGCGTCAGATAGCAGTTCCCTGGTGACATATGTACAGGTTAGTTCATCGACCTGAGGTCGTTATTTGTCTCGTGTGTGTTCCCACTGTGCTTATATTACTACCTTACCACGGCTCAAAGGAGTTGTGCAAACAGGTTTTAGTTGGGTTCAGTCCCGAGCCACATAGAGGCAGTGAGCGGATCGGCAGGAGATTCGTCTCTCCCGGTATTGGGGGTGAGATCGCGCTGAGCCTAGGAGAGCCATTACACCAAGTCCTTGGCTAAGGAAGGTGAGAATTACTCGTAGGTATTCCAGTAGTTTCTAAGGGTGTTCAGGGCTACCCTCCGACACGACTTATACCGCTTTTGGGGGTCTGACGTTACCAGCCCCTAGGCCCGATATGCGATGCTCATAGACGAACGAACCGGAATGTACAGATATTTTCACTGGTAGGCTCAGAAGGGCTCTAGGATGAGTTCGCTCATCGGCTTCCCTTTCGGTCAGTACGTGGGAAGCCGTTACGCACAACTAGTGCCGCTGACGTGCTTGTAGTTAAACCCACCGTCAGGGTACTGATGAGTCTTTAGAGTCCCCCACAGATAGTTTCCCAAGTTCGGGCGAAACGTTGTAGATGCCGTATGGTTTTATGGCAGGGTTCAAACATGCACGTACACTTATGCACATGTCATGGTTCGGACAGATAATACTGGTGGGTATTGGTTTAAGCCGGATCTAAGTATTATATTGAGTCGGAATATTTTAGTCTCATCGTATTCGTATTCGGTCGGAATACGGATACAGGTATATATTTACAGGTGAGGGGTATTCTCGTAATCCGTTACGAGATTACTTTAGCAGATGCATTTCTTTTTGGGTTAATCATTTTGTTTTAAATGATTATTGGATTTGGAAAGTGTGACTCATTTTTGGTGACTCATTAATTCTAGCATGTTCACTAATGACCCATGCTAATGAGTCATATAGTGACTCATGATGAATTAATGAAGTTTGTTTTAGGTGAGATATTATGAAGGCTTTGTAGAGATATTTTGGTAAGATATTTTTCCTTGATATTATAGGGATGCTAGGCACTGCCACAAGGGTCTACGAGGCATCAACCATGCCTGATTAAAATTTTAGCCGTGCCGAACAACCCAAAGCCGGATCTTTAAACTAGAGTTTATGCGAAAATAAGTATGTTAAACACTTTAACACTAAGTGAGAGAGATTACAACCTTTGTAGATCCGGTCCTTCACTTCATGAGCTCTGTGTTGTAGTCCCTTCACTGCGATCATCATGTTCCGGACTCTCGAGAGGCTCCACGAAGAGAAAGATGCAGTCTTGCTTCCGATCTTCGATAACATAGATGATCTACCTTGAAGTTTCATTAACACGAGCTCTCACTCACTAAATGATGTGAACACCCGCATCTAAAGGGCAAGGGTAGATGATGATGATGAAGTAGGATTTTTGCTCTCTTTTATTTTCTTATTCTCACTCATTTTTCATCACTTAGAAAAAGCTACCATGAAAGAAAGAAGGAAGAAGAAGAAGAATGAATTATCTCTTTTGTGATGAATAATGCAAAGTAATCATAAGGTTAGAAATGCAACCATGGTTCAACTAACCATTGTAGAGAATTAACCAAGGTTAAAGGGTGTGGTTGGGTTAAGGAAATATCATGCAGAAATATCTAAACAAATATCTTTGCACAAAACAAAAAGAAAGCTTCTAGAAACTTCTAGAATAACTTAACCCTAATCAAACCCTAACCATATTTAATCTTTACTAAACATGTTGCATTAATAACTACATTATGTTACAATATTATATATCACATATATAATATTTATTGTAACGAAATAAAATAATACAATTAACATATATCGCATATATATCAATGTATTACTCGAGTGAGAAAAAGAATCTTTTAGTGAGCTAATATTAGTTAATGTAATTTAATATATCATATATATTATTATACATTAAATTATCGAATCAACACTTGATCCGACAATCCGGCTATATCGCATATAACCGACTAATAGGATGACCCGGCTATATCACATATACCCGGCCGATATCTCATATCGCGAGAATCCAATACGGTATCACATACCGCATTATCCTCGGTCCCGCACATATCACATATGTGCTCCTACTCCGTTTTTCTTGAGCCAAGAAACGTCTGTGTATGACTCTAAAGAATCGTCAATACGCCGGCAGTAGGTGATGATCATATCAAACACCCACAAGTTTCAAGCGGTCAGTTAAACGTAACAGCTACCCAGTTATTGAGCGCTCAGAAGATCAACAAGCAAGCCTGTACATTCTCCTGTGAATCCAATCAGTAACACTACCGTACAGTCCGGTCTCGTCGTCTGATATGTCGCATATCTTGCCTAGGGGTGGTATACGTCAGACCCAAGTAGCTTGATAAGCCATGTCGATTTGAGGTCTATAGCAGTTCGAGAAACTACTGATAACACTTACCAGTAAATCTCAGCAACCCTGGCCAGCGATTTCCAGTTATAGCCAATCGAACACAGCACAACATCAACTCCCTATACCGGGAGAGACGAATCCCCTCCTATCGCTTATTTCCTCCATGTGATTCGGGACTGTACCCAAACGCCACCTTTTTGCACGCCCTCTTGGACGTGGTATGATGGAAATCAAAGCACAGTGAGAATCACACAAGACTCTATGATGAACTTGGGTCAACAGACTACTCTGTACCAGTGTCACCGGAGAACTGCCATCTGACGTGAGGTATAATACCATCTGGGAGTTCTCGGCGAGTCCGTCCAGTGTACCCAGTCTCTACTGAGCACCCGTACACCATCCTTGATGTCAAACACTGATGGATATGGGATCATCCATCGCCTATCATATAGGTTAAGATGCGTATACGCTAGTCTACTCTGGTGTATCGATGCCCTGTCTCGATACACCCTCGACTAAGAACAGTTATAGGATGTACTCACCGACTACCATGGCCCCACTAGTATGATCTCATCATAGTCCTAGTAGTCGAGTATATATCCTAAGGGCTTTAACAACATGTAACTTAGAGATAATCAGAGTACATGTTAAGATAAAGTACAACCAGATAGCACACTATCATGTCGAGCAAGAAAGTCCTCCCTATAAATGTCCAAGCATCCATTACAATATACATCGTATGTACAGTAATGTCCTTTAGGGCATACATATAACTAACAATCTCCCACTTGCACTAGGGCCATCTGTTGCGGTATCACATACCCAACAATTAGCTGTGGTTAAAGTATCTCATATTCAATCATCCCATAAAAGTCTCTACTGGGATAAAGGCCTTTGTGAGTGGATCCGCGCTGTTGTCCTCTGTGTCTACTCTCCTAACCTCGATTTCCCTGGAGATCAACCATCTCCATGATCAGGTGATACTGCATAAGAATTATATCTGGATTTTTGATGGGACGGGGGGTTCCTTGGCAAAAGCCATAACTCCATTGTCACACAATGGTAGGAACGGAGTTCATCTCATGAACTTATATATATCCAGACTGCCTCTTTGGTAGCATCCGTGGTAACGATGTATCTATCCTCTAATCGTCTAGTAAGTCACGGTATCTAGCTTGGAACTCTTTCAACATACCGTCCCTCCACTGAGGGAAAAGACAATGCCTGTGTAAGGTTAGTCTAGCACCCTATGAAGAGTTTTGAAGCATCACATGTCCAAAAGTTTAAATTTTTATGGTGCTAAACAAACACGCAAAGGAATCGATCCTAGAAAATTAGGGTTATAAAACTTTAAGCTAGTAAAGATTAGGGTTTGAAGGCTACAACCTTTGTAGCTCCCCTTTGCTAGACTCCTTGGTGTCTTGGGTTGTTGAATCAAGGTCCTCTTGAAGTCTCCTTGCGTCCACGACGATCCACCACGGAGTTCTCCGTCCAAGCTCGCTACTTTGGAAAACCGAAGGAAACACTCTAATCAAGTTGGCTAAACTTGAGTAGAATGAGGTTGTGGCTTAGGATCTCTCTTCAAAAACCTTTCTTTAATGGTGTTTAACTCACTAGAAGAAACTAGAGAGGAAAAGATGAAGGAGGATGAAGATGTTGGCTAATTTTAGCAAGAGGTGTAAAAAGATAACCTTGAGTTAAGAAGAAAATGAAATATATATCACTATATATATTTATTTCCTTCTTAACTTCAACCATGATTAAATGATGGATAGTTAGTTTAACTTGGGTTTTAAATGATAAAGAGAAGGATAACCATAGGTTAGTGGTAGTTGAGATAGGTTAGGTTAGAAGAAGAGTGTAGAATCAAGAATGATTATCCTTTTCTTTTTCATTTTGCTTTAAAACCAAAATTAAATAATAATCCATTATTTAATCTATGGTGTGAGGCTTATATTGCCACCATTTCCATATGCTAACAACCATGATGGATGGGTGTATGTATGTATGCATGTATGCACATCCACATGTACATGAAACTAGAATGGAAGAAAGAAACACATGCATGCATGCATACATCCATCAAACCCTAGAAAGGTTTCAAGTGAGAAAACTAATGGTTAGATGATAAATCAACACTTAATTTATCAATCCGGTCATATCTCATACGACCCCACCAAAAGCAGGCCACCCTATCAATGTTCGGTATCATATACGCACATTTCAATCGGGTGCATGCGCATATCGCATACGCGCACCACAATGTTTCGCCTGGACTGGGTAACTCCTTTGTGGGACTCTAAGACTCGTCAATATGACGGCAGAGGGTAATGATCATATCAAGTCCCCCAAGCCGCAAGCGGTCAGCTAAACGTAACGGCTACCCGGGTATTAAGCGATCAGAAGAAAACAAGCGAACCTGCTACAACTCCCGTCGAGCCATCCGGCAACACTACCGTACAGTCCGGTCTCTTCATCAGATATGCTGCATATCGAGCCTAGGGATGGTCACGTCGACCCCAATAACTCAATAAGTCGTGCCGGTGAATGGTCTATAACAGATCGAGAAACTACTGATAACACTTATCAGCAAATCTCAGCAGCCCTGGCCAGGGACTTGCTGTTATAACCAGTCGGGCACAGCACAGCATCAACTCCCAATACCGGGAGAGACAAAACCCCTCCTATCGCTCATCGTCTTCGTGTGTCTCGGGACTGTACCCAACGGCCACCTGTTTGCACGACTCAGTAGAGCCGTGGTAGGGTGGCAATCAAAGTACAGTGGGAGAACACACAAGACTCCATGACGATCTCGGGTCTACAGACTAACCTGTACCAGTGTCACCTGAGAACTGCTATCCGACGATAGATATAATTCCATATAGGAGTTCTCGGTGAGTCCGTCCAGTGTAGCCAGTCACCACTGAGCACCCGTATATGATCTTGATGTCAAACATCGATGAATGTGGGAACATTCATCGCCCATCGTATGGGTCTAGTATCATATACGCTAGTCTACTCTGGTATATCGATGCCCCGTCTCGATACACCTCTGACTAGGGACATTTGAGGATATGCTTATAGACTACAGATGTCCCACTAGTATGATCTCCATCATAATCAGAGTAGTCAAGCCGATATCCTCAGGGCTTTATCAGCATGTATGAATGAATAAAAGCATGATCAAATCAACATGTCAGATAAAGAATAACCAGATAGCATACTATCATGTCGAGCAAGAATGCAAACTGAATATATATACATGTATAGATAGATCCACTATCACATAATGGCCTCTAGGGCATACATATATCCAACAATCTCCCACTTGCACTAAGGCCAGTTATTGGCGTATCTCATACCCAACATCTCAAAAAGTCGCTCATGCTGTGGCTGAGGGAGGGCCTTGGTGAGTGGATCCGCGGCGTTGTTCTTTGTATCTACTCTCTTAATCTCGATCTCGCGGTGATCTACAATCTCCCGGATCAAATGAAAGCGCCTCAGGATATGTCTGGACCGCTGATGGGATCTGGGCTCCTTGGCTAACGCCATCGCCCCATTATTGTCACAATACAAAGGTATTGGATCAATAATGGTTAGAACTACTCCTAGCTCCGAGACGAACTTCTTCATCCAGACGGCTTCCTTGGCGGCATCATTTGCAGCAATGTACTCAGCTTCCATCGTAGAGTCTGCAACGGTATCTTGTTTGGAACTCTTCCAACTTACCGCCCTTCCATTGAGGGTAAATACAAACCCTGAGATAGATTTGCTGTCATCCTTATCGCTCTGGAAGCTCGAATCGGTAAAGGCCTCCATTTGGAGATCTGTATTACCATACACCAAGAACAATTCTTTAGTCCTTCGTAAGTACTTAAGAATGTTCTTCACAGCTGTCCAGTGGTTCTCCCCTGGGTTGGATTGATACCTGCTTACAACACTAAGTGCATAAGCTACATCTGGGCGTGTACATAACATCGCATACATTATAGATCCTACTGCCGAAGCATAAGGTATAATGCTCATGCGAGCTCTCTCTTCATCGGTCTTTGGACAAGAATCCTTGGAGAGAGTGACTCCATGGCAAGCGGGTAAGGCACCCCGCTTGGAGTCTTCCATACTAAACCTCTTTAGGATGGTGTTGATGTACCTGGTTTGGGACAATCCCAATAACTTTTTGGATCTATCCCTATAGATCCTTATGCCCAGGATGTATGTGGCATCACCCAGGTCTTTCATAGAGAACCTTAGTGATAAGAATGATTTGACCGACTGTAGCATAGGAATATCATTTCCTATCAGAAGAATATCATCCACGTACAATACGAGGAATGTGACAGCTCTTCCTACAGCCTTCTTATAAACACAAGGTTCATCTGGATTTTTGATGAAATCAAACTCTTTGATAACATCATCGAAACAGATGTTCCAACTCCGAGATGCCTGCTTTAACCCATATATGGATTTAAGCAATCTACATGCTTTCTCGCTGCTCCCACTGTCAATGAAGCCCTCTGGCTGATCCATATAAACGCATTCTTCCAAATCTCCATTTAGAAATGCTGTTTTAACGTCCATCTGCCAGATTTCATAGTCGTAGTGAGCAGCAATAGCAAGTAGGATCCGAATGGATTTAAGCATGGCTACGGGCGAAAAAGTTTCGTCATAGTCCAAACCTGGTCTTTGACGAAAACCTTTCGCCACAAGTCTTGCCTTATAGGTCTCTACCTGCCCATCCACATCAATCTTTCTTTTAAAGATCCACTTGCACCCTACAGGTTTTACCCCAGGGGGTACAACGTCCAAAGTCCATACTTTGTTGGTGTACATAGACTCCATTTCGGATCTCATGGCATCCAGCCACTTCACAGAGTCACCACTCGTGATATCTTGCTGAAAACTGGTAGGATCATCATCATCCATGATGCAATCTTCTCCGTTACCATCAATGAGGAAACCGTAGTACCTCTCCGGTAGGCGAGAAGTCCTACCAGACCTACGGAGTGGCCGAGGTTCTTCAGTTTCTGTTGCAACAGCCGGTTCAACCAAATCGTCATTTGTAGTTTGTGTTTCCAGAACCTCTTCTAGATCTACTACCTTGCCATCATCTTTATCTGTGAAAAACTCTTTTTCCAAGAATGTGGCATACTGAGAAACAAACACTTTATGTTCCACTTTGTGGTAGAACAGATATCCATAAGAATTCTTTGGATATCCCACAAAGTTACACATGACTGACCGTGTCTCGAGTTTGTCCGGATTCTCCTTTTTAACATAGGCCGGGCAACCCCAAATCTTAATTCTCTTAAGAGATGGTCTCTTCCCATTCCATATCTCATATGGCGTGGTAGACACGGCTTTGGTTGGAACCCTGTTTAGCAGAAACGCTGCAGTCTCCAATGCATGCCCCCAAAACGAGACTGGTAACTCAGCGTCACTCATCATGGACCGGACCATATCTAATAGGGTCCTATTCCGTCGTTCTGACACACCGTTGTGCTGTGGTGTGTAAGGAGGAGTGAGCTGAGAGAGAATCCCATTCTCTTTTAGGAAGTTTGCAAATTCTGTACTGAGATACTCTCCACCTCGATCTGATCGAAGCATCTTAATACTCAAGCCGGTTTGTTTTTCTACTTCTTGTTTATATTCAACGAATTTCTCGAAAGCGTTGGACTTGTGCTTTAATAAAAATACATGACCGAATCTTGAGAAATCGTCGGTGAATGTAATGAAGTATGAAAAACCGCCTCTAGCCTGTGTAGACATTGGCCCATATACATCACTATGTATGAGGCCAAGGAGCTGAGTAGCTCTTTCTCCGTATCCGGTAAACGGAGTTTTGGTCATTTTACCCTTGATACAAGACTGGCAAGTCGCATAAGATTTATATTCAAAAGAGTTTAAATATCCATCTTTATGTAACTTGTTTAGTCTTGTTTCATTAATATGACCAAGTCTACAACGCCAAAGAAAAGCTTCATTTAATTCTGAAAGTTTTCTTTTATTAGTGTGTTGTATACTGAAAACTGTGTGTTGATTTAGGACATATATTCCGTTATTAAGCGTACCATACCCAACCAACATTTGATTCAGGTGAATGTTCATAACATTGTTCTGCAACACAAAATTATATCCTTCATTGTCCAACAAAGAAACGGATATTATATTACATAGCATACTTGGTACAAAATAACATGGATTCAAAATCAAAATACATCCAGATGGCAACCCCAAGTGATACTCTCCCACTGCGACTGTATGTACATTGGAACCATTTCCAACGCGGAGAGTATGGTCACCTGTCTTCAAAACTTTGCTATTTCTCAGCCCCTGCATAGAATTGCAAATGTGAGAACCTGAACCGGTATCCAATACCCAGGAAGCAGAGTTTATAGAAAAACAGTTTTCAGTCACAAACACACCTGAAGCAGAAGCATCACCATGCTTCTTCTTGAGACTTAAGTACTCCGTGCAATTGCGCTTCCAATGTCCTGTCTTGTAGCAATGAAAACATTCGCCTTTCTCTAAGTCTCCAGCCTTGGACTTTCCCTTTCCCTTCACCTTTTTAACTCCGCCCTTAGGATTAGTGGGTTTCTTCTTTTTCTTTCCCTTGGCCTTGGCTTTCGGGCGAGAAGAGGAAGACTGTCCAATAGTCATAACGGGAGTTTTTGCTAACTTCATAGTGCTCTCTGCACTCCTTAACATATTAAGGAGTTCAGGGAGATCCTTCTCCATGCCATGCATGTTGAAGTTCACTATGAACTGAGCAAAGGTGGAGGGGAGGGACTGCAGAATAATATCTATATATTGTTCATTGTCCATCATCCATCCAAGGTCCTCAAGCTCTTCTATAAGAGCTATCATCTTCAGAACATGGTCTCCTACTGGTGTGCCAGGGGCCATTCGCATTTGAAACAATTTCTTTGATGCTTCGTATCGTAATACGCGGGATTGCTCCCCATACAACTCCTTTGTATGGAGCAATATACCGTGAATGTCCATGTCCTCGTGCTGCTTTTGATGTGTGTTATCCATCGATGCAAGCGCGAGGCACGTGGCCGTGGCACAGTCAGCGTCCCATGTCTTGCGGACTTCAATGTCCGCAACTGAGGATTTTGGACCAGGGACCGGCGGGGCTGAAGCCGTGAGGACATATGATACTTTATCATAAGTCAAGGCGATTTTCAGATTCCTCAGCCAGTCTTTATAGTTGGTCCCATTCAGTTTGTTTTTATCTAGTAGAAGCTTAAGTCCAGTCATTGGTATCTGCCATTAAGAGAGAGAAAAGAATACACTCAGCGAAAGCTCTTGCACAGATTAGATTGGTTTATTATCTTGTCTAATCGATGTTTCCCACTGCTTTTTATCAAGTTTTTCTTTCAAACCTTAAAAAGAAAAACTAGCCAGGATTAATTACAGTCTACAACTTCGCTAACCGTTCAGCCAGGCCAGTGTCGGTACTTTGAGGGAGGTTCCCCGTACTTTCGCACGGACCTAATTAGAGTAAACCTCGTTTTCCCAGAGGCGGAGCCCCGTTAACACGTTTCTAGACACCTAATAAGTTAGCTAATTGTAAACTGTAAAACTCTCCTAGGAGCAACTATTGCCCACAGTGGGATCGGGATCCAACCATCACATGGAAGGTATACAATCTCATTGCAAATTTCAACACTTGAAATTCCCGATGTAATTTTTACCCCTAGTACTTATGACCTTAACTATGGTCAACAAATCATAAGTACCAGTCAAGTTCTACCCGTCATTTCTTGATCAATTAGACCCACCCATATGACCCTTAACTATGGTCAACAAAGTCGCATGAATGTCCTAATTAATCTGCATCATATGCAGTGTAGGAAGACATCACTTAGCTACCGTACACTACGCCTTAACTAAAGTCAACAAACGTAGCACGAATACTAAGTACTCTACTTCCTAAAATGACGGAGGGTTGCGAATGATTTTTGAGAAAATCTTTAACGCTTTGAACTTGATATCGTTGTAGAATCAAACAGTTTTCAAAAGGAGTGGCTTAAGCTCCGCAGTTTTGAAATGTAGCTTTTTCATAAATAGCCGAGTAGTTTTTAAATCCGATTCTACAACATCTTTTTAGGTTTATTTTTTTTACATTAATCACATTAATGTAATCCCATCATTTAAGTCCTTAAGCCAATCACAGAAAAGAAACGAAAATAACACGTACGCTTATGCCATCCGCATTCGCCGCAATGTTCCGTTATGCACCGTTAGGTTACTTAACTAACGGCATACCGGGACGGGACTAGCGCGGGTGTAAAACATAAGCAACGTCTACTATATATCATATATATAATATGTCATTCGTCTCAGATATCACAGAACACAGGCAGCAGAAACATAGATATAACGTGGGATATCCTAGGACGTCCGTATTTAGTATTTAGCCAGAATAGAAAATACGGATTCCACAGTCGCGATGAATACCCAAGCCCACACCCTGGACCCCTACGAGAGTGGAAAGTGACCCTACCAATCCTGGAGTTTAGGAGACCCGGTCTCGACTCCTCGAGATGGCTTCCCACTGAACCCCAGAACCCGGTCACCTGTGCTCCCCTCCTTGGGTCCATCCTAATGCGGAAAAGTAAATAATATACAAAACTGGTGACACAACCGCAACCTGGAAGTGCCCCAAATAAAAGAATATTACATTACATTTGAATTTACATGAATGAAAATATAAAACTCTCATCTCACAAAAACCCCCCGGCTATTCGATCGCGACAATCCTGCACATCATATCTCAGCAACACATAATATCACATATCATCAACGTAAGTAAGTATGCGTACCCCGATTGTCGTTGATGTATAGCAACGAAACCGGCGATATCGTACATACTACACTTACGGTCACAGAAAAGAAAGTGTAAAACTACAATATTTGGAATCCAGATTCTCTTTAGACATCATAAATGCGAAATATCACATATTTCGTATTTCATGCCTAAACTATATGAATTCCACATATTGTATCACATTCCAGACAAATAGACAGTATTAAAGTTTTCGAACGAACGATCAAATACCCAAGATTCACTAAAGCTCAACACTTGAGCAGGGTTCAAAAATCCGGAGTGTGACACAGTAGTAGCGGTCCAGCCGTAGAAGGGTCAAGCCAACGCCTCACATGTGGCACGCCGTACTGCCCCAAACCCTAAGGTTCAAAGGGCAGTTCGAGACGGTCACATAATCGAGTTAAGGTTTGTTTTCTTCTAGAGGGACCACCGCAAAAAGACTTGCACGTATCTCCAAAGTATTTAAACCCCGTGAATAGTGAGTAAATGATACTCGTTCAAACACTTCAATACTTTCTAATTTACCCGGAAAAGCTACGAAATAAAAATCCCGATCGAAATGACGAGTCCAAAACCATCTCCAGAATTTTTCAAAACCAAATACAGATTAAAAATATCCAAAAATTTATACAAGCAGATTCATGAATTACTGTACAAAAAGTATTCATCAATCCATATATACGGCCGCGGAACCGCGGCCTAAGCAAGCTTAGGCCGCGTTTCCGCGGCTATAATCACTGTTCATGGAATAATTTTTGTACCGTAATCCTTATTTTTTCCTGCTGTATTTTTTACATATTTTTAATTCTGAAAAATGTCAATTTTTAGAAAATTTCCAGAGAGCACCCTAAAAAGTCGTATTTCGGTTCGATCGGAGTTTTAACTTCGTAAAAAGGTCGCCTAATGTTCTAGGTCGGCTCTGATACCAATGTAAGGTTAGTCTAACACCCTATGAAGAGTTTTGAAGCATCACATGTCCAAAAGTTTAAATTTTTATGGTGCTAAACAGACACGCAAAGGAATCGATCCTAGAAAATTAGGGTTATAAAACTTTAAGCTAGTAAAGATTAGGGTTTGAAGGCTACAACCTTTGTAGCTCCCCTTTGCTAGACTCCTTGGTGTCTTGGGTTGTTGAATCAAGGTCCTCTTGAAGTCTCCTTGCGTCCACGACGATCCACTACGGAGTTCTCCGTCCAAGCTCGCTACTTTGGAAAACCGAAGGAAACACTCTAATCAAGTTGGCTAGACTTGAGTAGAATGAGGTTGTGGCTTAGGATCTCTCTTCAAAAACCTTTCTTCAATGGTGTTTAACTCACTAGAAGAAACTAGAGAGGAAAAGATGAAGGAGGATGAAGATGGTGGCTAATTTTAGCAAGAGGTGTAAAAAGATAACCTTGAGTTAAGAAGAAAATGAAATATATATCACTATATATATTTATTTCCTTCTTAACTTCAACCATGATTAAATGATGGATAGTTAGTTTAACTTGGGTTTTAAATGATAAAGAGAAGGATAACCATAGGTTAGTGGTAGTTGAGATAGGTTAGGTTAGAAGAAGAGTGTAGAATCAATAATGATTATCCTTTTCTTTTTCATTTTACTTTAAAACCAAAATTAAATAATAATCCATTATTTAATCTATGGTGTGAGGCTTATATTGCCACCATTTCCATATGCTAACAACCATGATGGATGGGTGTATGTATGTATGCATGTATGCACATCCACATGTGCATGAAACTAGAATGGAAGAAAGAAACACATGCATGCATGCATACATCCATCAAACCCTAGAAAGGTTTCAAGTGAGAAAACTAATGGTTAGATGATAAATCAACACTTAATTTATCAATCCGGTCATATCTCATACGACCCCACCAAAAGCAGGCCACCCGATCAATGTTCGGTATCATATACGCACATTTCAATCGGGTGCATGCGCATATCCCATACGCGCACCACAACGTTTCGCCTGGACTGGGTAACTCCTTTGTGGGACTCTAAGACTCGTCAATACGCCGGCAGAGGGTAATGATCATATCAAGTCCCCCAAGCCGCAAGCGGTTAGCTAAACGTAACGGCTACCCGGGTATTGAGCGATCAGAAGAAAACAAGCGAACCTGCTACAACTCCCGTCGAGCCATCCGGTAACACTACCGTACAGTCCCGTCTCTTCGTCAGATATGCTGCATATCGAGCCTAGGGATGGTCACGTCGACCCCAATAACTCAATAAGTCGTGCCGGTGATTGGTCTATAACAGATCGAGAAACTACTGATAACACTTATCAGCAAATCTCAGCAGCCCTGGCCAGGGACTTGCTGTTATAACCAGTCGGGCACAGCACAGCATCAACTCCCAATACCAGGAGAGACGAAACCCCTCCTATCGCTCATCGTCTTCGTGTGTCTCGGGACTGTACCCAACGGCCACCTGTTTGCACGACTTAGTAAAGCCGTGGTAGGGTGGTAATCAAAGTACAGTGGGAGAACACACAAGACTCCATGACGATCTCGGGTCTACAGACTAACCTGTACCAGTGTCACCTGAGAACTGCTATCCGACGATAGATATAATTCCATATAGGAGTTCTCGGTGAGTCCGTCCAGTGTACCCAGTCACCACTGAGCACCCGTATATGATCTTGATGTCAAACATCGATGAATGTGGGAACATTCATCGCCCATCGTATGGGTCTAGTATCATATACGCTAGTCTACTCTGGTATATCGATGCCCCGTCTCGATACACCTCCGACTAGGGACATTTCAGGATATGCTTATAGACTACAGATGTCCCACTAGTATGATCTCCATCATAATCAGAGTAGTCAAGCCGATATCCTCAGGGCTTTATCAGCATGTATGAATGAATAAAAGCATGATCAAATCAACATGTCAGATAAAGAATAACCAGATAGCATACTATCATGTCGAGCAAGAATGCAAACTGAATATATATACATGTATAGATACATCCACTATCACATAATGGCCTCTAGGGCATACATATATCCAACAGCCTGCGACTGACATTCAGTCGTCCTTATCTCCCTGTAACCTTTCCAGTGATTCTCCCCAGGATCGATTGATACCATCTCACTACAACTAGTGAGTATCCTAATATCCAATTAGATCTATCTCATAGATCCAAAACCCAGGATTTAGGAGGTATCACTTTGATCCTATATGGAGAATCCTTGTGATAAGCGGAGATTGACCGAGCGTAGCATAGGAAACTCCTTCCCTATCAAGAGCATGTCATCCACGTACTCTACGAGGATCATCACTATACTCTCTACTACCTTTTTGTATATACAAGGTTCATCTACAATTTTGATGAAGTCAAACTCTTTGACTACCACATCAAAACAGATGTTCCAACTCTGCGATGCCTACTTTATCACATAAAAGATCTTGCACACGTTTCCGCTGCTCCCATTTTCTACGAACTGGCTGTGACTTATAGACGCTATCTTCCAAAACATCATTTAGAAAAGCAGTCATGACACCCAACCACCAGATATCGTAGTCATGATATATAGCAGTGGCAAGTAGGATCTGGATGGACTTAAGCATAGCTTTGAAAGTCTCAACTTTTCAATGTACACTAAGTAATCTTCTCAAGATATACTTGCTCCTGATGGGGATTTAACCCTTCAGATAAAACAACCAAAGTCCATACTTTGTTGGTGTATAAGGATCCCATCTCAGATCACTAAGTATCCAGCCATTCTTACAGAGTCCCACTCCTGATGGCCAGCTCAAAACTAGTTGGGTCATCATCTCATGATGCAATCCTCGCTCCCACTGTCATAGAGAAAACCGAAGTATCTCTCAGGTGGGTGAGGAACCCCACTAGATCGGCGGAGAGGCTGAGGTTCGTTAGAATCTATTGAATTCTTTGGTTTTACCAAATCATCTGCTGTAGTTTGTATAGCTGGAACTCCTTCCAGTTCTACCTCATGACCACTAATTTTTTCACAAGAAATTCCCTTTCGCAAAGGTGGCATGCTGAGAAACAAAACATCTTTTGTTCCTCGGTTTGGTAGAAGATATTCCTTTGCGAATGCTTGGGATATCCTACAAACTTCCACAGATCTGACTTTGCTTCGAGCTTGTCCGGATTTTGCTTTTAGACATAGGCCGGACAACCCCAAATCTTAACAAACTTAAGATATAGGCTCTTCCCATTCCATATCACATATGAAGTGGTAGGCAACTGATTTGATTTGAACCCTATTCATTAGGTATGCAGCTTCTCAAGTGCATAACTCCCAAAAGGAAATAGGAAACTCAGTAGTACTCATCATAGAGCACACCATATCACATAGGGTGTAATTGCTCCGCCCCGATATATCATCGTGCTATGGTGTATACGGAGGAGTAATGCTGAGAGAGAATCTTATTCTCCTTTAGAATATTCCAGGAATTCCATGCTCAAGTATTCTCCTCCCTGATCATATCAAAGGACATAATACTTATACCCGTTTTGGTTCTCTACTTCAAACTCATATTCTGTGAATATCTCAAAAGCTTCGGACTTGTGTTTCAACAGGAACATATGTCTGAATCTTGAGAGATCATCAGAGAATGTAATGAAGTACAAAGAACCGGTCTTGGAATGTGTAGACAGGGGAACTTACATACATCATCATGTATCAATCCCAAGAGTTCACTAACTCTTTCTCTGTTTCTAATAAACAGAGCTGTAGTCATCTTATCTTTGTGACATGACCGGCAAGTTTCACAAGATGTAAATTCAAACTATTTTAAATATACATCTAAATGTAACTTCAGCTAGTCGGGTCACATTGATACGACCTAGTCTACAATAGCTCAAGAAGAATTCGTTCATTTCTGAACTCTTCCTCTTGTGTGTGTTCTGTATACTAAGAACTGTGGTTTGATTTAGAACGTCAATGCTTTTAGATAACGTGCCTGAACCGATCAACTCTTGATATAGGAAATGTTCAAAACATTATCCAACAATACAAAATTATATCCTTTCTTTACTAATAAAGAGACTGATATGATGTTGTATATCAGGTTCGGTATCTAATAACATTCGTTCAGAATCAATGTATTCTGGGAATACAGAGTGATAGTGACCAATAGACTTGGCTGCAACACTTGCACCGTTTTCTGTCTCATGAAACTTATCACCCGTTCTCAGTTCTCTACCTATCTGTAGCCCATGTAACAATTACATATGTGGGATCCTGATCCGCTATCTCATACCTAGAATGTAAAGGATACTGAGAAACAGTTCTTTGTAAAGAACACACCCGAAGATGATGCATCAATATGCACTTTCTTCGTTTGGGCGGCACGGGAAATCTCGTATTCCCCAATTTCCTGCTCTGTCTTATAACAATTATAAGTTGGAGCGGGACCAACGTTCCCAGCTCAGTATAACAAGCGGGTTCGGTCAGTAAATCCGTATTATTATCTTGAGTAAGGCGTGATATGGTCGCTACCTGGAGAGAGAGAGAAGAAAACACTCAGCGTATGCTCTTGCAAGATTAGATTGGTTATCTAATACATCTAATCAGGATGTCTCCCACTGTTTTAGTCAAATCTTCCTTCAAACCCTAAAAGGAAAGACTAGCCAGGATTAATTACACGCTACAAGTTCGCCAATCTTTCAGCCAGGCCAGTGTCGGTACTTTGAGGGAGGTTCCCCCGTGCTTTCGCACGAACCTAATTAAAGTAAACCTCGCTTTCCCAGGGGCGTAACCCCGTTAACATCTTTCTACACAGCTACTTGATCGGCTAATTGTAATGTGTAAAACTCTCCCAGGAGTAACTCTTACTCGCAGCGGGTATCGGGATCCAACTATCTCATAGAAGGTATGCAATCTCATTGCAAATTTCAACACTTGAAATTCCCAATAATGTTTTGCCCCAAGCGTCCTATGACCTTGACAGAGGTCAACAAACCATAGGCTGCTAGTCAAGTTCAACCCGTCATTTCCTGATTGAAGTAAACCCACCCGCACGACCCTTGACAGAGGTCAACCGGGTCGCATGACTACCCTAAATCAATCTCATCAAATGTTTATACAGATAAGCAGTAATCAGCTACCGCACACTACGCCTTGACAGAGGTCAACAAACGTAGTACGAATACTAACTATTACTTATCTGAAATGACGGAGGGCTACGACTGGTTTTTAAGAAAACCCTTTGCGTAATGAACTTGATATCGTTGTAGAATCGAGTGATTTTAAATGGAATATTTTTGAGGCTTTTCTAGTTTTGCTAAAGGGGTCACTCCCGGTAAAGGGATCGTCGGCCCTTTCCTCATCGAATAAGGTGCAGGATATTTCACAAATACCACTGTGCAAAGCAAGAACTATAGAAGCAATCAAAAGACAAACCGAGTTTGTAGCATCTGCTAGTTTCACTAAAGAGGTCACTCCCGGTGAAGGGATCTCGGCTCTTTCCTAATCGAATAAGGTGCTGGATGTTCTACAAGGAACACCGCTATGCAATGCAAAAACTAGAGCTACCAGTTTGTAAACAAGTTTCTACAACATCTTTAGGTTTCTTTTAGTTTCATTAATCTCATTAATGAATTCCCATTTTATTATGCTTCACAAGCATCACATATGAAACGAAATCTGCAATATAACATATATCTCATATATATAATATAAACATTCGTCTCAGGCAGTAATATGATCTCATCACAGAACATTGCAGCAGAAGAACATATATGAAATATTGGATATACTAGGACGTCCGTTTTTTAATACGAGCCTGTATAAAACACGGTTCCACGGTCGCGATGAATAGCCAAACCCATATCCCTAGACCCCTACGAGAGCGGCAAGCAACTCTGCCAATTCTAGGGTTAGGAGACCCGGTCTCAACTCCTCGAGATGGTCTCCCACTGGACCTTAGAACCCGGTTACTTGTGCTCGCCGCCTTGGGTCTACCTAATGCGGAAAAGTAAATAATATACAATGGTGACATCATCTTCATCCCAGAAGTGCCCCAATAAAAGAATATTACATACAAAAGAATTTTACGTGAATGAAAAAGAAAAACTCTCATCTCACATAAAACCCCCGGCTATTCAAAACGCGACGATCCAATATAACATATCACAGCAACACATAATATCACATATCATCAACGTAAGTAAATATGTGTATCCCAATTGTCGTTGATGTATAGCAACGAAGCCGGCGATACACCACATACTACGCTTACGGTCACAGAAAAGAAAGTGTAAAACTACAACAGTTGGAATCCACAACCTCTTTAGACATTGCATGCATAACCAAATGAATTCCTTAGACATCGCATGCCTAACAATTATAAACCCCGCATTTCAGTCTCATTATCGAAAACTCTTTTCAATATCAAGTCGGGCAATTCAACAAGATTCCCGACATCCTGATTGAATGCTCGTTGCAAACTTTAGTAGACGGCCGCACCCCCGGATACCGTCGACGAAGTGCACTAAGGCGGAACACCGCTGCCGCGAGCACACGAGCGGATGCTTTTGGCGATGGGGTTCTCCTACAGTCACTTGGTCGGGGCTATGGGGTGTGGCTGTCTGTTAAGTTTACCCGGCGAGTATCCGCGTACGCTACGTGATTGCGACGGACTTTTGATCACATCAAAATTCCGTGGCAACCGATCAATTGAGACCGAACTGCTAGATTTATAACATTCAAATTAGTTATCTCATAACTACTTGTGGATTCCAAATATTGTATCACATTCCAGATAAATAGACAATGTTAAACTTTCCGATTGAATAATCAAACATCCAAGTTTTCCCAAATAGTTCTCAACACTTGAAATTAGTTTAAAAACATCCATCACATGCTACAGTACCAATGGTCCAGCCGTGGATGGGTCAAGCTAACACGTCACATGTGGCATGCCGTGCAGCCACAAACCCTAAGGTTCAGAGGCAGTTCAAGATGGTCACATAATCGAGTTAAGGTTTGTTGTCTTCTAGAGGGTCCACCGTGTTACTTGCATGACTTAGAACGTTCCTAAACTACGAAAAAATCTAACGCTTGGAAATTTTCCGGCAGAGGAAAAAGTGAGTTATTGATATCCGGTCGAACTTTTAAACACGATCTAAAAATTACCCGGACAAACTAAACAAAGTTAAATTATCTGATCGAATCAACGAGTCCCCAATACAACCCTAGAAAACTCAACACTTGAGTGTAATTAAAAAATTCCCAGAAAATAATGACAAGAAAGGACCTAAGAATAAATATATGAAGTTTCAGGGACTAATTCAAAATTTTGGCCGTGGAACCGCCGCCAAACCCATGGTTTGGCCGCAGCTCCGCGGTCAAATCAGCGCATTACAGGTCCGTACTTCACAGTAATTCTTAGTTTTTCCTGCTTAATTTTCTGAGCATTTTTAATTCATAAACAATCACATTTTTGAAAAATATCCAGAGAAGGGTATTCGTCGGGATTTTCGGGTTCGATCGGTATTTAAATTTCGTCCAGACTTTGCCTAAAGCTCTAGCTTAGCTCTGATACCACTGTAAGGATACTAGGCACTGCTACAAGGGTCTACGAGGCATCAACCATGCCCGATTAAAATTTTAGCCGTGCCGAACAACCCAAAGCCGGATCCTTAAACTAGAGTTTATGCGAAAACAAGTATGTTAAACACTTTAACACTAAGTGAGAGGGATTACAACCTTTGTAGATCCGGTCCTTCACTTCATAAGCTTCGTGTTGTGGTCCCTTCGCTGCGATCATCGTGTTCCGGACTCTCGAGAGGCTCCACGAAGAGAAAGATGCAGTCTTGCTTCCGATCTTCGATAACATAGATGATCTACCTTGAAGTTTCATTAACACAAGCTCTCACTCACTAAATGATGTGAACACCCTCATCTAAAGGGCAAGGGTAGATGATGATGATGAAGTAGGATTTTTTCTCTCTGTTATTTTCTTATTCTCACTCATTTTTCATCACTTAGAAAAAGCTAGAAAGCTTTTTCTATGAAAGAAAGAAGGAAGAAGAAGAAGAATGAATTATCACTTTTGTGATGAATAATGCAAAGTAATCATAAGGTTAGAAATGCAACCATGGTTCAACTAACCATTGTAGAGAATTAACCAAGGTTAAAGGGTGTGGTTGGGTTAAGGAAATATCATGCAAAAATATCTAAACAAATATCTTTGCACAAAACAAAAAGAAAGCTTCTAGAAACTTCTAGAATAACTTAACCCTAATCAAACCCTAACTATGTTTAATCTCTACTAAACATGTTGCATTAATAACCACATTATGTTACAATATTATATATCACATATATAATATTTATTGTAACAAAATAAAATAATACAATTAACATATATCGCATATATATCAATGTATTACCCGAGTGAGAAAAAGAATGTTTTAGTGAGCTAATATTAGTTAATGTAATTTAATATATCATATATATTATTATACATTAAATTATCGAATCAACACTTGATCCGACAATCTGGCTATATCGCATATAACCGACTAATACGATGACCCGGCTATATCACATATACCTGGCCGATATCTCATATCGCGAGAATCCAATACGGTATCACATACCGTATTATCCTCGGTCCCGCACATATCACATATTTGCTCCTACTCCGTTTTTCCTGAGCCAAGAAACGTCTGTGTATGACTCTAAAGAATCGTCAATACGCCGGCAGTAGGTGATGATCATATCAAACACCCACAAGCTGCAAACGGTCAGCTAAACGTAACAGCTACCCAGGTATTGAGCGCTCAGAAGATCAACAAGCAAGCCTGTATATTCTCCTGTGAATCCAATCAATAACACTCCCGTACAGTCCGGTCTCGTCGTCTGATATGTCGCGTATCTCGCCTAGGGGTGGTATACGTCAAACCCCAGTAGCTTGATAAGTCGTGTCGATTTGAGGTCTATAACAGTTCGAGAAACTACTGATAACACTTACCAGTAAATCTCAGCAACCCTGGCCAGCGATTTCCAGTTATAGCCAATCGAACACAGCACAACATCAACTCCCTATACCGGGAGAGACGAATCCCCTCTTATCGCTTATTACCTCCATGTGATTCGGGACTGTACCCAAAAGCCACCTTTTTGCACCCCTCTTGGACGTGGTATGATTGAAATAAAGCACAGTGGGAATCACACAAGACTCTATGACGATCTCGGGTCAACAGACTACTCTGTACCAGTGTCACCGGAGATCCGCCATCTGACGTGAGGTATAATACCATCTGGAAGTTCTCGGCGAGTCCGTCCAGTGTACCCAGTCTCTACTGAGCACCCGTACACCATCCTTGATGTCAAACACTGATGGATATTAGATCATCCATCGCCCATCATATGGGTCAAGATGCGTATACGCTAGTCTAATCTGGTGTATCGATGCCCTGTCTCGATACACCCTCGACTAGGAACAGTTATAGGATGTACTCACCGACTACCGTGGCCCCACTAGTATGATCTCATTATAGTCCTAGTAGTCGAGTACATATCATAAGGGCTTTATCAACATATAACATAGAGACAATTAGAGTACATGTTAAGATAAAGTACAACCAGATAGAATACTATCATGTCGAGTAAGAAAGTCCTCCCTATATATGTCCAAGTATCCGTTACAATATACATCGTATCTACAGTAATGGCCTTTAGGGCATACATATAACTAACAGATATTTCATCACAAAAGCTCATTATATATCACACCAAAATGAGAGGGCAGCCATATGTTTTTTTGATGGTTGGTTTTTGCTCTCTTGAGATAGTTTCTTGAGCTCACACTCTTCATCTCTTTGCATCTTCTACAACCTCCACCCTAACCCTCTCATGTGATGAGAACCCTAGGGTGTATTGAGACAAAATATTCCACTCATTCTCTACTTCATCTTGGACATGTCGGTTAGCATACTTCATGTCCGAGTTGTCTCGGTATAGAGGCGGGAGCCCGTATAAAGATTCGTTGACGTGGTGCCATTTCGACGAGAAGATCGGAGTCGCAGCGAGGAGCGTGGGATGATGGCTAAAGACCGAAGGACACGGATCGATCGGTATAGCCTTTCTAGCTCTTTACAGTTTGTTAGTTTAGCGTTAATGGCAAGATCCGGGTTATAGTATGCGATAGCGCCAGTTGTAAAAGTTTTTGTTCCACGTTTGGCCTCAGATTGACGGCCAGGGCGCTACCGTAGACTTACATGGTATCAGAGCCATGTCATTAACCTTTACTAGCTTGTTCTAACATGTTTAAAATATCGATCGAACGAAATTTCCAAAACCGCATTTTCAATGTTAAAGTTTCTGTTGAATTTTTAAACCGGTCTAAAAATTATTTTGGGTATGTCAGAAAATCGTGCAGGCTTTTCTAAGGCTACTGTAGAAATTTGGTCGACTGAACCTTCAAGACCGCCGCGGAACCACTGCACAAGCCTTTTATTTGCCGTGGTTCCGCCGCCGTTTTGGAGCAACAGTGTACCATTTTTCTTCTGGGTGTCTTTCATGTGGAATTGTGGTTTCTGGAATATTTTGTTTGGGCCCAGATTTTGTTTGAGTACTGGATATGTACTTAGGGCCCACTTCGGAAAGTTTTGTCGATCGAGATTTTAAATATGTTAGTTTACAGTACTTACATTATATCTCTGACCGTGAATGTCATTCGAGCGGTAAATCGTGTCTAATTGCTATAGTCCTTTTAGACGGGTTTGCGAACGTGACATTCGCATTGATGTTCTGTGTTGTGCTGTGATGTTGCGGATTTGTCGTGGTGGATAGCCTGTGTGCAATGGTAGTGTTGTTTGGATTTATTTGTACATTTGATATTACGGGGCGAGCGTCCAACATGTGGAATGCCATCACTGCCTGTTTGTATATTATTCTTTTGGGGCACGACCGGGTTGAGGTCGATGTACCCGTTGTACATATTTTCATTTCTGTACTAGGTTTACCCCGCGACGGAATGCACGGATAGCCCGGTTCTGGAGGGAAACGGGTCCACATCTCATGGCTTTGAGAGGCAGGGGGCCTCACTCTAGAATTGGCAGGCTATTCACCGCACTCGTAGGGGGTACATGTTGACCCAAGGAGGGGTGCTCATGTTACCAGATTCCGTGAAGTGCCGGGTGGTTCATTCACTTTGCTGAATGGGCTGCCTCGCTTTAGGTTTTGGCGGGTAACTTGCCGCACCCGTAGGGGTCTAGGTTTTCATTGCACAGGCTATCCACACGACCAGGGGAATGTCGGGTTTCAGTTGCGGCTCTGTGAAACCCGGGGATCCCAGATTATCTGTATTGTTCTGTGATGTTTATTACTTTTCTGTAATGTTGCATTTATCATGCCTGGAGCGATTATTGTATATTGGTATATATACTAGTAGATGTTGTATATGTTTTACACCCGCGCTAGTCCAGTCCCCGCTCTGTCGTTAGTTAAGTAACCTAACGGGTGATGACGGGACCCAGTGACGAATGTGGATGGCATATACGTACATTTTATTTTCATTCTTTTCTGGTGTGATTAATTGATAGGGCTGCGTTGATTCTGATCAATGCAAAGGAAAACAAATATTTTTGATGTTGTTGGAACAGTTTTAAAAAGGTGTTATTACAAAGACATTTTCTTTTGTTTTGCATAGTGGTATTCAGTTGGAATATCCTGCACCTCATTTGACGAGGCAAGGGCCGGGATCCCTTCACCGGAGTGACCCTTTGGACAGAAGTTTGCGTCAGGGTAATAACTTCACTATAGTCGATTACTTGTTGCTTTGCATCGTGGTATTTAGTTGGAATATCCTACACCTCATTCCACGAGGAAAGAGCAGAGATCCCTTCACCGGGAGTGACCTCTTTAGCAATGGTTTTCGCCGCTATTTTTTTGTAAAAAGCTATCAGGTTCCTTCAGCGATATCAAGTTCGTTACGTTAAAGGTTTTTCGCCAAAAACCAGCCGTAGCCCTCCGTCATTTCAGTTGGGTATTCAGTAGTATTCAAGGTATGTATTTTGACCAATGCCAAGGCATAGTGTTTGGTAGCTGCTGGGTATTCATCTATTGCAAAGATAGATGAGTTGGTTTGGGACAGTCGTTCTGCCATTTGGCCAACGTCAAGGGTATGTACGGGTGGGTTCAAATTAACAAGATAATGACGGGTAGAACTTGACATGTGACTTATGACATTTTAGCCAACGTCAAGGTCATAAGAGCATGGGGCAAAAATCCATATCGGGAGTTTCTAAAGAAACTTAAACTTGCCAGGCATGCGCATACCTTCTGGAGTGTGATAACGTGAGTGGATTCCTTCACATTATCATGCGATGAGAGTTGGATCCCGATTCCCACTGATGAGTTGGTTTACTCTTCGGGTGATCCCGACTAATTCTTCTTTCAGGTTTGGAGGAGAATTTGACGGTACAGTGGGAGGTTTCCTGATTAGATAAAGTGATAACCATTCTGATCTAGGTTAGAGTGCACGCAGAGTGTTTCTTTTCTCTCTCTTTGGCAGCAACCTTTGACCGACCCTAGACTATGACTCAGTGACCAAGTTGACTGAACTTTCTTAAAACACTGGCTTTTAGATTGTCCGAGTTGCATAAGTCATTGCCGCTCCTTCTTTTACCCTTTGCATTCACCAGAACACCTCGTATTACTACGAACATCCACTTCCATTGGATAAATCCATCGTATGGTTATATACGAACTCGAAGGGACTTCTTCGAGGATGGATCCAGGTTCAGGAGAAATTGAATTGGTTTATTCAGTTGTCTTTTATCATCACCTTCTCTCAGGTTGCGAGGCCTCCTTGGTTTAGGACAGTACACCTGTTACGCTTATTGGATAGTCTTCTTCCAAACCACAGGCAGGTGCCGAAAGGTAGGGAATGAAGAAAACCAATTAGCCTAAGTAGGTTGTACAGAAGGTAATAAGTAAAGACAAAATAAAAGGATTAGAAAGAGGGCAAAGTAAATTGCGACTGCTATCATTCACGACCAAACTGCGTAGTTCATCGCCACTCCTACTTCACCTTTGCTTTTTCTCCAGTTCAGGAGAAATAGAATAAGGTTTTATTCAGTTGTCTTTTATCATCATCTTCTCTCAGGTTGCGAGTACTCCTAGGATTAGGAGAGTACACCTATTATTCTTACTGGATAGTCTTCTTCCAAACCATAGGCTGGTGCCGAACGGTTGGGAAGGAAGAAAACCATTTAGCCTAATGATGGTGTACAGAAGGTAATGAATAAAGACAAATAAAGGGATTTGGAGAGATGGCAACGAAATATACGGTTACAGTCATGAATCTGGATTATGGAAGAGGCATTACTACGAATACCCGGATACCCCTTCGAAACATTTTCATGTTTCAGTTTCACTATGCGTTGTTAAAGGAAAACTGTTTTCCCGATTAGATACTTACTTCAGGGTATGTATTTACAAGGTATGATTCTCATATCTGTATGGTTTTACAGATGATGAGTGGGAGTAAGTTATTGGGAATTAGGTGATCATCCTCATTATATCGGAATTCGTTGTAATTGGTGATATTTGAGGAAATCGCCTGGGTTTTTGCCTTACGGCAAGTATTTGGTTTTGAATATCCGTTGTTATGCACCAATTTCAAATTGATATATCTGTACGTTTATTTTCATAAAGTGAGATATAACTTTTGAAATTATGTCTGTGACATATACCTATATCCGTTGACGATTGGGTAAGGAGCATTGAACAGCGGAGTAGTTCTTAACCATAAGTACAGTTTTCAACCTACGATGCACAGGTTTTGAGTTATTCAACTCAGCGGACTTATACAGAGTATTGTATGTTGTCCAGTGTCCATTAGGACAAAGGGGTTGGTCCTCGCACTATGTTATGTTTACTTGTGACTTCTTTAGTTTTTAGACAAGTGTTTCGTAGAAATACAAGGTTTAAGTTTTGAGAAGTTATAAGTACAAGAATAAAGTAGAGAACCGGGTGTCGCAAGTATCGGGATTCTTCAAGGAGATCGAAGATGTAGATACTTGTGTATGGTATTCAGTTGACAGTAATGGTTTTGAGAAACTTGTTTCTCTTTCGGGTTACTCATAATTGGATGCATTCCTAAGTTGAGTAATGCTGATCGGCCTCTCTCCATTTAGTTGACATGCGCTGGAGACAACTGCATGATTTGAATCTGGTTCAAATTAAATCAGTGCCAAAGTTTCTATATTGGATATATAATGGTTCATATCTTAACGATGTTAAGGTACGGGGAGTTGTCCGGCTTATGCTTAAAACCAGACTCTGAATAACTCAAAGCACGTTTCTGTAATGGCAGTTTGTGGGTTGACCCGGGCTATGTCGAGGGTTGACTTTCTACCATCTGGAAGATCAATAGTGATATTGTTCTTGACTCGCCACAGTTTTAGTAAAATGGATTTTTTCAGAAAACAGTAGTGGGAGTATGGTAGAACTGGAAGTGATTCCAGAACCGCAAACGATTACTGAAAATTTAATAGGACCTAAACATTCAATCAGGTTTGACATTCCATTAGCCACTCCGCAGATATGGTGGGTAACCTCAGACACCCGAGAGATACTCCGGTAGCCTCAAGGATGGTGACAGGGAGGTTCTAGTTTACCCAGACTTGACACTACTGTTGTTCCAGGCTATGAGACCCGGCAGGAGGATGAGTATAGCATCGTTCTAAACTAGTTTTAGAAGTGCACGTATATATTATTCTGCCAGAGGGTTGTTGTGGTCAGTGGGAGCAGCAGAAGCATAATGGGCAAGTAGCTTTTGTCTATTTATTGACTAAAGCGGATATAGAGGAGATAGATCTTCTATTTTTGATGTGACAGTCATGGCTTTGACATCATCAGAATAGGGAATGGATCTGTTAAGAAGGTAGTTGGGTGTAATGTCCTGGTATTTGGATGACATACACAGAGTAGGAAGTAAAATTCCTATACTACGATCGGTTATATTGTGGTTGTCATACATTTGTTTTTCTACAAAGGATATGGATATAATATCTGACATTCTGATTACTAGATCTATGGTTTTAGATCTAGATTTGGGTAGTTTCCCAATCTGGGTACTTAGACAGTGTTCTAAAAGTATTTTAGAATGGACGACTCCTGGCATGGTGGTGTACCTGCAAGTGATGGAGTCTTCCTCTCTAAAGGTGTCTTACAGACTAAATGGGAGAGGGATGTGCATGATTGGCATATCACTTTCTTAGGCAATTGAGTCAATCATGAGATGTCAAGTACCACACCAAATATTGTTTTTGCACGAGATGCAATAATTTTATATTAATCCAATCCTGGAGAAACATTCGGAAGCAGTTTTAGAACATAAATGGATGTTCTAGGGATTTCATAATGGCAGCCTCCTTCGGGAGACGGTTATCATTCCAGGCTTCCAAAGGTGACACAGATGTTAGAGTGATTGTCAGAGTTATAGTTTTCCCTCTGACGAAGGGGGCAGTATTTTAGACAGGTGGTCCAAGAGGATACTGTAGGAGGCATGGTGCAGGATACTGATTAGGTTCAGTTGACGATACAATCTAAGAAGTTTGGATTTGGAGTTCATTTATGAACTAGGTCCCATCAGATATCCAGACATATTCTAAGACAGGTATTACTCAATTCGGGAGATGGCTTTCTCCGCGAACATGAGATTATGAGAGACATAGAAAGAAACATCAGGGCGGATCCACTCACTGAGGCTATTTCTCGAACACAAGAGTTTTACAAACGAGCATTGTGAAACTGATTAGTAGAGGAGTTGGATGTTCGGTATCACACGGGCTGTGAGTATGAGACATCGCAATAATTAGCCTTAAGTGCAAGTGGGAGATTGTTGGATGTAGTGCCATCAAAGTAAATTATTGGATCGCAGGCACGTGATTGCAATGATTGAGGGAGGACCTATAACGGTAGGACAGTCTTACTCGAGATGATAATATGCTATCTGGTTTGCCTTTATCGTCGTGTACAGCTTTAGGTGACATAATCACTATTACACGTTGATAGAGCCCGCAGGATTCTTGCTTGAATACTAGAAGTATGATGGAGATAATATACGTAAGAGTTGGGTAGTCCATAAGTACATCCATAAAAGTGGTCCCTAGTCGTGGGAGTTTCAAGACAGAGCATCGATACTCCGGAGTAGACTAGTGTATACAGTCGAGACCCCGACGAGGGGAGGTGGCCGGTCTCACAAGCCATGGGTGTCAGTTGGTTCACCTAAGATATATACAGGTGCTCATTGGGTTATGAGTGCACCGGACAGGACTCGCCGGGAACCTGCTAGTTGGTATTATACCTAGCGTCAGATAGCAGTTCCCTGGTGATATGTGTACAGGTTAGTTCATCGACCTGAGGTCATCATTTGTCTCGTATGAGTTCCCAGTGTGCTTAGATTTCTACCCTACCATGGCTCAAAGGAGTTGTGCAAACAGGTTTTAGTTGGGTTCATTCCCGAGTCACATAGAGGCAGTGAGCGGATCGGTAGGGGATTCGTCTCTCCCGGTATTGGGGGTGAGATCGCGCTGTGTCTAGGAGAGCCATTATATCAAGTCCTTGGCCAAGGCAGATGAGAATTACTGGTAGGTATTCCAGTAGTTTCTCAGGGTGTTCAGGGCTACCCTCCGACACGACTTATACCGTTTTTGGGGGTCTGACGTTACAAGCCCCCTAGGCCCGATATGCGATGCTCATAGATGAACGAACCAGACTGTACAGATATTATCACTGGTAGGCTCAGTAGGGCTCCAGGATGAGTTCGCTCATCGGCTTCCCTTTCGGTCAGTACATGGGCAGCCGTTACGCACAGCTAGTGCCGCTGACGTGCTTGTGGTTAAACCCACTGCCAGGGTACTGACGAGTCTTTAGAGTCCCCCACAGATAGTTTCTCAAGTTCGGGCGAAACGTTGTAGAGGCCGTATGATTTTATGGCAGGGTTCGAACATGGATGTGCACTTGTGCACGTGTCATGGTTCGGACAGATAATACTGTTGGGTTTTGGTTTAAGCCGGATCCAAGTACTTTATTGAGTCGGAATATTTTAGTCTCAACGTATTCTTATTCGGTCAGAATACGGATACAGGTATGTATTTACAGGTGAGGGGTATTCTCATAATCCGTTACGAGATTACTTCAGAAGATGCATTTCTTTTTGGGTTAATCATTTTGGTTTAGATGATTATTGGATTTGGAAAGTGTGACTCATTTTTGGTGACTCATTAATTCTAACATATTCACTAATGACTCATGCTAATGAGTCATGTAGTGACTCATGATGAATTAATGAAGTTTGTTTTGGGTGAGATATTATCAAGGCTTTGTAGAGATATTTTGGTAAGATATTTTTCTTTGATATTTCATCACAAAACCTCATTATATATCACACCAAAATGAGAGGGCAGCCATATGTTTTTTTGATGGTTCATTTTTGCTCTCTTGAGATAGTTTCTTGAGCTCACACTCTTCACCTCTTTGCATCTTCTACAACCTCCACCCTAATCCTCTCATGTGATGAGAACCCTAGGGTGTATTGAGACAAAGTATTCCACTCATTCTCTACTTCATCTTGGACATGTCGGTTAGCATACTTCATGTCCGAGTTGCCTCGGTATAGAGGCGGGAGCCCGTATAAAGATTCGTTGATGTGGTGCCACCTCGACGAGAAGATCGGAGTCGCAGCGAGGAGCGTGGGATGATGGCTAAAGACCGAAGGACACGGATCGATCGGTATAGCCTTTCTAGCTCTTTACAGTTTGTTAGTTTAGCGTTAATGGCAAGATCCGGGTTATAGTATGCGATAGCGCCAGTTGTAAAAGTTTTTGTTCCGCGTTTGGCCTCAGATTGACGGCCGGGGCGATACCGTAGACTTACATTCTCTACCTTTCCTTAGCCCATGTAACATATTACATATGTGGGATCCTGACCCGGTATCCAATACCCAGGACGTAAAGCAAAGGGAGAAACGGTTCTCTGTAATGAACACACCCGAAGAAAATGCATCAACATGTACTTTCTTCAATCGAGTGGCATAGGAATCCTAGCATTGCCCTATATCCTATTCAGTCTTATAACTCTTATAAGAAAGAACGGAACCAACGTTCCCCAGCACAGTATAACATGCGGGTTTGGTCAATACATTCATATTATTATCTTGATTAATATGTGACATGGTCGCTACCTGGAGAGAGAGAGAGAGAGAGAAGAAAACACTTTAACGTATGCTCTTGCAAGATCAGATTGGTTATTATTTTATCTAATCAGGATGGCTCCCACTGTTTTTTATCAAATCTTCCTTTAAACCCTGAAAGGAATGACTAGCCGGGATTAATTACACCCTACAATTTTGCCAATCTTTCAGCCAGGCCAGTGCCGGTACTTTGAGGGAGGTTCCCCGTGCTTTCGCACCGACCTAATTAAAATAAACCTCATTTTCCCAGAGGCATAACCCCGTTGACACCTTTCTAGACACCTACTTGATCGGCTAATTGTCCTGTGTAAAACTCTCCCAGGAGTAACTCTTACTCGCAGTGGGTATCGGGATCCAACTATCACATAGAAGGTATGCAATCTCATAGCAAATTTCAACATTTGAAATTCCCGATAATATTTTACCCCAAGCGATCTATGACCTTGACAAGGTCAACAAACCATAGACCGCAAGTTAAGTTCAACCCGTCATTTCTTGATCGAATTAAACCCACCCGCACGACCCTTGACAAGGTCAATAAGGCCGCACGACTACCCTAATCCAATCGCATCATATGCTTTGCGGATAAGCACTAATCAGCTACCGCACACTACGCCTTGACAAGGTCAACAAACGTAGCACGAATACTAAGTAGGACTTATCTGAAATGACGTAGGGATACGACAGGTTTTTCAGAAAAACTTTTGCGTAATGAACTTGATATCGTTATAGAAACAAGTGATTTTGAAAAGGAGTGTTTTTGAGGCTTTTATTAGTTTCGCTAAAGAAGTCACTCCCGGTGAAGGGATCTCAGCTCTTTCCTTATCGAATAAGGTGCAGGATATTTCATAAATACCACTATGCAAAGAAGAAACTATAAAAGTAATCAAAACACAAACCGAGTGTTGTAGCATCTGCCAGTTATTGCTAAAGAGGTCACTCCCGGTGAAAGGATCTCGGCTCTTTCCTTATCGAATAAGGTGTGGGATATATCACATATATCACTATGCAAAGCAATAACTGTAGCTACCCTTTTTGAAAATTTGATTCTACAACATCTTTTAAGTTTCTTCTTCTTTCATTAATCATATTAATGAAGTCCCATCATTTAAGCTTCCTAAGCATCACAGAAAATGAAACGAAAATACAACGTACGCTTATGCCATCCGCATTCACCATAGTGTCCCGTTATGCACCGTTAGGTTACTTAACTAACGGCATATCGGGACGGGACTAGCGCGGGTGCAAAACATAAGTAACGTCTACTATATATCTCATATATAATGTATATCCATTCGTCTCAGAATCCATAGTGATCACATCACAGAGCAGCAGAAGAAACATATGAAATATTGGATATACTAGAAGGTCCGTGTTTTAGTTTGAGCCTATATAAAATACGGATTCCACGGTCGCGATGAATAGCCAAACCCACATTCCTAGACCCCTACGAGAGCGGCAAGCAACCTTACCAATTCTAGAGTTAGGAGACCCGGACTCGACTCCTCGAGTTGGTCTCCCACTGGACTCTAGAACCTGGTTACTTATGTTCCCCTCCTTGGGTCTATCCTAATGCGGAAAAGTAAATAATATACAACAATGGTGATATCATCCTCACCCGGAAGTGTCCCAATAAAAGAATATTACATACATTGAATTTTACATGAATTAAAATAAAAACTCTCATCTCACATAAAAACCCCGGCTATTCAAAACACGACGATCCAATATAACATATACAGCAACACATAACATCACTTGTCATCAACGTAAGTATATATGCGTATCCCAATTGTCGTTGACATATAGCAACGAAACCGGCGATACACCACATATTACACTTACGGTCCCATAAAAAACTAGACGATGTTAAACATTCTGATCGAATCAACAAACACCCATAATTACCCAAAAAGCTCAACACTTGAGCGTAGTTTAAAATTATTCAGCACATGCCACGGTACCAATGGACCAGCCGTAAAAGGGTCAACCAACGCCTCACATGTGGCACCGCTGAACCACCACAAACCCGAGGGTTTAGTGGCGGTTCTGACGGTCACATAATTGAGTTAGGTTTTGTTCTTCTAGAGGGTCCATCACATAACTTGCATGATGTTTGAATGCTTTTTAACTACGGAAAAAATCCAATAATTGGAAAATTTTCCGTCAAGGGTTAAAGCGGGTATTTGATATCCGATCGAACTTTTTAACACCGTCTAAAATAACCCGAATACTAGTTAGAATTACGACTATGAAACACTCCGAGTTGTCTTTTGCAGAAAGTTAACATCACATGAAAAATTAGCAAAAAAAAACACCTAAAACACCAAAACCCAGAGACCATAACACAAAAAAAATTTGAAGCCCAGAACATGCAATACGGCCGGCCTGCTCGGATTTTGAGCCCATCTGCTTGGCCAAAATCCGGCTAACTTGGTTCAAATTTCTTCTGTGTTCATTAAATATGTCAAATATCATTCTGCAGTTGTTTAAAAAAATTTTGGAGCTCATTTTAATATCGACAGAAACTGGGTGATGTTGTTTCATGTTTCGGAGTTGTTTTGGTTTCGTAACTCTACACAATCCATCTAATTCTCTAGCTTGGCTCTGATACCACTGTAGGGTTCTAATGAACGACAGCAAGATTTTGGGAGCCTCAGCTTGGTAGTAATCTTTCATGCTTTGGAAGTTTCCTTTGAATATGTCACTCCCGGGAGGTATCATCCATGCCAATTTCAAAATTTTGCCGTTTTAAAGAACCCTAAATTAGAATCGATAATTAGAGAATCAAACGAAACAACATGTAAACTACTTTACATCTATGTGATAACGGAATACAACCTTTGTAGACCGGTCCTTCACTTCAATAGCTCCTTGTAGTGGTCCATTCGCTGCAATCATGGTACTCCCGGACTCTTGCATGGCTTCTCAAGGTGAAAAAAACGATCTTGCTTGAAGTCTTCAAGGCCGAAGATGATCTACGTCGAGGAGACACTAACTCAAGCTACTACTTCACTAATTGAGAGATTAGTGAAGCTAACACCTTATACTAAATTGCTAATCTAGTAAAGGATGATGAAGTAGGAAGTGGGTTCACTTTAGTTTTATTTTTCTCGCAATATTTTCTCTCTTTAGAAAAACCTAGCAAGCTTTTGCTCAAGGAAGAAGAAGATGAGCTCAAGAGATAAGAATGAACTAATGAGGTGAGAGAGTGAACCATGGGTGAGTTTGTATCATATACTAACTCATGTAGAGACATAACCATGGCTAAATTATAATGGTCAGGTTAATAAATATCTTAAGTAAAACAAAATTAGTGGACCAAGTCAATGCATCCACAAGCTTCATGAAGCTTCATGCATGTGAGCTATTATCCACTAATTTGGAATTACTTTAAATAATAAAACCCAACATTATAATTAGTATGGTGTAAGTCTCATACACCCATGTAGTGTGTATCAACAACCATGATACAAAATAAAACACAATTAATATATATCACAAATATATTAAGTGTGCACATGTGAGAATAATAAATGCTTAAGTGAGCTAATATTAGTTAATGTAATGTAGTATATCACATATACAATTATACATTAAATTATCAAATGAACACTTGATTTAATAATCCGGCTATATCACATACAACCGACTAATATAATCTGTATCTACTTATCGAATCAACACTTGATTCGATAACCCGGCTATATCACATATAACCGACCGATAAGAGTAAATCGCGAGAATATAATATGGTATCACATACTCGTATTATTCTCGGTCCCGCACATATCACATATGTGCGCCTACTTCGTTTTGTCTGAGCCAGTAAAACCTCTATGTAGGACTCTAAAGACTCGTCAATACGCCGGCAGTAGGTGAAGATCACATCAAGCACCTACAAGACGTCAGCGGTACTAGCTGGACGTAACGGCTGCCCGGGTATTGAATGATCAGAAGATCAACAAGAAAGCTTGCTCTAACTCCTGCCAAAGTCTGACAGTAACACTACCGTACAGTCCGCTCTCTTCGTCTGATATGTCGCATATCCAGTCTAGGGATGGTAATCGTCAGACCCCAATAACCGATAAGTCATGCCGATATGAGGCTCATAACGGGTCGAGAAACTACTGATAACACTTACCAGTAAATCACTAAATCAGCCCTGGCCAGGGACTTCCCTTTTACGGCCAATCGAGCACAGCGCAACATCAACCCCCAATACCAGGAGAGACGAAACCCCTCCTATCGCTCATTGCCTCCATGTGACTCGGGACTGTACCCAAAAAACCACCATTTTGCACATCCTCTTGAACATGGTAATGTGGAAATCAACACAGTAGGAATCACATAAGACCCTATGACGATCTCGGGTCTACAGACTAACCTGTACTAGTATCACCAGAGAACTGCTATCTGACGATAGGTATAATACCAACTAGGAGTTCTCGGCGAGTCCTTCCAGTGTACTCAGTCTCCACTGAGCACCCGTATACCATCTTTGATGTCAAACACCAATGGATATGGGATCATCCATCGCCCATCAAATGGGTCGAGAAGCGTATACGCTAGTCTACTATGGTATATCGATGCCCCGTCTCAATACATCTACGACTAGGAACATTAAAGGATGAACTTATGGACTACCATGGCCCCACTAGTATGATCTGCTTCATAATCCTGGTAGTCAAGTACTCATCCTAAGGTCTTTACCAACATGTAACCATAAGACAGTATCAAGAGACAAGTACACATGTTAAGATAAAGAGCAACCGGATAGCAAAATATCATGTCGAGCAAGAAATTCCTCTCTATATATGTCCAAGCATCCAATATAATATACATCATATGTACAGTAATGGCTTTTAGGGCATACATACAACTAACACCATGTGCGCCACGTACGATGCACGTGCGCCCCACGTATGCCCGCCAATTGCGCACCAAGTGCAACGCACGTGCGCTCGCCAAGTGTGCCCATGCCGTGTGAAACATGTGCGATGCACGTATGCCCAACATGTGCGATGCATGTGCACGATCGCAAAAAAACCTTTTTCAGCAGCTAGGAGTTTAAGCTCCAACATGTTCTTCCTCCTGATGAATGGGACATGGTTCAAAGGATATCTCTCTCCACACTTTCGATATATGGTGCGATAATCTCTCTGCGTCGTTGGAGAGGTGGTGGGTCCCAATAACCAATGATCTCTCTTTCAAAATAAAAGAGGAGACCCCCATAAGTTTCATTAAAAATACAGAAGGCTCTCAAAAGGTTCCACAAAAAACAACAGAGAATTTAATTCTCAAAAGAAGAAAAAGATCTTTCTCCTCTCAAACCCAAGGTAAAGAAAAAGTAGAGATCAAAATATCTCCTTTACCTATCATATCATATCTAAGGGTTTAACTCTTCTCAAGAACTTAGTTCTTTTTCTGGGTCTGAGATCCACAAGATATGTCTCCCACAAGTTGAGAATTTAATTCTAATCGAGAAGAACTTATTCTTGAGAATTGATGATTCAAGAAAGAACAATATCAAAAAGAGCATGAAGAAAATGGAGTCTATAATACTTTATGAACTTAGTTTCCTCATAAATCAAAAACTTAGTTCTTAAAGAACCCGATCCCATATCCTCAAAATAGTGATCTTTGTGATCGTTAATGGTCAAAATACCATCAACAGAGGTTTAACCTCTCTGAAAACATCAACAGAGATTAAACTTCTAAGAAGACAATGTCTCACATGAAACACACGTGAGCGTCAAAATTCAGCGCCTCATATGAAACACACGTGAGCACTTAAAAGAAGCTAAAAGCTCAGCGCCTCACGTGAAACACACGTGAGTGCCCTAAGCTGAGCGCCTCACGTGCAATATACGTAAGTGCCCAAAGATGAGCACCTCATGTGAAACGCACGTGAGCGCCAGAAAAGACTAGTGCTTAACACTATTTTAGCGCCTCATGTGAACCACATGTAAGTACTATATATCAGAGTACTTAACACTGCTAGGTAGTATAAAAACCCAATCTTAGCCCAAATTGGTTATGTCTGTGAAGTTTAATCTTCTTCGTTAGTCTTAGTCCTATATATGACTAGTGATCTCTCATTGATGATATCTAAAATGATATTCATATCATATTTTCTAAGTTAATCTTAGTCTTATATAAGACTAACGATTCTTAGGTCCACCATGATCTTTTCTCTCAAATACGGGATTTGGTTTAATGGTACATCTCTTCACACCTCTGATATACGTCGTTGTAATTCCTCAACATCTTTAGAGAGGTGGTGGGTCCCTACAACCAACAACAACTCCTCGTCCCAACTTAATAAAAGATATGAAATTTCATCAAGACAGGAAATGATACATCTCATATTTGTGCACTTCCATATTGATGTGCACAGCTCATATTGACACGCATCCCATATAGATGCAAGTCTCATATTGAGCCTCTGCTATATACATATATGTATATCTTTGAAGGAAACATAAATGCCTTTAAATTGGATCGCACCCCAAATTAGGCGCATCCCATGTCACAATCGTTCACTTCGCCATGTAACAAATATACGTGCGCGCAAGATGAATGATGGATCGAAATGTCCTTAAACTAATATCCGTTCTAAACATGAGAATGCTAGACCGAAATGTTCTTAAACTAATATTCGCCCAAAATACGACGATAATGGACCGTGGCGTCCTTAAACTAATATGTTTTGCCCTGCGAACTTTCTCCATATTGACAACCGTATACTATCGATGAGCTATTCATATATGATTTAATGATCAGCTGAACCCATATGCTCACTGTTTATAAGTCGATCTTGGTCTCAAATATGACTAACGATCCTTAAATCAAACCCAAGTTTTTCGTGAACGGATGGACCTCACAAATGTGAGAAATGCGTCCTAAGCTCATTCCTGTTGGCAAACCAAGCTACCAACGTGGACCCTGTCATGTAAATACTTGACTCAAAACATCTAAGTTGAGTTTAGTCTCAAATAAGACTAACGACCCTTAGATAAAGCCCAGATTTCATATGAACGGATGGACCTCATAAATATGAGAAATGCATCCTAAGTTCATTCCCGTTGGAAAACCAAAGCTACTAACGTGGACGCCGTCAAGCAAATGCTTAACCCAAATCTAAAATATACAGATTTGGACTAATCCAGGCCCTACGGGCGACAACATAAACTAGTCTCCGTATACAATCCACGGGCAACCAAAATAAAAAAATAACATACGACACGAATTGAACAACTGGAGCAGGAGAAAGTGGTTGTCACAACGCGATAACGTAATTAACTATAGGGGCTTGCGCCTACAGGAAATGCGTTCCCATAATCAAAAACACCTCACAAATGAGGGAGAATCTGATAAAGTTTGCTACATCAGTCGAATCTATCCAAACCTTCGATATACGATGCCATAAATCAACTTAGTATTTTCGGAGAGGTGGATGGATATGTTAAAATAACATCTGCCCCAAAATTCAGGCAAGACGTTCAATCCCAGTTCATCTCTATTTTCGGCGGTAAACAGATTCTGGCATGCCCGGTGGGAGCTCTTCTTCTTTCCACTCCACACTTCGTGTGTCGTGATCGCGAATAAAATCGTGGTTCGCTATATATTGGCTGTCCTTGGATTCAAGGTATTAAAACTTGGTGTCTTGCTTCTGTGCAGAATCAATGGCTTCCCACTGCACCTCATGCAATAGCGACTCCCATTCCGTCCCAGCTGGAGGAGTGACATATGGGCCTAACGCGGCCTTTATTTTCTTAATGCTGGCAGTTCACATAAGCCACTACCGGACTGTTCTTCAGGACCATGCTCCCGCTTATGAACTTTGGCGCATCAATGCCATAAGAATATGCTCCCAGAAAGTCGGTCTTCGATCGGCTGGCAACCTCGACTGTTTCTATCAACAAGTCGTCAAACCCTGAAGCCTCAGTCTTCAACAGGTTGAGGAAGAACTCAAGCAGGCCCGTAAAGAAGCCCATGATACCAGAGAGAGCTACCTCAAAATGGCTAGCTCTCCCTACTCCTACTACGGGTGAGGCCAATAAAAGTGCTTCCCCTCCAAGACAGTCGGTCTTCAAGAGATTGGCCAACTCCGCTCCAACTCCAATAAGGACATCGGTCTTCAGTAGGCTGACACCAACCGAAACCCCTAAGCAACACAGGGGGAAGGACGAAGACGCCTCAAAAATTGAGGCAATTCCCACTCCAAGGCATGCTCGACGTCACCACTGGCGTCGAGTGAGAGAAGCTGGGGGAAACTCTCCCTCAAGGCTCACCCCACCAGCTCCTGTAGTGGATATCAATACTGCTGTTCCAACTGGGAATATCTTTGACCTGCTTAGGAGGGTATGTAAGAACTCCCCGACGGTGGTGCTAAAGAAATCACCTCCGCCAACAGAGGCCCCTGTGCAGTGACAGCCAGAGCAGCCTTGCCAACGTCTCTCTTCGCAAATACATAGGGTCTGGCGAAAAGTCCAAGACTCTGTGCTTAACAAAAATTACTCTCGTCGACCTAAAAAATCTAATGGCCGATAAGAAGAAGACAACGGGGGGTCATTCCTCAACAAGTGCCTGTCCCAATGGCTCCTTCAGCTTCGACTTCTCATAAAAGAATGAGGCCAGAGAAAATCCTACCGCAAGCGGCAAAATCAGATGGCGAAAGATTTAAACGCTCCAAGTCCGGGGATATAACAATACATACGGTCTACATAGCTTCAGGAAAGTGAACCCTCTGAACCCTATGCTCATGTATGTTCTGTCGAAACGATAGATTCCGACGGTAACAAATTTGAAAAGCTTCACGATACTAATCTAGACTCCTCTAGTGCGTTGTTGTTTGATCCTACTTTTTATTATACACTTGAGGACCCTTCTATCAACAAGTCCACACCCAAGTCCGAATCCTTTGACTTGTCGAATGAGTTAGTCGAGCTGTCCGGATCAACATCTAACGCTAAATATGAACCTTTTATGGAGTCCGAGAATCATACCTTTTTTTCCGATGAGATTATCATTCGGAATATCGATGAAAGTTTTGAAGACATTTTCGTCGACGAACTCGCATTCTTAGAAGACATGGGAGTTGTGATGAATCAACCCGAACCCAAAGAAGTTGAACCGCCACCCCTTCTTCTTATCAAGAACGAGAATGCGAGTAATCCATTATCATTATTTCGTCTCTACAAACCGAGACGTAAATCCGTTCTATTACATTCTTATCTCCTCCCTATTCCTTCACGTTTATAGGTGACATGATCTTCCACCAACCAGTGCGTTATATCGATAAAATATTCAAAAGGTTGGTGTTGATTTTTGGTCTTTGTACAGTTTTGCATAGACCAATAATTTTACCCCCATCATAATTTTAAATGCTTAATCCTATTTTACTCAAGTTTGGGGGGGGGGAGAAAATATTTTGGCTCTTGAAAGAAAATAAATTTTTACAAAATTGTGAGCCAAGAATAAGTTTGGGAGAGCTTTTCACTGTCATTAATTCATGTCCCCGTTACTAAATTTTCCTCCCAAGTCTACAGGTTTTTAAAGCTTAACAGATAACATCAGTGATGACACCGCTGCAAATTAGTTTAGGGGAGGTTTGTGCTTATTTACGCATCATTTTTTTTGCATTATACTAAATAAAAGCACAAATTTTTTTTGATAATAAAAGATTAGAAAGTGAACAATTACATATGAAAGATAGGAAAAGTTTAAGAAAAGCTAGAAAATTAGATGTTCTATAATGAAGCTAGTAATAGGTAGTCATGAGCTGTTGTCCCAAGGGTTAGTAAGGTGAAGGAAATCACTAATCTGAGGATAGAATTAAGTCTGAAAAATAGTCTCTATTCTTGAGTCCAAACATCTGAACGTTGATACCCTACTATACGCACTTGCACACATCTTGAAACTTGGGATATTAGAGGATACCTTAAAATGCTCTTGTCTAAAGCCTTAGTATGAAGGAAACAAAATACATAAATGAAAAAAATAGGGTAAAAAAAATGAACAATGGTTTTGTAATTACTTAAGGCAGTGATCAGTCGAAAATAATGTGTTTTTAACACGGCAATTTCCTTATCTTTTGCATCCATCTAGAGGTGTTCGGTATTCATATTGCACATATTAGTAAAATACCTGTAAAATACTGAATTACCTGTATTGTACTCTAAAACCGGCATTTTTAGGAAAATTGACTGTTTATCATGGCATCGCATCATCCTTGTATTGCGCAACACTTGTTTTGGAGTCTGTGCAGAAAATTCCAGAAGAAAGGCCAAAATTTTCATAGTACTGATCAAAAATTACGCCAACTCAAAGACTTGAGAGCTGGTAGCAATATAGAGGGAATTATAAAATTCAACATATCAGAAAAAGGCCTAAATGTCAGCCCAAACAAGTACCAGAAATTCCAAGCCCCAAGGCTTCAAACGAGCCGCGGATCCACGGCCGGAGCCGGCTTGCACCGTGGATCAACGGCAGCTTGATGGCGCCAACGCTCCCAATTTTCTCACGTGCCTATTTGTAAAGATACAAGCTTCAAGAAGACTCCCGATTCTCCACGTGGCTTCATCTAGAAGGCTCGGCCTAACAAACTATTTCTAGAAGGCACTCTTTAACAAACTTTTGGAGGGAAATTTGAAATTTGAAATCCTAGATCTAGGGTTTTGATGTCTATAAAAAGGAGCCTAGATCTAGGGTTGAGGGTTGAAGAAATTATCCATCATCTTCCACCCACAAGTTGAGTGACACGACATGTGTCTCAAAACCCTAACCCTAATTCCAATTCCAAAATCGAGATCAAGATCCCGAGTACCATTCAAGCGAAAAGCCTTCGATCCTTTAGAAAGCGACGCCGGACTTCACCGGAGCAAGAGATCTAAGGAGATCCGCGATTCAAGGAGCCGAGCGAAGCCGAAATCGACGATCTAGTTCCTTCCTTTTGTAAATTTCAAGAGAGTTGTAATGAAATTTGTCGATATCTTGCTTATCTTTTAATTCAAGCATTATGATTCGATCTCAATTTGTGATTGTGTTTGTTATTATGATGTTTGAGTAAAACTCCGCTCGTGTAGGAGTCGAGACGATCGATAGAATGATGATGATTTAGATTCTTTTACAATTCTTAAATCCTATAACGTTTGTAAATTCTTGTAAATCGAATGATCGATGACCTAGTTTCGATGCGATGCTTTCTTGATTGTGTTCGCTCAAAACTAGAGATCAACGATCGATCATTTGATTTTCTTGAAGCTAGTTTGTGAATGAAATTCATCGAAAGGACAAATGATAAGATGAGAAAACCCTAGCTTCTTCGCAAGATCCTTAACCTCGATAAATCGTCATCGATCTAGTATCAATTCATTAATGGATAAGAGTATGTAATCATTAGATCTCATCACATCTATAGATCCGATCTACTTCTATGAGCCACACTTCGAATCTTGATTGTTGGTTTGGAAATCATCACATCTCAATTCTTGATTTTAATGTTTTCTTAGATCTAGATTTTTCTAATTCTTGAACTTCAATTTACAAATCATGAATTGTTTGTTTTCTTTTCTTTAAAATTTCAACTCATCTAAATCGAAACACGAACGATTACACTTTCCCTGTGGACGATCCGCACTTACTAACGCGCTACATTCGACACCGTTATTGATTGCGGTCAAATAATTCTTTGATTGTGATTTCTATTCATTTTCTAAACCGACACACAAAGAAACGGTCAATCAAATGGCGCCGTTGCCGGGGATCGTGCGCTAATTCGTTCTTTATTGAAATTTGAATTGAAAGATTTATTCCATTATAATTTTGAGATCAAAATTCGCGCAAAATCTAAACGTGTTGTTGTGATTTGATTACGAGGAAATCTGGAAGCTGTGGAGCAAGTGAATTTTTTTTCAGAATATTGCAGAGGACTCAGGGGCTGAACAGAAGCTCTCTGGAAAAATTTCTTGTAGTGAACAGTACCTACGGCCGCGCATCCACGGTTTAAGGGAGCATTTGCGGCGGTTCCGCGGCTTGGTGGGAACCTCTTTGTGCAATTTTTTCTCAGGTGAATTATATACTTTCTTATCTCCTCCTCTGTTTGCTCCAATTAACAAATTTCTGCAGGCTTCTTTGCAAAAATCGCAGCGCCGCAAAAAGCAATAAAAAAATTGTGCGTGTTTTTGGTTTTTGGTTGTTTGCATATTAATACGAATATTAAGGGGCACGACCAAATCCAGATTAGGTGGGGAGTTCATTACCCTTCCTAAGCCCCAAAAATCACAAACTTGCATCCGCATTTACCCTCATTAACTAAAAAAGATCTAGAGATGACTCTAAGGACCGTCGCGCTCACTTAAGACAAGAGAAGGCCGTGGGTAATCCATTGTTTATCCGCGTTTCTTTTGTGGTGTCTAAGGCAAGCGTGTCGAAGGATAGTGGTTACTTAATTAGGCCCGCTACTTACGTAGTGGAGAACCTCCCACTTACCTGGCACTTACCTGGCCACAGAAGAGACAAAGAGGCAGTGGAGGATTGATCCTGCGACTTGTCTTTTGGCAGTTAGGAGCGGTCTAGAGCTTTGACCCAGGCGACCACTAGAATTAGGGTTTTGCTTGTTGCATTTGTTGTGATTCGCATCATTTTTTTCAAAAAATCCGTCTATTTTTCAAAACAAACACCGCATTCATCATTTCCTCTAATTATATCTATGCTGCCACTTGTACTAACCCTTTTTAGTACAAGATAGGCTGGACACGGGATTCTAGTGCCCGTTTAGTCCGCGTTCCCCCGATCGACTCCGAAGTCGGTATTTCTACATTTACTTCTTCTTTACCCACCACCACACCCACATCTATGGATCCGTATCCATCGAACTTCTTTACCACTAATCTGCCACCGTCCGTTGGTGTGCAGAATCCACCCCGCATCTCTCTCCAAGAGAGGTGCTATCCTACACGAGGTCCTCTTTCGACCTGTCTCTCCATTCCACCAGCCAACGGGGACAATTTTGAAATAAAACCCCAATACATCAACCTTCTACCAAAATATCACGGTCTCGAGTCTGAGGACGCATATGCCTTTATCACCAAATTTGAAAATGTATGTGCAATGATGGGTACCTCACAGCTTTCTGTGGATGCTATGCGTCTACGACTTCTTCCATTTACCTTGTGCGATATAGCCGAGAAGTGGCTGTATAACACTACCGCACATTCCATTATGAATTGGGAAGAATTCGTTGCAGCATTCTTTAAGAAATTCTACCCAAATCACAAGACAGCTCGAGTCCGTAGCGAAATAAATCAATTCACCCAGCTTCCAAATAAACCATTTTCAAAATGTCTTGAACGCTTCAAGGATCTGTTAGTTCAATGTCCACATCACGGCATCCCGAGATGGGATCTGTGCCGAATCATTTATGAGGGCATTAATCCTAACACAAGACAGACCCTTGAATCCATGTGTCAAGGCAATTTTATGACCAAAGATGATGGGGAAGCTTCGAAATATTTAGAAGATTTCGCTGAAAAATCTTTACAGTGGGAGAGTCAATCGTGTAGGGGTGGCAATAACCAATCGGATATTTCCATAGGAGTTAGAGCTGAAATTTTAGCTATACACAAGAAACTCGAGACTATGGAAAATAAATTTTTAGCTGCCGCCCTAAATCAAATGTCACTCTCCAAAACTGTATGTGGATGCTGTTCTGATCCTTCTCATTTGACGGAAGAATGTCCACTAAATTCTCCGTTTCAAGGTCACGAGCATACTAATTCCGCATTTCAAAGACCTAGAAACGATCCATTTTCTTCCACATATAATCAGGGTTGGAGGAATCACCCTAATTTTTCTTGGAACCAATCACAATCTCAAAACACGGTTCCAAACCAAAACAATTTCCAAAGGGTCCCTCCACCACAACAGCAACCACCACAATTGAGTCAGCACCCCTTCCAAGCACAAAACTTCCAATATCCGGTCAACACACCTGCACTGTCTAGTCCATTACAGTTGACCGGGACTGATGAATCCTCTTCATTTGCACAATACATGAATTTGGTCTTAATAAATATCATGCAAGTTTCGGCTGAAATGAAGTCTTCTGTCGATAAAATTGAGAAAAACTCTGCATCCCAAAGCGAGACTATAAAATCGATGGAAGAACAAATCACACAACTAAAAGCCGAAATGAGTTCAATAGAGAAAGGGAAACTTCCAGCTCAACCTTTACCCAATCCTGGCTATTCACATCATGTGAATGCAATCACGTTGAGATCTGGAAGAGTGCTTTACAATCACGTTGGGGAAGAGATTGATGACACTGATAAATCAATCAATAACACCCCGGCTGAGACCTTTCCTTCCACTTCTACTTCTACTTCTGACCCCAGTTCTTCTACCCCACCACCTTCTTGCGATCCTATTCTTCATTTCCCACATGGCTCGCCACCTCAGCCCATTTCTTCTAGTTCTCCACGGACGATCCCCACTTCTATTCTGGGATCGGGTCCACACACACTTCCTTCTCCTATGATGGACCCAGCGCTTATTGCTAAAGCACCTTATTCTAATCGGTTAAGGGCCAACACATCGAGTCCACATATGGAGAAGATTATGGACATTTTTAAGTAAGTTAACATCAACATCCCTCTCGTAGATGCTATCCAACAAGTTCCGTCCTATGCGAAAACTCTTAAGAACTTGTGCACTAGGAAGAGGAAGACTCAAGTGCCCAAGAAGATATTCATGGCAAAGACTGTAGACACGGCTTTCCCCCAACAAGAACCACGGAAACGTAAGGACCTTGGCTGTCCTACTATTTCTATTTCTATTGGGGAAAAACACATCAACCATACTCTACTAGACCTTGGCGCTAGTGTTTACTTGCTTCCATATTCGGTTTACGAGCAACTAGGTATAGGAGTGTTAAAGCCCTCGAGCATAACTCTCCAAATGGCTGACCGATCAATCAACAAACCTAGGGATGAACTGGAGGATGTGTTAATAAAAATCGGGGAATTCGTATTCCCTGTGGACTTTATTGTACTTGATACACAGCCTATAGCGAACCCACGGAATCAAATTCCAGTGATTTTAGGTCGCCCCTTTTTGGCCACTTCCAACGCTATCATCAACTGTCGTAATGGTTCTACGACCCTAACCTTCGAGAATAGGTCAATAGAGCTGAACATTTACAAGTCGGGAAGTGTACCCTCCGAACCTACTGCTCAGGTCTGTTCTGTCGACTTAATTTTTGTCGACATCAGCGAATTTGATGATCCTCTTAATACTGATCTTGACTCTTTTCATACGTTGTTGTTTGACCCAACTATGTATCATACACATACGGACTCCTCCACCGAGATGTCCGGGTCAACAACTTACACTGATTATGAACCGTTCTTAGAGTCTGAAAATCACCCCGCGCTTTGTGATGACATTATTCTCCGTGGTATTGATGAGACTTTTGAGGAGATCTTCGCTGATGAACTCGCATTTTTGAATGACACGGGTGTTGAGAAGAATCATCCAATCAAAGAAATTGAACCTCCACCCCTTCTTCTGAACTGTAAACGAATGCGAGCAATCCATCACATTCACTGCACCGTCTCTCCAAAATGAGACGCACACACATTCTATTCCACCACTTACCCTTTCCACACTTCTTCTTATACCAACCAGAGCACTGCATTTATAAAATTTTTGAATGGTTGGTGTTAACTTTCGGTCTTTGCAAAGCTTGGCATCGACCAATGATTTTTGACCCCCTCATGTAATTTTCAAAAGATTAACATGGCTTAACTCAAGTTTGGGGGGGGGGGGTTATATTTTCTGGCTCCTGAAAAGAAAATTTTACAAAAAAAAAATGAGCCAAAAATAAGTTTGGGGGAGGATCTTCACTTAAATATTTTGCCCCCATTAATAAATTTCCTCCCAAGCTTACAGGTTTTTCGAGATTTAGCAGATGGTAACAGTGAGGACACTGTTGAAAACAAGTTTGGGGGAGGTTTGTGCTTATTTTCGCATCATTTAAATCATACTTTGCATAAGCACAAAACATTTTGAAAACCTATAAAAATTTCAAAAAAAAATTTCAAAAAAAATAAAAAATATTTTGTACATAAATAAGATAATAAAAGTTTAGATAGTGAAAAATTACATCCATGAGATTAGAAAAATTTAAGAAAACCAAGAAAATTAGAAGTTTTCTTATACGAACTAGTAATAAGTAGTTATGAGCCGTTGTCCCAAGGGTTAGTAAGATGAAGGAAGTCACTAATCTGAGGATAAAAATAAGCCTGAAAAATAGTTCCTATTCTGGAAGCCAAACATTTTGAACGTTGATACCCTGCTATTCGCACTTACACACGTCTTGAAGCCCGGGATAGTAGAGGATACCTTGAAATGCTCTTGTCTAAAAGCCAAAGTATGAAGGAAATAAAACAAAATGAATAAAATATAAAGTGGTGAGAAAAATGAACACTAGTTTTGTTATCGCCAAGGCAGCAATAAAAAAATATAGCGAGGGTGCCTCTTCACCTAGTGCCCTAAGGCCAACTGGTCCGGGAGTCACTGTTAAGCCTTAGGTGGTGCAAGACGAGGAAAATACACCAAATAAGCAAGCACATGAGTAATCGGTCGGTTAGTAGCTTAAGAAGTATTAACGGTCGCATGAAAGTGTGTGAGCAAATTCAGCTAAATATTCATTAATTAAAAAGAACTGAGGTGGATGGATAAGAGTATGATAGCTTGAATTGAATTCTTCGGGTGTAGGGATATTTATTACACACACGTAGGGTAATATGATCGATGTTTGGAAGAAAGATAGGAATGAAGAATAAGACGATGTTTTATTGAGGGAGGATATGATTTCTAACATCTTTTCATGACTATTAAGATAGGGCTCATGACAACCGAAAAGCTAGCATAGTTGAAAACCCTAATTTTCAAAGCTTTTCTTTTACAATTCTTGTCTTTAAATGTAATATTCATGATCTTCCTTTTATTATTGGATTTTGTGGGTGCAATCCGCTGAAAACCCTCAGGAGACAACACTCCTCCTACTAGGGACACCTAGAGATTTAAAGGCTTGTTGCACGTGCTCAGTGTAATCGTGTTGCCTACGAATGTGTGCTAGTTAGTTTTTCTCTTTCTTTATTTTCTCCTTCTCTTTTAAATAAAACAGTTCTCTCGAGACGACCGAAAATAAGTTTGGGGGAATTTGATCAGTCGAAAATAATGTGTTTTTAACACGGCAATTTCTCTATCTTTTGCATCCATCTAGAGGTGTTCGGTATTCATATTGCACATATTAGCAAAATACCTGTAAAATACTAAATTACCTGTACTGTACTCTAAAACCGGCATTTTTAGGGAAATTGACAGTTTATCGTGGCATCGCATCATCCTTATATTGCACAACACTTGTTTTGGAGTCTGTGCAGGAAATTCCAGAAGAAAGGCCAAAATTGTCATAGTGCTGATAAAAAATTACGCCAACTCAAAGAATTGAGAGCTGGTAGCAATATAGAGGGAAATATAAAGTTCAACATATCAGAAAAGGCCCAAATGTCAGCCCAAACAAGTACCAGAAATTCCAAGCCTAAGGCTTCAAACGAGCCGCGGATCCGCGGTCGGATCCGCGGATCCGCGGCCGGAGCCGGCTTACGCCGTGGATCCGCGGCAGCTTGATGGCGCCAGCTCTCCCAATTTTCCCACGTGCCTATTTGTAACGGTACATGCTTCCAGAAGACTCCCGATTCTCCACGTGGCTTCATCTAGAAGGCTCGGCCTAACAAACTATTTCTAGAAGGCTCTCTTTAACAAACTTTTGGAGGGAAATTTGAAATTTGAAATCCTAGATCTAGGGTTTTGAGGTCTATAAAAAGGAGCCTAGATCTAGAGTTGAGGGTTGAAGAAATTATCCATCATCTTCCACCCACTAGTTGAGTGACACGACTTGTGCCTCAAAACCCTAACCCTAATTCCAATTCCAAAATCGAGATCAAGATCCCGAGTACCATTCAAGAGAGAAGCCTTCGATCCTTCAGAAAGCGACGCCGGACTTCACCGGAGCAAGAGATCTAAGGAGATCCGCGACTCAAGGAGCCGAGCGAAGCCGAAATCGACGATCTAGTTCCTTCCTTTTGTAAATTTAAAGGGAGTTGTAATGAAATTTGTCGGTAAATAAAGGTGAAATTTCTATATCTTGCTTATCTTTTAATTCAAGCATTATGATTCAATCTCAATTTGTGATTGTATTTGTTATTATGATGTTTGAGTAAAACTCCACTCATGTAGGAGTCGAGACGATCGATAGAATTATGATGATTTAGATTCTTTTACAATTCTTAAATCCTATAACGTTTGTAAATTCTTGTAAATCGAATGATCGATGACCTAGTTTCGATGCGATGCTTTCTTGATTGTGTTCGCTCAAAACTAGAGATCAACGATCGATCATTTGATTTTCTTGAAGCTAGTTTGTGAATGAAATCCATCGAAAGGACAAATGATAAGATGAGGAAACCCTAGCTTCTTCGCAAGATCCTTAACCTCGATAAATCGTCATCGATCTAGTATCAATTCGTTAATGGATAAGAGTATGTAATCATTAGATCTCATCACATCTATAGATCCGATCTACTCCTACGAGCTACACTTCGAATATTGATTGTTGGTTTGGAAATCATCACATCTCAATTCTTGATTTTAATGTTTTCTCAGATCTAGATTTTTCTAATTCTTGAACTTCAATTTACAAATCATGAATTATTTGTTTTCTTTTCTTTAAAGTTTCAACTCATCTAAATTGAAATACGAACGATTACACTTTCCCTGTGGACGATCCGCACTTACTAATGCGCTACATTCGACACCGTTATTGATTGTGGTCAAATAATTTTTGGTTGTGATTTCTTTACAACTTTCATACTACACAATCCGAAATCGTTTCAATCAAATGGCGCCGTTGCCGGGGATCATTTGATTGACAAACACAAACGAGAAATTCGTTCAATCAGGCAGCATAAAAAAATATAGCGTGGGTGCTTTATCATCTAGTGCCTTAGACCGACTGGTTTGGGAGCCACTGCTAAGCCTTAGGTGTTGCAAGACGAGCAAATTTCTAATTACGCCTAAATAAGTGAGCACATTGGGTAATCGGTCGGTTAGTACCTCAAGAAGTATTAATGGTCGCAAGAAGAATGTGTGAGCAATTCCATCTGAAATATTCACCGACTAAAAAGTACTAAGGAAGATGGACAAGAGTATGATAGCTTGAATTGAATTCTCTAAGTGTAGAGTTGTCTTTTACACACACGTAGGGGTATATGATCGATGTTTGGAAGAAAGATAGAGAGGAAGACTAAAGGCGATATTTTATTGAGGGATGATGTGATTTCTGAAAATCTTTTCATAACCTTTAAGATAGGGCACATGGCAATTGAAACCCAGTGTAGTTTGAATCTCTTATTTTAAAGTTCTTTTTTTTTATAGTTCTTATCTTTGTATGTAACTTTCATTTTCTTTTTTTTATTATGGGATTTTGTGGGTGTAATCCCTGAAAACCCTTAGGAGACAACAGCCCTCCTACGAGGGACATCTGGTAGTTTAAAGGCTTGTTATACGTGCTAAGTGCAATCGTGATTGCCTACGAAAGTTTGTTAGGTTTTTCTTTTCCCATTTTCGCCCTCTCATGTATAACTAATTTTCTCGGGATGATCAAACTTAAGTTTGGGGGTATTTGTTCAGTCGAAAATATTGCATATTTGATGGAACATTTTTCTTACTTTTGTTAAGTACTTAAAGGTGTTTATTGTAATTATGGAACATATGTGGGTTTATCTGCAAAACACTCTTTATCATATGTTTATATATTATAATTAATATTATGAAAGAAAATATATGCATATAATATTTATATGATATTTTGATAATTCAAAATATACGTATCATATCAAATAATCCTAAAATATTGTATTATATAAAATGATTAGGATAATATCTCAAATATAACAAATATTACTAATACTATGAATTGAGATATTGTGCAGATTTAGCTCAGGTCTGGAGATCGAGAAATTCGAGATGTCGGGAATGAAATCTGCCGATAAAGTTGAAAAAAATCATAATGGCAGAAGACTCAGAAGCAGATTTAAAGAATCCAGACATCACAACAATCTTCACGTGTCATACACCTAAAAGCAGAAGAATTTTGGAAACGAGACCTCACTACTCTGCCGCCCAACCGTGGCCAAATGCATTAATTCACGGCGGATCCATGGCTCTACTATGGGTTTATGATTCTGGATTTTTGGGTATGATCGTATCAACAAATCCTAACACATGGGATCTAAGGTTTTCTGCTTCTAGGACTATTTAAAGAACCGATAGCTTCATACAAAAAATCATCAACCGAAGAGATCAAGTGGTCGAAGATGATCCACACATTCCAGTTGATCATCAGCTGTTCATCTACTTCCAACGAGATAGAGATCGAGAGCAAAAACTAGGGTTCTTGTACTCTACTTTTAAAGGATTTGTACATGATATAATTGATTAATAAAGATAGAGTTTTTTATTAGTCTTTTCACAATTAATTTCTGCATTTACTTTCTGCATTTAATTTCTGCATCTTTCACTATGATCTCCTTCTCCATCTTCTCTTCATTCTCAACCATGCGTGAGTAATTCTACGCTTGATAGGGTTCGTAGAATTAAGGTAGATCAATAGATGATAAAATTATTTAACTCATTTTATACATTTTAAAGTTTATAAAATTTAGCAAAATAAATGTTAACATCCTAATTGAGCACGCTACCAATTTATTGATAGTCTCGACCGCGATTTGAGATCAGATTAACACTTGTTTTGTTAGGGGCTAGACATGAATAGAGATCAATGCAAGAATAAGGGTTAGGAGTGGGGAAACCCTACTTTCTTCCAAAAAAACTAATCTTTATTCTTCACTATCGATCTAGTTTTAAATCTATTAAAAGATAAAAAGAGTTATCTTTAATTAATCATCCATAACTACCAAATTCTATGAACCCTACAAGGCTCTTCTTCATAAAATCTACATTAGTAAATCGTAGATCTAGAACAAACCATCCATATTTCAATCAATTTGTCTGAAGCAAGAAAATTTTTCGAAGTTTCCTTGAGGACGACCCGTACTCATCTCGGCTAGCTAGTAGTGACATCTTTATTGATTGCGGTTACTTACGAAACACTTCTTTTCAAATCTAGAATCAATCAAATGGCGCCGTTGCCGAGGAAACGGCTATAAAATTTTTTTCTTGCTATTCGTGTTGAATATTTATAAAATCCAGAAAGCATATTATAAAAGAGAACCAAAACCGCATCTTGTGTATTTAACGATTATTGTGCGACTTTTGCGAGGGAATCTGGAGTCACTGGAGCGAGGAAATAGAGATTTAGAGATTTTCATCGAAGCCCAGAAGAGCAAAGGGGTGCACTGATGAAAAAGGAACAAAAGAATCCACCATTGCACCGCGGAAACACGACAATAGTGTGCTTTTGGCCACAGAATGGCGGCGGCTATGTGGATTTGTTCCCCCAAAATCTTCTGGTATATTCCTCATATCTTTCTCTCTCATCTAGAAATTCAATAATATAATTTTCTGCAGGATTCTTTGCAAAAAGCACCGCTTAAAAATCTTTTTGCGTGTTTTGATATTGGTTTGTTTTTGCATATTTCTAAAACGGAATTTAAGGGGAAAAACCAAAATTCAGATTAGGTGAGAATTTCATCACCCTTCTTAGGCCCCACAAATCACAAAATGAGTATCTGCATAACCCTACATTAATTAAAAAATATATAGACCAAGACTCTAAGGACCGTCGAGTTCAATTAGGACAGAGGAAGGTCGTAGGTAATTTATCACTTATCCATATCTCTCTTGTGGTGTCTAGGCATGTGTGACTAAGGAAAGTGGTTACTTAATTAGGCCCGCTATTTTCGGTGATTCGTATAGGGGATACCTCCCACTTACCTGGACACAAGAGTGATAAAGGATTGATCTTGCGGTTTGTCCTTTGAAAGTCTAGGAGCGGTCTAGTGCTTGACCTAAGTAACCTTAGTTCTAGGATTGATTAAGCATTTTGTGATTTGTTGAGTCAAGCCTCACGTCCGATACTTTTTCAAAACAAACGATTTTAAAATCGTTCTCACACACGCTGCTACGTGCGCTAAACCTGCTTAGTGCATGATCGGCTGGAGATGGGATTCTAGTGCCCGTCTACTTCGTGTTTTTTCTATCGACTCCGAAGTCGGTTCTTATTCATCTTCTATTTCCCTTCCACCCACCACATCGACCGAGATGGACGGTTCTCCGTCAGATTTTACCAACACACCACCGCCACCACCCGTAGATACGCAGAATCCACCGCGCATCTCTCTTCAAGAAAGATGCTACCCGATACGCTGTCCCCTTCATACTTATCCATCTATTCCACCATCCTATGGGGATAATTTCGAAGTTAAACCCCACTTCATCAACCTATTGCCCAAATTTCGCGGGCTTGAATCCGAAGACGCATACGTTTTTATTACCAAATTCGAAAACGTATGTGCAATGATGTGCATTACACAACTTTCTGTGGATGATATGAGATTACGTCTTCTACCTTTTATCTTGTGCGATCTAGCAGAAAAATGGCTTTATAACACTGTCGCACACTCTATTGCCAAATGGGATGAATTCATTATAGCATTCCTTAAGAAATTTTATCCAAATCATAAGACCGTCCATGTTCGAAGCGAGATTAACCAATTTACCCAACTTTACAACGAACCGTTTTGGAAATGTTTTGAATGGTTTAAAGATCTTCTTGTCCAATTCCCTCATCACGGAATCAATAAATGGAATCTTTGCCGAATTATATATGAGGGCGTTAATCCAGCGGCAAAATAGATGCTTGAAACCATTTGTCAATGTCATTTCATGTCTAAAGACGATGGTGAAGCTTGGTAATTTCTGGAAGATCTCGCCGAATAAACCTTACAGTGGGAAAGCGTTAGACCAACTTTATCTAGGCCAGGTATCCATCAGCTTGATATTTCCATCACAGTGAAATCCGAAATGGCCGCGATGCAAAAGAAACTCGAAGCCATAAAAACCAAAGTCTCTTCAACCTCCCTAAACCAGGTTACGCTTCCCTAAACCGTGTGTGGTTGCTGTTCCGAACCATCGCATTTAATGGAATAATGTCCTTTGAATCCTCCATTTGAAGGTCAAGAACAAACAAATGCTGCTTTTCAGCAACGACCTAGAAACGACCCTTATTCTTCCACATACAATCAGGGAAGGAGGAATCATCCTAATTTTGCTTGGAACTAAAACAAAACTCAAAATCAAAACCAGTTCACAAGCAATTATCAAAGACCTCCTTCACAGCAATAGCAACCACCACAACAAAATCAACACCCCTTTCAACCGCAACCTTTTCAAATCCCGGCCAACAATTTTGATCCTTATAATATTTCAACGGCCGGTACCAATAAAACCTCTGCGCTCAAACGTAACTTAGAAATTTTTATTAAACAATCCACGCAAATGACGGCTAATTTAACGTCTTCTATCCAAACATTAGTGCAACACACTACTTCCCATAGTGAAAGCATAAAATCGATAGAAGCACAACTTGCACAGTTAAATGCCGCGATAAGCGAAAGAGAGAAAGAGAAACTTCCATCTCAAGCTCTACCAAATCCCGGCCAGTCACAAAGTCATAATGTGTGTTCCGTAACCACGTTGAGATCGGGAAGAGTGCTGAATAACCAAGTGGGTGAACATATTGTTGTTGATGATATTGATGATACCCCGACTTCTACTTCTGATCCTCCTTCATCTAATCCAACAACTTCTTCCGAGCCTATTCTCCGTTTTTCACTAGGCTCGAACCCTCCCCCCACTTTCTTGAGTCAACCTCAAATGATCCCAACTCCAATTCTGGGATCCATTCCATCCCCATAAACTTCTCCACAAAAGTTGGACCTAACCCTTATTGATAAAGCTCATTTTCCACACAGGTTAAGAGCCAACAAACCAAGTCCCTAAATGGAGAAGATTGTGAAAATTTTTAAGCAAGTTAACATAAATATTCCTCTCCTAGATACTATCCAAAAAGTTTCGTCCTATGCGAAAATTCTAAAGGACTTGTGCACTAGGAAAAGGAAAATTCAAGTGCCTAAAAACGTTTTCCTAGCGAGTAATGTGAGCACTGCTTTTACCCAACAAATACCTAAGAAACGAAAGGACCCCGGGAGTCCTACAATATCTATTGCTATTGGGGGTAAAAATATCAATCGTGCTCTACTCAATTTAGGTGCTAGTGTTAAATTACTTCCGTATTCTGTTTATGAGCAATTAGACATTGGAGAGTTAAAACCGGCGCACTGCACTCTTCGGATGGCCGATCGATCTATCATCCAACCTAGGGGTGAGCTAGAGGACGTGTTAATCAAAGTCGGGGAATTTATATTCCCTGTGGACTTTATAGTTATTGATACACAGCCTGCAGAAAACCTCAGAAACCAAATCCCGGTGATTCTAGGTCGGCCTTTTCTAGCGACTTCCCACGCAATAATCAATTGTCGAAACAGTTTTATGACCCTATCCTTTGGGAAAATGTCAATTGAGCTTAACATTTACAAGTTGGGAAGTGAACCCTTCGAACCTTATGCTCATGTATGTTCCGTCGAAACGATAGATTCTGACAGTAGCAAATTTGAAAAGCTTCACGATACTAATCTAGACTCCCCTAGTGCGTTGTTATTTGATCCTAGTTTTTATTATACACTTGAGGACCCTTCTATCGACAAGTCCACACCAAAGTCCGAATCCTTTGACTTGTCGAGTGAGTTAGTCGAGCTATCCGGATCAACATATAACGCTAAATATGAATTTTTAATGGTGTCCGAGGATCATACCTTTCTTCCCGATGAGATTATCATTCGGAATATCGATGAAACGTTTGAAGACATTTTCGCCGAAGAACTCGCATTCTTAGAAGACATGGAAGTTGTGATGAATCAATCCTAGCCCAAAGATGTTGAACCACCACCCCTTCTTATCAAGAATGAGAATGCAAGTAATCCATCATCATTGTTTCGTCTCTACAAACCGAGACATAAACCCATTTTATTACACTTCTTATCTCCTTCCCACTTCTTCACGTCTATAGGTGACATGATCTTCCACCAACCAGTGTGTTGCATCGATAAAATATTCGAATGGTTGGTGTTGATTTTTGTTCTTTGTAAAGTTTTGCATAGACCAATAACTTTACCCCCCCCTCATAAATTTAAATGGTTAATCCTATTTTACTCAAGTTTGGGGGGAGGGAGAAAATATTTTGGCTCTTGAAAGAAAATAAATTTTTACAAAATTGTGAGCCAAAATTAAATTTGGGGGAGGTTTTCACTGTCATTAATTCATGTCCCCGTTACTAAATTTTCCTCCCTAGTCTACAGGTTTTTTAAGCTTAACAGATGATATCAGTGAGAACACTGCTGCAAATAGATTTGGGGGGAGCTTTGTGCTTATTTATGCATCAATTTTTTTGCATTATACTAAATAAAAGCAAATTTTTTTTTGATAATAAAAGATCAGAAAGCGAAAAATTATATGAAAGATATGAAAAGTTTTTGAAAAGCAAGAAAATTAGATGTTTTATAACGAAGCTAGTAATATGTAGTCATGAGCTGTTTTCCCAAAGGTTAGTAAGGTGAAGAAAATCGCTAATCTGAGGATAGAATTAAGTCCAAAAAATAGTCCCTATTCTTGAATCCAAACATCTGAATGTTGATACCCTACTATACGCACTTACACACATCTTGAAACTTGGGATAGTAGAGGATACCTTGAAATGCTCTTGTCTAAAGCCTTAGTATGAAGAAAAATAAATATATAAATGAAAAAAAAATATGGTGAAGAAAAATGAACACTGATTTTTTAATTACTTAAGACAGCATAAAAAAATATAGCGTGGGTGCTTTATCACTTAGTGCCTTCGACCAACTGGTTTGGGAGCCACTGCTAAGCCTTAGGTGTTGCAAAACGAGCAAATTGCTAATTACGCCTAAATAAGTGAGCACATTTGGTAATCGGTCGATTAGTACCTCAAGAAGTATTAACTTTCACATGAAGAATGTGTGAGCAATTCCATTTGAAATATTCACAGACTTAAAAGTACTAAGGAAGATGGACAAGAGTATGATAGCTTGAATTGAATTATCTAAGTGTATGAATGATTTTTACACACACGTAGGGGTATATGATCGATATTTGGAAGAAAAATAGGGAGGAAGAGTAAAGGCGAAATTTTATTGATGGATGATGTGATTTCTAAAAATCTTTTCGTGACCATTAAGATATGGCTCATGGCAACTGAAAAGCTAGTGTAGTTTGAAACTATTATTTTCAAGTTCTTTCTTTTATAGTTATTATCTTTGTATGTAACTTCCATTTTCTTTATTTTATTATGAGATTTTGTGGGTGTAATCCGCTGAAAACCCACAGGAGACAACACTCCTCCTACTAGGGACACCTAGAGGTTTAAAGGCTTGTTGCACGTGCTAAGTGCAATCGTGACTGCCTACGAAAGTGTGCTAGGTTTTTCTTTTCCTTTTTTCTCCCTCTCTTGAATAACTAGTTTGCTCCGGACGATCAAAGTTAAGGTTAGGGGTATTTGTTCAGTCGAAAATATTGCACATTTGATGGAACATTTTCCTTATTTTTGTTAAGTACTTAAACATATTTATTGTAATTATGGAACATATGTGGGTTCATCTGCTAAATACTCTTTATCATATGTTTATATATTATAATTAACATTATGAAGGAAAATATATGCATATAATAATTATATGATATTTTGATAATTTAAAATATGCGTATCATATCAAATAATCCTAATCAATATTCCTAAAATATTGTATCATATAAAATAATTAGGAAAATGTCTCAAATATAACAAACATTACTAATACTATGAATTGAGATATTGAGCAGATTTAGCTCAGGTCTGGAGATAGAGATATTCGAGATGTCGGGAATGAAATCTGCCGATAAAGTTGAATAAAATCATAATGGCAGAAGACTCAGAAGAAGATTTAAAAAATCCAGACATCACAACAATCTCCATGTGTCAACACCTAGAAGCAGAAGAATTTTGGAAATGAGACCCTACTACTCTGCCGCCCAACCACGGCCAAATGCACTAATTCGCAGCGGATCCGCAGCGCTACTATGGGTTTACGATTCTGGATTTTTTGGGTATGATCGTATCAATAAATCCTAACACATTGGATCTAGGGTTTTTTGCTTCTAAGACTATTTAAAGGACCGAGAGTTTCATACGAAAAATCATCAACCGAAGAGATCAAGAGGTCCAAGACGATCCATGTATCTGAGTTGATTATCAGCTGTTCATCTACTTCCAACAAGATAGAGATCGAGAGAAAAAACTTGGGTTCTTGTACTCTACTTTAAAAGGATTTTTACATGATATAGTTGATTAATAAAGGTAGAGTTTTTTTTAGTCTTTTCGCAATTAATTTTCGCACTTACTTTCTGCATTTAATTTCTGCATCTTACATTATGATCTCCTTCTCCATCTTCTCTTCTATCTCAACCATGCGTGAGTAATTCTATGCTTGATAGGGTCGCAAAATTAGGGTAGATCAATGGATGATAAAACCATTTCACTCATTTTATACATTTTAAAGTTTATAATCTTTAGCAAAATAAATGTTAACATCCTAATCGAGCGTGCTACCAATTTATTGATAGTCTCGACCGCGATTTGAGATTAGATTAACACTTGTTTTCTTAGGAGCTAGGCATGAATAGAGATAAATGCAAAGGCAAATGTTAGGAGTGGGGAAACCCTAGTTTTTTCTAAAAAAATCATAATCTTCATTCATCACTATCGATATAGTTTTAAATCTATTAAAAGATAAAAGCAGTCATCTTTAATTAATCATCCATTACTACCAAATTCTATGAACCCTACAAAGCTTTTTTTCATAAAATCTACATCCGTATATCATAGATCTAGAATAAACCATCCATATTTCAATCAACTCGTCTAAAGCAAGAAAAAGGTTCGATGTTTCCCTGAGAACGACCCGTACTCATCTCATCTAGCTACTAGCGACACCGTTATTGATTGCGGTTACTTACAAAACACTTCTTTCCAAATCTAGAATCAATCAGGGAATGATGATACAACCGAAGCCCCCAGCCGAAGATCCGCTAATAGTTATCAGGAATGACTGAGGGGAAATATTAAACCCTCTTCCGTCCTTGTCAGCGGCCAAGGAAGAAACCATCCCTAAGGAAACCCTCTATGACTACATCGCTTGGCAAATAAGAGCTCACCAGGCCTGTCAAGCTGCCAGCCAACTCGTTAGAACCGGGCGACCATATCCGGCATAGTATGGCTAAATCAAGTACCCGCCAGGATATACAATCCCTAAGTTCTAGGTCTATAATGAAATGGGCAATCCCCATCAGCATGTCGCACAATTCATAACACTATGTAGCAATACTAGGGGTGACGACAAACTGTTGCTTCACCAATTTTTTGGAAGCTTGTCAGATACAGCTTTTGAATGGTACCCGGAGCTCCCAAATCACTCCGTGAAAACCTTCACAGAAATGGAACTATTGTTCATGAAACGTTTCGCCAGCGCAAGTGAACGCACTCCGATCATGGCACTGATCAATGCTAGGGTAAAGCCGGGTGAAACATGGGTCCAATACTCAATCCGGTGGTGGAACCTGTGGTCTAAATGCGAACAGCACATCGAAGAGTCTCGAGCTGCGGGCATGTTCATCGAGACCCTCGATCCTCAATCGACGGTGTCCCAGTTGATGACTTTCTTCAAGGCCACGACCTTTCAAGCACTAATAGACAAGCTGGCCCAAATGGATCAGATAGGCCATGACCCTTCCTCAAATAAGGACCCTCGAAATGAAAAGGGTAAAAGGAAACCTGCCTTTGTTTCCAACAAGTAATAACAGCCAGGTGGTCCAAAAATGGATGCTCCCCAAAATAACGCGCGTCCACGCCCGTCCTTGGAAGAAAGGCTAGGATGTGCTTACTTATTTTCCCGTGACAAGACGAGGAGACTGTTTGAACTAGCAATGTGTAATAATATCATCACATTGCCAGACCTACGGCATCCAGCACAACTCGATGACATCAACAACCCCAATTATTACGCCTATCATAGAATAGCGAGCCACCCAATCGAAGATTGCTACATGTTCAAAAATTAGGTTGAAGACCACCCCAGCAGGAGAAGTTCGCGTTGTCTGATAACTGGAGGGTAAAGCTGCCCCAAGAGCACTCTCCTAAAAAAGTGGACGCGCAGGGGGTATCATGCTCACTTGTGGAAGAAGCTCTATGGTAGTAGTCTTTTCAACGAAAACTAAAAAAATGCTGAAGGATCTACAAGCATATTCGGCAATCAAGTGGAAGAGCCCGCTTGAACCTGAAATTATTGAAGGGATGTTAAAACCACGTCCCACACTGAAAGTTGTTGACAAAGGAAAAACTCCTAAGCCAAGCCTTCAAAGTCTTCTAAGAAGAAGAAGAAGAAGACCAAGAAACCTGTGTAGCCTGCCGAGTATGACAACGAGCGCACAGATCTACAAAAGTATATATATGCACTGGAAGAATATAATCATAAGGTACGGACACCAGTCACGCTCGAATAATTCCTCAAGCATATTCTTGGAAAGGAGACAGTGATAATGATGAGGAAAATGACTCATCAGAAGAAGCGAAAAACTATGTAGTAAGTTGCCACATGGTCTCCCATTCTTTGTTATATGAAAAAGAAGCTTCCTCATCGTAAGAAAACGACGTAGAGGAACTGGGGGTAGAATTGGCGCTAAAATCCCTGAAACTGCGAGAAGAAGACCCGATTGAGAGACTTTTAAACGAAGCCTTTCAAAAGAGCAAAGACGACCGAGAACGTGAGACAGCCATATATGAAAAGGCTAAGCGTCAACTTCTGAATAAAGAAGCTACGGTGAGGACGAGTCGCAAAGTGCTCCGACCAAACCAAAGCACGTCTGCAAAAAATAAGAGCATGATCAAAACTGAGAAGCGGTTCGCCAAAGCCCTATCACTAGGGATGAAGCTACCACCTCTCATGAGGTACACTCCTGAGTCACATGCTTTGACAGAGAAGAATCACATCCAACACGCTGCATATCACGACCCATATGACATTGCCTCTATCATTGAAGGGTCGCTCACCCCGTCGAGGAGTTCAATGCCTTCAAGAAGTGGTGGCAAGGATATGTTTCCCATCGAAAACACTTCAAAAAGGAAAAGCGTGAAGCTCGCACTCGTCAACGTAAGGGTGAAAAGACAAACACGCATAAAGAAACAAATGGTAACTAACGTATGGTTGGTACCGGTTCGGAAGGGGAAAAACCTTAAGTCCTCACCATCGGGAGCGATTCCGAGGACGAAATGCCCCTCAACCCATCTTTGAAGACTCTGCCTCGAGAAAAGCAGAGGAAGAGAAGAATTGTGAAAACATTTAGCTGTATAACCGTACGCTTCCTGAAAAGAACCTCGGACCTGAAAACAAAGGTTCGAACAAAAAAGACAAAGGGAAAGGGAAAATGGTCAAAGAAATCTCCCTCGATGAAGAAATGGTAAAAGAGCTCGTCCCAAGGGACCTGCTTAAGAAAAACAAGGTGGATTACTATGTCCTAGCATATCTAAGGAAAATACCCTTGCAGCTAAGCATATTGGATGCTCTCTTCCTGTCCAAAGAGGCACGAGATTCCATGATCAAGGCATTGCAAGAGCCCGATCAGTTCCAAGCTTTCCTTGCGGAAGAGAAAATGAAAAATGAACTGGCTGAGGTCCACGCGGCTGATATTACATTTAGCAATGAAGATCTACTCCTCATTACGTGCGAACATAATCTCTCGTTATACGTCACCGGATACTGCCACGACATCAAGATAGGGAAAATACTTGTCGACAATGGATCTTTCGTTAATCTTCTCATTATGAGAGTGCTGAAGAAAATTTGCATGAATATTCAGCACCTTACCCGAGACAAAATTACCATCTTCGGGTTCGACTCACAGTCATCATGAACGCTTAGGTCCATAATACTGATGCTACGCTTCGGGTTGTTCGTCACCGACATCTAATTTCATGTCATTGACGCCAAGACTTACTATAACGCTTTGCTCGGCAGGCCTTGGTTACACGAGTACAACATCATCCCTTTTACACAACATTAGTGTATGAAATATTTCAAGGATGGCTCGGAGTACACCGTCACGGGAGAACTAAACTCGTTCTCCATAAACGAAGTCCGGAAATACGAGGACGCAAAGTACTTTCTTCCAGATTTCGAAGATACTGAAAGATGCCACAGGCCGGAGAGAAAACAAAAATCTGCGGCCACTATCCTGATATTTGGGAGTGATACTGAGGAATATGAAGAAATAGTCTACTCAGGGCAACCCAAGAAAAAAAAATAAGCCCGACCACCTACTCCTATTTTGGTCTTTGGCAGTGACTCCGAGGACGAGGCCAATGTAGTGTTCTCCGTCTGCCCGTCGATGCAGACTCTTACCGAAGCAGATCAGAGTCTACAAATCATTATAGCTCCGCCTCGACACTATAAGAAAATTGGTACGCTCGTTACATACGGCATATAAGAGCTGCAAACTTTCTACGTACCTCCTAGGAGAAGAGGTGAAAATACGATCCTTTTCTACAAATCTACGGAGACCAAAGTAGAAAAAGAAGTTTGGCATGGTGCCGATTTTGCACTCGACTGGTTTCAACCCATCCGTCTGCCAAGATATTACGCGGAGGGTTTGAAAGAGCTGTTAAGACGCCAAGGCATATCTCTCGAACAAACTGTTCGACAAGCCCAATTCTACAAAAAGATTTAGGATATTCCCAGAACTCAGCGAAGGAAGCCCAACTGGAAGATGGAGAAAACCGGGCTCGGATATGTTCGGTCCAAGAAACGGAAAAAAGTTTACAGTTGACACGTCATAAACAGCTTCTGTGAAGAGAAAACGCTTTTCCAGATAGCCGTGACGTCAAATTGGAGCAAGATCGCGCTTTGAAAATGTCAAGTCCGTTGCTCGAAGAACAAATTGACAAGCTAATAAAAGAAGATTGTCTAGCGAGCCGGGAAAACTACAGCCACGAAATGGCCATTTATGAAAAGGCGAAGACGCAGCTTCTCGGTCAGCAATCTGCGGAGGAAGTAGACCGTAACACTTTTCATCCCCAGCCCTCTATGCGGTTTTGCGAAAGGGGAAAATCTCGAAGTAGAGGTAAAAATAAGGCAAAGAACACAAACAACGTTCGAAGACAACACAGCGTGTCCAAGACATCGTTCAATCGAGAAAAACTTGATTGGAGCCCATCCTTTATAAAGAACATAGGTCGATAATACTCTTTCCTGCAGAACAAGACAGGGAAAATATTCAACCTTGTCATGAAGCACCAAATGATCACGCTTCCCGAGTCTCGGTACCTCGAACAAATAAACGAGGTTCATGACCAAGATTGTTGCTCCTACCACCGAGCAGTAGGTCACCCCCTTGAAGACTGCTTCACATTCAAAGATTGGATGGAAGACCAGTATCGAAAAGGCAGGTTCGCTTTATCTGACAGCTGGAAGATAAGCCCGCCGCGAAAAAATGAGCCAAAAAGAACTTACACCGTCAGGTTAAGACCAGCTCAACCGCAAAAATGGAAAGCGTACTCGTACTTGCCATATGATAACACTCTCAAAAGAGCGAGGGCACAAGAGTATGGGTGATCTCTTTAGGTGCTTCGCCAATGAAGACGAGTACGAGGTGATCTCAGAGTTTCCACCAGCTCAAAAAGAGCTGGAAGATGGGATACACACCATGACAGATAACCTAAGTAAAATTCACTTTGGGACAGAAAATGATCCGAAGCCGACGTTCACCCGTGAGCTACTGTCTAAAAAGTAGGAAGCCATGTTAAAAGACGTGCTCATGCAGTATAAAGACTGCTTTGCATGGAACTATTCCGAAATGCCAGGTCTAGATCTAAAAGTAGCGGTACATAAACCAGCCATATCGCCAGGCATAAAGCCAATCAAACAGGCTTCAAGAAGGATACGGCTCGAACTTGAGATGAGTATCAACACTGAAGTCAAGAAACTAATTGATTCTGGCATCATCCAAGAGGTTCAAAATCCCGAATGGATCGCTAATATCGTTCCGGTGATGAAGAAAAATAGGACGGTTCGCATTTGTGTGGACTTTCGGGACCTTAACAAAGCGTGCCCGAATGATGACTTCCCGGTGCCCGTTACCGAGCTTATGATCGATAACATGTCCACTCACGAAGTCTTCTCCTTTATAGAAGGATCTTCAGGATACAATCAAATAAAAATGGATCCTGAAAACCAAAAGCACACCGCCTTACGGACCACGTTGGGTGTATTATGCTATAAGGTGAGGCCATTCGGTTTGAAGAACGCTGGCGCTACCTACCAGATGGCCATGACAAAGATCTTCGATGACCTCATACACAAGATTGTCGAATGCTACATCGAGGACCTTATGATGAAGAGAAAATCTCATGAGGAACATTAGGAACATTTAAAAATGGTATTCCAACGTCTTCGGAAGTATAATATGAAGATGAACCATCTAAAATGCGAGCTTGGAGTTTCGTCAGGAAAATTCCTGGGATTCGTCATATGTCACCAAGGCCTCGAAATCGATCTCTCAAAAATCAAGACGATTATGGAAATGCCTTCGCCAAGAAACCTCAAACAACTGCGGTCTCTCTAAGGAAAGCTCGCGTATATCCGGCGGTTCATAGCCAACCTCTTCGGAAAATGCCGTCCCTACAGTCATTTGATGAAGAAGGAGACCCCGTTCGTCTAGGATCAGAAATTCCAAAACGCACTAGACGAAATCAAGCAATACCTGCAAAATCCGCCGGTATTGGCCACTCCGGTTAAAGAAAAACCCCTTATCCTAAATACAACGGCCCTTGAGGGTTCTCTAGGCGCATTGTGGGCATAAGAGAACGATCAAGGAAATGAGAGAGCTCTGTACTATGTAAGTCAAGTTCTCCTCGGGGTAAAAAGCAACTATTCCCCTATCGAAAAGCATTGTCTGGATCTGATCTTTGCAATAACGAAGTTCAGACATTACGCCTTGGCATATGAAGTCTAACTCATATCGAAGGTGGATCCTATTAAATATCTAATTTCAAAGGCCATACTGACAGGAAGGCTTGCCAAATTGGCCCTCCTCCTGATGGAGTTCTCGATAACGTAATGATCAAAGTGGTGAAAGGACATGCTATCGCTGACTTTCTCGCGGAGCATCCGATACTAGCCAACTCTCTCCTAAATTGTGAGTTGCCAGACGAACACGCGTTCGACACAATTGAAGAAGAGAAAGAAGAAAATGATTCATAATGGAAACTCTACTTCGATGGAGCATCTTCCATGAAGAGGCGAAAGCAAGACACCCCCATAATCAAAACTGGGATGGGCCTTATTTTCATGACCCCGCAAGGAGGGATATTGCATTACGCCCTCTCCTTAATGGAGCTAAGGACTAAAAACGAAGCTGAACATGAAGTTTAATAGTCGGTCTTGAGATTGCTATCGACATGGGAATCAATGACCTCTTTATAAATGGATTCTTCCAGCTGATAGTTAGTCAAGTAAACGACGATTATCAAACGTGAAAGCCAGAGCTGATAAGGCATGGCGAAAAGGTGCAACAACCACTGACACAAATCTCTTCCTATACCCTGGATAGTATACCGCGAGCGGAAAAGAACAAAGCGGATGCGTTGGCCAAATTGGCTAAAGAATTGTCCGATGAAGACCTTGATGACGTAAGGATCATTGTGCAAAATCGCAGGGTCCTCGCGCCAACAGATATATCTTCAGAAGACCTGATAGAGCTATCTGAAAGAAAAGAAATGACCGAACAAGTATCTCTTCAAATAGAGAATGAAGAAAAGGTCATGGACTGGAGGGAAGTCTTTATAGACTACTTCAAGTCCCAACGAACGCCCAAAACGTCGTCTAGACATCAGCTAATGAAACGAGCTTTGTCTTTCGCCTTCGTTAATGATACCCTATATAAGAGATCATTCGATGTCCTATGGCTAAGGTGCTTAGGGCCGAAGGAAGTAAAGAAAGTCATCCATGAAATACACGATGGACTTTGCGACTCCTATCAGGCGGGTCCAAAGATGAAACTGAAGATAAAAATAATGGGTTACTATTGGCCCACGATGATTCAGGACTGCATCGAATATGCGAAGTAGTGTTGCTCATGCCAAATTCACGGGGACTTCATACATCAGCACCTAAATCCGCTGCACCCGACAGTGGCCAGCTGGCCGTTCGAAATGCGGAAAACCGATATAATTGGCCCCATCGAACCAGCATCATCTAAAGGACATCGGTTTATATTGGTAACAACCGATTAATTCTCTAAGTGGGCAGAAGTAGTACCACTAAGGAAGATGAAGACAGAGAATATCCTCCACTTCTTCAAAACCCATGTCATCTATCGTTTCGGCACTCCGCGATGGATTGTCTTAAATAATAGATCGGCTTATAGAAGGCATAAAATCATCCATTTCGCACAGCAGCATAAAATAGATTGGAGATACTCTTCAGTCTATAATCTTTGGGCCAATGGTCTAGCTAAAGCCTTCAACAAGTCCCTGGGCAAGATTATGAAAAAGATAGTGTCCAAAAACAAAAAAGACTGGCATGAAAGGCTGCACGAAACTCTCTCGGCGTACCGAATAACGTTCAAGACGGCTATGAATACAACACCATACGCACTGGTCTTTAGCACGGAAGAAGTACTCCCACTGGTAATAGAACTCCCCTCTCTACGAGTAGCGGTTCAATACTAGTTGACAGATGAAGAAAATTCTCATCTTAGGCTCTAGAAGCTCGACGCCCTCGACGAAACCCGCCTTATACCACAGCAAAATCTGGAGGCTTATAGGGCAAGGATGATTCGGTCATATGAAAGACTGACCAGGCTGAGAACATTCCGCCAGGGAGAATTCGTGCTGCTTGTTAAAAGACCGATGATCCCCAATCATGCAAAACGGGAGAAGTTCAAGACGAACTATGAAGGCCCGTACATCATAGACAAAGTCTACCAAGGTAGAGCCTACCTGCTCATGGATATGCATGGCGAAATGCCATTTCGGCCAATAAACAGCCGGTTCCTCAAAAAGTACTATGCTTGAAAAGATATGACTTAGGTCAATTACAGATGACAACGTTTGTGTCTGATCGCTATCTTCCTGAGTCAGAACTTTGAAAGTAGTACCAAAAGAATTTTATCCCAAAACATGGGAATAATGGACCGAAATGTCCTTAAACTAATAATTGACCGAAATGTTAATAATGGACCGAAATGTCCCTAAACTAACATACGTCCCCAAAATGGGAATGTTGGACCGAAAGGTCTTTAAACTAAAAACTCGCCTAAAATACGGCGATAATTGACCGTCATGTCCTTAAACTAACACGTTTAGCCCTACGGTAAATTCCTATATTGACCACCGTATACAATCCACAGACATAAACAATTCATAGCTCTCCCACGTCCTACATGACGCGAACTAGCTAAGTGTGCGTTACCTTACGGGCCGGAAAAAAACCCAGTGATCTCGAAAAGGCGCGAACTCGTTTAAAAAAATGGTATGTTCACAAGAGAAATGGGCACGGATGAATACCTAAAAGGGGCCGTGAGAAAAAACAGAAGGACTACCGGCGAGCTCGTGAAAACCTGAAAAGGGCGCGAACTTGTTAAAAAAGTGGTATGTCCCCAAGCGAAATGCGCACGGATGAAAACTCGAAAAGGCATTATGAGTGAAAACAACAGGATTACCGGCGAGCTAGTGAAAACCTGAAAGGGCGCGAACTCGTTTAAATAAAATAAAAAAATTAAAAAAATGCACTTGCAAAGTCCTCATGACTTTGCAAGGAGAAAACATCCACGTGATATCCTTACGACTCACAAAGGAACAACACACTTAGGCATCCATATGATTCCTAATGAGAAAATGCACTTACGAGATCCTCACGACTCGTAAGGAGAATATACCTTCTATAAGACCCTCACGGCTTATAGAATTCAAAAGCCTTAGGCTACAGGGATCTAAACCTGTTCTCAAGGCACCAAAACCTGATGGAATTTTTTTCGCCCTACAAGTGGTCCAATATCGACTCTTGTATACAATCCACGGGCATAAATAAATATATTCCCCATCAAGTTTCTCCAATGGCGAGAGATATCCTTATATGGTGAACAGCACTTATAAGTCCTCTCGACTTACAAGGAGAAAGTACTCTTGAAAGATCCTTACGACTATAAGAGGAAACCCATTTAGGAATCCCCACGACTCCTAAGGAGAAAACATACCTATGAGATCCTCACGAATCATAGGGAGAAATACCTTTATTATAAAGTCAAAACGTCTTAGCCGATAGGATCCTAACCCTGCTTGCTGAGCCTCCTTTGTTCAAACCAACAAAGGCAAATGATGATCCGCTCCTGGTAATATTCCAATTGTAGTGATACTGATGCCAAGATTGATATCAGATTCAAAATCCCTAACTCGCAAAAAAAGTCAGTGAGCAAGGAAAAATATGCATATAAAAATAGCCGAAATGATGGGGCAACTTGCAATAAAAAATCAGCGAGAAAAAAATATATGTATATAAAATAGCCGAAATGATTGGGCACAACGAAAAATAGGCGAAATGATTGGGCAATTGCGACTTTTGCGATATAAAAGCTGAAAAGATAGAGTATTGCGGAAATAAATAAAAACATATATATTAAAATAAAAAAAAAATTTGCCCTACAAGTAGTTCCATACCGACGCTTGTATACAATCCATGAGCATAAATGGCACAGATGAAAGAAAGGGGAACCATATTTTCCTACCATACTTCGTCAAAAGAAGAACCGAGTCTTAATGACACATCTACAGCCTAGAAACTAATTCGACATTTCTCTTACTCCAGCCGAGTACCGACGTGGTGTCGACAAGGCTCCATGGAGCCAAATCAAAATGGAGTAATGACAACATCCTAGCTCTAGCTCGACGTTCCTTCTCAGTGCATACGCGATGTCAACAACGATCCAAGGGTTAAATAAAAGTGGAGCAATGGTATATTCCTATCTTCACATCGTGACGGCGACATCTACAGTCTAAAGATCAACTCGAGGTTCTTATCATTCTAGCAAGGTGCAGACGCGACGTCAAAAAGGACCCAAGGGTCAAAAAAGTGGAGTGACGGCATATTCCTAACTCGAAGTCTTGATGACAATATATGCTGCCTAAAGACCAATTCGACATCCCTCTTACTCTAGCAGAGTGCAGACGTGGTGTCAACAAAGCTCTAAGGAGCCAAATCAAAGCAGAGCAACGGCAATATCTTAGCTCCAGCTCGACGTTCTTTCTCAGTGCAGACGCGACGTCAACAAAGGATCCAAGGGTCAAATAAATAAAAGTGGAGCAATGGCATATTCCTACCTCCAGATCTCGATGGAAATATCTATAGCCTAGAGATCATCTCCATGTTTCTCCTCATTCCAGCAGAGTGCAGATACAACGATCAAATAAAAGTGGAGTGACGAAAAAATCCTAGCTCCAGACCTCGATTGGAATATATACAACATAGAGGTCATTTGGATGTCTACCCAACTTCAACGAAGAATTTGCACGACATCATCAAAATAAAAACAAAGTGACGGTATATTCCTAGCTTTAGGTCTCGATGGAAATACATACAAAGCCTAAAAACCATTGGAGATCATCCTACCCCAGAAGGGTGCGATTATGACTCATTTGGGCTTCAAATTAAGCCCAACCTCAAGTAAAAAGCGCCTTGAAAAATACCCAACGCCTGACCTTCCGACGGTAATACGGATATTCCAACCTAAAGAAGATTACTTGATGACATATTTTCCAGCCTTAGAAGGGATCATATACACGACAGTCGCGGGGCTACTCGAACAACAACCTAATGGACTGCATATCGAAAAATACATCAGCCAACATGATGGTACGATGGAATTAAACCTAGTACCACAGACCTAACAGACCCCTATCAAAAAAGGGGGTTATCTATATTTCACGTTAGGATACATCTGCGAGATCCTCTCGACTCGTCTCGAATCATAGGGAAAAACATCTTTATAAGATCCTCGAAACTTATAAAGGTGAAAAGTCTTAGGCGATGAGGATATCAACCTATTTCTTAAGCACTGTTGCCCTACAAGTAGTTCGATATCGACTCTTGTATATTATCCATGGGCCACATTCTCTAAAGTTGCATCCAATGAGGAGAAGAAACCACTTACGGCTCCTCTGGACTCGTAAGGGGAAAATACTCTTGTGGGATACTTACGACTCTTAAGAGAAAACACACCTAGAAGTCCTTACGACTTCTAAGGAGAAAATACACATATGAGATCCTCTTGACTCGTAGGGATAAATATCTTTATGAGACCCTCACGAATTATAAAGTTGAAAAGTCTTAGGCGACGGATCTAAACCTGTTTCCTAAGCCATCACTGCCTTACAAGAAGGTCAAGATTGACTCTTGTATACTATCCACGGGCCACATTCATCAAAATTTCATGCCAATAAAGTGAAGAAGTCGCTTACGGGTTCTCACAACTCGTAAAGAAAAAATACCTGCGTGAGATCCTTACGACTCACGGAGGCGATGGACACTTAGGAATCCTTACGATTTCTAAGGAAAATATACACCTATGAGATCCTCACGACTCATAGGGAGAAACACCTTCTCGAGACCCTACGGTTCATGAAGAGGAAAAAGTCTTAGACGACAGGGATGATAAACCTGTCTCTTAAACCATCAATAGTTTAGAGATGTATAACTTTGCATTACTTAAACCACGTACATACCTACGTAGAAAATGTAGTGGGAGGCATTTGTTCCCGCCAAAAATTTCCGCGCAAAAGAGCCCAAGGTATCAAATGGCAGCAATACGCTTAAGAAAATATAAACCAGTAATTTACAGGCTGTATTTTGCCAAACTCCCGAATTAGAATTAGGTAAATTATGATGGCATTGAAAGCGTCTTGAAAAGTCCATCCATTTGATATATTACAGGCCTCATAAATCTTCCGAAATCAAAAATTATGAGCAAATGTGCTATGCACATATGGTCTAAGTAATGCTCTACCATATGGGGGATACATTTTTAGTCCCACATAGGGAAAAATATATATCACTTCTCTACCGCTCCCCTATAAATAAGACGGGATACCTCTTAGAGAAAAGTGGATTCAATCCTCAAAGGAGCTTAGTTCTCTATAGGAGCTTAGTTCTCCAAGCTAGGCCCTTAGCTGCCCCCCATAATGCGTGTATGCGCAAGCGCCATGTGCGCCACATGGGGCGTACGTGCACCCGCCACATGCGCACTACGTGCGCCTTCCATGTGCGCACCAAGTGCACCACATGTGCGCTTGCTAAGTGCGCCCACGCCGTGCGAAACACGTGCGCCTAATACGTGCGACGCAGTGTGCGAACGCAAAGAAACATTTTTCAGCAGCTAGGATTTTAAGCTCTAACCTGGTCTTCCTCCTGTTGAATGGCCCTCCACACCTTCGATATATGGCGTTGTAATCACTCAGCGTCGTCGGAGATGGTGGGTCCCAACGACCAATGATCTCTCTTTCCAAATAAAAGAGGAGACCCTCGTAAGCTTTTGTAGAAAAACAGAAGGCTCTCAAAAGGTTCCATAAAAAAACAGAGAATTTAATTCTCAAAAGAAGAAAAAAGATCTTCCTCCTCTCAAACCCTTGGTAAAGAAAAAGTATAGATCAAAACATCTCCTTTACTTATCTTATCATATCTAAGGATTTAACCCTTCTCAAGAACTTAGTTCTTTTTCTGGATCTGAGATCTATAAGATAAGTCTCGCACAAGTTGAGAATTTAATTCTAATCGAGAAGATCTTATTCTTGGGAATTGAGGATTCAGGGAAGAACAATGTTGAAAAGAATATGAAAAAGATGGAGTCCATAATACTCCATGAACTTAGTTTCCTCATAAATCAAGAACTTAGTTCTTAAATAACTTGATCCCATATCCTCAAAATAGTGATCTTGGTGATCGTTAACGGTCAAAATACCATTAACAGAGGTTTAACCTCTTTGAAAATATCAACAGAGAATAAACCTCTAGGAAGACAACATCTCACATGAAGCACATGTGAGCGCCAAAATTCAGCGCCTCATGTGAAACACACGTGAGCACTCAAAATAAGCTAAAAGCTCAGTGCCTTACGTGAAACACACGTGAGCGCCTTATGCTGAGCGCCTCATATGCAGTATACGTGAGCGCCCAAAGCTGAGCGCCTCACGTGAAACGCATGTGAGCGCCAGAAAAGACTAGTGCTTAGCACTATTTCAGCACCTCATGTAAAACACATGCGAGCGCTATATATCTGAGTGCTTAGCACTGCTGGGTAGTATAAAAACCCAGTCTTAGCTCAAATTGGCTAAGTCTGTGAAGCTTAAGCTTCTTTGTTGATCTTAGTCCTTTATACGTCTAGTGATCTCTCATTGATGATATCCAAAATGATATTTATCTCATATCTTCTAAGTTAATCTTAGTCTCATATAAGACTATTGATTCTTAGGTCTACCATAATCTTTTCTCTCAAATATGGATTTGGTTCAAGGGTACATCTCTTCACTCCTCTGATATACGTCGTTGTAATTCCCCAACATTTTCATAATGGTGGCGGGTCCCGACAACCAACAACAACTCTTCGTCCCAACTTGATGAAAGATATGAAATTTCATCAAGACAGAGAATGATACATCCCACATTTGCGCACTTCTATATTGATATGCACATCTCATATTGACACGCATCCTATATAGATGCAAGTCTCATATTGAGCCTCAGCTATATATATATATATATATATATATATCTTTGAAGGAAACATAAATGCCTTCAAATTGGATCGCACCCAGAATTAGGCGCATCCCATGTCACCATCGTTCACTTCGCCACGTAACAAATGTTGGGATTCCTTAGCACCCAACTGGATTTTCACAGAAACTACCATGCCAAATTTAAAAATTCTAAGGTGCTAATCAATCCAAAGCTAGGATCAAGCTAGAGTAACTAGACAAGATGAACATGTAAGCAACCATTACAAGTAGTGAGCAAGGAATACAACCTTTGTAGACCGGTCCATGACTTCTAAAGCTCCGTGTTGACGTCCCTTCGCTGCGATCATCGATCTCCTAAACTCTAGTATGGGTTCCCTCGGAGAAATGAACAAGCTTGCTCGAAGTCTTCAAGGCCGAAGATGATCTACGTCGAGGAGACTTAAGCTCATACTACCTCTTCACTAATTATGAAATTAGTGAAGCAAACACCCTAAACTACCCAAGTAAGTGTATAGAATGATGAAGTAGGAAGTGGGCTCTCTTTATTTTTATTTTTCTCATATTATTTTCTCATATTATTTTCTCACCATAGAAAAAGCTAGTAAGCTTTTTCTCTCATGAAGAGGAAGAAGAAGAAGAAGTGAGGAGAGAATGAACTCATAAGGTGAGAATGAGAACCATGGGTGAGTTAATGTCATCCACTAACTCATGTAGAGAGTTTACCATGGCTAATTATAATAGTTAAGTTAATAAATATCTACAAGTAAAACAAATGAGTGGACTTAGTCAATGGTTCCACAAGCTTCTACAAGTTTGAACCATGTGACTAATTTCCACTAATTTGGTTTGCTTTAGATAAATAAAAACCTTACATTACAATTAGTATGGTGTAACTCTCATACACCCATGTAACATGTGGCATCTGGCATGACACAAAAGTTGTACATTAATATATATCATATATACACTAATGCACACAAGTGAGAAAAGAAATCATAAGTGAGCTAATATTAGTTAATGTAATCTAGTATATCAAATATACAATTATACATTAAATTATTAAATCAATACTTGATTTAATAATCCAGCTATATCACATATAACCGACTAATATCTAATGCAACAACTTATCGAATCAACACTTGATCCGATAACCCGGCTATATCACATATAACAGACCGATGTCACAAATCGCAAGAATAGAATGCGGTATCACATACGCGCGTTAATCTCGTTCCTGCACATATCTCATATGTGCTCCTTCTCCATTTCGCATGAACCAGGAAACCTCTGTATAGGACTCTAAAGACTCGTCAATACGCCGGCAGTAGGTGATGATCACATCAAACACCCACAAGCCGCAAGAGGCATGCTAAACATAACGGCCACCCGGGTATTAAGCGATCAGAAGATCAACAAGCAAGCCTGTTCATACTCGTGCGAATCCAATCAGTAACTCTTAATGTACAGTCCGGTCTCTTCGTCTGATATGTCGCATATCTCGTCTACGGGTGGTAAACGTCAGACCCCAGTAACTCGATAAGTCGTGCCGATATGAGGCTCATAACGGGTCAAGAAACTACTGGTAACACTTACCAGTAAATCTCTGAAACAGCCCTGACCAGGGACTTCACTGCTATAGCTAATCGAGCACAGCGCAACATCCACCCCAATACCAGGTGAGACGAATCCCCTCCTATCGCTCATTGGCTACATGTGACTCGGGTTTGTACCCAAAAACCACCATTTTGCACGTCCTCTTGAACGTGGTAAGGTGGAAATCAAAGCATAGTGGGAATCACACAAGACTCTATGATGATCTCGGATCGACAGACTAATCTGTACCAGTGTCACCAGAGAACTGCCATCTGACGTGAGGTATAATACCATCAGGGAGTTCTCGGCGCGTGCGTCCAGTGTACCCAGTCTCCACTAAGCACCCGTATATCATGTCTGATGTCAAACACCAATGGATATGGGATCATCCATCACCCATCTACATGGGTCGAGAAGCTATACGCTAGTCTACTCTGGTATATCGATGCCCCGTCTCGATACACCCACGACTAGGGACGTTAAAGGATAAACTTATGGACTACCATGGCTACACTAGTATGATCTGCATCATAATCCTGGTAGTAAGTACACATCCTAAAGGATTTACCACCATGTAACAGAGAGACAATCAATGTACATGTTAAGATAAAGAGTAACCAGATAGCATACTATCATGTCGAGCAAGAAAGTCCTCCCTATATATGTCCAAGCATTCACTACAATATACATCTCATGTACAGTAATGGCCTCTAGGGTATACATATAACTAGCAATCTCCCACTTGCACTAGGGCCATCATATAGCAGTGGTTGTAGTATCTCATACTCAACCATCCCATAAAAGTCTCTCTCTGGGAAAAAGGCCTTTGTTAGTGGATCCGCCGTATTGTCCTCTGAGTTTACTCTCCTAACCTCGATCCCCTGGAGATCAACCATCTCCATGATCAGGTGATACTGCCTTAGAATATGTCTAGGTCACTGATGGGATGGGGGTTCCTAGGCCTAAGCCACAACTCCATTGTCACACAATGGTAGGAACGAAGTTCATCTTATGAACTAATATACACCCAGACTTCCTCTATGGTAGCATCTTAGGTATGTATCCAGCCTTTATCGTCTAGTTTGCCACGGTATCTAGCTTGGAACTCTTCCAACATACCGTCCCTCCACTGAGGGTAAAGACAATGCCTGTGACTGACATTCAGTCGACCTTACCACCTTGGGAACTATCCAATGATTCTCCCCAGGATCGATTGATACCATCTTACTACACCTAATGAGAATCCTAATATCCACTTAGATCTATCTCATAGATCCAAAACCCAAGATTTAGGAGGTATCACCTTGATCCTATATGGAGAATCCTTGTGATAAGAGGAGATTGACTGAGCGTAGCATAGAAAACACCTTTCCTATCAAGAGTATGTCATCCACGTACAATACGAGGATGAACACACTACTCTTTACTACCTTTTTGTATATACAAGGTTCATCCATCATTTTGATGAAGTTAAATGCTTTGACTACCACATCAAAACAGATGTTCCAACTCCGCAATGCCTGCTTTAACCCGTAAAGCAACTTGCACATGTTTCCGCTGCTCCCACTATCTACGAAGCCCTCTGGCTGTGTACTTATAGACGCTTTCTTCTAAATCAATATTTAGAAAAGAAGTCATGACACCCAACCACCAGATATCGTAGTCAAGGTATGTAGCAATGGCAAGTAGGATCCGGATGGACTTAAGCATAGCTTTAGGAGAAAAGGTTTTATCATAATCCACACCTGGTCAATGACGAAAACCTTTTACAACTAGTCTAGCTTTGAAAGTCTCAACTTTTCCATGTACACCAAGTAATCTTCTCAAGATATACTTGCTCCTGATGGGGAATTAACCTTTCAGATAAAGCAACCAAAGTCCATACTTTGATGGTGTACATAGATTCCATCTCAGATCGCATAGCATCCAGCCATTCTTACAGAGTCCCCACTTTTGATGGCCTGCTCGAAATTAGTTAGGTCATCATCTCATGATGCAATCCTCGCTCCCACTGTCATAGAGAAAACTGAAGTATCTCTCAGGCGGATGAGGAACCCTACCAGATCGGCGGAGAGGCTAAGGTTCGTCGGGAACTATTGAATCCTCCAGTTCTACCAAATCATTAGCTGTAGTTTGTATAGCTGGAACTCCATCCAGTTCTACCTCATGACCACTAATTTCTTTCCAAAATAAATTCCTTTTTCTAAAAAGGTGGCATGCCGAGAAATAAAAAACCTTTTGTTCCTCGGTATGGTAGAAGATATTCCCTTGCGAAAGCTTGGGATATCCAACAAACTTCCACAGAACTGATCTTGCCTCGAGCTTGTCCGGATTTTTTTTTTGACATAGGCCGGACAATCCCAAATCTTAACTTACTTAAGACATGGGCCCTTCCTATACCATATCTCATATGGAGTGGTAGGCACCTGATTTGGTTGGAACGCTATTCAATTGATTTGCAGCTTCACAAGTGAATAACCCCAAAAGAAAATAGGCAACTAAGTAGTACCCATCATAGAGCGCACCATATCTAATAGGGTGCGATTGCTCCGCCCCGATACACCGTTGTGTTGTGGTGTATACGGAGGAGTAATGCTAAAAGAGAATCTCATTCTCCTTTAGAATAGTCCAGGAATTCCGTGCTCAAGTATTCTCCTCCCTACATCAAAGGACATAATACTTATACCCGTTTTGGTTCTCTACTTCTAACTTATATTCTGTGAATTTCTTAAAAGGTTCAGACTTTTGTTTCAACAGGAACACATGTACGAATCTTGAGAGATCATCAGTGAATGTAATGAAGTAAAAAAGAACCAGTCCTTGCATGTGTAGGCAGGGGACTTATATACATCATCATGTATCAATCCCAAGAGTTCATTAACTCTTTCTCTGTTTCCAGTAAACAGAGTTGTGGTCATTTTATCTTTGTGACATGACTGGTAAGTTTCACAAGATGTAAATTCAAACTGATTTAAATATGCATCTTAATGTAACTTAGCTAGTCGGGTCGCATTGATATGACCTAGTCTACAATGCCTCAAGAAGGATTCGTTCATTTCTGAACTATTCCTCTTGTGTGTGTTCTGTACGTTAAGAACTGTAGTTTGATTTAGAATGTACATGCTTTTAGATAGCGTGCCTGAACCGATCAACTCTTGATATAGGAAATGTTCAAAACATTATCCAACAATACAAAATTATATCCTTCTTTACTAAATAAAAAGACCGATATGATGTTGTATATCAGGTTCAGTAACTAATAACATTCGTTCAGAATCAATGTATTTGGTAATACAGGGTGATAACTGCCAACACTTTGGCTGCAACAATTGCACCGTTCCTAACTCTTGAAACTTGATCACCCGTTCTCAGTTCTCTACCTATCTGTAGCCCATGTAACATATTACATATGTGGGATCCTGATCCGGTATCACATACCCAGGACGTAGAGGATACTGAAAAACAGTTCTCGGTAATGAACATACCCGAAGAAGATGCATCAATATGCACTTTCTTCGTTTGGGCGGCACGGGAATTCTGGTAATCCCCTATTTCCTGCTCGGTCTTATAACAATTATAAGTTAAAGCGGGACCAACGTTCCCCAGCTCAGTATAATAAGTGGGTTCGGTTAATATATCCATATTATTTCTTAATTGGTGTTGATGTAAAAAAATTTATTTTACCTTCCGTTGTGTTTACACCAATTTAACTAACAGCTAGAAATGATTCCAGAACAACAAACGGTTACTGAAAAATTAGTATTAACTAAGGATTCAATTGGACCTGACAAAGCTTATCCATTTCGCAGATTTTAGTTGGTGGCCTCAGCCACCCGAAAGATATTTCGGTTTTCTCATAGACGGTGACATGGAGGTCGGCATCATGGTGATAATGGCTCTACTACTTATCATCCGGCCATGGGAAGTTGTGACTTCCGGATGATGGCTGGATGCATTATATCCAAGTTGGACTCCACGCACTCTAGCAAATTATAGAATTTGGACTTTGCTGGATGCGCTCTTAAAGGGGAAAAACCCATTAGGAGCAAGTAGAGCTTTTGAGATCAGTGCAGATGGAAAAGTAGTAACTTAATAAGGCTAAACTTGTAGCAAAAGGTTTTCATCAAATACCCACTGTGGATTGTGATGAAACTTTTTCTTCAGTATTTGTGCTGAAATCCATACGGATATAACTTGCCATTGCTGTTTTTCCATGACTATGAGATCTGGCAGGTGGATGACTATAATGTCTTTCTAAATGGAAATTATTAGTGTATGTGTATATGACTCTACCAGAGAGTTGTTGTAGTCAGTGGAAGCAGCGGAAGGTATGCAGTTGCTTATGTTTATTTATAGACTAAAGCAGGCATAACAGAGACATATCATCTATTTTGATGCGATAGTCATAGTGTTTAACTTCATCGAAATGACATATAAACCTGGTAAGAAGGATGTAGGGAGCATGGTCATAGATGATATACTTCTGATAGGAAGTGATGTTGCTATACTACAATCGGCCAAACTTTGGTTGTCACAGATGTTTCTCCTAATAGGATTTGGATAATGTATCAAGGATTCTGGTGACTAGATTTATGGTATTAGATCTAGATTTGGGAAGTGTCCCAATTCGAGTACTTGGACACCATTCTAAAGGGGTTTAGAATGGATGACTCCTAACGTGGCGGTCTACCCGCATGTGATAGAGTCACCCTCTCTAAAGAGATATTTTCTAGACTGATGAGGAGAGAGAATCGGGTGAATGGAATTTCAATTGCTTTGGCAATTAGGTCAATCATGTGATGTCATGTACCAAACCAGATGTATTGCATCTGGCCATCGGTTAGAAGTCTTTGCTTCTTATGGCCTAATGATAACTAGTAGGGTCATTATGAATAAACAAAAGGAAGCAATGAAGAACATATCAGAATGTTCTTGGTGTATGGTAATGGCAGCCTCCTAAAGAAGGCAGTTACCGATTCTACCTTCCAAGTTGACCTGGATGACAGAGTGGTTGTCAGAATTATAAGTTTACCCTCTTCTAAATGGCAATATGTTGGAAAGGGTTCCAAGTGGAATACTGAGGTTGACATGGCGCTGGATGCTGATTATAATCAGTGGAGGATACAGCCCAAGAAGTTTATTGGATAAACTTGTTCATTTATGAACTTGTTCCCATCATGTATCCAGAAAAATTCTAAAACAGGTATCGCTCATTTCGGGAGATAGTTGATCTCCGTGAAGTTGAGATATAGAGAGATGATGTTAGAAATATTATAGCGGATCCACTCACTGAGTCTGTTTCTCAAACACGGTTTGCGAAACTGATTAGTAGAGAAGTTGGGTACTCGATAACACACGAGTTGTGGGTATGCGATACCACAATAATTGGTCTTAAGTGCAAGTGGGAGATTGTTGGATATAGTGCCCTCAAGGCAACTATTGTAATTGCAAGTAGACGATTATGATAATTGAAGGAGGACCTGTACAGGTAGAACAATCTTACTCGAGATGATAGTATGCTATCTGTCTAATCTTTATCATTTATGTGTATATGTTTTACTTGTTATTATGTGTCGCTAATATATAATGATAAAGCCCGTAGGATCCTTACTTGAGTACCAGCATTATGATGACGATCATATTATGAGAGATGGATAGTCCATAAGCACATCCTTAAATGTCCCTATTCACGGGAGTATCGAGACCGAGTATCGATATTCCAGAATAGACTAGTGTATACGTTTTTAGACCCCGATAAGGGGCGGTGGCTGGTCTCACAGCCATTGGTGTGTGGCACATAAGACTGTATATAGGTGCTCACTGAAGGTGAGTACACCTGACGAACTCGCCGAGAACTCCTAGTGGGTATTATACTTATCATCAGATAGCAGTCCTCTGTGACATGAGTACAGTATAGTCTTTAGACCTGAGATCGTAATTTGGCTCGTGTGAGTTTCCACTGTACTTAGATTACTACCCTACCACGGCTCAAAGGAGCCGTGCAAATAGGTTTTATTTGGGTACAGTCCCGAGCCACATGGAGGCAGTGAGCGATCAGAAGGGATCCTTCTCTCCGAGTATATAGAGTTGATGTTGTGTCGTGTTTGGTTGGCGATCACCATATGTATCTGGCCAAGGCAGATGAGATTTACTGATAGGAGATCAGTGGTTTCTCGATTAGTAATGAGCTTGACACCGGCATGATTTATCGGGTTATTAGGGGTCTGACGTTTACCACCACATAGACCAGGTATGGGACACTATCAGACCGTACGGAGATTTTTACTTACAGATTTAGTAGGGTATGGACGGAATTAATTGTCAACCTCCCTTTTGACATATACCTAGATAGTCGTTATGTACAGCTAGTGTCGTTGACGCGTTTGCGGTTATATATTTTATCCAGTAAGCCACTGCCGATGTATTGTTGAGTCTTTAGAGTCCCATACAGAGGGTTTTTCCGGTTTAGGCGATATGATGCAGAGGTCGTATGTTGATACGTGCAGGGGTCCGATTAAATATGTATACTTGCTACACACACTTTAATCGGACATTTGATAATACTAGCCGGCTTAGGATTAAGCTGGATTATTAAATCAAGTATTGATTTAATAATTTACATACACACACATTCAAGTATTATGTTCATTATTCATTTTCTCTCTTGACTATTTATATTTTTATACGGATATGCGTATATGTATTTCGATACATATATCAGGGTCGTATTTATATTTTTAAAAATACTTTTAGAAGGGGACACCTCATTATTTGGTTTTCCATTTATGGAAAAGAAAGAATGAGGTGGAAGGAGAGCATAGTTGAGAGGGATGAGCTCATTTTTTAAATGGAAAATGGTTTCATATTTGATGATGGTTGGAAAAATATCACTCTCACTTGATTCATTCATACATGCTTACTCTCTTTCCTCTCCTTCTTCTTGCTTATGTGTTGTGCTCTCATTCTTGAGATGGAAAATTGAGAGATTATGAAAGTGATAAATCTCTACGTCCCTCACACTCTATCCCTAGCAAGTTTAGATGGTGAATTGCTTCCTCAAAGTTCATTTTGGAGTGAAGCTGAAGTTTGGATCGGTTTTCCTCAGGTGGGTTATCTTCGGAAAGGGCGATCGTCTCTCAAGTTCATTCTCGACGGCCTACGGAGCTTAGAGGGATCTTCCACGATTGGGTGGACATGCTACAAAGGTTATAATTTCTCATCCCAGTAGCTTAGTTTTCTTATTTATTTTGCTAGTTTAGAGTTTGGAATCGATTTCTAGGTTACGGTTTCTAATGCTCGTATGAAAATTTTCGTTTTGTATTCCGCCTTCGTTTTTTGCTTCCGCTGCATGAGCACCATGGACCCAGCAACTGTTAAGGTTCGGATCAAGAGGAGGCAGCCATGACGGTGGATGGTAGAGACTTCGAGCATGCAACGACGGCAGTGGTAATGATGCGGCGATGGCGAGGCTTAGAGGCGGTGGAGATGATGCGGCGATGGCGAGGCTTAGAGGCGGTGGAGATGATGGCGGCGGTAGAAAACTTAGAGGTGGTGGAGATGGTGGTGAGGCTTGGAGGCTTGTATGCAGTGGAAGGCGGCAGCGGCGGTTGCGAGGCATGGAGGTAGAGGAGGATGGTGGCGGTAGCGGCAGCGGCGACAACAACTGATCTGGTTTTTTTCCGAAGAAGGTGAGATAGATCTAGGTTTTGATTTGGGGTAAAGTGGTATATGAAAGGTTTTACTTTTATTATAAATATAAAACCCTACCGTTTTACTTTCTCAATTGTATTAATCAGTCGAGCAAGCCCCCCCCCCAAATCACGGATTATTGGTCGCCTAAGATGGCCTGGCTCGAACGAATATTTCAGTCGATCAAGCAAGCAATTTCTTATTGTGGCCATAGGTATAGAGTTATACCAGATAGCCGTGGTGGTTCGATTGCAATGATATCATGATGGATGCCAAGTATAGGACCACCGATGAATTATTGCATTTCTATGATTATACCATCTAAAGTGTACTACAACGTTAAGTTGAGAAAGGAATATTTGGTTTAACGCACAATTTTTCTTTCTTGAATTATCCTTCAAAATATTTATGATGATTGGAATTTATTTTTCTATTAATTAAAATCATGCAGACACTCTTAGCATATGCTAAATGTAAATTTGGTAATATATTTAGCAGTTATCTATCAAGGTATTTAGATACACGAATTCCTCTTAAGTCGAGTTTTAAAGTGCAAATCGATACTAATCAAAGTCAAAATCGAAAACTAAACATCAAAGAAGATCGAAGTTGTAAACCTAAGTTGCTCAAAAACCTTGGTTTTGAAATCAACACCTAAACTCAAAAACACTAGCTGCTTATCCCCTTCGGAAAAAATTGATTCTCTCCTCAACAGTCAGAACATACTAAATAGAAGAAATATAACATTATAACTATAACAAAACCAAGCACATGTTCCTAAAACATATATTCAAAACTACAAACCTTTCAAACAAATTAATACAGTTTGACTCCAGTTCGTCTCGCCTCGCCAGCAGGATATTATGCAAGAAGAGATGCAGTTTGGCGTATGACACCATGAAGTGCATGATTTGTGTTAGTTAATTGTGCTAGGATCACTACACTAGAGGACCAAGGTGGAATGAATAACAATGATTTTCAAGCTAGCACAATCAACCAATTCCTTTAAATCATTCGAAAACTAAACTTTGCAAACTACAAGAGAGCAAATAGAAGCGAGTTAGGGTTTTAGAGGTCTAGCTACCTTTGTAGAGTTTCTTACCAATCCTAGAAGACCCTATCATGACCCCGTGAGCTCCGGAATAAGTTTGCAAGTCGATCTTCTCGCTGAAAATAATCCACTATGAAGAAATCGCCACACAAGCTCAACTCCACCAAAGACAACTCCAAAGTGAAGCAACTTGCTCTCACTTTTGCTAGAAATGAGTAGAAAGAAGTTGAAGATAAAACTCATTCTTTTTTTATTTCTCTCTTTTCTTTTGCTCTCTAGAATGGATAAAATGAAGGACAGAGAATTGATATGAAATGAATGAGAGAGGAGAGAGAATCAAGCATACTAGCATAGTGTTTTATTTAATAAAATAAAGCACCATACCTCTCACCCATGTCTCATTTTCTTTTTATTTTTGTTTATAGAAAAAAGAAATGAGGTGTGCCCCTTCTAGATGTATTTGTGTATCAAATACACAATGCATATAAGTATATGTATCGTATACATATACTCGTATTCATATCATATACAAATAGTAAATGAGAGAGAAAGAAACTCACCATAGTACTAGAATATCTATATCTATATCTATATCTATATCTATATATATATTAATCAATACTTGATTTAATAATCCGGCTTTAATATAAACCGGCCAGTATTATAAAACGTCCAATTAATGTACATGTTTCAAATATAAGTATTTAATCGAACTCCTGCATGTATTATTATACGCACACTACATCGTTTCGCCTGAGTGGGGAAACCATCTATATGGAACTCAGAAGACTTAATAATATGTTGGCAGTGAGAAACCATCCATAAGTAACTGCTACCCAAGTATATGCCGAAAGAGAGGTTGACAAACAAACTCATCCGTACCCTACAGAACCTTTCAGTGACATTCACCATATATTCCAATCTTTTCGTCAGAGAGTGTCGCATATTAGGTCTGGTGGTTGGATGCCGTCAGATCCCCAATAACCCAATAAATTGTGCCGATGTCAAACTCATAACCATCTGAGATACTACCGATAACACTTTTTAGTATATTTCAACCGCCCTGGCCAGGGACTTCTGGTTATAGCCAATCAGGCACAGTGCGGCATCAACTTCCTATACCAAGAGAGACGAATCCCTTCAATTGCTCACTGCTTCTTTTTATGATTATTTCGATAACTAGCATATATGTACCTTTATAAAATTTGTTATATGATTATTTTATATGGAATTTTGGTTACACAAAAAGGCAAATGATTTGAATATTGATTTGAAGTGATATTAGGGTGATTATGTGACATCTTGACGTATCAAGGATGATAAAACATTTAAAAGAAAATACCTTTAATGTAACTCCATTTTGTCGGTATGATTTTCGAATACGATTTGAGATGAAAAGAAATAGAGAGAGAAATGACTTACTGGTTGCGTAGAGTTAACAAGAGGGTAAGGAAGAGAGAGGGGATTGCTTACCGCCGAAAGACCAGACTGATACGTTGGGACGTTGTTCAGTCGAAAATATTGCAATCTTTAACATAACAATTTTCGCACTTTTCTATTCATCTAAGGATGTTTGTTATAAATATAACATGTATTACAAGTTCGTCTGGAAAATATCAAATACCACGTGCTATACATTATAATCAATATTCTTGAAGAAAATTGTGTGTTTATTATTTCAAGCATGATATTATATATCTCAACAATCTTCAGTAAGATTTTGTGCAGAAAATTATTTCAGGACAGATATCGGAATCACAAATTTGCCGACAAAATGCAGCAAGTCAAAGAGTTAAAATCTGGCAGAGATTCAGAAGAGATAAAAAGATTCCGGATATCACCTGAAGACACATATTCCAACACCAAAAAACACAAGAAATATGAAGACACAAACTCACCAAATGGCCGTGGAACCGCGACCGAGCCAGGCCGATCCGCCGCAGATCCGTGGCCGAGTTAGGGCTCCAGTGACTTCAATTCTCTAGAAAGCTTCATTCCAACTCCCTAGCTTGCTGGGGACGCTTCATTGTAACAACCTTCTTCTGAAAACTTCTCTACAACAACCTAGTTTGTTGATCAAACTTCATAACTACCTAGCTTATTCTAGAAGCGTCCTTTTAACAACCTAGCTTATGAGAGAAGCTTGATCTAGTGCTATAAAAAGGGATCTAGGGCTAGGGTTGAAGGGTTGTTTAACATTGAGCCAATTCATTACACAAGTTGAGTGACACAACTTGTGATCCCAACACCAATTCAAATCCAAATCAAGATCCAAATCAAGAATCGTTGAGAAAAACATCAAGAGAAGACATTCAAGATCCTTTACGCGAACCCGATCGTCATCAAGAGCATGAGATCCGCGATAGATCCCCATCTCACGAAGATTGAGCAAAGCGAATTTCGACGGAATAGTTACCTCTTCAAGGGAGTGATCGAGAGCAATTCTTGTAACCTCGAATTGAGGGAAAGTGTAATTAGACGTTGATTTAATAAAGGTGATCATTTGTTAATTCTCGCTTTCTTTAAATTCTTGCATTATGAAATTTCTAATTCTTGATTCTTTTCTTTTCATGATGCGTGAGTAAAATCTCCGCTTGTTAAGGATTCGAAGGAATTCGGAAGAATAAATGGTGATGAAATCCTAAACTAATCTTAAGTCTTATGAGAATTATGAACTTTAGGAAAAAGAATCGTCAATGAACAAATTTGGAACGAGATCACCATTCTTGATAATTTCGTTGCAATTTGGGATTAAATAATTGATGATTCTCTTTGCTAAAGGCTAGATTTGATTGATGATCGATGAAAAGAAAAGAGATAGTGAACGAGAAACTCTAGTTTCTCCAAAAGATCCCTAATCTTCATTCATCGCCATCGTTCTAGCTATAATACATCAATAAATAAGATTAGTCATTTTTTTGTATTCATCATTTCTACAATTTCCTATCGAATCCTACAAGCTATTCTATATTTTCTTAATAACTAAAATTGAATTTGGACATTTTCTTGATTTCTAAATCCTAAACTCTTTCTTGATTTTTCTTGAAGATACTTCATCCAATAATTCTTGATTCATTTTCTTGAATTTTCTTCACTATTTTCTTTTGACTTAACTAAAGCAAGAACGAATAAATACAAGAATCTCAGTGGACGATCCATATTTATTAACAAACTACATCGACACCGTTATTGATTGCGGCTATAAATTCTTTGATTGTGATAATACTTTTCAACACATCGACAAATGATCAATCAAATGGCACCGTTGCCGGGGATGTATGCGTAATTTGTTCGTTCTTACAATTTGAGTTGAAACATTATTATTCCATCAAAATATAATTCAAGAATCGCATCGTGTGCTTAACGATTAGTGTTCGAATTTTGCGAGGGAATCTGGCATCACTGTAGAAGGGTGATCAAGATTCAGTGACTTCCTGAAGAATCCAGAGAAGCATAGAAATCTTCAGAGAAATTTTCAGCGCCTAATTCGTCCATTGCACCGTGGAACCGCGGCGGTTTGGTTGTTTTTGTGGCGGTTCCGCTGCCGTTTAGGTGATTCAGTGCCTAAAATTTCTGTGGTATAATCCCTGCTCTTTTCTCTCTCCTCTGATTTTGTCCAATAACAAATTTTCTGCAGGATTCTTTGCAAAATTCACCGCTTAAAAAAATCTTGTTGCGTTTCTTGAAATTGGTTGTTTGTGCATATTTTAACACGGAAATTAAGGGGAAATGACCAAATTCAGATTATGTGGGGATTTCATTACCCTTCCTAAGCCCCGCAAATCACAAAACTAGCTTCCGCATCACCTTTCATTAACTAAAAAAATATCTAGACAAGACTCTAAGGACCGTCGCGCTCAATTAGGACAGAAGAAGCTTGTAGGTAATTTATTGCTTATCCGCATTTCTTTTGTGGTGTCTAAGGCAAGTGATTACTTAATTAGGCCCGCTATTTACATAGCGGAGAACCTCCTACTTACCTGGCACTTACCTGGCCATAGGAGGAATAAAGAAGTAGTAGAGGATTTATCCTGCGATTTGTCTTCTGGAAGTCTAGGAGCGGTCTAGTGACTTGACCTAGGTGACCGTAGATCTAGGGGTGATTGTGCATTTTTTGTGCGATTTTTCAAAATCCGTTTATTTCAAAACAAACCAAAAACATAAACAAACCACTTTCTCTAATTATCACAAACGTTGCAACTTGTGCTAAACCGATAGTGCAAGCTCGGCTGGACATGAGATTCTAGTGCCCGTCTTGTCCGCGTTCCTCCTATCGACTCTGAAGTCGGTAATTATACATTTTCTTTTTTCCACCACTGCGATGAACGGATTTCCATCAAACTTTAACACCACACTGCAACCGCCCGCAGGTGCGCAAAACCCACTACGCATTTCTCTCTAAGAGAGATGCTACCCTACACGTGGTCCCCTTCCCACCCATCTTTCTATTCCACCAGCCAATGGGGACAATTTCGAAATTAAACCTCAATTCATCAAACTGTTGCCCAAATTTCACGGTCTTGAATCTGAAGACACATACGGTTTTATCACTAAATTTGAAAACGTATGTGCAATTATTGGCACGTCACAACTGTCTGTGGATGCTGTGCGTTTACGTCTTCTCCTATTCAGTTTGTGCAATTTAGCTGAGAAGTGGCTTTATAACACAATCGCACACTCTATTGCTAAATGGGATGAATTTGTTGCAGCATTCCTTAAAAAAATTTATCCCAATCATAAGACCAGCCGTGTCCGGAGCGAAATCTACAAGTTTACCCAGCTTCCTAATGAGCCATTTTGGAAATGCTTTGAACGGTTCAAGGATCTTCTTTTACAATGCCCTCATCACGGAATCACTAGATAGGATCTGTGTCGAATTATCTGTGAGGGTATTGATCTCATGAAAAAACAGATGCTTGAAACCATGTGTCAATATCAATTCCTGTCTAAAGATGATGGTGAAGCTTAGAAATACCTGGATGATCTTGCCCAAAAAACTTTACAATAGGAAAGTGTTTCCCCCAATTAGAGCGAAGCACATTTTGAAATTTAAATTTCAAAATGAAGCAACGCTTCAGATGCAGCGCCAAGTGCGCTGCACACTAAGCAGCACACCACGTGCAAAGCACGCGTGCGCTCGCGCTAGGTGCGCTGCGCTCTAAGCAGCGCACCACGTGCAAAGCACAGATGCGCTATCGCTAGGTGTGCTGCGCTCTAAGCAGCGCACCATGTGCACTAGCGCTGGAACTAAAAGCTCCCTACCGTTAGATCAAAGATCTAATAATAATGATGAATCATTAATTAACCTGAATTAAATTCTGTTAAGGAAAGATTTCTCAAAATCTTTCCAAACAACAAAATTGTGCTCTGTAAATCAGAGCACCGTTGGATCAATAATCCAATGGTGATTAAAAAATCATTAAAAATACAGAATAAATTCTGTTTAGAAGATTTCCCAATCTTTGTTAAAAACAAGAAGATTGCCTTCTGTAAATCAGAAGCCCTTGGATCAAAGGTCCAATGATGGGAAATTCCACAAATCAATTGGAGAAAAGATCTCCTTAACTGATTGAACTGATCAGCTTGCCTTATATAAAGGCCCCTAGACTTCAAGTCTCATAGACAGAAGCATAGAGAGAAAACTCCTCAAAAACTTTGAGAAATTCAAAGAAAAAGTGCAAGCTCTCAGAAGAAGAAAACTTTCTTCAAGGTAAAGAAATTAATGATGATAAGCACAAAGATGAAATCATCTCATAATTAAAAAAGAAGAAACCACTTCTTTAAAGATCATAGATCTACAAAGACCAAAGTCCTTTCAAAAAGAGATCAAAAGATCTCATCATAGAATAAAAGAAGAATTTACTTCTTCCATACAGATCATAGATCCATAAAGGCAAAGCCTTTCATCAGCATAAGAGAATGAAGAACTTTTGCTCTTAGAATCTTGAGACAAAGTCTCTTTTCGGATCACAAAATTGATCATATGCGCTTTGTGGTCTGGAGCAGCACTTTGCGCTCTTGAACTGCGCTTCCGCGCTCTTAGACTGGCGCTCAGCGCCAAGCACGACACGTGTCCTTCACGTATGCGCTAGCGCTTTGCGCTCTTAAACCAGCGCACTGCGCTTATGGGCTGGCGCTCAGCGCCAGACGCACCACGTGTCAATAACGTGTGCGCTACTAAACTACTAGCGCAATGCGCTCATAACTTAGTGCAATGCGCCCATCATCAGGCGCTCAGCGCCAAGCGTGACACGTGTCCCTCACGTGTGCGTTACTCGGCAGAAGCGCACTACGCTCTTTGACTGGCGCAAAGCACCAAGCGCGCCACGTGTCGTGCTGATAGAACATAAATTGTTCTTTAATATGTCCAGAGCTATGATGAATGCCCAGCATTCAATAAAAGATAAAATATTTTCAGAATTCAAGTCAATACTCAGCATTGTTAACAAGGCTAAGCCCAAGCAAATGCGCGGTAGCCCAAAATAAATGATAAACATTTTAACTCGATTGGACTTAGCCCAAGATTGGCCATAAGTCCTCAACTCATATTAATTGAGCCCATCTGTTCATAAACATTTTAACAGATCTTAGCCCCAAATCAGACTACAGATCTTTCAACCAACTCTAGTTTGTTCGAGGGTACATCTCTTTACTCCTCTGATATTTGTTGTTGTAATCCTTCAACGTCTTCAGAGAGGTGACGGGTCCCGACAACCATACATTTCATAGACTATGACGTCTTTAAACTGGACTGTGGGGTCTTTAAGCCCATGGACTATGATTTCCTTAACCTTGGACTGTGGAGGCCTTAAACTCACGGACCATGATGTCCTTAACCTCGGACTGTAGGGTCGTTTAAAAACCCATGGACTATGATGTCCTTAATCTCGGAATGTGGGGTCCTTTAAAAATCCATGGACTATGATGTCCTTAACCTCGGACTGTGGGGTACTTTAAAAACCCATGGACTATGATGTCCTTAACCTCGGACTGTGGGGTCCTTTAAAACCCATGGACTATGATGTCCTTAACCTCGGACTGTGGGTTCCTTGGACTGTGGGGTCCTTTAAAACCCATGGACTATGATGTCCTTAACCTTGGACTGTGGGGTCCTTTAAAACCCATTGACCGAGATGTCCTTAACCTTGGACCGAGATGTCCTTAAACTAACATCGGACCGAGATGTCCTTAAACTAACATTGGACCATAATGTCCTTAAACTAATTATGGACCGCAAAAGTCCCTAAGCTAAACAATAGAGCCCAAATACTCTTTTGTTGGATCTAAACGATCCCGTTAAGTTGATCTTAATCTAAAATTAGACTAACGTATCCTCAACGAATGTTTAAGTCAATCTTATTCTTAAATGAGACTAACATATCCTTAAACCCAACCCCCAAACCCAAATCTAAGAAAATACGGATTTGGACTAATCCACACCCTACGGCCAACATAAATTAGTCTCCGTATACAATCCACGGGCAACCAAAAACAAAACAAATACCCACGACACGAAGTGACCATCAGGAGAAGGAGAAAGTTGTTACCGCGACGCGGTTGTGTAATTTACTGCAGGGGCTTGCGCCTGCAGGGAAGAGCATCCCCACAATCAAAAAACCCCTCAACGAGGGGGAATCTGACAAAGTCTGCTACATCGGCCGCATCCGTTTAGACCTTCGATATACGGTGCCATAAATCTCCTTAGCATCTTCTGAGAGGTGGACGAATAGCACCAATTAGCATCTGTCCCGAAATTCAGGCAAGACGGACCTGCGCGGTCGCGTCTCCGTGTTTCGGCGGGGAACAGATTCTGGCACGCCCGGTGGGACCTTTTCCTCTTTTTACTCCACACTTCGTGTGTCGTGTTCGCGAACGAATCGCGGTTTGTTATGGTTGCCCTTGGGTTCGAGATACTAAAATTTGGTTTTGCTCTCGTGCAGAAAAAGAAATGGCCTCCAACTGCTCCAACTGCAACTGTAGCTCCCGTTCCGCCTCATCTGGAGGTGTAACCTACGAGCCCCAAGCGGCCTCACTGTTCAAGATGCCGGTGGAGCAAATAACTCAAGCTAGTACTGGACTGTTCTTTAGGACCATGATCCCACCGATGAACTTCAATACCCCGCTGCTGCCGCAAGAAGCCCCAAAGAAGTCGGTCTTTGATCGACTTACCACTGCTGCGGCCCCTCTCAACGGGTCGCCCAACTCTACTGCCTCAGTTTTCAGTAGACTGGGCCAGAACGCCAACAAGCCCGCGATACCTGAAGAAGCCATCCCAAAGCGAATAGCCATCCCAGCTCAAGCGGATGAAATTATCGGAGAGGCTTCTCCTGCCAAAGTTTCGGTCTTCACAAGACTGACTGTTCCAGCTCCCGCTCCAGGCGAAGTCATCAAAGCTGCTTCCCCTGCCCAGAGGTCTGTCTTTGACAGATTGGACACTGCTTCTCGACGGACGTCAGTTTTCAATAGGTTGGCACCAACCGCAACCATCATCCAGAACAGGGGGCGTGATGAAGTCATCCCTACAGCTGAGATAATCCCATCCGCACGACATGCTCGCCGTCGCCACTGGCGCCGAGTCAGGAAGGCTCGGGGCAATTCCCCTTCCGAACTGACTCCACCAGCTCCCATGGTGGAAATTAATGCTGCTGTTCCAACTGGGAACAGCTTTGAACCGCTTAGGAGGGTTCGCAAGAACGCTCCGACCGCCATGTTAAAGAGATCTCCTCCACCTATGGAGATTACTACAGAAAAGAAGCCGGACCAGCCCCCTCAGCGGCTTTCTTCCAAAATTTACAATGTGTGGCGACAGGTCCAGGAATCGGTGATTAACCAGGACTACTCTCGCCGGCCAAAGAAGTTTAAAGCTCAGCAAGAAAAGAGCCAACCCGTGGTACCACAGAAGATGTCATCCGTCTGGGTGCCCGCTGCAATGGCTCCCTTAACATCAACCGTTCATGAGAGAAGGAGGCCGGAGAAAGCCCTTGTGACCGCCGCAAACCGCAAAGACGCTGAGTCTAAACGCCCCAAGTCTGGGAACATGGTAACACATACCGTTTATTTGGATTTCGAAAAAGAGGAAAGCCGTGCTTCTACGGGTCATCGACCGCTTACCCGATCGATAACGAAGGCTCAGGAACAATAGCAGCAGAAACTTCAGGAGATGCTGACTGCAATGGCCGCGCTCACTAGGCCGAAGGAAAATCCAGAGACCTCAGAGCAGCGTCGGGAACAAGAAACTAATACTGAATTCCTCTGAAGAATGCTCGAGAGGAAAGAAAAAGAAACCACGGAACAGGCAGCCAACATCAAACGAATGGCTATTTTGTTCTAAGACATGGCTGGGATGATGTTACAGCCGGAATCTCCAGCTGAAGACCCCCCGATCATCATTGAAGATGACAGAGGGGAGACATCAAACCCCCCTCCGGCTCGTTCAGCAGCCAAAGAAGAGACAATCTGTAAGGCCGTCTTGGACGACTACACCGCTCAGCAAATACGAGCTCACCAGGCGAATGAAGCAGCCGGCCAAATTGTTAAAACTGGGCGACCATATCCAGGATGGTACGATCAGATCAAGTATCTGTCAGGATACACGATCCCCAAATTCCATGTATATAAAGGGACGGGAAATCCACATCAGCATGTTGCCCAGTTCAGGGCTCTATGTCGCAACACCCGAGGCGACGATAAACTGCTACTTCGCCAGTTCGTCGGTAGCTTGTCGGAGACAGCGTTCGAATGGTACTATGAGCTCCCGAATGACTCCGTCAAAACTTTTGCAGAAATGGAGCTACTATTCACCCAGCGTTTCACGAGTGCTAGTGAACGCACCCCAATAACGGCATTGATCAATGCCTGGATGAAACCTGGCGAGACATGGGTTCAATACGTAATACGATGGCGGAATTTGTGGTCAAAATGTGAGCAGCGCATCGATGAAGCACCGGCCGTGGGCATGTTCGTAGGCACTCTTGATCCTCAAGAGACTATTTCCCAATTTATGATGTTCTTCAAGCCAACCGCTTTCCAGTCCTTGATTGATAAGTTGGCTCAAATGGACCAGATGGGCCACAGGCCTTCCTCTTCGATGCCGGAGCTGCGGAATGAAAAAAGGGAAAGGGAAAGCGACCTTCGTCGCCAATGCTCAACAGCAGCCCAGTGGTCTAAAATTAATGGACCGCCTAGACGAGAGACGACGATACTATAATGAGAATATAAAGCGCCCTTATTCGTTTCCCCGGGACAAAATGAGGAGATTGTTAGAGCTAGCGGTGCGCAACAGGCTCATTAATTTGCTAAATCCAAAATGCCCGTTGCAACCCGATGAGGCTAATAGTCCCAATTATTTCCCCTACCATCAATCGGTAAGCCATCCAATTGAAGATTGCTTCGTCTTTAAAGGATGGATCGAAGATCAATACCAACAGGGCATGTTCGCACTGTCCAAGAATTGGAAAGTAAGCCCACCGCAACCGCACGCTCTTAAAAAGACAGATACACCGGGGGCATCATGCTCTTTTGTAGAAGAAGCTCCATTGGAGGTCGTTCTTTCAGCCAAGACGAAAAGAATGCTGAAGGATCTCAAAACATTCCCGGCGATCAGGTGGAAAAATCCAATGGAACCCGAGATCATCGAGGGAATGCTGAAACCATGCCCAACTCCAGAAATTGGTGGTGATAGCTGTTCATATCAGAATTTTGCATTATTATATTCCCCATTCTTAATCATATTTCAAATAAATAGGTGCTTTTGATCCATGTCTGCTAAATAGTTGCAGGTTACAGGTTCTCAGAACAATACAGTGAAATTCATGAAAAGACGTACAAAAGAGAGACTACGACCAACAAAAGATGAATCCGTATGATGCCGCCAAACAGTTCAAGGAACAAATGAAGACCAGTAAACAGTTCCTTGCACAAGACAGTTCAAGGGCAGCACAAGATACAAGACTTCAAAGCGAAGCTTACAGTAAAAGTCCACAAATTCTGCACTGTTGGAAATCTGGAAGAAAGTAGAAAAGATTCTGAAGAACCAAGTGAAGAAAACAGAAGAAAAATGCAACATAAAGCAACCCTGAAGAAATGAGGCAGAGAACCCTCAACACGGGCGCGGAACCGCGGCCAAACATGGCTTTCTGCCGTGGAACCGCGGCCGTGTGGTGCACGTGTCAGTGGCAGTGACGGTGCTTTGACTCGGCTCTTGGGGTAGTTTTGTCATTTTGTGTATGGATCAGATGTAACCCTAGGATTTCTCCTATCTATAAATAGGAAAGCCTACAGCCACTTTTGAGGTGTGCCTATTTTGGGTGCCTCTTTTGAGATGCCTCCTTTTATTTTCTAGTTTAAAATTTTTATTCCATTGTAATCGTCAAGAGGTCATCAATAAAGGTATTTTTAATTTTGCATTCTTTTTGTTATCTGAATTTAATTCGTGCAATTTTTTTATCTGTCTTTTATTATCTGCAAATTAGATAGTCTTTTAAAATGAAAATTATAAAAATGAATTCTTTTGTCATCTTCCTAATGAGTGAGTAATTCCTCACTTGTTAGGGTTAGGATAGGGAAGGTTTGAGAGAAGGAAATCTGTCTCACTCCTTTCTTTGCCCCTATAATTTTAATCAATTAAGACTCTATTTAATTCAACCACACACCGCTCACTACGGCACCCTATCCTACGAGATAGCGGTGATTCCCTAGTTAGACCGGTTGTGGTTGATTTATATAGAGATTAGGGCTAAGAGTTAAGAAAGGACGGACAAGGACCAAAAGGAAGAAACGAAGTTTCTTCCTAATCGTGCTAATCCCCTTTGTTGACTATTACCTTAACACCTAAAATCCTAACTAGGGTAAAGAAAGCAGTGGGTAGAATTCTTTTTGCAAACTAACCTAATCCTAGCCCTAGCAAGACTTTTAATCAATTTAATCTCATTCTTAGATCGTAAAACAAAATCCGACTTGATCGGATTAACTCGTTATAACATAAAGAAAATGAATCCATCTCCTTGTGTACTGACACGTACTCAACCGGCTAGCTACCAAGCGACACCGTTATTGATTGCAGTATATTCTTAACTTTGATTTTAAAACGCATGCAAAAGAACGATCAACCAAATGGCGTCGTTGCCGTGGAGACGGTAATCTCTTTCTTTGTGTAATTTCGGGTTAAAAAAAATAAAAATCAAAAAATCAAAAATTATAAAAATTGAAAATATAAAAACAAAAAAAAAATCATCTTGTACTTTTTGAGAGGTATTGTGTGAATTGCGCAGGAAAAAAAGATGGACTGATTCAGATCTCGAAAAAGCCAGTGAACAAATCAACAAACAGAAGATCTGAACAGACATAGGAGAATCATAACAACAAACAGAAAATATTTGGAGATCCAAACTAACAGAACCACCGCGGAACCGCGGTCAACCAGTGACGTCAGCATTCCAAAATTCTCTGTAAGTATTTTTGTCCTCTCTTCTACCCTCTGAACTCTACTGAAAAATTTTCCTGCAGGGTTCTTTGCGCAAAATTCTTCTCCCTCTCCATTAAATTGTTTTTGTGCAGGATTCTTTGTGCTGCCAAATTAAAAAAAAAATTTGCAAGTGTTTAAGATTTTGTGTGTTTACTGCTTTGCATTTTTAAAACGGATTTTTAAGGGGCTATAACACTAATCAAGATTGGGTGGGGATTTCATTACCCTTCCTAAGACCCCAGAAATCATAAAAAACATATGTATCACCCTCGAGTTTAATTAAAAAATATCTAGACTCAGCCAACTAAGGACAATCGTGCTCATTAGGATAGAGGAAGATTGTGGGCAATCGGTCATTTATCTAAACCTAATTTTGTGGTGCCTAGGCTAGACAAGTAAGAAAGGTAATTTTAAAAGGCCCGTCTCACGGTGATTCGTGAGAGAATCCCTCCTTTCTTTTGTCCTCTCTTCTACCTTCTGAACTTCACTGAGAAAATTTCCTGCAGGGTTCTTTGCGCAAAATTCTTCTCCCTCTCCAATAAATTGTTTTTGTTCAGGATTCTTTGCGCTGCCAAATAATTTTTTTTTTTTGCAAGTGTTTAAGATTTTGTGTGTTTATTGCTTTGCATTTTTAAAACGGACTTTTAAGGGGCTATAACACCAATCAAGATTGGGTGGGGATTCTATTACCCTTCCTAAGACCCCAGAAATCACAAAAAGCATATGCATCACCCTCGAGTTTAATTAAAAAATATATAGACTCAGCCAACTAAGGACTGTCATGCTCATTAGGACAGAGGAAGGTTGTGGGCAATCGGTCGTTTATATAAACCTGACTTTGTGGTGCCTAGGCTAGACAAGTAAGAAAGGTAATTTTAAAAGGCCCGTCTCACAGTGATTCGTGAGCGGATCCCTCCTTTCTTTACTTATGCTTACCTGGCCACAATTGGCGGTGAAAAGGCGATTTGAGAGATATCTCACAACTTATCCTTTGGATCAGTTAGGAGCAGTCTAATTGACTTAGGAGACCCTAGCTCTAGGCTTGATTGTGCATGTTCAAATTGTGATTGTTTGAAATTGTGCCGTAGTTCCGTACAAATTTTTGCAAAACTCTTTCAAAAAAAAAACATTCAAAAATTTCAAAACTCCAAAAACAAACAATTTTTTTTAAATAAAAAAAATTTTAAAAATAAAAATAAAATATAAAAAAATTCATCACATTCTTTTTCTTCTCCTTTTTCACATCATGGGTACCCCACCTCGCAAAACTCTTACCGAACTTTGGTACCCTCAACCTGACATTACTTGCTACGTGTATTGTTATGGTCGAATTTCGGACGATCCCTCCATATCCAAAATTTCTTTGAAAGATCGAATAGACGCGTCTAGGAGAAACAGTTGGACTCCGTAATCTACTTTGTGTCAACCGTTTCAACCTTCACCACCTTCTTACGTTGATACCCCTTTTGAGAGTCCGGTGGTACCTCCGAAACCCATGTCTATTGCTGAACATATTGAACAATCTCGTAGCCGATCTTTCACTCCTTTCAACACTTCCAGTTCTTAGGATCAACAATTCCATTCACCTTTTTATCCAAATGTTGATCCTACTCCTGTCCAACCATTCAATTCCTATCAGTCCTACCCGACTTTCGCACCTTCCCTAGACATTGCTTCTACACAACCATTTGGGAGTTTCCAGTATCCAAAAAACTTTGAATCTTTTACTGAAACCCCTTCACAACCCATGTCTAGTCTGGAACAGTCGTTAGAAGATTTTATGGTAGCGTCAAGACAACAGATTAAGGATTTGAATGCGTCCATGGCCGCCCTTTTACAACCTAGTGACCCGATAGCTAGTTTCCAACTAGCTCCAAATTTTCCAATGTATGATGAGGCGGTTGGACAAATTGAGAATTTGATTGGTGAGAATGATTTGTACATCCTTCCAAATCAAACCTACCCATCCCCAATTGAATCCCACAACTCCGGTTTTGAATGTCTATCAAGTGTCCCAAATGATTCACCAGTTGAAGATAAAACGTTTAATGAATTGTGCGACTTTGTAGTGTTTGATTTGCCAGATTGTGAAGGGTCTCTTTCGGGTGAACCCACACCCAATCCTTTTGACCTCTACACCTCCACTCTAGAACCTGAATTAATTGATGTCCATGCTTTTGATAAGGTGTCTGAGAAATTTAATTTTCACTTGATCGAGGATATTGACGCAGGAAATATTTTGGACGATGAACCCGCAGATTTGGCCGAGTTTTTCTCTCCAATTCATCATCCCGAGTCATTAAATGTTTTTCCCGAACTTCATATGCGTCTTGATTTTGATGAAAGTTGTATGGATAAGCTAAATTTTGAGGAGAGTATTGAGGAAATTATTGAGGATGAACCAGTTTTGTTTGATGAGTCGGATTTTCCAATTCATCCTCCTAAACCTTTAACTGTTACACTTCCTAAATCAATCCCCTTCATCCTTTCTGTCGTTCCGACTGCGCAAAACACCGTATCCCTTTCATTTTCAATGTCTGCTTTACCAAGTTCGACGTACCCATGTTTTCTCACGAATCTTGAGGGATTTGACCTCATTTCTCAGTGGGTTGATAGATTAACACAATCGCATTTTACACATCGGTTATTACAAATTGTGCTAATTTATACACTCCATCTCCACTCTCAAGTTCGTATTTAACTTCTTTCTCCCACTTTCTCAGGTTTCTCTTCTATTCATCCTATAATTTCAGTGAGTATTGATGAATCACAATCCGATAATTCAAGTTTGATCATTCCAGAAATCCAACTTGATTTGGATACTTTTGAAAATGAGGTAGATGAGTTTTTCGAGTCTCCTACCGCCATAATTTTTGACAAATCAAGTATGATAAATTCTGGCACAAAACTTACTGACAGCAAAATGTTCAATTACATCGATGAGAGTTTTGAAGAACTTTTTGCTGACGAACTTGCATTCCTAAACGACACGGATTTTGTGATTAATCAACCTCCACCTGAAGAAGTCGAACCACTACCACCATTTCTTTTTCCCTTCCGCCATTCTTCTCCTCCACCGAGACCGTATACTGCTTCTATCTCTACACGGTCTCGTGTGTTTCTCATTTCTTTTTCTCTACACTCCATTCTTTCACCAACCACACCATTATAACGATAAAATTTTTGAATGGTTGGTGCTAACCTTTGGCCAGTGTATGGTCTTGTATAGCTTGATACTGTGTTTTTCTCCCCCCTAACTCTGAACTTTAACGCATAAACTGTAGAAACACTATTTCACTTAAGTTGAGGGGACCTTTTTGTGTATATATATTTTGTTTTCTTTTTTGAATAATAAAAAAAAACTTAATAAATAAATAAGCAGGGGAGTGCCGACAACCTTGACCCTCTTAGTGTAGCCTGACAGTGAGGGCACTGTCAAGTTTAAGTTTGGGGGTGTGCTCGGTAAGCTTTCTTCCTTCGTATTCATGTGTCTATTTTTTGCATTTGCATACTTATTTTAAAATACATAAATATCAAAAAAAAAAATTAAAAATTATAAAAATTGAAAAGTTCAATTTTGACCATATTTGACTTAAGTTCAACATGACGGTTGACTAGTTAGGAAAAACTAGATCCTAAACATAGTAAATTAAAACCCTAAAAATAATCTTTCTTAAAGTTTAATGGTGGAAAATATATGTCCTTGTAGATTATTTAGAAATAGGCAAATTTTGACTTCAGTTCTTAGGCTAAGTCAAAATAAGGGAAGAGTATTGAAATTTTTATTTGAAATATAAGTCTGAAAAATAATTCCGAATCTTAAGTCTAAATTCTGAAAATATATACTCTACAACTTGCACAAACACGCACCATGAAACTTGAAATGGTAGATGATACCTTGAAATGCTCTTGTCTAAAATCCTTAATATGAAGGAAAATAAAATAAAAATACAAGTGTGAATAAAGAGAAAAAAAATGAACACTCGTTTTCTAATTGCTTAAGGTTGCATAAATAGAAAAAATATATAGCGATGGTGCTTTATCACCTAGTGCCTTAAACCAACTGGTTTGGGAGTTACTACTAAAGCCTTGGGTATTACAAGACGAGGAATTACGTCTAAATGTGCGAACACATTTTGTAAACGGTCTTTAATACCTCAAGAAGTATTAACGGTCGCATGAAAGATATGTGAGCAATTTCATCTAAAATCACCAACTAAAAGTATTTTGGATTATGGATAAAGAGTATGATAGTTTGAATTGAATTTCCAAGTGTAGGGTGATACATACACACACGTAGGGGTATATGATTGGGGTTTTTGATGAGAGATAGGAATGAAAAATAGGACTTATATCTTCAGTAGAGATGATAAAAATTCCTAAGCTGAGATGAAACCTTAGAAGGAAAATTCAAAAGATGCTGAAAGCTAAAAAAATTACAGAACATATACAATCTTAAGTTAAATAAAAAGTAAGTGTGAAAAATACGGGTTGCTGATTTCAATGTTGAAGATAATAGAATTTCTTGATAGAATACGGAATTGAAGAATGAAAGTCAACAAGCCAAATTGATCAGATTTTGTAGGTAGTATCCGCTGAAAACCCTCAGGAGACAACACTCCTCCTACTAGGGACACCTAGAAGTTTAATGACTTGTTACACGAGCTCAGTGCAATCGCGATTCCCTGCGAAAGTGAGGTTAGGATTTTTTCGAGAATAAATTGGCTTTGTTCGGGACGACCAAAAGATAAGTTTGGGGGTATTTTTTCATATCAGAATTTTGCATTATTATATTCCCCATTCTTAATCATATTGCAAATAAATAGGTGCTTTTGATACATGTCTGCTAAATAGTTGCAGGTTACAGGTTCTCAGAACAATACAGTGAAATTCATGAAAAGACGTACAAAAGTGAGACTATGACCAACAAAACATGAATCCGTATGATGGCGCCTAACAGTTTAAGGAACAAATGATGATCAGTAAACAGTTTCATGCACAAGACAGTTCAAGGGCAGCACAAGATACAAGACTTCAAAGCGAAGCTTACGGTAAAAGTCCACAAATTCTGCACTGTTGGAAATCTGGAAGAAAGTAGAAAAGATTCTGAAGAACCAAGTGAAGAAAACAGAAGAAAAATGCAACATAAAGCAACCCTGAAGAAATGAGGCAGAGAATCCTCAACACAGCCGCGGAACCGCGGCCAAACATGGCTTTCTGCCGTGGAACCACGGCCATGTGGTGCACATGTCGGTGGCAGTGACGGTGCTTTGACTCGGCTCTTGGGGTAGTTTTGTCATTTTGTGTATGAATCAGATGTAACCCTAGGGTTTCTCCTATCTATAAATAGGAAAGCCTACAGTCTCTTTTGAGGTGTGCCACTTCTGGGTGCCTCTTTTGAGATGCCTCTTTTTATTTTCTAGTTTAAAATTTTCATTCCATTGTAATCGTCATGAGGTCATCAATAAAGGTATTTTTATTTTTGCATTCTTTTTGTTATCTGAATTTAATTCGTGCAATTTTTTTATCTGTCTTTTATTATCTGCAAATTAGATAGTCTTTTAAAATGAAAATTATAAAAATAAATTCTTTTGTCATCTTCCTAATGAGTGAGTAATTCCTCACTTGTTAGGGTTAGGACAGGGAAGGTTTGAGAGAATGAAATTTGTCTCACTCCTTTCTTTACCCCCATAATTTTAATCAATTAGGACTCTATTTAATTCAACCACACACCGCTCACTACGGCACCCTATCCTACGAGATAGCGGTGATTCCCAAGTTAGACCGGTTGTGGTTGATTTACATAGAGATTAGGGCTAAGAGTTTAGAAAGGATGGACAAGGACGAAGATGATGACAATGAAGGAGACTCGTCGAATGAGCCTGAAATTTATATGGTAATCTGCCATGTGATCTCCCACTCGTTAATAAACGATGAATATGCTTCTTACGCAGAGAAACTGTGGGCAGAACCTGAGCCGGAACGTCTAGGACCATCAGACGAAATGATTGATGCATTCCTGAACGAAGCTCTTCTTAAAAGCAAAGCCGATCGAGAACGTGAGATGGCCATATTTGAAAAGGCCAAACGTCGGCAACTGGACGAATGGGTTAAAACACTCTCACCAGATCAAAGTACATCTGCCGCAAATAAAATCAGATTCAAGACGAGGAAAAGGTTCGCCAAAGCCATATCAATGGGAATGAAGCTGCCACCCTCTGAAGAAAACATTCCTGATGAAGCGAATATATATCCTAACTATTGCCTATATCATCGAAAGATTGCGCACCCCACCGAAGAGTGCAACGCTTTTAAAAACTGGTGGCAGGGATATGTTGCTCACCGACAACACTTCAAGCGGATAAAACACAAAACCCGTCGGGAGCAAAGAAATACGACCGAGGAGCGCGAAAGAACTATCGACAATTGTCACATGGTCGACGCTGGGGGATCGCAATTTCTTACCTTCGGAAGTGATTGTGATGAAGAAATATCCCTTGGCCCTCTCTTCAAAGAACCCACATCTGAAATAGAAGAAATGAAGACTTGTGAGAACATTCAGCTGCGCAATCATACGCTGTCTGAAAAGAATCTCGGATCTGCAAACAAGGGATCCAATAAAAAGGATAAGGGGAAAGAAAAGGTTCCTGAGGATATCGCCCTCGATGAACGAGTCATCGAAGAGCTGGCAGCCAAGGACCCGCCCAAGAAAAGTAAGGTGGATTACAACGTTCTTGCACACCTGAGAAAGATACCCTCGCAGCTCAGCATTCTTGACGCCCTTCTACTATCCAAAGAGGCGAGAGATTCACTGATCAAGGCACTGCAAGAGCCCGAGCAATTCCAAGCTTTTCTCGCCGAAGAAAAGATGAAGGACGAGTTGGAAGAAGTGCACACAGCCGATATCATATTTGGCGATGAAGATCTCCTCCCCGGGACGTGCGAGCATAATCGTCCCCTTTATGTCTCAGGATACTGTCATGATATCAAGATAGGCAAGATTCTGGTTGACAGTGGGTCCTCCGTCAATCTCCTCAATGTAAGAGTGTTGAAGGAAATCTGCATGAGCGTTCAGCACCTCGCTGTAACACCTTGGAATGTGTTTTGTAGCTAATTATATTTTAATGTGTGGTTTTTAATAAAAAGTTTACCAAATTGGTTTTTAAATATTTTATCCTAATTATTGAGTATTTTATTATATTTTTCCTAGGCTTGCACACACTTGTGCATGATAACTAGGCTTGTTTTTGGTGTTTAACCATGATTGGTAACATGGTGAACTAACCATTTCTCTAGTCTAGGGTTAAGTTTGGTTTAGGTGTTATGGGTTGTTAAGTGTTATGGTTGTAATTAGTCATGATAGTTTTAAGAAGGAAAAATGATTTTAAAAGGTTTTTATTATTTGTTAATGTGTTGACTTTGGGAGAGAGAGGGAGAGGGAAAGCATAGGCATCATGGCTCATGCCATGCCTCATTATGAGAGAGAGAGTGAGAAGGGGTCCTTGTGGTGTTCTCATTTCTCCATCTCATTTTCTTTCTCTCATTTCCCTCACACTCTCACACACACACTCACTCACCCACCCAGAGCAGCAGCAGCAGCAGCAAAGCAAGCAGCAGCAGCAAAGCAAGGCAACAGCAGCAGCAGCTTCAGAGGCAACAGCAGCAGCACAGGCAAGCAGCAGCAACAGCAGGAGCTCCAGCAACTTGGAGCAGCTCCTCACACTTCTTCTCCTGCTCTCTAGGGTCCCTTTTGGGTATATTTCTAAACCCTTTTCCCTAGTTGCTTAGCTTGTATGTTTATTAGCTTCGGCTAGTGTTAAATAGCTATTTTAGTGCTAGATTATGGTGTTTAAGTGGAATTTTGGGAAATTGATGATTGTGTGGGCTAACCTAGTATATTTAAGTGTTAACAAGGCCACTTCAACTGAGATATTAGCCAGATTACACTAAAATACCATAGGTTTCCAAATTGTGCAAATTAGTGTTTTTAGAGTGATTTTTGTGACATTTGTGATCTGCTTTAGACCCGATGCCTTCAGGTCAAAATTGGGGAAACTGGAGTATACTTGTTAGGTCTAGAGAACACCACCTGAACACGAGCCCCTACCCCCGTACTGTGGCCGCAAATTTGAGCATTCTGGCCGCAATTTGCGGCCAGGAAGTGGGATTGGGTGTTGGGGTTTTGGTGTAGGGCTCCCTGCTGTGTTTTCTAGGTCTTTGACATGTTTAGTTTTGTAATATCTTGCCTGTAGGAAAATCTGGGACTATATGTCGCTTTTGTGTTTGCGAGATACGCGCGATACGTGAGTGGGTTCTGTGATCCAGCGTATCGCGGCGTGTCGCGATGGGTTTTAGACGCGTACACACACGATTCAGCGTATCGTGCACACGCGCGTTTAGTTCGCGACGCGAGTTTCTCGTTTCGATTCGATATCGCGTTTCGCGGAATATTTTGGCTTATATGTGATATTCATGTCGTATTTACAGGTTTGCAGGCAGGAGCTACGGACACTACTACAGGGGGAGCAGATGATAGGATTCACCTAGCGTGGAGTATAGGTGAGTAGATATAACATCTACAGGGGAATCGCCCGCATGGCGTTATGCGTCTGGGCTAGGGTTCAATTTCCTGTCGCATATTCTACGTCATTGTAGAATTGCGCATTTACTGCATTTCTTTGATATAGTTATATACTGTGACTAGCAGCCGTAGGACACTGCACACATTATTGACGGTTCATGTTGCACGAGCACGGATTGCATGCTACACACACACCGTCAATAATTGCCATGTCACACACTACCCCTTATAGCTACCATTGCTTGCCATACTTGACATCTAGCTTATCGGTATACCTATAGTGTATCATACCTTTAGTGATAGGTATATTTTCACTTTGCGATACAGCTACAGGTATACCTCCTACATATTTTACCTATACAGGGAGGGATTTCCTACATATGTTACTTATACCCAGGGGGGTATACGACATCAGTTTCTATAGGTAGATACCTATACTTCGCTACACCTGTATGTTAGATACATACTCCGTTGTTGTCGCATATTCACATTTACTGATGTTACTTAGCTGTGCCTTATCATGATTTCGCATACATCTGGTTCAGCTATATACTTGTGTTTACCTGCTCGCATTCAGATATATCGCATACATTATTCCTGGATTGCGCATTGTTTATCTGGATTTTTCATGATGTTTTCGGGATTTGGGAACCGCGGGAGTTCATGAAATTATGCATACATGTAACAACCCGGTTTCCTTGATATGATATTTCGAGCGTCCCCCATGAGTTTTATCGGTGCTGATTATCTACTCCATACGAGGTGTGGTTGCCGTATGAGAGTACATGGTGGGGCCCGGTATGGTTCCCCTCGGCAAGAAGATCGATGGGTTTGCCGATTGAGCCTGGAGGCGGGCGAGTACCTACCGGTGATTGTTTGGACCTGGCAGTTGTCCGGAGGCTACTGGCCAGAGTCGAGAGATGTGTTGGAGATAGTGCCCTCATAGTCAATTATTGGATCGCAGGTACGTGATTGCAATGATTGCGGAGGACCTATCCCGGTAGGACAGTCTTACTCGAGATGATAGTATACTATCTGGTTTGCCTTTATCAGTCGTGTACATGTTCAGGTGACTGATTGCATGTTACACTTTGATAGAGCCCTTAGGATCTTGCTTTACTACCAACAGTATGATGGCGATCATATACGTGAGAGTTGGGTAGTTTATATGCATATCCTTAATTGTGGTCCCTAGTCGTGGGAATTTCGAGACAGGGCATCGATACTCCGGAGTAGACTAGTGTATACAGTCGAGACCCCGACGAGGGGCGGTGTCCGGTCTCACAAGCCACTGGTGTCAGTTGGATCACCTAAGATGTATACAGGTGCTCATTGGGTTATGAGTACACCGGACAGGGCTCGCCGGGAATCTGCTAGTTAGTATTATATCTACCGTCAGATAGCAGTTCCCTGGTGACATGTGTACAGGTTAGTTCATCGACCTGAGGTCGTCATTTGTCTCGTGTGAGTTCCCACTGTGCTTTGATTTCTACCCTACCACGGCTCAAAGGAGTCGTGCAAACAGGTAGTTTTTGGGTACAGTCCCGAGCCATATGGAGGCACGTGAGCGGATCGGCAGGGGATTCGTCTCTCCCGGTATTGGGGGCGAGATCGTGCTGTGTCTAGGAGAGCCATTACACAAAGCCCACGGCCGTGGCAGGAGATTTACTGGTAGGTACTCCAGTAGTATCTCAGGGTGTTATTGGGCTTCACTCCGACACGACTTATACTGCTTCTGGGGGTCTGACGTTACTAGCCCCCTAGGCGGATTTGCGATACTCATTGACGAACGGACCGGACTGTATATACATTGTCACTGTTAGGCTCAGTAGGGTTTCTGGATGTGTCAGCTCATCGGCCACCCTTGAGTTCGCTCATCAGTCTCCCTTGAGGTCAATCCGTGGGCAACCGTTACGCATAGCTAGTGCAGCTGACGGTTTGTGGTTAAACCCACTGCCAGGGTACTGGCGAGTCATTAGAGTCCCCCACAGACAGTTTCCCAAGTTCGGGCGAAACGTTGTAGAGGCCGTATGGTTTTATGGCAGGGTTCGGAAAATGCACGTGCGTTTACGCACGTGTTATTTTTCGGGCAGATAATACTGGTCGGCTTTGGTTTAAGCCGGATCCGAGTATTATATTGAGTAGGTATAATATCTTTGTCTCAGTTGCATTTGTATTCGGTCGTAATACAAATGCGGGTATATTTATACAGTTTCGGGGTTATCCTGAAAGTTGTTTCAGGATCACTTTTGGAAGTTGCCAGTTTCCAGTTTTCTATCAGCCGTCTTTTAACATTTGGTTAAAGGCGGATTTATCTTTTCTTGGATGAGAGTGAGTCGTGCTTCTAGAAGGTTCTAGAATTTGTGACAAGGCAAAGTGACTCATGCTTTGATTTCATTACTTTCTTGTTTAGCTAAGGATATTTATTTTGTGTTCACACATGATATTTATCCTATGGTTACTCTCTTTCTCCTACGGTCACCTCCTCCTCTTCTATAAGAAGGCCGGCCCTCTCTCTCCTCCTCACTCTCTCTCACTTGATGTTTCATTTTGGTTAGAAAAGATTATGATAGTATTCGGGGTGTATGGAATTTTACAGTTCATTTCATTCCATCACCCAATTTCCACGGCAACTTCATTAACCGATCGTCCACGGTTTTAGACGAAGTGAGACAAAGTCATCTACTCATTCTCTACATCAATCTTGGTCGTCTCTTCTAGCAAACTTGACGATCGAGTTGCCTCGATTCAGAGGCGGGAGCCCGTTTAAAGAATCGTCGATGTGGTGCCACCTCGACGAAGATATCGGAGATCGACGAGATCGGAGCAGCCGCAACGGAGCGTGGGATGATGGTTGAAGAACGAAGGACTCGGATCGTTCGGTACAATCTTTCTACACTCTTTACTGTTTGTTAGTTTAGCAATAATGGCAGATCCGGGTTAAAGTATACGATAGCGCCAAGTTAAAAGTTTTTATTCCGCATTTGGCGTCTGTAGACTGCCGGGGCGCTAACGTAGACTTACAGTGGTATCAGAGCCTCACCGTTTTGCTATACTAACTTGTGCTAACGCGTTTAAAACATCGATCCGACCGAAAATCAAAAACGACAAAATCCTTGCTTGACAGTTTCTGTTGATTTTAAACGGTCTCAAAAATTATTTCTGGAGGTCTTAAAAATCTGTGCAGGCGTTTTTAAGAGCCACGGCAAAATTTGGGGTCGTGAATCCTCCAAGCTTCCGTGGAAACGCGGCCAAACCCATGGTTTGGCCGCGCATCCGCGGCCACGTGGGGAGCACGTACTCCCAAATTTTGTCAGTGGGTTCTGTGTCGGATTTTGGGGTTTTTGATAAATATCGTTTTGGCCCAGGTTTTGTTACTGTTCACCAGTAAGTCGTGGGGCCCACTTTTTGATATTTGGTCGATCGAAATTTAAACATGTTAGTTTACAGTGCTTACATTATATCTCCGACCGGGAATGTCATTCGATCGGTAAACCGCGTTTGATTGCTATAGTTCTTTTAGACGGGTTTGCGAACATGACATTCGCGTTGATGTTCTGTGTTGTGCTGTATTGTTGCGGATTTGTCGTGGTGGATAGCAGTGTGCAATGGTAGTACAGTTTGTGTTTATTTGTACATTTGATATTGCGGGGCGAGCGTCCAACTTGTGGACTGCCGTCACTGCCTGTTGTATAATATTCTTTTGGGGCACGACCAGGTTGCGGTCGATGTACCTATTGTACTATTTTTCATTACTGTACTAGGTTTTACCTCGCGACGGAGTGCACGGATAGCCGGGTTCGGGAAAGCAACGGGTCCGCATCTCATGGCTTTGAGAGGCAGAGGGGCCCCACTTCAGAATTGGCAGACTATTCGCCGCACTCGTAGGGGGTACAGGTTGACCTAAGGAGGGGTGCTCAATTTACCGGATTCCGTGAAGTGCCGGGTGTTCCATTCACTATGCTGTGGGGACTTCAGGTTTTGGCGGGTAACTTGCCGCACCCGTAGGGGTCTAGGTTTCATTGCACAGGCTATCCACACGACAGGGGAACGTCGGGTTTCAGCAGCGGCTCTGTGAAACCCGGGGATCCCAGATATCTGTATTGTTCTGTGATGCTTATTACTTTTTCTGTAATGTTGCATATTATCACGCCTGGAGCGATTATGTATATTGGTTTATATACTATTAGATGTTGTATATGTTTTACACCCGCGCTAGTCCAGTCCCCGCTCTGTCGTTAGTTAAGTAACCTAACGGGTGATGACGGGACCCAGTGACGAATGCGGATGGCATATACGTACATTTTATTTTCGTTCTTTTCTGGTGTGATTTATTGATGGGACTGCGTTGATTCTGATCAATGCAAAGTTAAACAAACCTGTTTTAGTTGTTGGAACAAATTTAAAAAGTGTTATTGCAAAGACGTTTCCTTTTGCTTTGCATAGCGGTATTCAGTGGAATATCCTGCACCTCATTCGACGGGGCAAGGGCCGATATCCCTTCACCGGGACTGACCCCTTGGGCAGAAGTTTGCGTCAGGGTAATAACTTCACTATAGTCGATTACAAGTTGCTTTGCACCGTGGTATTCAGTGGAATATCCTGCACCTCATTCCACGAGGAAAGAGCCGAGATCCCTTCACCGGGAGTGACCTCTTTAGCAAAAGGTTTTCGCCACTATATTTTAAAAAGCTATCAGGTTCCTTCAGCGATATCAAGTTCACTACGCTAAAGGTTTTTCGCCAAAAACCAGTCGTAGCCCTCCGTCGTTTCTTATGGATGGTCAGTAGTATTCAAGCTATGTTTGTTGGCATACGTCAAGGCATAGTGTTTGGTAGCTGCTGGGTATTCATTTGTTGCATAGATAGATGAGTTGGTTTGGGACAGTCGTATTACCTTGTTGGCATACGTCAAGGGTATGTACGGGTGGGTTCAAATTAACAAGATAATGACGGGCAGAACTTGACATGTGACCTATGATTTGTTGACATACGCCAAGGTCATAAGAGCATGGGGCAAAAATCATATCGGGAGTTTCTAAAGAAACTGAAACTTGCCAAGTGTGCGCATACCTTCTGGAGTATGAGTAACGTGGATGCATTCCATCACGTTATCATGCGATGAGAGTTGGATCCCGATTCCCACTGATGAGTTGGTTTACTCTTCGGGTGATCCCGATTGATTCTTCTTTAGGTTTGGAGGAGAATTTGACAGGACAGTGGGAGGTTTCCGGATTAGATAAAGTGATGACCATTCTGATCTAGGTTAGAGTGCACGCAGAGTGTTTCTTTTCTCTCTCTCTCTCTTTGGCAGCGACCATTGACCGACCCTAGACTATGACTCAGTGACCAAGTTGACCGAACCTTCTTAAAATACTGGCTTTTGGATTGTCTATGTTGCATAAGTCATTGCCACTCCTTCTCTTACCCTTTGCATTTCTCAAAACACCCGTTTTACTACAGATATCCACTTCCATTGGATAGATCCATCATATGGTTATATACGAACTCGAAGGGACTTCTTCGAGGATGGATCCAGGTTCAGGAGAAATAGAATTGGTTTATTCAGTTGTCTTTTATTATCACCTTCTCTCAGGTTGCGAGGGCTCCTTAGTTTAGGAGAGTACACCTATTACGCTTATTGGATAGTCTTATTCCAAACCATAGGCTGGTGCCGAAAGGTAGGGAATGAAGAAAACCAATTAGCCTAAGTACGGTGTGCAGAAGGTAATATGTAAAGACAAAATAAAGGGATTAGAAAGAGGGCAAAGTAAATTGCGACTGTAATCATTCACGACCAAAACCGCGTACTTAATCGCCACTCCTATTTCACCTTTAAAAGAATAAGGTATTATTCAGTTGTCTTTTATCATCACCTTCTCTCGAGATGCGAGTACTTCTTGGTTTAGGAGGGTACACCTATTATGCTTACTGGATAGTCTTCTTCCAAACCATAGGCTGGTGCCGAACGGTAGGGAAGGAAGAAAACCATTTAGCCAAACGATGGTGTACAGAAGGTAACGACTAAAGACAAATAAAGGGATTTGGAGAGATGGCAATAAAATATACGGTTGAAGTCATGAGTTGAATTATGGAAGAGGCATTACTATGAATACCAGGATACCCCTACGAAACATTTTCATGTTTCAGTGCATTGTTAAAGGAAAAACTGTTTTCCCGATTAGACACTTACTCCAAGGGTATGTATTTACCAGGTTCATTCTCATATCTGTATGGTTTTACAGATGATGAGTGGGAGTAAGATATTGGGAATTAGGTAATCATCCTCATTATATCGGAATTCGTTGTAATTGGTGATATTTGAGGAAATCGCCAGGGTACAGTTTTCCACCTACAACGCACAGGTTTTGAGTTGTTCAACTCAGCGGACTTATACAGAGTATTGTATGTTGTCCAGTGTCCATCAGGACAAAGGGGTAGGTCCTCGTACTATGTTCTGTTTACTTATAACTTCTCTAGTTTTTAGACAAGTGTTTCGTAGAAATACAAGGTCTAAGTTTTGAGAAGTTATGGGTATAAGAATAAAGTAGAGAACCAGGTATCACAAGTATCGGGATTCTTCAAAGAGATCGAAGATGTAGATTCTTGTGATTGGTATTTAGATGATAGTGATGGTTTTGAGAAACGTGTTTCTCTTTCAGGTTACTCATAATTGGATGGTTTCCTAAGTTGAGTAATGCTGATTAGCCTCTTTCCATTAAGTTGATATGCACTGGAGACAGCTGCATGATTTGAATATGGTTCCAATTAAATAAGTGCCAAAGTTTCTGTATTGAATATAGAATGGATCGTACCTTAAAAGAAATTAAGGTATGGGGAGTTGTCCAGCTTATGCTTAAAACCAGACTCTGGATAACTCAGGGCACGTTTCTGTAGTGGCTGTTTGTGGGTTGGCCCTGGCTATGACGAGGGTTGATATTCTACCATTTGGAAGATCAATAGTGATATTGTTCTTGACTCGCCACAGTTTTAGTAAAATGGATCTTTTTCAGAAAACAGTAGTGGGAGTATGGTAGAACTGGAAGTGATTCCAGAACCGCGAACGATTACGGAAAATTTAATAGGACCTATATATTCAATCAGGTTTGACATTCCAATAGCCACTCCGCAGATATGGTAGGTAACCTCAGACACCCGAGAGGTACTTCGGTAGCCTCAAGGACGGTGACAGGGAGGTTCTTATCTACCCAGACTTGACACTACTGTTGTTCCAGGCTGTGAGACCCGGTAGGAGGGTTGTCGTAGTCAGTGGGAGCAACGGAAGCATAGTGGGCAAAACGCTTATATCTATTTATAGACTTGAGCAGTTTTAGCGGAGATTGATCATCTAATTTTGATGTGACAGTCATGGGTTTGGCTTCAATCAGAATAGGGGATGGATCAGTTAAGAAGGTAGTAGGGTGTGATGTCATGGTATCTGGATGACATACACAGAGTGGGAAGTAAAATTCCTATACTACGATCGGTTGTACTGTGGTCGTCACACAGTTGTTTCTCCAGACAGGACGTGGATATAATATTAGACATTCTGGTTTCTGGATCTATGGTTTTAGATCTAGATTTGGGTGGTTTCCCAATGTGGGTACTTTGACAGATATTCTAATTGTTTTAGAATAGTTGACTCCTAGCATGGTAGTGTACCTGCAGGTGATGGAGTCACCCTCTCTAAAGGTGTCGTATAGACTAAAGAAGAGAGGGATGTGCATGATTGGCAGATCACTTGCTTAGGCAATTGAGTCAATCATGAGATGTCAAGTACCACACCAAATGTTGTTTTTGCACTAGATGCAATAAGTTTGTATTAATCCAATCCTGGAGAAACATAAGGAAGCAGTTTTAGAACATTAGTACATGTTCTACGAATTTGATAACGGCAGCCTCTTTCGGGAGACGGTTATCATTCCAGGCTTCAAAAGTGACATGGATGACAGAGTGATTGTCAGAGTTTTAGTTTTCCCTCTGACGAGGGACAGTATTATGGACAGGTGATCCAAGAAAATACTGTGGGAGGCATGGTGCCGGATACTGATTAGGTTCAGTGATCCATACAGTCTAAGAAGTTTGGATATGGAGTTCATTTATGAACTAAGGTCCCATCAGATATCCAGACATATTCTAAGACAGGTACTACTCAATTCGGGAGATGGCTTTCTCCGCGAACTTGAGATTAAGAGAGATATAGAAAGATACTTCTAGGCGGATCCACTCACTGAGGCTATTTCTCGAACACAATAGTTTTACAAACGGGTTTTGTGAAACTGATTAGTAGAGGAGTTGGATGTTCGGTTTCACACGGGCTGTGAGTAGTCGACATCGCAATAATTAGCCTTGAGTACAAGTGGGAGATTGTTGGAGATAGTGCCCTCATAGTCAATTATTGGATCGCAGGTACGTGATTGCAATGATTGCGGAGGACCTATCCCGGTAGGACAGTCTTACTCGAGATGATAGTATACTATCTGGTTTGCCTTTATCAGTCGTGTACATGTTCAGGTGACTGATTGCATGTTACACTTTGATAGAGCCCTTAGGATCTTGCTTTACTACCAACAGTATGATGGCGATCATATACGTGAGAGTTGGGTAGTTTATATGCATATCCTTAATTGTGGTCCCTAGTCGTGGGAGTTTCGAGACAGGGCATCGATACTCCGGAGTAGACTAGTGTATGCAGTCGAGACCCCGACGAGGGGCGGTGGCCGGTCTCACAAGCCACTGGTGTCAGTTGGATCACCTAAGATGTATACAGGTGCTCATTGGGTTATGAGTACACCGGACAGGACTCGCCGGGAATCTGCTAGTTAGTATTATATCTACCGTCAGATAGCAGTTCCCTGGTGACATGTGTACAGGTTAGTTCATCGACCTAAGGTCGTCATTTGTCTCGTGTGAGTTCCCACTGTGCTTTGATTTCTACCCTACCACGGCTCAAAGGAGTCGTGCAAACAGGTAGTTTTTGGGTACAGTCCCGAGCCATATGGAGGCACGTGAGCGGATCGGCAGGGGATTCGTCTCTCCCGGTATTGGGGGCGAGATCGTGCTGTGTCTAGGAGAGCCATTACACAAAGCCCACGGCCGTGGCAGGAGATTTACTGGTAGGTACTCCAGTAGTATCTCAGGGTGTTATTGGGCTTCACTCCGACACGACTTATACTGCTTCTGGGGGTCTGACGTTACTAGCCCCCTAGGCGGATATGCGATACTCATTGACGAACGGACCGGACTGTATATACATTGTCACTGTTAGGCTCAGTAGGGTTTCTGGATGTGTCAGCTCATCGGCCACCCTTGAGTTCGCTCATCAGTCTCCCTTGAGGTCAGTCCGTGGGCAACCGTTACGCATAGCTATTGCAGCTGACGGTTTGTGGTTAAACCCACTGCCAGGGTACTGACGAGTCATTAGAGTCCCCCACAGACAGTTTCCCAAGTTCGGGCGAAACGTTGTAGAGGCCGTATGGTTTTATGGCAGGGTTCGGAAAATGCACGTGCGTTTACGCACGTGTTATTTTTCGGGCAGATAATACTGGTCGGCTTTGGTTTAAGCCGGATCCGAGTATTATATTGAGTAGGTATAATATCTTTGTCTCAGTTGCATTTGTATTCGGTCGTAATACAAATGCGGGTATATTTATACAGTTTCGGGGTTATCCTGAAAGTTGTTTCAGGATCACTTTTGGAAGTTGCCAGTTTCCAGTTTTCTATCAGCCGTCTTTTAACATTTGGTTAAAGGCGGATTTATCTTTTCTTGGATGAGAGTGAGTCGTGCTTCTAGAAGGTTCTAGAATTTGTGACAAGGCAAAGTGACTCATGCTTTGATTTCATTACTTTCTTGTTTAGCTAAGGATATTTATTTTGTGTTCACACATGATATTTATCCTATGGTTACTCTCTTTCTCCTACGGTCACCTCCTCCTCTTCTATAAGAAGGCCGGCCCTCTCTCTCCTCCTCACTCTCTCTCACTTGATGTTTCATTTTGGTTAGAAAAGATTATGATAGTATTCGGGGTGTATGGAATTTTACAGTTCATTTCATTCCATCACCCAATTTCCACGGCAACTTCATTAACCGATCGTCCACGGTTTTAGACGAAGTGAGACAAAGTCATCTACTCATTCTCTACATCAATCTTGGTCGTCTCTTCTAGCAAACTTGACGATCGAGTTGCCTCGAGTCAGAGGCGGGAGCCCGTTTAAAGAATCGTCGATGTGGTGCCACCTCGACGAAGATATCGGAGATCGACGAGATCGGAGCAGCCGCAACGGAGCGTGGGATGATGGTTGAAGAACGAAGGACTCGGATCGTTCGGTACAATCTTTCTACACTCTTTACTGTTTGTTAGTTTAGCAATAATGGCAGATCCGGGTTAAAGTATACGATAGCGCCAAGTTAAAAGTTTTTATTCCGCATTTGGCGTCTGTAGACTGCCGGGGCGTTAACGTAGACTTACAAGATGGATGCGGGAGGATCTGTACTGGCGGGGCCGAGGGCCGATACCGCAGACGGACCCCGTGGGCTGATCCGGACTGACGGAGCCCGATATACGAGGATTTCTGTGTCGATGCTTGGCACACGGTTTCATGATATTTCTTTAACCCCTTTTTGTATATATAACAGGGGATTTAGCCGTTGTTATATATACCCTTACACCAATATTAGTGGAATGGGACGCTAATATATGTGTATTGCCCCCATCATATTTATTTCTGTACATATATATATCTTTAGGATGTTAGATTCTTACTTGAGATTGGACTTGGGATACTAGGTGATTCATTGGGACTTGGACATTGGATATACCTATGTGATTGGTGATTTGTACATTCGGGATATAGGTGATTACTCGATATTGTACATTGAGGAGATGTGAGACTTATGTGATGTGAGTGCCCTATGTGGGGGCTGGTTTGAGGATTTGGGATTGGAGTATCTTGTTGGATTGTGATCCTGCCACGACGTCAGGTTTCCGTGGAAAATGACATATTCCACCTCATACCTCACTTTTACCTACTTTATGCACAGATTCATATATTGGTAGTACTTGTAGTGTACCCTTATGACGGTTGCATATTGCTTTCTCATATCTCTATTGCATAGTCATTGCACACTATTATCATGCCATCATTACTTCATATATTGATTGTACCTGCTAGCGTACTCTCCTTATTTCAGCATTGCATGACATATTATTATTGTAATCGCATATCTTAGATTCATGCTGTACGTGCATTCCTGCGATTACCTGCATATGTTTTATACTATTCACGAGTTGGCAACTCACCCCCGTTGTGCCACAGGTGTTTCAGGTTTTTCCCCAGAGTAGTCGAGGCAGGCTATTTCCCCCATTCAGCTATCCAGCTACCATCTTTTGCTACAGATACCGCATCAGCTCACAGTACCATTTTGCTTAGGTGGGTTAGATGGATATCTGTATTTCATATTGTATATTCGTTGTATTTATACTCTCCATCTACTAGTGTATTGTGGACATAGAGACTTGGTGAGGACGTTATGTATATTATTGTGGATTTGAGGTCTTTTATATACAGCTTTTCTCTACTGTCCTTATTCTTCTGTTGTATTCATCTTGACTAGTCTTTATAAAAAAAATGGGGTGTTGCTAAAATTTTAAAGAAAGTAAGTAAGACTTTTAAAGAATTTGGGTTGCGATTTCAATTGTTTCAAAACTTATATTATCTTTTCCGTATTTTTCATGGTTTAGATTTCTGGGTTTGGCTTTCTTTTACTGCGTTGCGTCTTTGGGCGTTGCGTAGTATTAGGGCCGTCACGGGCCAATTTTGGGTCGTGACAAAGTTGGTATCAGAGCGTTAGGTTTTACCTTTCGGAGTGTAGGATGACCTTAGTATGATGGAGTAGGTAGCTTAAGCAGAGTAACGTAGTGTGTGTATGTCTGCAGCATACCCACAGCGCGGTACTTCGCATTAAGTGACCTAAGTACAATTTGCTTGACATTCCTTCCTTGATGATTCATATCTTTGAGATTCGAATTCCTCATTCTTATCGAATCTCATCTTATATCTATTTATAGCCTTGCCGCCGATGACTATGGGGACTCAGAGTGATGCAGCGAGGGTCGAGGTCAGAGTTGGCTCGGGTGAGACGAGTACTGACCAGGATGGCACTCTAGTTGCACAGGTGCCGACGGATCAGCCTACGACCTATACTATGGATAGACTGTTGGTAGAGATGCAGGAGTTCCGCCAGACGATGAGTTCTTTAGTTGACGTCGTTCGGGAGCTACGACAGGAGGTTGTTACCCCTGTTACTCAGCTGTCCCTTACGATCAGTATGCAGCAGTCAGTCACCTACATAGCACCAGTGGTTGCAGCTCCAGTTGACGAGGCACATGTTCCAGGACAGTGGAGGACTCGCACCAGCGTACCAGTCCAGAGACAGAGGTTTGGTCGTCGAGACAGATTTCGTGGCCGTCGCGGGAGTAGCAGAGGCTTAGGACGAGGGCAGTCGTTCAGCTCTTATCCCCAGGATGGTCAGCAGTCAGCACGTGGATGTTTTCGATGCGGAAGCCTTCAGCACTTCGTCAGGGATTGTTCCTCAGCACGGCGTCAGGATCGTATTCAGAGAGGCCGTGGACGTGGAGGATTTGCTCAGAGGGCTCAGGCTACCAGAGGAGTTCATCCAGCTGCGACTAGAGGGCAGACACAGGAGTTTGCTTCTACTCATCGGGATGCGCAGACGTCCAATGTGGAGTTTTCAGGTACCCTTGAGTTATATGTTCTTCTCAGGTATTCGTTTGTTCTCTTGCTTGTACCGTGGTTGGGTAGATTAGTCATAGTGGTGTTGACTTCTGTCAGCGATTCTTTTGTTGCGCGACACGTATTTCAGTTTGTGCCAATCGGATAGGAGATAGAGATTTCGTCCGTCGTTTTGATCCTTCTAGGGATGTTGGATTTGACGTTCTCCTGGGCACGGACTGGTCAGCTACGTGTTAGGCGTCTGTGGACTACCGTGTGGAAGCAAGTTAGGGTTTGCTTTCCCCGGCAAGTCAGTTCTTGTTGTGCAGATGGATAGTTGTGCCGCCTCTCACAGCTTGAATTCAGCCTTTTTCGCTAGTCGGCTACTGAGGAGATGTCGTGGATTCTTGGCGTTCATTCGTGATACCGGAGCCACAGTGGGATTGTTGGACCGGATTCCTTTCGTGCGAGAGTTTTTCCGACGTTGTTCCGGGTGAGCCGGCGAAGCTTGGGAGCTAAAGGATCAGCTGCAGAGTTTTGGTTTGGGGAGTTTTGTGCGTCTGAGTGTTTCGCTTTTGGAAACTCCTATTTCTGTTCGTCCAGGAGGAAGACGGCAGCTTAGGATTGCGTATCGACGGATCGTCAATTGAACCGGCTTACGGTGCGGATAGGTATCCTTCACCTCGCCGTGACGATTTCTTCGATCAGCTCCAGATTGCGAGGCATTTTCTAAGTGTGTTTGGGATCAGGTCATCATTATTGCGGATTCGGAGTGACGGCATTCCGAAGACTACCTTGTGCGTGCTACGGGCTTTGTGTGTTTTTGTGAGTCGTTGGATTCACTGTCGCCCTAGCAGCATTCGTAGATATGATGAACCAGATTTCTGCAGGCCGTTCCTCGACCAGTTTTGTTGTGTTAGCTACGACATTCTGGTCTATCTATTGTGTCTTGAGGGACAGGAGTAGCACTTGAGGATTTGTTATGCAGATACTGGGAGAGTACTAGCAGTTGCTAAATTCTCAGAGTGTTTCTTCAGGCTTGTTTGTGTTGACTCCTAGGTCTTGTAGTCGCGGGAGACGGTTTCGTATGGTTCCGAGGGAGATCGTGGCCGTACAGCTTAGGCCCAGACTTGTGTGCAGGACGGAGATCCGCAGATTGTTGGGCTTAGCAGGTTTTTGCCACCGTTTCATGCAGGGTAGCTAGAGTAGTGCTGCACCGTCGACTGAATTGACCAGTAAGGAGGTTTCTTTTCCTTGGACTGAGGCATGTGTACGGAATTTTCAGCAGTCGAAGATTCAGTTAACAACTGCATCAGTCTTTCTTTGCTTTTGGTTCGGGCGACCTTGTTGTTTAACTGTAGTGTTTCTTGAGTGGGCTCGAGGGTGTACTGATGTGACACTAAAGAGTTATCGCTTTTACTTCCCTACATTTGGAGGAAGTACGAGAAGGATATTCCACTCATGATCTGGAGATGGCCGCGGTGGTTTTGCGTTGGAAATTTGGAGACACTACTTGCTTGAGAGTCGTGTCAGATTTTTCCACGGACCACTAGAGCTTAATGTACATCTTCCTGCAGCAGATTTGGATTGTTGTGATGGTCTTCTGCAGATTTACAGTTCTTGTGTGATCGTCGAGTATAGCTTAGTTCGTCTCTACGGAGGGGACAGCTTGCTCATGTCCGCGCCCGACCACTTTCCTTAAATCGTTTTCGCGAGACACTGCCCGTCGAAGCTCGTACGTCAGAGATACTTGAGCATATTCGGCTGGGTAATGATTCGGAGACCTTGAATTGTGACAATGGTGTGCTAAGTTAGGGACGCGTTTGTGTACTTGCCATTATCAGGTAGAGACGTGTAATCCTAGAAAATGCACATCTGTCAACTCCCTCTATGCATTCAAGCTCCACCAGCTTTGGCGTGACTTGTGAGATAGTTACAAGTGGACAGGAATGTAAGGAGAAGTTTCAGGTTTCGTTTCAAGTGTCTGTCTTGTTGTGTGCTTTGGGTCGAGCATCTGAGGCCGACTGGAGAATTGCAATCTTTTTACCGTTCCGAAGAAGGAATGGGAGCAGATCTCCATGAATTCCGTTATGGTTTCTACACAGTTAGTTAGGGTATGACTCCATTCGGATTCTTGTTGTCCGGTTTTACTCAATGTGCTCATTTGTGTTTGTTAAGTTGTGTGTTTGTTTTGTTTGGTCGTCAGCAGCTTGGGATCGTCACTCGCCATCGTTAGGGTTCTCCTTCGATAGCCGTTATCAGGAGACACTCCAATTGGCCACCCTTAGGCTTAGGGGTTAGGTCGTGGCGACCACCAGCATGTTGTTTTTCTGACTCTTCGCAAGTAGGACTTTGGACCCCAGCTATGTCTAGAGACTTCGGAGATAGTCCAGTCGTGTTAGGTCAGGATGGGGATTGTCCATTTCGAACTGAGGTCTTATGACGACTGTGTTAGTCATAGACTCGAGTTCGCAGGGACAGATCATGTATTCCTATGGACCTTCCGACGAATGACGTGCTGGATGTTGGGGAGCTTATCCCAGGATTTTAGGTCCTTTTAGATCCTATAAGCGAGTTAGTTTCGTTGCCTTCAATTTGGCACTTCCGCCCAGATTATTGGATTTTCACCCCGTATTCCTTGTAATGATATTTTACAACTACCTTCTTGACCTTTCTCACATGATTTGGCACCAGACCATTTAGCTGGACGCGATCTTTCGTTCACCCGCAGCCATGTGTGTTAATGGCTTGACAGGTGGAGAAACGTCGGTCAAAGGTCTTGCCATCTGTGAAGGGTTTTCTTGGACGCAGCCGTATAGTGAGGTAGTCACTTGGGAGGCTGCGAGCGAGATTTGAGGATTTTAATCTTCTCTTTGAAGGTATGCGTATCAGAATATTTTTAAATTCGGGGACGAATTTCTTTTAAGGGGGGGAGATTGTAACACCTTGGAATGTGTTTTGTAGCTAATTATATTTTAATGTGTGGTTTTTAATAAAAAGTTTACCAAATTGGTTTTTAAATATTTTATCCTAATTATTGAGTATTTTATTATATTTTTCCTAGGCTTGCACACACTTGTGCATGATAACTAGGCTTGTTTTTGGTGTTTAACCATGATTGGTAACATGGTGAACTAACCATTTCTCTAGTCTAGGGTTAAGTTTGGTTTAGGTGTTATGGGTTGTTAAGTGTTATGGTTGTAATTAGTCATGATAGTTTTAAGAAGGAAAAATGATTTTAAAAGGTTTTTATTATTTGTTAATGTGTTGACTTTGGGAGAGAGAGGGAGAGGGAAAGCATGGGCATCATGGCTCATGCCATGCCTCATTATGAGAGAGAGAGTGAGAAGGGGTCCTTGTGGTGTTCTCATTTCTCCATCTCATTTTCTTTCTCTCATTTCCCTCACACTCTCACACACTCACTCACTCACCCAGAGCAGCAGCAGCAGCAGCAGCAGCAAAGCAAGCAGCAGCAACAGCAAGGCAACAGCAGCAGCAGCTTCAGAGGCAGCAGCAGCAGCACAGGCAAGCAGCAGCAACAGCAGGAGCTCTAGCAACTTGGAGCAGCTCCTCACACTTCTTCTCCTGCTCTCTAGGGTCCCTTTTGGGTATATTTCTAAACCCCTTTCCCTAGTTGCTTAGCTTGTATGTTTATTAGCTTCGGCTAGTGTTAAATAGCTATTTTAGTGCTAGATTATGGTGTTTAAGTGGAATTTTGGGAAATTGATGATTGTGTGGGCTAACCTAGTATATTTAAGTGTTAACAAGGCCACTTCAACTGAGATATTAGCCAGATTACACTAAAATACCATAGGTTTCCAAATTGTGCAAATTAGTGTTTTTAAAGTGATTTTTGTGACATTTGTGATCTGCTTTAGACCCGATGCCTTCAGGTCAAAATTGGGGAAACTGGAGTATACTTGTTAGGTCTAGAGAACACCACCTGAACACGAGCCCCTACCCCCGTACTGTGGCCGCAAATTTGAGCATTCTGGCCGCAATTTGCGGCCAGGAAGTGGGATTGGGTGTTGGGGTTTTGGTGTAGGGCTCCCTGCTGTGTTTTCTAGGTCTTTGACATGTTTAGTTTTGTAATATCTTGCCTGTAGGAAAATCTGGGACTATATGTCGCTTTTGTGTTTCGTTGTGTTTGCGCGATACGCGCGATACGTGAGTGGGTTCTGTGATCCAGCGTATCGCGGCGTGTCGCGATGGGTTTTAGACGCGTACACACACGATTCAGCGTATCGTGCACACGCGCGTTTAGTTCGCGACGCGAGTTTCTCGTTTCGATTCGATATCGCGTTTCGCGGAATATTTTGGCTTATATGTGATATTCATGTCGTATTTACAGGTTTGCAGGCAGGAGCTACGGACACTACTACAGGGGGAGCAGATGATAGGATTCACCTAGCGTGGAGTATAGGTGAGTAGATATAACATCTACAGGGGAATCGCCCGCATGGCGTTATGCGTCTGGGCTAGGGTTCAATTTCCTGTCGCATATTCTACGTCATTGTAGAATTGCGCATTTACTGCATTTCTTTGATATAGTTATATACTGTGACTAGCAGCCGTAGGACACTGCACACATTATTGACGGTTCATGTTGCACGAGCACGGATTGCATGCTACACACACACCGTCAATAATTGCCATGTCACACACTACCCCTTATAGCTACCATTGCTTGCCATACTTGACATCTAGCTTATCGGTATACCTATAGTGTATCATACCTTTAGTGATAGGTATATTTTCACTTTGCGATACAGCTACAGGTATACCTCCTACATATTTTACCTATACCGGGAGGGATTTCCTACATATGTTACTTATACCCAGGGGGGGTATACGACATCAGTTTCTATAGGTAGATACCTATACTTCGCTACACCTGTATGTTAGATACATACTCCGTTGTTGTCGCATATTCACATTTACTGATGTTACTTAGCTGTGCCTTATCATGATTTCGCATACATCTGGTTCAGCTATATACTTGTGTTTACCTGCTCGCATTCAGATATATCGCATACATTATTCCTGGATTGCGCATTGTTTATCTGGATTTTTCATGTTGTTTTCGGGATTTGGGAACCGCGGGAGTTCATGAAATTATGCATACATGTAACAACCCGGTTTCCTTGATATGATATTTCGAGCGTCCCCCATGAGTTTTATCGGTGCTGATTATCTACTCCATACGAGGTGTGGTTGCCGTATGAGAGTACATGGTGGGGCCCGGTATGGTTCCCCTCGGCAAGAAGATCGATGGGTTTGCCGATTGAGGCTGGAGGCGGGCGAGTACCTACCGGTGATTGTTTGGACCTGGCAGTTGTCCGGAGGCTACTGGCCAGAGTCGAGAGATGGATGCGGGAGGATCTGTACTGGCGGGGCCGAGGGCCGATACCGCAGACGGACCCCGTGGGCTGATCCGGACTGACGGAGCCCGATATACGAGGATTTCTGTGTCGATGCTTGGCACACGGTTTCATGATATTTCTTTAACTCCTTTTTGTATATATAACAGGGGATTTAGCCGTTGTTATATATACCCTTACACCAATATTAGTGGAATGGGATGCTAATATATGTGTATTGCCCCCATCATATTTATTTCTGTACATATATATATCTTTAGGATGTTAGATTCTTACTTGAGATTGGACTTGGGATACTAGGTGATTCATTAGGACTTGGACATTGGATATACCTATGTGATTGGTGATTTGTACATTCGGGATATAGGTGATTACTCGATATTGTACATTGAGGAGATGTGAGACTTATGTGATGTGAGTGCCCTATGTGGGGGCTGGTTTGAGGATTTGGGATTGGAGTATCTTGTTGGATTGTGATCCTGCCACGACGTCAGGTTTCCGTGGGAAATGACATATTCCACCTCATACCTCACTTTTACCTACTTTATGCACAGATTCATATATTGGTAGTACTTGTAGTGTACCCTTATGACGGTTGCATATTGCTTTCTCATATCTCTATTGCATAGTCATTGCACACTATTATCATGCCATCATTACTTCATATATTGATTGTACCTGCTAGCGTACTCTCCTTATTTCAGCATTGCATGACATATTATTATTGTAATCGCATATCTTAGATTCATGCTGTACGTGCATTCCTGCGATTACCTGCATATGTTTTATACTATTCACGAGTTGGCAACTCACCCCCGTTGTGCCACAGGTGTTTCAGGTTTTTCCCCAGAGTAGTCGAGGCAGGCTATTTCCCCCATTCAGCTATCCAGCTACCATCTTTTGCTACAGATACCGCATCAGCTCACAGTACCATTTTGCTTAGGTGGGTTAGATGGATATCTGTATTTCATATTGTATATTCGTTATATTTGTACTCTCCATCTACTAGTGTATTGTGGACATAGAGACTTGGTGAGGACGTTATGTATATTATTGTGGATTTGAGGTCTTTTATATACAGCTTTTCTCTACTGTCCTTATTCTTCTGTTGTATTCATCTTGACTAGTCTTTATAAAAAAAATGGGGTGTTGCTAAAATTTTAAAGAAAGTAAGTAAGACTTTTAAAGAATTTGGGTTGCGATTTCAATTGTTTCAAAACTTATATTATCTTTTCCATATTTTTCATGGTTTAGATTTCTGGGTTTGGCTTTCTTTTACTGCGTTGCGTCTTTGGGCGTTGCGTAGTATTAGGGCCGTCACGGGCCAATTTTGGGTAGTGACACTCGCTCTTGATAAAATCACCATCTCCGAGTTTGACTCCCAGTCATCACGGACGCTCGGGTCTATGATACTGACATTGCGCTTTGGGCTGCTCATCACGAACATCAAATTTCATGTCATTGATGCTAAGACATGTTACAATGCTTTGCTCGGCAGGCCCTGGTTACACGAGTACAACATTATCCCTTCTACACAACATCAGTGTATGAAGTACTTCAAGGATGGTCTCGAATACACCGTGACAGGGGAGTTGAACCCATTCTCCTTGAACGAAGTCCGAAAGTACGAAGATGCAAAATACTTCCTGCCTGATTTTGAAGACACAGAAAGATGTCGCAAACCGAAGGACAAGAACAAAGCTATCACCACTATTCCGGTCTTCGGGAGTGATACCGAGGAGGAAGAGGAATTAGTTTATTCAGGGCCGCCCCAATGCAACAAGCCGGGACCGTCCATCCCTTTGTTGATCTTCGGCAGGGAATCGGAAGATGAGGTCAACGCTGTATTCTCTGCTCGGCCATCAATACAAGCCTTCGCTGGCGATGATCGGAGTTTGCAAATCGCTATGGTTCCGCGAGAACATTACAAAGAGCTCGACACGCTTGGTACGTACGGTGTTGAAGAACTGCAGACATTCTACGTACCTCCCATGCGAAGAAATGAAAAGGCAATCCTCTTTTATCAATCCACGGAAACTAGAGTGGAAAAAGAAGTCTGGCATGGTGCTGACTCGGTACTTGACATACTTCAGCCCATCCGACTGCCCAGATACTACACAGAAGGACTGAAGAGGCTCTTAAGACGCCAAGGTGTACCTCTTAAGCAAACTGCTCGACAAGAACAGTTCTATAACAGGATTTGGAATGTCCCCAGAACTCAACGAAAGTTGCCCAACGGGAGAATGGAAACGATCGGGCTTGGATATGTTCAATCTAAGAAACGGGAGCTATTCCGCGACTGCTACGTCATACATGACTTTGATGAAGAAGGAAATGCTCTGTGGGAAGATGCTAACCCTGAACCAGAACGAGCTCCCACCGTGAAAATGCCAAGTCCGTCGTTCGAAGAACAGATGGACAAGCTTATAAGGAAAGCGGGTCAAAAGGTCCGGGATGACCATAACCGCGAAATGGCCATTTACGAGAAAGTCAGGACGCAGCGCCTCCTTCAACGGTCCATTGAGAATGACAATGCTCCTCGTCTCCAACCCGTCATGCAAAGGACCCGGCGCAGAGGCAAAAATAAACCCAAGAATAAAAAAAGCGTTCGACAGAGACAAACAGGGACCAAGAAGCCCCGCGATCGAGAATCGAGCATCCTGGACTCGTCTCTTGTAAAGAAGATAGGTCGAGTGTATTCTTTTCCCCAAGACAAGACAAGAAAGATACTTGATCTTGTCATAAAGCATCAGATGATTACCCTTTCGGAGTCCAAGCACCCCAGCGCGCAGGTGAAGTTAATCATCCAGACTATTGCTCCTATCACCGAGCAATAGGACATCCTCTTGAAGACTGCTTCACCTTCAAGAACTGGGTTGAATACTAATATCAACTCGGCAGGTTCGCTCTATCCAACAGTTGGAGGGTAATCATGCCGCAGAAGCATGAACCGAGAGCTACGTATGCAGCGAAAATGGAACCAGATCAATGTCGGTCTTGAAAGCGATCTCGTACCTGCCACGTGATAACGCTGTCAGAAGAAGAGCCCGAGAATATGGATGACCTCCCCTGGTACTTAGAAAACGATGATGGCGAGGTGATCTCAGAATTTCCACCGGTGCCAAAAGAGCTGGAAGATGGGATACATACTACCGCAGATAACCTCACAAAAATTGACTTGGGAACGGCAAACGACCCACGGCCGACGTTTGTCAGTGAGCTGTTGTCTGAAGAAAGGGTGGCTACGCTAAAGGACGTGCTCATGCAGCATAAAGATTGCTTCGCATGGAACTATTCCGAGATGCCAGGACTAGATCCGGAGATTGCTGTCCATAAATTGGCAATATCCCCGGACGTCAAGACACTTAAACAAGCACCGAGAAGAATGCGGCTCGAGCTTGAGATGAGCATCAACACCGATGTCAAGAAGCTAATCGACTCCGGCTTCATCCAAGAAGTTCAGTATCCTGACTGGATCGCCAATATCATCCCAATGATGAAGAAAAATGGGACGGTGCGCATATGTGTGGACATTCGGGATCTCAATAAAGCCTGCCCGAAGGACGACTTCTCAGTACCAGTCACTGAGCTAATGATAGATAATACGTCCACTCACGAAGTTTTCTCCTTCATGGACGGCTCATCAGGATACAATAAGATACAGATGCATCCCGAAAACCAGAAGCATACCGCTTTCCGAACCCCTTTGGGCATATTCTGCTACAAGGTGATGCCTTTCGGTCTAAAGAACGCCGGTGCCACCTATTAGAGGGCCATGACGAAGATCTTCGATGACCTCATACATGAAATCGTCGAATGCTATATCGACGACCTCGTAGTTAAAAGAAAATCATACGAGGAACATTTAGAGCATCTGAAGATCGTGTTTCATCGCCTTCGGAAATATAACTTGAAGATGAACCCTCTCAAATGCGCGCGTTCGGAGTTTCCTCAGGCAAATTCCTAGGATTCGTCGTCCGCCACCGAGGCATTGAGATAGACCTGTCGAAGATCAAAGAGATCATGGAAATGCCTCCGCCAAAGACTCTCAAGCAACTGCGGTCTCTCCAAGGAAAGCTTGCGTATATCCGACGATTTATAGCCCATCTCTCCGGCAAGTGCCGCCCCTACAGTCACCTGATGAAGAAGGGAACCCTTTTCGTCTGGGATCGCAAATGCCAAAGCGCACTAGACGAAATCAAGCAATACCTGCAGAATCCTCCGGTGCTGACTGCTCTAATAAAAGGAAAATCTTTCATTCTGTATACAACAGCCCTCGAAGGTTCTCTAGGCGTATTATAGGCACAAGAGAACGACCAAAGAAAGGAGAGAGCCATCTACTATTTGAGTCGAGTTCTCCTGGGGGCAGAAAATAATTACTCTCCCATCGAAAAACACTGCCTGGCGTTGATCTTCGCGATAACGAAGCTCAGACACTACGCGTTGGCACATGAGGTCCATCTCATATCAAAGGTGGATCCCCTCAAATTTTTGAGGTCAAAGGCTATATTAACGGGACGACTCGCTAGAGGGGCCCTACTTTTGATGGAGTTCTCGATAACTTATCGTCCCTTCAAGGCAGTGAAAGGCCCGGCCATCGCCGACTTCCTCGCTGAGCATCCGGTACTCGCCGATTCTCCTTTGAACTGCGAGTTTCCCGACGAGAACACGTTTGACACGATCGACGGTGAGAGAAGAGAGAATGATATCCGGTGGGAACTTTATTTCGATGGAGCATCTTCAATGAAGAAGCGCAAACAAAGCACCCCCCATATCAAATCTGGGACGGGCCTCATCTTCGTGACTCCACAGGGAGGGATAATGCGCTTTGCTTTCTCCTTAACCGAACTGAGGACAAACAATGAAGCCGAGTACGAAGCTTTGATAGCAGGTCTTGAAATCGCCATCGACATGGGAATTGAGAATCTCCTCATATACGGAGACACCCAGCGGATCATTAGTCAAGTAAACGGCGACTATCAAACGTGCTAACCAGAGTTGGTGATATACGGCGAGAGAGTGCAGCAATTGCTGACTCAAATCCCTGCCTATGCCCTGGAGAGCATACTGCATGTCGAAAATAACAAGGCGGATGCATTAGCCAAGCTCGCTAAAGAATTGACCGACGAAAACCTCAATCACGTGAGGATCGTTGTGCAAAGCCGTCGGGTTCTCGCACCGGCAGAAATATCTCCGGAGTCGTCTGAAGAGAAAGAAGCGACCAAAGAGACAGCCCTACAAATAAAAGACCAGGAAAAGGCTGAGGATTGGAGAGAAGTCTTTATAGACTATTTCAAATCCCGTCGAACACCTGAAGATGCATCCTCAAGGCATCAGCTCATGAAACGAGCTCTATCCTTCGCCTTTGTTAATGATACTCCATATAATAGATCATTTGATTCTCTATGGCTAAGATGCCTGGGACCCGAAGAGGCAAAGAGAGTCGTCTAAGAAACTCATGACGGACTCTGCGGTTCTCACTAAGCCGGCCCAAAGATGAAGCTGAAGATCAAAAGAATGGGCTATTATTGGCCCACGATGATCCAGGACTGCCTCGAATACGTGAAGCAGTGCCACTCGTGCCAGGTTCACGGGGATTTTATCCATCAGCATCCGAATCCACTACATCCAACGGTGGCTAGCTGGCCGTTCGAAATGTGGGGGACTGACATAATCGGCCCCATCGAACCGGCATCATCCAGAGGACATCGGTTCATTTTGGCAACAACTGATTACTTCTCTAAGTGGGCAGAAGCAGTACCGCTGAGGGAGGTGAAGACGGAGAATATTCTCCATTTCTTCAAGACACATGTCATTTATCGGTTTGGCACTCCGCGAAGGATTATCTCCGATAACGGGCCAGCCTATAAAAGCCACAAAATCAGCCGCTTCGCACAACAGCATAACATAGACTGGAGATACTTTTCAGTCTATAATCCCCGAGCTAACGGTCTAGCTGAGGCTTTCAACAAGACCTTGACGAAGATCGTGAAAAAGACGGTGTCTCGAAATAAGAAGGAATGGCATGAGAGACTGCATGAAGCTCTTTGGGCGTATCGAACTACGTTCAAAACAGCCACAAACACAACGCCGTATGCATTGGTATTCGGCACAGAAGCGGTACTCTCCCTCGAGATAGAGTTACCCTCTCTACGAGTGGTGTTTCATTACGAGCTAACAGATGAAGAGAATGCTCACCTTCGGCTTGAGGAGCTTGATGCCCTTGATGAAAACCGGCTCGTGGCGCAATAGAGTTTGGAGGCTTATAAAGCAAAGATGACGTGCTCATATAAAAGGTTGACTTAGCCGAGAACATTCTGTCAAGGCGAACTCGTGCTAGTGGATAAAAGACCTATGATCCGCAATCGCGCCAAGCGGCGGAAATTCGAGCTGAACTATGAAGGCCCGTATATCATAGATAAAGTCTACCAGGGTAGAGCCTAACTACTTATGGACATGCATGGTGAAAGACCTTTCAGGCCAATAAACAGTCGCTTCCTTAAGAAATACTATGCCTGACGAGTCACGGTCTAGGTCAATGATAGATGACGACGCCTATGTCCGCTCGCTATCTTCCTAAGCCTAAACTCTGTAAGTAGTAGCCGGCTTCCTTTTCTCGGACCGAAACGTCCTTAAAACTAACAATGGACCACTATGTTCTAAAACTGGCGTCGAACCGAAACGTCCATAAACTAACGATGGACCACTATGTCATAAAACTGGCTGTTGTCCGAGACGTCGATAAACTACTACGGACCGCAGCATCCCGAGGCTGACACAAAAAAAAAAGAAAAAAAAAAGAAAACAGTATGTCTATAAGAAAAATGGGCACGGATGAAAACCTGAAAGGGCTCTGTGAGTAAAAACAGCAGGGCTACCGGCGAGTTTTGTGAAAACCCGAAAGGGCGCAATCTCGTTAAAAGACACTTGCAAGGTCCTCTTGACCTTCTGAGGAGAAACCACCTGCGTGAGATCCTTACGAATCACAAGAGAGCAACACACTTAGGGATCCCCATAATTCCTAAGGAGAAATTACACTTGCGAGATCCTCATGACTCGTAAGGAGAACCCTCTTATGAGACCCTCACGGCTCATAAGATTCAAAAGTCTTAAGCTACAGGGATCTCAACCTGTTCTTAAGCCATCACAACCTCCAATTCTGCCCTACAAGCGGTTCAATGGTGACCCTTGTATACAATCCACGGGCGCGAATAAACATTTTCCTAACAAAGTCCCATTCGTGACTAGGGATATGTCTACACGGTGAACAGCCCTTGTAAGTCCTCTCAACTTAGAAGGAGAAAATACTCTTGTAAGATCCTTACGACTTACAAGAAGCCATACACTTGGGAATCCTCACGATTCCTAAGGAGAAAATGCACCTACGAGATCCCCATGACTCGTAGGGAGAAAATTTTTTATGAGACCCTTATGGCTCATGAAGTCAACAGCCTTAGTCGACAGGATCTTAACCCTGTTCGCTAAGCCACCTTTGTTCGACATCGACAGAGGAAAATGATGATTCGCTCATGGCAATATCCCAGTTGTATCAGTGCTAATGCCGAAATCGGTGTCTAATTCCAAGCTTGGAGCAAAAAGCCAGCGAGCCACACATGCATACCAAATAGCCGAAATGATGGGGCAACTTGCAACAAAATCAGCAAGTAAAAATGTATGCATACGAAATAGCCGAAATGATTAGGCAAGTCGCAATAAAAAGCAGCGAGTAAAAATAAAAAAAATAACTGAAATGATTGGGCACCGCGAAAAATAGCCGAAATGATTGGGCAATCGTGACTTTCGCGATATAAAAAGCTGAAATGATAAAGTATAGTGGAAAAAAAGAAATAAAAAAAATTCTGAAAGAATGAAACTTTTGCCCTACAGGTGAGATCACATCGATCCCTGTATACAATCCAGGGGAAAAAATTAAGAGAGAACCATACCTTCCCTCCAGATTCCATCCGAAAGAGAGTCAAGTCTCATCGGTTCGCAGACAGCGTGGAGATCATCTCAACATCCGTCTTATTTCAACAGACACAACATCAACAAATCGGAGCTGTGGCAGAATTCCCAGTGCCATGACTCGACGATGCACAAACAACCGAGAGTTAACCTTTCCTGGTCACGTGGAACATGGACTACGTCAATCCTGACCCCGTGGGAGACGTCCAGAGCGGAGCCTGGTCCGCGCAGAACACGGCTATGTCAAATCGACCCCGTGGGAAGCATCCAGAGAAAATTCCTGGTCATGTGGAACACGGCCTATGTCAATCCTAACCCCGTAGGAAACGTCCAGAGCGGATCCTGGTCCTCGCAGAACACGGCTATGTCAAACCGACCCCGTGGGAAGCATCCAGAGCAAATTCCTGGTCACGTGGAACACGGCCTATATCAATCCTGACCCCGTGGGAAACGTCCAGAGCGGATCTTGGTCCTCGCAGAAAACGGCCTATGTCAATCCTGGCCCTGTGGGAAGCATCCAGAGCAAATTCCTGGTCACGTAGAACACGGCCTATGTCAATCCTGACCCCATGGGAAACGTCCAGAGCGGAGCCTGGTCCTCGCAGAACACGGCTATGTCAATCCCGATCCCGTGGGAAGCATCCAGAGCAAATTCCTGGTCACGTCGAACATGGCCTATGTCAATCCTGACCCCGTGGGAAACATCCAGAGCGGAGCCTGGTCCTCGCAGAACACGGCTATGTCAATCCTGACCCTGTGGGAAGCATCCAGAGCAAATTCCTGGTCACGTGGAACATGGCCTATGTCAATCCTGACCCTGTGGGAAACGTCCAGAGCGGATCCTGGTCCTCGCAGAACACGGCTATGTCAATCCTGACCCAGTGGGAAGCATCTAGAGCAAATTCCTGGTCACGTGGCACACAGCCTATGTCAATCCTGACCCCGTGGGAAATGTCCAGAGCGGATCCTATTCCTCGCAGAACATGGCTATGTCAATCCTGACCCGTGGGAAGCATCTAAAGCAAATTCTTGGTCTAGTGGAACACGGCCTATGTCAATCCTGACCCTGTGGGAAACATCCAGAGCAGAGCCTGGTCTTCGCAGAACACGGCGATGTCAATCCTGACCCCGTGGGAAGCATCCAGAGCAAATTCCTGGTTTCGTGGAACACGACCTATGTCAATCCTGACCCCGTGGGAAACGTCCAGAGCGGATCCTGGTCCTCGCAGAACACTGATTGAGCGAAATTTTATGCTTACGCTTTTAAAAGATAAATCAAATAATAGTTAACCGCAATCAAGAACGGCGTCGCTTGGTAGCTAGCCGGTTGAGTACGGGTCGGTCCACAGGGATTTTGTGTATTTTCTATTTGTTCTAACGAGTTAATTCCAATTGTGGTTGGATTGATTATCACTAAAAACTGAAATAAGTTTGATTAGGATTAAAACCTTGCTAGGGTTAGGTTTAGGTTAAGTTTAGAAATTCAATATTTCTCACCGCTTTCTATGCTCTAATTAAGATCTATTTAGGCGTTAAGGTAATAATTAACAAAGGGGATTAGCACGATCGGGAAGAAACTAAGTTTCTTCCTCTAGGTTCTTATCCGTCCTTTCTTAACTCTTACCCTAACCTCCATGGAAAACATACACAACCGGTCTTTAACTATGGTGTCACCGCTACCTCGTGGGATAAGGTACCATAATGAGCGGTGTGTGTATGTATGCATAGAGTCCTATTAAAATGTATGACGGGAAAGAAAGGGGTGAGAGATTTTCATCTCTCAAACCTTTCCTATTCCTAACCCTAACAAGTGAGGAACTACTCACTCATTAGGGAATTGATAACAAGAGACATTTTTTGTTTGTTTTTAATAACCTAATTATCTAAACTACGACAAATAAATAAAATTTATACTAGGGTAGATAAATAAAATTTATACTAGGGCAGAAAAGAAAATTAAAATAAGGTATAGAAAAGAAAGACTTACTTTTTATTTGATGCACTCTTCGAACATTACAGCGAGTAAGAATTCTGAATTTTATAAATAAAAAGAGGCATAAGAAGAGGCATGCTCCAAAAATAGCTTTAGGGTTCCTATTTATAGATTATAGAAACCCTAGGGTTTACATCTGATCCCTATCTATATTTACAAAACTACCCTGAGAAGCCTGATCAACGCACCGCCACCTTCGTTAAATTTGCACCGACACGTGCTCAGCACGGCCGCAGTTCCACAGCCATATGCCCTGTTTGGCCGCGGATCCGCGGCCATATGGTGGGGTCTTTGGCTGGATTTTTCTGGGCTGCTTCCTATTGCATTTGGCTTCTTGTTTCTTCACTTGGTTTCTCAGATTGTCTTCTAGTTTCTTCTAGATTTCCACAGTGCAAAATGTTGTGGACTTTTACCGTTTGCTTCGTGTTGAAGTCTTGAATCTTGCGTTGCCTTTGTACTTTGTGAAATTGTTCATTGATCTTCATTTGTCCCTCAAACTGTAGGCATGATCAAGATTCTTCTATTTGTTGGTCGTAGTCTCACTTTTGTATCGTCTTTTCATCATTTTCACTGTTTTGTTCCGAGAACCAGTAACCTGCAACTATGTAGCAGACATTGATCAAAAGCACCTGTTTATTTGTAAAATGAATAAGAATGGGGAATATAATAATGGAAAATTATGAAATGAACAAACACGACTATGTCAATCCTGACCCCGTGGGAAGCATCCAGAGAAAATCCTGGTCCTGTGGAACACGGCTAGAGTCAATCTGGACCCCGTGGGAAACACCCAGAGCAACCCCTGACTTTGTGAAATGCGGATAATGTCAACCCCATCAATCACTTACGGGTCCTCTCGACCCGTAAGGAAGAAAACTCATTTGTGAGATCCTTACGACTATCAAGAGAAAACCCACTTAGGAATCCTCACGATTCCTAAGGAGAAAATACACCTACGAGATCCTCTCGACTCTTAGGGAGAAAAGTCTTTATGAGACCCTCACGGCTCATGCAGTTGAAAATTCTTAGGCAGCAGATCTAAACCTGCTTCCCAAGCCATCCCTACCTCTCGAAGAATTCAAAACGGAATGCTCTCTCTATCATCTGCAGGCTACGCTTACTAAAGTGACATGCCGGTAACAAAGAAAAGAAGAAAGCAATAGATGACACAAGATATTACGAAAGAAATGTATCTTTTATTCATAAATTTAATTGAGTACAGTTTACATCATATGAAAGAGTAAAAAAAAAGGGGATACATTTTATTCAAAAATTACAAGTGGTGCAAAAACAATTATTGCGAGGGAAGCGTTTTCAATAGACCAATCAGCTGCTCGTGCACTTCCCTCAGCCCCTTTTCATTGTCAGCTGTCGCGGCCAACTCTGCTTCAACCTGAGCTTATTTCTGCAAATAGGATGAAAGTTGCCCTTCGACGACTTGCTGAGCTGCCCCACGATTCTGTGCATCTCGCTCGATGAGGTTGAGCTTTTGCCTAAGCGTGAGCCCGTCAGAAATACATCGCAGAAGGCTTTCGAAGATAGCTTTCAGCTGTGCAGTGTTTGCATCAACTTGAGCATGCAATCAAGCAGATTCTCTTAAAGTCTCCTTGCGCTCCTTACGCCTCAAAGACGCTTCTTGTTCAAGATGGCGGAAGTATGGGGTGCTCTGCTCGACCCATGCTGCCCACTGGGAGTTCACAGCCAGGACCTCAGGAGCAGGACGTCCGACCTCGAGCTCATGCAGACAAGCCTCAATTTTTCTGCAATGATTAACCCAAGACTTAACGACGCCCTCTCTGTGAAAGTGCACGAGCGTCGCCAGCATAGGATTAACCTCAACAGCAAAATCTGCAGCAAGGGCAGGAGTCTCGCGTCAAGCTCCTCGAGGTGATCGATCAACATGCGCAGGCTATTCACAGCGCCTTTTGAACAGGGACGTCGAGAAAAGGGGCATGCTGGCATTACGACTCGAGACTCGAAAGGGGCTGGAGTCGGTGTCACTACTGCAAAACAAATCGTCGTCAAACAACAGTTTAAAAAAAAGCTACATAAACAATGCAGTTTACTATACCGGCTGCGTTATGTGGCAGGGCCGGGAGTACCGATGGAGCAACGGATCTTTCGTCTCCTCCTTCAATCTGGAGTGCTGCTGTGAAAACGAAGAGGGGTTAGCAATGACTTGATGACCCGTAAAAGAAAAGAAAAGACGTTAGCTAAAGGCTATACTCACCAGCGCCACTGGATGAGGCAATCTCCGACTGGAAGGAGAAATGGGGATGCAGCAGCTGATACAAGTGATAAAAAAGGACTCCTGCAAGGATGTAGTAATGCGATGTCAGTGCATAAAGTATATTGCCCACAATGAAACCGATGGGTCACAAGTCCGTACCTTCCAGCATTTGAGAGGATACGAGAGAAGGCAAAGGAGCGGCCACCGTCAAAGTAGCAACTGGCGATACTTCCTCGGGTGGCACAATATCAACGCTCGCCATGCCTGCATTAGAAGCGAAAGAAATACTGTCAGGAGATATTGAAAGGAATTGCAGAACGAAAAGGAAAGCAATGACCCAAAATCTACCTGGTAAGTCGCCGGTCGAGACCGCAACAAGGGCATCACTGGATGCAGCGACTGCCTCACCCTCCTCCAACGGAATGGTCTCGCCACCCGTAGCCTCATCTCCTGACTCTACGAGAGCCGTCGTAACCCTCGCGACGCCAGGAGATGGCAGAGAGCCGCACGGAGAAAGAGTGGCGATTGGGGCAGAGCCAGACTCTTGAGAAAGAGTGGCTACCTCAGGCTCGACGATTGCAGCCATCTCACCTACCGCTACCTCAGGCTCGGTGATTGCAGCCATCTCACCTACCGCTACTTCATCAAGATTCGGCCCTGCAGGATAGAATATATGAGAATCTGAAAATTAAAACTTTGACAAAAAGAACGCAATGTCACGTTACCTTGGGTCGGTCTTTCGATTGCTTCCCGAGCCGCACGTGCTGCCTGTCTGTGGGCGGTAGACAAGGCAGCCGAAGCATCCTCTGAAGGAGTAGGGGTAGGGGTAGCAGCGCTCGAACCTGCACCCACGGCCAAGGCAGCATTATGCTCCCTTGCTGCGCTCACTCTACGCTTCCTTTCCGCTCGGGCTGTAAGAGCGGATCTTCTCAAGACCTCTGCCAACGGGACGTCATCGTCCGCACCAAGGGTTACCTCTGGAGCTGTCATGGCATCCGTCCTCAATTGCTTAAGTGAAGCTTCTTTTGGGCAATACCGGTGGAACTGAGAATTTGATAGCTGACCATGGAAACGTCTCCGCACCACCCTGCGAAGTCGGTACCATACCTTGAATAACCTGGGTAGAGGTAGTTCCTGTAATAAGATAAAAAGGAAGGGTCAGATTACCCATAAGAAACGGGAGTGGAGACACGGTGAACCGAAATGTACCGATGCCTAAGGACGCTCGAACTCTTTCCTCCTCCTCAAAAGTTTTGAGAGAAGCCGCGAGAGCTTCTTCGGGGGAAATGCCTGTTAAAGAAGTAAAAGTGTCAGTCAAAACATGATGATAGAAATATGGTGCAATGACAAAAGGTACGGCTGATGTTTACTTGATTGCGCGAGGATGGCCAGTCCCGGTTTGTAGCTTGCTAGTCGCTCAGAAGCTGTAATAGCAGTCTCGAGTTTGGTATCGTCCGGCGCTATGAATAGACCCTCATTGGTCCCATATGCGCCCAAGACCTCACTATAAGGAGCATGAGGCTCCTGACCAAATACAACGTCGGCAGAGAGGATCGACTTCTTCTTCCTCTTCTGCGAGCGAGCTCCGGTCACGGCTAGCACAAGCTTACGCTTAGTAGGCACTTTGGGACGACGAGTCCCGATATCTGAACCCACGCCAGACTTGGGGGAAGCTACAGTCACCGTTTCCACGGGAGCACGGGGCATCGGTAGCTCGGTCCTATCATGCGTGACCTCGACCGCAGCAACTTCTCTTAAGGGAGGACGGACAATGGTCCGTCGCTTCAGAAGAACACTTGGATTACCAGCCGGAGCGGTACCCTTGCGATCAAGCAACAATCGTTTCTCCTCCCTGATGACGGCACCCATTGAATGCTGATACCAGGCCACATTCACATTCAGGGCCTTCGGAATACAGCTCGGTTCGCTGATAAAGAAGTGGGACCCTGTGTTCAGGCGCATAAAATGATGCAGCGCGCTCCGCATTCCCTCTTCGGTAGCAGCAGGTTCTGCCAAGAAAGCCTCAAGTGGGATGCCCTGATTGTAACTCAGCTGCTGGGCGAAACGATGTGGGTTGTATCTCATGAATAACGCCGCATCATTTTTCCTGAATATGAGAAAGCCTGGCCTGATGCAGTACAGATGAAGAATCTCCCGAGCTTTCAACACAGAGGCTCCGTCTTTAAAAATGTCTTGCAATGGCAGCACCGCTTTTGAAGTTTCCTGGCCGAAGGTCAAGACTTTGTCGGTGAAAGACATACCATCTCCAACCGTGTGCGGACGAAGGCGTAAACCCCTAGCTTCCCGCGGTGACAAACTTATGATGGAGGCGTCAACCAGCCGCATTATCTGAGGGAACTTGCATCTGTCGTAAAAAGAAGGTCTTTTGTGGATACCGAAGACCCCAAGCACGTGCAACTCTAGCCATGAGGTGAAGTAATGCATTGAGAAGTTGGCGGGATGCACCCCTGGTTCAGTGGTATCCGCTGCCAAGCTGAGGCCGTGATATAGGTGGGCTAACCCGGTGATCCCGATGGCCACTTGTATTCCGGCAACCATTCGATGCGCAGGGTAGAAGACAGAAGGCCTCATGTAACGAGGGTGCATAGGAAGCGCGAACCAGCTTAACCATAAACCGAGGAACCCGAGAATGAACGCTTCCTCATCAATGCCCGGAGCGGCGATTTCTGATAGGGGGACGATTGCGGCGTTAGGAAGAAAGAAATCCTTTTGATCGGCTTCCAATATTGGCCGACGATCCAAGCCAAAGCCGAAAGGATCATCAAGTTTAGCAAACTTTTCACCTTGTCGCGACAAAATTTCTGGGCGAAGAAAATGGCAATGAAGTCTGCAAAGCTGACCCCCCGGCCTCCGGGTTCAAGAAAGAGGCTTTTATACATGTTCAACACCTTTATCAGACTTGGGAACTAGTGCTGAATAGCCTTCTTTGGGGTAAGACCCATTACCACTGATTTGGTGGCAAAAACATACTCATCCGGAGGAAGCAGCTCCTCATAGTACTCCCCCTTAACTGGTAAACCAGAAACCTCAGCAAATTCCTTCAAGGAAATAGAGACCTCTCTATCCAATAGGAGGAAGGTGTGGGTCGGAATGTTCCACTGCTCTAAAAATGCCTTGATCCACAATGTGGGAGGTGCAGAATACTGGAACAAGGAAGCTTAGATCGCAGGGTATAAGCCAAGCTTCAGCAGTTGCGATTCCTTTGCCGATAAGATATATCGGGCACACTGCAAGTATCCGGCCGAATGACGGGGAGTTAGTCCGATGTTGTAGGGCTGTCCCCAAGGGCACGACTCGTCCTGACATATGCGCCGCCCTAGAGTGTCCAAAGCCTCCGGCGGTGCATGGGTATTGCGGTAATAGAAGGCCGAAGGAGACTTTCTGAAGTCCAATTTACCTCCTCTACAGTATAATTGATCGGGGGTGCATCTGCATAAGGGATCGCAGAGATAGGCTCCGAGGGTGTCGCATAAGAAAAGCTCCGGCGGCCTCTGATAATTTGATCATACCATCTACCCCATAGGTGGAGATTCTTGTATTCCGGATCATGGTCTTTGATCAGCGCAAGAACCTCTCGGTCTACGGGCGCCTCAGGAAATCTTCCTTCTGAGCGGATGAATGGAAAAGAAGTGTCGAAAGGCATGTCACCTGCGCGAAAAAGAACAAAAGACAACCCTCGGTGCTATAATTTAAACTCTAACACTTTGTACTTTAAAATTCGTACCGCACTGCAAAACAGTAAAAAGGGGACCAAAGGGGGACGCACAAAATCTAAATGACAGTTCATCATTAATAAGACAGCCTCATCATTTGATGAGACTGTCAATTAAATGAGGAAATCCTTAATTGATTCTCATTTAATGAGAAATCCCTCGGGCTAAGGAGTAAATCTCCCCTTGAGAGCGGTGCTCTGTGACAGAATGACACCTGTCAAGTTCTAATGATGAAGGAATAAAAATTCCTTAAGAGCGTGGCTCTGTAAAAATGATGGAAAAAACCCATCAAAAAAAAATTTGAAATCAATTTTTTATATGAATTAAAATTTTGAGATCTTCAAGATCTACGAACAAACTCTGTGAGTTCTTCATAAGAGATTAACAAATCTCCGTTAATGGGTCAAGAAACCCTCAAAAGGATTTCTTTAGATCTAAGATCTATGAAGAGCAAAGCTCTATTATGGGTAAAAACCTAATAATATTTTTTAGATCTAAGATCTATGAAGAGCAATGCTCTGTTAATGGGTGAAACCCTAGATTATTAAAAGTTTTAATCTTTACCTAAATTTTGACAGAGTTCTATCCTTAAGAAAGTTCTTAAGCCAAAGTGTTATGCTCTGCAAGAGAATAATAATTCTTAGAAGGAAGAAGATGAACAATGGTCATCTCAGAGGGCCAAGGGTCCTATTTATAGGCATTGAAATGCCTTTTCAACTACTGAGTTGATCCAAGGACGCAGATGCTGCCACCGTTGCACTCACATGTGGGCCACGTGAGCGCAACGGTGGGGGGCATTTGTTTCCCTGAATCAGAGCAAAACTCTGTTTGAAATTTAAATTTCAAAATGAAGCAGCGCTTTAGATGCAGCGCCAAGTGCGCTGTGCACTGAGCAGCGTACCACGTGCAAAGCACGCTTGTGCTAGCGCAGCGCACCACGTTCAAAGCACGGATGCGCTAGCGCTAGGTGCACTGCGCTCTAAGCAGCGCACCACGTGTAAAGCACGGATGCGCTAGCGCTAGGTGCGCTGCGCTCTAAGCAGCGCACCGCGTGCAAAGCACGGGTGCGCTAGCGCTGGAACTAAAAGCTCCCCACCGTTAGATCAAAGATCAAATAATAATGATGAATCATTAATTAACCAGAATTAAATTCTGTTAAGGAAAGATTTCTCAAAATCTTTCCAAATAACAAAATTGTGCTCTGTAAATCGGAGCACCGTTGGATCAATGATCCAATGGTGATTAAAAAATCACTAAAAATACAGAATAAATTCTGTTTAGAAAATTTCCCAATCTTTGTTAAAAACAAGAAGATTGCCTACTGTAAATAAGAAGCCCTTGGATCAAAAGATCCAACGATGGGAAATTCCCCAAATCAATTGGAGAAAAGATCTCCTTAACTGATTGAACTGATCCGCTTGCCCTATATAAAGGCCCCTAGACTTCAAGTCTCATAGACAGAAACATAGAGAGAAACCTCCTCAAAAACATTAAGAAATTCAAAGAAAAAGTGCAAGCTCTTAGAAGAAGAAAACTTCTTCAAGGTAAAGAAATGAATGATGATAAGCACAGAGATGAAATCATATTATAATTAAAAAAGAAGAAACCACTTCTTTAAAGATCATAGATCTGCAAAGACCAAAGTCTTTTCAAAAAGAGATCAAAAGATCTCATCATAGAATAAAACAAGAATTTACTTCTTCCTCACAGATCATAGATCCATAAAGGCAAATGATTAGTAGAGATTTTACGATCAAAAATATAATTACCGCAATCAGAAACGGCGTCGCTTCGCAGCTAGCCGGTGAGTACGGGTCGATCCACAGAGACGGGTAAATTTCTTTAAAGTGTTTTAACGAGTTGATTCTATTTGTGGTTTTGATTGGTTTATAAAAATCTATGAAAACGAGATCTAATTAATCTAATTAAGAATCTTGCTAGGGTTAGGTTTAGGGGAAGTTTTGGAGATTAAGGTTCTTCCTCACCGCTTTCAATGCCATTTTTTTATAGATCTATTAGATGTTAAGTTAATTATTAATAAAGTGGATACGAATCTCTTGGGAAGATATTTCTTCCTCTAGATTTGTATCCTTACTTTGTTGATAATTATCCTAACCCTCACGGAAAACGTGCGCAACCGGCCCTTTATACTACGGTTCATCGTTACCTCGAAGGGTAGGATGCCGCAGGGAGCGGTTGTGCTCGTATGCGTGAAGTACTAATTAATTAGGTGAAGGTGGCATTGAAAGGGGCGAGAGATCACATCTCTCAACCCTTTCCCTAAGGCTAACCCTAACAAGCGAGGAGACTACTCGCTCATTAGGGGATGAGAAAACATTTTAATTAAAAGAATAAAAATACTTACTAGTTGACGGCTCCCTCCAAACAAGAAGAACAGATCTGAATTTTGCTCTCAGAAAATCTGAATGTTATTGATTGAAAAGAGGCATACAATTTTTAGATCTAAGATTACAATTTATAGGAAAATAGAAAACCTAGGGCTACAGGCTCTCGCACTTGCGCAATTACTGATTTGACCACTGGAAATCCCAACACTCACAACTGCGCAACAGTACAGAAAATCTGCACCGACACGCGCACATGATGGCCGCGGATCCGCGGCAAATTCTGGCTTGGGCCGCGGATCCGCGGCCCTTTGGTGGGCTTGGCCCACCAAATTTCTGTGGATCATTGAGAGCTTCTTGGGCTTCCTATTTCTGCATATTAATTCTCTGTTTGGTTTCTGATTATTCTCCAGATGTTCAGTGAAGACTTGTACGTATCTTTTAACCGTTCACTTGACTTTTTGGACCTTTGCACTGTTCTTCATCTCGGCTTGAGTAAGGTCTGTCTACTTGTTGGTCAAAAGTCGCTTTTCCTGTTGTTATATGTCTTTTTCACTGTACTTGCTCCAGAGACCTGTATCCTGTAATATGCAACAAACGTGCGTCAAGAGTACCTGTTTATTTATAAAGGGGTAAGAAAAGGGGAATAAAATATGCAATATTATAGTCTGAACAAATACCCCCAAACTTACCTTTTGCTCGTCCTCGAGCAAACTTATTATTTATTCACTACAAAAAACCTAACCGCACTTTCGCAGGGAAACGCGATTGCACTGAGCACGTGCAACAAGCCGTTAAACCTCTAGGTGTCCCTAGTAGGAGGAGTGTTGTCTCCTGAGGGTTTTCAGCGGATTACACCCACAAAATCCTATCAACTCGGTCCATTGACTTTTGTTCTCCAATTAGGTTTTCTAACAAGGAATTCTATTATCTTATACTTGTAAATTATCCACCCATATTCTTCACACTTCTTCATTATTTAACTTAAGATTATATATGTTATGTAGACTTACTTAGCTTTCGGCATTTCTTAAGTTTTCCTTCTAGGGTTACATCTCCACTCAGGAATTTCTATCAACTCTATTAAAGATACAAATTTTATCTTTCATTCCTCTCTCTTATCTAAATTCCAATCACGTACCCCTACGTGTGTGTATAGATCACCCCTACACTTGGAAATTCAATTCAAGCAATCATGCCCTTGTCCATTGTCCAAAGTACTAATTAGTTGGTGAATGAAATTTTCTTACACATCCTTCATGCGACCGTTAATACTTCTTGAGGTACCAACGACCGATTACAAAATGCGTTTGCACTTTAAAGCGTACTTCCTAGTCCTTGCAACACCCAAGGCTTTAGCAGTGACTCCCAAACCAGTTGGTCTAAGGCACTAGGTGATGAAGCACCCTCGCTAAATATTTTTCTATTTTTACAGCCTTAAGTAATCACAAAAACCAGTGTCCATTTTTTTATTCTTTATTCACACTTATATATTTTTTTCATTTTCATTGCACTAAGGACTTTAGACAAGAGCATTTCAAGGTCTCTTCTACTATTCCAAGTTTCAAGGTGCGTGAATGTGCAAATTTTAGGGTATACATTTTCAGAATTTAGATTTAAGCTAGGAACTATCTTTCAAACTTATACTTTAATTAGAACATCAATACTCTTCCCTTGTTTCGACTTAGCCCAAGAAGTGAACCCAAAATTTGCCTATTTCTAAATAAACTACAAGGCATATACTTTCTACCGTTAAACTTTAAGAAATGTTATTTTTAGGGTTTTTAATTCACTAAGTCTAAGATCTAGTTGTTCCTAGCTAGTTGACCTATTTGTCAAACTAAAGTCAATTAGCCAAAATCGAATACATTTATTTTTATAATTTTTTGAAATTTTTCAAATTTTTATGGGTTTTCAAATAAGTATGCAAATGCAAAAATATGTACAAATGAATGCGAAGGAAGAAGACGTACCGAGCATACCCCCAAACTTGAACTTGACAGTGTCCTCACTGTCATGCTAAACCAAGAGGGTCAAAATACCGGTACTCCCCTGTTTATTTATTTATAAATTTTTTAATGTTTTGAATATTTTTTTTTTTATTTTTTATAGAAAAAGAAAACAAAAGGATATATACATATATACAAAGGTTCCCCCCAAACTTAAGCTTGGCCTTACACAAGCCAAAGGTTAGCACCAACCATTCAAAGATCTTATCGTGGTAATGGTATAGTTGGTGCAAGAATAGGGTGCGGAGGAAAGAAATGAGAAACACGCGAGACCGTGTGGGAAGAGGGGTAGAATACGGTCTCGGTGGCGGAGAAGAAAGATGGAAAGAAGAAAGAAGTGAAGTGCGATCTTGAGGGTGTAAATTGAGTGAATAAATTAGCGCAATATGTGATGACCGATGTGTTAAAAGCGATTGCGCTAACCTATCAACTCGTCGTGCAATGGGGTCAAATCCCTCAAGATTCGTAAGAAAACATGGGTACGCCGAACTTGGTATCGGAGATGAAAGCGTAACGGTCATTTGTTCGGTCGGAACAATAGGAAGGAGGGAGGGTGATATAACAGTCAAAGGTTCAGGAGGCTGAATTGGAAAATCCGACACATTCAATAAAAATGGTTCAACCTCGATATTATCCTCAAGACTCTCCTCAGTACTATCCTCAATATGTAATTCATCCATGCCATTATCATCAAAATCTAGACGCATATGAGATTCGGGGAAAACATTTAATAACTCAGGATGATGATTTGAACATAAAATTTCTATTAAATCGACAGGTTCATCATCCGAAATATTCCCGGCGTCTATATCCTCAATCAAGTGAAAATCAGTTTCTTTAGACACTTCATCCACAGCATGGATATTTATCAATGTAGGTTCTAGAGTGGAGGTGTAAAGATCGAAAGGATTAGGTGCGGTTTCACTCGGAAGGGGTTCCTCACAATTTGGCAAATCAAACACTACAAAATCGCACAACTCATTTTTATTTTCAACTGGTGAATCATTTGGAACAATCGATGGAAAACCGGAGTTGTGGGCTTCAATTGGGTAAGGGTAGGTTTGATTTGAAAATCCTCTCTCATTCTCACTCTGTCCAACTGCCGCCTTATACATTGAAAAATTCGGAGCTAGCGGGACACTAGCTACCGGTTCACTAGGCTGCATAAGGGCGGCCATGGATGCTTCCACATTCCTCATTATTTTATTTGTTACAGCAATATATGCTTCCAACGACTCTTCCAAACTAGACTTAGGTGGTGAGGGGGTTTCAGTAAAAGATTCAAAATTAGTTGGGTATGTGAAACTCCCTAATGGCTGTGTCGAAACAGCGTCTAGTGAAGGTGGGAAGGTCGGGTATGACTGGTAGGAAGTGGGTGGTAAGACAGGAGTAGGGTCAACATATGGATAAGAAGGTGAATAATTGTGCGGATCCCTAAAACTAGATGAGTGGAGAGGGGTGAAAGATCGATTGCGAGATTGAGCAATATGCTCAGCAATGGACATCGGCCTAGGAGTGACAGAAGGACTTGAAGAAGTGGTATCAACATATGTAGGTTGCAAAGGTTGACTCGGTTGACACAAAGTGGATTGAAAAGTCAAACTATTTCTCCTAGACGCCTCTATTTGATCTTTCAACGAAATTTTTGGCAAGGAGGGATCTTTTTTAAATTGACCGAAACAATTGACGAACGACGCAAAGTTAGGTTCGGGATACCAAGACTCGGCAAGAGATTTATGATGTGGGGTACCCATGATAGAAGAGTGCAAGGATTTCTTAGCGACAAAATTTTTGCAAGTTTTTAAAAGATTTTTCGTTAAATTTTTTTTTATTGGAGAGTTTTGCAATAAGGTTTTAGAAAATGGACTCGTGACACAACTGAATCAACCACACATGCACAATCAGACCTAGATCTAGGGTTGCCTAGGTCTACTAGACAGCTCCTAACTAGGGCTAGAAATAGACCTCAAACCGCCTCTTCACGGACAAATACGGCCAGGTAAGTGGGAAGGAACCACCACTACAGTGGGCCTAATTAATAACCACTAGCCTAGACACCGCAAAGTCGGTTAGGATAAACGGCCGATGCCTATACTAGTCCTTTTCCTATTGAGCTCGATGTCCTTAGGTCTGAGTCTAATCTTTTTTAATTAATTGTGGTCGATGCAAAATTCTTTAGGTGTTTTCTGGGGTCCTGGGAAGGGTGATGAAATCCCCACCCAATCTGAGTTTGGTCAATTAGCCCCTTAGAGTCCGGTTAAATTATGCAAAACAAATAAAATTTCACTTGCAATCAAAATTTTTAGCGCGGCGCAAAGAAACCTGCAGAAATCTGTTATTTAGAAGGGGGAGAAAGACTCTTTACGCAAAGAATTCCTGCAGAAAACCTTTTACAGAGAGATATATTGTAGGTTGCAGAGGGAAGAAAGAGAGAACCAACCCACAAAATTTCAGGTGCTGACGTGTCAGCCAGAGTGCGGATCCGCGGCGGGAACCCTGTTCATGCGGCGGAAGCGCGGCGTCTTGGTGGTTTCAGCCTCTGAAAAAATTTTTGCTACTCTGTACTTTCATTTCCTTTCTGTTCTTATGTAACAATTTTTGTTTTGCCCTCTGTGAATTTCCAGATCCACAATTTTTCGCTGTTCCTGCAAGATTCAAATAGCAAACCCTTCAAACAGATCAAGTTGATAAATTTTTTTTTTATTTTTTTTTATTTTCAGATTTTTATAATTTTTCAAATTTATATCAACCCGAAAATTCACAAAAAGAAATATTACGCCGTCCCCGGCAACGGCGCCATTTGATTAGTAGAGATTTTACGATCAAAAATATAATTACCGCAATCAGAAACGGCGTCGCTTCGCAGCTAGCCGGTGAGTACGGGTCGATCCACAGAGACGGGTAAATTTCTTTAAAGTGTTTTAACGAGTTGATTCTATTTGTGGTTTTGATTGGTTTATAAAAATCTATGAAAACGAGATCTAATTAATCTAATTAAGAATCTTGCTAGGGTTAGGTTTAGGGGAAGTTTTGGAGATTAAGGTTCTTCCTCACCGCTTTCAATGCCATTTTTTTATAGATCTATTAGATGTTAAGTTAATTATTAATAAAGTGGATACGAATCTCTTGGGAAGATATTTCTTCCTCTAGATTTGTATCCTTACTTTGTTGATAATTATCCTAACCCTCACGGAAAACGTGCGCAACCGGCCCTTTATACTACGGTTCATCGTTACCTCGAAGGGTAGGATGCCGCAGGGAGCGGTTGTGCTCGTATGCGTGAAGTACTAATTAATTAGGTGAAGGTGGCATTGAAAGGGGCGAGAGATCACATCTCTCAACCCTTTCCCTAAGGCTAACCCTAACAAGCGAGGAGACTACTCGCTCATTAGGGGATGAGAAAACATTTTAATTAAAAGAATAAAAATACTTACTAGTTGACGGCTCCCTCCAAACAAGAAGAACAGATCTGAATTTTGCTCTCAGAAAATCTGAATGTTATTGATTGAAAAGAGGCATACAATTTTTAGATCTAAGATTACAATTTATAGGAAAATAGAAAACCTAGGGCTACAGGCTCTCGCACTTGCGCAATTACTGATTTGACCACTGGAAATCCCAACACTCACAACTGCGCAACAGTACAGAAAATCTGCACCGACACGCGCACATGATGGCCGCGGATCCGCGGCAAATTCTGGCTTGGGCCGCGGATCCGCGGCCCTTTGGTGGGCTTGGCCCACCAAATTTCTGTGGATCATTGAGAGCTTCTTGGGCTTCCTATTTCTGCATATTAATTCTCTGTTTGGTTTCTGATTATTCTCCAGATGTTCAGTGAAGACTTGTACGTATCTTTTAACCGTTCACTTGACTTTTTGGACCTTTGCACTGTTCTTCATCTCGGCTTGAGTAAGGTCTGTCTACTTGTTGGTCAAAAGTCGCTTTTCCTGTTGTTATATGTCTTTTTCACTGTACTTGCTCCAGAGACCTGTATCCTGTAATATGCAACAAACGTGCGTCAAGAGTACCTGTTTATTTATAAAGGGGTAAGAAAAGGGGAATAAAATATGCAATATTATAGTCTGAACAGCAAAGCCTTTCATCAGCATAAGAGATTGAAGAACTTTTGCTATTAGAATCTTGAGACAAAGTCTCTTTTCGGATCACAAAATTTATCATATACGCTTTTCACTCTGGAGCTGCGCTTTGAGCTCTTGAACTGCGCTTCTGCACTCTTAGACTGGCGCTCAGCGTCAAGCGCGACATGTGTCCTTCACGTATGCGCTAGCGCTTTGCGCTCTTAAACCAGCGCACTGTGCTTATGGGCTAGCGTTCAGCGTCAGACACACCACGTGTCAATAACGTGTGCGCCACTAAACTACTAGCGCAATGCGCTCATAAACTGGCGCAATGAGCCCAACATCTGGCGCTCAGCGCCAAGCGTGACACGTGTCCCTCACGTGTGCGCTACTCGGCAGAAGCGCATTGCGCTTTCTGACTGGCGCAAAGCGCCAAGCGAGCCACGTGTCGCGCTGATAGAACATAAATTGTTTTTTAATAAGCCCAGAGCTATGATGAATGCCCAGCATTCAATAAAAGAAAAATATTGTCAGAATTCAAGTCAATGCTCAGCATTGTTAAGAGGGCCATGCCCAAGCAAATGCTCAGTAGCCCAAAATAAATGATAAACATTTTAACTCGATTGGACTTAGCCCAAGATTAGCCATAATTCCTCAACTCATATTAATTGAGCCCATCTGCTCATAAACATTTTAACAGATCTTAGCCCCAAACCGGACTACAGATATTTCAACCAACTCTAATTGGTTCGAGGGTACATCTTTTTACTTTTCTGATATTTGTCGTTGTAATCCTTCAACGTCTTTAGAGAGATGACGGGTCCCGACAACCATACATTTCATAGACTATGACGTCTTTAAACTGGACTGTGGGGTCCTTAAGCCCATGGACTATGATGTCCTTAACCTCGGACTGTGGGCCCTTAAACTCACGGACAATGATGTCCTTAACCTCGGACTGTGGGGTCCTTTAAAAACCCATGGACGATGATGTCCTTAACCTCGGACTGTGGGGTCCTTTAAAACCCATGGACTATGATGGCCTTAACCTCGGAGTGTGGGGTCCTTTAAAAACCCATGGACGATGATGTCCTTAACCTCGGACTGTGGGGTCCTTTAAAACCCATGGACCATGATGTCCTTAACCTCGGACTGTGGGGTCCTTTAAAACCCATAGACCATGATGTCCTTAACCTCGGACTGTGGGGTCCTTTAAAACCCATGAATTATGATGTCCTTAACCTTGGACCGAGATGTCCTTAAACTAATATCGAACCGAGATATCCTTAAACTAACATTAGACCGTAATGTCCTTAAACTAATTATGGACCGCAAAGTACCTAAACTAAACAATAGAGCCAAATACTCTTTTGTTGGATCTAAACGATCCCGTTAAGTTGATCTTAGTCTAAAATTAGACTAACGTATCCTTAACGAATGTTCAAGTCGATCTTAGTCTCAAATGAGACTAACGTATCCTTAAACCCAACTCCCAAACCCAAATCTAAGAAAATACGGATTTGGACTAATCCACGCCCTATGGGCGACAATATAAATTAGTCTCCGTATACAATCCGCGGGCAACCAAAAACAAAACAAACACCCATGACACGAAGTGACCATCTGGAGAAGGAGAAAGTTGTTACCGCGACGCGGTAGTGTAATTAACTGCAGGGGCTTGCGCCTGCAGGGAAGAGCATCCCCACAATCAAAAAACCCCTCAATGAGGGGGAATCTGACGAAGTCTGCTACATCGGCCGCATCCGTTTAAACCTTGGATACACGGTGCCATAAATCAACATGGAATCTTCGGAGAGGTGGACAGATAGCACCAATTAGCATCTGCCCCGAAATTCAGGCAAAACAGACCTGCGCGGTTGCGTCTCCGTGTTTCTGCGGGGAACAGAAAGTATTAGTCACCCATCGTCTAGGGAAGGTATCAATCAGCTCGATGTTTCCGTCGCAATGAAAGCCGAAATGGCCGCAATACAAAGAAAACTCGACGTTATAGAAAAACAGAATCTCTTCAGCCTCCCTTAACCAATACACACTTCCCAAAACCGTGTGTGGTTGCTGTTCCAACCCATCACATTTGAAAGAAGAATGTCCTTTGAATTCTCCGTTTCAAGGTCACGAGCACACTAATGCTGCATTTCAGCAACAACCTAGAAACGATCCTTCTTCTTCCATATATAATCAAGGTTGGAGGAATCGCCTAAATTTTGCTTGGAACCAACACAAAACTCAAAACAAGGTTCCAAACCAGAATAACTTTCAAAGGGTCCCTCCACAGCAACAGCAACCACCACAACTGAGTCGGCACCCTTTTCATTCACAACCTTTACAAAACCCGGCCAACAACTTTGATCCTGCATCTGTCGGTACTGATAAACCCTCTGCACTCGACATGTTCATTGCACATTCCATGTGAACGAATGATATTTTAACGTCTTCTATCCAAATGTTAGTGCAAAATACTGTTAGACCATGTTACTCACCCCGGTAGTTTGCGGGGAGGCGGAATAGGTAAAAATCAAAATTTTCTTTACAAAGTAACATGTACTAGCCATTTGGATCTTTGCTAAACATTAACTAACAAACTAATTCAGAGTTTTAACTATTAGGTTAGAAGATTATACCTAAGTCTTGAACTCCTACTTCTCCTTGTTGTGAGCTCATTAGAATTGTGTGGATGGCTCCTCCTCACCGGCTTCTCTATATCATAGAAGATCCACCCGAAGGCCTCTACCTTGAGCTCCAACTTCAACAATGAAGTAAATAGAGTGCTTGGCTTGCTAGACTAAGAACCTAGAGTAAGTAGAGAAGTGTTTTGGTGGTTTTATCTCAAAGGCTCTTGATTTTCAACTCATGAAACAAGAGAGCCTTGAGAGAGGAAGAGGAGAGAGCTAACCATGAGAGAGAAAGATAATGAGATAATGAGAGGATGAAGCTCTCATATGAGGAATAAAAGAATAATTAGAATTATTAAGATAATTGTGATGGTTCACTTGATTTGACCCTTATCATATCACATTAAATGCTAAGCATGCTCAAGAAAATATCTAAGTCAACAATGGTCAACATGGTCAAATGGTCAAACCAATTAACTATGACAATTATCCATAATAATAATTATTAAACAAATTCCTCCTTCTCATTAGGATTATAATCAAGTCAATGGTCAAAACCCTAATGAGGCGTCTCCCTCTCTGTCTCTGTCAACTGTACATACATACCCGCATCCATGTTCCGAAGAAACACGAATATAATGAGACTAAACCAACCCAAAATCAAATACTAGGATCCGGCTTAAACCAAACCCCACTAGTATCTACTTCCCGAACACCGAACACGCACAAGTGCGCGTATGTGTACGAACCCTGTCGTAAAACCATACGACATCTACTCATATCGCCCAAAGGTGAACAACCCTCTGTGTGGGACTCTAAAGACTCGACACTACGCTGGCAGTGGGTTTAACCACAGGCCGCAAGCGGTACTAGCTGTACGTAACAGTCCCCAGGTAGATGTCGAAAGGAAGGCCGATGAGGAAAACCCATCCGAATTCCTACTGAGCCTGAATGTGATAATCTTCGTACAATCCGGTCTGTTCGTCTAAGAGCATCGCATATCGGGCCTAGGGGGCGGTAAACGTTAGTCCCCTAATAGTGGTATAAGTTGTGTCGGAGTGTAGCCCAGAACACCCTGAGAAACTAATGGGAACACCTACCAGTAAATCTCACTTGCCTTGCCCAGGGACTTTGTGTAATGGCTCTCCTATACACAACGCGATATCAACCCCCAATACCGGGAGAGACGAATCCTGTCTAACCGCCACTGCCTCCAAGTGCTTCGGGACTGCACCCAACTACTACCTGTTTGTACGACTCAATAGAGCCATGGTAGGGTAGCAATCAAAGAACAGTGGGAACACACATGAGGCGAAGTAGCAGTGTCAAGTCAACGGACTAAGCTGTACTCATATCACCTGGGAACTGCTAACTGACGATAGGTATAATACCAACCAACAGTTCCCGATGAGTCATGTCCAGTGTACTCGTAACCTAACAAGCACCTGCATACTATCTCCAGTACGACATACTGATGACTGTGGGACAGACCATCTCCCCTGCTGGGATGAGAAGCATATGCACCAGTCTACTCTGGAGTATCGATGCCCTGTCTCGATAATCCTACGACTAAGGACCTGTATAAGGATATGCTTATAGACTACCCAGCCCCTACTAGTGTGATCGCCATCACAACGCCGGTAGTCAAGCAAAGATCCTAAGGGCTCCATCAATATATATTAGCGATATGTTAAAAGAAACATATACACATATTAAGATAGATACAAACCAAGTAGCATACTACAATATCGAGTTAGACTTTCGTCAATCCATGTATATATCCCAAGCTTCCAAAATGTACTATACAAACTAGTACAATACAATAATGGCCTCTAAGGCATACATATCCAACAAATACTGCCTCCCACGGTGAGAGTATTAAATCGATAGAAGCACAAATTGCACGATTAAACGCCGAAATGAGTGCTAGAGAGAAAGGAAAACTTTGAGCTCAACCACTACCTAATCTTGGCTACTGTAACCCTTCGAAAATCGTTTAGGCAGTTTTTTGGTAATCGGCTAATTTTTCGGCTTTTTCCGTAAAAAGTCAAAATAGATATTTTTCATTATAGACCTAATTATACAAAATTTAGATAAGATATTACTATAATTTAGTCACTAAAATGTCACTTATAATTTTCTAGTTAAATAAAAAAAATTTCGTAATTAATTATATTTTTTATTATTTTAAGCTTTTAAAAATACATTAAATTAGTGATAAATACAAATTTAATTAGGTAAATTTCATAATTAGGAGTCTTTATAAGCTAAAATATGGTGTTAATAAAATTGTATCATGACTTGCAAGATTTTGGTTTTAGGGTTGGAAATTTAATGAAAAAAATGATGTAAAATAAGGTTTTTTTTGTAAAATGTTGATATGAAAGCATTAAATGAGAACATGGGTGTTTTTAGACCTAGAAACTTCTCCAAAAATCCCACAACACCCTCCCTTACCTGCTGGCCGACCCCATTCTGCAGCAAATCCCTCTCTTCTCACTTCATTTTTGCTTCAAATTTCATGCCAAAATTCATAAAAAATCCACAATTTCATTAACCCATTCAAAGCTAAACCCTAATCCACTCTCTCCTCAACCAAATTTAGTTCAAAACTAGGAGAAAGGAGGCTTCTTTGGTGGCTTGATCATGCTAGGGTTCCACTTGTGAGGTGAAATTCTAAACTAGTTTGTTAACTTGTAGTTTATATGTGCTAAAATTTAATTTTGAAGTATTAATTTAGTTGTAAATTCTTGTTCATGAAAATCAAGAATGGGATTTGATGTTGAACTAGGATTTGAAGCATGGTTGTTAGAGTTAAGTTAGGGCTTTGGTTACCTATTTGGTTAGAGTGGTTAATTGCGTAAGGTTACGCTCGCTAAATCGTTAAATTGCGACGTTTGCATCGAATCGGTTTGAAATTTGCTTACTAGATTTTTACAAAAATTAGAATGCGATCAAATTGCGTTATGTTAGTGATATAATTAGCTTCGTATAGGACTATTAGAGTGCGCGAGCGCGGGGTTTTGTCTAGTCGGGTTTTAGTTTTGTTGATTTCCCCGAAATGACGATTCTAGTTAACGATTAGCGATTTTCGTGCGTTTTCCCGTGCACCGAGTGTATGTTATGTTTAATTCGAGAGCGTCGATAATTGTATATTGTAACTTGCATCGTTTTAGGTTTTGTAATCTTATGCTTGGTGTTGTGCAAATATAGGATCGGTCGGGGAAATATCGAACACGGCGCGTAAAGGCAAGGCGGTGGTCGGATCGGATTAGCAGGGATTTCAGGTGAGTAGATGTATTCATCTATGGGGGAATCGTTTGGATGGCGCGATGCGCCCCCTAGTTAGGATTACCCTACTTCTTGCAAGATTTATATAGTTAGTTAACTTATTCCTTTTATGTACCTTGCATACCCTTATAGCTAACCGTATATTAGATTGCATGGACATTCATCCACACTTATGCGATATTACTTCGTAGGACACGAACACCATTACCATTGGCATCTGTTGCACGCGCACTATTCATGTGACACACACGCCTTTGGTAATTTCCATGCCACGTGCACTATAGAACCTGTTTAACTTAATATCGCCATTTGCATTCATACATGATATATGAAATTGCATAGCATGCATATACCTCGCATTATCATCATATTTACATAGATTTCTATCCAAAATTCACATCATATACATTGATATCATAGACATTTATCATATATAACATGTGAACAATATGATTTTCTTGAGGATTTTAGTATTGCTGCGATTTCTGGATTTTTGGGGAAAACCGCAAGAATTTAACAAAAGCTTATATTTATCATTTTTAAAACAAAGTTGTGGTTTTCTCGTGATGTATGTGTCGTCCACCATGAGTTTTCATGTTTTCTGTTAGATTTCGAGACCCGATTCGAGGAGTGGATGAACCGTCTCGGGTACATGGTGGGCCCGGTATGGTACCCCGGGGCAAGAAGATCGAGTTGTAGACGATGAGCCTGGCAGGGGAAGACTATCTACCGGTGATGTCTGGCGCGGCGGATATCCGGAGGATACCGACCGTTGTCGTGAGATTTGATGATATGGGCCGATCCGGACTGACGGAGCCCGATATTTGAGACAGTGATACAGTGAGATATTGGGACAGATATGATTTCATATTTGGTGTCGATGCTTGACACGGGTTTTCAGATGATTTCTTGATGGTATTTAGCTATTATACAGATATTCTTTTTCTAAAGTTAAGAATGCAGTACCCTTAGCATTTAAAACACTTAAAGATTTAGTAATGACATTGCATACCTGTGCATGCATACTGGAAATATTATATCACCTATGGACATACATGTTGTGACGCATTGCGTGCACTCTTACGATTGCCTTATTAGATGTTATATTTACTCACGAGCTGGCAACTCACCCCCGTTGTGCCACAGTGTCTTGCAGGTCGGACCCGTCACTCTTGTAGCGGCGGCTATCTTATCATCAGCTCCTTTTGCTCAGACTCGCGACATCGCCCGTAGGTGGGTTGCGAGCACACTTTATTTCTTTTTGCTTTATCATTGTATCTAGTATTCTCCATCTACCACTTTATATTGTATATGTGACCTAGTGATGAGACTGAGAGATTTGTATATTTGTGGTTTCTTTTGGGTCGAGCTCACTTGAGCCGGCGTTGTATTTTCTGATATTTTACGTTTCTTTTATGCTCTTTTCTTGATATTACTTATATATTGCATGTGGTTGTGATCCGCCTTGGGCGAAGAGCTAGCTCCCGCTTGGGGATGCCATTTTATGATTACAGGTTTATTATCTTGTTGTACCCATTTTGGGGGATAGAAAATACAGGGGAGACTCTGCCGAAATTTTCGGAAATTTTTGATGTTTTAAAAAGGGATTCTATGCAACTTAAATGATTTTAAAAACCGTCTTCATTAAAGGTTTTCCTTCATTCGCTGTTGATTTTGGTTTATATTTTCTGGGCTTTGGCTGACTTAGGTTACGGTACGCCTTTAGACGTCTCGTAATCTAAGTGCCAGTCACGTTCCGTACTTTCGGGTCGTGACAAAGTTAGTATCAGAGCGTAGGTTTTACCTTTCTGAGTGTAGGACGACCTTGGTAGATGGAGTAGGTGACTTAAGCAGAGTGGCGTAGCGTGGGTATGATCCGCGGCATACTTACGATACGGTACTCCGCCTAAGTGACCTTAGGACGTAATTGCTTGTATTTCTTTTCTTGATTCCTTGCATTCCTTGATTCAATTGCATTGTCCTTATCAGTCCTGTTTCTTATTCCAGCTTCGATGCCGCCAAAGACTATGAGAGCTCAGCGGGCTGCCGCTAGGGATGAGATTCAGGCGGGCCCGTCTGAGGCGAGGATCGAGCGGAAGGATACGCCTACCCCTCAGGGTCATACTGATCCGCCTTATCCAGACCGTATTGCCAGATTAGAGGCCGGCATGCAAGAGTTGCGACAGATGATGGGATCTTTAGTTGAGTCCAGTCGGGTATAGAGATCCGAGGACGTTCCTTCCACCGCACAGACCACGATCGTACCTGCTGCACAGATGGTCACTCCTGCTGCTAATACGGAGACTATCCCTGTTTCACTACAGGAGTTCATGAGATTGAGACCTCCAGATTTTACCGGTACAGAAGCGACAGGGGACCCACAGGCATTTCTTGATAGGATGGCTCGGATTTGTCGTTCGTTGAGGTGTTGTGAGGATAGATTGGTGGAGTTTGCGAGTTTTCGTCTGGAGGGTCTTGCCCAGACATGGTATGATTCAGTAGAGAGAGGCCGAGCTGCAGGTCTACCTTCTATGACCTGGGATGAGTTTACATCTGCATTTCTTGCCCGTTTTCTTCCGGAGAGTGTCCGAGATGCTCGAGCTCGTAGTTTTGAGTCTTTGCGCAAGACTCCTGCGATGACGGTGTCGGAGTATGATATACAGTTTACCCAGTTGTCTCGATATGCTCCGTACCTAGTCGACACAGAAGAGAAGAGAATAAAGAGATTTGTATGAGGGCTTGATACACAGCTATTCCTTGCCATCGGCACCCAGCACTTTGATACATACGCAGCCGCGATGGATGCAGCCTTACTTTTGGAGGAGCGTATTTCTGAGACTTCGGTCGTTTCTGGGCCGAAGAGGATCCGTACTGATACGCCAGCTCAGCGGCAGATGGGTAGACACCGCGATAGATTATTTCCGGGAGATGGTGGAGGCAGAGGATTGAGACGAGGTCAGTTATTTGGTTCATATCCACAGACCCAGCAGTCGTCTCCAGGATGTTTTCGGTGCGGGAGTCAGTACCACTGTATCAGAGACTGTACCATGGGGCGTCCGGGCGCGGCGACAGTCCCGCATGTGACTTTACCACCCTCACCACCTTCTCAGAGAGCTTTACTTCCTACTCCTGATGATGCTTCACGCCAGCCAGATGCTTCTAGAGGCCGTGGGCGTGGCTGTCCGGTTCAGAGAGGACGAGGCGACAGAGGCAGAGGCAGAGGCCGAGGTAGAGGCAGAGGACAGCCAGCTATTAGTGGTGGACAGGCCCGAGTGTTCGCGTTGACTCCTCATGATGCACAGGCATCCAATGCCGTCGTGACAGGTACTCTACCAGTATGTTCTTTTGATGCACGGGTATTATTTGATTCAGGCTCCACACATTCCTATGTTTCCACGTATTTTGCACCGAGGTTGGGCCGAGAGTCTTCTCCGTTAGATCAGCCGCTTGTCGTTATTACCCCTGTAGGCGAGTCTTTTGTTGCCCGTTTTGTGTACCGATCGTGTTCCGTTCGTATCGGGGAGAGAGATTCTTCAGTTGACTTGATTCTCCTCGATATGCTAGACTTTGACGTTCTTCTTGGTATGGACTGGCTAGCCACCTGTTAAGCATCCGTGGACTGCCGTGAGAAAGCAGTCAAATTTAGTTTTCCTGGTGAGCCGGTTCTTATTATTCAGGGAGATCGTAGTGCTACCCTTCCTAGCTTGATTTCTTCTCTGCGCGCTGGTCAGCTCTTGAGGAAAGGGTGTCAGGGATTCTTAGCTTGTGTTTGTGATACTAGCTCCACAGAGGTTCCGTTGGACCAGGTCCCTGTTGTGAGAGAGTTTCCTGATGTATTCCCGGACGAGCTGCCTGGTCTGCCACCAGAGCGCGAGATTGAGTTCTGCATCGACCTGATCCCCGGCACGGGGCCTATCTCTATACCGCCTTATCGGATGGCCCCGGCGGAGCTGAGAGAGCTAAAGGATCAGTTACAGGACTTGCTGGACAAAAGGGCTTATCAGACCGAGTGTGTCACCTTGGGGTGCTCCCGTCTTGTTTGTTAAGAAGAAGGACGGAAGTATGCGCTTATGCATTGATTATCGTCAGCTGAACCGGGTTACTGTGCGGAACAGGTATCCCCTACCCCGCATTGATGACTTATTCGATCAGCTCCAGGGTGCAGGGTTTTTCTCGAAGGTTGATTTACGCTCAGGTTATCACCAGTTGCGGGTTCGGAAGGAGGATATTCCGAAAACCGCTTTCCGTACTCGTTATGGTCATTATGAGTTCTTGGTGATGTCGTTCGGGCTCACTAATGCCCCGGCAGCATTTATGGATTTGATGAACCGTGTATTCAGGCCGTATCTCGATCAGTTCATTATTGTGTTCATTGACGACATCTTGGTTTATTCTCGGAGCCGGGAGGAGCATGAGCAGCACTTACGTATCACCTTGCAGACTTTGAGGGAGCATCAGCTGTTCGCCAAATTCTCCAAGTGCGCATTCTGGTTAGACAGTGTCGACTTCTTGGGTCATGTGGTGACGAGAGATGGTATTTGTGTGGACCCGAAGAAGATCGAGGCAGTTCAGCGTTGGCCTAGACCAGTATCAGTTACAGAGGTTCACAGCTTTCTAGGTCTGGCCGGCTATTATCGACGTTTTGTCCAGGATTTCTCCCGCATTGCTGCACCGTTGACCGGATTGACCCGGAAGGGGGTTCCTTTTGATTGGACCCAGGCATGTGAGGATAGCTTCCAGCAGTTGAAGACTCGTCTGACTACTGCACCAGTGTTAGCATTGCCTTCAGGATCAGGCGGGTTCGTGGTATATTGTGATGCTTCTCGAGTGGGGCTGGGCTGTGTATTGATGCAGCACGACAGAGTCATCGCGTATGCTTCTCGGCAGCTGAGGAAACACGAACAGAACTACCCTACCCATGATTTAGAGATGGCTGCAGTGGTATTTGCACTTAAGATCTGGAGACATTACCTATACGGTGAGTCGTGCCAGATATTCACTGATCACAAGAGTTTGAAGTACATTTTCCAGCAGCGAGATCTGAACCTGAGACAGCGCCGTTGGATGGAGTTGGTGAAGGATTATGACTGCGAGATTTTATATCATCCGGGCAAGGCGAATGTGGTGGCAGATGCTTTGAGTAGGAGGCCCGGAGGTAGCTTATCTTGTTTGAGCGCAGTACAGATGCAGTTGACGGCGGATTGGCAGGTGTTATGTGACAGCAGAGTGCAGTTCGAGTTTACTCCTACAGGGGGACAGCTGGCCCATTTCAGAGCACGCCCACAGTTACTTGACCGTATCCGCGAGGCACAGTCCGGCGATGCCCGTATATTAGAGATTATTGAGCAGATTCGGCAGGGCAGAGTTTCCGAGTTCGTGATGGATGATCAGGGGATACTTCGATTTGGGACTCGACTGTGCGTGCCAGATTCAGAGGGACTGAGGCGTGATATTCTCGAGGAGGCACATAGATCAGTATACAGTGTGCATCCAGGTTCCACCAAAATGTACCGTGATTTGAGAGAGGTTTACTGGTGGGACGGGATGAAGAAGGATATTACAGACTATGTGTCAAGATGCCTGACTTGTCAGCAAGTCAAGGCCGAGCACCAGAGGCCAGCCGGCGAGTTACAGCCTTTACCCATCCCTGAGTGGAAGTGGGAGCAGGTCTCCATGGACTTCATTATGGGTCTACCCAGGACCAGTCGAAGGTATGACTCTATTTGGGTGATTGTGGATCGACTGACGAAAGCGGCTCACTTCCTGCCAGTGAAGACCACTTTTGGATTTTCTCAGTACGCCCAGGTTTATATTGATGAGATAGTGCGACTGCATGGCGTTCCGACTTGCATCGTGTCCGACAGGGGCACCCAGTTTACCAGCCGATTGTGGCAGAAACTCCAGGAAGCTTTGGGCACCCGATTGAGTTTTAGCACAGCCTTTCATCCGCAAACTGACGGTCAGTCGGAGCGTACTATTCAGACTCTTGAGGACATGCTCAGAGCTTGTGTTTTAGATTTTGGTGGTAGCTGGGATCGTCATTTGCCTTTGATCGAGTTTTCCTACATTAATAGCTTCCAGGAGACGATTCAGATGGCACCTTTCGAGGCTTTATATGGGAGGAGATGTCGATCGCCTGTATGTTGGACAGAGCTTAGGGAGAGCAGTATTTTGGGGCCGCAGATTGTACAGGAGACGACCGAGAAGATACAGCTGATTCGAGACAGGATGAGAGCGGCACAGAGCAGGCAGAAATCATATGCTGACAAGCGTCGTCGCTGACTCGAGTTCGCTGTTGGCGATCATGTTTTCCTGAAGGTCTCTCCGATGAAAGGTGTGATGAGATTTAGGCGGAAAGGGAAGCTGAGTCCTAGATATGTTGGTTCTTTCGAGATCCTAGAGCGTGTTGGTCCAGTCGCTTATCGGTTAGCTCTTCCGCCCAGCTTCCCCGATGTTCATCCCGTATTCCATGTCTCGATGCTCCGCAAGTACCTTCATGATCCTTCCCAGGCGATTCAGCACCAGAAGATCCAGCTAGAGCGTGATCTTTCTTTCACCGAGCAGCCGGTGGTCATTTTGGATCGGCAGGTGAAGAAATTGAGGTCGAAGGTAATACCGTTCGTCAAGGTCCTTTGGCGTGGCTCGAACAGCGAGGAGGTCACCTGGGAGACCGAGGTCGAGATGAGGAAGAGATATCCCCATCTTTTTGAAGGTACGCGTAGTTAAATTCTAAATTCGGGGACCGAATTTCTTTAAGGGGGGAAGATTGTAACCCTTCGAAAATCGTTTAGGCAGTTTTTCGGTAATCGGCTAATTTTTCGGCTTTTTCCGTAAAAAGTCAAAATAGATATTTTTCATTGTAGACCTAATTATAAAAAATTTAGATAAGATATTACTATAATTTTGTCACTAAAATGTCACTTATAATTTTCTAGTTAAATAAAAAAAAATTCGTAATTAATTATTTTTTTATTATTTTAAGCTTTTAAAAATACATTAAATTAGTGATAAATACAAATTTAATTAGGTAAATTTCATAATTAGGAGTCTTTATAAGCTAAAATATGGTGTTAATAAAATTGTATCATGACTTGCAAGATTTTGGTTTTAGGGTTGGAAATTTAATGAAAAAATGATGTAAAATAAGGTTTTTTTTGTAAAATGTTGATATGAAAGCATTAAATGAGAACATGGGGTGTTTTTAGACCTAGAAACTTCTCCAAAAATCCCACAACACCCTCCCTTACCTGCTGGCCGACCCCATTCTGCAGCAAATCCCTCTCTTCTCACTTCATTTTTGCTTCAAATTTCATGCCAAAATTCATAAAAAATCCACAATTTCATTAACCCATTCAAAGCTAAACCCTAATCCACTCTCTCCTCAATCAAATTTAGTTCAAAACTAGGAGAAAGGAAGCTTCTTTGGTGGCTTGATCATGCTAGGGTTCCACTTGTGAGGTGAAATTCTAAACTAGTTTGTTAACTTGTAGTTTATATGTGCTAAAATTTAATTTTGAAGTATTAATTTAGTTATAAATTCTTGTTCATGAAAATCAAGAATGGGATTTGATGTTGAACTAGGGTTTGAAGCATGGTTGTTAGAGTTAAGTTAGGGCTTTGGTTACCTATTTGGTTAGAGTGGTTAATTGCGTAAGGTTACGCTCGCTAAATCGTTAAATTGCGACGTTTGCATCGAATCGGTTTGAAATTTGCTTACTAGATTTTTACAAAAATTAGAATGCGATCAAATTGCGTTATGTTAGCGATATAATTAGCTTCGTATAGGACTATTAGAGTACGCGAGCATGGGGTTTTGTCTAGTCGGGTTTTAGTTTTGTCGATTTCCCCGAAATGACGATTCTGGTTAACGATTAGCGATTTTCGTGCGTTTTCCCGCGCACCGAGTGTATGTTATGTTTAATTCGAGAGCGTCGATAATTGTATATTGTGACTTGCATCGTTTTAGGTTTTGTAATCTTATGCTTGGTGTTGTGCAAAAATAGGATCGGTCGGGGAAACATCGGACACGGCGCGTAAAGACAAGGCGGTGGTCGGATCGGATTAGCAGGGATTTCAGGTGAGTAGATGTATTCATCTATGGGGGAATCGTCTGGATGGCGCGATGCGCCCCCAAGTTAGTATTACCCTACTTCTTGCAAGATTTATATTGTTAGTTAACTTATTCCTTTTATGTACCTTGCATACCCTTATAGCTAACCGTATATTAGATTGCATGGACATTCATCCACACTTATGCGATATCACTTCGTAGGACACGAACACCATTACCATTGGTATCTGTTGCACACGCACTATTCATGTGACACACACGCCTTTGGTAATTTCCATGCCACGTGCACTATAGAACCTGTTTAACTTAATATCGCCATTTGCATTCATACATGATATATGAAATTGCATAGCATGCATATACCTCGCATTATCATCATATTTACATAGATTTCTATCCAAAATTCACATCATATACATTGATATCATAGACATTTATCATATATAACATGTGAACATTATGATTTTCTTGAGGATTTCAGTATTGCTGCGATTTCTGGATTTTTGGGGAAAACCGCAAGAATTTAACAAAAGCTTATATTTATCATTTTTAAAACAAAGTTGTGGTTTTCTCGTGATGTATGTGTCGTCCACCATGAGTTTTCATGTTTTCTGTTGGATTTCGAGACCCGATTCGAGAAGTGGATGAACCGTCTCGGGTACATGGTGGGCCCGGTATGGTACCCCGGGGCAAGAAGATCGAGTTGTAGACGATGAGCCTGGCAGGGGAAGACTATCTACCGGTGATGTCTGGCGCGGCGGATATCCGGAGGATACCGACCGTTGTCGTGAGATTTGATGATATGGGCCGATCCGGACTGACGGAGCCCGATATTTGAGACAGTGATACAGTGAGATATTGGGACAGATGTGATTTCATATTTGGTGTCGATGCTTGACACGGGTTTTCAGATGATTTCTTGATGGTATTTAGCTATTATACAGATATTCTTTTTCTAAAGTTAAGAATGCAGTACCCTTAGCATTTAAAACACTTAAAGATTTAGTAATGACATTGCATACCTGTGCATGCATACTGGAAATATTATATCACCTATGGACATACATGTTGTGACGCATTGCGTGCACTCTTACGATTGCCTTATTAGATGTTATATTTACTCACGAGCTGGCAACTCACCCCCGTTGTGCCACAGTGTCTTGCAGGTCGGACCCGTCACTCTTGTAGCGGCGGCTATCTTATCATCAGCTCCCTTTGCTCAGACTCGCGACATCGCCCGTAGGTGGGTTGCGAGCACACTTTATTTCTTTTTGCTTTATCATTGTATCTAGTATTCTCCATCTACCACTTTATATTGTATATGTGACCTAGTGATGAGACTGAGAGATTTGTATATTTGTGGTTTCTTTTGGGTCGAGCTCACTTGAGCCGGCGTTGTATTTTCTGATATTTTACGTTTCTTTTATGCTCTTTTCTTGATATTACTTATATATTGCATGTGGTTGTGATCCGCCTTGGGCGAAGAGCTAGCTCCCGCTTGGGAATGCCATTTTATGATTACAGGTTTATTATCTTGTTGTACCCATTTTGGGGGATAGAAAATACAGGGGAGACTCTGCCGAAATTTTCGGAAATTTTTGATGTTTTAAAAAGGGATTCTATGCAACTTAAATGATTTTAAAAACCGTCTTCATTAAAGGTTTTCCTTCATTCGCTGTTGATTTTGGTTTATATTTTCTGGGCTTTGGCTGACTTAGGTTACGGTACGTCTTTAGACGTCTCGTAATCTAAGTGCCAGTCACGTTCCGTACTTTCGGGTCGTGACAGCTACGCACATCATGTGAGTGCCATTACCATGTTGAGATCTGGAAGAGTGTTGAATAACCATTTGGGTGAAAAGATTGATATTGATAATGACGAGGAATCAATTGAAACCCCGGATTCCACTTCTATTTCTTGCCCTATTTTGTCTAGTTTACCTTTTTCTTCAGAGCTTATTCTCCATTTTCCCCAAGGCTCGGATCCTCAGCCCACTCCTTTTAGTCCACATAAGATGATCCACACTTCTATTCTGGGATCTGTTCCACCCACACGACCTTCTCCAGTATTGGACCGACTCTTATTGCTAAAGCTCCTTATCCGAATAGGTTAAGGGGAAACAAACCAAGTCCATATATGGAGAAGATTATGGAAATGTTTAAACAGGTTAACATCAATATCCCTCTCCTAGATGCTATACAACAAGTTCCGGCTTATGCGAAAATCCTTAAGGACTTGTGCACTAGGAAGAGGAAGACTCAAGTGCCCAAAAAGGTATTCTTGACGAATAATGTTAGCACAGCTTTTACCCCATAATTACCAAAGAAACATAAGGACCCTGAATGTCCTACAATCTCTATTTCTATTGGGGGTAAAAATATTAACCGTGCTTTACTTGACCTTGGTGCTAGTGTTAACCTGCTTCCATATTCTGTCTATGAGCAATTAGGTATCGGAGAGTTAAAGGCCGCGCACACAACTCTACAGATGGTCGATAGATCTATCACCAAACCTAGGGGTGAGCTTGAGGATGTGTTGATAAAAGTCGGGGAATTTATATTCCCTGTGGACTTTATTGTTATAGATACACAGCCTGTAGTCCCCACGGAACCGAATTCTGGTGATTCTCGGTCGACCCTTTTTGGCTACTTCCAACGCTGTAATCAACTGTCAAAACGGCTCTATGAACCTATCCTTCAGGAATATGTCAATTGATCTTAACATTTACAAGTTGGGAAGTCAACCCTCTGAACCTCATGATCGAGTATGTTCTGTCGAATTAATGGATGTCAACAGCAGCGAATTTAAACAGCTTCACAATACTGATCTAGACTCTTTTCATACGTTGTTGTTTGACCCAGCTATATATTATACATATACGGACTCTTCGATCATTATGAACCTTTTCTGGAGTCTGAGAATCATCCCGCTCTTTCTGATGAGATTATTCTTCGGGGTATCGATGAAAGTTTTGAGGAAATTTTCGCTGATGAACACGCATTTTTAAAAGATACAGGAGTTGTGATAAATCAACCCCAAAACAAAGAAGTTGAACCACTACCCCTTCTTCTTGACAATCGCGAGAATATGAGTAATCCATCATTACTATTGTGTCGTCTCTCCAAATCGAGACGTAAACCCTTTCCATACCACAACTTATCTTTTCCCCATTTCTTCTTGGCTCTATATAACATGTTCTTCCACCAACCGGGTCGTTACATTGATAAAATCTTCGAATGGTTGGTGTTGACTTTCGGTCTTTGTAAGGCTTTGCATTGACCAATAACTTTACCCCCCTCTTGTGATTTTAAAAGCTTAATATTGTTTAACTTAAGTTTGAGTGGGGGGTATATTTTTTGCTCTTAAAAATAAAATTTGTCCTAAAAAAAATTGTGAGCCAAAAATAAGTTTGGAGGAGATTTTCACGTTCATTTATTCTTTGACCCCGTTAACCTTTCCTCCCAAGCTTACAGGTTTTTGAGATTTAAAAGAGACAACAGTGAGGACACTGCTGTAAATAAGTTTTGGGGAGGTTTGTGCTTATTTACGCATCAATTTGCATCATACTTTGCATAAGTACAAAGTTTTCAAAATTTTTTTTTAATAAAAGATTAGAAAGTGAAAAATTACATTTAAAAGATTGGAAAAGTTTAAGAAAACCAAGAAATTTAGATGTTTTCTTAAACGAAACTAGTAATAAGTAGTTATGAGCCGTTTTCCTGAGGGTTAGTAAGATGAAAGAAGTCAATAATCTGAGGATAAAAATAAGTCTGAAAAATAGTTCCTATTCTGGAAGCCAAACATTTGAATATTGATACCCTACTATACACACTTACACACGTCTTGAAACTCGGGATAGTCGAGGATACCTTGAAATGCTCTTGTCTAAAAGCCAAAGTACGAAGAAAATAATAAATGAAGTATAAAAGTATAAAATGGTGAAGAAAAAAGAACACTGGTTTTGTAATCACCAAGGCAGCATAAAAAAATATATTGCGAGGGTGCTTCATCACCTAGTGCCTTAGACCAACTGGTTTGGGAGTCACTGCTAAGCCTTAGATGTTGCAAGACGAGGAATATACTAATAACACCTAATATGTGAACACATTTAGTATTCGATCGGTTAGTACCTCAAGAAGTATTAACGATCGTATCAAGAATGTGTGAGCAATTCCATTCTAAATATTTACCGACTAAAAGTAATGAGGTAGATGGACAAGAGTATGATAGATTGAATTGAATTCTCCGAGTGTAGGGATGTCTTTTACACACACATAGGGGTATATGATCGGTGTTTGGAAGAAAGGTAGGAATGAAGAATAAAGACGATGTTTTATTGAGAGATAACGTGATTTCTAACATCTTTTCATGACTATTAAGATAGGGCTCATGACAACCGAAAAGCTAGCGTAGTTGAAAATCTGATTTTCAAGTTCTTTCTTTTACAATTCTTATCTTTATATGTAACTTTCACAGTCTTCTTTTTATTATAGGATTTTGTGGGTGCAATCCGCTGAAAACCCTCACGAGACAACACTCCTCATACTAAGGACACCTAGAGGTTTAAAGGCTTGTTGCATATGCTCAGTGCAATCGTGTTTGCCTACAAAAGTGTGCTAGTTAGTTTTTCTTTTCTATTTTCTCCTTCTCTTGAATAAAAGAAGTTTGCTCGAGACGATCAAAATCAAGTTTGGGGGAATTTTTTCAGTCGAAAATATTACAATCTTTAACATAACAATTTTCGCACTTTTCTATTCATCTAAGCATATTTTTTATAAATATAACACGTATTACAAGTTCGTCTGGAAAATATCAAATACTACGTGTTATACAGTAAAATCAACATTCTTGAAGGAAATTGTGTGTTTATTATTTCAAGCATGATATTATATATCTCAACAATCTTCAATGAAATTTTGTGCAGAAAATTATTTCAGGACAGATATCAGAATCACAAATTTGCCGCCAAAATGCAGCAAGTCAAAGAGTTAAAATCTGGCAGAGATTCAGAAGAGATAAAAAGATTCCGGATATCACCTGAAGACACATATTCCAACACCAAAAAACACAAGAAATATGAAGACACAAACTCACCAAATGGCCGTGGAACCGCGACCGAGCCAGGCCGATCCGCCGCAGATCCGCGGCCGAGTTAGGGCTCCAGTGACTTCAATTCTCCAGAAAGCTTCATTCCAACTCCCTAGCTTGCTGGGGACGCTTCATTGTAACAACCTTCTTCTGAAAACTTCTCTACAACAACCTAGTTTGTTGATCAAACTTCATAACTACCTAGCTTATTCTAGAAGCGTCCTTTTAACAACCTAGCTTATGAGAGAAGCTTGATCTAGTGCTATAAAAAGGGACTTAGGGCTAGGGTTGAAGGGTTGTTTAACATTGAGCCAATTCATTACACAAGTTGAGTGACACAACTTATGATCCCAACACCAATTCAAATCCAAATCAAGATCCAAATCAAGAATCGTTGAGAACAACATCAAGAGAAGACATTCAAGATCCTTTACGCGAACCCGATCGTCATCAAGAGCTCGAGATCCGCGATAGATCCCCATCTCACGAAGATTGAGCAAAGCGAATTTCAACGGAATAGTTACCTCTTCAAGGGAGTGATCGAGAGCAATTCTTGTAACCTCGAATTGAGGGAAAGTGTAATTAGACGTTGATTTAATAAAGGTGATCATTTGTTAATTCTCGCTTTCTTTAAATTCTTGCATTATGAAATTTCTAATTCTTGATTCTTTTCTTTTCATGATGCGTGAGTAAAATCTCCGCTTGTTAAGGATTCGAAGGAATTCGGAAGAATAAATGGTGATGAAATCCTAAACTAATCTTAAGTCTTATGAGAATTATGAACTTTAGGAAAAAGAATCGTCAATGAACAAATTTGGAACGAGATCACCATTCTTGATAATTTCGTTGCAATTTGGGATTAAATAATTGATGAATCTCTTTGCTAAAGGCTAGATTTGATTGATGATCGATGAAAAGAAAAGGGATAGTGAAGGAGAAACCCTAGTTTCACCAAAAGATCCCTAATCTTCATTCATCGCCATCGTTCTAGCTATAATTCATCAAAAGATAAGATTAGTCATTTTTTTGTATTCATCATTGCTAAGATTTCCTATCGAATCCTACAAGTTATTCTACATTTTCTTGATAACTAAAATTGAATTTGGACATTTTCTTGATTTCTAAATCCTAAACTCTTTCTTGATTTTTCTGGAAGATACTTCATCCAATAATTCTTGATTCATTTTCTTGAATTTTCTTCACTATTTTCTTTTGACTCAACTAAAGCAAGAACAAATAAATACACGAATCTCAGTGGACGATCCATATTCATTAAGGAACTATATCGACATCGTTATTGATTGCGGCTATAAATTCTTTGATTGTGATAACACTTTTCAACACATCCAGAAATGATCAATCAGACGTCTACCCTGATTTTGGGGGTAAATTCTATTTAAACATATCCATCCATTTCTTCGAAAATACCAAGTTGATTTATGGCACCATATATTGGAGGTTTGGATAGATACATCCGTTGTAGCAGATTCCGTCTCGTTTGTGAGGGTTTTTTTTATTGTGGGGATGCTTTTCTCTACAGGCGTAAGCCCCTGCAGTTAATTACGTTATCGCGTTGCGATAACCACTTTTTCCTTCTCAAGTGGTTCACTTCATGCCATGTGTTATTTTGTTTGTTTAGGCTGCCCGTGGATTGTATACGGAGACTAGTTTAAGTTGCCGCCCGTAGGGCGCGGATTAGTCCAAATCCGTATATTTTAGATTTGGATTTTGAACTTAGATTATATATTCCTTTAGTTCAAAAGTATTTTATTTTATTTAAGGACCGTTAATCCAGTTTAAGATTAAGATCGACTTAAATATATGAGCATTTATGCTCAATTTATTTTAACTAAGGATTCGTTAGTCCTATTTGAGACTAAGATCAACTTAGTAATATTTAAGGATCATCAAATTTTAGTTGAGTTCCAACAACAGAGTATTTGGGCCCAGCTGTAAGAAACTTCAGAGAGACTTTTAGCCAATTTAAGCTTGGTCTGCTCAGTCTTTTTTTTATTTAAAAGTGCTAAGCACTTATTTATGGTTCTGTTTGCTCAGCACTTTTCCTTTTATACAGAAGTGCTAAGCACTTGTTTGGGGTGAAAGGTTCCTAGGCACCCTATAGAGGTCTCACAAGGCATCAACCATGCCAATTTCAAAAATTATGAGTGCCGCGAAACCCTAACGCGGATCGATGGCTAGAATTCTAGGCGAAAAATGATTTAAGTTAACAACTTAACTAAAGTTCGGAAGTTACAACCTTTGTAGATCCGGATATCCACTTCCTTAGCTCCACGTAGTCGTCCTCTCGCTGTCCTTTTCGAATCCTAGACTCATTTGTCGGCTTCATCGGGAAAACGAGCGGAATAGGTCGTCGGCTTCGTGCCGAAGATGATCTACGTCGAGGTTGCACAAGTTCAAGCTCCAACTTCACCAAGTTGTGAAACTTATGAAGAAAACACCCAAAACAACTTGGCAAGAGGTAGAGGGTGAAGAAATAGGAGGTGGGTTCACTTTAGAATTGGATTTCACTCACTTTTGCTCAAGTTGCCATTGATGGCATCTAGTTTTCTTTCTTGAAGAAGAAGGAGAAGATGAAGCTAGAATATGATAAGTATTGTTAAAAAAGAATAATAAAATCAACACTTATCATCTTCTAACCTAGGTTAAGTGTAGAGAATAAACCATGGTCAAATGAGAATGGTTAGGGTTAAGGATGATGACAAAATAGTCACTTTAGTCAAAGCTTCATGAAGCTTCATCAAGCTTCATGAAAGAAACCATTTTGTTATCATATATATTTATTTATCAAAAAGAATAGATAAATAAGTAAGTAAATAAATAAAAACCCTAATTATTATCATAACCATGGTTTAAGTCTTAACACAACACCAAACTACATGTATCATCAAACATGACACAAAGTAGTGCACAAAAGTATATCATATATACTTCTTGCACATCGAGTGAGAAAATCCATATAAAGTGAACCAATACTAGCTAATGCAAAGTAATATATCAAATATATAATTATACATTAAATCATTAAATCAACATTTGATTCAATGATCCGGTCATGTCGCACATAACCGACTAGTATCCAATATATCGACTTATCGAATCAATGATTCGATAACTAGGTCATATCGAATATAACCAATCGAAACATATATCGCGAGAATGAAATGCGGTATCACATACACGCATTATTCTCGGTCCTGCACATATCTCATATGCGCTCCTATTTCGTTTCGCTTGAACCAGGAAACCTCTGTGTAGGACTCTAAAGACTCGTCAATAAGCCGGTAGCAGATGATGATCATATCAAGCACCCACAAGCCGCAAGCGGTCTGCTAAACGTAACGGCCATCTGGGTATTGAGCGATCAGAAGATCGACGAGCTAGCCCGCTCACACTCCTGTGAATCCAACCAGTAACACTTACCGTACAGTCCGGTCTGTTCGTCTGATATGTCGCATATCAAGTCTAGGGGTGGTATACGTCAGACCCCAATAACCGATAAGTCGTGCCGATGTGAGGCTCATAACGGGTCGAGAAACTACTGGTAACACTTACCAGCAAATCTCTGATCAGCCCTGGCCAGGGACTTCCCTGTTACGGCCAATCGAGCACAGCGCAACATCAACCCCCAATACCGGGAGAGACGAAACCCCTCCTATCGCTCATTGCCTCCATGTGACTCGGGACTGTACCCAAAGACCACCGTTTTGCACGCCCTCATGGACGTGGTAAGGTGGACATCAAAGCACAGTGGGAATCACACAAGACTCTATGACGATCTCGGGTCTACAGACTAACCTGCACAAGTGTCACCTGAGAACTGCCATCTGACATGAGGTATAATACCATCTGGGAGTTCTCGGCGAGTCCGTCTAGTGTACCCAGTCTCCACTGAGCACCCGTACACCATCTCTGATGTCAAACACCAATGGATATGGGATCATCCATCGCCCATCTCATGGGTCGAGAAGCGTATACGCTAGTCTACTCTGGTATATCGATGCCCTGTCTCGATACACCCACGACTAGGGACCTTGAAGGATGTACTTATGGACTACCATGTCCCCACTAGTATGATCTGCATCATAGTCCAGGTAGTCAAGTACACATCCTAAGGGCTTTATCAACATGTAACTATAAGACAGTTTAAAGAGACTAGTGTACATGTTAAGATAAAGAGTAACCAGATAGCATACTATCATATCGAGCAAGAAAGTCATCTCTATATATGTCCAAGCATCCAATATAATATACATCATCTGTACAATACTGGCCTCTAGGGTATACATACAACTAACAATCTCCCACTTGCACTAGGGCCAGCTGCTGTAGTATCGCATACCGAGCATCCCGAAGAGTCTCTCAAACTGTATCTGGGGAATGGCCTTCGTGAGTGGATCCGCCGTGTTGTTCTTCGTGTCAACCCTCCTGACCTCGATCTCCCGGCGATCAACTATCTCCCGGATCAGGTGATACCGCCTCAGAATATGCCTGGACCGCTGATGGGACCTGGGTTCCTTGGCTAAAGCCACCGCTCCATTGTTATCGCAATACAAAGGTATTGGACGCTCAATGGATGGAACCACTCCAAGTTCAGTAATGAACTTCTTGATCCAGACAGCCTCTTTGGCAGCATCGTTGGCAGCGATGTATTCAGCCTCCATCGTCGAGTCTGCCACGGTTTCCTGCTTGGAACTCTTCCAGCTAACCGCCCCTCCGTAAAGGGTAAAGACAAAGCCCGACTGCGACTTAGAGTCGTCCTTATCACTTTGGAAGCTCGAATCGGTAAAGGACTCCACTTGGAGCTCTCCGTTACCATACACCAAGAACATGTCTCTAGTCCTTCGCAAGTACTTGAGAATGCTCTTCACAGCTATCCAGTGACTCTCTCCAGGATCAGCTTGATACCTGCTCACTACACTTAGTGAGTATGCTACATCGGGTCTGGTACATAGCATCGCATACATGATAGAGCCTACTGCCGAAGCATAGGGTATCCCTTGCATGCGAGCTCTCTCCAAATCAGTCTTGGGAGACATCTCTTTGGAGAGAGTGATTCTAGAGATCGTGGGCAAGTTCCCACGCTTGGACTCTTCCATACTAAACCTCTTTAGTATAGTGTCAATGTACCTGGATTGGGACAATCCCAAAATCCTTTTGGATCTATCTCTATAGATCCTAATTCCCAATATGCAGGAGGCATCACCAAGATCTTTCATTGAGAATCTTTGTGATAAGAAGAGCTTGACCGCTTGCAGCATAGGAATATCATTTCCTATCAAGAGTATGTCGTCCACGTACAATACGAGGAAGACAACCTTACTCTCTGCCACCTTCTTGTAGATACAAGGTTCATCTGGATTTTTGACGAAATCAAACTCTTTGATAACGACATCAAAGCAGATGTTCCAACTCCGCGATGCTTGCTTTAATCCATAAATGGATTTAAGCAGCTTGCACACCTTCCCGCTGCTCCCACTGTCTACGAAGCCCTCTGGCTGAGTCATGTACACGCACTCTTCTAAATCACCATTTAGAAAGGAGGTCTTAACATCCATTTGCCAGATTTCGTAATCATGATATGCAGCGATGGCAAGCATGATCCGGATGGATTTAAGCATAGCTACTGGAGAAAAGGTCTCGTCATAGTCCACACCTGGTCTTTGACGAAAACCCTTTGCTACAAGTCTAGCTTTGAAAGTCTCCACTTTCCCATCTACACCAAGTTTCTTCTTGAAGATTCACTTGCTCCCGATGGGTTTTACCCCTTCAGGAGCAACTTCCAAAGTCCATACTTTGTTGGTGTACATGGAATCCATCTCGGACCGCATAGCATCCAGCCATTTCACTGAGTCCCTACTCGTGATGGCCTGCTCGAAGCTAGTTGGGTCATCATCCTCCATGATGCAATCCTCGCTTCCACCGTCAATGAGAAAACCGTAGTATCTCTCAGGTGGACGAGAAACCCTACTAGATCGGCGGAGAGGCTGGGGTTCGTCGGGTACTACGGAATCCTCTGGTTCCACCAAATCTTCTGTTGTAGCTTCTGCAGCTGGAACCTCTTCCAGTTCTACCTCATGACCACTAATCTCTTTTTCAAGAAATTCCTTTTCTAAAAAGGTGGCATGCCGAGAAACAAACACTCTTTGTTCCTCAGGGTGGTAGAAGATATACCCTTGAGAATTCTTGGGATATCATACAAATTTGCATAGAACAGACCGTGCCTCGAGTTTGTCCGGATTTTGTCGTTTGACATAGGCTGGACAACCCCATATCTTAACATAGTTAAGACTTGGTCTCTTCCCTTTCCATATCTCATATGGAGTGGTTGGCACAGATTTGGTGGGAACCATATTCAATAGATGTATGGCTGTTTCAAGCGCATACCCCCAGAAGGAAATAGGTAACTCAGCTGTGCTCATCATAGAGCGTACCATATCTAATAGGGTGCGGTTTCTCCGTTCTAATACACCGTTGTGCTGTGGTGTATATGGAGGAGTCAGCTGAGAGAGAATCCCATTCTCTTTTAGGAAGTCTAAGAATTCATTGCTCAAGTATTCACCTCCTCGATCAGATCGAAGGATTTTAATACTTTTTCCGGTTTGGTTTTCGACTTCTTGTTTATATTCTCTAAATTTCTCAAAAGCTTCAGACTTGTGTCTTATCAAGTACACATGTCCGTATCTTGAGAGATCGTCAGTGAATGTAATGAAGTACGAAGAACCATCCCTGGCATGTGTAGACATGGGACCACATACATCACTATGTATTAGTCCCAAGAGTTCGGTAACACTTTCTCCGTGTCCCGTAAACGGAGTTTTGGTCATCTTGCCTTTGAGACATGACTGGCAAGTGTCATAAGATGAAAATTCGAATGGTTTCAAATATCCATCCTTATGCAACTTAGCCAGTCGTGTCGCATTGATGTGATCCAGTCTACAATGCCACAAGAAGGATTCGTTCAGTTCTGAACTCTTCCTCTTGTGTGTGCTTGTTATGCTCAGAACTGTTGATTGATTTAGAACATAAATGCCATTGCACAACTTGCCTGATCCAACCAACTTTTGGTTACGGAAAATGTTCATAACATTATCCTGTAATACAAAATTATATCCCTATTTGCTTAACAAAGAAACCGATATAATGTTGCATATCAGGTTCGGCATGTAATAGCATTCGTTCAGAACCAATGTATTACCAGTTGGTAATACAAGGTGATATTCCCCGACAGTCTTAGCTGCAACAATTGCACCATTTCCAACTCTAATGTCTTTATCACCTTCTCCAAGTTCTCTACCTTTCCTGAGCCCATGTAACTGATTACATATATGGGATCCTGACCCGGTATCTAATACCCAGGACGTAGAGCAAATAGAGAAACAGTTCTCAGTAACGAACACACCCGAAGAAAATGCATCAACATGTACTTTCTTCAATCGGGTGGCATGGGAATCCTGGTAATCTCCTATATCCTGTTCATTCCTATAACTCTTATAAGAAAGAACGGAACCAACGTTCCCCAGCACAGTATAACATGCGGGTTCGGTCAATACATCCATATTATTATCTTCATTAGGGCATGAAATGGTCGCTACCTGGAGAGAGAGAGAAGAAAACACTTTAGCGTATGCTCGTGCAAGATCAGATTGGTTATTATCTTATCTAATCAGGATGGCTCCCACTGCTTTTTATCAAATCTTCCTCCAAACCCTAAAAGGAAAGACTAGCCGGGATTAATTACACACTACAAGTTCGCCAATCTTTCAGCCAGGCCAGTGTCGGTACTTTGAGGGAGGTCCCCCGTGCTTTCGCACGAACCTAATTAATGTAAACCTCGTTTTCCCAGAGGCGTAACCTCGTTGACACCTTTCTAGACACCTACTTGATCGGCTAATTGTAATGTGCAAAACTCTCCCAGGAGTAACTCTTACTCGCAGTGGGTATCGGGATCCAACTATCTCATAGAAGGTATGCAATCTCATTGCAAATTTCAACACTTGAAATTCCCGATAATACTTTTGCCCCTAGCGTGCTATGACCTTGACGAAAGCCAACAAACCACAGCCCGCTAGTCAAGTTCAACCCGTACATTTCTTGACTGAATTAAACCCACCCGCACGACCCTTGACGAAAGCCAACAAAGCCGTACGACTACCCTAATCCAGTCGCATCATATGCAGCAGATAAACAGCACATAGCTACCGCACACTACACCTTGACGAAAGCCAACAAATGCAGCACGAATACTATATGTAACTTATCTGAAATGACGGAGGGCTACGCAGGTTTTTCTGAAAACCTATTGCTTAATGAACTTGATATCGTTGTAGAATCAAATGAAGTTTTTAAATGGAGTGATTTTGAGGCTTTTGTAGTTTTGCTAAAGGAGTCACTCCCGGTGAAGGGATCTCGGTCCTTTCCTCGTCGAATGAGGTGCGGGATATATCATATATATCGCTGTGCAAAGCAAAAACTCTTAAAAGCAATCAAAAACAAATCGAGTGTGTAGCATCTGCCAGTTATTGCTAAAGGAGTCACTCCCGGTGAAGGGATCTCGGTCCTTTCCTCATCGAATAAGGTGCGGGATATATCATATATATCGCTGTGCAAAGCAAGAACTGTAGCTACCTGTTTTATTTTGAAATTTGATTCTACAACATCTTAGGTTTCTTTTCTTTCATTAATCACATTAATGAAGTCCCATCATTTAAATACCTAAACATCACAGATAGATATGACGTACACTTATGCCATCCGCATTCGCCTCGATGTCCCCTCGTGCACCGTTAGGTTAGGTAACTAACGACAGAGCAGGGCAGGGCTAGCGCGGGTGTAAAACATAAGCAACGTCTATATAATATATCATAAATACTATATATATAGTATCTATCACAGAACATCACATGATCACATCACAGATATCGCAGCAGAAGAAACATATGAAACATTGGATATACTAGGACGTCCGTGTTTTGAATACGAGCCAGTATAAAACACGGATTCCACGGTCGTGATGAATAGCCAATCCCACACCCCTAGACCCCTACGAGAGCGGCAAGCAACCCTGCCAATTCTAGGGTTAGGAGACCCGGACTCGACTCCTCGAGTTGGTCTTCCACTGGACTCCAGAACCCGGTTACTTGTGCTCCCCTCCTTGGGTCTATCCTAATGCGGAAAAGTAAATAATATACAAAAAGTGACAACTTCCGCAACCTGGAAGTGCCCCAAATAAAAAGAATATTACATACAAGTTTTTACATGAATGAAAATGAAAAACACTCATCTCACATAAAAAACCCCGGCTATTCAAACACGACGATCCAATATAACATATCCAGCAACACATAACATCACATGTCATCAACGTAAGTAAATATGTCCATCCCAATTGTCGTTGACATATAGCAACGAAATCGGCGATATCACATATTACACTTACGGTCACAGAAAAGAAAGTGTAAAACTACAACAGTTGGAATCCGCAACCTCTTTAGACATCACATGCCTAATCAAATGAAATACTTAGACATCACATGCTTAACAGATATAAATCCCGCATTTTAGTCTCATTATCGAAAACTCTTTTCAATATCATGTGGGACTAAATTGCTAGATTTATAACATTCATTCAGTTATCTCATAACTGTTTGTGAATTCCAATTATTGTATCACATTCCAGATAAACAGAAAATGTTAAACTTTCCGATCGAACAGTCGAATACCCAAGTTTTCCCATACAGCTCAACACATGAAATAAGTCTAACAACATTCAGTTCGTGCCTCAGTACCAACGGTCCAGCCGTAGAAGGGTCAAGCCAACGCCTCACATGTGGCACGCCGTACTGCCCCAAACCCGAAGGTTCAAAGGGCAGTTCAAGACGGTCACATAATCGAGTTAAGGTTTGTTGTCTTCTAGAGGGTCCATCGCGTTACTTGCACTACTTAGAACATCGTTAAACTACGGAAAAATCCAACACTTGGAAATCTCCCGACAGGGAAAAAATTGGGTATTTATATCCGGTCGAACTTTTTAACATATTCTAAAAATTATCTGGAAATACACAAAAGACGAAATTTGATAATCCGATCGAAATACCGAATCCCCAAAACAACTCTGAAAATTCAACTCTTGAAAAAATATTAAAAATTCCCAGGAAAATCACCACTGGAAACTAAGAGTTACTGTGCCAAAAACTTTACATACTGTGGCCGTACGGCCGCGGAACCGCCGCATGAGCCTTGCTCATGCGGTGATAAAGTGGAATTAGGCTCACGAATTTCACAGTAAACCTTAGAATTTCCTGCTGATTTTTCTGCATATTTTTAATATCGAAAAACTCCAGATTTTGGAAAAAGTCCAGAGAGCATGTTTGGTTTAGGGTTTCGGGTTCGTTCGGGCTTCAAATTGCGTCTAGACTTCGCCTAAGGCTCTAGCTAGGCTCTGATACCAGTGAAAGGTTCCTAGGCACCCTATAGAGGTCTCACAAGGCATCAACCATGCCAATTTCAAAAATTATGAGTGCCGCGAAACCCTAACGCGGATCGATGGCTAGAATTCTAGGCGAAAAACGATTCAAGTTAACAACTTAACTAAAGTTCGGAAGTTACAACCTTTGTAGATCCGGATATCCACTTCCTTAGCTCCACGTAGTCGTCCTCTCGCTGTCCTTTTCGAATCCTAGACTCATTTGTCGGCTTCATCGGAAAAACGAGCGGAATAGGTCGTCGGCTTCGTGCCGAAGATGATCTACGTCGAGGTTGCACAAGTTCAAGCTCCAACTTCACCAAGTTGTGAAACTTGTGAAGAAAACACCCAAAACAACTTGGCAAGAGGTAGAGGGTGAAGAAATAGGAGGTGGGTTCACTTTAGAATTGGATTTCACTCACTTTTGCTCAAGTTGCCATTGATGGCATCTAGTTTTCTTTCTTGAAGAAGAAGGAGAAGATGAAGCTAGAATATGATAAGTATTGTTAAAAAAGAATAATAAAATCAACACTTATCATCTTCTAACCTAGGTTAAGTGTAGAGAATAAACCATGGTCAAATGAGAATGGTTAGGGTTAAGGATGATGACAAAATAGTCACTTTAGTCAAAGCTTCATGAAGCTTCATGAAAGAAACCATTTTGTTATCATATATATTTATTTATCAAAAAGAATAGATAAATAAATAAGTAAATAAATAAAAACCCTAACTATTATCATAACCATGGTTTAAGTCTTAACACAACACCAAACTACATGTATCATCAAACATGACACAAAGTAGTGCACAAAAGTATATCATATATACTTCTTGCACATCGAGTGAGAAAATCCATATAAAGTGAACCAATACTAGCTAATGCAAAGTAATATATCAAATATATAATTATACATTAAATCATTAAATCAACATTTGATTCAATGATCCGGTCATGTCGCACATAACCGACTAGTATCCAATGTATCGACTTATCGAATCAATGATTCGATAACTAGGTCATATCGAATATAACCAATCGAAACATATATCGCGAGAATGAAATGCGGTATCTCATACACGCATTTTTCTCGGTCCTGCACATATCTCATATGCGCTCCTATTTCGTTTCGCTTGAACCAGGAAACCTCTGTGTAGGACTCTAAAGACTCGTCAATACGCCGGTAGCAGATGATGATCATATCAAGCACCCACAAGCCGCAAGCGGTCTGCTAAACGTAACGGCCATCCGGGTATTGAGCGATCAGAAGATCGACGAGCTAGCCCGCTCACACTCCTGTGAATCCAACCAGTAACACTTACCGTACAGTCCGGTCTGTTCGTCTGATATGTCGCATATCAAGTCTAGGGGTGGTATACGTCAGACCCCAATAACCGATAAGTCGTGCCGATGTGAGGCTCATAACGGGTCGAGAAACTACTGGTAACACTTACCAGCAAATCTCTGATCAGCCCTGGCCAGGGACTTCCCTGTTACGGCCAATCGAGCACAGCGCAACATCAACCCCCAATACCGGGAGAGACGAAACCCCTCCTATCGCTCATTGCCTCCATGTGACTCGGGACTGTACCCAAAGACCACCGTTTTGCACACCCTCATGGACGTGGTAAGGTGGAGATCAAAGCATAGTGGGAATCACACAAGACTCTATGACGATCTCGGGTCTACAGACTAACCTGCACAAGTGTCACCTGAGAACTGCCATCTGACGTGAGGTATAATACCATCTGGGAGTTCTCGGCGAGTCCGTCCAGTGTACCCAGTCTCCACTGAGCATCCGTACACCATCTCTGATGTCAAACACCAATGGATATGGGATCATCCATCGCCCATCTCATGGGTCGAGAAGCGTATACGCTAGTCTACTCTGGTATATCGATGCCCTGTCTCGATACACCCACGACTAGGGACCTTGAAGGATGTACTTATGGACTACCATGTCCCCACTAGTATGATCTGCATCATAGTCCAGGTAGTCAAGTACACATCCTAAGGGCTTTATCAACATGTAACTATAAGACAGTTTAAAGAGACTAGTGTACATGTTAAGATAAAGAGTAACCAGATAGCATACTATCATATCGAGCAAGAAAGTCATCTCTATATATGTCCAAGCATCCAATATAATATACATCATCTGTACAATACTGGCCTCTAGGGCATACATACAACTAACATGGGGCACTGATGCTCACATGTGTATCATGTGAACACTCAGTCATGGGCGCTGCCCAATCAGTGCTAAACACTTTAGTCATTTTGAATGAATCTGGAATACTAAGCACTTGGTATGGCGCTCACATGAGGAGCACGTGAGGCGCTGCCCAATCAGTGCTAAACACTTAGTCATTTTGACTGAATCTGGAGTGCTAAGCACTTTTGTATAGCGCTCATATGAGTAGCACGTGAGGCACTGCCTCATTTGTTTTATTGGGTGCTCACATGTGTTCTATGTGAGGTGTTCATACCAAAATATTGCATTTTAATACCACTCATTCATTATCTATTTTATTATATAGCGGTACTATTAACCAGTGTCTGCTCAGTAATACAGATTACAGGTATGCGTGACAAAATACTGAAAATACACTTAAAATCACGGATATATCATTTGTGAGCCGACACTACAACCGGAACTGAAAACCGACATATATCCCAAGAGTTATTTTGCAACATAGTGTACACACTTTTTGGTCCAACACATAGCATGTGTGAACACAACTCTTGGAGCATGGACCATGGATGGGGAAGCCATGAATCAAGGCAAGTGTGCATGAGAAGTGATGTGCATTGAATGCTAAAGATGATGTGTGTTGACGTAAAGTTACAATGTTTCCCTCCAAGCCCTGAGTACAACCCAAGCTTCTACAAACAAATCTAGCAGCACCAAAATGATGTGGGGGAACACACAAACCAACACACCAAACACGAGACATGGAGCTCTGAAAGTGGCCGGCCACATCATCATATTGGCCGAGCTGGCCGTCCCAAAGTGTCCCAAATGCCCCAGTTTTGTACAGGCCCTCCCTTGCTGCCACGTGGTCTTAGTTTTATTATTTGTTTATTTTGCTTTTCTGCCTATATAAGCAGGCCAGTGAGCAAGGGATCATTAGTGAATTCTTTGCCTTATTTTTGTTACTCTCAAGTTTTGTTTTTGTTCTCTTTTAGTTCTCTTGTACATAACTAAGTTAACCCCTTGAGTTCTTTGCCTTAACTTGATATTGCAACCTTTTCATTGAGCTTGCAAGTTTAAGCTTTGTTATTGATCTCATGGGTTGTATCATTCTTGAAGTTTAACAAAGCTCTATTTTGTGCCTTCATTTTCCTTGGGTTTTTTGCCTCCTCTTAATCTTGCAACTTCTTAATTGAGCTTGCATGTTTAAGATTAAGTTATTGAACCCATGGCTTGTATTGTGATCTTTGGTTCTTAGTAATTCTTACTTGCTCTTTTACTTACTTGCATTTTCATTCCATGCTTTACTTTCTTGCACTTTAATTACATGCTCTTTATTTACTTGCAAATTTATTATCATGCCATTTACTTACTTGTAATGCTCTTTTCTTTTCTTTGTTTTTCTTTTCTTTTTCTCTTTTTTGGTTTGTTCTTGAGATGATTGTAAATATGTGTTGTTAGTAAAAGAATATGATATTGTAAGTTAAGGATTTCGTTTCCCATTCCTTTTCCCGTTATTTTCCATTGAACTCCACCCAAACCTTACGCAAGCGCTCCGTTAGGCACCCTACCCTACCAAGGTATCGGTGATCCCTAACCGCGACCGGTTGTGTTCAGTTTTGCCGGAAGCGAATGCAAGAGACAAGAACGGACGGACAATGGTCAATAAGCTGGACTTCGAATACCGTGCTTAAATACCCTAATCCACGTTGTTGCCGATTGCTTTAGCTTCAATTGGTCAAGACTCGGCTCAAAGATTTGAGTACGAATTCACTAGCTTACACTATTGTATATTTTCCTGACAAGCTTTATACTTTGCATATAACACATAGGATAGATATGAACTTTCAGCCCACGGGCATTAAATCGTCAAAAAAAGAACCTAAAACGCTCCATCTCCCTGTGGATCGACCCGTACTCATCGCGGTTAGCTACAAAGCGACACCGTCCTGAATGAGGCTAACTTTAGAACTTCAAACTCTCGGCACGCTGAAAAATCGTGCCAATCAAATGGCGCCGTTGCCGGGGAGATGGTAACGTTTTTATTCTTGTTATTTTGGGTTAATCTTGTTAATATCCATCTAACTTTTTTTTAAAAACAAACTTAAAATTTCAAAATTTCAAAAACCAAACAAAAACTAACTTTCTTAACCCATTTGCTATCTAGAAATTGGACCTGCTTGCACTCTGTAACTAAACTAAAAAGATAAACAATACCAATGAGGCATTAGTGGAACACTGAGACTGCGGTTGAAATTTGGAGCCCTAATTCACAAGGAAAACCGGCGACATTCTCCCTAAAACCGAGCTCCCCGGCCTGTTCACTTCATTTTGCCTCCAATTTCTCCTTTTTACTCCATTTTTCTGTTTTTGTCCCATTTTTATTGTTTGTTTTTTATAATTTTTTGTGTGCAGGTATTTGAGCATTCATATCGCTTTTTCGCCCTAAAATCCGTTTTTCCGACATTTCAGATTTTTGCCGATTTACAAACTACGATCGTGGGAAGCAAAGTGTACATTCAAAGATAAGGTGATTATGAAGTACAGTGCCAATGATCCGGGTAGTTTGCCCTGCGCAAGCGAACTTTTCAAGCTACTTGGATTTAACTTCAACAGGGTTTTCTTAACCCTAAAATTTATCAGTACGTACTTTACTAATACTTTCTTCTCAAATCCGACGCATCCACTATAATATCTTTGCTGGATTCTTTGCATGTTTGCTTTCAAACGCCAAACTTGACTAACCCGTATTTGTTGCAGTGCCGAGGTTAAACATAAAAAAACGATTTTTTGATTGTTTGAATAATTTTTTTATTGAATTGCGCATTGCATCGATTAATACGGACTTAAGGGCAAGCGAACCCCACAACATACGGTAAAGCATTTCATCACCTTTTCCGTGGCCCATAAATCACGAAATTGAGCATAACATTTACCCACACAAATTTTTAAAAAAGAAACTAGACTTTAAGCCTTTAAGGACTTCACACTCACTAGGAGAAGTTAACAGTGTTTAGAACACCGCTTAACGGTATATCATTTACGGGGTGTTTAGAAAAGTGTTCATGGCGAAAACGCTAAAAGAGAAAGGGTTATCTAATTAAGGACCTTCGCGAAAGCGTCGGAAAACCTCCTCTTATCTCTGCACTTAGCTGACCTCGTGATCAGTATATCTTGAGCCCATTTCTCGACACAGTTTTACTTCGACAATCAAGTTCTTGAGCAGGTCTAGTTGACCTAGGTGAACCCTAGACCGATTAGGTGCGTGGTATTTTTGTGTCGTGATTGTTTTTGTCCAGATTCTTTTTGTGTGTATATTTCATTCTTTTGTTGATAACTAACAAAAAATATAATAATAATAAAAAAATCGCATTCTTTTTCTTCTCCTTTCTCTCTTCATATCATAGGTACCCCACCTAGAAAAACTCTTGCCGAACTTTGGTACACACAACTAGACATGGCTTCTTACGGTTCTTACTTTGGTCAAACTTCGAACGATCCCTCCATGCTAAAAATTTCTTTGAAAGATTGGATAGACGCGTCTAGGACGAACAACTGGACTCCGCAATCCACCTTGTATCAACCATTTCAATCTACCCTACCTTCTTACGTTGATATCCCATTTGAGAGTTCTGTTGTAACTCCAAGACCTATGTCTATTGCCGACAAAATTGAACAATCTCGTAACCGGTCTTTCACTCCTTTCACCACTGCAAACTCTTTGGATCAACAATTCTATTCACCTTCTTATCCAAATGTTGATCCTACTCCCGTCCAACCATTCAATTCATACCAGTCCTACCCGACTTTTACACCTTCCATAGACATAGCCTCTGACAGCCTTTTGGGAGTTTCTAGTAACCAAACAACTTTGAATATTTTACGGTAACCCCTTCACAACTCATGTCTAGTCTGGAACAGTCGTTAGAAGACATTCAGATAGCGTCGTACCAACAGATGATGGATTTGAATGTGTCCATGGCCGTCATCATACAACCTAGTGACCCGGTAGCTACTTTCCAACTAGCTCCATATTGGGCTGACGGTACTCTTTTGGGTAGATGTCAGGGTGAAATATGCAAAATTCATGCATGATGAGGCGGTAGGACAGGTTGAGAATTTGAATGGTAAGAGTGAGCTGTACACCCTTCCAAATCAAACTTACCCGTCCCAAATTGAATCCTACAACTCCGGTTTTAAATGTCTATCAAGTGTCACAAATGATTTACCAATTAAAGATAGAATGTTTAATGAGTTGTGCGACTTTGTAGTGTTTGATTTACCCGATTGTGAAGGGTCCATTCCAAGTGAAACCTATCCCAATCATGTTGAATTCTACACCTCCACTCTAGAACCTGAATTGATTGATATACATGCTTTTGTTGAGGTGTCTGAGAAAATTGATATTCACTTGATTGAGGATATTGACGCTGGGGATATTTTAGATGATGAACCCGCAGATTTAGATGAGTTTTTCTCTCCAATTCATCATCCCGAGTCATTAACTGTTTTTCCCGAACTCCATATACGTCTTGATTTTGATGAAATTTGCATGGATAAGCTGAATTTCGAGGAGACTTTTGAGAATATTCTTGAGGATGAACCAGTTTTACTTGATGAGTCGGATTTTCCAACTCATCATGTCCCTTTCACCGACTGTGTACACCCTCCTGAACCTTTAATTGATGCCCTTCCTCGATCACTTCCCTCCATCCTTTCCATCGTTCCGACTTCACAAGAAATCGTATCAATTTCATTTCTTATGTCTGGTTTACCAAGTTCGGCGTACGCATGTTTTCTCACGAATCTTGAAAGATTTGACCCTATCTCTCGACGGGTTGATAGATTAGCACAATCGCTTTTTACACATCGGTCATTACAAATTGTGCTAATTTATTCACTCTATTTTCACCCTCAAGTTCGTACTCCATTTCTTTTTCCCTTCCGCTATTCTTCTCCTTATATACCGGGACCGTATACCACTTCTATCCCCAAACGGTCCTGCGTATTCTCCATTTCTTTCTTCTCTGCATTTTTTCACTAACCAGCACACTACAGAGATAGAATTATTGAATGGTTGGTGCTCACTTTTGGCCTGTGTAAGGCCTTGTATAGATTGATATTGTTATTTCCCCTAATCCTGAACTTCAACGCTTAACTGTGGAAACACTATTTTACTTAAGTTTGGGGGGACCCTTTTTGTGTATATATTTTTGGTTTTCTTTTTTTTTTTTTTTGTATATAATTTGTTTTTGGGGAGCGCCGACAATTTTGACCCTCTTGGTGTAGTCTGACAGTGAGGGCACTGTCAAGTTTAAGTTTAGGGGTGTGCTCGGGAAGCTTTCTTCTTTCGCATTCATTTGTATATTTTGCATTTGCATACTTATTTTAAAACCCGTAAAAATCGAAAAAATTTCCAAAAATATAAAAACTTTGTCTTCAAGTTAGCTAATAGGGTAACTGAGATTTTTATTCTGAAAGTTTAGTTGATATGTTAAAAATAACTAAATTTTTGGCTTAGGAATTGAAAACCCTAAAAATAACCCTCCTTCTGTTAAACTTGGTAAATATACGTCCTTACAGTTTTTTTATAGAAGTAGGTAATCTTGAGTTCAGTTCTTGAGTTAAGTCAAGATGAAGGGAAAGTATTGAAGCTTTACTGAAGGATAAGTTTGAAAAATAGTTTCTATTTTTAAGTCCAAATTTAGAAAGTATATACCCTACAAACTGCACATGCACGCATCTTAAAACTTGGGATGGTAAAGGATACCTAGAAATACTCTTGCCTGAAAACCTAGTACGAAAGAAAAAACGGTATTTAAAGCTAACCACCTAAAGAGTATCATTGAAAAAAAATATCCGGTCATGAAAAAGAAAAAATAAAGAAAAGAAAAATAAATAAAGTCTAGACCTGGAAACTGCTATTTACGTTTTAAGCTAACACATTCAGTAATCGGCTGTTAGTGCTTCAAGAAGCATTAATAGTCGTATGAAAGGTGTGTGAGCAACACCGTCTATCATTAATGAAAAGAAGTAGTATTAGGTATTAGGGCAAGAGTACTATAGCTTGAATTGAATTCTTAAGTGTAGGGGTAAAAATTTACACACACGTAGGGATATACAATCGATGTTTGGAGGAAAGATAGGGATAAAGAATAAAACTTATGTTTTCTGCAGAGTTGATAAAAATCCCTGATTGGAGACCGCACTTTAGAAGGAAAACTCAAGAGCTACCGAGATCTTTCTAAACTGTAAAATGTATAGGATCTGTGGTTAAATAAATAGGAGGTGTGAAACATAAGGGTTGGATATTTCCAACTTTGGATAATAGAGTTTCTGACCTAGATACTAAACTGTAAGAGTAGAATCGTTGTTAACTTATGAAACAAGTTTGATGGGATTTTGAGGGTGTAATCTGCTGAAAACCCTCAGGAGATGTTCATACCAGAATATTGCATTTTATACCGCCCATTCTTATGCTCGTTTTTTTATAGGTAGGTGCTTTTAACCCGTGTTTGCTACATATTTACAGGTTACAGGTTTCCAGTCCAAATATTGCAAATCAACACAAAATCTCCACAGTTACGCCAAAATCCAGAACATCTGTCACAGACAGATAAAAGCCGGGTTCCAGTCATCCGCATCCGTCCAGTACCGCTTACCAGTTCAAAAGACAGGACGAAAACAGTCATCATTTTTGGTCAAGCGTGGGGCCCGATGAAGATATTCAAAGATACGTGGGACCCAAGGGAGATAAATTCAAATAAGTTGAAAATAAAGCCACCATTGTTGACTGCTAGAAACTGAGGAAATCATGGAAGAATCTTGACATTTTGGACCTGTTAAACAGAAGACAAAAGCAGCACCAGAAAACCACAGAGAAACGACACCCCAACTCTTCCACATGGCCGCTGATCCGCGGCCAATAGGGTGACTCGGCCGCGGATCCACGGCCGAGTTGACTCGGCGCCACACGTTTTTCTGGGGGTAGTTGGCACATGGTATTTGGGCATAAAATATTGCCTTAGGGTTTCGGAACTCATCCTATAAATACCCCAGTTTGAGCCAGAGCAAATATAGAGAGAATAGAAATTTCTTATGCCTCTTTTGTAGGTTTTAGTGTAGTTTTGCTTTCTTTTTCTTCTTCTTCTTCATCTTTCCTCCATTAAATTGTTGTGAGAGCTTTTGAGTGGATGTTAAATGAAGATGAGGGATTTTATTATCTTGTCTCTTTTAATTCTTGTCTTGTAATTTTATTATCTTGTATTGTAATTTCAATTCTTGTTGTTAAATAGTTGTTGTTATTTCTTTGTTTGTTCTCTTTTCCTTCTTTCTTCTTATCCGTATTTTCAAGCGATGATACTTGACGGAGTTCCTTGCTAAGGTGAGGACCCAAGAGTTAGCTTGCACCAATTATAAAACCGTATTTTTCTTTCCTTCTTTCTTGTTTTGTTTTCTTTTCATTTCCATGTGTGAATAATTTCGCACTTGTTAAGGCTAAGGAAGGTGGTATGAGGGACGGAGAAATCCCTTGTGCTTCTCTTCGCCAAATATCTTGAAACGAACCCCGACCAAACAAACGCAACCCCCTCACTTAGGCGCGCTATACGTGACATGTAGCCGCGACCTAAGTCGAGAAGTCCTTTAAGCGCGCTACAAGTGACATGTAGTTGTGACTTAATTGGATACGTGGTTGCGGGTGTTTGGCCGAGGATTGGAAATAAGCGTATTTAGCGGACGGACAAGGAGCACTAGGAATGGATTTAGCGTTGGAAAGCTTACTTAAACTCGCAAATCCCATTCTTATATCCTCCCAATCCCCGCTACTTTCGATTATCCCAACACCGTCTTAAGAATGGAAAAAGACAAGCACAAGACTAATCCTAACTCTACTAACCGACCTTAACCTTAACAAGCTTACTTGAATATAAATACGAAAACTTAGGATAGATTTGAACATACATATACACATTCTTTATTGACTCGTCTAAAACAAGAACGTAACATACTACTGTTTCCCTGTGGATCGACCCGTGCTCAACCGGCTAGCTGCATAGCGACACCGTCCTGATCGCGGTTATAACTTTAGAACTTTGAACATCCGACACGCCAAATGCGTGCGATCAAATGGCGCCGTTGCCGGGGATACGGTAATGTATTTTCTTTCTTGTTATTCGGGTTAATATTCTTTTTGTATATATATTAAATATAAAAATATTATAAAAAAACTTTTTGTTTTTTTTTGATAATTTTTGTATGCAAGTATGCAGGTTAATCTGGAGCAAGTACAGTAATAAAAAAAGATAACAGAGCATTTTATTTCGGAGTAGAGAGTCAGGAGAGTCAAGGAACCAATTTTGAAGCCCCACTTCCAAAGTTTGACCGCGGTTCCGCGGTAAAACCTTGATTTGTGCGGTGGTTCCGCGGCAACTTTGAGGCATCTGAGCCCCAAGTTTTTTTCCCCTTCTCTCTTTCCTTTTATCTTCTCTGTAAATTCCACTTAACTGTATTTTTTGCAGGTTCCTTAGCACAGATTGCACCGCCGCCAAATAATTTTTTTGTTGTTTTAGATTTTGTTTGTTTACCGCTTTGCATATCATAATATGGACTTTAAGGGGCTATAACACCAATCCAGATTGGGTGGGGATTTCATCACCCTTCCTAAGACCCCACAAATTAGTAATTGCATACGCATCACCCTGAGCAAATAAAAAATATCTAGACCAAACCTATAAGGACCCGTCGCGCTCATTTAGGACAGGTGAAGGTTGCGTGGAATCGGTCGTTTATCTAAACTTGACTTTGTGGTGCCTAGGCTAGACAAGTGAGGAGGTAACTTTAAAAGGCCCGTCTCACGGTGATTCGTGAGCGGAACCCTCCTTCCCTCACTTGTGCTTACCTGGCCACAATTGGTAGTGAAGAGGCGATTCGAGGGTTATCCTGCAACTTGTCGCTTGGAAGTCTGGGAGCGGTCTAGTTGGACTTTGAAGACCCTAGCTCTAGGTGTGTTTGTGCATTTTGTGTTTGTGATTGTGCTTGTATAAAGTTTAGTTCCATAATTCCGTATTCTTTCAAAAACAAACAATTTCAAAACTCCAAAAACAAACTTTTTTTTATAAAAAAAATTAAAAATTAAAAATTTTAAAAAAAATACTCCTTCCTTCCTACCTTTTCACTCTTCTCACATGGGTACCCCACCTCGTAAAACTCTTGCCGAACTTTGGTGTCCACAACCAGACATTACTTCTTACGGTTCTTGCTTTGGCCGACCGTCGAACGATCCATCCATGCCCAAAATTTTATTGAGAGATCGGATAGAAGCATCTAGGACAAACAATTGGACTCTGCAATCCACTTTGTATCAACCGTTTCAACCTTCACCTACCCCATCTGAGAGTCATGTTGTGACTCCGAGACCAATGTCCATTACTGAACATATTGCACAATCTCGTAGCCGATCTTTCACTCCTTTCACTGCTTTAAATTCTTTTGATCAACCATTCCAACCTTCTTATCATAATGTTGACCATCATCCTGTCCAACCATTCGATTCCTATCAATCCTACCCGACTTTTACACCTTCCCTAGACATTGCTACTGAATCGCCATTTGGGAATTTTCAGCATCCAAACAACTTTGAATGTTTTACTGAAACCCCTTCACAACCCATGTATAGTCTTGAGCAAACTTTGGAAGAATTTCGGGTAGCTTCACGCCAAATGGAGGAAGTGAATGCGTCCATGGCCGCCCTCATACAATCTTATGAACCGGCAGCTAGTTTTCAACTAGATCCAAATTTCCCAATGTATGATGAGGCGGCAGGACAGGCTGTGAATTTGAGTGGAGAGAGTGAGCTGTATACCCTTCCAAATCAAACCTACCCGTTTCAAATTGAATCCCACAACTCTTGTGTTGAAAGTCTATCTAGTGTTCCAAACGATTCACCGATTGAAGATAGAAGAATTAATGAGTTGTGCGACTTTGTAGGGTTTGATTTACCTGATTGTGAAGGGCCCCTTTTGAGTGAAACCACAACCTATCCTTTTGACCTCTACACCTCCATCTTAGAATCAGAATCGATTGAAATCCATGCTTTTGATGAGGTGTCTGAGAATATTGATTTTCACTTGATTGAGGATATTGACGCCGGGAATATTTTGGATGATGAACCCGCAGTTTTGGATGAGTTTTTCTCTCCAAGTCATCATCCCGAGTCATTAAATGTTTTTCCCGAACTTCATATGCGTTTTGATATTGATGATAAATGCATGGATAAGCTAAATTTTGAGGAGAATATTGAGGATAGTTTTGAGGATGAACCAGTTTTAATTGATGAGTCGGATTTTCCCATTTATCCTGTCCCTGTCATTGACTGTGTACACCCTCCTGAACCTTTAACCGATACCCCTCCTCTATCACTTCCCTCCATCCTTTCCATCATTCCGACATTGCAAGTAACCGTATCGCTTCCATTTCCATTGTCTGGTTTACCAAGTTCGGCGTACCCATGTTTTCTCACGAATCTTGAGGGACTTGACCCCATTTCTCGACGGGTTGATAGATTAGCACAATCGCTTTTCACACATCGGTCATCACAAATTAGGCTAATTTATTTACTCCATTTTCACCCTCAAGTTCATACTCCACTTCTTTTCCCTTCTGCTATTCTTCTTCTCATATACCGAGACTGTATCCCGCTTCTATCTCCATACGGTCTCTTGTATTCTCCATTTCTTACCTCTCCGCATTCTTTCACCAACCAGCACACTATCGCGATAAATTCTTTAAATGGTTGGTACTAATTTTTGGCCTGTGTAAGGCCTTGTATAGCTTGATACTGTTTTTTCCCCCCTAATCCTGAACTTCAACGCTTAACAGTGGAAATATTGTTTCACTTAAGTTTGGGGGGAACCCTTTTTGTGTATATATTGTTTGTTTTGTTTTCTGTTTTGTATAAAATTTTCTTTTGGAGAGCGTCGACAATTTTGACCCTCTAGGTGTAGCATGACAGTGAGGGCACTGTCAAGTTTAAGTTTGGGGGTATGCTCGGTAAGCTTTCTTCCTTCGCATTCATTCGTATATTTTGCATTTGCATACTTATTTAAAAACCCACAAAAAAACGAAAATTTTCCAAAAAAATATAAAAACTTTGTCGACAAGTTAGCTAATAGGGTAACTTAGATTTTTATTCCGAAAGTTTAGTTGATATATTAGAAATAACTAGATTCTCGGCTTAGAAATTGAAAACCCTAAAAATAACCCTCATTCTGTTTAAACTTGGTGATTATACGTCCTTACAGTTTTTTTTATAGAAGTAGGTAATCTTGAGTTCAGTTCTTGAGTTAAGTCAAGATGAGGGGAAAGTATTGAAGCTTTACTGAAAGATAAGTCTGAAAAATAATTTCTGTTCTTGAGTTCAAATTTAGAAAGTATATACCCTATAACTACACATACATACACGTTGAAACTTGGGATAGTAGAGGATACCTAGAAATACTCTTGCCTGAAAACCTAGTATGAAAGAAAAAAACGGTATTTAAAGCTAAACACCAAAAGAGAATATTGAAAAATATATCCGGTCTTGAAAAAGAAAAAAGAAAAAGAAAAATAAATAAAGTCAAGACCTGGAAACTGCTATTTACGCTTTAAGCTCACACATTAAGTAATCGGCCGCTAGTGCCTCAAGAAGCATTAATAGTCGCATGAAAGGTGTGTGAGCAAATCCGTCCATCCTTAATGAAAAGAAGTAGCATTAGGCATTAGGGCAAGAGTATTATAACTTGAATTGAATTCTTGAGTGTAAGGGTGAAAATATACACACACGTAGGGGTATACAATCGATATTTGGAGGAAAGATAGAAATAAAGAATAAGACTTATGTTTTCTGCAAAGTTGATAAAAATTCCTGACTTGAGACCGCACTTTTAGAAGGAAAACTCTGGAGAGACCGAGATCTTTCTAAACTGTAAAACGTATAGGATCTGAGGTTAAATAGATAGGAGGAGTGAAGCATTAGAGTTGGATATTTCTAACTTAGGATGATAGAGTTTCTAACATAAATACTAAACTATAGGAGTAGAATCGATGTTAACTTATGAAACTAACTTGACGGGATTTTGTGGGTAGTATCCGCTGAAAACCCACAGGAGACAACACTCCTCCTACCAGGGACACTTAGAGGTTTAACGGCTTGTTGCACACGCTCAGTGCAATCGCGTTCCCTGCGAAAGTGCGGTTATGATTTTCTTTTATGAATAAATGGTTTTGCTCGGGACGAGCAAAAGTTAAGTTTGGAGGTATTTGTTCATACCAGAATATTGCATTTTATACCACCCATTCTTATGCTCGTTTGTTTATAGGTAGGTGATTTTAATCCGTGTTTGCTACATATTTACAGGTTACAGGTTTCCAGTCCAAATATTGCAAATCAACACAAAATCTCCACAGTTACGCCAAAATCCAGAACATCTGTCACAGACAGATAAAAGTCGGGTTCCAGTCATCCGCATCCGTCCAGTACCGCTTACCAGTTCAAAAGACAGGACGAAAACAGTCATCATTTTTGGTCAAGCATGGGGCCCGATGAAGATATTCAAAGATACGTGGGACCCAAGGGAGATAAATTCAAATAAGTTGAAAATAAAGCCACCATTGTTGACTGCTGGAAACTGAGGAAATCATGGAAGAATCTTGACATTTTGGACCTGTTAAACAGAAGACAAAAGCAGCACTAGAAAACCACAGAGAAACGACACCCCAACTCCTCCACATGGCCGCGGATCCCCAGCCAATAGGGTGACTCGGCCGCGGATCCGCGGCCGAGTTGACTCAGCGCCACACGTTTTTCTGGGGGTAGTTGGCACATGGTATTTGGGCATAAAATATTGCCCTAGGGTTTCAGAACTCAGCCTATAAATACCCCAGTTTGAGCCAGAGCAAATATAGAGAGAATAGAAATTTCTTATGCCTCTTTTGTAGGTTTTAGTGTAGTTTTGCTTTCTTCTTCTTTTTCTTCTTCTTCTTCTTCTTCATCTTTCCTCCATTAAATTGTTGTGAGAGTTTTTGAGTGGATGTTAAATGAAGATGAGGGATTTTATTATCTTGTCTCTTTTAATTCTTGTCTTGTAATTTTATTATTTTGTATTGTAATTTCAATTCTTGTTGTTAAATAGTTGTTATTTCTTTGTTTGTTCTCTTTTCCTTCTTTCTTCTTATCCGTATTTTCAAGCGATGATACTTGACAGATTTCCTTTCTAAGGTGAGAACCCAAGAGTTAGCTTGCACCAATTGTAAAACCGTATTTTTCTTTCCTTCTTTCTTGTTTTGTTTTCTTTTCATTTCCATGTGTGAATAATTTCGCACTTGTTAAGGCTAAGGAAGGTAGTATGAGGGACGGAGAAATCCCTTGTGCTTCTCTTCGCCAAACATCTTGAAACGGACCCCGACCAAACAAACACAACCCCCTCACTTAGGCGCGCTATACGTGACATGTAGGCACGACCTAAGTCGAGAAGTCCTTTAAGCACGCTACAAGTGACATGTAGTTGTGACTTAATTGGATACGTGGTTGCGGGTGTTTGGCCGAGGGTTGGAAATAAGCGTATTTAGCGGACGGACAAGGAGCATTAGGAATGGATTTAGCATTGGAAAAATTTCTTAAACTCGCAAATCCCATTCCTATGTCCTCCTAATCCCCGCCACTTTCGATTATCCCAACACCATCTTAAGAATAGAAAAGGACAAGCACAAGACTAATCCTAACTCTACCAACCGACCTTAACCTTAACATGCTTACTTGAATATAAATACGAACACTTAGGATAGATTTGAACATACATATACACATTCTTTATTGACTCGTCTAAAACAAGAACGTAAAATACTACTGTTTCCCTGCGGATCGACCCGTGCTCAACTGGCTAGCTGCAAAGCGACACCGTCCTGATCGCGGTTTTAACTTTAGAACTTTGAACATCCGACACGCCAAAAGTGTGCGATCAGGAGACAACACTTCTCCTAATAGGGACACTTAGAGGTTTAACGGCTTGTTGCGCACGCTCAATGCAATCACGTTCCCTACGAAAGTGAGGCTAGGATTTTGTTTTGCTCGGGACGAGCAAAAGATAAGTTTGAGGGTATTTGTTCATACCAGAATATTGCATTTTAATACCGCCCATTCATTATCTATTTTGTTATATATCGGTACTATTAACCAGTTTCTGCTCAGTAATACAGATTACAGGTATCCTTGACAAAATACTGGAAATACACTTAAAATCACGGATATATCATTTGTGAGCTGACACTGCAACCGGAACTGGAAACCGGCCGATATCCCAAGAGTTATTTTGTAACATAGCGTACACACTTTTTGGTCCAACACATAGCATGTGTGAACACAACTCTTGGAGCATGGACCGTGGATGGGGCAACCATGAATCAAGGCAAGTGGGCATGAGAAGTGATGTGCATTAAATGTGCATTGAATGCTAAAGATAATGTGTGTTGACTTAAAGCTACAATGTTTCCTTCCAAGCCCTGAGTACAACCCAAGCTTCTACAAACAAATCTAGCAGCACCAACGTGATGTGGAGGAACACACCAAACACGAGACATGGAGATTTGAAAGTGGCCGGCCACATCATCATATTGGCCGAGCCGGCCGGCCCAAAGTGTCATAAATGCCCCCAGTTTCGTACAGGCCCTCCCTTGCGGTCACGTGGTCTTAGTTTTATTGTTTGTTTATTTTGCTTTTCTGCCTATATAAGCAGGCCAGTGAGCAAGGGATCAATGGTGAATTCTTTGCCTCATTTTTGTTACTCTCAAGTTTTGTTTTTGTTCTCTTTTAGTTCTCTTGTACATAGCTAAGCTAACCCATTAAGTTCATTGACTTAACTTGATCTTGCAACCTCTTCATTGAGCTTGCAAGTTTAAGGTTTGGTTATTGATCTCAAGGGTTGTATCATTCTTGAAGTTTAACAAAGCTCTTTTTTGTACCTTCATTTCCATTGGGTTCTTTGCCTCCTCTTGATCTTGCAACCTCTTAATTGAGCTTGCAAGTTTAAGATTAGGTTATTGACCCATGGCTTGTATTGTGATCTTTGGTTCTTAGTAATTCTTACTTGCTCTTTTACTTACTTGCATTTTCATTCCATGCTTTACTTTCTTTCACTTTAATTACATGCTCTTTATTTACTTGCAAATTTATTATCATATCATTTACTTACTTGTAATGCTCTTTTCTTTTCTTTTTTTGTCTTTTCTTTTGCTCTTTTTTGGTTTGTTCTTGAGATGGTTGTAAATATGTGTTGTTAGTAAAAGAATATGATATTGTAAGATAAGGATTTCGTTTCCCATTCCTTTTCCCGTTATTTTCCATTGAACTCCGCCCAAACCTTACGCAAGCGCTCCATTAGGCACCCTACCCTACCAAGGTATTGGTGATCCTTAATCGGAGGCGAAAGCAAGAGATAAGAATAGACGGACAAGGGTCAATAAGCCGGATTTTGAATACCGTGCTTAAATACCCCAATCCACGTTGTTGCTGATTGCTCTAACTTCAATTGGTCATGACTCGGCTCAAAAGTTTGAGTACGAATTCACTAGCTTACCCTATTGTATTTTTTCCTAAAATGCTTTATACTTTACATATAACACATAGGATAGATACGAACTTTCCGCCCACGCGCATTAACTCGTCAAAACAAGAACTTAAAACTCTCCGTCTCCCGGTGGATCGACCCTTACTCATCGCGGCTAGCTGCAAAGTGACACCGTCCTGATTGCGGTTAACTTTAGAACTGCAAACTCTCGGCATGCTGAAAACGTGCCAATCAGAGGCACTGGGACCTGGGCGTTGACCAATCATTACTAAGCACTTAGTCATGTTGACTGATTTTATAGTGTTTCTGCACTTTTACTCAGCGCTCACGTATATTTCATGTGAGGCGCTAGGCCTTCTAATTTGAGTGCCCACGTGGGAAGCATGTGAGGCACTGAGTCTTTTTTTGGGGCATCTATGTAGAAAGCATGTGAGGCGCTGAATCTTTTGTTTTGGGAATCTTTTGGGCACTCATGTGTTTTCACGTGAGGCACCAAGTCCTTTTCTTTATAGAGGTTGAATCTCTATTAACGATATTTTGGCCATTAATGATCACCAAGATCTTTGTTTTTGAATATATGGGATCTTTTTCTCTTTTTTATTGGAGAACTAAGTTTCTTTTTATATTAAGTTCTTTTATGTAGGGTTAAACCCTGCTTGCAGAGGAATTAAATTCCTACAACCATAAGTTCTCTTCTTTTTTTTTTTAATCCAGTTCTTTTACCTAGATTTTTAGTTTGAAGAACAAAATCTCCCTGATGAGATTTAAATTCTCAACTTGTGAGGAGATTTGCTTTGCAAATCTTAGACCAAAGAAAGAACTAAGTTCTTTTATGAAGGACTGAACCCTTATTTTCTTTATGCCAGGCAAAAGAGATACATTTTATCTCTACTATTTCTTTACCTAGGATTTGAAAGAACAAGTAGATCTTCTTTGAAAGAGAATTGAATTCTCAGCTGCAGCTTCTATCTTTTTTCTTGCAGAAGCTTATGGGGGGATCCTCCTTCTATTTTTTTTTAAGTATCCCATCTTTTATATAGGAGAGTCAAATTTGTTGAATAGTTTGAGAAAATCTCTCATTTGAAAAATACCAATTGATTTAATTGGCATCAAAATTGTTCAGGGGATTTTATTTACCGTTGGATATTTGATCCAGTGGATTTCTGTTTTTACAGAATATGTTTTCTTGTTTTTAATAAGATTAAGGAAACATTTTTCTATATACAGAATTTAATTCTTTCAAATGGTGATTTTTAATCACCATTGGATTTTAATCCAAGGGTACTCTATTTAACAGAGCACAATCTTTCTTTGTTTAGAAAGATTGGGAAATTATATTCTCAAAATAGAATTTAATTCTATTATTGGATCTTTGATCCAACCGAGAATATCTTTCTCACTTAGAAAGATTAGGGAGATATTTTCTCCTAATAGAATTTAATTCTATCATTTGATGATTTATCATCACCATTTGATTTTTAATCCAACAATTCTGTTTAAAAGAGAATATCCCAAGTTTTAGGGAAATAATTTCTATGTAGAATTTAATTCCACCTACTCTTAATTTAGGCGCTGGCGATCACGTATTATGCACGTGGATGCACTTAAGAATTAAATTCTTATATATATCAGACGCTCCCGCGCTTTCAACATTGGCGCAAACCTCACGTGCGGCGCCACTATAGGATTTGATCCTATAAGAGGTCGGTGCTTGCACTCACGTGAGGAGCACGTGAGGCGTTGCCTTATTGGATTTAACAGAGCTCAGCTTTTATTATTGTGTTTAATTATTAGGGGAACAAATGCCCCCCACCGTTGTTCTCACGTGACTTACACGTGAGTGTAACATTGTCACTTTTACCACCGTTGGATCATCTAGGAAGTTGAACCGTCCCTCCCCCCCACGTTTTATAAATAGGGCCTTTGGCCCTTGAGTTGACTGTTGTCTCATCATCTTCTTCCTTGAGCCTTACTTTTCTTTCGAGAATTTAATTCTCGTTCTAGAGCTTAGATCTCAGTCCTCAAGAACTTCTTTGAATAGAGTTGACTCTGCCAAATTTCTCGGTGAGGACTATGAACAGAGCTTAGCTTTTAACCCCTTTTGAGGATATATTTTTTATTTTTGGATTTTAAATCCATTATCAGATTCGACAGAGCTTAGCTCTCTCTCTCTCTCTCTCTTTTTGAATCGATCTCTTAGGGATCTTGAAAAAAAACCTTTTTTATATAGATCGTGGATCTTGATGTCTATATCCAAGACTTGAGTCAATGGACATTCTTGAGAATCTTTGATTCTCCTCTTTAGGGTTTTACCATGCTGTCAATCTTGACATTTTTCTAGAACTTGATTCCATCAATTAACCGCTTAATTTTTCTAACATGGGGGTCTCTGGGATTTAATACCACTATTTGGGGGAATTTAATTCCATTTTTTTTGCAGTGCTTAGCTCTGATTGGAATCTTAAGAACTTTGGGAATTTTATTCCCTTTACTGTTCTTGGATGTTCTTCCTTTTCTAGAATTTTTGGGGGTTTAATCCTTTTTTTAAAGATTTGAATCTGTTGTTTGGTTTAAAGAACCCGCCTTTCGGGAAATATTGGGAGTTTTTAACTCCACTGTTTATTTAATGAGCACTATTTATTTAATGAGAATCCTTTTGGATTCTCACAATAGGCACATGTCTCATCATTGATGAGCCACCATTTTGATTCCATTATTTTTATTGCTAACTTTCCACTGGGTTTTTTTTCAGGTATCATGGCTATCCATCCATACGATATCGAGGAAATTTTCTCCTATGAAGACATCCGCATACAAGGTCGCTTTCAAGGCCAGGGGTACACTGATCCCCAATGAGATGAGGTGATGCATCGTTTTGATAAGCACAACGGTCGATTGCTTCCTCGCCGATATGCCCTTTTGAAGATTGTCATTGGATCGATCTGGGAAGCGCTTCCTGAGATTGATGAGACTATGCGCTTGAGGCACTTGTTGCCGTTGAAGACAAGGTGTATTTAGTATATCTGATGGGCCTGATCTCGAAAAAGAGGATAGATGATCTCATCACTGTTTTGTATCGCGTCTTCCAACAAAAAGTGATACTATCCGTGTACCAAAGGATGGAAGAGATTAGTGGTGATCTCGAAGCTTGTCTTCGGGAGAGAACGCATAAGAAGATGTTCAAGAGGCTATGAGCGCTTTACTCAAACTTGCCTTTAAGTTTGAGAATTCAGGTCCGGAATTTAGCGTTTTTCCATTGTAGACATTTTGATGATGTTTGTTTGTTTGTTTGTTTGTTTTTGTTATCATCCTCATTACCAATGTATAAATTTCTTTGAAGCATGAATGACAAAGCCTTTTTTTACACCAACACTCACATGTGCTTCACGTGAGGCGCTGTTATATATAAAAAAAACTATTGCCGATGCTCAGGCGTTATGTACGTGAGGCGCTGTTATAGAATTTAATCCTAATAAAAACTAGCACCGACGCTCACGTGTCATGCACGTGAGGTGCTGCTATAGGATTTAATTCTAAAAAAACTAGCACCGGCGCTCATGTGTCATGCACGTGAGGCGCTGCTATAGGATACGTGGGAATCGTTTCACCTTCTTGCTTTTCTTTTCATGAGTCAACTCTTTCTTTTCCAATGCCATCTTTTTGTCAGAGCTTGAAAATAGTTCCACCATGCACAATATTTTCTGTGTCTACACATAAATGTTTCTATGTATAATCTGAAGTAATGTTCTTCTTCTTCTTCATAAGGAAAGAACCATTTTTAACAGATCAAGAGTCATGGCTTGCAATCGTCCACATGCTCGTCGGCAACCATAGGAGGCGCCTATCGAGGGAATTGTTCGTAATTTTTCTGCAGCTTGGTGAATCCCGTTCTCATAGATGACCAAAGCGACACGGTGATGTACGAGCTCCTATTTCATAGAGGATCTCCTCTTCCCATCGGTTCTATTTGGCTATGGATGATTTTCCTGTCCGTGCTTGCTGACATTCCCCCTTATCCAGCAGAGATGACTCTGGTGATGCTCGACACAGCGTAGGACAAGATCGAGTGCTTTCATGAGGCACATTTGATTACCCAACCTCTGAGAGATCACTTTGTTCAGTTGCTAAGCCAGATAAGGGCTCAGCTGGCCATCATGTCTGCTTTTGCCGATGGGCACGACACTGACCGATGGGGAGTGACTCCTTATGAAGATCGCCGCTTTGATATGGTGGAGAAGGCTAAGAAGGCTTTAGAAAGTTAAATTTATAGTTTTGTACACCCTTGTATTTTTGATCTCGTGTTTGGTGATCTCTTTCCTGTAAAATAAAATGTTTACTTAAATGCATTCCTTTTATCGTTGACAACCGAGTGCTTCATATCTAACACATGTTCTTCCTCTGGTTGTATTGTTTAAAAATACGTGCAACCTGCATGTGCGCACGTGCATTTCACCCTTAGAGATTTTTGCTAAGTACAAATTTCACTGATGTGCATGTGTCATGCACTAACCTTCTACATGCGTATATAAATCGGCATACTTTCAATGCTATTTCCATTAAAGTACACATGTATTTGTAAGTGAGCACTTAAATGGGTGTAAACGAATGCTCCCCCCACTACCTTGCTCATGGAGGTATATGTGTGAGTGAAGAATTGTAGAGTAATGCATAGCATACGGTTGATGATTAGTTGAAAATATTGCACATTTGAATGATTATTTTCCCCACTATTGTTAAGTATTTAAAGGTGTTTATTGTAAATATAGAACATATGTGGGTTTATCTGTAAAATATTTATTATCATATGTTTCTACATTATATTTAACATAATGAGGGAAAATACAAGCATATAATATTTATATAAAATATTAGTAATTAAACTATGTATATCATATCAAATAATTCTAATCAATATTCTTAAAATATAATATCATATAAAATGGTTAGGATAATATCTCAAAAATACCAAATATTACTAACACTATGATTTGAGATATTGCGCAGATATTAGCTCAGGTCTGGAATCAAGGAAATACGAGATGTCGGAATCAAATCTGCCGAAATATTAGTAAATCACAAGCTCTAGCAACGGCAGAGACTCAGAATAATATTTGAAGAATATAGACATCTAAATGATCTCCACATGTCAACACCAGAGACCATAAGAAATACTAAGCTATGATTCTTCTAAACCGCCTTGGTTTAGTGGCCAAACACCTATATTCGCGGCGGATTCGCGACCCTTTTATGGACCTAGGATTTGAGATTTGGTGTGTGAGATCGTATCATCATATCCTAACATCTGGCAACTAGGGTTCCTAGTCTCTGTGACTATTTAAAGGACCGAGAGATTCACATGAAAAATAATCAACCGAACAGATCAAGAGGTCCAAGATGATCCACGCATCCGAGTTGATCATTAGCTGTCCATCTACTTCCAACAAAATAGAGATCGAGAGAAAAAAACTAGGGTTCTTGTACTCTACTTTAAAAGGATTTGTACATGATATAGTTGATTAATAAAGGTAGAGTTTTTATCAGTTTTTTCGCAATTAATTTCTGCACTTACTTTCTGCATCTTACATTATGATCTCATTCTTCATCTTTTCTTCTCCAATCATGCGTGAGTGATTCCTAGATTGCTAGGGTTCATAGGCTAGGGTAGATCAATGGATGATAAAATATTTTAACTTCTTTTATACATTATAAAATCTATAAATTTTAGCAAAATAAATGTTAACATCTTTATCGTGCGCGCTACCAATTTATTAATAGTCTCGACTACGATACGAGATTAGATTAAAACTTGTTTTGTTAGGGGATAGACATGAATAGAGATCAATATAAGGACAAGGGTTAGGAGTGGAGAAACCCTAGTTTCTTCTAAAAAAAACCTAATCTACATTCATCACTATCGATCTAGTTTTAAAAAATATAAAAGGAGTCATTTTTAATTAGTCATCCATTACTACTAAGTCATATGAACCCTAAAAGCCACTTCTTTATAAAATCAATATCCGTATTAAAATAGATCTACAACCAATCAACCTATCTTTCTTCCATCAACTAGTCTAAAGTAAGAAAAATGTTTACGTTTACCTGCGGACGACCCATACCGATCGCGGCTAGCTACTAGCAATACCGGCCTGATTGCGGTTATTTTATTTACACGAACACGCTTTTGAAACGGATCAATCAAATGGCATCGTTTCCGGGGAGACGGTCGCAATTTTTTTCTTGCTATTCAGGTTGAATTCTTCTAAAATCTAGCGAACATTAAATAAAAGAGAACCAAAACCGCATATTGTATATTTAACGATTAGTGTGCGAATTTTGCAAAGGAATCTGGAGTCACTAGAGTGAGAGAATAGAGATTCAGAGACTTTCAACAAGGACCAGAGGAGAATTAGAGGGCACTGAAGAAAAATCAGCAGACGAATGCACCATAGTGCGGCGGAACCACGATATAAGCAAGCTTTTTGCGGCAGAACCGCGGCAGCATGGTGGAATTGAGTCGCCAAACTTCTCTGGTATCTTTCTCTGATCTTCCTCTCTTCTCTAAGATCCAATAATATGAATTTTCTGCAGGATTCTTTGCAAAAAGCGTTGCTCAAAATAATCTTTTTGTGTGTTTTGATATTGGTTTGTTTTTGCATATCTTAACCAGACATTAAGGGGCAATAACCCAAATCCAGATTAGGTGGGGATTTCATTACCTTTCTTAGTCCCCACAAATCACAAGACGAGCATACTTTCACCCTCCATTAATTAAAATATATCTAGACCAAGTCTCTAAGGACCGTCGCGCTCAATTAAGACAGAGGAGGGTCGTGAGTAATCTATCACTTATCCGCATCTCTCTTGTGGTTTCTAAACAAGAGTGACTAAGGAAAATGGTTACTTAATTAGGCCCGCTATTTTCGGTGATTCGTATAGCGGATACCTCACACTTACCTGGCACTTACCTGACCCCAAGAGCGATAAAGCGACGGTAGAGGATTGATCCCGCAACTTGTCCTTTGGAAGTCTAGGAGCGGTCTAGTGCTTGACCCAGGTGACCTTAGTTCTAGGGTTGATTGTGTATTTTGTGATTTGTTGAGTCAAGCCTTAAGTCCCACTTTTTTCAAAACAAACCTTTTTAATATCATTCTCACACATGCTGCCACGTGCACTAAACCCGCTTAGTGCATGATCGGATGGACACGGGATTCTAGTGCCCGTTTTGTCCGCGTCTTTGCTATCGACTCCGAAGTCAGTACTTCTTCATCTTCTATTTCCCCTCCACCCAACACATCTCCCGAAATGGATGGATCTCCATCGGGATTTCACGATACCACCCTGCCACCACCCGTAAGTTGCTACCCTGTGCGTGGAACCCTTCCTACTTGTTTGTCTCTTTCACCGACCAATAGGGATAATTTTGAAATCAAACCCTATTTCATCAACTTGTTGCCCAAATTTCACGGGCTTGAATCCGAAGACGCATACGTTTTTATCACCAAATTCAAAAACGTATGCGCAATGATGGGCACAACCCAACTTTCAGGGGATTCTATGCGATTACGTCTTCTCCCATTTACCTTGTGCGACCTAGTAGAAAAATGGCTTTATAGCACTGCTGCACATTTTATCGCCAAATGGGAGGAATTCGTTATAGCATTCCTTAAGAAATTTTATCCCAATTACCAAACCGCCCACGTTCGAAGCGATATTAACCAGTTTACTTAACTTCCTAACGAACCATTCTGGAAATGCGTTGAGCGGTTTAAGGATCTTCTTCTACAATGCCCCCATCACGGAATTGATTGATGGCGACTCTGCCGAATTATATATGAGGGTGTAAATCCTGCCACAAAACAGATGCTTGAGACCATTTATCAATGTCATTTCATATCTAAAGACGATGGTGAAGCTTGAAAATTCCTGGAAGATCCCGCCGAACAAACCTTACAGTGGGAACAAATTAGACCAACTTCATCTAGGGCAGGTATTCATTAGCTCGATGTTTTCATCCTAGGGAAAGCCGAAATGGCCGTGATGGAAAATAAACTCGAAGTTATGGAAAAAAAATTCTCATCATCCTCCCTAAACCAAGTTACGCTCCCGAAAACCGTGTGTGGTTGCTGTTCTGACCCATCACACTTAACGGAAGAATGTCCTTTGAATTCTTCATTTCAAGGTCAAGAACAGACTAATACTGCTTTTTAGCAACGACCTAGAAACGATCCTTATTTCTCCATATAAAATCAAGGATGGAGAAATCATCCTAATTTTGCTTAGAACCAAAACCAAACTCAAAATCAAAACCAGTTCTCAAGAAGCTATCAAAGGCCTACCCCACAGCAACAGCAGCCACCACAACAAAATTAGCACCCCTTTCAACCGCAATCTTTTCAAAACCCGGCTAACAACTTTGATCCTTATAATAATATTTCAACGGCCGGTACCGATAAAACCTCTGCGCTCGAATGTAACTTAGAAACGTTCATTAAACAATCCACGCAAACGACGGCTAATTTAACGTCTTCTATCTAAATATTAGTGCAACACACTGCTTGCCATAGTGAAAGTATAAAATCGATAGAAACACAACTTGCACAGTTAAATGCCGCGATGAGTGAGAGAGAGAAAGGGAAACTTGCATCTCAACCTCTAGCAGTTCCCGGCCACTCACAAAGCACGAATATTGTTTAGTCGAAAATATTGCATTCTCAACACGACAATTTCTTTACTCATTCTAATCATTTGAAGATAGTTGTTATGTATATAGCACCTATTACCAGTTCATCTGGAAAATATCAAATACCACGTGTTATATATATAATCAATTTCTTATGAAGGAAATTTTGTGTTAATATTTCACGCATAATATTCTATATCTCTACCATTCTTCAGTGAGATTTTGTGCAGAAAACTACATCAGGATAGATATCGGAATCGCAATTTTGCCGACAAAATACAGCAAGTCAAAGTGTTAAAATCCGGCAGAGATTCAGAAGAGATAAAAAGATTCCAGATATCAAATATTAACCCAGAGATCAATACCAGAATACACAGAAGAAATGAAGCCACAAGCTCACCAAACGGCCGCGAATCCGCGGCCGAGTCAGGTCAATCCGCCGCGGATCCGCGGCCGAGTTGGGACGTCAGCGATCGGGAATTCTCCAGAATCTCCTTCTCAACAACTTAGCTTGCTGGGGACGCTTCATTGTAATATCCTTCTTCTGGAAACTTCTCTACAACAACCTAGCTTGTTGATCAAGTTTCATAACTACCTAGCTTATTCTAGAAGCCTCCTTGTAACAACCCAACTTATGAGGGAAGCTTGATTATGGGCTATAAAAGAGGATCTAGGGCTAATGTAAAAGGTTGTTGAGTATTGAGTGGTTGAATCTTAGTGACAAAGCTTCATCCAAACCTAAATCCAAATCAATTCAAAATCCAAATCAAGATGTGTTGAGAATCAATCAAGCGACGACTTCGAAGATCCTTTATTGCAACGCAAATCGTCATCAAGAGCAAGAGATCCGCGACCGATCCACGTCTCACGGCGATCGAGCCACACAAATTTCGACGGAATTAGTTACCTCTTCAAAGGAGCGATCGAGAGCAATTCTTGTAACCTTGAATTGAGGGAAAGTGTAATTAGACGTCGATTTAATAAAGGTGATCATTGTTAATTCTAGATTTCTTTAAATTCTCTTATTATGAAATTCTTGATTCTTGATTCTTTTACTTTCATGATGCGTGAGTGAAATCTCCGCTTGTTTAGGATTCGAAGGAATTCGGTAGATCAAATGGTGATGAAATCCTAAACTAATCTTAAGTCTTATGAGAATTATGAACTTTAGCAAAAAGGATCGTTAATGACCAAATTTGGTATGAGATCACCATTCTTGATTATTTCATTGGAATTTGGGAATTAAATAATCGATGATTTTCTTTGCTAAAGGCTAGATTTGAATGATGATCAATGAAAAAACAAGGGATAGTGAAGGAGAAACCCTAGTTTCTTCAATAGATCCCTAATGTTTATTCATCGCCATCGATCTAGCTATAATTCATCAATAGATAAGATGAGTCATTATTAGTATTCATCATTGCTGCTAATTCCTATTGATTTCTACAAGCTATTTTTCATTTTCTTGATAACTAAAATTGGTTTTGGACATTTTCGAGATTATTAATTCTTGAACTCTTTTCTTGATGTTTCTTGAAAATACTTCATCTAATAGATCTTGAAACTCTTTCTTGAATTTTATTTTCTTTTAATTCATCTAAAACAAGATCGAATAAATCCTCGCATCTCAGTGGATGGCCCGTTCTCATTAACGAAACTATATCGACACCGTTATTGATTGCAGTTATAAATTCTGTAATTGTGATAACACTTTTCAAAACACAATCCATACGATCAATCAAATGGCGTCGTTGCCGGGGAATGCGTGCTATTTTGTTCGTTCTTGTTATTTGAGTCGAAATTTTATTATGCCATCAAAATTTGAATCAAAATCGAATCAAGCGCTTAACGATTAGTTGTGAATTTTTGTAAGGAAATCTGGAATCTCTGCAGTAAGGAGAAAAATATTCAGATCATTTCAAGAAGGCCAGAGGACTGAAAGGAGCAACTGTAAAAATTTTCGTTCAACGATCATCCAAACTGACCGCGGAACAGCGACCATTAGCAAGCATTAGCCGTGGAACCGCGGCGGTACTGTTGAATTGGAGCTCCAAGTTGCTCTGGTATAATCTCTACTTTCTTATCTCCTCTCTGATCTGTCCAATAACCATTTTATGCAGGATTCTTTGCAAAAACAGCGCCGATAAAATAAAAATCTGTTGCGTGTTTTGATATTGGTTGTTTTGCATATTTTTAATACGGAAATTAAGGGGCAACGACCAAATTCAGATTAGGTGGGGATTTCATTACCCTTTCTAAGCCCCGCAAATCACAAAACGAGCATCCGCATCATCCCTCATTAACTAAAAAAATATTTAGACAACACTCTAAGGACCGTCGCGCTCAATTAGGACAGAAGGAGATCGTGGGTAATCTATTGCTTATCCACTTTTCTTTTGTGGTGTCTAAGGAAAGTGTGTCTAAGGCAAGCGGTTACTTAATTAGGCCCGTTACTTACGTAGCGGAGAACTTCCCACTTACCTGGCACTTACCTGGCCATAGAAGAGATAAAGAGGCAGTAGAGGATTTTATCCTGCGATTTGTCTTCTGGAAGTGTAGGAGCGGTCTAGTGACTTGACCTAGGTGACCATTAGATCTTGGGTTGCTTGTGCATTTTTTGTGTGATTTTTCAAAATCTGTCATTTTCAAAACAAACCAAAAATAAACCACTTTCTCTAATTATCACTTATGCTGCCTCGTGTGCTAAACCGTTTAGTGCATGCTTGGCTGGACACAGGATTCTAGTATCCGTCTTGTCCGCGTTTCTCCTATCGATTCCGAAGTCGATATTTCTACATCTTCGTTTTCCTCACCATACACCACATCCACCACGATGGACGGATCTCCATCGAACTTTCATAACACCGCTTTGCCACCGCCCGCAGGTGCGCATAATCTACCATGTATATCTCTCCAAGAGAGATGTTACCCGGTACGTGGTCCTCTTTCTACTTGTCTTTCCATTCCACCAGCCAATGGGGACAATTTCGAAATCAAATCTCAATACATCAATCTTTTACCAAAATATCACGGTCTCGAATCTGAAGACGCATATGTTTTTATTACCAAATTTGAAAACGTATCTGCTATGATGTGTACTTCACAGCTTTCTGTAGATGCTATGAGATTGCGTCTTCTCCCGTTCACTTTGTGTGATTTAGCCAAGAAGTGGCTTTATAACACAGCTGCACATTCTATTTCAAACTGGGATGAATTCGTCATAGCTTTTCTTAAGAAATTCTATCCTAATCATAAGACCGCCCGTGTCCGTAGCGAAATAAATCAATTTACCCAGCTTCCCAATGAACAATTTTGGAAGTGTTTTGAACGCTTCAAGGATCTGTTAGTTCAATGTCCTCATCACGGAATCCATCGATGGGATCTCTGTAAAATCATATATGAGGGCATTAATCCTACAACAAAACAGATGCTTGAATCCATGTGTCAAGGCAATTTCATGTCTAAAGATGATGGTGAAGCTTGGAAATTTTTAGAAGATTTCGCTGAAAAAACTTTGCAATGGGAGAGTGTAAGTCAACCATCATCTAGGGGTGGTATCCATCAACTGGATGTTTCCATAGGAGTCAAAACTGAAATGGCAGTAATTCAATAGAAACTTGAAGCTGTGGAACACAAATTTTTATTAGCCTCCCTAAACTAGATGACACTCCCTAAAACTGCTTGTGGATGTTGTTCTGATCCATCACATTTGACGGAAGAATGTCCTTTGAATTCTCCGTTTCAAGGTCAAGAGCACACTAATGCTCCTTTCCAGTAAAGACCTAGAAACGATCCTTATTCTTCCACTTATAATCAGGGTTGGAGGAATCACCCAATTTTTTCTTGGAACCAACACCAAACTCAAAACACGGTTCCAAACAAAAAAAAAACTTTCAAAGGGTCCCTCCACAACAACAACAACCACTACAATTGACTCAGCACCCCTATCAACCACAAAATTTTCAAAATCCGGTCAACACTTCTGCACCAAATAATAATTCTTTGCAATTGACCGGTACCAATAACTCTTCTTCACTCAAACAAACCATGAATTTGATTCTAAACAATTTCATGCAAGTTTCGGCTGATATAAAGTATTCTGTCGATGACATAAAGAAGAACTCTACCTCCCACATCGAGAGTATTAAATCGATAGAAGCACAAATTGCACGATTAAATGCCGAAATGAGTGCTAGAGAGAAAGGGAAACTTCTATCTCAACCTCTACCGAATCCTGGGCATACATAACACTACAATGTGAATGCCATTAGAACATTGAGATCTGGAAGAGTGCTGAATAATCAAGTCGGTGAGCAGATTGATAATAATGATGAATCTATCAATGACACCCCGGCTTCTACTTCCACTTCTTCTTCCACATCCACTTCCACTTCTGACCCTACACCACCTTCTTGCGAGCTTATTCTCCGTTTTCCTCAAGGTTCGAACCCTCAACATACTTCTTCTAGTCCACCACACTCGATCCCCACCTTAATTCTGGGATCTGTTCCACCCACACTGCCTTCTCCAATGTCGGATTAGCTAAAGCTCCTTATCCGAATAGGTTAAGGGGGAACAAAATGAGTCCGCATATGGAGAAGATTATGAAACTATTTAAACAGGTTAGCATCAATATCCCTCTTCTAGATGCTACACAACAAGTTCCGTCTTATGCGAAAATTCTTAAGGACTTGTGCACTAGGAAGAGGAAGACTCAAGTGCCCAAAAAGGTATTCATGATAAAAAATGTTAGCACAACATTTACCCTACAATTACCAAAGAAACGTAAGGACCCTGGTTGTCCTACAATCTCGATTTCTATTGGGGTAAAAACATTAACCGTGCTTTACTTGACCTTGGCGCAAGTGTTAACCTGCTTCCATACTCTGTCTACGAGTAGTTAGGGATTGGAGAATTGAAGCCAGCTCATTGTACTCTCCAAATGGCAGACCGATCAATTACCAAACCTAGGGGGTGAGCTTGAGGATTTGTTGATAAAAGTCGGGGAATTTATATTCCCTGTGGACTTCATTGTTCTTGATACACAACCTGTAGCGAACCCACGGAACCAAATTCCGGTGATTCTTGGTCAATCCTTCCTAGCCACTTCCAATGTTGTCATTAATTGTCGAAACGGCTCTATGACCCTATCCTTCGGGAAGATGTCAATTGAGATGAACATTTATAAGATTAGAAGTCAGCCATCTGAACCCTCTGCTCGTATTCTTGATGTTTGTTCTGGCTATGAGATAGATTCTGAAAGATGCAAGGTTGATGAACTTTTCTTTGATGATCTCGAGGACATTAGCACATAATTGTTTAATCTTGCACATCATAGTGAGGACACTTTTTCCACTCCTGAGTCTAAACCTTTTGACTCATCACTTTCCGAGTCTATATCCTTTGCTGGCTATGAGCTTCTTCGAGAATCTGAATGTCATTCACTTACCCCACCTTCTATTATCTCTCCGCTGACATTAGATCTCAAATTACCACCTTCTCATCTTAAATATGCATATTTATGTGAGAATGAGTCTTTACCTGTGATCATATCTGCTTCTCTAGCCTTAGAGCAAGAGAAAGCTCTTTTGATGGTTTTGAGATCTAATAGGCAAGTTTTTGGTTGGACAATTGTTGACATCAAAAGGATTAGTCCCTTGATTGTTGAACATCATATACATCTGATGAATGAAGCCAATCCAACCCAAGAACCACAAAGACGGTTAAATCCCGTTATGAAGGAGGCGGTAAAGAAAGAAATCGTCAAATGCCTTGACAGTGGTATCATTTACCCAATCTCTGATAGCCAATGGGTAAGTCCAATTCATGTAGTCCTTAAGAAGTCCGGCATCACAGTCATATCTAATGAGGCTAATGGGTTGATCCAGACACGCACTCAAACTAGGTGGCGTGTATGTATTGATTACAGAAAACTCAATGCCGCTACGAGGAAAGACCACTTCCATCTACCTTTTATTGACCAGATGTTGGAACGCTTAGCTAGACATGAATATTATTGTTTGATGGACGGATACTCTGGCTATAACCAGGTCCCTATTGCCGAAAAGGATCAAGATAAAACTATATTTACTAGTCCTTTCGGTACTTTTGCTTATAGACGCATGCTCTTTGGGTTGTGCAATACTCCCGCTACATTTCAGCGGTGTATGATGGGGATATTCTCGCACATGGTCGAGAATTTTCTGGAGATTTTCATAGACGATTTCTCGATATTCGGAGATTCTTTTGTTGATTGCCTATCTCATCTTGACGCAGTTCTTACTCGTTGTAAAGAGAAGAACTTAACTTTAAACTGGGAAAAATGCCATTTTATGGCCCAAGAAGGTATCGTGCTTGGACATGTCATTTCACGAAAAACCATTGAGGTTGACAGAGCTAAAATAGATGTCATTCATAACCTTCCTCATCCCAAATGCGTCAAAGATATACGATCTTTTCTTGGCCATGCAGGCTTTTATCGGAGATTCATTAAGGATTTTAGCAAAACTGCTAAACCTTCAACACTTCTCTTGGCCAAGGACACAACATTTCATTTTGACTCGGATTGTGAAGCTGCATTTGACTCTCTTAAAAATTCACTCACTACAGCCCCCGTTCTATCATCTCCTGATTGGAACCACCCGTTTGAGCTAATGTGTGATGCATCAGATTTTGTTGTTGGTGCAGTCTTAGGACAGCACATTGATAAGATGACACACACGATTTATTATGCAAGTAAGACCTTGAATCAAATTAACTATACAACTACCGAAAAAGAACTTTTTGCAGTTGTATTTGCATTAGAAAAATTCAGGCCTTACTTGATTGGCTCACCGATTGTGGTTTACACTGACCATTCCGCCTTGAAACATCTTTTATCGAAGAAGGATGCTAAAGGTATGTTAATACGTTGGATCCTTCTATTACAAGAATTTGATATTGTTATACGAGATAAGAAAGGATGTGAAAACGTAGTAGTCGACCATCTTTCGCGCATTTTTTCTTTTTCACCAACTGTGGCCTTACCAATTAATGATTCTTTTCCGGACGAACAATTCTTGAACGTATCCGGTGAACCTTAGTTCAGGGATATTGTGAATTATCTTGCAATAGGACTTATTCCCAGCGAATGGTCTACACAGGACAAACATCGATTTCTATCCCAAGTAAAACACTTTTACTGGAATGAACCCTATTTGTTTAAATATTGTCCTGACCAAATCATTCGCAGATGTGTCCCTAATGAAGAATTCAAGAGTGTTTTTTCCTTCTGTCATGATCAGGCATGTGGAGGTCATTTTGGTCTACGAAAGACGGCGGAGAAGCAATGCGGTTTTTATTAGCCAACTTTATTCAAAGATGCATTTGATCATTGCAAAACCTGTCCACAGTGTCAACACACGGGTCGGATTTCTCGGAGAAATGAGATGCCACTTCAACCAATCTTGGTGGTTGAAATTTTCGACATTTGGGGTTTTGATTTTATGGGTCCTTTTCCTAACTTTTTTGGGAATTTGTACATCTTGTTAGCGGTTGATTACGTCTCAAAATGGGTTGAAGCTATTCCATGTCGCACTAATGACAAAAAGGTTGTCATTAAGTTCTTAAAAGAAAATATCTTTTCGCGATTTGGACACCCGCGCGCTATCATTAGCGATAACGAGACACATTTCTGTAATCGGTCTTTCGAGACTTTGATGTGGAAATATGCAATCAACCACAAACTTTCCACACCCTATCATCCTCAAACAAGTGGGCAAGCTGAGATTTCCAACAGGCAGATTAAACTAATTTTGGAGAAAACTATTTCTAAAACCGGAAAGATTGGTCAACCAAATTAACGGATGCTCTTTGGGCATTCCGTACTGCTTATAAAACTGATCTAGGTATATCTCCTTACCGTCTAGTATTTGGAAAGGCTTGCCACCTTCCAGTCGAGATTGAATACAAAGCAATGTGGGCCATTAAAGAACTTAACGTTGATTTAAATCAAGCCTGCAACTTTCGAAAGCTGCAATTAAACGAGCTAAGTGAACTCCGCGATGAAGCTTACGATAATGCTATGATAGTAAAGAATCGGACTAAGGTATTTCACGATAAAAATATTTTGAGAAAAACTTTTACCCCAGGTCAACAAGTCCTTCTTTACGATTCCCGTCTCCATCTACATGCGGGTAAGCTACGATCTCGTTGGAAAGGACCATTTGTTGTGCGGTATGTATACCCGCACGGGGCAGTTGAGGGTGAAAATGATAAAAACGGTACAATTTTCAAAGTGAATGGGCATAGATTAAAACCGTATTTTTCCACTGACCTCACGGAGGAGCTCATGTTTTTACAGGAGCCGCTTTATCATGACTAAATTTCCTCCGTCTCACCTCCATGTCTTGATAATACTGTCTCATCATAAGATTGGAGGTGAGTAATAAAAGAATAAGTTTGGGGGAGATTTTCACTTTCATCTATTCTTGCCCCCATTAATAACTTTTCCTTCTAAGTTTACAGGTTTTTGAGATTTAACAGATGACAACAGTGAGGACACTGTTGTAAACAAGTTTGGGGGAGCTTTGTGCTTATTTACGCATCACTTTGCATCATATTTTGCATAAGCACAAAACATGAATATAAAAAATTAATATTTAATCTTTTATAATAAAAGATTAGAAAGTGAAAAATTACATTTAAAAGATTGGAAAAATTTAAGAAAACCAAAAAAGTTAGATGTTTTATTAAACGAAACTAGTATTAAGTAGTTATGAGCCGTTGTCCCAAGGGTTAGTAAGATGACGAATGTAACTAATCTGAGGATAAAAATAAGTTTGAAAAATAATTTTTATTCTGGAAGCCAAACATTTGAACGTTGATACCCTACTATACGCACTTACACACGTCTTGAAACTCGGGATAGCAGAGGATACCTTGAAATGCTCTTGTCTAAAAGCCAAAGTACGAAGAAAATAATAATGAATGAAAAATAAAATAATAAATGGTGAAGAAAAGTGAACACTGGTTTTGTAATCATCAAGGCAGTATAAAAAAATATAGCGAGAGTGCTTCATCACTTAGTGCCTTAGACCAACTGGTTTGGGAGTCACTGCTAAGCCTTAGGTGTTGCAAGACGAGGAAATTGCTAATTACGACTAATATGTGAGCACATTTAGTGATCGGTCGGTTAGTACGTGAAGAAGTATTAACGGTCGCATGAAGAATGTGTGAGCAATTCCACCTAAAAAATTCACCGACTAAAAAGTACTGAGGTAGATGGACAAGAGTATGACAGCTTGAATTGAATTCTCCGAGTGTAGGAATGTCTTTTACACACACGTAGGGGTATATGATCGGTGTTTGTAAGAAAGGTAGGGATGAAAAATAAAGGCGATGTTTTATTGAGGGATGATGTGATTTCTAAGACCTTTTCATGACTATTAAGATAGGGCTCATGACAACCGAAAAGGTAGTGTAGTTGGAACTCTGATTTTTGAGATTTTTCTTTTATAATTCTTATCTTTTATATGTAACTTTCACACTCTTCCTTTTATTATAGGATTTTGTGGGTGCAATCTGCTGAAAACCCTCAGGAGACAACACTCCTCCTACTAGGGACACCTAGAGATTTAAAGGCTTGTTGCACATGCTCAGTGCAATCGTGTTTGCCTACGAAAGTGCGCTAGTTAGTTTTTCTTTTTTTTAGATATATATTTTCTCCTTTTCTTGAATAAAAGAAGTTTGCTCGAGACGATCAAAATCAAGTTTGGGGGAATTTGTTCAGTCAAAAATATTGCATTCTCAACACGACAATTTCCTTACTCATTATAATCATTTGAAGATAGTTGTTATAAATATAACACATATTACCAGTTCATCTGGAAAATATCAAATACCACGTGTTATATATATAATCAATGTCTTATGAAGGAAATTGTGTGTTAATATTTCACGCATAATATTCTATATCTCCACCATTCTTCAGTGAGATTTTATGCAGAAAACTACATCAGGACAGATATCGGAATCATAATTTTGCCGAAAAAATACAGCAAGTCAAAGAGTTAAAATCTGGCAGAGATTCAGAAGAGATAAAAAGATTCCAGATATCAAATATAAATCCAGAGATCAATACCAGAATACACAAAAGAAATGAAACCATAAGCTCACCAAACGGCTGCGAATCCACGGCCGAGTCAGGCCAATCCACCGCGGATCCGCGGCCGAGTTAGGGCGTCAGCGATCGGGAATACTCCAGAACCTTCTTCTCAACAACCTAGCTTGTTGTGGACGCTTCATTGTAACAATCTTCTTCTGGAAACTTCTCTACAACAACCTAGCTTGTTGATCAAGCTTCGTAACTACCTAGCTTATTCTAGAAGCCTCTTTATAAAAAATTAGCTTATGATGGAAGCTTGATTAGGGGCTATAAAAGAGGATCTAGGGATAATATAAAAGGTTGTTGAGTATTGAGTGGTTGAATCTTAGCGACAAAGCTTCATCCAAACCTAAATCCAAATCAATTCAAAATCCAAATCAAGATGTGTTGAAAATCAATCAAGCGACGACTTCGAAGATCTTTTATTGCAACACAAATCGTCATCAAGAGTAAGAGATCCACGATCGATCCATGTCTCACGGCGATCGAGCCACGCAAATTTCGACGGAATTAGTTACCTCTTCAAAGGAGCGATCGAGAGCAATTCTTGTAACCTCGAATTGAGGGAAAGTGTAATTAGACGTCGATTTAATAAAGGTGATCATTGTTAATTCTAGCTTTCTTTAAATTCTCATATTATGAAATTCTTGATTCTTGATTCTTTTACTTTCATGATGCGTGAGTGAAATCTCCATTTGTTTAGGATTCAAAGGAATTCGGTAGATCAAATGGTGATGAAATCCTAAAACTAATCTTAAGTCTTATCTAAATTATGAACTTTAGCAAAAAGAATCGTTAATGACCAAATTTGGTATGAGATCACCATTCTTGATTATTTCATTGCAATTTGGGAATTAAATAATCGATGATTTTCTTTGCTAAAGGCTAGATTTGAATGATGATCAATGAAAAGATAAGGGATAGTGAAGGAGAAACCCTAGTTTCTTCAATAGATCCCTAATCTTCATTCATCGCCATCGATCTAGCTATAATTCATCAATATATAAGATGAGTCATTATTACTATTCATCATTGCTACTAATTCCTATCGATTTCTACAAGCTATTCTTCATTTTCTTGATAACTAAAATTGATTTTGGACATTTTCAAGATTATTAATTCTTGAACTCTTTTCTTGATGTTTCTTGAAAATACTTCATCTAATTGATCTTGAAACTCTTTCTTGAATTTTATTTTCTTTCAATTCATCTAAAACAAGATCGAATAAATCCTCGCATCTCAGTGGACGATCCGTTCTCATTAACGAAACTACATCGACACCGTTATTGATTGCGGTTATAAATTCTTTGATTGTAATAACACTTTTCAAAACACAATCCATACGATCAATCAAATATCATCCTTCAAAATCATAATGTGAGTGCCGTAAACACGTTGAGATTGGGAAGAGTGCTGAACAACAATGTTGGTAAACATGTTGTTGAGGATAAATCAGATGAAACCCCGACTATTACTTCTAATCCTACTTATTCTAGTACACCTTCTTCTTCCAAGCATATTCTCCGTTTCCCACTAGGCTCGAACTCTCATCCCACTTCCTTGAAAGAATTACCATCTACAACTATCCTAAATCCAATTTTGAGATCCATTCCATCCCCAAAAACTTCTCCTTAAAAGTTGGACCCAACCTTTATTGATAAAGCCTATTTTCCACATAGGTTGAGAGCCAACAAACCAAGTCTCCAAATGGAGAAGATTGTGGACATTTTAAAGCAAGTTATCATAAATATACCTCTCCTAGATGTTATCAAACAAGTTCCATCCAATGCGAAAATTTTAAAGGACTTGTGCACTAGGAAGAGGAAAACTCAAGTACCTAAAAAGGTTTTCTTAGCGAGTAATATGAGCAATTCTCTTACCCAATTGGTGCCCACAAAACGTAAGGATCCCGGTTGTCCTACAATATCTATAACTATTGGGGGTAAAAATATCAATCATGCTTTACTCGATTTAGGAGCTAGTGTTAACTTGCTTCCATATTCTGTTTATGAGCAATTAGGGATAAGAGAGTTGAAAACTAAGCATTGCACTCTTCAGATGGCTAATCGATCTATCACCCAACTTCATGATGAGCTAGAGGACGTGTTAATCAAAGTCGGGGAATTTATATTATTTGTAAACTTTATAGATATTGATACACAGCCTATAGCGAACCCATAAAACCAAATTCTGGTGATTCTATGTCGACCTTGTTTACCGCCGAAAATGGGGAAGACAAATGTCATGCCTGAATTTGGGGGCAGATGGTATTTGGGTTTATCCGTCCACCTCTCCGAAGACGCCAAGTTGATTTATTGCACCGTATATCGGAGGTTTGGACAGATGCGGCCATTGTAGCAGACTTTGTCAGATTCCCCCTCGTTTGCGAGGGGTTTTTGATTGTGGGGACGCTCTTCCCTGCAGGCGCAAGCCCCCGTAGTTAATTATGTTACCGCGTAGCGATAACCACTTTCTCCTGCGAAGGTCACTTCGTGTCGTGTGTGTTTGTTTTATTTCTGGTTTCTCGTAGATTGTATAAGGAGACTAATTTATGTTGTTGCCCATAGGGCGTGGATTAGTCCAAATCCGTATATTCATAGATTTGGGTTTGGGTTAATTTAAGGATCATTGATCTCGTTTGAGATGAAGATCAACTTAAATGTTTGTTAAGAATACATTAGTCTAATTTTAAACTAAGTTCTACTCAACAGGGTTTTGGGATCATTCAGACCCAACAAAAGGGCATTTGGGATTCATTGTTTTAGTTTAACGGTGTTACGGTCCGTTATTAGTTTAAGGACGTTTCAGTCCATGGCTAGTTTAAGGACGTTGCGGTCCGTAGCTAGTTTAAAGACGTTGCGGTCCGATGGGATGAGCTCATCGGTTTGGGAGTGCACCAAAGAGTTGTTGGTTATCAGGACCCTCCACCTCTCTGAAGACATTGAAGAATTACAACGACATGTATCAGAGGTGTGGAGAGATGTACCCTTGAACCAAATTCTATATTGAGGGGAGAGATTATGGTGGACCATATAAGAATCATTAGTCATTTTTGGGAGACTAAGATTGACTTAGGAGATATGGGATGGACATCGTTCTGGTCATCATCCATTGAGGAAGCATTAGTTTGGGAAATCATGAGCATAGAGACTCTGTCTATTTGGAGATCCAAAATATTTTAATCTCAGGAAGACTTAGCCAATTTGGGGCTGATGTTGGCTTCTTATAGTGTTAAACACTGATATATGCTCAGTGCTCACGTGCTCTCACGTGAGTCTCCAAAGTAGTGTTAAACACTGAAATTTGGGATGCTCACGTGAGGCACCTAAAAGTTGGTGTTGTGTCCTTGGGTTCAAATCCCCATCTATATATACAAGTGTTAAACACTTAAGTTTTGTGTCCATCACGTGTGGACACATGAGGAGCGCTAGAGTTGGGCACTACTTCTTTTGGTTTATTCCCTCATCCTTTATAAGTGCTAAGGACTTAGCTCATATAATGGTCGCGTGCGAACACGTGAGGTGCTCAAAATGTGAGCGCTGTCTTCGGAATTTTCCCCTTTTCCATGTAAGTGTTAGGTAACTGTTTGGGGGTCACATGGGAACACGTGAGGCGACCCAAAATGAGAACTGTCTTTGGATTTAATCCCTTTCTCATGTAATTGCTAGGCAACTGTTTGGGGGTCACGTGGGAACACATGAGGCGCCCCAAAATGAGAACTGTCTTTGGATTTATTCCCTTTCTCATGTAATTGCTGAGCGCTCGTTTTAAAGGGTCACATGGGAACACGTGATTTGGTCCCAATCTTTCCTTTTTGTTCCTCAGAGGTGCTCACGTGGGAACACGTGATTAGTCTTTTTATATATGCATAGAGATTTTGATATGAGTTTTAAGAATTTCAGATTCCTTGTTTTATAAGAATTAAATTCTTTTACAGGGTTAAACCCTAGTTTTATCAGAGAAATTAAATTCCTATATTCTTTTGGAATAATTAAATTCTTTGAACTTAGTTCTTTCCCCTAAATTTTGAATCGGCAGAACAGAATCTCTCCGATGAGAATTAATTTCTCAACTTGTGGGGAGATCTGCTTCTGCAGACCTCAACCAGAGGAAGAACTAAGTTCTTTGAGAAGAGTTAAACTCTTGGTTTGAGAATTAAATTCTCTGTACTTTCTTTTTACCTAGGATTTTTGTTTAAGAAGAGGATTTTCTTCCTCTAGAGAATTGAATTCTCTTTTTCTCTTTTTCTTTTTTTTCTCAAAGGTTATGAGTGGGTCTCCTCTGTACAAGATTTGAAGTCTTGGGTACTTTATATAGTAGAAGCAAGTTTGTTGATTTAGTTAAAGAAATCTCTCATTGAGAGATTTTAATTGATTTAGGGATTTTATCCACCGTTGGATCTTTGATCCAAGGATTTCTGTTTTATAGAATATATTTTTCTTGTTTTTAACAAGATTAGGAAAATATTTTCCCATACAGAATTTTTTCTGTAGATAGGTGATTTTTAATCACCATTGGATTTTTAATCCAACGGTACTCTGTTTTACAGAGAGTAATTTTTCTTGTTTAGAAAGATTTGAGGAAATATTTTCCAAATAGGCTTTTGATCCCTTTATTTAGAATTTTATTCTATCAGCTCAGAAGGCATTTAGGACCACTCACGTGTAGCACATGACCCCTACCGAGTTAAACTTGTTTGCTTATACACAACAGCTTAATAGGGAATCACGTACTAACACGTGATCTTTTCTGGCCTGCTATTTGTTTTAATATGGCGCCTATATACTTTGTATATAGATGCTCACGTGCTTGTACGTGAGGCTCGATTTCAGCTTGTCAATTGTTTAAGCGCAATGCCTATAATTTTTGTATCTAGGCGCTCACGTGTCAGCACGTGATGCTCTACTAGTGGGAAATTTTCCCATCGCTTTTTCTCTTTTTCTTTTCTTTTCTAATGCTTGGAAATAGTTCCATCACGCACAACATTTTCTGTGTCTAGACTTAAATGTCTCCCATCATAATCTGAAGCAATGCTTCTCTTCACTTTCACTTTCAGAGAATTATTTTAACAGAGAAGAGCTATGGCTTGTAATCGTCCACATGCTCGCTGGCAGTCGTAGGAGGTGCCTATTGAGGAAATTGTTTCTCGTTTTGATGCCCGCTTGATGAAACATGTTCTTACGGATGATCATTCCGATTCGATGCTGCACGAGCTCTTGACTCGTAGAGGATCTCCTCTCCCCATCAGCTCCATTTGGCTCCGGATGGTCTTCTTGTCCGTGCTCGATGATATTCCCCCTCATCCAGCGGAGATGACTCCGGCGATACTCGACGCAACGGAGGACAAGATCGAGTGCTTTTGTGAGGCACTTTTGATTACCACGACTCTGAGGGATCGCTCTGTTCAGCTGCTAAGCCAGATATGGGCTCAGCGGGCCATCATGTCTGCCTTCGCTGGTGCTGACCGATAGGGAGCGACCCTTCGTGAAGATCGCCGCTTTGCCATGGTGGAGAATGCAGAGAGGGAGTTAGAGAATTTTATCCATAGTTTTGTGAATCCCTGTACTTTCGATCCCATATATGGTGATCTATTTCCTGTAGAATAAAATGTTCAATTAAATGCTTTCTTTTTGTCATTGACCACCAAGTGCTCCCTTTCTAACACCTGTTCTTCCTCTGATGTGTGTATGTGAGTATATGAATGAGCCTGATTTCACACACATCTGTAAACGAAACTTAAACCGGTGTAAACAGGAACAAATAGCCCTTGGCCGAAGATTTTGGCGGGAACAAATGCCCCCCACTAGTTTGCCCACATAAGTATGTACGTAAGTGAAGTAGTGCAGAGTTATGCATGGCCATAGAATTGAGGGCTTAGGAGACAAGTTTAGGGTCCTCGTAGCCTAAGACATTTTTCGTCTTCATGAGTCGTAAGGGTCTCAAGAAGGTTTTTTCTCCCTACAAGTCGAGAGGATCTCTTAGGTGCATATTCTCCCTAGAAATCGTAAGGATTTCTAAGTGTTCACCGCCTTCGTGAGTCATAAGGATCTCACTCGGGTATTTTTCCTTACGAATCGTGAGGACCCGTAACTAGCTTCTTTATTTCATTGGCGAATGTGGCTTTGGCAAATGTGGCCCGTAGATAGTCCATCTTGACCTCCTTGTAGACCAGCGATGGCTTAGGAAACAGGTTTGGATCTGCCGTCTAAGACTTTTCAACTTTATGAGCCGTGAGAGTTTCATAAAGACTTTTCTCCCTACGAGTCGAGAGGATCCTGTAGGTGTATTTTCTCCTTAGGAGTCGTAAGGATTCCTAAATGTGTTTTCTCTTGAGAGTCGTAAGGATCATACAAGAGAATTTTCCCCTTTACATGTTGAGAGGACTCGTGAGTGGTTTTTTCCCTCCTCGTCGATATTCGACTTTGGAGAGTGTGACCCGTGGATAGTATGTAATAGTCCATCTTGGACCTACTTGCAGGGCCTCCATGCTGAGGAAACAGGTTTAGATCCCCGCTGCCTAAGGCTTTTCACCTTCATGAAGATTTCATGAAGACGTTTTTCCCTACGAGTCGAGAAGAGTCAAGAAGTTCTCGTAGGAACATTTTTTTACCTACGAGTTGAGATGAATCGAGAAGTTATCGTAAGAATGTCCTGACGTCATAGTTAACCTCTGCTGATAGATGTCCGTTAGGGTCTGTGGTACTAGGGTTTTTGTCCGTCGTACCGTTGCGTTGGCCGATATATTCCCCGATATGCAATCTTTCTATTCGTGTAGCCCCACAACTGTCGTGTCTTTGATCCCTTCGGGGTCTGGAAAAGACGTCTTCAAGTAATCTCCCAGGTCATATTACCGTCGGAAGAGCAAGCATTAGGGATTTTCCATGCCGCTTTTTAGTTGAGGTTAGGCTCAATTTGGGAGCCCTGATGAGTCATGACCACTTCACGCTGGTGTGGGATGATCTTCGATAGTATTTCAGGTTTTATTTGAGTTGCTGTTAAGACCATGAAGCTAGGGATCTTTCTTTGCTTCATTTGTTGATATTGTGTCTACTATATTGCGACGAATGTCGAGGTTGTCTCGAGGTTTCCTGTGAACCGTCGAGATTCGAAACATAGGACTTTGCCATGGCTCCATTGTTTGGACCCTGGGGTCGGTTGTTGATGTTGCGTCTGCATCCTGCTAGAGTGAGAAGGAACGCCATTGTGATATCTAGGTTGTAGATGTTGCCGTCGAGACCCTGAAGCTAGGGATCTTCCTTCACTTCGTTTGTTGACATTGTGTCTGCTATATTGCGACGAATGTCGAGGTTGTCTCTAGGTTGTTTGTTAATCGTCGAGTCTTGGAACTAGGGATTTTGCCATGGCTCCATTGTTTTGACCCTGGGGTCGGTTGTTGACGTTGCCTCTGCATTCTTTTGGAGTGGAGAAGGAACGCCAGGGTGATCTCTAGGCTGTCTGTGAACCGTCGAGATTTGGAACTAGGGACTTTGCCCTGGCTCCGTTGTTTCGACCCTTGGGTCTGTTGTTGATGTTGCGTCTGCATCCTGTTGGTGTGGAGAATGAACGTCGTTGTTGATCTCTAAGCTGTAGATGCCGCCGTCAAGACCTGGCTTTTTTCTGATGGAGCCTGGTGGGAAAATGTGGTTCCCTTTTCGTTTGTGCCCATGGATTGTATACAAGGGTCGATGTAGACTTACCTACAGGGAAGAATTTTCATTTCATTTTATTTCTTTTATCATTTCGGGTTTTTATATCGCGAAAGTCACGATTGCCTAATCATTTTGGCTCTTTTTCTTTTTTACTCGCTGCTTTTTATCGCGAGTTGCCCAAACATTTCGGCTATTTCATATGCATTATTGCTCGTTGATTTCTGTTGCGAGTATGGAACTCGAGATCTGATACCAATCTTAGTATCAGCATCGCTGCGACTGGAATATTTCTAGGAGCGAATCATCATTTTCCATGAAAGGACTTGGAATTTGATACCGATTTAGGCATCAGGATCGCTACAACTAGGATATTTCCAAGAGCGAATCATCATTTGTCTTTATTGGTTTGAACAAATGTGGCTTAGCAAACAGGGTTAGGATCCTGTTGACTAAGGCTTTTGACTTTATGAGCCGTAAGGGTCTCATAAAGGTATTTCTCCCTACGAGTCGTGAGGATCTCAGAGGTGTTTTTTCTCCTTATGTATCGTGGGGATCCCTAAGTGTGTTGCTCCCTTATGAGTCATAAGAATCTCACGCAGCTGTTTTCTCCTTATAAGTCGAGAGGAATTACAAGTGTGATTCACTATATGAGGACACTCCTTGTCATTGGTGGAACTTGGTGAGGAAACATTTATTTATACCCATGGATTGTATACAAGGGTCACTATTGGACCGCTTGTAGGGCAACTTGGAGAATGTGATGGCTTAAGAACAGGTTCAGGTCTCTGTATCTTAAGGCTTTTGAATCCAATGAGCCGTGAGGGTCTCATACGGGGGAATTCTTCCTACGTGTCGTGAGGATCTCGTAAGTGTAATTTCTCCTTAGGAATCATGGGGATCCTTAAGTGTGTTACTCCCTTGTGAGTCGTAAGGATCTCACGCAGGTGTTTTCTCCTCACAAGGTCGAGAGGACCTTGCAGGTGTCTCTATTTTAACGAGATTGCTTCCTTTCGAGTTTTCACAAGCTCGCCGGTAGCCCTGCTGTTTTTACTCACGGCGCCCTTTCGGGTTATCATCCGTGCCCATTTCGTTTGTGGATGTACCGTTTTTTTACATCATGAGATTGCGCCCTTTCAGGTTTTCATAAGCTCGCCGGTAGCCCGGCTGTTTTTACTCACGGCGCCCTTTCGGGTTTTTATCCGTGCCCCTTTCGCTTGTGGACGTACCATTTTTTTATCCCTTTGTTTGCCAATGGAACTTAGGGGGGACTTCACCACCGGAGTAGCTGTGCAGCCAGCACGACTTGAGTTGCAATCCTCGCTGCTGGGACTTGTGGACTTGAATTCCACTGTCACCGTGTTTGAGGCGACGTTTTTAGTTTAAGGACATTACGGTCCATTGTTAGTTTAGGGACATTTCGGTCCATGGCGAAGTTTTGTCCGATACTACTTATAGAGTTTTGACTCAGGAAGACAGCGAGTGGACACAAGCGTCATCATCTATCATTAACCTGAGTCATGACTTGTCAAGTGTAGTATTCCTTAAGGAACCGACCGTTTATTGGCCGGAAGGGTCTTTCGCCATGCATATCTATGAGCAAATAGGCCCCACCTTGGTAGACCTTGTCTATGATGTACGGACCCTCATTGTTTGGCTCGAATTTCCCCCATTTTGCACGATTAGGGATCATAGGCCTTTTGACGACTAACACAAGTTCCCCTTGGCAAAATGTTCTCGGCCTGGCTTTGCTCTTTTGAAAGGCTTCGTTTAGCAGCCTGTCAATTGGGTCTTCTGGCAGCTCCGGGGATTTTGGCGCTGGTCTTGCCCCCAGTTCCTCTGCGTTGCTTTCCGACGCCGAGAGAGTTTCTTCGTTATTTAACGACGAATGAGAAACTATGTGGCAACTTGCAACATAATCTTTGGTTTCTCCCAATGAGCTATTTCCCTTATCATCGTCACTATTTCTGTTCTCAAGCATATGGTTGAGAAACTCTTCGAGGGTGACTGGGGTCCACGCTCTCTGGTTGTACTCTTCCAGCGCATCGATGTACCTTTGCAAGTCTGTGCGCTTGTCATCAGGCTGCATGGGCTTCTTGGTCTTCTTCATTGCCTTTGAAGACTTCGAAGGCTTGGCCTGGAGGTCTTGCCCATCGTTACCAGTTTTCGGTGTAGGACACGGTTTAAGTATCCCCTCAATGATCTCGGGCTCCAGCGGGCTTTTTCATTTGATCACCAGACATGCTTGAAGATCCTTCAACATTCTTTTGGTTTTAGCCGAAAGGATAACTTCTTATGGAGCTTCTCCCACAAATGACCATGATGCCCCCGGCGTATCCATCTTTTAAAAAGCGTGCCTCTGTGGCAGGTTCACCCTACAGTTCTTGGACAGTGCGAATTTCCCTTGGCGGTACTAGTTCTCGACCCAGTTCTTGAAGATGTAGAAATCCTCAATGGGATGGCTCACCATTCGGTGATAGGAGCAGTAGTTGGGGTTGTCGACGTCACTGGGATGCAGTGGACGTCTTGGATTCGGCAGTATGATGAGTTTGTTATGCACTGCCAGTTCGAACAATTTCCTCGTTTTATCATAGGGGAACGAGTAAGCACGTCCTAACTTCTCTTCGAGGGATTGGCACGGGCGCACGTTTTTTGGCAAGCAACCGATTACGGGTCACTCGGTTGCTGTTGAGTGTTGGCAATAAAGGTCGCGGTCCCTTTACCCTTTGTATTCCGAGGGTCCATTTTTGAAGAGGGAGGCCCGTGGCCCATCTGGTCCATTTGGGCCAGCTTGTCGATCAAAGCCTGGAAGGTGGTCAGCTTAAAGAACGTCATGAACTGGGATACAGTCGCCTGAGAAACGCTTATTCCCCTTGCTGACTCGATCGAGGATCCCTATGAACATGCCCATGGCAGGAGCTTCTTCTATGCGATGTTCTCATTTTGACCATTGCTTCCGCCATCGAATTGAGTATTGAACCCAAGTCTCTCCTGGCTTTACCCTGGCATTGATTAATGCCGTGATCGGGGTGCTTTAACTTGCGCTAGCAATCCACTGCGTGAATAGCAACTCCATTTCTATGAATGTTTTGACAGAATTATTTAAGAGCTCCGAGTACCATTCAACTGCTGTCTCCGCCAAGCTGCCGACGAACTGGCGAAGCAGCAGTTTGTCGTCGCCTCCAATATTGCTGCATAGAGCTCTAATTTGAGCGACGTGCTGATGGGGATTGTCTGTCCCCTTATACACATGGAATTTAGGGATCGTATACCCCGGCGGGTATTTGATTTGATCGTACCAGCCTGGATAAGGTCGTCCGGTTCTAATGACTTGGCCGGCCGCTTCGCTTGCCTGATGAGCTCGTATTTGTTGAGCTATGTAGTCGTCAAGGGCAGCCTTTGTTGGGTTACGGCAGTGCCCCAGTCATCAATCCGTGACCAAATACGGAACAAAAATTTATATAACTTGGCGCTACCACAACCAATTACCCGGATTTACCCATAATCACTAGATAACAAAATATGCAAAGGAGTTAGAATGGTTATACCGAATAGATCCCCCGGTCATCAATCCTTGATCAAGCTTGATCTCCGATCTCCCTCCATCAAAGACGATCCACCCGGGAGTCTATGCAACAAGCTCTAACCTCATATCGGAGGCAACTAGGGCACCTAGATTGCTACTCTAGATACCGTAGATGAAGTAGAGAGTGATGAAGGATTAATTTGTCTCAAGACACCCAAGGATTCTCAACTCATGAGAGGGTTTGGGTGAAACTAGAGGAAGAAGAATATGCCATGAGAATGAGGTGTTGAGAGCAACTCAAGAGAGAGAAAAAGAAATGAATAATGATTTGTATTTTTGTTTGTTGTGTGAGTGTGATAAGAAATAATGGAGCCATCACATAAATATCCATGTCTCCAAAATATCTTAGCCAACAAAAAATATCTCAAGTCAACATAATCTCACAACAAACAAAAACCCTTAGCATGCTAGAATAGTAACCATGGGTCCTAATTAGCCATGCCACAAAAATGCAATAAATATCTCATCCTACACCTCAATAACCTTTTAATCCAAAAAGGTCTAAACCATGATAATGTGTAATCTTCTAAAAGTAATCTTGTAAAAAATTACAAGAATACCCCTCAACCGTATATACATACCCGCATCCGTATTCCGAAGAATACGAATACAGAGAGACAAAAATAATCCAACAAATATAATACTAGGATCCGACTTAAACCAAAGCCCACTAGTATTATCCGTCCGAACATCATGCGTGCACTAGTACACGTATGTGATCGAACTCAGCTGTAAAACCATATGGCCTCTGCATCGTTTCGCCCGAAGCAGGGAGACCCTCTGTGTTGGACTCTAATGTCTCGTCAATACGCTGCCAGTAGGTTTAACCATAAGCACGTCAGCGGCACTAGCTGTACATAATGGCTACCCAGGTATTGAGCGAAAGGGAGGCCGACGAGCAAACTCATCCTGAAACCCCTACTGAGCATGACAGTGACAATATCCGTACAGTCTGGTCCGTTCGTCTGAGTATCGCATATCGAATCTTGGGGGGTGGATAATGTCAGACCCCTAATAATGCGACATTTAATGTCGGTATGAAGCCCATCACCTCCTGAGAAACTACCGATCCTAGATCAGTAATTCTCAACTACCTTGGCCAAGGATTTCTGGTGATGGCCACCCGTGCACAACCGCGACATCAACCCCCAATACCGGAAAAGAAGAATCCCCCGACGATCCGCTCACTGCCTCCATATGGCTCGGGACTGTACCTAACTAAAACCTGTTTGCATGACTCCTTTGACCCGTGGTAGGGTAGTAATCGAAGCACAGTGGGAACTCACACGATAGAAATGACGATCTCAGGTCGATAGACTAACCTGTACATATCTCACCAGAGAACTGCTATCTGACAATAGGTATAATACCAACTAGCATGTTCTCGGCGTGTCCGTCTAGTGTACTCATAACCCAATGAGCACATGTATACATCTTAGGTGAACAAACTCACACCAATAGTTTGTGAGACCGGCCACCACCCCTCGTCGGGGTCTCGATCAGTATACACTAGTCTACTCTGGAGTACTGATGCTCAGTCTCAAAACTCCTTCGACTAGGGACATTTAAGGATGTGCTTATAGACCACCCAGCTCCCACGTATATGATCTCCATCATACTGCTGGTAGTCAAGCAAGAATCATATGGGCTATATCAATATGTAATAGTGATCTGTAATGCCACCTAATGCTGTACATGATGATAAAGACATACCAGATAACATACTATCATCTCGAGTAAGACTGTTTTACTGGTATAGGTCCTCCCTCAATCATCATAATCACCTGCCTACGACTATGATAATTGCCTTGAGGGCACTATAGCCAATAATCTCCCACTTGCACTTTAGGCTAATTATTGTGATGTTGTATACTCACAGCTCGTGTGATACCGAACACCCAACTCCTCTACTAATCAGTTTCACCAAGCTCATTTGTGAAACTATTGCATTCGAGAAATAGGTTCAGTGAGTGGATCCGCTCCAATGTTTTTTTCTGTATCTCTCTATATCTCAACTTCACGGAGAAAGCTATCTCCCGAAATGAGGAATACCTGTCCTAGAATATGTCTGGATATCTGATGGGACCCAGTTCAAAAATGAACTCCAAATCCAGCAAACTTCTTAGACTGTATTGTCCATTGAATTTAATCAGTATCCTACACTATGCCTTCCTTAGTATCCGCTTGGACCACCAGTCCAAACTACTGCCCTTCAAAAGATAGAAAACTAAAACTCTGATGGTCGCTCTGTCATCCAGGTCACCTTGGAAGCCTGGAATGATAGCCGTCTCCCGAAAGAGGCTGCTGTTACCATATCCCATGAACATCTACTTATGTTCATAAACTGCTTCCCAACGTTTCTCCAGGATTGGATCAATATAAACTTATTGCAGCTCATGCAAAAACAACATCTGGTGTGGTACTTGACATCTCATGATTGACTTGATTGCCTAAGCAAGTGATATACCAATCATGCACATCCCTCTCCCCTTTAGTCTGTAAGACGCCTTTAGAGAGGGTGGCTCCATCAGCTGCAGGCATACCACCATGCCAGGAGTCGGCCATTCTAAAACACCTTTAGAATAGTGTCAAAGTACCCAGATTGGGAAAGTACCCAAATCTAGATCTAAAACCATACATCTAGTTACCAGAATGACTGATATATTATCCATATCCAATGTAGGTGACAACCACAGTATAACCATCGTAGTATAGGAATTTCACTTCCTATAAAGTACATGTCATCCAAATACCAGGACATCACACCCTACTCCATTCTTAACAGATCCATCTCCTATTCTGATGAAGTCAAAGCCTATGATTGTCAAATCAAAAATAGATGATCAATCTCCGCTATACCTGCTTTAGTCTATGAATAGACATAATCTACTTGTCCACTATGCTTCCACTACATCCACTGACTACAACAACCCTCTGGCAGAATTATATACACGTGCACTTCTAAAGCTAGTTTAGAACGACGCTATACTCATCCTTCTACCGGGTCTCATAGTCTAGAACAACAGCAATATCAAGTCTGGGTAAACAAGAACCTCTCTGTCACTGTCATTGAGGATACCGAAGTTAATCTCAGGCGCCTGAGATTACCCACCATATCTGCAGAGCGGATAATGGAATGTCACACCCGATTGAATGTTTAGGTTCTATTAAATTTTCAGTAATCGTTTGTGGTTCTGGAATCACTTCCAGTTCTACCATACTCCCACCACTGTTTTCTGAAAAAGTCCATTTTGCTAAAACTGTGGCGAGTCAAGAACAATATCACTATTGATCTTAAAGATGGTAGAAAGTTATCCCTCGTCATAACCCGGGATAACCCACAAACTTCCATTACAGAAACTGCCTTGAGTATATCCAGAGTCTGGTTTTAAGTATAAGCCGGACAACTCCATATACCTTAACATCGTTAAGATATGAACCATTCAATATACAATATAGAAACATAGGAACTAATTTAATTGGAACCAGATTCAAATCATGTAGCTGTCTTCAGTGCATGTCAACTAAATGGAGAGAGGTCGATCAGCATTACTCAACTAGGAGTGCATCAGATATGAGTAATCTGAAAGAGAAGCAAGTTCTCAAAACCGTTACTATTAACTGAATACCAAACACAAGTATCTACATCTTCGATCACCTTGAAAAATCCCGATACTTGCAACACACGGTTCTCTACTTTATTCTTATACCTATAACTTCTCAAAACCTAGATCTTGTATTTCTACGAAATACTTGTCTAAAAACTAAAAAAATCACAAGTAAACAGAATATAGTATGAGTACCAACCCCTTTGCCCTAATGGACACCGGAAAATATACAATACTTTGTATAAGTCCCCTGAGTTCAATAACTCAAACCCTGTGCGTCGTAGGTTGAAAACTGTACTATGGTTAAGAAGAATTACACCGTTGTTGAATGCTCCTTACCCAATCACCAACTGATATAGGTAAATGTCATAGACATAATTTCAAAATCTTATATCTTACTTTATAAAATAAACGTACAGATATATCAGTTTGAAACTGTTGCATAACTACGGATATTCAAAACCAAATATTTGCCGTCTGGCAAAAAAACCCAGGCGATTTTCTCAAATATCACCAATTACAACGAATTCCGATATAATGAGGATATAATCACCTAATTCCCAATATCTTACTCCCACTCATTATCTGTAATATCATACAGATGTGAGAATCAAACCTTGTAAATACATATCCTGGAGTAAGAATCTAATTGGGAAATCACTTTTCAATTAACAACTCACAGTAAAACTGAAACATGGAAATGTTTCGAAGGGGTATCCGGGTATTCCAAGCAATGCCTCTTACACCATCTGAATTCATGACTGTAACCATATATTTCCTTGCCATCTTTTGATCAGTCGAAAATAATGTATTTTTAGCACATCAATTTCCCTATTATTTGCATTCATCTAGAGGTGTTCGGCATTCATATTGCACATATTAGCAAAACAGTCATAAAATACCGAATTACCTGTGTTGTATACTAAAACCGGCATTTTTAGGGAAATTGACTGTTTTTCATGGCATCGCATCATCCTTGTATTGCGCAACACTTGTTTCGAAATCTGTGCAGGAAATTCCAGGAGAAAGGCCAAATTTGTGAAAAAAAGGCTGATAAAAATACGCCAACTCCAATAATTGAGATCTGGTAGTAATATAGAAGGAATGTTGAGAATAAACATATCATAAAAATACCATGAGGTTATAAGGAAGCATCTATGTAAAAGTGAAGCCCTAAGGCTCCTATTGGGCTGCGGATCTGCGGCCGGAGCAGGCTTGTGCCGCGGATCCGTGGCTGTATTGCCACATCATCAGATGATTTTCACTGCAGATTGATTCTCTTAGGGCCCACATTCATTTAATATACTTCAAGTTCCATAATTATCCAGCGTTTTCTGCCAGATCAGCAAGGATCATTAAGCAAGCTAATCATGATTAAGCTCCAAGCTTCCAAAGCAAGCCAACTAACAACCTAGTTCTAGAAGCCTCCCTCCAACTAATTACTTCTAGAAGCCTCTCCCTATAACAAACTTTTGGAGGGAAATTCAAATTTTGAATCCTAGATCTAGGGTTACAAGGCTTATAAAAGGAAACCTAGATCTAGGGTTAATGGCTAATCTCTAATCTCATCTTCAAATCTAATACAAGTTGAGTGACACAACTTGTAAACCCTAACCCTAATTCCAATTCCAATCCAAGATCAAGAATTCCGAGTTCAATCAAAGCAAGAAGCCTAGATCCTTTAGAGAGCGAAGCCGATCTTCATCCGAGCAAGTGATCCAAGCCGATCCGCGACTCAAGGAGCCGAGCGAAGCCAATTCAATGATCAAGTTCCTTCCTCTTGTAGCTCTTGAGAGTTGTAACTGATTGTTGATATAAATAAAGGTGGCAATTCTTTTATCTTGCTTATCTTTTTGAATTCAAGCATTATGATCCAATCTAGATTCTTGAATATTTGCTTTGTGATGATGTTTGAGTAAAACTCCGCTCGTAAAGGAGTCGAGACGATCGATAGAATGATGATGATTTAGATTCTTTTACAATTCTTAAATCCTATAACGTTTGTAAATTCTTGAAAATCGAATGATCGATGACCTAGTTTCGATGCGATGCTTTCTTGATTGTGTTCGCTCGAAACTAGAGATCAACGATCGATCATTCAATTTACTAGAAGCTAGTTTGTGAATGAGATTCATCGAAAGGACAAAGGATAAGATAAGGAAACCCTAGTTTCTTTGCAAGATCCTTAACCTCGATAAATCGTCATCGATCTAGTATCAATTCGTTAATGGATAAGAATATGTAATCATTAGATCTCATCACATCTATAGATCCGATCTACTCCTACGAGCCACACTTCGAATTTTGATTGTTGGTTTGGAAATCATCACAAATTCTCAATTGTTGATTTTATCATTTCTTGATTTAGACTAGATTTTTCTAATTCTTGAAATTCAATTTTATAAATCATGAATTGTTTGTTTTCTTTTCGTTAAAGTTTCAACTCATCTAAATCGAAACACGAACGATTATACTTTCCCTGTGGACGATCCGCACTCGCTAACGCGCTACAATCGACACCGTTATTGATTGCGGTCAAATATTTTTGGTTGTGATTTCTATACAATTTTCCAACGCACACAATCCGAATTCGTATTCAATCAAATGGCGCCGTTGCCGGGGATCATTTGATATACACAATCGAGAAATTCAAACAATCAAATGGCGCCGTTGCCGGGGATCATTTAATATACACAATCGAGAAATTCATACAATCATCTCTCCAATCCCATTATTTGTCTTTATTTATTACCTTCTGTACACCGTACTTAGGCTAAATGGTTTTCTTCCTTCCCTACCTTCTGGCACCAGCCTAACCTTTGGAAGAAGACTATCCAATAAGCGTAATAGGTGTACCCTCATAATCCTAGGAGCCCTCGCAACCTGAGAGAATGTAAAGGGAAAAGACAATTGAATAATCCTTATTCTATTTCTCCGGAACCAGAATCCATTCTCGAACTGGAACAAGTTCCTTCGAATTTGTATGTACCTATACGATGGATTATCCAATAAATGTGGATCTTCGTAGTGATACGGGGTGTTCTGGAGAAATGCAAAGGTGAAGTAGGAGTGGCGATGATATACACGATTTGGTCGTGAATGATAGCAGTCGCAATTTACTCTGCCTTCTTTCTAATCCCTTTATTTGTCTTTACTTATTACCTTCTGTACACCTCACTTAGGCTAATTGGTTTTCTTCCTTCCCTACCTTTCGGCACCTGCCTATGTTTGGAAGAAGACTATCCAATAAGTGCAATAGGTGTACCCTCTCATAATCCTAGGAGCCCTCACAACTTGAGAGAAGATAAAATGAAAAGACAACTGAATAGTCCTATTCAATTTCTCCGAAACAGGAAACCATTCTCAAATCTGAAACAATTTTCTTCGAGTTCGTATGTAACTATACGATGGTCATATCCAATAAATGTGGATCTTCGTAATGATACGGAATGTTCCGGAGAAAAGTAAAGGGTAAAAGTAGGAGTGGCAATGAAGTATGAAACTCTGACAATCCAAAAGCCAGTGTGTTTTAAAATGGTTCGGTTAACTTGGTTTATGATTTCTAGTCTAGGGTCGGGCCATGGTCGCTGCCAAAGAGAGAGAGAGAAAAAAACACTCAGCGTGCACTCTAACCTAGATCAGAATGGTGAATCACTTTATCTAATCAGGATGTCTCCCACTGTATCCTCAAATTCTCCTTCAAACCCAAAAGAAGAATTAGTCGGGATCATCTAAAATCACCCGAGGAGTAAACCAACACATCAGTGGGAATTGAGATCCAACTATCATCGCATGATAACCTGATGGAATCCACTCAAGTTATCACACTCCAGAAGGTATACGCATGACTGGCAAGTTTCCTGTATGATTGAAACTCCCGATGTGATTTCTGCCCCATGCTCTTATGACCCTGATGAAGGCCAACATATCATAAGTCACATGTCAAGTTTTACCCATCATTGTCCAGGTTAATTTGAACCCACCCGTACATACCCTTGACGAAGGCCAATATAGTACTACGACTTTCCCAAACCAACACATCTATCTATGCAACAGAAAAGTAACAAATAGCTACCATACACTATGTCTTGATGAGCCAAAATACATAGCATGAATAATAAGTGCTACTCGTCTGAAATGACGGAGGGCTATGAATGGTTTTTGGCGAAAAACCTTTAACGTAATGAACTTGATATCGTTGAAGGAACCAGATAGCTTTACAAATATATAGTGGCGAAAACCTTTGCTAAAGAGGTCACTCCTCGTGAAGGGATCTCGGCTCTTTCCTCATCGAATGAGGTGCAGGATATTCCCAACTGAACACCTCGATGCAAAGCAAAAAGGTAATCGACTATAGTGAAGTTATTACCCTGACGCAAACTTCTGCCCAAGAGGTCACTCCCGGTGAAGGGATCTCGGCTCTTGCCTCGTTGAATGAGGTGCTGGATATTCATAACCGAATACCGCTGTGCAAAACAAAAGAAAACGTCCTTGTAATAACAGCTTTTGAAAATTGTTCCAACAATATCATATATAGGTTTGTTTTATCTTGCATTGATCAGAATCAACGCAGTCCCATCAATTAATCACACCAGAAAAGAACGAAAATATGATGTACGTTTATGCCATTCGCATTCGTCGCTGGGCCCTGCCATCAACCGTTAGGTTACTTAACTAACGACAGAGCGGGGGCTGAACTAGCGCGGGTGCAAAACATATACAACATTTACTAGTATATATATAAATATATATAACAATAGTTCCAAGCATGATATAAAGCAACATCACATAATCTCAGACAATAACACAGAGTGGTGGATAATCTTGGAGCCTCGGGTTTCACTTGAGCCGCAAATGAGACCCGACGTTCCCTCTCGTGTGGATAGCCTGTGCAATGAAAACCTAGACCCCTTCAAGCGCGGCAAGTTACCTGCCAATCCCAGAAGCGAGGCAACCCTAATCAACAACGTGAATGGGCCACCCAGCACTTCACGGAATCCGGTAACTTGGTCACCCCTCCGTGGGTCAACCTATACCCCTATGAGTGCGGCAAATAGCCCACCAATTATAGAGTAAGGTCCCCTACGTCTCAACGCCATAAGATGCGGATCCGTTGCCCTCTAGAACCCGGCTAACCGTGCACTCCACCTTGGGGTAATCCTAGTACAGAAAAGAAAATAATATGTACAAGGGTGACATCGACCTCAACTCGGTCGTGCCTTAAACAAATAATATACAAGAAGGCAGTGACGGCAGTCCACATGTCGGACACTCGCCTCGCGATATCAAATGTACAAATAAAACTAAATTGTACAAACATTGCACCCAAGCTATCCACTACGACGATTCAACCACAACACAGCAGAACACAAAACATCAACATGAATGTCACGTCCGCAAACTTGTCTAAAAGAACATATAGCAATTATTCGAGTGTTTCCCCCAATCAGAGCAATGCTCTGTTCAAATTTTGAAATTTGAAATGAAGTAGCGCTTCATAAAAGCGCTCGTGCTAAATGCGCCAGCGCTAAGAATCAAAGACTCTGATGCAGCGCTCACTTGCAAAACACGAGAGCGCTCGCGCTAAGAGTCAAAGACTATGATACAGTGCTCACGTGCAAAGCATGAGAGCACTAACGCTAAGCGCGCTAGAACCAAGAGTCAAAGACTCTGATGCAGCGCTCACGCGCAAAGCACGAGAGCGCTAGCGCTGGAACTAAATGTTCCCCACCCTTGGATCAAAGATCCAACAAAGATGACTAAAAATCATCAAATTACCAGAATATAATTTTGTTAAGGAAATACTCCTCAGAATCAGAAAGATCGTGCTCTGTAAATCAGAGCACCGTTGGATCAAAGATCAAATGGTGATTAAAAGCCACCAAGATACATAGTAATCTCTGTATGGGAAAATAATTTCCCAATCTTGTTAATAATAAGAAAAATGCCTTCTGTAAAACAGAAATCCTAGGATCAAAGATCCAACGGTAGGGAAACATCTCCAAATCAATCAGAAAAAGATTGCGTTAACTGATTAGCCTCCACTACATAAAGAACCCAAGACTTCAAGTCTTGTACAGAGGAAACCCCCCTCCCCAACAAACTTTGAGAAATTTCAAAAAGAAGAGCAAGCTCTGAAAAGAAAAACTTCTCCAAGTTAAATAAAACAGAGTGATCAAAGCATCTCATCAAAGAAGAAGAACTTAGTTCTTTTTCTAGATCATAGATCTATCAAACAGAGGCCTTTCACAAAAAAAGATCATAGCATCTCATCATAAAAAGGGGGGGAAGAACTTAATTCTCTTCAGATCACAGATCCACAAAGACAAAGTCTTTCACAAAAATAAAAGAGACTGTAATATCTCCTATAAAAATAAGAACCTTGTTCTTAGAGCCACGAGACAAAGTCTCTTATAAACGAGAACTTAATTCTTAGAGCACAAAATTGATCAAGAGCGCTCTGCACTCATTGGCTGTCGCTCTGCGCAAAGCACGCCACGTGTTCCTCACGTGTGCGCTATTTCACAAGGAGCGCTCTACACTCATTGGCTGGCGCTCAGCGCCAAGCGCGCCACGTGCTCCTGACTTGTGCACTATTTCACAAAGAGCGCTCCGCACTCATTGGTTGGCCCTCAGCGCCAAGAGTGCCATGTGCTCCTCATGTGTGTGCTATTATACAAGGAGCGCTCTGCACTCATTTGCTGGCGTTCAGCGCCACGTGCTCTTCACATGGGAGCTACTTAATAAAGAGCGCTCTGCACTCATTGGCTGGCGCTCAGTGCCAAGCGTGCTACGTGCTCCTTACGTGTGCGCTATTTCACAAGGAGCGCTCTGCACTCATTGGCTGGCGCTCAGCACCAAGCACGCCACGCGCTGCTCACGTAGGCGCAACTTAATAAAGAGCGCTCTGCACTCATTGACTGGAGCTCAGCGCCAAGCGCGCCACGTGCTCCTCACGTATGCACTATCTCACAGGAAGCGCCTTAGCGCTCTAAGTCTGGCGCTCAATGCCAGGCGCGCCACGTGTGTGCGCTGAAGGAACATAAACTGTTCTTTAAATAAAGCCCCAGAGCCATAATGAGTGCTCAACACTCAATAAAAGACAAAAAAAGTTGTCAAAACCTAAACCAATGCTCAGCATTGTTGAATAAAAAAGGACTGAGCCTAATTAAATGTTCAACATTTTAACTGTGTGGGCCAAGCCCAAGTTGGCAAACAATCCCTAATTCTGATTAATTGAGCCCATACACTCATAAATCTTTTTAACTGATCTTAGTCCCAGACTTGACTACAGATCTCCCAACCAACATTGGTTCAAGGGTACATCGCTTCATACCTATGATATATGTCGTTGTAATTTCTCAACGTCTTCAGAGAGATGGAAGGTCCCAATAACCAATAACTTTTGGTGCATCTCCAAACGGTTGAACCAAAACCGCACAGACTATGACGTCTTTAAACTGGACTATTATGTCCTTAAACTTTACGGACTGTGGGGTCCTTAAACTCATGGACTATGATGTCCTTAAACTTTATGGACTGTGAGGTCCTTAAACTCATAGACTATGATGTCTTTAAACTTTACAGACTATGATGTCTCTAAACTGACATGGACTATGATGTCCTTAAACCCATTGGACCGCAACGTCCCTAAACTAAAACAATAGAGTCCAAATGCTCTTTTGTTGGATCTAAATGATCTTGATAAGTAGATCTTAGTCTAAAATTAGACTAACGTATCCTTAACAAACGTTTAAGTTGATCTTAATCTCAAATGAGATTAACGATCCTTAAACCCAACCCAAACCCAAATCTAAGAAAATACGGATTTGGACTAATCCACGCCCTACGGGCGACAACATAAATTAGTCCCCATATATAATCCACATGAAACCAAAAACAAAACAAACACACACGACACGAAGTGACCATCTGGAGAAGGAGAAAGTGGTTACCGTGATGTGGTAGCATAATGAACTGCAGGGGGTTGCGCTTGCCGGGAAGAGCATCCCCACAATCAAAAACCCCTCACAATGAGGGGGAATTTGACGAAGTCTGCTACAACGGCCGCATCCGTCTAAACCTCTGATACATGGTGTCATAAATCAACTTGGCATCTTCGGAGAGGTGGCGGATAAAACCAAATAGTATCTGCCCCTAAAATTCAGGCCATAGGCCTTCCTCTTCAAAGTCGGAGCCGCGGAATGAAAAGGGGAAAGGGAAAGCGACCTTCGTCGCTAATGCTCAGCAACAGCCGACCGGCCCAAAACCAGCTGATCACCAAAACGATAGACAGCGACTCTTCAACTAGAGACTAAAATGCCATTATTCGTTTCCTCGGGATAAAATGAGAACACTGTTCGAGTTGGCGGTGCGCAACAGGCTCATTACCCGACCGGATCCGAAACGCCCACTGCAGCCCGGCGACGTCAACAGTCCCAACTATTGCCCCTACCATTGAATAATGGGCCATCCAATTGAAAATTGCTTCGTCTTCAAAGGCTGGATTGAGGACCAATATCAACAGGGCAAATTCGCGCTATCCAAAAATTGGAAAGTAAACCCACCCCAGCCACACGCTCCTAAAAAGGTGAACACGCCGGGGGCATCGTGCTCTTTTATAGAAGAAGCTCCATAGGAGGTCGCTCTTTCAGCTAAAACGAAAAGAATGCTGAAGGATCTCTAAACAAGCCCTGCGATCAAGTGGAAAAGTATGCTGGAACCCGAGATCTTTGAGGGAATTCTAAAACCGCGCCCAACGCTAAAAATTGGTAGCGATAATCAAAACGCCCTTGCCCAGCCGTCAAAGTCTTCAAAGAAGAAGAAGAAGACCGAAAAACTCGTGAAGCCGGATGACAAGCGCATGGACCTGCAAAAACACATTGACGTGCTAGAGGAATATAACCAGAAGGCGCGAACCCCGGTCACACTCCAAGAGTTTCTCAGCCATATCCTTGAAGACAGAGATGGCAACAAAGATGAGGGAGAAGACTCGTCAGATGAACTTGAGGATTATGTGGCGAGCTACCACATGATCTCTCACTCGTCAATAGATGGTGAAGAAGCTCCTGATGCAGAGAAATTCGGGGCAGATCCTTAATCGAAATCCTTGGAACTGTTTAACAAGATGATCGATCTGCTGCTAAACGCAGGCCGTCAGAAAAGCAAAGCTGATCAAGAGCGCGAAATGGCCATATTCGAAAAAGAAAAACGCCGGTGACTAGATGAAAGGGTTGAAACACTCCCACCAGATCAAAGTACATCCGCCACAAACAAAAGAAAACTTAAGACAAGGAAGCAGTTCGCCAAAGCCCTGTCGGTGGGAATGAAGTTGCTCCCTTTCAAAGAAGACACTTCAGAAAATATGTTCCTTGACGAACTAGATGCACATCCAAACTACTGCTTATACCATCGGAGGATCACACACCCTGCCGAGGAATGCATGGCCTTTAAAAATTCGTGGCAGGGATACATTGCACATCGACAGCATTTCAAGCGGATGAAGCGCAAAACTCGTCGAGAGTAGAGAAGCACGACAGAGAAGCGCAAAAGAATTGTCGGCGACTGTCACATGGTTAATTCCGGGGAATTGCAAGTCCTCACCTTTGGGCGAGATTCTGATGAAGAAATGGCCCTTGGCCCTCCCTTCAAGGAATCCATCTCCGAAACAGAAGAAGTGAAGACCTGCGAGAATATTCAGCTGCGCAATCGTACGCTACCCGAAAAGAATCTCGGACCCACAAACAAGAGATCGAACAGAAAGATAAGGGGAAAGAAAAAGTCCCTGAAGATATCACCCTCATTGACCGAGTCGTCGAAGAGCTGGTAGCCAAGAACCCGCCAAAGAAAAACAAGGTGGATTACAACGTTCTGGCACACCTGAGGAAGATACCCCCGCAGCTAAGTATTCTCGATACCCTTCTGCTATCTAAAGAGACAAGAGATTCTTTGATCAAGACACTACAAGAGCCCAAGCAGTTTCAAGCCTTCCTTGCCGAAGAAAAGATGAAGGACGAGCTGGAAGAAGTGCACACAGCTGACATCACTTTTAGCGATGAAGATCTCCTCCTCAGAACATGCGAGCACAACTGTCCCTTGTATGTCACCGGATATTGCCATGACATCAAGATAGGGAAGATCTTAGTTGACAACGGGTCCTTTGTCAACCTCCTAAATGTGAGAGTGCTAAAAGAAATCTGCATGAGCGTTCAACACCTCACTCGGGATAAAATCGCTATCTCTGGGTTCGACTCCCAGTCATCATGGATGCTCGGGTCTATGATACTGACGTTACGCTTTGAGCTACTCGTCACTGACATCAAATTTCATGTCATTGACGCCAAGACTTGCTACAACGCTTTGCTCGGCAGGCCTTGATTACATGAATACAACATCATCCCTTCTACACAACATCAGTGTATGAAGTACTTCAAAGATGGTCTCGAATATACCGTGATAGGGGAACTGAATCCATTCTCCGTAAATAAAGTCCGCAAGTATGAAGACGCAAAGTACTTTTTGCCAGACTTTGAAGATACGGAAAGATGCCATAAACCAGAAAATAAGCAAAAAACTATCACCCCTATTCCGGTCTTCGAGAGAGATACCGAAGAGATGGAAGAGATAGTCTATTCGGGGCTGCTCCAATTCAACAAGCCCGGACCGTCTACCCTTATATTGATCTTCGGTAGCGACTCTGAAGATGAAATCAATGCAGTATTTTCTGTTCGGCCATCAATACAAGCCCTCACTGGCGATGAACAGAGTTTGCAAATCTCCATGGTTCCGCAAAAGCAATACAAAGAGCTCGACGCACTTGATACCTATAGTGTGCAAGACTTGCAGACGTTCTACGTCCCTCCCAGGCGAAAAGATGAAAAGGCGATCCTCTTTTATCGATCCGCGGAAACCAAGGTAGAGAAAGAAATCTGGCATGGTGCCGATTCTATGCTTGACAGGCTCCAGCACATTCGTCTGCCCAGATATTTCACAGGAGGATTAAAAAGGCTGTTAAGGCGCCAAGGCGTACCCTTCAAACAGACTGCTCAACAAGCTCAGTTCTACGACAGGATCTGGAATGCCCCCGGAACTCAGCAAACATTGCCCAACGGGAGAATCGAAACGATCGGGCTTGGATATGTTCGATCCAAGAAACGAGAACGATTCTATGGCTGCCATGTCATAAAGGACGTTGATGAAGAAGAGGATGCTCTTTTAAAAGATGATGACACCGAGCCAAAACGCGGTGATGCCACAAAAATGCCGAGTCCGTTGTTTGAAGAACAGATGGACAAGCTAGTAGGGGAAGTGAGTCAAAAGGCCCGGGATGACCACAACCGTAAAATGGCTATTTACGAGAAAGCCAGGATGCAGCGCCTCCTTCAGCAGGCTACGGAGAATGACGATGCCCTTCGTCGCCAGCCCGTCGTACAGAAGATACGACGTGGAGGCAAAAACAAACTAAAGAATGGAAAAAATGTCCGACAGCGGCAAAACGGATCAAAAAAGCCACGTGATCAAGAAAAGGTCAACCAGAATCTGTCTCTAACAAAAAAGATGGGTCAAGCATATTCTTTCCCTCGAGACAAAACAAGGAGGATCTTCGACCTCGTCGTGAAACATCAAATGATTATGATCCCGAAGTCCAAGCACCCCGATCAAGCAAGCTAAGTTCATCATCCGGATTATTGTTCCTATCATCGAGCAGTAGGACATCCTCTTGAAGACTGCTTCACCTTCAAAAACCAATATCAACTCGGCATATTTGCTTTATCCAACAGTTGGAGGGTAGCCCCACCGCAAAAGCATGTACCAAAAGAAACGTATATGGCGTGAGTAGAACTAGATCAACATCGGTCTTGGAAACGATCTCGTACCTGTCACGCGATAACGCTGTCAGAAGAAGAAGTATGCGAGGATATGGATGACTTCTCCTGGTGCTTCGAAAATCAGGATGAAGATGAGTTGATCTCAGAACTTCCACCGGTGCTAAAAGAGCTGGAAGATGGGATACATACTACTGTGGACAACCTAAGGAAAATCAACTTGGGGACCGCAAACGACCCGAGGCCTACGTTCATCAGTAAGCTGCTGTCCAAAGAACAGGTAGCTACGCTAAGAGACGTGCTTATGCAGTATAAAGACTGTTTCGCATGGAACTACTCCGAGATGCCAGGGCTAGATCCAGAGATAGCTGTGCATAAATTGGCGATATCTCGGAACGTCAAGCAAGTCAAGCAAGAACCAAGAAGAATGCAGCTCAAACTTGAAATGAGCATCAACGCAGAAGTCAAGAAGCTAATTGACTCCGGCTTCATCCAAGAAGTTCAATACCCTGACTGGATCGCCAACATCGTCCCAGTGATGAAGAAAAATAGGACGGTGCACATCTGCGTAGACTTTTGAGACCTCAACAGAGCAGGTCCGAAGGATGACTTTCCCGTACCGGTTACCGAGCTGAAGATAGACAACACGTCCACTCAAGAAGTCTTCTCCTTCATGGACGGCTCATCAGGGCATAATCAAATAAAGATGCATCTTGAAGACCAGAAGCATACCGCTTTTCGGACTTCTCTGGGCATATTCTGCTACAAAGTGATACCTTTCGGTCTGAAGAACGCCGGCGCTACCTATGAGAGGGCCATGACGAAGATTTTCGATGACCTCATACATGAAGTCATCGAATTCTATATTGACGACCTCGTGGTGAAAAGCAAATCGCACGAGCAGCATTGGGAGCATCTGAAGATAGTGTTCCGACGTCTTCGGAAATACATCCTGAAGATGAACCCTCTCAAATGCGCGTTCGGAGTTTCCTCGAGCAAATTCCTAGAGTTCATCGTACGACACAGGGGCATCGAAATAGACCCGTCAAAGATCAAGGCGATTATGGAAATGCCTCTGCTAAGAACTCTCAAGCAACTGCGGTCTCTCCAAGGAAAGCTCGTGTATATCCGGCGATTCATAGCCAATCTCTCCGTCAAGTGCCGCCCATACAGCCATTTAATGAAGAAGGGGACACCGTTCTCCTGGGATCACAAATGCCAAAGCGCACTGGACGAAATCAATCAATACCCACAGAAACCGCCAGTACTGACCGCTCCGGTCAAGGGAAAGCCTCTCATCCTGTACACAACAAACCTTGAAGGTTCCTTAGGCGTGCTATAGGCACAGGAGAATGATCAAGAGAAAGAGAGAGCCCTCTACTATTTGGGTCGAGTTCTCCTGGGGGCAGAAAACAACTACTCTCCCATTGAAAAATACTGCCTGGAGTTAATCTTCACGATAAGGAAGCTCAGACACTATGCGTTGGCGCATGAGGTTCACCTCATATCAAAAGTGGATCCTCTCAAATATTTGATGTCAAGAGCCATATTAACAGGACGACTCACTAAATGGGCCTTCCTCTTGATGGAGTAGTCTATCAACCCCTCAAGGCAGTGAAAGGCGAGAATATTGCCGACTTCCTCGCTGAACACCCGATACCTGCCGACTCTCCCTTAAACTGCGAATTGCCGGATGAACACGTGTTTGACGCAATCAGCAGGGAGAGAGGAGGGAATGATACTTATTGGGAACTCTACCTCGATGGGGCATCTTCCATGAAGAAGCGAAAGCACAGCTCCCCTATAATCAAATCTGGGGTAGGCCTTATCTTCGTGACTCTACAAGGAGGGATAATGCGCTTTGCCTTTTCCTTAACAGAACCGAGGATAAACAATGAAGTAGAATAAGAAGCTTTGATAACAGGTCTTGAGATCGCTGTCGACATGGGAATCGAAAACCTCCTCATATACGGAGACTCCCAACTGGTCGTTACTCAAGTAAACGGCGACTATCAAACGTGCAAACCAGAGTTGGTGAAGTACGGCGAGAGAGTACAATAATTGCTAGCTCAAATCCCTTCCTACATTCTGGAAAGCATACCGCGTGCGGAAAATAGCAAAGCGAATGCGTTAGCCAAACTCGCTAAAGAACCGGCTGATGAAAACCTCGATGACGTGAGGATCGTTGTGCAAAACCGTCGGGTTCTTGCACGAGCGGAAATATCTCCGAAGTCGTCTGAAGAAAACGAAGCAACCAAGCAAGTGGCCCTACAAATAGAAGGCCAGAAAAGGCCAAGGATTGGAGAGAAGTCTTTATAGACTACTTCAAATCCCGTCGAACACCTGAAGATGCATCCTCAAGGCATCAGCTCATTAAACGAGCTCTATCTTTCGCCTTATTCAATGACACGCTGTATAAGAGATCGTTCGACTCTCTATGGCTGAGATGCCTGGGACCAGAAGAAGCAAGGAGAGTCGTCCAAGAAACTCACGACAGACTTTACGATTCTCATCAAGCCGGGCAAAAGATGAAGCTGAAGATCAAAAGAATGCGCTAATATTGGCCCACGATGATTCAGGACTGCCTTGAATACGGATCGATCTAGTAATAATAGAATGTATATTCTGTTTACTGAATCACATAAAATTTTAGCCAACCCCATATATGTATTTCATACGTATGAACGGAGATGAGACGGAGGAATGAAGAGCATTTTCGGCGCAAGTTCGAATTTGCGACAGGTACAAATAAAATATAAATAAATTGATAAACTGGAAAAAAATCCCTTCACTTACACTTATGGAGTCTTGTATAGAATATAAAAATTGATCGAAGCAATGCCATTCGTGCCAGATTCATGGAGACTTCATCCACTAGCATCCAAACCCGCTACACCCAACAGTGGCTAGCTGGCCGTTCAAAATATGGGGAACCGACATAATTGGGCCCATAGAACCAACATCGTCCAGAGGACATCGGTTCATATTGGTGACAACCGATTACTTCTCTAAGTGGGCAGAAGCAGTACCACTAAGAGAAGCGAAGATAGAGAATATCCTCCATTTCTTCAAGACACACGTCATATATCGGTTCGGAACTCCGCGACGGATTATCTCTGATAACGGGCTAGCCTATAGAAGCCACAAAATCAGCTGCTTTGCACAGCAGTATAATATAGACTGGAGATACTCTTCGGTCTATAATCCCCGAGCTGAGGCTTTCAACAAGACCTTTACGAAGATCATAAAAAAGACGGTGTCCCGAAATAGAAAAGAGTGGCACGAGAGACTGCATGAAGCTCTCTGGGCTTATCGGACCACACTCAAAACGACTACGAATACAACACCATATACGTTGGTATTCGGCACAGAAGCAGTAATCCCCTTGGAGATAGAGCTATCCTCACTACGAGTGGCAGTTCATTATGAGCTAACAGATGAAGAGAATGCTCATCTCCAGCTTGAGGAGCTCGATGCCCTCGATGAAACTCGTCTCATGGCGCAACTAAACCTAGAAGCTTACAAAGCAAAGATGACGCGCTCATACGAAAGATTGACTAGAACGATGACATTTCGCCAAGGCGAACTCGTGCTAGTGGTCAAGAGACCTATGATCCCAAATCGTACCAAACGGGGGAAGTTCGAGCCGAATTATGAGGGCCTGTATATCATAGACAAGGTCTACCAAGGTGGGGCATACTTGCTCGTCGATATGTATGGTGAAGACCCTTCAGGCCAATAAACAACCGGTTCTTGAAAAAATACTACGCCTAACGAGTCATGGCCTAGGTCAACGATAGATGACGACGCCTATGTCCACTCGCTATCTTCTAATGCTCAAACTCTATAAGTAGTATTCGGCGAAACCTCGCATCGAAAGCGTGCGATGGACCGAAACGTCCCTAAACTAATAGTGGACCGAAACGTCCATAAACTAATAGAGGACCGAAATGTCCTAAAACTATATACTAACCGAAATGTCTTTAAACTACTACAAACCCGCAGCATCCTTGGGCATATGCGTAAAAAAAAAGAAGAAGAAGAAGAAGAAAACGGTACGTCCATAAGCAAAATGGGCACAGATGAAAGCCCGAAAGGGCTCCGTGAGTAAAAACAGCAGGGCTACCGGCAAGTTTGTGAAAACCTGAAAGGGTGCAATCTCGTTAAAAGACACTTGCAAGGTCCTCTCGACCTTGTAAGGAGAAAATAACTGCATGAGATCCTTACGACTCACAAAGGAGAAATACACTTAGGGATCCCCACGATTCCTAAGGAGAAATTAAACATACGAGATCCTCACGACGCGTAAGGAGAACCCTCTTATGAGACCCTCATGGCTCATAAGATTCAAAAGCCTTAAGGTACAGGGATCTGAACCTGTTCTTAAGCCATCACCTTTCCCAGATTGCCCTACAAGCGGTTCAATACTGACCCTTGTATACAATCCACGGGCACAAATAATCATTTCCTTGCCGAGTCTCACCAACGACGAGGAATGCCCTCATTTGATGAACAAACACTTATAGGTCCTTTCGATTTACAAGGAGAAAACACCCTTGCAAGATCCTTACGACTTATAAAAGAACATACACTTTGGAATCCTCACGATTCCTAAGGAGAAAAGACACCTACGAGATCCTCACGACTTGTAGGGAGAAACACCTTTATGAGACCCTTACGGCTCATGAAGTCAAAAGCCTTAGTCGACAGGATCTTAACCCTGTTTGCTAAGCCACCTTTGTTCGAACTGACAAAGGCAGATGATGATTCGCTCCTCGCAATGTCCCAGAGGTAGCGATGCTGATGCCTGAATTGGAATCAAATTCCAAGTCCTTTAACGGAAAATGATGATTCGCTCCTGGCAATATTCCAGTCGCAACGATGCTGATGCTAAGACTGGCACCAGATTCCAGGTTCCATACTCGCGATAAAAAATCAGCGAGCCAAAAATGCATATGAAATAGCCAAAATGATGGGGCAACTTGCAACGAAATCAGCAAGTAAAATATGCATACAAAATAGCCGAAATGATTGAGCAACTCGCAATAAAAAGCAGCGAGTAAAAAGAATAAATAGCCGAAATGATTGGGCACCGCGAAAAATAGCCGAAATGATTGGGCAATCGCAACTTTCGTGATACAAAAAGATGAAATGATAGAGCATCGCGGAAAGAAAATAAAATACGTATAAAATGAAACTTTTGCCCTGCAGGTAAGTCCATAATGACCCATGTATACAATCCATGGGCATAAACGAAAAACGAACCACATTTCCCCACCGGACTCTGTCAAAGGGAGAGTCAGATCTCGACGGCTACATCTACAGCCTAAAGATCAACAACGGCGTCTCCTCTCACTCCAACCGAATGCAAACGTGACTTTAACAACCGACCGAAGCGGAGCCATGGCAAAATCCCTAGTTCCAAATCTCGACGGCAACATCTACTGCCTGGAGATCAACAACGGCGTTCCTCCTCATTCCAGCAGGATACGGATGTGGCACTGCCAATCGGAGCCACGGAAAATTCCCCAGTTCCGAGACTTTGCGGTTCACAAGTAACGGCAAAAGTCAACCCCGACATCGTAACGGCGAAAGTCAACCCCGACACCGTAGCGGCGAAAGTCGACCCCGACACCGTAGCGGCAAAAGTCAACCCCGACACCGTAGCGGCGAAAGTCAACCCTGACACTGTAGAAAACGACGAAAGTCAACCCTGACACCGTAGCGGCGAAAGCCAACCTTGACACCGTAGCGGCAAAAGTCAACCCCGACACCGTAGAAAATGGCAAAAGTCAACCCTCGACCTCCCCGTCGAAGCAACGCTTCGACTCGGGAACAAGTTAACTCATCCACCACTTACGAGCCCTCTCGACTTGTACGGAAGAAAATTCTCTTGCGAGATACTTACGACTCTTAAGAAAAAACGGACTTAGGAATCCTCACGATTCCTAAGGTGAAAATACACCTACGAGATCCCCACGACTCGTAGGGAGAAAAACTCTTTATGAGACCCTCATGGCTCATAAAATTCAAAAGTCTTAGACGACAGATCTGAACCTTTTCCTACGCCATCACTACCCTACAAAGAGTTTAAGATGAACTATTATCTATCATCTACAGGCCAAATTTGCTAAAATCACATGACAACATCACAGCAAAGAAAAGAAGGCGATAATACAAGATAGAAAAGGAATGTGTCCTTTATTCATGAATTCAATTGGATACAAGTTATATCATATGAAAATGAATGGAATAAAAAAATGAATGAAATGAATACATGTTTTTCATAAGTTACAAATGTTTGATCGATACAAAAGCAGCTATTGAGAAGGAGGCGATTTTAGAAAATCAGCAAGTCACTCACGCACTCCTCTCAACTTCTTTTCGTGATCAGCCACCGCGGCCAGCTCCGCTTCGACTTGGGCCCCTTGCTGCAGACAGGATGAAAGTTTCTCATCAATTTTCTGTTGAACAGCCTCCTTACTCTACGCAACCTGCTCAGTAAATTCAAGCTTCTTCCTCAGCACCATCTCGTTAGAAATACATCGTTGAAGGTTTTCAAAGATGGAGTTCAGCTGTACAGCGATCGATGTGACCTCGGCGCGCAGTTGGACAGACTCGGCGGAAGTCGCCTCACATTCCTTTCGCTTAAGGGTCGTCTCATGTTTAAAATAGTGAAGGAAAGGAACGCTCTGCTCAACCCATGTAGCCTGCTGGGAGTACGAAGCCAACACCTCCGAAGCAGGACACCTGAGCTCAATCTCATACAGACATGCCTCAATCTTCCTGCAGTAGTCAACCCAAGACCCGACGACGTCCTCGTCATGGAAGTTCACGAGTGTCGCCAGCATTGGATTAACCTGCATAGCAAAATTTGCAGTGGAGGTGAGGCTTCAACATCAAGATCTTCGACGAACTCGCTAAACATTCGTCGGCTATTAACGGTGCCTCGAGAAGATGTGAGTTTAACGAGAGGCCCTGCCGGCATCATAATGTGAGACTTGAAGGGAGCTGGAGCCGGTGCGATTGCTGCAGAATGAGTCACGGTTAAATGTTAACTCATGAAATAAAGAAAACGCATAAAGGGTAAAGCCTATCATATCGGCTATAACAGGCGGTAGGACGAGGAGTGCAGGGAGCTCGGTTATTCTCATGACCCGCGATGCTATATCCAATATGAAGAAGAGTTAGAACCATAGCTATCCGTAAGAGAAAGGAAAAGACGTCGGTTATAGACTATACTCACCGACATCAGCAGGTAGGGCAATCTCTGGCTGGAATGAGAAATGCGGGTTCAGCATCTGATACAGGTGACTAAAAAGGACTCCTGCAAAGTTATGACGACATACTGTCAGTACAAGGAGAGTGATACCCACAATGAAGCCGATGAAACATAAACCTATACCTTCCAGCATTTCAAAAGACATGGGAGAAGGCAAGGGGACAACAGTCGTCATTGCGGCGACCCGAGGTGCTTCAGAGGGCACAATTTCAGCAATGGAAGCATCATTAGGCCTAGTGACTTCTTCACTTTCCTTCAGTGGGACGGTCTCGGTGCCCATGGCTTCGTCCCCTAATTCGACAAGGGCTGTCGTGACACTCGCGATGCCTGCCGACGCCAGAGAGCCACAAGGGGAGAGAGCAGCGGTTTGGGCAGTCCCAGACTCCCTGGAGAGAGTAGCTACTTCGGGCTCTATGGTTGCCATCACCTCGCCTACCATCTCACCACCAAGACTTAGCCCTGCAGGATATGATATATAAGAATTTGAGACCAATTTCTAATAAAAAAAAATGGGCATTGCGTTACCTTGCGATGGATCCTCAGTTGCCTCTCAAGACATGCGCGCAACCTGTCTATGGGCAGTAGGCAAGGCAGCTGGGGTATCCTCTGAAGTAATAGCGACAGAAGGAATGGTGCTTGAGCCTGCACCCACAGCCAAGGTAGCATCACGCTCCCTCGCTGCGCGCTTCCTACGCTTCTTTTCAGTTTGAGCAGTGAGGACCGACCCCCTCAAGACTTCGGACAAGGGGATGCCTTCGCCTTCATCAGACCCTAGTTCTGCCTCCAGCGCCGCTACGGCGTCCATCATCGGCTGTTTCAGCGAAGACTCTCACGCTGGCTTGGGGATAACCGTAACCGTGACGGCTGGCTCTGACAAGACTACTGCACCATCGCTTGGGATCGGCCCTACACCTAGAACAACTGGAGCCGAAGTAGTCCCTGTAACAAGGTGAAATAAAGCATCAGAGCACAAGTATAAAGCATGAGGGTGTAATCAAACGAAATAAGTTATACCCAAGCCACAAGAAGCGCGAAGCCTCTCTTCCTCTCAAAAGTCTGGAGGGAAGCCGCCAGAGCATCTTCAGCGGAGATGCCTGACAAAGAAGGATGCATTAATAAATGAATAATAAGAGAGAAGGAAAAAGATCAAAACGACATAACTAGAGCATACCCGTCTCCGCAAGCGATAGCAACGCCGCCTCTATGCAAGCCTGTCGCTCGGAAGCTATAAAGGCGGCTTGAAGATCAGTATCATCCGCAGGTTCGATAAATAGACCCTCCTTGGTCCCGTACTCACTCAAGCCCTCGCTATAAGGAGCATGAGGCTCCTGGCCGAGTACGACGTCGACAGAAAAAATCGACTTCTTCTTCTTCTGCGAACGAGCCCCGGCAGCCGACGATAGGAGCTTACGCTTCACGGGCATTTTTGGGCGACGGGTCCCAATCTCCACGCCAACTCCAGAGTCCGGAGACGCTATAGCTACCGTTTTAGGAACACTGGGCTGTATCTTTGAAGTAATGGCGTGAGGGACCACAACTGTATTAGTCTCCCTTAATGAAGGACGAACGGAAATTCATCGTTTTAAAGGGACGGATGGGTTACCGGCAGGGACTGCACCCTTGCGATCAAGAAACATCCGTCGTTCTTCCCTAATCACGGCACCCGTCGTGTGCTAGAACCATGCCATATATGCGTTCAAGGCATTCGGGACGTAGCTCGGCTCGCTGATAAGGAAGATGGACCTGGTATTCAGGCGCATGAAGTGGTGCAGCGTAGTGCGAATGCCCTCTTCAGTGGCAGTCGGTTCAGCCAGAGAAGTTTCGAGGGGAACACCCTGGTTGTAATCCTACTGCTGGGCAAAGCGGTGTGGGTTGTACCTCATAAAAAACGCCGACTCGTTCTGCCTGAATACTAAGAAGCCCGGCCTGATCGAGTACAAATATAGGATCTCCCGAGCTTTCAACGAGGAAACCCCATCCTTGAAGGTGTCACGCAGTGGCTGCACCAATTTAGTTGACTCCTTGCTGATAGTCATGACCCTATCAACAAAGGTCATGCTGTCCCCAACCATGCGTGGGCGGAGGATCACTTCCCGAGCTTCTCGCGACGTCGGGTCTGAAGCAGAGGCGTCGATCAGAGACATCACCCGGGGAAAATTGTAGCTATCATAGAAATGGGGATGTTTGTGGATTCCAAAAGCTCTAATCACGTGCAGCTCGATCCACGAAGTAAAATAGTGCAGCGGGAGATTTACAGGCTCTAAACCCGGCTGAGTAGTGTCCGCCGCTAAGCTCAAGCCGTGATACAAATTAGCCAGTCCGGCAATCCCGACGGCAACCCGTGTTCCTTCAACCATCCAGTGAGCCGGGTAGAAAATGGACGACCTCATATGACGAGGGCCCATAAGAAGTACGAACCAACTTAGCCATAGGCCGAGAAACCCCAAAATGAACGTCACTTCGTCGACTTCTGAAGCTGCAAGCTCTGCGAAGGGGACGACCGGGATGTCCGGGAGAAAGAAATTCCTCTGATCCGCTTCCGCTGCAAACTGTTTGTCCAAACCGAAGCCGAAGGGATCGGCGAACTTGGAAAATTTCGCAGCTTCTTTTGAAAGGACATCGTGGCGAAGAAAGCGGGCAATAAAATTTATGAAGCTGACGCCGTGTCCCCCAGATTCCAAGAACAGGCATTCATAAATATTCAACACCTTGATTAAGCTTGGGAATCGGTGTTGAATGGCATTTTCCGGAGTCAGACCCATCACTACTGATCGGGTCGCAAAGACGTATTCGTCAGGGGAAAGTATTTCCTCGTAGTGCTCCCCTCTGACAGGTAGGCCTGAGATCTCCGCAAATCTCCTCCAGGGAGATTGAAACCTCTCGATCCGATAGGAGAAAAGTGTGTGTTGGGATGTTCCATTGCTCTAAGAAAGCCTTAATCCACCACACCGGAGGCGCTGGATACTGGAAAAGCGACGCATAGATAGCACGGTACAGCTTGAGCTTCAATAACGCCGACTTTTTTTGCCGATAAGATGTACCGAGCCCACTACAGGTATCCGGCCGAATGACGAGGATTCAGGCCAATCATATACACATTTCCCCATGGGCGCGACTCGCCCTGACATATACGCCGCCCCAGAGTATCTAAAGCCATTGGGGGCTGCATAGGTATCACGGCCATAGAGGGCTGAAGGCGACTCTCTGAGGTCCAGTGGACCTGCTCTATGGCATAGTTAACCTGGGGTGAGTCGTCATAGTGAACAGCGGAGATTGGTTCTGAAGGCGTCGCACAAGAAAAGCTGTGTCGACCCCGGATGATTTGATTGTACCACGTCCCCCATAATGAAGGTTCTTTTGCTCCGGGTCATGATCCTTGATCAACGCGAAGACTTCCCTGTCCACAGGCGCTTCAGGGAATCCGTTTTCTGAACGGACGAATGGGAAAGAAGTGTCGAAAGACATTGTACCTGCGCAAAAAAGAACTAGAATTAGTCATCAATACTACAATTCAAGTTTTGGTTCGGGTACTTTAAATTTGTACCGCACTGCGAGGAGACCAAAGGGGACCCACAAAATCTGGATAACGGCTCATCAATGATGAGTCAGTCTCATCATTGATGAGACGGTCATTCATTAAATAGAAAATGCTAAAAGGATTCTTATTTAATAAGGGGCCCCCTCGGGCCAAGGAGCTAATCTTTCTTGAGAGCAGCGCTCTACAACATAGCGATATCTGTCAACTCTAATGATGAAGGGAATAAAAACTCCCCAAAAAAATTCTGAAGAGCTATGCTCTGTGAAAATGATGGAGTAACCCATCAGAAACCCTAAAAGCAAAGCTTTTAATGAATTAAAAATTCCGAGATCTTCAAGATCCATGAACAAACTCTAAGAGTTTTTGATGAAAGATTAACAAATCTATATGATTTGAAAAGTGCAAAGCTCTGTTAAAAGGTTAACAAATCCTAAGAAAGATCTCTTTAGATCTATGAAGAGCAAAGCTCTATTGAGAAACCCTAAAAATCTATATGATTTAAGAAGAGCAAAGCACTGTTAATGGGTGAAACCCTAAATTATGAAATAATCCCTTCAAAGATTTGATCTTTACCTAGATTTTTGACAGGGTTCTCACTCTAAGAGAGTTCTTAAGACAGAGAGCTTGGCTCTGAAGGAGAATTAATTCTCAAGAAAAAACAAGAAGTTGAACAGAGGTCATCTCAAGGGCCAAAGGCCATTTATAGGCGCTGGAAGTTGGTTCAACTTCCAAGTTGATTCAATGGCGGAGATACTGCCACCGCTGCACTCATATCTAAGCCACGTGAGCGCAACGGTGGGGGGCATTTGTTTCCCCCAATCAGAGCAAAACTCTGTTCAAAATTTAAAATTTGAAATGAAGCAGCGTTTCATAAAAGCGCTAGCGCTAAATGCGCCAGTGCTAAATGCGCCAGCGCTAAGAGTCAAAAAATCTGATGCAGCGCTCACGTGCAAAGCACGAGAGCGCTCGCACTAGCAGTGCCAGCGCTAAGAGTCAAAGACACTGATGCAGCACTCACATGCAAAGCAAGAGAGCGCTAGCAGTGCCAACGCTAAGAGTCAAAGACTCTGATGCAGCGCTCACGTGCAAAGCACGAGAGCGCTAGCGCTAAGCGCGCTAGCACCAAGAGTCAAAGACTCTAATACAGTGCTCACACGCAAAGCACGAGAGCGCTAGCGCTGGAACTAAATGTTCCCCACCCTTGAATCAAAGATCCAACAAAGATGACTAAAAATTATCAAATTACCAGAATAAAATTCTGTTAAGGAAATACTCCTCAGAATCTTTCCAACCAGGAAAGATTATGCTCTGTAAATCATAGCACCGTTGGATCAAAGATCCAATGGTGATTAAAAATCACCAAGATACAAAGTAATCTCTGTATGGGAAAATAATTTCCCAATCTTGTTAATAACAAGAAAAATGTCTTCTGTAAAACAGAAACCCTAGGATCAAAGATCCAACAATGGGGAAACATCCCCAAATCAATCAGAAAAAGATTACCTTAACTGATCAGCCTCCACTATATAAAGGACCCAAGACTTCATATCTTGTACAGAGGAAACACCCCCCCCCCCCAAACTTTGAGAAATTTCAAAAAGAAGAGCAAGCTCTGAAAAGAAGAACTTCTTCAAGGTAAATAAAATAGAGAGATCAAAGCATCTCATCAAAGAAGAAGAACTTAGTTCTTTTTCTAGATCATAAATCTATAAGACAGAGGTCTTTCACAAAAGGAGATCGTAGCATCTCATCATAAAAAGGGGGAAGAAGATCTTAATTCTCTTCAGATCACAGATCCACAAAGACAAAGTCTTTCACAAAAACAGAAGAGATTGTAACATCTCCTATAAAAATAAGAACCTTGTTCTTAAAGCCACGAGACAAAGTCTCTTATAAACGAGAACTTAATTCTCAGAGCACAAAATTGATCAAGAGCGCTCTGCACTCATTGGCTGGCGCTCTGTGCCAAGCGCGCCACATGCTCCTCACGTGTGTGCTATTTCACAAGGAGCGCTCTGCACTCATTGGCTGGCGCTCAGCGCCAAGCGCGCCACGTGCTCCTCACGTGTGCCCTATTTCATAAAGAGAGCTCAGCACTCATTGGCTGGCGCTCAACGCCAAGCGTGCCACGTGCTCCTCACGTGTGCGCTATTTCACAAGGAGCGCTCTGCACTCATTGGCTGGCGCTCAGCACCAAGCGCGCCACGTGCTCCTTGTTAGTGTATATGCCCTAGAGGCCATTACTGTATCATACTAGTTTGTATATTACTTAATGGAAGCTTGGGATATTCAAAGTTGTATAGACAATCTTGCTCAAAATGGTAGTATGCTACTTGGTTTGTTTCTACATTAATATGTGCATGTGTTTCTTTCTGCTACTTCGCCTCGAGTGTGTTCCCACTGTACTTTGATTACCACCCTACCACGGCTCAAAGGATTCGTGGAAACAAGTAGTAGTTGGGTGCAGTCCCAAAGCACTTGGAGGGAGTAGCGGTTAGACAGGATTCGTCTCTCCCTGTATTGGGGGTTGATATCACGCTGTGTCTAGGAGAGCCATTACACAAAGTCCCTGGCCAGGGCAAGCGAGAATTACTGGTACTGTTTCCAGTAGTTTCTTAGGGTGTTCTTGGCTACACTCCGGCACGACTTGTACCACTATCAGGGGTCTAACATTTACCGCCCTCCTAGGCCCGACATAAGACACTCTTAGACGAATAGACCGGACTGTACGGAGATGGTCACATTCAGGCTCAGTAGGAGTTCGGATGGGTTTACCTCATCGGCCTTCTTATCGACATCTACCTGGGGATCGTTACGTACAGCTAGTGCCGCTTGCGTTCTGTAGTTAAACCCACTGCCAGCGTAGTGTCGAGTCTTTAGAGTCCCACACAGAGAGTTTCCCTGCACTGGCAAAAGGTGTAGAGGCCGTATGGTTTTACGGCAATGCTACGATCACTGACGTGCACTTATGCGCGTATGATGTTCGGGCAGACAATACCAGTGGGCTTTAGTTTAAGCCGGATCCTAGTATTGTATAGATGGATTAGTTTTGTCTTCTGTGCATTCGCATTCTGCGGAATGCGGATGCGGGTGTGTATGCATGGTTGTGAGGAGCATATAAGGAGGTGCCCCATTAGGGTTTTAACCGTTGATTCAGTCAAAACCATTATGAGGTGAGGAAAATATTTACTAATCTTTTTAATGATAATTGTGTTATGGCTAATTTTTTTGACCATTTGACCATGTTGACATTTTGACCTAGTTGACCATTGTTGACTTGGATATTTCTTGTGAGCTCTAGACTCTTCTTTGGGTTTGGATTTAACTTGACATGATAATGGTCAACTCAATGGTAACCATCACACTTTATCATGACAAAAGAATGGTAATTATTTTTCTTATGCATTATTATCTTCTTTTCATTCTCTCCCATCAAAAAGAGAGCTCCCATGGTTGTTCTTCTTCTTCCTCACTAGAATTCCCAAAAGGTCTCATGTGTTGAGAAAGTTGGGGTTCAAATACACAAACAAATCCACCATCATATTCTACATCACGTAGGACATCAAGAGTAGCATACTTGTTGCCCTAGTTACCTCGGTTCTTGAGGTGCAGCTCGGACTATAGACTCTCGGGTGGATCATCTTCGACTCAAGGAGACCGTTGAAGAAACCACGATCTGGACCGACCCATGGAGCCCACGAAGACAAGGAGGATAGCGAAGAAGACCCGAAGGACTAGTAGCATGAGGTATAATCTCCTTGCATAGTAGATAGAACCTCTTGTAGTTTGTTAGCAATGGTTTGGCAAAGATCCTTGGCTTTAGTCTATGTTGCTTTTGTAAGAAAGTTTCGATTTTTACTTGTTCCGCTTCCTCACAAGCTTGCGGGGTGAGCAACGTAGATTTACAGTGGTATCAGAGCCTAGCTAAACCATTACTAACATGTTAGCAAAGTGTTAGAAATTCGATCGCCGGAGAAATCGCAAAAATACGTCGAAAATGCACATTTTCTGTCAATTTTAAAACAGGTCCAAAAATTATTTCAGGGTCCTTAAAAATACGTGCAGGCTTTTTGAAGGACACACAAGAAAAACGAGCTCATGAATCGGTCAGACCGCCGCGGAAGCGCGGCTAAACCAAGGGTTTAGCCATGGATCCGCGGCCGAGTCGACGCCGAGTCAACTCGTTTCTCCTTTAGTCTATCCAGATTTGTATTTTGTGATTTTTCTGATATTTTGTTTCTGCCCAGATTTTGTTGAGTACTGTGTTGTTCTTGGGGTAGTTTCAAATCAAGTTATCGATCGAAATTCTAAGTATTTTAGCTAATCAGATCTTCTGTGATGTGATATATGTACTGAACGTCTACTAATCGCTATACGTCGATTAGTGGGGGTTGTATATATCTATGATCTGTGTTATTGGTTTGTGTATATGAACTTGTTGGATCGTCGTGATGAATTGCCGGGGATGTGAGATGAGAGTTTTCATTTTTCATTCAATGTAAAATTTGTAATTTGATGTAATATTATTTTATGGCCGCACATCCGGGTTGAGATTCTAGCCGCCATTGTATATTATTTCTTTTACTGTTTTTGCTCCTAGGATAGACCCAAGGTGGGGTGCACAAACTACCGGGTACTTTGAAGTGCCGAGTGGCCTACTTACGTTGTTGAGGGAGGTTGCTTCACTTCGGGCATTTGGCGGGTAGTTTGCTGCACCCGTAGGGGTCTAAGGTGGGGTTTGGCTATTCATCGCGACCGTGTAATCCGTCTTTCGTTGCAGGCTCAAACGAAGCACGGATTCCTAGTATATCCAATGTGTTCATCTGTGATCTGGAATGGATATCATTGCATCTGACGAATGTGTATATATCTATATATGATATCTAGTAGGCGTTGCTTATGTTTTGCATCCGCGCTAGTCCAGCCCCCGCTCTGTCGTTAGTTAAGTAACCTAACGGGTGATGACGGGGCCCAGTGGCGAATACGGATGGCATAAGCGTACGTCATATTTTCGTTGTTTTCTGCAATGGTAGGATTAAATTGATGGGACGCATTATTTTAATGCAAAGTAAACAAACCAAAGCTGAATCGTTGGAACAATTTCAAAACCACTCGGTTTTTTCAAAACAGAAAAACTTTTAAAAACGCGGAGCTTAAACCACTCCTTTTAAAAGCTATCAGGTTCCTTCGATTATATCAAGTTCACGGTTTCGCCAAAACCATTCGTATCCCTCCGTCATTTCATATGAATATTCAATAGTATTCAAGCTATGTTTGTTGGCCTTAGTCAAGGCATAGTGATTGGTAGCTGCTGGGTATTCATATGTTGTATAGATAGATGCGTTGGTTTGGGACAGTCGTATTACTTTGTTGACCTTAGTCAAGGGTATATACGGGTAGGTTCAAATCAACCTGGACAATGACGGGTAGAACTTGACATGTGACTTATGATTTGTTGGCCTTAGTCAAGGTCATAAGAGCATGGGAAAAATCCACATCGGGAGTTTCTAAGGAAACTGAAACTTGCTAGTGATGCATACCATTTGGAGTTTGATAATGCTGGTAGGATTCCTTCAGCATTATCACACAATGATATTTAGATCCCGATCATACTGTGAGTATCCGCTACTCCTCGGGAGATTTTTTCATTTAACGATCAATACTATAAACCAAGTAGGTGTCTAGAACAGTGTTAGCGGGGCTATGCCTCCAGGGAAAAGAGGTTATTTAATTAAGGAATTTCGCGAAAGCGTTGTAAAACCTCTCTCGAAGTACCAACACTAGCCTGGCTGAACGGTTAAGCAAGTATTGTACGGTGAGATTAATCATGACTAATTCTTCTTTTATGGTTTGTGGAAGGATTCGAGAAACAGTGGGAGCCATCCTGTTTAGATAAACTAAAAACCAATCTAAACTTGCAAGAGCATCATGCTAAGTTTTTTCTTCTCTCTCTCTCTTAATTGCAGCGACCCAGTGACCAGACATAGGTTACATCTTGATAATAAAATGACTGAATCTGACTGTTATGACTGGCAAAGGTCTGTCCAGATGTCCATTACCCATGACAAGCTGGGACACCTCTTAACTAATCAAACCCCTGCCGTCTCAGGACCAGTTTCCCCTATCACTGATATTGATATCCGTAAGACATCGGAAAAAGACTGTGCGAATGTCAAGTGCCTCGTGTTAGCCTCAGTTGATGGTGCACACCAGAGGCAGCACGAGAAGACCGGCTTAGTTTCTGCCTTCCTCCATAAGAAAGATTCATATGGAGAGCAATCTCGTATCGCAAGATATGAGACCTCAAACGAATTGCTTCAAGCGAGGTTGGCTGTCGGGTCATCTGTAGGGGACAACGTCCTTACAGAGACTAGCTATTTTGAAGAGCTCACGGACCTGAAGACCACGTTGAAGAAAGGGTCAAATACTGACTTGGTTCTACAGTCTCTGCCCTCTACTTACCCCCTGAACGAAACCAGGGAAGTAGAAGGAAAGGGAAGGGCAAAAGTTTTAGGGCTAGATATAGCGAAGGAGGGACGTCCCTATAATTACGAGAAAGGACATTAGCAGAGGGATTGCAGGGCTAGAAAAGCCAGTAGCCAAGATTCGAAGCATGTTGTGACTTCGGCTTCGGGTGTGTTTGTAATAGAAAACTGCATGTCAATTAACTCTACTTCCTGAGTACTAGATACCAGATCAGGATCTCATATATGTAATTCATTACAGGCTTTGAGAAACCATAGAGTTATCAGGATAGGTGCTATGACTCTCAGAGTTGCGAACGGAATGAGCGTGAACACTGAATCCCTAGGGGAATATCACCTAGGATTGACAAGTGGGCAGATATTGGTTCTACGTAACTGTTTATATGTACCTAGTCTAGCATGTAATATCATATCTGTATCTTTACTCTCTAAGGAAGGATATGATTTTACTTTTGTAAGCGATGTGGTCCACATCCACCTAAATCAAGTTTTGATTGGGTCAGGTACATTAGATAACGGTATATACGTATTAAATCAAGCTCAGGTTTTCAGTGTCCAGAACACACTTAAAAGAAAGTCTCCGGAAACAAATCAGGCTTTCTTATGGCATTGTAAACTGGGTCACATCAATGAGACACGGTTAACGAAGTTACATAAAGAAGGATACTTGAATCCGTTCGAGTCTCAGTCTTATACTACTTGTGAAACTTGTCTCATGGGAAAGATGACAAAGACTCCGTTCACTAGACATGGAGTAAGAGCGAGCGAGCTCTTAGGACTCATACACAGTGACGTGTGTGGTCCAATGTCTATACATGCGCGAAGTGGTTATTCATACTTCATTACTTTTACGGATGATTTCTCTAGGTATGGACATGTCTTCCTGATGAAGCATAAATCCGAGGCCTTTGAGGAATTCCGGGAATACAAGAATGAAGTGGAAAAACAAACAGGCAAAAGTATCAAGACACTAAGATCTGATCGAGGTGGTGAATACTTGAGTGCCGAGTTCCTGGGCTACTTAAAAGAGAATGGAATTCTCTCTCAGCTTACTCCTCCATACACACCACAACACAATGGTATACCAGAAAGGCGGAATCGAACCCTATTGGATATGGTTCGTTCCATGATGAGTAAGGCTGAGTTACCGCGATCCTTCTGGGGTTATGCACTAGAAATAACTGCATATCTTTTGAACCAAGTTCCTACTAAGTCAGTGCCTACCACACCATATCAGATGTGGAGTGGGAAGAAACCCTGTCTTAAACACTTTAAGACATGGGGGTGTCTAGCTTTTGTCAAAAAGCAGCATGCGGCAAGCTCGAGGCATACTCAGTACAGTGTTAATTTGTGGGATACCCAAAGAACTCCAAGGGGTATGTTTTCTATTACACAGAGGAGCAAAAGGTCTTTGTTTCTCGTCATGTCCGCTTCTTGGAAACTGAATTTTTAGAAAATCAGATAAGTGGGAGCGCAATAGAACTTGAAGAAATTCCAGAACCACAAGTTATTACTGAAAGCTTGGTAGAACTAGAAGTTTCAGGAGAACCGGACGTCCCAGCGCCACTCCGCCGGAGTAATAGGTAGTCTCATCCGCCCGAGAGATACTACGGTTTTCTCATAGACGGGGATTGAGAGGATTGCATCATTGAAAATGATGAGCCTACTAGCTTCGAGCAAGCCATTCAGAGCGGTGACTCAGTGAAATGGCTGGATGCAATACGGACCGAGATGGAGTCCATGTACACCAACAAAATTTGGACTTTGGACATTGCTTAAGGATGGGTAAAACCCGTAGGCTGCAAATGGATCTTCAGAAAGAAGATTGGTGTAGATGGGCAGGTTGAAACCTATAAAGCTAGACTTGTCGCCAAGGGTTTTCTTCAAAGACCTGGTTTGGACTATGATGAAACCTTTTCTCCAGTGGCTATGCTCAAATCCATTCGGATCCTTCTTGCCATTTCTACCTTCCACGATTATGAAATCTGGCAGATGGATGTAAAAACGGCTTTTCTAAATGGAAATTTGGAAGGGAGCGTCTATATGGATCAGCCGGAGGGTTTCATTCAGAGTGGGAGTAGCGGTAAAGTGTGCAAGTTGCTTAAGTCCATTTATGGACTAAAGCAGGCATCGCGGAGTTGGAACATCTTCTTTGATGATACTGTCAAAGAATTCGACTTTATCAAAAATCCAGATGAACTATGCATTTACAGTAAGATTGTAGGGAGAACAGTGGTATTCCTCGTCTTGTACGTGGATGACATTCTCTTAATAGGAAATGACATTCCTATGCTACAGTCAGTCAAAGGATTCTTGTCACAGAGGTTCTCCATGAAGGACCTGGGCGATGCCAACTACATTCTGGGGATCCAGATCTATCGTCATGGATCTAAGAGGTTGTTGGGACTTTCGCAGTTCAGGTACATCGACACCATACTGAAACGATTTAGTATGGAAGATTCAAAGCGCGGTAATCTACCGGCTTGTTACGGAATCACCCTTTCTAAAGAGATATCTCCCAAGACTGATTTGGAAAGGGCTCGCATGTCATCTATACCCTATGCATCTGCGGTAGGCTCTATAATGTATGCGATGTTGTGTACCAGACCATATGTAGCATACGCACTGAGCGTTGTAAGCCGGTATCAGTCTGACCCAGGGGAGAAACACTAGATAGCAGTAAAGAACATTCTCAAGTACCTGAGAAGGACTAAGGAGATGTTCTTAGTGTATGGCGGAAAAGACCTCCAGATCGAGGCCTTTGCTGACTCCAGCTTCCAGAGTGACAATGATGACTCTAAGTCCATGTCGGGTTATGTCTTTACCCTCAATGGAGGGTCGGTTTGCTGGAAGAGCTCCAAGTAGGAAACCGTTGCTGACTCAACGATGGAAGCGGAGTACATAGTTTCTTGTGATGCCGCAAAAGAAGCTGTCTAGATGAAAAAGTTCCTCACAGAACTTCAGGTGGTTCCAACCATTGTTGATCCAATACCGTTGTATTGCGACAACAACGGCGCTATAGCTTTAGCGAAGAAACCCAGGTCCCATCAGAAGTCCAGACACATTTGGAGGCAGTACCACCTGATCAGGGAGATCGTAGATCGCCGGGAGATCGAGGCGAGGAGAGTAAATTCGGAGAATAACACTGCAGATCCACTCACGAAGGCCATACCCCAGACTCAGTTCGAGCGGCTGATCGAGATGATAGGTCTTCGATATGCCAGTACATGGACCTAGTGTAAGTGGGAGATTGTTAGTGTATAAGCCATTACTGTATCATACTAGTTTGTATATTATTTAATGGAAGCTTGGGATATTCACAGTTGTATAGACAATCTTGCTCAAAATGGTAGTATGCTACTTGGTTTGTTTCTACTTTAATATGTGCATGTGTTTCTTTTAGCATGACTCTTATACATATTAGTGGAGCACTTAGGATCTTTGCTTGATTACCAGCATTGTGATGGCAGTCACACTAGTGGGGGCTAGGTAATCTACAAGCACATCCTTATACAGGTCCCTAGTCGTAGGATTATCGAGACGGGGCATCGATACTCCGGAGTAAACTAGCGTATACGCTTCTCATCCTAGCAGGGGAGATGGTCTGTCCCACAGCCATTAGTACGTCGTACTGGAGATAGCATGCCGGTACTCGTTAGGTTACGAGTACACAGGACAGGACTCGTCGGGAACTGTTGGTTGGGACTATACCTATCGTCAGATAACCGTTCCCAGGTGACAGGAGTACAGTTTAGTCCGTCGACTTGACACTGCTACTTCGCCTCGAGTGTGTTCCCACTGTACTTTGATTACTACCCTACCACGGCTCAAAAGAGTCGTGCAAACAGGTAGTAGTTGGGTGCAGTCCCGAAGCACTTGGTGGGAGTAGCGGTTAGACAGGATTCGTCTCTCCCGGTATTGGGGGTTGATATCGCGCTATGTCTAGGAGAGCCATTACACAAAATCCCTGGCCAGGGCAAGCGAGAATTACATGTACTCTTTCCAGTAGTTTCTCAGGGTGTTCTGGGCTACACTCTGGTACGACTTGTATCGCTATTAGGGGTCTAACGTTTACCGCACCCTAGGCTCGACATGCGATACTCTTAGACGAACAGACCGAACTGTACGGAGATGGTCACATTCAGGCTGTAGGAGTTCGGATGGGTTTACCTCATCGGCCTTCTTATCGACATCTACCTTGGGATCGTTACGTACAGCTAGTGCCGCTTGCGTTCTGTGGTTAAACCCACTGCCAGCGTAGTGTCGAGTCTTTAGAGTCCCACACAGAGAGTTTCCCTGCACTGGGCAAAAGGTGTAGAGGTCGTATGGTTTTACGGCAAGCCTACGATCACATACGTGCACTTGTGCGTGTATGATGTTCGGGCAGACGATACTAGTGGGCTTTGGTTTAAGCCGGATCCTAGTATTGTATAGATGGATTAGTTTTGTCCTCTGTGTATTCGCATTCTGCGGAATGCGGATGCGGGTGTGTATGCACGGTTGTGAGGAGCAAAGAAGGAGGTGCCTCATTAGGGTTTTGACCGTTGATTCAGTCAAAACCATTATAAGGTGAGGAAAATATTTACTAATCTTTTTAATGATAATTGTGTTATGGCTAATTGTTTTGACCATTTGACCATGTTGATATTTTGACCTAGTTGACCATTGTTGACTTGGATATTTCTTGTGAGCTCTAGACTCTTCTTTGTCTTTGGATTTAACTTGGCATGATAATGGTCAAATCAATGGTAACCATCATACTTTATCATGACAAAAGAATGGTAATTATTTTTCTTATGCATTATTATCTTCTTCTCATTCTCTTTCATAAAAAAGATAGCTCCCATGGTTCTTCTTCTTCTTCCTTACTAGAATTCCCAAAAGGTCTCATGTGTTGAGAAAGTTGGGGTTCAAATAGACAAACAAATCCACCATCTTATTCTACATCACCTAGGACATCAAGAGTACCATACTTGTTGCCCTAGTTACCTCGGTTCTTGAGGTGGAGCTCGGACTATAGACTCTCGGATGGATCATCTTCGACTCAAGGAGGCCGTTGAAGAAACCACGATCCGGACCGACCCATGGAGCCTACGGAGACGAGGAGGATAGCGGAGAAGACCTGAAGGACTAGTAGCATGAGGTATAATCTCCTTGCATGGTAGATAGAACCTCTTGTAGTTTGTTAGCAATGGTTTGGCAAAGATCCTTGGCTTTAGTCTATGTTGCTTTTGTAAGAAAGTTTCGATTTTTACCTGTTCCGCCTCCTCGCTAGCTTGCGGGGTGAGCAACATAGACTTACAGTCCACACGTGGACGCTACTTAATAAAGAGCGCTCTGCACTAATTGGTTGGCGCTCAACACCAAGCGCACCACGTGCTCCTCACGTGTGTGCTATTTCACAAGGAGCGCTCTGCACTCCTTGGCTGGCGCTCAGCGCCAAGCGCGCCACGTGCTCCTCACGTAGGTGCTACTTAATAAAAAGCACTCTACACTCATTGACTGGCACTCAGCGCCAAGCGCGCCACGTGCTCCTCACATGTACGCTATCTCACAGGATGCGTCTTAGCGCTCTAAGTCTGGCGCTCAGCGCCAAGCACGCCGCGTGCTCCTCACGTGGGCGCTACTTAATAAAGAGCAATCTACACTCAATGACTGGCGCTCAGCGCCAAGCGCGCCACGTGCTCCTCACGTGTACGCCGTCTCACAGGAAGCGCCTTAGCGCTCTAAGTCTGGCTCTCAGTGCCAAGCGCGCCGCGTGCTCCTCACGTGTGCGCTGAAGGAATATAAACAATTCTTTAAATAAAGCCCTAGAGCCATAATGAGTGCTCAACACTCAATAAGAGACAAAATAGTTGTCAGAACCCAAACCAATGCTCAGCATTGTTAAATAAAAAAGGACTGAACCTAATTAAATGTTCAATATTTTAACTGAGTGGGCCGAGCCCATGTTGGCCATAGATCCCTAATTCAGTTTAATTGAGCCCATACGCTCATAAATCTTTTTAACTAATTTTAGTCCCAAACTTGACTACAGATCTCCCAACCAACATTGGTTCAAGGGTGCATCTCTTCATACCTCTGACATATGTCGTTGTAATTTCTCAACGTCTTCAGAGAGATGGAGGGTCCCAATAACCAATAACTTTTGGTGCATCCCCAAACGGTTGAACCAAAACCACACAGACTATAGCGTCTTTAAACTGGACTATGATGTCTTTAAACTTTACGGACCGTGGGTTCCTTAAACTCATGGACTATGATGTCCTTAAACTTTATGGACTGTGGGGTCCTTAAACTCATAGACTATGATGTCTTTAAATTTTACAGACTATGATGTCTCTAAACTGACATGGACTATGATGTCCTTAAACCCATTGGACCGCAATGTCCTTAAACTAAAACAATAAGTCCAAATGCTCTTTTGTTAGATCTAAATGATCCTGTTAAGTAGATCTTAGTCTAAAATTAGACTAACGTATTCTTAACAAACGTTTAAGTTGATCTTAATCTCAAATGAGATTAACGATCCTTAAACCAAACCCAAACCCAAATCTAAGAAAATACGGATTTGGACTAATCCACGCCCTACGGGCGATAACATAAATTAGTCCCCGTATATAATCCACGGGCAACCAAAAACAAAACAAACACACACGACACGAAGTGACCATCTGGAGAAGGAGAAAGAGGTTATCGCGATGCGGTAGCGTAATTAACTGCAGAGGCTTGCGCCTGCGGGAAAGAGCATCCCCACAATCAAAAACCCCTCACAATGAAGGGGAATCTAACGAAGTCTGCTACAATGGCCGCATCCTCCTAAACCTCCGATACACGGTTCCATAAATCAACTTGGCATCTTCGGAGAGGATGACGGATAAAACCAAATAGCATCTGCCCACAAAATTCAGGCCAGACGTCCTAACGTCCCGGTCGCGTCTTTCGGAAGCGAATATCGTGTTGTACCTCTCTAATGACATTCAAGGTCGCAGATAGTAATGTATGTACTGAAAACTATGACATTAGAATTTCGCATGCAATTATCAAACTAAACTAATTTCCAAAACCATGAAAAACAGTGAGCGAAAATTCCAAAAACCAACCGTTTAAAGCCAATTCGGAAGTCCGAATCAAAACGAAACGTGACCGAACCTTCGCAGAGAGTTAGAGCACAAAATTAACTTCAAGTTGGGGGCCTATAGGGGGTACCCCAGCCCCGAGCCACAAGGTGGCCAAGGGGTGAGGCAGACCCGAAACTGCCTAAGGTGGGGCAGTTTCGGGTCCCCACTGCCAAGACCACCTTGTGGTGGTCTTGGGGAGTGGGCCCAGCTATTCGGTCCCCACTGGGGATTCGCTGGGGTACCCATGCACCACCCCGTGGTTTCTCAGTTCAAAACATGAGACCGCGGGGTGTGCAAACATCTCAAACATTCAGTTTTCCGAACTGTTTTTGTCGGCAGTTTTTGCACAACAAAAATGGCGGATTTCTAATGTCATGAAGGGTTAAATAAGGCTTATGGAGTGGGTCTGATAACATGTTGGGTTACGGCAGTGCCCCGGCCATCAATCTGTGACCAAACGCGGAACAAAAATTTATAAAACCTGGCGTTACCGGAACCAATTACCCGGATCTACCCATAAGCCCTAGATAACAAAACATGAAAAGGAGTTAGAATGGTTATACTGAATAGATCCGTGTCCTTCGGTCATCAACCAACATCCCAAGCTCCTAGGGGCTTCCTTGATAAAGCTTGATCTCCGGTCTCCTTCCATCGAAGACGATCCACCCGAGAGTCTATGCAACAAGCTCCAACCTCATATCCGAGGCAACTAGGGCATCTTGATCGCTACTCTAGATACCGTAGATGAAGTAGAGAGTGATGAAGGATGAATTTATCTCAAGACACCCAAGGATTCTCAACTCATGAGAGGGTTTTGGTGGAGCTAGAGGAAGAAAAAGATGCCTTGAGAATGAGGTGTTGAGAGCAACTCAAGAGAAAGAAAAAGAAATGAATAATGACTTGTATTTTTGTTTGTTGTGTGGGTGTGATAAGAAATAATGGAGCCATCACATAAATGTCCTTGTCTCCAAAATATCTTAGTCAACAAAAAATATCTCAAGTCAACATAATCTCACAACAAACAAAAACCCTAAGCATGCTAGAATAGTAACCACGGGTCACTAATTAGCCATGCCACAAAAATGCAATAAACACCTCATCCTACACCTCAATAACCTTTTAATCCAAAAAGGTCTAAATCATGATGAGGTGTAATCTTCTAAAAGTAATCTTGTAATAAATTACAAGAATACCCATCAACCGTATATACATACCCGCATCCGTATTCCGAAGAATACAAATACAAAGAGACGAAAATAATCCAACAAATATAATACGAGGATCCGGCTTAAACCAAAGCCAACTAGTATTATCCGTCCGAACATCATGTGTGCACAAGTACACGTGAGACCGGCCACCGCCCCTCGTCGGGGTCTCGTTCAGTATACACTAGTCTACTCTGGAGTATCGATGCCCAGTCTCGAAACTCCCTCGACTAGGGACATTTAAAGATGTGCTTATAGACCACCTAGCTCCTATGTATATGATCGCCATTATACTGCTGGTAGTCAAGCAAGAATCTTATGGGCTCTATCAACATGTAATAGTGATATGTAATGCCACCTAATGCTGTACATGATGATTAAGACAAACCAGATAGCATACTATCATCTCGAGTAAGACTATTCTACGGGTATAGGTCCTCCCTCAATCATCATAATCACCTGCCTGCGACTATGATAATTGGCTTGAGAGCACTATAGCCAACAGCCTTGGAGATCATTTCTTCCTTGGTTGTTGAGAAAGCCGGTGGAGGATTTGACGTTTCCCCTCTGTCGTCTTCGATAACAATCGGAGGGTCTTCGGCTGGAGTGTAACATTTCAGAAAATATAAAATATTATTTTTGGAATTTAATATTAAAATAATATATTTAGCGAAAACTACCCGATTTGCGAAATTTGGGGTTTTCGTAAAAATTTATAAATATATACCAATAATTGTGAAATAATTGGAGATTAAAATGATTTATTCATTTAAAAATATATTTATTGGATTTGGTATTTTTAAAATTTATTATACGCAATTTGGATAAAACCAGATTAGTGCACTACTAATCGCGATTAGGCTAAATCCGTGTTTCTACAGTTTTCCAAGGCCAGTGCACTATATCATGTTATGTTTTGATTACATATTATTTCTTGTGTTGTTTTGGGGTATTATGTGAGTTGGTTTTATAAATAAAAAGAACAGAAATGAGAAGGGTAGAAGGGTAAATAGGTGAGAGAGAGTGAGAATAAGTGAGAGAGAGGGGGGCTGCCTCATTTCATTTCTCCCATTATTTTCTTCTTCTCCTTCTTCATCTTCACATTCTCCCTCCACCTCTACCCTAAGAATCATCTCAAATTTTTCATCCAAACCCTAAACCCCTTTCATTAAAATTAATCCCATCTTCATCCTCAACACTTTGGACCCATCAATATTGGATTTTAAGGACTTTGGTGAGCTAGGGTTTTTCTTGGGTTGCCCAAATGAGGTAAAATCCCCTTCACTTAGTTTAGCATATGTTTTCCTAGCACTCTAGTAAAGTTAGGAGTTGATTTAGTATGAAATGGTGAAGTTAGAAATTCCTAGAGAAGGGTTTGAGTGTTGTGTTGATTGGGTGATGCCTAGTAGCTATTTACAAGACCCTAGAGATCGATTCTTGACCTAGACCAGTGACTAAACCACAAAATACGAACTTTAGATTTTATTGATATCGGGTTTTTGTGGATTTAGTGATGGTATTTAGAGATCTGGGATGACCCGAGACCTTTGTAAAAGAAGTTCCTTTGACCATGAGACGTTCAGGCAACCATGAATCACCCCCTAAAACCTGAGCCCCTATGGATCATTTCCGGCCACAGATTTATTCATTGTGGCCGCAAATTGCGGCGACATTTTGGTGGAATTCGATGATTTTTGGTCTGGGGCATTGTTATCCTATATCTAGAGCAACACCATATGCAAAATTGGCTAATTTTGCCTGATAGAAAATCCGGTAGCACATTGGTGTGATTTTTGGTTATGTTTTCCGTATTATGAATGCTTGGTTTTGGAATTTAGTATTTTATTTTGTTGTTGGGCGTTTGTACATCAACAACAAGGGTTGTTTGATTGTTTTTGCACGCGTAGGCTATAGGTTCTAAACTATGAGCGCACCGTGTGCCGTATCGGTTTTCCGGATTCGATTTTAATAGCGATTACGATTGTGTGTTATTGTAGGTACCTTCGCGTGGATTCCGAGACGACGGAGCATGGCGTCATCGACTTCGGCAAGCAAGGAGCAAGGTGAGTAGATCTATATCTACGGGGGAAGTCGGGTGGATGGCGTATAGCACCCCCACAAGTTTTTTATGGAAACCGATTCATAGAATATGGTTAAGGAAATCTAGATTAGGTAACTATGGATAGGGTTAAAAGTATAGTTAGAGATGATGTGAATGGTTGATTTTGTAGATCGAGATAGCAGATGAAAGCTTTAGGGATATGAAAAGTGAATACGAAACACGACTTATAGATATATAGTTGCATTAGAATAAGTATGAATTTTAGAGTAACATGACATTTGATGTATATATAAATTGACTTGATGTGAGATATAAATACGATGAAAAGAATATACGAGGTGATATGATGACTTGATGATATGTCGGTATACGGATGCGAGTCGATTGAGATGATTAATACCTTTGTCGGTCCCCTGATATAAGTTGGTTATAGATGTGACCTGGGACACAGGTATATAGATATATATATAAATGTTGTGAATCATGAGTGATATGTTGTACGAGACGTTAGGTCCATACCCCTCATTGTCATATAAGATGATAGGATCCCCGATGGTTTAATCCCGCCGTACGATGGTTTACCGTACGTGACGAGTTTTATGATGATAGATCCATACCCTTGACTAGAGGATGCCGTACGATGGATTATACCGTACGTGATGTTGTGAGGCTGGATGCCGATTGATTGATTCACCGACTCGGTCATGTTAGATACGTATACCTGTCAGCATTCGCATACGATTTATTTATGCTACGTTCATGTCACTCTCATTGCATTACATATACCTGTGCTAGTACACCTGCACCATTATCGATGATGCGTATGTTACACTTACACATATTGGCCAGCTCACACACTTCATCATCGATAATTGCTATGTCACTACACAGTAGAATTGCTGCATCATGATATGACTCCTTGCATGATTTACCTGCTATAGTTATATTTACGCCTTCATACGATGTTGCATTTGACTTGGGAGAAATTGGGAACTACGTGATATATTTAAAAATTGGATTTATTTAAAAAGAGTGGTTTCCCCTGATATGTGCATGTTACTGTTCCATGTTGCATGATATACAGATATGCTTACATTTCTGTTATATGTCGCATACATCATGCTTTTCGATTATACGCATTGAGATATGCTGTTTTCATGAGATTTCTGGATTTGAGAACCATGGTTATTTTTAAAAAAAGTATGTATTGTTTTAAAAACCCGGTTTCTATTGATATGATATTTCAGTGCGTCCACCATGAGTTTTCTCGGTATTGAGACGTGTGATAGTGATACCCGATTCGAGGAGCTGGATGAGGCCGTTTGCGGGTATATGGTGGACCCAGTATGGTACCCGGGGCGAGAACGGATTTTCTGTGCAGTATACGGTGAGCCTGGCAGAGGGACTACTACCTACCCGTGATTGGTTGGACCTGGCGGTTATCCGGAGGTTACCGACCTGAGTCGAGAGATGGATATTGGGACGACCCATTCTGCCGGAGCCCGAGGGCCGATCCCGCAGACGGAGCTCGTAGGCCGATCCGGACAGACGGAGCCCGAAATATATGAGGATTTACGTGTCTATGCTAGACACAGGTTTCATGATGTTTCGAGTGTCGATGCTGGACACTCAGGTTCCATGATTTGGATGTGTCGCGAGGGACCCACGTTGATTTATATCCTCATAATTACATGCATATGTTTTCATGATATTTATATGCATGATGTTGTTGTGTCATCGGTTGACACGTGGACGGGATCCAAATGCATAGAGGCTTGATTATATTGTTGGATGATATCCACATGCTGTTAGGCATTGATTACCTTGTTGGCACATATGTAGATACGGTCACCCTAGATATCATAGTATTACCTTTATGATACAGTTGACCTAGGAGTCGTTGTTTATTCGATTTCTACTTGTTGATATTTTTCTACTCACGAGTTGGAAACTCACCCCCGTTGTGCCACAGTTATTGTAGGTTGACCGCTTGGATCAGTAGTGGCATCACTGGTACACAGTTGCTTTCGGGTGATTGCTTTGGTAGGTGGAACATATTAGATCATATCCCTCTTGTATTTATTATTCATATTGTATCTAGTCAACTCGCTCAATCAACCTAGTATTTGTATAAGTAATGAGACTTAGTGAGACTTGTGGTTGCGAGACTTAGAGCGAGGGGTATTCCGCTACTTATGGTTTTGATGTCTTGCTTTTCTTTATCTTTTGTGGTGAACTTCGCCGTTGGGCATCGTATACATATATTTATGCTTTGCGTGGTTGTGAAACCGCCGTTTGGCGAAGAGCTGGCTCCAACTTGGGGATGCCTTTTATATTATCATGTATAGTTGTTTTGGATCAAAATATACAAAGGAGGTGCTGCCCAAATTTTTAAAAGACGAAATATGTTTTTCAACTAATAAATTCCACTTGCATTTTTCATGTTCTTTTACTTATGCATTTAGAAACATTGATTTCATCCTACCTTTATTTCAAAATATCACCTCTTTTATTTTCTTAAGAAGGTTTAGATTTCTGGGTTTCGGCTTACTTGAATTACGTTACGCCTTTAGACGTTGCGTGATTTGAGTGCCGGTCACGAGCTAATATTTCGGGCCGTGACAAAGTTGGTATCAGAGCTGCTAGGTTTAACCTTTGTTCGAGTTTAGGTTTGACTATGTAGAGTCTGGGGCGTAATCTATTTCGGAACATAGGCTTGACCTTACAGAACTTAGACTTGAACGGTGGGCATGGTAGTAGACCCGAACTTTCATTTTATAGGTTGACCCCGATTGATAGAGTAGGTAGCTTGAGTAGAGTGATGTACTGTACGTATGTTCCGCGGCATATTTGCGATACGATACTCCATTTAAGAAACTTTAGGATGTACATATTTTGAGATCTTTGATTCTCTTCGTACCCATGATTATACATCCATTTGAGATCCTTGATTCTGTTCGTTCCATGATCATACTTTCATTGATGCTGTTTCTTCTTATGATCATGTATCCATTCTGGATCTATTGATTCCGTTGTTCTGTCTTCATTGATACACGCTTGAGGTTCCTGTCACCATGGTTTGAGCGCAGATCGAGCTGCTGCCAGTGATGCGGTCAGGGCGAGCTCGTCATGGACGAGGACTGACCATTGTGTTTTCTGGTGACATGGGAACGTTTCGATGTAGTGTTTGTGTTGCGACCACTTGTTGAGGCGGGTGTTTGGTTTTACACCGGATGATCGGGCCATTGCTAGAGGCTGCCAGTTGTGAGAGGACTGTTGATGTACAGCCTACCTCAGAGATTGCGATGTCGTCTACCGTATGGACAAATGACCCAGCTATTGCTGAGATTGGTATGATATCGCTTCCAGAGCTTACGAGTTGAGATCGCTGGAGCTTACAGGAAGAGATGCGACAGATGATAGCTAGTTTATCCCGATTTGAGAGACGAAGGTGATTCGTCAGATTGATGAGCCGACGCAGGCCCAGTTGAGTTGAAGATTTCCAGTGTGGAGAGTCTTACTCAGATCTAGAGTAGACCGATCCAGAGATGACCGTTGATGTATCGTCTTTCCTGGAGGATTGAGGCATTGTTTAGCATGCGGACGAAGAGTATTCACGTGTGGTCTAGGAGAAGTTAAAAAGTTCGAACGAATGTCAGAAACCCATTTTTCCAAGTTTAAAGTATTCGAAGGAGCATGCAAGTAATTCTGTGGACCCTCTTGAAGAATAAAAACCTAACTCGACATAATGACCATGGAACCGTTTCTGAACCTTAAGGTTTGCAGCAGTTCAGCGGTGTCATCAGTGAGGCTTGGGTTTGCCCTTCTACGATTGGTCCATAGGTACTGTGGTATGTACTGGATATTATTAGACTGTGCTCAGGTGTTGGGCTTTCGGGAAATTATAGGAATTTGATGAATCGATCGAAAAGTTTGGCGTTGTCTGAATATCATGTGATAAGAGATCAGCAAGCTAACCAGCTTCGGATAGAGGACCTCACCCAGATGTGTTGTGAGTTGACCGAGAGCGGACGAGTGTTGAGTATTCATCCGATGGTTGGGACGAGTTCCCGAGGACGTGTTCGGCAAGAAATCTTCTACAGAGTGATGAAGATACCGAGTTCGCAAATTTCGAGTCCGTTTGAGAGATTCCAGATTGAGTGTAGCCGAGAACAATTGCAGTACGAAGATAGCATGACATGACGTCGAAGTGGACAATGATAAAGATGAGTGGGACCAGAGGTTCATGTGAGATGCTGGCGAGCTGTTGTTACTCCCTGTCGCGATCAGAGATCAGATATGTATACAGAGGCGTTAGGATACGACCAGTTCCCAAGGAAACGTTGTGCGGAGAACGCAGATGTCCAGAAAACAAGAAAATATTATGCAATAGTACCAGCCTCCGTATAGTTCGGCATAGGCGAGGTCGGAAGAGTCCCTGAGCAGGTTCCTTCTAGGACACTGCTGCGATGAGATTTGCACCGAGGACCAGTTGTGTCACGAGTATTCAGGGAGCCAGAGGCCGATGCCAGTGACGTGCTGCTTTACGAGTGGTCATGATAATTGGCCGAGAGTTGACCAGAGGAGTGCTAGAGCGGAATCGTTCCCATTAGCACACCCGACCTGTTAGTGTATATGCCCTAGGGGCCATTATTATATCATACTAGCATGTATATTACTTAATGGAAGCTTGGGATATTCACAAATGTATTGACAGTCTTGCTAAAAATGGTAGTATGCTACGTGGTTTGTGTCTGCTTTAATATGTGCATATGTTTCTTGTAACGTATCACTTATACATATTAGTAGAGCCCATAGGATCTTTGCTTGATTACCAGCGTTGTGATGGCAGTCACACTAGTGGGGGCTGGGTAGTCTATAAGAAACATCCTATACTGGTCCCTAGTCGTAGGATTATCGAGACAGGGCATCGATACTCCGGAGTAGACTAGTGTGTACGCTTCTCATCCCAGTTGGGGAGATGATCTGTCCCACAGTCATCAGTACGTCGTACTGGAGATAGTATACAGGTGCTCGTTGGGTTACGGGTACACCGGACAGGACTCGCAGGAGAACTGACTGGACGGTATTATACCTAACGTCAGATAGCAGTTCTCAGGTAACATGTGTGCAGATAGTCTGTTGACTTAAGGTCGTCATTTGTCTCGTGTGGGTTCCCATTGTGCTTTGATTACTACCCTATCACGGCTGAAAGGAGTCATGCAAACAGGTTTTAGTTGGGTACAGTCCCGAGCCACATAGAGGCAGTGAGCGACTGTTAGGGATTCGTCTCTCCCGGTATAGGGAGTTGATATCGCACTGTGATCGGTTGGTTATTACCATAAGTCCCTGGCCAGGGCTGATTGAGAATTACTGGTGGACTTATCAGTATATTCTTACATGGTTTTGACCCATACCGGCACGACTTGTACGATTATTAGGGGTCTGACACTTACCACCTCCCTAGACCATACATACGATACTCTTAGACGAACAGACCGGACTGCGCAGATATTGTCACGGACAGGCTCAGTAGGAGTTCGGATGGGTTTCCTCATCGACCTTCTTATTGACATCTACTTGGGGACCGTTACGTACAGCTAGTGCCGCTTGCGTTCTGTGGTTAAACCCACTGCCAGCGTAGTGTCGAGTCTTTAGAGTCCCACACAGAGAGTTTCCCTGCTCCAGGCGAAACGACATAGAGGTCGTATGGTTTTACGACAAGGGTTCGGACGAATACGCGTTTAAACGCACGTACGACGTTCGGACAGTTTTTACTAGCCGGCTTTGGTTTAAGCCAGATTCTAGTATCGGGTTATTGGATTTATACAGTCTAAAGTTTTTTCGTGTTTTCACGGATTGGAGGGGCGTTCTCGTAATTTTCCGAGAAGCTTCTAGAAGCATGGTGACTTGGGGGTTAAGGTGGCATAAGTATTTATTGTTTTAATGACTCATTTGTGTGATTCATCCTTAGAGTTAATGTTTCATTTATTGAACTAATGACTCATGAGATGAATCACTCATATGAATAAATGAAGCATGGTTGTTAAATTATTTATTTTATTTATTTGATAAAAGATAATGCTTCATATATTCAAATGAGTTCATTTTTTCTTCAAATTCTTATGCTCACCTTCTCTCTCCTCAAGCTCTCTTCTTCAAACCCTAATCCTACCACTCATGAGTTGAGATCAGGGATTAGATAGACTTATTAATCCATAACCATACTCTATATCCCCTAGGTAGCTTAGATTAGCACTTTGAGCAACCTAGTTATCTCAAGTTAGAGATCAAGCTTGGAGTAGGAGCTCTCGGGTGGATCTTCTTTGATTCGAGGAGGCCGTTGAGGTACCGACGTTCTAAGAAGCCTACGAGGAGTGGAGGACAGCGATGAAGACCCGAAGGACAAGTAACGTGAGGTATAACTTTGAATCCGAGTAGTTAAACCTCTCGTAGTTAGTTAGTAACAGTTTAGAAACGATTCATGCGCTCAAGTCCGTGTTACGAAGTTTTGATAATCGTTTTTCATATATTACGCCTCCCCGCAAGTTCGTGGGGTGCGTGACATGGACTTACAGTGGTATCAGAGCCAACTAAACCATTACTAGCTTGTTAGCAACTAAGTAGAACTTCTATCGTCGGAAAAAACACGAAAACGAAAACCTAACCCTAACAGTTTCTGTTAATTTTAAACGTGTCGAAAAAAAATTTTGATATGCCTTAAAATTCACAGCAGGGAAATATAAGAATTCTGGGAAAATACGAGACTTCAACTCGGTTAGATGGCCACGGATCTGCGACAAAATAGTGCTTTTAGCCGCGGATCCGCCGCCGAGTCAACTCCGAGTTGACTCGGATTTGCTCAGTAATTAATATTTTTTGGTTTTCTGTTTTCCAGAATATTCTGTTTCTGCCCAGGTTACTTCTGTGCTGATTTGCTTTTGAGTTAGACACGGAAAAAGGCAGTCGATCGATGTTCTAAATTAATTGTTAATTGGGTTTTTATCTGTAATGTTTAATGTGTTCGTAAACCTTCCCTAACTACTAGTATGTCGGTTGGCAGGGGGTTGCACCTTTCTGTAATGTTTACTGTTTGTGTATATGGACTTGATTGGAATGTTGTGATGATTAGCCGGGGTTTGAGATGTGTTTTATATTCATTCATTCGATGTAATTGTAATATGATGTAATATGCTTTTGCGGGGCACATCCAGGTTGCGGTTGTAGCCACCGTTGTATTATTTCTTTTTACTGTTTATGCTCCTAGGATAGACCCAGGGTGGGGTGCACAAACTACCGGGTACTTCGAAGTGTTTAGTGGCCTACTCACGTTGTTGAGGGAGACCGCTTCACTTCGGGCACTTGGCGGGTAGTTTGCCATACCCGTAGGGGTCTAGGGTGGGGTAATGGCTATTCATCATAACCGTGTAATCCGTCTTTTATTGCAGGCTCAAAGCAAATGCGGATTTCTAGTATATCCAATAAAGTTCATCTGTGATCTGGAATGTCTATTATTGCGTCTGACGAATGTACAATATCTATATATGATAGCTATTAGACGTCACTTATGTTTTACACCCGCGCTGGCCTAACCCCCGCTCTGTCGTTAGTTAAGTAACCTAACGGGTGATGACGGGACCCCGTGGCGAATGCGGATGGCATAAGAGGACATGGTATTTTCGTTGTTTTCTGCAATGATAGGATAAATGATGGGACGCATTATTATAATGCAAAGAAAATAAACCAAAGTTTAGTCATTGGAACAACTTTAAAAGAAACCACTCGGTTATTTTAAAAGATCAGAATTTGTAATTGCGGAGCTTTAACCACTCCTTTTAAAAAGTATCAGGTTCCTTCGATTATATCAAGTTCACTACGTTCACGGTTTTGCCAAAACTAGTCGTAGCCCTCCGTCATTTCATATGGATAGTCAATAGTATTCAAGCTGTGTTTGTTGGCCAAAGTCAAGGCACGGTGTTTGGTAGCTATTGAATATTCATATGTAGCATAGATAGATGCGTTGGTTTGGGACAGCCGTACTGCTTTATTGGCCAAAGTCAAGGGTATGTACGGGTGGGTTCAAATTAACCTGGAAATTGACGGGTAGAACTTGACATGTGACTTATGATTTGTTGGCCAAAGTCAAGGTCATAAGAGCATGGGGCAAAAATCCACATCGGGAGTTTCTAACGAAACTGAAACTTGCTAGTGTTGCATACCATTTGGAGTTTGATGAATGTTGGTAGGATTCCTTCAACATTATCATATGATGATATTTGGATCTCGATCCTACTGTTAGTACATGCTATTTATCAGGAGATTCGTCACTTAACGATCAATGCTATAAACCAAGTAGGTGCCTAGAAAGGTGTCAGAGGGGCTACGCCCCCAGAGAAAAGAGGTTCTTTAATTAAGGAACTTCACGAAAGCGTTGGAAAACCTCCCTCGAAGTATTGACACTGGCCTGGCTGAACGGTTAAGCAAGGATTGTACGGTGAGAATAGTCCTGGCTAATTCTTCTTTTATGGTTTGAGGAAGGATTCGAGAAGCAGTGGGAGCCATCCTGTTTAGATAAATTAAAAACCAATCTAAAACTTGCAAGAGCATCATGCTAAAGTGTTTTCTTCTCTCTCTCTAATTGCAGCGACCTTGTGACCACGACTAGGTTACATCTAGATAACAAATTGACTGAATCTGACTTATATGATTGGTAAAGGTCTGTCCAAATGTCCATTGCCTATGACAAGCTGGACCACCCTATTACTGCTCAAGATCCCGCCGTCCCAGGTCCAGTTTCCACCGTTGCGGATATGGATATCCGTCAGACAAGGAAAAAGGATAAAGCAAAAGCTAAGTGCCTCATGTGGGCTTCAGTTGATGGTGTATACCAGAAGCAACACGAGAAGATGGACTTAGTTTCCATCTTTCTCCGTAATAAAGATTTATATGGAGAGCAATCTCATATCACAAGATATGAGACCTCGTACGAATTAATTCAAGCGAGGTTGGCTGTCGCGTCATCTGTAGGGGACAACGACCTTACAATGACTAGCTGTATTAATGAGCTCCAAGACCTGGAGACCACGTGGGGAAACGAGTCAGATACTGACTTGATTCTACAGTCTCTGCCTCCTACCCTAAAGGAAACCAGGGAAGTAGAAAGAAAGAGAAGGGCAAAAGTTTCGGGACTGAATGTAGTAAAAGAGGGATGTTCTTATTGTTATGGGATAGGGCATTGGCAGAAGGATTGCAGGGCCAGCAAAGCCAGTAGCAAGGATTCGAAGAATGTTGTGGTTTCGGCTTCGGCTGTGTTTGTAATAGATAACTGTATGCCAGTTAAACCTACTTCCTGGGTATTGGATACCGGATCAGGATCTCACATCTGTAATTCGTTACAGGCTCTGAGAAACCGTAGGGTTATCAGGATAGGTGATATGACCCTCAGGGTTGCTAACGGAATGAGCACGAACGCTGAATCCGTAGGGGAATATCATATTGGACTGACAACTGGGCAGATATTGATTCTGCATAACTGTTTTTATGTACCAGATACGACTTGTAATATCATATCTGTATCCTTACTTTCTAAAGAAGGATATGATTTTACTTTTGAAAGTGATGTGGTCCACATCCACCTAAATCAAGTTCTGATTGGGTCAGGTACATTAAAAAACGGGATATACATATTAAATCAAGCTCAGATTTTCAGTGTCCAGAACACACTTAAAAGAAAGTCTCCGGAATTAAATTAGGCTTTCTTATGGTATTGTAGAGTGGGTCACATTAATGAGAGAAGGTTGACTAAGTTACATAGAGAAGGATATTTGAATCCGTTCGAATATCAATCTTATGCTACTTGTGAATCTTGTCTCATAGGAAATATGACAAAAACTCCGTTTACTGGACACGGAGTAAGAGCAAGCAAGCTCTTGGGGCTCGTACACAGTGATGTGTGCGGTCCAATGTCTACACATACGCGAAGCGGTTATTCTTACTTCATTACTTTTACGGATGACTTTTCGAGGTACGGATATGTCTTCTTAATGAAACATAAATCTGAAGCCTTTGAAAAATTCCAGGAATACAAGAATGAAGTGGAAAACCAAACAAGCAAAAGTATCAAGACACTGAGATATGATCGAGGTGGAGAATACTTAAGTGCCGAGTTCCTAGGTTACTTAAAAGAGAATGGAATTCTCTCTCAGCTTACTCCTCCATACACACCACAACATAACGGTGTATCGGAGAGACGGAACCGAACCCTATTGGGTATGGTTCGTTCCATGATGAGTAACGCTGAATTACCGCGATCATTCTGGGGATATGCACTAGAATCAACTGCATACCTTTTGAACTGAGTTCCAACCAAGACTGTACCTACCACACCATATCAGATGTGGAGTGGGAAGAAACCCTGTCTTAAGTATCTTAAAACATGCGGATGTCCAGCTTTTGTAAAGAAGCAGCATGCGGACAAGCTCGAGGCACGCTTAGTAAAATGCAAGTTTGTGGGATATCCAAAGAACTCCAAGGGATATTGTTTCTATTACGCAAAGGAACAAAAGGTCTTTGTTTCTCATCATGCCTGCTTCTTGGAAACCGAGTTTTTAGAAAATCAGAAGAGTGGGAGCGCAATAGAACTGGAAGAAATTTCAGAACCACCAGCTATTACTGAAACCTTGGTAGAACAATAAGGTTCAGGTGAACCGGACATCCCAGCGCCTATCCGCTGGAGTAGTAGGTCGTATCATCCGCCTGATAGATACTACGGTTTTCTCATAGACGGGGATCGAGAGGATTGCGTCATTGATAATGATGACCCTACTAGCTTCCAGCAAGCCATTCAGAGCGGCAACTCGGTAAAATGGCTGGATGCAATGCGGACCGAAATGGAATCCATGTACACTAACAAAGTATGGACTTTGGACATTGCTCCAGATGGGGTAAAACCCGTAGGATGCAAATGGATCTTCAGAAAGAAGATTGGTGTAGATGGACAGGTTGAAACCTATAAGGCTAGACTTGTTGCAAAGGGTTTCCGTCAAAGACCTGGTTTGGACTATGACGAAACCTTTTCTCCAGTGGCTATGCTCAAATCCATTCGGGTCCTTCTTGCTATTGCTGCCTTCCACGATTATGAGATCTGGCAGATGGACGTAAAGACGGCCTTTCTAAATGGAAATTTGGAAGAGCGCGTCTATATGGATCAGCCAGAGGGATTCATTCAGAGTGGGAGCAGCGGTAAAGTATGCAAGTTGGTTAAGTCCATTTATGGACTAAAGCAGGCATCTCGGAGTTGGAACATCTGTTTTGATGATGCTGTCAAAGAATTTGACTTTATCAAAAATCCAGATGACCATGCATATACAAAAAGATTTTAGGGAGAGCTGTAGTATTCCTCGTCTTGTACGTGGATGACAATCTCCTAATAGAAAATGATATTTCTATGTTACAGTCAGTCAAAAGATTCTTGTAACAGAAATTCTCCATGAAAGATCTGGGTGATGCCACCTACATTCTGGGGATCAAGATCTATCGTGATAGATCAAAGAGGATGTTGGGACTTTCGCAGTCCAGGTACATAGACACCATATTGAAAAGATTCAGTATGGAAGATTCTATGCGCGGTAACCTACCGTCTTGTCACGGAATCACCCTCTCCAAAGAGATGTCTCCCAATGCTGATTTGGAAAGGGATCGCATGTCGATTATACCCTACGCTTCAGCGGTAGGCTCTATAATGTATGCGATGTTATGTACCAGACCAGATGTAACATACGCATTGAGCGTTGTAAGCCGGTATCAGGAATACCTAGGGAAGAATCACTGGATAGCAGTAATGAACATTCTCAAGTACCTTAGGAGGACTAAGGAAATGTTCTTGGTGTATGGCGGAAAAGACCTCCAGATGGAGGCCTTTGCCGACTCTGGCTTCCAGAGTGACAAGGATGACTCCAAGTCCATGTCGGGTTATGTTGGAGAGACCGTTGCTGACTCAACAATGGAAGCGGAGTACACAGCTGCTTGCGATGCCGCAAAAGAAACTGTCTGGATGAAGAAGTTCCACACAGAACTTCAGGTGGTTCCTACCAGTGCTGATCCAATACCTCTGTATTGTGACAACAACGGCGCTATAGCTTTCGCGAAGGAACCTAGGTCCCATCAGAAGTCCAGACACATCTTAAGGCGGTATCACCTGATCAGGGAGATCGTAGATCGCCGGGAGATCGAGGTGAAAAGAGTAGAGACGGAGAATAACATTGCTGATCCATTCACAAAGGCCATTCCTCAGACGCAGTTCGAGAGGCTATTCGAGATGATAGGTCTACGATATGCCAGCTCATGGCCCTAGTGCAAGTGGGAGATTGTTAGTGTATATACCCTAGGGGCCATTATTGTGTCATACTAGCATGTATATTACTTAATGGAAGCTTAGGATATTCACAGTTGTATTGACAATCTTGCTAAAAATGGTAGTATGCTACTTGGTTTGTGTCTACTTTAATATGTGCATATATTTCTTGTAACGTATCACTTATACAAATTAGTAGAGCCCATAGGATTTTTGCTTGATTACCAGCGTTGTGATGGCAGTCATACTAGTGGGGGCTGGGTAGTCTATAAGCAACATCCTATACTGGTCCCTAGTCGTAGGATTATCGAGACAGGGCATCGATACTCCGGAATAGACTAGTGTGTACGTTTCTCATCCCAGTTGGGGAGATGATCTGTCCCACAGCCATCAGTACGTCGTACTGAAGATAGTATACAGGTGCTCGTTGGGTTACGGGTACACCGGACAGGACTCGCAGAAGAACTGACTGGATGGTATTATACCTAACGTCAGATAGCAATTCTCAGGTGACATGTGTGCAAATAGTCTGTTGGCTTAAGGTCGTCATTTGTCTCGTGTGAGTTCCCACTGTGCTTTGATTACTACCCTACCACGGCTCAAAGAAGTCGTGCAAACAGGTTTTAGTTGGGTACAGTCCCGAGCCACATGGAGGCAGTGAGCAACTGTTAGGGATTCGTCTCTCCCGGTATAGGGAGTTGATATCGCACTGTGATCGGTTGGTCATTACCATAAGTCCCTGGCCAGGGCTGATAGAGAATTACTGGTGGACTGATCAGTAGATTCTCGCATGGTTTTGAGCCATACCGGCACGACTTGTTCGGTTATTAGGGGTCTGACGCTTACCACCTCCCTAGACCATACATACGATACTCTTAGACGAACAGACCGGACTGCGCGGATATTGTCACGGACAGGCTCAGTAGGAGTTCGGATGGGTTTCCTCATCGGCCTTCTTATCGACATCTATCTGGGGACCGTTACGTACAGCTAGTGCCGCTTGCGGTCTGTGGTTAAACCCACTGCCAGCGTAGTGTCGAGTCTTTAGAGTCCCACACAGAGAGTTTCCCTGCTCCAGGTGAAACGATATAAAGGTCGTATGGTTTTACGACAAGGGTTCGGACGCATACGCGTTTAAACGCACGTACGACGTTCAGACAGTTTTTACTAGCCGGCTTTGGTTTAAGCCAGATTCTAGTATCGGGTTATTGGATTTATACAGTCTAAAGTTTTTCTGTATTTTCACGGATTGAAGGGACGTTCTCGTAATTTTCCGGGAAGCTTCTAGTAGCATGGTGACTTGGGGGTTAAGGTGGCATAAGTATTTATTGTTTTAATGACTCATTTGTGTGATTCATCCTTAGAGTTAATGTTTCACTTATTGAACTAATGACTCATGAGATGAATCACTCATATGAATAAATGTAGCATGGTTGTTAAATTATTTATTTTATTTATTTGATAAAAGATAATACTTCATATATTCAAATGAGTTCATTTTTTCTTCAAATTCTTATGCTCACCTTCTCTCTCCTCAAGGTCTCTTCTTCAAACCCTAATCCTACCACTCATGAGTTGAGATCAAGGATTAGATAGACTTATTAATCCATAACCATACTCTATATCCCCTAGGTAGCTTAGATTAGCACTTTGAGCAACCTAGTTATCTCAAGTTAGAGATCAAACTTGGAGTAGGAGCTCTCGGGTGGATCGTCTTTGACTCGAGGAGGCCGTTGAGGTGTCAATGTTCCAACGAGCCTACGAGGAGTGGAGGACAGCGATGAAGACCCGAAGGACAAGTAACGTGAGGTATAACTTCGAATCCGAGTAGTTAAACCTCTCATAGTTAGTTAGTAACGGTTTAGAAACAATTCATGCGCTCAAGTCCGTGTTACGAAGTTTTGATAATCGTTTTTCATATATTCCACCTCCCCGCAAGTTCGTGGGGTGCGTGACATAGACTTACACGACCAGGCCGACGAGCCAAAGATTGCGAGATTGGTAATTCATAGAGAAAATGAGGACCCAGAGACAGAGGACGCCAGACCGTGAGAAGAAGGCAAGCGGGTGTATTTGCTCTACCAGTTTTGGGTGCACCGACATTTTTCGACATTGTAGGAGGTGTACCTCGATGTCATTTGTTGCGATTTGCGTTGTGATCCGAGTATTAGGCTTATATCGCTTGGATTTGAGTTTTGATGATTGAGTTTCATAATATTGTTTTCATGCACCATGGCTGCACCTACTGGGTATTTACATTTTGTACATAGTTATTGTACTTGATATTGATTTTGTATCTTGGCTGCACATATTTATGATTCGTGGAATTCATATGGTTGACTTGATTTTGTTCATGTGGTATACCCTCGATTTGATTTTTGCACTCGGTATAGCTTACATGTGCTTGCGGTGCATTGATATGGACTTTGTGCACATAGTTGTACACGTTTTTGCACTTTATACACCTTGGGACACTCGGTCTTGTTTTTATACGCATTTGAGTTATTGATGCATTTCATGCACTGGATGCACTGTATTTGTATTTCGTGCATTTGTTGCACTAGATTGTTATTTCATGCATTTGTTGCACTAGATTGTTCTTTCGTGCATTTGTTGCACCAGATTCGTATTTCGTGCATTTGTTGCACCGGATTTATACTCCGTACCTTGGTTTCACCCGATTTATTTCTTGAGCATTTGTGTTACCAGAGTTATGTTTTTGTGCGCGTTTGCACTTGACGTTCGTTTTCGTGCGCTTTACCGCACTGGACATTTTACGGACGTGACGCTCTTGGGTTGGATTTTTGCGCATATTAGGCACTTGATATTGGACTTTGTGCTCACCGGATGCACTTGAGTAAGATTTTACTCCTGCATGTTGGATGCCCTTGATTTAGATTTTAATCGTGCATGATAGACGCACTTGATTTAGATTTTCGTGCATGTTGGGCGCATGATATGAGATATGATTTTGTGCACACCGAATGCCCTCGATTAGGACTTTCATTGTGCAGGTTAGTTGCACTGGGTTGAGACTTTCGTGCATTCTAGATGCACCAGATGTTGTTATCGTGCACACCTGTTACACTGGACAGATGCTTTCGTGCACACCCGTTGCATTTAGTTTTGCTTTTGTGCATATTGTGGCACTTGTATTTGGATTTAATTTCCGTGCGCACCAGACGTACACGATTGTTGGATACGCCTTTTGAGGCTGATTTTGCTCTTGAGCACCTTCTTTTCATAATGAGCACTATGTTACGTAGTAGCCAAACAGGACTGATCTGAGAACAGTATCTGAGTACTTTGCATGCATTAAAATCTTAACAAGAGGTTTTCAAAAAGGAGCTATAGTCTTGCTATTTCCTATGTGTCCGTGAGTGACACGAACGTTTACAAAGGAAAACCTTTTGGGATATTTCAAAATGGACGGGACGTATATCTGAACAAAACATATACGAAACTATATTTATTATTTTGCAAATGAGCATCCGTCACTTGTGCCGTGAGTTATGCTTCACACGGCGATTCAGAAAGGATTTTGCCTGTGTTTTATTCAGTTTTGGAGATTTTCCAGGGATGCGTACTATATACATGTTATACTATTTGACTAGTGTATATTGGATTTCAGTAGTGGATTTCGAGATCTGTATCTCCATTGTAACTCCGAGGATATGCGTGCAAATCCGATGATTTGCGTGACGCTTGATGGAGTTCGATTTTGTGTTTTGTACTCGTTTTCATATGCACTTGACGCGCTGTGTATTTCTGCATCTTCCATGATTTCGGAGCCCCGTTGATTTGAGTTGAGTATTGAAATATTTTAGTATTTTGGGGTTTAAATTTGAATTTGGGGACCGAATTTATTTAAGAGGGGAAGATTGTAACATTTCGGAAAATATAAAATATTATTTTTGGAATTTAATATTAAAATAATATATTTGGCGAAAACTACCCGATTTGCGAAATTTGGGATTTTCGTAAAAAGGTGTAAATATATACCAATAATTGTGAAATAATTGAAATTAAAATGATTTATTCATTTAAAAATATATTTATCAGATTTGGTATTTTTAAAATTTATTATATGCAGTTTGGATAAAACCCGATTAGTGCATTGCTAATCGCGATTAGTCCAAATCCGTGTTTCTACAGTTTTCCATGGCCAGTGCACCATGTCATGTTATGTTTTGATTACATGTTATTTCTTGTGTTGTTTTGAGATATTATATGAGTTGGTTTTATAAATAAAAAGAAAAGAAATGAGAAGGATAGAAGGGTAAATAGGTGAGAGAGTGTGAGAATAAGTGTGAGAGAGAGAGGTGGGCTGCCTCATTTCATTTCCCCCATCATTTTCATCTTCTCCTTCTTCATCTTCACATTCCCCCTCCACCTCCACCCCAAGAATTATCTCAAATTCTTCATCCAAACCCTAAACCCCTTTCATTAAAGTTGATCCCCACTTCACCTCTACACTTTGGACCCATCAATGTTGGATTTTGAGGACTTTGGGGAGCCAGGGTTTTTCTTGGGTTGCCCAAATGAGGTTAAATTCGCTTCACATAGTTTAGCTTATGTTTTCCTAGTATTCTAGTATAGTTAGGAGCTGATTTAGTGTGAAATGGCGATGTTAGAAATTCTTAGAGGAGGGTTTGAGTGTTGTGTGGATTGGGTGATGCCTAGTGGCTGTTTACAAGACCCTAGAGATCGATTCTTGACCTGGACCAGTGACCAAACCCCAAAAGACGAACTTTAGATTTTGTCGATATCGGGTTTTTTTGGATTTAGTGATGGTATTTAGAGATCTGGGATGATCCGAGACCTTTGTAAAAGAAATTCCCTTGACCATAAGACGTTCAGGCAACCATGAATCACCCCCAGAAACCTGAGCCCCTATGGATCTTTTCCGGCCGCAGATTTATTCATTGTGGCCGCAAATTACGGCCACATTTTGGTGGAATTCGATGATTTTTTGTCTGGGCATTGTTATCCAATATCTAGAGCAACTCCATATGCAAAATTGGCTAATTTTGCCTGATGGAAAATCTGGGAGAACATTGGTGTGATTTTTGTTTATGTTTTCCGTATTATGAATGCTTGGTTTTGGAATTTGGTATTGTATTTTGTTGTTGGGCGTTTGTACATCAACAATAAGGGTTGTTTAATTGTTTTTGCACGCGTAGGCTATAGGTTCTAACCTATGAGCGCACCGTGTGCCGTATCGGTTTTCCGGATTCGATTTTAATAGTGATTGCGATTGTGTGTTATTGTTGGTACCTTCGCGTGGATTCCGAGACGATGGAGCGTGCCGTCATCGACTTCGGAAAGTAAGGAGCAAGGTGAGTAGATCTATATCTACGGGGAAAGTCGGGTGGATGGCGTATAGCACCCCCGCAAGTTTTTTATGGAAACCGATTCATAGAATATGGTTAAGGAAACCTAGATTAGGAAACTATGGATAGGGTTAAAAGGATAGTTAGAGATGAAGTGAGTGGTTGATTATGTAAATCAAGATAGGAGATGAAAGCTTTAAGGATATGAAAAGTGAATATGAATCACGACTAATAGATATATAGTTGCATTCGAATAAGTATGAATTTTAGAGTAACATGACATTTGATGTGTATATAAATTGACTTGATGTGAGATATAAATGGGATGAAAAGAATATACGAAGTGATATGATGACTTGATGATATGTCGGTATACGGATGCGAGTCGATTGAGATGATTAATACCTTTGCCGGTTCCCTGATATGAGTTGGTTATGGATGTGACCTGGGACACAGGTATATATATATATATATATATATATATATATGTTGTGAATCATGAGTGATATGTCATACGAGACGTTAGGTCCATACCCCTCATTGTCATATAGGATGATAGGATCCCCGATGGTTTAATGTCGCAGTACGATGGTTTACCATACGTGACGAGTTTTATGATGACAGATCCATACCCTTGACTAGAGGATGCCGTACGATGGATTATACCGTACGTGATGTTCTGAGGCTGGATGCCGATTAATTGATTCACTGACTCAGTCATGTTAGATACGTATACCTGTCAGCATTCGCATACGATTTACTTATGCTACGTTCATGTCACTCTCATTGCATTACATATACCTGTGCTAGTACACCTGCACCATTATCGATGATGCGTATGTTACACTTACACATATTGGCCGGCTCACACACTTCATCATCTATAATTGCTATGTCACTACACCGTAGAATTGCTGCGTCATGATATGACTCCTTGCATGATTTACCTGCTATAGTTACATATACGCCTTCATACGATGTTGCATTTGATTTGGGAGAAATTGAGAACCGCATGATATATTTAAAAACTGGATTTATTTAAAAAGAGCGGTTTTCCCCTGATATGTGCATGTTACTGTTCCATGTTGCACGATATACGGATATGCTTACATTTCTGTTATATGTCGCATACATCATGCTTTTCGATTATACGCATTGAGATATGATGTTTTCATGATATTTCTGGATTTGAGAATCGTGATTATTTCAAAAGAAAGTATGTATTATTTTAAAAACCCGGTTTCTTTTGATATGATATTTCAGTGCATCCACCATGCGTTTTCTCGGTACTAAGATGTGTGACAGTAATACCCGATTCGAGGAGCTGGATGAGGCCGTTTGCGGGTATATGGTGGACCCGGTATGGTACCCCGGGGCGAGAATGGATTTGTTGTGCAGTAGACGGTGAGCCTGGCAGAGAGACTACTACCTACCGGTGATTGGTTGGACGTGGCTGTTATCCGGAGGATACCGACCGGAGTCGAGAGATGGATATTGGGCCGACCCATTCTGCCGAAGCCCGAGGGCCGATCCTGCAGACGGAGCCCGTGGCCGATCCGGACTGACGGAGCCTGAGATATATGAGGATTTACGTGTCGATGCTGGACACGGGTTTCATGATATTTCGAGTGTCGATGCTGGAAACTCAGGTTCCATGATTTGGATATGTCGCGAGGGACCCACGTTGATTTATATTCTCATATTTACATTCATATGTTTTCATGATATTTACATGCATGATGTTGTTGTGTCATCGGTTGACACGTGGACGGGATCCACATGCATACAGGCTTGATTATATTGTTGGATGATATCCACATGCTGTTAGGCATTGATTACCTTGTTGGCACATATGCAGATACGGTCACCCTAGATATCATAGTTTTATCTTTATGATACAGTTGACCAAGGAATCGTTGTTTATTCGATTTCTACTTGTTGATGTTTTTCTACTCACGAGTTGGCAACTCACCCCCGTTGTGGCACAGTTCTTGCAGGTTGACCGCTTGGATCAGTAGCGGCATCGCTGGCATACAGATGCTTTCGGATGATTGTTTTGGTAGGTAGTACATATTGGATCGTACCCCTCTTGTATTTATTATTCATATTGTATCTAGTCAACTCCATCAGTCAAACTAGTATTTGTATAAGTAATGAGACTTAGTGAGACTTGTGGTTGCGAGACTTAGAGCGAGGGGTATTCCGCTACTTGTGGTTTTGATGTTTTGCTTTTCTTTATCTTTTGTGGTGAACTTCGCCGTTGGGCGTTGTATACATATATTTATGCTTTGCGTTGTTGTGGATCTGCAGTTTGGCGAAGAGCTAGCTCCCGCTTAGGGATGCCTTTTATATTTTCATGTATTGTGGTTTTGGATCAAAATATACAAAGGAGGTGTTGCCCAAATTTCTAAAAGACGAAACATATTTTTCAACTAATAAATTCCACTTGCATTTTCCATGTTCTTTTACCTAAGCATTTAGAAACATTGATTTCACCCTACCTTTATTTCAAAACTCCACCTCTTTTATTTTCTTAAAAAGGTTTAGATTTCTGGGTTTCGGCTTACTTGAATTACGTTACGCCTTTAGACGTTGCGTGATTTGAGTGCCGGTCACGAGCTAATATTTCGGGTCGTGACATGGAGGATCCTGGATCATCATCCCGACCATATCTTGGAAAAGGAGCGCCATCTGCTTTATATTAGCGGCCTATTTCGCGGCCTCTTTATCCTTTCTTTCTAGCACCCACCGTAGGAACTCGGTGTCGGTCTCCTGATCTTGGCACTGTTCGGACGATGCTTCTGGGCTTTCTTTCTGCCCAGTGATTGCGGCCATCTTTGTCAACATCTCTTGGAGCTTTTGTTGTTGCTCCTGAGCTTTTGTCACAGACCGCGTGAGTGGTTGCTGACTCATGGAAGTACGACTTTCCTCTTTCCCGGAAGCCATTTCCACCGCGTGTACTATCGTGCCCCCAGACTTAGGGTGTTTAGGTTCATTTCCTTTGAAATCTACTGCAGGCATGAGGATATTCTCTGGCCTTCTCCTCTTGTAGGGGGTCGAAGTTGAGGGGGCTGTTGTAGCAGGCACCCATGCTGACGATACCTTCCTTGGTACGACGGAGTGATGGTCCTCCTCTTGCCGAGCCTTCATTTTCTTCAGCCGACGAGAGTAGCCTTTGTCAATTACAAAGTCTTGGACTCTCCGCCAGACACTGTGGATTTTATAGGACAACCGCTGAGGAGGCTGTTCTGGTTTTTTCTGCGTTGTGTTTTCAACAGGCGGTGGAGACTTCTTTAATACAGCGGTTAGAGAGTTCTTGCGCACCCTCCTTAGCAGCTTGAAGCTGTTCCCAGTTGGAACAACAATGTCAATTTCCACCATTGGAGCTGGTGGGGTAAGTCCAGAAGGGCAAATCCCCCTATCTTTCCTTACTCAGCACCAGTGATGATGTCGAGCATGTCGTGCAGAAGGAACTAACTCTGTCGTGGGAGCGGCTTCGTCATACCCCCCGCTTTGATGAGAGGCCGCCGTTGTTGTCAGCCTGTTAAAAACTGACGTTCGTTGAGAGGGGATGGTCAATCTTGCGAAGGCCAACCTTTTGATAGGGGAAGCGGTCTTGAAGATTTCGCCGGAAGCAGGAGTTGGAACGGCCAATCTTGCAAAGACCAATCTTTTAGCAGGAGAATCCCCTCTGACGACTCCACCTGCTGGAACTGGAATAGATATCCGCTTCGGGATAACCCCTTCAGGTATTGCGAGCCTCTTTGTAGGCCCGCTAGAGCTTTGGCTCAGTCTGTTAAAGACTGAGGTAGATGACATGGACGACCCATTGAGAGGGGCCATGGTGGCTGCAATTCAATCGAAGACTAACTTCTTCGGAGCTTCCGGTGATGGCACCGAGGCGCTTAAGCATGTGGGCGGGATCATGATCCCAAAGAACAGTCTAGTGGTGGCCTGAATCACTTGTTCCACTGGCATTGCAAAGATGGAGGCCGCTTGATACCCATAATTCAGCCCTCCGGCGGGGACGGAATGGGAGTTTCCGTTGCAGTTAGTGCAACTGGAAACCATCGGTGTTATCTTCTGCACAGGAGCAAGACGCCAAATCTTAGTACCTTGAATCCAGGGGAAACCATATTAAACCGTAATTTTTTCGCGAACACGACACACGAATTGTGGAGTGGAAAGAAGAAAAGGTCCCACCGTGCATGCCAGAATCTGTTTACGGCCGAAAACGGGGAAGACAAACGTCTTGCCTGAATTTAGGGGCAGATGATATTTGGGTTTATCCGTCCACCTCTCCGAAGACGCCAAGTTGATTTATGGCACCGTATATCGGAGGTTTGGACGGATGCGGCCGTTGTAACAGACTTCATCAGATTCCTCCTTATTTGCGAGGGGTTTTTGATTGTAAGGATGCTCTTCCCTGCAGGCGTAAGCCCGTACAGTTAATTACGTTACCGTGTAGCGATAACCACTTTCTCCTGCTCCAGAAGGTCACTTCATGTCGTGTGTGTTAGTTTTATTTTTGGTTGCCCATGGATTGTATACGGAGACTAATTTATGTTGTTGCCCGTAGAGCGTGGATTAGTCCAAATCCGTATATTCTTAGATTTGGGTTTGGGTTGATTTAAGGATCGTTAATTTTGTTTGAGATTAAGATCAACTTAAATGTTTGTTGATAATACGTTAGTCTAATTTTAAACTACGATCTACTCAACAGGGTTTTGGGATCATTCAGACCCAAAAAAAGAGAATTTGGGCTCCATTGTTTTAGTTTAAAGACGTTACGGTCCGTTGTTAGTTTAAGAACGTTTCGGTCCATGGCTAGTTTAAGGACGTTGTGGTCCGTTAGGATGAGCTCATCGGTTTGGGAGTGCACCAAAGAGGTGTTGGTTATCGGGACACTCCACCTCTCTGAAGACTTTGAAGAATTACAACGACATGTATCAGAGGTGGGGAGAGATGTACCCTTGAACCAAATTTCAGATTGAGGGGAGAGATCATGGTGGACCATATAAGAATCAATAGTCATTTTTAGGAGACTAAGATTGTCTTAAGAGATATGTGATGGACATCGTTCTGGTCATCATCCAATGAGGAAGCATTAGTTTTAGAAATCATGAGCATAGAGACTCTGTCTATTTGGAGATCCAAAATATTTTAATCTCAGGAAGACTTAGCCAATTTGGGGCTGAAGTTGGCTTCTTATAGTGTTAAACACTAATATATGCTCGGTGCTCATGTGCTCTCACATAAGTCTCTAAAGCAGTGTTAAATACTAAAATTTGGGACGCTCACGTGTGGCATGTGAGGAACCTGAAAGTTGGTGTTGTGCCCATGGGTTCAAATCCCCGTCTATATATACAAGTGTTAAAACACTTAAGTCTTGTGGCCATCACGTGTGGACACGTGAGGTGCCTCAGAGTTGGGCACTACTTTTTTGGGTTTATTACCTCTTCTTTTATATGTGCTAAGCACTTAGCTCATATAATGCTCACGTACGAACACGTGAGGTGCTCAAAATGTGAGCGCTGTCTTTTGAATTTTCCCCTTTTCCATGTAATTGTCAGGAAACTGTTTTGGGGTCACGTGGGAAAACGTGAGGCGTCCCAATAAGAGAACTGTCTTTGGATTTGTTCCCTTTTTCATGTAATTGCTAGGCAACTGTTTGGGGGTCACGTGGGAACACGTGAGGCGCCCCAAAATGAGAACTATCTTTGGATTTATTCCCTTTCTCATGTAATTGCTAGGCAACTGTTTGGGGGTCACGTGGGAACACGTGAGGCGCCCCAAAATGAGATATGCCTTTGGATTTATTCCCTTTCTCACGTAATTGCTGAGTGCTCGTTTTAACGGGTCACGTGGAAACACGTGATTTGATCTCAGTCTTTCTTTTTTGTTCCTCAGAGGTGCTCACATGGGAACACGTGATCGGTCTTTTCTTTTATATGCATAGAGAATTTAGTATGAGTTTTAAGAATTTCAGGTCCCTTGTTTTATAAGAATTAAATTCTTTTACAGGGTTAAACCCTAGTTTTATCAGAGGAATTAAATTCCTATATCTTTTTGGAAGAATTAAATTCTTTGAACTTAGTTCTTTCCCCTAAGTTTTGAATCGGTATAACATAATCTCCCCGATGAAAATTAAATTCTCAACTTATGGGGAGATCTGCTTCTGCAGACCTCAACAAGAGGAAGAACTAAGTTCTTTGAAAAGAGTTAAACTCTTAATTTGACAATTAAATTCTCTGTACTTTCTTCTTACCTAAGATTTTTGTTTAAGAAGGGGATTTTCTTCCTCTAGAGAATTGAATTCTCTTTTTCTCTTTTTCTTTTTTTTCCTCAAAGCTTATGGGGGGGTCTCCTCTGTACAAGACTTGAAGTCTGGGATACTTTATATAGTAAAAGCAAGTTTGTTGATTTAGTTAAAGAAATCTCTCATTGAGAGATCTTAATTGATTTGGGGATTTTATCCACCGTTTGATCTTTTATCCAAGGACTTCTGTTTTACAGAAGATGATTTTCTTGTTTTTAACAAGATTAGGAAAATACTTTCCGATATAGAATTTTTTCTGTAGATAGGTGATTTTTAATCACCATTGGATTTTTAATTCAACGGTACTCAATTTTACAGAGAGTAATCTTTCTTGTTTAGAAAGATTTAAGGAAATATTTTCCAAATAGGGTTTTGATCTCTTTATTTAGAATTTAATTCTATCAGCTCAGAAGGCGTTTAGGACCACTCGCGTGTAGCACGTGACACCTTCTGAGTTAAACTTGTTTGTTTATACGCAACAGCCTAATAGGGCATCACGTGCTAACACGTGATCTTCTCTGGCCTGCTATTTGTTTTAATATAGCGCCTATATACTTTGTATATAGATGCTCACGTGCTTGCACGTGGGGTACGATTTCAGCCTGTCAATTTTTTAAGCGCAGCGCCCATAATCTTTGTATATAAGCGCTCACTTGTGAGCACGTGATGCTCTACTAGTGGGAAATTTTCCCATCGCTTTTTCTCTCTTTCGTTTCTTTTCCAATGCTTGGAAATAGTTCTATCATGCACAACATTTTCTATGCCTACACTTAAATGCCTCCCTTCATAATCTGAAGCAATGCTTCTTTTCTCTTTCACTTTCAGAGAATTATTTTAACAGAGAAGAGCTATGGCTTGTAATCGTCCACATGCTCGCCGGCAGCCATGGGAGGTGCCTATTGAGGAAATTGTTCCTCGTTTTGCTGCCCGATTGGTGAACCCTGTTCTTACGGATGACCAATGCGATTCGGTGTTGTACGAGCTCTTGACTCGTAGAGGATCTCCTCTCCCTATCGGCTCCATTTTTCTCTGGATGGTCTTCTTGTCCGTGCTCGATGATATTCCCCCTCATCCAGCGGAGATGACTCCGGCAATACTCGACGCAGTGGAGGACAAGATCGAGTGCTTTCATGAGGCACTTTTGATTACCGTGGCTCTGAGGGATCGCTCTGTTCAGCTGCTAACTGAGATACGGGCTTAGCGGCTCATCATGTCTGCTTTCGCTGATGGGCACGGTGCTGACCGATGGGAAGCGGCTCTTCGTGAAGATCACCGCTTTACCATGGTAGAGAAGGCAGATAGGGAGTTAGAGAATTTTATCCATAATTTTGTGAATCCCTGTACTTTCGATCTCATGTATGGTGATCTATTTCCTGTAGAATAAAATGTTCAATTAAATGCTTTCTTTTTGTCATTGACCATCAGGTTCTCCCTTTCTAACACCTGTTCTTCCTCTGATGTGTGTATGTGTGTATATGAATGAGCCTGATTTCATACATATCTGTAAACGAAACTTAAACCGATGTAAACAGGAACACTGCTGCAAATAGGTTTGGGAGAGGTTTGTGTTTATTCAATCATCATTTTTTGCATTATACTAAATAAAAGCACAAATTTTTTTATAATGAAAGTTAGAAAGTGAATAATACATATGATAGGAAGGAAAATTTTATGAAAAGCATGAAAATTAAATGTTTTATAACGAAACTAGTAATAGATAGTCATGAGCTGTTGTCCCAAGGGTTAGTAAGGTGAAGGAAATCACTAATCTGAGGATAGAATTGAGTCTGAAAAATAGTCTCTATTCTTAAGTCCAAACATCTGAACGTCGATAGCCTACTATATGCACTCGCACACATCTTGAAACTTGGGTCAGTAGAGGATATCTTAAAATGCTCCTGTCTTAAAGCCTTAGTATGAAGATCAATGGAAAAAAAGTGAAACATAAAAAAAATAAAATGGTAAATAAAAATGAACAATGGATTTGTAATTGGTTAAGGCAGCATAAAAAAAATATAGCGAGGATGCTTTATCACCTAGTGCTTTAGACCAACTGGTTTGGGAGCCACTGCTAAGTCTTAAGGTGTTGCAGGACGAGAAAATTTCTAATTATGCCTAAATGAGTGAGCATATTTGGTAATCGGTCAGTTAGTACCTCAAGAAATATTAACGATCGCATGAAGAATGCGTGAGCAATTCCATCTAAAATATTCATTGACTAAAAAGTACTAAGGAAGATGGATAAGGGTATGATAGCTTGAATTGAACTCTCTAACTGTAGGGATATCTTTTACACACATGTAGGGGTATATGATCGATGCTTGGAAGAAAGGCAAGGAGGAAGACTAAAGGCGATGTTTTATTAAGAGATGAAGTGATTTTTGACATCGGTTCACGACCTTTAAGATGGGGCTCATGGCAACTGAAAAGCTAGTATAGTTTGAAACTCTTATTTTCAAGTTCTTTCTTTAATATGATCTTTATCTTTGTATGTAACTTTCATCATTTTTTTTTATTATGGGATTTTGTGGGTGTAATCCGCTGAAAACACTCAGAAGACAACACTCCTTCTACTGGGGACACCTAGAGATTTAAAGGCTTGTTGCACGCGTTCAGTGCAATCTTGTTGCCTATGAAAGTGTGCTAGATTTTTCTTTTTCTTCTTCTTCTCTTTAATAACTAGTTTGCTCGGGAAGATCAAAATTAAGTTTAGGGGTATTTTATTAGTTGAAAATATTGCACATTTGAATGATTATTTTTCCCACTATTGTTAAGTGCTTAAAAGTGTTTATTATAAATATAGAACATATGCGGGTTTATCTGTAAAATATTTATTATCATATGTTTCTACATTATATTTAAAGGGAAAATACATGCATATAATATTTATATAAAATATTAGTAATTAAAATATGCAAATCATATCAAATAATTCTAATCAATATTCTTAAAATATAATATCGTATAAAATGGTTAGGATAATATCTAAAAAATACCAAATATTACTAACACTATGATTTGAGATATTGTGTAGATATTAGCTTATATCTTAAATCAAGGAGATCCGAGATGTCGGAATCAAATCTGCCGAAATATTAGCAAATCACAAAATCTAGCAACTGTAGAGACTCAGAATAAGATTTGAAGAATATAGATATCTAAGTGATCTCCACATGTCAACACCAGAGAACACAAGAAATACTAAGCCATGATTCCAGTAAACCGCCGCGGTTTAGCGGCCAAATAACTATATTCACGGAGGATCCACGACCCTTTTGTGGCCGTATGATTTGAGATTTGGTGTGTGAGATCGTATCAGCATATCCTAACATTTGGCAACTAAGATTCCTAGTCTCTGTGACTATTTAAAGGACCGAGAGCTTCACATGAAAAATAATCAACCGAAGAGATCAAGAGGTTCAAGACGATCCACGCAAACGAGTTGGTCATCAGCTGTTCATTTACTTCCAACAAGATAGAGATCGAGAGAAAAAACTAGGGTTCTTGTACTCTACTTTAGAAGGATTTATACATGAAATAGTTGATTTATAAAGGTAGAGTTTTTATTAGTCTTTTAATAATTAATTTCTGCACTTACTTTCTGCATCTTACATTATGATCTCATTCTTCATCCTTTCTTCTCCAACCATGCATGAGTAATTCCTAGCTTACTAGGGTTCGTAGAATTAGGGTAGATCAATAGATGATAAAATCATTTAACTCATTTTATACATTTTAAAGTTTATAAAGTTTAGCAAAATAAATGTTAACATCCTAATCGGCGCGCACTACCAATTTATTGATAGTCTCGACCGCGATTTGAGATTACATTAACACTTGTTTTGTTAGGGGCTAGACATGAATAGAGATCAATGCAAGGACAAGGGTTAGGAATGAGGAAACCCTAGTTTCTTCCAAAAGAAGCTTAATCTACATTCGCACTATCGATCTAGTTTTAAACTCTTAAAAGATAAAATGAGTCATTTTTAATTAGTCATCCATTACTACTAAGTCATATGAACCCTACAAGCATTTTTCTTTATAAAATCTACATCCGTATTAAAATAGATCTACAACTAATCAACCCATCTTTCTTCCATCAACTGGTCTAATGAAAGAAAAAGGTTCACGTTTTCTTGCGGACGATACGTACTCATTGCGGCTTGCTACTAGCGACACCGTCCTGATTGCGGTTACTTTATTTACACGAACACACTTTTTAAACAGATTAATCAGCTGATTTCGAGCTGGCATATCGTACACAATTTTTTTAGAATTTCAATCTGAGAAAATAGTGAGCGGACACAAGCGTCGTCATCTATCGTTGACCTAGATCTCAATGAATTGCACATTTCCGTTTCTTGATGTCTTGATCTGGCGCGGAGTAGTTTATGTACTCATTTTGGAGTTTATAGTTTATTCACTCATTTCAGAGTCTCTTTTTTATTCACTCATTTCAGAGTTTATGGTTTATTCACTCATTCCGGAGTTTCTATTTTTATGTACTCATTTCGAAGTGTTTTTAGTTTAACTCCTTTGGGTTTACAGGCAAACTTGTCCTAACGTTGTATGTAGATAACTCTCAACTTTTTATGAAAGGGGTTCGTTAGCTTTATGGTACGAGGCTTTTAGTCCGTGGTACCGTCGTATTGGCTGATGTATTCCTCGATATGCAGTTTTTAAGCCGCTGTTCGAGTAGCCCCGCAACTGTCGTATCTCTGATCCTTTCTGAGGATGGACAAGACGCCTTGAAGTAAGCTTCTTAGGTTGGAGTATTTATATTACCGTCAGAAGAACAAGCGTTAGGTATTTACCGTGGCGCTTTTTACTTGAGGTTAGGCTCAATTTGGAGCCCTGATAAGTCATAACCGCACCCTTCTAGAGTGGGATGATCTCCAATGGTTTTTTGGCTTTGTATGTACATCCGTCAAAACCGAAGTTAAGAATATGCTGTCACTTCGTTTTTGCTTTGACGATGTCGCGCCAATTCTTTGCTGAAGTAGGGTAGACATTTTTATGACCTCTATGTTGTATGTATTGCAATTGAAGTCCGGAGGTAGGAATATGCTATTGCTCCAATTTCATTTGATAGTTCCATCCACACCCTGCTGAAATGAGGGGGGAATGCCGGGATAGTCTCTTGGTTGTATATGTACCGTCAAGACTTGGAGCATGGATTATCCTATTACTCCATTTTTGCTTTGACCCTTGGGTCTTTTTTATGATGATGTTGCCGGAATGAGAAGGTACGCCGGGATAGTTTCTACTTTGTATATGGACCGTCAAGACTTAGAGCTAGGATTTTGCCATTACTCAACTTTTTTTTTGACCCTTGGGTCATTCTTTTTTTATGATGACGTTACATCTGCATCCTGCTGGAATGAGAAGGAACGCTGGAATAGTCTCGAGGTTGTATATATACCGTCAAGACCCAATTCTCTTTTTCAAGAAGCGTGGTGGGAAAATATGGTTCCCTTTCTTTAATTTGTGCCTATGTATCGTATACAAGAGTCAATATGGACCTACTTGCAGGGCAGAAAAGTTTCATTTTCATTTTTTTATTTCTTTCCGCGATGCTCTATCTTTTCAGCTTTTATGTCCTGAATGTCACGATTACCCAATCATTTTGGTTATTTATCACGGTGCCCAATCATTTCGGTTATTTTTGTTTTTACTCCCTAATTTTTATTGCGATTTGCCCTACCATTTCAGCTTATTTTTGAGTTGGGGATTTAAAATCCGTTACTAATTTTGGTATCAGCAAATCTACCACTGGAATATTGCCAGGAGTGAATCATCATTTTCCGTGAGAGGACTTGAAAGTTGATAGCTCTTTAGGCATCAACATCACTACAACTGGGATATTGTCAGGAGCGAATCATCATTTATCTTGAAAGGACTTGAAATTTGATACCTATTTAGTCATCAGCATCGCTACAACTGGGATATTGTCAGGAGCGAATCATCATTTACCATGAGAGGACTTGAAATTTGATACCTAAGCATCGCTATAACCCGGATATTTTCAGGAGCGAATCATTATTTTCCATTAGAGGACTTGAAATTTGATACCTATTTAGACATCAATATCGCTACAACTGGCATATTGCCAGGAGCGAATTATCATTTGTTGTGAGGAGACTTGAAATTTGATACCTATTGATGCATCAGCATCACCACAACTGTAATATTTCCAGGAGCGAATCATCATTTGCCTTTGTTAGTTCGTACAAAGGTGACTTAGCAAACATGGTTAGGATCCTGTTGACTATGGATTTCTGGCTTTATGAGCCATAAGGGTCTCATAAAGATATTTCTTCCTACGAGTCGAGAGAATCTTGTAGGTGTATTTTCTCTTTAGGAGTCATGAGGATTCCTAAGTGTGTTTTTCTCTTATAAGTCATCAGGATCTTACAAGAGTATTTTCTCCTTATACGTTGATAGGACTTACAAGTGTCGCTCACCATATAGGGACATATCTCGTCATTGGTGGAACTTGGTGGGAGAATATTTATTTTTGCCCGTTAATTGTATACAAGGGTCAATATTGGACCGCCTGTAGGGAAAGAAAGTTTTGTAAGGTTTTGATGGCTAAAGAACGGGTTTTGGTCCCTGTAACATAACGCTTTTTAATCCAATGAGCCGTGAGGGTCTCATAGGGGGCATTCTTCTTACGAGTCGCGAGGATCTCGTAAGTGTATTTTCTCCTTAGGAATCGTATGGATTCCCTTGTGTGTTACTCCTTTGCAAGTCATGAGGATCTTACGCAGGTGCTTTCTCCTTACAAAGTCGTGAGGGCTTTGTAAGTGCCCCTTTTTTAACGAGTTCGCACCCTCTCGGGTTTTCACTAGCTCGCTGCCAGTCCTGTTGTTTTTACACACGACGTCCTTTCAGGTTTTCATCCGTGCCCATTTCGCTTGTCGGTTTTTTTTGGGGCAGAGCCCAAGTCCCAGCGCTTCATGTGAAATACATGTGAATGCCCAACAAAACAAATGAGGCAGCGCCTCATGTGCTCCTCACGTGAGCGCTATACAAAAGTGCTTAGCACTCCAGATTCAGTCAAAATGACTAAGTGTTTAGCACTGATTGGGCAGCGTCCATATCCCAACGCCTCACGTGCTCTTCACGTGAGCGCCATACCGCCGAAAGACCGGACTGATACGTTGGGACGTCTAGCCTGAATTTGGGGGCAGATGCTATTTGGAAATATCCATCCACCTCTCCGAAGATACCAAGTTGTTTTTTGGCACCATATATCGGTGGTTTGGATAGATACGACCGTTATAGCAGATTTTATCAGATTCCCCATCGTTTGTGAGGAGTTTTTGATTGTGGGGACGCTTTTTCCTACAGGCGCAAGCCCCTGCAGTTAATTACGTTATCACGTTGCGATAACTACTTTCTCTTTCTCCAGAAGTTCACTTCCTGTCGTGCGTTATTTTGTTTGTTTAAGCTGCCCGTGGATTATATACGGAGATTGGTTTATGTCGTTGCCCGTAGGGCGCAGATTAGTCCAAAATCCGTATATTTTAGATTTGGGTTTTGAACTTAGGTTATATATTCCTTTAGTTCAATAATATGTTATTTTATTTAAGGACCGTTAATCCAGTTTGAGATTAAGATCAACTTAAATATATGAGCATTTGTGCTCAATTTATTTTAACTAATGATACGTTAGTTCTATTTAAGACTAAGATAAACTTAGCAACATTTAAAGATCATCAAATTTTAGTTCAGACCCAACAACAGAGCATTTGGGTTCAGCTGCAAGAAACTTCAGAGAGACTTTTAGCCAATTTGGGCTTGGACTGCTCAGTCTTTTTTTTATTTAAAAGTGCTAAGAACTTATTTATGGTTCTGTTTTCTCAGCCCTTTTCCTTTTATAAAGAAGTGATAAGCACTTTTTTAGGGCTTTAACGCTCACATGTGTATCATGTGAAGCACTCAGTCATGGGTACTGCCCAATCAGTGCTAAGCACTTAGTCATTTTGACTGAATCTGGATTACTAAGCACTTTTCTATGGCGCTCACGTGAGGAGTACGTGAGGCGCTGAGATATGGGCGCTGCCCAATCAGTGCTAAGCACTTAGTCATTTTGACTAAATTTGGAGTGCCAAGCACTTTTGTATGGCGCTCACGTGAGGAGCACTGAGGCGCTGCCTCATTTGTTTTATTGGGTGCTCAAGTGTGTTTTACGTGAGGCGTTGGGGCCTGGGCGATGACCAATCAGTGATAAGCACTTAGTCATTTTGACTGACTTTATAGTGTTTCTGCACTTTTACTCAGCGCTCACGCGCATTTCACATGAGGCGCTGAGCCTTCTATTTTGAGCGCCCACGTAGGAAGCACGTGAGGCTCTAAGTCTTTTGTTTGGGGTGTCTACGTGGAAAGCACATGAGGCACTGTGTCCTTTGTTTTGGGAATCTTTTAGGCGCTCACGTGTTTTTCACGTGAGGTGCCAAGTCCTTTTCTTTTTAGAGATTGAATCTCTGTTGACGGCATTTTGGCCATTAATGATCACCAAGATCTTTATTTTTGAAGATCTGGGATCTTTTTCTTTTTTTCTCTTAGAGAACTTTGTTTCTTTTTATATTAAGTTCTTTTATGTAGGGTTAAACCCTGCTTGCAGAGGAATTAAATTTCTAAAACCATAAGTTCTCTTCTCTCCTTTTCTTTTAATCTAGTTTTTTCCTCTAGATTTTGAGTTTGAAGAACAAAATCTCCCCGATGAGATTTAAATTCCCAACTTGTGAGAAGATTTGCTTTACAAATCTCAGACCAGATGAAGAACTAAGTTCTTTTATGAAGAGCTGAACCCTTATTTTCTTTATGCTAGGCAAAAGAAATACATTTTATCTCTACTATTTCTTTACCTAGGACTTGAAAGAACAAGTAGATCTTCTTCGAAAGGGAATTGAATTTTCAGCTGCAGCTTCTATTTATTTGTGTGCAAAAGCTTATGGGGGGATCCTCCCTCTTTTTTTAAGTCTCTCACCCTTTATATAGCAGAGTCAAATTTGTTGACTTGTTTGAGAAAATCTTTCATTTGAAAGATACCAATTGATTTGATTGGACTCAAAATTATTCGGGGGATTTATCTACCGTTGTATTTTTATCTAGTGGATTTTTGTTTTTACAGAATATGTTTTCTTGTTTTTAACAAAATTAAGAAAATATTTTCCTATATACAGAATTTGATTCTGTCAAATGGTGATTTTTAACCACCATTGGATTTTAATCCAAGGGTGCTCTGTTTAACAGAGCACAATCTTTCTTTGTTTAGAAAGATTGGCGAAATATATTCCCAAAATAGAATTTAATTTTATCATTGGATTTTTGATCCAACCGAGAATATCTTTCTCACCTAGAAAGATTAGAGTGATATTTTCTCCTAATAGAATTTAATTCTATCATTTGATGATATATCATCACAATTGGATTTTTGATCCAACGGCTTTATTTAACAGAGAATATCCCAGGTTTTATGGAAATAATTTCCATGTAAAATTTAATTCTACCTGCTCTTAATTTGGGCGTTGGCGTTCACGTGTTATGCACGTGGACGCCACTTAAGAATTAATTTTTTATATATAACAGGCGCTTCTATGCTTTATACATTGGCACTCACGTGAACTTCACGTGTGGCGCCATTATAGGATTTGATCCTATAAGAGGTCGGCGATGGCGCTTACGTGGGGAGCACGTGAAACACTGTCTTATTGGATTTAACAGAGCTTAACTCTTATTATTGAGTTTAATTATTAGGGGAACAGGGGTCTCCTTGGCGTCGCGGTAGCGTCGAGAAAGCTCCGATCGTCGAGATTTGATCGCTACTCCTCTTAGCTTGCTTAACTCTCCTTTGCACTTAGAGAATTTTGAGAAATTTGATAGTAATTTTCAGAATGGGGGAGAGATAGGGAAGTGATGTATTTATAGTAAAGAATTGAGTGTATGGGAATTAAAAAATTTGATTTAAAAAGAATTAAAATAGTGTTAATCAGGTTTTGAATGGTCTCTGGTTGAATGCGGAATAATCAAACAATACAAGGGAGTAGTAGGGAGTCAAAAGGACGCGTGCACGAAGCACGGAGCCAATCAGGGCCATCATGATCGCTGGTACTGGCTTTATGATGAAAACGGGCGGTCGGATTTTGCCGATTTGCCTCGAGATTCATGCCAGGTGTTTTAATTAGTGTTACATCCTCATTTATCCCATTTGATTTTTCTGAAACTTTTTGATTCTCCATGTATTGCACGTGCAACTCTTGGGCTTCCGAAAAGTTAAACAGAAAAATACTAAAAATAAATAGGGCTAATGGGAATCGAACACACAGGTTATGTTAATGCAATATAGAGGCTAAACCAGTGAGCTACAAGTTGCTTCTTGATTTTATTAAACAAAAATAACTTATAACTTCTAATCAGGATGAAATACCCTTTCTATACAATTGAATAAATTACATTTGTACAGGGATTTCAGAGTCATTACATTCTACCCTCCTTATAAAAAGTTTCGTCATCGAAATTTACATAAAGACTATTTTTTAAAAAGGTAAGGGTATCGTGCACGCATATCGAATTCTCGCTCCCAGGTCGATTCTCCTAGCGAATCCTTCCACCACATCACTCAGACCAAGTTCACTTCATTATTCCACAATGTCTTCACCTTTCGATCCAAGATCTCAACTTGCTGTTGGTCGCACGTCTACGGTAGCGCTCCGGCCGTCTTTCAGACGCCAAATGCGGAACAAAAACTTTTATAACTGGCGCTATCGCATACTATAACCCGGATCTGCCATAAACGCTAAACTAACAAACTGTAAAGAGAGTAGAAAGGTTATACCGAACGATCCGAGTTCTTCGTTCTTTAACCATCATCCCACGCTCCTGTTGCGGCTGCTCCGATCTTGTCGATCTTCGGTCTTCTCGTCCAGGTGGTACCATGTCATCGGATCTTTAAACGGGCTCCCGCCTCTGACCCGAGGCAACTCGGTCATCAAGTTTGCTAGAAGAGATGACCAAGATTGATGTAGAGAATGAGTAGAACACTTTGTCTCACTTCGTCCAAAGTCATGGACGAACGGTTAATGAAGTTGCCATTTGAATCGGGAGATGGAATAAAAAGAGCTATGAAATTTCCATACACAAATCTATCATAATCTTTTCAACCAAGTGAGAGTGAGTGGGGAGGAGGGGAGGGGCCGGCCATATAAATGAGGAGGTGGGGGTGAGTGTAGGAGCAAGGTGGTAACCATAAAGGAAAAGATCAACAAGAAAATATCCTAAGGTTAACAAGAAACATTAATGCAAAAGGTGACTCACTAAAACGCCTCATCAACCCATTAATACAAATGAAGAGTCACTAACCTAGTCACCAATTCTAGAACCTTCCACACTCATGACTCACCTCATGACTCACCCAAATGAAGAAAAGATAAATCCGCATTAAACCGAATATTTAATACGGGTGATAGAAAACTGAAAACTGGCAACTTCCATAAGCGATCCTGAAACGAATTTCAGGATAACCCCGTAACTGTATAAAAATACCCGCATTTGTATTATGACCGAATACAAATGCAACTGAGACAAAGATATTATATCTACAAAGTATAATACTCGGATCCGGCTTAATCTAAAGCCTACCAGTATTATATGCCCGAAATATGACACGTGCGTAAACGCACGTGCATTTTCCGAACCCTGCCATAAAACCATACGGCCTCTACAACGTTTCGCCCGAACTTGGGAAACTGTCGGTGGGGGACTCTAATGACTCGTCAGTACCATGGCAGTGGGTTTAACCATAAGCCGTCAGCGGCACTAGCTGTGTGTAACGGCTGCCCATGGACTGACCTCAAGGGAGGCCGATAAGCGAACTCATCCGGAAACCCTACTGAGCCTAACAGTGACAATATACATACAGTCCGGTCCGTTCATCTATGAGTATCGCATATCCGGCCAAGGGGGCTAGTAATGTCAGACCACCAATAGCGGTATAAGTCGTGTCGGAGACAAGCCCTGAACACCCTGAGAAACTACCGGAGTACCTACCAGTAATTCTCACCTGTCTTGGCCAAGAACTTGGTGTAATGGCTTTCCTAGACATAGTGCGATCTCCACCCCCAATACCGGGAGAGACGAATCCCTTGCCGATCCGCTCACGTGCCTCCATGTGGCTCGGGACTGTACCCAAAAACTACCTGTTTGCACAACTCCTTTGAGCCGTGGTAGGGTAGAAATCAAAGTACAGTGGGAACTCACACGAGACAAATGACGACCTCAGGTCGATGAACTAAACTGTACACATGTCACCAGGGAACTGCTATCTGACGATAGGTATAATACCAACTAGCAGATTCCCGGCATGTCCTGTCCGGTGTATTCATAACCCAATGAGCGCCTGTATACATCTTAGGTGATCCAACTGACACCAGTGGCTTGTGAGACCGGCCACCGCCCCTTGTCGGGGTCTCGACTGTATACACTAGTCTACTCCAGAGTATCGATGCCCTGTCTCGAAACTCCCACGACTAGGGACCACTATTAAGGATATGCTTATAGACCACCTAACTCTCACGTATATGATCGCCATCATACTGTTGGTAGTCAAGCAAAATCCTAAGGGCTCTATCAACGTGTAACAGTAGTCAGTCACCTGAAGCTGTACACGACTGATAAAGCCAAACCAGATAGCATACTATTATCTCGAGTAAGACTGCACTACCGGTATAGGTCCTCCTCAATCATTGCAATCACGTACCTGCGATCCAATAATTGACTTTGAGGGCACCAAATCCAACAGAAGGGACTAATGTTTTCTATTTTGAAATGAAGAACACATAGGAATTTAGGTGTTGGAGCTTGAGGAGTAAATTTTTGTTCAGTTGAGAATACTTAGAAGTTCCTATGTTTTGTGTGATGTAAAGAGAACTTGAGGTGGAGAGTTGTGAGGTGAAGGTGGCATGGAGGAAGGAGGAAGGAGGAGGTGTCAAGCCTTAAGTAGGATGTGTAAAGTTTGAAGGAGGAGGTGGGGGGATGTAAGTAAGGGTGAAAGTGAGGTGTTGTGAGGGTTTAGTCTAGGATATCATATGCCAACCATGATTTAAAAGAAATGAAACAAAATAAAGAAAAACTTTCATATTTAAGAATCTAAATCCATGAAAAAATGAAATGTTTATCATAATATTTAAACACCATTATCTTTATATCTAAGCTCATATCTTGTATAAAAATAAATATATCATTTTCATGATATTGCGCCCTTTTCTTTATATTAACAAAATAATTACATTTTTACGGATATAATTCCAATACCCAATGTCATAAGCGATATCATTTTTGTAAACTTATTAAATTCATATTTAAAATTATAAATTAATATTTAAAATTTTCCAAAATGTTACACCTCAACTCGCCTACACTGTTTAATTTTCTTCCAATTAAACAGTGACCTTTGAATTTATCATTTAATACCATTTTAATTCCTTTAATCCAAATTTTTAATTCCCAAACCCTAAATTCTTCACTATAAATACCACCCCATGCCCTAGCTCTCCTCAATTCTGAAAATTCCTATCAAAATTATCCCAAAAGTTCTAATAGGTGCAAGTGGAGTCAAGTGGAGTTAGTAACCAAGCTCTTTTCGATGAAGATCGAAGACGTTTCCGGAGTTTCCGCGACGCCAAGGAAGCGCTCTGATACCAACGTTGTCATGACCCGAAATAGCCCGTGACTGGCACTTGAATCATATGAAGCCTATAGGACCCCATCTAATTCAAGTAAGCCAAAAGCCCAGAAATCTAAAACCATTTTTAAGGAGTAAATAAGGAAAACTAGTTTTAAGAAGTGAAGAAAACATGTTTAAAACAAGGTTTTGAAAATAAGTAAGCCGAATATGCAATTTAAATCCTCAATATCTTTTCTGAAAATTTCGGCAGAGTTTCCTTTGTAAATACTGGCCCCGAACGGGGTACAACAAGAATAACATGTATATAATGATAAAAGGCATCCCCAAGCAGGAGCTAGATCTTCGTCAATCGACGGTCACAACCACGCAAGCAGTATAATATACAACGCCGAACGGCGAGGATCAAAAATCAAAAAGAAACTCAAAATCAACATGAAAACCATAATACTACAACGCGCGACTCTAAGGTCGAAATAATACATAACTGGTTTTCTAAGTCTGAAACAATATACAAGTTTTGGTTGATGGAATTACTAGATACAACTGAATAATACATGTACAATGGTGGTTCTGATGCAAAAGAACCCACCTACCAAAGCAAATCACCCAGAAAGGAAGCAGTGTGCCAGAAAAGCCGCAATGGAACCTGTACGGCAAAACCTGCAAGAACTGTGGCACAACGGGGGTGAGTTGCCAACTCGTGAATAGAAAACATCACAGAGCAGAAATCGTATGCATGACATAATCCTAGGTCAATACGATCAATAATAATATATCCTCAATATGAATAAGTCTGAAGCAAGATAAGGTGGCAATATAACATCTATACATGAGTGTAGTGCCAAGTGCTCATGCCAGTGCCTCAGGTAATAACATATCATAAGTATGAGGTATGATCAATGTAATCAATATCAACTATATTATGAAGTTTATGAGTATGTAGATATTATCTAACTGTGTGATCAATGTCAATATATGTATGTGGAAATCCTCCACCTGTCACCCAATGACAATAAGCATCATGCATGTAAATATCATAACCATATGCATGGAAGTATGAGGATGTAAATCAACATGTGTCGCTCGCGACATATCAAAATCATGGAACCTGAGTGTCAAGCATCGACACTCGAAAACATCATGAAACCTGTGCCTAGCATCGGCACGAAAATCCTCATATATCGGGCCTCAGCAGTCCGGATCTGCCCATATCATCTCTCAACTCCGGTCGGAATCCTCCGGATATCCGCCGAGCTCAAATACAATCACCGGTAGGTAGTAGTCCCTCTGCCAGGATCACCGTCTGTATACACAGCATCCCTTTCTTGCCCCGGGGTACCATACCGGGCCTACCATGTACCCGCAATCGGCCTCACCGCCTCCTCGAATCGGGTTTCACATGTCGCTCTCAGCACCGAGAAAACACATGGTGGACGCACTGAAAATATCATATCAAGGGTAACCGGGTTTTTAAAGCAATTGCATACACTCTTTTGAAATATCCACGGTTCCCAAATCCAGAAATATCATAGAAACAACATATCTCAATGCGTATAATCAAAAGCATGATGTATGCGACATGTAAAAGAAATGTAAGCATATCAGTATATCATGCAATATGGGATAGTAGTATGCACACGTTGAGGGAAAACTGCTCTTGTAAAATGAATCAGTTTTAAAAAGTATCTTGCGGTTCCCAGATCTCTAATCAAGCCAGAATCATCTATGTATGCGCAAATATTTATGTATGTAAGTATGGGTGTACAATGGTTATGTACACAAGTATGCAATGCAATAGATCATATCCTGAATGCAACTGCGCTACAGTGTAGTGACATGGCAATTATCGATGATGAAGTGTGTGAGCCGGCAAGCAGGTGTACGTGGAACATATGCATCATCGATAATGGTGGTGGTGTCCTAACAGCATGAGTTTAATATTGCAATAACCATTTGCACATGCAATGCGGTGCGAATAACAAGAATATGCAGGAATCAACTAATAAATGCAACAATGACGCATCTGCATCAATATAAAAGGTCATACAGTTGCCATTTGAAATAAGACGAATCGGGGCTTTTAATAAAATAAGGGCTACGGTGTTTTTCAGAAAAGATGCGTCTTTTGAAAATATCCTTAGAATTCCCTAGCCTGTCTTTGAAATACTCCCGATTTGTTAGTTTTGAAATAGGTATGACTCGGGTCTAGTCTAACGTCTACTAAGTAATCTACAGACCTAACTAACAAGCTAATCGAAGGGTATGGAAACCACCTATATCTGAGTCGATATATATATATATATATAAGTATAATAGTCGGTGATCCCACCTCAAAGGTACCGCATACGATACAATATCATATGATATCCTCGAGTCAAGAGTACGGATCTATCATCAATATGAAGCTCGTACGGTAAATCATCGTACGACATCCCAAAAGCTGGGTACGGGTCAATATCACAATCCACTCATCAATTATCAGGTATCCTTATCATCATATCTCATGATCTGGAGTACTGATCTAAGTCTAGTACAAATCGATACCATCTAGGTAATTACGAATGCGTGTGTGAAACACACGTCCAAAGGCCCGCTAAAATCACATGTCGTATCCCAAATATGAACCACATCATATCACCGATCTCACGGTACTGTGCCCAATCTCATCGACTCATCTCCAAATATCATCCACTATCCTCGTCACCTAAGTATATGTATAACGAATATGCAGGTGTGTGCGTGTGAGTGTAAACCTATTCTAGGGTTCGCAACTAGGAACTATACTAGTTTACTTCTACGCCCTAATCTAACTTAGTACACCTAATCTCATCTCAACTATCCACGACACACTATAAGCTATCATATATATATAGTATATAGTATACTAGACATAGAACTGCGGGGGTGCTATACACCATCCACCCGACTTCCCCCTTAGATATAATCTACTAATACCTTGCGTCTTGCTTGTCGATGTTGATGTCGCCTTCATCTTCTTCATCTTATGGAATCCACATGATGGTACCTACATAGATAACATAATCGGAACGCGTATTAAAATCACATCGGGAATACCCAAAACGACACGCTAATGCTTATAGGTTAGAACCTTAGACTACGCTTTCAAAACCATCAAACGGCCCTCGATCTCGTCGTACGAACGTCAAGTGATCGAGGTAAAACACAATACGCAAATCTAGAATTCAAAATATGAGAAACGAAACACGAATCAAAACAGCAACTATAGAAAAAGGGTCCCAGATTCTACCCTAAGTCAAATTGGACAATTTTGCATATGCTAGGGGTCTAATTTACTGGAGATGAGGCCCTGAAACCAAAACGAAGCATTTCCAACTTGCTCTGGCCGCAAATTGCGGCCAGAAAGAATTAAATTGCGGCCTGAAAGAGGGGGTAGGGGCTAGGGTTTTGGGTGAGGGTTCCTGGGTGCCTGCATGTCTCATTGTCCTTACAAAATAATTTTTAGAGCCTCGGGGTGATAGCAGATTCCAAATAGCCTTCACAGATTCCATAATTTCCCGATATCGGGTTTCTAAATCCGTATTCCGGGTTTCTAGTCTCTTGTTTAGGTCAGAATTATAGCACTAGGGGGTTTGTGTGGCCTCTACTGAGCTTAATTACCCATCACCACTCTCAATTCCCATTAACCCAAACTAGGTTTTTCCCAAGTCCACAAAACCACTCGATATCGGTTTAAAGTTAACATGGATATGAAATCAATAGGAAAACTAAGCTAGTGGTTCAGAAAATATCTCATTTAGCAACTCAAGAAAATTCTTGAGTTGCCCCAAGTGGCCAAAATCCTTGCTTTCATGGTCCAATATGATTCCCTTGAGCTTGTGCATCTTTTTTGTGAAAAGGAGTTATGGTTTTGGAGTGATATTCATGGTGTTTTGGGATATTTTATGAAGAGGGAGAGAGGGTGCAGCAGCAGCAGCAGCAACAACAAAGGAGGAGAGAGAAATGAGAGGGAGAAATGAAGGAGAGAATGCCCAAGGTCAATGTTAACCCCTCTCTTTCTCTCTCTCACCCATGCCTACATATTCTAATCCTTTTCTTTTCTTTTCTTTTCTTATTCCCTTCTCACATCAATAGTAACCCCAAAAGAACCATGGTAGAAAATGCATAAGTGTGTAAAAAGACTTTGTGCAAGCTAAGTGTACAAAACACGCTTAATCCGCGATTAGCGATTTTTAATCGCGATTAGCACTAAATTAGTGTCAAACTAATCATAAAAACTTAAAAATGGAATAATTCACATAAAACACCCTCTTTTAGTAATTTCTATAATTTTCAAAATCCCCACCCACAATTTATCGGTATTTAATTATACCGAAATATTAAAACATTCATTTAAAATTAATATTAAATTATAAAATTCCCAAAAATAATATTTTATTTTTTTGAAATGTTACAATCTTCCCCCCTTAAAAAAATTCGGTCCCCGAATTTTAATTTAAAACCCTCAAATACTAAAACATTTCAGTAAAAGTCCAAGTCGTCGGGGTTCCGAAATCATCAATACAGAAAACGCATCATAGTACAATGCATGCGCATGAGCAATGAGCAGATAACTCAAAAACAAACCTCCGTCAAGCCTCCCGTAATCATCGGAGTCATGGTAAAGACACAAATGTCAAATCTAAAATAAAACCAATATGATATAAATCAGAACTATACATGTCAATAGCTGAAGTAAAGGCATGCCAAATCTTTTTAAGTCGCCGTGCGATGCGCATAACACTGCACAGTGGCGGACGTCTATTATAATAAAATAACCATATACATATATATCCTTTGTTTAATATGTACGTTCCGCCGTTTTGAAAACAATTTAGAAGGGTTTCCTTGTTTTAAACGTTTCGTGCCATATCAGACACGTAGGTAAATACTGAGACTATAGCTCCCCTTTTGGAAATCCCTTCGATAACTATCAATGCATGCAAAATATATCCAGGCATTGTCTTCTGACTAGTCCTGCTCGGTACAAAAACCTATAGCAAAAATCATAAAAACGTACCGCTCCATAAGAAATCAATCACAAAAATGTGCATATAGATGATACGTGCGTCTGGTGCGCACGGAAATCAAAATCCATATATGTGCCACACATGTGCACAGAAACATCATCTAGGTGCAACGGGTGTGCCCGAAACATCTGTCAAAGGCAACAGGCGTGCCTGACAGCAAAATCAGGTGCATCTGACATGCACAAGGAATCCCGATTTAGTGCATCTGGTGTGCACCAAAATCGCATCTCAAAACATGCGCTCATCACGCGCAAAAATCCAAATCAACTACACGAAGTGCAAGAAATCAACATCAATATCAGAATCAAAATCGATATGTCGAATGACATCAAATCGGAGTCAGGTGCAACTGTAGTGCACAAAATATAAATCCGGTGCAACAAAGGCATGAAATATAAATCTGGTGCGATAAACGCACGAAATATAAAACTGGTGCATCCTATGCACAAATATGAATACCCATTAGGTGCAACCATGGTGCACGAAAACAAATATCATGGAACTCAGTCATCAAGACCAAATCATGCGAATAGATCGCCCAAAATACCGAAATCCAAGGTGACGGATACGTGATAATCGAATCACAATATCACAAATCATAATTACCGTCGTCGATATATCCTTCTTCAAAGTCGAGAAGGTGTCGGTGCATCCAACACAAGCAGCGCAAGATATCTACTTGTCTCATGTTCATGGTCTGGAGTCCTCTATCTCCGGGTCCTTATCTTCTCTGCGGATTATCTATCTCGCAATCAATCGGCTCATCGGCCCTGTCAGGTGTGCTAACGGGGACGATTCCGTCTTGGCACTTCTCTGATCAAATGCGTCCTCAGCACAGCATTTCCTCGGAAACTGGTCGCATCCCATCGCCTCTGTAGACATATCCGACCTTTAATCTTAACGGGGAGTAACAACAGCTCATCAGCATCTCGCCTCAACCTCTTGTCCCACTTGTCTATATCATCGTCTATTCCGATGTCACGTCTCTATCTGCGCACTGCAATTGTTCTCGGCTACGGTCAATCCGAAGTCTCTCACACAGACTCGAAATAATGAACTCGGTATCTTCATCACTCTGTAGAAGATATCTGGCAGAACACGTCCTCGGGGACTCGTCCCAACCTGTGGAGGTATACTCCACCTGTTCCAATGTCGACTGATTCGGACTCGTCTTCTCGTGGCTGCATAGACCGCGCTCCAGCGGCTATACTCGTATCTGGAGTCTCCCAAGCAGTGTATCCCATCACATGATATCCGAAAGATGTCGAACCATCCGATCGATTCGTCAAAACCTCATAATACCCCAAGAACTCAATATCTTGGGCACAGTTTAATAGTATCGAGTACATACCACAGCGTCGGTGGTCCAGCCGTAGAAGGGAAAACCCAAGCCTCACTAATGGCGCCACGGAACTGCCGCAAACCCTAAGGTTTAAAGGCTTTCACACGGTCATTATGTCGAGTTTGGGTTTCATTCTTCTAGAGGGTCCATAGAATCGCTTGCATGTCTTTCCGAATACTTTAAACTTGGAATCGGGTTCCTGACATTCGATCGTCTCTATCGACTCTCAACGAATCTACGTGAAGTCGTCTCTATCTAGAATCAATCTATCTGATGACCTCGCATCGGGGTAAGCGAATGAACCATTTGTCCTAGTCCTTCATCCTTGGATGACTAGAGACCTTCCATCATATCTCTAAGTATATGCTTATGCTGCAGTAGCTCCAACATCTGGCTCATTCGTCTGTACGCTGAACAGCGCCTTAATCATCATGAATAAGCGATACATCAATGGTCATCACATCCTGGCCGGCCTCTATCAGTAGCCTGATCCTTTGGTGTCGATCAGCACATCCGGGAAATCTCGTAACAGTGATCTGTCAAACGCTCATGGAGCGAGAACGCAATAAAACGACGCCTCTCTATGCAATCGTACGTCTCTGGAATCACGCCCTGGTCAGTCCTCGTCCGTGACGAGCTCAAGCTGACGCAACTCTAGCCGTAGCTCTCTCTTCCCGTGTAATCGTAGCAGCAAAATCATAACCAGTACCGATGAGGATAGATCATAGGAATGAATATAATAAAGTGCAAGGAAATGTACATCCTAAGGTTTCTTAAGTGGAGTAGCGTATCGTAAATATGCCGCGGAACATACGTACGGTACGTCACTCTACTCAAGCTATCTACTCCATCAACAATGGGTCATCCTACGCAACGAAAGTTCGGGTATAATACCCCCTCGACAAAGTCTAAGTTTCGTAAGGTCAAGCCTAAGTTTCGTATATATATTAACGCTCTAGGCTCCGCATAGTCAACCTTAGACTCGAACCAAGGTTAACCTAGCGCTCTGATACCAACTTTGTCATGACCCGAAATAGCCCGTGACTGGCACTTGAATCATATGAAGCCTATAGGACCCCATCTAATTCAAGTAAGCCAAAAACCCAGAAATCTAAAACCATTTTTAAGGAGTAAATAAGGAAAACTAGTTTTAAGAAGTGAAGAAAACATGTTTAAAACAAGGTTTTGAAAATAAGTAAGCCGAATATGCATTTTAAATCCTCAATATCTTTTCTAAAAATTTCGGCAGAGTTTCCTTTGTAAATATTGGCCCCGAATGGGATACAACAAGAATAACATATATAAAATGATAAAAGGCATCCCCAAGCGGGAGCTAGCTCTTCGTCAATCGACGGTCACAACCACGCAAGCAGTATAATATATAACGCCGAACGGCGAGGATCAAAACTCAAAAAGAAACTCAAAATCAACATGAAAACCATAATACTACAACGCGCGACTCTAAGGTCGAAATAATACATAACTGGTTTTCTAAGTCTGAAACAATATACAAGTTTTGGTTGATGGAATTACTAGATACAAGTGAATAATACATGTACAATGGTGGTTCTGATGAAAAAGAACCCACCTACCAAAGCAAATTACCCAGAAAGGAAGCAGTGTGCCAGAAAAGCCGCAATGGAACCTGTACGGCAAAACCTGCAAGAACTGTGGCACAACGGGGGTGAGTTGCCAAATCGTGAATAGAAAACATCACATAGCAGAAATCGTATACATGACATAATCCTAGGTCAATACGATCAATAATAATATATTCTCAATATGAATAAGTCTGAAGTATGATAAGGTGGCAATGTAACATCTATACATGAGTGTAGTGCCAAGTGCTCATGCCAGTGCCTCAGGTAATAACATATCATAAGTATGAGGTATGATCAATGTAATCAATGTCAACTATATTAGGAAGTCTATGAGTATGTAGATATCATCTAATTGTGTGATCAATGTCAATATATGTATGTGGAAATCGTCCACCTGTCACCCAATGACAATAAGCATCATGCATGTAAATATCATAAACATATGCATGGAAGTATGATGATGTAAATCAACATGTGTCGCTCGCGACATATCAAAATCATGGAACCTGAGTGTCAAGCATCGACACTCGAAAACATCATGAAACCTGTGCCTAGCATCGGCACGAAAATCCTCATATATCAGGCTCCGGCAGTCCGGATCGGCCCATATCATCTCTCAACTACGGTCGGTATCCTCCGGATATCCGCCGAGCTCAAATACAATCACCGGTAGGTAGTAGTCCCTCTGCCAGGCTCACCGTCTGAATACACAGCATCCCTTTCTTGTCCCGGTGTACCATACCGGGCCCACCATGTACCCGCAATCGGCCTCACCGCCTCCTCGAATCGGGTTTCACATGTCGCTCTCAGCACCGAGAAAACACATGGTGGACGCACTGAAAATATCATATCAAGGGTAACCGGGTTTTTAAAGCAATTGCATACACTCTTTTGAAATATCCACGGTTTCCAAATCCAGAAATATCATAGAAACAACATATCTCAATGCGTATAATCAAAAGCATGATGTATGCGACATGTAAAAGAAATGTAAGCATATCAGTATATCATGCAATATGGGATAGTAGTATGCACACGTTGAGGGAAAACTGCTCTTGTAAAATGAATCAGTTTTAAAAAGTATCTTGCGGTTCCCAGATCTCTAATCAAGCCAGAATCATCTATGTATGCGCAAATACTTATGTATGTAAGTATGGGTGTACAATGGTTATGTACACAAGTATGCAATGCAATAGATCATATCCTGAATGCAACTGCGCTACAGTGTAGTGACATGGCAATTATCGATGATGAAGTGTGTGAGCCGGCAAGCAGGTGTACGTGGAACATATGCATCATCGATAATGGTGCTGGTGTCCTAACAGCATGAGTTTAATATTGCAATAACCATTTGCACATGCAATGCGGTGCGAATAACAAGAATATGCAGGAATCGACTAATAAATGCAACAATGACGCATCTGCATCAATATAAAAGGTCATACAGTTGCCATTTGAAATAAGACGAATCGGGGCTTTTAATAAAATAAGGGCTACGGTGTTTTTCAGAAAAGATGCGTCTTTTGAAAATATCCTTAGAATTCCTTAGCCTGTCTTTGAAATACTCCCGATTCGTTAGTTTTGAAATAGGTATGACTCGGGTCTAGTCTAACGTCTACTAAGTAATCTACAGACCTAACTAACAAGCTAATCGAAGGGTATGGAAACCACCTATATCTGAGTCGATATATATATATATATAAGTATAATAGTCGGTGATCCCACCTCAAAGGTACCGCATACGATACAATATCATATGATATCCTCGAGTCAAGAGTACGGATCTATCATCAATATGAAGCTCGTACGGTAAATCATCGTATGACATCCCAAAAGCTGGGTACGGGTCAATATCACAATCCACTCATCAATTATCAGGTATCCTTATCATCATATCTCATGATCTGGAGTACTGATCTAAGTCTAGTACAAATCGATACCATCTAGGTAATTACGAATGCGTGTGTGAAACACACGTCCAAAGGCCCGCTAAAATCACATGTCGTATCCCAAATATGAACCACATCATATCACCGATCTCACGGCACTGTGCCCAATCTCATCGACTCATCTCCAAATATCATCCACTATCCTCGTCACCTAAGTATATGTATAACGAATATGCAGGTGTGTGCGTGTGAGTGTAAACCTATTCTAGGGTTCGCAACTAGGAACTATACTAGTTTACTTCTACGCCCTAATCTAACTTAGTACACCTAATCTCATCTCAACTATCCACGACACACTATAAGCTATCATATATATATAGTATATAGTATACTAGACATAGAACTGCGGGGGTGCTATACACCATACACCCGACTTCCCCCGTAGATATAATCTACTCATACCTTGCGTCTTGCTTGTCGATGTTGATGTCGCCTTCATCTTCTTCATCTTATGGAATCCACATGATGGTACCTACATAGATAACATAATCGGAACGCGTATTAAAATCACATCGGGAATACCCAAAACGACACGCTAATGCTTATAGGTTAGAACCTTAGACTACGCTTTCAAAACCATCAAACGGCCCTCGATCTCGTCGTACGAACGTCAAGTGATCGAGGTAAAACACAATACGCAAATCTAGAATTCAAAATATGAGAAACGAAACACGAATCAAAACAGCAACTATAGAAAAAGGGTCCCAGATTCTACCCTAAGTCAAATTGGACAATTTTGCATATGCTAGGGGTGTAATTTACTGGAGATGAGGCCCTGAAACCAAAACGAAGCATTTCCAACTTGCTCTGGCCGCAAATTGCGGCCAGAAAGAATTAAATTGCGGCCTGAAAGAGGGGGTAGGGGCTAGGGTTTTGGGTGAGGGTTCCTGGGTGCCTGCATGTCTCATTGTCCTTACAAAATAATTTTTAGAGCCTCGGGGTGATAGCAGATTCCAAATAGCCTTCACAGATTCCACAATTTCCCGATATCGGGTTTCTAAATCCGTATTCCGGGTTTCTAGTCTCTTGTTTAGGTCAGAATTATAGCACTAGGGGGTTTGTGTGGCCTCTACTGAGCTTAATTACCCATCACCACTCTCAATTCCCATTAACCCAAACTAGGTTTTTCCCAAGTCCACAAAACCACTCGATATCGGTTTAAAGTTAACATGGATATGAAATCAATAGGAAAACTAAGCTAGTGGTTCAGAAAATATCTCATTTAGCAACTCAAGAAAATTCTTGAGTTGCCCCAAGTGGCCAAAATCCTTGCTTTCTTGGTCCAATACGATTCCCTTGAGCTTGTGCATCTTTTTTGTGAAAAGGAGTTATGGTTTTGGAGTGATATTCATGGTGTTTTGGGATATTTTATGAAGAGGGAGAGAGGGTGCAGCAGCAGCAGCAGCAGCAACAAAGGAGGAGAGAGAAATGAGAGGGAGAAATGAAGGAGAGAATGCCCAAGGTCAATGTTAACCCCTCTCTTTCTCACAGCAATGCGTTGAGTTTAATATTGCAATAACCATTTACACATGCAATGCGTTGCGAAAAACAAGAATATGCAGGAATCGACTAATAAATGCAACAGTGACGCATCTGCATCAATATAAAAGGTCATACAGTTGCCATTTGAAATAAGACGAATCGGGGCTTTTAGTAAAATAAGGGCTGCGGTGTTTTTAAGAAAAAATGCGTATTTTAAAAATATCCGTAGAATTCCCTTGCCTGTCTTTGAAATACTCCCGATTCGTTAGTTTTGAAATTGGTATGACTCGGGTCTAGTCTAACGTCTACTAAGTAATCTACAGACCTAACTAACAAGCTAATCGAAGGGTATGGAAACCACCTAAATCTGAGTCGATATATATATATATATATATATATATATATATATAAGTATAATAGTTGGTGATCCCGCCTCAATGGTACCGCGTACGATACAATATCATATGACATCCTCGAGTCAGGAGTGCGGATCTATCATCAATATGAAGCTCGTACGGTAAATCATCGTACGGTATCCCAAAAGCTGGGTACGGGTCAATATCACAATCCTCTGATCAATTATCTGGTATCCTTATCCTCATATCTCATGATCTGGGGTACCGATCTAAGTCTAGTACAAATCGATACCATCTAGATAATTACGAATGAAACACACGTCTAAGGCCCGCAAAAATCACATGTCGTATCCCAAATACGAACCACATCATATCACCGATCTCACGGCACTGTGCCCAATCTCATCGACTCATCTCCAAATATCATCCACTATCCTCGTCCCCTAAGTATATGTATAACGAATATGCAGGTGTGTGCTTATGAGTGTAAATCTATTCTAGGGTTCGTAACTAGGAACTATTCTAGTTTACTTCTACGCCCTAATCTAACTTAGTACACTTAATCTCATCTCAACTATCCATGACACACTATAAGCTATCATATATATATAGTATATAGTATACTGGACATCGAACTGCGGGGGTGCTATACGTCATCCACCCGACTTCCCCCGTAGATATAATCTACTCACCTTGCGTCTTGCTTGTCGATGTTGATGTCGCCTTCATCTTCTTCATCGTATGGAATCCATATGATGGTACCTACATAGATAACATAATCGGAACACGTATTAAAATCACATCGGGAATACCCAAAACGACACGCTAATGCCTATAGGTTAGAACCTATAGACTACGCTTTAAAAACCATCAAACGACCCTCGATCTCGTCGTACAAACGTCAAGTGATCGAGGTAAAACACAATACGCAAATTTATAACGAGAAACGAAATACGAATCAAAACAGCAACTATAGAAAAAGGGTGCCAGATTCTACCCTAAGTCAAATTGGACAATTTTGCACATGCTAGGGGTCTAATTTACTGGAGATGAGGCCCTGAAACCAAAATGAAGCATTTCCAACCTGCTCTGGCCACAAATTGCGGCCAGAAAGAATTAAATTGCGGCCTGAAAGAGAGGGTAGGGGCTAGGGTTTTGGGTGAGGGTTCCTGGGTGCATGCATGTCTCACTGTCCTTACAAAATAATTTTTAGAGCCTCGGGGTGATAGCAGATTCCAGATAGCCCTCACAGATTCCACAATTTCCCGATATCGGGTTTCTAAATCCGTATTCCGGGTTTCTAGTCGCTGGTTTAGGTCAGAATTCTAGCATTAGGGGGTTTGTATGGCCTCTACTGAGCTTAATTACCCATCACCACTCTCAATTCCCATTAACCCTAACTAGGTTTTTCCCAAGTCCACAAAACCACTCGATATTGGTTTAAAGTTAACATGGATATGAAAGCAATAGGAAAGCTAAGCTAGTGGTTCAGAAAATACCTCATTTGGCAACTTAAGAAAATTCTTGAGTTGCCCCCAAGTGGCCAAAATCCTTGCTTTCTTAGTCCAATGTGATTCCCTTGAGCTTGTGCATCTTTTTTGTGAAAAGGAGATATGGTTTTGGAGTGATATTCATGGTGTTTTGGGAGATTTTATGAAGAGGGAGAGAGGGTGCAGCAGCAGCAGCAACAAAGGAGAAGAGAGAAATGAAGGAGAGAATGCCCAAGATCAAAGTTAACCCCTCTCTTTCTCTCTCTCATCCATGCCTACATATTCTAATCCTTCTCTTTTCTTTTCTTTTCTTATTCCCTTCTCACATCAATAGTAACCCCAAAAGAACCATGGTAGAAAATGCACAAGTGTGTAAAAAGACTTTGTGCAAGCTAAGTGCACAAAACACGCTTAATCCGCGATTAGCGATTTTTAATCGCGATTGGCACTAAATTAGTCTCAAACTAATCATAAAAACTTAAAAATGGCATAATTCACATAAAATACCCTCTTTTAGTAACTTCTATAATTTTCAAATTCGCCCCCCCCCCCCCAAATTTATCGGTATTTAATTATACCGAAATATTAAAATATTCATTTAAAATTAAAATTAAATTATAAAAATTCCCAAAAATAATATTTTATTTTTTTTGAAATGTTAGATATACCTATTGTCAGATAGCAGTTCTCAGGTGACATGAGTACATGTTAGTCTGTCGACCTGAGATCGTCAGTTGTCTAATGTGAGTTCCCACTGTGTTTTGATTACTACCCTACCACGGCTCAAAGGAGTTATGCAAACATGATTTAATTAGGTACAGTCCCGTGCCACATGGAGGCAGTGAGCGGATCGTTAGGGATTCGTTTCTCCCAGTATTAGGGGTTGATGTTGCGCTGTGCACGGATAGCCATCACCAGAAATCTTTGGCCAAGATAGACAAGAATTACTGATTTGGATCAATAGTTTCTCAGTGGGTGATGGGCTTCACACCGACACGAAATGTCGCGTTATTAGATGTTTGACTTTATCCACCCCCTAGACTCGATATGCGATACTCTTTAGATTACAGACCGGACTGTAAGGAGATTGTCACAGACAGGCTCAGTAGGGGTTCGGATGAGTTTGCTCGTCGGTCTTCCTTTCGCTCAATACCTGGGCAGCCATTACGTACAACTAGTGTCGCTGACGTGCTTGTGGTTAAATCTACAGCCTGCGTATTGACGAGTCTTTAGAGTCCTACATAGAGGGTTTTCCTGGTTCAGGAGAAATGATGTAGTAGCCATATTTTGATAAGTGCAGGATTCCGATCGAATGATTGTACTAGTTACCCGGACTTTCGATCGGACGGTTGATAATACTGGCCGGCTCGGGATTGAGCCGGATTATTAAATTAAGTATTGATTTAATAATTTATGAATATGTATTTCGATATGTATATAATAGTATTATGTTCTTTGTGTTATTCTATCTCTTTGGGTATTCGTATTTCGGTATGAATAAAGGTATGCATATACAGTTGAGTGTAATCCGTATTTATACGGAAAACATTCTAGAAGGTGTAGTCGTTGTAGTATAGTGGTGAGTATTCCCGCCTGTCACGCGAGTGACCCGGGTTCGATCCCCGGCAATGGCGCCATTTAATTGTCAGAGATGTTCTGTGTTTAATTTTACCGCAATCAAGACGGTGTCGCTTGGTAGCTAGCCGGTTAAGTACGGGTCGATCCACAGGGAGAAGGAATCCTTTTCTTTATGTTCTAACGAGTTAAGTCCAATTAAGTTAAGTTTTGTTTTAAGATCTATGAATGAGAATAAGTTGATAAAAAGCTTGCTAGGGTTAGGATTAGGTTAGTGTAAGTGCACGGCGGCGTCCCGGCTGTCAATCCGACGCCGGAATGCGGAAGAGATGCTTTTCTTTAAATTTTTATACGGGCACCACCGCGCACTATAAACCCGAATCGTACCATTAAACTAGTCCTAGCTAACAAGAAGGGGGTAGAGAGATATACCGAGCGATCCGTGTCCTTCGGTCTTCTCGTCGTCGTCCCGATCTCTCCGCGGAATCTCCGGTCTCCACCAAGTCGCCGGAAGGGCACCACGTCGCCGGCTTCTTTTACGGGCTCCCACCTCTAGACCGAGGCAACTCGGGCACGAAGTTGGCGAGCCGACGTGCCCAAGGTTTGCTGTAGAATATGTGTAGTGCTCTATGTCTCATTTGGGGTTACTTGAAGTTGCCTTTGATGGAGGTTTGATATGATAACATTTTTGGAGATGAAGTGGGGGATTTTTGTGAAGCCAAAAGACAAAAAATCCCACCACCAAAATATGGGCAGCCACTCCTTGGCTTGGCCGGCCATGGCATGGTGAAGGGAAGAGAGTGAGAGAATGAGGGAGGAGCCTCACTAATCCAAAAGAGAGCAAGTGAAAAAGCTATCATGCATGAGAGAGAAAAGGTGTGATGATGATCAAGAATCATCACAACCAAAATCACACTCAACCATCATAATCCATCATCATCACCATGTCAAAAGATAAGCAATCATGAACCATCATGATCCTAGAAGTCAATGGAGGCTAAGTCATCATGATACAACAATATGCAAATAACACCCTCCAAAATACTTATTTGCACAAATGCAAATAAGCCCTCCTCCACCAATCTTCAGCCAATGAAAGATACAAAGAAATATGGCTGAGACGGAAAACAAACTGGCAACTTCATAAAACTAGTCCCGTAATAAATTACAGGAAAACCCCGCTACTGTGTATACACACACGCATTTGTATTCCGACCGAATACAAATGCAATGAGACAAAGTCTACACTGTACAATACTAGGATCCGGCTTAAACCAAAGCCCGCTAGTATTAACTGTCCGATCCTGATCCGTGCAATGCCGCACGTATCTGATCGAACCCTGCCATATCTCCATACGGCCTCTACAGCGTTTCGCCCGAAAACTTGAGCAACTGAATGTGGGGGACTCTAAAGACTCGTCAATACTATGGCTGTGGATTTAACCACTAGCACGTCAGAGGTATTAGCCATACGTGACGGGCTACCAGCTATTGACCAAAAGGGACGTCGATGAGCGAACTCATCCTGACACCCTACTGAGCCTGTCAGTGACAATATCCGTACAGTCCGGTCCATTCGTCTATGAGCATCGCATGGTGGGCCTAGGGGGTTGGTAAAAGTCAGACCCCCAAAAGCGGTACAAGTCGTGTCGGAGTGTAGCCCAGAACACCCTGAGATACTACTGGAATACCTACCAGTAAATCTCCTGCCTTGGCCAAGGACTTCGTGTAATGGCTCTCCTAGACACAGCGCGACCTCACTCCCAATACCGGGAGAGACGAACCCCTGAAGATACGCTCACTGCCTCCATGTGGCTCGGGACTGTACCCAACTAAAACCTGTTTGCACGTCTCCTTTGAGCGTGGTAGGGTAGTAATCAAAGTACAGTGGGAACTCACACGAGACAATTGACGATCCTCAGGTCGATGAACTAACCTGTACACATGTCACCAGGGAATTGCTATCTGACGTCAGGTATAAGACCAACTAGCATGTTCCCGGTGAGTCCTATCCGGTGTACTCATAACCCAATGAGCACCTGTATACATCTTAGGTGAACCAACTGACACCAGTGGCTTGTGAGACCGGCCACCGCCCCTCGTTGGGCTCTCGACTGTATACACTAGTCTACTCTGGAGTATCGATGCTCTGTCTCGAAACTCCCTCGACCAGGGACCTTTTAAGGATATGCTTATAGACTACCAGCTCCCACGTATATGATCGCCCTCATACTGCTGGCAGTCAAGCAAGAATCCTAGGGGCTCTATCAACGTGCAATAGTGACCTGTCAGGTCACCTAAAGCAGTACACGATGATAAAGATAAACCAGATAGCATACTATCATCTTGAGTAAGACTGTTCTACTGGGACAGGTCCTCCCTCAATCATTGCAATCACGTGCCTGTGATCCAATAATTGACTCTGAGGGCACTATCTCCAACAGTTAGTTCGAAATAGGGATCTTCTCTCTTCTTTTAATGCCTTAGTTGTGAATAAAGGTGTTAGGGTAATCGGCAACAATAGAGATTAGCACGACTGGGAAGAAATTTAGTTTCTTCCTTTTGGTTCTTATCCGTCCGTTCTTGGCTCTTAGCCCTAACCTCCGGTTAATTCAACCACAACCGGTCTAACTAGGGAATCACCGATATCATGTAGGATAGGGTGCCGTAGTGAGCGGATTATGGTTGATTTAAAGGGTGTCTGTATTAAAATTATTTGGGCAAAGAAAAGAGTGAGAGAGATTTCTTTCTCTCAAACCATCCATATTATACCCCTAATAATTAAGGAATTACTCACTCATTAGGAGGATAACAATAAAATTCATTTTTTTATTTTAATTGATGACTTAAATTGCAGATAAATAAAGAACAAATAAAAGTGCAGATAATAAATTGCAGATAAGAAGAATGCGAGATAAAATAAAATAAAAGACTTACTTTATTGATGACCTCTAAAGAATGCATTACAATTGGATTTAAAATTTAGATCTAAAAAAAGGGAATAAAAAATAAAGAGAGGCATCCTAAGAAAGGCACCTTAAAAGTGGTACCCTTAATTTGGCTTTGAGCTCTCCTATTTATAGATAGGAAAACCCTAGGTTTACATTCTAATCCATACACGAAATTACAAAATTACCCAAGAGAGCCGAGTTAAAGCACCGACACTGCCACCGAAACGTGCACTGCAAGACCGTGGAACCGCGGCAGAAGTGCCTGTTTGGCCGCGGTTCCGAGGCCATTTGGTGGGTTCATGGGCCCATTTCTTTAGGGTTTCTTCATGTTGCTTTTATCTTCTGTTTTCTTCACTTGGTTTCTCAGAATCTCTTCAATCTCTTTTCAGATTTCCAACAGTGCAGAATGATGTGGACTTTTGCCTTGAGCTCCGTGTTGAAGTCTTGGATCTTGTGTTGCCCTTTTGCTTTGTGCGTTAAAGTGTCTAAATGATTTTCTATTTGTTCCTTGAACCGGTAGGCAGCATCATAAAGATTCATCTGTTGTTGATCGTAGTCTCACATTTATAGCGACTTTTCATGAATTTCACTTTAACGAGCTGAGAACCTGTAACCTGCAACTATTTAGCCGACATGGATCAAAAGTACCTACTTATATGCAATGTGATTAAGAATTGGCGATATAAAAATGCAAAAATCTGATATGAACAAAGGTGGACACCTTATTTTGGATTATCCATTTATTTATTTGAATGGAAATGAGGTGTAAAGGTGATGAAGAGAAAATGGTGAGAACTATGCTTGAATAGTGTTGACAAATGAATTATTAATTCATTTGTGCTAACTATTCAAGTATGGTTGCTATATTATATTTTGAAAATGGTTCTACAAAACTTTGCTTCATATTTTCTCTCAAAAATGATGGATGGTCATTTGAAAACACTCTCACCATTTTGCTTGCTCTCTTCACTATCTTTCTTGAGTTTCTCCTCTTCCTTCTTCATCTTCTACCCTACCATCTCATGTGATGAGAATCAAGGGTATATGAGAGATAGATACACTCTTAGAACCATTCACTGCATCCCTAAGCACTCTAGATTAGCAACCTAGAGTCGTTAGTTGCTTCACTAAATTCATAGTGTGGAGCTTGAGCCATGAGCTATATCTCTCGGGTGGATCATCTTTGACAGAGGAAGACCGGCGGCCAAGCTCAGCCGAGGACACATCAAGGAGCCAAAGAAAAGGGTAGAAGACCGCAAGACACGAATCATTCGGTATAACACTTCTATTTTTTGTAGCTAGTTATAGGTTTATGGTTTCGATTCTAGGATGGGTTTATAGCGCCAATTTTTTAAACACCATTTTTGTTCCGTACTGGCCACGGTAGATGACCAGGGCACTAGCAAACCCTAATATGGTATCAGAGCCACCCCATAAACCTTTACTAGCTAGTTTACACAAGGTTAAAATATCGATCGACCAAATTTTCTGAATCACAATTCCATTTTGATATGCTTGCTGTCGTTTTTTTGAAAATTGTTCAAAAAATTATTCAGAATGTCTTAAAAATACGTGCATGCATTTTTATAGCACCTCAAGAAATTTGGGCACGTGAGCCAACTATATGGCCGCGGAATCGCCGCAAAACATGCCTTTTGGCGGCGGTTCCGCGGTCGATGTGTGGCAATTGTACGCCAAATTTCTTCTGGCACTCTATTATGTGAAAATATGATTTTTGGGATATATGTATTTAGCCTAGATTTATTTGAGTGTTGGTTTGCATTTGGGGCCAATGTGGAAAAGGTTTCGTCGATCGAAATTTTGAATACGTGTTTATCAGTGCATATGTTAATATCTTCGACCGTGAATATCATTGAGCGGTACAACCAGACTAGTTGCTATATGTTTGTAACATTTTGAAAATTTAGAAATAAATAAAATTAATGAATTAAATAATAAAATGCCAATTTAAAAAAAATTATTAAAACAAGATAGGACATTTTCATAAGTAGTATGTGAAACAAATTAAATTGAAATTTTAGTATGTAACATTAATCAATTACAACGGTTTTAGTGATAAATTTAGCTTCATTTTAAGAAAATGGTGTTTATATAATAACATAGGTAGTGAAGGGTCTTTTTGTAAAAAAAATTAGGAAAAAGTGCAAATTTGGAAATGTTGAGGGTATATGTGAAAAAGGGTTAGGAAATGTTCTAGCTCAGAAATTCCTCAAAATACCACAAATTAGGATTAATCTTGGACATCCACCTCATCTTTGCATGAAAATCCCACCTTTTCTCCGTACTAGACCACCACCTAGCATGAGAATGGCACACCCTTGTTAGTGACACCTCCTCCTGTTAGTGTATATACCCTAGGGGCCATTATTGTTTCATACTAGGTTGTATATTACTTAATGGAAGCTTGGGATATTCACATTTATAAAACGGTCTTGCTAAACATGGTAGTATGCTACTTGGTTTTGTCTACTTTAATATGTGCATATGTTTCTTGTAACGTATCACTTATACATATCATTAGAGCCCACAGGATCTTTGCTTGATTACCAGCGTTGTGATGGCAGCTACACTAGTGGGGGCTGGGTAGTCTATAAGCAACATCCTATACTTGTCCCTAGTCATAGGATTATCGAGACAGGGCATCGATACTCCAGAGTAGACTAGTGTGTGTGCTTCTCATCCTAGTTGGGGAGATGGTCTGTCCCACAGCCATCAGTATGTCGTACTGGAGATAGTATACAGGTGCTCGTTAGGTTACGGGTACACCGAACAGGACTCGCGGGGGAACTGACTGGACGGTATTATACTTAACGTCAGATAGCAGTTCTCAGGTGACATGTTTGCAGATAGTCTGTTGACTTAGGGTCGTCATTTGTCTCGTGTGAGTTTCCACTGTGCTTTGATTACTACCCTACCACGGCTCAAAGGAGTCGTGCAAACAGGTTTTAGTTGGGTACAGTCCCGAGCCACATGGAGGCAGTGAGCGACTGTTATGGATTCGTCTCTCCCGGTATAGAGAGATGATATCGCACTATGATTGGTTGGTCATTACCATAAGTCCCTGGCCAGGGCTGATGGAGAATTACTGGTGGACTGATCAGTAGATTCTCAAATGGTCATGAGCCATACCGGCATGACTTGTACGGTTATTAGGGGTCTGACGTTCTCCACCTCCCTAGACCATACATGCGATACTCTTAGACGAACAGACCGGACTGCGCAGATATTGTCACGGACAGGCTCAGTAGGAGTTCGGATGGTTTCCTCATCGGCCTTCTTATCGACATCTACCTGGGGACCGTTACGTACAGCTAGTGCCGCTTGCGGTCTGTAGTTAAACCCACTGCCAGCGTAGTGTCGAGTCTTTAGAGTCCCACACAGAGAGTTTCCCTGCTCCAGGCGGAACGATATAGAGGTCGTATGGTTTTACGACAAGGGTTCGGACGCATACGTGTTTAATCGCACGTGCGACGTTCGGACAGTTTTTACTAGCCGGCTTTGGTTTAAGCCGGATTCTAGTATCAGGTTATTGGATTTATACAGTCTAATGTTTTTCCATGTTTTCACAGATTGGAGGGGCGTTCTCGTAAATTTCCGGGAAGCTTCTAGAAGCAAGGTGACTTGGGGGTTAAGGTGGCATATGTATTTATTGTTTTAATGACTCACTTGTGTGATTCATCCTTTGAGTTAATGAGTCATTTATTGAACTAATAACTCACAAGATGAATCACTCATATGAATAAATGAAGCATGGTTGTTAAATTATTTATTTGATTTATTTGATAAAAGATAATGCTTCATATATTCAAAGGAGTTCATTTTTTCTTCTCATTCTTATGCTCACCTTCTCTCTCCTCAAGCTCTCTCTTGAAACCTTAATCCTCCCCTCTCATGTGTTGAGATCAAGAATTAGATAGACTAATACATCCATAACCTCACTCTATATCCCCTAGGTAGCTTAGATTAGCACTTTGAGCAACCTAATTATCTCAAGTTAGAGATCAAGCTTGGACAAGGAGATCTCGGGTGGATCGTCTTTGACTCAAGGAGGCGGTTGAGGTGCCGATGTTCCTGTAGGGTTACTGGGCACTCTAATGAGGTTCTACAAGGCATCAACCATGCCGAATTAAAATTTTAGCCGTGCCGAATAACTCTAAACAAGATCGTTAACTAGAGATTAGGCGAACATATGCAAGTAGATAACAATTATCACTAAGGGAATACGAAATACAACCTTTGTAGATCGGTCCTTCACTTCATATGCTCCTTGATGTAGTTCCTTCGCTGCGATCATCCAACTCCCGGACTCTCGGACGGCTCGATGAGAAAATTGCAACGGGATCGCTTGAAGACTTCGATACCGAAGATGATCTAGGTCGAGGGAATACGGACTCAAGCTTCTACTTCACTAACCAAAGAATTAGTGAAGCAAATACACTAAACTAAAGTGCTAGTCTAGTAGAGGATGGTGAGATAGGAAATGGGTACACTTTAGAATTTCTTTTCTCACTTTGCATCTCTCTCTTTTACAAACCCTAGAAAGAAAAATGAAGGAGGAAGCAAATGAGCTCAAAAGAGAATGAAACTTATCAAGAGAGAGAATGAGCTAACCATGGTGAGTAAGTATCATATACTTAACTCATGTAGAGACATAACCATGGTGAGTTATAATGGTTAGGTTTATAAAATCCTAAGTAAAACAAAACTAAGGGACTTTGGTCAAAGCACCATAAGCTTCATGAAGCTTCATGATTATGAACAAATACTCACTAATTTTGTATTTACTTTGAATATTAAAAACCATACCAATATATACATAATGGTGTATGTCTCATACACCCATGATAAGTGTATCAACAACCATGATACAAAAATGTGAACACAACTAAATATATATCATATATATATTAAGTTGTGTCAAGTCGGAAAAATAAATGCTTTAGTGAACCAATGTTAGTCAATGTAAATTAGTATATCCAATATACAATTATACACTAAATTATTAAATCAACTCTTGACTTAATAATCCGGTTATATTGCATACAACCGACTAACATCTAATGTATCGACTTATCGAATCAACTATTGATTCGATAACTTGGTTATATCGCATATAACCGATCGACACAAGCATCGCGAGAATAGAATACGGTATCACATACACGCATTATTCTCGGTCACGCACATATCACATATGCGCTCCTATCTCGTTTTGCCTGAGCCAGTACAACCTGTATGCAGGACTCTAAAGACTCGTCAATACGCCGGCAGTAGGTGATGATCATATCAAGCACCCACAAGCTGTCAGCGGTACTAGCTGGACGTAACGGCTACCCGGGTATTGAGCGATCAGATGATCAGCAAGCAAGCCCGCTCCAGCTCCTGCAAAAAGCCTGACAGTGACACTACCGTACAGTCCGGTCTCTTCGTCTGATATGTCGCATATCAAGTCTAGCGGTGGTAAACGTCAGACCCCAATAACCGATAAGTCATGCCGATGAGAGGCTCATAACGGATCGAGAAACTACTGGTAACACTTTCCGGTAAATCTCTAAACCATCCCTGGCCAGGGACTTCCCTGTTATGGCCAATCGAGCATAGCGCAACATCAACCCCCAATACCGGGAGAGACGAAACCCCTCCTATCGCTCATTGCCTCCATATGACTCGGGACTGTACCCAAAAACTACCGTTTTGCACGCCCTCTTGGACGTGGTAAGGTGGAAATCAAAGCACAGTGGGAATCACACAAGACTCTATGACGATCCCGGGTCTACAGACTAACCTGTACCAGTGTCACCTGAGAACTGCCATCTGACGTAAGGTATAATACCATCTGGGAGTTCTCGGCGAGTCCGTCCAGTGTACCCAGTCTCCACTGAGCACCCGTATATCATCTCTGATGTCGAACACCAATGGATATGGGATTATCCATCGCCTATCTGTATGGGTCGAGAAGGTATACGCTAGTCTACTCTGGTATATCGATGCCCCGTCTCGATACACCCACGACTAGGGACCTTGAAGGATGTACTTATGGACTACCATGTCCCCACTAGTATGATCCGCATCATAGTCCTGGTAGTCAAGTACACATCCTAAGGGCTTTACCAACATGTAACAGAGAGACAATCAGTGTACACGTTAAAGGTAAAGAGTAACCAGATAGCATACTATCATGTCGAGCAAGAAAGTCCTTCCTATATATGTCCAAGCATCCACTACAATATACATCCTATGTATAGTAATGGCCTCTAGGGCATACATATAACTAACAATCTCCCACTTGCACTAAGGCCATCTGATAACAATGGTTGTAGTATCCCATACTCAACCATCCCATAAAATTCTCTCTATGGGAAAAGGCCTTTGTGAGTGGATCCGCTGTGTTGTCCTCTGATTCTGCTATCCTAACCTCAATCCCCTAGAGATCAACCATCTCCACGATCAGGTGACGCTGCCTTAGAATATGTCTGGATCACTGATGGGGCGGGCGTTCCTTGGCATAAGCCACAACTCCATTGTCACACAATGGGAGGAACGAAGTTCATCTCATGAACTAATATACATCCAGACTGCCTCTTTGGTAGCATCTTAAGTAGCGATGTATCCAGCCTTTATCGTCTAGTATGCCACGGTATCTAGCTTGGAACTCTTCTAACATACCGTCCCTTTACTGAGGGTAAAGACAATGCCGGTGACTGACATTCAGTCGTCCTTATCACCCTGGAACCTTTCCAGTGATTCTCCCCAGGATCAATTGATACCATCACTACAACTAGTGAGTATCCTAACATCTAATTAGATCTATCTCATAGATCCAAAACATAGGATTTAGTAGGTATCACTTTGATCTTATATGGAGAATCATTGTGATAAGCGGAGATTGACCGAGCGTAGCATAGGAAACTCCTTCCCTATCAAGAGTATGTCATCCACGTACTCTACGAGGATCACAACCATACTCTCTACTACCTTCTTGTTTATACAAGGTTCATCTACCATTTTGATGATGTCAAACTCTTTGACTAACACATCAAAACAGACGTTCCAACTCCGCGATGCCTGCTTTATCATATAAAACATCTTACACACGTTTCCGCTGCTCCCACTGTCTACGAAGCCCTCTGACTGTGTACTTATAGACGCTTTCTTCCAAATCATCATTTAGATAAGCAGTCATGACACCCAACTGCCAGATATCGTAGTCATGGTATGTAGCCGTGGCAAATAGGATCTGGATGGACTTAAGCATAGCTACTTAGAAAAGGTTTCATCATAATCCATACGTGGTCAATGATGCAAACCTTTAACAAGTCTAGCTTTGAAAGACTCAACTTTTCCATGTACACCAAGTAATCTTCTCAAGATATACTTGCTCCTGATGGGGATTTAACCTTTCAGATAAAGCAACCAAAGTCCATACTTTGTTAGTGTATAAGGATTCCATCTCAGATCGCTAAGCATCCAGCCATTCTTATAGAGTCCCACTCCTGATGGCCAGCTCGAAACTAGTTGGGTCATCATCTCATGATGCAATCCTCACTCCCACTGTCATAGAGAAACCGAAGTATCTCTCAGGTGGGTGAGGAACCCTGCTAGATCGGCGGAGAGGCTGAGGTTCGTTGGTTACTATCGAATCCTTTAGTTCCATCAAATCATCAACTGTAGTTTGTATAGCTGGAACTCCTTCCATTTCTACCTCATGTCCACTAATTTCTTCACAAGAAATTCCCTTTCACAAAGGTGGCATGCTGAGAAACAAAACATTTTTGTTCCTCGGTTAGGTAGAAGATATTCCCTTGCGAATGCTTGGGATATCCAACAAACTTCTACAGAATTGTCTTTGCCTCGAGCTTGTCCGGATTATGCTTTTTAGACATAGGCCGGATAACCCCAAATCTTAACTGACTTAAGAGATGGGCTCTTCCCTTTCCATATCTCATATGAAGTGGTAGGCAACTGATTTGATCGGAACCCTATTCAATAGGTATGCAACTTCATAAGTGCATAACTCCCTAAAGGAAATAGGAAACTCAGTAGTACTCATCATAGAGCACACCATATTAAATAGGGTGTGGTTGCTCCGCCCCGATACACCGAGGTGCTGTGGTGTATACGGAGGAGTAATGCTGAGAGAGAATCTCATTCTTAGAATAGTCCAGGAATCCCGTGCTCAAGTATTCTCCTCCTTGATCACATCAAAGGACATAATACTTATACCTGTTTTGGTTTTCTACTTTCAACTTATATTCTATGAATATCTTAAAAGTTTTGGACTTGTGTTTCAACAGGAACATATGTCTGAATCTTGAGAGATCATCAGAGAATATAATGAAGTACAAAGGACCGATCTTGGCATGTGTAGACAGGGGACATTCATACATCAACATGTATTATCCCAAGAGTTCACTAACTCTTTCTCTGCTTCCAATAAACAGAGCTATGGTCATCTTATCTCTGTGACATGACTGGCAAGTTTCACAAGATGTAAATTTAAACTGATTTAAATATGCATCTTAATGAAACTTAGCTAGTCGGGATATGACCTAGTCTATAATGCCTCATGTAGGATTCGTTCATTTCTGAACTCTTCCTCTTGTGTGTGTTCTGTATACTAAGAACTGTAGTTTGATTTAGAACGTTAATGCTTTTAGATAACGTGCCTGAACCGATCAACTTTTGATATAGGAAATGTTCAAAACATTATCCAACAATACAAAATTGTATCCTTCTTTACTAATAAAGAGACGATATGATGTTGTATATCAGGTTCGGTATCTAACAACATTCGTTCAGAATCAATGTATTATGGTAATACGGGGTGACAGTGACCAACAGACTTGGTTGCAACACTTGCACCGTTTTCTATCTCATGAAACTTATCACCCGTTCTCAGTTCTCTACCTCGCTATAGCCCATGTAATATATTACATATGTGGGATCCTGATCCGGTATCAAATACCCAGGACATAAAGGACACTGAGAAACAGTTCTCGGTAATGAATACACCCGAAGAAGATGCATCAGTATGCACTTTCTTCGTTTGGGTGGTACGGGAATTCTGGTAATCCCCAAATTCCTGCTCTGTCTTATAAAATTATAAGTTGGAGCGGGACCAACGTTCCCCAGCTCAGTATAACAAGCGGGTTCGGTCAATATATCCGTATTATTATCTTGATTAAGGCGTGACATGGTCGCTACCTGGAGAGAGAGAGAAGAAAACACTCTGCGTGCGCTCTTGCAAGATTAGATTGGTTATTATTTTATCTAATCAGGATGGCTCCCACTGTTTTTATCAAATCTTCCTTCAAACCCTAAAACGAATGACTAGCCGGGATTAATTACACCCTACAATTTCGCCAATCTTTCAGCCAGGCCAGTGTCGGTACTTTGAGGGAGGTTCCCCGTGCTTTCGCACGGACCTAATTATAGTAAACCTTGTTTTCCCAGAGGCGTAACCCCGTTGACACCTTTCTAGACACCTACTTGATCGGCTAATTGTAATGTGTAAAACTCTCCCAGGAGTAACAATTACTCGTAGTGGGTATCAGGATCCAACTATCTCATAGAAGGTATGCAATCTCATTGCAAATTTCAACACTTGAAATTCCCGATAATTTTGCCCCTAACGTGCTATGACCTTGACGAAAGCCAACAAACCATAGCCCGCTAGTCAAGTTCAACCCATACATTTTTTGACTGAATTAAACCCACCCGCACGACCCTTGACGAAAGCCAACAAAGCCGCACGACTAACAAAATCCAATCGCAACTTATGCAGTAAATAAGCAGTATATAGCTACCGCACACTACACCTTGACGAAAGCCAACAAATGTAGCACGAATACTATATATAACTTATCTGAAATGACGGAGGGCTACGACAGGTTTTTCTGAAAACCTATTGCGTAATGAACTTGATATCGTTGTAGAATCAAATTATTTTAAAAATGGAGTGTTTTTGAGGCTTTTCTAGTTTTGCTAAAGGGGTCACTCCCGGTGAAGGGATCGTCGGTCCTATCCTCATCGAATAAGGTGCAGGATATATCATATATACCGCTGTGCAAAGCAAAAAACTATAGAAGCAATCAAAAGACAAACCGAAGGTTGCAGCATCTACCAGTTATTGCTAAAGGGGTCACTCCCGGTGAAGCGATCTCGGCCCTTTCCTTATCGAATAAGGTGCAGGATGTTTTGCAAGGAACACCTTGATGCAAAGGAAGAACTGTAGCTACCTGTTTTTGAAAATTCGATTCCACAACATCTTTTAGGTTTCTTTTCTTTCATTAATCATATTAATGAAGTCCCATCATTTAAATCACCTAAACATCACAGATAAATACGACGTACACTTATGCCATCCGCATTCGTCTCGATGTCCCCTCGTGCACCGTTAGGTTAGGTAACTAACGGCAGAGCGGGGCAGGGCTAGCGCGGGTGTAAAACATAAGTAACGTCTACATAATATATCATATATACTATATACAGTATTTATCACAGCACATCAAATGATCACATCACAGATATCGCAGCAGAAGAAACATATGAAACATTGGATATACTAGGACGTCCGTGTTTTATTTTGAGTCACTATAAAACACGGATTCCACGGTCGCGATGAATAGCCAAACCCACACCCCTAGACCCTTACGAGAGCGGCAAGCAACCCTACCAATTCTAGAGTTAGGAGACCCGGACTCGACTTCTCGAGTTGGTCTCCCACTGGACTCTAGAACCCGGTTACCTGTGCTCCCCTCCTTGGGTCTATCCTAGTACGGAAAAGTAAATAATATACAAACGGTGACATCAACCTCAACCCGGAAGTGCCCCAATAAAAGAATATTACATACAATTAAATATACATGAATGAAAATAAAAACTCTCATCTCACGTAAAACCCCCGGCTATTCAAAACGCGACAATCCAATATAACATATCCAGCAACACATAACATCACATGTCATCAACGTAAGTAAGTATGCATACACCGATTGTCGTCGACGTATAGCAACGAATACCGGCAATACAACTACATACTACACTTACAGTCACAGAAAAGAAAGTGTAAAACTACAGCAGTTGGAATCCGCAACCAACCTTAGACATCGCATGCCTAACAGTTATAAACCCCGCATTTTAGTCTCTTTATTGAAAACACTTTTCAATACCAAGTCAGGCAATTCAACAAGATTCCCGATACTCAGATCGAATGCTCGTCGCAAAGTTTAGTAGACGGCTGCACCCCCGGATGCCGTCGACGAAGTGCACTAAGGCGGAACACCGCTACCGTGAGCACCCTGACGGATGCTCTTGGCGACGGGGTTCTCCTACAGTCACTTGGTCGGGGCTTTGGGGTGTGGCTTTCTATTAAGTTTACCCGGCGAGTATCCGCGTACGCTACGTGATTGCGACGAACTTTTGATCGCATCAAAATCCCGTGGCAACCGATCAATTGAGACTAAACTGCTATGTTTATAACATTCAAATTAGTTATCACATAACTACATGTGGATTCCAAATATTGTATCGCATTCCAGATAAATAGACAACGTTAAACTTTCCGATCGAATGATCAAACACCCAAGTTTTCCCAAATGGTTCTCAACACTTGAGGGGGGTTTCAAAACATCCATCACATGCCACAGTACCAACGGTCCAGCTGTAGAAGGGTCAAGCCAACGCCTCACATGTGGCACGCCGTACTGCCCCAAACCCTAAGGTTCAAAGGGCAGTTCAAGACGGTCACATAATCGAGTTAAGGTTTGTTGTCTTCTAGAGGGTCCATTGCGTAACTTGCACGATTTAGCTGTTCTCAAACAACGGAAAAATCCAACACTTGGAAATTTTCCGGGTCGGGGAAAAAGTGAGTTATTGATATGGGATCGAACTTTTTAACAGTTTCTAAATATCCGGAAAGCCCAACGAAATTAAAAATTCCGATCGAAACAACGACTACAAAATAAACCCCAGAATCCTCAACACTTGAGTCAGAATAAAAAATACCCATAAAATTAGCAATTTTTCCTACGGTCTTACTGTGTAAAAACGAAGCAGTAAGCTATCTGTATGGCCGCGGATCCGCGGCATGAGTAGGGTATTGCCGCGGTTCCGCGACCAATTGTACGGATCACTGTTTCGTTTTTCACAGTGTTACATAGAAAACCCTGCTGAATTTTTTAGGAATTTTTAATTCAGAAAAATCCCAGATTTCAAAAATTTTCCTGAGAGGGGGTTAATTTTTCGTATCGGGGTTCGTTCGGAGTTTTAACATCGTAAACACATCGCCTAATGCTCTAGCTAGGCTCTGATACCATTATAGGTCAGGCAGCCACCCCATCCAATGGGGTCGCCGTGGCACCAACGGGTCCCTCAGCAGCTAGTTTTTACGCATGCCCTCTCGCGAGGACTACAACCCGCCGGAACACCTTCCGGTCTCGGGACACCCAAGGGGTAAGAGCCTATACTTCGCCATACTGTCACACAGTGAGAACCCCCCATAGGTCGACATCCAATGCCTAGTAGCTCTGATACCAATGTAGGGTTACTAGGCACTCTAATGAGGTTCTACAAGGCATCAACCATGCCGAATTAAAATTTTAGCCGTGCCGAATAACTCTAAACAAGATCATTAACTAGATATTAGGCGAACATATGCAAGTAGATAACAATTATCACTAAGGGAATACGAAATACAACCTTTGTAGATCAGTCCTTCACTTCATATGCTCCTTGATGTAGTCCCTTCACTGCGATCATCCAACTCCCGGACTCTCGGACGGCTCGATGAGAAAATTGCAACGGGATCGCTTGAAGTCTTCGATGCCGAAGATGATCTACGTCGAGGGAATACGGACTCAAGCTTCTACTTCACTAACCAAAGAATTAGTGAAGCAAACACACTAAACTAAAGTGCTAGTCTAGTAGAGGATGATGAGATAGGAAATGGGTACACTTTAGAATTTCTTTTCTCACTTTGTATCTCTCTCTTTTACAAACCCTAGAAAGAAAAATGAAGTAGGAAGCAAATGAGCTCAAAGGAGAATGAAACTTATCAAGAGAGAGGATGAGCTAACCATGGTGAGTAAGTATCATATACTTAACTCATGTAGAGACATAACCATGGTAAGTTATAGTGGTTAGGTTTATAAAATCCTAAGTAAAACAAAACTAAGGGACTTTGGTCAAAGCACCATAAGCTTCATGAAGCTTCATGCTTATGAACAAATACTCACTAATTTTGTATTTACTTTGAATATTAAAAAACATACCAATATATACATAATGGTGTATGTCTCATACACCCATGATAAGTGTATCAACAACCATGATACAAAAATATGAACACAAATAAATATATATCACATATATATTAAGTTGTGTACAAGTGAGAAAAATAAATGCTTTAGTGAACCAATGTTAGTCAATGTAAATTAGTATATCCAATATACAATTATACACTAAATTATTAAATCAACTCTTGACTTAATAATTCGGTTATATTGCATACAACCGACTAACATCCAATGTATCGACTTATCGAATCAACCCTTGATTCGATAACTTGGTTATATCGCATATAACCGATCGGCACAAGCATCGTGAGAATAGAATACGGAATCACATACACGCATTATTCTCGGTCCCGCACATATCATATATGCGCTCCTATCTCGTTTTGCCTGAGCCAGTACAACCTCTATGTAGGACTCTAAAGACTCGTCAATACGCCGGCAGTAGGTGATGATCATATCAAGAACCCACAAGCCATCAGCGGTACTAGCTGGACGTAACGGCTACCCGGGTATTGAGCGATCAGAAGATCAGCAAGCAAGCCCGCTCCAACTCCTGCAAAAAGCCTGACAGTGACACTACCGTACAGTCTGGTCACTTCGTCTGATATGTCGCATATCAAGTCTAGGGGTGGTAAACGTCAGACCCCAATAACCGATAAGTCATGCCGATGAGAGGCTCATAACGGGTCGAGAAACTACTGGTAACACTTACCAGTAAATCTCCAATCCATCCCTGGCCAGGGACTTCCCTGTTATGGCCAATCGAGCATAGCGCAACATCAACCCCCAATACCGGGAGAGACGAAACCCCTCCTATCGCTCATTGCCTCCATGTGACTCGGGACTGTACCCAAAAACCACCGTTTTGCATGCCCTCTTGGACGTGGTAAGGTGGAAATCAAAGCACAGTGGGAATCACACAAGACTCTATGACGATCTCGGGTCTACAGACTAACCTGTACCAGTGCCACCTGAGAACTGCCATCTGACGTAAGTTATAATACCATCTAGGACTTCTCGGCGAGTCCGTCCAGTGTACCCAGTCTCCACTGAGCACCCGTATATCATCTCTGATGTCAAACACCAATGGATATGGGATCATCCATCGCCCATCTGTATGGGTCAAGAAGGTATACGCTAGTCTACTCTGGTATATCGGTGCCCCATCTCGATACACCCACGACTAGGGACCTAGAAGGATTTACTTATGAACTACCATGTCCCCACTAGTATGATCTGCATCATAGTCCAGGTAGTCAAGTACACATCCTAAGGGCTTTACCAACATGTAACAGAGAGACAATCAGTATACACGTTAAGGTAAAGAGTAACCAGATAGCATACTATCATGTCGAGCAAGAAAGTCCTCCCTATATATGTCCAAGCATCCACTACAATATACATCCTATGTATAGTAATGGCCTCAAGGGCATACATATAACTAACAGTTCCAAGGAGCCTACGAGGAGTGGAGGACAGCGATGAAGACCCGATGGACAAGTAACGTGAGGTATAACTTCGAATCCGAGTAGTTAAACCTCTCATAGTTTGCTAATAACGGTTTAGATACGATTCATGCGCTCAAGTCCGTGTTACGAAACTTTGATAATCGTTTTTCATATATTCCGCCTCCCCGCATGTTCGTGGGGTGCGTGACATGGACTTACAGTGGTATCAGAGCCAACTAAACCATTACTAGCTTGTTAGCAACTGATTAGAACTTCGATCGTCAGAAAATGTGAAAACGAAACCCCAGAAATTCCAAGTTTCTGTTAATTTTAAAAGTGTCAAAAAAATATTTGATATACCTTAAAATTCACAGCAGGGAAATATAAGAAAACTGGGAAAATACGAAGTTGTAACTCGGCTTGATGGCCGCGGATCCGCAGCAAGAGTGTGCTTTTGGCCGCGGATCCGCGGCGGAGTCAACTCCGAGTTGACTCGGATTTGCTCAGTAATTCCTATTTTGTGGTTTTCTGTTTTCCAGAATATTCTGTTTCTACCCTGGTTACTTCAGTGCTGGTTTGCTTTTGGGGTAGACACGGAAAATGGTGGTCGATCGATGTTCTAAAATATTTGCTAATTGGGTTTTTATCTATAATGTTTAATGTGTTCGTAAACCTCCCTTAACTGCTAGTATGTCGGTTGGCAGGGGGTTGCACATTTCTGTAATGTTTACTGTTTGTGTATATAGACTTGATTGGAATGTTGTGATGATTAGCCGGGGTTTAAGATGTGTTTTATATTCATTCATTCAATGTAATTGTAATATGATGTAATATTCTTTTGCGGGGCACATCAAGGTTGCGGTTGTAGCCACCGTTGTATTATTTCTTTTTACTGTTTTTGCTCCTAGGATAGACCCAAGGTGGGGTACACAAACTACCGGGTACGTTGAAGTGTTTAGTGGCCTACTCACGTTGTTGAGGGAGACCGCTTCACTTCGGATACTTGGCGGGTAGTTTGCCGTACCCGTAAGGGTCTAGGGTGGGGTAATGGCTATTCATCACAACTGTGTAATCCGTCTTTTATTGTAGGCTCAAAGCAAACGCGGATTGCTAGTATATCCAATAAAGTTCATCAGTGATCTGGAATGCTTATTATTGCGTCTGATGAATGTACAATATCTGTATATGATACCTATTAGTCGTCACTTATGTTTTACACCCGCGCTAGCCCAGCCCCCGCTCTGTCGTTAGTTAAGTAACCTAACGGGTGATGACGGGACCCCGTGGCGAATGCGGATGGCATAAGAGGACGTGGTATTTTCATTGTTTTCTGCAATGATAGGATAAATGATGGGACGCATTATTATAATGCAAAGAAAATAAACCAAAGTTAGATCGTTGGAACAAATTTAAAAGAAACCACTCGGTTATTTTAAAAGATCAGAATTTTTTAATTGCGGAGCTTTAACCACTCCATTTAAAAAGTATCAGGTTCCTTCGATTATATCAAGTTCACTACGTTCACGGTTTTGCCAAAACCATTCGTAGCCCTCCGTCATTTCGTATGAATATTCAATAGTATTCAAGCTATGTTTGTTAACCTTCGTCAAGGTATATTGATTGGTAGTTGTTGGGTGTTCATATGCAGCATAGATAGATGCGTTGGTTTGGGACAGTCGTATTACCTTATTGACCTTCGTCAAGGGTATGTACGGGTGGGTTCAAATTAACCTGGATAATGACGGGTAGAACTTGACATGTGACTTATGATTTGTTGACCTTCGTCAAGGTCATAAGAGCATGGGGCAAAAATCCACATCGGGAATTTCTAAAGAAACTGAAATTTGCAGAGAGATGCATACCATTTTGGAGTTTGATGAATGTTGGTAGGATTCCTTCAACATTATCATACGATGATATTTTGGATCCCGATCCTACTGTGAGTACATACTACTTATCAGGAGATTCGTCACTTAACGATCAATGCTATAAACCAAGTAGGTGCCTAGAAAGGTGTCAGCGGGGCTACGCCCCCAGAGAAAAGAGGTTCTTTAATTAAGGAACTTCGCGAAAGCGTTGGAAAACCTCCTTCGAAGTATCGACACTAGCCTGGCTGAACAGTTAAGCAAGTATTGTACGGTGTGAATAGTCCTGGCTAATTCTTCTTTTATGGTTTGAGGAAGGATTCGAGAAACAGTGGGAGCCATCCTGTTTAGATAAATTAAAAACCACTCTAAACTTGCAAGAGCATCATGCTAAAGTGTTTTTTCTTCTCTCTCTCTTAATTGCAGCGACCTTGTGACCACGACTAGGTTACATCTAGATAACAAATTGACTGAATCTGACTTATTTGACTGGCAGAGGCCTGTCCAGATGTCCATTGCCTATGACAAGCTGGACCACCCTATTGAGGGACGCTCCTATTGTTATGGGATTGGGCATAGGCAGAAAGATTACAAGGCTTTGGAAGCCAGTAGCTAGGATACGAAGCATGTTGTGGCTTCAGCCTCAAGTGTGTTAGTAATTGAGAACTGTTTGTCAATTAACTCTACTTCCTGGGTACTAGATACCGGAGCAGGATCTCATATCTGTAATTCATTACATGCTTTGAGAAACCATAGAGTTGTAAAGGTAGGTGATTGGTCTCTCAGAGTTGCAAACGGAATGAGCGTGGACGCTGAATCCGTGGGAGAATATCGCCTAGGTTTGACAAATGGGCAGATATTGATTCTACGTAACTGTCTGTATGTACCTAGTATGACTTGTAATATCATATCAGTGTCCTCACTTTCAAAAGAGGGATAGGATTTTACATTCGTAAGCGATGTAGTTCACATCCACCTAAATCAAGTTCTGATTGGGTCCGGTACATTAGATAACGGCATATACGTATTAAGTCAAGCTCAGGTTTTCAATATCCAGAACACACTTAAAAGAAAGTCTCCGGAATTAAATCAGGCTTTCTTATGGCATTGTAAACTAGGTCACATCAATGAGAGAAGGTTGACTAAACTACATAGAGAAGGATATTTAGATCCGTTCGAATATCAAACATATGCAACTTGTCAATCATGTCTCAAAGGAAAGATGACAAAGACTCCGTTCAATGGACACGGAGTAAGAGCAAGCGAGCTCTTGGGACTCGTACACAGTGACGTGTGCGGTCCAGTGTCTACACATGCGAGAGGTGGTTATTCCTACTTCATTACTTTTACGGATGATTTCTCTAGGTATGGATACGTCTTCTTAATGAAGCATAAATCCGAGGCCTTTGAGAAATTCCAAGAATATAGGAATGAAGTGGAAAAACAAACAGGCAAAAGTATAAAGACACTGAGATTTGATCGACGTGGTGAATACTTAAGTGCCGAGTTCCTGGGTTACTTAAAAGAGAATGGAATTCTCTCTCAGCTTACTCCTCCATACACACCACAACACAACGGTGTATCAGAAAGGAGGAATCGAACCCTATTGGATATGGTTCGTTCCATGATGAGTAAGGCTGAGTTACCGCGATCTTTCTGGGGTTATGCGCTAGAAACAGCTGCATATCTTTTGAACAAGGTTCCAACCAAGACTGTGCCTACCACACCATATCAGATGTGAAGTGGGAAGAAACCCTGTCTTAAGTATCTTAAGACATGGGGATGTCCAGCTTTGGTAAAGAAGCAACATGCGGACAAGCTCGAGGCACGCTCAGTACTGTGTAAGTTTGTGGGATACCCAAAGAACTCCAGGGGGTATCTTTTCTATTCCGTAGAGGAACAAAAGGTTTTTGTTTCTTAGCATCCCCACTTCTTGGAAACTGAATTTTTTGAAAATCAGATAAGTGGGAGCACAATAGAACTGGAAGAAATTCCAGAACCACAAGCTATTACTGAAAGCTTGGAAGAACCAGAAGTTTCAAGAGAACCGGACATCCCAACGCCACTCCGCAGGAGTAGTAGGCAGTCTCATCCGTCCGAGAGATACTACGGTTTTCTCATAGACGGGGATAGTGAGGATTGCACTATTGACTATGATGAGCCTACTAGCTTCCAGCAAGCCATTAAGAGCGGTGACTCAGTAAAATGGCTGGATGCAATGCGGACCGAAATGGAGTCCATGCACACTAACAAAGTATGGACTTTGGACATTGCTCCAAATGGGGTAAAACCCGTAGGATGCAAATGGATCTTTAGAAAGAAGATTGGTGTAGATGGACAGGTTGAAACCTATAAAGCTAGATTTGTTGCAAAGGGTTTCCGTCAAAGACCTGGTTTGGACTACGACGAAACCTTTTCTCCAGTAGCTATGCTTAAATCCATTCGGGTCCTTCTTGCTATTGCTGCCTTCCACGATTATGAAATCTGGCAGATGGACGTAAAGACGGCCTTTCTAAATGGTAATTTGGAAGAAAGCGTCTATATGGATCAGCCAGAGGGATTCATTCAGAGTGGGAGCAACGGTAAAGTATGCAAGTTGCTTAAGTCCATTTATGGACTAAAGCAGGCATCTCGGAGTTGGAACATCTGTTTTGATGGTGCTGTCAAAGAATTTGACTTTATCAAAAATCCAGATGAACCATGCATATACAGAAAGATTGCAGGGAGAGCTGTAGTATTCCTCGTCTTGTACGTGGATGACAATCTCCTAATAGGAAATGATATTCCTATGTTACAGTCAGTCAAAAGATTCTTATCACATAAATTCTCCATGAAAGACCTGGGTGATGCCACATACATTCAGGGGATCCAGATCTATCGTGATAGATCAAAAAGGATGTTAGGACTTTCACAGTCCATGTACATAGACACCATATTGAAAAGATTCAGTATGGAAGATTCTAAGCGCGGTAACCTGCCGGCTTGTCACGGAATCACCCTCTCCAAAGATGTCTCCCAAGACTGATTTGGAAACGGATCTCATGTCGATTATACCCTACGCTTCAGCGGTAGGCTCTATAATGTATGCGATGTTATATACCAGACCAGATGTAGCATACGCATGAGCATTGTAAGCCGGTATCAGGTAAACCCAGGGGAGAATCGCTGGATAGCAGTAAAGAACATTCTCAAGTACCTAAAGAGGACTAAGGAGATGTTCTTGGTATATGGAGGAAAAGACCTCCAGATCGAGGCCTTTGCCGACTCTGGCTTCCAGAGTGACAAAGATGACTCCAAGTCCATGTCGGGTTATGTCTTTACCCTCAATGGAGGGGCGGTATGTTGGAAGAGTTCCAAACAGGAGACCGTTGCTGACTCAACGATGGAAGCGGAGTACATAGCTGCTTGCAATGCCGCAAAAGAAGCTGTCTGGATGAAGAAGTTCCTCACAGAACTTCAGGAGGTTCTAACCAGTGTTGATCCAATACCTCTGTATTGTGACAACAACGGCGCTATGGCTTTAGCGAAGGAACCCAGGTCCCATCAGAAGTCCAGACACATCTTAAGGCGGTATCACCTCATCAGGGAGATCGTAGATCGCCAGGAGATCGAGGTGAAAAGAGTAGGGACGGAGAATAACATTGCTGATCCATTCACAAAGGCCATTCCTCAGACGCAGTTCGAGAGGCTATTCGAGATGATAGGTCTACGATATGCCAGCTCATGGCCCTAGTGCAAGTGGGAGATTGTTAGTGCATATGCCCTAGGGGCCATTATTGTATCATACTAGGTTGTATATTACTTAATGGAAGCTTGGGATATTCACATTTATAAAACAGTCTTACTAAACATAGTAGTATGCTACTTGGTTTTGTCTACTTTAATATGTGCATATGTTTCTTGTAACGTATCTCTTATACATATCAGTAGAGCCCACAGGATCTTTGCTTGATTACCATCATTGTGATGGCAGTCACACTAGTGGGGGCTGGGTAGTCTATAAGCAACATCCTATACTTGTCCTTAGTCATAGGATTATCGAGACAGGGCATCGATACTCCAGAGTAGACTAGTGTGTGCGTTTCTTATCCCAGTTGGGGAGATGGTCTGTCCCACAGCCATCAGTATGTCGTACTGGAGATAGTATACAGGTGCTCGTTTGGTTACGGGTACACCGGACAGGACTCGCGGGAGAACTGACTGGATGGTATTATACCTAACGTCAGATAGCAGTTCTCAGGTGACATGTATGCAGATAGTCTGTTGACTTAGGGTCATCATTTGTCTCGTGTGAGTTTCCACTATGCTCTGATTACTACCCTACCACGGCTCAAAGGAGTCGTGCAAACAGGTTTTAGTTGGGTACAGTCCCGAGCCATATGGAGGCAGTGAGCAACTGTTAGGGATTCATCTCTCCCGGTATAGGGTGATGATATCGCACTGTGATTGGTTGGTCATTACCATAAGTCCCTGGTCAGGGCTGATGGAGAATTACTGGTGGACTGATCAGTAGATTCTCAAATGGTCATGAGCCATACCGGCACGACTTGTACGGTTATTAGGGGTCTGACGTTCTCCACCTCCCTAGACCATACATGCGATACTCTTATACGAACAGATCGGACTGCGCGGATATTGTCACGGACAGGCTCAGTAGGAGTTCTGATGGTTTCCTCATCGGCCTTCTTATCGACATCTACCTGGAGACCGTTACGTACAGCTAGTGCCGCTTGCGGTCTGTAGTTAAACCCACTGCCAGCGTAGTGTCGAGTCTTTAGAGTCCCACACAGAGAGTTTCCCTGCTCCAGGCGGAACGATATAGAGGTCGTATGGTTTTACGACAAGGGTTCGGACGCATACGTGTTTAAACACACGTGCGACGTTCGGACAGTTTTTACTAGCTTGCTTTGGTTTAAGCCAGATTCTAGTATCGGGTTATTGGATTTATACAGTCTAAAGTTTTTCCGTGTTTTCACGAATTGGAGGGGCGTTCTCGTAATTTTCCGGGAAGCTTCTAGAAGCAAGGTGACTTGGGGGTTAAGGTGGCATATGTATTTATTGTTTTAATGACTCACTTATGTGATTCATCGTTTGAGTTAATGATTCATTTATTGAACTAATGACTCACAAGATGAATCACTCATATGAATAAATGAAGCATGGTTGTTAAATTATTTATTTGATTTATTTGATAAAAGATAATGCTTCATATATTCAAAGGAGTTCATTTTTTCTTCTCATTCTTATGCTCACCTTCTCTCTCCTCAAGCTCTCTCTTGAAACCCTAATCCTCCCCTCTCATGTGTTGAGATCAAGGATTAGATAGACTAATACATCCATAACCTCACTCTATATCCCCTAGGTAGCTTAGATTAGCACTTTGAGCAATCTAGTTATCTCAAGTTAGATATCAAGCTTGGACAAGGAGATCTCGGGTGGATCGTCTTTGACTCGAGGAGGCCGTTGAGGTGTCGATGTTCCAAGGAGCCTACGAGAAGTGGAGGACAGTGATGAAGACCCGAAGGACAAGTAACATGAGGAATAACTTCGAATCCGAGTAGTTAAACCTCTCGTAGTTTGCTATTAACGGTTTAGATATGATTCATGCGCTCAAGTCCGTGTTACGAAGCTTTGATAATCGTTTTTCATATATTCCGCCTCCCCGCAAGTTCGTGGGGTGCATGACATAGACTTACACCTCCTACACCACTCTTCCCACTTCCATATATATAAGGTATTCAGATCAATTAATCAAATTAAACTCTTGAAATTTCAAAACCTAAGAGAAAGAAAATACTTAGAACTCACAAAAAGAAATAAAAGAAAAGAGAAGTGAAGAAGAAGAACTAGGCTAAGGATTCCACTTTCAAGCTAGGAGCTAAGGATTTGGGTGTTTTGGAGGAAGCTTTTCAACCATCCTCAGTAGGTAAAATCCTTAACTCAGTGGATTATATTACTGTAATTGTAAAATTTAGAAATTGGAAGTCGTATTTTTGGTAAAACTTAGCTCTGTAGTAATATGCTATTATTCAGAGAAAAATCAACTTAACCAAACAATGCGTAAATATTGTATGTTGGACCTAGAACAAACCCTAGGAGTACAAAACAGGAGGTCGGATTTTGGCCGGCGAGCTATACGAGAATTCCGGCGTCGCCGGATTTTTATAGGAGTTTGGTGTTTTAGGATTTTGGGTAGGTCTCTGTATAGGTGTTTGGATATTTTGGTATTGTTTAAATAAGTTAATTTAACAGTATGTAAAATCTGGAAACTAATATCGGAAAAGTGATCAAAATTCTTAAATACGACACGGTAAATTCGTAACGCGTTTAAGTTTCTGCTGTAAACAGCGAGGGATTAAAATCTAGTTATTTTAAGGGTTTGATAGTTTAAAATAGTTGTATGTAATATTATTAGTACGTAAGAACTTATATTTTATATTCGCCGTATCGGAGTTAGCCGTTTCCTTATACAAGTTAATTTCGATGTTAGATTCAAATACAGGAACTTTGGAGGCTGCAAGGAAAGGGAAATGATTGGCGATTTCTGAGTAGTTTACGACGTATTCCGATGAGTAGAGTAAACATCTACCGGGAGATCTTGTAAAGATGGCATGATACGCCCGTAGTTAGATTTAAATTCTATTTTTGTTTTTGTATGTTAAATTTATCATATGCATTCTTAAATCTATATATACCTCCAGAATTAATACTTGTTAGAACACTGCACCATTATCGACGAGTTATGCTGCACATGCACATATCTATATGTTACACTACACCTTATCGATATTAATATGTCACTTCACACTTAGAAATTATTCTGTTAAATAATGATTCTTATCATACCTTAAGTATCAATAGTCATAGTAATTAGCATATATGACATCATATTTCGTATTCAAGTATTAGTAGTTGATATAAGAGGCATTTATATCATTGAGGATTTATGGTTTTAAGTTTTCATATACTATTACGAAAAATCAGTGATTTTCATGATTATATGTCACGTCCACCATGATATGTCGTTTTTATGATTTGGTTTTATTCCGGATCGAGTCGGGGGTCATACGGTTACGAATTTACAATTTTATCCAGACTGAGTCGGTGAGGATACAGTTAGATACATGGTGGACCCGGTCAAGACCCAGGGGCAGGATAGCCGCACTTTAAGCGGGGAGCCTAACGAGAATACTCAATTCCGGAGACAGTTATGAAACACGACGGATATCTATATGATACCGACCAGTGTTATTGATTACAGGATCGTTCGAGTAATGATACCTGATAAACCACCGAAGATTTGTGTCGATGATTAGACACAGAAAAATGTACATGATTCGGAAAACAATTGATGAGATTTCAGTTTTGATTCATACATGGAGTATTACATATTCATTCCTCCACCTGTTATCATGCATCGCATTCACTATTGTTGAAATTAGTTCTAGTTCGTCATATTTACATTATCAGCCGTTATATGTTAGTTATATTCACTGAGTTGGCAACTCACTCCCGTTGTGCCACAGTTCCTTGCAGGGGTAAAGTGGACGGTTAGCCGCAGTGCAGATCCACTTATCAGCTTTATCACATCTTTTGCTAGGTGGCTTACCTATGTAGTAACCTTCTCTTTTGGTATTATATATTGAATCTAAAGTATCTCCATCAGACCCTGTATAATGACTTAGAACGATATATGGTTATATGTTTATTATTTCGACAGATGAGATCGTCTAGTTGTATTAAATGATATTTCTTTTATGTATGTCTGAGATTCTTCTTTGATGCCGTATTATGAGTAGGTATTGATTTCCACTGTTAGTTTCGTTAGTCCCAACTAGGAATACAACCAAATTAAACACTTTATAACTTCTTTTATTATAAATGCAATAGGAAATTACTGTTAAAATCTTAAATACTTAAAACCGCGATTTTTACTTTAAAAAAACTATTTTTTTTCTAAAGTTCCGCAAAAAGGGTTTTGATCTTGGTTTTTGGCTTATTCAGATTGTGTAGATATCTTTAGATATTATACAATCTAAGTGCCGGTCACATCCAAATTTTGGGTCGTGATAAAGTTGGTATCAAAGCTTAGGATTAACCTTACGGATTCGAGTAGTGAATTATAGTAAGTCGAATTGAGTTCATTACATAGGATGACATTTGGTTGATGGAGTAGGTGAATTAGGATGAGTGCAGTACCGTACGTATGTTCCGCAGCATATTTTCGTTACAATGCTCAGCCTAACTAACCTTAGGATGTCTATCTCGATTTATCCTTCCTTTGACTCTCTATTGTTGATTGTCCATATTCGTAAGCCTTATCAACTCTCGTTTCTTGTTCCGGTTGCTATGGCTACGCGAGCTAGGTGAGCCACAGCCAGAGATGCAACTAGGGAGAATCCGCCTGTGACGACGACTGGTGCACCGGACATTCCGGCGGTGCATGAGCATGATGATCCTCCTCCTCCAGACAAACTGACTAGGATAGAAGAGGGCATGTTAGGATTGCAGCACGTGGTAGGACAGTTGGCTGAGGCCACTTGAGTACAAAGAAAGGACCAGGCACCCACCATAGTAGAGCCCGATATACAGCCCGTGCAGGCAGTCGCACTTGTAGACACGAGGGCGATGGAGGTATCACTTCCAGAGTTTATGAGGTTAAGACCTCCGGTATTTACAGGGACCGATGTAGCGGAGGATCCTCGGTCCTTTCTTGATAGGATAGCGAGGATCAACAGATCATTGCGATGTTCTGATGCGAGGTCAGTTGAGCTGACTAGCTTTCGATTGGAAGGACTCGCACAGGAATGGTGTGAGTCGATGGAGAGGGGCAAGCCACTGGTCTTCCTCAGATGTCATGTACCGAGTTCTCTGAGATTTTTCTTGCTAGGTTTCTTTCACAGAGTGTGAGGGACGCCAGAGCTAGCAGTTTTGAAGCGTTGCGGAAATCTGCGAGTATGTCGGTGGCAAACTATGATTTACGATTCACCCAGTTGTCACGCAATGCTCCATACTTAGTTCCTACGAAGGAGCTTCGAGTGAAGAGGTTCATAAGGAGTTTGGATACACCGTTGTTTCTTGCTATAGGCTCCCAACATTCTGATACTTATGCGCAGGCCATGGATGCAGCCATGCGAGTAGAGGAGCGTTTGAGCGAGGCAGTGATTATTCCGGAGCCAAAGAGGATTAGACCGATTGGGTCAATGACTAGACAGTTAGGCAGAGGTAGAGGAAGGTACACTCCAGGTCGCAGTTTCGGACGAGGTTGGACCCAGGGACAGATGTTCAGTTCATACCCCGATGATCAGAGGACCCCACTTACATGTTATAGTTGCAGACTTCTAGGGCATATGGCTAGAGGGTGTACACGCCATAGCGGGACTGTTACTCCGCAGGCTGCTTTACCCCCTCCACCTTCTACTCCGATGGCATAACTTCCTCCCTAAGTTAGCACTATGCGCCAGACGGTTGAACCACGAGGCCAAGCTTATGTAGGACGCTTCCAGAGAGGTCGAGAGAATAGAGGTAGAGGACGACAGGATTCGGGCAGGGGCCAGGCACGAGTTTTTGCACCGACTCCACAGGATGCCCAGACATCCAATGCAGGTGTGACAGGTACTCTTGCAATATGTTCCTTAGATGCACATATTTTATTTGATCCCGGTTCTACACATTCTTATGTATCTTCACGCATTGCACTTTCTTTGGGGAGGGAGTCGTCGTTGTTAGAGTTACCGTTAGTGGTGATTACTCCAGTGGGAGATTCTTTTATAGCTCGACATGTATTCAGGTCATGTTCAGTACGTATTGGTGATAGGGATTTTGTAGTTGATCTGATTCTCCTGGATATGTTAGATTTTGATATACTTCTTGGTATGGATTGGTTGGCCGCTTGTCATGCTTATGTAGATTGTCAGGGGAAGGCGGTCAGATTCTATTTTCCGGGTGAACCGATCTTTGTTGTGAAAGGAGACTGTAATATAACTCCTGCCAACATGATTTATGCTCTTTGTGCGGGACGACTCTTGAAGAAGGGTTGTCATGGGTTCTTAGCTTTTGTTCAGGACTTAGGAGTCGCTGAAGTCCCGTTGGACCAAGTTCCGATCGCACGAGAATTTCCGGATGTGTTTCCTGTTGAATTACCAGGGTTGCCACCCGATCGTGATATCGAATTTTGTATCGACTTGATTCCGGGTGCGGGGCCTATTTCTATACCACCCTATCGGATGGCCCCGACAGAGTTGAAAGAACTCAAAAGCCACTTGCAAGAGTTGTTAGATAGAGGACTTGTTCGTCCAAGTGTATCTCCTTGAGGAGCTCCTGTCTTGTTTGTTAAGTAGAAGGATGGTAGCATAAGATTGTGCATAGATTACAGGCAGCTGAATTGAGTTACTGTGTGGAATAGGTATCCATTACCTCATATCGATGACTTGTTCGATCTGCTGCAGAGAGCTGGCTACTTCTCAAAGATTGATTTGTGGTCAGGATATCACCAGTTGAGGGTTCGGAAGGATGACATTCCGAAGACTGCTTTTCGCACACGATATGGGCGTTACGAGTTTCTGGTGATGTCGTTCGGACTCACCAACGCCCCAGCAGCTTTCATGAATATGATGAACCGTATCTTCAAGCCATTCCTTGATCGGTTCATTATACTATTCATTGATGATATTCTTGTTTATTCCTGGAGTAGGGAGGAGCACGAGCAGCATTTGCGCATCACGTTGCAGACCTTGAAGGAGCATCAGCTGTTCGATAAATTCTCCAAGTGTTCTTTCTGGCTAGATAGTGTAGAATTCTTAGGTCATGTAGTTACGAGAGATGGGATACGTGTGGACCCAAAGAAGATCGAAGCGGTAAAGCACTGGCCCAGACCTGTGTCAGTTACTGAGGTTCGTAGTTTCTTAGGTCTGGCAGGTTATTACCGACGTTTTGTGCAGGATTTTTCTCGGATCGTTGCACCGTTGACCGGATTGACTAGGAAGGAAGTTCCATTTCTTTGGACAGATGCATGTGAGCATAGTTTCCAGCAGTTGAAGACTTGGTTGACGACTGCACCAGTCTTATCTTTACCTTCTGGGTCTGGTGGTTTTGTTGTGTATTGTGATGCTTCTCGAGTGGGTTTAGGCTGTGTGTTGATGCAGCACGGCAGGGTTGTAGCTTATCCTTCTCGGCAGTTGAAGAGGCACGAGCAGAACTACCCCACTCATAATTTGGAGATGGCTGCAGTAGTTTTCGCACTGAAGATTTGGAGGCATTACATGTACGGAGAGTCGTGCCAGATTTTCACAGATCATAAGAGCTTGAAGTATATTTTTCAGTAGAGGGATCTGAATCTAAGGCAGCGTCGATGGATGGAACTTGTGAAGGATTACGATTGTGAGATTTTGTATCATCCAGGCAATGCGAATGTTGTAGCAGATACTTTGAGTCGGAGGCCTGGAGGAAGCTTATCTCATGTGTGCACCTTGCAGAGACAGTCTTCTACAGACTGGAAGATTCTATGTGATAGTCGTATACAGTTTGAGTTCACATCGATAGGAGGACAGTTAGCACATGTTCGCACCCGTCCTCAGCTATTGGATCGTATTCGAGAGACACAGCCCGCAGATGCTCGTATATCGGAGATTATGGATTGGGTTAGGCAGGGCAGAGAGTCAGAGTTCATGATAAATGACCATGGAGTATTATGTTTTGGGACTCATCTTTGTATGCGAGAGTCGGATGGACTGAGACGTGAGATTTTAAAGGAAGCCCATCGATCAGCATACAGTATTCATCCTAGTTCCACCAAGATGTATCATGACTTGAAGGATGTTTATTGGTGGGAAGGAATGAAGAGGGATGTTGCGGAGTTTGTTTCGAGATGCTTGACTTATCAGCAAGTCAAGGCCGAACACCAGAGGCCGGCAGGAGAGTTGCAGCCTTGCCCATTCTGGAGTGGAAATGGGAACAGATCTCCATGGATTTCGTTGTGGGTCTACCCAGGACTAGCAGAGGGTATGATTCCATCTGGGTGATTGTAGATAGATTGACAAAGGCAGCACACTTTCTTCCGGTGAAGACGACGTATGGCTTTGCGCAGTATGCTCAGATTTATATCGACGGGATTGTACGATTGCATGGAGTTTCGACGTGCATAGTATCCGATAGGGGTACCCATTTTACCAGCAGACTATGGCAGAAACATCAAGAAGCTCTGGGTACACGATTGAGTTTTAGTACAGCTTTCCACCCACAGACAGATGGTCAGTCAGAGCGGACCATTTAGACTCTAGAAGATATGCTTAGAGCTGACAGCCTTAATTTCGGTGGTGGTTGGGATCGTCACTTACCTTTGATAGAATTCTCATACAACAACAGTTTTCAGGAGACGATCCAGATGGCACCCTTTGAAGCTTTGTATGGGAGGAAATGTCGATCACCTGTTTGCTGGACGGAACTAAGCGAGAGTAGCATTTTGGGACCGCAGATAGTACAGGAGACTACGGAAAAGATTCAGTTGATACAGGACAGAATGAGAGCGTCCCAGTGCAGACAGAAATCATATGCAGATCGAAGACGTCATAGCCTCAAATTTCAGGTTGGGGATCATATGTTTCTTCGTGTATCTCCGATGAAAGGTGTGATGCGTTTCGGGAAAAAGGGGAAGCTCAGCCCCAGATATGTCGGAGCTTACGAGATTCTGGAGAGAGTGGGTGCTGTAGCTTATCGTTTAGCACTTCCAGCGAGTTTTCCCGATGTGCATCCGGTGTTTCACGTATCTATGCTTCGCAAGTATCTTCACGATCCTTCTCACGCGATCCAGCATCAGATCTTGCAGTTTGAGCCAGATTTATCCTATACAGTGCCGCCAGTAGCTATTCTTAACCGACAGAGAAAGAAACTGAGATCAAGAGTACTTCCATCTGTAAAGGTTCTTTGGCGGGGAGCGAATCGTGAGGAGATAACTTAGGAGACCGAGGATGCGATGCGAAAAAATTTCCACATCTTTTTGAAGGTACGTCTAGTTAAGTTTTAAATTCGGGGACCGAATTTTCTTAAGGGGGAATATTGTAACATTTTGAAAAATTAGAAATAAATAAAATTAATGAATTAAATAATGAAATGCCAATTTAAAAAAAATTATTAAAACAAAATAGGATATTTTCATAAGTAGTATGTGAAACAAATTAAATTGAAATTTTAGTATGTAACATAAATCAATTACAAGGGTTTTAGTGATAAATTTTGCTTCATTTTAAGAAAATGGTGTTTATATAATAACAAAGGCAGTGAAGGGCCTTTTTGTAAAAAAATTTAGGAAAAAGTGCAAATTTGGAAATGTTGAGGGTATATATGAAAAATGGTTAGAAAATGTTTTAGCTCAGAAATTCCTCAAAATACCACAAATTAGGATTAATTTTGCACATCCACCTCATCCTTGCATGAAAATCCCACATTTTCTCCATGCTACACCACCTCCTTGCAAGAGAGTGGCACACCCTTATTGGTGGCACCTCCTCCTACACCTCACTCTTCCCTCTTCCATATATATAAGGTGTTCAGATCAATTAATCAAATTAAACTTCTGAAATTTTAAAACCAAAGAGAAAGAAAATACTTAGAACTCACCAAAATAAATAAAAGAAAAGAGAAGTGAAGAAGAAGAACTAGGCTAGGGATTCCACTTTCAAGCTAGGAGCTAAGGATTTGGGTGTTTTGGAGGAAGCTTTTCAACCATCCTCAGTAGGTAAAATCCTTAACTCAATAGATTATGGTTCTGTAATTGTAAAATTTAGAAATCGGATATCGTATTTTTGGTAAAACTTAGCTCTGCAGTAATCTGCTATTATTCAGAGAAAAATCAACTTAACCAAACAATGCGTAAATATTGTATGTTGGACCTAGAACAAACCCTAAGAGTACGAAACAGGGCGCTCAGATTTTGGCTGGCGAGCTATACGAGAATTCCGGCATCGCCGGATTTTTATAGGAGTTTGGTGATTTAGGTTTTTGGGTAGGTCTCTATATAGGTGTTTGGATATTTTGGTATTGTTTAAATAAGTTACTTTAACAGTATGTAAAATCTGGAAACTAATATCGGAAAAGAGATCAAAATTCTAAAATACGACACGGTAAATTAGTAACGCGTTTAAGTTTCTGTTGTAAACAGAGAGGGATTAAAATCTAGTTATTTTAAGGGTTTGATAGTTTAAAATAGTCGTATGTAATATAATTAGTATGTAAGAACTTGTATTTTATATTCGCCGTATCGGAGTTAGCCGTTTCCTTATACAAGTTAATTTCGATGTTAGATTCAAATACGGGAACTTTGGAGGCCGCAAGGAAAGGGAAAGGATTGGCGATTTCTCAGTAGTTTACGACGTATTCCGGTGAGTAGACTAAATATCTACCGAGCAATCTTGTAAAGATGGCGTAATACGCCCGTAGTTAGATTTAAATTCAAGTTTTGTTTTTGTATGTTAAATTTATCATATGCATTCTTAAATCTATATATACCTCCAGGATTAATACTTGTTAGAACACTGCACCATTATCGACGAGTTATGCCGCACATGCACATATCTACATGTCACACTACACCTTGTCGATATTAACATGTCACTTCACACTTAGAAATTATTCTGTTAAAAAATGATTCTTATCATACCTTAAGTATCAATAGTCGTAGTAATTAGCATATATGACATCATATTTCGTATTCAAGTATTAGTAGTTGATATAAGTGGCATTTGTATTATTGATGATTTATGGTTTTAAGTTTTCATATACTATTATGAAAAATTAGTGATTTTCATGATTATGTGTCACGTCCACCTTGATTTGTCATTTTTATGATTTGGTTTTATTCCGGATCGAGTCGGGGGTCATACGGTTACGAATTTACAATTTTATCCAGACTGAGTCGGTGGGGATACAGTTGGATACATGGTGGACCCGGTCGAGACCCGGGGGCAGGATAGCTGCACTTTAGGCGGGGAGCCTAACGAGGATACTCAATTCCGGAGACAGTTATGAAACACGGCGGATATCTAGATGATACCGACCGGTGTTATTGATTACAGGATCGTTCGAGGAATGATGCCTGATGAAACACCGAAGATTTGTGTTGATGATTAGACACGGAAAAATGAATATGATTCGGAAAACAATTGATGAGATTTCGGTTTTGATTCATATATGGAGTATTACATATTCATTCCTCCACCTGTTATCATGCATCGCATTCACTATTCTTGAAATTAGTTCTAGTTCGTCATATTTACATTATCAGCCGTTATATATTAGTTATATTTACTGAGTTGGAAACTCACTCCCGTTGTGCCACAGTTCCTTGCAGGGGTAGAGTGGACGGTTAGCCGCAGTGCAGATCCACTTATACGCTTTTATCGGATCTTTTGCTAGGTAGGTTACCTATGTAGTAACCTTCTCTTTTGGTATTGTATATTGAATCTAGAGTATCTCCATCAAACCATGTATAATGACTTAGAACGATATATAGTTATATGTATATTATTCCGACATAAGAAATCATTTAGTTGTATTAAATGTTATTTCTTTTATGTATGTCTGAGATTCTTCTTTGATGTCGTATTATGAGTAGGTATTGATTTCCACTGTTAGTATCGTTGCTCCCAACTAGGAATACAACTAAATTAAACACTTTATAACCACTTTTATTATAAATGCAATAGGAAATTACAGTTAAAATCTTAAATACTTAAAACCGCGATTTTTACTTAAAAAAACTAAATTTTTTTCTAAAGTTCCGCAAAAAGGGTTTTGATCTTGGTTTTTGGCTTATTCAGGTTGTGTAGATATCTTTAGATATTATACAATCTAAGTGCCGGTCACATCCAAACTTTGGGTCGTGACAATGTTCAACTAGACGGGTTTGCAAACATAATATTCACATTGATGTTCTTTGTTATGCCGATATTGTGGTTGGATTGTCATGTTGGATAGCTTATGGTGCAATGGTATTAATACAGTTCAGATTCATTTGTATATTTAGTATTGCGGGGCGAGCGTCTTACTTGTGGACCGCCGTCTCTGCCAGATTGTATATTCTTTTATTGGGGCACGACCGGGTTGAGGTCGATGTCAACATTGTATTTATACTTTTCTTTTCTATACTTGGATTACTCCACGGTGGAGTGCTCAAGTATCCGGGTTCTAGAGGGCAACGGGCCTGCATCTCATGGCATTGAGATGGAGGGGGCCTCACTTTAGAATTGGCGGGCTATTCGCCGCACTTGTAGGGTGTATAGGATGACCCACGGTGGGGTGCTCAAGTTACCGGATTCCGTGAAGTGCTGGGTGGCCCATTCACTTTGTTGATTGGGGTTGCCTCACTTCTGGGATTGGAGGGTAACTTGCCGCACTCGTATTCGTCTTTGGTTATACATTGCACAGGCTATCCACACGATCGGGGAATTTCAGGTTTCATTTGCGGCCTAATAGAAACCCGGGGCTCCTAGATTATCTGTTATTCTGTGTTGCTTATCGCTTTTCTGTAATGTTTCTTATATCATGCCTGGGACGAATGTTATATATATATATATATTTATATATACTATTAGATATTGTATATTTTTTGCATCCGCGCTAGTCCATCCCCCGCTCTGCCGTTTATTAAGTAACTTAACGGTGCATGACGGGGCCCCGTGGCGAATGCGGATGGCATATACGTACATTGTATTTTCGTTCTTTTCTGGTGTGATATAGATTAATTGATGGGACTGAGTTAATTTTGATTAATGCAAGGAAAAATAAACCTAATTGATATTGTTGGAACCAATTTTTGAAAACTGACATTACAAACATTTCCTTTTACTTTGCACAGCGGTATTTAGTTATGAATATCCAGCACCTCATTCGACGAGGCAAGAGCCGAGATCCCTTTATGAGGAGTGACCACTTGGGCAAAAGTTTGCATCGTTGTAATAACTTCACTATAGTCGATTCATTTTCTTTACGTCATGGTATTCAGTTAGGAATATCCTGCACCTCATTCGATGAGGAAAGAGCCGAGATCCCTTCACAGGGAGTGATCTCTTTAGCAAAAGTTTACGCCACTATATATTTGTAAAACCACTCGGTTCGTTCAACGATATCAGGTTCATTACGTTAAAGGTTTTCACTAAAACTCAGCCATAGCCCTCTGTCATTTCCTACGAGTAGTACTTAGTATTCGTGCTGCGTTTGTTGACTGTGTCAAGGCGTAGTGTGTGGTAGCTAAGTGGTGCTTGTTTGTAGCATGTGATGTGATTGGTTAGGAAAGTCGTGCGGCCTTGTTAACTGTGTCAAGGGCCCGTGCGGGTGTAGGGATCCTAGGCACACTAATGAAGCCTCACAAGGCATCAAACATGGCTAATTTAAATTTTATGAGTACCGAGAAACCCTAATACGGATCGTTAACTAGATATATAGGCTATGCGATGCAAGTTAACGAATTTATCTAAGAGGAAAGGGGCTATAACCTTTGTAGATCCGGTCCACCACTTCCTAAGCTCCGCGATGATGTCCCTCCGCTGTCCAAATCGGATTCCGGACTCTAGCATCGGCTTCATCGAAGAAATGGGCGGGCTTGGTCGTCGGCTTCGATGCCGAAGATGATCTACGTCGAGGCATCACAAGATCAAGCTCCAACTTCACCAAGCCATAAAAACTTGTGAAGGAAACACCCTATACTACTTGGAAAGAGGTAGAGGATGAAGAAATAGGAGGTGGGTTCACTTTAGAATTGGATTTCTCACTTGATTTCTCAAGTTGCCATTGGTGTAGAAAGCTTTTCTTTTTCTTGCTCATGAAGAAGAAGAAGAAAAAGATATGATAAGTGTTGAATAATTTAGATAAATAAATCAATACTTATCATTTACTAACCCTTGGTTAAGTGTAAAGAATGTACTATGGTTAGTTCATATGGTTAGGGTTAAGCATGTGACAAGAATGGTGACTTAGTCAAAGTTTCATGAATGTTCAACTAAAAACAAATAAAGCCACCATTCATCTTTCTCTTTTCCAAAATGAATAAGATAAATAAATAGATAAATAAGTAAATGGAAAAACAAAACCCTAATCATTAGTTTAACCATGGTTTAATTCTTTACACTTAACCAAGTAAGCATGTATCATCAAACATGATACAATCATGTGCACAAATGTATATCACATATACAACTTGCACAATTCAAGTGAGAAAATCCATTTAAAGTGAACCAATACTAGTTAATGCAAAGTAATATATCAAATATATAATTATACATTAAATCATTAAATCAACACTTGATTCAATGATCCGGCCATGTCGCATGTAACCAGCTAGTAACCAATGTATCGTCTTATCGAATCAATCCTTGATTCGATATCTAGGTTATATCGCATATAACCATTCGATACATTCATCGCGAGAATGAAATACGGTATCACATACACGCATTATTCTCGGTCCCGCACATATCTCATATGCGCTCCTATTTCGTTTCGCTTGAGCCAGGAAACCTCTGTGTAGGACTCTAAAGACTCGTCAATACGCCGGCAGCAGATGATGATCATATCAAGCATCCACAAGCCGCAAGCGGTCTGCTAAACGTAACGGCCACCCGGGTATTGAGCGATCAGAAGATCGACGAGCAAGCCCGCTCACACTCTTGTGAATCCAACCAGTAACACTTACCGTACAGTCCGGTCTGTTCGTCTGATATGTCGCATATCTCGCCTAGGGGTGGTAAACGTCAGACCCCAATAGCTCGATAAGTCATGCCGACGTGAGGTCCATGACAATCGTGAAACTACTGATAACTCTTACCAGTATATCACTGCAACCCTGGCCAGGGATTTCCTGTTATGGCCAGTCGTGCATAGCGCAACATCAACCCCCAATATCGGGAGAGACGAATCCCCTCCTATCGCTCATTGCCTCCATGTGAATCAAGACTGTACCCAAAAACCATCTGTTTAAATGACTCAGTAGAGCCGTGGTAGGGTGGAAATCAAAGCACAGTGGGACACACACAAGACTCTATGACGATCTCGGGTCAACAGACTAAGCTGTACCAGTGTCACCAGAGAACTGCCATCTGACGTGAGGTATAATACCATCTGGGAGTTCTCGGCGAGTCCGTTCAGTATAACCAGTCTCCACTGAGCACCCGCATACCATCTCTGATGTCAAACACCAATGGATATGGGATCATCCATCGCCCATCACATGGGTCGAGAAGATATACGCTAGTCTACTCTGGAATATCGATGCCCCGTCTCGATATTCCCATGACTAGGAACAATGAACGATGTACTCATTGACTACCCAGGCCCCACTAGTATGATCTGCATCATAGTCCTGGAAGTCGAGTACACATCCTAAGGGCTTTATCAACATGTAATCAGAGAGACAGAAAGTATACATGTTAAGATAAAGAGCAACCAGATAGCGTACTATCATGTCGAGCAAGAAAGTCCTACCTATATATGTTCCAGCATCCACTACAATATACATCCAATGTACAGTAATGGCCTCTAGGGCATACATATAACTAACAATCTCCCACTTGCACTAGGGCCATCTGTAGCAGTAGTTGTAGTATCTAATACTCAACCATCCCCTAAAAGTCTCTCTTTGGGAAAAGGCCTTCGTGAGTGGATCCGCCGTGTTGTCCTCTGAGTCTACTCTCCTAACCTCGATCACCCTGGAGATCAACTATCTCCATGATCAGGCGATGCTGCCTCAGAATATGTCTGGGTCACTGATGGGACCAGGGTTCCTAGGCCAAAGCCACAGTTCCATTGTCATACAATGGTAGGAACCTAGTTCATCTTATGAACCAATATACACCCAAACTTCCTCTTTGGTAGTATCTTTAATAGCGATGTTACCAGCCTTTATCGTCTAGTTTGCCACGGTATCTAGCTTGGAACTCATCCAACATACCGTCCCTTTACTGAGGGTAAAGACAATGCCTGCGACTGACATTCAGTCGTCCTCATCACCCTGGAACTTTTCCAGTGCTTCTCCACAGGATCGAGGTGGTATCACCTTTATCCTATTTGGAGAATCCTTGTGATAAGCGGAGATTGACCGAGCGTAGTATAGGAAACTCTTTTCCAATCAAGAGTATGTTGTCTACGTACAATACGAAGATGACCACCTTACTCTCCACTACCTTTTTTTGTATATACAAGGTTCATCTACCATTTTGATGAAGTCAAACACTTTGACTTTCACATCAAAACAGACGTTCCAACTCCGTGATGCCTGCTTCATTATGTAAAGCAACTTGCACACGTTTCCGCTGCTCCCACTGTTTACGAAGCCCTCTGGCTGTGTTCTTATAGACGTTCTCTTCTAAATCATTATTTAGAAAAGTAGTCATGGCACCCAACCACCAGATATCGTAGTTATGATATGTAGCAATGGTAAGTAGGATCTGGATGGACTTAAGTATAGTCCCTGGAAAAGGTTTCATCATTTTCCACTCTTGGTCGTTGACGAAAACCTTTAACAAGTCTAACTTTGAGAGTCTCAACTTTTCCATCTACACCAAGTAATCTTCTCAAGATATACTTGCTCCTGATGGGGATTTAACCCTTCAGATATCGCAACTAAAGTCCATACTTTGTTGGTGTACATGGATTCCATCTCAGATTGCTAAGCATCCAGCCATTCTTACAGAGTCTCTACTCTCGATGGCCTGCTCGAAACTAGTTAGGTCATCATCTCATGATGTAATCCTCGCTCCCACTGTCATCGAGAAACCGAAGTGTCTCTCATGCAGGTGAGGAACCCTACCAGATCGGCGGAGAGGCTAAGGTTCGTCGGGTATTATTGAACCTTTTGTTCTGTCAAATCATCATCTGCAGCTGGAACCATTCCAGTTCTACAGAACAGACCTTGCCTCGATCTTGTCCGGATTTTGCTTTTGACATAGGCCGGACAACCCCAAATCTTAACTAACTTAAGAAATGGGCTCTTCCCTTTCCATATCACATATGAAGTGGTAGGCACTGATTTGATTCGAACCTAATTCAATAGGTATGCAGCTTCTCAAGTGCATAACCCCCAAAAGGAAATAGGCAACTCAGTAGTACTCATCATAGAGCACACTATATCTAATATTATGCGATTGCTCCATCCCGATACACCGTTGTGCTGTGGTGTATTCAGAGGAGTAACACTGAGAGAGAATCTCATTCTCCTTTAGAACAGTCCAAGGATTCCATGCATAAGTTATTCTCCTCCCTGATCTCATCATAGGACATAATACTTATACCCGTATTGGTTCTCTACTTCTAACTTATATTCTGTGAATATCTCAAAAGGTTCGGACTTATGTTTCAACAGGAACATATGTCTGAATCTTGAGAGATTATCAGAGAATATAATGAAGTATAAAGAACCAGTCCTGGCATATATAGACAGGAGACCTTACATACATCATCATGTATCAGTCCTAAGAGTTTACTAACTCTTTCTCTGTTTCCAATAAACAGAGCTATGGTCATCTAATCTTTGTGACATGACTGGCAAGTTTCACAAGATGTAAATTCAAACTGATTTAAATATGCATCTAAAATGTAACTTCAGCCAGTCGGGTCGCATTGATATGACCTAGTCTACAATGCCTCAAGAATGATTCGTTCATTTCTGAACTCTTCCTCTAGTGTGTGTTCTGTATACGAGGAACTGTAGTTTGATTTAGAACGTTAATGCTTTTAGATAACGTGCCTGAACCGATCAACTTTTGATATAGGAAATGTTCAAAACATTATCCAGCAATACAAAATTTTATCATTACTTTAATAAATAAAGAGATTGATATGATTTTGTATATCAGGTTCGGTATCTAATAGCATTTGTTCAGAATCAATGTATTGGTAATACAGGGTGACAGTGACCAACAGACTTGGTCGCAACACTTGCCCCGTTTTCTGTCTCATGAAACTTATCACCCGTTCTCAGTTTTTCTACCTTTTTGTAGCCCTATGTAACAGATTACATATCTGGGATCCTGATCCGGTATCATATACCCAGGATGCAGAGGATACTGAGAAACAGTTCTTTATAATGAACACACCCGAAGGAGATGCATCTCATGTGCTTTCTTCGTCTGGGCGGCATAGGAATTCTGGTATTCCCCTATTTCCTGCTCTGTCTTATAACGATTACAAGTTGGAGCGGGACCAACGTTCCCCAGCTCAGTATAACAAGCGGGTTCGGTCAATAATCCGTATTATTATCTTGATTAAGGCGTGATATTTTAGCTACCTGGAGAGAGAGAGAAGAAAACACTCAGCGTGTGCTCTTGCAAGATCAGATTGGTTTTTATTTTATCTAATCAGGATGGGTCCCACTATTTTTATCAAATCTTCCTTCAAACCTCAAAAGGAAAGACTAGCCGGGATTAATTACACTCTACAAGTTCGCCAATCTTTCAGCTAGGCCAGTGTCGGTACTTTGAGGGAGGTTCCCCGTGCTTTCGCACGGACCTAATTACAGTAAACCTCGTTTTCCCAGAGGCGTAACCCCGTTGACACCTTTCTAGACACCTACTTGATCGGCTAATTGCAAAGTGCAAAACTCTCCCAGGAGTAACAATTACTCGCAGTGGGTATCGGGATCCAACTATCACATAGAAGGTATGCAATCTCATTGCAAGTTTCAACACTTGAAACTCCCGATAATGGTTTTTACCCCTAGCACCTATGACCTTAACTATGGTCAACAAATCATAAGTACTAGTCAAGTTCTACCCGTCATTTCGTGATTAATTAGACCCACCCACATGACCCTTAACTAAGGTCAACAAAGTCACGCGACTGTCCTAACTAATCGAATCATATGTGGTGTAGGAAGACATCACTTAGCTACCGTACACTGTGCCTTGACTATGGTCAACAAACACAGCACGAATACTAAGTACTCTAATTCCTAAAATGACGGAGGGTTGCGAATGGTTTTTTATGAAAACCTTTAACGCTTTGAACTTGATCTCGTTGCGGAATCAAATGGTTTTTTAAATGGAATGTTTTCGAGGTTTTTCTAGTTTTGCTAAAGGGGTCACTCCCGGTGAAGGGATCGTCGGCCCTTTCCTCGTCGAATGAGGTGCGGGATATATCATATATATCACTGTGCAAAGCGGAAACTATAGAAGCGATCAAAGACAAACCGAGGGTTGTAGCATCTGCCAGTTATTGCTAAAGGAGTCACTCCCGGTGAAGGGATCTCGGTCCTTTCCTCATCGAATAAGGTGCAGGATGTTCTATAATGAACACCGCGATGCAAAGCAAGAACTGTAGATACCTGTTTTATTTTGAAATTCGATTCCACAACATCTTTTAGGTTTATTTTCTTTCATTAATCTCATTAATGAATATCCCATCATTTAAGTCCACCTAATCATCACAGATAAATATAACGTACGCTTATGCCATCCGCATTCGCCTCGATGTCCCGTCTGCACCGTTAGGTTAGGTAACTAACGCCAGAACGAGGCAGGGCTAGCGCGGGTGTAAAACATAAGCAACGTCTATATAATATATCATATATACTATATACAATATCTGACACAGAACATCACATGATCACATCACAGATAAATCACAGCAGAAGATACATATGAAATATTGGATATACTAGGACGTCCGTGTTTTCAATACGAGCCAGTATAAAACATGGATTCCACGGTCGTGATGAATAGCCAATCCCACACCCCTAGACCCCTACGAGAGCGGCAAGTAACCCTACCAATTCTAGAGTTAGGAGACCCGGACTCGACTCCTCGAGTTGGTCTCCCACTGGACCCTAGAACCCGGTTACTTGTGCCCTCCTCCTTGGGTCTATCCTAGTGCAGAAAAGTAAATAATATACAAATGGTGACATCATCCGCAACCTGGAAGTGCCCCAATAAAAGAATTTTACAAACAAGTTTTTACATGAATGAAAATGAAAAACACTCATCTCACATAAACCCCCCCCGGCTATTCGAACACGACGATCCAATATAACATATCCAGCAACACATAACATCACATGTCATCAACGTAAGTAAATATGCGCATCCCAATTGTCGTTGACATATAGCAACGAAACCGGCGATATCACATATTACACTTACGGTCACAGAAAAAAAAATGTAAAACTACAACAGTTGGAATCCGCAACCTCTTTAGACATCGCATGCCTAATCAAATGAATTCCTTAGATATCGCATGCCTAACAATTATAAACCCCACATTTTAGTCTCAAAATCGAAAACACTTTTCAATATAAAAGTCGGGCAATTCAACAGGATTCCCGACATTCAGATCGAATGCTCGTCGCAAACTTTAGTAGGCGGCCGCACCCCCGATACCGTCGACGAAGTGCACTAAGGCGGAACACCGCTGCCGCGAGCACCCGAACGGATGCTTTCGGCGACGGGGTTCTCATACAGTCACTTGGTCGGGGCAATGGAGTGAGGCTGTCTATTAAGTTTACCCGGTGAGTATCCGCGTACGCTACGTGATTGCGACGGACTTTTGATCACATCAAAATTCCGTGGCAACCGATCAAGTGAGACTAAACTACTAGATTTATAACATTCATTCAGTTATCTCATAACTACTTATGAATTCCAAATGTTGTATCACATTCCGGATAAGACAGAAAATGTTAAACTTTCCGATCGAACAATCGAACACCCAAGTTTTCCCGATACAGTCCAACACATGAAATAAGTCTAAAGACATTCAGTTCGTGCCTCAGTACCAACGGTCCAGCCGTAGAAGGGTCAAGCCAACGCCTCACATGTGGCACGCCGTACTGCCCCAAACCCGAAGGTTCAAAGGGCAGTTCAAGACGGTCACATAATCGAGTTAAGGTTTGTTGTCTTCTAGAGGGACCATCGCGTTACTTGCACTACTTAGAACGTCGTTAAACTACGGAAAAATCCAACAATTGGAAATTTCCCGGAAGGGGAAAAAGTGGGTTTTTATATCCGGTCGAACTTTTTAACATATTCTAAAACTACCCGGAAAAACACACTGACAAAATTAGACAATCCGATCGATACACCGAATCCCCAATACAACCCAGAAAATTCAACTCTAGAATTTAAATTAAAAATTCCCAGAAAATACAGGACCACATTATAGGAATTACTGTGCAAAAAGTAAGACCTGATGTGACTACTTGGCCGCGGAACCGCCGCAATAGCCATGCTATTGCCGCGGTTCCGCCGCGGTTTAGAGGAATTGGTCGCTCGAATTTCACAGTAATTCTTAAATTCTCCTGCTGATTTTTCTGCATATTTTTAATTCTCAAAAATCCACGAATTTCAAAAAAGTACAGAGAGCATTTTAGGGTTTGGGTTTCGGTTCGATCGGACTTCTAATTCCGTCTACGCATCGCCTAAGGCTCTAGCTAGGCTCTGATACCACTGTAGGGATCCTAGGCACACTAATGAAGTCTCACAAGGCATCAAACATGGCTAATTTAAATTTTATGAGTGCCGAGAAACCCTAATACGGATCGTTATAAACTAGATATATAGGCTATGCGATGCAAGTTAACGAATTTATCTAAGAGGAAAGGGGCTACAACCTTTGTAGATCCGGTCCACCACTTCCTAAGCTCCGCGATGATGTCCCTCCGCTGTCCAAATCGGATTCCGGACTCTAGCATCGGCTTCATCGAATAAATGGGCGGGCTTGGTCGTCGGCTTCGATGCCGAAGATGATCTACGTCGAGGCATCACAAGATCAAGCTCCAACTTCACCAAGCCATAAAAACTTGTGAAGGAAACACCCTATACTACTTGGCAAGAGGTAGAGGATGAAGAAATAGGAGGTGGGTTCACTTTAGAATTGGATTTCTCACTTGATTTCTCAAGTTGCCATTGGTGTAGAAAGCTTTTCTTTTTCTTGCTCATGAAGAAGAAGAAGAAAAAGATATGATAAGTGTTGAATAATTTAGATAAATAAATCAATACTTATCATTTACTAACCCTTGGTTAAGTGTAGAGAATGTACTATGGTTAGTTCATATGGTTAGGGTTAAGCATGAGACAAGAATGGTGACTTAGTCAAAGTTTCATGAATGTTCAACTAAAAACAAATAAAGCCACCATTCATCTTTCTCTTTTCCAAAATGAATAAGATAAATAAATAGATAAATAAGTAAATGGAAAAACAAAACCCTAATCATTAGTTTAACCATGGTTTAATTCTTTACACCTAACCAAGTAAGCATGTATCATCAAACATGATACAATCATGTGCACAAATGTATATCACATATACAACTTGCACAATTCAAGTGAGAAAATCCATTTAAAGTGAACCAATACTAGTTAATGCAAAATAATATATCAAATATATAATTATACATTAAATCATTAAATCAACACTTGATTCAATGATCCGGCCATGTCGCATGTAACCGGCTAGTATCCAATGTATCGGCTTATCGAATCAATCCTTGATTCGATATCTAGGTTATATCGCATATAACCATTCGATACATTCATCGCGAGAATGAAATACGGTATCACATACATGCATTATTCTCGGTCCCGCACATATCTCATATGCGCTTTTATTTCGTTTCGCTTGAGCCAGGAAACCTCTGTGTAGGACTCTAAAGACTCGTCAATACGCCGGCAGCAGATGATGATCATATCAAGCATCCACAAGCCGCAAGCGGTCTGCTAAACGTAACGGCCACCCGGGTATTGAGCGATCAGAAGATCGACGAGCAAGCCCGCTCACACTCTTGTGAATCCAACCAGTAACACTTACCGTACAGTCCGGTCTGTTCGTCTGATACGTCGCATATCTCGCCTAGGGGTGGTAAACGTCAGACCCCAATAGCTCGATAAGTCATGCCGACGTGAGGTCCATGACAATCGTGAAACTACTGATAACTCTTACCAGTACATCACTGCAACCCTGGCCAGGGATTTCCTGTTATGGCCAGTCGTGCATAGCGCAACATCAACCCCCAATACCGGGAGAGACGAATCCCCTCCTATCGCTCATTGCCTCAATGTGAATCGAGACTGTACCCAAAAACCACCTGTTTCCACGCCTCAGTAGAGCCGTGGTAGGGTGGAAATCAAAGCACAGTAGGAGACACACAAGACTCTATGACGATCTCGGGTCAACAGACTAAGCTGTACCAGTGTCACCAGAGAACTGCCATCTGACGTGAGGTATAATACCATCTGGGAGTTCTCGGCGAGTCCGTTCAGTGTACCCAGTCTCCACTGAGCACCCGCATACCATCTCTGATGTCAAACACCAATGGATATGGGATCATCCATCGCCCATCACATGGGTCGAGAAGATATACGCTAGTCTACTCTGGAATATCGATGCCCCGTCTCGATATTCCCACGACTAGGAACAATGAAGGATGTACTCATTGACTACCCAGGCCCCACTAGTATGATCTGCATCATAGTCCTGGAAGTCGAGTACACATCCTAAGGGCTTTATCAACATGTAATCAGAGAGACAGAAAGTATACATGTTAAGATAAAGAGCAACCAGATAGCGTACTATCATGTCGAGCAAGAAAGTCCTACCTATATATGTCCCAGCATCCACTACAATATACATCCAATGTACAGTAATGGCCTCTAGGGCATACATATAACTAACAGCGGGTAGGTTTAATGCAATCAAGATAATGATGGGTTGAACGTGACTAGGACCTTTTGATTTGTTGACTGTGTCAAGGTCACTAGGGTCCTAAGAGTAAAAACCACATCGGGAGCTTCAAATATACATGAAACTTGCCAGGCATGTGTATACCTTCTGGAGTCTGGTGACTTGAGTGGCTTCCATCAAGTTATCATGCGATGATAGTTGGACCTCGATTCCCACTGATGAGTAGGTGCTACTCCTCGGGTGATTTTCAGATGATCCCGACTAATTCCCCTTTTAGAGTTTGAAGGAGAATTCGAGAAAATAGTAGAAGCAATCCTGATTAGATAAAATGATTAACCAATCTAATCTATATTAGAGTGCAAACTGAGTGTTTATTCTCTCTCTCTCTCTCTCTCTCTCTCTCTCTCTCTTTGGCAGCAACTATAACGCAACCCTAAACTAAAACTCATGAACCAAGTTAACTGAACCTTCTTAAAACACTTTGGCTTCTGGATTGTCATTAAGTCGCATATATCCCTGCCGCTCCTACTTTCCCTTTTCATTTCTCCAGAACAATCCGTATCACTACGAAGGTCCATATTGCTTGGGTATGCCATCATATAGTCACATACAAACTCGATGAAACTTGTTTCAGTTTGAGAATGGTTTTTGTTTTTTGAAAAATTGAATAAGATTATTCGGTTGTCTTTTCTTTTTCCCTTCTGTCAGGTTGCGAGAGATCCTAGTATTAGGAGAGTACACCTATTACGCTTATTGGATAGCCTTCTTCCAAACCATAGGAAGGTGCCGAAAGGTAGTGAAGGAAGAAAACCAATTAGCCTAAGTATTGTGTACAGAAGGTAATAAGTAAAGACATATAAAGGGATTAGAGTGTGGGCAAAGGAAATTGCGACTACTATCATTCACGACGAAGCCACATATATCTCTGTCGCTCCTACTTTCCCTTTGCATTTCTCCAGAACATTCCATATCACTACGAACATCCATATTGATTGGGTATGCCATCGTATAGTTACATACTAACTCGAAGAAACTTGTTTCAGTTTGAGTATGGTTTCCAGTTCTGGAGAAATTGAATAGGATTATTTGGTTATCTTTTTTCCCCTTCTCTCAGGTTGCGAGAGCTCCTAGTATTAGGAGAGTAAACTTATTATGTTTATTTGATAGTCTTCTTCAAAACCTTAGGCAGGTACCGAAAGGTAGGGATGGAAGAAAACCAATTAGCCTAAGTATGGTGTACAGAAGGTAATAAGTAAAGACATATGAGGGCAAGGAAATATATAGTTACTTTCATGAATCTAGATAGTGGAAGAGGCATTACTTGGAACACCCGGCCACTCCTTCGAAACATTTTCATATTTCAGTTTTACTGTGCGGTGTAAATTGAAAACGTTTTTTCCAATTAGATTCTGACTCCAAGGTATGCATTTACCAGATTTGATTCTCACATCTGCATGGCGCTACAGATGCTGAGTGGGAGTAGAATATTAGGAATTGGGTGATTAGATCCTCAATATATCATAATTCTTTGTAATTGGTGATATTTGAGGAAATCACATGGGTTTTGCCTAACGGCAAATATTTGGTTTTGAATATCCATTGTTATGGACCATCTCAAACTGATATATCTGTACGTTTATTTTATAAAGTGAGATATAAATTTTTGAAATTATGTTTGTGACATTTACATATATCAGTTGATGGTTAGGTAAGGTGCATTAAAAAACGGTGTAATTTTTCTTAACCATAGCATAGTTTTCAGACTACGACGCACAGGGTTTAAGTTATAAAACTTAATGGACTTATATAGAGTATTGTATGTTGTTCAATGTCCATTAGGACAAAGGGGTTGGTACTCGTACTATATTCCGTTTACATATGACTTCTCTGGTTTTAGACAAGTATTTCATTGAAATACAAGGTCCAAATTTTGAGAAGTTATAGGTATAAGAATAAATTAGAGAACCATATGTTGCAAGTATCAGGATTCTTCGAGGTGACCGAAGATGTAGATACTTATGCTAGGTATTCCATCGTAAGTAATATATTTGAGAACTTGCTTCTCTCTCAGGTTACTCATCCGTGAGTACGCTCCTTGATGAGTAATACTGCTTGGCCTTCTTCCATTTAGTCGATATGCACTGGAAACAGCTGCATGATTTTTGAATCCGGTTCCAATTAAATAAGTGCATTTGTTTCAATATTGGATATTGAATGGATTCATATCTTAACGATGTTAATGTATATGGAGTTGTCCGGATTATGCTTAAAACCAGAATCCGACTAAAATCTAGGCATGTTTCAGTAATGGCAGTTTGTGGGTTATCCCGGGTTTTGACAAGAGTTAACTTTCTACCATTTGAAGGATCCACCCCTTCTTCTTATTCCATACGAGAATGCGACTGTTCCACCCATTCCTAATCATTCACATTCTCGTTTTTGTTCATACTCACTTTTTCATTTCTACCAACTGACACGTAAATCCGATCGATTACGCCTCTTATGTCCCGCTTCTTCATGTCTATCTGTGACATGATCTTCTATCAACCATGGTGTAACATTGATAAAATATTCGAAAGGTTGGTGTTAACTTTTGGTCTTTGTAAAGTTTTGTATAGACCAATAATTTTACCCCCCTCTTATAATTTTAAATGCTTAATACTGTTTCACTCAAGTTTTGGGGGGAAGAAAATTATTTTGGCTCTTGAAAGAATTTTTTTTTACACAATTGTGAGCCAAAAATAGGTTTGAGTGAGGATTTCACTGTCATTAATTCTTGTCCCCTTTACTAATCATTGAGAACTTTTTCCTTCCAAGTCTACAGGTTTTGCGATTACAAGATGACATCAGAGTGGACATTGCTACAATTAGATTTGGGGGAGGTTTGTGCTTATTCACGCGTCATTTTGCATTATACTAAATAAATGCACAAAAAAAATTTGATAATAAAAATTAGAAAGTGAAAAAATACTTATGAAAGATAGGAATAGATTCAAGAAAAGCTAGAAAATTAGATGTTTTAAAACAAAGCTGGTAATAGGTAGTCATGAGCTGTTTTCCTAAGCGTTAGTAAGATAAAATGAATCACTAATCTGAGGATGGAAATAAGTCTGAAAAATAGTCCATATTCTTAAGTCCAAACTTTTGAACGTTGATACCCTACTATACGCATTTGCACACATCTTGAAACTTGGGTTAGTAAAGAATACCTTGAAATGCTCTCGTCTAAAATCCTTAGTATGAAGAAAATATATATATATATATATATATAAATGAAAATAAAAATGACACAGAAAAAAATGATGAAGAAAATGAACACTGGTTTTGTAATTACTTAAAACAGCATAAAAAAATAGCAAGGGTGCCTTATCACCTAATGCCTTAGACTAACTAGTTTGGGAGTCACTGCTAAGACTTATGTATTGCAAGACTAGAATATTACTAATTATGCCTAAAAGAGTGAAAATATTTAGTAATCGGTTGGTTAGTACCTCAAGAATTACTAACAGTCGCATAAAGAATGTGTGAGCAATTCCATCTGAAACATTCACCGACTAAAAAGTACTAAGGAAGATGGACAAGAGTATGATAGCTTGAATTCAATTTTCTAAGTGTAGGGATGTCTTTTATATACACGTAGAGATATATGATCGATGTTTGGAAGAAAGGTAGGGAGGAGGACTAAAGATGATGTTTTATTGAGAGATGATGTGATTTCTGACATCTTTTCATGACTATTAAGATAGGGCTCACGGCAACTATAAAGCTAGCGTAGTTTGAAGATCTTATTTTCAAGTTCTTTCTTTTATAAATTCCTTATCTTTGTATGTAAGTTTCATCTTCTTTCTTTTTATTATGAGATTTTGTGGGTGTAGTCCGCTGAAAACCCTTAGAGACAACACTCATCTTATCAGGGACACCTAGAGGTTTAAAGGCTTGTTGCACGTGCTCAGTGCAATCGTTTTGCCTACGAAAGTGTGCTAATTAGTTTTCTCTCTTTCTTTTTCTCTTTAATAACTATTTTGCATGGGATGATCAATGTTAAGTTTGGCGGTATTTGATTAGTCTAAAATATTGCACTTTTGAATGAATATTTTCCCTATTATTGTTAAGTACTAAAATATGTTTATTGTAAATATAGAATATATGAGGGTTTATTTGTAAAAGTTTATTATCCAATATTTCTACATTATAATTAACATAATGAGGGAAAATATATACATATAATATTTAAATGAAATCTTTGTAATTAAAATAGGCATATCATATCGAATATTTCTAATCAATATTCTTAAGATATTATATCATTTAAATGGTTAAGTTATTATCTCAAAAATACCAAATGCTACTAATACTATGACTTGAGATATTGTGCAGATATTAGCTAAGGTATGGAATCCAAGTAAGAGATCCGAGTCAAATCGGGATATCGAAACCCAATCTGTCAAAATTTAGAAGCAAATCGAGAGATCTAGCAACGGCAGAGACTCGGATCATTATTTTCAGAATCTAGACATCAAAAGGATCTTCACATTGCAACACAAGAGATTAGAAGAAATCCCAAATCCTAATTCCACCAAGTTGCTGCGGAAGGGCGGCCAAAGTTTGGTATTTGAGGCGGATCCGCGGCTCTTTTATGGCCGTAGGATGTGATATTTTTGTGGTTTGGATCGTAACAACATATTTTCTTAGATAGAATTTAAGGTTTCTGGTTTTAAATACTATATAAGAGAACGAGAGCTGTACATTCAAAAATCATCACAGAAGAGATCAAGAAATCCACGCATCCGAGTGATCATCATCTATTCACCTACCTCCAACAAGAGAGAGATCTAGAGCAAACAAGGGTTCTTGTATTCTGCTTTCTAAGGAGAATTGTAAATGCAATAGTTGATTAATAAAGGTAGTTTTTAGTTTATTTCTTTATGCATTTATTTTCCGCATTTAATTTCTGCACTTACTTTTCTACATCTTCATTATGCTTTAATTCTTCAACCTTTCTTATAACTTAACCATGAGCGAGTAATTCCTAACTTGCTAGGGTTCGTAGGATAGGGTAGGATAATGGATGAAAAGATCTCTTAAACTTTTTTTATACATTTTAAAGTTTATAAACTTTAGCAAAATAAATGTTAACCTCCTTATCGGGCGCCCTATCAATTTATTGATAGGCTCGACCACGATTTAAGATTGGTTTAACACTTGTTTAGTTAAGGGCTAGACATGAATAGAGATCAATGAAAGGACAAGGGTTAATAGTAACGAAACCCTAGTTTCTTCCAAAAAAACCTATAATCTACATTCATCACTATCGATCTAGTTTTAAACTATTAAAAGATAAAAAAGTCATTTTTAATTATTCATCCATTACTACTAAGTCCTATGAACCCTACGAGCCTCTTTATTATAAATCTTATATCTGTTTTAAAATATAACGACAAACAATCACCCATCTTTCATCAACTCGTCTAAAGGAAGAAAAGAGTTCATGTTTCCCTGCAGACAACCCGTACTTATCGCGGCAAGCTACCAGCAATACCGTTTTGATTGCGGTTATTTACAAAAGCACGTTCTTCACTTACGATCAATCAGAAGCTCACAGCTCTCCATACTCAGTATATTCCGGTGGTACAAAAATATACAAGGATCTACGGCAACACTACTGGTGGCATGGAATAAAGCGCGAAGTAGCTAGAAGTGCAGCCAAGTGTTTGGTGTGTCAGCAAGTGAAAGCTGAACATCACAGAACTGCTGATCTACTTCAGCCGTTACCAATCCCAGAATGGAAATGGCAGCACATTACCATGCACTTCGTGACTGCCCTTCCTCGCAGCACGAACGGTAACGACGCAGTATGGGTTATTGTAGATCGAATTACCCAGTCTGCTCACTTTATTCCATTTCGAGTTGGCCAATCAACCGAGACGTTAGCAAAGAAGAACATGGAGGTAAGGATAAATCTAAAGTAAGATTTAAACCTTCAAGATGTACTATTTTTTATTCCCATGAACTCAAGCAGGAGATCGTGAGATTACATGGAGTACCTGTTTGTATCATCTCCGATCGTTATACAAGATTCCAATCATAATTTTGGCAGAGTCTGCAAGCTAGCCTGGGAACGAGTCTAAACTTCACCACGGCTTATCATCCACAAACGGACGGACAGTCCGAGCGAACACTTTAGATTCTGGAGGACATGCTAAGAGCTTGTATTTTAGACTTTGGAGGTTCATGGGAAGATCACCTACACCTTGTGGAGTTTTCATACAACAACAGCTATCAAGCAAGCATTGGAATGTCACCATTCGCAGCACTCTACGGACGAAGTGCCATTCACCACTAAGTTAGGACGACGTCAGACTCCTTGGACCAGAGATGATCATGGCAACTGTGGACATAATTCGTACGATCAGGGAAAGAATGCGCATAGCCAAGACCGACAGAAGCCTTAGGCAGATGCAAAGCGGCAACATCTGGAGTTCCAAACTGGACACCATGTTTTGTTAAAGATCTCTCCAAACAGAGGAGTGATCCTCTTTGGCAAGAGGGGTAAGCTAATTCCAAGATATATAGGACCGTTCGACATACTCGAACGAGTTGGAAAAGTGGCATACCTTCTAGCACTACCACCCGCATTGCAAGGAGTTCACAACGTGTTCCACATATCCCAGCTATGACGATATGTGAGCGACCTCAGTCAAATACTTGATCACTTTGAGCTCACAGTATAAACTGACTTAACTTGCGATCAACAACCCGTTAAGATCCTGGACCAAAAAGTGAAGACACTACGGAACAAGGAAATAAACTTGGTCCGAGTGATGTGGAGAAAGGATTCGCCAGAAGAATCAACATGGAAATGAGAAGAAGACATGCATGCAAGATACCCTTACCTCTTTGAAAATTAGTCCATATGTAATTGTAAATTTCGATGACGAAATTTTTATAAGGTGGGTAGAATGTAACGATTCGAAAATCTTGTACAAAAATTTTACTGTTAATATACAAGAAATGAGTTTTACTACCGGAGTTTGAGTTATAAATTACTTTTGTTAAATAACAGAAAGAAGCACCTTGTAGCTCACAGGTAAAGCCTTGCACTGCTGTGACATAGCCCCTGTATTCGATTCCAATCAGACACATTATTTTTTCTGAATTTTTCTTTTTATTTTTGGAAGCCCAAAAGATTGCACATGCAATACACAGGGAAATGAAAAATTCAGAAAAATCAAACAGGCACAAAATGGAGTAAACTCTGAACAATACACGCGACACAAATCTAGAGACCCTAAACCCTAAATCGACCGGCCAAATGCCCATTAAGGCCGGCACCGATGGTTGATCTAAGCCCGAAGAGCCCCGGGCTTTGCGCACACAACCTTTCACCTACCCCTGATTCCTCTGCACTTTTAGATTTCGCTGCAATTAAACAGATACCTTTCATTTCACAATTAAACAAAATTTTAATGCTTTTTAATCCATATTTTTAATTTCAAAACTCTAATTCTCCACTATAAATACCACCCCACACTTTGGCTCAGCACCATTCTGAAAATTCTAGCCAAAACTCTCAAAAATTTCCTAAGTACAAGTGGAGTAAAGAGGAGTTAGCAAGCGATCAAATTCCGATGAAGATCGAAGTAATATCCGGAGCTCCCGCGACGCCATGACAACACCCTTCTCTTCTTCTACCTCTTCTTAACATAATCAAACAGTAAGTCTCTCGCAAAGTTCCCTTCTCTTCATTGAAATTTTTTTTTAATCAAAATCGGTAAAAGTGGAGTTATACTGATATCATCTTTTATAAAAGCCATAACTCCAATTCCTTTTATATTTTGGTCAAAAAAAACTTTACCTCTTCACTTGTAATTTTAATATCAACATTTAGAATCAAGATTTAACTTAGAATCTCATGTAAAACAACCATATTTGAATTTTTTCATTAAAATATCATGAACTTTATAAACACTACCTTTAGTATTTGTTAAAACAATACCTTTAGAAAAAATTTATAGGGTAATGACCTACCCCCCACGCACACTTAGATCCATAGCACGATGTCTCTTTTGTATGGATATTTGTTACAAAGTTAATATTGCGATAAAATACCACATAACTTTAAAAAACGGATTTCTTTTAAATCGATATTTCATATCCTTTGCAAATACGCATCTATAACCCTCTTTAGGGGACCCGCTAACAGATGGTGCGGATTATCGTAAATCCTTGGGCTAGTAGAACGAGATGCAGACCTCCTCAGGGAACATTCGGTCTCAAAATGATTTAAATACGGTTTTTTAAGAAATATGAATTTTCTAAATAAAATAAAATTATTTTTTAAAATTAAAATTATATAAAATTATAAATCAATATTTTCAAAATATACTAAATCTATATTTTTCAAAATTGAAAAGATTAACAAATGACAATAAAATACCATCAAGATACCAAAAAGTCAAGTTTTTCATTAAAATACCATGAACTTTCCAAGCTAAGTAATTATCACTAAAATACCCCAAATACTTAAAATTCATGCTCATGACAACCGCAAATAATAATAATCACCCTCGAGATTTTATTTTTAACCTATAATAAAATATTTTTCATAAAACCCCCTCGAGTTATATAAAAACAATATTGGAGGACTTTAGTAAATATAGGTTTAAGCGGGATCAATTCCCTTAAGCCCCAGGGAGCCGGAGAAAGTGAGTGCTTGCATATTTAAGATAGAAAACTTAACGGTGTTATCAATGGTAATTGTCTTGGAAAAAAACACAAATCCTGTCATTTATGTGCAGCAGTTACCAATGACTCCCTAATCCAATTCAAGAGCTAAATCTGTTTACAAGCATCTGACTCGGTCTGAGTCTAACTCAAACCCGAATCCAATTCAAATCTGAATCCAATTCAAACCTGGATCCAATTTAAACCTGAATCCAACCTCAAACAGAACTTGAATACTTGAACATGAACATGAATACTCGAATCCAAACATCAATATCAAACATGTATGACTTGACTTGACTTGACCGAACCTTGGTTATGACTTGACTTGACTACTTGAATACTTGACTACAACCTGAACATGAATATTTGAACACTTTGTATCTTATAATCTATACAAAACAATACGCGGGGATAAAGGGATAGATTGGTACAGAACGTATATCGTGGCACGAGAGGTAACTTAAAAAACACCTACATGAATTCTCATGCCTTTGTCCCATGGGTTATAATGGGGCCTTGTACTACATGTTACCATAGTCCATAGGGTAAGATGGACTCCTCTCGTATACATGAATACACAAAAACCGATTTATGCGGGCTTCGCAACACCGACTAAAACTCCAGGATCGATACTAAACCCTAACTAGCTAAACTACCACGAGGTTTAACTATTATGAAGAAAGTTATACCTCTCAGTATCAAGTCTTTCGGGTCTTCTTGTTCTCCTCCTCCTCGTCTTAAGCTCCTCGAAGTGTACGGATCGCGCTTGCTAGGTCGGCCTCCTCGAGTCAAAGGCGATCCATTCGAGAGTCTATAGTTCGAGCTCCAACCTCAATACCGAGGTAACTAGGGTAGCTAGTTCGCTAATCTAAGTAGCCGAGAGGATGTAGAGAGTGATGATGGATTGATTTGTCTCAAAATACCCTAGGTTTCTCAACACATAAGGCTTTTAGGGTTTGAGGAAGAAGAAGAGAGCTTGGAGGAGAGAGAGTGTTTATGATAATCATGATATGAAGATGGCTAAGTCTTGTGATGAATGAAGAATACAATAATTCACAAATGGAAATATCAAGCATGCTTCAATAGTCACTAGATGAGTCACCCCAAGTAGCTATGCTTTATTTAATGAAAAACCACACCCATACCTCCACCTCATTAACCATTTAATTTAAATGGTTATACAAGAAATGAGGTGTCTTTTTCTAGAAGCACTCTTGAGTAAATTACAAGAATACCCCTCACCGAATATACATACCTGTATCGAAATTCCGAAAAATACGAATACAAAGAGACAAAAATAATTCAAGAATATAATGCTAGGATCTGGCTTAAACCAAAGCCCACTAGTATTATCCGCCCGAATCATGATTCATGCACAAGTACTCGTATATGATCGAACCATGCCATAAAACCATACAGCCTCTACATCATTTCGCCCAAAGCAGGGAAACCCCCCATGTCGGACTCTAAAGACTCGATAGTATGCTAGCAGTGGGTTTAACTACAAGCACGTCAGCGGTACTAGCTGCACGTAACGGCTACTCAGGTATCTGTCGATAAGAAGGCTGATGAGCAAACTCATCCGAACTCCTACTGAGCCTATCTATGACAATATCTGTACAGTCCGGTCTGTTCATCTAAGAGTATCGCATAGGGGGCGGTAACCATCAGACCCTTAATAGCGCAATAAGTCGTTCCGGAGCAGAGCCCAAAACACTCTGAGAAACTACTGGAGTACTTACCAGTAAATCTCGCTTGCCCTGGCCATGGACACTATGTAATGGCTTTCCGAACACAGCGCGATATCAACCCCCAATACCAGGAGAGACGAATCCTATCTAACCGCTACTGCCTCCAAGTGCTTCGGGACTGCACCCAACTACTACCTGTTTGCACGACTCCTTTGAGCCGTGGTAGGGTAGTGTTCTAAGAACAGTGGGAACAAACTCGAGGCAAAGTAGCGATGTCAAGTTAACGGACTAAGCTGTACTTATGTTACCTGAAAACTACTACCTGACGATAGGTATAGTACCAACCAGCAGTTCCTCATGAGTCATGTCCCGTGTACTCATAACCTAATGAGCACCTGCATACTATCTCCAGTACGACGTACTAATGGCTGTGGGACAGACCATCTCCCTTGCTGGGATGAGAAGCGTATACACCAGTCTACTATGGAGTATTGATACCCCGTCTCGATAATCCTATGACTAGGGACCTGTATAAGGATGTGCTTATAGACTACCTAGCCCCTACTAGTGTAACTGCCATCACAACGCTAGTAGTCAAGCAAAGATCGTAAGGGCTCTACCAATATGTATAAGCGATATGCTAAAAGAAACACATGCATACATTGAGGTAGAATCAAACCAAGTAGCATACTACCATATTGAGCAAGACTGTTAATATATCTATGTATATCCTAAGCTTCCAAAGTGCAATATACAAACCAGTATGATACAATAATGGCCTCTAAGACATATATCACTAACAATCTCTCACTTGAACTAAGGCCATGTATTGGCATATCGCAGACCTATCCTCTCGAATAGCCTCTCGAACTGTGTCTGAGGGATAGCCTTTGTGAGTAGATCTGCAGTATTGTTCTCCGTATCTACTCTCTGCACCTCGATCTCCCAGCGATCAATGATCTCCCTAATCAGGTGGTACCGCCTCAAGATGTGTTTAGACTTCTGATGGGACCTGGGTTCCTTCGCAAAAGCTATAGCCCCGTTGTTGTCACAATACATTGGTATTGGATCAACAATGGGCGGAACCACCTGAAGTTCTGTTAAGAACTTTATCATCCATACTGCTTCTTTTGCAGCGTCATATGCAGCGATATACTCCGCTTCCAACATCGAGTCAGCAACGGTGTCCTGCTTGGATCTCTTCCAACAGACCGCCCCTCCATTGAGGGTAAAGACATAACCCGACATGGACTTGGAGTCATCCTTGTCACTCTGGAAGCTGAAGTCAGCAAAGGTCTCGATCTGGAGGACTTTTCCGCCGTACACCAATAACATCTCCTTAGTCCTTCTCAGGTACTTGAGAATGTTCTTAACTACTATCCAGCGCTTCTCTCCTGAGTTTGACTGACACCTACTTACAACGCTCATAGCGTAAGCTACATCTGGTCTGATACACAACATCGCATACATTATAGAGCCTAACACAGAAGCGCAGGGTATAATAGACATGCGATCCCTTTCCAAATCAGTCTTGGGAGACATCTCTTTGGAAAGGGTGATTCCGTGACAAGCCGGTAAATTACCTTGCTTTGACATACTGAATCTTTTCAGTATGGTGTCGATGTACCTTGACTGTGAAAGTCCCAACATCCGTTTAGATCTATCACGATAGATTTGGATCTCTAGAATGTAAGATGCATCACCCAGGTCCTTCATGGAGAACCTTTGTGACAAGAATCCTTTGACTAATTGTAGCATAGGAATATCATTTCCTATCAAGAGAATATCATTCACGAACAAGATGAGGAATACCACAGTTCTCGCTACAATCTTACTATAAATGCATGGTCCATCTGGATTTTTGATAAAGTCGGATTCTTTGACCTTCTCATCAAAACAGATGTTCCAACTCCACGATTCCTGCTTTAGTCCATAAATGGACTTAAGCAACTTGCACACTTTTCCGCTGCTCCCACTCTGAATGAAACCCTTCGGCTAATCTATATAGACGCACTCTTCCAAATTTCCATTCAGAAAAGCAGTCTTTACGTCCATCTTCCAAATTTCATAATCGTGGAAGGCAGCAATGGCAAGAAGGATCCGAATGGATTTGAGTATAGCCACTGGAGAAAAGGTTTCATCATAAACCAAACTAGGTCTTTGACGAAAACATTTTCCAACAAGTCTAACCTTATAGGTTTCAACCTGTCCATCTACACCAATCATCTTTCTGAAGATCCATTTGCAGCCTACAAGTTTTAACCCTTCTGGAGCAATGTCCAAAGTCCATACTTTATTGATGTACATGGACTCCATTTCGGTCCGTATTGCATCCAGCCATTTTACCGAGTCTCTGCTCTGAATGGCTTGCTGGAAACTAGTTAGCTCATCATCGTCGATGATGCAATCCTCTCTATCTCGGTCTATGGGAAAATCATGGTATCTCTCATATGGATGAGACTGCCTACTAGTCATGCGGAGTGGCACGGGGATGTTCTATTCTTTCGAAACTTCTGGTTCCACCATGCTTTCAGTAATAGCTTGTAGTTCTGGAATTTCTTCCAGTTCTATTGCGCTCCCACTAATCACTTTTTCTAAAAATTGATTTTCCAAAAAGTGGGTATGAAGAGAAACAAAAACCTTTTATTCCTCTGCGTAATAGAAAAAATACGCCATGGAGTTCTTTAGGTATCCCACAAACTTACACAGTACTGAGCGTGTCTCGAGCTTGTACGCATGCTTTTTTTTACAAAAAATGGACATCACCATATCTTCAAATACTGAAGATAGGGTTTCTTCCCACTCCACATCTGATATGGTGTGGTAGGCACAGTCTTGGTCGGAACCTTGTTCAAAAGATATACAGCTGATTCTAGTGCATAACCCCATAAGGATTTCGGCAACTCAGCGTTACTCATCATGGAACGTACCATATCCAATAGGGTTCTGTTCCGCCTTTCTGATACACCGTTGTGTTGAGGTGTGTATGGAGGAGTAAGCTGAGAGAGAATTACATTCTCTTTTAAGTAACTCAGGAACTCGGCACTTAAGTATTCACCACCTCGATCAGATCTAAGTGTCTTGATACTTTTTCCTGTTTGTTTTTCTACTTCATTCCTATATTCCCGGAATTTCTCAAAGGCCTCGGATTTTTGTTTCATCAAGAATACATGTCTATACCTAGAGAAATCATCCATAAAAGTAATGAAATAGGAATAACCACTTCTTGAATGTGTAGATATTGGACCACACACGTCGCTGTGTATGAATCCCAAGAGCTCACTCGCTCTTGCCCCGTGTCCAGTGAATGGAGTCTTTGTCATCTTTCCTTTGAGACATGATTGATAAGTTGCATAGGAATGATATTCGAACGGATCCAAATATCTCACTTTATGTAACTTCGTCAACCGTGTTTCATTGATGTGACACAGTCTACAATACTATAAGAAAGCCTGATTTAATTCTGGATACTTTCTTTTAAGTGTGTTCTGGACGTTGAAATCCTGAGCTTGATTTAATAAATATACCGTTATCTAGTGTACCCAATCAAGGATATTTACAACATCGCTTACAAATGTAAAATCATAACCTTCTTTAGAAAGAAAAGATATAGAAATGAATTACATGTCAAACTAGGTACACACAAACAGTTACGTAAAACCAAAATCTGCCCACTTATGAATCCTAGGTGATATTCCCCTACGGATACAGCGTCCATGCTCATTCTGTTAGCAACCCTGAGAGTCATATCACCTATCTTGATAACTCTATGGTTTCTCAGAGACTGTAATGAATTACTAATATGAGATCCTGATGCGGTATCTACTACCCAAGAAGCAGAGTTAATTGACAGACAGTTTTCAATCATAAACACACCCAAAGCCGAAGCCACAATGTGCTTCGAATCCTGGTTTCTGGCATTCCAAGCCCTGCAGTCCTTCTGACAATGGCCTATCCCATGACAATAGAAACATTTCTCCATCCATCCCATTAGCTCCGAAACTTTTTCCCTGCCCTTTCCCTCTACCTGACCGACACCGCCTTTCGGCTTGGTGGAGGCCTTCTTCTTCTCTCCCTTAGCTTTCGCCTTGGATCTAGAAGAGGAAGATTCTCTAATGAGCAGAGCGGGTGTCTCCTTAGATTCCTGCAGGGTGCCCTCTGAGCTCCTCAATATGTTGAGGAGTTCTGGAAGTGTAACTTGCTTCCCATGAATGTTGAAATTCAAGATAAACTGGGCGTAGGTAGAAAGGAGGAACTGTAGAATCAAGTCAGTATACAACTCGATATCCAACGTAGTCCCCAGGTCCATGAGCTCCTTAATGTAGCTGATCATATTAAGGACGTGGTCCCCTACAGATGACCCGATAGACAACCTCGCTTGAATTAATTCTTTCGAGGTCTTATATCTTGCGATATAAGATTGCTCTCTATATAAATCTTTAGTATGAAGAAAGATGGAAGCAAGGTCCATTTTCTAATGCTGCCTCTGGTGTTCACTATCAATTGAGGCTAACACGAGGCACTTGGCTCTCGCACTGTCTTTTTCCCATGTCTGACGGATCTCAACATCCGCGACGGTGGAATTTGGACCTGGGACGGCAAGGGATTTAGTAGTAAGAAAGTAGCCCAGCTTGTCATAGGTAATGGCCATTTGGACATTCCTTAGCCAATCATAATAGTTTGGCCCAGTCAATTTATTATCTAACAGTAACCTAAACCTGGTCATTTTCGTCGCTACAGTCATGAGAGAGAGAGGAGGAGGAAACACTCAACATGATGCTCTTGCAAGTTTAGATTGGTCATTACTTTATATAAATAGGATGGCTCCCATTGTATCTCGAATCCTTCCTCAAAACATAAAAGAATAATTAGTCAGGATTAATCTCACTCTTACAATACTTTCTTAACTTTTCAGCCAAGCTGCTGTTGGTACTTCGAGGGAGGTTTTCCAACGCTTTCGCGAAATTCCTTAATTACATAACCTCTTTTCCCTGGAGGTGTAGCCCCGCTAACACCGTTCTAGACACCTACTTGGTTTATAGCATTGAATGTTTTAGTGAAAAAATCTCCCGAGGAGTAGCGGATACTCACAGTAGGATCGGGATCCAAATATCATCGTGTTACAATCTTGAAGGTATCCTACCAAAATTATCACACCCCAAATGTTATGCAACACTAGCAAATTTCAATTTCCTTAGAAAATCCCGATATGGATTTTTGCCCCAAGCTCTTATGACCTTAACGAAGGGCAACATAACATAAGTCGCAAGTCAAGTTCTATCCGTCATTGTCCAGGATAATTTGAACCCACCAGTACATACCCTTGACGAAGGCCAAAATAGTAGTACGACTGTCCCAAACCAACACATCTATCTATGCTACAGATGAATACCAAGCAGCCACCAATCACTATGCCTTGGTGAAGGTCAAAATACATAGCTTGAATACTACTGAATACCCATCTGAAAGGATGGAAGGCTTAGAATAGTTTTGGAGAAACCGTGAACATAATGAACTTGATATAATTGAAGGAACCATGATAGCTTTTAAAGGAGTGGTTTAGGCAACGCATGTAAAAGTTGCATTTTGAAAAAACCGAGTGGTTTTTTCAACTGTTCCAATGATTCAGCTTTGGTTTGTTTGCTTTGCATTAATCAATTAATGCAGTTCCATCATTTACACCTATCATTGCAGAAAGAAATGAAAATACAACTTACGCTTATGCCATCCGCATTCACCACGGGGTCCTGTCATACACCGTTAGCTTACTTAACTAACGACAGAGTGAGGGCTGGACTACCACGGGTGCAAAACATAAGCAACGACTATTATATAGCATATATATAAATATCTATTCGTCTCACGCAATAATAGGCATTCTAGATCACAGATGAACATCTTGGATATACTAGTAATTCCACGTTTCGTTTAAGCCCATAACGAAAGACGGATTCCACGGTCGTGATGAATAGCCAAACCCCGCCCTAGACCCCTACGGGTGCGGCAAACTACCCACCAAATTCCCGAAGTGAAGCAACCTCCCTCAATAAAATGAGTAGGCCACTCGGCACTTCAAGAACCCGGTAGATTATGCACCCCACCTTGGGTCTATCTTAGGAGCAAAAAACAGTAAATGAAAAATACAATGGTAGCTACAACCTCAACCCGGATATGCCCCGCAAAATAATATTACACCACTTTACAAATTTACAGCGAATGAAAAAAAGAAAACTCTATTCTCATATCCCCCGGCTATTCATCCACAACGATCCAATATTCCATATACACAAACCAACATCACAGATATGTGCAACCCCAACTAATCGACGTATAGAAATTAGCAGAAGTTACGAACACATATATCCAAATACAGAAAATCCGATAGCCAAAATCTTTAGAATTTCGATCAAAACATATTTTCCGTGTCTACCCCATGTACAAACCAGTACACAAACAATACTGAGTAGAAACCAAATATACTAGAAATCACAACACCACAAATAAGAACCACAGAAGAAAACCGAGTAAACTCGGCCTCGACTCGACCGCAGAACTGTTAGTTATATGTACTCCCTAGAGGCCATTATTGTACATGTGATGTATATTATAGTGGATGCTTGGATATATATAGAGAGGACTTTCTTTCTCGACATGATAGTATGCTATCTGGTTGCACTTTGTCTTAACATGTTGACTTGTATAAGTGATGTTGTCTTGCTCTCATATGTTGATAAAGCCCTTAGGATGTGTACTTGACTACCAGGACTATGATGGAGATCATACTAGTGGGGCTAAGGGTGGTCCACAAGTACACCCTATAATTGTTCCTAGTCGAGGGTGTATTGAGACAGGGCATCGATATTCCAGAGTAGAGTAGCGTATACGCATCTTGACCCATATGATGGGCGATGGATGATCTCATATCCATTGGTGTTTGACATCAAAGATGGTATACGGGTGCTCAGTGGAGACTGGGTACACTGAACGGACTCGTCGAGAACTCCTAGTTGGTATTATACCTATCGTCAGATAGCAGTTCTCTGGTGACACTGGTACAGGTTAGTCTGTAGACCCGAGATCGTCATAGAGTCCTGTGTGATTCCCACTGTGCTTTGATTTCTAGCTTACCACGTTCAAGAGAACGTGCAAAATGGTGGCTTTTAGGTATAGTCCCGAATCACATGAAGGCAATGAGCGATAGGAAGGGATTCGTCTCTCCCAGTATTGGGCGTTGATGTTGCGTTGTGCTCGATTGTCCATAACGATAAGTCCCTGGCCAGGGCTGCTACGGAGATTTACTGATAAGTGTTATCAGTAGTTTCTCGACCCGTTATAAGCCTTACATCGGCACGACTTATCGGTTACTGGAGTCTGACGTTGACCACCCCTAGACTAGATATGCGACATATCAGACGAAGAGATCGGACTGTACGGTAGTGTTACTGACAGGCTTTTCAGGAGTAGGAGCAGGCTTGCTTGATGATCTTCTGATCCCTCAATATCCGGGTAGCCGTTACGTCCAGCTAGTACCGCTGACGGCTTGTGGGTGCTTGATGTGATCATCACCTACTGCCGGCGTATTGACGAGTCTTTAGAGTCCTACACAGAGGTTTCACTGGCTCAGGAAAAACGAAGTAGGAGCACATATATGATATGTGCGGGACCAAGATTAATACGAGTATGTGATACCATATTCTATTCTCGCGATATAAGGTATCAATCGATTATATAGGATATAGCCGGGTTATCGAATCAAATGTTGATTCGATAAGTCGATACTGTATCGGTCGGTTATATGAGATATAGCCGGTTTATCGAATCAAGTGTTGTTTCGATAAGTTGATACAAATAATATTAGTCGATCATATGACATATAGCCGGATTATTAAATCAAGTGTTGATTTAATTATTTAATTTATAATTATATATTTGATATATTAATTTACATTAACTAATATTAGCTCACTTAAGCATTTCTTTTTCTCATATGTGAACACTTAATATATATGTGATATATATTAATTGTGTTTTCTTTATGTGTCATGGTTGATAATACATGCAACATGGGTGCATGAGACATACACCATGCTAATGATAATGAAAGGTTTATTTATTTAGTGTAAATCAATTATTAGTTGGAAAATGGTCATATAGCATGAAACTTGTAGAAGCTTGGAGATCCATTGACTAGTCCACTAGTTTTGTCTTACACTAGATATTTATTAACCCAACCATTATCTAAACCCATGGTTAAGTCTTTATATGAGTTATATGAGATATTTTCTCACCCATGGTTGCCATTCACTCTCTCGTCTATTATTTGCTTCATTTTCCTCAAGCTCAAGAGAGAGCTCTCCATGTTTTTGAGAGGAGCATTAAATTGGTGAGAAAAGTAATTCTAAAGTGAGAAAAAATCCAACTTCATCATCATCTACTAGATTAGCAATTTAGTTTAGGGTGTTAGCTTCACTAATCCCACATTAGTGAAGAGGTAGCTAGGGTTAGTGTCTTCTCGACGTAGATCATTTTTGGCCTTGAAGACTTCGTGCAAACTCGTTGCTTTCTTCTTGTGGAGCCACTCTAAAGTCCACAAGATCACTACTTGAAGCGAAGGGACCACTATACGGAGCTATTGAAGTGAAGGACCGGTCTACAAAGGTTGTATTCCTAGTTCACTTAGTTGTAAAGTAGTTTACACATTGTATTGTCTAAATCTTTAGTTAAGATTCTAGGCTTAGGATTGTTTTGTACGGAATGTTTTTGAAAATGGCATGGACGATACCTCCCGAAACCTTGCTGTCATGCCAAGCAATCCTACAGGAACCGCCGCGAAACACACCTTTTCGTCGCGCTTCTGCGGATGTCTTGGCGAGTTACTGGCTCGTTTTTCTTATGTGATCTTAGAATTCCCTCCCTGTAATTTTAAGGCCTCTGAAATAACTTTTAGACCAGATTTTAAAAACGATAGCAAACTAGGGTTTTGATATTATGTTTTCGGGTTTTTTCGACGATCGAAGTTCTAACTACCTGCTAACTAGCTAGTAAAGGTTTACTAGGCTTTAATAACACTGTAAGTCAATATCGTGCACCCGGCGGGTTCACAGAGAGGCGGAGTATGCAAAAAATGATTTTTCCGGGCTTTGCAACACCGACTAAAACTCCAAGATCGATACTAAACCCTAACTAGTTAAATACAATGAGGTTTAACTACTATGAAGAAAGTTATACCTCCTAGTATCAAGTCCTTTGGGTCTTCTTGTTCTCCTCATCTTCATCTTAAGCTCCTCGAAATGTACGGAATGTGCTTGCTAGGTCGGCCTCCTCGAGTCAAAGACGATCCACACGAGAGTCTATAGTTCGAGCTCCAACCTTAATACCGAGGTAACTAGGGTACCTAGTTCGCTAATCTAAGTATCCTAAAGGATATAGAGAGTGATGATGGATTGATTTGTTTCAAAATACCCTAGCTTTCTCAACACATGAGACTTTTAGGGTTCGAGAAAGAAGAATAGAGCATGGAGGAGAGAGAGTGTTTAAGATAATCATGATATGAAGATGGTTAAGTCTTGTGATGAATGAAGCATACAATAATTCACAAATGGAAATATTAAGCATGCTTCAATAGTCACTAGATGAATCACCCTAAGTAGCCATGCTTCATTTAATGAAAAACCACACCCCATACCTCCACCTCATTAACCATTTAACCTAAATGGTTATACAAGAAATGAGGTGTCTTCTTCTAGAAGCACTCTTGAGTAAATTACAAGAATACCCCTCACCGTATATACATACCCGTATCCGTATTCCGAAAAATACGAATACAAAGAGACGAAAATAATCCAAGAATATAATACTAGGATCTGGCTTAAACAAAGCCCACTAGTATTATCCGCCCGAATCATGATCCGTGCACAAGTACACGTATATGATCGAACCCTGCCGTAAAACCATACGGCCTTTACATCGTTTCTTCCAAAGCAAAGAAACCCTCTGTGTGGGACTCTAAAGACTCGACAGTACGCCGGCAGTGGATTTAACCACAATCACGTCAGCGATACTAGCTGCATATAACGGCTATCCAGATATCTGTCGATAAGAAGGCCGATGAGCAAACCCATCCGAACTCCTACTGAGCCTATCTATGACAATCTCCATACAGTCCGGTCTGTTCGTCTAAGAGTATCGCATATTGGGCCTAGGGGGTAGTAACCGTCAGACCCCTAATAGCACAATAAGTCGTGCCGGAGCAGAGCCTAAAACACCCTGAGAAACTACTGGAGTACCTACTAGTAAATCTCGCTTGCCGTGGTCAGGGACTTTGTGTAATGGCTTTCCGAACACAGTGCGATATCAACCCCCAATACCGGGAGAGACGAATCCAATCTAACCGCTACTGCCTCCAAGTGCTTCGGGAATGAACCCAATGACTACTTGTTTGCATGACTCCTTTGAGCCATAGTAGGGTAGTGATCTAAGAACAGTGTGAACGCACTCAAGGCGAAGTAGCGACGTCAAGTTAATAGACTAAGCTGTACTCATGTTGCCTGGGAACTGCTACCTGACGATAGGTATAGTACTAACTAGTAGTTCCCCATATGTCTTGTCCAGTGTACTCATAACCTAATGAGCACATGCATATTATATCTAGTACGACGTACTAATGGCTGTAGGACAGACTATCTCCCTGCTGGAATGAGAAGAGTATAACTAATCATTTCTGGAGTATCGATACCCCATCTCGATAATCCTATGACTAGGGACCTGTATAAAGATGTGCTTATAGACTACCTAGACTCTACTAGTGTGACTGCCATCATAATACTGTTAGTCAAGCAAAGATCCTAAGGGCTCTACCAATATGTATAAGCGATATGCTAAAAGAAACACATGCGCATATTGAGGTAGAATCAAATCAAGTAGCATACTACCATATTGAGCAAGGCTGTTAATATATATGTGTATATCCTAAGCTTCCAAAATGTAATATACAAATTAGTATGATACAATAATGGCCTCAAGGGCATATATCACTAACACGTATATCGTGACACGAGAGGTCACTTAAAAGACACCTATATGAATTCTCATGCCGTTGTCCCGTGGGTATGACGGGGCCTTGTACTACATGTTACTATAGTCCACGGGGTAAGATGGACTTCTCTTATATACATGAATACCTTTTGTATCAAGCAACAAACAACCATATTATAATAACTATCATATACCGGAAATCAATCGTACACAACTTACCTGTTCATTTCACATTACTTGTATATTCTTTTTCTTCTTTTGGGACTTACCGAGCACTAATTCGCTGATGATATTCCTGTCTATTTCTTTCTTTGAAATGTTCGTCAGGAGGACCGGACACTCAGGAGATCGAGCCTAGCCAGGAGGACTTGGACCAGGTTTAGGCCCAGACAGACTTCTAGTTCCTTGCAGTTACTTTCGTATGCCATTGTTTAAGCACTGTTTTATATCATTGTATCTTTTCTGTTCAAACATTTGTATGTAAAGATAATAAAGTTGCTGTTTTTTTATATCACTTGTCATTCTTGTATATTTTTATATATTTCTTAATTACGCTTAACGTATTTATAACTTAGTAAATACGTAGCGGCCTGCTACGTCATCATTTTCGTCTACTGGGAAGCGGGGTATGACAAAAACCAATAAAAATGAACACTGGTTTTGTGATTACTTCGGGCAGTATAAAAAATACAGCAAGGGTGATTTATCACATAATGCCTTAGACCAACTGGTTTGGGGATCACTACTGAGCCTAGGGTGTTGAAAGATTAAGGATATTGCTAATTACGCCTTAATAAGTGAGCACATTCAGTAATTGGTTGGTTAGTGCCTCAAGAAGTATTAACGGTCGCATGAAAAATGTGTGAGCAAATCCATCCAAACATTCACAGACTAAAGAGTACTAGGGTACTAAGGGCAAGGGTATTATAGCTTGAATTGAATTCTCTGAGTGTACGAATGACTTTACACACACTTAGGGGTATATGATCGATATTTGGAGGATAGGTAAGGAGGAAGACTAGGATGATATTTTATTGAGAGAGGTGGTGATCTCCGGTGTTGATCAAGGCTATTAAGATAGTGTTCATGAAAACTGAAAAACTAGTGTAGTTCGAAACACTAATGTTTCAAGTTTTCTTGTATATATTTTCCTTTCTTTGTACGTAGTTTTCGCTTTCTTATTTTTATTTCCTTTATTTTCTTCAATTTTGGAATTTTGTGGGTAGTATTCACTGAAAACCCTAATGAGACATCACTCCTCTTACTCGGGACACCTAGAGATTTAAAGGCTTGTTGCACATGCTAAGTGCAATCGTAATGCATATGAAAGTGAGCTAAGTTTTCTTTTCTTTAAAATAAAACAGTTTGCTTGAGACGACCAAAAGATAATTTTGGGTGTATGTTTACCGCAGAAAACGAACACGAACCAGTTTAGAACATCTTACCTAAATTTGGGGGTAGATGGTATTTGTAACATATCCATCCACCTCTTCGAAAATGCCAAGTTGATTTATGACACCGTATATCGGAGGTTTGAACAGATGTGACCGAAAAAGCGTAACTTATCAGATTCCCCCTCTTTGAGGGGTTTTTAATTGTAGGAATGCTCTTCCCTGCAGGCGTATACTCCTGCAGTTAATTAGGCTATCGCATTACAATAACAACTTTCACCTGCTCCAGGCAGATCACTTCGCGTCGTGTAATTTTGTTTATTTTAGAGTTGCCCGTAGATTGTATACGGAGACTAATTTATGTCATCACCCCTAGGGAGCAGATTACTACAAATCCGTACATATAAAAACTTGGGTTTGAATCTAGGTCATATGTTCCATCAGTTCGGGGAACATTTTATTTTATTTAAGGGCCATTAGTCATGTATCAGACTAAGATCAACTCAAATGTAGCGAGCATATGGGCTCTATAAATTTATAATCAAAGAAGATTTTAACTTCTGGGAACCTAACCCCCTTTGGGCCAAATGATAGGCTTTTATGTTACCCAGTAGTGCTAAACACTCAGATATATATGTTGCTCACGTGTGCTGTAAGTCGACGTTAGACACCCCACATGATGCGGGGAGGCGGAATAGGTAAAAAAATCATTTTGTTTAAGTTAACATCGACTAACTTTACGGATCTTTGCTAAACCCTAACTAATAAATATCTAGAAGTGCTAAACTACTATGATAGATGATTATATCTCAAGATACTAGTCCTTCTTGTTCTTGTTGTTCACCTCCTCGTCGGCCTCCTCGATGTGATAGAAGATCCACCAGAGAGTTCCTTCTCCAAGTTTTAACCTCTCACTTGAGGTAACTAAGTGTCTAGGATTGCTAATCCAAGTGAGCTAGAGGATATAGAGATGGATTAAGGATTAATTAGTCTTTCTAATCCTTACGATCTCAACACATGAAAGGATTAGGGTTAGGTTGAAAAAGAAGAGAACTTGAGGAGAGAGAATGTGTATGTGAGAATGAGATGAATAATAACTCATTTCTATATTATATGGAGCATAAAGATTATCAAATATATCATATGTGATAATTACAACCATACTTCATTTAATACAATCAATGAATCATCACATGAGTCATTAAGCAATAAATACTTCATTAACTTATTTGGATGAATCATCTCATGAGTCACTAAATCATTTAATGCAAATTACACATAAGCTCTCCACCTCACCTTTCTTCTAGAAACTTCTCGACTAATTACAAGAATGCCCCTCCTATCCGTAAAAACACAGAAATACTGAGACTGTATAAATCCAATAATCCAATACTAGAATCTGGCTTAAACTAAAGCCTACTAGTATAATCTGTTCGAACATCATACGTGCACAAGTACACGTATATGTCCGAACCCTGTCGTAAAACCATACAATCTCTATATCGTTTCGCCTGAAGCAGGGAAACTCTCTGTGTGGGACTCTAAAGACTCGACACTACGCTTGCAGTGGGTTTAACCACAGGCCGCAAGCGGTACTAGCTGGACGTAACGGTCCCCAGGAAGATGTCGATAAGAAGGCCGATGAGGAAACCCATCTGAACTCCTACTGAGCCTGATGTGACAATCTCCGTACAGTCCGGTCTGTTCGTCTAATACTATCGCATATCGGGCCTAGAGGGCGGAAAGCGTCAGTCCCCTAAAAGCGGTATAAGTCGTGTCGGAGTGAAGCCCATTACACCTTGAGAAGCTACTGGAAATCCTACCAGTAAATCTCGTTTTCCCTGGCCAGGGACTTTACGTAATGGCTCTCTAAACACAGTGCGATATCAACTCCCAATACCGGGAGTGACGAATCCTTTCTAACTGCCACTACCTCCAAGTGCTTCGGGACTACACCCAACTGCTACCTGTTTGCACGAGTCCTTTGAGCCGTGGTAGGGTAGCAATCTAAGAACAGTGGGAACACACTCGAAACGAAGCAGAAGTGTCAAGTATGCGGACTATGCTGTACTCATGTCACCTGGGAACTATTAACTGACGACGGGTATAATACCAACCAACAGTTCCCTGCGAGTCCTGTCCGATGTACCCATAACCCAACGAGCACCTGCATACTATCTCCAGTACAACGTACTAATGGCTGTGGGACAGACCATTTCCCCTGCTGGAATGAGAAGCATGCACACTAGTCTACTCTGGAATACCGATGCTCTATCTCGATAATCCTACGGCTAGGGACCAAAAAAAGGATGTGCTTGTAGACTACCCATCCCCCACTAGTGTGACTGCAATCACAACGCTGGTAGTCAAGCAAGATCCTATGGGCTCTATCAATATATATTCGTGATATGCTAAAAGAAACATATACATATATTAAGATAGATGTAAACAAAGTAGCATACTGCTATATTGAGCAAGACTGTTAATATTACTGTGAATATCCCAAGCTTCCATTAAGTAATATACAAGCTAGTATGATACAATAATGGCCCCTAGGGCATATACACTAACAATCTCCCACTTGCACTAGGGCCATGTACTGGTGTATCGAAGACCTATCATCTCGAATAGCCTCTCGAACTGTGTCTGAGGTAAAGCATTTGTGAATGGATCTGCGGTGTTTTCCTCTGTAGCAACTCTTCGTACCTCAATCTCCCGGCGATCTATGATCTCCCTGATCAGGTGATACCGCCTTAAGATGTGTCTGGACTTCTGATAGGACCTGGGTTCCTTTGCTAAAGTTATAGCCCCGTTGTTGTCACAATACAAAGGTATTGGATCAACAATGGATGGAACCACGTGAAGTTCTGTGAGGAACTTCTTCATCCAGACTGCTTCTTTTGCGGCATCGCAAGCAGCTATATACTCCGCTTCCATCGTCGAGTCAGCAACGGTGTCCTTCTTAGAACTCTTCCAGCACACCGTCCATCCATTGAGGGTAAAGACATAACCTGACATGTACTTGGAGACATCCTTGTCACTCTGGAAGCTGGAGTCAACAAAAGCCTCGATCTAGAGGTCTTTTCCGCCGTAAACCAAGAACATATCCTTAGTCCTTCTCAGGTACTTGAGAATATTCTTTACTGCTATCTAGTGCTTCTCTCCTGGGTCTGACTGATACCGGCTTACCACGCTTAGTGCGTAAGCTACATCTGGTCTGGTACACAACATCGCATACATTATAGAGCCTACCGCAGAAGCGTAGGGTATAACTGACATGCGATCCCTTTCCAAATCAGTCTTGGGAGACATCTCTTTGGAGAGGGTGATTCCGTGACAAGCCGGTAAATTACCGTGCTTAGAATCTTCCATAATGAATCTTTTCAGTATAGTGTTGATATACCTGGACTGCGAAAGTCCCAACATCCTCTTAGATCTATCACGACAGATCCGGATCCCCAGAATATAAGAGGCATCACCCAGGTCTTTCATGGAGAACCTATGTGACAAGAATCCTTTGACGGATTGTAGCATAGGAATGTCATTTCCTATCAAGAGAATGCCATCCACGTACAAGACGAGAAATACGACAGTTCGTGCAACAATTTTACTATATATACATAGTTCATCTGGATTTTTGATAAAGTCATATTCTTTGACCGTTTCATCAAAACAGATGTTCCAACTACGCGATGCCTGCTTTAGTCCATAAATGGACTTAAGCAACTTGCATACTTTCCTGCTGCTCCCACTCTGATTGAAACCTTCTGATTGATCCATATAGACGCACTCTTCTAAATTACCATTTAGAAATGCCGTCTTTACGTCCTTCTGCCAGATCTCATAATCATGGAAGGCGACAATGGCAAGAAGGATCTGAATGGATTTGAGCATAGTCACTGGAGAAAAAGTTTCGTCATAGTCAAAACCAGGTCTTTGACGAAAACCCTTTGCAACAAGTCTAGCCTTATAGGTTTCCACCTGTCCATCTACACCAATCTTTTTCTTGAAGATCCACTTGCATCCTATGGGTTTTACCCCATCTGGAGAAAAGTCTAAAGTCCATACTTTGTTGGTGTACATGGAATCCATCTCGGTCCTCATTGCATCCAGCCATCTTACTGAGTCGCCGCTCTGGATGGCCTGCTGGAAGCTAGTAGGTTCATCATTATCAATGACGCAATCCTCTCTATCCCCGTCTATGAGAAAACCGTAGTATCTCTCAAGTGGATGAGACGGCCTACTACTCCTGCGGAGGGGTGCTGGAATGTCCTGTTCTTCTGGAACTTCTGGCTCTACCAAACTTTCAGTAGTAGTTTGTGGTTCTGGAATTTCTTCCAGTTCTATTGCGCTCCCACTTGTTTCCTTTTCTAAAAACTACTGTTCTAGAAAATGGGCATTACGAGAAACAAAAACCTTTTGTCTCTCTGCGTAATAGAAAAAATACCCCTTGGAGTTCTTTAGATATCCCACAAACTTACACTGTACTGATCGTGCCTCGAGTTTGTCTGCATGCTGCTTTTTAACAAAAGCTGGACATCCCCATATCTTCAGATACTGAAGATAGGGTTTCTTCCCACTCTATATCTGATATGGTGTGGTAGGCACAGTCTTGGTACGAACCCAGTTCAAAAGATATGCAGCTAATTCTAGTGCTTAACCCCAGAAAGATCGCGGTAACTCAGCATTACTCATCATGGAACGTACCATATACAATAGGGTTCGGTTCCGTCTTTCCGATGCACCGTTATGTTGTGGAGTGTATGGAGGAGTAAGCTGAGAGAATTCCTTTCTCTTTTAGGTAACCCAGGAACTCCGCACTTAAGTATTCACCACCTTGATCAGATCTTAGTGTCTTGATACTTTTTCCGGTTTGGTTTTCTACTTCATTCTTATATTCTTGGAATTTCTCAAAGGCCTCGGATTTATGTTTCATTAAGAAAATGAATCCATACCTAGAGTAATCATCCGTAAAAGTAATGAAATATGAAAAACAACCTCTTGCATGTGTAGACATTGGACCACATACATCGCTGTGTATAAGTCCTAAGAGCTCGCTCGCTCTTACTCCATGTCCAGTGAATGGAGTCTTTGTCATCTTTCCTTTGAGACATGATTGACAAGTGGCATAAAATTGATATTCGAACGGATCCAAATATCTTTCTCTATATAACTTAGTTAACCTTGTCTCATTGATGTGACCTACTCTACAATGCCATAAGAAAGCCTGATTTATATCTGGGGACTTTCTTTTTAGTGTGTTCTGGACATTGAAAATCTTTAATTGGTTTAATACGTATATACCGTTATCTAGTGTACCGGACCCAATCAAACCATGATTAAGGTGGATGTTAACAACATCGCTTACAAACGTGAAATCATAACCTTCTTTTGATAACAACGATACTGATATGATATTAAACGTTAAACTAGGTACACAAAAACAGTTGCGCAAAACCAAAATATGTCCACTCGTCAATCCAAGGTGATAATCCCCTACGGACACAGCATTCACGCTAGCTCCGTTAGCAACCTGGAGGGTTATATCACCAATCTTCAGCACTCTACGGTTTCTCGGTGCCTGCAATGAATTGCATATATGAGATCCTGATCCGGTATCCAATACTCAGGAAGTAGAGTTGATTGACAGACAATTTTCAATTACAAACACACCTGAAGTCAAAGCCACAACTCGCTTCGGGTCCTGGTTCTTGGCAATCCAAGCTTTGCAATCTTTCTTCTAATGGCCTTTCCTACGACAGTGAAAGCATTCGTCCATTGCTACTACTGGCACCGTAACTTTTTTCTTTCCCTTGACTCCCACCTTACCAACACCATCTCTCGGTTTGGTAGCGGCCTTCTTCTTCCTTCCTATGGCCCTTGCCTTGGACCTGGAAGAGGAAGCACCATGAACAAACATAGTGGGTGTTTCCCTTGCCTTCTTCAAGGTGCCCTCTGCACTCCTCAACATGTTAAGGAGTTCTAGAAGTTCAACTTCTTTACCTTGAATGTTGAAATTCAAGATAAACTGGGCGTAGGTGGAAGGAAGGGACTGGAGAATCAAGTCTGTATACAGCTCGTTCTCTAATGTTGTCCCGAGGTCTGCGAGCTCTTCAATATAGCCAATCATCTTAAGGACATGTTCCCCTACAGATGATCCGACGGCCATCCTCGACTGAAACAAGTTCTTCGAGGTCTCGTATCTAGCTATACGAGATTTCTCTCCATACAGTTCCTTGGTGTGGAGAAATATGGATTCTAGATCCATATTCTCGTGCCTCCTCTGATGTTCATTATTTATAGAGGCAAGCACGATGCACTTGGCCTTAGCGCAATCTAACTACCAGGTCTTGCGGATTTCCTTATCTGCGACACTGGATTCAATACCTGGGACAGCAGGGGCCTTAGTAGTAAGGACATACCCCAATTTGTCATAGGTAATTACCTTCTTAACATTCTGGAACTAATCTTTATAGTTTGGCCCTGTCAAAATATTTTTATCTAATAATAATTTAAGGCCTGTCATATTCTGGGTCGCTGCAATTAGGAGAGAGAAAGGAAACACTTTAGCATGATGCTCATGCAAGTTTAGAGTGGTTTTTAGTTTATCTAAACAGGATGGCTCCCACTGTTTCTCGAATCCCTCCTCAAACTAAAAAGGAAGAACTAGTCAGGACTATTTTTACTGTACAATACATGCTTAACCGTTCAGCCAGGCCGGTGTCGGTACTTCGAGGGAGGTTTTACGACGCTTTCGCGGAGTTCTTTAATTAAATAACCTCTTTTCTCTGGGGGCGTAGCCCCGCTGACACCTTTCTCGACACCTACTTGGTTTATAGCATTGATCGTTAAGTGAAAGAATCTCCTGATGAGTAGCATATACTCACAGTAGGATCGGGATCCAAATATCATCGTGTGATAAAGCTGAAGGAATCCTACCAAAATTATCACACTCCAAATGGTATGCAACTCTTAGCAAATTTCAGTTTCTTTAGAAATTCCCGATGTGGATTTCTGCCCCATGCTCTTATGACCTTGGCGTTGGTCAAAATGTCATAAGTCACATGTCAAGTTCTACCCATCATTATCTTGTTAATTTGAACCCATCCGTGCATAACCCTGAAGTTGGCCAAATGGCAATACGACTGTCCCAAACTAACTCATCTATCTATGCAACAAATGAATACCCAGCAGATACCAAACACTATGCCTTGGCGTTGGTCAAAATACATAGCTTGAATACTACTGAATACCCAAATGAAATGACGGAGGGCTACGAATGGTTTTGGCGAAACCATGAACGTAGTGAACTTGATATAATCGAAGGAACCTGATAGCTTTTAAAAGGAGTGGTTTAAGCTCCGCAATTTGAAAAAAAATATCTTCTGTTTTAAAATAACCGAGTGGTTTCTTTTAAACTGTACCAACGATTCATCTTTGTTTTATTTTCTTTGCATTAATATAATGTGTCCCATCAATTAACCTATTATTGCAGAAAACAACGAAAATACAATGTCCTCTTATGCCATTCGCATTCGCCATTAGGCCCCATCATTCACCCGTTAGGTTACTTAACTAACGACAGAGCGGGGGCTGAGCTAGTGCGGGTGCAAAACATAAGTGACGCCTAATATATATCATATATTGATATTGTACATTCGTCAGACGCAATAATAGGCATTCCAGATCACAGATGAACATATTGGATTTTCTAGGAATCTGCATTCCTTTTGAGCCTGCAAAGAAAGACGGATTACATAGTCGCAATGAATAGCCAAACCCCTACCCTAGACCCATACGGGTATGGCAAACTACCCGCCAAGTACCCGAAGTGAAGTGGTCTCTCTCAATGACGTGAGTAGGCCACTAAGCACTTCAAAGTACCCGGTAGTTTGTGCACCCCACCTTGGGTCTATCCTAGGAGCAGAAAACAGTAAATGAAATAATACAACGGTGGCTACAACCTCAACCCGGATGTGCCCCCAAAAGAATATTACAACAAATTACAATTTACATTTGAATGAAAGAAACACTCGTCTCACTTCCCCGGCTATCCATTCACGACAATCCAACAAGTTCATATTCACAAACCAATAAAAACCATTACAGAAATGTGCAACCCCCTGCTAACCGACATACTAGCAGTTAGGGGAGGTTTACGAACACATTAATCACAACAAAGATATAATCCAGTTAGCTAAACATCTTAGAATATCGATCAAGCAACACAAATGAATCAACTCCAAACAATTCTCTGTGCACATAAAACTTGAGCAGAAACAAAACAACCCAGAAAATACAACATCAACACAGAAGAATAACTAAGTAAATTAGGGTTGACTCAGTGTCAACTCGTCCGCGGATCCGCGGCGGATCGCTTGGATCGGCGGCGGTTCCGCGGTGGTTTGGTCGAGTCACGATCCCAAATTTCTTCACAATTCTTACAAAACCCTGCTTGTATTTTTAAGGGTCCCTGAAAAATTTTTAGACCTCGTTTTAAAATCAGCAGAACCTTGATGAAAACGTCGTATTTTCAGGATTATTTTGCGATCGAATTTCTAAAGACTTTGCTAACATGTTAGTTATGGTTTAGCTAGGCTGTGATACTACTGTAAGTCGACGTTAGACACCCCACATGATACGGGAAGGCGGAATAGGTAAAACAATCATTTTGTTTAAGTTAACATCGACTAACTTTACGGATCTTTGCTAAACCCTAACTAACAACTATCTAGAAGTGCTAAACTACTATGATAGAGGATTATACCTCAAGATACTGGTCCTTCTTGTTCTTGTTGTTCACCTCCTCGTCGGCCTCCTCGATGTGATAGAAAATCCACCCGAGAGTTCCTTCTTTAAGGTTTAACCTCTCACTTGAGGTAACTAAGTGGCTAGGATTGCTAATCCAAGTGACCTAGAGGATATAGAGATGGATTAAGGATTAATTAGTCTTTCTAACCCTTGGGATCTCAACACATGAGAGGATTAGGGTTAGGTTGAAGAAGAGGAGAGCTTGAGGAGAGAGAATGTGTATGTGAGAATGGGATGAATAATAACTCATTTCTATATTATATGAAGAATAAAGATTATCAAATATATCATATGTGATAATTACAACCATACTTCATTTAATACAATCAATGAATCATCACATGAGTCATTAAGCAATAAATGCTTCATTAGCTCATTTGGATGAATCATCTCATGAGTCACTAAATCATTTAATGCAAATTACGCATAAGCTCTCCACCTCACCTTTCTTCTAGAAGCTTCTCGACTAATTACGAGAATGCCCTTCCTATCCGTAAAAACACGAAATACTGAGACTGTATAATTCCAATAATCCAATACTAGAATCTGGCTTAAACTAAAGCCTGCTAGTATAATATGTCCGAACATCATACGTGCACAAGTACACGTATATGTCCGAACCCTGTCGTAAAACTATACGACCTCTATATTGTTTTTCCTGAAGCAGGGAAACTCTCTGTGTGGGACTCTAAAGACTCAACACTGCGCTGGCAGTGGGTTTAACCACAGGCCACAAGCGGTACTAGTTGTACGTAACGGTCCCCAGGTAGATGTCGATAAGAAGGCCGATGAAGAAACCCATCCGAACTCCTACTGAGCCTGATGTGACAATCTCCGTACAGTCCGGTCTGTTCGTCTAAGACTATCGCATATCGGGCCTAGGGGGCGGCAAGCGTCAGTCCCCTAAAAGCGGTATAAGTCGTGTCGGAGTGAAGCCCATTACACCTTGAGAAGCTACTGGAAATCCTACCAGTAAATCTCGTTTGCCCTGGCCAGGGACTTTGCGTAATGGCTCTCTAAACACAGTGCGATATCAACTCCCAATACCGGGAGAGACGAATCCTTTCTAACTGCCACTGCCTCCAAGTGCTTCGGGACTGTGCCCAACTGCTACCTGTTTGCATGAGTCCTTTGAGCCGTGGTAGGGTAGCAATCTAAGAACAGTGGGAACACACTCAAGACGAAGCAGCAGTGTCAAGTCTGTGGACTATGTTGTACTCATGTCACCTGGAAACTGTTAACTGACGGCGGGTATAATACAACCCAACAGTTCCCTGCGAGTCCTGTCCGGTGTACCCATAACCCAACGAGCACCTGCATACTATCTCCAGTACAACGTACTAATGACTGTGGGACAGACCATTTCCCCTGCTGGGATGAGAAGCGTACACACTAGTCTACTCTGGAGTATCAATGCCCTATCTCGATAATCTTACAACTAGGGACCTAAAAAAGGATGTTCTTGTAGACTACCCAGCCCCCACCAGTGTGACTGCCATCACAACGCTGGTAGTCAAGCAAGATCCTATGGGCTCTATCAATATATATTCGTGATATGCTAAAAGAAACATATACATATATTAAGATAGATGTAAACCAAATAGCATACTACTATGTTGAGCAAGACTGTTAATATTACTGTGAATATCCCAAGCTTCCATGAAGTAATATACAAGCTAGTATCATACAATAATGGCCCCTAGGGCATATACACTAACATGTGCATCACATGAGGTACTCATACTCAGATGCTCACATTCATGGCATGTGAGGCAATATCTGCAGCATCTAGGCGCTCACGCAGATATCACGTGAGGCACTGTCTTCATGACTTTTAAGTGCTCACGAGCATATCACGTGAGGCGCTCAAGCTCAGGCGCTCACATAGACATCATGTGAGACGCTAAGTCTTAATTTTTTTGGGCGCTCATGTGAGTGTCATGTGAGGCGCTGTCTATAGTATCTGGGTGCTCACACAAATATCACGTGAGGCATTGTCTTCATGACTTTTGGGAACATACGTGTGTATCACTTGAGGCGCTCAATCTCAGGCACTCACGTGAGACGCTAATCTTAATTTTTTTGAGCGAACACATGAAACGTGAGGTGTTGAGTCCATAGAGATTTAATTTATGTTCATGTCTTTTAAAAAAGTTAAACTTCTGTTAATGGTATTTTGACCATTAACGATCACCAAGATCACTATTTTGAAGATCTGGGATTAGGTTTCTTTACGAACTAAGTTCTTGTCATTTTTGGGAACTAAGTTTATGGAGTATGGACTACATCTTTTTATATTCTTTCATCCATGCAACATTTCAACCTTGTTCTCTTCTGAATCTTTGATTCTCAAGAACAAGATCTTCCCTACGAGAATTAAATTCTCTTTTTTGGGAGATCTGTCTTGTGGATCTCAGATCCACAGGAAGAACTTAGTTTTTATGAAGGCTTAAACACTTATATATGACATGATGGGTAAAGTGGAGATATTTTTATCTCTGTGTTTTCCTTACCTAGGGTTTGAGAGGGGGAAGATCTTCTTCTTCGAAGAGAATTAAATTCTCTGTTGCCGAAACTTTGGGGTAAGTTTTCTGTATATCTAAAAGCTTATGGGGGGTCTTCACTTTTTTAGATTCAATCTCATGGGTCCTTTATATAGGATATGAGAAACTGTTGATTAGTTGAGAGGATTTTTCATTTAAGAGATCTTGACTTAATTTCATAATCAAGTGGTGATTTTAAATCACCGCTGGATCTTAGATCCAAGGCTTTCTGTTTAACAGAATATATTTTCCTTGTTTTTAACAAAATTGAAGGAAATATTTTCCATTTATATAATTTAATTCTATCTTTTGATTCGAATGGTGATTTTTAATCACCATTGGATTTTTAATCTAAGGGTTATCAGTTTAACAGAACGAATCATTCTCATTTTAGAAAGATTAGGGAAATATTTTCCCATATAAAATTTAATTCTATCTAAAGTGACGGTCACGTGTATTGCACGTGAGGCGTTGCCATATATATAGCCTATAGCGCTCACGTGCCTTGTAAGCGGGCGCTGCCATATTATATGGCCTTAGTGTTCATGTTCCTTACACATAGGTGCTGCCATATTATATGGTCTATAGCGCTCATGTGCCTTGCATGTGAGATACTGCCATATTATATGGTTTATAGTACTCACATTCCTTACATAGGGGCAATGCCATATTATATAGCCGTAGCGTTCACGTTCTTTGCATGTGAACGCTCACTAATTAAATATGTGGGAGGGTTTTATTTCATCTTCTCATGATTTTCTGAGTCATCTTCTTCTTTTCCAACACTTTCTTTTAGTCAGAGCTTAGGAATCATTCCAACTTACACCATGTGCACTATTTTTTATGCCGGAACTTGAATGATCCTCTTTATAATTTGAAGAAATGTTCATCTTCTCCTTCACTTTCATAGAGAAAGAACCATTTTCATAGAGAAAGAACCTTGTCTTGCAATCGCCCACAAGCTCCTCGACAGCCATGGGAAGTGCCCATTAGGGAGATTATTTCTCGTTTCGTTGCACGTCTAGCTAATCTCGTTCTTACGGATGCTCAGTGCGACACGGTAATGTATGAGCTCATGAATCATAGGGGATCTCCTCTTCCTGCCGGCTCTATTTGGCTTCGCACGATCCTTTTCGCCATTCTCGACGACATTCTTCCTCACATGGCGGAGAAGACTTTGGCGATGCTCGATGCAGCGGAGGACAAAGTTGACAACTTTCAGGAGAACGATCTGATCACGAAGCCTTTAAGGGATCTCTCTATCCACCTGCTTAGTCAGATACAGGCTCGGCGGGCTGTCCTGTCTGCTTTTGCCGACGAGCACGGGGCTGATCGGTGGGAAGCGACTTTTCATAAGAATCATTGTTTTGACATGGTAGAGAGGGTTGAGAGAGAGTTAGGAAACTTTCTATTTTGTTTCACTAATCCTTCTAATTCAGGTCCCTTGTTTGGGGATCTTTCCCCCGTGGAATGAAATATTTATTTTAAATACATTTTTTCATTATCGCCTAATGAATGTTTCATATCCAACAACTGTCCTTCCATTGATTGCTTATTTAGACATGTGTGTATCACGCATGTGCGCATGTGCTTTACACGTGCACATTGCATTTAAGAATTTTTGCCAAGTGCGAGCGTTGAGGATCCTTCTATTAAGTGCATACATATGTAAATGCGCATGCCTTTGAATTTATTCTTCCATCAAGTGCGCGCATATATAAGTACACACATAAAAAAGTGCGAACAGGGTATTTGATCATTCATATTTATTGCATATTTTTACTATTATTTCTCCTACTCTTATTCATTAATAAATGATGTTATTTATAATTTTAGAATATATGCGGGTTTATGAGTAAAAATATATTGTCATATGTTCCTTAACATATAAATAATATAATTGAGAGTATTATGTTGCATATCTTATTCAAATAAATATCCATTTAATTCTTAATCTTTAAGTAAAATAATTACAACCATATCTTTTTAAATAATTATTTATATGTTTCTTAAATAGTAAGTAATTTAATTGTGAGCAAAATTGGTTGGAATATTTTTCCCAAATGAAATAAATACTACTAATAATTTGATTTGAGATATTGTGCAGGTTTAATGGTAGAAAATCTGTTCAAGACTGCAAATAGAATTCAAGAGATCAAATCAAATCATATTCAACAAATCAAGCTGCCAAGTTTAGGAGCAAATTGGAGATCCATGCAACTGCAGAGATACGAGAATATTTGTAAAAAGTTATCATCTAAGAAATCTTCAAAAATCAAGACAAGAAAGAAGAAAAAATCTAGAGAATCAATTTCAAAAGATTTAGTGGTAATCTATTAGAATTAGGTTTGAAGATTGATTGGGAAAAAAAACGTATTCTCTTGAATATTTTATTACTTGAACTCCAAACTTCCTACCCCTATATAAAAAGATGTAATTCTAGGGGTGGAGGTATCTCTCTCATGGCACAAATTAAGGGTTGATCATTTAGAGTTTTAGTTTTCATTTTTGTAATGGATTTAATTTTTAATAAAAAGTAGTTTCTCTTTTAATTTTGTCTCTTAACATTCCGTATTACTTTCCGCATTTATTTTCTGCATTACATTCTGCATTTATTTTCCGCACTTTTCTTTTTGTTTTTCCTTTTGGTTTTCTTATTCTTCTAACTTTCCTCTTTTACTTCGTTTTTCCTAATGAACGAGTAAATTCTCGCTTGTTATGGTTTGTAGGAGAGGGTAGTATAATAGATGGAAAAATCCCTTATCTTCTTCTTATATTTTAATTTTTTTAAAGATTAACAAAGAGAGACTTAACTCTCTTATTCGGGCGTACTACCAATTCATGAAAGTTGCGATCTCGATTTGAGATTCGTTAACACTTGCTTTGTTGAGGGCATGAGATCAATAGGGATAAATGGAAAGACAAGGGTCAGTAGGGGAATCCCTACCTCCAAGTACCCTAATCCACATTCATCGCTATTTCTCCAATATTAAATAATTAAAAGATAAAAAGAATTATTTTTAAAACTCCATCTTTTAATTAATTAATCCGAAGACCCTAATAAGCCCTTTTCTAAATTCTTTTCTTTAAATATCTTTTAGTTTTAAAACCAAACAAAAATCCAACCTTTTCTTATCAACTCGTTTAAAACAAGATTAGTAACTTACCATCTTCCTGTGGACGACTAGTACTCACTATCGGCTAGCTACTTGCGACATCGCTATTTATTGCGGTATTTAGGATACTTTACAACTCAAATTTTCACATCAATCAATGACTCAGAGGAAGAAACAGAGGACAATATGAAAAGTTGTTGCATGGTCTTTCACTCCTCCATCAATGAAGATGAGGCTCCACCTGCATCTGAGAGCGACTCCGATGAGCAGAGGGTAGAATCAGTACCTAAAGCCCTAAGTTCGCCACAACAAGACCCAGTTGAGAAAATCCTAAGGGAAGCCTTCCAAAGAAGCCGAGAAAATCAAAGGTGTGGGCTGACTATCTACGAGAAATCTAGACAGAAACATCTGAGAAGGGAAGCCGCAGAAAAGGCGAGTTATGTAACTCGCCAACCAAAGTAGAATATGCAACTGAAGCAGAAGACACTGCTGATGAAAGGCAAGGCCGTGAAATATTTTGCTAATGCCTTATTCAAAGGGATGAAGCTGCCTCCCTTAAAGATGTATACCCCGGGGGTCGTGGACTTCGAAGGTGGAGAAGAGCATCTAAAATATTGCCGCTACCATCGGAGGGTCTGCCATCCCATCGACGAATGTACGGCATTTGGGAGGTGGTGGAGAAAATTTGTTCTCCACAACAGGCATTTGAAAGCAAAGAAGCGGATGGCCAAAGACTCACCCGCCCTAACATGATTGTTTCGAGGAAAATAGCCAAGTGAAGACGATCACAGAGAGCTGTCATATGATCAAGACAAAAAATTCGGAAGGAGGAAGTTTGGTAGTGCTGACTTTCGGAAGTGACTCAGAAGATGAACCTCTTATCAACCTCCCCTATGTAAGCTTCTCACCAGGAGACAAGGAAAAGGCAGAGGACTATGGCAATATCCACCTACGGAATAGCGCTCTCCTCAAGAAGAATATTGGGCCTGTAAATAATGTCTTGAAGAATCAAGATAAGAATAAAAGGAAAATGCCCAAAGAGATCGCCCTTGATGAAGATGTGGCCAAAGAACTCGCCGCCAAGGAACTCCACAAGAATAATAAGGTGGACTACAATGTGTTAGCCCATCTGAAGAAATTACCCTCGTATTTGAGCATATATGATGTTTTTCTCTTGTCAAAGGAACTGCGGGAGTCTTAAATTAAGGCCCTTGAAGAAACGAACCGTTTCCAAGCACACTTTGCAGAGGAAGCGATGAAGGATAAAATGGCGGAGGTATGCACGGCCGTCATCTCCTTCAGCGAGGAAGATCTCCTCCTGGGGACAATCAAACATAATCAACTGCTCTATATCGCCGGGTACTGCGATGATCAGAGGATAAATAAAATCCTCATCGACAATAGTTCCTCGGTCAACCTCCTTAATGTTAAGTTGCTTAAGCAGTTGTCTATGGATGTGCGATATCTCGACCGAGAGAAAATCACTATCTCCAGATTCAACTCCTGGTCTTCAAGAACGTTAGGATCCATAGGGTTGACACTCCTCTTTGGACAAATCGTCACTGATGTCAAATTTCACGTCATTGATGGCAACATCGGTATATGAAATATTTTAAGGATGGTCAGGAGCAAACTATCACAGATAAAATCAACCCATTTTTGGTAAACGAAGTACGGAAATATGAAGATGCGAAGTACTTCTCAATGGACTATGAAGACACAGATAAGTGTGGAAAGCCCAAGGACAATCCAGCTCAAGTGGCGATCATCTCTGTCTTTGAAAGCGATTCCGAGAAAGAAATAGTACTCACGGGTCTGCCTCCAAAGGAAGTCGATAAACCGAACTCGTCATCCTCTATCTCGATCTTCAGTAGTGACTCAGAAGAAGAAGCTAATACGATTTTCTCCATACATCCATGGGTAAAGGTCCCTGATGAAGCCGATTGAGCCCTACATAGCACAATGGCTCCACTGCATCACTGCAAAGAGATCGATGCACTTAGCACTTATAGTGTGAAAGAGTAAATAACCTTCCACGTGCCTCCCAGACGTAAAGGAGAAAATGTGATTCTCTTTTATAAGTCAAACGAAACTAAGGTGGAAAAAGAAATCTGGCACGGACTCGAGCTGAACCTCGATAGGTTGCAACTGATCCCTATGACGAGATATTATACAAAGAGCTTGAAGGAACTCCTTCATCAGTAAGGAGTACTGTTTGAACAGACCGCCCGTCAGGCCTAATATTTCAAAAAGATCTGGGAAGTACCAGGGAGCTGCTAACTAGCGTCTCATGGGAAGTTCGATACCACTGGTCTGGGCTATGTCTGGAAAAAAGAAGAAGCGAGCTCATACCTACTACGCCTCTAGCAAAAAGGAAGATGCATGGATAGCAAACAACTCAGCCAAGGAAGGTCAAGAAACCTCGCAAGGGGCTTTGACCGGATCATTTGAACTGCCGCTCGAGTCGTAGATGGCCCTATACATGCAATTATCCTCGGGCAGGCGATATAATGAAACTCCGCAAAACATTGCAACTCTGCGAAGATGGGACCCTACTGTGAAGCAAATGAGAGAAGCTTATCAAATGGGTCAGTCAGCTCGATATGAAATAGCCAAAAGCTCGTGCCCAAGCAGGAAATTTATAAGAGTGACGAGTCTTGATCCTCATCCTCGACAGCTGTGCATACCTTCTTTTAAGAATAAAGGAGTTCAGGATGGCCAAGTTAAAGATAGGACGCCCGACCATGCCCAAGCTGCAAGGGCGCTCAACCATACCTCTTATGGAAAGGATGGGACGAGAATATTCCTTTCTCCAGGACAAGGCAAGGAAAATATTTAATCTCTCCATGAAGCACTAGATGCTAATGCTACCCAAGTGCAAGTGGCCTCATGAAACTAATGTTGCGGATCATCCTGACTGCTGTCTCTACTATCGGGTTATTAGTCACCCGATTAAAGATTTCTTTGTCTATAAGAATTGGGCGGAAGACCAATATAGGCAAGGCAAGTTCACACCGAGTGATAGCTGAAAAGTGGAACCTCCACAAAAGCATGAGCCACTACAAGAGAACCCCGCTAAGTCAGAGCATAACCAGCCCAAGATGCAGAAGCCCGTCCATACTTGCCACATGATAGGACTCCTCAATCAAGAAGGGGATAAAGATTCGCTTCAGTCCTTCGATTGCTTCATGAGTAAAGAAGAGGAAATTTTGGAGTTGCTACCAGCACCAAAGGAGCTGGAAGACGGGATCCATACCACCGCTGATGAATTGAAGAAGATAAACCTGAGAACCGAAGAAGATCCTCAACCCATGTTCGTTTGCGAGCTGCTTTCAGATAAGCAAGTATCTAGTATGAAAGTAGTACTCATGGAGTACAAAGACTGCTTCGCGTAGAATTACTCCGAGATGCCAGGTCTTGATCCAGTAGTAACAGTTCAAAAATTGGCCATATAGCTAGAAATAAAGCCGGTCAAGCAAGCGCTGAGAAGGATGCGTCATGAACCCTAGATGAGTATCAACTCTTAAGTTAAGAAGCTCATAGACTCCGTGTCATATCCCACTTCCCATAATACCAATATTTGAGGATGTAACAAAGCCAACCATACTACCTATGGTAAGGAAGCATCCTTCCATAGTCGCATTGTGGCTGTCAATTAGTAATCAAGAACTATAAACTACTAAATATATCTATCACATGTCCAATAGCCACAAACGATAACAGGAAATAGTAACGGAAGCAATAAATATCCGAGGAATAACTAACCATCAATTAGAACTACATCAGTGAGATGGTCCTTACTGATCGGCGATCCTGTCGAAGTACTCAAGATTCTCATATGCTAAAGTCAAGTATCTGGGCCATGCAAAACCCGAACATTAGTGCGTCATAAATATCATGATAATAATAATAAACTGAACGGCGTGCTATAGAAGATGTCACATGCAAAATAAGGTATGAGTATAAATAAACAATCAGTGGTGTTATAACAGCAGGCTATAAGTATGTCACGTGTATCCTTAATTCTGTGTTTCTAGGTTAACTATCCTATAGGTATTTGAATCCAATGAATGTATTCCGTCATATAACTCAAAAAAATATATCCCGTTACCCCTCGGGACCACGGATCAAGATTTATGAATCAAGAATGATTCTGTTCCGTTACCTTTCGGAACTACGGATCAAGTAGTAAGAATTACAAATGATTCTTTTCCGTTACCCCTCGGAACCACGGATCAAGTAATATCCTTTTAAGTTACACTTCAGTTACACTTTTGATTTCCCTATTTTCTTAGGTTCGTTTTCCAAGTCAGGTGGGTATGAATATAATATCTAACTAATGCCAACACAGGAGCAGGCAAATACAGGTTATGTCTATCTAGACAACATGGCACGTCCATCAAGACAACAAGTCAGGATTGTTGGCATCGATAAGTATCATGGATAAGTGGCTTCTAGCATGATAACGGTACGATAATGAGATAGCAATAGCGGTAACAATAACGATATAACAAGTGAAACATGAGCTCATGAAACAATCAATATACTAGCATGATTAGAATTATCATAGGTATAGGTGAATAAGCAGTATACTAGTATTATCGGTGATAGTGTAAAACACATCAATAATAATAATAATAAAGAGTTGCATCGTAATAGAATTATTTCGTCTTATCTTGCTTTAACTAGAACAGTGTATGCTACTTTCTAGGAAAGATTTAGTTGTAATTTCAGTTTACGATAGTTCGAAGAAAAACGGGTTATATCTATATAATAATTAACATTAAAGAAACCATAAACTAAGTTAAGATTCCAGATGTAAATAGCCTAAAATCCCTACAATTTTCGTTCAAGAATTCATATGAAACAAACTACACACTTAAACGTCAATATATGGGAACTGTAATTTTATTATTTAAACCATCTTAACATGATTACTATTATTCCCTGAATTATATGTATTCGTAATAATCAATTTGTTATTTACGGTAACCGTAATGTATAATATGTTTAAGATTTCATATATGTACCATATAAGTACTAATGTGTACACGGCACAAGAGATATAGTAAATACATAAAAATATTACGACGACGTAATCGTCGTTATAGCTAGCATGTAAAAAAAAGTACCGAATACTTGCTTCGGAGATGAACACGGTCACAGAAAGGAAGAAGATACGAATGCAACCCGAATACGCGAAATGTCGCAAGATCTAGGCTTGAGCTCGGGTAGGGTTTTTGAATTGGGTTGTTGCTCTGTTGATTGGTCGCCGATGGAGAAGATGAAGATGACGATGATATTGAAGGTGAAGGCAATGGCGTGAGGATGACGATGAGTGTTGGGTTCTCGGTAGAAGATGGGGATGTTCGGTGAAGGGTACTGCTGGGCGTAAGTTGGTGCTCAGGATCGGAAGTGTAAAGAAGATAGGTCGGCGATAGATAGGTTCACCGGAGAACACGAGTGCGAGGAATAGGAGAAGAAGTGGTCAGTGCTATAATCTCGACCTCGAGTTATGGGTCAAAGGTTGCAGAGGGGATGGCGACGAGGATGGTGATGGTCGAGGGTGAAGGCGAACGCCGGAAGTGAAGTCGAGGTCGAGGGTGCTTGGGTTGGCAGAGGTGGTGAGATTAGAGAAGAAGGTCGGAGATGGAAAGAGGAAGATGAAGATGGAAACGATGGTGATGAAAAGAAGGTGCTGGTCGGAGTTCGTTGTGCCGGTGAGGTCTTAGGATCTTAAGCGGTTGATGGGAGTTGCTCGGTGAAGAAGGATGATGACGAGGGCGTCGGGTTAGGAGGAGTTGGTGAGGGATCTCGGTGTGGGTGTTTTGGGTTGATGGTGAGATCGGTGAAGGGATATTTCAGTAATGGTTAATGCAGACGGGGGCGATGGAAAGGGGTGGAAAAGGCTGCATCGATGGTGTCTCGGTACTAAGGGGAGTTGGAGGCTTAGAGTCGAGGGAAAAAGGTCGGAGATCTTAAGGGAGGATACAGGTGTGTGCTGTGGAGTCCTCGAGTCGAGGGAGGTGGCTTATTGGGGTTCTGGCGAGGTGAAGGTGGCCGGAAGCGCTCAGGTGTTGGTGGTGGGGAAGGTGACAATGATGATGGAGAGTGAGGTGACGACGCGGTGATGTTGTAGGAGATGGAGTGAGATCAGGACTGGGTCGACGGAGAGGACGAAGGAGAAACAGTCAAGGGCTGGGATGAAGGTGGTCGGAGGTGGGGTTCAAGCATGAAAGGTTGGGGCATAGGTGTTGTCTGCGATGAGGAGAGATGAAGAGAGATGCGAAGGGGGGGAGAGAAAGAGAGAGAGAGATAGTTTTTAAATGATAAATTTTAAATATAGATAGTTTATATATTATATGTATAATATATATAGTTTATATGCAACTTCTAATCTATTAAAAGATACTACAAATCTCCGATTCGTCTCTACTAAATCTCACGGAAAATATATAAAATATCCCTAACGTGTGGCTACCAGAAGATATATGCATATAATTCAAATAATATATATATATATCTGTTATTTTAGATTCATAAGGATTTAGTTTACGGATAAGTATTTAAATACAAAAATAATTTTGCACCATAACGGGTTCACGCAAGCGGTTCGAGTCGGATAAACACATCTACCATTCAAACCAATCACAACCCAAATAATAGATAAACAAAATTTAAAATACAGATTAATATCATACGATTATGCTAGGGTGTTACATTATACCCAACTACAAAAGAATTTCGTCATCGAAATTCATGAAACAGGAAAAGATAAGAACAATGAAGATACGGATCTAAGGAAAGAGGTGTGGAAACTTTCGTCGATTTTAGTCTTCACGTTCCCAAGTAGATTCTCCATGCGAACGATTTCCCCACAAAACAAGCACTAAAGGAATTACTTTACTCTTGAGAACCTTTTCTCGTCGATCCACAATAGCAATTTGTTGCTCCACATAAGTCAAATCCTCCCTTACTGTCAATTCCAAGTGGTCTAGGACGTGAGTCTCATCTCGAACATACTTACGGAGATGAGATACATGAAACACATCATGAACACTAACCAAGGATGATGGTAAAGCCAATCGATAAGCTGCTTCTCTAATAAACTCAATGATATCGAAAGGCCCCATGAATCGAGAATTAAGCTTGCCTCGACGACCAAACCGAATTACTCCTCTAGTCGATGCTATCTTCAAGAACACAAGATCACCAACAGCAAACTCTAAAGGTTTTCTTCAAGTATCAGCCTAACTATTCTATCCATCTTATGCCATCTTCATCTAATCACGAATCAAGTTAAGTTTCTCTACAGTTTGCACAATCAGTTCCAGTCCCAACAATCTTCTTTCTCCAATATCGTCCTAACATACCGGCGAGCGATACTTTCGACCGTACAATGCTTCAAATGGAGACATCTGTATAGTCGCCTGAAAATTGTTATTGTACGAGAACTCCACTAAATGCAAATGATCCTCCTGCGAACCCCTGAAATCTAACATGCAAGCTCCCAACATATCTTCAAAAGTTTGGATCGTTCTCTCGAATCTTCTATCTGTCTAAGGATGATAGGTCATACTAAACTTCAAGCGAGTCCCAAACTTTCTTGTAGACTCCTCAAAAAATTTGATACGAACCAGGTGTCACGATCAGAAATAATACTCGCTGTTTTTTCATACAATCTCACAATCTCCTGCATGTATTTTTGGGTTTCGGTGCCCACCCCGTGGAAACCGCGGCTGAGGCGAAAGTGAAAACAAAAATTTTAGCGAACGCCAAACACCCATAAAACCCAAGATTCGATCAATAGACCTAAACTAGCTAACTAAAAGTGCAATGGTTGAAAAATACAACCTTTGTTGCGTATCCACCCAATTGTGGAAGACCCCTCCAAACTCGTAGCCACCGGGATCTCGCTTGAGAATTGACCGTCCTTGTTGGAAACGATCCACCCGAGGGAATCCGGAAGAGGCTCTAACCGACGATCCAAACTTGCTAGGTTTGGATAGTCGGCGATGTAGGAATACTTCACTAAACTTTTCTCTCTAAATCTATGCTCAAAAATGAGAGCAAGAAGAAGAGGAGAAGGAAAAGTGGAAGCATGAAGCATGAACTCAAGTGAGGAATGAAAAACCATCAAGTGTTGAAAATGAGAATGGCTTGCTCTTTTTCAACCATGCATCAATAGTGCATCCAAATGAATTTAACATTTTAAAAGAATCAAGCCATACCTCACTACATGCATGCACCATGCTTCATAACTCTCCAATTTCCACCACATTTCTATTTAATTTTCTAAAAAGAAAATCAAATATGAGGTGTCATTCTGCTAAAAGTATTCCCGTATAAATACGGGATACTTCACCCGATATATGTATCGCTACACATACGCGTATCTGTATAAAAATACGGATAGCACCAAAGAGAGAAAATAAATAGTGAACAATAATACTAAAATAAATGTATCAAAATACATATATAAATTATTAAATAAAATACTGATTTAATAATTCGGCTTAATCCTAAGCCGGCTAGTATTATCAACCGTCAGAATAAAATCCGTGTATCCCATTGTCACAACCCGTAATTTAGTACGTGACCGGCACTTAAATCACGCAATGTCCAAAGGTGTAACTTAATTCAAGTAAGCCGAAACCCAGAAAATCTAAACCTTTTTGCGGAAAATAGTGGGGGTGCAGTTTTGAAATAAATGTATAATGAAATCAAGTTTATCCATAAATGCATAATTAATGATATAAGAAAATGCAAGTAGAATGTACTAAAGTTGAGAACATTTTTTCGTCTTTAAAATTTTGGGCAGCACCTCTCTTGTATATTTTTAACCGAAACCACATATACATGACAATATAAAAGGCATCCCCAAGCGGGACCTAGCTCTTCGCCAAATGACAGTATCACAACCACGCAAGCAATATATACGATGCCCAACGGCAAAGATCAACCCAGAAATAATAATATGAATAAAGCAAGACATTAAATCGACACATAGCGAACATATACCCAGTGCTCTAAGTCTCGCAACCACAAGGTCGTCTAAGTCTACTAAATATACGAAGTCTAGTTTCTAATTGATGGAGTTATCTAGATACAATAGAATGTAAAAGTACAAGAGTGGGGACGATCCAATGTGTCCACCTACCATAGATAAACACCTGAATGCAAGCTGTGTGCCAGCGATACCGCTACTGATCCCAATCGGTTAAACCTGCAAGAACAGTGGCACAACGTGGGTAAGTTCCCAACTCGTGAGTAGAAAACATCAGCAGGTAGAAATCGAATAAAAAAACAATTTCCTAGGTCACTATATCAATAAGGTAATACTACGATATCTAGGGTGACTGTATGCATATATGTCAAATGCTAATGACATATACAAATAAACATCTGAATCATATGCCTGCATGCATGTGGATATCATTCGCGTGTGCCCATCAACGACACAAACAACATCATGGAACCTGAGTGTCCAACATCGACACTCGAAACATCATGAAAACATAAGCTTGTATATATGAGGATATCAACTAATGTGTGTCCATCAACGACACATCAAAATCATGGAACCTGGATGCCTAACACCGACACTCGAAACATCATGAAACCCGTGTCCAGTATCGACACGTAAATCCTCATATCTCGGGCTCTATCGGTCTGGATCGGCCCATGGGCTCCATCAGTCCGCATCGGCCCATATCCATCTCACGACTCCGGTCGGTTTCCTCCGGATAACCGCCGGGTCCAAACTATCACCGGTAGGTAGTAGTCCCTCTGCCAGGCTCATCGTCTACTGCACAACATACCGTTCTTGCCCCGGGGTGCCATACCGGGTCCATAATATATCCGCAAACGGATCGTCTATCTCCTCGAATGGGGTTTCTAAAACCAATCTCAGAACCGAGAAAACTCATGGTGGACGCATAGAAATATCATATCAAGAGAAACCGGGTTTTTAAAACAATACATACTTTCCTTTAAAATATAACCACGGTTCTCAAATCCAGAATCTTATGAAAACAGCATCCCAATGCATATAATCATAAAGCATGATGTATGCAAACATAGAACAGAAATGTGAGCATATCAGTATATCATGCAACATAGAATAATGATGTAAGCATATCAGCATATCATGCAACATAGATTAGTGATGTGAGCATATCAGTATATCATGCCAACGAGTCATGTGATAATACTAAACAATTAAGAGTAATAGCATGATATAGCAATTTGACTGTGTAAGTGAGATAGCAATTACCGATGATGAAAGTGTGTGAGCCGGCAAATCTGTGTAAGTGTAACATACGCAACATCGATAATTGTGCAGGTATACTAGCTGATGATATCATTACAAATAACAAAAGAACATGTATATGTAATGCAATGAGAATATCGTAAACGTAGCACAAAATAAATCGTAAGTGTATTATTATAAGGTATATGTATCTAATTTAACACCTACATAAGGGCTAAACTTAGTAGTGTAGACAAGGATTAACAATATCTATAACATATCCAAGTCGATGAATCTATCAATCGACAGTCCAGCCTCACAGCATCACATATGGTATAATCCATCGTACGACATCCTCGAGTCAAGTGTATGGATCAATAATCAGGTAAAACTTATGGCGTACGATAATCCATTGTACGGCGGCATTAAACAAATAAGGATTCTATCAACCTATACAACAATGAGGGTACGGATCTAACGTCTCGTACGGTATATCACTCATTATTCTCATAAATATTATTTATCTTATTTTACCGATCTCATAACACATCTATCGCAATCTTATCATATCCATCGATCTAATGTCATATCCTTTTAAATCTCGCCTCATATCTTGGTATATGTAGTCAATTATTCATATCATCTCCAACTATGATTTTGATCTTATCGATAGTTTCCTAGTATAAGTTTCTCCAACTATATTCTATATATCGGTCTGCATTTTATAATTGCGGGGGTTCTATACGCCATCCACCCGACTTTCCACTTAGATATAAATCTACTCACCTGCAATCTCCTCTCTAAGCTGAAGTCGATGTGCTTCGTCGTCTCGGAAGTCCACGCGATGTACCCACAAATTAACACATATCGCAACGTTATGAAAACCGAGTCTGAAAACCAATACGGCACACGAAGGGCTCATAGGTTAGAACCTATAGCTTACGCATGCAAGAACAACCAAACAACCCTCATCGTTGACGTACAAACGTCTAAAGACCAAATCAAATCTCAAATATCAAAACCAAGCATTCAAACATCGGGAAAACTTTACCAAAACCAACCCAATATGCTCCCAGATTTTAGCTCGGGTAATAAGTGATTAATCTAATAATACAGTAGCTAGGTTGTAGGAAGTAGGAGCTACAGACCAAACCCCATCACAAGAACCCACAACTTGGCCGGCGACAAGCTCCAAGAATCCGATGTCGCCGGTTATCCTAGGGAATTGGCATCTCTTATTTTGGTGGTGGCCTTTTAGTGGTTAATCTAGGTCAATGATATTGCTTGTTTTCCTCATAAACATCTTAGGTTGCTCCAGATTCCCTGTAGGCCAACAAAACATCATAAAACCGACACGGGACCAATCCTAAGTTCGTGCAACGGGTTTTAATCTCTGTTCTTGGCCAGTGAAACATCACTAAAGGTTGCAAACACTCACTACATCTTAATTTACCAATCACAAGTCAAGTTTCCCACTAAACCTTAACTTGGAAATTTCTAAGATCACAAATCCATACTTAATCAAACTCTAAACTAAACTTGAAATCTAAGAAACTAATTACAAGGTGGGAAGTGGAGTTATACCTCATGGATACAACTCAAGAAAAACCCTAGATGCCTAAAGACTCCAAAATCTAAATTTGGTCGGTCCATAGGGTGTAGGATGAGGTGGGGATCATTTTTAGTGAAGGTGGTGTGATGTTTTGATGAAGATTTGTAGATGTTTTCATGGGTTAGAGAAGGTGGAGGAAGCATAAAGATGAAGATGAAGGAGATGAGGTGATGAAGGAAAATAATAGATGAAGGAAAATGAATGAGGGAGAAAAGATCAAGGGTAGGAGCCTCTCACTCTCTCTCATACCCTCACATGGCATGCTATGCCTCATGTCATGACTTTTGTCCCCCTCTCTCTCCTCAATCATTTTTTCTTTTTTCTTTTCTTTCTCTCTTTTCCCAAATAAACCACAAGTCACAAATACAATGAAAACAACATGTAACAAAATGCAACATGTCATGGTGCACTAGCCATGATTAATTAAAAATACGGATTTGGCATAATCGTGATTAGTAGTGCACTAATCGAGTTTAATTTAAACTTGCATATAATTAATTATAAAATTGCCCAAATCCGATAAATATATTTTTAAATGAAAAAATCATTTTAATCTTTAATTATTTCACAAATATTGGTATATATTTTTACCATTTTACAAAAACACAAATTCGCAAATCGAATAGTTTTCGCGAAATATATTATTTTAATATTAAATTCCAAAAATAATATTTTATATTTCTGAAATGTTACAATCTTCCCACCTTAAATAAATTCGGTCCCCGAATTTAAATTTAAACCCCCAAATACTAAAATATTTCAATGATCAGCTCCACTCAACGGGGCTCCGAAGTCACTGAAGATACAGAAATACCACAGCGCATCAAGTGCGCATGAAAACGAATATAAAACTGAAGGTCGACCTCCGTCAAGCGTAACGCAATCGTCGGAGTTACAACGGAGATATAGATATCTAAATCCACTACTGAAATCCAATATACTATTGTCAAAATCATAATACGTATATAGTACGCATCCCTTTAAATTTCCTCTAAAAACTAGATAAAACACATGCAAATCTTTTCCGAATCGCAGTGCGATACGTAGCTCACGGCACAAGTGGCGGACGCTCAATTGTAATGTAGTAAATATATCTATATACATTTTGCTCAAAATATGCGTTCCGCCTTTTTGAAATATCCCAGAGCTTTTTCTTTGTAAAGACTCGTGTCTCTTACGGACACTTAAGAAATAGAGAGGCTATAGATCATTTTTGAAAACCCCATGGTAAACTTTTAATGCATGCAAAAGTACACAGGCACTGTCCTTAGATCAGTCCTGCTCAGTTACCATATAGATATTACCCAACATCAAAATATAATGCTCAAGAGCAAAAATCAGCCTCAAAAGGCGCCAATCATCACGTGCGGCTGGTGCGCACGGAAATCAAAACCCAATACAAGTGCCACGAATGTGCACAAAAGCCAAACTAAGTGCAACGGGTGTGCACGAAAGCATCTGTCAAATGCAACTGGTGTGCATGACAACAACATCAAGTGCATCTACAGTGCACGAAAATCTCAATAAAGCTCAACAACCATGCACAAATATAGTCTCCATCAAGTGCATCCAACATGCGCGAATAAAAAATCTCAAGCGAGTGCATCCGACATGCACGAATAAAATCTAAATCAAGTGCATCAAACATGCAGGAATAAAATCTAAATCAAGTGTATCCAACATGCACGAATAAAATCTCAATCGAGTGCATCCAACATGCACGAATAAAATCTCAGTCAAGTGCATCCAACATGCACGAATAAAATCTAAATCAAGTGTATCCAACAGGCTCGAAACCATATCTCATGCACCCAGCGTGCGCAAAAATCTAAGTCAAATACATTAGGTCCATATAAAGCATCTAGCGCAGTAGCATGCACGATAACGAGCGTCAAGTGCAGACACGCAAGAAAACATAAATCTGATGCAACAAATGCTCGAAGACAAAAATCATGTGCAACAAATGTACGGAGTATAAATCTAGTACAACCAATGTAAGAAATACCAATCTGGTGCAACAAATGCACGAAATACAAATCTGGTGCAACAAATGTGCGAAATATAAATCTTGTGCAACAAATGCACGGACTATAAATCTAGTGCAACCAATGCACGGAATACCAATCGGGTGCAACAAGTGCACGGAAACTCATCAATAACTCAAATGCGTATAAAAACAACACCGAGTGTACCAAGGTGTATAAAATCATAAGCGTGTGCACTGCGTGCGCAAAACACGTATCAATGCACTGCAAGCACATGCGAGCTATACCGAGTGCAAAAACCAAATCGAGTGCCTACCACATGCACAAAATCAAATCAACCGTATGAAATCCACGAAATCATAAACACGTGCAGCCAAGGCACAAACACGATATCAAGTGCAATGCACAAATCGCAAACTGATGTAGCGGTGTATAAACATAAATCAAGTGCAATAACGGTGCACAAAAGAAAATATCCAATAGGTGCAGCCATGGTGCACGAAAACATATCATGAAACTCAAATTCAAGCGATAAAAGTGTGATACTCGGATCACGAAACACAAATTGCAATAAATGACATTGAGGTACACCTCCTTCAATGTCGAAAATATGCCGGCGTGCCCAAACTGATAGAGCAAGATCACCTACTTGCTTCCTACTCATGGTCTGGCGTCTTCGGTCTCTGGGTCCTCTTTTACTCTCTGAATTACCAATGTCGCAATGCTTCAGGTCATCAGCCCGGTCAGGTGTACTAACGGAAATGATTCTGCCTGGCACTACTCTGGTCAACTCTCGGCCAATTAGCATGACTACCCATAAAATAGCACGTCACCGGTGTCGGCATCTGGCTCTCTGAATACATGCGACACACCCGATCCTAGGTGCAAATCGCATCGCAGCAGTGCCCTGGAAAGAACCTGCTCAAAGTCTCTCCCGATCTCTCCTATGCCGAACTACACGGAGGTTGGCACTCTTTACTCAATCCCTTTTCGTTTTCTTGACATTTGCGTTCTCAGCACAACTTTTCTTCGGGAATTGGCCGTACCCCAACGCCTCTGTACACATGTATCAATCTTCTGGCATCAACGGAGCATAACAACCGCTTGCTAACATCTCGTACGAACCTCTTGTTCCACTCTTCTTTATTATCGTCCATTTCGACGCCATCTCTTGCTGTCTGCATATTGCAATTTGTTCTTGGTTACAGTCAATCCGGACTCTCTCACACGGACTCAAAATTACGAACTCGGTATCTTCATCACTCTGTGGAAGATATCAAGCCAAAACGTTCTTGGGAACTCGTCCAATTTATCGAAGGAAAATACGCTTCATTTGCCCGTTCTTGATCAACTCACAACGCATCTGGGTGAGATCCTTCTATCTGAAACTGGTCAACTTACCGATTCCATATCGGAGTATCCAATGAACAACGTCCTCTCTGGATTGATGTACTCTAGATCTGAGTAAGATTCTCTACACTGGAAATTTTCAACTCAGCTGAGCCTGCGTCGGCGCATCAAATCAGACGAATCGTATCAGTCGCTCAACTCGAGATAAACTAGCCGTCTCTTGTCATATCTCTGCCTGAAAGCTCCAATGGTCTCAACTCTAACACTCTGGAGGTGACATCCCATCAATCTCAGCAACAGCTGGGTGATCAGTCTGCATAGTAGACAACATCACAACCTCAGGGTTAGGCTGTATATCAACAGTCCTCTCAATCTGGAAGCCTCTATTAATGGCCCGATCATCCGGTGCAAAACCGAACACTCGCCTCAAACGAGAAATCACAACACCAATACTATACCTACATGTCCCTATGTCACCAGAAACAACATGGTCAGCCCTCGTCCGTGATGAGCTCGCTCTGACCGCAACACTAGCAGCAGCTCAATCTACGCTCATACCATGGTGACAGGAACCTCAAGCATGTATCGATGAAGATAGATCAAAGGAACGAAAGGAACTAATGGATCCAAAATGGATACAAGATCATAAAAAGGAACAGAATCAGTGAGAGTATGATCATTGGAATGAAATAAAGCATGGATCTCAAAAATATACATTCTAAGGTCACTTAAGCGGAGTATCGTATCGTAAGTATGCCGCGGAACATACGCACGGTACATTACTCTACTTGAGTTACCTACTCCATCAATCAGGGTCAACCTAAGTAATGAAAGTTCGGGTCTAATACCCCTCAACAATTCTAAGTTCCGTAAGGTCAATCTTAGGTTCCGAAATATATACGCCTTAGACTCCGCATAGTCAAATCCAGACTCAAACCAAGGTTAAACCTAACGCTCTGATACCAATTTTGTCATGACCTGTAATTTAACACGTGACCGGCACTTAACTCACGCATTGTCCAAAAGCGTAACGTAATTCAAGTAAGTCGAAGCCCAGAAAATCTAAACCTTTTTGCGAAAAATAATGGGGGTGCAGTTTTGAAATAAAGGTATAATGAAATAAAGTTTATCTATGAATGCATAATTAATGATATAAGAAAATGCAAGTAGAATGTACTAAAGTTGAGAACATTTTTTTCGTCTTTAAAATTTTAGGCAGCACCTCCCTTGTATATTTTGAACCGAAACCACATATACATAACAATATAAAAAGCATCCCCAAGCGGGAGCTAGCTCTTCGCCAAATGGCGGAATCACAACCACGCAAGCAATGTATACGACGTCCAACGGCGAAGATCAACCCAGAAAGAATAATATGAATAAAGCAAGACATTAAATCCACACATAGCGAACATATACCCATTGCTCTAAATCTCACAACCACAAGTCCGTCAAAGTCCATTAAATATACAAAATCAAGTTTTTGATTGATGGAGTTATCTAGATAAAATAGAATGTAAAAGTACGAGAGTGGGCACGATCCAATGTGTCCCACCTACCATAGCAAAACACCCGAATGCAAGCTGTGTGCCAGAAATATCGCTACTGATCCCAATCGGTCAAACCTGCAAGAACTGTGGCACAACGGGATTGAGTTCCCAACTCGTAAGTATAAAACATAAGCAGGTAGAAATCGAATAAAACAACGATTTCCTAGGTCACTATATCAAGAAGTTAATATTATGATATATAGGGTGACCATGTATGCATATATATCAACAATGTAATCAATGCCAATGACATATTCAAATAATTATCTGAATCATATGCCTGTATGCATGCGGATATCATCTACGTGTGTCCATCAATAACACAAATAACATCATGGAACGCAAGTGTACAACATCGACACTCGAAACATCATGAAAACATAAGCATGCATATATAAGGATACCAACCAATGTGTGTCCATCAACGACACATCAAAATCATGGAATCTGAGTGCCCAACACCGACACTCGAAACATCATGAAACCCGTGTCCAGCATCGACACGTAAATCCTCATATCTCGGGCTCCGTCAGTCCGGATCGGCCCATGGGCTCTGTCAGTCCGCATCAGCCCATATCCATCTCACGACATCGATCGGTTTCCTCCGGATAACCGCCGGGTCCAAACTATCACCGGTAGGTAGTAGTCCCTCTGCCAGGCTCATTGTCTACTGCACAACATACTTTTCTTGCCCCGGGGTACCATACCGGGTCCACCAAGTACCCGCAAATGGATCGTCCATCTCCTCGAATGGGGTTTCTAAAACCAATCTCAAAACCGAGAAAACTCATGGTGGACGCATCGAAATATCATATCAAGAGAAACCGGGTTTTTAAAAAAATACATACTTTCTTTTGAAATATAACCACGGTTCTCAAATCCAGAATCTTATGAAAACAACATCTCAATGCGTATAATCGTAAAGCATGTTGTATGCAAATATAGAACAGAAATGTGAGCATATCAGTATATCATGCAACATAGAATAGTGATGTGAGTATATCAGTATATCATGCCAACGAGTCATATGATAACACTAAACAATTAAGAGTAATAGCATGATATAGCAATTTGACTGTGTAAGTGACATAGCAATTACCGATGATGAAAGTGTGTGAGCCGGAAAATCTGTGTAAGTGTAACATACGCATCATCGATAATTGTGCAGGTGTACTAGCCGACGATATCATAACAAATAACGGAAGCACATGTATATGTAATGCAATGAGAATATCTTAAACATAGCAGAAAGTAAATCGTAATCGCACTATTATAAGGTATACGTATCTAATCTAACACCTACATAAGGGCTAAACTAAGTAGTGTAGACAAGGATTAACAATATCTTTAACATAGCCCAGTCGATGAATCTATCAATCAACATTCCAGCCTCACAGCATCACGTATGGTATAATCCATCGTATGACATCCTCGAGTCAAGGGTATGGATCAATCATCAGGTAAAACTCATCGCTTACGGTAATCTATCTTACGGCGGCATTAAACAAATAAGGATTCTATCAACCTATACAACAATGAGGGTACGGATCTAACGTCTCGTACGGTATATCACTCATTATTCTCATAAATATATATATTTATCTTATTTTACCGATCTCATAACACATCTATCGCAATCTTATCATATTCATCGATCTCATGTCATATCCTTATAAATCTTGTCTTATATCTTGGTATATGTAGTCAATCATTCATATCATCTCCAACTAACATTTTGATCATATCCATAGTTTCCTACTATAGGTTTCTCCGACTATATTCTATATATCGGTCTGCATTTTATAATTGCGGGGGTGCTATATGCCATCCACCCGACGTCTCCCGTAGATATAACTCTACTCACCTGCAATCTCCTCGCTAAGACGAATTCGATGTGCTTCGTCTTCTCGGAAGTCCACATGAGGTACCTGCAAATCAACACATATCGCAACGTTATGAAAACCAAGTCTGAAAACCGATACGGCACACGAAGGGCTCATAGGTTAGAACCTATAGCTTACGCATGCAAGAACAACCAAACAACCCTCATCGTTGACGTACAAACGTCTAACGACCAAATCAAATCTCAAATATCAAAACCAAGCATTCAAACATCGGGAAAACTTTACCAAAACCAACCCAATATGATCCCAGATTTCAACTCAGATAATAAGTGATTAATCTAACAATACAGTAGCTAGGTTGTAGGAAGTAGGAGCTACAGACCAAACCCCATCACCGGAACCCACAACTTGGCCGGCGACAAGCTCAAAGAATACGATGCCACCGGTTTTCCTAGGGAATTAGCATCTCGTATTTTGGTGTTGTTCTTCTAGTGGTTAATCTAGGTTAGTGATATTGCTTGTTTTCCTCATAAACATCTCAGGTTGCTCCAGATTCCCTGTAGACCAACAAAACATCACAAATCCGACAAGGAACCAATCCTAAGTTCGTGTAATGGGTTCTAATCTCTGTTCTTGGCCTATGAAACATCACTAAGGGTTTGCAAAAATTCACTACACCTCAATTTACCAATCACAAGTCAAGTTTCCCACTAAACCTTAACTTGGAAATTTCTAAGATCATAAATCCACACTTAATCAAACTCTAAACTAAACTAGAAATCTACGAAACTAATTACAAGGTGGGAAGTGGAGTTATACCTCATGGATGCAACTCAAGAAAAACCCTAGATGCCCAAAGTCTCCAAAATCCAAACTTGGTTGGTCCATAAGGTGTAGGATGAGGTGGGGATCATTTTTAGTGAAGGTGGTGTGATGTTTTGATGAAGATTTGTAGATGTTTTCATGGGGTAGAGGAGGTGGAGGAAGCATGAAGATGAAGATGAAGGAGATGAGGTGATGAAGGAAAAAAATGGATGAAGGAAAATGAATGAGGAAGAAAAGGTCAAGGGTAGGTGCCTCTCTCTCTCTCAGACCATCACATGGCATGCCATGCCTTAAGTCATGACTTTTGTCCCCCCCCCTCTCTTTCCTCAATCATTTGTTCTCTTTTCTTTTCTTTCCCTCTTTTCCCAAATAAATCACAAGTCACAAATACAATAAGAACATGTTACAAAATACAACATGTCATGGTGCACTAGCCATGATTAATTAAAAATAAGGATTTGGCATAATCGTGATTAGTAGTGCACTAATCGAGTTTAATTTAAACTTGCGTATAATTAATTATAAAAATGCCCAAATCCGATAAATATATTCTTAAATGAATAAATCATTTTAATCTCCAATTATTTCACAAATATTGGTATATATTTACACCATTTTACAAAAACCCAAATTCGCAAATCGAATAGTTTTCGTGAAATATATTATTTTAATATTAAATTCCAAAAATAATATTTCATATTTCTGAAATGTTACACCCGTACACGTATTTAATCGGACCCCTACATGTACCAACGTACGGCCCCTGCATCTGTCGCCTGAACCGGGAAACCCTTTATGTGAGACTCTAAAGACTTGACAATACGCTGGCAGCGGGTTTAACCACAAGCACGTCAGCAGCACTAGCTGTACGTAACAGCTACGTAGGTACTAATCGAAAGGGGGGTCGACAATCAAGTGCGTCCTTACCTTACTAGGCCAGAATATGACAATCTCCATACATTCCGGTCTCTTCTTCAAAAAGTGTCGCACATCGAGTCTAGTGGGTGGATAACATCAGACCCCTACTAACCCGATAAGTCGTGTCTGAGTCAAGCTCATCACCAATAGAGATACTACGGATCAATTATCAGTAAATCTCATCCACCGTGGCCATGGATTTCTGGTGATAGCCAACTGAACACGGCGCGACATCGACTCCTAATACCAGGAGAGATGAATCCCTAACAGTCGACTACTGCCTCCATGTGGCTCGGGACTGTTCCCAACTAAAACCTGTTTGCACGACTCCTTTGAGCCCTAGTAGGGTAGTAATCAAAGTACAGTAGGAACTCACACGAGACAAATGACGACTTCAGGTCAAAGGACTATCATGTACTCATGCCACCTGAGAACTTCCATCTGACGATAGATATAATACCATCTAGAAGTTCTCGGTGAGTCCATCCAGTGTACTCACCTCCAGTGAGCACCTGTATACTATCTTAGGTGACACAACCCTAATGGCTTGTGAGACCGGCCACCGCCCCTTGTCGGGGACTAGAAGCGTATACACTAGTCTACTCTGGAATATTGATCCCCGGTCTCGATACTCCCACGACTAGGGACATTCAAGGATGTGCTTATGGACAACCCAGCTCCCACATATATGATCGCCATCACAATGCTGGTCGTCAAGCAACAAACCTACGGGCATACTATCATATCGAATAAAACTGTCGTACCTGTATAGGTCCTCCCTCAATTATCATAATCGCCTACTTTCAATCATAATAATTGCCTTGAGAGCACTATATCCAACAATCTCCCACTTGCACTTAAGGCCATTTATTGCGGTATCGCATACCTACAGCTCGTATGCTACCGAATACCCAACTTCTCTAGTAATCAGTTTCGCAAACCATTTTGTGAAACTTAATTTGTTCGAGAAATAGCCTCAGTGAGTGGATCCGCTACAATGTTCCAACTTCATCTCTATATATCTCAACTTTGCAAAGATTAACAATCTCCTAAAATGAGCGATACTCTGCCTCAAGAATTTGTCGGGATACCTGATAGGACCAAGTTGATTAATGAACAACTCCATCCAACAAACTACTTGGGTTGTATCCTCTGTTAAGTTATAACCGGCATCCTACACCATAATTATCTCAGTATCCCTATTGGAACACTATCTAATACACTGATCCTTAGAAGAGGCTAAACTCAAGACTCTGACAACATCTCTGTTATCCAAGTCATCTTGGAAGCCTGAACTGAAAACTGCTTACCATAGGAGGCTGCTGTTATCCTATACCAAGAACATCCTCTTATGTTCATGATAGTTTCCTTTTGTTTCTCGAGGATTGGATTAATATATGCTTGTCGCAACTAGTGCAAAAGCAATATCTGGTGTTGTACATGACATTGCATGATTGACTCAATTTCCTAAGCAAATAATATGTCATTCATGCCAATCCCTCACTTCATCAGTCCAAAAGACATCATTTTTAGAGAAGGTGACTCCATCACTCGCGGGTACACCACCACGCCAGGAGTCGTCCATTCTAAAATACTTTTAGAATGCTGTCCAAGTACCTGATTTGGAAACTTCCGAAATCTAGATCTAAAGCCATAGATCTAGTCACCAGAACTCCTGATATACTATCTATATCCAACATGGAGAAAACACTGTGTGACAACCAAATTTTGACCGTTTGTAGTACATGAATATCTCTTCCTATCCAGAGTTTGTCATCCAAATCTCAGGATAGTACTCCCTACATTCTTCTTACTAGGTCCATTTTTGTTTTGATGAAGTCAATCAACTTGACTGTCACATCAAAACAGATGATCCGTCTCCGCTATCTATGCTTCAGTCTACGAATAGACATAAGCAACTTGCACACCTTCTGCTTCTCCCACTGACTACAATAACCCTCTGGCAGAGTCATATACACGTGCACTTCCAAAATCCTATTTGGAAAGACGTTATAGTTACCCACCTGCCAGACATCATAGCTATGAACTGCATCAACGCCAAATCATATCATTATGGACTTCAGCATAGACACTGAAGAAAAAGTCACATCACAATCCACAACAGGTATTTGAACAAAACTCTATACAGCAAGTCTAGCCTTATTAAGTAAGGTACCTTTCCACCTGCACAAATCTCGAAAGATCTACTTGCTCCTAATGGGTTTTATCCCTTCAGGAGCACCTAGCACAGTCCAAAATCCATGACTTGCTGAAGTGCGTGGAGTACATCTCGGGTATGAAATACCTGGTTACCTGGAAGTTACCACTTCTTATGACCTGCTAATAATAAGTAGGGGGAATAACAGTGCCATGGTATATCCGTACGGACTTCAGCATAGATACTGAAATAAAAGTCTCAACACAATCCACAACGGGTATTTGATGAAAACACTTTACAACAAGTCTAGCCTTATTAGGTTAGCACCTTTCCACCTGCACGGATCTCAAAAGATCTACGTTTCTAATGGGTTTTACCCCCTTCAGGAGCACCCAGCAAAATCCAAAATCCATAATTTGCTGAAGTGTGTGGATTCCATCTTGGATATGAAGCATCTGGTCACCTGGAAGTTACCGCTTCCTATAAGCTACTGACAACTAGTAGGACCATTATCACCATAATGCTGACCTCCCTATCACCGTCTGTGAGAAAACCGAAATATCTCTCAGGTTTCTGAGCTCACCTACTAAAATCTGCGGAGTGGCTAACGTTTTGTCAAGTCCAATTGAATTCCTAGGTTCTACTAAATTTTCGGTAATCGTTTGTCGTTCTGGAATCACTTCCATTTCTACTATAATCCCACCAGTTTCTTTTGCAAAAAAAGATTTCTTTTATAAAAAGGTGATGAGTCAAGAACAATGTAACTATTGATCTTGAAAATGGTAGAAACAAAATCCTAGCGATTGCTTGGGATAATCCACAAACTGCCATTACCGAAGCGTGCCTCGAGTTTGTCCGGATTATGCTTTTAAATAGAAACCGGATAACTCCATATCTTAACAACCTCAAGATATGTAACCATTCTATATCCATATAGAATCAAGGCACTAATTTTGATGGAACTAGATTCAAAAGTCATGCAGCTGTTTCCAGTGCATATTACCTAATGGAAAAGGGCCAATACAGCTATCATGGAGCGCGTCCACGGATGAGTAACCTATGAGAAAATCAAGTTCTCGATATTACTATGATAGAATACCTACCATAAGTATCTATATCTTCGATCACCTCAAAGAATCCCGATAGTTCCAACGTATGGTTCTCTACTTTATTCTTATACCTACAAACTTCTCAAAATCTTTAGACCTTGCATTACTATGAATTTGTGTCTAAAACCAGAGAACTCATAGGTAAACCTGAATAAAATAAGAGTACCAGCCCCTTGTCCTGAAGGACACTGGACAACATACATTTTTATGTATAAGTCCCAAGAGTATACCAACTCAAATTCTGTGTTTTGTAAATTGAAAACTGCATATTGGTTAAGAATGTCTTACACCGTTATTCAATGCACCTTACCTTATCATCAACTGATAAAAGTAAATGTTTACAACACAATTTTCAAAATGCATATCTCACTTTATAAAATAAAGGTACAGATATTTCATTTTAAAATTTGGTGCACCTTACCTTATCATCAACTGATAAGGTAAATGTTTACAACACAATTTTTAAAATGTATATCTCACTTTATAAAATAAAGGTACAGATATTTCATTTTAAAATTTGGTGCATAACAACGGTTATTCGAAACTAAATATTGGTCGTTAAGCAAAACCAAGCGATTTAATCCAATATCACCAATTACAACGAATTCCTATATAGAGGATCAAATCACCTATTTTCCAATATTCTACTCCTACTCATCATATGTAACATCGTACAGATGTGAGATCTAAATCTGGTAAATACATACCCTGGAGTCAGAATTAATTGGGAAAACAGTTCTCTTTTATATATATACAGAAAAACTGAAACATGAAAATGTTTCATAGAGGATGGTTTGGTATTCCCTGTAATGCCTTTTCCATTATCAAGATTCTTGACCGTAGTCGAAATTTCCTTTGCCCTCACTTCAATCCCTTTATATGTCTCTACATTTTACCTTCTGTACACCGTTCTTAGGCTAATTTGGTTTTCTTCCTTCCCTACCTTTCGGCACTAGCCTGAGGTTTGAAAGAAGACTATCCAATAAGTATAACAGGTGTACTCCCATAATACAAGGAGCTCTCGCAACCTGAGAGAAGGTAAAGGGAAGAGACAACCGAATAATCATATTCAATTTCTCCAGAACCTATGGCCATCTTCGACTGAAGTAACTTCTTCGAGTTCGTATGTAACTACACGATGGCCGTTCCAAGCAATATGGATCATCGTAGTGGTACGACGTCTTCTGAAGAAATGCAAAGGGTAGAGTAGGAGTGGCAGGGATATATGTGACTTTGCCTCGAACCAAGACAAGCCCAAACCAAAGGGTGTAAAAAGGTTCGGTTAACTTGGTTCATGAGTTTTTAGAGTAAGTCATAAGTCGCTGTATCAGAGAGAGAGAGAAAAAAGCAACACTCAGCGTGCACTCTATTAAGATCAGATTGGTTATCACTTTATCTGATCAGGATGGTTCCCACTCTTTCCTCAAATTCTCCTTCAAATCTTAAAAGAAGAATTAGTTGGGATCATTTACACTTTACAAGTTTGCTAACCGTTCGGCTAGGCCAGTGTTGGTACTCCGAGGGAGGTCCCCCAATTAATAACCCCATTTCCACAGAGGCGTAACCTCGTTAACACATTCTAGACACCTAATAGGTTAGCAAATTACGAAGTGAAGAAATCTCCCGAGGAGTAAGACATACTCATCAGTGGGAATCGGGATCCAACTATCATCATGTGATAACCTGATGGAATCCACTGAAGTCACCACACTTCAGAAGATATGCGCATGTCTGGCAAGTTTCCCGTATATTTGAAACAACCGATATATTTTTTCCCCTAGGACCCAGGGACCTTGATGAATAATCAACAAATCAAGGTTCATAGTCAAGTTCAACCCGTCATTATCTTGATTGCGTTAAACCCACCCGCATGACCCTTGACGAATGATCAACAAAGTCGTACGACTGTCCTAACCAATCCACTTATCCTTGCGACAGAAAAATATTACAGAGCCGCCGCACACTGCGCCTCGGCGAATAGCAACGAAAAACGTAGCACGAATACTAAGTAATACTAATCTGAAATGACGGAGGGCTACGACTGGTTTTTGGCGATAAACCTTTAACGTAATAAACTTGATATCATTGAAGGAACTAAAGTGGCTTTTAAATAGAGTGTTGTAAGCTCCGCGTTTTAAAACTATTAACATAAACTTTTGCTTAAGAGCGAACTCCCAATGAAGGGATCAAGACTCTTTCCTCATAGAATGAGGTGTGGGATATTCCTAACCAAATACCTCTATGAAAAGCAAAAGAATATGACTTTGAGTTTTGAAGAAAACTGAGTAGTTTTAAAATTGATTCCTTCAACATAATTTAGGTTTATTTTCCTTGCATTATTCAGATAATGCCTTTCCATCATTTTAAGTTTCCAAGCCACAAAAGAAACAACCAAAATAACATGCTTTTTATATGCCATCCGCATTCGCCACGGGGCCCCGTCATGCACCGTTAGGTTACTTAACTAACGGCAGAGCAGGGGCAGGACTAGCGCGGTTGCAAAACAGATAGAGGCATCTACTAAATATATACAATATATATATCAACATCGCATGAAGAAAATAATCATCACATGCAGATAAAAATCATCACAAGCATGCGGACAAAAATATAGAATAGCGGATAATCTAGGAGCCCTGCGTTTCATTTGAGCCAAAAATGAGACGCGACGTTCCTCGGTCGTGTGGATAGCCAGTGCAGTGAAGATCCTAGACCCCTACGAGTACGGCAAGTTACACGCCAATCCCCGAAGTGAGGCAACCCCAATCAACAAAGTGAATATGCTACCCAGCACTTCACGGAATCCAATAACCAGAGCACCCCTCTGTGGGTCAACATATACCCCCTATGAGTGCGGCGAATAGCCCGCCAATTTTAGAGTAACGCCTCCCGATCTTAACGCCATGAGAGGCGGGCCCATTGCCCTCTAGAACCTGCTATTCGAGCACTCCTCCGTAGGGTAATCCTAGTACAGAAAAGAAAATATATATACAGCGGTGACTCCGACCTCAACCCGGTCGTGCCCCAATAAAAGAATATACAAACTGGCAGAAACGACAGTCCACATGTCGGACGCTCGCCCCGCAATAATCAATATACAAATGAATATGAACTGTACATCTAACATTGCACATAAGGCTATCCATCTCGACAATCCATCCATAACATCAGTGCAACACAGAAATTCAACGTGAATATCATGTTCGTAAACCTGTCTGATTATACATATAGAAACCGGTCGGATTGTACCACTCAATGATATTCATGGTCACAGAAACAAACAAATGCACTGATAAACACGAATTCAAAATTTCGATCGATTAAAACTTTCCGCATTGGCCCCAAGTAAAACCCGGTACTCAAACAAATCTGGGCTAAAACCAAACATCCTAAAAATCATATTTCCATATTATAGAGCATCTGAAGAAAATTGGGGCACAACGGCCCCAAGATGACTGCGGAACTGCGGCCAAATGCCACGATAGGTGGCGGTTCCGAGGCCAAAACTTGGGCTTTTGTGCTCCAATTTCTTCATGGCCTTTATAATTGCCTGCATATAATTTTAAGGCAACCAGAATCATTTTTTGAACAATTTTAAAATTTGAACAGCAAGTATGTAATCGGAAATGCAATTCAGAAAATTTCGTCGATCGAGACTTTAAACTTGTGCAAACTAGCTAGTTAAGGTTTATAGAGTGGCTCTGATACCATGTTGGGTTTCGGTGCCCGCGCCGCGGAAACCGCAGCCAAGGAGGAAGTGAAAACAAAAATTTTAGTAAACACCCGTAAAACCCAAGATTCGATCCATAGACCTAAACTAGCTAACTAAAAGTGCAATGATTGAGAAAATACAACATTTATCGCGTGTCCACCAAATTTTGGAAGACCCCTCAAAGCTCGTAGCCACCGGTATCGCGCTTGAGAATTGACCACCGTTACCGAAGACGATCCACCCGAGGGAATCCGGAGGAGGCTCTAACTGATGATCTAAACTTGCTTGGTTTGAATGGTCAGTGATGTAGTAATACTTCACTAATTTTTTCTCTCTAAATCTATGCTAAAAAATGAGAGCAAGAAGAAGAAGGAGAAGGAAAAGAGGAAGCATGAAGCATGAACTCAAGTGAGGAATGAAAAACCATGAAGTGTTGAAAATGAGGATGGCTTGCTCTTTTTCAACCATGCTTCAATAGTGCACCCAAATGAATTTATCATTTTAAAAGAATCAAGCCATACCTCACTACATGCATGCACCATGCTTCATAACTCTCCACTTTCTACCTCAAATCTATTTAATTTTCTAAAAAGAAAATCAAATATGAGGTGTTCTTCTTCTAGAAGTGATCCCGTATAAAGAAGGAATACTTCGGCCGGTATATGTATCGCTACACATACGCGTATCGGTATAAAAATACGGATAGCACCAAAGAGAGAAAATAAATAGTGAACAATAATACTAAAATACATGTATCAAAATAAATATATTAATTATTAAATCAAATCCTGATTTAATAATCCGGCTTAATCCTAAGCCGGCTAGTATTATCAACCGTCCAATTAAAGTCTGTGTATCCCGTACACCTATTTAATCGGACCCCTGCATGTACCAACGTACGACTCCTACATCTGTCGCCTAAACTGGGAAAACTCTCTGTGTGGGACTCTAAAGACTCGACAATATGATGGCAGTGGGTTTAAATACAAGCACGTCAGCGGCACTAGCTGTACGTAACAGCTACCCAGGTACTTGTCGAAAAGGGGGTCGACAATCAAGTGTGTCCTTACCCTACTGAGCCTGAATGTGATAATCTCCATACAGTCCGGTCTCTTCGACAAAGAGTATCGCATATCGGGTTTAAGGGGTGGATAATGTCAAACTCCTACTAACCCGATATGTCGTGTCTGAGTCAAGCTCATCACCAATAGAGATACTACTGATCAACTATCAGTAAATCTCATCCACCGTGGCCACGGACTTCTCGTGATAGCCAACTGAATATAGCGCGACATCGACTCCTAATACCAGGAAACACGAAGTCCTGAAAGTCGACCACTGCCTCCATGTTGCTCGGGACTGTACCTAACTAAAACCTGTTTGCACGACTCCTTTAAGCCGCGGTAGGGTAGTAATCAAAGTACAGTAGGAAATCACTCGAGACAAATGACGACTTCAGGTCAAAGGACTAACCTGTACTCATGCCACCTGAGAACTTCCTTCTGACGATAGATATAATACCATCTAGAAGTTCTCAGCGAGTCCGTCCAGTGTACTCACCTCCAGTGAGCACTTGTATACTATCTTAGGTGACACAACACCAATGGCTTGTGAGACCGGCCACCGCCCCTCATCGGGGTCTAGAAGCGTATACACTAGTCTACTCCGGAATATCGATGCACAGTCTCAATACTTCCACGACTAGAGACCTTCAAGGAGGTGCTTATGGACAACCCAGTTCCCACATATATAATCACCATCATAATGCTGGTCGTCAAGCAACAATCCTATGGGCTTCATCAATGATGAAGATAAACTCGATAGCATACTATCATCTCGAGTAAGACTGTTATAGTTGTATAGGTCCTCCATCAATTATCATAACCGCCTGCTTGCAATCATAATAATTGCCTAGAGGGCACTATATCCAACATGTACCTCTTTGATAAAGCCTCCGTCGACTAACCAACTCAAAATGGTATGAAATGGACCGCCTTGGTCAGTTGATCGACAATCACCCAAACTGTGTTATTACCATTTAGACTCCGTGGTAAGGCTGTCACGAAATCCATGGTTATATGTGCCTACTTCCATTAAGGAATTAAAAGTGGTTGCAACAAACCAGCTACCCTTTGATATTCAGTCTTGACTTGCTGACAAACCAAGTACCTTGAAAAGTAACGAGTAATCCCTCTTTTCATTCCTTCCCACCAAAAGTGCTGTCGCAAATCTCTATACATCTTCATGCCTCCTGGATATACTGAATATGGGGAACTATAAGCCTATTTCATGACTTCTTCACGAACTTCTCCATTAGGCACACACAAACCACTTCCATACCTTAAAGAACCATCTTCATGAATCAATAAATCCGTTTGAAGTCCTACCACTACCTATCCACGAATTTCTGAAATCTAGGATCGTACAATTGCGCTACCTTAATACTATCAATCAACGATGACAATACTCGCAACTTCATCAACTTTCCCGAAGAATCTAATAGTACGAGCTCCAACTCAAATCTCTGAAAATCCACTATAATCTCCTTCTGTGAAGTCAACATCCCTATTGCTCGCAACCGACTTAAAACATCCAGTACTACATTAATTTTCTCCGGATAGAACTTTAGATCAAGATCATAGTCGGCCATCAACTCCAACCCCATACGATGCCTCATGTTGAGCTCTTTCTGTGTGAACACATAATTTAGGCTCATATGATCGGTAAATACCTCAACCTTCTCGTCTAATAAGCAGTGTCTCCAAATCTTTAGTGCAAAGATAACTATTGCTAGTTCTAAGTCGTGAATTAGATAGTTCTTCTCATGAATCTTCAACCGCCTCGACGCATAACCGACAAGATTTCCATGATGCATCAAACACATCCCAAGCCATTCCCAGATGCGTCGCTATGAATAACTAATCATCAAAACTATCTGGCACAATAGGTGTGGTTGTCAATCTTTGCTTCAGTGCTTCAAAAGCTAACGCACACTTCTCGAACCAAACAAATGGTACCTCCTTTCATGTTAGCTTGGTTAAGGGTTCTGCTATCCGAGCGAAGTTCTCGACAAACCTTCTATAGTATCCAGCAAGCCGAAGAAAACTTCTAATCTCCCATATATTCTTTGGAGTTAGCCAATTATAAACAGCCGCAATCTTTTCACGGTCAACCGTGATTCCATCTCCCGATACAACGTGACCCAAGAACTTCACTTCATCGAGCCAAACTAGCACTTTCTCATTTTAGCATAGAGCTTTTCTTGCCTAAACGTCTGCAGTGCGATCCTTAAGCGTTCTTTATGCTCTTCTTTGCTCCTCGAGTAGACCAGAATATCATCAATGAGTACCACTATGAAATGTTCTAGAATGGTGAAAGATATGGTTCATTAAGTCTATAAATATCGTCGTTGTGTTAATAACTCCAAATGGCATAACTAAATACTCGTAATGCCCATATCGAGTTCGAAACGCTGTCTTACAAAAGTCTTCTATTTTCACCCGAACTTGGTGATAACCCGATCACAAATCCAACCATTCTCTAATAATTCAGAAACTTGTCTCTTCACCTCTTCTAGTTCTACCGGTACTTTCGGATAAAGCCTTCTAAATTGGCGCTGCTCTAGGAATAAGATCAATCGCGAACTCCACAACTCGTTTTGGCGGTAAACCCGAGGCGTTCTCGAACACATCCATAAAATCCGAACTACTATCAACGCTCATATGCAATTTGTTCATGAACTTCACCTTTCAGTACACACACAACAGTTTCCTTCATCATGCATTTACATGTCTGTTCTAAAACTTGTGGGTTATCAGCTGATTGAAAGACATTTTTTGTGTCGTTTTAAGTTTTAAAGTAACCACGATCAATACGGCATCGCGTGTATCCAGCCGTGACGAGTACGGGTCGTCCATAGGGAGATGGTGCGTTTATGTTCTTGTTCTCATGAGTTAAGCCAAAATGTCCAAATAGTTCATATCTAACCAAGAAGGATGCGTTTTGAACTCTAGATGAGTATCAACGCTGAAGTTAAGAAGCTCATAGACTCTGTGTCAAGCCCCGCTTTCAAAAATACCAAAATTTCGGGAAAAAACAAAGCCAACCATGCTACCTATGGTAAGAAAGCATCCTTCCACAGTCACATTACGGCTGTTAATCAGTAATCAAGAATTATAAACTACCAAATCTATCTATCACATGTCCAATAGCCACAAACGATAACAGGAAATAGTAACCGAAGCAATAAATATCCAAGGAATAACAAACCATCAATTAGAGTTATATCGGTGAGATAGTCCTCACTAATCGGCGATCCTATCGAAATACTCACGATTCTCATGTGCTAAAGTCAGGTCTTTGGGCCATGCAAAACCCAGACATCAGTGCGTCATAAATACCATGATAATAATAATAAACTGAACAGTGTGCTATACAGGATGTCATATGCAAAATAAGGTATGAGTATAAACAAACAATCATAGGTGTTAAAATAGCAGGCTATAAGTATGTTACGTGTATCCTAAAGTCTGTGTTTCTAGGTTAACTATCTTACAGGTATTTGAAACCAATGATTATATTCCTCCAGGTAACTCAAAATTATATATCACATTACCCTCCGAGACTACGGATCAAGATGTATGAATCAGGAATGATTCTGTTCCGTTACCCCCCGGAACCACAGATCAAGTAGAAAAAATCAGGAATGATTATGTTCCGTTACCCCCCGGAACCACAGATCAAGTAATATCCTTTTAAGTTAAACTTCAGTTACACTTTTGATTTCCCTATTTCCCTAGGTTCATTTTCCAAGTCAGGTATGAATTTAATATCTACCTAAGGCCAACACAGGAGCAGGCAAATACAGGTTATGTTTATCGAGACAATATGTCACGTCAATTAGGACAACAAGTCAGGATTTTTAGCATAGGTAAGTATCACGGGCAAGTGGGTTCTAGCATGATAATGGTACGATAATGAGATATCAATAACGGTAACAATGATAGGTATAGGTGAATAAGCAGTTACTAGTATTATCGAGGATAGTGTAAAACACATCAATAATAATAATAATAATAAAGAGTTGTATCTTAATATAATTATTTCGTCTCATCTTCCATTAACTAGAACAGTGTATGTTACTTTCTAGGAAAGATTTAGTTGTAATTTCAGTTTGCGATAGTTTGAAGAAAAACGGGTTATATCTGTATAATAATTAACATTAAAGAAAACATAAACTAAGTTAAGATTCCATATATAAATAACCTAAAATCACTACAATTTACGTTGAAGAATTCATATAAAACTAACTACACAATTAACCATCAATATATGTGAACAGTAATTTTATTATTTAAACTACCTTAACATGATCGCAACTGTTCCCTGAACTATATATATGAGTAACCGTAATGTATAATATGTTTGACATTTATATATGTACCATATAAGTACTAATGTGTACACGGTACAAGAGATATAGTAAATATATAAAAATATTATGACGACGTAATCGTCGTTATAGCTATCATGTAAAAGAAAGTATAGAATGCATGCTTCGGAGACAAACACGGTCTAGGAAAAGACGAAGATACGAATGCAACTCGAGTACGCGAAACGCCGCAAGATCTAGGCTTGAGCTCGGCTAGGGTTTTTGAATTGGGTTGTTGATCTGTTGATTGGTCACCGATGGAGATGATGAAGATGACGATGATGATGAATGTGAAGGAGATGACGTGAAGATGACGATGAGTGCTGGGTTCTCAGTAGAAGATGGGGATGTTCGGTGAGGCGTACTGCTCGGCGTAAGTGGGTGCTCAGGATCTGAGGTGTATAGAATGTAGGGTTCCTAGACACACTAATGGGGTCTCACAAGGCATCAACCATGCCAAATTCAAATTTTACAAGTGCCGAGAAACCCTAATACGGATCGTTAACTAGATTTTTAGGCGACAAAAGAAACTAGTTAACAACTTAACTACAAGAACGGGAATACAACCTTTGTAGATCCGGTCCTCCACCTCCATAGCTCCATGATGAAGTCTCCTTGCTGTCCAAATCGAATCCCGGGCTCTAGCGTCGGCTTCGTCGGAGAAATGGGAGGGCTTGGTCGTCGGCTTTGATGCCGAAGATGATCTACGTCGAGGCAACACAAGATCAAGCTCCAACTTCACCAAGTCATGAAACTTGTGAAGAAAACACCCTATACTACTTGGCAAGAGGTAGAGGATGAAGAAATAGGAGGTGGGTTCACTTTAGAATTGGATTTCTCACTCTTTTGCTCAAGTTTCCATTGATGGAGCAAGCTTTCTTCATCTTTGAAGAAGAAGAAGATGAAGAAGAAAGAATATGATAAGTTATTCATAATAGAAAAGAAAATAATACTTATCATATACTAACCCTTGGTTAAGTGTAGAGAATGAACTAGGGTTAGTGTAAATGGTTAGAATTAAGCATGAGACAAGAATGGTGACTTAGTCAATGCTTCATGAATCTTCAACTAAAAACAAACATAGCCACCATTCATTTCTTATCTTTTCCAAAAATAAATAAATAGAAAAGAAAATGAAAACCCTAACCATTACACAACCATGGTTTAATCTTTACACAAACCCAAGTGAGCATGTATCATCAAACATGATACAATCTTGTGCACAAAAATATATCACATATACAATGTGCATTTCATGTGAACTTCAAGTGAGAAAATCCATTTAAAGTGAACCAATACTAGTTAATGCAAAGTAATATATCAAATATATAATTATACATTAAATCATTAAATCAACGCTTGATTTAACGATCCGGTCATATCGCATATAACCGACTAATATCCAATGTATCGGCTTATCGAATCAATCCTTGATTTGATAACTAGGTTATATCGCATACAACCATATCGATACATTCATCGCGAGAATAGAATAGGGTATCACATACACACATTATTCTCGGTCCCGCACATATCTCATATGCGCTCCTATTTCGTTTTGCTTGAGCCAGGAAACCTCTGTGTAGGACTCTAAAGACTCGTCAATACGCCGGTAGCAGATGATGATCATATCAAGCATCCACAAGCCGCAAGCGGTCTTCTAAACGTAACGGCCACCCGGGTATTGAGCGATCAGAAGATCGACGAGCAAGCCCGCTCATACTCCTGTGAATCCAACCAGTAACACTTACCGTACAGTCCGGTCTGTTCGTCTGATATGTCGCATATCTCGCCTAGGGGTAGTAAACGTCAGACCCCAATAGCTCGATAAGTCGTGTCGATATGAGGTCTATAACAGTTCGAGAAACTATAGGTAACACTTACCAGTAAATCTCAGCAACCCTGGCCAGGGATTTCCGGTTATAGCCAATCGAACACAGCGCAACATCAACTCCCTATACCGGGAGAGACGAATCCCCTCCTATCGCTCATTGCCTCCATGTGACTCGGGACTGTACCCAAAAACCACCATTTTGCACGCCCTCTTGGACGTAGTAAGGTGGAAATCAAAGCACAGTGGGAACCACACAAGACTCTATGACGATCTCGGGTCAACAGACTACTCTGTATCAGTGTCACCAGAGAACTGCCATCTGACGTAAGGTATAATACCATCTGGGAGTTCTCGGCGAGTCCGTCCAGTGTACCCAGTCTCCACTGAGCACCCGTATATCATCTCTGATGTCAAACACCAATGGATATGGGATCATCCATCGCCCATCTATATGGGTCGAGAAGGTATACGCTAGTCTACACTGGTATATCGATGCCCCGTCTCGATACACCCACGACTAGGGACCTTGAAGAATGTACTTATGGACTATCCTGTCCCCACTAGTATGATCCGCATCATAGTCCAGGTAGTCAAGTACACATCCTAAGGGCTTTACCAACATGTAACAGAGAGACAATCAGTGTACACGTTAAGGTAAAGATCAACCAGATAGCATACTATCATGTCGAGCAAGAAAGTCCTCCCTATATATGTCCCAGCATCCACTACAATATACATCCTATGTATAGCAATGGCCTCTAGGGCATACATATAACTAACAATCTCCCACTTGCACTAGGGCCATCTGATAGCAGTGGTTGTAGTATCTCATACTCAACCATCCCATAAAAGTCTCTCTCTGGGAAAAGGCCTTTGTGAGTGGATCCGCCGTGCTGTCCTCTGAGTCTGCTCTCCTAACCTCGATCTCCTTGGAGATCAACCATCTCCATGATCAGGTGATACTGCCTTAGAATATATCTGGATCATTGATGGGACGGACGTTCCTTGGCATATGCCACAACTCCATTGTCACACAATGGGAGGAACTAAGTTCATCTCATGAACAAATATACATCCAGACTGCCTCTTTGGTATCATCTTAAGTAGCGATGTATCGAGCCTTTATCGTCTAGTATGCCACGGTATCTAGCTTGGAACTCTTCCAACATACCGTCCCTTTTCTGAGGGTAAAGACAATGCCTGTGACTGACTTTCAGTCGTCCTTATCACCCTGGAACCCTTCCAGTGATTCTCCCCAGGATCGGTTGATACCATCTCACTACAACTAGTGAGAATCCTAACATCCAATTAGATCTATCTCATAGATCCAAAACCCAGGATTTAGGAGGTATCACTTTGATCCTATATGGAGAATCATTGTGATAAGCGGAGATTGACCGAGCGTAGCATAGGAAACTCCTTTCTTATCAAGAGTATGTCATCCACGTACTCTACGAGGATCATCACCATACTCCCTACTGCCTTTTTTGTTTATACAAGGTTCATCTACCATTTTGATGATATCAAACTCTTTGACTAACACATCAAAACAGATGTTCCAACTCCGCGATACCTGCTTTATCCTATAAAGCATCTTGTACACGTTTCCGCTGCTCCCACTGTCTACGAAGCCCTCTGGCTGTGTACTTATAGATGTTCTCTTCTAAAAGAGCATTTAGAAAAGCAGTCATGGCACCCAACCGCCAGATATCGTAGTCATGGTATGTAGCCGTGGCAAGTAGGATCTGGATGGACTTAAGCATAGCCACTTGAAAAGGTTTCATCATTATCCACGCCTGGTCGATGACGAAAAGGTTTAACAAGTCTAGCTTTGAAAGTCTCAACTTTTCCATCTACACCAAGTAATCTTCTCAAGATATACTTGCTCCTGATGGGGATTTAACCCTTCAGATATAGCAACCAAAGTCCATACTTTGTTGGTGTACATGGATTCCATCTCAGATCACTAAGCATCCAGCCATTCTTATAGAGTCCCACTCCTGATGGCCAGTTCGAAACTAGTTGGGTTATCAGCTCATGATGCAATCCTCGCTCCCACTATCATAGAGTAACCGAAGTATCTCTCAGGTGGGTGAGGAACCTTACTAGATCGGCTGAGAGGCTGAGGTTCGTTGGTAACTATTGAATCCTTTGGTTCTTTCAAATCATCAGCTGCAGTTTGTATAGCTGGAACATTTCCAGTTCTATATAACAGATCTTGCCTCGAGCTTGTCCGGATTTTGCTTTTCAAACATAGGTTGGACAACCCCAAATCTTAACTAACTTAAGAGATGGGCTCTTCCCTTATCATATCAAATATGAAGTGGTAAGCAACTGATTTGATTTGAACCCTATTCAATAGGTATGCAGCTTCTCAAGTGCATAACTCCCAAAAAGGAAATAGGTAACTCAGTAGTACTCATCATAGAGCACACCTTATCATATAGGGTGAGATTGCTCCGCCCCGATATACCATCGTGCTATGGTGTATACGGAGGAGTAATGCTGAGAGAGAATCTCATTCTCCTTTAGAAAAGTCCAAGAATTTCGTGCTCAAGTATTCTCCTCCTTGATCTCATCAAAGGACATAATACTTATACCCGTATTGGTTCTCTACTTCTAACTTATATTCTGTGAATATCTCAAAAGGTTCTGACTTGTGTTTCAACAGGAACATAGGTCTGAATCTCGAAAGCATCAGAGAATGTAATGAAGTATAAAGAACCGGTCTTGGCAAATGTAGACAGGGGACCTACATACATCAACATGTATCATCCCAAGAGTTCATTAACTCTTTCTCTGTTTCCAGTAAACGGAGCTATGGTCATCTTATCTCTGTGACATGACTGGCAAGTTTCACAAGATGTAAATTCAAACTGATTTAAATATGCATCTATATGTAACTTCAGCTAGTCGGGTCGCATTGATATGACCTAGTCTACAATGCCTCAAGTAGGATTCGTTCATTTCTGAACTCTTCCTCTTGTGTGTGTTCCGTATATTAAGAACTGTAGTTTGATTTAGAACATCAATGCTTTTAGATAACGTGCCTGAACCGATCAACTTTTGATATAGGAAATGTTCAAAATATTATCCAACTATACAAAATTTTATCATTTCTTTACTAATAATGAGATGGATATGATTTTGTATATCAGGTTCGGTATCTAATAACATTCGTTCAGAATCAATGTATTTGGAATACAGGGTGACAGTGACCAACAGACTTGGCTGCAACACTTGCCCCGTTTTCTGCCTCATGAAACTTATCACCCGTTCTCAGTTCTCTACCTAGCTGTAGCCCTATGTAACAGATTACATATTTGGGATCCTGATCTGGTATCACATACCCAGGACGTAAAGAATACTGAGAAACAGTTCTGTATAATGAACACACCCGAAAGAGATGCATCATATGCACTTTCTTCGTTTGGGCGGCATAGGAATTCTGGTATTCCCCAATTTCCTGCTCTGTCTTATAACAATTATAAGTTGGAGCGGGACCAACGTTCCCCAGCTCAGTATAACAAGCGGGTTCAGTCAATATATCCGTTTTATTATCTTGAATAAGGCGTGATATGGTCGCTACCTGGAGAGAGAGAGAAGAAAACACTCAGCGTATGCTCTTGTAAGATCAGATTGGTTTTTATTTTATCTAATCAGGATGGCTCCCACTGTTTTTATCAAATCTTCCTTCAAACCCTAAAAGGAAAGACTAGCCGGGATTAATTACATACTACATGTTCGCCAATCTTTCAGCCAGGCCAGTGTCGGTACTTTGAGGGAGGTCCCCCGTGCTTTCGCACGAACCTAATTAATGTAAACCTCATTTTCCCAGAGGCGTAAGCTCGTTAACACCTTTCTAGACACCTACTTGATCGGCTAATTGTAATGTGTAAAACTCTCCCAGGAGTAACAATTACTCGCAGCGGGTATCGGGATCCAACTATCTCATAGAAGGTATGCAATCTCATTGCAAATTTCAACACTTGAAATTCCCGATAATTTTGCCCCTAGCCTCCTATGACCTTGACAAAGGCCAACAAACCATAGGCTGCTAGTCAAGTTCAACCCATCATTTCTTGATTGAGTTAAACCCACCCGCACGACCCTTGACAAAGGCCAACAAGGTCGCACGACTACCCTAACCCAATCTGCATCATATGCATAAGCAGATAAGCACCAGTCAGCTACCGCACACTGCGCCTTGACAAAGGCCAAACAACGCAACACGAATACTAACTACTACTTATCTGAAATGACGGAGGGCTACGACAGGTTTTTCTGAAAACCTATTGCGTAATGAACTTGATATCGTTGTAGAATCAAATGATTTTAAAATGGAGTGCTTTTGAGGCTTTTCTAGTTTTGCTAAAGGAGTCACTCCCGGTGAAGGGATCGACGGTCCTTTCCTCATCGAATAAGGTGCGGGATATATCATATATATCACTGTGCAAAGCAAAAACTCTTAAAAGCAATCAAAAGACAAACCGAGTGTGTAGTATCTGCCAGTTATTGCTAAAGGAGTCACTCCCGGTGAAGGGATCTCGGTCCTTTCCTTATCGAATAAGGTGCAGGATATATCATATATACCACTGTGCAAAGCAAGAACTGTAGCTACCTGTTTAATTTTGAAATTCGATTCTACAACATCTTTAGGTTTCTTTTATTTCATTAATCTCATTAATGAAGTCCCATCATTTAAGTACCTAAACATCACAGATAAATACGACGTACACTTATGCCATCCGCATTCGCCTCGATGTCCCCTCGTGCACCGTTAGGTTAGGTAACTAACGGCAGAGCAGGGCAGGGCTAGCGCGGGTGTAAAACATAAGTAACGTCTATATAATATATCATATATACTATATACAGTATCTATCACAGAACATCACATGATCACATCACAGATATCGCAGCAGAAGAATCATATGAAATATTGGATATACTAGGACGTCCGTGTTTTGAATACGAGCCAGTATAAAACACGGATTCCACGGTCGCGATGAATAGCCAAACCCACACCCCTAGACCCCTACAAGAGCGGCAAGCAACCCTAACAATTCTGGAGTTAGGAGACCCGGACTCGACTCCTCGAGTTGGTCTCCCACTGGACTCCAGAACCCGGTTACTTGTGCTCCCCTCCTTGGGTCTATCCTAGTGCGGAAAAGTAAATAATATACAAACGGTGACATCTTCCGCAACCTGGAAGTGCCCCAATAAAAGAATATTACATACAAGTTTTTACATGAATGAAAATGAAAAACACTCATCTCACATAAAAACCCCCGGCTATTCAAACACGACGATCCAATATAACATATCCAGCAACACATAACATCACATGTCATCAACGTAAGTAAATATGCGCATCCCAATTGTCGTTGACATATAGCAACGAAACCGGCGATATCACATATTACACTTACGGTCACAGAAAAGAAAGTGTAAAAGTACAACAGTTGGAATCCGCAATTTCTTTAGACATCGCATGCCTAATCAAATGAATTCCTTAGACATCACATGTCTAACAATTATAAACCCCGCATTTTAGTCTCATTATCGAAAACACTTTTCAATACCAAGTCGGGCAATTCAACAAGATTCCCGACATCCTGATCGAATGCTCATCGCAAACTTCAGTAGGCAGTCGCACCCCCGATGCCGTCGACGAAGTGCACCAAGGCGGAACACCGCTGCCGCGAGCACCCGAACGGATGCTTTCGGCGACGGGGTTCTCCTACAGTCACTTGGTCGGGGCTATGGGTGAGGCTGTCTATTAAGTTTACCCGGCGAGTATCCGCGTACGCTACGTGATTGCGATGGACTTTTGATCACATCAAAATTCCGTGGCAACCGATCAAGTGAGACTAAACTGCTATGTTTATAACATTCATTCAGTTATCTCATAACTTTTTGTGAATTCCAATTATTGTATCCCATTCCAGATAAAATAGAAAATGTTAAACTTTTCGATCGAACAATCAAACACCCAAATTTTTCCGAAACAGATCAACACATGAAATAATTCTAAAAACATTCAGTTCATGCCTCAGTACCAACGGTCTAGCCGTAGAAGGGTCAAGCCAACGCCTCACATGTGGCACGCCGTAATGCCCCAAACCCGAAGGTTCAAAGGGCAGTTCAAGACGGTCACATAATCGAGTTAAGGTTTGTTGTCTTCTAGAGGGACCATCGCGTCACTTGCACTACTTAGAACGTGATTAAACTACAGAAAAATCCAACAATTGGAAATTTTCCGGCAGGGGAAAAGTTGGGTATTTATATCCGGTCGAACTTTCTAACATATTCTAAAATTATCCGGAAAACACATAGACAAAGTCCGATAATCCGATCGAATATACGAATCCCCAAAACAACCCAGAATATTCAACACTTGAATAAATTTTAAAAATTCCCATAAAACTCAGCATTTAAATAGAGAAGTTACTGTGCAAAAATGGTTGACTGAAGAGACTAAATGGGCGCGGAACCGCAGCAATAGGCGGCTAATGCCGCGGTTCCGCCGCGCTTTAGAAAGATCATTAGGTAATTTTTGCACCGTAATTCTTATAATTTCCTGCTGAATTTTTTAAGAATTTTTAATTTGGAAAAAACCACTTTTTCAGAAAAAGTCCAGAGAGGGTTAAAAGTTAGGGTTTCGGGGTTCGATCGGGTTTCTAACATCGTCTACGCATCGCCTAAGGCTCTAGCTAGGCTCTGATACCACTGTAGGGTTCCTAGGCACACTAATGGGGTCTCACAAGGCATCAACCATGCCAAATTCAAATTTTACAAGTGCCGAGAAACCCTAATACGGATCGTTAACTAGATTTTTAGGCGACAAAAGAAACTAGTTAACAACTTAACTACAAGAACGGGAATACAACCTTTGTAGATCCGGTCCTCCACCTCCATAGTTCCATGATGAAGTCTCCTTGCTGTCCAAATCGAATCCCGGGCTCTAGCGTCGGCTTCATCGGAGAAATGGGCGGGCTTGGTCGTCGGCTTCGATGCCGAAGATGATCTACGTCGAGGCAACACAAGATCAAGCTCCAACTTCACCAAGTCATGAAACTTGTGAAGAAAACACCCTATACTACTTGGCAAGAGGTAGAGGATGAAGAAATAGGAGGTGGGTTCACTTTAGAATTGGATTTCTCACTCTTTTGCTCAAGTTTCCATTGATGGAGCAAGCTTTCTTCATCTTTGAAGAAGAAGAAGATGAAGAAGAAAGAATATGATAAGTTATTCATAATAGAAAAGAAAATAATACTTATCATATACTAACCCTTGGTTAAGTGTAGAGAATGAACTAGGGTTAGTGTAAATGGTTAGAATTAAGCATGAGACAAGAATGGTGACTTAGTCAATGCTTCATGAATCTTCAACTAAAAACAAACATAGCCACCATTCATTTCTTATCTTTTCCAAAAATAAATAAATAGAAAAGAAAATGAAAACCCTAACCATTACACAACCATGGTTTAATCTTTACACAAACCCAAGTGAGCATGTATCATCAAACATGATACAATCTTGTGCACAAAAATATATCACATATACAATGTGCATTTCATGTGAACTTCAAGTGAGAAAATCCATTTAAAGTGAACCAATACTAGTTAATGCAAAGTAATATATCAAATATATAATTATACATTAAATCATTAAATCAACGCTTGATTTAACGATCCGGTCATATCGCATATAACCGACTACTATCCAATGTATCAGCTTATCGAATCAATCCTTGATTCGATAACTAGGTTATATCGCATACAACCATATCGATACATTCATCGCGAGAATAGAATACGGTATCACATACACACATTATTCTCGGTCCCGCACATATCTCATATGCGCTCCTATTTCGTTTTGCTTGAGCCAGGAAACCTCTGTGTAGGACTCTAAAGACTCGTCAATACGCCGGCAGCAGATGATGATCATATCAAGCATCCACAAGCCGCAAGCGGTCTGCTAAACGTAACGGCCACCCGGGTATTGAGCGATCAGAAGATCGACGAGCAAGCCCGCTCATACTCCTGTGAATCCAACCAGTAACACTTACCGTACAGTCCGGTCTGTTCGTCTGATATGTCGCATATCTCGCCTAGGGGTAGTAACGTCAGACCCCAATAGCTCGATAAGTCATGTCGATATGAGGTCTATAACAGTTCGAGAAACTACAGGTAACACTTACCAGTAAATCTCAGCAACCCTGGCCAGGGATTTCCGGTTATAGCCAATCGAACACAGCGCAACATCAACTCCCTATACCGGGAGAGACGAATCCCCTCCTATCGCTCGTTGCCTCCATGTGACTCGGGACTGTACCCAAAAACCACCGTTTTGCACGCCCTCTTGGACGTGGTAAGGTGGAAATCAAAGCACAGTGGGAACCACACAAGACTCTATGACGATCTCGGGTCAACAGACTACTCTGTACCAGTGTCACCAGAGAACTGCCATCTGACGTAAGGTATAATACCATCTGGGAGTTCTCGGCGAGTCCGTCCAGTGTACCCAGTCTCCACTGAGCACCCGTATATCATCTCTGATGTCAAACACCAATGGATATGGGATCATCCATCGCCCATCTGTATGGGTCGAGAAGGTATACGCTAGTCTACACTGGTATATCGATGCCCCGTCTCGATACACCCACGACTAGGGACCTTGAAGGATGTACTTATGGACTATCCTGTCCCCACTAGTATGATCCGCATCATAGTCCAGGCAGTCAAGTACACATCCTAAGGGCTTTACCAACATGTAACAGAGAGACAATCAGTGTACACGTTAAGGTAAAGATCAACCAGATAGCATACTATCATGTCGAGCAAGAAAGTCCTCCCTATATATGTCCCAGCATCCACTACAATATACATCCTATGTATAGCAATGGCCTCTAGGGCATACATATAACTAACATAGAAGATGGGTCGGCGAGAGATGGGTTCACCGGAGAACACGAGCACAAGGAAGAGGAAAAGAAGCGGTCGGTTCTATAATCTCGACCTCAAGTTGTGGGTCGAAGGTTGTAGAGGGGATGGCTACGAGGATGGTGATGGTCGAGGGTAAGGGCGAACGCCGGTGGTGAAGTCGAGGTCGAGGGCGCTTGGGTTGGCAGAGGTGGTGATATCGGAGAATAAGGTCAGAGATGGAGAGAGGAAGATGAAGATGGAAACGATGGTGATGAAGAGAAGGTGCTGGCCGGAGTTAGTTGCGCCAATGAGGTCTTAGGATCTCAAGTGCTTGATAGGAGTTACTCGGTGAAGAAGGATGATGACGAGGGCGATGGGTTAGGAGGAGTTGGCGAGAGATCTCGAAGTGGGTGTTCTGGGTTGATGGTGTGATCGGTGAAAGGATGTTCCGATGATGGTTGATGCAGACGGTGACGATGGCAAGGGGTGGAAGAGGCGGCAACGATAGTGTCTCGGTAGCGAGGGGAGATGGAGGCTTAGGGTTGAGGGAAAGAGGTTGGAGATCTTGAAGGAGGAGATGGGTGCATGTCGTGGAGGCCTCAATTCGAAGGAGGTGGCTATTTAGGGTTCGGGCGAGGTGACGGCGGCTGAAAGCGGTCGGGTGTTGGAGTTGGGGAAGGTGACGATGATGATGGAGAGGGAGGTGACGACGTGGTGATGTTGTAGGAAATAGAGGTGAGATCGAGACTGGGTCGATGGCGAGGACGAAAGAGAAGGAGTTGAGGCTGGGATGAAGGTGGTCGGAGGTAGGGTTCAAGCGGGAAAGGTTGCGGCGTGGGTGTTGTCTGCGATGAGGAGAGAGGAAGAGAGATGCGAGGGAAAAAGAGAGAAAGAGAGAGAGAGAGAGAGATAGTTTTTAAATAAGAAATTTTAAAAATAATTAGTTTAAATATTATATGTAATATATATATATATATATATATATATATATATATATATATATAGTTTATATATAGTTTATTTGCAACTACTAATCTATTAAAAGATACTATAAATTTCTGATCCATCTCTACTAAATCTCACGGAAAATATATGAAATATCCCTAACGTGTGGCTACCAGAAGATATATGCATATAATTCAAATAATATATATGTTATTTTAGATTCATAAGGATTTAGTTTACAGATAAATATTTAAATACAAAAATAATCTAGCACCATAACGGGTTCACGCAAGCGGGTTGTGTCGGATAATTATATCTACAATTCAAATCAATCACAACCAAAATAATAAATAAACAAAATTTAAAATACTGATTAATATCGTACGATCATGCTAGGGTGTTACACTCCGGCTTCATCCAGGAGGTCCAATACCCCGACTGGATTGCCAACATCGTCCCCGTGATGAAGACGAAAGGGACAGTCCGGATCTGCGTGGACTTCCGGGATCTCAATAAGGCATGTCCGAAGGATGACTTACCTGTGCCTGTCATAGAGCTGATGATAGATAATATGTCTACTCACTAGGTCTTCTCTTTTATGGACGGATCTTCAGGATACAATTAGATCTAGATGGATCCTGAGGACCAGAAGCATACAACCTTCCACACCCTGGTAGGCGTATCCTATTATAAAGGCATGCCTTTCGAACTAAAGAATGCTGAAGCAACATATCAAAGAGCGATGACCAAAATATTCGATGACATGATACATGACATCATCAAATGCTACATTGACGATCACTTAGTCAAGAACATATCGTATGAAGAGCTCTTGGAGCATCGAAGGATAGTCTTATAGCGCATCCGAAAATTCACCCTGAAGATGAATCCGTTGAAATTCACCTTCGGAATCTCCTCAGGAATGTTTCTGGGTTTTATAATCCGTCACAGAAGGATCGAAATCGACTCATCTAAGATCAGGGCAATTATAGAATTGCCCCCTCTAAGGAATCTCAAACAACTGTGGTCTCTCCAAGGAAGGCTCTCTTATATTCGACGGTTTATCGCCAACCTCTCTGGGAAATGCCATCCATACAACCATCTGATGAAGAAAGGTACCCCATTCATATGGGATCAGAAATGTCAACAGGCAATGGAGAAGATCAAGCAATATTTACAGACTCAACCAGTCTTGGTCGCTCCGGTTAAGGTAAAGCCTCTTATCTTCTATACAACTGCCCTTGATGGTTCTCTTGGTACATTTTGGGCACAGGAGAATGACTAAGGAAAGGGCCTTGTACTATCTAAATCAAATCCTACTGGTAGCAAAATGCAACTACTGCCCTATCGAGAAGCATTGCCAGGCACTGATCTTTGTAATAACAAGGCTCAGGCACTACGCCTTAGCCCATGTAGGGCACCTTATTTCAAAGGTGGGCCCTCGCCAATACCTTATGTTAAAGGCCATGTTGACTGGGAGGCTCGCCAAGGGGATCCATCTGTTGATGGAGTTCATGATTGTTTATCACCCGCTCAAAGCGATAAAAAGACAAGCCATCGCCGACTTTCTCATGAAGCATCCGATTCAAACTGACTCCCTGTTGAATAGAGATTTGCCGGATGAATATACATTCAGCACAAGTGAAGAGGTAAATGAAATTGGAAGATACTGATGGAAACTGTACTTCGACGGAGTATCTTCAATGTAGGCCTGGAATAGGAATACCCATATAGTCAAAGCCGGGGTAGGTCTTATCTTCGTGACTCCCTAAGGTAGAATAATCTGCTATGCTTTCTCATTAACAGAACCGAGAACCAACTATTCCTTTATTAAAAAATTGGGAGAAAAGAAAGGAAAAGAATTCCCACAGTTTGGTCCTCACGTGTTAAACACATGAGCGCTTATATGAAAAGCATATAAGCGTCGATAATAAACAACCAGAAGAGGGTTAAACTGTCCTCACGTGTTAAACATGTGAACGCATATATGCAAAGCATATAAGCGCTGAGAATAAACAAGGCAAATCAGCCTCACGTGTTAAACACGTAAACGCTCATATGCAAAGCATATGAGCGCTAAATATAAGCAGATAAAACCCGCACAAAGGTCACGTGTTATACACATGAGAACATACTTTTTATCTTCTCAAATAATTAAATTCTATATAGAGAGCCGTCAGATCAAAAGATCCAATGGTGATTAAAAATCATCGAATATAAAATTAAATTCTATTAGAGGAAAATATCTCCCTAATCATTTTAAATGAGAATGATATTTTCTGATATGGGAAAATATTCCCCTATATCTTTCTAAACAGAGAAAGATGAGCTCTGTTAAACAGAGAACCCTTGGATTAAAAATCCGATGGTAATTAAAAATCACCGTTTGACAGAATTAAATTCTGTATATGGGAAAATATATCCCCAATCCTATTAAAAACAAGAATATATATTCTGTAAAACAGAAATTCTCTGGATAATAGATCCAACGGTGGATAAAATCCCCCAAACTATATTTGAGGCCAATTAAATCAATTGGTATCTCTCAAATGAGAGATTTTCTCAAACTAATTCATCTCCTATATAAAGGATAGGAGAATTCAATTCTCACATAGAGGATCGACCTCATAAGTTTCTCTGAAAAAACCAAGAATTTAATTCTCCAAACAGAAAGGAAGAAAATTCTCGCTCTCTCAAACCCTAAGTAAAGAAAAGCAGAGATAAACATATCTCTTTTGCCTAGTAAAAAAAGCAAGAGTTTAACCTTTTACAAAAAAAACTTAGTTCTTCCTCAGATCTGAAATCTACAAAGCAGATCTTCCTTCAAGTTGAGAATTTAATTCTCATCGCGGAGATTCTGTTCTTTAGACTCAGAATCTAGGGGAAAGAACTAGATTAAAAGAAAAGGAGAGAAAAAGAACATATGTTCTAAGAATTTAATTCCGATAAAAACAAGGGTTTAACCCAACAAAAAAAAACTTAGTTCTTATTAAAAGAACATAGTTCTCATTAAAAGAACAGAAGCATTTAGTTCTCATTAAAAGAATAGAAGAACTTAGTTCTCCAATAAAAACGATCCCTGGTCTTAAAAACAGAGATTTTGGTGATCATTAAGGACCAAAATGCCATTAACAGGGATCAAATCTCTAAAAGAAAGGAGTTCAGCGACTCACGTGCTTCCCACGTGAGCGTCGAACAAAACAAATACTTAGCGCCTCACATGCTTCTCATATGGGTGCTCAATGCAAAATGCTCAGCACCTCATGTGCTCCCCACGTGGCGCCCTAAACAAACTGCTCGACGCCTCATTTGCTTCCAACGTGAACGCCCAAAAACAAATTTTTAGCGCCTCACGTGCTCCCTACGTGAGCGCCCAAAAACAATTTTTTAGAACTTCACGTGCTTCCAGATGAGCGCCCAAAACAGAAGATTTAGCACCTCATGTGCTTCCCACGTGAGCGTTGTATAAAAGTGCTAAGCACTATAAATTTAGTCAAAATGACTAAGTGCCTAGCACTAATTGGACAACGCCCATGTCTGTGCGCCTCACATGATACACACATGAGCGCCAGAGCCACAAATAAGTGCTTAGCACTTCTGAAAAAAGGGAGAAAGCCCAAGGCTGAGAAAACAGAGCCACAAACAAGTGCTTAACACTTATGAATAAAAAAAGACTGAGCAGACCAAGCCCAAATTGGCTAAGTCTCTGAAGCTACTTGCAGCTGAGCCCAAATGCTCTATTATTAAAATAAGATTTAATGATCCTGAAAATGGTGCTAAGTTGATTTTAGTCTCAAATAAGACTAATGTATCCTTAGTTAAAATAAATTAAGCCCAAATGCTCATATATTTAAGTCAATCTTAATCTCAAACTAGATTAGCGGTCCTTTAACAAAATAAAATATTTTTGAACTGATGAAATACATAGATCCTAAGCTCAAAACCCAACAAATATACAGATTTGGACTAATCCCGCCCTACGGGCGACAATATAAACTAGTATTCATATACAATTCACGGGAAACTTTAATAAATAAAATAACACACAACACAAAGTGAACTCCTGAAGCAGGAAAAAGTAGTTATCGTAACGCGATAACGTAATTAACTGCAGCGGCTTGCGCTTATAGGGAAGAGCATCCCCACAAACAAAAACCCATCAAAAATAAGGGGGAATCTGATTAAGTCTGCTACATCAGTCGCACCTATCCAGACCTCCGATATACGGTGCCATAAATCAACTTGGTATCTTCGGAGGGGTGGATGGATATTTCCAAATAACATCTACCCCCAAATTCAGGCGAGACGTTCAATCCCAGTTCGTCTCTATTTTCGGCGGTAAACAGATTCTGGCACACCTGGTGGGACATTTTCCTCTTTCCACTCCACACTTCATATGTCGTGTTTCGCGAACAAAATCGCAGTTTTCTATATATTGGTTGCCTCTAGATTCGAGGTACTAAAACTTGGTGTCTCTCTTTTGTGTAGAAAATCAACAGCGATTCCCACTCCGTCCCAACTGGAGGAGTGACATATGGTCCTAACGCGGCCTCCATTTTCTCTATACCGGTAGAGCATGACACACAAGACACTACCGGACTCTTCTTTGGGATCATGCTCCTACTTGTGAACTTTGGCGCATCAGCGCCAAAAAGAGAAGCTCCCAGAAATTCGGTCTTTGATCGGCTGGCAACCACGACGGCTTCTATCAGCAAGTCGTCAAACCCTGAAGCCTCAGTCTTCAACAGGTTGATGAAGAACTCAAGCGGGCCCATAAAGAAGCATATAATACCAGAAGTAGCTACCCAAAAATGGTTAGCTCTCCCTACTCTTGCTATGGGTGAGGCCGGTAAAACTGTTTCCCTTTCAAGACGGTCGATTTTCGAAATATTGCCCAACTCCGTTCCAACTCCAACAAGAACGTCGGCCTTCAGCAGGCTGACACCAACCAAAACTCCTGAACAACACAGGGGGCAGGACGAAGACGTCTCCAAAACTGAGGCAATTCCCACTCCAAAGCATGCTCGACATCGCCACTGGCCCTGATCAGTCATATTTATTGCATATTTTTACGGTCATTTTCCCTATTATTATTAATTACTAAATTATGTTATTTATAATTTAAGAACATATGTGGGTTTATTTGTAAAAAGGTCTTGTCATATGTTTCTTAAGTTATAATTAATATAATCGGGTGTAATATATGCATATCATATTTAAATAAAATATCCATGTGATTATTAATTATGAAAATATCCATATCATATCAAATATTCTTAATCATTATTATTAAGATGTGCATATCATATCATATCATATCCATTGAGTAATTCAATTAAAAAGTGGTTGGAATAATATCTGAAATAAACCAAATGCTACAAATGATTTAATTTGAGATATTGTGCAAATATTAAAATAATAAATCAATTCAAGGCTACAAATATAAGTAGGAGATCCATATCAAATCGAGTTAGCAAACCAAATCTGCCGAATTTTAGGAGCAAATTGAAGAATCTTGCATCTGCAGAGAGAAAGAAATATTTTCAAATTATATTCATCAGAAAAATCTCCTAAACTTGAGAAAAGATAGCACAAAAAATCTGGAGACGAGATCACACTAACAGGCGGCGGTTCAGCGGCTAAAGAGAGCTAAAGTCGGCGGTTCCGTGGTTCTAAAGAGGCTGTTGGATGTGAAAGTTCAGGGGCATGATCGTCTTTTCATATATTTCAAGATGACGTCTAGGGTTTCAAGTTCCAGAGCCTATATAAAGGACCGAGAGCAATCTAGGGTTATCATCTATCATCTGTCAATCTATCGATCTAGATCTATCGAGCAAACTAGGGTTTTTAGTTCTTTTAGTTTTTTTCAGCAATCAAATTCTGCAATGCAAAAGTTTCAATAAAAGATAGTTTCTTTCTTTTAATTTTGTTTCATTACTTTCCGCATTTACGTTCTACATTTATTTTCCTTACTTTTTTTTCCTTATGAGTTTCTTATTCTTCTACCTTTCGTCGTTTTTTCTCAATGAGCGAGTAAATTCTTATTTGTTAGGATTTGTAGGATAGGGTAGTATAATGGATGAAAAAATCTCTGAACTTCTTTTTTTTATTTTAATTTTTATAAATTTTAGCAAAGGGAGTCTTAACCCTCTTATTTGGGCATGCTACCAATTCATGATAGTTTCGACCACAATTTGATATTCGTTAATACTTACTTTGTTGAAAACTTGAGATAGATAGGGATCAATGGAAAGACAAAGGTTAGTAGAAGGAAATCATAATCCCTCCAAGAACCCTAATCCACATTCATCGCTATTTCTCTAGTATTAAATAATTAAAAGTTAAAAAGAATTATTTTTAAAACTCCATCTTTTAACTACTCAATCCGAAAAACCATACAAGCCCTTCTCTTATAAAATTTTCAAATCTCTTTAGTAGAAAACGATAAAAATCCACTTTTCTTTATTAACTCGTCTAAAATAAAAAAGATAGTTCATCATTTTCCTGTAGACGATCCGTACTCACCATCGGATAGTTATTGCGACACCGTTATTGATTGCGGTATTTAGAACACATAAAGACTCAATTTTTCACATCAATCAAATGGCTCCGTTGCCAGGGAAAAGGTAATATTATTTTTTTTGTTATTCGAGTTGATTTCTAAAAAAAGGAAGAAACCTGAAAAAATTAAAATACAAATAGAAATAAAAACCGCATCTTGTGTTTTTTAACGATTCTTGTGCGACTTTTGGAAGAAATCTGGAGCACTTGGTGCGAACCAACAGAGACTGTCAAATAGGAGCAGAGGAGAATTGGAGTGTTGAACTAAATTTTGGAGGGGAGATCTCATCAAATGGCGGCGGAACCACGGCCGTTTGGAGCATTTGGCGGCTGAACCGCGACCGAATTGGGGATTTAGTCACCCAAATTTTTCTGGTATTATTTTATCGTCCTCTGAAGCTCAAATAATTTGTTTTTACCTGCAGAATTCTTTACAAAAGCGCCGCTAAATAATCTTTTTGCGTGTTTTAGATTTTGGTTTGTTTTGCATATTTAAAACGGACATTAAGGGGCAAGAAACCCAAATTCAGATTAGGTGGGGATTTCATCACCCTTCCTAGGCCCCATAAATCACAAACAAGTATACGTATCAACTTACATTAATAAAAAATATCTAGACCAAGCCTCTGAGGAAAATCGCTCTTAATTAGGACAAAGGGAAGGTCATGGGTAATCTACTGCTTATCCGTATTTTTCTTGTGGTGTCTAAGGAAAGTGTGACTAAGGAAGTGGTTTACTTAATTGGGCCCACTATTTCGGTGATTCGTATAGTGGATACCTCTCACTTACCTGGAACTTACCTAGTCTCAAGATTGATAAGGAGGTGATAGAGAATTTATCCTACGTCTTGACCTTTGGATTTATAAGCGGTCTAGTGATTTGACCTAGGTGACCCTAACTCCAGGGACTTTTTATGCATTTTGTGATTGGTCGAGTCAAGTCTTTCTTTCGTCATTCTTGTAAAGGTAAAGCATTCTTTAAATTGTTCTCACCACTTTCTCACACACTGTCACGTGAACCAAACCCGCTTAGTGCATGTTCGGCTGGACACGGGATTCTAGCGCCCGTTTAGTCCGCGTTTTCGCTGTCGACCCCGAGGTCGATACTTCTTCACCTTCTTTTTCTCCTCCACCTACCACATCACCCGAGATGGACGGACCTCCACCGGGTTGTAATAACACCACGTTGCCACCATCTCTAGGTATGCAAACTCAAAATCCACAACGCATCGCTCTCCAAGACCGATGTTACCCCACACGTGGACCCCTTCCTACGTGTCTGTCTTTTCCACTAGTCAATGGAGATAACTTTGAAATTAAACCCCACTTCATCAAATTGTTGCCTAAATTTCACGGGCTTGAATCTGAGGATGCCTACATTTTTATAACCAAATTTTAAAATGTATGTGCAATGAAGAGCACCACCCAACTTTCAGGGGATACTATGCGATTACGTATTCTCCCTTTTACCTTGTGTGATCTCACAGAGAAGTGGTTTTATAGCACCTCATCATATTCCATCACCAATTGGGATGAATTTATTAAGGCATTCCTAAAAAAATCTTATCCTAATCATAAGACTGACCGCATTAGGAGAGAGATCAACCAGTTTGCTCAACTTCCCAACGAACCCTTTTGGAAATGCTTTGAAAGGTTCAAAGATCTCTTTGTTTAATGCCCTCATCACGGATTCGAAAAATGGAAAATTTGCCAAATTATGTATGAGGGTGTTAATCCAGCGACAAAACAAATGATAGAAACCATTTGTCAATGTCATTTCATGTCAAAATCCAACGAGGAGGCGTGGTAATTTCTTGAAGATCTCGCCGAACAAACACTACAGTGGGAGAGCACAAGACCTACAACATCATCTTCGTCTTCGTCTAGGGCAAGTATCTATCAACTCGACGCATCCATTGCAATAAAAGCCGAAATGGCTGCGATGTAAAAGAAACTCGAAGCTATTGAGAGCAAATTTTCTTCAGCCTCCCTAAACCAAGTTACTCTCCCTAAAACCGTGTGAGGTTGCTGTTTTGGCTCGTCACATTTAACTGAAAAAATTTCTTTGAATCCTTCATCTTAAGGTCAAAAACAAACTAATGTTGGTTTTCAGCAACGACTTAGAAACGATCCTTATACATCTACATATGACCCGGAATGGAGGAATCATCCTAATTTTGCTTGGAACCAAAACCAAACTCAAAACAAAAATCCAAATCAGTTCCAAAGTCAAAACAACTTCCAAAAGCTTCCTCCACAGCAACAACAACCACCACAACAAATTCAGCAGCCCTTTCAATCGCAACCATTCCAAATCCGGTCAACAACTTTGCCCCTTATAACAGTTCTTTGCAACCACAAAATAATGTTCCTCCTGCCGGTACCGAAAAAATCTATGCATTCGAAATAAGTTTAGAAGCTTTTATTAAACAATCCACGCAAACGTCGGTTAGTTTAACTTCTTCTATCCAATCATTAGTATAACACACTACTTCCCACGGTGAAAGCATCAAATCTATCAAAGCACAAATTGCACAGTTAAACGCCGCGGTGAGTGAAAGAGAGAAAGGGAAACTTCTATCTCAAGCTATTCCAAATCCTGACCACCCATAAAAGGCTAACACTATTCTTAACCAACAAAATCATAATGTGGGTGTCGTAACCATGTTGAGATCGGGAAGAATGTTGAAAAAACATGTTGGATAAAAAGTTGATGACTTCGATGACACCCCGGCTACTACTTCTACTACTTCTTCTTCTAATCAAATATCTTCTTCCGAGCCCATTCTCCGTTCTCCACTGGGCTCGAACTCTCTGTCCACTTCCTTGAACGGATTACCCTCTCACGCTACCCCAACTCCAGTTTTGGTATCCATTCCATCTCCACAAACTTCTCCACAAGTATTGGACCCAATCCTTGTTAATAAAGCTCTTTTTCCAGACCGGTTGAGGCCCAACAAACCAAGTCCATAGATGGAGAAGGTTATGGAAATGTTTTAGCAAGTTAACATTAATATTCCTCTCTAAGATTCTATCCAACAAATTCCATATTATGAAAAAATTCTTAAGGACTTGTGTACTAAGAAAAAGAAAACTCAAGTACCTAAAAAGGTTTTCTTAGCGAGTAATGTGAGTGATGCACTTACCCAAAATTTGCCCAAGAAACAAAAGAACCCCGGTTGTCCTGTAATTTCTATAGCTATTAGGGGTAAAAATATCAACCGTGCTCTTCTCGATCTTGGTGCTAGTGTTAACTTGCTCTCTTATTCTGTTTATGAGCAATTAGGCATAGGAGAGTTGAAACCCATGCACTGCACTCTTCAAAAGGCCAATCGATCAATCACCCACCCTAGAGGTGAGCTAGAAGACGTGTTGATCAAAGTCGGGGAATTTATATTCCCTATGGATTTTATAGTTTTAGATACACAGCCTGTGATGAACCCACGGAACCAAATCCCGATGATTCTTGGTCGACCATTACTCTCAATCTCAATATGATAATCAATTGTCGTAACGGTTCCATGAACATATCCTTTGGGAATATGAAAATTGAACTTAACATTTTCAGAGTAGGAAGTCAACCTTCCGAACGTTCTGCTCATATGATTGATATATGTTCCGTCTACGAGATAGCTTCCGACAGTTGTGAATTTGAGGAGTTTCTGTTCTACAACAATGATCTTGACGCCACTAGTGCGTTATTGTTTGATCCAGCCACTTCTTACACGAATAGAGAATATGAAGAGTTCACTTTCCGTGATGATCTTAATTCACGGGACCCTTCTATTGATAATTCAACCCCCGAGTTCGAATCCTTTGACTTTTTGAACGAGTTAGTTGAGCTATCTGAGTCAGTCTCTTACGCTGGCTGTCACGCCCCACATCCCGGTGTACGGGGAGGGGACGCGGCGAGGCCCGCTATGTATTTACTCAGAAATAAACATGCTAAGCGTATCTAAGAAACATAAAGTAAATGTACACAAGAAAATTGACAATAGATGTAATTCAATAGCAACTTTTATTTATTAACAATTCTTTACAAGTAGAAATGGAAATGTAAATATGTGAATAGAAAGCAATGCCTAAACAATGGCATAACTGAAATGGAAATAGTATATACAAGTATCTAAAGCTCTGGATCAAATGCTAACTGCTCCAAGTCTTCGGTACTGGGCTCGATCTCTAGTAAGTCCGATCCACCTGACAACATTTCAAAGAAAGAAGAAAATGAATGTCGTCAGGTAACAATCGCTCGGTAAGTCCCAAAGATGAGTAAAAATAGAATAGACAGAAAGAGAATATATATAGTAATGTTTGCTTATAATGTTAACGCAGTTGTTTGTAGCTTGGTATAGAATATGCCAGTGTATATGAGAGGAGTCCCACTATTCCGGAGACTAAAGTATACGGAGCACAAGGAACCGTTCAGTCACGGTACAACGACAATGGATATTCAAGTTACGTGTATTATAGTTACAGTCTCGTGCCACTTCTAACACATTTCGTACCAATCTACCCCTTTAAAACCCCACAATGTCTTTTGTATTGATTGTATTGTTTGGTTATATAGATGGATGACTTGCCGAAACCATGATATCAGTAAATGGAATGGATATAAATGGATAGTCATGTAAATGGAGTATATCTATGATTTGGTTCAGTCAATATAAATTGATATAGATTGAATAGACAGATTCATGTTGAATTGTAGTTTACACTTGAATCATATTCAAGTCAGATTGATTAGATTGAGACTCAGTCTGAGTCAGACACTTTGAAAAGAAATTGAAGTCCTGAATTAGTTTTGGTATTATCGGTAACTGCTGCATATGGACGTCAGGATTTGTGTCTTTTTCCAAGACAATTACCGTATTTATAACACCGTTTGTTAGACTGTCTACCTTAGATAGGCAAGCACCTACATTCTCCGGCTCTCTGAAGCTCAAGAGAACTGGTCCCGCTTAAACCTATATTTACTAGGGTCCTTATTATAATTTAGTATAATTTGAGGGGTTTTATGTAAAAATAGTTTTGATATATTTTCAAAATACACCTCAAGTATTTAATTATCGTCTTTAGGGTTTTCATAGATGTATTTTTATAAAAGGGAAATTTCTAGTGAGTAGAACCTAGTTTCCATTGTATAAAGTAGTTTAATGAAATATTGGAATTGTATTGTATCGAAATGGTATTTTTCATGAAATTGTGATTCCTTTGGTTTAGAAAATATGGAATATTTGTATAATATATTTAAAATAGATCTTTTGATAATATTCATATATATATATATATATATATATATCTATATATTTAATAAAAATAAAATTTATTTATTTTGTAGAAATCTCATTTTCTTAAAAATAGCATTAAAAATTTCATCAAGATCGAATGCTCATTGCGGAGGTCTGCATCTCGCTCTACTAGGCTCGAGGATGTGCAATAACCCGCACCATCCAGATCAGGGTTCCCTAAAATGGGTTGTAGAGGCGTATTTGCAAGTAATTGATTACCACTCTTTCTAAAGAAACGGTTTTGTAATAGTTTAGGGTATTTTATTGTAACTCGTAATATTCCCACAAATATTGTCCAAAAGTAAATCGTGCTATGTCCAATATGTGTGTTGTGATGAGATAGGTCCTTACCTCATGAGTTTTCTAAAGGTAATACGGTTAAAAATGGATAACAATATCGTTTGTAAATATGATGGTATTTTACTGTAAAAGTGATAAAAGTTGCATAAAAGGTTCTTTTGAGATGAAACTTGTGCTAATAGGTTTATTTATTTTTGTTAAACATTACATGAGAGTATGGTATTTTATTGTTTAAGGAAAATGGAATTTTTAAGGAAAAACGAATCGGAAGTCGGATTAACTCCGATTCCGACGGGTTTTGAAAAATGAAAGTTTTAGATTAGTAGAAGAGGAAGGGGTAGGGGACTTACTAGCTTATAAGGTAGAGGGGAGAATGGGAAAGAATAGTGAAGCATCGGGGCGTCGTTTGGTCGTCGGAATCTCCTCGAAACGTGGTCGGAATCTTGCCTTTTGCTAACTCCACTTGCACTACTATATGGACTTGAGAATTTTTGAGAGTTTTGGCACTTGATTTCAGAATGAGGAATGCCAAAAGGTAGGGTTGTATTTATAGGGTAGGATTAGGGTTTAGGGTATGAATTTGAGAATTAAAATGCATTTAATCATGGAGTAATGCTCAATTTTAATTCTCTGGAAAATGTGAAGAGAAAATAAACTACATGAGAGAAGTGGGGTAGGCCAAGGGGTGCCAGGGAAAAGAAATGGGGACCATCCCCTACGGACGGCCCGGCAGTGCCGGTCTTGGAGACAATCTCGCCGATCATTTCTCGGTGGTTGGTGCTTGGATCGTCGCCACGCGTCCCCGTCGCCTCATATACCCCAGTGCATGTGTTTGTTTATTCTGTAACTCATCATCTTATGTGTAGTGCATGTGTAAACCCTTGGGCCTCTAAAAGACTAAAAGAAAAATAAATAAAAAGATAATGTGGCTGGGGGGATTCGATCATAAGGGCTACGACACAGTAGTGTAAGGTTTAACAATGAGCTACAAGTGCTTTCTTGCTGTTCAAAAGCAAATCAAGTACTTATAGTGTACATAGGATTGCAAATACCCCAATTGTATATTAACTTTTAAATAAATTCATGTACATTGAAATTGGAGTTTTTACACTAGCTATGAACCTCTCATGGAGTCTGAGTATCGTTCCCTTACCCTACTTTCTATCGTCTCTCCGCTAGCACTTATCTCAAGCCACTGCGGTATCATTTTAAGTATGCATATTTAGGTGAGAATGAGTCTTTGCCCATCATCATATAAGATTTTCCAACCTTAGAGTAAGAGAGAGCTCTTTTGTCTGTCTTGAAATCAAATCGGTAAGCATTCAGTTGGACAATGGCGGACATCAAAGGGATTAGCCCCTTAATTGTTGAACATCATATACAAATGATGGATGAGGCCAAACCGGCTCGTGACCCACAAAGACGGTTGAATCCCGTCATGAAAGAGGCGGTGAAGAAGAAAATCATCAAATGCTTATATAATGGTATAATTTACCCAATATCTGATAGCCAGCGGGTAAGTCCTATTCACGTTGTGCCTAAAAAGTATGGCATCACGGTCAAAACTAATGAGGCAAATGAGTTGATTCCAACTCGCACCCAAACCAGGTGGCGGGTATGTATTGATTATAGAAAACTCAATGCCGCGACGAGAAAAGATCACTTCCCTCTACCCTTCATTGACCAGATATTGGAACGCTTAGCTGGGCATGAGTTCTACTATTTCTTGGATGATTACTCAGGCTACAACCAGATTCCCATCGCCGATAAGGATCAAGATAAAACAACTTTTACTTGTCCTTTCGGCACTTTCGCTTATAGGCACATGCCCTTTGGTTTATGCAATACTCCCGCTACATTTCAGTGGTGTAAGATGGGGATATTCTCTGACATGGTCGAGAATTTTCTGGAAATATTCATAGACGATTTCTCCATATTTAGGGATTCCTTTAAGGAATTCTTACATCATCTTGACGCTGTTCTTACCCTCTGTAAGGACAACAATCTAACTTTGAATTGGGAAAAATATCATTTCATGATTCAAGAAGGTATTGTCTTTGGGCATATCATCTCACAAAATAGCATTGAGTTAGACAAAACTAAAATAGATGTCTTTTCCAACCTTCCTTCTTCCAAATGCGTTAAAAATATATGATCCTTTCTTGGCCATACTAGTTTTTTTAGACGGTTCATCAAGAATTTTAGCAAGATTGCTAGACCCTTATATCTTCTCTTGGCCAAGAATACAACTTTTCACTTCGACTCGGATTGCTTGGCTGCTTTTGAATCGCTTAAACGTTCCCTCATTACTGCCTCCGTTCTATCATCTCCAGACTGGAATCACCCTTTTGAGATTATGTGTGATGCATCCAAATTTGCTATTAGTGTAGTCTTAAGACAGCACATCGATAAGATACCACATGTCATTTATTATGCAAGTAGGACCTTGAACGATGCCCAAATGAACTATACAACCACCGAGAAATAACTCTTGGCAGTTGTCTTTGCATTAGAAAAATTCAGGCCCTATCTAATTGGCTCACCGGTCGTAGTTTACACCGATCATTCCGCCTTAAGACATCTTTTATCAAAGAAGGATGCTAAATCCAGGATAATACGTTGGATTCCCTTGTTGCAAGAATTTGACCTTGTCATAAGAGACAAAAGTGGATGTGAAAACGTTGTAGCCGACCATCTTTCACGACTTCTTTCTTCACCAACGTCGACCTTACCAATAAACAACTCTTTTCCGGATGAACATCTCTTGACCTTCTCTTGCAAACTTTGGTTCACTGATATTGTGAATTATTTAACAACGGGACTTCTACCCGGTGAATGGTCAAATCAAGACAATCACAGATTTTTATCCCAGGTAAAACACTTTTACAGGTACGGGCCTTATTTGTTCAAGTATTGTCCCGATAAGATCATTCGTCGGTGTGTCCTTAATAATAAGTTCAGGAGTGTATTGTCCTTATGCCATAATCAAGTATGTGGCGGTCACTTTGGCCCAAGAAAAATTGCGGAAAAAGTTTTGCAATGTGGCTTTTATTGACCAATGTTATTCAAAGATGCACATGATTATTGCAAAACTTGTTCACGGTGTCAGCACATGGGTCGGATTTCACGGAAGAACGAGATGCCGCTCCAACCAATCCTTGTTGTTGAGATATTTGATGTGTGGGGAATTGATTTCTTGGGCCCGTTTCCCAACTCTTTTACAAACTTATACATTCTCTTAGCAGTTGATTATGTCTCTAAAAGGGTTGAAGCAATACTGAGTCGTACTAATGTCAACAAAGTTGTTATTAAGTTCCTTAAAGAAAATATATTTTCTCGGTTCGAGAACCATCGCGCTATCATTAGCAACAATGGGACGCATATCTGCAATCGGTCTTTCGAGGCTTTGATGCGGAAATATTCAATCAATCACAAGCTTTCTACGCCCTATCATCCCCAAACGAGCGGGCAAGCTGAGGTCTCTGATTGACAGATCAAGCAAATTTTGAAGAAAACGGTTTCTTAGAACCGTAAAGATTGGTCCTCTAAACTGACTGATGCACTTTGGGCATTTCGTACTGCATATAAGACCGATCTTGGCATGTCTCCTTATCGGCTGGTGTTTGGGAAGGCTTGCCACCTCCCTGTCGAGATCAAATATAGGGTGATGTGGACAATTAAAGAGCTTAATTTCAATTTTGACCAAACGGGCAGCTATCGAAAGCTGCAATTAAATGAGCTAAGTGAGCTTCGTGATGAAGCCTACGATAACACGGTTATAGTAAAGAACCGGACAAAGGTATTCCACGACAAACACCTTGTGCAAAAAACATTCACAACAGGACAACAAGTCCTTCTTTACGATACCCGTCTCCTTCTTCATCTGGGTAACCTGAGATCTCGTTGAATGGGACCTTTTGTGGTGCGGTATGTATACCCGCACGATGCAGTGGATATAGAAAATGCTAAAAATGGTTCCATTTTCAAAGTAAATGGGCATAGATTAAATCCGTAATTTTCTTCTGACCCATTGGAGGAGCTCATGTTCTTGCAGGAACCGTTTTATCACGACTAACTTTCCTCCGTTTCTCCTTCATGCTTCGGTTTTTCAGCCATAAACAGTGGCAACACTGTTTCAACTTAGAATGAAGGTGTGTGTATTAGTAGTTCCAAAAAAATGTGTGTGCTACGAACAAGTTTGGGGGAGGCTTTCCATTTGACTAACGATTGACCCTATCATTCTCCACCCAAGTCTACAGGTTTTTGTGCTCGAACAACAGTATCAGTGAGAACACTGCTGCAAACAGGTTTGGGGAGGAGGTTTGTATTTATTCACATATCATTTTGCACTATAAAAAAAAGAGTACTATGAAAATAAATTTGAAAATAAATGTTAGAAAGTGAAAAATACATATGAATGAGAGAAAGAGACTTAAGAAATACAAGAAAATTAGTTGTTTTAGAACGAAGCTAGTAATACGTGGTCATGAGCTGTTGTCCCAAAAGTTAGTAAGATGAAATTACTAGTAAACAGATAGAAATAAGTCTGAAAAATAATCCCTATTCTTGAGTTTAAATTTTTGAACATTGATACACTACTATACACACTTGCACGCATCTTGAAAGTCAGGATAGTAGAGAATACCTTGAAATACTCTTGCCTGAAAACCTTAGTATGAAAAATAATCAACAAATATAAATGACGCATAAAATAAAATTTAAAAGAAAAATGAACACTGGTTTTATAATTACTTAAAGCAGCATATAAAAAAATACAGCAAGGGTGCCTTATCACCTAGTGCCTTAAACCAACTGGTTTGGGGGTCATTGCTAAGCCTTATGTGTTGCAAGATTAAGATATTGCTAAGTACGCCTTAATAAATGAGCACAGTTGGTAATCGGTTGGTTAGTGCCTCAAGAAGTATTAACAGCCGCATGAAAAATGTGTGAGAAAAATCCATCTAAAACATCACCGATTAAAAAGATCTAAGAAATATGGACAAAGAGTATGATAGCTTGAATTGAATTCTCCGAGTGTAGGGATGGCTTTTACACACGTAGGGGTATATGATCGATGTTTGGAAGAGAGGTAGGGAGGAAGACTAAAGACGATATTTTATTGAGAGAGGATGTGATTTCCGACATCTTTTCAAGACCATTAAGATAGGGCTCATGACAACTTAAAAGCTGGTGTAGTTTGAAACACTTATTTTCAAGTTTTTTCTTTTATATGTTCCTTATCTTTGCATATAATTTTTGCCTTCTTTCCTTTAATTTCTAAATTTTAGGATTTTGTGGATGTAATCCGCTGAAAACCCTCAGGAGACAACACTCCTCCTACTAGGGACACCTAGAGATTTAACGGCTTGTTGCATAACCTAAGTGCAATCGTGTTGCCAACAAAAATGTGCTAGGTTTTTCTTTATCTTTTTAAAATAAAACAATTTGCTCGGGACAATCAAAAGATAGATTTGGGGGTATTTGATCAGTCATATTTATTGCACATTTTTACGGTCATTTTCTCTATTATTATTAATTATTAAATGGTGATATTTATAATTTAGGAACATATGTGGGTTTATTTGTATAAAAATTTGTCATATGTTTCTTAAGTTATAATTAATATAATTTGGTGTAATATATGCATATCATATTTAAATAAAATATCCATGTGATTCTTAATTATGAAAATATACATATCATACCAAATATTCTTAACCATTGTTATTAAGATGTGCATATCATATCATATCATATCATATCCATTAAGTAATTTAATTAAAAAGTGGCTGGAATATTATCTCAAATAAACCAATTGCTACTAATGATTAGATTTGAGATATTGTGCAGGTATTAAAATAATAAATCAGTTCAGGGATACAAATATAAGTAGGAGTTCCATATCAAATCGAGTTAGCAAACCAAATCTGCCGAATTTTAGGAGCAAATTGAAGAATCTCACAACTGCAGAGAGAGAAATATTTTCAAATTATATTCATCAGAAAAATCTCCTAAAATCGAGAAAAGAAAGCACAAAAAATCTGGAGACGAGATCAATCTAACAGGCGGCGGTTCGGTGGCCAAAGAGGGCTAAAGGCGGCGGTTCTGCGGTTTTATAGTCACCGTTGGATGTGAAATTTCAGGGGCATGATCGTCTTTTCATATACTACAAGATGGCGTCTAGGGTTTCAAGTTCCAGAGCCTACATAAAGGATCGCAATCTAGGGTTATCATCTATCATCTATTTTTCGATCTAGATCTATCGAGCAAACTAGACTTTATAGTTCTTGTAGTTTTTTTTCAACAATCAAATTCTGTAATGCAAAAGTTTCAATAAAAAGTAGTTTCTTTTATTAAATTTTGTCTAATTACTTTCCGCATTTACTTTCTGCATTTATTTTCCGAGCTTTTATTTTTGTTTTTCTTATGGGTTCCTTATTCTTCTACCTTTCGTCATTTTTCCCAATAAGCGAGTAAATTCTCACTTGTTAGGGTTTGTAGGATATGATAGTATAATGGATGAAAAATCTCTCAACTTCTTTTTATATTTTAATTTTTATAAACTTTAGCAAAGAGAGTCTTAACCTTCTTATTCGGGCACACTACCAATTCATGATAGTTACGACCACGATTTGAGATTCGTTAATACTTACTTTGTTGAAGGCTTGAGATAAATAGGGATCAATGGAAGGAAAATGGTCGGTAGAGGGAAACCCTAATCCCTCCAAGAAGCCTAATCCACATTCATCGCTATTTCTCCAATATTAAATAATTAAAAAATAAAAAGAATTATTTTTAAAATCCCGACATTTAATTTCTCAATCCGAAAAACCTTACAAGCCCTTCTCTTATAAAATTTTAAAATCTCTTTAATATAAAACGATAAAAATCCACATTTCTATATTAACTCGTCTAAAATAAAAAAAAGATAGTTCACCATTTCCCTGTGGATGACCTGTACTCACTATCGGCTAGCTATTACGACACCGTTATTGATTGCGGTATTTAGGACACATAAAGACTCAATTTATCACATAAATCTGGTCCCGAGTGAGAGAAGCTGGCTGAAACCCTCTCTCTCTCTCTGGGCTCACCCCACCAGCTCCTATGGTGGATATCAACGTTGTTGTTCCAACCAGGAACAGCTTTGCTCCACTCAGGAAAGTCCATAAGAACTCTCCGACTGCGGTGCTAAAAAAATCACCTCCGCCAGTAAAGGCCCCTGTGCAGCAACATCCAAAGCAGCATTGCCAACGTCTCTCTTCACAAATACATAAGGTCTGGTGAAAAGTCCAAGGCTCTGTGCTAACAAAAATTACCCTCATCGACCTAAAATATCTAAAGGCCGACAAGAAAAGAATGATCCTCCACCATATAATAGGGGGTCGTTCCTAAATAGGTGCCTATCATAATAGCTCCTTCAGCTCCGACTTTTCATAAAAGAATGAGGCCGGAGAAAATATTACCGCCTGCGGCAAATTTCAAAGACGATGGGTCCAAACGCCCCAAGTCTGGGGACATTACCATACCTATGGTCCACATGGATAGCGGTAAAGATGAAAGCCGCACTTCTGTGAGTCACCGACCGCAAACCGGTCATTAACGAAGGCTAAGGAGCGGCAGCAAAAGCTCCAAGAAATGCTAACCAAAATGGCAGGGCTCACCAACGAAAAAGAAAGTCCGGACAAAGAAACTGAACAGCGCCAAGTGCAAGAGACCGATACAGAGTTCTTGCGAAGGGTGCTGGAAAGAAAAGATAAGGAAGCTGCAGAGTAAGATGCTAACATCAAGCAGATGTCTCTTTTATTCCAAGACATGTTGGGAATGATGATCCAACCAGAACCCCCGGCCGAAAATCCGCCAATAGTTATCGAGGATGACATAGGGGAAATATCAAACCCTCCTCCGGCCTTGTCAGCGGCCAAGGAAGAAACTGTCTCCAAGATGGCCCTGACTGACTACATCGCTCAGCAAATAAGAGCTCACCGGGCCAGTGAAGCTGCCAGCCAACTCGTCAAAACTGGGTGACCATATCCTGCCTGATATGACCAAATCAAGTACCCACCAGGATATACAATCCCTAAGTTCTATGTTTACAATGGAACGGGCAATCCTCACCAGCATGTCACACAATTCAGAGCACTATGCGGCAATACTGGGGGCAACGTGAAACTGTTGCTTCGCCAATTTGTTGGAAGCTTGTCAGAGAGAGCTTTTGAGTGGTACTCGAAGCTCCCAAATGAATCCATGAAAACCTTCACAGAAATGGAACTACTGTTCACGCAATGATTCACCAGCGTAAGTGAACGCACTCCGATCATGGCACTGATCAATGCCAGGGTAAAACCGGGAGAAACTTGGGTCCAATACACAATCTGGTGGCGGAACTAGTGGTCTAAATGAGAATAGCGCTTCGAAGAGTCTCCAGCTGTGGGCATGTTCATCGGAACCCTCAACCCTCGGTCGGCTGTGTCCCGGTTCATGACTTTTTTCAAACCTACGACCTTTCAATCGCAGACAGACAAGCTGGTCCAAATGGATCAGATGGGCCATGGCCCTTCTTTCTCAAATAAGGACCCTCGAAATAATAAGGGTAAAAGGAAAGCGGTTTTTGTTGCCAACACGCAACAATAGCCAGGTGGCCCAAAACCGACTGCTCGCCAAAACAACACGCGTCCACGCCCGTCCTTGGAAGAAAAGCTAGGACGTGCTTACTCATTTCCCCGCGACAAGACGAGAAGACTGTTTGAACTAGCAATGCGTAATAGTCTCATCAAATTACCAGACCCACGACGTCCTTCACAACCCGGCGACGTCAACAACCCCAATTACTGCTCCTATCAAAGAATAATGAACCACCCAACCGAAGATTGCTACATCATAAAAAATTAGGTTGAAGACCAGTACCAGCAGAGGAAGTTCACGCTGTCTGATAACTGGACGGTAAACCCATCCCGAAAGCATGCTCCTAAAAAAGTGGATGCGCAGGGGCACTACTACAATAAGGTGTTTCCCCTACGGATATACGATTTCGCAGGGGCAACTTTTTATTGCCCCTACGGATTAATCCGTAGGGCCATCGATTTTCCCCTACGGTGCCCACCGAAGGGGCATAAATAAATTTAAAAATATTAAAATGTAATCTTTTATTTGGCCCTACAATGACACAAAAGAAAGCCCTACAGATTAATCCGTAGGGGCAACAAAAGGTTATTTATAAAAAAAAATAAAGCTAAGTTATTTCCCATCGTCATCAAAATTTCCCACCAATTTCCCGATCAAGCACCGAAGCATTGTCTCCACCACACCCATCGTTGTCGACTTCCTCGTTGCCACCACACTCTCATCGTCGCCACCACACTCTCGCCGTGAGAACCTCTTCGAGCTCCATCCCCGGCCTCCTCAACCTCGTCGAGCTCTTTGTCGCCGGCCGGTGACTACTAAGGTGAGTTAATTTCGATTTTAATTTATAATTATGATGTTTTTAGTGTTATTGTTGTTGATTTTAGGGTTAGAGTTATAGCTATGGCCGGGTTAATTAGGGGTTAATTTGGGTTTGGGTTTGGGTTTGGGTTTGGGTTTATTAGGGAGGGTTAGGGTTAGGGTTCGGTTGATGTTTAGGGTAAGGGTTAGGGTTAGGGTTAATTAGGTAGGGTTAGGGTTAGGGTTAGTTTGGGTTAATTAGGTAAAATAGGGTTGGTGATGATTAGGGTTATGGTTAATTAGATTAATTAGGGTTAATTTTGATTTCGGCTAGGGTTAATTTGGGTTTGGGTTTGGGTGATGATTAGGGTTAGGGTTTGGGCTAGGGTTAATTAGGTAAAATAGAGTGTATTTGTGTTAGGGTGTTGATTAGGGTTAATTTTGTTTAATTAGCTTAATTTTGGGTTAATTAGGGATAACTTGAGTTAGGGTGATAATTAGGGTTAATTAGGTTAATTTAGTTTAATTAGCTTAATTTTGGGTTAATTAAGGATAATTTGAGTTAGGGTCATGATTAGGGTTAATTTGGATTAATTAGGTTAATTTGGGTTAATTAGGGTTAGGGTTTAGGGTGCATTAGTTTCTTCAGTAGGATACTCGATGAAAACGTAAACGTACAACTTTACCGTAAACGTAAGAAAAATTTATCCTAAACTAAAAACTTCGAACCCTTAAAAACAAAACGTAAACATAAAACCTATTCAAGTTAAATGTTCAAGTTAAAACTAATATATGATACTCGATGATAATATGAAACTTTCATATTCTCATCGATACTCATATGAGAAAATCAAAGCGCGACTTAGTCCCCGTCTATCAGTTAACATACATTCGATATTCGTCGTGACATAGAACTATACGAAGGTTGTTAAATATCGGGCGATATAGTTCGGTACTAACAACCGTCGTGTAGTCTATGTGACGAAAAGATTCAATCGTATGATAACCGATAGATTTGTCCAGTGTGGACAACTTAGGAATGTATAAAGCAAACACCTGCATTCACTTGTGTTTTCATTCGTTTCGAGTTATTTCGTCGATACTTTTCCGCTGGTTCTCCGTGTACGAAGATAGATTAGATGTTCATTTCAACGTTGTTTCACAACATTGAAATGATTATCTATTCTATTACAATGTACTCGGAGAACGGCGGGGAGGTGCTGCCGAAATTTACTCGAAACGGATGAAAGCACAAGCTAATGGGTGTCTACTCTATACATTCTTAATGGGATAGAAATCTTATCCCCGACAGCCGAAATACACACATACAACACGAATACACAACAAACGTACACACAAAGCACATACACACTAACAACCCTACATCTAAGTGAAATCAAAAATTGAAACACACATACACAAAATACAACTCATACTTGGGTATCTTCAAATCTAACTTTGTTAATCGATAATTTATTCTTTTCAAGGACAAACTTGCCTCTATGGATTTTCTTCTTTGTCGGTAACCATCTTGTTCTTAGATTTCTCAATATAGTCACCATAACCTACAATTTATATGTTATACAGTCTAACATGGCCCATGAGTACATCAGAGTTAAGGACTGGATGTACGTGAATTGGCAACAACGCATGCAATCTAAGTTCGTCGCAGGAGTTTCTGGATTCATTGAATTTGCACGCGTACATAATAAGATCGTGTTAGAGAAGATTCTTTGTCCGTGCGATAGATGTGGGAATAAGTTCTGGCGGAAGGTAGAAATCATAGAGCTTCACATCGTTAAACATGGTTTTACTAGACTATATACAACTTGGCTATATTACGGGGAAGGACAAGAAGAAGACGGTAATGCGGCAGAAGAAGAAGAACACGATAACTTCTTTCAAGGAGAAGAAATGGAGCATATGGTAGAGGCTGCTCTCGGTGATAGTATTCCTACCGAAAATGACATTTCTTCCGGTCAAGGACCGCGTGCGGATAAGTATAAAAGTTCATGAATGATCCTAAAAGACCAATTTATGAGAATGCAAAGTATTCCACTCTATCATGGTTCATCCAACTTTTCCAGATTATGTACCTAAATGGATGGGGGCAGCAAGTCATTCATGATACTTCTGAAGTTCCTGAAAGATTTTATGCCCCCGGGAAATAACGTGCCCGACAGTTGGTACAAAGCCGAGAAGATGATGTCTGATTTGGGTCTGAAGTGTAAGAAAATTCATGTATGTCCCAAAAATTGCGTGTTGTACCGGAAAGAAAATTCAGATTTGAAAGAGTGTATAACATGTGGAGAAGCCAGGTATAAGCCAAGAAAATTTGATAAGAAGCCCGATATACCTGTCAAGATAGCACAATATTTTCCCATAACACAGATGCTGCAGAGGCTATTCAGGTGCAAGAAAACTGCCGAGGCAATGATTTGGCATCACCGCGCTGCTCGAAGCGAAGATGGAAAAATGAGCCATCCAAGAGATTCACCGATATGGAAGGATTTCGAGAGGAGTCATGAAATATTCAGTAGTGATCCTCGTAATATCAGGCTCGGACTCGCTAGTGATGGTTTTTGCCCATTCAACTATATGGTTGGAAGCCACAACACATAGCCCGTTGTAATGATAGTTTATAATCTTTCGTCTTGGTTGGCTATGGATCGATCCTACATTATGATGCCTCTTCTTATTGACGAACCCAACTCACCGGTAAACAATATCGACGTCTATCTCCGACCTCTGATCGATGGGTTAAAATCTTTATTCATTGATGGTGTAGTGACTTACGATGCAAACACAGATACAACCTTCACAATGCGTGCGGCTTTAATGTGGACAATTAATGACTTTCCTGCTTATGGAATGCTATCAGGTTGGTCCGTATATGGTCACAAAGCTTGCCCTTATTGCAATCAATATACAACATCGAAATGGTTGAATTTTAGCAGAAAGATTTGTTTTTGCGGTCATCGGCGTTTCCTGCCACTAGACCATCCCTACAGATTAGACGTTCGAAATGGTTGAATTTTAGCAGGAAGGTTTGTTTTTGCGGTCATCGGCGTTTCCTGCCACTAGACCATCCCTACAGATTAGACGTTGCTCACTTTAATGGTCATCAGGAGCTTCTTGGGCCTCCAGCATCATTGTCCGGAAAGGACATGGCTACTCAATGGGATGGTTACAATAATATCACCTTCGGGATAGATTCGGCAAAACAGGTCAAACCACCCAACTAGAACAAGTTAAGCATTTTCTACGAGCTTCCGTACTGGTCAACAAATTTAGGGCAGCATTGTTGGACGCCATGCACATAGAGAAGGGAGTATCCAAGCACGTACTCAACTTGCTTTTTTGTAAATACGGAAAAACGAAAGACAACCTCCGTGCTCGGATGGATCTTCAGGACTGGGAAATTAGAAGTGAATTGCATCCTAAACCGATAGCGGGTAAACCAGGAAAGTTTGTACTTCCCAATGATGCGTATCATATGTCACAACCGGAGAAGAAAAGGTTCCTACAGGTGTTGCATGATTTGAAAGTTCCCACAGGTTTTTCAGGATCATTTAGCGAGAAGATAAAAATTGTGAAAGGCAAGATCGATGGGCTGAAAATCCATGATCACCATGTTATTATGGAGCACCTTCTCTCATTAGCCCTCAGGACATCCCTTCCCAAATCGGTTAGTCTAGTAATCAATTACCTTTGTTGCTTTTTTAGACAATTGTGCGCTAAAACCTTGGATGTTGTAACGTTGAAGAATCTAGAAAATTCTATTTCATTGATACATTGCAAGCTTGAGCGTATTTTCCACCGTCATTCTTCAATATCATAATACACCTGACGGTTCATCTTGCAACCAAGGCTAAGTTTGTCGGACCGGTACGATATCAATGGATGTATCATGTTGAAAGGTATGTGGAATTTTTTGTTTCACGCATTTTTTAAAATTATTGTTGTCCTATATGCCCGTATTTATTTATTTAACATATTTTTCTTTAGGTACCTCTACACTCTAAAAAAGTATATACACAATAGAAATCGACCAGAGGGTTCTATCAAGCAAGGTTATCTTCTAGATGAAATAACAACATTTTGTTCCCGCTATCTGGATGAGAACATTGAGACGAAACTTAACCCGCCTTGGAGAATTCAAGACGGGCCATATGGTAAAGCTGATTATAAATGAGTAGACACTATATTTATCAACAAGATATATCGGTTTATCCTCCTCAATAGCGTATGTCTTGAAGAAATTAGAGGGTAAGTTTTTTGGATTAATTGTTATATTTGTGTTTGTGTGTCTATGAAATGATATAATATTAATGTCATCATTTATCGTTGAGAACAGAATTCATATTGATGAGGTACGTGAGGTTCATCCAGATTGGAATGATGAACGAATGGAAAAATATCATCAGGATAATTTTTGCGATTGGATTGCAGATCATGTAAATAGTTCGAATAAAATGTTATTGCTACCAGTCTTAATCTAAATTTATATCGTTATGTATTTGCCATAAAATTTGTTTTGTCAGATCCACGATTCAAACTTGTTTGCATGATTAGAGAGAGATTCAAGATGTTTGGCTCAGTTTCCTAGCATGGAGGTTGCATCTTATAAAGGATTCGGTTTTCTTGGATACAAATTTGAAGTTAAGGACATAGAAACATCTCGAACCACTCAGAATAGAGGAATTGCGATGGTAGGATCGGATAGTGTGATTTATTATGGATAATTAAATTTCATACTTGGCACCCAATATTCCGGACGATCAGAACCATTTTATATATTTCAGTGTACTTGGTACGATACACGAACCGATACGGATAAGTGGAGAAACAATCTCGGGACTTGAAAAGATGAATATGGATTGACAAGTATGAACACACTTCGATTTTACGGTGAGGACGATCCATTTATCTTTCCGAAACAAGCGTTCCAAGTATACTACTCGCAGTGCTTGAAGCATCCGGGATGGAGTGTCTTATGCCGTTGGAAACCCATGGATGTTTACGATGTTCCAGAATTCGAGAATCGTATGGAGGACAGCGATGAGGATGAAGAAGAGAGAAGACTTAGAGTGTTCCGACCATCTGTTTCAAAAGACAGGTTGTCTTTGGCTGATCATGAAGTTATGTGGGTTAGAAATGATATCGATGATGAAATCCAAGTAGATATGTCTAATGCGTCCACGAAACGAAAAAGGTTATCAGTAATGTTATATTATTACTTCACATTTCTACGATCTATACATATATTGCATCTATATGTAATGATTGTACTCTTATCTAGGTTTAATGACGACGTCCGGAGCAGCGAGGGGAAGCAGGAGCACTATCTGCGGCAAAGGCAGAGCAGTTCTACCGCCCAGAGAGCTGCGTAGGGAGCTTCAGAGGGCTGGTCTTGCACTCCGATCGGTATCCCCTTCGGATGACTCCTTCCGTGTGAACTTTGCCACACCTTCAGGTATATTGCACACATATTCATTTTGAATGTAATATTATAAATATACACACATATTTATTTAAAAATTACTTATATAGTCAATATTTAATTGTCTAGTTGGTGGTGGTGCGTCCACATCAGAGGCAGAGGCCACTACCGCACCTGCAGGTATGTTTATATATCCTATAATGCATGCATATTGATTTTGAATGTTATATCATAAATATACACACATTCGTTTTTCTCTTACTTAGATAATCATTTTTTGATTGTCTAGCTGTAGGTGGTGCCTCCACATCTTATGTGTGTGTATGTCAGTGTGTACGCACGCATACACATACACACACATACACACAAGCATATACACACAAAAACACATATATACACACATAAACACACACATACACAAGTATACACACACAGACACACACATACAAATAATGCCAAATCATAGTTGATCATCATTCTCCTTTACATTGAACTCTTGTAAAATCCCATTCTAATCCTAACCCAAAATCTAAAATCTTAAACTTGATTAAGAAAACCCTTAACATTAAAAAACTGTATCCTAAACTAAAAATTTCAAAACCTTGAAATTGAAACGTAAAACTAATTCAAATTAAATCTTAAACAAAACGTATGATACTCGATAATATGAAATTTTTAAGGGATCGGTGTTAGGGTCCCAACAATTACGAAAGTTATGTCATAATTATACACACATTCTTTTTTCTCTTACTTAGATAATCATTTTTTGATTGTCTAGTTGTAGGTGGTGCCTCCACATCTCGGACAGAGGTCACCACCGCACCTGCGGATATGTTTATATATCCTATAATGCATACATATTGATTTAGAATGTTATATTATTGATATACACATTATTTTTGCAATTACTTATATGATCTTTTTTTAATTGTCTAATTATAGGTGGTGCATCCACATCTGTCGCAAAGGCCACTCCCGCCACTTCCGTACCCTCCGCTCAGTCTGCAGGTTAGTATGAATAAATATAAAATATTTATTCATTTTACATATCCTCTAAGAATAAACATTAACTTCATGTAATTTTATCGTTAATGTTTATTTTATAGTTGGAGAGGAAGCGTCCACGTCCGGGTCACCGGCTGTTCCTCACCGGAGGAACTATCGTTTCGCTCATGCTGCTGCCCGGGCCCAGGCTCGTGCTGCTGTTGCCGGAGGTATATATCGCACTTCAATTTTCATTAATTCTTGATTTCTTAATACCGTTTTGTCTTAATATTTCTTGTCTTGATATTTCTTATAGATGCAGGGCAGCCCCATCCCGAGAGGGGGACTCAAGGGCCGAATCAGTCCCACAGGCTGATGCCCGATAGAGCTAGGGGGCACCTTTAACCCCGATTATCACTATACTAGCAATTATGCTGAGAGGTTCGGCCGATATATGGAGGATGAGAGCCGCATACAAAACAAGTATCCACTTCACGTTGAGTGAGGCGATCAGCACCGGCACTCATTTGCCCTCTTCTGGGATCAGACTCGGGTATTAATATATATTTTCATTTGACTTATCCAATATATTTATTATTATTCAACACTTGCAATTTAAATACATTATTTTTTTGTATTTGCAGTTGGATTACGACTTTCAGCCTGTACCCGACCATGATCATCCGGAAAGAGTGCTCGATCTTCATGTTCTGGACCTAGGCCTAATGAAGAACGGGCAATCAAAGGTATGATACAATAGGAATGAGCTGAAGATTGACTGTTATTTGGTATGGCTGGTGACCCCCGAGGCAGAGAGAGCGGCTCTCCTATATACTCCGGCCTTTGCGAGAGTCGACGTAGATACATGGCCTCTCTTGTGCCAATATTACGACTCTCGACGCAAATAGGTTTGTAATTTAAATTTAATTCGTTTTTTAATATATAATTTATTTTTTTGTGTTGCTTAATTAGAAAACTAAATCTGAATGTGTTGTGCAAAAATAGGCCGATCAAAATAAGGAGAATAGGAAGTCGGCGAAGTGGGGTCACCCAACTTATATAAGTGGCTCGAGGAACATTACTCGTGACATGGAGGCATCGGTAAATTATAATAGATCTATTTTGATATAATGTAATATTAAGAGTTATTTTATTATATATGTAAATTTTTGGTGAATTGCAGAGAGCTCAGACCCTAGCGCAGGGTGGTACACCGAGTGTGCTGACCGTGTATCTTACCGTCCACGGCACCTCGACAGATCCCGCTACGGAAGAGCTTCGATTCCCCGATACCGCTACCCAAGAGTATTGCATAAGTGTTAGTATTTATTCTAATTCGAATGAATTTTTTTTGATAAGTTCAAATTAAATGATATACTTATATTTTAATGGTTAATGTGGGTGTAGGAGCAGGTGGTGGAGCAGGCAGAGGTATCGGGGATCGATTTTAGTGGACAGACCGATCCGATACTACTGACCCCAGTCCTATACGCCGCACACACAGGGAACCACGGAGGTTGGAAGAGAGGCCGGGGACTAGGTCCTAGTAGGGCCTATATGAGATTGGTCTCCACTCCAGCAGTTACTTCCCCTAACCCCCGTGAGCAACGCCTGGAGCATGATGTTGCCGCCTTAAAGACCACCATCGAGGAGTTGAAGGAGATATTGGTACGTATATTACTTAATAATAAAATAATATATCATATTATAGATAATAACATATGCAATACTAGTAGCTTGAGCTTATTTGATTGTATACTTAGCTTTGATTAATCATACTTAAATAAAAATATCAAATTAAAATAAACTACGGTTTTCTAAACTAGATTCCCAAACGAGGCCTAAGTCCCTAAGTATTCATAGATTGGGGTTTCGCAAAAACTTGATAATGATACGAATTCGACTAAAATCTAATACACCGTTCTTACTCGTTTATTACACACAAAATTTAACAGATGCGACAGGCTACTTCGGCTGCGGCTCCAAATGCATCTCTTTCGGCTATGGCTCCGCAAGCCACTACCTTGGCTGCGGTTGCGCAGACCACTCCTGCAATTCCACAGCCCGCTCAGACTCCCGCACAGTCTGCTCCTTCATTAGTCAAGTTTTTAACGACTCGGGGTTGCACCGAAGAGCAGATGCACCAGATTAGAGTGTTTATTAGAGGTGGAGGAGATGGACCGAGCTAGGGTAGATTTTTTATATTTTTGAGGATGTATGTACTTATCTGATACATATTGTATATATTTTGGACGATATTGGTGGTTGTTTGCTTGTTCACGATGATTTAGATTGATATCGTATTTTGTTTGTTTATTTCTTTTAAATATTATGCGTAAGATGTTAATTATGAATATTTATATATTTGGTTATATGATGTATATATTATTGTGCACGGGGTGGGGGGAAAACTATAACAACTCCAATTTCAATGTACAGAAATTGTTTAAAAGTTAATGTACAATTGGAGTATTTGCAAATCCTGTGTATAGTATAAGTATTTTTTAATTTAGAACAGCAAGAAAGCACTTGTAGCTCATTGGTAAAGCCCTTGCACTGCTGTGACATAGCACCTGAGTTCAAATCCCATCAGCCACATTAATTTTTATTAATTTTTGTTTTAATCTTTTAGAAGCCCAAAGGTTTACACGTGCACTACACGTAAAATGAAAAGTCACAAAAAAAAACAAACGCGTGCACTGGGTTATACCAAGCGTCAGGGACACATGGAGAAGAAACCAACCCCATCCCCCGGTAATAGCCAGCGAAAATCAAGTTTTGGCCGGTACCGCCGGTTTGGACCGTAGGTAATGCCTTGAATTTTTGCCCCCTACACCTCTTCGCCTACCCCACTAACCCCACATTGTTTATTTTCTCTCCATTCATCCAGAGAATAATAAAACCCTATTTAATCCAAATTTTAATGCAAATTTCAAAGAAATCTTCAACCCTCTAAACCCTAATTTTCCCTATAAAAACCACACCATATTTCATCCCTCCTCGCTCAGAAATTCCCAGTCAAAACTCTCCAAAATTCTCAAGTTCTGTTAGTGTGCAAGTGGAGTTAGCGAAGGGCGAAGTTCCGGCGATATTCCAAGAAGTTTCCGGCGACGAAACGACGCCTCGAAGCCTTCCTTAGTTTCCTCTCTCCCTTCTCTTCTCCAAAAGCCAGTAAGCCCCCTCTCCCCTTCTCTTCTCCTATTATAAAAAGTTCTATTTCTAAAACCCGACGGAAGCGGAGTTAATCCGACTCCCGATTCGGTTTTTTTATAAAACTCTTATTTTTTTAATCAATAAAATTCAATACTATCATATAATGCTTAACAAACATTAACAAACACTTTAAAATAAGTTTCATCTCAAAATATTCATTTATACAATTTTTATTGTATTTTTTTACTGTAAAATACAACATACTTCATTTCCGACATAAAACTTGTATTACTTTTAGATAACTCACGAGGTTATGACCTACCTTATCACAAAACACTTCTTTGACATAGCACGATGAAGTTTTGGGAATATATTCAAGGGATAACACGACTCTACAAATAAATACCATTAGCTTACAAAACCATTTCATTAAAAAGATGTATTAAACAATTCCTTGCAATTGTACCTCTACAACCCATTTTGGGGACCTTGTTAGGGATGGTATGGATTATCGCACATTCTCGGGTCTAGTAGAGCGAGATGCAGACCTCCGAAAGGAGCATTCGATCTCGATGGAATTTTTTATGCACTTCTCTTTAGAAAATGAGATTTCTACGACAATAAATAAAATTTATTTTTATTAAATATATAAATATTATCAAAATATCTATTTTAATTATATTATGTAAATATTCCAAGTTTGCCAAATCAAAAGAATCACCATTAATGAAAATACCATCTAAATACAAAACAATACCGATATTTCAATAAAATACCATATATTATGAAAATTAGGTTCTACTCACTAGAAATTTCCATTTTATAAAATATACATCTATGAAAACCCTAAAGACGATAATTAAATGCTTGAGGTGTATTTTGAAAATTATATCAAACTATTTTTACATAAAACCCCCTCAACTTATACTAAATTACAATAAGGACCCTAGTAAATATAAGTTTAAGCAGGACCAGTTCTCTTGAGCCTCAGGGAGCCGGAGAGTATGGGTGCTTTCCTATTTAAGGTAGACAATCTAAAAAATGGTGTTATCAACACGGTAATTGTCTTGGAAAAAACACAAATCCTGCCGTCCATGTGCAGCAGTTACCGACAACATCAAAACTAATTCAGGATTTCAAGTTCTTTTCAAAGTGTCTGACTCAGACTGAGTTTCAATCTAATCAATCTGACTTGAATGTGATTCAAGTATAAACTAAAAATCAACATGAATCCATCTATTTAATCTATATCAATCTGTATTGATCGAACCGAACCATAGATATACTCCGTCTACATGACTCTCCATTTATATCCATTCTGTTTACTGATATCATAGTTTCGGCAAGTCATCCATCTATTTAACAAACAATACAATCAATACAAAAGACATCTCGGGGTTTATAAGGGGTAGATTGGTACAGAATATGTTAGAAGTGGCATGAGACTGTAACCATAATACACCTAACCTGAATATCCATTGTCGTTGTACCATGGCAGAACGATTCCTTTTGCTCCGTATACCTTAGTCTCCGAAATAGTGGGACTCCTCTCGTATACACTGGCATTTTCTGTACAATGCTACAAACAACGGCGTTAACAATATAATCAAGCATTATATATATTCTTTTTCTGTCTATTCTATCTATACTCACCTTTGAGACTTACCGAGTGATTGTTCGCTGACGACATTCATTTTCTTCTTTCTTTGGAATGTTGTCAGCTGTTTCGGATACTTTAGAGACCGAGCCAGGCACAGAGGATTTGCAGCAGTTTACTTTTGACCCGGAGCTTTAGACACTTGTACATATTTATTTCATTTCAGTTATGCAATTGTTTAGGCATCGCTTTCTACTCATGTATTTACAATTCAGTTGTATCTGTAAAAGAATGTTTAATAAATAAAGTTGATGTTCATTTACATTCCTGTCTCTTGTGTATTTTACTTTATATTGCTCAGATACGCTTAGCGTGTTTACTTCTGAGTAAATACGTAGCGGCCTCGTCGCGTTCTCTTGTCGTATACTGGGAAGCGGGGCGTGAAAAAAACAAGAAGCCCTTTTTGATATAAAAAACCCCTGATATTTTGTCCCTACGAATTAATCCGTAGGGCCATCTGTTGCACCTACGGATTAATCCGTAAGTGCAATATTTGCCCCTACACAGTTATCCGTAGGGACAAAACATCAGGATACTTGATATTTTGTCCCTATGGATCAGTAACAGGATTAAAACTTGCCCATACGAATTAATCCATATGGGCATTTATCTGGACATACGGATAAATCCGTAGGGGCATTTATCTGGCCCTATGATAAATCCGTAGAGGTAAGTATTTTATTTTATAAACCAATAAATTAAATAAAGATTATGTCTCTACAGAGTAATCCGTAGGGATAAATGTCCCTACGGAGTAAGGCGTAGGGGCAATTATTACTCCGTAGGGGCATGTTCAAAATGAAGACTTGCACCTGCGGCCTTTGGACCTATGGAGGAGTTTTATGTCCCCACGGATATATCCGTAGGGGAAGTAGTTTGCCCCTACGGCTAAATTCGTAAGGGAAACCCATTATTGTAGTAGTAGGGGAATCATGCTCACTCGTAGAAGAAACTCCATGGAAAGTAGTCCTTTCAGCGAAAACTAAAAGAATGTTGAAAGATCTATAAGTATGTCCAGCAATCAAGTGGAAGAGCCCGCTTGAACCTGAAATTATTGAGGAGATGCTAAAACCACGTCCCACACCGAAAGTTGTTGACAAAGGGAAAAGCTCCCAAGCCAAGCCTTCAAAGTCTTCTAAGAAGAAGAAGAAGACCAAAAAAGTTGTGCAGCTTGCCGAGTATGACGACGAATGCACAGATCTACAAAAGTACATAGACTTGCTAGAAGAATATAACTAGAAGGTGCGGACACCGGTCACGCTCGAAGAATTCCTCAAGCAAATTCTTGAGGACGGAGACAGTGACAATGATGAGGGAAATGACTCATCAGAAGAAGCGGAAGACTATGTAGCAAGTTGCCACATAATCTCCCATTCGTCGTTATATGATGAAGGAGCTCCCTCAGCGTCAGAGAACGACGTAGAGAAACTGGGGAAAAGCAGAGGAAGAGAAGATTTGCGAAAACATTCAGCTGCGTAACCGTACGGAACCTGAAAAGAACCTCGGACCTGCAAACAAAGGTTCAAACAAAAAAAGATAAAGAGAAAGGGAAAATGCCTGAAGAAATCACTCTCGATGAAGAAGTGGTAAAAGAGCTCGCCGCAAAGGACCCGCCTAAGAAAAATAAGGTGGATTACAACATCCAAGCATATCTAAGGAAAATACCGTCGCAGCTAAGCATATTGGATTCTCTCCTCCTATCCAAAGAGCCACGAGATTCCCTAATCAAGGCATTGCAAGAGCCCGATAACTTCCAAGTTTTCCTCATGGAATAGAAGATGAAAAATAAACTGGCTGAGCTCCACACGGCTAATATTACATTCAGCGATGAAGATCTACTCCTCCATACGTGTGAACATAATCGTCTGTTATGCGTCACCGGATAATACCACGACATCAAGATAGGGAAAATCCTTGTCGATAACGGATCTTCCGTTAATCTTCTCAATATGAGAGTGCTGAAGGAAATTTACATGAATGTTCAACACCTTGCCTACGAAAAAATTACCATCTCCGGGTTCGACTCACAGTCGCCACGGACGGTTGGGTCCATAATAGTGACCCTATGCTTCGGGCTGCTCTTCACCGACATCAAATTACATGTCATTGACGCCAAGACTTGCTATAACGTTTTGCTCGGTAGGCTTTGGTTACACGAGTACAACATCAGTATATGAAGTATTTCAAGGATGGCTCGGAGTACACCGTCATGAGAGAGCTAAACCCGTTCTTCGTAAACGAAGTCCGAAAATACAAGGACGCAAAGTACTTTCTTCCAGACGTTGAAGATACTGAAAGATGCCATAGGCCGGAGAGTAAACAAAAATCTGCGGCCACTATCCTAATTTTTTGGAGCGATACTAAGGAAGACGAAGAAATAGTCTACTCAAGAAAACCCCCAAAAAGAAAACAATAAGCCCAGACCACCTACTCCTATTTTTGTCTTTGGCAGCGATTCTGAGGACGAGGCCAATGCAGTGTTCTCCATCTTCCCGTCGATGCAGACTCTTGCCGAAGCAGATCAGACTCTACAAATCATGATGTCTTCGCCTCGACACTACAAAGAACTTGATACGCTCGATACATACAGCGTACAAGAGCTGCGAACTTTCTATGTACCTCCGAGGCGAAGAGGTGAAAAGGCTATCCTCTTCTACAAATCTACGGAGACCAAAGTAGAAAAAGAAGTTCGGTATGGTGTTGATTTTGCTCTCAATAGGATTCTACCCATCCGTCTGCAAAGATATTACGCGGAGGGATTGAAAAAGCTGTTAATACGCCAAGGCGTATCTCTCGAACAAACTATTCGACAAGCCTAATTCTACAAAAAAAAATGAGATATTCCCGGGACTCGGCGAAGGAAGCCCAACGGGAAGATAAAGATAACCGGGCTCGAATATGTTCAGTCCAAGAAACGGGAGTAATTTTACAGTTGCCATGTCATAAACAGCTTGAGTGAAGAGGAAAACGCTCTTCCAGATAGTCGTGACGTCAAATTGGAGCAAGATCCCGCTTTGAAAACGTCAAGTCCATCGCTTAAAGAAAAAATTGACAAGCTAATAAAAGAATCTTGTCAAGCGAGCCGGGACAACTACAGCCACGAAATAGCCATTTATGAAAAGGCCAAGACGCAGCGTCTCAGTCAGCAATCTACGGAGGAAGAAAACCGTAACGCTCTTCATCCCCCAGCCCGCTATGCATTCTCGCAAAAGTGGAAAATCCCGAAGTAAAGGTAAAAATAGGGCAAAGAACGCAAACAGCGTTCGATGACAACAAAGCATGTCCAAGAAGTCATTCAATAGAGAAAAAATCGATTGAAGCCCGTCCTTTATAAAGAAGATGGGTCATGAATACTCTTTCCCTCAAGACAAGACAAAGAAAATATTCAACCTTGTCATGAAGCACTAAATGATGATGCTTCCAGAGTCTCAGCACCCCGAACAAATAAACGAAGTCTATCATCCGAATTATTGCTCCTATCACCGTGCAATAGGTCACCCCTTGAAGACCGCTTCACCTTCAAAGACTGGGTAGATGACCAGTATCGATAAGGCGGGTTCGCTTTATCCGACAGCTGGAAGATAAACCCGCCGCGAAAACACGAGCCAAAAAGGACCTACACCGTCAGGTTAAGACCAGCTCAACCGCAAGGGAAGCGTACTCGTACCTGCCATATGATAACACTCTCAAAAGTGGAAGGGCGTGAGAGTATGAGTGACCTCTTCGGGTGCTTGACAAATAAAGATGGGGACGAGGTGATCTCAGAGTTTCCACCAGCACCGCAAGAGCTGGAAGATGGGATACACACCACGGCGGGAAACCTAAGAAAAATTGACATAGGGACAGAAAATGATCCGAGGCCGATGTTTGTCCGTGAGCTACTATCTGAAAAACAAATGGCCACACTGAAAGACGTGCATATGCATAAAGACTACTTCTCATGGAACTACTTGAAATGTCGGGTCTAGATCCAAAAGTAGCAATACACAAACTGGCCATATCGCCAGACATAAAACCAGTCAAACAGGCGCCAAGATGGACGTGGCTCGAACTTGAGATGAGTATCAACACTGCAGTCAAGAAACTAATCGACTCCGGCTTCATCCAAGAGCTTCAATATCCCGACGGGATTGCTAATATCGTTCCGCTGATGAAGAAAAATATGGCGGTTCGCATCTGCGTGGACTTTTGGGACCTTGACAAAGCGTGCACTAAAGATGAATTCCCAGTGCACATTACCGAGCTTATGATCGATAACACGTCCACTCACGAAGCCTTCTTCTTCATGGATGGATCCTCAGGCTACAATCAAATAAAGATGGATCCTGAAGACCAAAACCACACCGCATTCCGGACCCCATTGGGCGTATTCTGCTATAAGGCGATGCCCTTCGGTTTGGAGAAGCCAGCGCTACCTACCAAAAGGCCATGACAAAGATCTTCGATGACCTCATACACAAGATTGTCGAATGCTACATCGATGACCTTGTGGTGAAGAGAAAATCTCATGAGGAACATTGGGAACATTTAAAAATAGTGTTTCAACATCTTCGGAAGTATAATTTGAAGATGAACCCAGTAAAATGCGCGTTTGGAGTTTCCTCAGGCAAATTCCTAGGATTCATCATACGTCTCCGAGGTATCGAAATCGATCTCTCAAAGATCAAGGCGATTATGGAAATGCCCACGCCAAGAACCCTCAAACAGCTGCGGTTTCTCCCAAAATGCTCACGTATATCCGATGGTCCATAGCAAGCCTCTATGGAAAATGCCATTCCTACAGCCATCTGATGAAGAAGGGGACCCCGTTCGTCTGGAATCAGAAGTGCCAAAACGCACTAGACGAAATCAAGCCATACCTGCAAAATCCGCCGGTATTGGCCGCTCCGGTTAAGGGAAAACCCATTATCCTATATACAATGTCCTTTGAGGATTCTTTAGGCGCATTGTGGGTACATGAGAACAATCAAGGAAAGGAAAGAGGTCTATACTATTTAAGTCGAGTTCTCTTGGTGGCAGAAAGAAACTATTCCCCCATCGAAAAGCATTGCCTGGCACTGATCTTCGCAATAATGAAGCACAGACATTGCGCCTTGGCACATGAGGTCCACCTCATATCGAAAGTGGATCCTCTCAAATATCTAATGTCAAAGGCCATACTGACAGGAAGGTTTGCCAAATGGGCCCTCCTCCCGATGGAGTTCTCGATAACGTTTCGACCTCTCAAAGCGGTGAAAAAACAAGCCATCGCCGACTTTCTCACGGAGCATCCGATACCAGCCGACACTCCCCTAAATTTTGAGTTGCCAGACGAACATGTGTTCGACGCAATCGAAGAAGAGAAAGAAGAAAATGATTCCCAATGAGAACTCTACTTCGATGGAGCATCTTCCATGAAAAGGCAAAAGCAAAACACCCTCATAATTAAAGCTGGGTGGGCCTTATCTTCGTGACCCCGCAAAGAGGAATATTGCATTACGCCCTCTCTTTAATGGAGCCAAGGACTAACAACAAAGCTGAATCCGAAGCTTTAATAGCCGGTCTTGAGATCGCTATCGATATGGACCTCCTCATATATGGAGACTCCCAGTTGATCGTTAGCTAAGTAAACGGTGATTATCAAACATGCAAGCCAGAGCTGATAAGGTATAGAGAAAAAGTGCAGCAACTGCTAACACAAGTCTCTTCCTATACCATGAAAAGTATACCGTGAGCAGAAAACAACAAAGTGGATGCGTTGGCCAAATTGGCTAAGGAATTGGCCGATGAAGACCTTGATGACGTAAGGATCATTATGCAAAGCCGCAGGGTCCTCGTGCCAACAAATACATCTTCGGAAAACCTGATAAAATCATCCGAAGGAAAAGAAACGACCGAACAAGTAGCCCTTCAAATAGAGAATGAAGAAAAGGTCAAGGACTGGAAGGAAGTCTTCATAGACTACTTCAAGTCCCAACAAGTACCTGAAAATGTGTCGCCTAAATATCAGCTCATGAAACAAGCTTTGTCTTTCACCTTCGTCAATCATGCCTTATATAAGAGATCATTCGACCTCCTATGGCTAAGGGACCTAGGGCCGAAGAAAGCAAAGAAAGTCGTCCAAGAAATACACAATGGACTATGCAACGCCCATCAGGCGGGTCCGAATATGAAGCTGAATATAAAAAGAATGGGTTACTAATGGCCCATGATGATTCAGGACTGCTTCGAATATGAGAAGCAGTGTCACTCGTGCCAAATTCACGGGGACTTCATACTTCAGCACCCAAATCTGCTACACCCGACAGTTGCCAACTGGCCGTTCGAAATGTGGGGAACCGATATAATTGGCCGCATCGAACCGGTATCATTCAAAGGACATCGGTTTATATTGGCAACGGAAGATTACTTCTCTAAGTGGGCAGCAGCAATACCACTAAGGGAGATGAAGACGGAGAATATCCTCCACTTCTTTAAAACCCATATCATCTATCGGTTCAGAACTCCACGACGGATAATCTCGAATAATGGACCAGCTTACAAAAGCCATAAAATCAGCCGTTTCGCATAGCAGTATAAAATAAATTTGAGTTACTCTTTAGTCTATAATCCATGGGCCAACGATCTAGCTGATGCCTTCAACAAGACCCTGACCAAGATTATAAAAAATGCAGTGTCCAGAAACAAAAAAGACTGGCACGAAAGGCTGCACGAAACTCTCTGAGCGTTTCGAACAACATTCAAGACGGCCATGAATACAACACCATACACACTGGTGTTCGGCACGAAAGCAGTACTCCCACTGGAAATAGAATTCCCTTCTCTACAAGTAGCGGTTCGATACGAGCTGACAGATGAAGAAAATGCTCATCTTAGGCTCGAGGAGCTCGATGCCCTCGACGAAACCCGCCTTATAGAACAGCAAAATTTAGAGGCTTGTAAGGAAAGGATGATTCAGTCATATGAAAGACTGACCAGGCCGAGAACATTCCGCCAGGGCAAACTCGTGTTAGTTGTCAAAAGATCGATGATCCCTAATCATGCAAAACGAGGAAAGTTCGAGCCGAACTATGAAGGCCCATACATCATGGACAAAGTCTACCAAGGTGGAGCCTACCTGTTCATGGATATGCATGATAAAAGGCCATTTCGGCCAATAAACGGCCGATTCCAGAAAAAGTACTACGCTTGAAAAGTTATGACTTAGGTCAATAATAGATGATGACGCTTGTGTCCGCTCGCTATCTTCCTGAGTCAGAACTTTGAAAGTAGTACCGAAAAATGTTCATCCCAAAACATGGGAATGTTGAACCGAAATGTTCCTAAACTAATAATGGACTGAAATGTCCTTAAACTAACATTCATCCCCAAAATGAGAATGTTGGACCGAAAAGTCCTTAAACTAAAAACTCGCCCAAAATACGGCGATAATGGACCGTCGTGTCCTTAAACTAACACGTTTAACCCTATGGTAGATCCCTATATTGACCACCGTATACAATCCACGGGCATAAATAATTCATAGCTCTCCCGCGTCTTACATGACGTGGACCAGCTAAGGCTGTGATACCTTACGGGCCGAAAAAAAACGGCGAGCTCATGAAAACCCAAAAGGGCGCAAACTCGTTAAAAAAATATGGTATGTCCACAAGAGAAATAGGCATGGATGAAACCCCGAAAAGGCGCCATGAGTAAAAACAACAGGACCACCGGCGAGCTAGTGAAAACCCGAAAGGGCGCGAACTTGTTTAAAAAAAATGAAAAAGTAAATAAATAAATAAAATAAAATAAAATAAAATAAAATAAAAATGCACTTGCAAAGTCCTCACGATTTTGTAAAGAGAAAACACCCGCGTATGATCCTTACGAATCACAAAGGAACAACACACTTAGGAATCCATACGATTCCTAAGGAGAAAATGCACTTGCAAAGTCTTCACGACTTTGTAAGGAGAAAATACCTGCGTGAGATCCTTACAACTCACAAAGGAACAACACACTTAGGAATCCATACGATTCCTAAGGAGAAAATGCACTTACGAGATCCTCACGACACGTAAGGAGAATATACCTTCTATACGACTCTCACGGCTTATAGAATTCAAAAGACTTAAGTTTCAGGGATGCAAACTTATTCTTAAGCCACCAAAACCTGATGGAATTTTTCTGCCCTTCAAGTGGTCCAATATCGACTCTTGTATACAGTCCACGGTGTCACGCCCCGCTTCCCGGTTTACGGCGAAGGGGACGCGACGAGGTCCGCTACGTATATACTCAGAAATACATACGCTAAGCGTATCTAAGCAATATAAAAGTAAATCACAAGAGACAAGAGATATAGAAATAACAACAACTTTATTAATAACATTCTTTTGTACAATACATGAAAAGTAAATACAACTGGAATGAAAAGCGATGCCTAAACAATGGCATAATAGGAAATGAAAAAAAATACTGAATAGGACAAGATACAATGTCTAGATCTCGGGGTCTTCGTGAAACTGATCCAAGTCTTCACCGGTGGGCTCGATCTCTGACGGGTCCAAAGCACCTGACGACATTCAAAGAAGAAAGAAATAGAATGTCGTCAGCGAACAGGTCGCTCGGTAAGTCCCAAAGATAAGGAGGAATTAGAAAGATAGAATAAGAGGTATCTTCTAAAGTTGTATACTATTTGTAGTAATGTTGTGTTAACGCTGTTGTTTGTAGCTTGGTACAGAAAAATGCCAGTGTATACGAGAGGGGACTCTAGAGACCAGGGCAAACGAAAAATAGAGTATAAGGCTCCGTTATACAACCCGGAACAATGGCAATTGGATTCATGTTAGGTGTCTTAATCTTACCGCTTCGTGCCACCTTTAACACCTTCCGTACCAATCTACCCCTTAAACCCCGTAATGTTTTGATTGTATGGTTGTATTGTATTGTATAAGTTGGATGACTGACCAAAACCATGATATCAGTAAACAGATTGTAACTGCATAATCAGGTAAATGGAATAACGGAATAATGGATGTATATCCATGGTTTGATTCAGTCAAGTTGTATAGATTGTTAACTGGATTCTGGGATTCACGTGTTCATATTGAGTTGGAATATTAAAGAATATAAATTGACTTGAATCATATTCAAGTCAGAAATAATCAGACTCAAACCCTAGTCAGACTAAAAGAAATGTAAGTCGAAGTTCTATATTTGTTAGGGTCATTATTGTAATTTATAAAACTTGAGGGGGTTTTATGTAAAAATACTTTTGTATAGTTTTCAAGATACACCTCAAGTATTTATTATTCGTCTTTATTGTTATAATGAGCGTGATTTTATTTTGTGATATTTCTAGTGAATATATCCTAATAAAGGTATTAATTTGTAATATTGATTTATTTGAAATTCATGGTATTTTAATGTAACTTTTAATCTTGTAATTTTTAGGAAAAGGTGGAAACTTTATCTTATAATAAAATAGGTGTTTAAATGATAAATATACATATGTTTATACAAGAATAATTTATAATAAATATTTTATTTTCCAAATTCATATTTTTCTTAAATATCGTATTTTAAACCTTTCGAGACCGAATGCTCCTTACGGAGGTCTGAATCTCGCACTACTAAGCCCGAGGGTGCACGATAAACCTTACAATCCCTAACGGGTTCCCCAAATGTGGGTTGTAGTGACGTTTTGCAAAGATTTTATAAATACTAATCATTTAGAAAACGGTTTTATAAAGATAAAATATTTATTTGCAAAAGGTGTAAATTTCCATATTTTAGATTCAAGGGTTTCCTAAGCCGACAAGCCTATTTCTAAATGGTCTAAACGACAAGTCATTAGAAGCCTCAAATCGCCTCTTCACCGCCAATTGCGGCCAGGTAAGTGCCAGGTAAGTGGGAGGCTCTCCACTACAAGTAGTGGCCCTAATTAAATAACTACTTGCCTTAGACACACTTGCCTAAACACCACAAAGTCAGGTTTAGATAAACGATCGATGTCCATAACTTATCATATTTCCTATTAAAAGATATTGCATTAAAATTGTATACAACTTAGAACTTTTAGAAAAGGTTTATAAAGAAAATGGTATTTTAATGTAAAATCTTGTTTTATCGTATTCTAAGTTTTCAAGGTAGCGTGTTATGATTACATATGAGTGTGTGTGGAGGTAGGTCATTACCTCGTGATCTACTTTAAGGTATAGCAATGTTAAAGGGTTAAATGTGATAAACTAAACATGGTGGTATTTAAGTGAAAGTATACGATATATTGCAAAAGCTATCATTTCATGTGTGAAAACTTGTTCAAATTGATTTTTAAGTGATTAGTAGTCAACATGAAGATGTTTAAGCATTATGGAATTAGTAATAAGTGAGATGTGATAGAAAACCGAATCGGAAATCGGTTTGTTCCGATTTCCGTCGGGTTTTTAGTTCGTATTTTAATGAAAGAAAAGAAGGATAGGGGGACTTACGGGTTTGGACAACGTTAGAGAGTGAGAGGAAGGTAGAGGGTTTGTCGGTGTATCGAATCGTCGTTGAGAGGTCCTAGCACGATCACCGGGATTCCACTGTCGATTTCGTCAGCGCTTCGTTTTTCGCTCATTTTCTCACGTACCAAGTTCTCTTGGAATTTTGGGAGAGTGGACTTAGAAAAAGTGATGAGAGGGTAGAGGGTAGGGGTGTTTATATAGGGTTAGGCTAGGATTAGGATTTTAATTAAAAAAAATATAAAAATATATAAAAATCATTAAAAAAAATCATTAAACCTTGTAGTAAAAGAGATTTAATGGGCAATTTGTAACCGATCCAAGCATTTAGAGTATGCAGGAGGGTGGACCAGGTTAAGAGCCAGCTTTTCTCTGTTGGCGGCTCGGTCGTCCAGCCTATTCCGGCCGGCGGCGCCGGACCGAGTCGGCCGGTTCGCCGGCTGGCGGCGCCGAGTCGGGCCGAGTCAAGGTGTCAGCGTCCGGGGGTTCTTCTGGGGAAGATTTTGGTATATTTACTTTTTGTTGTCCAGTACAAATTTTGGGAGTTATGGCCTTTTGACTGTTGACTTCCAAAAGAAAATAAAACAAAATAAATACAAAAATAATGTGGGGCATGGGATTTGAACTCTGGTGGCTTGGTTCAGCAGTGCAAGGTATTACCAATGAGCTATAAGCTCCTTCTTGTAATTATTGGGGGAAAATAACTACTTAAAGTGGTAACAGCAACATTAAATACCCCAAGTATACTTTAATTTTTAAACAATTTTATGTACACTAAAAATGGAGTTATTTAAAAACAAAATAATTACTTATATTTATATATTGTGCTCAGGTTAAAATACTCCTTTATGGATTTTTAAAAATTTAAAAAAAAAATTATATAGAGAGTATATAGGAAAAATTAGGGTTGTTACATTCTACCCTCCTTAAAAAATTTCGTCCTCGAAATTTGTAAAAGGAAAGTGTAACAAATCTAAGGAAAGTTTGGTGCTGGTGTACTGAAAATATGTGGAAAAAAATAATAAGGTGGTGTAAGGGTTTTAAAGATGTGAAGAATATGTGCAGGAATGAAAGAATGCGAAGGTTTCGATAAAATTGTAAAAGAGGTGAGAGAATTTTGGGTTAGGACAGATTTCAAGTATATAATTCAAGAAATATGAAAGAAAGGATTTAAGGAACATGATTGTAAAGAATGTTTTAGTTACTGGTTCTTGTTTATATTGCTTAGGTTGTTCACGCAGACCAGAACTGCATGATAGGGATTTATACAGCTCAGACCTGAATGGGCCACCAACAAAACCTGTCACGCCCCGCTTCCCGGTTTACGGCGAAGGGGACGCGACGAGGTCCGCTACGTATATACTCAGAAGTACATACGCTAAGCGTATCTAAGCAATATAAAAGTAAATCACAAGAGACAAGAGATATAGAAATAACAACAACTTTATTAATAACATTCTTTTGTACAATGCATGAAAAGTAAATACAACTGGAATGAAAAGCGATGCCTAAACAATGGCATAATAGGAAATGAAAAAAATACTGAATAGAACAAGATACAATGTCTAGAGCTCGGGGTCTTCGTGAAACTGATCCAAGTCTTCACCGGTGGGCTCGATCTCTGACGGGTCCAAAGCACCTGACGACATTCAAAGAAGAAAGAAATAGAATGTCGTCAGCGAACAGGTCGCTCGGTAAGTCCCAAAGATAAGGAGGAATTAGAAAGACAGAATAAGAGGTATCTTCTAAAGTTGTATACTATTTGTAGTAATGTTATATTAACACTGTTATTTGTAAGCTTAGTACAGAAGAATGCCAGTGTATACGAGAGGGGTCTCTATATGCTAGAGACCAGGGCAAACGGAAAATAGAGTACAAGGCTCCGTTAAACAACCCGGAACAACGGCAATTGGATTCATGTTAGGTGCTTTAATCTTACCGCCTCGTGCCACCTTTAACACCTTCCGTACCAATCTACCCCTTAAACCCCGTAGTGTTTTGATTGTATGGTTGTATTGTATTGTATAAGTTGGATGACTGACCAAAACCATGATATCGGTAAATAGATTGTAACTGCATAATCAGGTAAATGGAATAACGGAATAATGGATGTATATCCATGGTTTGATTCAGTCAAGTTGTATAGATTGTTAACTGGATTCTGGGATTCACGTGTTCATATTGAGTTGGAATATTAAAGAATATAAATTGACTTGAATCATATTCAAGTCAGAAATAATCAGACTCAAACCCTAGTCAGACTAAAAGAAATGTAAGTCGAAGTTCTATATTTGTTAGGGTCATTATTGTAATTTATAAAACTTGAGGGGGTTTTATGTAAAAATACTTTTGTATAGTTTTCAAGATACACCTCAAGTATTTATTATTCGTCTTTATTGTTATAATGAGCGTGATTTTATTTTGTGATATTTCTAGTGAATATATCCTAATAAAGGTATTAATTTGTAATATTGATTTATTTGAAATTCATGGTATTTTAATGTAACTTTTAATCTTGTAATTTTTAGGAAAAGGTGGAAACTTTATCTTATAATAAAATAGGTGTTTAAATGATAAATATACATATGGTTATACAAGAATAATTTATAATAAATATTTTATTTTCCAAAATCACATTTTTCTTAAATGTCGTATTTTAAACCTTTCGAGACCGAATGCTCCTTGCGGAGGTCTGAATCTCGCACTACTAAGCCCGAGGGTGCACGATAAACCGTACAATCCCTAACGGGTCCCCCAAATGTGGGTTGTAGTGGCGCTTTGCAAAGATTTTATAAATACTAATCATTTAGAAAACGGTTTTATAAAGATAAGGTATTTATTTGCAAAAGGTGTAAATTTCCATATTTTAGATTCTAGGGTTTCCTAAGCCGACTAGCCTATTTCTAAATGGTCTAAACGACAAGTCATTAGAAGCCTCAAATCGCCTCTTCACCGCCAATTGCAGCCAGGTAAGTGCCAGGTAAGTGGGAGGCTCTCCACTACAAGTAGTGGCCCTAATTAAGTAACCACTTGCCTTAGACACACTTGCCTAGACACCACAAAGTCAGGTTTAGATAAATGATCGATGTCCATAACTTATCGTATTTCCTATTAAAAGATATTGCATTAAAATTGTATACAACTTAGAACTTTTGGAAAAGGTTTATAAAGAAAATGGTATTTTAATGTAAAATCTTGTTTTATCGTATTCTATGTTTTCGAGGTAGCGTGTTATGATTACATATGAGTGTGTGTGGAGGTAGGTCATTATCTCGGGATCTACTTTAAGGTATAGCAATGTTAAAGAGTTACTTGTGATAAACTAAATATGGTGGTATTTAAGTGAAAGAATACGATATATTGCAAAAGTTATCATTTCATGTGTGAAAACTTGTTCAAATTGATTTTTAAGTGATTAGTAGTCAACATGAAGATGTTTAAGCATTATGGAATTAGTGATAAGTGAGATTTGATAGAAAACCGAATCGGAAATCGGTTTGTTCCGATTTCCGTCGGGTTTTTAGTTCGTATTTTAATGAAAGAAAAGAAAGATAGAAAGGGGGACTTACGGGTTTGGACAACGTTAGAGAGTGAGAGGAAGGTAGATGGTTTGTCGGTGTATCGAATTGTCGTTGAGAGGTCCTAGCACGATCACCGGGATTCCGCCGTCGATTTCGTCAGCGCTTCGCCTTTCGCTCGTTTTCTCACGTACCAAGTTCTCTTGGAATTTTGGGAGAGTGGACTTAGAAAAAGTGATGAGAGGGTAGAGGGTATGGGTGTTTATATAGGGTTAGGCTAGGGTTAGGGTTTTAATTTAAAAAAATATAAAAATATATAAAAATCATTTAAAAAAATCATTAAACCTTGTAGTAAAAGGGATTTAATGGGCAATTTGTAACCGATCCATGCATTTAGAGTATGCAGGTGGGTGGACCAGGTCAAGAGCCAGCTTTTCTCTGTTGGCGACTCGGCCGTCCGGCCAAATTCGGCCGGCGGCGCCGGACCGAGTCGGCCGGTTCGCCGGCCGGCGGCGCCGAGTCGGGCCGAGTCAAGGTGTCAGGGGACGGGGGTTCTTCTGGGGGAGATTTTGGTATATTTACTTTTTGTTGTCCAGTACAAATTTTGGGAGTTATGGCCTTTTGACTGTTGACTTCCAAAAGAAAATAAATACAAAAATAATGTGGGGCATGGGATTTGAACTCTGGTGGCTTGGTTCAGCAGTGCAAGGTATTACCAATGAGCTACAAGCTCCTTCTTGTAATTATTGTGGGAAAATAACTATTTAAAGTGGTAACAGCAATATTAAATACCCCAAGTATATTTTAATTTTAAAACAATTTTATGTAAACTAAAAATGGAGTCATTTAAAAACAAAATAATTACTTATATTTATATATTGTGCTCAGGTTAAAATACTCCTTTATGGATTTTTAAAAATTTTAAAAAAAAAAATTTGTATAGAAAGTATATAAAAATATAGGGTTAGGCTAGGGTTAGGGTTTTAATTTAAAAAAATATAAAAATATATAAAAATCATTTAAAAAAATCATTAAACCTTGTAGTAAAAGGGATTTAATGGGCAATTTGTAACCGATCCATGCATTTAGAGTATGCAGGTGGGTGGACCAGGTCAAGAGCCAGCTTTTCTCTGTTGGCGACTCGGCCGTCCGGCCTAATCCGGCCGGCGGCGCAGGACCGAGTCGGCCGGTTCGCCGGCCGGCGGCGCCGAGTCGGGCCGAGTCAAGGTGTCAGGGGACGGGGGTTCTTCTGGGGAAGATTTTGGTATATTTACTTTTTGTTGTCCAGTACAAATTTTGGGAGTTATGGCCTTTTGACTGTTGACTTCCAAAAGAATAAATACAAAAATAATGTGGGGCATGGGATTTGAACTCTGGTGGCTTGGTTCAGCAGTGCAAGGTATTATTACCAATGAGCTACAAGCTCCTTCTTATAATTATTGTGGGAAAATAACTATTTAAAGTGGTAACAGCAATATTAAATACCCCAAGTATACTTTAATTTTAAAACAATTTTATGTAAACTAAAAATGGAGTCATTTAAAAACAAAATAATTACTTATATTTATATATTGTGCTCAGGTTAAAATACTCTTTTATGGATTTTTAAAAATTTTAAAAAAAAAAATTTGTATAGAAAGTATATAGGAAAAATTAGGGTTGTTACACACGGGCATAAATAAATATATTCTCTATAAAGTCCCTCCAATGACGAGAAATATCCCCCCATGGTGAACGACACTTGTAAGTCCTCTCGACCTACAAGGAGAAAATACTCTTATAAGATCCTTACGACTTACAAGACAGAACACACTCAAATATCCCCACGATTCCTAAGAATAAAACACACCTATGAGATCCTCACGACTGATAGAGAGAAAATACTTTTATGAAACCCTTACGGCTCATAAAGTCAAAAAGCCTTAGTCGACATAATCCTACCTCTATTTGCTAAGCCACCTTTGTTCAAACCGATAAAGGAAAATGTTGAGTCGCACCTGGCAATATTCTAGTCGTAGCAATGCTGATGCCAAGATTGGGATCAAATTCCAAATTCTCAGCTCGCAATAAAAGCAGCGAGTAAAAAAATAGCCAAAATGATTAGGCACCATGAAAAATAGCCAAAATGATTGGGTGGTCGCGATTTTCGCGACATAAAAGCTGAAAAAATAAAGCATCGCGGAAATAAATAAAAAATATATAATAAAATAAAAAAATTCTGCTCTGCAAGTAGGTCCATATTGACTCTTGTATACGATCCATGGACACAAATGAAAGAAAAGGATCATAATTTCCCACCACGCTTCTTGAAGGCACGTCTACAGACTAGAGACTATTTTGACGTCTTTCTTACTCCAGCAAAATACATACGTGATGTCAACAAAGACCCAAGGGTCAAATAAAAGTGGAGTGACGGAAAAATCTTAGCTCCAGATTTCGATGGCAACATCTACAGCCTAGAGATCATCTCGACGTTCCTTCTCATTTCGACGGGGTGGAGACGCGACGTCAACAAAAGACTCAAGGGTCGAATAAAAGAAGAATGATGGCAAAATCCTAGCTTCAGACCTCGATGGCAATACATACAGCATAGAGGTCATTTGGATGTCTGCCTAACTTAAGCAAAGAATCGATACGACATCATCAAAGAAAGAACGAAGTGACGGCATATTCCTACCTTCGAGTCTTGACAGCAATACATACAAAGCCTAAAGACCATTGGGGATCATACTACCCCACAAGGGTGCGGTTATGACTCATCGGGGCTTCAAATTAAGCCTAACCTCAAGTAAAAAGCGCAATGACAAATACCTAACGCTTGCTCTTCCGACGGTAAAATGGATACTCCAACCTAAGAAAATTACTTGAAGGTGTCTTGTCCAGCCTCAGAATGGATCAGAGACACAACAGTCGCGGGGCTACTCGAGCAAAAACCTAAGGGACTGCATATCGAGAAATACATCAGCCAACGCGATGGTACGATGGACTTAAACCTAGTACCACAAACCTAACGGACTCTTATCATAAAAGAATGGGGGTTATCAACATTCAACGTTATGGAGAGTTCAACAACCTAGCTAGATCCAAATGAGAACATAAACTAGAAACTCCGAAATGAGTGAATAAACAAGAAACTCCGAGATGAGTAAATAAACTAGTGTACGCCAGGTCAGGACAAATAAAAGGAAGAGAGGTGCAAGCATAAAAAATAGATATCATTTATTCATAAATCAAAATGGGTGAAAGTTACAATAAAAAAGAAGAGGATGTAATACATGTCACGACCCGAAAGTACGGAACGTGACCGGCACTTAGATTACGAAACGTCTAGAGGCGCAACGTAACCTAAGTAAGCCGAAGCCCAGAAATCTAAACCATAAAAGAAGAAGAAGAAGTAAAAGAAACATGAAGGAAACAAGTTTAAAATCATCAGCAAATTTTCTCAAAAATTTCGGCAGAGTCTCCTCTATAAAAACTGGCCCCCAAACGGGTACAACAAGTATAATATACATAAACAGTAAAAAGCATCCCCAAACGGGAGCTAGCTCAACGCCAACAGGCGGAAACAACCACAACAAGCACAATAATATACAACGCCAAAGGGCGAGACTCAAAACTCAAAAGAAAACAAAACCACCAGGTCAGAATAATACATACGCGACTCTAAGGTCGAAATAAAAGACTGGCCCAATAAACTATCAAATAATACAAGTTTGGTTGATGGAGCTTTCTAGATACAAATGAAATAATAAAAATACAACGGCGGTTCAGATACAAATGAACCAACCTACCGTGCAAATCACCCGAAATGAAAATGATGTGCCAGCAACTGCCAAGGGAAACCTGTACATCGAACCTGTAATAAAATTTGGCACAACGGGGGTGAGTTGCCAACTCGTGAGTAGAAGACATCTACGAAAAGAAATCGAATGCACGGCGCTATCCTAGGTCATAATAGTACACTATTATATCCCAATCATCTAGTAATAGCAGGGTAAAACTACGTGTAAATGCAGATACTTCGTGCTCGTGTCAGTGCCTCATATAATACTATGCCATATGAATGGATATGCATGCACCATGAATATAAAATAATCAATCCTGAAATCCAGATATATCTGTATAAGAAATCTTTAACTGTTATTATAGTAAAATGTGTATAGGAATCTGAAATCTCAACAATAAAATCCATGGAAATCCGTGTCAAGCATCGACACAACATGTAAATCTCAAGTCTCATAGTCTCAATACCTCGGGCTCCGTCAGTCCGGATCGGCCCATATCATCAAATCTCACAACAACGGTCGGTATCCTCCGGATATCCGCCGCGCCAGACATCACCGGTAGGTAGCCTTCCCCTGCCAGGCTCATCGTCTACAACTCGATCTTCTTGCCCCGGGGTACCATACCGGGCCCACCATGTACCCGAGACGGTTCATCCACTCCTCGAATCGGGTCTCGAAATCCAACAGAAAACATGAAATCTCATGGTGGACGACACATACATCACGAGAAAACCGCATCTTATTTTAAAAAGAGAAGAGGAGAGAGAGAGAAGTTTTATATATTCTTGCGGTTTTCCCTAAAAATCCAGAAATCTCATAGAAATCCAAATCTTAAAATCATGAGTAAGTATATGATAAGTGTCGGCATATGCCCATGATACTGCATGATAACATGAAAATATGAATGCATGAATGTCTAAGTGATAAATATCATATCTATACTAACATCAGAAAGTAATCACAATATTATATCGGTCTAGTTGTTAACTGATTCTATCAATAAAAGATAATATGATCTAAAGTGTACGTGACATAGTAATTACCGATGATGATGTGTGTGAGCCGGCAAATGAGTGTGCGTGGAATATGCACATCATCGGTAATGGTGCCGGTGTCCTAACAGGTAAAGTTTATACTGATTATAGCAATATATGTATGAACATGCAATATTATGATTACAGTGAAAAAGTAAAGACGGATGTGTGTTATCCACTCATTTGATATACAAATACCACTACCACTATATGGCTCAAACCTAACCTAGTGTTCATCTAACCCTCCTAAGGAAAACTAAACCTAAGAACTGGTCGATAGAAGTACACCTAACGCCTGAGTCCATATCTCTAATAGTCGGCGATCCTGCCTCAATAGCGTCACGTACATAGTACGACTTCCTCAAAACAAGAGTGCGGATCAATCATCATATCTATGCATCATTAGTTTATCCTCAGAAATATCATGTCATATGTATCATATCGTCCTCAAGTCACACCTCTATGATATCGACATCAGGTTACACCTATATGATGTCGTAATCAAGTCATACATATATCATATCGTGATCAGTCACAAGTTACAGTCCGGGTACTATTTTAGAGTCCCATGTACCTCAATATCATCACCACCCATTATAATTTAAGTATACATGTTCATTATCTCATTCTCTAATGATCCGCTAACACTTAATACGACTGTATTGCCAAGAATCACGACATCAAGCCCAGTTACACTGTTTCATCATATTTCGGATATCATATCACATCAATGTATCCCATATACGTGTTGTATATATATATATATATATATACCTATACCTCATCCTATATGTATATATACATGCACGTATACACCATGTCGAGTTTCAGTGTGTGCGTGTGTGTGTTTCTACCTGAAACCTACGAACCTCTTCCAAGGTACTCATCCTCTAATATGGTTTTCCTAAATCAGTCTAGTGGTCATTACTAGGGTCCTACTCATTAAGAATCTAGGATCACATCTGGTTTCCTAATGTCAATAAGTACTATTCCTATTCTACGTTGTGGGGGTGCTAAACGCCATCCACCCGACTTCCCCCCGTAGATATGCATCTACTCACCTGGTCCATGTCTGCCGAAGACGGTGTCGCCATCCTCCTCTTCATCGCCCACAGTCCGCGTGAGGGGTACCTAAACGCAAACATATAAATAACATCGTAAACTGAATCACATACAAAAGTCAAAACGACGCAAGGAACAAGCATAGGTTAAAACCTATGTCCCGTCCACGCAAAAGCACCAAATATCGCTCGATATCGGCGTACAAACTCCGATGGATCGAGATAACATCAACAAATAACTCGTAGTTTTAAAACACATTAATTATATTATGAAACATGATTAAATCCATCGAAACCCTAAAATCCATCAAACCGTCCAATTTCGTAAAACCTGAAAATGCCAATTTACCGTTTTTCATCAAAACTTGACATTTAAATGAAACCAATGGTCATAAAACTCATTAAATAGCATAACTAGACTATAAAAACCATTACTATATTTTTATTACACAAATTTGTATTAATTTGAAATTTCTAGTTTGCAACCTTTAACAATTTTCAACATTTTTCAAGCAAAATACCACAATTCCACCACAAAACGTGATTTTGCATGAATTAATGTATTAAACCACAATTCATGATGATAATGATTTAATGAAACCATAAATTATATTTTTAATCTCATTTATTTAGGAATTTCTAAAATCTAGTTTACAAAATAGCAATTTTTTATCACAATTTATCAATTATCAATAGAAACTAGCAATCAATTTAAGTTTCCATTCCACCAACAAGTTAATACCCTTATTAAGACCACAATCTAGTGTTACAAATATTAATTGAAATTTTATTTCACCAAAAATTATGTTTTATAGAAACCTAGTTAGCAAAATTACTAATTTAAACAATTTTAAATGAAAAATTTACAATTCAACAACCATGCAAGATTTTCCAATTCTAAAAGTGTTAAACTAACTATTATAACCCTAATTATTTAATAAAAATCATAACTTGAATTTACAAACCCTAACTTGAATTTAAAAAATTGAACATAGAATTAATTCATTAAATCTAAACATGCTTAAAAGAAACATCTAATAACAAATAAACAAAAGAAGGAAAATTATACCTCCAAAATATGAAATCCAAACAAGAAAATGAGACTCCAAAATTCATGCTTCCCATCTCCAAATTCCATATAAAAATGAGCAAGGAATAAAGGGTAGGAAATAAATAGGATTTTGTGGATTTTTAATTGAATTTTTAAAGGATTTTTGATGAATTTTGGAGCAAAATAAAATGAGGAAAATGGGGGCTACCATGGGGGGTGAGGCTGGCCATTTTTGGAGGTGAGGGAGAGAAGGAAGAGAGTGACAAAAGTTGTGTAGAAGTCTCCATCAAAATATCACTTCATTATGTCTTTTCATGCATTTATTTATTTTATTTTATTTCTTTACTATAGCAACTCAAGAAAGCTCTAGAAAAATGGAAAAATTTGCAACTAAATTTTGCATGATACACACTAAATTCTAATATGCCATGGTTTATTTTTACAAATTAAAATCATTCAAATATGTGGTTTACACTAATTTAGTGTAAAAATAAAGCTTATGTTAATATTTAAAATAATTAATTTAGGAAAAATATTTAATTAAACTAAAAATTTATAAGTGGCTAAATAAACACCATTTACTAGTAATTACATAATTAAAATAGGTGTTTTTGAAATTATAATGGAAAACAATCACGGTATAATTTTACGAAAAATACATTTTACTTTACCGAAATTCATAAAATTCACTTAAACAATTTTATTCATTTAATTATTTATTTAATTATTTTTAAAACGTTACAATCTTCCCCCCTTTAAGAAATTCGGTCCCCGAATTTAAATTAAAACTCCCCATCCAAATACTAAAACATTTAGCAAAACACTCAAATCGTCGGGGCTCCGAAATCATCAATACATAACTAAAATCAACTCCGTCAAGCATAACGCAATCATCGGAGTTATGGCGAGAATAAAATATCAAAACCCAATATGAAAACCATCATAATATACATCAATCTATAACTTATATATAGTGCGCATCATAGTAAAATCGCCTAAACATCATAATAAAGAAGCATACAAAAACCCCTCTTGAAAATCGCCGTGCAATGCACGTGTCACGGCATAAGTAGCGGATGTTTATTCTTTGAAATATATATATATATATATATATATATATTATTTAACATACACGTCCCGCCTGGTTACTAAATCAAATAATAATGATTATGAAAACATACTGCTCAAACTGAAATCAATCCCAATCACATCAATAAAATATCATGTGCGTCCGGTGCGCACTGAAATCGAAACCAAATACAGATACCATGAATACACACAACAACAAAACTAAGTGCAACAGGTGTGCACCAAAAACATCTGTTAAGTGCAACGGGCGTGCACGACTCAATATCAGGTGCATCTAATCTGCACAAAACCCCGATTTAGTGCAACTGGTGTGCACAAAATCGCATCAAGTGCGCCAAGTATGCGCAAGAATCCTAATCAGGTGCACATGGTGCACGAAAACATACATCGAATACCAAAATCGAAATCACAGCACAAAAATGCATGAAAACTAGGTCGAAACATATGTCAAAATCATGTGTAACCCCTATGCACGAAATCAAATCAAAAATCTCAAAATATATAAAACCAAATCAAGTGTACTGGGTGTGTACTAAACAACATCAATACAACTGATATATGAAACACAAATAGAACGAATTGAAGGTACACACATGAAATACCAATCGTAGAACAAAGTCCTCAAAATACCAAAATCCAATCAACGAAAATATGAAATTCAAATCACTAAATCACAATCGTAAACACTATCATCAATGTCCGCCTCTTTCCTCTGATGTCGATTGCTTCGAACTCGTCTCTTCGTAGCTGTGCTGACTGTGCTACCCACGGCAATACTCACATCTAGAGTCTCCCACGTAATCGATCCCTTCACCTGATATCCGGACTACGTTAACTTTTCGATCGATCCATCAAAATCCCATAATTCCCCGAGAGCTCAACACTCAAGTACAGCTTAAAAATATCCGGTACATACCCCAGCATCGATGATCCAGCCGTAGAAGGGCAAATCCAAGCCTCACTAATGACACCGCGGAACTGCCGTAAACCCTAAGGTTCAAGGGCGTTCTCGTGGTCATTATGTCGAGTTAGGGTTTCATTCTTCTAGAGGGTCCATCGAAATACCTGCATGTTCTTCCGAATACTTTAAACTTGGAAAATGGTTTTCTGATAATCGTTCGAACCCTTTAACTTCATCCGGACGGCATGTGAATACCCTTCGTCCGCATGCTAAGCAATGCTTCAATACTCAAGAATAACCAATACTCTAATGGTTATCGCATTCGAGCCGCAGCTCCCTCTTCCAGTGTGCTCGTGGTAACAGAAACCACCCTCCAACATTGACGAAGATAGATCAAAAGAACGAATGGAATACGGTGCAAACAATTGTACATCCTAAGGCTCCTTAAGCAGAGTAGCGTATCGTAAGTATGCCGCGGACCATACCCACGGTACGTTACTCTACCTAAATCGCCTACTCCATCAACCAAGGGTCACCTAGACTTATACAAGGTTAAACCTAGCGCTCTGATACCAACTTTGTCACGACCCGAAAGTACGGAACGTGACCGGCACTTAGATTACGAAACGTCTAGAGGCGCAACGTAACCTAAGTAAGCCAAAGCCCAGAAATCTAAACCATAAAAGAAGAAGAAGTAAAAGAAACATGAAGGAAACAAGTTTAAAATCATCAGCAAATTTTCTCAAAAATTTCGGCAGAGTCTCCTCTATAAAAACTGGCCCCCAAACGGGTACAACAAGTATAATATACATAAACAGTAAAAAGCATCCCCAAACGGGAGCTAGCTCAACGCCAACAGGCGGAAACAACCACAACAAGCACAATAATATACAACGCCAAAGGGCGAGGCTCAAAACTCAAAAGAAAACAAAACCACCAGGTCAGAATAATACATGCGCGACTCTAAGGTCGAAATAAAAGACTGGCCCAATAAACTATCAAATAATACAAGTTTGATTGATGGAGCTTTCTAGATACAAATGAAATAATAAAAATACAACGGCGGTTCAGATACAAATGAACCAACCTACCGTACAAATCACCCGAAATGAAAATGATGTGCCAGCAACTGCCAAGGGAAACCTGTACATCGAACCTGTAATAAAATTTAGCACAACGGGGGTGAGTTGCCAACTCGTGAGTAGAAGACATCTACGAAAAGAAATCGAATGCACGGCGCTATCCTAGGTCATAATAGTACACTATTATATTCCAATCATCTAGTAATAGCAGGATAAAACTACGTGTAAATGCAGATACTTCGTGCTCGTGTCAGTGCCTCATATAATACTATGCCATATGAATGGATATGCATGCACCATGAATATAAAATAATCAATCCTGAAATCCAGATATATCTGTATAAGAAATCTTTAACTGTTATTATAGTAAAATGTGTATAGGAATCTGAAATCTCAACAATAAAATCCATGGAAATCCGTGTCAAGTATCGACACAACATGTAAATCTCAAGTCTCATAGTCTCAATACCTCGGGCTCCGTCAGTCCGGATCGGCCCATATCATCAAATCTCACGACAACGGTCGGTATCCTCCGGATATCCGCCGCGCCAGACATCACCGGTAGGTATCCTTCCCCTGCCAGGCTCATCATCTACAACTCGATCTTCTTGCCCCGGGGTACCATACCGGGCCCACCATGTACCCGAGACGGTTCATCCACTCCTCGAATCGGGTCTCGAAATCCAACAGAAAACATGAAATCTCATGGTGGACGACACATACATCACGAGAAAACCGCATCTTATTTTAAAAAGAGAAGAGGAGAGAGAGAGAGAAGTTTTATATATTCTTGCGGTTTTCCCTAAAAATCCAGAAATCTCATAGAAATCCAAATCGTAAAATCATGAGTAAGTATATGATAAGTGTCGGCATATGCCCATGATACTGCATGATAACATGAAAATATGAATGCATGAATATCTAAGTGATAAATATCATGTCTATACTAACATCAGAAAGTAATCACAATATTATATCGGTCTAGTTGTTAACTGATTCTATCAATAAAAGATAATATGATCTAAAGTGTACGTGACATAGCAATTACCGATGATGATGTGTGTGAGCCGGCAAATGAGTGTGCGTGGAATATGCACATCATCGGTAATGGTGCCGGTGTCCTAACAGGTAAAGTTTATACTGATTATAGCAATATATGTATGAACATGCAACATTATGATTACAGTGAAAAAGTAAAGACGGATGTGTGTTATCCACTCATTTGATATACAAATACCACTACCACTATATGGCTCAAACCTAACCTAGTGTTCATCTAACCCTCCTAAGGAAAACTAAACCTAAGAACTGGTCGATAGAAGTACACCTAACGCCTGAGTCCATATCTCTAATAGTCGGCGATCCTGCCTCAATAGCGTCACGTACATAGTACGACTTCCTCAAAACAAGAGTGCGGATCAATCATCATATCTATGCATCATTAGTTTATCCTCAGAAATATCATGTCATATGTATCATATCGTCCTCAAGTCACACCTCTATGATATCGACATCAGGTTACACCTATATGATGTCGTAATCAAGTCATACATATATCATATCGTGATCAGTCACAAGTTACAGTCCGGGTACTATTTTAGAGTCCCATGTACCTCAATATCATCACCACCCATTATAATTTAAGTATACATGTTCATTATCTCTTTCTCTAATGATCCGCTAACACTTAATACGACTGTATAGCCAAGAATCACGGCATCAAGCCCAGTTACACTGTTTCATCATATCTCGGATATCATATCACATCAATGTATCCCATATACGTGTTGTATATATATATATATATATATATATATATATATATATATATATATATATATATATATACCTATACCTCGTCCTATATGTATATATACATGCACGTATACACCATGTCGAGTTTTAGTGTGTGCGTGTGTGTGTTTCTACCTGAAACCTACGAACCTCTTCCAAGGTACTCATCCTCTGATATTGTTTTCCTAAATCAGTCTAGTCCAGCCTAGGGTCATTACTAGGGTCCTACTCATTAAGAATCTAGGGTCACATCTGGTTTCCTAATGTCAATAAGTACTATTCCTATTCTACGTTGCGGGGGTGCTAAACGCCATCCACCCGACTTCCCCCCGTAGATATGCATCTACTCACCTGGTCCATGTCTGCCGAAGACGGTGTCGCCATCCTCCACTTCATCGCCCGCAGTCCGCGTTAGGGGTACCTAAACGCAAACATATAAATAACATCGTAAACTGAATCACATACAAAAGTCAAAACGACGCAAGGAACAAGCATAGGTTAAAACATATGTCCCGTCCACGCAAAAGCACCAAATATCGCTCGATATCGGCGTACAAACTCCGATGGATCGAGATAACATCAACAAATAACTCGTAGTTTTAAAACACATTAATTATATTATAAAACATGATTAAATCCATCGAAACCCTAAAATCCATCAAACCGTCCAATTTCGTAAAACCTGAAAATGCCAATTTACCGTCTTTCATCAAAACTTGACATTTAAATGAAACCAATGGTCATAAAACTCATTAAATAGCATAACTAGACTATAAAAACCATTACTATATTTTTATTACACAAATTTGTATTAATTTGAAATTTCTAGTTTGCAACCTTTAACAATTTTCAACATTTTTCAAGCAAAATACCACAATTCCACCACAAAACGTGATTTTGCATGAATTAATGTATTAAACCACAATTCATGATGATAATGATTTAATGAAACCATAAATTATATTTTTAATCTCATTTATTTAGGAATTTCTAAAATCTAGTTTACAAAATAGCAATTTTTTATCACAATTTATCAATTATCAATAGAAACTAGCAATCAATTTAAGTTTCCATTCCACCAACAAGTTAATACCCTTATTAAGACCACAATATAGTGTTACAAATATTAATTGAAATTTTATTTCACCAAAAATTATGTTTTATAGAAACCTAGTTAGCAAAATTACTAATTTAAACAATTTTAAATGAAAAATTTACAATTCAACAACCATGCAAGATTTTCCAATTCTAAAAGTGTTAAACTAACTATTATAACCCTAATTATTTAATAAAAATCATAACTTGAATTTACAAACCCTAACTTGAATTTAAAAAATTGAACATAGAATTAATTCATTAAATCTAAACATGCTTAAAAGAAACATCTAATAACAAATAAACAAAAGAAGGAAAATTATACCTCCAAAATATGAAATCCAAAAAATAAAATGATCCTCCAAAATGCATGCTTCCCATCTCCAAATTCCATATAAAAATGAGCAAGGAATAAAGAGTAGGAAATAAATACGATTTTGTGGATTTTTAATTGAATTTTTAAAGGATTTTTGATGAATTTTGGAGAAAAATAAAATGAGGAAAATGGGGGCTACCATGGGGGGTGAGGCCGGCCATTTTTGGAGGTGAGGGAGAGAAGGAAGAGAGTGACAAAAGTTGTGTAGAAGTCTCCACCAAAATATTACTTCATTATGTCTTTTCATGCATTTATTTATTTTATTTTATTTCTTTACTATAGCAACTCAAGAAAGCTCTAGAAAAATGGAAAAATTTGCAAATAAATTTTGCATGATACACACTAAATTCTAATATGCCATGGTTTATTTTTAAAAATTAAAATCATTCAAATTTGTAATTTACACTAATTTAGTGTAAAAATAAAGCTTATGTTAATATTTAAAATAATTAATTTAGGAAAAATATTTAATTAAACTAAAAATTTATAAGTGGCTAAATAAACACCATTTACTAGTAATTACATAATTAAAATAGGTGTTTTTGAAATTATAATGAAAAACAATCACGGTATAATTTTACGAAAAATAAATTTTACTTTACCGAAATTCATAAAATTCACTTAAACAATTTTATTCATTTAATTATTTATTTAATTATTTTTAAAACGTTACAATACAACAAAAGGGAAAGCTTAAGATGGTGGATGGTTCAACAACCTAGCTAGATCCTCGCTTTTCCAATGGACATTTGCCTCAAATTCCATCAACGCCGCCAGCTGAGCTCCTGCCTGTTCTTTCTGTTGTTGATACAAAGAGAATCGACATTCAAGCTCCTTCTCGGAAGTTTTGTGAGTCTCTATCATTTCTTTTGTAAAAGTTATGGCTCTGTCCAAAGCCACCACTTCCGTGATAATTTCTTAGAGAACTCGCCAAATCTCATAGGCCTGAATGGCTTTAGCTGCAAACTGGGCTTGAAGATCCCCCAAAGCCTTCGAACCTAGCTCCCTCTCCGAAAAATTTTCGTTGAGCCTTTTCTGAAAGGATCAGAGGTTGGCATCACACCTTTCAGCCTGTTCATTCAATCTTGCCTTCACAAATAAGATGTCCGAAAGAAGGCATCTACATTCAAGTTCATGAAGAGAAGTCTCCACTAGCCGACAGTACTCAACCCAAGTACACACCAGCGCCTCGTCATGATAGGTAGCAAGGACGGATAAGGAAGCATTAGCATCGACGCTAAATTCCTCCGCAATGACTAAAGTGCCGGTGCGGAGATTTTCGATAAGAGCGGCTAGTGAATGTAGACTCTGCTTCGCCATCCTTTCAGACATATGTCTGGCGTAAGGACCCATGGGCATGCAAATATGGGACTCAAACAGGGTCATGGTTAGCAGAACTGTAAGTATACAGAAAATGTTAGTCACATTTCCAAAGGGGTATAAGCAAAAAAATACCGGAACTAAGGTGTCACTCACCCATGGCCATAGAAGGTGAATCTGAGATATCCCCAGCCCGTCTAGAACCTCGACTTCTTCGTCAGCCTGCAAGACTGTAGTTTAAAACAGGGGCACGTCAGTATCGCTCTAGAAAATCTAATGCATAAAGCAAAAGAATACCAACCATTTCCGGAAGAGAGGATGACACGGAGGGGAGGTATCGCGTGCGGGGCCGCCATATTAAGTAGGCGCGAGAAGGTTTCTTCCGGGGAATGATCCACAATGGAGGACACCAACTCCCGCAACTCTGGAAACACAAAAAAGGGGGTCAGGCATATTGGAAGATCGTTAAGTAAAAAAAAGTAAAATATAATATTACCTTCAATACTCTGTCCATCCTGGACCGAAGAGGCTGCAGCATCAAGAATATCCTCTACGTCCTCTGGTGCACCACTAGTGACAATTACAGAGTTTGTAGTTGATTTATGAAACTCCTGTTGGGTTTTCACCAGTGTCTTGGCCATCTACCTTGGCGATGCGGAACAAAAACTGGCGTTTAAAATTTTTTGGTGCAAACAAAACCCTCTCAAGATCGAACCATAAACCTATACTAGCAAAAACAATGAGCTAAACTACTAGCTTTAGAAATGTTATACCGAATGAACCAAGTACTTCGGTCTTCCATCAACTTCCTTAGCTCCTTGAGGTGTGCTTGAACAAGCTTGGCTGCCGATCTTCCTCCGTTGAAGATGATCAACCCGGGGGATGTAGTCATGGCTCTAGCTCCACATCGAGGAATTCAAGTGAAGCAACTAGGGATTCTAGGATGCTAGTCTAGAATTCCTAGGATGTTGTGATCTAAGTGTTTATTTATCGCATCTTACCTACTCTTATGATTCTCAACACATGTGAGGGCTGAGAGGAGGTGGAAGATAAAGGTGGAGGAAACTCAAGAGAACCAAAAGGAGAGTAATGCTAATGGTGAGGAGAAGGGTGCTCAAGAAAATGAACCAACTCAAAAATAATGAAGCCATCCATGAGAGAGAAAATCTCATGGCTAGGTTTTGTAAAACATTTTTCCAATTAAAATATACAACCCTTACTTGAATAGTATGCACAAATGAATTAATAATTTATTTGTGCACACTATGCAAGCATGGTCCTCACCATACTCCCATCAAGTCAATGCCACCTCATTTATCCATTTATAATAAATGGTCAAACCCTAAAATGAGGTGTCCACCTTCTAGAATGTTTTCCGGAAAAAAAATACGGATTACATACTATTGTATATACATACCTGTATTCTTACCGAAATACGAATACCCAAAGAGATAGAATAACACAAAGAACATAATACTAGAATATACATATCGAAATATATATATATATATATATGTAAATTATTTAATCAATACATGATTTAATAATCCGGCTCAAACCCGAGCCGGCTAGTATCATCAACTGTCTGATCGAAAGTCCCGGTACAAAATACAACCGATCGATTGGAACCCTGCACGTATCCAATACGGCTACTACATCATTTCGCCAGAACCTGTAACAACCCTAATTTTCTTATACACTTTTCCATACAAATTTTTCAATTGTTTATTTTTCAAAAATCCTTAAAGGAGTATTTATTGCCTGAGCACAAGACTTAAGTCATTAATTAGCAATTTAATTACAAGAAAGAGCTTGTAGCTCATTGGTAATACCTTGCATTGCTGAACCAAGCCACCAGAGTTCAAATTCTCTGCCCCACATTATTTTTAATATTATTTTGTTTTAAATTCTTTGGAAGCCCAACAATCCACACACAATAACTCCCAAAAGTTGAACTAAACTTTAAAAACTGAAAGTACCAGTGAGCACCTGTTCAGTTGATAAAACTGCACATTTAATAAGACATTTTTCCTAATATTTCTATATAACAAAAGGTGTTTATTATAATATATAACAGATATAAGGGTTTATCTGTAAAAATACTATTTTCATGTGTTTATATATTATAATTAAAAATTTGGTAGGAAAAATTAAGCATATAATATCCATGTAACATTTGGCCCATTTAAATATGCTTACCATATTATACTTTTGACCAATACTTAATGGTTAAGTTAATATCTCAATAAAACAAACTCTACTAATATTATTTGTTGAGTTTGTTGTGCAGAATTTTCAGGAGAGAAATCAAGGAAATCAAAGTTGTTAGAACAAACCTGCCTAATTAAAAAAGTAAACTAAAGAAATCAAGTCTGGCAGTGACGTAGATAAGATTTTCAGTTTCCAAAGATTAAAAAAATCACCACGTGTCATAATGATAATGCTCCAGAAGAACAAATCAAGCGATCTCCCTATATGGCCGCGGATCCGCCGCGGTCTAGATGTATTGGGAGTTGGGATTTTGTTGTTGAGATCGTAACTACTGGTTTCCAAATTAGGAAGCTAGGGTTCTGGTTCTGAGACTATAAATAAGGACCGCACCCCAGGAGACTCCCCACCCTCTGGCACCCCTACTCGGCCCGACTCAGCCGAGTCGACCGGACGGCCGAGTCCCCAACAGTGAAGTCTTGCCTTTTCGCCTTCCTAACCCCCCTGCACACTCTAAATTATGAGATCGGTTCCAGAGAACAAGTTATACCCTAATTAATCAATTTTAATGATTTTTTTCACACATTTTACAATATTTTTTATTAAAAACCCTTCACCTATCCTACCCTATAAATACACGCCCTATCCTCTACCCTCTTACCCCAAAATCCTGAACCCGCTCTCTCAAAAACTTTCCAAGAGTTGTGTACTTTGAAAACAAGCTCGAGACGAAACTCCGACGAAATTCCGGCGACCGTCTTTAGGAACTACCGGCGACCGTTTTTAGGAACTACCGGCGACGACACAACGCATTGGCAATCCCTTTAGTTCCCCTCACTCCTTTGTATAATCAAAACCCGTAAGTCCCACTTCCTTCCCTCTTTTCTATTCAAAAAAATACGAAATTACAAAACCCGACGGAATCGGAACAAATCCGATTTCCGATTCGGTTTTCTATAAAATTCCACTTCTCACTAATACAATCATACTTAAACATCCTTATGTTGACTATTAAACACTAATCAAACAATTTGAACAAGTTTCATCACATGAAATGATAGCTTTTTCATATTATCGTATTTTTCACTTAAATACCACATTGTTTCAATCCTTCATTTAACCCATCAAACTTGCTATACATTTAAAATAGATCACACGGTAACGACCTACCTCCCCACACGCTTACATACAACCTAACACGATACCATTGAAACCGTAGAATACAAGAAAACAAGCATTTACATTTAAATACCATACACTTAATAAAACTATTTCTAAAAGAGTTAAAGTTAATAAACTTTTAAATAAATACATCTTATTATGAAAATACGATAAGTTGTGGACATCGGTCGTTTATCTAAACCTGACTTTGTGGTGTCTAGGCTAAGCAAGTGAGAAAGGTAACTTTAAAAGGCCCGTCTCACGGTGATTCGTGAGCGGATTCCTCCTTCTTCACTTGTACTTATCTGGCCACAATCGGCGGTGAAGAGGCGATCTGAGACATCTCACGACTTGTCGTTTAGACCGTTTTGAAATAGTATAGTTGACTTAGGAAACCCTAGAACCTAAAATACGGAAAATTGACATTTTTACCAATAAATACCATTTACTTTATAAAACCGTTTTCTAAAGGATTTAGTATTTTACAATCTTTGTAAAGCGCCGCTACAACCCACTTTGGGGAACTCGTTCGGGATGGTGTGGATTATCGCACATCCTAGGGCTTACTAGTGTGAGATTCAAACCTCCGCAAGGAGCATTCGGTCTCGAAAGATTTAAAATACGGCATCTTAAGAAAATGAGATTTTTGGAATATAAAATATTTATTAAAATTATTTTTGTATAAATATATGTATATTTATCATTAAAATACCTATTTTGTTATGATATAAATATTCCACCTTTTCTAAAAATCCCAAGAATAAATTTACACTAAAATACCACGAATTTCAAATAAAGCAATATTACAGATAAATACCTTTATTTATAAAACTAGGATATTTTCACTAGAAATATCACAATATAAAATCCACACTCATTACAACTCTAAAGAAGAATAATAAATGCTTGGGGAGTATTTTTAAAAGTATATAAAAGTATTTTTACATAAAACCCCCTCAAGTTTTATAAATTACCCTAAGGACCCCAGCAATTATAGGTTTAAGAAATAATCAAGACTTCGATTTACATTTCTAATTGTCTGACTCGGGTTTGAGTCTGATTAATCTGACTTGAATATGATTCAAGTCAATCTACACACTATAATCTTCAACATGAATCTGCAAGTCCAAATATCAATTTATACAACTTGACTGAACCGAATCATGGATATGCATTCCATTTACATGATTCTCCAGTTATTCCATTTACATGATTCTACGGTTATATCCGTTTACTGATATCATGGTTTCGGTCAGTCTTACAATTATACACTCAATTAAATTTACAGTACAAAACAATACAAATAAAATACTACGTGGTTTAAGGGGTAGATTGGTACGGAAGGTGTTAAAAGTGGCACGAGGCGGTAAGATTAAGACACCTAACCTATATTCCGTTGTTGTTGTACCGTGGCCCAACGGTTCCTTGAGTTCCTGATACCTTAGTCTCCGGGGCAAGTGAGACTCCTCTCGTATACACCGGCATCCTTCTGTACCAAGCTACAAACAACAGCGTTAACACTAAATACAAAAATATAACAATATAATACAACTGTAAAAGATACTCTCTCTCTCTCTTACTCTCTGTCTATTCTATTTCTCCTCTTATCTTTGGGACTTACCGAGCGACGGACTTACCGAGCGACCTGTTCGCTGACGACATTCTATTTCTTTCTTTTTTGAATGTCGTCAGGTGGTTTAGACCCGGCAGAGATCGAACCATCTGCAGAAGACTTGGAGCAGTTTGCTGAAGAACCAGAGCTCTAGTTTTATTGTACAATTTTCCATTCAGTACTTTTCATTTCCTGTTATGTCATTCTTTAGGTATCGTTTTATTTCAGTTGTATTTCCTTTTCATGCATTGTACAAAAGAATGTTAATAAATAAAAGTTGTTGTTTTTATTATAGCTTGTCTCTTGTATATTTATTTTATATTGCTTAGATACGCTTAGCGTATGTACTTCTGAGTATATACGTAGTGGACCAGTCGCGTACCCTTCACCGTATAATGGGAAGCAGGGCGTGACAGGTTTTGTTGGCGGCCCATGCAGGTCAGAGCTGTATGGAACGCTAAGCAATATAAAACACAAGAACCAGCAACTAAAACATTCTTTACAATCATGTTCCTTGAATCTTACAATTTCATATTTCTTGAATCATATACCTTGAATCTGTCCTAACCCAAAATTCCCTCAACTTTTTTACAATTTTACCAAAACCTTCGCATTCTTTCATTCCTTCACACATTCTTCACATTTTTAAAACCCTTGAACCACCTTATTATTTTTCACATACTGTCACTACACCAGCACCAAACTTTCCTTGGATTTGTTACACTTTCCTTATAAAAATTTCGAGGACGAAATTTTTATAAGGGGAGAAGAATGTAACAACCCTAATTTTCTTATACACTTTTCCATACAAATTTTTCAATTGTTTATTTTTAAAAAATCCTTAAACAGGTATTTATTGCCTGAGCACAAGACTTAAGTAATTAATTAGCAATTTAATTACAAGAAGGAGCTTGTAACTCATTGGTAATACCTTGCATTGCTGAACCAAGCCACTAGAGTTCAAGTCCCCTGCCCCACATTATTTTTAATACTATTTTGTTTTAAATTCTTTGATAGCCCAACAGTCCACACACAATAACTCCTAAAAGTTGAACTAAACTTTAAAAACTGAAAGTACCAGGAGACTCCCCACCCTCTGGCACCCCGATTCGGGCCGACGCCGCCGGCCGGACTCGGCCGGACAGCCGAGTCCCCAACAGTGAAGTCTTGCCTTTTCACCTTCCTAACCCCCCTGCACACTCTAAATTATGCGATCGGTTCCAGAGAGTGAGTTACACCCTAATTAATCCATTTTAATGATTTTTTCACACATTTTACAATATTTTTTATTAAAAACCCTTCACCTACCCTACCCCTAGCCTACCGTATAAATACACCCCCTATCCTCTACTCTCTCACCATAAAATTCTGAGCCTCCTCTCTCAAAAACTTTCCAACAGTTTTGTACTTTGAAAACAAGCTCGATGCGAAACTCCAATGAAATTCCGGCGACCGTTTTTAGGAACTACCGGCGACGACGCAACGCATCGGCAATCCCTTTAGTTCCCCCTCACTCCTTTGTATAATCAAAACCAGTAAGTCACACTTCCTTCCCTCTTTTCTATTCAAAAAAATACGAAATTACAAAACCCGACGGAATCGGAACAAATCCGATTTCCGATTCGGTTTTCTATAAAATTCCACTTCTCACTAATACAATCATACTTAAACATCCTTATGTTGACTATTAAATACTAATCAAACAATTTGAACAATTTTCATCACATGCAATGATAGCTTTTTCAAATTATCGTATTTTTCACTTAAATACCACATTATTTCAATCCTTCATTTAACCCATCAAACTTGCTATACATTTAAAGTAGATCACGAGGTAACGACCTACCTCCTCGCACACTTACATACAACCTAACACGATACCATTGAAACCTTAGAATACGAGAAAACAAGTATTTACATTTAAATACCATACACTTAATAAAACTATTTCTAAAAGAGTTAGAGTTGATACACTTTTAAATAAATACATATTATTATGAAAATACGATAAGTTGTGGACATCGGTCGTTTATCTAAACCTGACTTCGTGGTGTCTAGGCTAGGCAAATGAGAAAGGTAACTTTAAAAGGCACGTCTCATGGTGATTCGTAAGCGGATCCCTCATTTCTTCACTTATACTTGCCTGGCCACAATTGGCGGTGAAGAGGCGATTTGAGTCATCTCACGACTTGTCGTTTAGACCATTTAGAAATAGTCTAGTTGACTTAGGAAACCCTAGAACCTAAAATACGGAAAATTGACATTTTTACCAATAAATACCATTTACTTTATAAAACCGTTATCTAAAGGATTTAGTATTTTACAATATTTGCAAAGCGCAGCTACAACCCACTTTGGGGAACCCATTCAGGATGGTGCAGATTATCGCACATCCTTGGACTTAGTGGTGTGAGATTCAGACCTCCGCAAGGAGCATTCGGTCTCGAAAGATTTAAAATACGGCATCTTAAGAAAATGAGATTTTTGGAATATAAAATATTTATTAAAATTATTTTTGTATAAATATATGTATATTTATCATTAAAAACCTATTTTGTTATGATATAAATATTCCACCTTTTCTAAAAATCCCAAGAATAAATTTACCCTAAAATACCATGAATTTCAAATAAATCAATATTACAGATAAATACCTTTATTTATAAAACTAGGATATTTTCACTAGAAATATCACAATATAAAATCCACACTCATTACAACTCTAAAGAAGAATAATAAATGCTTGGGGAGTATTTTTAAAAGTATATAAAAGTATTTTTACATAAAACCCCCTCAAGTTTTATAAATTACCCTAAGGACCCCAGCAATTATAGGTTTAAGAAATAATCAAGACTTCGATTTATATTTCTAATTGTCTGACTCAGGTTTAAGTCTGATTAATCTGACTTGAATATGATTCAAGTCAATCTACACACTACAATCTTCAACATAAATCCGCAAGTCCAAATATCAATCTATACAACTTGACTGAACCGAATCATGGTTATACATTCCATTTACATGATTCTCCAGTTATTCCATTTACATGATTCTACGGTTATATCCGTTTACTGATATCATGGTTTCGGTCAGTCTTATAATTATACACTCAATTCAATTTACAGTACAAAACAATACAAATAAAACACTACGGGGTTTAAGGGGTAGATTGGTACGGAAGGTGTTAAAAGTGGCACGAGGCGGTAAGATTAAGACACCTAACCTATATTCCGTTGCTGTTGTACCGTGGCCCAACGGTTCCTTGAGTTCCTGATACCTTAGTCTCCGGGGCAAGTGAGACTCCTCTCGTATACACTGGCATCCTTCTGTACCAAGCTACAAACAACAGCGTTAACACTAAATACAACAATATAACAATATAATACAACTGTAAAAGCTACTCTCTCTCTCTCTTACTCTCTGTCTATTCTATTTCTCCTCTTATCTTTGCGACTTACCGAGTGACTTGTTTGCTGACGACATTCTATTTCTTTCTTCTTTGAATGTCGTCAGGTGGTTTGGACCCGGCAGAGATCGAGCCATCTGCAGAAGACTTGGAGCAGTTTGCTGAAGAACCAGAGCTTTAGTTTCATTGTACAATTTTCCATTCAGTACTTTTCATTTCCTGTTATGCCATTGTTTAGGCATCGTTTTATTTCAGTTGTATTTCCTTTTCATGCATTGTACAAAAGAATGTTAATAAATAAAAGTTGTTTTTATTATAACTTGTCTCTTGTGTATTTATTTTATATTGCTTAGATACGCTTAGCGTATGTATTTCTGAGTATATACGTAGCAGACCAGTCGCGTCCCCTTCGCCGTATAATGGGAAGCGGGGCGTGACAGAACCAGAGAAACCCTCTGTGTGGGACTCTAAAGACTCGTCAATACGCTGGCGGTGGACTTAGCCATAAGCACGTCAGCGGCACTAGCTGTACGTAACGGCTACCCAGGTATTGAGCGAAAGGAAGGCCGACGAGCAAGCTTATCCGAACCCCTACTAATCCTGTCCGTGAAAATCTCCGTACAGTTCGGTCTATTTGTCTAAGAGTATCGCATATCGGGTCTTGGGGGTGGATAAAGTCAGACCCCTAACAACGCGATATTTCGTGTCGGTATGAAGCCCTTCACCCACTGAGAAACTACTGATCCAAATCAGCAATTCTCGTCCACCATGGCCATGGATTTCTGGGAATGGCCACCCGTGCACAACGCAACATCAACCTCCAATACCGGGAGAGTTGAATCCCCGACAATCCGCTCACTGCCTCCATATGGCTCGGGACTATACCCAACTAAAACCTGTTTGCACGACTCCTTTGTGCCGTGGTAGGGTAGTAATCAAAGAACAGTGGGAACTCACACGAGATAAATGACGATCTCAGGTCAACATACTAACCTGTACTCATGTCACCTAGGAACTGCTATCTAACAATAGGTATAATACCAACTGGCATGTTCCCGGCGAGTCCGTCCAGTGTACTCATAACCCAATGAGCACCTGTATACTATCTTAAGTGACTAACTGACACCAATGGCTTGTGAGATCGGCCACCGCCCCTCGTCGGGGTCTCAATAAGTATACACTAATCTACTCCGGAATATCGATGCCCGGTCTCGATACTCCCACGACTAGAAACATTTAAGGATATGCTTATAGACCACCCAGCTCCCACGTATATGATCGCCATCATAATGCTGGTAGTCAAGCAAGAATTCTATGGGCTCTATCAACATGTAATAGTGATCTGTAATGCCACCTAATGTTGTACATGATGATAAAGATAAACCAGATATCAAACTATTATCTCGAGTTAGATTGTTCTCCCCGTATAGGTCACCCCTCAATCATCACAATCATGTGCCTGTGATTCAATAATTGACTTGAGGGCATTATAGCCAACAATCTCCCACTTGCACTTAAGGCTAATTATTGCAGTGTCGTATACTCACAGCCCGTGTGATACCGAACACCCAACTTCTCTACTAATTAGTTTCGCAAAGCCCGTTTGTGAAATTATTTCTTTCGAGAAATAGCCTCAGTGACTGGATCCGATCCAATGTTTCTTTCTTTATCCTTCTATATATCAACTTCGTGGAGCAATACTATCTCCCGAAATGAGCGATACTTGTCTTAGAATTTGTCTGGATATCTGATGGGACCCAGTTCACAAATGAACTCCAAATCCAACAAACTTCTTAGACTGTATCATCCACTGAATTTAATCAGTATCCAGTGCCATGCCTTCCACAGTATCCGCTTGGACCACCTGTCCAACATATTGCCCCTCAAAAAGAGGGAAAAATATAACTCTGACAGCCAATCTTTCATCCAGGTCACCTTGGAAGCCTCAAATGATAACCGCCTCCCGAAGGAGGCTGTCGTTACCATATACCAAGAACATCCACTTATGTTCATAATTGCTTCCTAACATTTCCCCAGGATTGGATTAATATACGCTTATTGCAGCCAGTGCAAAAGCAATATCTGGTATGGTACTTGATATTTCATGATTGACTCAATTGCCTAAGTAAGAGATATGTCAATCATGCAAATCCCTCTCCTAATAAGTCTAGAAGACATCTCATTAGAGAGGGTGACTCCATCACCTGCGGGTACACCACCACGCCAGGAGTCGTCCATTCTAAAACACTTTAGAATAGTATCAAAGTACCCAAATTGGGACACATCCCAAATCTAGATCTAGTAACCAGAATCCCTGATATTTTATTCAGATCCTATGTGGAGAAAGACCGTGTGATAACCACAGTATAACCGATCGTAGTATAGAAATATCACTTTCTATCAAGAGCATGTCATCCAAATACCAGGATATCACTCCCTACTACCTTCTTATCAGATCCATCTGTTATCCTGACGAAGTCAAACTCTATGAATGTCGCATCAAAAATAGATGATCTATTTCCGCTATTCCTACTTTAGTCTATAAATAGAAAAAAGCAACTTGCCCACTATGCTTCTGCTGCTCCCACTGACTACAACAACCATCTGGCAGAGTCATATACACATGTACTTCTAAAGCTAATTTAGAACGACGTTATACTCATTCTCCTGCCATATCTCTTAGTCTAGAACAATAGTAGTGACAAATTTGGGTAAACAAAAACCTCCATGTCATCGTCTTTGAGAAGACCGAAGTACCTCTCGGGTGGCTGAGATTACCCACCAAATCTGCGAAGTGGCTAATGGATTGTCGAATTCAATTGAATCTTTAGGTTCTACTAAATTTTCAGTAATCATTTATGGTTTTGAAATCACTTCCAGTTCTACCATACTCCCACAAATTTTTTTTGAAAAGAATTCATTTTACTAAAACTGGTGGCGAGTCAAGAACAATATAACTACTGATCTTCCAAAATGGTAGAAAGTTAACCCTCCTCAATGCCTGGGATAACCCAAAAACTGCCATTACTGAAACGTGCCTTGAGTTTATCCAAATTCTGGTTTTAAGCATAAGCTAGACAACTCCATATACCTTAACATCGTTAAGATACGAATCCATTCTATATCCACTATAGAAATAAAGGAACTAATTTAATTGGAACCAGATTCAAAATACATACAACCGTTTCCTGTGCATATCAACAAAATGGAAGGAGGCCAAGCAACATTACTCATCAACGAATGCACCCACGTATGAGTAACCTAAAAGAGAAGCAAGTTCTCAAAACTTTTACTTACGACGGAATACCTAGCACAAGTAACTACATCTTCAATCACCTTAAAGAATCCTGATATTTTGCAACATATGGTTCTCTGCTTTATTCTTATACCTATAACTTCTTAAAATATGGACCTTGTATTTCAACGAAATATTTGTCTAAAACTAGAGAAGTCTTGAGTAAACAGAATATAGTATGAGTACCAACCCCTCTGTCCTAATGGACATCGGACAACATACAATACTTTGTATAAGTCCTCTGAGTTTAATAACTCAAACCCTATGCGTCGTAGGTTGAAAACTGTGCTATGGTTAAGAAGAATTACACCGTTGTTGAATACTCCTTACCTAACCATCAATTGATATAGGTAAATGTCATAGACATAATTTCAAAAAGTTATATCTCACTTTATAAAATAAACGCACAGATATATCAGTTTGAAATTGGTGCATAACAACGGATATTCAAAACCAAATATATGCCGCTAAAAAAAACCTAGGTGATTTCCTAAAATATCACCAATTACAAAGAAGTCTGATATAATAAGGATATAATCACCCAATTCTCAATATCTTACTCTCGCTTAGCATCCATAATGCCATACAGATGTGAGAATCAAATCTGGCAAATACATATCCTTGAGTCAGAATCTAATTGGGAAAACGGTTTTCAATTAACATCGCACGGTAAAACTGAAACAAGAAAAATATTTCGAAGGGGTAGCCGGGTATCCCAAGTAATGCCTCTTCCACTATCTAGATTCATGACAGTAACCGTATATTTTCTTGCCCTCACTCCAATTCCTTTATATGTCTTTACTTATTACCTTATGTACACCTTACTTAGCCTAAATGGTTTTCTTCCTTCCCTACCTTTCGGCACATGCCTATGGTTTGGAAGAAGACTATCTAATAAGAATAATAGGTATACTCTCCTAATACTAGTAGCTCTCGCAACCTGAGAGAAGGTAATGAGAAAAGACAACAGAATAATCGTATTCAATTTCTCCAGAACTGGAAACCATCCTCGAACTGAAACAAGTTTATTCGAGTTCGTATGTAACTATACGATGGCATATCCAATAAATTTGGATATTCGTAGTGATATGAGTTTTCCGGAGAAATGCAAAGGCGTGGTAGGAGTGGCAGCGATATACATGGCTTCTTCGTGAATGATAGCAGTTGCAATTTCCTTTGCCCTCATTCTAATCCTTTTATTTGTCTTTACTTATTATTTTCTGTACACCACCCTTAGGCTAAATGGTTTTCTTCCTTCCCTGCCTTTCGGCACCAGCCTAAGGTTTAGAAGAAGACTATCCAATAAACGTAATAGGTGTACCCTCCTAATCCTAGAAGCTCTCGCAACCTGAGAGAAGGTAAAGAGAAAAGACAACTGAATAATCATATTCAATTTCTACAGAACTAGAAACTATCCTCGAACTGAAACAAGTTCTTTTGAGTTCGTATGTAACTATACGATGGCATATCCAATAAGTGTGGATCTTCGTAGTGATACGGAGTGTTCCGGAGAAATGCAAAGGAAAAGTAAGAGCGGCAATGAGTTATGCGACTCTGACAATCCAAAAGACAAAGTGTTTTAAGAAGGTTCGGTGTCACGCCTCGCTTCCCGGTGCATGGCAAGGAGACATGACGGGTCACGCGACGTATTTACTCAGAAGTAAACACATTAAGCGTATTTAAGCAATATAAATTAAAATATACACAAGAGACATGAATATAAATGAACAGCAACTTTTATTTATTTAACAATTCTTTACAAGTACAGCTGGAAATGTAAATACAGGAATAGAAAGCAATGCCTAAACAATGGCATAACTGAAATGAAAAGTATATACAAGTGCCTACAGCTCTGGGTCGATGGCAAACTCCTCCAAGTCCTCAGTACTGGGCTCGATCTCTAGTGAGTCGGATCCACCTGACAATATTCCAAAGAAAGAAGAAAAGGAATGTCGTCAGCGAACAATCGCTCGGTAAGTCCTAAAGAAAGAGAGAAGTAGAATAGACAGAAAAGAGAATATAACTATATAATATTATCTTTTATTCTATTATCGCAGTTGTTTGTAGCTTGGTACAGAATATTCCAGTGTATACGAGAGGAGTCCCACTATTTCGGAGACTAAGGTATGCGGAGCACGAGGAACCGTTAAGCCACGATACAACAGCAATGGATATTCAGGTTAGGTGTATTAAAGTAACCGTCTCGTGCCATTTCTAACACATTCCGTACCATTCTATCCCTTTAAACCCCCGTAATGTCTTTTGTATTGATTGTATTGTTTTTTTATTGATGGATAACTTGCCGAAACCATGATATCATGTAAACAGAATGGATATAAATAGATAGTCATATAATCAGAGTATATCCATGGTTCGGGTCGGTCGAGTCCTGTTGATCTAGATGGAATTCTGGTATAAACGGATTCATGTTGTATTGTAGTTATACTTGAATTGGATTCAAGTTAGATTGATTTCATATTAGATGGAGACTCTGTCTGAGTCAGACACTTTGAAAAGAAAGTGAAGTCCTGAATTAGTTTTGATATTATCGGTAACTGCTGCACATGGACGACAGGATTTGTGTCTTTTCCCAAGACAATTACCGTGTTGATAACACAGCTGTTAGGTTGTCTACCTTAGATAGGCAAGCACCCATATTTTCCGGCTACCTGAGGCTCAAGAGAACTGGTCCCGTTTAAACCTATATTTACTAGGGTCCCTATTGTAAATTAATATAACTTGAGGGGGTTTTATGAAAAATAGTTTTGATATATTTTCAAAATACACCTCAAGTATTTATTTATCGTCTTTAGGGTTTTCATAATTGTATTTTTTTATAAAGTGAAATATTCTACTGGATATAACATGAATTTCATTGTATATGGTATTTTAGTGAAATCTTGGAATAGTATTGAATTGTAAAGGTAGTTTCATGAAATTGGTGATTCCTTTGATTTAGAAAAACATGGAATATATATATAATATATTTAAAGTAGATTTTGATAATATTTATATATATCTAATATTTATAAAAATAGAATTTATTTATTAAATAGAAATCGCAATTTTCTTTAAAATTGCATTAAAAATTCCATCGAGATCGAATACTCCTTGCGGAGGTTTGCATCTCGCTCTGCTAGGCCTGAGGATGTACGATAACCCGCACCATCCCGATCGGGGTTCCCTAAAATGGGTTGTAGAGGCGCAATTGTACGGAATTAAATAACACACTTTTTAAAGAAAACGGTTTTTGAATGTTCATGGTATTTAAATGTAAACTCGTATTTTCCCACAAACTAAAGTCCAAAGAGTTATCGTGCTATGTCAAAAATGTGTGTTGTGATGAGGTAGGTCATTATCTCGTGAGTTTTCTAAAGGTAATACAAAAGAATATGTTAAAATATGTCGAAAGTAAAATATATGGTATTTAACCGTAAAAATGCGATAAAGTTGCATAATAGATTCTTTTGAAATGAAACTTGTTCTAATGTATTTTTTTATGTTTGTTGATCATTATGAAGGAATATGGTATTTTATTGTTTAAGAAAAATGGAGTTTTTAAAGAAAAACGAATTGGAAGTCGGAATAACTCCGCTTCCGACGAGTTTTGAAAATGGATTGTTTTAGAATAGAGATGGAGGTGGGGAGTGGGGACTTACTGATTATAAAACAAGAGGGGAGAGAGAGAGAGAGAGGAATCTATTGGAACCGTCGGGGAGTCGTTTAATCGCCGGAATCTTCCCGAAACGTCGTCGGAACCTTGCCCTTTGCTAACTCCACTTGCACAACTTGGGACTTGGAAATTTTTAGAGTTTTTGTAATGGAATTCTGAATGAGGAGGGGTGAAATGGAGTGTGCTATTTATAGGGAAAATTAGGGTTTAGGGTAATGAATTTGAGAATTAAAATGTGCATTAAAAATGAATTAAAGGGAGGAATTATCACTCTCTGGATGTTTTCAGAGTAAACAAACAACATGGGGGTAGTGGGGTAGGCGAAGGGATTCTAGGGTTAGATTTTGGAGAGTATTGGGTATGGGGGCCCGGCGGTTCCGGTCTTGGAATGAATCTCGCCGGCCCAAGTCCGGTGGTGGATGGTAGGATCTTGCCCGCGTGTCCCTGTCACTTGGTATAACTCAGTGTACGTGTTTGATTACTTTGTGACTTTTCATTTTACGTGAAGTGCACATGTAAACCTTTGGGCTTCTAAATGATTAAAATAAAAATCAATTAAAAATATATGTGGCTTGGGAGATTCGAACACAGGGGCTACGTCACAGCATTGCAAGGCTTAACCAATATGCTATAAGTGCTTTCTTGCTGTTTAAAAGAAAATCAAATTTATAACTTATGCTCAGGCTTGGGAACTCCTCTCTGTACTTTGGAAAAATTCTGTACAGAAATTTTAGGGTTGTTACATTCTACCCTCCTTATAAAAATTTCGTCCTCGAAATTTGTAGAAGAAAAGTGTAATAGATTCAAGAAAAGTTTGGTGATAGAACCATTAATAGTGCATTAAAATATTTGGAAGAACGAAAGAATACAAACGTTTTGGTAAGATTGAAAAAGATGTGAGGGAATTACCAGGGTTAGCTTGGTCTACAGTCTCGGCTTCTACAACCGCTAAAGTGAAAACCTGACGCCAGGGTACATTCCTCCTAGCAGGTGGCACATTCCTCTGTTCATGAGCCATGTTCCTCAGTGCCCGAAGGAATAGGTGATTAAGCTGTGCAGGAGGTCCACATGGAAGTGGATCTGGAAGAGCAAGACGAGGTGCAGGAGCCTGGATAGTTGGCCTCTGCAGATAAGTGTTGTGAGTTGGAACTGTGTTGCGCCTATAAGGACATATTCCAATTTCATGATTGGATGCGCCACAAACTAAGCACAGGCCTTTTGCGCGCCTAAAGTCCCTCCACATCTGTCCATCCCTTTTGCAGTAGAAGCAAAAATCTGGACTTGACTGGTTATCTGTATCTTCCAGTTTCCTGGGTTCAAAAAGTGGCCTTAAAGAGGCTCCTCTTGCCATCTGAGTGACAGGGCGCTTCACTCCTGCAGATTGAGGTTCGCCCTTCTTCTTTACTATTGCCTCGTATCGACGGGCAGCTTTCAAAACCAGGTCGTGGGTTGGGAAATCCCCTGTAGCTAAGACAGCTTGGATTTCCAGGTCTAATCCTTGCTGAAATCGTCTGGACCTGATCTCAGCAGTTGGTATGAGGTGTGCCGCGAAAGGTTTGGTCCATAATTTTGTGTTAACTGTGTAGTATGTGATATTAGAAATAGAATATATTTAAAGTAGATTGGTGATTCCTTTGATTTAGAAAAACATGGAATATATATATATATAATATTTAAAGTAGATTTTGATAATATTTATATAAATCTAATATTTATAAAAATAGAATTTATTTATTAAATAGAAATCACAATTTTCTTTAAAATTGCATTAAAAATTCCATCGAGATCGAATACTCCTTGCGGAGGTTTGCATCTCGCACTGCTAGGCCTGAAGATGTGCGATAACCCACACCATCCCGATCGGGGTTCTCCAAAATGGGTTGTAGAGGCGCAATTGCACGGAATTAAATAACACACTTTTTAAGGAAAACGGTTTTTGAATGTTCATGGTATTTAAATGTAAATTCGTATTTTTCCATAAACTAATGTCCAAAGAGTTATCGTGCTATATCAAAAATATGTGTTCTGATGAGGTAGGTCATTACCTCGTGAGTTTCTAAAGGTAATACAAGAGAATATGTTGAAATGTGTCGAAAGTAAAGTATATGGTATTTAACCGTAAAAATGCAATAAAATTTGCATAATAGATTCTTTTGAGATAAAACTTGTTCTAATGTGTTTTTTTATGTTTGTTTATCATTATGAGGGAATATTGTATTTTATTGTTTAATAAAAATGGAGTTTTTAATGAAAAACGAATCGGAAGTCGGAATAACTCCTCTTCCAACGAGTTTTGAAAATATATTGTTTTAGAATAGAGATGGAGGAGGGGAGTGGGGACTTACTGATTGTAAAACAAGAGGAGAGAGGTAGGAAGCTATAGGAACCGTCGGGGAGTCGTTTCGTCACCGGAATCTTCCCGAAACGTTGTCGGAACCTTACCCTTTGCTAACTCCACTTGCACAACTTGGGACTTAGAAATTTTTAGAGTGTTTTTGTAATGGAATTCTGAATGAGGAGGGATAAAATTGAGTGTGGTATTTATAGGGAAAATTAGGGTTTAGGATAATGAATTTGAGAATTAAAATGTGCATTACAAATTAATTAAAGGGTGGAATTATCACTCTCTGGATGCTTTCAGAGTAAACAAACAACATAGGGTAGTAGGGTAGGCGAAGGGGTGCTAGGGTTAGAGTTTTGAGAGTATTGGGTATGGGGGGCCCGGCGGTGCCGGTCTAGGAATGAATCTCTCCGGCCCAAGTCCGGTGGTGGGTGGTAGGATCTTGGCCACGTGTCCCTGTCGCTTGGTATAACTCAGTGCACGTGTTTGATTACTTTATAACTTTTCATATTACGTGTAGTGCACGTGTAAACCTATGAGCTTCTAAAATATTAAAAGAAAAATCAATTAAAATATATGTGGCTGGGGGGCTTCGAACACAGAGGGTACGTCACAGCAGTACAAGACTTAACCAATGAGCTACATGTGCTTTCTTACTGTTCAAAAGCAAATAAAATTTATAACTTGTGCTCAGGCTTGGGTACTCATCTCTGTACTTTGAAAAAATTCTATACAGAAAGTTTAGGGTTGTTACATTCGGTTATCTTGGTTCATGAGTTTTAGTTTAGGTCGGGTCATGGTCACTGCCAGAGAGAGAGAGAAAAGAAACACTCAGCATGCACTCTAACCAAGATTAGATTGGTTAATCAATTTATTTAATCAGGATGTCTCCTACTGTTTCCTCGAATTCTCCTTCAAACCCTAAAAGGTGAATTAGTCAGGATCATCTAAAATCACCCGAGGAGTAACACCTACTCATCAGTGGGAATCGGGATCCAACTATCATCGCATGATAACTTGATGGAAACCACTCAAGTCACCACACTCCAGAAGGTATGCCCATGCCTAGCAAGTTTCTGGTATGTTTGAAACTCTTGATGTGGTTTTTACCCCCAAGCGGTTTATGACCTTGACAAAGGCCGACAAATTATAAACCACTAGTCAAGTTTAACCCATCATTATCCAGGATTAATCTAGACCCGCCCGAACAAACTCTTGACAAAGGACAACAAGGCTATACGACAGTCCTAGATAATCATAACACTATGCAACAGACAAGCAATATCTAGCTAACGTACACGATGCCTTGACAAAGGCCAACAAACGCAACACGAATACTAGGTACTACTCATCCGAAATGACAGAGGGCTAGGCTGGTTTTTGGCGAAAAACCATTAACATAATGAACTTGATATCGTTGAAGGAACTCGAGTGGTTTTACAAAAATATAGTGGCGATAACTTTTGCTAAAGAGGTCATTCCCTGTGAAGGGATCTCAGCTCTTTCCTCATCGAATGAGGTGCAGGATATTCCAAACTGAATACCATGATGCAAAGCAAAAGAATTGACTATAGTCAAGTTATTATGATGACGCAAATTTTGCCCAAGAGATCACTCCCGATGAAGGGATCTCGGCTCTTGCCTCTTCGAATTAGATGCTGGATATTCTGAACCGAATACCACTGTGCAAAGAAAAAGGAAACGTCCTGTAACAACAATTTTGGAAAATTTGGTTCCAATAACATCATTTAGGTTTATCTTTCCTTGCATTGATCAGAATCAATGCTGTCCCATTAATTAATCCATATCACACCACAGAAAAGGAACGAAAATAAAATGTACGTATATGCCATCCGCATTCGCCACTGGGCCCCGTCATCACCCGTTAGGTTACTTAACTAACGACAGAGCGGGGACTGGACTAGCACGAATGCAAAACATATACAACATCTACTAGTATATATAAATATATATATATATATATAATTCGTCCCAGGTGTTGGATATGTATGCCCTAGAGGCCTGTATTGTATAGGATGCTAGGGATATATATGTACAGAAACAATCTTGCTCAATATGATAGTACGCTATTTGGTTTATCTTCATCTTAACATGTGATGTGTTGTATTTTATATCTTGTATACATGTTGATGAAGCCCTTAGGATGTAGCTTTGACTACCAGGATTATGATGTAGATCATACTAGCGGGGCATGCGTAGTCTACAAGCACATCCTTTAATATTTCCTAGTCGAGAGAGTATCAAGATAGGGAATCGATATTCAAGAGTAGAATAGTGTGTACGTTTCTTGACCCTTGGGGCGATGGTTGATCCCACAACCATTGGTGTTTGACATCAAAGATTGTACACAGGTGCTCATTGGAGAATGGGTACACCGAACAGGACTCGCCGAGAACTCCTAGATGGTATATATACCTATCGTGAGATAGCAGTTCTCTGCTGACACTTGTACATGTTAGTCTATAGACCCAAGATCGTCATAGTGTCTTGTGTGGTTCCCATTTGTGCTTTGATTTCCTCCCTACCATGGCTCTATTGAGTAGTGCAAACAGGTGGATTTTGGGTACAGTCCCGAATCACATAAGGGCGGAGAGCGATAGGAAGGGTTTCTTCTCTTCCGGTATAGGGAGTTGATGTCGTGCTATGCTTGATTAGCTATAACAGCAAATCCCTGGTCAGGGTTGTTGAGATTTACTGATAAGAGTTATCAGTAGTTTCTCGAACCGTTATGAGCCATACATCGACATGACTTATCAAGTTACTGGGGTCTGGCGTTTACCACCCCTAGACTTCATATGCGACGTATCAGACGAAGAGACCGGACTGTACGGTAAGTGTTGCTTACAGGCTCGTTGGGGTTAAGATGAGTTTGCTCATCGGCCGCCTTTTCGACATGTACCTGGGTAGCCGTTACGCACAGCTAGTGCCACTGAAGGGCTTGTGTTTAAACCTACTACCAGCGTGCTGTCGAGTCTTTAGAGTCCCACACAGAGGGTTCCCTGGTTCAGGAAAAAGATGTAGAGGCCATAAGTTGTTACGGCAGGATTTCGATCATGTTCGTATACTAGCTACACGAATGATGATCGAAAGGATAATACTGGTAAGCTTTGGTTTAAGCTGGTTACCAGTATTATATTATTAGATTATTGGTATCTCATTGTATTCGTATTTTTCAGAATACGAATACGAGTATATTTATACGATATACGGTGAGGGGAATTCTTGTAATTATACAAGAATGGCTTCTAGAAAGAGACACCTCATATATACGGACTTTCTTTTATGGAAAATAAATATATGAGGTGGAATTTGGAGACTTTTTTAAAGCATGGTTGAAAGTATGTCTTGGGATTATTATATTCATTTGGGTTTACTATTGAGGCATAGTTGATTAGTTTTGAGAAAAATAATCCTTGCTTCAATAATTCAATCCTTAGCCATATCTTTTCTCACTCTCATGCTTGCTCATTCTATCTTCTACATTCTCTCTCCAAATTAACTCCTCCCCCAAGCTCTAACATAATCCTTCACATGAGTTGTGAAACATATGTTGTGAGATCAAATAATCAACTACATATTCTCTACATCATCTAAGTAGTCACTTTTAGCACACTTGACTTCTTAGTTACCTCTTGAGAAGAGCTTGAAGCCTGATCCAAAGCTCTCGGGTGGATCATTTATGTCCTAAAGGTGACCGGAGATCGAGATCGTTCCAAGCATCCAAGGAGCTAAGAGTCGCAGTGAAAAGAAGACCCGAAGGACTAGTTCCTAAAGGTATAACCCCTATCATAGTAGCAATAAACTCCTAGATAGATTACTAGTTATGATTTAGTATAAAGATCTAGGAGAAAAAGGTAGATGTTGCATGCTCGAAAATTATTGTTCGCCACTTCCGCCTCCTCACAAGTGTTGTGATGGTGTGCAACATCTACTAACACCAGGCATGATATAAGCAACATCACAGAAACATCACAGAATAACGGATAATCTAAGATGCCCGGGTTTCCTTTAAGCCGCAAATGAAACCCGATGTTCTCTTGTCGTGTGGATAGCATGTGCAATGTAAACCTGGACCCCTACGAGCGCGACAAATTACCCGCCAATCCCAGAAGTGAGGCAACCCTAATAACCAAATTGAATGAGCCACCCAGCACATCACGGGATCCAGTAACTTGAGCGCCCGTCTGTGGGTCAACCTATACCCCCTACGAGTGCGGCGAATAGCCCGCCAATTCTAGAGTAAGGCCCCTCTATCTCAACGCCATGAGATGCGGGTCCGTTGCCCTCTAGAACCCGGCTATTCTTGCACTCCACCACGGGGTGATCCTAGTACAGAAAAGAAAAATATATACAATGGTGACTCGACCTCTGATTGAAAGGTTTTAACTAGCTTATGCGCTTTTAAAAGATGAATCAAAAATATTATATAACCGCAATCAAGAACGGCGTCTCTTGGAAGATAGCCGGCGAGTACGGGTCGGTCCACAGGGATTTTGTGAATTTTCTAGTTGTTCTTACGAGCTAATTCCGAACGGTGTGAACGAATTGATTAAATCTAAAAACTAAATCTATCTAGATCTAAATCTTGCTAGGGTTAGGTTTAGGGTAGATTTGGAAATGTAAATAAATCTCACCGCTTTCTATACCCAAATTAAGATCTATGAGGTGTTATGGTAATTATTAATAAAGGGGATTAGAACCATTCGGGAAGGTGTTTCTTCCTCTAGGTTCTTATCCTTCCTTTATCGATCCTTACCCTAACCTCCATGGAAAACACGCTCAACCGGGCCTTTATACTACGGTATCACTGCTACCTCGTGGGATAGGGTACCGTAGGGAGCGGTGTGTGCATGTATGCATGGAGTCCTATTAATTATATGTGATGGGCAAGAAAGGGATGAGAGATCTCATCTCTCAAAAGCCTTCCCCAAAGCTAACCCTAACAAGCAAGGAGACTACTCACTCATTAGGGAATTGAAGAACATGCTATCTATTTATCTAGGGCAAGGAATTTAATCTAAACTAGGGCAAGGAATTAAAAACTACTTACTTGATGGCTCTCTCCAAACATTTACACAAGACTTGTCAGATCTGAATAGATGAAATGAAAAGAGGCATCGATACTCTCCAAAAGAATTCTGAATTTTATTAATGAAAGGAGGCATAACCTAATACAAGAATTTGGGTCTCTATTTATAGGACATAGAAACCCTAGGGTTACAATTGACTCGCATATCTTCTTTTACAAAAATACCCCCTAAGAAAAAGACCTAGTCAACGCTCCCAGCCGCCTCTGAAATTTTGCATTGACACGTGGGCCACGTGGCCGCGGATCTGCGGCCAAAGCCCTTGTTTGGCCGCGGTTCCGCGGCCGTATATGGGCCTTGTGGGCTCATCTTTCCTGGGGTTGTTCCGGTTTCCTTTGGGTACTTTTATCTTCACTTTGTTCTTTAGAATATCCTCTGGTTCTCTTTCAGATTTCCACAGTGAGTATAGTCGTGGAAATTTACCGTTGCTTCGTGACGAAGTCTTGAACCTTGCGCTGCCTTGTATTTTGTGAACTGATTTTCGTGTAGGCTTTATCAAGATTCTCTATTTGTTGGTCGAAGTCTCACGTTTGTATTGTCTTTTTCACTGATTTTATTCCAAGAACCTGTAACCTGCAACTAAGTAGCAGACATGGGTCAAAAGTATCTGTTTATTTGTAAAATGATTAGGATTGGGGAATATAATAAAGCAATATTATGATATGAACAAATACCCCCAAACTTATCTTTTGCTCGTCCTCGAGTAAACCTAGTTTTTATTCTCAACAAAATCCTAACCTCACTTTCGCAGGGAATCGCGATTGCACTGAGCTTGTGCAACAAGCCGTTATACCTCTAGGTGTCCCTAGTAGGAGGAGTGTTGTCTCCTGAGGGTTTTCAGCGGATACTACCCACAAAATTCTATCAATTTGGCCCATTAACTTTTATTTTCCAATTAGGTTTTCCAAACAAGGAATTCTATTATCTCGACTTAGAAATTATCCACCCGTATTCTTCACGCTTCCTTATCATTTAACTTAAGATTATATTTGTTCTGCAGACCTACTTAGCTTTTGGCATTTTTTTAAGTTTTCCTTCTAGGGTTCTATCTCAACTTAGGAATTTTTATCATCTCTATTAAAAATATAAGTCATATTCTTCATTCCTATCTCTTATCTAAACCCCAATCACATACCCCTACGTGTGTGTATAAATCACCCCTACACTTGGAAATTCAAATCAAGCAATCATATACTCTTGTCCGTAGTCCAAAGCACTTCTTAATTGGTGAATTTTTAGATGAATTTCGCTCATACATTCTTCATGCGATCGTCAATACTTCTTGAGGTACTAACAACCGATTACAAAAAATGTATGCGCATTAAAGCGTAATTCCTAGTCTTGTAACACCTAAGGCTTTAGCAGTGACTCCCAAACCAGTTGGTCTAAGGCACTAGGTGATGAAGCACCCTCGCTAAATATTTTTCTATTTTTGCCGCCTTAAGTAATCACGAAAACCAGTGTTTATTTTTTTTTATAATCTCTTTATTCACACTTGTATTTTTATTTTACTTTTCTTCGTACTAAGGACTTTAGACAAGAGCATTTCAAGGTCTCTTCTACTATTCCAAGTTTCAAGATGCGTGTTTGTGCAAGTTGTAGGGTATATATTTTCAGAATCTAGACTTAAGCTTAGAAATTATTTTTCAAACTTATACTTTAATAAAAACATCAATACTTTTCCTTTATCTTGACTTAGCCCAAGAAGTGAACTCGAAATTTGCTTATTTCTAAATAAACTACAAAGACATATACTTTCTACCGTTAAACTTTAAGAAAGGTTATTTTTAGGGTTTTTAATTTCCTAAGTCTAAGATCTAGTTTTTCCTAGCTAGTCAACCTTTTTGTCAAACTCAAGTCAATTATGGCCAAAATTGAATACTTTAATTTTTATAATTTTTATAATTTTCAATTTTTTATGGGTTTTAAAATAAGTATGCAAATGCAAAAAATGTACATATGATTGCGAAGGAAGAAGGCTTACCAAGCATACCCCCAAACTTAACGTTGACAGTGTCCTCACTGTCATGCTACACCAAGAGGGTCAAAAATATCGGCATTCCCCTGTTTATTTATTTATTAATTTTTTTTATTTTTAAAAGAAAAACAAAATAATATACAACAAGGTTCCCCCCAAACTAAACAAGGCCTTATATAAGCCAAAGGTTAGCACCAACCATTCAAAAATTCTATCGTGATAATGGTAGGGTTGGTGAAAGAATGGGGTGTAAAGAAAGGAGTTGAGAAACACACGAGACCGTATGGGAAGAAGGGTGGAATATGGTCTCGGTGGAGGAGAAGAATGGCGGAAAAGAGAAAGAAGTGTAGTACGAACTTGAGGGTGTAAATCGAGTGAATAAATTAGCACAATTTGTGACGACCGATGTGTTAAAAGCGATTATGCTAATCTATCAACCCGTCGAGAAATGGGGTCAAATTCCTCAAGATTCGCAAGAAAACATGGGTACATCGAACTTGGTAAACCCTCCATTGAAAATGGAAACGCGACGGATTCTTGCGTGGTCGAAACGATAGGAAGGACGAAAGGGGGTGATTTAGGGATAGTCTTAATCTCACCTAAGTAATCTGGCTAAAACTTGAAGGATTCCATCAATGGTTCAAAATGACTGTAAGCAACCGAGTCTGATGGTTCAACTAACTCATCTGAAAATGTAAAGGGCTCAAACTCGGGAGGTGGGTTTCAATATCGTCTGAAAAACTGAAACACACGTAATCATTATCGTCTGTTAGAACTGTGTCAGATTCAAAGAGAAATTTTTCAAGCTCACAGTCTTCAAGCGTGATATTTTGCGTGGTCGGAACGATGGAAAGGAGAGGGTTTAGTTTAGGAAGTGTAACAGTTAAAAGTTCAGGAGGATGAATTGGAAAATCCGACACATCAAACAAAAATGGTTCATCCTCAATATTATCCTCAATACTCTCCTCAATACTATCCTCATATTTCTCCTCAAAATTTAGCCTATCCATGCCATTATCATCAAAATCAAGAAGCATATGTGGTTCGGGAAAAACATTTAATGACTCGGGATGATGAATTGGAGATAAAATTTCAGTCAAATTTACGGGTTCATCATCCAAAATATTCCCGGCGTCTATATCCTCAATCAAGTGAAAATCAATTTTTTCAGACACCTCATCAAAAGCATGGATCTTTATCAATTCAGGTTCTAGATTGGAGGTGTAAAGATCGAAAGGATTAAGTGTGGTTTCACTCGAAAGGGATTCTTCATAATCTGGCAAATCAAGCACTACAAAGTCACACAACTCATTATTTGGAGTACTTGTTTGAAAACTGGAGTTGTTGAATTCAATTGGTAATGGGTAGGTTTGATTTAGAAGTGTGTAGAACTCACTCTCTCCTCTCAAATTCTCACTCTGTCCAACCGCCTCCTCATACATTGGAAAATTTGGAACTAGTTGGAAACTAGCTACCGGTTCACTAGGTTGTATAAGGGCGGCTATGGACACATCCGCATTCCTCATCATTTTGTTTGTTGCTAAAATATAAGCTTCCAACGACTGTTCCAAACTAGACATAGGTTGTGAAGGGGTTCGGTAAAAGATTCAAAATTGTTTGGATACGTGAAACTCCCAAATGGCTGTGTAGAATCAATGTCAAGTGAAGGTGGGAAAGTCGGACAGGACTGGTAGGAATTAGATGGTTGGACAGGAATAGGATCAACATTTGGATAAAAAGGTAAATGGACTTGTTGATCCCTAGAACTGGATGTGTGGAGAGGAGTGAAAGATCGGCTACGAGATTGTTCAATGTGTTCAGCTATAGACATGGGTTTAGGAGTTACAACAGGACTCGAAAAAGTGGTATCAACGTATGAAGGTGGTGAAGGTTGGCACGGTTGATACAAAGTGGATTGCGAAGTCGAACTGTTTCTCCTAGATGCTGCTATTCGATCTTTCAAAGAAATTTTGGGCATGGAGGGGTCGTCCGTAAATCGACCAAAACAATTCTCGTAAGAGGCAAAGTTTGGTTCAGGGTACCAAAGTTCGGCAAGAGATTTGTGAGGTGGGGTACCCATGATGTAAAAAGGAGAAGAGAAAGAAGGTGGGTGGTGCAAGGATTTCTTAGCGACAAAATTTTGCAAGTTGTTATAGAAAATTTTCCATTTTTTTATTTGGAACTTTTTTTTTTGCAAAAAAGATTTTCGATAAAGGGCTTAAACACACTTTCAATCAACCACAAATGCACAATCAGGCCTAGATCTAGGGTCACTTAGGTCAACTAGACAACTCCTAACTGTTCCAAAGGGCTAGAAAAAGGACCTCAAACCGCCTCTTCACCGCCAATTGCGGCCAGGTCAGTGCCAGGTGAATGGGAGGCTCTCCACTACAAGTAGTGGCCCTAATTAAGTAATCACTCGCCTTAGACACACTTGCCTAGACACCGCAAAGTCAGGTTAGGATCAACGGCCGATGCCTACAACTAGTCCTTTGTCCTATTGAGCGCGACGTCCTTAGGGCTGAGTCTAATCTTTTTTAATTAATAATGGTCAATGCATATGCCTTATGTGATTTCTAGGGTCGTGGAAAGGGTGATGAAATCCCCACCCAATCTGGATTGGTCTCAAGCCCCTTAAAGTCCGATTAAAGATATGCAAAACAGAAAAAAAATCACTTGCAATCAATTTTTTATTTTAAGCGCGGCGCAAAGAATCCTGCACAAGATTTGTTATTGGAAGTGAGAAGATTTTTAAGCGCAAAGAATCCTGCAGGAGATTTTTCAGAGGAGATATCAGAGATTTGCAGAGGAGGAGATCAGAAGACTTAAAGATTTTTTTTTTGGGACCCGATCCGTCGCCTCCACCGCGGAACCGCCGCGAATTGCCCCCTCCGACCACGGATCCGCCGCGGGTTGGTCGCTTCGGCACGGTTTTTTTTTTTACATCACCAGATCGCTGCGGTTCTTCTTGTTGACTCGGTCCTCCAAATTTCTTCTGTTGTCTGTTGTGTTATTCCTCTTTTTGTTCGGATTTGATATTTGCTGTTTTGATCTCTGGAGATTTCCAGATCCAAACTTGATTGTAGATCCTGCAAAATTCAGAAAAAGATACCCTTCACAAAATAACAAAATGATAAATTTTTATATTTTTTTGATTTTTCAGTTTTTTTGATTTTTTAATTTTAGATTAACCCGAAATTGTAAAAAGAAAATAACACGCCATCCCCGGCAACGACGCCATTTGATTGAAAGGTTTTAACTAGCTTATGCGCTTTTAAAAGATAAATCAAAAATATTATATAACCGCAATCAAGAACGGTGTCTCTTGGTATCTAGCCGGTGAGTACGGGTCAGTCCACAGGGATTTTGTGAATTTCCTAATTGTTCTTACGAGCTAATTCCGAACGGTGTGAACCGATTGATTAAATCTAAAAACTAAATCTATCTAGATCTAAATCTTGCTAGGGTTAGGTTTAGGGTAGGTTTGGAAATGTAAATAAATCTCACCGTTTTCTATACCCAAATTAAGATCTATGAGGTGTTATGGTAATTATTAATAAAGGGGATTAGAACCGTTCGGGAAGGTGTTTCTTCCTCTAGGTTCTTGTCCTTCCTTTATCGATCCTTACCCTAACCTCCATGGAAAACACGCTCAACCGGGCCTTTATACTACGGTATCACTGCTATCTCGTGGGATAGGATACCGTAGGGAGCGGTGTGTGCATGTATGCATGGAGTCCTATTAATTATATGTGATGGGCAAGAAAGGAATGAGAGATCTCATCTCTCAAAAGCCTTCCCCAAAGCTAACCCTAACAAGCGAGAAGACTACTTACTCATTAGGGAATTGAAGAACATGCTATCTATCTATCTAGGGCAAGGAATTTAATCTAAACTAGGGCAAGGAATTAAAAACTACTTACTTGATGGCTCTCTCCAAACATTTACACAAAACTTGTCAGATCTGAATAGATGAAATGAAAATAGGCATCGATGCTCTCCAAAAGAATTCTGAATTTTATTAATGAAAGGAGGCATCGATGCTCTCCAAGAGACAAAGAAACCCTAGGGTTACAATTGACTCGCATATCTGCTTTTACAAAAATACCCCCTAAGAAAAAGACCTAGTCAACGCTCGCAGCCGCCTCTGAAATTTTGCATTGACACGTGGGCCACGTGGCCGCGGATCCGCGGCCAAAGCCCATATACGGCCGCGGTTCCGCGGCCGTATATGGGCCTTGTGGGTTCATCTTTCCTGGGGTGGTTCTGGTTGCCTTTGGGTACTTTTATCTTCACTTTGTTATTTAGAATATCCTCTGGTTCTCTTCCAGATTTCCACAGTGAGTATAGTCGTGGACTTTTACCGTTGCTTCGTGACGAAGTCTTGAACCTTGCGCTGCCTTGTATTTTGTGAACTGATCTTCGTGTAGGTTTTATCAAGATTCTCTATTTGTTGGTCGAAGTCTCACTTTTGTATCGTCTTTTTTTCTTTTTCACTGATTTTATTCCAAGAACCTGTAACCTGCAACTAAGTAGCAGACATGGGTCAAAAGCACTTGTTTATTTGTAAAATGACTAGGAATGGGGAATATAATAATGCAATATTATGATATGAACAACCTCAACCCAATCGTGCCCAAATAAAAGAATATACAAACTGGCAGAGACGGCTGTCCACATGTCGGACGCTCGCCCCGCGATACTGAATATAAAAATGAATCTGAACTGTCCTACTACCATTGCACTACAAGCTATCCACCATGACAATCCAACCACAGTATCCGCACAACACAGAATATCAACGTGAATATTATGATCGCAAACCCGTCTAGTTGAACATATAGTAACTAGTCGGGTTGTAACGCTCAATAATATTCATCGTCACAGATATAAATAAATGTACTGATAATCACACACTTAAAATTTCGATCGACTAAAACTTTCCCAAATTGGCCCCAAATGTAAACCAGCATTCAAACAAATTTAGGCCAAAACTAAACATCCCAAAAATCAAATTTTCATGTCAGAAGGTGCCTGAAGAAATTTGGACTAAAACGCCCACAAATCCGCCGCGGAACCGCGGGAAATGAGAAAGTAATGCCGTGGTGGGGTCACGTGACCAAATTTCTTCAAGTGCCCTAGAATTGCTTGCACGTATTTTTAAGATACCCAGAAAGATTTTTTTGAACACTTTTAAAAATCGACAGCAAGCATGTGAAAATGGAATTTTGATTCGGAAAGATTGATCGATCGATATTCTAACCTTATGAAAACTAGCTAGTATTGGTTTATGGGTGTCTCTGATACCATGTTGGGTTTTCGCCTGCGCCCTGACCATCTACCGTGGCCGACACGGAACAAAAACTGGCGTTTAAAATTTTTTTAGCGCAAACAAAACCCTCTTAAGATCGAACCATAAACCTATACTAGCAAAAACAAAGAGCTAAACTACTAGGTTTAGAAATGTTATACCTAATGAACCAAGTCCTTCGGTCTTCCATCAACTTCCTTAGCTCCTTGAGGCGTGCTTGAACAAGCTTGGCCGCCGGTCTTCCTCCATCGAAGATGATCCACCCAAGGGATATAGTCATGGCTCTAGCTCCACATAAAGGAATGCAAGTGAAGCAACTAGGGATTCTAGGATGCTAGTCTAGAATGCCTAGGATGTAGTGATCTAAGTTTTTATCTATCACATCTCACCTCCTCTCACGATTCTCAACACATGAGAGGGTTGAGAAGGGGTAGAAGATGAAGGTGGAGGAAACTCAAGAGAACCAAGAGGAGAGTGATGCTAATAGTAAGAAGAAGAGAGCTCAAGAAAATGAACCATCTCAAAAATAATGAAGCCATCCATGAGAGAGAAAATCTCATGGCTAGGTTTTGTAAAACATTTTTCCAATTAAAATATACAACCAATACTTGAATAGTATGCACAAATGAATTAATAATTCATTTGTGCACACTATGCAAGCATGGTCCTTGCCATACTCCCATCAAGTCAATGCCACCTCATTTATCTATTTATAATAAATGGTCAAACCCTAAAATGAGGTGTCCACCTTCTAGAATATTTTTCGGAAAAAATAGGGATTACATTCTACTGTATATACATACATGTATTCGTACCGAAACAAGAATACCCGAAGAGACAGAATAACATAAAGAACATAATACTAGAATATACATATCAAAATATATATATGTAAATTATTAAATCAATACCTAATTTAATAATCTGGCTCAAACTTGAGCTGGCTAGTATCATCAACTGTCCGATCGAAAGTCCGGTTACAAAGTACAATCGATCGATCGGAACCCTACGCGTATCCAATATGGCTACTACATCATTTCGCCAGTACTAGGGAAACCCTCTGTGTGAGACTCTAAAGACTCGTCAATACGCTGGCAGTGGGTTCAACCACAAGCATGTCAGCGGCACTAGCTGTACGTAACGGCTACCCATGTATTGAGCGAAAGGAAGGCCGACGAGTAAGCTCATCTGAACCCCTACTAAGTATGTCCGTGACAATTTCCGTATAGTCCGGTCTGTTTGTCTAAGAGTATCGCATATCGGATCTAGGGGGTGGATAAAGTCAGACCACTAATAACATGGTATTTCATGTCGGTATGAAGCCCATCACCCACTGAGAAACTATTGATCCAAATCAGTAATTCTCGTTCACCGTGGCCATAGATTTCTGTTGATGGCCACTGATTGGTGTAAGGTTTATGTGCTTATGCGTTTTTAGAATCAAAGAATTAACCGCAATCAAGAACGGTGTCGCTTGGTAGCTAGCCGGTTGAATACGGGTCGGTCCACAGGGATTACGTGTATTTTCTAGTTGTTCTAACGAGTCAATTCCTATTGTGGTAGGTTTGATTTTCAATAAAAACTGAAGTTGAGTTTGATTAGGATTAAAACCTTGCTAGGGTTAGGATTAGGCTAGTTTGGAAAGTCAATTATTCTCACTGCTTTCTTTTCCCTAATTAAGAACTTTTAGGTGTTAAGGTAATAATTAACAAAGGGGATTAGCACGATCGGGAAGAAACCAGGTTTCTTCCCTTTGGTCCTTGTCCGTCCTTTCTTAACTCTTAGCCCTAACCTCCATGGAAATCATACACAACCGGTCTTTAACTATGGAATCACCGCTACCTCGTGGGAAAGGGTGTCGTAGTGAGCGGTGTGTGTATGTATGCATAGAGTCCTATTTTGAAATGTTGAATGGGCAAGAAAGGGGTGAGAGATTTTCATCTCTAAAACCTTCCCCTAACTTAACCCTAACAAGTGAGGAACTACTCAGTCATTAGGGAATTGATAAACGAATTCATTTTTTATGGTTTTAATTTAATAACTATGGCCGATAAAAAAATTGTGGAAAATAACTACGGCAGATCAGATAAGAAAGCTTACTTTTTATTGATGCACTCTTCGACAATTACAAGGAATAAAAATTCTAAACTAGAGAAATAAAAAGAGGCATGCTCCAAAAAGAGCTGTAGGATTCCTATTTATAGAGAATAGAAATCCTAGGGTTTATATCTGATCCATATCTAGAATTACAAAAATACCATAAGAAAACCGGGTCAATGCACCGACTCTACCGGCACGCACCGACACGCGCCGACATGTGCACAGCACGGCCGCGGATCTGCGGCCATCTTGAATGCTCTCTGGCTCATTTTCTCAGGTATACCTCATGTTGCATTTTACTTTTGGTTTCTTCACTTGGTTTCTCAGAATGTCTTCTAGTTTCTTCCAGTTTCTATAATGCAGAATGTTGTGGACTTTTACCGTTCGCTTCATGTTAAAGTCTTGAATCTTGTGCTGCCTTCGTGCTTTGTGAAATCGAATTGTTTGCTGATCTTCGTTTGTCCCTCAAACTGTAGGCGGCATGATAAAGATTCTTCTATTTGTTGGTAGTAGTCTCACTTTTGTAGCGTCTCTTCACCATTTTCACTGTATTGTTCCGAGATCTTGTAACTTACAACTATTTAGCAGACATGGATCAAAAGCACCTATTTATTTATAAAATGATTAAAAATGGGGAATATAATAATGCAAAATTATGATATGAATAGCCACCCGTGCACAACGCGACATCAACCCCCAATACCGGGAGAGACGAATCCTCGACAATCCGCTCACTGCCTCCATGTGGCTCGGGACTGTACCCAACTAAAACCTGTTTGCATGACTCCTTTGAGCCATGGTAGGGTAGTAATCAAAGCACAGTGGGAACTCACACAAGACAAATGACGATCTCAGGTCAACAGACTAACCTGTAATCATGTCACCTGGGAACTGCTATCTGACAATATGTATAATACCAACTAGCATGTTCCCGACGAGTCCGCCCAGAGTACTCATAACTCAATGAGCACCTGTATACTATCTTAACTTACTAACTGACACCAATGGCTTGTAAGATCTGCCTCCGCCCCTTGTCGGAGTCTCGATAAGTATACACTAGTCTACTCCAGAATATCGATGCCCTGTCTCAATACTCCCACGACTAGGGACATTTAAGGATGTGCTTATAGACCACCCAGCTCCCACATATATGATCGCCATCATAATACTGGTAGTCAAGAAAGAATCCTATGGGCTCTATAAACATGTAATAGTGATCTGTAATGCCACCTAATACTGTACATGATGATAAAGACAAACCAGATATCATACTATCATCTTGAGTAAGACTGTTCACCCCGTATAGGTCTTCCCTCAATCATCAAAATCGCTTGCCTGCGATTCAATAATTGACTTGAGGGCACTATAGCCAACACCTCCACCAAAGGAATAAGAGCCATCACCGAGATCTTTAAAACGCGCTCTGGGCTCGAAACTGCGCCCGCCACGGAAAGCCCTACAAAAGGAAAATATGTAAAGACGAATGCAATATGAGAGCAATATAAACCATTTACTGAAAAGGATTTGAAAAAGTACATACTGATACGCAAAGGAGCCTGAAGTATAGCTTTTTCGAGCCGCTGCTCTTTTCTTGTTAACCACGCTCGTCGGGCTTCAATTGAAGATAGAGCTTTGCCCGCTTTCAGAGCAGCCTCGTCTTCAGAAGCGTCTAATATTGTTTGTTTAAAATACCTTTCTTCTGCCGGTGTTAAAGGGACTGCGACACAACAGGAGCCGAATGAACATCACGGAACTTGATGGGGGAAAGCTTCCCTTCTTAGGGCGCACATTCTCAGTCTCATCCTGTGACCGCTTGAGAGCCTCGGCCAACAGAGCAGCCTCCTCGGCAGACGTATCCAAAAAAAGGAGGCCGTCACATAATTCATGTGCAGGCATAGACTCATCATAAACAAGAGGCTCAGGCTTGAGCAAGGCGTCGATTAAACGCACAGCAGACTTCTTCTTCTTTTTGGGGCCTGAGCTACGACTTGCAGAAGAACGTTTCCTCCCCCTAAGCACCTTTGGACGGCGTTGCCCTATTTCATTTTTGGGATCCAACTCTGGTAACGCCCTAGCTTGTGTAGTATTCGGAATCCCTTTGCCAGGTTCAGTGCAAATGGGCATACCGGCAGTACACGAAGTCGATACCGTTCGAGAAGCCTTCGGGATAACTACAGCGTCGCTGTCTCTCAGAGGGGGACGAAAGACCGATCGTGACCATAGTAGAGCGTTGACGGCTGGGGAAGGCACCGAGGCCCCGTGTTCGAAAAGTATCCGTCTCTCCTCCATTATGATCGGACTTACCCTGTGACGATACCAGCCTTTGAAAGGTCCCACAGGTCTCAGAATGTAATCAGACTTGGGGATTATGAAAAGAGAACCAGTGTTCAGATGCATAAAATGATGAATAGCATCGCGGGCATTCTCCAGCGAGGGAGCAGGCTCGACCAAAAACGTCTCAAGGGGCACACCCTGGTTATAACTCAACTGTTGAGCAAAACGATGAAAATTATATCGCATGAAGAGAGCGGCAACGTTCAATCGAAACACCAAGTACCCTAGCCTGATTAAGTATAGGTGCATGATCTCCTTGTGTTTTAGAGCCGGCACTTCATTCTTCAAGTTAAATAGCTACTGGGTGGCCCCCGTTGACACAGAAAGAATCTGATCGTTGAAAACCATGCCACCTTCATTTGAATACGGGTTGAGCAGCACAAGCAAAGCCCCCAGATGGGTCGAATCAGGAGCAGAAGTATCAACCAGTCTCATGATTCATGAGAAAGTATAAGACTCATAGAAATCAAGCCGCCGGTGCACACCGAACACAACTAACACGTGCATCTCAATCCAAGATGTGAAGTAATGGAGAGAGAAGTTCACGGTGTCCACACCAGGATTCAAAGTGTTGGCCGCAGTACTCAAGCTATGATACAAGTGTGATAACCTTACAATGCCAACAGTTAGTCATGCTCCCTCGACAATGTAGTGTGTGGAGTAGAAGACGGAGGCTCTCATAAAACGTCAATGCATAGGCATCGCAAACCAACTAAGCCAAAGACTGATGAAACTTACAAAAAAATGTTTCCTCGTTTATGCCAGGAGCGGCAATCTCGTCAAAAGCCACGGTCGGCATACTTGGAATATAAAATAGCGGCAAATCTTTTGCATTGGTTGGATGTTTACCCAGGCCAAATCCGAAAGGATCTTAGACCTTTGCAAATTTCGAAGCTTTCTTGGATAGAACATTGCCACAAGAAAGCAGGCGATGAAATCTTCAAAATTGACCCCTTGCCCTTCCGATGCCACAAATAAGCTCTCATAAATGCTCAGCTCTTTGATCAGACTTGGATGTTTGTACTGAAAGGCATTCTCAGTTGTTAAGCCTTCTCATATAGCTAGCACCGTGGCGAAAACATACTCGTCTGGGGTAGCAACTCCTCGTAATGTTCTCCCTTGATTGGCAGTCCAGAAATTTCTCGAAACTCCTCCAGCGAAATAGAAACTTCTCAATCCCTTAATAGAAATGTATGTGTGCGAAGATTCCAATGGTTTATAAAAGCCTTAACCCACCAGACATAGGGAGCATGGTAGTAGAACAACGACGTATGCACCGCCTGGTACAGCCCAACTTTTTGCAACCGCAAGTGTTGGGACGAGAGAATATACCGAGCCCAAGGAAGGTAGGCTACTAGATGCTACGGGGTGACGCCTATCTTATAGACTTCCCCCCAGGGTCGAGCTTCACCTTGGTGTATCCGGTGTCCCAAAATGTCGATAGCCACCAAGGGTTGATTGGGTATCCCCGTCGTCAATGGTTCAAGCCGACCCTAAGGAGTCCAGTTAGCCACCTCCACTGCGTAAGCAATACGCGGACGCTTTATGAATTGAATTGAGCGGATGGGTTCTATTGGTACTCCACAAGTAAAGCTATGAAGGCCTCTTATAATGTGACCATACACAATCCTCCATAAGAGAAGCCCCTTTTTGTCCTTGTCATGTCTCTTAATCATAACCATTACTTCCTCATCTGATGGTGACTGTGGGAAAACGACTTCTAAATGAGTATAGGGGAAGTAAGGAAGTGTATCCATTATAATTGAAAAGGGACAAAAGAACCATCAGCAAAAGGATGTGAGTTCATTTGGTGGAATCACTAAGCCTAAAATGCTAGTGGACCCTAAAAAATCAAAGTGGCGGCTCATCAATGATGAAACATGTGCCTATTGTGAGAATCAAAAAGAATTCTCATTAAATGAATAGTTCTCATTAAATGAACAGTAGAGTTAATGCTCCCAATATCGCCAAAAAAAGAATTCTGTTTTTTTAAAAAAATAACAACAGATTCAATTCTGTGAAATGGGTATTAAAACCCTAAAAATCCTTTAAAAAGGGAAAATATCCAAGAACAATAAAAAAAGCTAAAGGGAATAAAAATCCCAAAGTTTCTAAGAATCAACCATAGCTAAGCTCTTCAAAAAAGATGGAATCAAATTCTAGAAAACCCCATTTGTCAAGATTGACAATAAAGTAAAACCCTAAAGAGAGAATCAACGATTCTCAAAGAATGTCTATTGACTCAAATTCTTGATATGGACATCTAGATCCACGATCTGCATTAAAAAGGTTTTTTTAAAGATCTCTAAGAGATCGATTCAAGAAAAGAACTGAGCTCTGTCAAATTTGTTAGTGGATTTAAAATCCAAAATAAAAAAACGTCCAAAAGATGTTAGGAGTTAAGCTCTGTTCGTAGTCCTTACCAAAAAAAATTTTGCAGAGTTTAACTCTGTTCAAAGGAATTTTTGAGGCAGAGATCTAAGCTCTGAAACGAGAATTAAATTCTCAAAAAAAGAAAAACTCAGGGAAAAAGATGAAAAAATATCAATCATGTCAAGGGCCAAAGGCCCCATTTATAGTACATGATGGGATCGGTTCGACTCCCCACTCCCCTAGGTGATCCAACGGTTTTAAAATTGACATCGTTGCACTTATGTGTAAGCCACGTGAGAGCAACGCTGGGAGGCATTTGTTCCCTTATAAAAAAGGAGAGAAAAGAAAGAATAAAAGAATTCTCACAGTTTGGGCCTCACGTGTTAAACACGTGAGCGCTTATATGCAAAGCATATAAGCGCTGAGAATAAACAACCAAAAGAGGGCTAAACTGGCCTCACGTGTTAAACACGTGAGCGCTTATATGCAAAGTATATAAGCGTTGAGAAAAAATATGGCAAACCAGCCACACGTGTTAAACACGTGAGCGCTCATATGTATAAGCAGATTAAAACTTGCACTAAGGTCACGTGTTAAACACATGAGAATGTACTTTTTAGCTTCTCATAGAATTAAATTCTATATAGAGAACCGTCAGATCAAAAGATCGAATGGTGATTAAAAATCGTCGATTACAGAATTAAATTCTATTGGGGGAAAATATTTTCCTAATCTTTCTAAATGAGAAAAATATTTTCTGAGATGGGAAAATATTTCCCTATATGTTTATAAACAGATAAAGATGAGCTCTGTTAAACAGAGAACCCTTGAATTAAAAATTCGATCGTGATTAAAAATCACCGTTTGAAAGAATTAAATTCTGAACATGGGAAAATATATCCACAATCCTGTTAAAAACAGGAATATATATTCTGTAAAATAGAAATTCTCTAGATCAAAGATCCAACGGTGGATAAAATCCCCAAAACAATATTTGAGGCCAATTAAATAAATTGGTATCTCTCAAATGAGAGATTTTCTCAAACTAATTAACAATTTGCATCTGCTATATAAAGGATAGGAGACTTCAAGTCTCACATAGAGGATCGACCTCATAAGCTTCTCTAAAAAACTGAGAATTTAATTATCCAAAAAGAAAAGAAGAAGATTCTCGCTCTCTCAAACCCTAGGTAAAGAAAAGCAGAGATAAACATATCTCCTTTGCCTAGTAAAAAAACAAGGGTTTAACCCTTCACAAAATAAAAACTTAGCTCTTCTTCTGATCTGAAATCTGTAAAGCAAATATCCCCACGAGTTGAGAATTTAGTTCTCATCGAGGATATTATGTTCTTTAGACTCAGAATCTAGGAGAAAAAACTAAATTAAATGTAAAAACTCTGAATTTACTGTACGGAATTTTCTAGTTTAATGTACAGAAAATGAATTATACGGCCTGAGTTTGAATTATAAGTAAATTTTATTAAATAACTGCAGGAAACAACTTGTATCTCACTGGTAAAGCCTTTGCACTACTGTGACGTAGCCCCTGTGTTCGATCCCCAAAAGTTTACACGTGCAATACACATAAAAATGAAAAGTCAGAAAAATCAAACATATGCAAAAGGGTTTAAACACTGAGTTGTACACGTTGCACGAATCCAGAGGCACGAAGCCCTAGATCGGCCGGCGGAAAGCCTATAATGGCCGGTACTGATGGTTTAACCGTGGCCAATGAGGCCCGGGCTTTGCACACTTGACTCTTTCCCTACCCCTAACTCCCCTGTATAGTTTGATTTCCCTGCAATAAAACAGAGACCCTTCATTTCACCATTTATCATTTTTTTAATGCATTTTAATTCACCATTTTGATTATAAAACCCTAATTCTACACTATAAATACCACCCCACTCTTTGGCTCAGCATCATTCTGAAATTTCTAGCCAAAACTCTCAAAAAATTTCTAAGTACAAGTGGAGTAAAAAGGAGTTAGCAAGCAGTCAACTTCCGGCGAAGAATCGAAGCTATTTCAGAGCTCCCGCGATGCCACGACGACAACAATCTCTTCTTCTACCTCTTTTTAATATAACAAAGTAGTAAGTCCCTATCAATTTCTCTTCTTATTGTTTGAAATTTCATTTCAAAACATATATCGGTAAGTGGAGTTAGTACCGATATCTTTTTCAAAACCCTAGAAAACTCATTTTCTTTAATATTTTGTTCAATATAACTTGTACACATCACTTGTAAACTTAAACCATAATATTTAGAATAAATTTTAACCTAGAATTTCATGCAAAATAATTTAAATTTAAAATTTTCATTTAAATACCATGAACTTTAAATATCACCTCTTTTAGTTTTTGTTACAAACATACTTTTAAGAAAACATCATTATGTAACGACCTACCTCTCACATATACACTTGGTTTCATAGCACGATACTCTTTAAATGTATTTTTCGTTGTGAAGACATTATTACAGGAAAATACCACTTACTATAAAAACCGGATTTCTTTTAAATTGTATTTTAAATTGCTTTGCGATTATGCCTCTACAATTCTCTTTAGGGGATCCGCTATTGGATGGTGCAGATTATCGCACATCTTTGGGCTAGTAAAGCGAGATGCAGACCTCCTCACGGAGCATTCGGTCTCGAAAGGTTTTAAAAACGGTTTTTAAGAAAAATGCATTTTTCTAATTAAATAAAATTTAATTTTAATAATTATATAAAAATTAAAAATCCATATATTTTCAAAATATAACAAACTTATTTTTTTTAAGTGAAAGATTTATATGTTTCACTAAAATATCATCAAGATACCAACAAAAGACAAGTTTTACAATAAAATACCATGAACTTTCCAAGCTAAGCAATTATTACTAGAATACCTCAAATCCTTAAAATTCATATCCATGAAAACCCTAAATAATATAAATAAATACTCGAGGTTTATTTTGAAATTTTATTACAAAATATTTTTCGTAAAACCCTCTCGAGTTATATAAAACAACATTTAAAGACTTTAGTAAATATAGGTTTAAGCGGGATCAATTCTCTTGAGCCCCAGGGAGCCGGAGAAAGTGAGTGCTTACTTATTTAATGCAGAAAACTTAACGGAGTTATCAATGGTAATTGTCTTGGAAAAAGACACAAATCCTGCCGTCCATGTGCAGCAGTTACCAATGACTCCCGAACCTAATTCAGAATCTAAATCAGTTACTAGTGTCTGACTCAGTCTGAGTCTAACTCAAACCTGAATCTAAACTCAAATCAGAGCCCAATTCAAATATGAATCCAAAGTCTAACATGAATACTTGAACATGAACCTGAATACCTGAATTCAAACATCAATACCAAACATGAATACTTGACTTGACTTGACCGAACCATAGTTATAACTTGACCTGACTACTTGAATACATGATTACATTCTGAACATGACAACTTAAACAAACTATATCCATGGTTTTGGCAAGACTTGTAAATACTCTATACAATACATTACGCGGGGATAACGGGGTAGATTGGTACGGAACATATTAACGTGGCACGAGATGGTCACTTAAAAGACACCTACATGAACTCTCGTGTCGTTGTCCCGTGGGTTTTGACGGGGCCTGTACTACATGTTACCATAGTCCACAGGGTAAAATAGGCTCCTCTCGTATACACAAATACATTCTGTACCAAGTTACAAACAACTACATTAGAATAACAATCATATACCTGTACAACTTTACAGTTTCATTTAACATTATTTGTTCTATTCAATTCCTTCTTTTGGGACATACCGAGCGCTAGTTCGCTGACGACATTCCTGTCTTTTCTTTCTTTGGAATGTTCGTCAGGAGGACCGGACTCTAAGGAGATCGAGCCTAGCCAAGAAGACTTGGACCAACTTACTGCCCAGCCGGACTTCTAGCTCTCCTTGTATTTACTTTCAGTATGTTTGTCACTGTTTAAGCATTGGTTATATCATTGTATCTTTTCATTTTCAAATAGTTGTATGTAAAGTGAATGTAAATAAAAGTTGTTGTTTATTATTTTATAGCACTTGTCATTCTTGTGCATTTTATATATATTGCTTAATTACGCTTAACGTATTTATTCTTACTAAATACGTTGCGGCCCGCCACGTCACCGTTTCCGTACACTAGGAAGCGAGACGTGACATTAAAAGAAAATGAAAGAAAAAGAATATACATTCTAGGAATGTAATTTCTCTAAAAATAGAGGTTTAACCCTACACAATAGAACTTGGTTCTTATTAAAAGAACAGGAGAACTTTGTTCTCCAATAAAAACAATTCCAGATCTTCAAAACAGAGATTTTGGTGATCATTAAGGGCCAAAATGCCATTAACAGAGATTAAATCTCTAAAAGAAAGGAGTTCAACGCCTTAAATGCTTCCCACATGAGTTCCAAAAAAAAAAATACTTAGCGCCTCACGTGCTTTTCATATGGGCGCTCAAAGCAGAACGCTCAGCACCTCATGTGCTCCCCACGTGGGTGCTCTAAACAAACTGCTCGGCACCTCACGTGCTTTCCACGTGAGCGCCCAAAAACAATTTTTTAGCGCCTCGCGTGCTCCCCACGTAAGCGCCTAAAAACAAATATTTAGTGCCTCACGTGCTTCCCACGTGAGCGCCCAAAACAGAAGACTTAGCACCCCATGTGCTTCCTATGTGAGCGCTGTATAAAAGTGATGAGCACTATAAATTTAGTCAAAATAACTAAGTGCCTAGCACTGATTGGGAAGCGCCCATATCTGAGCGCCTCACATGATACACACGTGAGCGCCAGAGCCACAAATAAGTGCTTAGCACTTCTGAATAAAGGGAGAAAGCCCAAGGTTGACCAAACAGAGACACAAACAAGTGCTTCGCACTTCTGAATTCAAAAGACTAAGCAGACCAAGCCCAAATTGGCTAAGTCTCTGAAGTCACTTGCAGCTGAGCCCAAATACTCTGAGGTTGGATCTTAATAAGATTTAATGATCCTGAAAATGTTGCTAAGTTGATCTTAGTCTCAAATAAGACTAACGTATCCTTAGTTAAAATAAATTGAGACCAAATGCTCGTATATTTAAGTCGATCTTAATCTCAAACTAGATTAACGGGCCTTAAACAAAACAAAATATTTTTGAACTAATGGAATACATACATCCAAAGTTCAAAACCCAACAAATATACGGATTTTGACTAATTCGCGTCCTACGGGCGATGACATAAACTAGTCTCCGTATACAATCTGCGGGCAAGCTAAACAAATAAAATAACACACGACACGAAGTGAACTACTGGAGAAGGAGAAAGTGGTTATCGTAACGCGATAACGTAATTAACAACATGGGCTTGCGCCTGCAGGGAAGAGCGTCCCTACAATAAAAAAAACCCCTAAAAACGAATGGGAATCTAATAAAGTCTACTGCATCGGTTGCATCTATCCAAACCTCCGATATACGGTGCCATAAATCAACTTGGTACTTTCGGAGAAGTGGATAGATATGTCCAAATAGCATCTGCCCCCAAATTCAGGCGAGATATTCAATCCCAGTTCGTCTCTATTTTCGGCGGTAAACACCAACAATGAAGATGAATACGGAACTCTCATTACCAGTCTCGAAATTGCGATCGACATGTGCATCAAAGATCTTATAATATATAGAGACTCACAGTTAGTCGCCAATCAAGCGAACAGTGACTACAAGACATGCAAACCGAAGCTAATAAGGTATAATGAAAGGGTACAACAACTACTAACGCAGATTCCCTTTTGTGTACTGGAAAGCGTATTGCGAGCAGAAAACAGCAAAGAAGACGCATTAGAAAAACTTGCTAAAAATGGCAGATGAAAATCTCGACGAGGTAAGGATCAATGTCCAGAGTCGTGAGATACTATTGCCTACCGAGTTCCCTTTGGAATCTCCAGTGGAAAAGCCCGAAGGAGAAGAAGAGATCCTTAGAGAGAAGGTTCTTCGATCAAAAATATGGATTTGTAACTACCCCAAACACAACTTTGTTCTCTGGAAAATCTGGGCAGAAACAAAATACTTTAAAAATCCCAAAACAGAACACTGAGAAAACTGCAGCAAAGACGAGTCACGGCCGAGTCAACTCGGCCGTGGATCCGCGGCAAGAAGCATGTTCTCGCCGCGGTTCCGCGGCGCGTTGACCGAGTCACTGGCTCGTTTTTGTTGTGTGTTTTCAGAAAACCCTGAGCCGATCTTTAAGATGTGTGGAATTATTTTTAGAGCAGTTTAAAAATCGGCAGAAAGTTCAGTTTTCGGACGTGTTTTGCGATTTTTTCTTGGATCGAAATTCTAAATACTTTGCTAACATGCTAGTTGTTGTTTAGCTAGGCTCTGATACCACTGTTAGTCCACGTTGCCCATCCCGGTTCTTACGGGGAGGCGGAAACGGTAAAAAAAGATTTTTTATGGCAAGGCAACATGGACTAGAAATGAGGATCTTTGCTAAACAAAAACCTAGCAAACTAACTAGAAGTTTAACTACTATGTTAGAGGGTTATACCTAGGTCTTGAACTCCTTCTCTTCTTGCTCTTTGGATGGTTTGAACGGCTCCACCTCGTAGTCTCCTCTTTGTCGAAGAAGGATCCACCCGAAAGCTTCTACCTTGAGCTCCTACCTCAACCGAGAGGCAACTAAAGTGCTTGGCTTGCTAAACCTAGAACTCTAGAGTGAGTAGATAAGAGTTTTGAGGGTTTTATCTCAATAGCTCATGCTTCTCAACACATGAGACATGAAAGCTTTGAAAGAGAGGAAGAGGATGAGCTTTGGATGAGAGAGAATGCTCAAGTGAGAATCAGCTTAACCTTTTTACAACCATGCTCACAAAAGAAAGAATAATGATGATAATAATAATTAAGAATTGTGATGGTTAGTTTCAATGACCATTATCATTTCATGCATTTAATGCATTTTGTAAAGAACAACAAGTTAACAAAAGTCATAGAAATGAAATGATGATGGTCAACAAGTCCACAATGGTCAACCGGTCAACAAAGTCAACAAGTCAACAAAAGTCAAATGTTCAACTCAACCATGGCACAATAATACTTAATTAATACTATTAATCATATTTCTTATTCTCATTAGGGTTTAGAAAAAGGTCAACGGTCAACAACCCTAATGAGAAACCTCTGCCTCTGCCTCTGCCAACTGTGCATACATACCCGCACCCGTGTTCCGACGAACACGAATACAATGAGATAAAACCAATCCCAAAACATATACTAGGATCTGTCTTAAACCAAAGCCCGCTAGTAATAACTGCCCGGACACCAAACGTGCACAAGTGCGCGGATGTGAACGAACCCTGTCGCAAAACTATGTGACCTCTACTCTGTTTTGCCCAAAGGCAAATAGCTCTCTGTGTGGGACTCTAAAGACTCGACACTACGCTGGCAGTAGGTTTAACCACAGGCCGCAAGCGGTACTATCTGTACGTAACGGTCCCCAGGTAGATGCCGATAAGAAGACTGATGAGGTGAACCAATCCGAACTCCTACTGAGCATGAATGTGACAATCTCCGTACAGTCCGGTCTGTTCGTCTAAGAGTATCGCATGGCGGGTCTAGGGGACGGTAAACGTCAGTCCCCTAATAGCGGTACAAGTCGTGTCAGAGTGTAACCTAGAACACCCTGAGATAACACTGGAAATGTTACCAGTATATCTCACTTGCCCTGGCCAGGGACTTTGTGTAATGGCTCTCCTAGACACAGCGCGATATCAACCCCCAATACCGGGAGAGACGAATCATGTCTAACCCTCACTGCCTCCAAGTGCTTCGGGACTGCACCCAACTGCTACCTGTTTGCACGACTCATTTGAGCCGTGGTAGGGTAGCAATCTAAGAACAGTGGGAACACACTCGAGGCGAAGTGACAGTGTCAAGTCAACGGACTAAGCTGTACCCATGTCACCTGGGAACTGATAACTGACGATAGGTATAGTACCAACCAACAGTTCCCGACGAGTCCTGTCCAGTGTACTCATAACCCAACGAGCACCCGCATACTATCTCAAGTACGACGTACTAATGGCTGTGGGACAGACCATCTCCCATGCTGGGATGAGAAGCGCATACGCTAGTCAACTCCGGAGTATCGACGCCCCGTCTCGATAATCCTATGACTAGGGACCTGTATAAGGATGTGCTTGTAGATTACCCAGACCCCACTAGTATGACTGCCATCACAACGCTGGTAATCAAGCAAAGATCCTAAGGGCTCCACTAATGTGTATAGGCGATATGTTAAAAGAAACACATGCACACATTAAAGTAGAAACAAACCAAGTAGCATACTACCATTTTGAGCAAGATTGTCTATACAACTGTGAATATCCCAAGCTTGCATTAAGTAACATACAAACTAGTATGATACAGTAATGGCCTCTAGGGCATATACACTAACAATCTCCCACTTGCACTAAGGCCATGTACTGGCATATCGAAGACCTATCATCTCGATTAGCCGCTCGAATTGAGTCTGGGGTAAGGCCTTCGTGAATGGATCTGCAGTGTTATCTTCTGTAGCAAGCCTCCGAACCTCGATCTCCCGACGATCCACGATCTCCCTGATCAGGTGATACCGCCTCAAAATGTGTCTGGACTTCTGATGGGACCTGGGTTCCTTCGCTAAAGCTATAGCCCCGTTGTTGTCACAATACAGAGGTATTGGATCAACAATGGACGGAACCATCTGAAGTTCTGTCAAGAACTTCCTCATCCAGACGGCTTCTTTTGCGGCATCAGATGCAGCAATATATTCTGCTTCCATCGTTTAGTCAGCAACGGTTTCCTGTTTGGAACTCTTCCAACACACCGCCCCTCCATTGAGGGTAAAGACATAAACCGACATGGACTTGGAGTCATCCTTGTCACTCTGGAAGCTGGAGTCAGCAAAGGCCTCCATCTGGAGGTCTTTTCCGTCATAAACCAAAAACATGTCCTTAGTCCTTCTCAGGTACTTCAGAATGTTCTTTACCGCTATCCAGTGCTTCTCCCCAGGGTTTGACTGATACCGGCTTACCACACTCAGTGCATAAGCTAGATCTCGTCTGGTACACAACATCGCATACATTAAAGAGCCTACCGCAGAAGCGTAGGGTATAATAGACATGCGATCCCTTTCCAAATCAGTCTTGGGAGACATCTCTTTGGAGAGGGTGATCCCGTGACAAGCCGGTAGATTACCGCGCTTGGAATCTTCCATACTGAACATTTTCAGTATGGTGTCGATGTACCTGGACTGTGAAAATCCTAATATCCTCTTGGACCTATCACGATGGATCCGGATCCCCAGAATGTAAGAGGCATCACCCAGGTCTTTCATGGAGAACCTGTGTGATAAGAACCTTTTGACAGATTGTAGCATAGGAATGTCATTTCCTATCAAGAGAATGTCATCCACGTATAAAACGAGGAATACGACAGTTCGTGCTACAATTTTACTATAGTTGCATGGTTCATCTGGATTTTTGATAAAACCAAATTCTTTGACCGTCTCATCAAAACAGATGTTCCAACTCCGCAATGCCTGCTTCAGTCCATAAATGGACTTAAGCAACTTGCACACTTTCCCGCTGCTCCCATTCTGAATGAAACCCTATGGTTGGTCCATATAGACACACTCCTCCAAATTTCCATTTAGAAAGGTGGTCTTTACGTCCATCTGCCAAATCTCATAATCGTGGAAGGCAGCAATGGAAAGAAGGATCCGAATGGATTTGAGCATAGCCACTGGAGAAAAGGTTTCGTCATAGTCCAAACCAGGTCTTTGACGAAAACCCTTTGTAACAAGTCTAGCCTTATAAGTCTCAACCTGCCCATCTACACCAATCTTCCTTTTGAAGATCCATTTGCAGCCTATGGGTTTTACCCCTTCCGGAGCAACGTCCAAAGTCCATACTTTGTTGGTGTACATAGACTCCATTTCGGTCCGCATTGCATCCAGCCATTTTACCGAGTCAGTGCTCTGAATGGCCTGCTGAAAGCTAGTCGGCTCATCATTATCAATGATGCAATCCTCTCTATCCCCATCTATGAGAAAACCGCAGTATCTCTCGGGCGGATGAGACTGCCTACTACTCCTGCGGAGCGGCGCAGGAATGTCATGTTCTTTCGAACCCTCTGGTTCTACTAAGCTTTCAGTAATAGCTCGTCGTTCTGGAATTTCTTCCAGTTCTATTGCGCTCCCACTTATCTGATTTTCCAAAAATTCAGTTTCTAAGAAGCAGGCATGACAGGAAACAAAAACCTTTTGTTCCTCTGCGCAATAGAAGAAATAGGAGTTCTTTGGATATCCCACAAACTTGCACTATACTGAGCGTGCCTCGAGTTTGTCCGCATGCTGCTTTTTGACAAAAGCTGGACACCCCCATGTCTTAATGTGCTTAAGATAGGGTTTCTTTCCACTCCACATCTGATATGGTATGGTAGGCACTGTCTTAGTTGGAACTCGGTTCAAAAGATATGCAGCTGATTCTAGTGCATATCCCCAGAATGATCGCAGCAACTTTGCGTTACTCATCGTGGAACGTACCATATCCAATAGGGTTCGGTTCCGTCTCTCCGATACACCATTATGTTGTGGGGTGTATGGAGGAGTAAGCTGAGAGAGAATCCCATTCTCTTTTAAGTAACCCAGGAACTCGGCACTCAAGTATTCACTACCTCGATCAGATCTTAGTATCTTGATACTTTTTCCTGTTTGTTTTTCTACTTCATTCTTGTATTCTTGGAATTTTTCGAAGGCTTCAGATTTATGTTTCATCAAGAAGACATATCCGTACCTTGAAAAATCATCTGTAAAAGTAATGAAGTAAGAATAACCACTTCGTGCATGTGTAGACATTGGACCGCATACATCGCTGTGTACGAGTCCCAAGAGCTCGCTCGCTCTTACTCCTGTTGGGGTAAAATTTACACCCTGGTTGACCGAGTCAAAGTCAAGATCAACCCCAAGCTAGGTGGGCCCAAGCCCAGGTCAAGCGGGCCCTTGCCCAAGTCGAGCCCGCGGCCAGCCTCCCCATGCCAACAACAAAATCATGTAATAAATAATTTTTATGCAATTTTTTTATACATGAATGTATGCAAAATGGGCATAAAGCCAATATTTTGTAAGTCCATGACTTATGTGCAAAAATGAAATGGCACATGAGCCATGGGATAGGCAAAATGCCATTTTGTGAAACCCAAGGGGCTATATGTAAATATGTAAGCCTATAAAAGGCAACATGATGATGAATAAAATAACAACTTTTCATTCTCTCAAAAATAAACCCCAGGGTTTGTATTTCTTTCCCTTTTCTGAAGGTCTCAAACCTTCTTCTTTCTTTTGAATTAAATCAAGAGTTTTACTCTTCCTTTTCAAAAACAAGATAGTTTTTCACCACCAAACCCACAAAGGGGAACTTGGATCTATCTTTAGATCCAAAAAAGAAGAGATTTTGAGATCTCACATCTCTTGATCTTCAAGATCCAGCTAACAGAGGAGGAAGAAGAAGAGCCCCTTCCATTAACCCCAAAAACACACTCAGAAGTCCAACTCCTCTCTGATTTCTCTTCCGAGAAATTTTTTTAGGCTAAAAGCTTTTTTTCTCGCCGGCGCTCAAGCGCAGAGCGCCCGCGTGCCGACACGTGGCGCGCTTGCGCTCAAGCACTCAACGCTCGAGCGCAAAGCACCCACGTGCCGACACGTGGCGCGCTTGCGCTCCAGCGCAAGTCGCCCCGGTACCGACACGTGGCATGCTTGCGCTCAAGCGTAAGTCGCCCTTGTGCCGACACGTGGCGCGCTTGCGCTTGAGCGTCAGGCGCTGAAGCGCAAAGCGCAGCACCTAGGCGCACAGCACCCAAGGTGCTGCCCCCACGCATCCTTTGGATGCCTTTTTCCCCTTTTTTCTTATGTATATACATATATATATATATATACATAAATATACATATGTGCATACACACATACTCCACGACACTGTCCCTGTTAGAAAAAAATTTCTAACGGGGCGCTGCCCCGCACCCCGCAAGGGGGCTGCTAGTCCCCTTGACCCCCAGCCCGCTATCCGGATAGCGGGACCCCCGTAAGAAACTCTGCGTGGCTCCCAATATATTTAAACCCCCTCCAAAAAAATCACACGTACACTGCACATTGAGTTCGCATGACTAGTTTAACCCGTTAATCGGTGGTTCCCTCGCCCCAAAGGCGAGGGGTAATTAACGGCAGCTTAGTCCGCGGCTGCCGGAGATTCGGATCCCCACAATCATTAAACCCCAGCCTACCCTAGGCAGGGGGAATCTGTAGTACGCCTGACAAGCGCGCGTGCATTCCCATCTCAATGGGGTGACGAAAAACACCCTACAGATTCTGGCACGCCCGGTGGGACGAATCTCTCCTCCCATATTTTGGGTTAAGCATTCATGCAAACTCAATCATTATACATACATGTATTTATACTAAAATAATGCTCTTTCATGCAGATTTTCATGCAATCACCTTCCGACAATGTCTTCGATGATGAACTCAGCTCCCGTCTCCTACACAATGAAGATAGACTCCAGGACGGTCCTTCCGGCCAGTCTCGGGCGACAATGGGAGGAGCCGCTGCTACCATTCGGCTCTATTATGTTCATACCTGTTGGCGCCATCCCGGCTCCTCAAGCCCCAGTGGCAGACAAACCGGTCTCGAAAAGCAGGAGACCAAATATGGTGGTCGCGAAGGCACCTCTGCCCAAGCGCAAGTGCATTTCCGAACGACTCTCCATGGCCCCAGCTGGGGGCAAGGCCATCAACACCAACAAAGCTACAACGCGTCCCGAGCAAGCTCCAGCGTTGCCCTTGACTACTGCTCGATCGGGTGTCTTCTCTAGGCTCCCCTCTGATCAACTCACAATGGCTACCCAGGTAGCGGATGCCCGTCAAGCCTTCAAAATCAAGAAGCTGAGGGAGAAAAGGCTCAGATATAGAGCCAACAAAAGGGCTAGGGCACCTGCCAGGCTAAACCTCATGAGGTTCGAAGAACAGGGTTACCCCGCCGAAGATGACGAAATGGCTGGGTATGTGGTCCACACTGTCTACACGGTGGGCACGCGCAGCAATAGCAAGGACGGGGCCACCACATCTCAAATCCAATCTGGCATGAATGTGGTTGCCACTTCCCAAGAAAAGCCGCCTCCGCTGGATGATGAAAACCCTCTCGATGAGGCTGATAGGCAGAGAGAGCCCCCAATTCATGAGGAGTCAGGCTCGGAAAGCGAAGATGAGCCAACTTTCCGTCCTAAGATCGCAGAGCAGCAACTTCTCCAAGATCTCCGAAAGCAGCTCAGAAACAAAGAGAAGGAGATGGCCAAGCTCTACTCAAAAATTGACAACTTGACGAATGTCGTGATGCAGCTCACAGCCCGGCTTGCCTCTCAGTCGCCCAATCAGGCGGAGGGTTCTGCTCGTGAACCGGGAAATGGTGTCCCAAAGCAGCCGACGCCTATTCTCTCAAATCCAAAAGTGGGCGAACTACATGAAAATCAGTTGCATCCTATCTCGGGAAATTTCTTGGCTACCGATGACAGTAGCCCGCTAACTCAAGATCAAATCATGGATTTGGTTTCCAGCAAAGTCAAAACATTTGTGGCCGAAGCCGAAGCACAAAAAGATATCAGCAGTAGTGGGAGACCATATCCCGCTCAGTATGATCTGGTAGAATTTCTTAGCGGCTATGTCATCCCAAAATTCGGAAGATTCGATAGGACGGGAAATGCGAATCAACACATCGCCCACTTCAAGGCCTCATGTGGGAATACTGGGGGCAATGATGCGCTTCTCCTCCGCCAGTTCGTTAATAGCTTGACCGATGTTGCTTTCGACTGGTACGCGAGCATACCAGATGGCTCTGTTACTACTTTCGTCCAAATGGAATCTTTGTTTCGACAGAGGTTCATGAGCGTCAGCGATAAGATTACCATTGCCGAGCTCGTAAGGACCAAGCCCAAGAGCGACGAAAGTAGCACGGATTTTATAACCCGATGGTGCAATCTCTCCGTCAAATGCGAACCGCCGATAGAGCAGGACCAATCTGTCAGTCTCCTCGTCGGAAATCTCAACAATTGGATGTCCCCGTTTTTATGTACCGCGGGTCTCAAAACATTCCAAGAGCTGACCAGGAAAGTTCAGATGCTGGAGCGCTCAAAACAGGAGTCCTCCTCGGATTCCCAAAATAAGAATAGGTCCTGGAGAAACCGAAAGGACGATAATCGCAAAGGCGGAAACTCCGATGATTCTGGATCTTTCAACATTTCGGCTAACCGAAATAAGCAAGGGATGAGCGGGCCTAGCGCGAACCAGCCTCGGAAGCCAGTGTTCGGAGAGGGAGGAGAATCTCCACTCAAAGAGAAGCTAGATAAGGTCTATTCCTTCAGAAGGGACAAAATCCGTAAAATATTCAAAGACGCCCTCAAGAACGGTCTACAGCTGCAAGAGTCAAAAAGACCGCAGGAAGCGAATAGGACCTACGACCCTAAATACTGCCCCTATCACAGAGTGATAGGTCAAGCCATTGAGGACTGCTTCGTCTTCAAAGATTGGGTCGAAAAGCAATACAAGGTAGGAGAGATAGAACTGTCCAAAGGCGTGTTAGTAAACAGTCAAGATGCGACCGCCAATTTCAAACAAACGGAGACCGAAGTTCTTCGTGAAACTGATTCTCTCAGACATCTGCGTTTCTCTGAAAACAGTTGACCACCATGTCACTAAACTGGGAACAATCGACCTCTAAGTCGTTAAACTGGGAATGTAAAAAAAAATTTAATAAATATATAAAAAAAATGTGTGTATATAAATAAAAAATGTGTAAATAAAAGAAAAATAAAGAAAAGCCGAAATGATGGGGCAACTCGCAATAAAAATCAGCGAGTAAAAATAAAAATGAAAATAAAGTCGAAATGATAGGGCAACCGCGAATAAAAGCCGAAATGATAGGGCAATCGCGATTTTCGCGATAAGAAAAGTTGAAATGATAGAGGAATCGCGGTAAAACAAAAAAAAATAAAACAACGGCGAGTGATGAGTCGCTCCTGGTACTATATTCCAGTGTAGCGACGCAGACGCCAACCAAAATCCAATTTTTGAAAATTCTCCCAGCCCTATGGCCAGTCTCCAAATTGACTACCGTATACAATCCACGGGCTCAAATAATTCTCATCATACCCATATCCCACCACAATCACCAGCTACGCGGCTGGTCTTCGCCTTTGGAATTATGCTCCATTGAGAAGACCCACTCATGTGTCCTCACGATGCATGAGGAGAACAAACCTTCGTGGGATCCTTACGACTCACAAAGGAAAAACACACTTGGGGGTCCTCACGACTCCTAAGGAAAAAATGCACCTGTGGGATCCTTGCGACTCGTAGGGAGAAATACTTTATGGGATCCTTACGGCTCATAAAATTGAAAAGCCTTAGGCGATAGGGATCCAAACCTGTCTCCTAAGCCATCGCTCCCCAACCCCCAAGTGGCGAATGATGAGTCGCTCCTGGTACCATATTCCAGTGCTGCGATGCAGACGCCAACCAAATTCCAAATCCCATACCCTAATGGCGAATGATGAGTCGCTCCTGTACCATATTCCAGTGCAGCGATGCAGACGCCAGCCAAATTCCAAATCCAAATCCCCAAGTGGCGAATGATGAGTCACTCCTGGTACCATATTCCAGTGCAGCGATGCAGACGCCAACAAAGTTCTGAAATTTTATGGCCCTACGGTCTGGATCATACATCCTGCAAAACCTATACAATCCACGGGCGTAAAACAATCCCAATCGCTCCAAAAATAATAAAATAAAAATAAAAAAAGGTATGTCCACAAGCAAAATGGGCACGGATGAAAACCCGAAAGGGCTCCGTGAGTAAAAACAGCAGGACTGCCGGCGAATTTGTGAAAACCCGAAAGGGCGTAAACTCGTGAGAAAGAGATGAAATGCACTCACAAGGTCCTCTCGACTTTGTGAGGAGAAAATTCCCGCGTGGGATCCTTACGACTCACAAAGGAGCAACACACTTGGGAGTCCCCACGACTCCCAAGGAGAAAATGCACCTACGGGATCCTTACGACTCATAGGGAGAAAATACTTTATGGGACCCTTACGGCCCATAAAATTGAAAAGCCTTAGGCGATAGGGATCCAAACCTGTCTCCTAAGCCATCGTGTCCTAATAAGCAAACGCAAATGATGATTTGCTCCTGGTACCATATTCCAGTGTAGCGTTGGTACCATATTCCAGTGTAGCGATGCTGATGCCAAAAAAAAAACCAATTCCCAAATCCTCTCATGACAAATGATGATTCGCTCCTGGTACCATATTCCAGTGTAACGATGCTGATGTCAACCCAAATCAAATCAAACCAACAACCTCTACTGCGGAAATCAAATCAAACCAACAAGCTCTACGGCGGAATCATGCTCCGTCCCAGAATTTACCCCGTGTCGAAATCATGCTTCGCCTCGGGATATCTACATTCCCTGCCGGAATTATGCTCCGTCTCGGAATTAAATCAACCAGCAAGCTCTACGTCGGAATTATGCTTCGTCTCAGAATGCACCCCGTGTCGAAACGATGCTTCGCCTCGGTGTATTTTCCTTCCTTGTCGGAATTATACTTCGCCTAGGAATCTAACTCTGCAACGAAATCATGCTTCGGTCAGAATGTCTGCTGCTCATCGGAATGATTCTCCGATCTCTAGAATTATGCTCCGCTCATCGGAATGATGCTCCGATCTCTGGAATTATGCTCCGCCCTTCGGAATGATGCTCCGATCCTCGGAATGATGCTCTGAATTCTGGAATTATGCTCCGCTCATTGGAATGATGCTCCGATCTCTGGAATTATGCTCCGCCCTTCGGAATAATGCTCCGATCCCCGGAATCATGCTCCGATCCCCTGGAATCATGCTCCACCCTTCGGAATGATGCTCCGAATCCTGGAATTATGCTCCGCTCTTCGGAATGATGCTCCGAATCCTGGAATCATGCTCCACCCTTCGGAATGATGCTCCGAATCCTGGAATTATGCTCCGCACTTAGGAATGATGCTCTGAATCCTGGAATCATGCTCCGCTCTTCAGAATGATGCTCCGAATCCTGGAATTATGCTCTGCTCATCGGAATGATGCTCCGATCTCTGGAATTATGCTCCGAATCCTGGAATTATGCTCCGCTCTTCGGAATGATGCTCCGAATCCTGGAATCATGCTCCGCTCTTCGGAATGATGCTCCGAATCCTGGAATTATGCTCCGCTCATCGGAATGATGCTCCGATCTCTGGAATTATGCTCCGTCCTTCGGAATGATGCTCCGATCCTCGGAATGATGCTCCGAATCCTGGAATCATGCTCCGCTCATCGGAATGATGCTCCGATCCCTGGAATGATGCTCCGCTCATCGGAATGATGCTTCGATCTCTGGAATTATGCTCCGCCTTTCGGAATAATGCTCTGATCCTCTGAATGATGCTCCGATATCTGGAATCATGCTCTGCTCATCGGAATGATGCTCCGATCCCTGGAATGATGCTCCGCTCCTCGGAATGATGCTCCGATCCCTGGGAATTATGCTCCGTAAATCGGAATGATGCTCCGATCCCCGGGAATCACGCTCCCCGAGGGATACTCCGACCTTGGAATTATGCTCCGCGAATCAGAATGATGCTCCGATCCCCGGGAATCATGCTCCCCGAGGGATACTCCGACCTTGGAATTATGCTCCACGAATCAGAATGATGCTCCGATTCCCGGGAATCATGCTCCCCGGGATGATGCTCCAACCCTGAAATGATGTTCTACCTCGAAATCCAACTTCAAGATCCATCAATTTCATGCACACAACTCAAACGTGCGGTGTGCATTTATTGATGGGGGGCACTTTGTTGGGGTAAAAATTTACACCCCGGTTGACCGAGTCAAAGTCAAGGTCAACCCCAAGCTAGGTGGGCCCAAGCCCAGGTCAAGCGAGCCCATGCCCAAGTCGAGCCCGCGGCCAGCCTCCCCATGCCAACAACAAAATCATGTAATAAATAATTTTTATGTAATTTTTTATACATGAATGTATGCAAAATGGGCATAAAGCCAATATTTTGTAAGCCCATGGCTTATGTGCAAAAATGAAATAGCACATGAGCCATGGGATAGGCAAAATGCCATTTTGTGAAGCCTAAGGGGCTATATGTAAATATGTAAGCCTATAAAAGGCAACATGATGATGATGAATAAAATAACAACTTTTCATTCTCTCCAAAAAAAAACCTAGGGTTTGTATTTCTTTCCCTTTTCTGAAGGTCTCAAACCTTCTTCTTTCTTTTGAATTAAATCAAGAGTTTTACTCTTCCTTTTCAAAAACAAGATAGTTTTTCACCACCAAACCCACAAAGGGGAACTTGGATCTGTCTTTAGATCCAAAAAAGGAGAGATTTTGAGATCTCACATCTCTTGATCTTCAAGATCCAGCTAACAGAAGAGGAAGAAGAAGAGCCCCTTCCATTAACCCCAAAAACACACTCAGGAGTCAAACTCCTCTCTGATTTCTCTTCAGAGAATTTTTTTTAGGCTAAAAGCATTTTTTTCTCGCCGGCGCTCAAGCGCAGAGCGCCCGCGTGCCGACACGTGGCGCGCTTGCGCTCAAGCACTCAGCGCTCGAGAGCAAAGCGCCCACGTGTCGACACGTGGCGGGCTTGCGCTCCAGCGCAAGCGCTCGAGCGCAAAGCTCCCACGTGCCGACACGTGGCGCGCTTGCGCTCCAGCGCAAGCGCTCGAGCGCAAGTCGCCCCGGTGCCGACACGTGGCAAGCTTGCGCTCAAGCGCAAGCGCTCGAGCGCAAGTCACCCCGGTGCCGACACGTGGTGCGCTTGCGCTCAAGCGCAAGTCGCCCCGTGCCGACACGTGGCGCGCTTGCGCTTGAGCGTCGGGCGCTGAAGCGCAAAGCGCAGCACCTAGGCGCACAGCGCCCAAGGAGCTGCCCCTACGCATCCTTTGGATGCCTTTTTCCCCTTTTTTTCTTATGTATATACATATATATATATATATATATATATATACATATATATATATACACATATGTATACATATGTGCATACACACATACTCCATGACACTATCCCTGTTAGAAAAAAATTTCTAACGGGACGCTGCCCCGCACCCCGCAAGGGGGCTGCTAGCCCCCTTGACCCCCAGCCCGCTATCCGGGTAGCGGGACCCCCGTAAGAAACTCTGCGTGGCTCCCAATATATTTAAACCCCCCTCCAAAACAAAACACACGTACACTGCACATTGAGTTCGCATGACTAGTTTAACCCGTTAATCGGTGGTTCTTTCGCCCCAAAGGCGAGGGGTAATTAACGGCAGCTTAGTCCGCGGCTGCCGGAGATTCGGATCCCCACAATCATTAAACCCCAGCCTACCCTAGGCAGGGGGAATCTGTAGTACGCCTGACAAGCGCACGTGCATTCCCATCTCAATGGGGTGACGAAAAACACCCTACAACTCCATGTCCAGTAAACGGAATCTTTGTCATCTTTCCTTTGAGACAGAATTGACAAGTTGCATATGATTGATATTCGAACGGATCCAAATATCCTTCTTTATGTAACTTCGTCAACCTTCTCTCATTGATGTGACCCAGTCTACAATGCCATAAGAAAGCATGATTTATTTCTGGAGACTTTCTTTTGTGTCTATTCTGGACATTGAAAATCTGTGGTTGGTTCAATACGTATATACCGTTGCTTAATGTACCCGACCCAATCAGAACATGATTAAGGTGAATGTTTACAACATTGCTTACAAATGCAAAATCATAACCTTCTTTAGACATTAAAGATACAGATATGATATTACAAGTCGCACTGGGTACAAAATAACAGTCACGTAAAACCAAAACATGTCCATCTGACAATCCCAAGTGATAGTCCCCCACGGACTTAGCATCCATGCCAGCTCCGTTTGCAACTCTGAGGGTCATATCACCTGCCTTCAAAACCCTACGCTTTCTCAATGCCTGCAAAGAATTACAGATATGAGATCCTGATCCGGTATCCAATACCCAGAAAGTAGAGTTTATTGATAGACAGTTTTCAATAACATACACACCTGAAGCCGAAGCCACAACTTGCTTCGGGTCCTAGTTTCTGGCCTTCCAAGCCCTGCAATCTTTCTTCCAGTGTCCACTCTAATGACAGTAAAAGCACTCTTCCTTTCCCACAAGCTTTCCCGCTACCTTTGCTACTTTTGCCTTTCCCTTGGCTTCCACTTTACCAACACCGCCCATTGGTTTGGTGGAGGCCTTCTTCTTCCTTCCTTTGGCTCTCGCCTTAGACCTAGAAGAGGAAGCTCCTCCAACAAACAAAGTGGATGTTTTCTTTACTTTCTGTAAGTTGCCCTACGCACTCCTCAACATGTTTAGGAGTTCCGAAAGTTCAACTTCCTTTTCTTGCAAGTTGAAGTTCAGGATAAACTGGGCGTAAGTGGAAGGAAGGGACTGGAAAATCAAGTCAGTGTAGAGCTCGTTCTCTAACGTGGTCCCAAGTTCCGCGAGCTCTTCAATAAAACCAATCATCTTAAGCACGTGTTCCGCTACCGATGATCCGACAGCCAATCTCGCCGAAAACAACTTTTTCGAGTTTTCGTATCTGGCGATACGGGATTGCTCTCCATATAGTTCTTTAGTATGGAGAAATATGGATTCAAGGTCCATATTCTCATACCTCCTCTGATGTTCATTGTCCATAGAGGCAAGCACGAGGCACTTGGCCTTCGCGCAGTCAATCTCCCAGGTCTTACGGATTTCCTTATCCGCGACGCTGGATTTGGGACCTGGGACAGGGGGGTCTTTGGTGGTAAGGAGATACCCCAACTTGTCATAAGTGATTGCTATTTTGACATTCCTGAGCCAATCTTTGTAGTTTGGCCCTGTCAGTATATTTTTATCTAGTAGTAACTTAAGTCCGGTCATGATGTTTGGTCGTTGCAATTAGGAGAGAGTGAAGAAACACTTTAGCATGATGCTCTTGCAAGTTTAGAGTGGTTTTTAGTTTGTCTAAACATGATGGCTCCCACTGTTTCTTAAATCCTTCCTCAAACCAAAAAGGAAGAATTAGTCGGGATCAATCTCACCGTACAATACTTGCTTAACCGTTCAGCCAGGCCAGTGCTGGAACTTCGAGGGAGGTTTTCCAACGCTTTCGCGAAGTTCCTTAATTAAATAACCTCTTTTCCCTGTGGGTGTAGCCCCGCTAACACCTTTCTAGACACCTACTTAGTTTATAGCATTGATCGTTAAGTGAGAAAGTTCCCGAGGAGTAGCATATACTCACAGTAGGATCGGGATCCAAATATCACCGTGTGATAAAACTGAAGGAATCCTACCAGAATTATCACACTCCAAATGGTATGCAGTACTAGCAAGTTTCAGTTTCTTTAGAAACTCCCGATGTGGATTTTTGCCCCATGCTCTTATGACCTTGACTTTGGCCAACAAATCATAAGTCACACGTCAAGTTCTACCCGTCATTTTCCAGGTTAATTTGAACCCACCCGTACCTACCCTTGACTTTGGCCAACAAGGCAGTACGACTATCCCAAACCAACGCGTCTATCTATGCTACATATGAATATTCAATAGCTAGCAATCACTATGTCTTGACTTTGGCCAACAAACACAGCTTGAATACTATTGACTATCCATATGAAATGATGGAGGGCTACGAATTGTTTTGGAGAAACCGTGAACGTAGTGAACTTGATATAATCGAAGGAACGTGATAACTTTTAAAAGGAGTGGTTTAAGCTCCGCGTTTAAAAGTTGTTTTGAAAAGAAACCGGGTGGTTTTGAAATTGTTCCAACGACTTTTCTTTGGTTTATTTTCTTGCATTAATTTAATGTGTCCCATCAATTAATCCTACCATTGCAGAAAAAAACGAAAATATGACGTACGCTTATGCCATCCGCATTCGCCACGGGGCCCCGTCATTACCCGTTAGGTTACTTAACTAACGACAGAGCGGGGGCTAGAATAGCGCAGATGCAAAACATAAGCAACGCCTACTAGATATCATATATAGATATATACATTCGTTAGATGCAATGATAGCCATTCCAGATCACAGATGAATATATTGGATATACTAGAAATCCGCGTTTCGTTCGAGCCTGCAACGAAAGACGGATTATACGGTCGCGATGAATAGCCAAACCCCACCCTAGACCTCTACGGGTGCAGCAAACTACCCGCCAAGTACCCGAAGTGAAGCAACCTCTCTCAACAACGTAAGTAGGCCACTCGGCACTTCGAGGTACCCGGTAGTTTGTGCACCCCACCTTGGGTCTATCCTAGGAGCAAAAACAGTAAAAGAAATAATATACAATGGCGGCTACAACCTCATCCCGGATGTGTGGCCATAGAATAATATTACATCAATTTACATATTGCATCAAATGAAAGATAAAGAAAACTCTCATCTCACAACCCCCGGCTATTCATCCGCGACAATCCAACGAGTTCATATACACAATCCATCAACATTACAGATCACAGATATGCACAACCCCCACCAATCGACGTATAGCGATTAGTTGACGTTCAGTGCATATATCACATCACAGATATAACCCATTAGCTAAAGTCTACAGAACTTCGATCAAAAATACGGATTTGCAACTACCCCAAACACAACTTTGTTCTCTGGAAAATCTAGGCAGAAACAAAATACTTTAAAAATCCCAAAACAGAACACTGAGAAAACTGCAGCAAAGACGAGTCACGGCCGAGTCAACTCGGCCGTGGATCCGCGGCAAGAAGCATGTTCTCGCTGCGGTTCCGCGGCGCGTTGACCGAGTCACTGGCTCATTTTTGTTGTGTGTTTTTAGAAAACCCTGAGCCGATCTTTAAGATGTGTGGAATTATTTTTAGAGCAGTTTAAAAATCGGCAGAAAGTTCAGTTTTCGGACTTGTTTTGCGATTTTTTCTCGGATCGAAATTCTAAATACTTTGCTAACATGCTAGTTGTTGTTTAGCTAGGCTCTGATACCACTGTTAGTCCACGTTGCCCACCCCGGTTCTTACGGGGAGGCGAAAATGGTAAAAAACGATTTTTTATAGCAAGGCAACATGGACTAGAAATAAGGATCTTTACTAAACAAAAACCTAGCAAACTAACTAGAAGTTTAACTATTATGTTAGAGGGTTATACCTAGGTCTTGAACTCCTTCTCTTCTTGCTCTTTTGGATGGTTCGAATGGCTCCACCTCGTAGTCTCCTCTTTGTCGAAGAAGGATCCACCCGAAAGCTTCTACCTTGAGCTCCTACCTCAACCGAGAGGAAACTAAAGTGCTTGGCTTGCTAAACCTAGAACTCTAGAGTGAGTAGATAAGAGTTTTGAGGGTTTTTATCTCAATAGCTCATGCTTCTCAACACATGAGACATGAGAGCTTTGAGAGAGAGGAAGAGGATAAGCTTTGGATGAGAGAGAATGCTCAAGTGAGAATTAGCTTGACCTTTTTACAACCATGCTCACAAAAGAAAGAATAATGATGATAATAATAATTAAGAATTGTGATGGTTAGTTTCAATGACCATTATCATTTCATGCATTTAATGCATTTTGTAAAGAACAACAAGTTAACAAAAGTCATAGAAATGAAATGATGATGGTCAACAAGTCCACAATGGTCAACCGGTCAACAAAGTCAACAAGTCAACAAAAGTCAAATGTTCAACTCAACAATGGCACAATAATACTTAATTAATACTATTAATCATATTTCTTATTCTCATTAGGGTTTAGAAAAAGGTCAACGGTCAACAACCCTAATGAGAAACCTTTGCCTCTGCCTCTGCCAACTGTGCATACACACCCGCACCCGTGTTCCGAGGAACACGAATACAATGAGATAAAATCAATCCCAAAACATATACTAGGATCTGTCTTAAACCAAAGCCCGCTAGTAATAACTGCCCGGACACCAAACGTGAACAAGTGCGCGGATGTGAACGAATCCTGTCGCAAAACTATGCGACCTCTACTCTGTTTTGCCCAAAGGCGAATAGCTCTCTGTGTGGGACTCTAAAGACTCGACACTACGCTGGCAGTGGGTTTAACCACAGGCCGCAAGCGGTACTAGCTGTACGTAACGGTCCCCAGGTAGATGCCGATAAGAAGACTGATGAGGTGAACCCATCCGAACTCCTACTGAGCCTGAATGTGACAATCTCCGTACAGTCCGGTCTGTTCGTCTAAGAGTATCGCATGGCGGGCCTAGGGGGCGGTAAACGTCAGTCCCCTAATAGTGGTACAAGTCGTGTTGGAGTGTAGCCCAGAACACCCTGAGATAACACTGGAAACGTTACCAGTATATCTCACTTGCCCTGGCCAGGGACTTTGTGTAATGGCTCTCCTAGACACAGCGCGATATCAACCCCCAATACCGGGAGAGACGAATCCTGTCTAACCCTCACTGCCTCCAAGTGCTTCGGGACTGCATTCAACTGCTACCTGTTTGCACGACTCATTTGAGCCATGGTAGGATAGCAATCTAAGAACAGTGGGAACACACTCGAGGCAAAGTGACAGTGTCAAGTCAACGGACTAAGCTGTACCCATGTCACCTGGGAACTGATAACTGACGATAGGTATAGTACCAACCAACAGTTCCCGACGAGTCCTGTCCAGTGTACTCATAACCCAACGAGCACCCGCATACTATCTCAAGTACGACGTACTAATGGCTGTGGGACAGACCATCTCCCATGCTGGGATGAGAAGCGCATATACTAGTCTACTCCGGAGTATCGACGCCCCGTCTCGATAATCCTACGACTAGGGAGCTGTATAAGGATGTGCTTGTAGATTACCCAGCCCCCACTAGTATGACTGCCATAACAACACTGGTAATCAAGCAAAGATCCTAAGGGCTCCACTAATGTGTATAGGCGACATGTTAAAAGAAACACATGCACACATTAAAGTAGAAACAAACCAAGTAGCATACTACCATTTTGAGCAAGATTTTCTATACAACTGTGAATATCCCAAGCTTCCATTAAGTAATATACAAACTAGTATGATACAGTAATGGCCTCTAGGGCATATACACTAACACAAAGGGTCAAATAGAAGCTAAATGACGGCATATTCCTAACTTCAAGCCTCAGTGGCAATACATGTGAAGCCTAAATACCATTGGATATTAACCCATCTCGGATGGATGCGGCTCTGACTCCATGGGACCCTTCAAATAAGAGAGTCTGACCTCAAGGTGAAGTGCCATAGTGAGCCTAATGCGGAATCATCTGATGGAAATACGGACATACCGGCCTAGAAAGGTTACTTAAAACGTTGTATCCTGCAACGGTAGGGTTGGGTGATATAGCAAGTACATGGCTGCTCGTAACCAACGGCCCGAGTGGGCATGAATCGAGAAGATATCTGCTGACGTAACGGTGTGATGGACTTAACCAAGCACCACAAACTTAACGGACGCCTATATCTATAGGGTTATGCATGTTTAACGTTAGGATGAGTTTATCCACATGCCTAAGAGAAGAATAGACTGAATGCTTCGGAATGAGTAAATAAACTAAGTTAAGCATTAGGCGACAGATCTAAACTTGTTCCCTAAGCCTTCGATGCCGTACAAGGAGGTCAATACTGACCCTTGTATGCTATCCATAGGCCACATTTGTCAGAGTTGCTTGCCAATGAAATGAAGAAACCTCTTATGGGTCCTCTCGACTCGTAGGGAGAAATATCTTTATGAGACCCTCACCGCTCATAAAGTTGAAAAGGCTTAGGTGACATATCTAAACCTGTTTCCTAAGCCATCGCTGCCCTGCGGACTGTTAATACTGACTAATGTATACTATCTATAGGCCACCTACGATGAATCGGTGGATGAAGACACTATACAAAGGAGAAAGGTTCATATCACGAGCTTCAAGACGTAGAATTACAACGCATATGTCCGCTCACTACCTTCTCAGATTAAGATTCTGAAAGCTATGAAAGCAGTCGGGTACTTTTCACTACTTAACTCACGTACATACCTGCGTGGGCAAAGTAGTGGGGGGAATTTGTTTAACATAAAAATTCATCAAATAACAGTAAACATGCATTTAATATTTATTTCAATCTACAAGGAAAAAATCACCAAACATGGGATCGGGACTACATGGGTTAATAAAACAGTATACAAAGTTCTCTAAGTCCCTCTCGGCCCTTTCTACCATGTCGTAGTGGTGGTTCTCACGAAGATTCCTGCCCCACCTATCAGCGCCGCACTCGTCAGCAAAGGAAGACATCACAGCACGTCGAGCCCGTATTTGACTCAGCATGTGAATCGATCGATCCCTGCGAAGCTTCGTGATCAAGCATACCTCGTGAACGCAGTCAATTTTATCATCTGCTGTATCAAGCATCACTAAAGTCATCTCTGCCGGATGAAAGGGAATGTCATCAAGGATGGCCTTGAAGATCATTCGGAGCGAAATAGAGCCGGCGGAAAGAAGAGATCCCCTACGAGTCATGAGCTCGTGCATCACCGCGTCACACGGAGCATCCATAAGAATGGGATTCGCTACACATGCGGCAAAGAGGAATAATCTCCCCGATGGGCACCTCCTATGGATGTCGAGGAGCATGCGGACAATTACAAGTCATGGTTCTTTCTCTATGAAAAGGATTCTTCCTCTGTGAAAGTGAAGGAGAGGATAGGGGCTTCTTCAAATTATAAAGAGGTCTTGGCACAAAAAATGTTGCACGTAATTAAAGTTGGAACAATTCCTAAGTTCTAACCAAAAGAAAGTGTTGGAAAAAAGGAGAATGGCTCAGAAAATCATGGGAGGATTTGTTCCCACAGATAAAATTAGTCGGTTGTAAGTCTAAGTGCCAGAATACCCTTGGCGCTCCTCCACATGCTTCATACCAATAGAATTGTTCATGCGGACTTAAGTCCAAATGCCAGAATACCCTTAACGCTCCTCCACGTGCAACTCACGTGGACATGCGCCAAGAAACTTTGGCGCTAATAATATTTGAAGCTCTCGCTTCATATAACTTATTCTATATTTAGAAGTTAACTTGCCATATCTTTTCTAAAACAGAAAGATATATCAATAGGAGCTTAAGCTTCGAAAATCTTTCTTATACCGGAAAGATATCATCGTTAATTGACAAAATCGAATAGCTTAAGCTATTTTAAGAAAATATTTTCTCTATCTTCCTAAAACTAAAAAGATCAAAATCGATAACAAGAAATTAATTTCATAAAATAATATTGGTTAATATTAACCATTTGATCTAAAATCTAAAGGAGATTATAATATCGCCGATCAAACCGAAAGATAGAATAAAATTCTTCATTAGGAAAATATTTTCCTAATCTTATTAAACTAACAGAAAATATTTTCTGTTAAACAAAATTCACGAGATCAAAGATCCAACGGTGGATATAATTTCTCGAATGATCTTTGAGATCAATTAGATCAATCGAGATCTTTCAATTAGATATTCTCTCGAACTAATTGATATCTTCCCTCTTCTATATAAAGAACTCGAGACTTCAAGTCTCAAGGAAGATCCCCTGGATAAGCTCTTACAATATACAAGACCCCCCTAAAGTTTATAGACGATCCTATAAGCTTTTATCAGGAACTTAAGTCCTCAGCCAAAAAGTTTTTTTCTTCCTCTCTCTAATAGCCGAGATAAGGTAAATAAGGGAGAAAGATGTCTCCATTAGAATAGAAGCTTAAGCTTCGCTTGAGAAAGAAGGTTAACCTTCATTGATAGAACTTAAGTTCTTTTCTATGATCTTTTGATTTCTAAATCAAGATCATTCCTTTTTCATACGAAACTTAAGTTTCATAAAAAAATCGTTTTGATCTTAAAATCTAGGGTTTGGGAAAAGGATCAAACCTTTCTCATAAAATATGGCGCACAGATGATGAACAAAAAACAAAAGAACAATTCTTTGTAAAATATATGATCCCGGATCTTTAATAGTAATGATCTTGGTGATCGTTAATGGTAATATAACCATTAACAGAAACTCAAGTTTCAAAAGATATAGAGATTAGGATTAATCTCTGGAAGAAAGCGCCTGTGGGCATACGCCAAAGGCAGATGCGCCAATGGGCATGCGCCATGTGGTGAGCGCCTAGTGTTTAATTATTAACCCTGTGGGCATGCGCCAAAGGCAGATGCGGCAATGAGCATGCGCCATGGGTCCGTGGAAGCGCAAGCGCAAGCGCCAGCGGCAAGCAACAGAGGCGCAAGCGCCAGCGGCATATGTAATAAAAGAACTTAAGTTCTAAGCGCCAGTGATCTTAATATAATATCCATGGGTCCGTGGAAAAGCGTCACGTAGAAAGCGCCACCGATAAAAGTTCTAGAGGCCATATACTTACGCCAAAGTCTCTATATAAAGACTTCTAGTCAAATTGACTAAGTCTACCTTCGAAGCTTAAGTTTCTGGACTCAGTGCCTATCCCTGTTGGGTCATATAAAGCCCAAAATAGAATTTGGCCTAGTACTTAGCATTGTTTGGTAATACTGAGCCCGACATTTAGTCTAAAATTAAACTAACCCTTTGAAACTTCAAAAATTATCTGATCATACATATTTTAAGCTGGCCTTAATTTAAGACTAGATTAAAGGCCCTTAAACATATTTTAAGTCGATCTTAATCTAAGAATAGATTAACGATCCTTCAACCCCTTGAGCTTATGGACCTTATTTATATGAGATTTATGTCATAACTTCATTCAAAATATGTTTTATGAGTTGGGACTAATCCGCGTCCTACGGGCGACGACAATATTAGTCTCCGTATATAATCTAAGGGCAACCCCATAAAAAATATATATAACACGATATGAAGTGACCTACCAAAGAAGGTGAAAGTTATTATCGCTTTGCGATAATGTAATTAACTGCATGGACATGTGCCTACAGGGAAGAGCGTCCCCACAATCAAAAACCCCTCATCATTGAGGGGGAATCTGATAAGTTAAACACAACGGTTGCATTTATCCAAACATCCAATATACGGCTCCATAAATCAACTTAGTATTTTCAGAGAGGTGGATGGATATATTTCATATAGCATCTGCCTCCAAATTTAGGCTAGACGTCCTCCAATATCTCAGTCATGATCTTCGGCGGTAAACAGTCATCGCTCTTTGATATATTTCCCCAACATTTTTCAGTCCAAATGGCATCACTTTATAATAAAAGACGCCTGGCGGGGTACGGAAATCCGTTTGCTTTTGGTCTTCGGGATCTATTTTTGTCTGATTGTACTCTAAAGATCGTCTATGAATGAGAAGTCTTCGTGGGTAGACGTATTATCTATCATTAATTTCATAACTGGCATGGGGAAGTCATCTTTCGGGCACGCCTTATTGAGATCCCGAAAGTCCACGCAGATGCGAACAGTCCCGTTCTTCTTCATCATGGGGACAATGTTGGCAATCTAGTCTGGGTATTGTACTTGATGGATGAAGCCGGAGTCGATTAACTTCCTGACTTTGGCGTTGACGCTCATCTCGAGTTTGAGCCACATCCTTCTTGGTTCTTGTTCGACTATCTTTATCTCCGGCATTATGGCCAGCTTATACACTGCTATTTCTGGATCAAGACCCGGCAGCTAGTCTGGGTATTGTACTTGATGGATGAAGCCGGAGTCGATTAACTTCTTAACTTTGGCGTTGACGCTCATCTTAAGTTTGAGCCGCATCCTTCTTGGTGTTGGTTCTACTTGCTTTATCTCCGGCATTATAGTCAGCTTATGCACTGCTATTTCTGGATCAAGACCCGGCAGCTCGGAGTAGTTCTAGGCGAAGCAGTCTCTGTATTTCATGGGCATTTATTTTAAAGAGGCTACCTATTCTTCAGACAGAAGCTGATTGACAAACGTTGGTCTCGAATCATCCTCCGTTCCCAAATCTATCTTCTTTAATTTGTCGGCAGTAGTATGGATTCCATCTTTCAGCTCCTTAAGTGCTGGCGACAGTTCTGTAATCTCCTCGTCTTCATTGGCAAGGCAATCGAAAAGCCAGGAATTTCTTCATCTTCATTTTCATCAAAAAGTCTTACCATATGGCAAACGTGGGTGAGCTTCCGATTCTTTATCTGGCCACGCTCCAATTTGGTAAAGTAGTTTCGCATGGGTACATGCTTTTGTGGAAGATCTACTCTCCAGCTGTCACTTAGCGTTAACTTATCTTGTATGTATTGCTCTTCTACCCAATTCTTTAAAACAAACCAATCTTCGATCGAGCTATGCTCTTTTAAAAACCAATGATTCGTTTTCCCTTTTAAATGATAAATGACAAGGATGCGATACTATTTTTCCAAAACGAATATCTATTTTAACTTAATGCAGCTTTCTTATTTCAAAATAACGTTTCGTTCCATTTTCAAAGATAATGGTATAGCTCATAGCAATTAGTTACATTAATAATTACGTGATACGCTTAGATTTTCTTTATATATTCGTGATACACTTACCTATACGTCATCTTTTATACGAACACACTGATAGAACACCGCACAACTACCAATGAGTACTATGTTGCATGAGCACAGACGCATATGTTATACTAAACCTCATTGGTATTGCCATGCCACTGTAGGACCGCTATACCACGCGATCTGTATGTAAATGCCGATACGAGATGTAGGGATTCCTTAGCACCATGTATAGGGTTTGCAAGCATCACGCATGCCACAACAAAAAATTTAGGGTGTGCTAAACAATCAACCTAAGAATCGAACTAGAAAACTAAGGTAACAAAACTTGTAATAAAAAATTACAATGAGAAATGAATAAGAAATACAACCTTTGTAGATCGGTCCTTCACTTCTAAAGCTCCGTGTAGTCGTCCCTTCGCTCCAAGCATCGATCTCCTGTACTCAAGATGGACTCCACAAAGCGTAGTGAGCAAGCATGCTAGATGACTTCGAGGCCGAAGATGATCTACGTCGAGAAAACTCAAGCACAAGCTACCTCTTCACAAAGTGATGAACTTTGTGAAGCAAACACCCTAAACTAAATGTCAAGTAGTAGAGGATGATGAAGTAGGAATTTTGATCACTTTGGATTTCATTTTCTTACTTGGATTCTTCATCTATTAAAAACCCTAGATCTTGAAGAGATGATGAAGATGAGAATGATCAAGAGAAAAAGATGAGGTTAGATTTGCAACCATGGTAAGTTAATATCATATATTAACCATTGTAGAGACTTAACCATGGAAAGGATAATGGTTAGGTTTATAAATATCTCTTAATAAAACAAATTAAGTGGACTAAATCAAAGATCACAATAAGATTCTCCAAGCTTCTAGCATGACACAATCCCACTCAATTTTGAATCCATAAAGATAATTAAAACCTAATTATATCATGGTTATGGTATAAGTCCTACACACACAAGTTGCATATATAACCTAGCATAATACAATATACATACATATATATATATATATATGTATATATATACATATATATATATATGTATAACATGTATGCAAAGTGAGAAAAAGAAATGGTCAAGTGAGCAATATTAGTCAATGTAAATTCATATATCAAATATATAATTATACATTAAATCATTAAATCAACACTTGATTTAATGATCCGGCTATATCACATATAACCGACTAATATCAATAATATCAATTTACTGAATCAACACTTGATTCGATAACCGGCTATATCACATATACCCGGCAGATATCACATATCGCGAGAATACAATACGGTATCACATACTCGTATCAATCTTGGTCCCACACATATCACATATGTGCTCCTACTTCGTTTCTCCTGAGCCAGGAAACCTCTGTGTAGGACTCTAAAGACTCGTCAATACACCGGTAGTAGGTGATGATCATATCAAACACCCATAAGCCGCAAGAGGTCTGCTAAACGTAACGGCCACCCGGGTATTGAGCGATCAGAAGATCAATAAGTAGGCTTTCTCATACTCCCGTGAATCCAATAAGTAACACTACCGTACAGTCCGGTCTGTTCGTCTGATATGTCACATATCCAGCCTGGGGGTGGTGAAACTTCATACCCCAATAGCTTGATAAATCATGCCGATATAAGATCCATAACGGCTCGAGAAACTACTGCTAACACTTACCAGTAAATCTTTACTATCCTAGCCAGGGATTTCCAGTTATGGCCAATCAAGCACAGCACAACATCTACCCCCAACACCGGGAGAGACGAATCCCCTCCTATCGCTCATTGTCTTCATGTGACTCAGGACTGTACCAAAAAACCACCTGTTTGCACGACTCAGTAGAGCCGTGGTAGGGTGGAAATCAAAGCACAGTGGGAGACACACAAGACTCTATGACGATCTCGAGTCAGCAGACTAACCTGCACCAGTGTCACCAGAGAACTGCTATCTGACGTGAGGTATAATACCATCTAGGAGTTCTCGGCGAGTCCTGTTCAGTGTACCCAGTCTCTACTGAGCACCCGTATACTATCTTTGATGTCAAACACTAATGGATATGGGATCATCCATCGCCCATCATATGAGTCAAGATACGTATACGCTAGCCTACTCTAGAATATCGATGCCCTATCTCGATATTCCCACAACTAGGAACAATTGAAGGATGTACTTACCGACTATCCAGACCCCACTAGTATGATCCGCATCATAATCCTAGAAGTCAAGTACATATCCTAAGGGATTTATCAACATGTAACAGAGAGACAATAAGTGTATATGTTAAGATAAAGAGCAACTAGATAGCATACTATCATATCGAGCAAGAAAGTCCTCCCTATATATGACCCAGTATCCACTATAATATACATCTCATGTACAATAATGGCCTCTAGGGCATACATACAACTAACACAAGGCATATGAATTCCATATATCCGGAAAATTATATTGTAATTATATGCTATGGATATGGATAAAATTACTTTCTACTTTAACACTTATAGAACACTTGCACAAATACTACTGATTGCCATGCTGCATGAGCACAGACGCTTATGTTACATTACAAATAATTAGTATTGCCATGACACAGTAGAACTGTTACGTTTGTTTGCACGCCTGACTATACTTACGTACGGTGCCTTTATTTACCTGCTGAGTTATTGCGAATACCAGTACCATGTGTATTCGTATTTGATTCTTATGAGTTTTTATGATGTTTTTACTTTCGATGATATATATCAGTGGTATGGGACGCTACTATTGTAGGGTTCCTATGCACGCTAATGAAGTCTCACAAGGCATCAACCATACCAATTTCAAATTTTTCCGGTGCCGAGAAACCCTAATATCGGATCGTTCACTAGAATTTTAGGCGAAAAGTTAAGCTAGTTAACATCTTAACTAAAAGTGAGAAGCTACAACCTTTGTAGATCCGGTTCTCCACTTCCTTAGCTCCACGTAGACGTCCTCTCGCTGTCCTAGTCGGATCTCGGACTCTAGCATCGGCTTCATCGGAGAAATGAGCGGACAAGTCGTCGGCTACGATGCCGAAGATGATCTACGTCGAGGCTACACTAGATCAAGCTCCAACTTCACCAAGTCGTGAAACTTGTGAAGAAAACACCCAAAACTACTTGGCAAGAGGTAGAGGATGAAGAAATAGGAGGTGGGTTCACTTTAGAATTGGATTTCTCACTCTTTTGCTCAAAGTGCCATTAAAGCTAGTAAGCTTTTTCTTGAAGATCAAGAAGAAGAAGAAGATAGAATATGATAAGTTCTTATCAAAAAGAATAATAAAATGAATACTTATCATCTTCTAACCTTGGTTAGGTGTAGAGAATAGACCATGGTTAGTGGGAATGGTTAGGGTTAAGCATGAAGACAAAATGGTCACTTGGTCAAACCTTCATGAAGCTTCAACAAGCTTCATGATAAAAAGAAACCATTTTGTTTTCTTTTATCTATTTCTCAAAAAAAGAAAAGATAAATATTAATTGAAAATATGAAACCCTAACCATTCACTAAACATGGTTTAAGTCTTTACACAAATCCAAGTGAATATGTATCATCAAACATGATACAATCAAGTGCACAAAAGTATATCACATATACAACTTGTGAACATCAAGTGAGAAAATCCATTTAAAGTGAACCAATACTAGTTAATGCAAAGTAATATATCAAATATATAATTATACATTAAATTATTAAATCAACACTTGATTCAATGATCCGGTCATGTCGCACATAACCGACTAGTATACAATGTATCGATTTATCGAATCAACGATTCGATAACTAGGTTACATCGCAAACAACCAATCGAAACATTCATCGCGAGAATGAAATACGGTATCACATACTCGCATTATTCTCGGTCCCGCACATATCTCATATGCGCTCCTATTTCATTTCGCTTGAGCCAGGAAACCTCTGTGTAGGACTCTAAAGACTCGTCAATACGCCGGTAGCAGATGATGATCATATCAAGCACCCACAAGCCGCAAGCGGTCTGCTAAACGTAATGGCCACCCGGGTATTGAGCGATCAGAAGATCGACGAGCTAGACCGCTCACACTCCTGTGAATCCAACCAGTAACACTTACCGTACAGTCCGGTCTGTTCGTCTGATATGTCGCATATCAAGTTTAGGGGTGGTAAACGTCAGACCCCAATAACCGATAAGTCGTGCCGATGTGAGGCTCATAACGGGTCGAGAAACTACTGGTAACACTTACCAGCAAATCTCTGATCAGCCCTGGCCGGGGACTTCCCTGTTACGGCCAATCGAGTACAGCGCAACATCAACCCCCAATACCGGGAGAGACGAAACCCCTCCTATCGCTCATTGCCTCCATGTGACTCGGGACTGCACCCAAAAACCACTGTTTTGCATGCCCTCATGGACGTCGTAAGGTGGAGATCAAAGCACAGTGGGAATCACATAAGACTTTATGACGATCTCGGGTCTACAGACTAACCTGCACAAGTGTCACCTGAGAACTGCCATCTGACGTGAGGTATAATACCATCTGGGAGTTCTTGGCGAGTCCGTCCAGTGTACCCAGTCTCCACTGAGCACCCGTATACCATCTCTGATGTCAAACACCAATGGATATGGGATCATCCATCGCCCATCTCATGGGTCGAGAGGAGTATACGCTAGTCTACACTCGTATATCGATGCCCCGTCTCGATACACCCACGACTAGGGACCTTGAAGGATGTACTTATGGACTACCATGTCCCCACTAGTATGATCTGCATCATAGTCCAGGTAGTCAAGTACACATCCTAAGGGCTTTATCAACATGTAACTATAAGACAGTTTAAAGAGACTAGTAAACATGTTAAGATAAAGAGCAACCAGATAGCATACTATCATATCGAGCAAGAAAGTCATCTCTATATATATGTCCAAGCATCCAATATAATATACATCATCTGTACAATACTGGCCTCTAGGGCATACATACAACTAACAATCTCCCACTTGCACTAGGGCCAGCTGCTGTAGTATCGCATACCGAACATCCCGAAGAGTCTTTCAAACTGTATCTGGGGAATGGCCTTCGTGAGTGGATCCGCCGTGTTGTTCTTCGTGTCAACCCTCCTGACCTCGATCTCCCGGCGATCAACTATCTCTCGGATCAGGTGATACCGCCTCAGAATATGCCTGGATCGCTGATGGGACCTGGGTTCCTTGGGCAAAGCCACCGCTCCATTGTTATCGCAATACAAAGGTATTGGATGCTCAATGGATGGAACCACTCCAAGTTCAGTAATGAACTTCTTAATCCAGAAAGCCTCTTTGGCAGCATCGTTGGCAGCGATGTATTCAGCCTCCATCGTCGAGTCTGCCACGGTTTCCTGCTTGGAACTCTTCCAGCTAACCGCCCCTCCGTTAAGGGTAAAGACAAATCCCGACAGCGACTTAGAGTCGTCCTTATCACTCTGGAAGCTTGAATCGGTAAAGGACTCCACTTGGAGTTCTCCGTTACCATACACCAAGAGTATCTCTTTAGTCCTTCGCAAGTACTTGAGAATGCTCTTCACAGCTGTCCAGTGACTCTCTCCAGGATCAGCTTGATACCTGCTCACTATACTTAGTGAGTATGCTACATCGGGTCTGGTACATAGCATCGCGTACATGATAGAGCCTACAGCCGAAGCATAGGGTATCCCTTGCATGCGAGCTCTCTCCAAATCAATCTTGGGAGACTTCTCTTTGGAGAGAGTGACTCCAGAGATCGTGGGCAAGTTCCCACACTTGGATTCTTCCATACTAAACCTCTTTAGTATGGTGTCAATGTACCTGGATTGGGACAATCCCAATATCCGTTTGGATCTATCTCTATAAATCCTAATTCCCAATATGCAGGAGGCATCACCAAGATCTTTCATTGAGAATCTTTGTGATAAGAAGAGCTTGACCGATTGCAGCATAGGAATATCATTTCCTATCAAGAGTATGTCGTCCACGTACAATAGGAGGAAGACAACCTTACTCTCTGCCACCTTCTTGTAGATACAAGGTTCATCTGGATTTTTGACGAAATCAAACTCTTTGATAACGACATCAAAGCAGATGTTCCAACTCCGCGATGCTTGCTTTAATCCATAAATGGATTTAAGCAGCTTGCACACCTTCCCGCTGCTCCCACTGTCTACGAAGCCCTCTGGCTGAGTCATGTACACGCACTCTTCTAAATCACCATTTAGAAAGGCGGTCTTAACATCCATTTGCCAGATTTCGTAATCATGATATGCAGCGATGGCAAGCATGATCCGGATGGATTTAAGCATAGCCACTGGAGAAAAGGTTTCGTCATAGTCCACACCTGGTCTTTGACGAAAACCTTTTGCAACAAGTCTAGCTTTGAAAGTCTCCACTTTCCCATCTACACCAAGTTTTTTCTTGAAGATGCACTTGCTCCCAATGGGTTTTACCCCTTCAGGAGCAACTTCCAAAGTCCACACTTTGTTGGTGTACATGGATTCCATCTCGGACCGCATAGCATCCAGCCATTTCACTGAATCCCTACTCGTGATGGCCTGCTCGAAGCTAGTTGGGTCATCATCCTCCATGATGCAATCCTCGCTCCCACCATCCATGAGAAAACCGTAGTATCTCTCAGGTTGGCGAGGAACCCTACTAGATCGGCGGAGAGGCTGAGGTTCATCGGGAGCTACTGAATCCTCTGGTTTAATCAAATCTTCTGTCGTAGTCTGTATTGCTGGAACCTCTTCCAGTTCTACCTCCTTGCCACTAATCTCTTTTTCAAGAAATTCCTTTTCTAAAATGGTGGCATGTCGAGAAACAAACACATTTTGTTCCTCGGTGTGGTAGAAGATATACCCGCGCGAATGTTTGGGATATCCAATAAACTTACACAGAATGGACCTTGCCGCGAGTTTGTCCGGATTTTGCGTTTTTACATATGCCGGACAACCCCATATCTTAACATAATTAAGACATGGTCTCTTTCCTTTCCATATCTCATATGGAGTGGTTGGCACGGATTTGGTGGGAACCATATTCAATAGGTCTGCAGCTGTTTCCAGTGCATATCCCCAGAAGGAAATAGGTAACTCAGCTGTGCTCATCATAGAGTGCACCATATCCAATAGGGTGCGGTTCCTCCGTTCTGATACACCGTTGTGCTGTGGTGTATATGGAGGAGTCAGCTGAGAGAGAATCCCATTCTCTTTTAGGAAGTCCAGGAATTCATTGCTCAAGTATTCACCTCCTCGATCAGATCGAAGGATTTTAATACGTTTTCCGGTTTGGTTCTCGACTTCTTGTTTATATTCTCTAAATTTCTCAAAAGCTTCTGATTTGTGTTTCATCAGGAACACATATCCGAATCTAGAGAGATCGTCAGTGAATGTAATGAAGTACGAAGAACCATTCCTGGCATGTGTAGACATGGGACCGCATACATCACTATGTATTAGTCCCAAGAGTTCGGTAACTCTTTCTCCGTGTCCCGTAAACGGAGTTTTGGTCATCTTGCCTTTGAGACATGACTGGCAAATGTCATAAGATGAAAATTCAAACGGATTCAAATATCCATCCTTATGCAACTTAGCCAGTCGTGTCGCATTGATGTGACCCAGTCTACAATGCCACAAGAAGGATTCGTTCAGTTCTGAACTCTTCCTCTTGTGTGTGTTTGTTATGCTCAGAACTGTTGATTGATTTAGAACATAAATGCCATTGCACAACGTGCCTGATCCAACCAACTTTTGGTTACGGAAAATGTTCATAACATTGTCCTTTAATACAAAATTATATCCCTCTTTACTCAACAAAGAAACCGATATAATGTTGCATATCAGGTTCGGCATGTAATAGCATTCGTTCAGAACCAATGTATTACCGGTTGGTAATGCAAGGTGATATTCCCCGACAGTCTTAGCTGCAACTATTGCACCATTTCCAACTCTTATGTCTTTATCACCTTCTCCAAGTTCTCTACCTTTCCTTAGCCCATGTAACTGATTACATATATGGGATCCTGACCCGGTATCTAATACCCAGGACGTAGAGCAAATGGAGAAACAGTTCTCTGTAACGAACACAGCCGAAGAAAATGTATCAACATGTACTTTCTTCATTCGGGTGGCATGGGAATCCTGGTATTCCCCTATATCCTGTTCAGTCCTATAACTCTTATAAGAAAGAACGGAACCAACGTTCCCCAGCACAGTATAACATGCGGGTTCGGTTAATACATCCATATTATTATCTTGATTAGGGCATGAAATGGTCGCTACCTGGAGAGAGAGAGAAGAAAACACTTTAGCGTATGCTTGTGCAAGATCAGATTGGTTATTATCTTATCTAATCAGGATGGCTCCCACTGGTTTTTATCAAATCTTCCTTCAAACCATAAAAGGAAAGACTAGCCGGGATTAATTACATACTTCAAGTTCGCCAATCTTTCAGCCAGGCCAATGTCGGTACTTTGAGGGAGGTCCCCCGTGCTTTCGCACGAACCTAATTACTGTAAACCTCGTTTTCCCAGAGGCGTAACCCCGTTGACACCTTTCTTGACACCTACTTGATCAGCTAATTGCAATGTGCAAAACTTTCCCAGGAGTAACTCTTACTCGCAGTGGGTATCGGGATCCAACTATCTCATAGAAGGTATGCAATCTAATTGCAAATTTCAACACTTGAAATTCCCGATAATATTTTGCCCCTAGCGTCCTATGACCTTGACGCAGGCCAACAAATCATAGTGCGCTAGTCAAGTTCAACCCGTCATTTCCTGATTGAATTAAACCCACCCGCACGACCCTTGACGCAGGCCAACAAAGTCGTACGACTACCCTAATCCAATCTGCATCATATGCATAAGCAGATAAATACTAGTTAGCTACCGCACACTACGCCTTGACGTAGGCCAACAAACGTAGCACGAATACTAACTACTACTTATCTGAAATGACGAAGGGCTACGACAGGTTTTTCTGAAAACCTATTGCGTAATGAACTTGATATCATTGTAGAATCAAATGAAATTTTGAAATGGAGCGATTTTGAGGCTTTTCTAGTTTTGCTAAAGGGGTCACTCCCGGTGAAGGGATCGTCGGCCCTTTCCTCGTCGAATGAGGTGCGGGATATATCATATATATCACTGTGCAAAGCAGAAACTATAGAAGCAATCAAAAACAAACCGAATGTGTAGCATCTTCCAGTTATTGCTAAAGGGGTCACTCCCGGTGAAGGGATCTCGGCCCTTTCCTCATCGAATAAGGTGCAGGGTATATCATATATACCGCTATGCAAAGCAAAACTGTAGCTACCCTTTTATTTAAAATTTGATTCTACAACATCTTTTAGGTTTCTTTTCTTTCATTAATCACATTAATGAAGTCTCATCATTTAAGTCACCTAAACATCACAGATAAATACGACGTACACTTATGCCATCCGCATTCGCCTCGATGTCCCCTCGTGCACCGTTAGGTTAGGTAACTAATGACAGAGCAGGGCAGGGCTTGTGTGGGTGCAAAACATAAGTAACGTCTATATAATATATCATATATACTATATATTGTATCTATCACAGAACATCATATGATCACATCACAGATATCGCAGCAGAAGAAACATATGAAACATTGGATATACTAGGACGTCCGTGTTTTCAATACGAACCAGTATAAAACACGGATTCCACGGTCGTGATGAATGGCCAATCCCACACCCCTAGACCCCTACGAGAGCGGCAAGCAACCCTACCAATTCTAGGGTTAGGAGACCCGGACTCGACTCCTCGAGATGGCCTCCCACTGGACCCTAGAACCCGGTTGCTTGTGCTCCCCTCCTTCGGTCTATCCTAGTGCAGAAAAGTAAATAATATACAAAAGGTGACAGCTTCCGCAACCTGGAAGTGCCCCAAATAAAAGAATATTACATACAAGTTTTTACATGAATGAAAATGAAAAACACTCATCTCACATAAAAAAAACCCCGGCTATTCAAACACGACGATCCAATATAACATATCCAGCAACACATAACATCACATGCTATCAACGTAAGTAAATATGCGCATCCCAATTGTCGTTGGCATATAGCAACGAAACCGGCGATATCACATATTACACTTACGGCCACAGAAAAGAAAGTGTAAAACTACAATAGTTGGAATCCGCAACCTCTTTAGACATCTCATGCCTAATCAAATGAAATACTTAAAGATCACATGCCTAACAATTATAAACCCCGCATTTTAGTCTCATTACCGAAAACTCTTTTCAATATCAAGTGAGACTAAACCGCTAGATTTATAACATTCATTCAGTTATCTCATAACTGTTTGTGAATTCCAATTATTGTATCCCATTCCGGATAAATAGAAAATATTAAACTTTCCGATCGAACATTCGAACACCCAAGTTTTCCGGAAACCGTTCAACACATGAAATAGGTTCAAAGACATTCACTTCATGCCTCAGTACCAACGGTCCAGCCGTAGAAAGGTCAAGCCAACGCCTCACATGTGGCACGCCGTACTGCCCCAAACCCGAAGGTTCAAAGGGCAGTTCAAGACGGTCACATAATCGAGTTAATGTTTGTTATCTTCTAGAGGGACCATCGCGTTACTTGCACTACTTAGAACGTCTTTAAACCACAGAAAAATCCAACACTTGGAAATTTTTCCGGCAGGGGAAAAGTTGGGTATTTATATCCGATCGAACTTTTTAACATATTCTAAAGTTATCCGGAAAAACACATAGATGAAGTTTAATAATCCGATCGAATCTATGATTCCCAATGCAACCCCAGAACACTCAACTCTTGAGTCAAATTAAAAACTCTCAGAAAACTCAGCATCTTAGATTAGGAATTACTGTGCAAAAAGGGAATGATGATGTCATCATATGGCCGCGGAACCGCCGCAGAAGCCAGGCTTCTGCCGCGGTTCCGCCGCGCCTTGGACTCATCTCTTGGAAAAATTTGCACCGTAATTCTTAGAATTCCCTGCTGAATTTTTTAAGCATTTTTAATCTGTAAAAAACCCAGTTTTTGAAAAAAGTCCAGACAGCGTGAAAAAATTAGGGTTTCGGGTTCGATCGGGTTTCAAACATCGTCTAAGCATCGCCTAAGGCTCTAGCCAGGCTCTGATACCACTGTAGGGTTCCTATGCACGCTAATGAAGTCTCACAAGGCATCAACCATGCCAATTTCAAATTTTTCCGGTGCCGAGAAACCCTAATATCGGATCGTTCACTAGAATTTTAGGCGAAAAGTTAAGCTAGTTAACATCTTAACTAAAAGTGAGAAGCTACAACCTTTGTAGATCCGGTTCTCCACTTCCTTAGCTCCACGTAGACGTCCTCTCGATGTCCTAGTCGGATCTCGGACTCTAACATCGGCTTCATCGGAGAAATGAGCGGACAAGTCGTCGGCTACGATGCCGAAGATGATCTACGTCGAGGCTACACTAGATCAAGCTCCAACTTCACCAAGTCATGAAACTTGTGAAGAAAACACCCAAAACTACTTGGCAAGAGGTAGAGGATGAAGAAATAGGAGGTGGGTTCACTTTAGAATTAGATTTCTCACTCTTTTGCTCAAAGTGCCATTAAAGCTAGTAAGCTTTTTCTTGAAGATCAAGAAGAAGAAGAAGATAGAATATGATAAGTTCTTATCAAAAAGAATAATAAAATGAATACTTATCATCTTCTAACCTTGGTTAGGTGTAGAGAATAGACCATGGTTAGTGGGAATGGTTAGGGTTAAGCATGAAGACAAAATGGTCACTTGGTCAAAGCTTCATGAAGCTTCAACAAGCTTCATGATAAAAAGAAACCATTTTGTTTTCTTTTATCTATTTCTCAAAAAAAGAAAAGATAAATATTAAGTGAAAATATGAAACCCTAACCGTTCACTAAACATGGTTTAAGTCTTTACACAAATCCAAGTGAATATGTATCATCAAACATGATACAATCAAGTGCACAAAAGTATATCACATATACAACTTGTGAACATCAAGTGAGAAAATCCATTTAAAGTGAACCAATACTAGTTAATGCAAAGTAATATATCAAATATATAATTATACATTAAATCATTAAATCAACACTTGATTCAATGATCCGGTCATGTCGCACATAACCGACTAGTATACAATGTATCGATTTATCGAATCAACGATTCGATAACTAGGTTACATCGCATACAACCAATCGAAACATTCATCGCGAGAATGAAATACGGTATCACATACTCGCATTATTCTCGGTCCCGCACATATCTCATATGCGCTCCTATTTCATTTCGCTTGAGCCAGGAAACCTCTGTGTAGGACTCTAAAGACTCGTCAATACGCCGGTAGCAGATGATGATCATATCAAGCACCCACAAGCCGCAAGCGGTCTGCTAAACGTAACGGCCACCCGGGTATTGAGCGATCAGAAGATCGACGAGCTAGCCCGCTCACACTCCTGTGAATCCAACCAGTAACACTTACCGTACAGTCCGGTCTGTTCGTCTGATATGTCGCATATCAAGTCTAGGGGTGGTAAACGTCAAACCCCAATAACCGATAAGTCGTGCCGATGTGAGGCTCATAACGGGTCGAGAAACTACTGGTAACACTTACCAGCAAATCTCTGATCAGCCCTGGCCGGGGACTTCCCTGTTACGGCCAATCGAGTACAGCGCAACATCAACCCCCAATACCGGGAGAGACGAAACCCCTCCTATCGCTCATTGACTCCATGTGACTCGGGACTGCACCCAAAAACCACCGTTTTGCACGCCCTCATGGACGTGGTAAGGTGGAGATCAAAGCACAGTGGGAATCACACAAGACTTTATGACGATCTCGGGTCTACAGACTAACCTGCATAAGTGTCACCTGAGAACTGCCATCTGACGTGAGGTATAATACCATCTGGGAGTTCTTGGCGAGTCCGTCCAGTGTACCCAGTCTCCAATGAGCACCCGTATACCATCTCTGATGTCAAACACCAATGGATATGGGATCATCCATCGCCCATCTCATGGGTCGAGAGGCGTATACGCTAGTCTACACTCGTATATCGATGCCCCGTCTCGATACACCCACGACTAGGGACCTTGAAGGATGTACTTATGGACTACCATGTCCCCACTAGTATGATCTGCATCATAGTCCAGGTAGTCAAGTACACATCCTAAGGGCTTTATCAACATGTAACTATAAGACAGTTTAAAGAGACTAGTAAACATGTTAAGATAAAGAGCAACCAGATAGCATACTATCATATCGAGCAAGAAAGTCATCTCTATATATATGTCCAAGCATCCAATATAATATACATCATCTGTACAATACTGGCCTCTAGGGCATACATACAACTAACAACTATATATATATATATATATAATTATCAGAGTGATATATGCAATTATTCTTCTTCTTTACTTGATATTTCTCGATACGATGAGTTGACGTCCACCATAAGTTTTATGTTTTCTGATTTGATTTATTCCGAACTAAGTGGGGGTTATACGGTTATGGACGTGCTACATATTCGGACTGAGTGGGGGGATATATAGTCCGATACATTGTGGATCCGGTCGAGACAGAGGGGCAGGAAGGCCGTGATAGAGGCGAAGAGCCTAGCTAGGACACTCTATACCGGAGATAGATATGAGGACGGTAAATATCCAGGGGATATTGACCGGGGCTAGAGATATCAAGGATCGACCGATCTGTTGAGACGGTGTCGACGATATCTGGATTTGTATGTCGGTGATGGACACTAGAGATTTGATGATTTAGGGTGTCGATACTGGATACCCATATATTGATGTTTTGCGATCATTCGAGATATACCGTTATAGTTTATGCATTATTGTAGCCGACCAGGACTGATCCGGGGGCCAGTACCTGAATACCATTTTACCGATTGATGCATATAAAAAGGGTTCTAAACGAGTTATAGTCTCATTATTTTGACATGTTTAAAATGCATAAGGATCTTTAAAACTATAAACCTTTTAAAACTCTTTACTAAACAGCGAGACATATATCTTAAATAAAATACATATAATACTTCATACTATTACGTCCGCTTTTATACCGTGACATACGTATCCCGCGGCTATTTTAAAAAGAGGTTTTACATACATATTTTCGGCTACCTTATAGGCTTATACCTGCATACAGGTCATATACATATGAGATGATATATTTTGGGTTTACGTGATGGATATTATTGCATTTGTTGTACTTATGCATTATATATATATATATTAGTACAGGATATGATAGTACTATATTTATGACCTAGGATATCGTTGTGCATTTCGATTTCTACCTTGTGATATACTTTTATTCACTGAGTTGGCAACTTACAGCCGTTGTGCCCCAGTTTCTTGCAGGATATACCGCTCAGATCATCAGCGGCTTGCGGCACACACTTCTTTTCGGTGATTGCTTTGGTAGGTGAGCTACTATTGTATCGTACCTACACTTGTTTAATAGAGCCTCATTTGATCAATACTGAAGAGTAATGGAATAAGAGATATGTGTGAAGTCTCAATGCACGGTTGTTTTCTCTGTCGATATTAGAGATTCGATGCGTATGCAGAGGCGTGTACGACCACAATTTCAGAGGAAAGTGTTGATGAGATTGCAGTTGTTTCGAAATGAAAGTGGGTTCATTAAGGAGTGCTAGTTCCGGGCAGATTGGATAGATGAGATTGGCAGGAGACATGACGGGTTCTTTCCTGGATTCTATAATGATTAAGATTGGACCCAGGGTTAGTTGCTTAGCGCGCACACAGAGGTTAGAGATCGTCGTCGTCGACATGTTACATTGTGAGAGACTGGACTGCTTGGCAAGGAAGTATCTTGAGAAGTATCAGCATAACACTGTTTGCGTCGCTGCTCCTCACCAGACGATTGTATAAAGAGGCCGTGGTGTTAGTGATCCGTAGAAAGAATAAGAATTCAGAAGCAGAGAACTCTAAACGGTAGGCAGAAGGCAAGTGGTAATCCTTGCTCTGCCAGCTCCGGGTGTATAGACACCTTTCGACATTGAAGAGGGTGTACTTCGATGTCATTTGTTTTTTATTTGCATTTTGATGATCCGAATATTACATTTTCGACGTTGAAGAAATGACAACTCGACATCCTTTATTTTGACTTATGTGTTTTGTGGATTTGAGGATCACACAAATGATTTGTGCACACCAGGTGCACTTGTTTGAGATTTCCGTATACATCAGTTGCACTTGATTGGTGTTTTGTGCACACCAGGTGCACTAGTTTGAGATTTCCATGCACAGTGACTGCACTCGATTAGCGTGTTGTGCACACCATTTGCATGTTTTGATGATTTGTGCACCTTGATGCACTTGATGTTGATTTTGTGCACCCCGATGCACTTGAGGTTGATTTTTTGCATCCTGATGCACTTGATGTTGATTTTGTGCACCCCGATGCACTTGATGTTGATTTTGTGCACCCCGATGCACTTGATATTGGTTTTGTGCAAACCGATGTACTTGATGTTGATCTTATGCACTCTAGATACACTTGATATTGGCTCCATGCACATTCGATGCAGTGGATATTATTTTCATGCACACCTGTTGCACATGACGTTGTTTTTGTTCTCATGCACACCCGTGGCATGTGGTTTGAATTTTTGTGCAACCCGATAGGGTTGATTTCGTTTTCATGCATTGTACTTGATAAGATATATTATAGACTTGATTTCTATATTTTCGAATGGTCGTGTGCTATAGATATTGCACTACGACTATAGCAATGACCGTGTACTTGATATACAGAATGGTTTTCGTATTTGGAATTTTGCATCATAACTGGTGTAATTCCCATAGCAACCGCTAAGATTACAGTTATGTGAGTTTTATATTTTTTAACACGCACGGTTGCGTTATTTTACTTCATAGCTCATGTAGGACTTTGGAGTTCCGTTAATTGGAGCAGACTATATGTTTTAAAATTTGGACCCCAGCAATTTGATTTGAATTGATTTGATTTGATTGAGAAAAATGTTTTAAGATGGGAGTTAAATTTAAATTCGGGGACCGGATTTCTTTAAGGAGGGGATATTGTAACATTTTGGAAAATTATAAATATTAATTTATAATTTTAAATATGAATATAATGAGTTTACAAAAATGATATCGCATATGAATTTTGGTATCGGATTGAATTCCGCAAAAATGTAATTATTTTGGTAAAAATGAAGAAAATGTATGATATCATAAAATGATATTTTAATTGTTTAACTTGACATGCTATTTTATTATAAGATAATGGTATTTAAGTATTATACTAAGTGTTTTATTTCTTTTAAAATCAAGAATTTAGATTTTTGTAACATGGAGGTATTTTTAAAAAGGTTTGTTTTATTTTTATGAGGGTGGGTATATGTTTAGCTAGTTAGTTAACCCTCACAACCAACACATCCACACACTCACTCTCCTCTCTTCACTTTCTCCTTATACCTTTACACCTCCTAATTACTCTACACATTTTCTACACTCTAGCACAAATGCTTATGATATCTCAATTCTCAAACTGAACAAAAAGATCATTCTCCTTCAAGCTCATCTCAAAGTTTAACACTTCACTCAAAAACCATGAATCCTTCATCCAACTTGTGCATACCATCAAATAGAGTCTCAACCACTTCAAGAAACCTCAAGCCATGCACTTTTTGAGCTGGAATTCCCTTGTGCATCATCCCTATAGGTATATCTCACCTCCTTTGCAAATTCATTTTTGTTACATATCTGTTTTAGTGGGCAATATCAGAAACTAGAATTTTAATGATATTTGTAAGTATAAACTTGAATCTGGAACTATTAGGTTAATCCACTAGAAAAATTAATAATATGAGGATATGGAGAGACCACTAGGAGACCACACTTAAAGCCCGAGCCCCTACTCTGTAGAAAAATCGGCGGTTTTCCTCAATTAACCGTCATCGCCGGTTTTACTTTTGAATTGTGTTTTGGGTTTTTGTCAACAGCTTTATTTGGTTATAATATAAGCTACTATATTGTTTGATTTGTCCCAGATTTCATATAGAGAAATCTGGGAGTGTTCTAGTATTGTTTATCAATGTTTCCAATATTTTTTAATACAGTTTTTCGTATTTCTGTACCGCGACTGAAATATTGGCGTTCGTACATTAATACCAGAGGTATTTGGTCGTTTTTGGAGTAAGTAAGTTATAGGTTCTATCCTATGGGTGCTTAGCTCCTTATTTTGGTTTTGATATGATATTTACGCAGATGCGTTATAACTATGATTGTAGGTCCGATCGCGGAGGTTTCCGAGACGGAAACGATGGACAAAGTAATCGTGGATTTCGACGAGCTCGACAAGTTGGTGAGTAAATTTATATCTACAGGGAAAGTCGGGTGGATGGTGTATAGCACCCCTGCAACCATTTAACTAGGATAGTTATGTTATCTAGTTAGATTTTTATGATATGTTAGATAACTTAGCTAAGTGTATTGATGTTAGTTCACATCTAGTAGGTTATACATGTGGTTATATTTGATATAAGGTTATGATGACATATGATTGGTTGTGTATTTTTGGGGAAAGAAGAAAAGAAAAGAAGTTTTGTTTAGAAGTTTTAATAAAGTAACCGCAATCAATATGGCGTCGCGTGTAGCTTAGCTGTGGCGAATACGGGTCATCCTCTGGGATTCGTGGAATTTTATAGTTCTTGCTTTAGATGGGTTGAAAGAAATCGAAAAGAGAAAATAAAGAAAATCAAGAAGATAGTTTCAAGATCTAAATGAAGAAAATCAAGAAAATGTTTTCAAGATTTAATTGAATTATCAAGAAAATGGTTTCAAGATCTAATTGAATTATCAAGAAAATTTATGTGAAGAAGGCTTGTAGGATTCTTTAGGATTTATTAGCCATGGATGAATAATAAAGACTACTTCTTTTATCTATTGATAAATTTAAAACTAGATTGATGGCGGTGAATGAGAATTAGGGTTCTTTGGAAGAAACTAGGGTTTCACCTCTATTGACCCTTGTCCTTTCATTGATCTCCATTCATGTCTAGCCCTTAGCGAAAAGATCGTCAATCTCATCTCAAATCGTGGTCGAGATTATCAAGAAATTGATATCACGCCCGATAAGGATGTTGATGATTCTTTTGTTCAAATTTATAAATTTTATAAGACTTAAAAGGAGTATAGAATTTTCTCACCCATTGATCTACCTTAATCCTACGAATCCTATCAAACGGAGAATTACTCGCACATCATGAAAATAAAAGAATGAATAGAGAAAGAATTCATAATGCGGAAATTAAAAGTAAGAAAATTGATAAAACAGATAATCTACCTTTATTACTCAAATTCACAATACATTTCTCCAAGTTTAGATTACAAGAGGAAAAAGAATTTACTCCCGATCTCTGTCTCGAAGAAGTAAATGTTCCGTCGATCTCCACGTCACTTGATCACCTCGAGTCTTGGACCTTTCTTAGATCGTTTGCTCGTTGATGGTGATTGGCTTCGTTTAAAGGAGATTTACTTGATTGATCGCTTGATTGGTTTCTCGATGGATTTCTTGATCTTGGATCTCAAGATCGAAAATTCTTGATTTTAGATCTTAGATCCCTTTTTGATATTGGATTTGATATTGGATTTTTAGGATGATGATTTGATGTTGTTCTTGGCTCTTTTTTCCTTTTGAATTGGATGAAATTGGATCCCACAAATGATGTAGCCCCGGGTCCTTTTTATAGCCCTAAAACCAGTAACAGAAACCCCCAACAAACTAAGTTTGTTACGAAGAAGATTCCAGAAAACTCTCGAACCCTAATCCCTTGAATCGGCCGCGGATCCACGGCGACTTGGCCTGACTCGGCCGCGATTCCGCGGCGTATTGGTAAGATCGTGGCTTCGAACTTCTGGAGACTTCTCCTGTTGGTATTTGGGTATTTCTTTGATGTCTGGAACCTTCTTATCTCTTCTGAGTCTCTTCCAGTATTTGATTCTTCGAATTTCTTTACTTTATCGGCAGATTCTTGATTCCTTATATCTGACCTGAGCTAATCTTGCAGAATATCTTCTATGAACAATGTTAGTTATATTTGAGATACAATTTATTATGCGTAAAATATTAAACATACAATTCCTTCATAATTTTGATTATAATATATAAACACATGGTAAATGATATTTTGTAGATGAACTTCTAATATGTGTTATATTTATAACAAACACCTTTAGATGATTAAGAAAAGTAAGGAAATTGTCATGTTAAAAGTGCATTATTTTCGACTGAACAAATACCCCCAAACTTGACTTTGATCGTTCCGAGCAAACTATTTATTAAAGGTAAGGAGAAAATAAAATAGAAAGCATAAAGAAAAACTAACTAGCACACTTTCGTAGGCAACACGATTGCACTGAGCACGTGCAACAAGCCGTTAAACCTCTTGGTGTTACTAGTAAGAGGAGTGTAGTGTCCTGAGGGTTTTCAGCGGATTACACCCACAAAATCCTATAATAAAAGAAAGATGGTGAAAGTTACATGTAAAGATAAGAACTATAAAAGAAAGAACTTGAAAATAAGAGTTTCCAACTACACTAGCTTTCGGTTGCCATGAGCCCTATCTTAATGGTCATGAAAAAATGTTAGAAATCATATCATCCCTCAATAAAATATCGCATTTAGTCTCCCTCCCTACCTTTCTTTCAAACACCGATCATATACCCATACGTGTGTGTAGAAGACATCCCTACACTCGGAGAATTCAATTCAAGCTATCATACTCTTGTCTATCTACCTCAGTACTTTTAGTCGGTGAATATTTTGGATGGAATTACTCACACATTCTTCATGCGACCGCTAATACTTCTTGAGATACTAACTGACTGATTACTACATGTGCTAACTTATTAGGCGTAAATAGAAATTTCCTCGTCTTGCAACACCTAAGACTTAGCAGTGGCTTCCAAACCAGTTGGTCTAAGGCACTAGGTGATAAAGCACCCTCACTATATTTTTTTATGCTGCCTTGGTGATTACAAAACCAGTGTTCATTTTTCTTCACCATTTTATACTTTATGCTTCATTTATATTTTCTTCGTACTTTGGCTTTTAAACAAGAGCATTTCAAGGTATCCTCTACTATCCCGAGTTTCAAGATGTGTGTAAGTGCGTATAGTAGGCTTTCAACGTTCAAATGTTTGGCCTCAAGAATAGGGAATATTTTTCAGACTTATTTTTATCCTCATATTAGTGACTTCCTTCATCTTACTAACCCTTGGGACAACGGCTCATAACTATTTATTACTAGCTTCATTTAAGAAAACATCTAATTTTCTTGTTTTTCTCAAACTCTTCCAATCTTTTAAATGTAATTTTTCACTTTCTAATCTTTCATTATCAAAGAAAAAATTTAAAAAAAATTGTGCTTATGCAAAGTGTAATGCAAAGTAATGTGTAAATAAGCACAAATCTCCCCCAAACCTGTTTACAGCAGTGTCCTCACTGTTGTCATCTTTTAAATTTCAAAAACCTGTAGACTTGGGAGGAAAAGTTATTAACGGGGATAAAAATAAATGAACATGGAAAATCTCCCCCAAACTTATTTTTGATCATTCGGATATTCAGTTAAGTCCTTTTTCACTCACCTTCATTCTTAGGATGAGACAATATTATCAAGATATGGAGATAAGGCGGAGGAAATTTTGTTATGATAAAGCGGCTCCTGTAAAAACAGGAGCTCCTCCGTAGGGTCAGTGGAAAAATACGGTTTTAATCTATGCCCATTCACTTTAAAAATATAACCGTTTTTAATATTTTCAAAATCAACTGTCCCGCGCAGGTATACATACCGCACCATAAATGGTCCTTTCCAACGAGATCTTAGCTTACCCATATGAAGATGGAGACAGGAATCGTAAAGAAGGACTTGTTGTCCCGGGGTAAAAGTTTTTCTAAAAATATTTTTATCGTGAATCACTTTAGTCCGGTTATTTACAATAACCGCATTATCGTAAGCTTCATCGCGGAGTTCACTTAGCTCATTTAATTGCAGCTTCTGAAAGGTGCATGCTTGATTTAAATCGAAGTTAAGCTCTTTAAGAGCCCACATTGCTTTATGTTCAATCTCGACAGGAAGGTGGCAAACCTTTCCGAACACTAGGCGGTAAGGAGACATACCAAGATCAGTCTTATAAGCGGTACGAAATGCCCAAAGAGAATCCATCAATTTGGTTGACCAATCTTTATGGTTTTAGAAACCGTCTTCTCCAAAATTTGTTTTATCTGCCTATTGGAAATCTCAGCTTTCCCGCTCGTTTGGGGATGATTGGGCGTAGAAAGTTTATGGTTGATTGAATATTTCTGCATCAAAGCCTCAAAAGACCGATTACAGAAATGCATCCCGTTGTCGCTAATTATAGAGCGAGGGTTTCCGAATCGCGAAAAGATATTTTCTCTAAGGAACTTAATAAAACCTTGTTATCATTAGTGCGACACGGTATCGCTTCGACCCATTTCGAGACGTAATCAACCGCTAACAAGATATATAAATTCCCAAAAGAGCTCGAAAAAGTGCCCATAAAATCAATACCCCAAACGTCAAAAATTTCCACAACCAAGATAGGTTTGAGTGGCATATCATTTTTTTAAGAAATCCGACCCGTGTGTTGACACTGTGGACAAGTTTTGCAATGATCATATGCATTTTTAAATAATGTAGGCCAGTAAAAAACACATTGCAAAACTTTCTCCGCCATTTTACATGGACCAAAGTGACCTGCACATGCCTGGTCATGACAGAAAGACAATACAGTCTTGAATTCATCATTAGGGACATATCTGCGAACGATTTGGTCGGGACAATACTTAAACAAATAAGATTCATCCCAGTAAAAGTGTTTTACTCGGGATAGAAATCGATGATTGTCTTGTTTAGACCATTCGCTAGAAATACATCGCGTTGCTAGATAATTCACAATATCCATGAACCAAGCTTCGCAGGATACGGTCAAGAGCTGTTCGTCAGGGAATGAGTGGTTTATTGGCATGGTCACTGTAGGTGAGGAAGAGATGCGTGAAAGATGGTCGGCTACTACGTTTTCACATCCACTCTTATCTCGTATGACAAGATCAAATTCTTTTAATAACAGAATCCAACGTATTAACCTGGCCTTAGCATCCTTCTTCGATAAAAGATGTTTTAGGGCGGAGTGATCGGTGTAAACCACTATCGGTGAGCCAATCAAGTAAAGCCTGAATTTTTCTAATACAAATACAACTGCCAAGAGTTCTTTCTCGATAGTTGTATAATTAATTTGGGCATCATTCAAGATCTTACTTGCAATAAATTGCATGTGGCATCTTATCAATGTGATGTCCTAAGACTGCACCAATAGCAAAATCTGATGCATTACATATTAGCTCGAACGGGTGGTTCCAATCAGGAGATGATAGAACGAGGGCTGTAGTAAAAGATATTTTAAGTGAGTCAAAAGCAATCTCGCAATCCGAATCGAAGTGAAATGTTATATCCTTGGCCAAGAGAAGAGTTAAGGGTCTAGCAATTTTGCTAAAATCCTTAATGAATCTCCTATAAAATCCTGCATGACCAAGGAAGGATCGTATATATTTGACGCATTTGGGATAAGGAAGGTTATGGATGACATCTATTTTAGTTCTGTCTACCTCAATGCCTTTTCGTGAAATGACATATCCAAGCACATTACCTTCTTGGACCATGAAATGACATTTTTCCCAATTCAAAGTTAAGTTCTTTTCCTTACAGCAGGTAAGAACCGCGTCAAGATGATGTAGGAAATCCTCAAAGGAGTCCCCAAATATAGAGAAATCGTTTATAAATATCTCCAGAAAATTCTCGACCATGTCTGAGAATATCCCCATCATACACCGCTGAAATGTATCGGGAGCGTTGCATAACCCAAAGGGCATGCGTCTATAAGCAAAGGTACCAAAAGGACAAGTAAATGTTGTTTTATCTTGATCCTTTTTGGCGATGGGGACCTGGTTATAGCCAGAGTATCCGTCCAAGAAACAATAATATTCATGTCCAGCTAATCGTTCCAACATCTGGTCAATGAAAGGTAGAGGGAAGTGATCTTTCCTCGTTGCGGCATTGAGTTTCCTATAATCAATACATACACACCACTCAGTTTGGGTACGTGTTTAGATCAACTCATTAGCCTCATTAGTTATGACCATGATGCCAGACTTTTTAGGGACTACATGAATAGGACTTACCCATTGGCTATCAGAGATTGGGTAAATTATACCACTATCTAGGCACTTCACGATTTCTTTCTTTACCGCCTCCTTCATGACGGGATTTAACCATCTTTGTGGGTCTCGGGTTGGTTTGGTTTCATCCATCAAATGTATATGATGTTCAACAATCAAGGGACTAATCCCTTTGATGTCTGCCATTGTCCGACCAAATGCTTGCCGATTCGATCTCAAGACCATCAAAAGAGCGTTCTCTTGCTCTAACGCTAAAGAAGCGGATATGATCATGGGAAAAGACTCATTCTCACCTAAGTATGCATATTTAAGATGAGAAGGTAGCAGTCTGAGATCTAATGTCGGTGGAGAGATGATAGAAAGTGGGGTAAGGGAATGATTCTCAGACTGCCTAAGAAGTTCATAACTTGCGTAGGATATTGACTCGGAAAGTGCTACTGACTTTTGCGATGGGTCAAAAGGTTCGAACTCGATGGTGGACTCATCAAAGGTGTCCTCGCTATAATAATTTGCTAAATCTAACAATGATGTACTAGTGTCGTTGAGATCATTATAGCAAAATTCCTCAACCTTGCTGCTGTAGAGAGCTATCTCGTTGACAGAACATACATCAATTACATGAGCAGAAGGTTCAGATGGTTGACTTCCTAGCTTGTAAATATTAAGCTCAATTGTCATCTTCCCGAAAGACAAGTTCATAGAACCATTACGACAATTAATGACAGCATCGGAAGTGGCTAAGAAGGTTCAGATGGTTGACTTCATAGCTTGTAAATATTAAGCTCAATTGTCATCTTCCCGAAGGATAAGTTCATAGAACTGTTACGACAATTAATGACAGCATTGGAAGTGGCTAAGAAGGGTCGACCGAGAATCACCGGAATTTGGTTTCGTGGGTTCGCTACAGGCTGTGTATCTAGAACAATAAAGTCCACAGGGAATATAAATTCCCCGACTTTTATCAACACATCCTCTAGCTCACCCCTAGCTTGGGTAATAGATCGATTGGCCATCTGAAGAGTGCGGTGCGACGGTTTTAACTCTCCGATACCTAACTGCTCATAGACAGAGTAAGGAAGCAAGTTAACACTAGCGCCAAGGTCGAGTAGAGCACGATTGATATTTTTACCCCCAATAGAAATAGATATTATAGGACAGCCGAGGTCCTTACGATTCTTAGGTAATTGCTGGGTAAAAGCTGTGCTTACACTACTCGTCATGAATACTTTTTTCAGCACTTGAGTTTTTCTCTTCCTAGTGCACAAGTCCTTAAGTATTTTCGCATAAGCCGGAACTTGTTGTATAGCATCTAGGAGAGGGATATTTATGTTAACATGTTTAAACATTTCCATAATCTTCTCCATTTGTGAACTTGGTTTGTTTCCCCTTAACCTATTTGAATAATGAGCTTTATCAATAAGAGTTGGGTCCAATATTGAAGAAGATTGAAGGGGTAGAACGAATCCCAGAATGTTAGGTTGACTTAAGGAGGTGGAGGGAGGGTTCGAGCCTAGGGGAAAACGGAGAATAGGCTCAGAAGAAGATGGTAGATTAGACGAAATAGGGTTAGAAGTGGAAGCTGAGGTATCATTGATTGATTCCTCATTATCAACTTGTTCACTGACTTGGTTGTTCAGCACTCTCTCTGATCTCAACGTGGTAATGGAATTCACATTATGATGTTGTGAGTGGCCAGGATTCGGTTGGGGTTGATATAGAAGTTTCCCTTTCTCTCTAGCACTCATCGCGGCATTTAATTGTGCAATTTGTACTTCTATCGATTTTATACTCTCGCCGTGGGAGGCGGAGTCCTTCGTTAATGTATCGATAGAAGACTTTATATCAGCCGACAATTGCATGGAATGTTTCATAAACAAATCCAAGGTTCGTTCAAGTGCAAAGTAGTTTTCGGTACCGTTTGGAAAGAATTATTATAAAGTGCAGAATTGTTGGCCGGATTTTGAAAAGTTTGTGGTTGAAAGGGGTGTTGATTCTGTGGTAGTTGTTGTTGCTGTGGAGGAACCCTTTGATAGTTATTTTGGTTTGGAACCGTATTTTGATTTTGAGTTTGGTATTGGTTCCAAGCAAAATTAGGGTGATTCCTCCAACCCTGATTATATGTGGAAGAATAAGAATTGTTTCTAGATCACTACTGAAAAGCAGCATTGGTGTGTTCTTGACCTTGAAACGGAGAATTCAAAGAACATTCTTCCGTCAGATGTGATGGATCGGAACAGCATCCACACACGGTTTTAGGGAGCGTCACCTAGTTTAAGGAGGCTAATAAAAATTAGTTTTCCATAGTTTCGAGTTTCTTTTGCATCACTGCCATTTCGGATTTTACTGCAATGGAAACATCGAGCTGATGGATACCTCCCCTAGATGATGGTGGCCTAACGCTTTCCCATTGCAAAGTATGTTCAGCAAGATCATCCAGAAATTTCCAGGCTTCACCATCGTCTTTGGACATGAAATTGCATTGACACATGGTTTCAAGCATATGCTTTGTCCCTGGAGTAATGCCCTCATATATAATTTGGCACAGATCCCATCTATGGATTCCATGATAAGGACATTGGACAAGCAGATCCTTAAACCGTTCAGAGCATTTCCAAAATGGTTCATTTGGAAGCTGGGTAAACTGGTTGATTTCGCTCCGAACACGGACGGTCTTATGATTGGGATAAAATTTCTTAAGGAATTCTATAACGAATTCATCCCAATTGGAAATAGAGTGTGCAGTTGTGTTATAAAGCCATTTTTCAGCTAAATCGTACAAAGTAAATGGGAGAAAACGTAAACGCATAGCATCCACAGAAAGTTGTGAAGTGCCCATCATAGCACATACGTTTTTGAATTTGGTGATAAAAACGTATGCGTCTTCAGACTCAAACCCGTGAAATTTAGGCAAAAGATTAAAAAAGTGAGGTTTGATTTCAAAATTATCCCCATTGGCTGGTGGGATAGAAAGACAAATAGAAAGGGGACTACGTATAGGGTAGCATCTCTCTTGGGGAAAGATGCACGGTGGATTCTGCGCACCTGCGGGTGATGGCAGAGTAGTGTTATTAAAATTTGATGGAGAACCGTCCATCTCGGTCGATGTTGTGGGTGGGGAGGAAAAAGAAGATGAAGAAGTACCGATTTCGAAATCGATAGAAGAAGTGCGGACAAGACGGCCACTAGAATCTCGTGTCCAGCCGAGCATGCACTAAGCAGGTTTAGCACAAGTGGCAGCGTTTGTGAGAATTACGTAAAAAGAAAGGTTTGTTTTTGAAAAAGTCGGACTTAGATAAATCACAAAAATACACAATCAATCCAATATCTAAGATTACCTAGGTCAAGTCACTAGACCGCTCTTAGACTTCCAGAGGAAAAATCACAGGATCAATCCTCTACTACCTCTTTATCCCTCTTGTGGCCAGGTAAGTGGGAGGTATCCACTATACGAATTACCGAAATAGCGGGCCTAATTAAGTAACCACTTGCATTAGACACACTTGCCTAGACACCACAAAAGAAATGCGGATAAGCGGTAGATTACCCACGACCCTCCTCTGTCCTTAATGAGCACGACAGTCCTTAGAGTCTTGGTCTAGATATTTTTTAATTAATGAAGGGTGATGCGGATGCTAGTTTTGTGATTTGTGAGGCGTAGGAAGGATAATGAAATCCCCACCTAATCTGAATTTGGTCTTTGCCCCTTAATTTTCTGTATTACAATATGCAAAAACAACCCAAAAACAAAACACACAACAAGAATTTTTTAAGCGGCGAATTTTTTCAAAGAATCCTACAGAAAAATTGTCATTGGACTTTGCAGACAAGAGAGAAGAAGATAGAAAATATACCAGAGAGACTTGAATCCCTAAGTCACCCAATCCACCGCGGTTCCACCGCCAGAATAGCCTTCTTGCCGCGGTTCCGCCGCCAACTTGATGGTTCTTGAAATTCTTTTTTCTACAGTTGATTCTCTTGCTCCTATGGTCTTGATGAATGCTTCTGAATCTTTATCTCCCTGCTACAATGATTCCAGATCCCCTTGCAAAAATTCACACACTAATCGTTAAGCATAAGATGCGTTCTCGATTTATATTTTGATGGAATAATAATATTTCAACCCAAATAGCAAGAAAGAAAAAATTATGCACGGATACCCTGCAACGGCGCCATTTGATTAGTTGTGTATTTTTTGAGAAAGAAGAAAAGAAAAGAAGTTTTGTTTGGAAGTTTTAGTAAAGTAACCGTAATCAACATGGCGTCGCGTGTAGCTTAGCTATGGCGAATACGGGTTGTCCTCTAGGATTCGTTGAATTTTATAGTTCTTACTTTAGATGGGTTGAAAGAAATAGAAAAAAGAAAATCAAGAAAATCAAGAAGATAGTTTCAAGGTCTAAATGAAGAAAATCAAGAAAATAGTTTCAAGATTTAATTGAATTATCAAAAAAATGGTTTCAAGATCTAATTGAATTATCAAGAAAATTTATATGAAGAAGGCTTGTAGGATTTTTTAGGATTTATTAGCCATGGATGACTAATAAAGATTACTCTTCTTATCTATTGATAGATTTAAAACTAGATTAATAGCAGTGAATGAGAATTAGGGTTCTTTGGAAGAAACTAGGGTTTCTTCTCTATTGACCCTTGTCCATTCATTGATCTCTATTCATGTCTAGCCCTTAGCAAAAAGATCGTCAATCTCATCTCAAATCGTGGTCGAGATTATCAAGAAATTGATATCACGCCCAATAAGGATGTTGATGATTCTTTTGTTAAAATTTATAAACTTCATAAGATTTAAAAAGGAGTATAGAATTTTCTCACCCATTAATCTATCTTAATCCTACGAATCCTATCAAATGGAGAATTACTCGCACATCATGAAAATAAAAGAAAGAATAGAGAAAGAACTCATAATGTGTAAATTAAAAGTAAGCGAATTGATAAAACTGATGATCTACCTTTATTACTCAACTTCACAATACATTTCTCCAAGTTTAGATTACAAGAGAAAGAAGAATTTGCTCTCAATCTCTATCTCGAAGAAGTAAATGTTCCGTCGATCTCCGCATCGCTTGATCACCTCGAGTCTTGGACCTGTCTTGGATCGCTTGCTCGTTGACGGTGATTGGCTTCGTGTAAAGGAGACTTGCTTGATTGATCGCTTGATTGATTTCTCAATAGATTTCTTGATCTTGGATCTCAAGATCGAAGATTCTTGATCTTAGATCTTAGATCCCCTTTTGATATTGGATTTGATCTTAGATTTTTAGGATGATGATTTGATGTTGTTCTTGGCTCTTTTTGCCTTTTGAATTGGATGAAATTGGATCCCCCAAATGATGTAGCCCTCGGTCTTTTTTATAACCCCAAAACCAATAACAGAAACCCCCAACAAACTAAGTTTGTTACGAAGAAGATTCCAGAAAACTCTCGAACCCTAATCCCTTGAATCGGCCGCGGATCCACGGCGACTCGGCCTGACTCGGCCGCGGTTCCACGGCGTATTGGTGAGATCGCGGCTTCGAACTTCTGGAGTCTTCTCCTGTTGGTATTTGGGTATTTCTTTGATGTCTGGAACCTTCTTATCTCTTCTGAGTCTCTGCCAGTATTTGATTCTTCAACTTTCTTTACTTTATCGGCAGATTCTTGATTCCTGATATCTGACCTGAGCTAATCTTGCAGAATATCTTCAATGAACAATGTTAATTATATTTGAGGTACAATATATTATGCGTAAAATATTAAATATACAATTTCCTTCATAAAGTTGATTATAATATATAAACACATGGTAAATGATATTTTGCAGATAAACTTCTAATATGTGTTATATTTATAACAAACACTTTTAGATGATTAAGAAAAGTAAGAAAATTGTCATGTTAAAAGTGCACTATTTTCGACTGAACAACCTACGTACGTAACGATAGATCCGTACGATATGGATATGATATTAGAAGGACATGGTATGAGGGATCATATCGTACTTGTGATGAGGATGGAGAGTGTGCCGAATATGACCAAATGTCATTTGGACTCATGGAGTCATAAGTATCCCTATTTGGGACATTACGTTTGATTGAGCTATACTCTTTTAAAAACCGATAATTCGTTTTCCTTTTTAATTGATAAATGACAAGGATGCGATGCTATTTTTCCAAAACAAATATCTATTTTAACTTAATGCAGCTTCCTTATTTCAAAATAACGTTTCGTTTCATTTTCAAAGATAATGGTATAGCTCATAGCAATTAGTTACGTTAATAATTACGCGATACGCTTAGATTTTCTTTATATGTTCGCGATACGCTTACCGATTGTATACGTCATCTTTTATACGAACACACTGATAGAATACCGCACAACTACCAATGAGTACTATGTTGCATAAGCACAGACGCATATGTTATACTACACCTCATTGGTACTGCCATGCCACTGTAGGACCGCTATACCACGCGATGTGTATGTAAATGCCGATACGAGGCATATGAATTCCCTATATCCGGAAATTGGATTGTAATTATATGCTACGGATATGGGTAGAATTACTTTCTGCTTTAACACTTATAGAACACTTACACATATACTAATGATTTTCATGCTGCACGAGCACAGACGCGTATGCTACACTACACATTATTAGTATTACCATGACACAGTAGAACTGTTGTGTTTGTTTGCATGCCTGACTATACTTACGTACGATGCCTTTACCTGCTGAGTTATTGCGAATACCAGTACCATGGGTATTCATATTTGATTCTTATGAGTTTTTATGATGTTTTTACTTTTGATGATATATATTAGTGGTATGGGACGCTGCTATATATATATATCGTCAAAGTGATATATGCAATTATTCTTCTTCTTTACTTGATATTTCTGGATACGATGAGTTGACGTCCACCATGAGTGTTATGTTTTCTGATTTGATTTATTCCGAACCGAGTGGGGGGTTATACGGTTACGGACATACTACATATCCGGACTATGTAGGGGGATATATAGTCCGATACATGGTGGATCCAATCGAGACCGAGGGGCAGGAAGGCCGCGATAGAGGCGGGGAGCCTAGCGAGGACACTCGATACCGGAGATAGATATGAGCACGGTGAATATCCAGAGGATATTGGCCGGGGCTAGGGATATTGAAGGGCGACCGATCTGTTGAGATGGTGTCGACGATATCTGGATTTGAGTGGCGGTGATGGACACTAGAGATTTGATGATTTAGGGTATCGATGCTGGATACCCATTTATTGATGTTTTGCGATCATTCGAGATATAACGTTATAGTTTATGCGTTACTGTAGCCGACCAGGACTGATCTGGAGGACAGTACCTGAATACCATTTTACCGATTGATGCATATAAAAAGGGTTCTAAATGAACTATAGTCTCATTATTTTAACATGTCTAGAATAACACAAGGATTTTTAAAACTGTAAATCTCTTAAAACTCTTTACTAAACAGCGAGACGTATATCTTAAATAAAATATATATAATAATTCATACTATTACGTCTGCTTTTATGTCGTGACATATGTATCCCGCGACTATTTTAAAAAGAAGTTTTACATATATATTTTCGGCTACCTTATTAGCTTTTACCTGGATACAGGTCATATACATATGAGATGATATATTTTGGGTTTACATGATGGATATTATTGCATTTATTGTACTTATGCATTATATATATATATATTAGTACAGGATATGATAGTACTATACTTATGACCTAGGATATCATTGTGCATTTCGATTTCTATCTTTTGATATACTTTTATTCACTGAGTTGGAAACTCACCCCCGTTGTGCCCCAGTTTCTTGCAGGATATACCGCTTGGATCATCAGCAGCTTGTGGCACACACTTCTTTTCGGTGATTTCTTTGGTAGGTGGGCTACTGTTGTATCGTACCCACACTTGTGTGTGTGTGTGTGTGTGTGTGTGTGTTCTTTTGTATATAGTAAAATTCTATCAACCCAGAACTTGTAAAATTGTGGACTTAGAAGCGAGACTTAGAGATATGTATTTTTGGGCGTCGCACTCATTGGAGTCGACCTTTTTATTCTTGTTGTTTATTGTTTTGCTTTTCTTTTCTTCGCCATTGGGCGTCATATTTTATCTGTGTGGTTGCTCCGCCGTTTGGGTGTGGAAGCTAGCTCCCGTTAGGATGCGTTTTTTTATTAGTTTGCTTGTATCGGATTTTATTCAAAATTTATAAAAGAGGTACTGACGATTTTTTAAAACATCGTAGAGCTTTTCAAACATACTTATTTAGAATTAAATGAATATTTTCAACTAAGTTCATCTAATGACTATTTTAAATTTCACCTCCAATATTTTCGTAAAAAGGTTTAGATTCTGGGTTTTCGGCTTACTTGGACCGCGTCAACGTCTTTAGATGTCACATGATTTAAGTGTCGGTCACATGCCACTTTCGGGTCGTAACAAAGTTAGTATCATAGCGTTTGGTTTAACCTTTTTTCGAGTTTAGGTTTGACTATATGGAGTCTAGGCATACACTTTCGCTACCTACGCTTGACCTTACGGAACTTAGACTTGACTTTAGGGCTCTTATACCCGAACTTTTGTTACGTAGGTTGAACTTGGTTGATGGAGTATGTACTAAATAAAGCGACGTACCGTACATATGTTCCGCGACATATTTATGATACGATACTCCGCCTAAGTTACCTTAGGATATATATCTTGAGATATTTTCTTCTATTCGCTCAGTTGATCTATCCTTATCGATACATGTTGGTTATTGAAGTGATGACTGAGGTTGAGAATCAAACGGCTGCGACGCTAGCCCTGTTTATACAGCAATCTGAGCAACTATTTGTTGATCAAGCTCAATCATTGGCTAGAATTGAGGAACAAGTGAAATATTTAGCTGTGAGGATTCTAGGGAGTGAACACAGTCAATCGGAACCCAATAGTGTCAATATCTGTCATCTAGGAAGTCACCTAAGTGAGATAAACGATCAACAAATTTTGATGATTTCATTGATGATGATACAATAAAATTGACTGGGTGTTGTCAGGACACACAAGAAAAACCTCCGACTGATTTTTGCTTTCCAATTTTAAATGAGGGACCCTATGAATTTGTCGGGTATAGTTGGGATAAATTGTTAGAAAAGATCAATGATCAGGAACCCACAATTTTTGTATCACCTAGTGATATTGTTTCGGAAGAAACATTAAGGTGGGAACCTACTTTTTTAGATGACATATACCTGCCCATTTATGAATATGATGAGGGAGAAATCATTTTAGGAGAGTTTGTAAATAATAAGAGTAAGATTGTGGAAAATCTTAGGGAGGAAGACAGTATTGAAAAATATTCTTTCATGTCGAGTTTTGAGGAAATTTTTGTGGATGAACTTGATATTCTTAGTGAGTTTAAGTCAGAATCAATTTGGGAACATCCTAGAAACATTTCTTTTGCCGAACTTTTTGCGGATGAACTCCAGTTTTTAAACGAACCTGACTTCAGAACTCAGCACGTGCTTATTGAACATTCAATTCGTTCAGAAAATAATTTTTTGACCTCCTCAAAAATTCGTCTTCATCTTCAGCGTCTTCTGATCCCTACTTTTATATACCCATGCCCTTCACTAATATCTAACTTATACCGTTTCTTTTTCTTTTTCTTTTTCTTTTGTATATACAGATTCTTTTACCAGCCATTGCACTATATAGACAAAATTTTTATGTGGCTGGTATTAATTTCTGGACTAACCCAATCGTTTCACCTGTATATGTTGTAATTAGTCGTAGGTTTTTCTTTTTCTGTGAATAAAAGTCTCACACGGATGTCTAAGTCTAGCTACCGGAGACAGGGGAAACGATGAGGACATCGTAAAACTCAGGTTTGGGAGTGAGCACTGCATCATGTGTATATTCTGCATTGCATACATATTTAAAAAAAACCACAAAAATTTAAAAAAAAAATCCAAAAAATATAAAAACTTTGTAGTCAAGTTAACTAATATGGTAACTTAGATTTTTATTCTGAAAGTTTAGTTGATACGTTAAAAATAATTAAATCCTAAGCTGAGGAATTGAAACCCCTAAAAATAACCTTCGTTCTGTTTAAACTTGGTAATTATACGTCCTTACAATTTTTTTTGAGAAATAGGTAATTTTGAGTTCAGTTCTTTAGTTATGTCAAGATGAAGTGAGAGTATTGAAGCTTTACTGAAAGATAGGTCTGAAAAATAGTTTCTATTCTTGAGTCCAAATTTAGAAAATATATAACCTACAAACTGCACATACACGCACCTTGAAACTTGGGATAGTAGAGAATACCTAGAAATACTCTTGCCTGAAAACCTAGTATGAAAGAAAAACGGTATTTAAAGCTAACCACCATAAGAGTATCATTGAAAAATATATCCGGTCTTGAAAAGAAAAAGAAAAAAAATAAAGTCAAGACCTGAAAACTGCTATTTATGCTTTAAGCTCATACATTCAGTAATCGGCTGTTAGTGCCTCAAGAAGAATTAATAATCACATGAAAGATGTATGAGCACAACCGTCCATCCATTTATGAAAAGAAGTAGTATTAGGTATTAAGACAAGGGTACTATAGCTTGAATTGAATTCTTAAGTGTAGAGGTGAAAATTTACACACGCGTAAGGGTATACAATCGGTGTTTGGAGGAAAGATAGGGATGAAGAATAAGACTTATGTTTTCTGTAATGATGATAAAAATATCTGATTGGAGATCGCACTTTAGAAGGAAAACTCAAGAGATACCGAGATCTTTCTAAACTATAAAACGTATAGAATTTAAGGTTAAATAAATAGGAGGCGTGAAACATAAGAGTCGAATATTTCTAATCTAGAATGATAGAATTTTTAACTTAGAAACTAAAATATAGGAGTAGAATCGATGTTAACTTATAAAACTAGCTTGACGGGATTTTGTGGGTGTAATCCGCTGAAAACCCTCAGGAGACAACACTTCTCCTACTAGGGACACCTAGAGGTTTAACGGCTTGTTGCACATGCTCAGTGCAATCGCGTTCCCTGCGAAAGTGTAGCTAGGATTTTTTTTTGCTCGGGACGAGCAATAGATAAGTTTGGAGGTATTTGTTCATCACAGAAAACTGCATTTTAATACCGCTCATTCGTTATCTATTTTGTTTATATCGGTGCTATTAATCAGTGTCTACTCTGTAATTACAGTTTACAGGTATTCGTAATAAAATACCAGAAACACATTCAAAATCATGGATATATCGTCTGTGAGCCAACACTGTAACCGGAACTGGAAATCGACCGATATCCAAAGAGTTTTTACAAATAATATGTGTGCACAATATTTTGGTCCAACACAATACATGTGCATACATGCTCTTTGGCACTAGGACCATGATGGGGCTGCCATGAATCATGGCACAAGTGGGCATAGGTATGATGTGCATTAAATGAGCATTGAATGCTAAAAGTATTGATGTGATGCATTGCTCCAGATTTCCCTCCAATCCCTGAGTGCATCAAAGGCCTATACAGAGAAATCTAGCAGAACCAGAGGGATATTGGGAAGCACACAAATCCACACATCCAATACGAGCCCCTCTCCTCAGAATTTGGCCGAGCACATGCTCACCAAAACCGGCCTGCTCGGCCTTCCCTTGCGGCCATGTCACCTCATTATTATTGTTTGTTTAATCATTTTTTGTGCCTATATAAAGCAGACCAGTGAAGCAAGGATAATTCTCTCATTCATGTATATTTTCATTTGTTAGTTTCTTTCTTTTTATTTAGGCTTGAGGGTGAGTGGTCTTCATATTGGTTTCTTCTTCTTCTTCCCTCTTGAAGCACTCTTTGGAGAGCTTCATTAAGGAGGTTGAATAAGCTACCATAAATCTTGTATCTCTTCTTTAAGTGTTTATAATATATTGTTGCTTTCTTTTTATACTTGCTTTCTTTTCTTATTTGCTCTTCTTTTACCATGTTTAACTAATCTTTAATTTGGTTGTGGTGTGGGTGAGGAAATGAGATGAAAGGCTTTGCCTCCTCCACCTCTTGTCTATGTTTCATGTGCTTAACTTATGATTCTAACCTAAATATTGTTTATGTATTGATATGATACGGTATTTTGATATATGGTTACTTGTAACCTCCTCATATACCGTATTCATTCTCTTCCCCCATTTTCAATGTTTAAGTTAAAATTCATTTGGTGTTAAGTTTGCGATGTTTGGATATCGTATCTTGTGATCAATTGCTAGACAATCTTTTGTTTTCATATACGATATACCATCACAAATACTTAGCAAACTCAACACCAAAATCATTTGCTCTCACTAATCACTTTGTTTTTTTGTTGTTGCGGTATACTTGCTAACCCTTGTGTTTAGTGTTGATACCCCAAGCACGGACATACAAACGGTAAGTGATCAAAAGGACTCGTTTCGTGCTTTGCGGCGAATATCAGAATTTGATGGTTTTTGCTCCGCAACCACGTTGACAAGTCGTGCTTCATGCTGGGATCAAGGTAAGGCCGGACAACTCATGATCAAGAGAGTGTAGAGGTAAATGTCGCGATTCGATCTTCCAAGCCAAGCCACAACCATTCTTTCCTTAAACTTGTTTTCCTTGTTTCTTGTTTTCGTATTCTTTTTGTATTTTTTGTGACAAACCCCTAATTCGTTAATTTGTTGAACCTTAAATCATAATACCGAATACACAATTCCCTGCGAATCGACCCGTGCTTGCCGGCTCGCTATAACGCGCCGTGCACTTACGGTTATAAATATTTAAAACGAGAATGATCTCGCGTGCGCATTCCTCTCCTTAATATCATATCTGTTTCCATAACATATTTGTGCGCGAGGGTGAATTCCCAACAAAGTATTACGTTTGTTTTCACGCCTGACTATACTTACGTACGGTGCCTTTATTTACCTGCTGAATTATTACGAATACCAGCACCATGTTTGTATGATGTTTTTACTTTCGATGATATATCAGTGGTATGGGACGCTGCTATATATATATATATATATATATATATATATATATATATAATATCATCAGAATGATATATGCAATTATTCTTCTTTTTTACTTGATATTTTTGGATACGATGAGTTGGCGTCCACCATGAATTTTATGTTTTTTGATTTGATTTATTCCGAACCGAGTGAAGAGCTATATGGTTACGGACGTGCTACATATCTGGACTGAGTAAGGGGGGATATACAATCGGATACATGGTGGACCCGGTTGAAACCGAGGGGCAGGAAGGTCACGATAGAGGCGGGGAGCCTAGCGAGAACACACGATATCGAAGATAGATATGAGTACGGCGGATATCCAGGAGATACTAACCGGGGCTAGGAATATCGAGGGGCGATCGATCTGTTGAGACGGTGTCGATGATATCTGGATTTTCATGTCGGTGATGGACACTGGAGATTTGATGATTTAGGGTGTCGATGTTGGACACCCATATATTGATGTTTTGCGATCATTCAAGGTATACCATTATAGTTTATGCGTTATTGTAGCCGACCAGGACTGATCCGGGGGACAGTACCTGAGTACCATTTTACCAATTGATGCATATAAAAAGGGTTCTAAATGAGCTATAGTCTCATTATTTTGACATGCCTAGAATGACACAAGGATCTTTAAAACTGTAAACCTCTTAAAACTCTTTATTAAATAGCGAGACGTATATCTTAAATAAAATACATATAATACTTCATACTATTACGTCTGTTTTTATGTCGTGACATACGTATACCGCGAGTATTTTAAAAAGAGGTTTTATATACATATTTTTGGCTACCTTATAAGCTTATACCTGGATACAGGTCATATACATATGAGATGATATATTTTGGGTTTACGTGATGGATAGTATTGCATTTATTGTACTTATGCATTTTATATATATATATATATTAGTACAGGATATAATAGTATTATACTTATAACCTAGGATATCGTTGTGCATTTCGATTTCTACTTTGTGATATACTTTTATTCACTGAGTTGGCAACTCACCCCCGTTGTACCCCAGTTTCTTGCAGGATATACCGCTTGGATCATTAGCGGCTTGCGGCACATACTTCTTTCGGTGATTACTTTGGTAGGTGGGTTACTGTTGTATCGTACACACATTTGTATATATATGTTCTTTTGTATCTAGTAAAACTCCATCAACCCAAAACTTGTAAAATTGTGGACTTAGAAGTGAGACTTAGAGTTATGTATTTGTGGGCGTCGCACTCATTGGAGTCGACCTTTTTATTCTTGTTTATTATTTCGCTTTTCTTTTCTTAGCTATTGGGCATCGTATTTTATCTACGTGGTTGCTCCGCCGTTTGGGCGTGGAAGATAGCTCCCGTTGGGATGCTTTTTTTTATTGGTATGCTTGTATCGGGATTTATTCAAAATTTACAACGGAGGTGCTGCTGATTTTTTTAAACATCATAGATGCTTTTCAAATATACTTATTTAGACTTAAATGAATATTTTCAAATGATTTCATCTAATGACTATTTTAAACTTCACCTCCAATATTTTCGTAAAAAGGTTTAGATTCCGGGTTTTCGGCTTACTTGGACCGCGTCAACGTCTTTAGATGTCATGTGATTTAAGTGCCGGTCTCATGCCACTTTCGAGTCGTGACAATAGCAATCATTGGTAGTTGTGCAGTATTTTATGATTGTATTCATACGAGAATAGCAACGCAACTAGCATATATAATAGATAATCGAATCGCGAGCGTATAAAGAGAAACATAATCGTAACGTGAACAATCGTTAAACATAACTGAGTATTATGAGTTATACCGTTATAGTTTACAATAGAACGAAATGTTAGTTTGCAAATAAAGAAGCTGCAGTATATTTAAAATAGATACCCGTTTAAAATTAGCAGCACATCCTTGACATTTATCATTTAAAAGTGGAAAATGAATCGTTGGTTATAGATCAAGCAATCGCAATGTCCTAATCAGGATAAACGCTTGACTCCATGAGTCTAAATGAATTTCGGCCGTATTCGGCAAACTACCGTCATCATAACAAGTACGGAATCATCCCTCGTGCAATATCCATCAAATATACAATCAATATTGTATGGATCTATAATCGCATACGCATATAACAATAATCGTATATAAATATATATCCACACATACATATAGCCTACTAGATACACACTATATACTAACTTAGTTATAAACTAAGTTCTCTAACATAACACTATAGCCTAGGTATATAGTATAAGTATTCTAGTTAATTAGTTGCGGGGATGCTATACGTCATCTATCTGACTTCCCCCGTAGATATAAATCTACTCACCGATATCTCGAGTTAGTCGAAATCTACGACCGCCTCGCCCGTTCTCGTCGTCTCGGAAGTCCCCGCGATCGTACTTACAATCGAAATCATGACGCAGCTGCATAAATATCCAAATCGAAAATGACACAACGTGCGAAGCGCACATAAATTAGAACTTATGGCCAACGTACACTAAATAAGACAAAATATCCCCGACGTCGACGTATGAACGTCGAACGATCATGTCAAGATATAGAAATCCCAAAAACCAAGTTTAAAAATCGAAAAATATAGTCAAAAACTATCCAAAGTGCTGCCAGATTTTGATACAGGGAATATGGAATAAAAAGGGGTATACCAGGGTCTAAGATATCAAATATATAGACTACAGACTACCCAAACCTTAACTCAAAATAAAGGCCGCAATTTGCAGCTAAAAGGGTTTTATAGGCGGCCAGAAAAAAGAGTTATGGGCTCGGGCTTCGTAAGTGGTCTGAAGGAGTCCTCAGAAGTTTAAAATAATGTTTTTTTATTTTTCAGAGAACCCTACTTGCTCCATATTCAATTTGAATATCAAAAACTTCATGAAATTCATGTTTTTAAAACACACTATCACTTCAAAACCTAATCCCCAAGTATCAAAATACCACCATTTCCCTCTAACAAGTAGTGATTAACAACTACTCCCTATTAAACTCACTACAATAACAAAAACTTGAACAAAAATGGGATTTTTACTTGTGGCGAAGGGAAGAGGGATCAAGTTCAAGGAATGACCTGGTGAGGATCTTTAAGGAGGAATAGGCTTAGCATAGTGTCTTGAATAATCTATGTGAAGGAAGCATCAAGATCCATAGAGATTTGGTAAAAAGAGGCTAGGATTTGAGTGAGAGTTAAGAGAGTTAGAGATATTTACATGAAGATATTTATGTAGAGAGGAAATAAGAGAGGAGAAAGAAATCTAGCCATAATATGTTAAGATATTTAGGCCTGATGGGTGAGGATTTATCATAAGTATCATATTCCCCCTCTCTCTACAAATAAACCAAGTACAAATCATCAAAATCCCAAGTTATTTTTTCAAAACAAAATACTTACCATTTTTAAAATATCTCTCAAAATGATATTATTTTCAATTTCCCCGAAATAACATGATATTATTTTCATAAACTCATAATATCTATATTTAAATTATAAAATAATATTTATACTTTTCAAAATGTTACACCGTACTGAATTGCTTAAAATCACATCGTTTAAGTAGGTATTACTGTATCCATATAACACAGTTGCAAGAGATGAGAAGAAATCATGATATTTTATTCATTTCATTCACATCATATACATTTGAATGTAAATTATATCAAGCTTACAAAAAAAATACAAAATGTACATAAAAGCTCAAATTCTGTATTTGGGGGGTATTTCAATGTCATATTGACATGTATGAATGGGCACTACCCAAAGTGAGGGCCACATCATGACAAAGTGATAAAAATGGGACCACTTTATATGAGGTCTCCATATATCAAAAAAACATAACATGTTTTATGCATAGAGTGCAAAAAAGAGGACCTCCCGACGTCGGGAAGGAGGTCCCGACAGGTGGAGAAGGGGTCCTGACAGGTGGAGAGAGCCCATTTTAGGACTTCCAATGGCTCATCTTGGCCAAAATAGGAAAGTTCTTTTTACACGACTATCAAAAACGAAAGTTCTGTAACAACCCTAAAATTTCTGTACATAATTTTTTTTCAAAAATACAGGAAGGAGCACCTAAACCTGAGCATAAATTATAAATTTAAATTGCTTTAGAACAGTAAGAAAGCACTTATAGCTCATTGGTAAAGCCTTACACTGCTGTGACAAGCCCTTGTGTTCGAATCCGCCCAGCCACATAATATTTTTATTGATTTTTCTTTTAAATTTTTAGAAGCCCAAAATTTTGCACGTGCAGTACATGTAAAATGAAAGGTCACACAGAAAACAAACATGTGCAAAATACTATTCATACAGACCCTGACACGTGTCCAAAATCCAAGACCCCACTAAGCCAAGATGGCCGGCGAGATTTTCTTAGGGGGGCGGCGTCGCCGGTCCCAACCATAGCAAATGCTACAAAACTTTGCCCTAGCACCCTTTGGACTCCCCCCATTAACCCTAGTCTGTTTGTTTTCCCTGAAATTATCCAGAGAATTTAAAATCGCCATTAAATCAAAATTTTAATGCATTTTTTAATTCTCGATTCATTACCCTAAACCCTAATTTCTCCTGTAAATACAAACACCACACCCTAGCTTCCTCATTCAGAAATTCATTACCAAAACTCTCTAAAATTTCTAAGTCCAAGAAGTTGTACAAGTGGAGTTAGCTCAAGAAAAAGTTCCGGCGACACCACGACTCCATGAGACCCTCAACTTGTTCATAGACCTCTACTCTTTCTTTGCATCCAGTAAGTCCCCTCTTCCCTCTATTATCTCTATTAAAAAGAATCATATTTTCAAAACTTGTCGGAAGCGGAGTTAATCCGGCTTCTGATTCTCATTTGTTTAAAAAATCAATTTTTATTAAACAACAAATTAACCATTTTATTATATATTGTTTAGTAACCATTAAACAACAATTGGACAAATTTTCTATTTAAAATATTATGTTAAACAAATTCTATTTCACTTTTACAGTAAAATACCCTTAAGTTTGCATACGACATTACCTTCTAGTTTTGCTCATATTATCTTTAGAAAACTCACAAGGCAATGAACTACCTCATCACAACACTCATTCTCGATATAGCACGATGTCTTTTGGAACTTGTGGGATAAAATACAAAACTAGATTTAAATAGCATAAACTTTCAAAAACCGTTTTCTTTAAAAGTATATTATTTAATTCCTTACTAATGCGCCTCTACAACCCATTTTGGAGAACCCCGATCGGGATGGTGCGGGTTATCGTACATCCTCGGACCTAGTAGAGCGAGATGCAGACCTCCTCACGGAGCATCCGATCTCGACGGAATTTTTAATGCAATTTTTAAGAAAAATGTGGTTTCTATTTAATAAATAAATTCTCTCTCTCTCTCTCTCTATATATATATATATAATCAAAATATCTATTTTAAATATACAATATATATATATATATATATATTCCATATTTTCTAAATGAAAGGAATCGCAAATTTCATGAAACTACCAATACAAATCAATACAATTCCAATATTACACTATAATACCATATACTATTCAAGTTAGGTTTATATCTACTAGAATATTTCATTTTATAAAAATTACAACTATGAAAACCCTAAAGACGATAATTAAATACTTGAGACGTATTTTGAAAATATATCAAAACTATTTTTCAGAAACCCCCCCCCAAGTTATATTAATTTATAATAAGGACCCTAATAAACATAGGTTAAAGCAGGACCAGTTCTCTTGAGCCTCAGAGAGCCGGAGAATATGGGTGCTTATCTATCTAAGGTAGACAACTTAAAAACGGTATTATCAATACGGTAATTGTCTTGGAAAAAAACACAAATCCTGTCGTTCATGTGCAGCAGTTACCGATAACATCAAAACTAATTCAGGATTTCGATTATGTTTAAGTGTCCGACTCAGGCAGAGTCTCAGTCTAATATGAAATCAATCAATCTATCCTTGAATATGATTCAAGTATAACTCCTATTCAACATGAATCCAAGAATATGATTCAAGTATAACTCATATTCAACATGAATCCATTTATACCAGAATGCAATCAATATCAACATGACTCGACTAAACCGAACCATGGATATACCCTGATTACATGACTATCCATTTATATCCATTTCGTTTACATGATATCATGGTTTCGGCAAGTCGTATATCTATTAAACAAAACAATACAAATCAATACAAAATACATTAAGGGGTTTTAAAGGGATAGACTGGCACAGAATGTGTTAAAAGTGGTACGAGATGGTCATTAAAAGACGTAATTATACATCAATTACCGTTGTTCCGTGGTTTTATCGACAGAATCTTGTACTACGGATTACCATAGTCCACGGTGTAAGTTGGAATCTTCTCGTATACACTGGCATATTTTGTACCAAGCAACAATCAACCGCGTTAACATAACAAACTCATAATATACTAGTTATATTCTCATTCATCTATCTATTCTATTCCTACTTTTCTTTGGGACTTACCGAGCGATTGTTCGCTGACGACATTCCTATTTCTTTTCTTTCTTTGGAATGTTGTCAGGAGGACCCGACTCTGAGGAGTTCAAGACCAGCCAGGAGCACTTGGAGCAGACCATTGAGCAGCACGACCTTTAAGCTTTACTTGTACTTGCTTTTCTTTCAGTTCATGCCATTTTTAGGAATTGCTTTCATTATTATATTTACTTGTCAGTTGTATTGTAAAGAAATATTTAATAAATAAAAGAAGTTGTTCATTTATATCGCTTGTCATTTTTCCTTGTATACTTTATTATATTGCTTAGTTACGCTTAGCGTGTTTACTTCTGTGTAAATACATAGCGGGCTCGTCGCGTCTCCTGACCCGTACACTGGGAAGCGGGGTGTGACAAGTCATTATGTTGAAATTTCTGCACCATATAAGAATGATATATTTTATCATTTTTAATCATTTTTGTTCAATTATATGAACATATGTATTATGTTCAAAAGACAGAACTTGGATTTAAACCATGTTCTATATAAAGAATACAATGTTTTAACACTGTATTCTATTTATGAAGTAATAATTTACATATCTCATAAGTATGAGAAGGATTTTGCATATATATATATATATATATATATATATATATATATATATATATATATATATATATATATATATATATATATATATATATATATATTCAGAGAATCATGAAGATTCCCTTTGAAATCATGTTTTGTTCCTAAGGAAAAAAAGATAATTAATCCTATTTCAAGTATGTAAGAGAAATAGGATGGTCTATTTCGCTTGTATGCTAAACATGGAATGACTCATATTCTATGTTCAGTTTAAATTTGTCAAGAATATACATTTTTATGTTCTGAAAGTCATCTTTTTCTTCATTGAAAAAATGAAGAACCCATGGTCACGGCCATCAAGCTCTCCTTCTTATGGATGAAAACTTGTAGAAGTTTTCATGAATCTTTTGTTGATCCTTAATCACACAGAGAGAAAAAGAGGGATAGACCAAAAGAGAATATGAGAATGAAAGAGGCATGGAGATTCCATTCCTAAATGCCCCGACTTTTTCTTCTTCTTCTCCTTCTTCTTCTGAGCATGGGAAAACTTAACCATTTTCTCATCAAGTCGATAAAAAGAATTCGATCATCCCCCCGATTTCATAAGTATATATACTTCTCTGAGGAGTGGGAGTGGTCAAAGCATCGCTCCCCACGTTCTTAGGATGAGTGGACGTAAATAACTCCTACTCCTCTTGAAAATAAACGTCGCTGCCTATTTTGAGGGGGTCCCGATACTGCTTGGTTAAGTGGATTGGGACCCTCCAAAATAAAGCCTCCCGATTGCGGGAGGGGGCTCCTGATATCAGGAGCCCCCAGAAACAATCATTTTTGAATTGTTTAAGGGGGGCTTGCCCAATATATGGGGCCCACTTGCATAAAACAAGTTTTTAACTTGTTTGTGATGCCATATGTATCAACTTTGGGTTTGAATTGATCAAATCTTGATCATCTGATCCCGTTTCTTTAGTTAAATACTATATAAGTATTTAATAAATACTTATATAAGTATTTTTATTTTGGGAGTTAATTTTTTAACTGCAACAAACGCCGTGAATGAGGTTTAAAAAATGTCATGAACTCCCCTAAACTAGCATTGTTGTTATTGGAGAGGGTACAATGCTAGTTTTGTTTTTAGATCAATTTTTAGACACAATACTAAATTAAAATCATAATATTAATCTTTATATTATTGAACATATGAGCAAGAAAATAGATTTTATATCAATACATAATGCTTGTCCATCCTAATTTCTGATCTTCTTCTCCCACAACGGAAGTCTTCAGAAGGTCTTGTAACATACATGTCTCTTACAATATGTGCTTTTTTTGTGGAGTCAAAAACCACAAAATGTGAGTAATATTTATATTTATATCGCTTGGTTAATTGTCTTAGCGTTACCATTTTAACTTAAAGATGACATGCAATCCATCTATTTTAACTTAAAGATGACATGCAATCCATCTAGCGAGGATTGCATCAATTTAAATAACCATAAGCGTGATATAAGCTAACAAATAACAAAGCGATGGACTAAATAAAACCAAACATCCTTGATATAAAATACTAATACACATGCGCACATAAATACGCACACGCATAAATAGAAAATTTTAACTTCCTTAACTGGTTTAAAACACGACTTGGCTGAATAAACCTCAGAATGACCTTGTACATGGATTAGATAACTCCAATCATTTTTTTGACAAAAATTCCCTTAGGGAGAGTTAATGGCATCTAGAGACCTTGAGAGATTGACGGTGCTTTATAAAATTTGCCCATTCATAAAAGATCTTAATGGTGTCACAGGCGACCGCAGACCCATTAACCACGTCCAATAAGAACAAAACAGTGCCACACCCTCTAGGGACTGGATCACGCAACTGCAGCCATGAGTCTTACGGCAAATCCGGCCCTATTAAAGTCTTCATATAATCCATTTTTTATTAGTTTTAAGTTCTAATCTTACTAAAAGCATGTCTGACAAGTCAGCTGATCGTACATGAAGTGACTTGTGATGGCTTGATAACCCAATTTAAAGTAACAAAACCTTATTAGATTTGACCTTTACCTGTAAATGTAATGGGACTTTGATTAGACCTATGTGCTTTGAAAATTGTCATCGCTTGAACCATAATTGGACCCATTTGAACCCATCACTTTCCAACTTTGGTGAGATGCAACAAAAGTTCGATTGATTTTGATTAAATTGAGTGTTACATCTAAACAAACGGGGACTCAACTCATATATGTGAGCTAGTGATTAAGCCAATTAGTAAGCAAAGACCATGGAATTAAGCTAAAATTCTCCACTAAGTGCATGAGCCTATGATTATGAATACGACTATATACTTTATGCTTATATAAATTAAAAATGTTAGGTATGTGCATGTCAATTTTGAATTAGACAAGGGCACCACCAATTTTAATCTCTATTGTTTATTCTGATATCATCATCAATTATTTCAAAATATGTGTCGAAGTCTAAATTTTTCAATTGATTGTTCTTCTATTATAAGACTTCCAATGTTGTGTAAGCAAATTATTTAATAGCTAATACTGTGTTTATGGAGTGATATTATCAGAAAGCGTTTAAAATCTTAGTTCGGTTTCAAACATTCAATACAAATAGAGATGGCAACCAGACAAACCGAGTCATCTGCAGACGGATCGGTGCGGATAGCGGGTAAAACGGGCACGGTAGAAAATGCCTGAAGTTAAACTGGTGACAAATTCCGTGCTCACCATTCAACCCGTTACGGCAAGCGGTTCTGCGGATAACGTATGCGTAAACAATCGCGTCATCCATGTGTTGTATAACTTGAGAGTATTTTGTTATGACAAAGGTTTTGCAAATGACCATTCTTAAAAAAAATCTTAATGTTCTTAGAAATATATTCCTAATGAGAAATTTTTACTGACTTGACTAGGGTGGGAAAAGTCTTTGATTCTTTTCAACATGTGCCGAGTAAAATCCATGAACTCAGGGTCATGACGACTGGGTGATGGGCTGGATAAGACTCACGAATCCACGGGTCGAGTCGATCCGATGATATTGTAAACGGGTAGGCCACCGGCCAAGTACATGTAATATTTTAACGGATGGTAAAATTTTAGTCCATAACCTATAAGCAGACCAGCGAGTCAAACGGATCATAAATCATTATTGACACCTCCAAGCATAGTCACATAATTCGCGAATTATTTGCCGAGTCGTGAATAATTCGCGAATTTTTGATCAGCCGTCTTAATCGCCGAATTAATCGGCGGGCCGAATAATTCGCGAATTATTCCTGAATTATGTGACAAAACAGCGAATAATTCAAAAAACAGCAAATAATTCACAAAATCAAAACCTAGCGTTTCATATATTAATTTCTTGCTCGAAATCCTTCCCGGACACTTACCGAATCTTTCCCGAATACCTGTCGATTTTTTCCGAATAGTTCTCCGATTCCGAATTTTCGACGTCGCCGAATTATATCCGAACGACGAATTTGTGACTATGCCTCTAAGTACAAACAGGACAATTTTTTTTTATAAAAATCCTTAATTATCAAGATGTTGTGATGTTTTGATGGCTAGGCCTCTTGTTAAATCAAAATTGCCACATAATCATTCACCTACAATTTCTCTCCACGTAGACGCACATGCAAAAGTCATTGTAATTATGATTTGTAAACGAGCCATTTGCATCGACCTAAATTAACATGCAAAATTTCCATTCAAAATACATAAAATAAACCACCACTACGCCACCAAAAAAAACATAGGCATAGCCGTTATAACTGACTCCTATATGATGGGATCTTATAAAATCAAAATAAATAAAAGTCACCCAAAAATTCAAAATGATTGCAAAGTTAAATTAAAAGCTGAAACGTCATTTTAAGCCGTAATTATTAAAATTAGTTAGTAGCTTAGACCCACTCTCTATTCTCCATAGCGCAGTAGCACATGCAACTTATTATCCTACGCCATGTAGGCGCATTATTATGGTTACAGTTGCCCATAATATGCAATCCTAACCGTAGACCCCTGCAGGCCTTATCCTGCTCTTGCGGCTAATCATAGCATTCAAAAAGATTTGATACGCCGTTAACCGCTGTCCTTGTCCCCGCCACGTGGCGCTCCTTTCGCTGCCTGCGGGGCCGCCACGTCGCCGTACACGATGATTGACGGCACGAGGTTACTAATTACTGATGATCATGTACGTGGGCCCCACTTAAACGTTTGTGAATAATTATTGTCATGCAAAACCACTTCAAAAAGGAAGTCTCTTCGTTTTCAATTTGATTTTGTGCTCTTTTCTATAGTGTCGGTCAATTATTCACTGATCCTTAGATGGAAATAACTCATGATAAACTATAAATAGAGAAAACGGTATGGAACCTGATAAAACCAAAATATATAAGATAACGCCATGAACAGAGTGTAACCGTGGGTAAACAAAAATTAAGATACTTACATAATGCTCGTTAACTATTGATGATGCTCGATATCGGTGACTCTCCAGATGCTGACACGTTGCAGATGACGTGTCCCAGAACCTACAAGAAATGATCAAGAACTTCAGTTGGGATCACACCTCGGGCCTCCGGCCCGAGGATTGTCCCGACCTTCGATGGCCTTCCAGACCACCTCCCGGCTCGCCTCCGAGCTATCACAGAACCAAGATGTCTCGCCTCCCGCTCGTTCCCGAGCCTCCCGACGAGCTTATCTTCATCGGTCTCACCGACCGACTCACAGCACCGATCATAGACGCCTCCGCCACGATTCCGTGAATCTCGCCAAGCGCGAGATATCCGCCGCCCATGATCCCGCGTTCCACGCCATCACAATCCCCCATTAACGAGCACGTCTCGTCATTAATGCGGGATTCCACCTATCACGCGGACGTGACGCCGGGGGCATAACGGCCGGCATGAATCTCGCGCCCGCCTGCCTATTGTTGCCGCTATATAAACCCCTCTCTCAGACGATTTAGGTAAGCCAATTTTACTCCAATAGGCCGTTACTCTGCCAAAATACCCCGTCTAACTTGATCGTCAGAGGGTCCTCGGTGGCACAACCATCCCGGGACTTATTTGCAGGTAGCTCGGCCTCAACCACACCAAACCCATTGAGATCCACACGCTTCAGGAGTCAACCCTCCAACTCAATCTCAGTCGTCCATCAGCGCTCGCAGCAGATCAACGGAAGATAACATCTGAAGGAGATCCTGAGATCCATCAATTGGCGCCGTATGTGGGAATCTAGTTCCACTCAACCAAAAGTTCATCTTCCGATTTCGACTTCATGGCGAGCGGTCACCGCGACGATCCAAGCACCAGCCGTCGCCCTCCCCGCAATGGAGACGAGGGAGAATCCCTTCCTCCCCCGAACGCCACTCACGCCCTATCCACACAGATAGATCGACTCACGTCCGTCGTGGATGCATCCATCCGTGTCCAAACGGTCGGGCAAATTCCCCAGGTCGCCGCTCCCCCACCTCGGGACCGGGACCCCCACAGAGGGAAAGAAGACTCCGCCCGCATTGGCACAACCGATCAACGCCTCGCTGTCTCCGGCAGCCGCAGGTCCCCTGGACCGACATATTCAATAACCCGGTGGGCGCCCTACAGACTAACTCCGAGGTCATGCGTCAGAGCGCCTCGCCCCGAGCCCTATCACGCCCATGTCCCTCCCGAGGTGGTGTCGGTCAGCTCGCCTGTGCCCAGGCATGACCGGTACCCACTCCCTCGACGGGGTCGCACGTACGGGACTTGTCACGGCAGCTCAAAGACGAGCTCGCCAGAGGATCTGAGGAACCTTGTTCATATCATAATATTGCATTATTATATTCCCCATTCTTATTTATTTTACAAATAAACAGGTGCTTTTGACCCATGTCTGCTACATAGTTGCAGGTTACAGGTTCTCAGAACAAAAACAGTGAAAAAGATGAAAAGACGATACAAAAATGAGATTACGACCAACAAATAGAAGAATCTTGATCAAGCCTACAGTTTGGAGAATAAACGAAAATCAATAAACAAGTTCATAAAGCACAAAGGCAGCGCAAGGTTCAAGACGTCGACACGAAGCAAACGGTAAAGTCCATGACATTATTCACTGTGGAAATCTGGAAGAAATCTAGAAGCCAATCTGAGAAAATAACTGAAGAAAATAGAAGGAAAAATGCAACAGAAGAATATCTAGAAACATGAGCCCAAGACCCTTCTACCTGGCCGCGGAACCACGGCCAAACCTGGCTATTAGCCGCGGATCCGCGGCCGCGCGTTGTGCGTGCGTGGCGCGTGTCGGTGGTGTCAGTGCGACGGTGCATTTATTAGGTTTTTCTATGGGTATTTTTGTAAAAGCAGATGTGCGTCGATTGTAACCCTAGGATTTTCTATGTTCTATAAATAGAAACCCTAAAACCTATTTTAGGTTATGCCTCTTCTTGTGTCTCATTATATCTATCTAAATTCAGAATTTCAATTCTTGTAAAGTATGAAGAGTGCATCAAATTAGAGTAAGTTTTCTATTCTTTCCCTAGTTAATTTTATTATCTGCCCTAGTATAATTTTCCTTTCTGTCCTACTTTAGATTTTATTCTCTGCCCTACTTAGATAGTTAGAAAATGTTTATCAATTCTCTAATGAGTGAGTAGTCACCTCGCTTGTTAGAGTTAGATTTGGGGAAGGCTTGAGAGATGAAGATCTCTCACCCCTTTCTTGCCCATTATACATTTTTATAGGACTCCATGCATACATCCACACACCGCTCCCTACGGCACCCTATCTCATGAGGTAGCGGTGATACCGTAGTATAAAAGACCGGTTGCGTATGTTTTCCATGGAGGTTAGGGTAAGAATTAAGAAAGGAAGGACAAGAACCTAGAGGCAGAAACATCGTTTCTTCCCGATGGTACTAATCCACTTTATTAATTATTACCATAACACCTCATAGATCTTAAATAGGGCATAGAAAGCGGTGAGGAATATTGACTTTCCAAATTTAATCTAAACCTAACCCTAACAAGATTTTAGTCCTAGTCTAGATCAACATTAGTTTTTAGATTTAATCAATCCGACAACAATCAGAATTAACTCGTTAGAACAAATTGAGAATACACAAAATCCCTGTGGACCGACCCGTACTCACCGGCTAGCTACCAAGCGACGCCGTTCTTGATTGCGGTTATAAATATTCTTTGAGACAAATCAAATGGCACCGTTGCCGGGGATGGCGTGTTATTTTCTTTTTGCAATTTCGGGTTAATATAAAATTGAAAAATCATAAAAACTGAAAAATAAAAAAATATAAAAAATTTATCATCTTGTTATTATGTGAATGGTATTTTCTTTTGAATGGTGTAGGATCGAAGAACGGATTCAGATCTGGAAAAATCCAGAAATCGAAACAGAAAACAGCAGATCTGAACATCAGAGGAGTACCATAACAGAACAACAGAAGATTTTTGGAGGCTTGAACCGACTAGCCGACCGCGCTTCCGCCGCGTTGACCCCCTTTTGACCGCGGAACCGCCGTAGGGTGGTGACGTCATCAATTGAAATTTTTTCTGTGAGCTCGCTTTCTTCTTCTCTGCAACCCCAATATCTCCTCTGTAAAAATTTCCTGCAGAATTCTTTGCGCCAAAATTTTCTCCCCTTTCCAATAATTGATCTTGTGCAGGATTCTTTGCGCCGCGCTAAAAAAATTTTTGTTTGCAAGTGATTGTGTTTACTGTTTTGCATATTTTAATTGACTTTAAGGGGCTTGAACACCAATCCAGATTGGGTGGGAATTTCATTACTCTTTCCAGGACCCCAAAAATCACTTAAGGCATATTGCATTGACCATCAATCTAATTAAAAAAGATTAGACTCAGCCCTAAGGACTTCGCGCTCAATAGGACAAAGGAATAGTTGTAGGCATCGACCGTTGATCATAACCTGACTTTGTAGTGCTTAGGCTAGACAGGTAGTGAAAGATAACTTTAAAAGGCCCGTCTCACGGTGATTCGTGAGCGGATCCCTCCTTTCTCTACTTGTGCTTACCTGGCCATAATTGCTGGTGAAGAGACGGTTTGAGGTCCTATTTCTTGCCTTTTGGAACAGTTAGGAGCTGTCTAGCTGACCTAGGTGACCCTAGATCTAGGCCTGATTGTGCATTTGTGGTTGATTGAACGTGTGTCTAAGCTATTTATTGAAAATCTTTTTGCAAAAAGCTCCATAAAAAACACAAAAAGAAAAAAGAAAAAAAATTAACAAAAAAAAAACTTGCAACTTGTCGCTAAGAAATCCGTGCACCCCACATTCTTTTCCTTCTCCTTTCTTACATCATGGGTACCCCACCTCACAAATCTCTTGCCGAACTTTGGTACCCTGAACCAAACTTTGCTTCCTACGCGAATTGTTTTGGTCGAATTACGGACGACCCCTCCATGCCCAAAATTTCTTTGAAAGATCGAATAGAAGCGTCTAGGAGAAACAGTTCGACTCCACAATCCACTTTGTATCAACCATTTCAACCTTCACCACCTTCTTACGTTGATACTCCTTTTTCGAGTCTTGTTGTAACTCCGAGACCCATGTATATTGCTGAACACATAGAACAATCTCGTAACCGATCTTTCACTCCTTTCAACACTTCCAGTTCTTGGAATCACCAATTCCATTCACCTTTTTATCCAAATGTTGATCCTACTCCTGTCCAACCATTCAATTCCTACCAGTCCTACCCGTCTTTCACACCTTCCCTAGACATTGCTTCTACACAGGCATTTGGGAGTTTCACGTATCCAAACAACTTTGAATGTTTTACTGAAACCCCTTCACAACCCATGTCTAGTCTGGAAAAGTCGTTGGAAGCGTACATTGCAGCAACAAACCGACAGATGAGGAATTTGGATGCGTCGATTGCCGTCCTTATGCAACCTAGTGAACCGGTAGCTAGTTTCCAACTAGATCCAAAAATTCCAATGTATGATGAGGCGGCTGGACAGAGTGAGAATTTGAGTGGTGAGAGTGAGTTCTGCACCCTTCCAAATCAAACCTACCCATCACCAATTGAATCCTACAACTCCAGTTTTCAAACAAGTGTCCCAAATGATTCACCAGTTGAAAATAAAACGTTTAATGAGTTGTGTGACTTTGTAGTGCTTGATTTGCCAGATTGTGAAGGGTCCCTTTCGAGTGAAACCATCACCAATCCTTTCGATCTCTACACCTCCAATCTAGAACCTGAATTGATAAATATCCATGCTTTTGATGAGGTGTCTAAAAAAATTGATTTTCACTTGATTGAGGATATTGACGCCGGGAATATTTTGAATGATGAACCCGTAGATTTGACTGAAATTTTGTCTCCAATTCATCATCCCGAGTCATTAAATGTTTCTCCCGAACTTCATATGCGTCTTGATTTTGATGATAATTGCATAACTTTTGAGGAGAATCATGAGGATAGCATTGAGGAGAGTATTGAGGATAGTATTGAGAATGAACCAGTTTTGTTTGATGTGTCGGATTTTCCAATTCATCTTCCTGAACCTTTAACTGTTATACTTCCTAAATCACCCTCCCTCATTTCCATCATTCCTACCACACAAAAGATCACGCAGGAGGACTGTGAGCTTGAAAGATTTCTCTTCGATCACAGCAGTTTGGACGCTACTAGTGCGTTCCTCTTTGAATCTGACGCAGTTCTCACAGACGATAACGATTACGAGTGCTTCACTTTTTCGGACGATTTTGAAGACTCACCGCCCGAGTTTGAGTCCTTTATATTTTCAGATGAGTTAGTTGAACCATCAGACTCGGTTGCTTACAGTCATTTTGAACGATTGATGGAATCCTTCAAGTTCGAGACAGATTACTTAGGTGAGAATAAGACTATCCCTAAATCACTCCCTTTCGTCCTTCCTATCGTTTCAACCACGCAAGAATCCGTCGCGTTTCCATTTTCAATGGATGGTTTACCAAGTTCAAAGTACACATGTTTTTTCGCGAATCTTGAGGGATTTGACCCCATTTCTCGACGGGTTGATAGATTAGCACAATCGCTTTTAACACATCGATCATCACAAATTGCGCTAATTTATTCACTCGATTTACACCCTCAAGTTCGTACTACACTTCTTTCTCTTTTCCGCCATTCTTCTCCTCCACCGAGACCATATTCCACCCTTCTTCTCATACGGTCTCGTGTGTTTCTCAACTCCTTTCTCTACACTCCATTCTTCTACCAACCCTACCATTATCACGATAGAATTTTTGAATGGTTGGTGCTAATCTTTGGTCTGTGTAAGGCCTTGTATAGTTTGATTTTTCTCCTCCCTAACTCTGAACTTTAACGCTTAAGACAGTGGAAACACTGTCTCACTTAAGTTTGGGGTGAACCTTTTTGTATATATTTTGTTTTTTTTTGTTTTTTTAAAACCCATAAAAATTATATAAAAAAACTATAAATAAATAAACGGGGGAATGCCGATATTTTTGACCCTCTTGGTGTAGCCTGACAGTGAAGACACTGTCAAGTTTAAGTTTGGGGGTGTGCTCGGTAAGGTTTCTTCCTTCGCATTCATATGTATATTTTTGCATTTGCATACTTATTTTAGAACCCATAAAAACTGAAAAATTTTAAAAAATTATAAAAATTGAAAAGTTCAATTTTGGCCATAATTGGATTAAATTTGACAAGACGGTTAACTAGCTAGGAAAAACTAGATCTTAGACTTAGTAAATCAAAAACCCTAAAAATAACCTTTCTTAAAAGTTTAACCGTAGAAAGTATATGTTTTTGTAGTTTATTTAGAAATAGGCAAATTTCGAGTTGACTTCTTGGGTTAAGTTAAAACAAAGGAAGAGTATTGAAATTTTTATTTAAGTGTAAGTCTGAAAAATAATTTCTAAGCTTAAATCTAATTTCTGAAAATATATACCCTACAACTTGCACAAACACGAACCTTGAAACTTTGAATAGTAGAAGATACCTTGAAATGCTCTTGTCTAAAGTCCTTAGTATGAAGGAAAATAAAATAAAAATACAAGTGTGAATAAAGAGATAAAAAAATGAACACTGGTTTTGTAATTACTTAAGGCTGCATAAATAGAAAAAATATTTAGCGAGGGTGCTTTATCACCTGGTGCCTTAGACCAACTGGTTTGGGAGTCACTGCTAAAGCCTCAGGTATTACAGGACGAGCAATTACGCCTTAATGTGCAAACACATTTTGTAATCGGTCGTTAGTATCTCAAGAAGTATTAACGGTCGCATGAAGAATGTGTGAGCGATTTCATCTAAAAATTCACTAATTGAAAAGTACTTTGGACGATGGACAAGAGTATAATAGCTTGATTTGAATTTCCAAGTGTAGGGGTGATATATACACACACGTAGGGGTATGTGATTGGGGTTTAGATTAGGAATGAAAAATAGGAATTGTATCTTTAGTGGAGATGATAGAAATTCCTAAGTTGAGATGGAACCCTAAAAGGAAAACTTAAAAGATGCTAAAAGCTAAGTAAATTCACAAGAATATATATAATCTTAAGTTAAATGATAAGGAAGCGTGAAAAATACGGATGGATAATTTATGAGTCAAAAATAATAGAGTTTCTTGTTAGAAAACCTAATTGGAGAATAAAAGTCAATGAGCCGAATTGATAGGATTTTGTGGGTAGTATCCGCTGAAAACCCTCAGGAGACAACACTCCTCCTACTAGGGACACCTAGAGCTTTAACGGCTTGTTCCACGAGCTCAGTGCAATCGCGTTTCCCTGCGAAAGTGAGGCTAGGTCTTTTTCGAGAATAAAACTAAGTTTGCTCGAGGACGAGCAAAAGATAAGTTTGGGGGTATTTGTTCATATCATAATATTGTATTATTATATTCCCCATTCTTATTCATTTTACAAATAAACAGGTGCTTTTGACCCATGTCTGCTACATAGTTGCAGGTTACAGGTTTTCAGAACAAAAACAATGAAAAAGATGAAAAGACGATACAAAAGTGAGACTACGACCAACAAATGGAAGAATCTTGATCAAGCCTACAGTTTGGAGAATAAACGAAGATCAATAAACAAGTTCACAAAGCATAAAAGCAGCGCAAGGTTCAAGACTTCGACACGAAGCAAACGGTAAAGTCCACGACATTATTCACTGTGGAAATCTGAAAGAAATCTAGAAGCCAATCTGAGAAAACAACTGAAGAAAATAGAAGGAAAAATACAACAGAAGAATACCTAGAAACATGAGCCCAAGACCCCTCTACCTGGCCGCGGAACCGTGGCCAAACCTGGCTATTGGCCGCGGATCCGCGGCCGTGCGTTGCGCGTGCGTGGCGCATGTCGGTGGTGTCGGTGCGACGGTGCATTTATTAGGTTTTCCTAGGGGTATTTTTGTAAAAGCAGATGTACGTCGATTGTAACCCTAGGGTTTTCTATGTTCTATAAATAGAAACCCTAAAACCTTTTTTAGGTTATGCCTCTTCTTGTGCCTCATTGTATCTATCTAAATTCAATTCAATTTTTGTAAAGTATGAAGAGTGCATCAAATTAGAGTAAGTTTTCTATTCTTGCCCTAGTTAATTTTATTATCTGCCCTAGTATAATTTTCCTTTCTGTCCTACTTTAGATTTTATTCTCTGCCCTAGTTAGATAGTTAGAAAATGTTTATCAATTCCCTAATGAGTGAGTAGTCTCCTTACTTGTTAGAGTTAGATTTGGGGAAGGCTTGAGAGATGAAGATCTCTCACCCCTTTCTTGCCCATCATACGTTTTTATAGGACTCCATGCATACATCCACACACCGCTCCCTACGGCACCCTATCCCATGAGGTAGCGGTGATACCGTGGTATAAAAGACCGGTTGCGTATGTTTTCCATTGAGATTAGGGTAAGAATTAAGAAAGGAAGAATAAGAACCTAGAGGAAGAAACATCGTTTCTTCCCGATGGTACTAATCCACTTTATTAATTATTACCATAACACCTCATAGATCTTAAATAGGGCATAGAAAGCGGTGAGGAATATTGACTTTCCAAACTTAACCTAAACCTAACCCTAGCAAGATTTTAGTCCTAGTCTAGATCAACATTAGTTTTTAGATTTAATCAATCCGACAACAATCGGAATTAACTCGTTAGAACAAATTGAGAATACACAAAATCCCTGTGGACCGACCCGTACTCACCGGCTAGCTACCAAGCGACGCCGTTCTTGATTGCGGTTATAAATATTCTTAGAGACAAATCAAACCTCATTGAACGGAATTGGGCCTCCGGCAGCAGAGGCCAAAAATCAGAATGCGCCGAATCATCGGGATACCACGACCGACTCGATGCCCTCGAAAAGAAGATCGAAAGCATGGATCGAGAAAGTCGCCATTCAAGCGACGGGGCTAAATATGTTGCCGACTCGCTCATGAAGCCCTTCACCGAAGAGCTACTCGCCGTCCATGTCTCTTCCCGGAACAAGCCCCCGAAGGTCTCACTCTTCAACGGGAAGTCCGACCCGAAGGACCATTTGGACGCGTTCACAGCCGGGATGAGTTTCCAGGACTGTTCCGACGCCGCCCAATGCCGCGCTTTCCTGGCCACTCTCATCCTCTCCTGACGAGACTGGTTCTGAGGACTCACGCCACGCTCGATCTCAACCTTCGATGAGCTGGCCACCCAATTCCTCGGCCACTTCGTCAGGAACAGACGGCAGAAGCGGACCGTCGACCATCCCTTCACAATAAAGAGCGGGGACAAAGAAACCTTCAAAAGGTACGTCACCCGCTTCTACAACGCCCTTCTCGAAGTACCGGAACACAAGGACGAAACGGTCATTATAGCCCTCGGGTCGGGTCTTAGGCTCAAGGAGTGGCTACGCTCCTTTGCATTAGCGCAACCTAAGACTATGGCCGAGGTAAAGGCCTGGACCGAATGTGAGATCCAGCTTGAATCCGAGGTCAACGTCAATCTACCCCGGACAGAACAAACTGATCACAAGAAAAGGGCTCGCGAAGAGAAAAAGAAGATTGAGCGGCCGAAGCCCTACTTCCCGAAGTTTCAGGAGTACACCTCGCTCAACGTCTCCCAGACGGTACTGCTGGAGGAGGCTAAGAGCGAGAGGTTCTTCAAACTCTCCCCATTCTCGAACAGGGCGGCAAAGCGCACCCGGGGCCCCTACTGCGGCTTCTACAGGTCGCACGGCCACTCCACAGAGAACTGCAAGCAGCTCCGAGACTACATCGAGGAGCTAATCCGCTTGGTGCACCTGGCAACGTACTTGCGGGACAAGCGACAAGCTGACCGTGAGCAAGAACAACGTCCCCCTCCCGGCGAATTGAAAATTGGCCAAATCATGGCCATATTTGTGGGGGTACGGCGAATACCGACGAGGCTCAGCACCCCTCACCGATCGAGGGGATTGACAGCCACCCGAGGAAGAAGACCAGGGCAGCCGAGCCGATCGTTTTTAACGACGAGGACCTCCACGGTATATCCCTGCCCCACAACGACCCGCTGGTGATCACAGCTCGGGTCTACCTCTACGAGATGCAGAGGTCGACTCTGGAAACTCGGCAGACATTCTATTTTATGACTGCTTCCTGCGTATGGGACTCATCCCGTCGGACCTCAGGCCGACCACCCACGTCCTATCAGGGTTCACTAACCACTCCATCCCGTCGGAAGGGGTAATCACTCTTCAATTTAACATCAGGGAGGCCGGCCGTACGCGCACCGTGCCCGTGGAATTTATCGTAGTGAGAATCCCGTCGGCCTACAACATCTTCCTCGGCCGCCCTATACTGAACTCCCTCAGGGCCCAGATATCGACCTTCCACCTGGCGATGAAATTCCCACTCGACCAAGGTGGGATAGGTCGGGCCTATGGAGACCAACGAACGACAAAGGTTTGTTTCACTGCAACCTCTACGTCTGAGCGGCCAAACAATGATGTTGAAGGCGAGGATGACATCAAGGGTTCTCTGGACACTCAAGACGAGCAAAAAGAGGTCTGAGGGACCCCGGTGGAGCCACTGACAGAGGTCCCCTTCGTAGAAGGGGACGACGAACGAACCGTTCAGATCGGGTCGCTTCTGACGGGGACTCAGCGAGATGACCTGGTTTACTTCCTCAGAAACAACTCTGACGTGTTCGCCTGGGCACCTGCCGACATGCCGGGAATCGACCCCAAAATCATATCTCATAAGCTCGGGGTAGACCCTACGGCCCGACCCGTCCGGCAGAAAAAGCGATGCTTCTCCCCGATCAAACAAAAGGCGATCGAGGACGAGGTGGACTGGCTCATCGCCGCCAACTTCATTCAGAATGTGCCTTACTCCGAATGGTTGGCAAACGTGGTCATGGTCAAAAAGTCAAGCGGGAAGTGGCGCATGTGCGTCGACTTCACCGACCTCAACAAGGCATGCCCGAAAGACAACTATCCCCTCCCTCAGATAGATCAGCTCGTCGACAGCTCGGCAGGCCACGAGCTACTTAGCTTCATGGATGCTTTTTCCGGCTACAACCAGATCCGTATGAATCCGGCAGACGAGGATCTCACCGCATTCACAACGGACCGGGGGGTATACTGCTACAAGGTGATACCTTTCGGCCTCAAAAACACCGGAGCTATGTATCAACGCTTGGTCAATCACATGTTCAAGCTGCAGATCGGCAGGAATATAGAAGTTTACGTCGACGACATGCTCGTCAAATCGATCTCATCGGACGAGCATGCCAAGGATCTGGGCGAGGCCTTCGACGTCCTCCGCAAATACACGATGAAATTGAACCCCGCCAAGTGCGCATTTGAGGTCACCGGCAGGAAGTTCCTCGGTTTCATGATCACCCACCGTGGGATCGAAGCTAATCCGGAGAAAATCAACGCCATCCTCAACATGGCCGAGTCCAAGACTAACATCGAAATCATGCGGCTGACAGGGCGGGTAACCGCTCTGAGTCGTTTCATGTCGAGGTCTAAGGAGAAGTGCCTCCCGTTCTTCAAGGCTCTAAGGAAGATTCCAAGGTTCGAGTAGTCGAAGGAGTGCCAGACCGCCTTTGACTAATTAAAGAGATACCTGGCGACTCCACCGCTGCTCACCCAACCAGTTGAGGGGGACGAGCTATCGCTATATCTGGCGGTATCCGACCAAGCCGTGGGCTTAGTGCTCGTCCGAGAGGTCGATGGAGTCCAGAAGCCGGTATACTATGTGAGACACATCTTCAAGGACGCAGAAACGAGATACCCGGCCATAGAGAATATCGTCTTGGCACTCATCGTGGCCTCGAGAAAACTATGGCACTATTTCCAGGCGCACACCATCCTCGTTCTTACCGAGCAGCCTTTGGAAGCTATCCTCGCCTCCCCCGAGTCCTCGGGCCGCCTAGAGAAATGGAGATGGGAGTTGTCCCAGTTCGACATAAAATACCGCCCGAGGCTGGCTATCAAAGCACAAGCCCTGGTCGATTTTATGGTCGAGTGCACCATCCCCAGCAAAGAGCCGGAATCAACGCCGGCCCCCGCAGCTCTACCCTCAGTCAGTTGGAAGCCCGACTCTGTCCCTGATTGGATCCTTTACGTCGATGGGTCATCGACCGAGGAAGGCTGTGGTGCCAGCCTCATCATTTGGGGCCCGAACGAGGCAGAAATAGAGTATTCTTTGAAGCTTGGGTTCAAATCCTCAAATAACGCGGCAAAATACGAGGCCTTACTGGCCAGACTACGCATAGCCTTCGGACTGGGGATGAAAACGATCCGGGTCCACAGCGACTCCGCCCTAGTCGTTGGCCAAGTGACCGGCCGATTCGAAGCACGGGAGCCTCTGATGGTGAAGTACCTAGCCGAGGTAAGAAGATTGCGGAAAGACTTCGATGAAGTCCAGGTGGAGCAGATCCACAGACAGCTCAATGCCCAAGCCGACGCCTTGAGTAAGCTGGATTCATCTTATACGGCCAACAACAAGAGGAACATCCTCTTCGAGGTCTTGCCACAGCCCAGCGTGGAAGACGGGGCAACAATACTTCAAGTGTATACAGCCCAGGAAGAAGGCCGAGACTGGAGAAGGTCCCTTGTGGAATTCCTGAGGGAAGGTATGCTTCCAGAAGATCGGAGAGAAGCCCACCGTCACCGAGCCAAAGCTCTCCATTTCGTCTGGAGCAATGGGAACCTCTACAAGAAGTCCTTCACTCAGCCCCTACTCCGGTGTGTCGACCCTTATGAAGCTGACTACGTCCTTCGAGAGATCCACGAAGGGGTTGGCGGCGCGCACCAAGGGGCCCGCACCTTAATCCAGAAGGCATTGCTCCAGGGGTACTACCGGCCAACAATTAATCAGGACGCCCAGAAGCTCGTCAGGAGATGCAAGAGCTGCCAACTCCATGGAAGCATACCTCACCTTCCTGCTACTGAGCTAACCGCCCTAACCTTCCCGTGACCGTTTTCCCAGTGGGGAATGGACATGATAGGCCAGTTCCCTACCGGTACGGGCGAGCACAAGTACGTCCTCGTCACAGTGGACTACTTCACGAAGTGGATTGAGGCCATTTCCATCAAGAAACTGAACGCCACCACGACTATTAAGTTCCTGCAGAATAATGTGATACTCCGGTTCGGCATCCCGAGGTGTATCATCACCGACCATGGGACAAATTTCGAAAACGAAGAGTTAAGGAATTCTGCAGCGAATATCGTATCCTCATGAAGTTTTCCGCAGTCGCGCACCCCCAATGCAACGGGCAGGCTGAGGTCGCTAACCGAGGAGTCCTTCGAGGTCTTCGGACACGCCTAGAAGGGCGACAAGGCAGTTGGGTCGAGGAATTGCCTCGGGTCTTATGGGCCCTGCGCACGTCGAAGAAAACCCCCACCGGGGAAACCCCTTTCAGCCTTTGCTACGGAACCGAAGCAATGGTCCCAGCGGAGATAGGGCTCCCCAGTCACCGGGTCAAGCACTTCGAAAATGAAGCGAACACCTTGGCACTCCGAACTAACCTGGACATCTTGTTGGAGAAACGAGACCGGGATCAGATCAGAGCTGCCACCTATCAACAGCAAACCGCCCGCTACTACAATGCGCGAGTCAAGCGTCGCTTCTTCAAGACTGGAGATTTAGTCTTAAGGCGGAACGAGTTTGTAGATCAAGGCAAGCTGCATAAGTTTTCCCCAAAATGGGACGGTCCTTTCCTCGTCTCCGAGGTCCTGCCCGGCGGAGCCTACCGCTTACAAGATGCGGATGGTCGCAAGTTTCCACGGCTTTACAACGCTGGGAAGCTCAAGCTGTATCTCTGAAAAGAGTATCTATGTATATTTCTTCTTTCACAAAGATGATATAAACTTTTCTAAAGTTCTTTCTATTTAAATAATAAAAAGAGAATAATGGGGCATCGCAAAAAAGAGAATTCAATTTATTCAAAGGTATTTTGGGCTCCTCAGCCTTACAAAAGGAAAAATTTACAATAGAGGGGGAATGGGATCGAGGAAGTACTCCCAGTGATACTCAGAGTAGATTTCCGCTAGCCAGTCCCTAACCTCTGCAGCCCGTTCCTGCCGATGCTGCGCGCGAACCCGAGACGCCACGGAAACACCCGGCGCTCCACCCTCTGCGCCTTGGCTCACGATGTACCTCATTTTGAAGCACTCTAGAATGAGGGCCAAGGACCGGTCGTGCCTGGCTCTCGAGATGAGGACGAGCAGGAAGATCGAACGCATCTTATCGAGAGTCTCGTCCAGAATCTCCTCGGTGAAGGGATTGTCCAACCCCGGGGACCTCCTCCAAATCGCGTACATCAGAAACTGAAGCAGGCACGACCGCCGAAGGAGAAGCCGGCCGACGTGACCCTCGAGGCGCTGAACCACTCTGCGGTACCCATCGTCAGCCAGGAATTGGTCATACAAGGAGACGTCGTCAAAGGTGATGATCTCTTCGATCGAATACATGCACCCAGTCATATCAAAAGAAAACGATGCCGAAGGGGTTGCCATCTCCATCTCTATTTATAACCCCAAACAGAATCCTTAAGGGCCCAGATTCGCGTGCGGATCCTGGGGTCCGCCAAGATTAATCCAATACCGAGCCGCCATGTGGCAAAAGTGACACGGCTCCCCGAAATGTTATGCCTCCCCCAAGAATTCCTGGCACGTTCCGCCTACGACGGTTGCCCCTCCCAATGTTCATAAAACAGGGAAGGTCGGGCTGAACCTCCGAATCCACCGAGCATCCACCCTGCTGGGTCCATCCTTAGCAGGCCATTACTTGGGTTTTTCAACGGAGCAATGTAAATTCTTCTAAGTTCTTTTTATTTAAACAACAAGAAGGACACGAAAGAGCATTGCAGAAAAGAAGAATTTTATTGATTCAAAAAGGTATTGTAGGCTCCTCAGTTGTACATTGAAAAAAGAAAAAAAAAGAAAGAAAAATTACAGTAGCGGGGGAGGGGGTGCAAGAAGCATTCCTCGTGATACTCCGAGGATATCGCCACCAGTCGGGCCCTTGCCGCCTCGGACCTCTGCCTCTGATGTTGCCTGCGAACCCTCGTGGCACTGACGGGCCAGGAAGCTCCTCGGGCGGGCACCCATCGGCGAGATGCCTTAATTGGTAACACTCAAGGACGAGTGCCACCAAGAGATCCTGCCGACTCTTCGAGATCAGGCCGAGACGACATAACGACCTTAGCTTCCCAACCGTCTCGTCCTTCAGCTGTTCGGATAAGGGGTTGTGCAGCCCCGGCCCTCCAGTTGGAGTACATAAGCAGCTGAAGAAGAGGCGACGGCCGGGGGAGCAGGCGGCCGATGTGATCCTCGACCCGCCAGATCACCGCCTGCCGTGTCTCCTCGAAGCAGTTCTGGTCGTACAGGTACACGTCCTCGAAAGAGATGATATCAGGGATGGTGAAAGGGATAATGTCCATTCTTACGTTTTGGGGATGAAGAAAGGGGTGATCAACATGCCCTCCATTTTATAGCCCCACAGCGCCCCAAGAGTCCAACAGTCACTCGTTTCTTCCACAACTGTACCGCCACGCGGCGGACATCCCGCCTTTCTCGACGAAATCGGAACGACGCGGCTCTTACGCTTCACCTCCCCCCACGCGTTCATAACAAGTGTCGACCGCGACGGTCACTCTTCCCGATGTTCAAACACCGGGGAAGGTCAAACAGAACCTCACGAATCAACCGAGCAGCTACCCTTCTTAGTCCTTCCTTGGCTAGTAGTTCACTATCCACCGACGACAAGGATCAAAACCCTCACCAAGAGGACACCGAGCAGCTACCCTGCTCGGTCCATCTTTGGCTGGTAGTTCACTACCCACTGATGCCAAGGATCAAAGCCCTCCCCAAAAGACCACCGGGCAGCAACCCTGCTCGGTCTATCCTTGGCTGGTAATTTCTTACCCACCGACACCAAGGATCAAAGCCCTCACCAAGAGGCCACCGAGCAGCAACCCTGCTCGGTCAATCCTTAGCAGGCCTCTCAATGCCCTCCCGCGCTAAGGATCAAAGTCCTTACCTAGAGGCCACCGGGCAGCAACCCTGCTCGGTCCATCCTTGGCTGGTAATTTCTTATCCTCCAATGCCAAGGATCAAAGCCCTCACCAAAAGGCCACCGAGCAGCTACCTTGCTTGGTCCATCCTTAGCAGGCCTCCCAATGCCCTCCCACACTAAGGATTAAAGCCCTCATCAAAAGGCTACCGGGCAGCAACTCTGCTCGGTCCATCCTTGGCCGGTAATTGATGCCAAGGATCAAAGCCCTCACCAAGAGGCCACCGAGCAGCAACCCTGCTCGGTCCATCCTTAGCAGGCCTCCCAATGCCATCCCGCGTTAAGGATTAAAGCCCCTATCAAGAGGCCACTAGGCAGCAACCCTGCTCGGTCCATCTTTGGTTGGTAATTTCTTACCCACCAACGCCAAGGATCAAATCCCTCACCAAGAAGCCACCGAGCAGCAACCCTGCTCTGTCCATCCTTAGCAGGCCTCCCAATGCCATCCCGCGCTAAGGATCAAAGCCCTCATCAAGAGGCTACCGGGCAGCAACCCTGCTCGGTCTATCCTTGGCTGGTAATTTCTTACCCACCGACGCCAAGGATCAAAGCCCTCGCTAAAAGGCCACCAAGAAGCTATCCTGCTCGGTCCATCCTTAGCAGGCCTCCCAATGCCCTCCCGCGCTAAGGATCAAAGCCCTTATCAAGAGGCCACCGGGCAGCAACCCTGCTCGGTCAATTCTTGGATGGTAATTTCTTACCCACCGACACCAAGGATCAAAGCCCTCACCAAGAGGCCACCGAGCAGCTACCCTGCTCGGTCCATCCTTAGCAGGCCTCCCAATGCCCTCCCGCGCTAAGGATCAAAGACCTCACCAAGATGCAACCGGGAAGCAACCCTGCTCGGTCCATCCTTGGCTGGTAATTTCTTACCCCACGACGCCAAGGATCAAAGCCCTCACCAAGAGGACACCGAGCGGCTGCACTGTTCGGTCCATCCCTGGCTGGTAATTTCTTACCCACCGACGCCAGGGATCAAAACCCTTACCAAGAGGCCACCAAGCAGCTATCCTGCTCGGTCCATCCTTGGCTGGTAATTTCTTACCCTATGATGCCAAACGTCAAAGCCCTCACCAAGAGGCCATCGAGCAGCTACCCTGCTCGGTCCATCCCTGGCTGGTAATTTCTTACCCACCGATGCCAGGGATCAAAGCCCTCTCCAAGAGGCTACCGAGCAGTTACCCTGCTCGGTCCATTCACGTCTAAGCGATCTCCACCTCGACTTCGGGGCCATGGAGATACCAAACTTTCACCGGTCTTTACACACTTGACAAATGGTCGACTTGAACTCTCAACTCGACGTGCAATCGCTAGACGAAAAACCAACCTAACATGAAAGCAGTACTGCGTAAATAAAAATGTTTACCACAAACAAAAGAACGCTGCAAAATGGATTTTCTATTCATAAAAATCAGAAGTCTTTACAGAGGTATTTTGGACTCCCCAGCCTTACAAAAACGCCCGGAGGCTTACAAAATTTTGGACTCCCCAGCCTTACAAAAATGCCCGGAAGCTCCCACCGGGGGCCTCTTTCCCTGCAGCGTTTCCAGGGGCATTCCCCTATGCATCATCCTCGAGAGGGTACTCATCCCGGAGCTTGCCGTCAGGGAACTCCGGCATCTGGGCCTTGACGACGTCAAGGGCGTCGTGCCGAACGACGGCAGCGGCTCCAACGAGGTCGGCGTAGAACTGATCCGACTTCTTGTAGTTCTTCACCGCCTTCAATGCCCGAACCTTCGCCGCCTTGTTCTCCCTCTGGAGGGTGTTCGTCGTCTTCTTTAGGGTGGCGACGAGCACCTTGGAATCTTCCAACTGGGACTCAGCGGCTCGGGCGGCCTCTCGGTACCTGGTGGTCTCCCGATTCGCGGCCGCCACCCGGTCTTCAAGGGCAGTGACCCTCTCCATCGCCGCCTCCAGCTCCAGCCTTGAGCTATCCTCCCACGAGGAGAGCTCGCCCGCGGCTTGCATCGCCGGGGTGATTTCCTCGTCCTCCATGTTGACGACGAGGGCGACGTGCTGAAGGACCTGAAGAAAAGAAAGAGGGTTAAAAAGGAAATGGAGGCACCCAATCACGCGAACAAAAATGCTGAATGAAGAACCAAATGGGGTGCGAACACTAACCTGCACGACCACTTGAGCTATGGCCGCCATTTGGGCCCGGAGGGTCCCCCGAGGGATTCTTCCCCTGGCCGACCTTTCCATCTCCAAGAGCAGGCTGTCGGGGACGGAAAGCCCCGAGGACACCTCAAAGCGAAGCTCTCCATCGACCATGAGGATCGGGGAAGCCGGGGAGCGGGGCGCCGTCCTATGAAACCTCTTGAGGAGCAACGCGGGAGAACCAGTCTCGCCTCCCACCTCGGAAGCCCGGTCCTCTCGCTCCTGAGCACACTTTCGGCTCGGCGCACGACTGGAATCGGGGGCCCAAGGCGCGCTTGGGCGCCTGGATTGAGCGGACGCCGGTAAAGCCGGAGCCGACGACGGGCGAGAAGGGCCGGCGCCTCCGGCCTTCTTCCCCTTCTTCGTGTCAACCAGGGCTGCCCAAAATATTCCTAGGTCTATGGGTCCTGCATAAGACAAAAATACAAGGAATCAGTAATGCCAGGAAAAATGAAAGAATGCACAAGTCTAAACAGGTCGCCTGAAAGCTCCTAACTTACCCGTGAACTGGGCGGGGCTGAGCCCGGCCCAACTGAGGGCCCGCTCAGACAGCAGCACATCAGCCCGAGGGAGCGGCTCCCACTTCGACACCGCCACCGTGTCGGGATCATTCGACCGACTCACCCACGGACAGCTGGCCCCTTGCCACTGGGTGGGCACAGGCTAATCCTCACGCTCAGGCAGCGCAACAAACAAAAACTTCTTCTTCCATTCGTGAATGGAAGAAGGTACTACGACGATCCCCGACCCGGCGGCGTCCCCCCGTTATTTTCTAAAAGAGATGTATATGTTAGTGTATATGCCCTAGAGGCCATTACTGTATCATACTAGCTTGTATATTACTTGATGGAAGCTTAGGATATTCACAGTTGTATATACAATCTTGCTCGAAATGGTAGTATGATACTTGGTTTGTCTCTGCTTTAATATGTGCATGTGTTTCTTTTAGCATATCGCTGATATACATATTAGTAGAGCCCTTAGGATCTTTGCTTGATTACCAGCGTTGTGATGGCGCTCACACTCGTGGGAGCTGGGTGATCTATAAGCACATCCTTATACAGGTCCCTAGTCGTTGGACTATCGAGACAGGGCATCGATACTCCGGAGTAGACTAGCGTATGCGCTTCTCATCCCAGCGTGGGAGATGGTCTGTCCCACAGCCGTCAGTACATCGTACTTGAGATAGTATGCGGGTGCTCGTTAGGTTACGAGTACACTGGACAGGACTCGTCGGGAACTGTTGGTTGGTATTATACCTATCGTCAGTTATCAGTTCTCAGGTGACATGAGTACAGCTTAGTCCGCTGACTTGACACTGTCACTTCGCCTCGAGTGTGTTCCCACTGCACTTTGATTGCTACCCTACCACGGCTCAAAGGAGTCGTGCAAACAGGTAGTTTTTGGGTGCAGTCCCGAAGCACTTGGAGGCAATGACGGTTAGACAGGATTCGTCTCTCCCGGTATTGGGGGTTGACATCGCGCTGTGTCCAGGAGAACCATTACACGAGTAGTCCCTGGCCAGGGCAAGCGAGATATACTGGTAGGTTTCCAGTGTTATCTCAGGGTGTTCTGGGCTACACTCCGACACGACTTGTACCGCTATTAGGGGACTGAAGTTCACCGCCTCCCTAGGCCCGCCATGCGATGTATCAGACGAACATACCGGACTGTACGGAGACTGTCACATATAGGCTCAGTAGGAGTTCAGATGGAGTTCACCTCGTCAGTCTTCTTATCGGCATCTACCTGGGGACCGTTACGTACAGCTAGTGCCGCTTGCGGTCTGTGGTTAAACCCACTGCCAGCGTAGTGTCGAGTCTTTAGAGTCCCACACAGAGAGCTATTCGCCTTTAGGCAAAATGAGTAGAGGTCGCATGGTTTTGCGACAGGGTTCGTTCACATCCGCGCACTTGTGCACGTTTGCTGTCCGGACAGCTTATACTAGCGGGCTTTGGTTTAAACCGGATCCTAGTATATGATTTGAGATTGGTTTTATCTCATTGTATTCGTGTTCCTCGGATCACGAATTCGGGTGCGTATGCACAGTTGCTTGAGACAGAGGGAGAGGACTTTGATTAGGGTTAATGACTATGGTCATTTTATTAACCCTAATGCTTATGTGTGTGTTATGGTTAATTGATATTAGTTTAATATAATTGTGCATGGTTATGGTTGTTGACCATTTGACCTCCTTGACTTGTTGACCTAGGTTGACACATTGACCATCATCATTTCATTTGGAAGATGCTCTTTGATCCTTGCAAATTGCATTAAAAATGAAATGATAATGGTCATGTCTTGATTAACCATGACAATTATCTAGCTAATTATCTAATTACAATAATTCACACATATATGAGAGAATGCTTCATATTTTCTCTCATTCTATCATTCACTTTCTCTCTCTTGTTCTTCCTCTCCCTCAAGCTCTCCCCTCTCATGTGTTGAGAAACACTTGAGCTTGAGAAAAACCCATTCTTGATAATCTCTACTCTCATCTAGGGTTTAAGGATTAACACTTCTTGCACCCTAGTTACTTCTACCTTGGAGTTGAAGCCAAAGGTTGAGGCTTTCGGGTGGATCTTTCTTCGACATGAGAAGACGACAAAGGTGACCTCTTTCCACTACTCTAAGGAGCAAGGAGAGAAGGACATAAAGCCCTAGGTATAACCTTTCTAACACTTAGCTAGTTTCTAGTTAGTTTTAGCTTGTTTTTGTTTAGCAAAGATCCTTCTTTGTCTAGTCCATGTTGCCTAAGTTGATAAAAATTTGATTTTTATTCCGTTTTCCGCCTCCCCGTAAGTACCGGGGTGGGCAACGTGGACTTACAGTGGTATCAGAGCCTAACTAAATATAAACTAGCTAGGTAGTAAAGTGTATGGAAGTTCGAATCGGAAAAATCGCAAAACCGAGTTTTCAAAACCCAAACTTTCTGTTAAAATTTTTTCTGTTCAAAATGAAATAAATCATACTCCAAAAATCATCTCAGGGTTTTGTGAAGAAAGCCACCAAAAACGATCCAGAGATTCGACCAAAGAGCCGCGGTTCCGCGGCAATAGCAAGCTATTGCCGCGCAACCGCGGCCGTTTTGGTTCGGCTCTGGGTCGAGTTTGGTGCAGTGTTTTTCTAGCTTGGTTTTGGGATTTTTAAGATGGTTTATATGTGCCCAGATTTTCCAGAATAGAAATTTGTTTTTGGGGGTCTATAAATCCGTATTTTTTTCGAACTTCACTACACTTTGACTATAAGGGTTATATCTGTGATGTTTATATGTATTGAACGTCGGCTAATCGCTATATGTCGATTAGTTGGGGTTATACATATCTGTGATCTGTGTTTGATGATGGTATGTGTATATGAATGCATTGGATTGTCGCGGGTGAATAGCCGGGATGGATGTGAGATGAGTGTTTCTTTTTCTTTCATTCACTGTAACATGTAAATTGATGTAATATTATTTGTATGGCCGCACAACCGGGTCGGGGTTGTAACCATCATTGTATAATTCTTTTTACTGTTTTTGCTCCTAGGATAGACCCATGGAGGGGGTGCACAAACTACCGGGTATCTCGAAGTGCCGAGTGGCCTACTCACGGTGGTGAGGGAGGTTGCTTCGCTTCGGGTACTTAGCGGGTAGTTTGCCGCACCCGTAGGGGTCTTGGGTGGGGTATTGGCTATTCACCGCGACCGTGTAATCCGCTTTTCGTTGCAGGCTCAAACGGATTGCGGATTCCTAGTATATCCAATGTATTCATCTGTGATCTGTAATATCTATCATTGCTATATATTTATATATGATAACTATTTAGGCGTTGCTTATGTTTTACAGCCGCGCTAGCCCAGCCCCCGCTCTGTCGTTAGTTAAGTAACCTAACGGGTGATGACGGGGCCCCGTGGCGAATGCGAATGGCATAAGCGTATGTCATATTTTGGTTGTTTTCTGCAATGGTAGGATTAAATGATGGGACGCATTAAAAGAACTAATGCAAGAAAATAAACTAAGTAAAAGTCGATTGGAACACTTTGAAAACCACTCGGTTCTTTTCAAAACTAAACTTTTAAACGCGGAGCTTGAACCACTCCTTTTAAAAGCTATCTCGTTCCATCAATTATATCAAGTTCACTACGTTCACGGTTTCGCCAAAACCATTCGTAGCCCTCCGTCATTCCACATGAATGGTCAAAAAGTATTCAAGCTATGTATTTTGGCCAAAGTCAAGGCATAGTGATTGGTAGCTATTGGGTATTCATGTGCAGCATAGATAGATGCGTTGGTTTGGGACAGTCGTGCTGCCATTTTGGCCAAAGTCAAGGGTAGGTACGGGTGGGTCCAAATTAACCAGGAGAATGACGGGTAGAACTTGATATGTGACTTATGATATTTTGGCCAAAGTCAAGGCCATAAGAGCATGGGGCAAAAATCCACATCGGGAGTTTCATAAGTACTGAAACTTGCTAGCGCTGCATACCATTTGGAGTGTGATGATTCTGGTAGGATTCCTTCGGTTTTATCACGCGATGATATTTGGATCCCGATCCTACTGTGAGTATATGCTACTCCTCGGGAAAACTCTCACTTAACGATCAATGCTATAAACCTAGTAGGTGTCTAGAAAGGTGTTAGCGGGGCTACGCCCACAGGGAAAAGAGGTTACTTAATTAAGGAACTTCGCGAAAGCGTTGGAAAACCTCCCTCGAAGTACCGACACTGGCCTGGCTGAACGGTTAAGCAAGTATTGTACGGTGAGATTGATCCTGACTAATCCTTTTTTTACGGTTTGAGAAGGGATTCGAGAGACAGTGGGAGCCATCCTGTTTAGACAAACTAAAAACCACTCTAAACTTGCAAGAGCATCATGCTAAAGTGTTTCTTTTCTCTCTCCTAATTGCAGCGACCATTCAACATGACCGGACTTAAGTTATTACTAGATAAAAATATATTGACAGGGCCAAACTACAAAGATTGGCTCAGGAATGTCAAGATGGCAATCACTTACGACAAGTTGGGGTATGTCCTTACCACCAAAGCTCCCCCTGTCCCAGGTCCCAAAACCAGTGTCGCGGATAGGGAAATCCGTAAGACATGGGAAATAGATTGCGCGAAGGCCAAATGCCTCGTACTTGCCTCGATGGACAACGAACATCAGAGGAGGCACGAGAATATGGACCTAGAGTCCATATTTCTTCATACAAAAGAACTGTATGGAAAGCAGTCTCATATCGCCAGATACGAAGTGTCATAGAAGTTGTTTTCGGCAAGGTTGGCCGTCGGATCATCGGTAGCGGAACACATGCTTAAGATGATTGGCTACATAGAGGAGCTCGCGGACCTTGGGACCACGTTGGAGAATGAACTCTATACTGATTTGATTCTCCAGTCCCTTCCTTCCACTTACGCCCAGTTTATTCTTAACTTCAACATGCAAGGAAAGGAGGTTGAACTTTCCGAACTTCTGAACATGTTGAGGAGTGCCGAGGGCACCCTACAGAAGGGTAGGGAGACATCCACTTTGTTTGTAGGAGGATCTTTCTCTTCTAGGTCCAGGGAGAAAGCCAAGGGCAAGAAGAAGAAAGCCCCCGCCAAACCAAGAGGCGGTGTCAGTAAAGTGGATACGAAGGGAAAAGGAAAAGCAACAAAGGTAGCGGGAAAGCTGGTGGGGAAGGAAGAATGCTTCTATTGTCACAAAAGTGGTCACTGGAAACAGGATTGCAAGGCTTGGAAGGCCAGAACACAGGATTTGAAGCGAGTTGCGGCTTCAGCTTCAGGTGTGTATGTTATTGAAAACTGTCTATCAATAAACTCTACATCCTGGGTATTGGATACCGGATCAGGATCTCATATCTGTAATTCTTTGCAGGCGTTGAGAAAGCGTAGAGTTTTGAAGGCAGGTGACATGACCCTCAGAGTTGCAAACGGTGCTAGCATGGATGCTGAGGCCGTAGGGGACTATCACCTGGGATTGTCGGATGGACACCTTTTGGTTTTGCGTAGTTGTTATTATGTACCAAATGCAACCTGTAATATCATTTCTGTATCTTTATTATCTAAAGAAGGTTATGAATTTGCATTTGTAAGTAATGTAGTGAACATTCACCTTAATCAAGTTTTGATTGGGTCAGGTACATTGAACAACGGTATATACGTATTAAACCAACCACAGATTTTCAATGTCCAGAATACACACAAAAGAAAGTCTCCAGAAATCAATAAAACTTTCTTCTGGCATTGTAGATTGGGTCACATCAATGAGAGAAGGTTGACTAAGTTACATGCAGAAGGATATTTGGATCCGTTCGAATATCAATCGTATGCAACTTGTCAATCCTGTCTCAAGGGAAAGATGACAAAGACTCCGTTCACTGGACACGGAGTAAGAGCGAGCGAGCTCTTGGGACTCGTACACAGCGACGTGTGCGGTCCAATGTCTACACATGCACGAAGCGGTTATTCTTACTTCATTACTTTTACGGATGACTTTTCAAGGTACGGTTATGTCTTCTTAATGAAATATAAATCTGAGGCTTTTGAAAAATTCCAGGAATATAAGAATGAAGTAGAAAAACAAACAGGCAAAAGTATCAAGGCACTAAGATCTGATCGAGGTGGTGAATACTTGAGTGCCGAGTTCCTGGGTTACTTAAAAGTGAATGGAATTCTCTCTCAGCTTACTCCTCCATACACTCCGCAACATAACGGTGTATCGGAGAGACGGAACCGAACCCTATTGGATATGGTACGGTCCATGATGAGTAACGCTGAGTTGCCGCGATCGTTCTGGGGATATGCGCTAGAATCAGCTGCATACCTTTTGAACCGAGTTCCAACTAAGACTGTGCCTACTACACCATATCATATGTGGTGTGGGAAGAGACCCTATCTTAATCACATTAAGACATGGGGATGTCCAGCTTTTGTAAAAAAACAGCATGCGGACAAGCTCGAGGCACGCTCAGTACAGTGCAAGTTTGTGGGATATCCAAAGAACTCCAAGGGATATTTCTTTATTGCGAAGAGGAACAAAAGGTGTTTGTTTCTCGCCATGCCCACTTTCTAGAACACCAGTTCATAGAAAAAGAATTAAGTGGGAGCACAATAGAACTGGAAGAAATTCCAGAACCACAAGCTATTACTGAAAGCTTAGTAGAACCAGAGGGTTCGAAAGATCAGGACATTCCCACACCACTCCGCAGGAGTAGTAGGCAGTCTCATCCGCCCGAGAGATACTACGGTTTTCTCATTGACGGGGATAGAGAGGATTGCATCATAGATTGTGATGAGCCTACTAGCTTCCAGCAAGCCATTCAGAGCGTCGACTCGGTAAAATGGCTGGATGCAATGCGGACCGAAATGGAGTCCATGTACACCAACAAAGTATGGACGTTGGACATTGCTCCAGATGGGGTAAAACCCGTAGGATGCAAGTGGATCTTCAAAAGCAAAATTGGTGTAGATGGACAGGTTGAGACCTATAAAGCTAGACTGGTAGCAAAGGGTTTTCGTCAGCGACCTGGTTTAGACTACAACGAAACCTTTTCTCCAGTAGCTATGCTGAAATCCATTCGGATCCTTCTTGCCATTGCTGCCTTCCACGATTATGAGATTTGGCAGATGGACGTAAAGACAGCTTTTCTAAATGGACATTTAGAGGAGTGTGTCTATATGGACCAGCAAGAGGGTTTCATTCAGAGTGGGAGCAGCGGAAAGGTGTGCAAGTTGCTTAAGTCCATTTATGGACTAAAGCAGGCATCGCGGAGTTGGAACATCTGTTTTGATGAGACGGTCAAGGAATTTGGCTTTATCAAAAATCCAGATGAACCATGCATCTATTGTAGATTTGTAGCGAGAACTGTAGTATTCCTCGTTTTATACGTGGATGACATTCTCTTAATAGGAAATGACATTCCTATGCTACAATCTGTCAAGGGGTTCTTGTCACACAGGTTCTCCATGAAAGACCTGGGTGATGCCTCATACATTCTGGGTATCCGGATCTACCGTGACAGATCCAAGAGGATATTAGGACTTTCGCAGTCCAGGTACATCGCACCATATTGAAGAGATTCAGTATGGAAGATTCCAAGCGCGGTAATCTACCGGCTTGTCACGGGATCACCCTCTCTAAAGAGGTGTCTCCCAAGACTGATTTGGAGAGGGATCGCATGTCTATTATACCCTACGCTTCTGCGGTAGGCTCTATAATGTATGCGATGTTGTGTACCAGACCGGATGTGACTTATGCACTGAGTGTGGTAAGCAGGTATCAGTCAAACCCTGGGGAGAAACATTGGATAGCAGTAAAGAACATTCTCAAGTACCTGAGAAGGACTAAGGAGATGTTCTTGGTGTATGGCGGAAAAGACCTCCAGATTGAGGCCTTTGCTGACTCCAGCTTCCAGAGTGACAAGGATGATTCCAAGTCCATGTCGTGTTTTGTCTTTACCCTCAATGGAGGGGCGGTGTGTTGGAAGAGCTCCAAACAGGAAACCGTTGCTGACTCAACTATGGAAGCGGAATACATCGCTGCATCTGATGCCGCAAAAGAAGCTGTCTGGATGAGGAAGTTCTTGAGAGAACTTCAGGTGGTTCCGTCCATTGTTGACACAATACCTCTGTATTACGACAACAACGGGGCTATAGCTTTAGCGAAGGAACCCAAGTCCCATCAGAAATCCAGACACATCTTGAGGCGGTATCACCTGATCAGGGAGATCGTGGATCGCCAGGAGATCGAGGTTCGGAGGGTTGCTTCAGAAGATAACACAGCAGATCCATTCACCAAGGCCTTGCCCCAGACTCAGTTCGAGCGGCTGATCGAGATGATAGGTCTTCGATACGCCAGTACATGGCCTTAGTGCAAGTGGGAGATTGTTAGTGTATATGCCCTAGAGGCCATTACTGTATCATACTAGCTTGTATATTACTTGATGGAAGCTTGGGATATTCACAGTTGTATATACAATCTTGCTCGAAATGGTAGTATGCTACTTGGTTTGTCTCTGCTTTAATATGTGCATGTGTTTCTTTTAGCATATCGCTGATATACATATTAGTAGAGCCCTTAGGATCTTTGCTTGATTACCAGCGTTGTGATGGCGCTCACACTCGTGGGAGCTGGGTGATCTATAAGCACATCCTTATACAGGTCCCTAGTCGTTGGACTATCGAGACAGGGCATCGATACTTCGGAGTAGACTAGCGTATGCGCTTCTCATCCCAGCGTGGGAGACGGTCTGTCCCACAGCCGTCAGTACGTCGTACTTGAGATAGTATGCGGGTGCTCGTTAGGTTACGAGTACACTGGACAGGACTCGTCGGGAACTGTTGGTTGGTATTATACCTATCGTCAGTTATCAGTTCCCAGGTGACATGAGTACAGCTTAGTCCGCTGACTTGACACTGTCACTTCGCCTCGAGTGTGTTCCCACTGCACTTTGATTGCTACCCTACCACGGCTCAAAGGAGTCGTGCAAACAGGTAGTTTTTGGGTGCAGTCCCGAAGCACTTGGAGGCAGTGACGGTTAGACAGGATTCGTCTCTCCCGGTATTGGGGGTTGACATCGCGCTGTGTCCAGGAGAGCCATTACACGAGTAGTCCCTGGCCAGGGCAAGCGAGATATACTGGTAGGTTTCCAGTGTTATCTCAAGGTGTTCTGGGCTACACTCCGACACGACTTGTATCGCTATTAGGGTACTGACGTTCACCGCCCCCTAGGCCCGCCATGCGATGTATCAGACGAACAGACCGGACTGTACGGAGACTATCACATACAGGCTCAGTAGGAGTTCAGATGGGGTTCACCTCGTCAGTCTTCTTATCGGCATCTACCTGGGGACCGTTACGTACAGCTAGTGCCGCTTGCGGTCTGTGGTTAAACCCACTGCCGGCGTAGTGTCGAGTCTTTAGAGTCCCACACAGAGAGCTATTCGCCTTTAGGTAAAATGAGTAGAGGTCGCATGGTTTTGCGACAGGGTTCGTTCACATCCGCGCACTTGTGCACATTTGCTGTCCGGACAGCTTATACTAGCGGGCTTTGGTTTAAGCCGGATCCTAGTATATGATTTGAGATTGGTTTTATCTCATTTTATTCGTGTTCCTCGGATCACGAATACGGGTGCGTATGCACAGTTGCTTGAGACAGAGGGAGAGGACTGTGATTAGGGTTAATGACTATGGTCATTTTATTAACCCTAATGCTTATGTGTGTGTTATGGTTAATTGATATTAGTTTAATATAATTGTGCATGGTTATGGTTGTTGACCATTTGACCTCCTTGACTTGTTAACCTAGGTTGACACATTGACCATCATCATTTCATTTGGAAGATGCTCTTTGATCCTTGCAAATTGCATTAAAAATGAAATGATAATGGTCATGTCTTGATTAACCATGACAATTATCTAGCTAATTATCTAATTACAATAATTCACACATATATGAAAGAATGCTTCATATTTTCTCTCATTCTATCATTCACTTTCTCTCTCTTGTTCTTCCTCTCCCTCAAGCTCTCCCCTCTCATGTGTTGAGAAACACTTGAGCTTGAGAAAAACCCATTCTTGATAATCTCTACTCTCATCTAGGGTTTAAGGATTAGCACTTCTTGCACCCTAGTTACTTCTAGCTTGGAGTTGAAACCAAAGGTTGAGGCTTTCGGGTGGATCTTTCTTCGACGTGAGAAGACGACAAAGGTGACCTCTTTCCACTACTCCAAGGAGCAAGGAGAGAAGGACATAAAGCCCTAGGTATAACCTTTCTAACACTTAGCTAGTTTCTAGTTAGCTTTAGCTTGTTTTTATTTAGCAAAGATCCTTCTTTGTCTAGTCCATGTTGCCTAAGTTGATAAAAATTTGATTTTTATTCCGTTTTCCGCCTCCCTGTAAGTACCGGGGTGGGCAACGTGGACTTACAGTATACACTGCTCGGCTCGCCCCTGCGAGCACCAGGGTAGTTTTTGTAGCAAAGAGAAGAAACGAGAAGGCTCATGCTGAAAGGGATCAGACTCAATTTCAACCGAACCAGCAACCCAAGGAGGATCTTCCAAGAGTTCCGCATTAACTGGCCCGGGGCTAACCCAAAACAATTCAACGCCGCACTCACCTCGGGGGAGAAGGGCAGATGCATCCCGGCCTAAAAGGCTTCCAGGTACAAGGCAATCTCCTTGCCCCGTACCTGGTCTGCCCTCTCCCCCTCCTCGGCCAGACGAACCGAATAGCCGGGAGGAATGAGGAAACGAGTCTGGATGTTGGCGAGCTCATGTGCGCCTCAGCATGGATGGCACGGTGTTTCCCCCAATCAGAGCAAAGCTCTATTCAAATTTCAAAATTTGAAATGAAGCGGCGCTTCATAAAAGCGCTAGCGCTAAGAGTCAAAGACTCGAATTCAGCGCTCATGTGCAAAACACGAGAGCGCTGGCGCTAAATGCACCAGCGCTAAGAGTTAAAGACTTTGATGCAGCGCTCACGTGCAAAGCACGAGAGCGTTAGTGCTAAGTGCGCCGGCGCCAAGAGTCAAAGACTCTGCTGCAGCATTTACGTGCAAAGCGCGAGAGCGGTAGCGCTAAGTGCGCCAGCGCCAAGAGTCAAAAACTATGATGCAGCACTCACGTGCAAAGCACGAGAGCGCGAGCTCTAAGTACGCCAGCGCCAAGTACGCCAGCGCCAAGAGTCAAAGACTGATGCAGTGCTCAGGTGCAAAGCACGAGAGCGCTAGCGCTAGAACTAAACGTTCTCCACCCTTGGATTAAAAATCCAACGAAAATGATTAAATCATCAAATTACCAGAATAAAATTCTGTTAAGGAAATACTCCTCAAATCTTTCCGAACAAGAAAAATTATGCTCTGTAAACCAGGGCACCGTTGGATTAAAGATCCAATGGTGATTAAAAATCACCAAGATACAGAATAAGTTCTGTATGGGAAAATATTTTCCCAATCTTGTTAAAAACACGAAGATTGCTTTCTGTAAAATAGAAGCCCTTGGATCAGAGATCCAACGGTGGGAAACATCCCCAAATCAATCAGAGCAAAGATTTCCTTAACTGATTCAACAAATCAGCCTCCCCTATATAAAGGACCCAAGACTTCAAGTCGTAAGAGGAGGAACCCCCCCTCCCCATAAACTTTAAATTCTCAGAAAAGAAAAGGAGAAGAGAAAGCTCTGAAAAGAAGAATTTCTTCAAGGTAAATAAAACAGAGAGATCAAAGTATCTCATCAAAAAAGAAAAATTTAGTTCTTTTTCTAGATCATAGATCTACAAAGACAGAAGTCTTTCATAAGAGTAGAAGAGATTAGAGTATCTCATCATAAAAAGGAGGGAGGAGAACTTAGTTCTCTTTAGATCACAGATCTATAAGACAAAGGCAAAGTCATTCACAAAAACAGAAGAGATCATAGCATCTCCTATTAAAATAAGAACTTAGTTCTTAGATCCACGAGACAAAATCTCTTATAAACGAGAACTTAATTCTCAGAACACAGAATTAATCAAGAGCGCTTTACACTCATTGGCTAGCGCTCAGCGCCAAGCGCACCACGTGCTCCTCACGTGTGTGTTATTTCATAAAAAGCGCCTTAGCGATCCAAGTCTGGCGCCCAGCGCTAAGCACGCTACGTGCTCCTCACGTGTTCGCTATTTCATAAGAAGCGCCTTAGCGCTCCAAGTCTGGCACCCAGCGCCAAGCACGCCACGCGCTCCTCACGTGTTCGCTATTTCATAAGAAGCGTCTTAGCGCTCCAAGTATGGCGCTCAGCGCTCGGCGCGCCTCGTGCTCCTCATGTGGACGCTATCTCAGAAGAAGCGCTCAGCACTCTAAGTCTGGCGCTCAGCGCCAAACGCGCCACGTGCTCCTCACGTGGGCGCTGAAGGAACATAAACGGTCCTTTAAATAAAGCTCCAGAGCCATAATAAGTGCTCAACGGTCAATAAAAGACAAAAAAAAGTTGTCAGAACCCAAACCAATGTTCAGCATTGTTAAATAAAAAATGACTGAGCCTAATTAAATGTTCAACATTTTAACTGAGTGGGCCAACCCCAAGTTGACCACAAACCCTTGATTCAGATTAATTGAGCCCATATGCTCATAAATCTTTTTAACTGATCTTAGTCCCAGACTTGACTACAGATCTCCCAACCAACATTGGTTCAAGGGTACATCTCTTCACACCTCTGATATGTGTCGTTGTAATTCTTCAACGTCTTCATAGAGGTGGCGGGTCCCGACAACCAGAAACCCAACGGACCGCAATGTCCTAAAACTAACAATGGACCGTAATGTCCTTAAACTAACTACGTACCGCAACGTCCCTAAACTAAACTCTATGGACTATAAGGTCCTTAAACTCATGGATTATGATATCCTTAAACTTATGGACCGCAACGTCCCTAAACTAAATCCCATAGACTATGATGTCTTTAAACTCGATGGACTATGATGTACTTAAACATATGGACCGCAATATCCCTAAACTAAAACAATAGAGTCTAAATGCTCTTTTGTTGGATCTAAATGATCCCAAAACCCGGTTAAGTAGATCTTAGTCTAAAAATTAGACTAACGTATCCTTAACAACATTTAAGTTGATCTTGATCTCAATGAGATTAACGATCCTTAAACCCAAACCAAACCAAATCTAAGAAAATACGGATTTGGACTAATCCACGCCCTACGGACGACAACATAAATTAGTCTCCGTATACAATCCACGGGCAACCAAAAACAAAACAAACACACACGACACAAAGTGACCATCTGGAGAAGGAGAAAGTGGTTACCGCGATGTGGTAGCGTAATTAACTGTAGGGGCTTGCGCCTGCAGGGAAGGGCGTCCCGACAATCAAAAACCCCTCACAATGAGGGGGAATCTGACGAAGTCTGCTACATCGGCCGCATCCGTCTAAACCTTCGATATATGGTGCCATAAATCAATTTGGCATCTTCGGAGAGGTGGATGGATAAATCCAAATAGCGTATGCCCCCCAAAATTCATGCCGGACGTCCCAACGTCCCGGTTGCGTCTTTCGGCGGTGAACAGATTCTGGCACGCCCGGCGGGACTCTGTTCCTCTTTCCACTCCACACTTCGTATGTCGTATTCGCGAATGAAGCGCGGTTTAATGTTGTTGCCCCTGGATTCAAGATACTAAGATTTGGTGTTTTGCTCCGTGCAGAAAAAGAAGATCAACGGCTTCTAACTGCTCCAGCTGCAACAATTGCAACAACTCCCGCTCCGTCCTTACAGGAGCAGTGACTTATGGGCCTCAAGCGGCCTCCATCTTCGCCATGCCAGTGGAACAGGTGACTCAGGCCATCACGGGATTGTTCTTCGGGACCATGCTCCCACCAAAGAGCTTCAACGCCTCATTGCCGTCACAGGAAGCTCGAAAGAAGTCGGTCTTTGATCGGCTTACCACTACCACGGCCCCTCTCAACGGGTCGTTTAAGTCCAACGCCTCGGTCTTTAACAGACTGGGCCAAAACTCCAATGGGCCCGTGAAGAAGCCTGCAATACCCGAAGGAGTTATCCCGAAGCGGATAGCCATCCCTGTTCCAGTAAATGAAGTCATCAGAGAGACTTCTCCTGCTAAGGGATCGGTCTTCGCTAGACTGTCCGCTCCAACTTTCGCTTCGGGCGAGATCACCAAGGCTGCTTTTCCTGCTCAAAAATCAGTCTTCGATAGGTTGGACGTTTCTTCTCAGCGGACATCAGTCTTCAAGAGGCTGACACCGGCAGCAACCCTTCACCAGAGCAGGGGGCATGATGAAGCCACTCCCATAGATGAACCAATACCGTCTGCAAGGTATGCTCGACGTCGTCACTGGCTCCGAGTGAGGAAAGCTGGGGCGGTTCCCCTTCCGGACTTACCCCACCAGCTCCAATGGTGAAAATTGACGCTGTTGTTCCAACTGGGAACAGGTTTGAACCACTTAGGAGGGTGCGCAAGAACTCTCCGACGGCCGTGCAAAAAAGATCTCCTCTACCTATGGAGAATGTTACAAAGGTGAAGCCAGAGCAGCCCCCTCAGCGGCTGTCCTCTAAAATTCACAAGGTCTGGCGACAGGTCCAGGACTCGGTGATCAACCAAGACTACTCCCGCCGACCTAAGAAGATGAAAATTTGGCAAGAGAAGGACCACCCTTTCATACCACAGAAGGTGTCATCTACTTGGGTGCCCGCTGCAACGGCCCCCTCAACTTCGACCGCCTACAAAAGGAGAAGGCCGGAGAAAATCCCCGTGTCTGCGACGAATCTTAAGGGCACTGAACATAAACGCCCCAAGTCTGGGGGTATGGTGGTGCACACTGTTTATATGGCATCTAGGAAAGAGGATAGTCGTATCTCCACGGGCCATCGACCACTCACTCGATCAGTGATAAAGGCTCAAGAGCAACAACAGCAAAAGCTCCAAAGAGATGCTGACAACCATGGCCGCACTCACTGGGCCAAAAACAAGCCCGGAGACATCGTTGGAGCAGCGTCAAGAGCAGGAAACTGATGCCGAATTCATCCGAAGAATGCTCGAGAGGAAATACAAAGAGGCCGCGGAACAAGCGGCCAACATAAAACAAATGGCGCTATTGTTCCAAGATATGGTAGGCATGATGATCCAGCCGGACTTTCCAGCCGAAGAGCCTCCAATAATAATTGAAGACGATAGAGGAGAGACATCAAACCTTCTTCCGGCCTCTTCAGCTGCAAAGGAGGAAACAATCTTGAAAGCCGCGCTCGATGATTATATATCTCAACAGATACGAGCTCATCAGGCGAGCAAGACGGCCGGCTAAATCGTCAAGACTGGACGACCCTATCCGGGTTGGTACGATCAAATAAAGTACCCGCCAGGATATACGATCCCTAAGTTCTATGTATACAAGGAGACAAGCAATCCCCATCAACATGTCGCTCAGTTCAGGGATCTGTGCGGCAACACCGGAGGTGACGATAAGCTACTGCTTCGTCAATTCGTTGGCAGCCTGTCGGAGACAGCATTCGAGTGGTATTCCGAGCTCCCGAATGACTCTGTCAAGATACTTGCAGAAATGGAGCTACTGTTTACATAAAGATTCGCAAGCTCTAGAGAGCGCACCCCGATCACCGCACTAATTAACGCCAGGGTGAAGCCGGGCGAGTACGCGATATGGTGGCGGAACCTATGGTCGAAGTGCGAACAGTGCATAGAAGAGGCTCCTGCAGTTGGCATGTTCATGGGTACTCTCGATCCGCAGGCAACCATATCCCAGTTCATGATGTTTTTCAAGCTGACTACCTTCCAGGCCTTGATTGACAAGCTGACCCAAATGGATCAAATGGGCCATAGACCGTCTACCTCGAAAGTGGAGCCTCGAAACGAAAAGGGAAAAGGGAAAGCGGCCTTTGTCGCCAATGCTCAGCAGCAGCCCAGTGGCCCAAAACCAGCTGATCGCCAAAACGATAGACAACGATTCTTCAACGAGAAGCTAAAACGCCCTTATTTATTTCCCCGGGATAAAACGGGGAGACTGTTCAAGCTGGTGGTGCGTAATATGCTCATCAATCTGGCAGATCCAAGACATCCGCTGTAGCCAACCGACGCCAACAATCCTAATTACTATCCCTACCACCGAGCAATAAGCCATCCAATCGAAGATTGCTTCATCTTCAAAGGCTGGATTGAGGACCAATACCAACAGGGCAAATTCGCGCTGTCTGAGAATTGGAAGGTGAGCCCGCCACAACCACACGCTCCGAAAAAGATGGACACGCCGGGGGTATCATGCTCATTTATAGAGGAAGCTCCATGGGAAGTTGTTCTTTAGACAAAGACCAAAAGAATGCTGAAAGATCTCCAAGCATGACCGGCGATTAAGTGGAAGAGCCCGCTGGAGCCCGAGATTATTGAGGGGGTGCTGAAGCCATGCCCAACGCTGAAATTTGGTGAAAGTGGACAAAACATTCAGGCCAAGCCTCCAAAGTCTTGAAAGAAAAAGAAGAAGGCCAAGAAGCCCGTCCGACCCAAAGACGGCCATACAGGTCTGCAGAAATACATCGATGCGCTGGATGAATATAACCAGAAGGCACGGACCCTAATCACATTGGATGAATTCTTTAAGCATGTTCTTGAAGATGAAGCCGATGACGCCGATGAAGGAGATGATTCTTCAGAAGTGCTCGAGGATTATATGGCAAGCTGCCACATGATCTCTCACTAATCAATAAAAGGCAAAGAAGCTCCTGATACAGAGAAACTGGGGGCAGATCAAGAACCGGAATCAAAATCCCTGGAGCCATTGGACGAATTGATTGACAGACTGCTGAGCGAAGCTCTTCAGAAAAGCAAATCGGACCGAGAGCGTGAAACGGTCATATATGAAAGGGCCAAACGTTGGCGTCGCGTTGAAGAAGCTCCGGTATTGAGAAGTCATAGAGTACCCCAACTGGATAGAACTACTTCTGCCGCCAGCAAAAGCAGGTTTACGACAAGAAAGCAGTTCGCTAAAGCCCTGTCGATAGGAATGAGGTTGCCACCTTTCAAAGATGACACTTTAGAAAATACATTCCCCGATGAACTAGATGCACATCCAAACTACTGTTTATACCATCGGAGGATCACCCACCCTACCGAGGAATGCATGGCCTTTAAAAATTGGTGGCGGGGATACGTTGCTCATCGACAGCATTTCAAGCGGATGAAGCGCAAAACTCATCGAGAGCAGAGAAGCACGACAGACGAGCACAGAAGAACTGCCGGCGACTGTCACATGGTTAATTCCAGGGTATCGCAAGTTCTCACCTTCGAGAGCGATTCTGATGAAGAAATAGCCCTCGGCCCTCTCTTCAAGGAATCCATTTCTGAAGCAGAAGAGACGAAGACCTGCGAGAACATTCAGCTGCGCAATCGCACGTTACCCGAAAAGAATCTCGGACCCACAAACAAGGGATCGAACAAAAAGGATAAGGGGAAAGAAAAATCCGTGAAGATATCGCCCTTAATGACCGAGTCGTCGAAGAGCTGGCAGCCAAGAACCCAGCAAAGAAAAATAAGGTGGGTTACAACGTTCTGGCACACCTGAGGAAGATACCCTCGCAGCTAAGCATTCTCGATGCTCTTCTGCTATCTAAAGAGGCGAGAGATTCGTTGATCAAGGCACTATAAGAGCCCGAGCAGTTTCAAGCCTTCCTTACCGAAGAAATGATGAAGGACGAGCTGGAAGAAGTGTACACAACTGACATCACTTTTGGCGATGAAGATCTCCTCCTCGGAACATGCGAGCACAACCGTCCCTTGTATGTCACCGGGTACTGCCATGATATCAAGATAGAGAAGATCTTACTTGACAACGGGTCCTCTGTCAACCTCCTAAATATGAGAGTGCTAAAAGAAATCTCCATGAGCATTCAACACCTCGCTCGGGATAAAATCACTATCTCCGGGGTCGACTCCCAGTCATCATGGACGCTCGGGTCTGTGATACTAACATTATGCTTTGGGATGCTCGTCACTGACATCAAATTTCATGTCATTGATGCCAAGACTTGCTACAACGATTTGCTCGGCAGGCCTTGGTTACATGAGTACAACATCATCCCTTCTACACAACATCAGTGTATGAAGTACTTCAAAGATAGTTTCGAGTATACCGTGACAGGAGAGCTGAACCCATTTTCCGTTAATAAAGTACGAAAGTACGAAGATGCAAAGTATTTCCTACCAGACTTTGAAGACACGGAAAGATGCCATAAACCAGAGAATAAGCAGAAAGCTATCACCACTATTCCGGTCTTCGGGAGCGATACCGAAGAGGAGGAAGAGATAGTCTATTCGGGGCTAATCCAATACAACAAGCCCGGGCCGTCTATCCCTATGTTGATCTTCGGCAGCGACTCTGAAGATGAAGTCAATGCAGTATTTTCTGTTCGGCCATCAATACAAGCCCTCACTGGCGATGAACGGAGTTTGCAAATCTCCATGGTTCCGCAAAAGTATTACAAAGAGCTCGACGCACTTGATACCTATAGTGTGCAAGAACTACAGACGTTCTACGTCCCTCCCAGGCGAAAAGACGAAAAGGCGATCCTCTTTTATCGATCCGCAGAAACAAAGGTGGAGAAAGAAATCTGGCATGGTGCCGATTCTACGCTTGACAGGCTCCAGCCCATCCATCTGCCCAGATACTTCATAGGAGGATTAAAAAGGCTGTTGAGGTGCCAAGGCATACCCTTCAAACAGACTGCTCAACATGCTCAGTTCTACAACAGGATCTGGAATGTCCCTGGAACTCAGCGAAAATTGCCCAACGGGAGAATGGAAACGATCGGGCTTGGGTATGTTCGATCCAAGAAATGAGAACGATTCTATGGTTGCTACGTTATACATGACTTCGATGAAGAAGGAGACGCTCTGTCAGAAGACGCTGCAATTGAACCAAAACGAGATCCGGCCATAAAAATGCCAAGTCCGTCGTTTGAAGAACAGATGAACAACCTAATAAGGGAAGCGGGTCAAAGGATCTGGGATGACCACAACCGTGAAATGGCCATCTACGAGAAAGCCAAGACGCAGCGCCTCCTTCAGCAGGCTACGGAGAATGACGATGCCCTTCGTCTCTAACCCGTCATACATAAGATCCGACGCGGAGGAAAAAACAAACTAAAGAACGGAAAAAGTGTTCAACAGTGGCAAAGCGGGTCCAAGAAGCCACGTGATCGAGAATCGAGCTGCCGAGATCCGTCTCTCATAAAGAAGATGGGTCGAGCATATTCTTTTCCCTAAGACAAGATAAGGAAGATATTTGATCTTGTCATGAAACATCAAATGATCATGCTCCCGGAATCCAAACACCCCGACCAAGCAAACGAGGTTCATTATCCGGATTATTGCTCCTATCACCGAGCGATAGGACACCCTCTCGAAGATTGCTTCACATTCAAAAATTGGGTAAAAGGCCAGTATCAGCAAGGCAGGTTCGCTCTATCCAGCAGTTGGAGGGTAACCCCACCACAGAAGCATGTACTGAAAGCCACTTATACATCGAGAGTAGAACCGGATCAACGTCAGTCTTGGAAACGATCTCGCACCTGTCACGTTATAACGATGTCGGAAGTGGGAGAGCACGGTAATGTGGATGACCTCTCCTGGTGCTTCGAAAATAGGGATGAAGATGAGTTGATCTCAGAATTTCCACCGGCGCCAAAAGAGCTGGAGGATGGGATACATACCACGACGGATAACCTAAGGAAAATCGACTTGGGGACGGCAAACGACCGACGACCAACGTTCGTTAGTGAGCTGCTATCTAAAGAACAGGTGGCTACGCTAAAAGACGTGCTCATGCAGTATAAAGATTGCTTTGCATGGAACTACTCCGAGATGCCGGGACTAGATCTAGAAATAGCCGTCCATAAATTGGCAATATCTCCGGATATTAAGCCGGTCAAACAAGCGCCGATAAGAATGCGGCTCGAACTTGAAATGAGCATCAACGCCGAGGATAAGAAGCTAATGGACTCCGGCTTCATCCAAGAGGTTCAGTACCCTGACTGGATTGCCAACATCGTCCCAGTGATGAAGAAAAATAGGACAGTGCGCATCTGGGTAGACTTTCGGGACCTCAACAAAGCTTGCCTGAAGGATGATTTTCCCGTACTGGTTACCGAGCTGAAGATAGACAACACGTCCACTCACAAAGTCTTCTCCTTCATGGATGGCTCTTCAGGGTACAATCAAATAAAGATGCATCGTGAAGACCAGAAGCATACCGCTTTCCGGACTCCTCTGGGCATATTCTGCTACAAAGTGATGCCTTTCGGTCTGAAGAACGCTGGCGCCACTTATCGGAGGACCATGACGAATATTTTCGATGTCCTCATACATGAAATCGTCGAATGCTATATCAACGATCTCATAGTGAAAAGTAAATCGTACGAGGAGCATTGGGAGCATCTAAAAATCGTGTTTCAGCGCCTACGGAAATACAACTTGAAGATGAACTCTCTCAAATGCGTTCGGAGTCTCCTCAGGTAAATTCCTAGGATTCATCGTACGACACCGGAGCATTGAGATAGGCCCATCAAAGATCAAGGCGATCATGGAAATGCCTCCGCCTAGTACTCTTAAGCAACTGCGATCTCTCCAAGGAAAGCTCGCATATATCCGACGATTCATAGCTAATCTCTCCGGAAAGTGCCGCCCCTACAGTCATCTAATGAAGAAGGGGACCTCGTTCGTCTGGGATCGCAAATGCCAAAGCGCACTAGACGAAATCAAGCAATACTTGCAGAATCTGCAAGTATTGACCGCTCCGGTAAAGGGAAAACCCCTCATCCTGTACACAACCACCCTTGAAGGTTCCTTAGGCGCGTTATGGGCATAAGAAAATGACCAAGGGAAGGAGAGAGCCCTCTACTATTTGAGTCGAGTTCTCCTGGGGGCAGAAAACAACTACTCCCCCATTGCAAAACACTGCCTGGCGTTAATCTTCGCGATAACGAAGCTCAGACACTATGCTTTGGGGCATGAGGTCCATCTCATATCAAAAGTGGATCCTCTCAAGTATTTGATGTCAAGAGCCATACTAACAGGACGGCTCGCTAAATGGGCCCTCCTCTTGATGGAGTTTTCGATAACTTATCATCCCCTCAAGGGAGTGAAAGGCCAGGCTATCGCCGACTTCCTCGTTGAGCACCCGATATCTACCGATTCACCCCTAAATTGCGAACTGCTAGACGAGCATGCGTTTGACACGATCGACGGGAGGAGAAGGGAGAATGACACCCGATGGGAACTCTACTTCGATGGGGCATCTTCCATGAAGAAGCGAAAGCACAGCTTTCCCATAATTAAATCTGGGGTAAGCCTCATCTTCGTGACTCCACAAGGAGGGATAATGCTCTTTGCCTTTTCCTTAACAGAGCCGAGGATGAACAATGAAGCCAAATATGAAGCTTTCATAGTAGTTCTTAAGATCGTTGTCGACATGGGAATCGAAAACCTCCTCATATACGGAGACTTCCAGCTGGTCATTAGCTAAGTAAATGGCGACTATCAAACGTGCAAACCAGAGTTGCTGAAGTACGGCAAGAGAGTACAACAATTGCCGACTCAAATCCCTTCCTATGCTCTGGAAAGCATACCACGTACGGAAAATAGCAAAGCGGATGCGTTAGCCAAACTCGCTAAAGAACTGGATAACGAAGACCTCGATGACGTAAGGATCGTTGTGCAAAGCCGTCGGGTTCTTGCACCAGCGGAAATATCTCCGAAGTCGTCTGAAGAAAAGGAAGCGATCAAGCAAACAGCCCTACAAATAGAGGACCGAGAAAAGGCTAAGGATTGGAGAGAAGTCTTTATAGACTACTTCAAATCCCGTCGAACACCTGAAGATGCGTCCTTAAGGCATCAGCTCATTAAACGAGCTCTGTCTTTCGCCTTCGTCAATGGCATGCTGTATAAGAGATCGTTCGACTCTCTATGGCTGAGGTGCCTGGGACCGGAAGAAGCAAGGAGAGTCATGCAAGAAACTCACGACGGACTCTGCGGTTCTCATCAAGTCGGGTCAAAGATGAAGCTGAAGATCAAAAGGATAGGCTACTATTGGCCCACGATGATTCAGGACTGTCTCGAATACTCAAAGCAGTGCCACTCGTGCCAAATTCATGGAGACTTCATCCACCAGCATCCAAATCCGTTACACCCAACAGTGGCTAGCTGACCGTTCGAAATGTGGGGAACCGACATAATTGGGCCCATAGAACCAGCATCGTTTAAAGGACATTGGTTCATATTGGCGACAACTGATTACTTCTCCAAGTGGGCAGAAGTAGTACCGCTAAGAGAAGTGAAGACAGAGAATATCCTCCATTTCTTCAAGACACACGTCATCTATCGGTTCAGTACTCCGCAACGGATTATCTCCGATAACGGGCCAGCCTATAGAAGTCACAAAATCAGCCGCTTCATACAACAACATAATATAGACTAGAGATACTCTTCGGTCTACAATCCCCGAGCTAACGATCTAGCTGAGGCTTTCAACAAAACCTTAACGAAGATCATAAAGAAGGCGGCGTCCAGAAATAAGAAGGACTGGCACGAGAGACTGCATGAAGCTCTCTGGGCGTATCGGACCACGTTCAAAACGGCCACGAATACAACGCCGTATGCATTGGTATTGAGCACTGAAGCAGTACTCCCCTTGGAGATAGAGCTACCCTCCCTATGAGTGGCGGTTCATTATGAGCTAACAAACGAAGAGAATGCTCGTCTTCAGCTTGAAGAGCTCGATGCTCTTGATGAAACCTGGCTCATGGCGCAGCAAAACTTGGAGGCTTACAAAGCAAAGATGACGCGCTCATATAAAAGATTGACTAGACCGAGGACATTTTGCCAAGGCGAACTCGTGCTAGTGGTTAAGAGACCTATGATCCCCAATCGTACCAAACGGGGGAAGTTCGAGCTGAATTATGAGGGCCCGTACATCATAGACAAGGTCTACCAAGGTGGGGATTACTTGCTCATGAATATACATGGCAAAACACCCTTCCGACCAATAAACGGACGATTCCTTAAGAAGTACTACGCCTGACGAGTCGCGAACCAGGTTAATGATAGATGACGACGTCTATGTCCGCTCGCTATCTTCTTGAGTCCAGACTCTAAAAATAGTATCCAACGATACCCCGTCCTAAACACGGAGAACTATGGACCGAAACGTCCCTAAACTAATAGCGGACCGAGATGTCTTAAAACTAACAAAGGACCGAAATGTCCTAAAAACTAACTACTGTCTGAAACGTCTTGAAACTACTATAAACCAGCAACATCCTTGGGCTGACGCGTAAAAAAAACGGTACGTCCATAAGAAAAATGGGCACGGATGAAAAACCGAAAGGGCTCCGTGAGTAAAAACAGCAGGGCTACCGGCGAGTTTGTGAAAACCCAAAAGGGCGCAGACTCGTAAAAAAACGGTATGTCTATAAGCAAAATGGGCACGGATGAAAACCCAAAAGGGCTCCGTGAGTAAAAACAGCAGGGCTACCGGCGGGTTTGTGAAAACCCGAAAGGGCGTAATCTCGTTAAAAAAACTTGCAAGGTCCTCTCGACCTTGTAAGGAGAAAATACCTGCGTGAGATCCTTACGACTCACAAGGGAGCGACACACTTAGGGATCCCCACGATTCCTGAGGAGAAATTACACTTACGAGATCCTCACGACTCGTAAGGAGAACCCTCTTATGAGACCCTCCCAGCTCATAAGATTCAAAAGCCTTAAGCTACAGGGATCAGAACATGTTCTTAAGCCATCACATTTCCCAGACTGCCCTACGAGCGGTTCAATACTGACCCCTGTATACAATCCACGGGCACAAATAATCATTTTCTTGCCGAGTCCCACCAACGACGAGTAATGCCCTCATTTGATGAACAAACACTTGTAGACCCTCTCGATTTACAAGGAGAAAGCACTCTTGCAAGATCCTTACGACTTACAAGAGAACATACACTTAGGAATCCTCACGATTCCTAAGGAGAAAAGACACCTACGAGATCCTCACGACTCGTAGGGAGAAACACCTTTACGAGACCCTTACGGCTCATGAAGTCAAAAGCCTTAGTCGACAGGATCTTAACCCTGTTTGCTAAGCCACCTTTGTTCGAACTGACAAAGGCAGATGATGATTCGCTCCTGGCAATATCCCAGTTGTAGCGATGCTGATGCCTAAATCGGTATCAAATTTCAAGTCCTTTCATAGCAAATGATGATTCGCTCCTGGCAACATTCCAGTCACAACGATACTGATGCAAGATTGGTATCAGACCATGAGTTCCATACTCGAAAAAAAATGCATATGAAATAGCCGAAATGTTTGGGCAACTCGCAATAAAAATCAGCGAGTAAAATATATGCATACAAAAATAGCCAAAATGATTGGGCAACTCGCAATAAAAAACATCGAGTAAAAAGAAAAAAAACAGCCGAAATGATTGGGTACCGCGAAAAATAGCTGAAATGATTGGGCAATCGCGACTTTTGCGATATAAAAAGCTGAAATGATAGAGCATCGCGAAAAGAAATTAAAAAAATGAAATGAAACTTTTTGCCCTGCAGGTAAGTCCATACTGACCCATGTATACAATCCATAGGCATAAACGAAAAGAGAACCACATGTCTCAACAAAGTCTATCAAAGAGAGAGTCAGGTCTCAGCGGCAATATCTGCATCCCAGAAAACTAGCAATAATGTTCCTCCTCATGCCAGCAGGACACGGACGCGATACTACCAATTGGAGCCACAACAAAGCCCCCAGTTCCAAGACTTTGCGGTTCACAGACAAAAATGGAGAAAGTCGATCCCGACACCGTAGAAAATGGAGAAAGTCGATCCCGACACCGTAGAAAATGAAGAATGTCAACTCCTGACCTCCCTGTCGTCAAGCAACGCTTCGACAAGGATACATGTCAACCCCTGACCTCCTTGTCATAAAGCAACGCTTCGACAAGGATACATGTCAACCCCCTGACCTCCTTGTCTTAAAGCAACACTTCAACACGGATACATGTCAACCCCTGACCTCCCTGTCGTCAAGCAACGCTTCGACACGGATACATGGATACATGTCAACCCCTGACCTTCCTGTCGTCAAGCAACGCTTCGACACGGATACATGTTAACCCCTGACCTCCCTGTCGTCAAGCAACGCTTCGACACGGATACATGTCAACCCCTGACCTCCCTGTCGTCATGCAACGCTTCGACACGGATACATGTTAACTCCTGACCTCCTTGTCGTAAAGCAACTCTTCGACAAGGATACATGTCAACCCCCTGACCTCCTTGTCATAAAGCAACGCTTCGACACGGATACATGTCAACTCCTGACCTCCCTGTCGTCAAGCAACGTTTCGACTCGGATACATATCAACTCCTGACCTCTCTGTCGTCAAGCAACGCTTCGACACGGATACATATCAACTCCTGACCTCCCTGTCGTCAAGAAACGCTTCGACACGGATACATGTCAACCTCTGACCTCCCTGTCGTAAAGCAATGCTTCGACTCGGATACATGTCAACCCCTGATCTTCCTGTCGTAAAGCAATGCTTCGACTCAGGAACCAGTCAACTCATCAACCACTTATGAGTCCGCTCGACTTGTAAGGAAGAAAATTCTCTTGCGAGATCCTTACGACTCCCAAGAGAAAGCATACTTAGGAATCCTCACGATTCCTAAGGAGAAAATGCACCTACGAGATCCTCTCGACTCGTAGGGGAAAAAGCCTTTATGAGACCCTCACGGCTTATAAAGTTGAAAAGTCTTAGGCAGCATGCCTGAACCTGTTTTCTAAACCATCGCTACTCTACAAAGAACTTAAGATGGACTGCTGTCTACTATTTACAGGCCGCATTTACTAAAATGACATGCCAATGACAAAGCAAAGAAAAGAAGGTGATAGTCGGAGATAAAAAAAAATGTGTGTCCTTTATTCATGAATTCAATTGAATACAAGATACATCATAAAATAAAAAGAATACATGTTATTCAAAGATTACCAATGTTTAATCGATACAAAAGCAGCTACTGAGAAGGAGGCGTTTTCAGTAAATCAGCTAGCTGCTCGCGCACTCCTCTCAACTCCTTCTTATTATCAGCCGCCGTGGCCAGCTCCGCTTCAACTCGAGCTTGTTGCTGCAAGCAGGATGAAATTTTCTCATCGATTTCCCGCTGAGTAGCTTCGGACTCTGCGTAACCCGCTTGAGGAAGTCAAGCTTTTGCCTCAGCGTCAGCCCGTCCGAAATGTATCGATGTAGATTGTCAAAGATGGCTTTCAGTTGCGCAGCATTCGCTTCAACCTGGGCGCGCAGCCGGGCAGATTCGCATGAAGCCTCCTCGCGTTCCTTCCGCATCAAGGTCGCCTCTTGTTCAAAATGGCGAAGAAAAGGAACACTTTGCTCGACCCATGCAGCCCGTTGAGAGTTTAGAGCTAATACTTCGGGAGCCGGACGCTTAAGCTCAATTTCATGGAGGCAGGCCTCGATCTTCCTGCAATAATTAACCCAAGACTCGACGACGCCTTCGCTATGAAAATTTACGAGCATCGCCAGCATGGGATTAACCTCCACGGCAAAATCTGTAGCAGATGCAAGGGCCTCAGTATCAAGATCCTTGACGAACTCGCTCAACATTAGCAGGCTCGTCGCAGCGCCCCTAGAAGAGGGACGCCTAGCAAAGGGCCCTGTCGGCATTAGGAGACGAGACTCAAAAGGAGCCAGAGTTGACACAATTGCTGCAAAACAAACTATGGTTAAATGTCGACTTGAAAGATAAAAAATGCACGAGCGATGGAGTCTACTATACCGGCTGCGGCAGGTGGCAAAGCTGGGAGTACCGGAGGCGTGGTTATTCTCTCATCCCCTCCTCCAATCTGTAATGCTGTAATCAATTCAAAGAAGAATCAACAACATATCCATTCATAAAAGAAAGAAGGGGACACTAGCTGAAGGATATACTCACCGACACCAGCAGGTGAAGCGATCTCTGACTGAAAGGAGAAATGCGGGTTCAGCACCTGATATAGGTGGTCAAAAAGGACTCCTGCAAGGTGGTAACAATACAATGTAAGTGCAAAAAGTATATTACCCCCAATGAAACCGATAAGTCGCAAACATATACCTTCTAGCACTCCAGACAACATGGGAGAAGGCGACGGAACAACAGCCGTCATGGCGGCGACCAGAGGCGCTTCAGATGGCGCAATCTCCGTATTTACTGCACCTACACTCAAAAACAACAAAATGTCATCAGATAGGAATGAACGGGATCGAAAGACAGAAAGAAAACAGTGACCCTAGATCTACCTGATGGGTCGCTAACCAAAATCGCGACAAGAGCATCACTAGGCGCAGCGGCTTCTTCGATCTCCTTCACTGGAATAGTTTCTGTGCCTGTGTCCTCGTCCCCTGATTCGATAAGGGCCATTGTGACACTCGCAATGCCAGCCGATAGCAGAGAACCACAAGGGAAAAGAGCGGCGGTTAGGGCAGTCCCAGACTCCTGAGAGAGAGTAGCCGCTTCTGGTTCTGTGGTCGCCGTCTTCTCGCCTGCCACTTCATCGCCAATACTTGGCTCTGCAAGATATGGTATATCAAAATTTACGGATCGAGTAAAAATGAAAAGACCGGGCTTTACATCACCTTGCGAAAGATTCTAGGTTGCCTCCCGAGCCGCACACACGACCTATCTACGAGCAGTAGACAGGGCAATGGAAGCATCCTCTGGAGGAATGGCGACAGATGGGGTGGGCTTGAACCTGCACCCACAGCCAAGATGGCATCGCGTTCCCTCACCGCACGCTTTCTGCGCTTCTTGTCGTCCCTAGCAGTGAGAATTGATCTCCTCAAGACCTCCGTCAAAGGTATGCCGTCGTCTGAACCAAGCTCTGTCTCCGGCGCCGCTACAGCGTCCATCATCGGCTGCTTTAGCGAGACCCCTTGTGTTGACTTGAGGGTAGCCGTAGCTACTGTAGCTGGCTTTAACAGTGACGCTGCATCACCACTTGCGATAGGCACTACATTTGGGATATCCAGAGTTGAGGTGGTTCCCGAAACAGAAGGGGAGAATGAATCAGAACGCGAGTAAAGAAAGAAATAGAGACATAGTGAGCAGAATTTTACCAAGACCCAAAGAAACCCAAAGCCTCTCTTCCTCTTTAAAAGTTTTGAGGGAAGCCGCAAGAGCCTCTTCGGCGGAGATACCTGTTGAAGAAGAAAGCGTCGGTAAAGGCCTAATAATGGAGAAAGGATAATATATATATATATATATATATATATATATATACACACACACAACTAAGACATATCTGATTTCGCAATAGTGATCAGGGCTGCTTCATCGCGAGCCAGTCGTTCGGAAGCCGCAAGGGCGGCTTGAAGATCGGTATCATTCGCAGGCGCAATAAATAGACCCTCATTGGTCCCATATTTGCTCAAACCCTCGCTGTAAGGAGCATGAGGCTCCTGACCGAATGCGACATCAGAAGCAAACATCGACTTCTTCTTCTTCTGTGAGCGGACGCCGGCGGCCGGCAATAGAAGCTTGCGCTTGGGGGGCAATTTTGGACGACGAGTCCCAATCTCCGTACCCATGCCGGACTTAGGAGATGCTGCAACTATCGCTTTTACAGGCACACGGGGTAGGGGAATCTCGAGGATAACGCGTGGTACCACAGCCGCAACAGCTTCTCTCAAGGGAGGACGAACGATGATCCGTCGCTTCAAGGGAACGGCTAGATTACCAGCGGGGGCAGCGCCCTTGCGATCAAGCAATAATCGCTTTTCTTCCCTAATGACAGCACCCATGGCGTGCTGGTACCATGCCACGTATACGTTCAACACCTTCGAGACGCAGCTCGGCTCGTTGATAAAGAAGTTAGACCCGGTATTGAGCCTCATGAAATGGTGTAGCGCATTGTGGATACCTTCTTCTGTGGCAATCGGCTCAGCTAAGAAGGCCTCAAGCGGGACAGACTGATTGTAGCTTGATTGTTGAGCGAAGCGATGCGGATTGTATCTTATGAACAACGCCGAATTGTTCTACCTAAACACTAAAAAGCCTGGCCTTATCGAATATAAGTGAAGAATCTCACGAGCTTTCAAAGTAGAGGCGTCTTTGAAGGTGTTCCGCAGCGGCTGCACTGTCTTAGCAGATTCCTTGCCAATAGTCATAACCTTGTCGATAAAGGTCATACCATCTTCGACCGTACGCGGGCGAAGAATCAAACCTCGAGCCTCTCGCTGAGTCGGTTCCAAGACGGAAGCGTCAACCAGCCGCATAACCCGAGGAAAGTTATAACTTTCGTAGAAACGGGGCCGCTTGTGAGCTCTGAAAGAGCCAAGCACATGCAGCTCGAGCCATGAAACGAAGTAATGCATCGTGAAGTTTACGGGCTGCACCCCTGGCTGAGTGGTGTCTACCGCCAAGCTAAGGCCTTAATATAAATAAGCCAACCCGGCAATCCCAACAGCAACCTGCGTCCCTTCAACCATTCGGTCAGCCGGGTAGAAAGCGGACGGCCTCATGTAGCGAGGGTGCATGGGGAGCGCGAATCAACTTAACCATAAACCGAGGGATCCCAAAAAGAATGTCTCTTCATCGATGTCTGGGGCAGCGAGTTCCGCAAAAGGGACAACTGCGGCGTTCGGGAGGAAAAAATTCTTTTGGTCCACTTCCGCTGTCGGTCGGCTATCCAAGCCAAAACCGAAAAGATCGTCGAGCTTGGAAAACTTCGCACCTTGTTTCGACAAGACTTTCGGGCGAAGAAAACGGGCGATGAAATCCGTAAAGCTGACCCCATGGCTTCCGGATTCGAGAAATAGGCTCTCGTAAATATTTAGCACCTTGATCAAGCTTGGGAATCGGTGCTGAATAGCATTCTCCGGGGCCAGACCCATCACTACTAAGTAAGTGGCGAAAATATACTCGTCAGGGGGTAATATCTCCTCATAATGCTCCCCTTTGACAGGCAAGCCGGAGATCTCCGCGAACTCCTCTAAAGAGATTGAAACTTCCCGATCCAGTAGAAGGAAGGTGTGAGTTGGAATGTTCCATTGCTCCATAAAAGCTTTGACCCACCATACAGGAGGCATGGAATACTGGAAGAGAGAAGCATAAATAGAAGGGTATAGCCCAAGCTTCAGCAGCTGCGATTTCTTGGCCGACAAGATGTATCGGGCCTACTGCAAATATCCGGCTAAGTGGTGGGGAGTCAAACCTATCATGTACGGCTGCCCCCACGGGCGCGACTCACCTTGACATATACGCCACCCCAAGATATCCAAAGCCATCGGCGGCTGTACGGGTATCGCGGCCATGGAAGGCTGAAGGCAACCCTCTGAAGTCCAATTGACCTCCTCTACAGTGTAGTTCACTGGGGTGGGTTGGCATAGTGAATGGCGAAGATCACCTCCGAAGGTGCTGCACAAGAAAAGCTGCGTCGACCCCTGATAATTTAATTGTACCACATTCCCCATAGATGAAGGTTCTTTTGCTCTAGGTCGTGATCTTTGATCAACGCGAAGACTTCCCTGTCCACAGGTGCTTCAGGGAATCCTCTTTCCAAACGAACGAATGGGAAAGAAGTGTCGAAAGACATAGTACCTGCGCGAAAAAGAACAGGAGTTAGCCGTCAATGCTACATTTTAAAGTTTAGGGTACAAGTACTTTAAATTTGTACCGCACTACAATGCAGTGGAAGGGGACCGAAGGGAACCCACATAATCTAGATAACGGCTCATCATTGATGAGACAGTCTCATCATTGATGAGACAGTCATTCATCAAATAGAAAATCCTAAAAGGATTCTCATTTAATGAGGGGTCCCCTCGGGCCAAGGAGTTAATCTCCTTTGAGAGCAATGCTCTACAACAGAGTAACATCTGTCAACTCTAATGATGAAGGGAATAAAAATTCCCCAAAAAAAAATTCTGAAGAGCTATGCTCTGTGAAGATGAGGGAGTAACCCATCAGAAACCCTAAAAGCAAAGCTTTTAATGAATTAAAAATTCCGAGATCTTCAAGATCTATGAACAAACTCTAAGAGTTCTTCATGAAAGATTAATAAATCTATATGATCCGAAAAGAGCAAAGCTCTGTTAATGGGTGAAACCCTAGATTATAAAGTAATCCTTTCAAAGATTTAATCTTTACCTAAAAATTTCGACTGGGTTCTGTCTCTAAAAGAATTCTTAAGACAAAGAGCTATGCTCAGAAGAGAGAATAAAATTCTCAGAAAAAACAAGAAATCAAGAAGATGAACAGAGGCCAAAGGCTCTATTTATAGGCAGGGGAAGCCGGTTCAACTTCCAAGATTGATCCAACGGAGGAAAAAATGCCACCGCTGCACTCACGTGTGAGCCACATGAGCGCAACAGTGGGGGGGCATTTGTTTCCCCCAATCAGAGCAAAACTCTGTTCAAATTTCGAGATTTAAAATGAAGCGGCGCTTCATAAAAGCGCTAGCGCTAAGAGTCAAAGACTCGGATGCAGCGCTCACATGCAAAGAACGAGAGCGCTCGCGCTAAATGCGCCAGCGCTAAAAGTCAAAGACTCTGATGCAGTGCTCACGTGCAAAGCATGAAAGCGCTAGTGCTAAGTGCGCCGGCACCAAGAGTCAAAGACTCTGATGCAGCGTTCACGTGCAAAGCACGAGAGCGCTAGCGCTAAGTGCACCAGCGCCAAGAGTCAAAGACTCTAATGCAGCGCTCACGTGCAAAGCACGAGAGCGCTAGCGCTAAGTACGCCAGCGCCAAGAGTCAAAGACTGATGCAGCGCTCATGTGCAAAGCACGAGAGCGCTAGTGCTAGAACTAAACGTTCTCCACCCTTGGATTAAAGATCTAATGAAAATGATTAAATCATCAAATTACCAAAATAAAATTCTGTTAAGGAATTACTCCTCAAATCTTTCCAAACAAAAAAGATTGTGCTCTGTAAACCAGAGCACCGTTGGATCAAAGATCCAATGGTGATTAAAAATCACCAAGATACAGAATAAGTTCTGTATGGGAAACTATTTTCCCAATCTTGTTAAAAATACGAAGATTGCCTTCTGTAAAACAGAAGCCCTTGGATCAAAGATCCAACGGTGGGAAACATCCCCAAATCAATCAGAGGAAAGATTTCCTTAACTGATTCAACAAATCGGCCTCTCTTATATAAAGGACCCAAGACTTCAAGTCGTAAGAGGAGGAACCCCCCCATAAACTTCAAATTCTCATAAAAGAAAAAGAGAAGAGCAAGCTCTGAAAAGAAGAATTTCTTCAAGGTAAATAAAACAGAAAGATCAAAGCATCTCATCATAAAAGAAGAACTTAGTTCTTTTTCTAGATCATAGATCTACAAAGACAGAAGTCTTTCATAAGAGTAGAAGAGATTGGAGCATCTCATCATAAAAAGGAGGGAGGAGAACTTAGTTCTCTTTAGATCATAAATCTATAAGACAAAGGTAAAGTCTGTCACAAAAACAGAAGAGATCATAGCATCTCCTATTAAAATAAGAACTTAGTTCTTAGATCCACAAGACAAAGTCTCTTATAAACGAAAACTTAATTCTCAGAACACAGAATTAATCAAGAGCGCTTTACACTTATTGGCTAGCGCTCAGCGCCAAGCGCACCACATGCTCCTCACGTGTGTGCTATTTCATAAGAAGAGCCTTAGCGATCCAAGTCTGACGCCCAGCGCCAAGCGCACCACGTGCTCCTCACGTGTGCGCTATTTCATAAGAAGCGCCTTAGCGCTCTAAGTCTGGCGCCCAACGCTAAGCGTGCCACGTGCTCCTCACGTATGCACTATATTATAAGAAGCGCCTTAGCGCTCCAAGTCTGGCATTCAGCGCCAAGCGCGCCACGTGCTCCTCACGTGGGTGCTATCTCAGAAGAAGCACCTCAGCACTCTAAGTCTGGCGCTCAGCACCAAGCGCGCCACGTGCTCCTCACGTGGGAGCTGAAGGAACATAAACGGTCCTTTAAATAAAGTCCAGAGCCATAATGAGTGCTCAACACTCAATAAAAGACAAAAAAAAAGTTGTCAGAATCCAAACAAATGCTCAGCATTGTTAAATAAAAAAGGACTGAGCATAATTAAATGCTCAACATTTTAACTGAGTGGGCCGAGCCCAAGTTGGCCACAAACCCTTGATTCAAATTAATTGAGCCCATATGCCCATAAATCTTTTTAACTGATCTTAGTCCCAGACTTGACTACAGATCTCCCAACCAACATTGGTTCAAGGGTACATCTCTTCACACCTCTGATATGTGTCGTTGTAATTCTTCAACGTTTTCAGAGAGGTGGCGGGTCCCGACAACCAGAAACCCAACGGACCGCAACGTCCTAAAACTAACAATGGACCGTAATGTCCTTAAACTAACTACGGACCGCAACGTCCCTAAACTAAACTCTATGGACTATGAGGTCCTTAAACTCATGGATTATGATGTCCTTAAACTTATGGACCGCAATGTCCCTAAACTAAACCCCACAAACTATGATGTCTTTAAACTCCATGGACTATGATGTCCTTAAACTTATGGACCGCAATGTCCCTACACTAAAACAATAGAGTCCAAATGCTCTTTTGTTGGATCTAAATGATCCCAAAACCCGGTTAAGTAGATCTTAGTCTAAAAATTAGACTAACGTATCCTTAACAACGTTTAAGTTGATCTTAATCTCAATGAGATTAATGATCCTTAAACCCAAACCAAACCAAATCTAAGAAAATACGGATTTGGACTAATCCACGCCCTACGGGCGACAACATAAATTAGTTTCCGTATACAATCCACGGGAAACCAAAAACAAAACAAACACACACGACACGAAGTGACCATCTGGAGAAGGAGAATGTGGTTACCGCAATGCGGTAGCGTAATTAAATGCAGGGGCTTGTACATACAGGGAAGAGCGTCCCTACAATAAAAAAAACCCTCACAATGAGGGGGAATCTGACGAAGTTTGTTACATCGGCCGCATCCGTCTAAACCTTCGATACATGGTGCCATAAATCAACTTGGCATCTTTGGAGAGGTGGATGGATAAATCCAAATAGCGTCTGCCTCCTAAAATTCAGGCCGGATGTCCCAACATCCCGGTCGCGTCTTTCGGCGGCGAACACAGGCCAAGAACACCCGTGACCTGCGCTCCGGGGACCGCCCCTGTCGCACGACCCCGGGGAGCATTACTAACCCTAACTTCCTGGGGAGACTCCGACTCAGAGGAGGAAGAGGAAGAAGTAGAAGAGGAAGCTTCAGAAGACTCCCTAGACTCTACCTGGACTACATCTACAGACTCCTCAGAAGAAGACATCTAGCCTGATCAAAGGGATGTGTCCTCGGGAGATCAAATGCAAGGAATCCGACCTGAGGAGAAGAGCGTCGAGCTAACACGACTAGGGTTGAGGAAATTATGAAGAGGTATGAGCCCTGATAGGGATCCCACCTCTATTTATAGCTGCCGGTGTACGCATCCCACGGCTCCGATCGCCTCCTGCCAAAACAACGTTTCGCAACCAACAGCTGACAACGTTCCACCTGTCGCACTCACATTGGGCGTGTCCCATCAGGCGCGGGAATGCCTGCGGCACGTCTCGCCAGCCTACCAGCGCCAGACACGTGGGTTGTCACTTCGACGAACGTACACACGATCCGGCGCTTCCTTTTTAATGCGAGATCACTCCTCTGATCCGCTGACGTCATCAAGAAAACACTACTATTTGCCCAGGAATGCGCGTCGACGATATCTTCGAGTGAGAGCTCACCCCGGGTGATTGGTCAGACCACTCTCGACCCGACCCAGGAACGGGTCGAGACAAGAGTGGGGGGCTAATGATGATGCTCAATATCGGTGACTCTCCAGATGCTGACACGTTGCAGATGACGTGTCCCAGAACCTACAAGAAAGGATCAAGAACTTCAGTTGGGATCACACCTCGGGTCTCCGGCCCGAGAATTATCCCGACCTTCGGTGGCCTTCAAGACTACCCCCCGGCTCGCCTTCGAGCTATCACAGAACCAAGATGCCTCGGCCTCCCGCTCGTTCTCGAGCCTCCCGCCGAGCTTATCTTCCTCGGTCTCACCGACCGACCCACAACACCAATCACAGGCGCCTCTTCCATGGCTCCGTGAATTTCTCCAGGCGCGAGATATCCACCGCCCATGATCCCGCGTTCCACGCCATCATGATCCCCCATTAACGAGCCTGTCTCATCATTAATGCGGGATCCCGCCTATCACGCAGGCGTGATGCCAGGGGCGTAACGGCCGGCGTGAATCTCGCACCCGCCTACCCATTTCTGCCGCTATATAAACCCCTCTCTCAGATGATTCAGGTAAGCTAATTTTACTCCAATAGGCTGTTACTCTGCCAAAATACCCCGTCTAACTTGATCGTTGGAAGGTCCTCGGTAGCACAACCACCCCGGGACTTCTTTGAAGATAGCTCGGCCTCAACCACACCAAACCCATTGAGATCCACACCCTTCAGGAGTCAACCTTCTAACTCAATCCCAGCCATCCATCAGCGCTCGTAGCAGATCAACGGAAGATAACATCTGAAGGAGATCCTGAGATTCATCAACTATAAATTTTTCTGAAAAGTTCCCTCACAACTTACAAAATGTATTTCACATCCTCATTAATTATACACTGTTCAATTTTAAGTAATAAAGGAATACCAGAAAAGGCAACCAACAATAAAAAAAGTTTCATAATAAAATAGAGTTTTATTAGACCGGTAAAGCTCAAATAATTCCTTGATTAGAAATCGTAGTTTCATAAATTTAGCAAACCAAGCTCCAATATCCTAACTTTTTCTTGTTTGTCTACCATTTTGGAGTTGATACAACTCCAGTTATCTAACTGCAGTTATCTCAACTCCAATCTAATTAAAGTTTTGTAAACTCCATTTTTGGAGTTTAGGGACCTCTACCTCTGATGGAGGTGTAGGGTGTTTTTCGTCACCCCATTGAGATGGTAATACGCGTGCGCTTGTCAGGCGCACTACAGATTCCCCCTGCCTAGGGTCGGCCGGGGTTTAATGATTGTGGGGATCCGAATCTCCGGCAGCCGTGAACTAAGCTGCCGTTAATTACCCCTCGCCTTTGGAGCGGGGGAACCTCCGATTGACGGGTTAAACTGGTCATGCGAACTCAATATGCAGTGTACGTTTGTTGTGTTTTGAAAGGGGGTTTGGATATATCGGGAGCCACACAGAGTTTTCACGGGGGTCCCGCTATCCGGGACAGTGTCATGGAGTATGTGTATGTGTACATATGTATACATAAGTATATATATATATATATATGTATATATATAAGGAAAAACAAAAAAGAAAGGGAAAAGGCATCCAAAGGATGCGTAGGGGGCAGCACCTTGGACGCTGTGCGCCTAGGTGCTGTGCGCTCAGGCGCTAGAGTGCCACGTGTCGGCACGTGGGCGCTCTGCGCTTGAGCGCAAGCGCGCCACGTGTCGGCACATGGGCGCTCTGCGCTTCAGCGCCTGACGCTTGAGCGCAAGCGCGCCACGTGTCGGCACGGAGGAGACTTGCGCCTGAGCGCTTGTGCTTGAGCGCAAGCGCGCCACGTGTCGACACCGGGGAGACTTGCGCTCGAGCGCTTACGCTTGAGCGTAAGCGCGGCATGTGGGCGCTTTGTGCTCGAGCGCAGGGCGCTGTAGTACAAGCGCGCCACGTGTCGGCACGTGGGTGCTTTGCGCTCGAGCGCTGAGCGCTTGAGCGCAAGCGCGCCATGTGTCGGCACGCGGGCGCTCTGCACTTGAGCGCCGGCGAGAAAAAGAGGCTTTTAGCCTAAAAAAAATTTCTCGGAAAAGAAATCAGAGAGGAGTTGGACTCCTGAGTGTGTTTTTGGGGTTAATGGAAGGGGTTCTTCTTCTTCCTCCTCTGTTAGCTGGATCTTGAAGATCAAGAGATGTGAGATCTCAAAATCTCTCCTTTTTGAGATATAGTGACAGATCCAAGTTCCCCTTTGTGGGTTTGGTGGTGAAAAATTATTTTGTTTTATAAAATGAAGAGTAAAACTCTTGATTTAATTCAAAGGAAAGAAGAAGATTTTTGGAACCTTGAAGAAGGAGAAAAGATCTCAGATCTAAATTTTTTTGGAGAGAGAAAAGTTGTTATGTTTTATTCATCATCATTTTGCCTTATATAGGCTTACATATTTATATATAGCCCCTTGGGCTCTACAAAATGGCATTTTGCCCATCCCATGGCTCATGTGCCATTTCTTTTTTGCACATCATGGGCTTACAAAATATTGGCTTTATACCCGTTTTGCATACATTCATGTATAAAAAATTACATAAAAATTATTTATTACATGATCTATATTTAGGCATGGAGGAGGCTGGCCGCGGGCTTGACTTGGGCATGGGCCCGCTTGACTTGGGCTTGGGCCCACCTGGCTTGGGGTTGACCTTGACTTTGACTCGGTCAACGGGGGTGTAAATTTTTACCCCAACAAAGTGCCCCCCATCAATAAATGCACACCACACATTTGAGTTGTGTGCATGAAATTGATGGATCTTGAAGCTGAATTTCGAGGTGGAACATCATTCCGGAGGCGAAGCATCATCCCGGGGAGCATGATTCCTAGGGATCGGAGGATCATTCTGATTCGCGGAGCATAATTCCGGGGTCGGAGTATCCCTCGGGGAGCATGATTCCCGGGGATCGGAGCATCATTCCGATTCACGGAGCATAATTCCGGGGTCGGAGTATCCCTCGGGGAGCATGATTCCCGGGGATCGGAGAATCATTCCGATTCGCGGAGCATAATTCCAAGGTTGGTGTGTCCCTCCGAAGCGCGGAGCATGATTCCAGAGATCAGAGGAGATCGTAGCATCATTCCGAAGCGCGGAGCATAATTCCAAGATCGAAGCATCATTCCGAAGGGCGGAGCATGATTCCAGGGTTCGGAGCATCGTTCCGAAGGGCGGAGCATGATTCCAGGGTTCGGAGCATCATTCCGAAGATCGGAGCATAATTCCAGAGATCGGAGCATCATTCTGAAGGGCGGAGCATCATTCCAAGGATCGGAGCATCATTCCGATGAGCGGAGCATGATTCCAAGGTTCGGAGCATCATTCCGAAGATTGGAGCATAATTCCAGAGATCGGAGCATAATTCCAGAGATCGGAGCATCATTTCGAAGGGGGAGCATAATTCCAAGGATCGGAGCATCATTCCAATGAGCGGAGCATGATTCCAGGGTTCGGAGCATCATTCCGAAGCTCGGAGCATAATTCCAGAGATCGGAGCATCATTCCGAAGGGCGGAGCATAATTCCAAGGATCGGAGCATCATTTCGATTCGCGGAGCATAATTCCAAGATCGGAGCATCATTCCGAAGGGCGGAGCATGATTCCAGGGTTCGGAGCATCATTCCGAAGATCGGAGCATAATTCCAGAGACCAGAGCATCATTCCGAAGGGCGGAGCATAATTCCAAGGATCAGAGCATCATTCCGATGAGCAGAGCATGATTCCAGGGTTCGGAGCATCATTCCGAAGATCGGAGCATCATTCCAGAGATCGAAACATCATTCCGAAGGGCGGAGCATAATTCCAAGGATCGGAGCATCATTCCGATGAGCGGAGCATGATTCCAGGGATCGGAGCATCATTCCAATTTGCGGAGCATGATTCCAAGGATCGGAGCATAATTCCGAAGCGCGGAGCATAATTCCAAGATCGGAGCATCATTCCGATGAGCAGAGCATGATTCCAGAATTCGGAGCATCATTCTGAAGAGCGGAGCATGATTCCAAGGATCGGAGCATCATTCTGAAAGGCGGAGCATGATTCCAGAGATCGGAGCATCATTCCGAAAGCGGCATACATTCTGACCGAAGCATAATTTCGATGCAGAGGTTGATCCCCAGGCGAAGCATAATTCCGATGGGGAAAGAAGATAATCCGAGGCGAAGCTTGATTTCGACACGGGGTGTACATTCTTAGATGAAGCATGATTCCGACGCAGAGCTAGCTGCTTGACTTGATTCCGAGGCGGAGCATAATTCCGGCAGGGAAAGTAGATATCCCGAGGCGAAGCATTATTTCGACACGGGGTGCATTCTGAGACGAAGCAAAATTCCGACACAGAGCTTGCTGGTTGACTTGATTCCGAGGCGGAGTATAATTCCGACGAGGAGGTCGTTGGTTAATTCCGGGCCGAAGCATAATTCCGACAGGGAAGGCAGATACACCAAGGCAAAGCATCATTTCGACACGGGGTGCATTCTGAGACGAAGCATAATTCCGACGCAGAGCTTCCTAGTTGACTTGATTCCGAGGCGGAGCTTAATTCCGGCAGGGAAGGTAGATATCCCGAGGCGAAGCATGATTTCGACACGGGGTGCATTCTGAGACGAAGCATAATTCCGACGCAGAGCTTGTTGGTTGATTTAATTTCGAGGCGGAGCATAATTCCGGCAGGGAAGGTAGATATCCTGAGGCGAAGCATGATTTCGACACGGGGTGCATTCTGAGACGAAGCATAATTCCGACACAGAGCTTGTTGGTTGATTTAATTCCGAGGCAGGGCATAATTCCGGCAGGGAAGGTAGATATCCCGAGGCGAAGCATGATTTCGACACGGGGTACATTCTGGGATGGAGCATGATTCCGCCGTAGAGGTTGTTGGTTTGATTTGATTTGGGTTGACATCAGTATCGCTACACTGGAATATGGTACCAGGAGCGAATCATCATCTGTCATGAGAGGATTTGGAGATTTTGGTTTGGCATCTGCATTGCTGCACTGGAATAATGCCAGGAGCAACTCATCATTTGCCCCGGGAGGACTTGGGAATTGGTTTTCTGTTTAGCATCAGCAACGCTACACTGGAATATGGTACCAGGAGCGAATCATCATTTGCGTTTGCTTATTAGGAAACGATGGCTTAGGAGACAGGTTTTAGGTCCCTATCACCTAAGACTTTTCAATTTTGTGAGCCGTAAGGGTCTCACAAAGCATTTTCTCCCTACAGGTCGTAAGGATCCCGTAAGTGTATTTTCTCCTTGGGAGTCGTGGGGACTCCCAAGTGTGTTGCTCCTTTGTGAGTCGTAAGGATCTCACGCGGGAATTTTCTCCTCACAAAGTCGAGAGAACCTTGTGAGTGCATTTCATCTCTTTCTCATGAGTTTGCGCCCTTTCGGGTTTTCACAAACTCGCCGGCAGTCCTGCTGTTTTTACTCATGGAGCTCTTTCGGGTTTTCATCCGTGCCCATTTTGCTTATGGACATACCTTTTTTTATTTTTATTTTATTATTTTTGGAGAGATTGGGATTGTTTTACGCCCGTGGATTGTATACGGTTTTGCAGGATGTATGATCCAGACCGTAGGGCCGGAAAAATTTTAGGACTTTGTTGGCGTCTGCATCGCTGCACTGGAATATGGTACCAGGAGCGACTCATCATTCACCGTTTGTGATTGGGGAGCGATAGCTTAGGAGACAGGTTTAGATCCCTATCACCTAAGGCTTTTCAATTTTATGGGCCGTGAGGGTCCCATAAAAGTATTTTCTCCCTGCGAGTCGTAAGGATCCCGCAGGTGTATTTTCTCCTTAGGAGTCATGAGGACTCCCAAGTGTGTTTTTCCTTTGTGAGTCGTAAGGATCCCACAAAGGTTTGTTCTCCTCATGTATCGTGAAGACACATGAGTGGGTCTTCTCAATGGAGCATAATTCCAAAGGTGGAGACCAGCCGCGTAGCTGGTGATTGCGGTGGGATATGGGTATGATGAGAATTATTTAAGCCCGTGGATTGTATACGGTAGTCAATTTGGAGACTGGCCGTAGGGCTGGGAGAATTTTGGAAATTTGAATTTTTGTTGGCGTCTGCATCGCTGCACTGGAATATGATACCAGGAGCGACTCATCATCCGCCTTTATTTTGTTTTTTTTTGTTTTCGTTTTTGTTTTACCACGATTGCTCTATAATTTCAGCTTTTCTTATCGCGAAGATCGCGATTGCCCCCTCATTTCGGCTTTTATTCGCGGTTGCCCTATCATTTCGGCTTTATTTTTCATCTTTATTTTACTCGCTGATTTTTATTGTGAGTTGCCCCATCATTTCGGTTTTCATTCGCGGTTGCCCTATCATTTCGGCTTTATTTTTCATTTTTATTTTACTCGCTGATTTTTATTGCGAGTTGCCCCATCATTTCGGCTTTTATTCGCGGTTGCCCTATCATTTCGGCTTTATTTTTCATCTTTATGTTACTCGCTGATTTTTATTGCGAGTTGCCCCATCATTTCGGCTTTTCTCTTTTTTTCTTTTTATTTACACATTTTTTTTTATTTACAAATTTTTATTTTCACATTCCCAGTTTAACGACTTAGAGGTCGACTGTTCCCAGTTTAATGACGTGGTGGTCGATTGTTTTCAGAGAGAGACGGATATCTGAGAGAATCAGTTTCACGAAGAACTTCGGTCTCCGTTTGTATGAAATTGGTGGTCGCAGCTGGACTGTTTGTTAACACGCCTTTAGACAGTTCTATCTCTCCTGGCTTGTATTGTTTTTCGACCCAATCTTTGAAGACGAAGCAGTCCTCAATGGCATGACCTATCACTCTGTGATAGGGGCAGTATTTGGGGTCGTCGGTCCTATTCGCTTCCTGCGGTCTTTTTGAATCTGGCAGTTGTAGACCGTTCTTCAGGACGTCTCTGAATATTTTACGGATTTTGTCCCTTCTGAAAGAATAGACCTTATCCCGCTTCTCTTTCAGTGGAGATTCTCCTCCCTCTCCGAACATTGGCTTCCGAGACTGGTTGGCGTTAGGCCCGCTCATCCCTTGCTTATTTCGGTTAGCCGAAGTGTTGAAAAATTCAGAATCATCGGAGTTTCCGCCTTTGCGATTATCGTCCTTTCGGTTTCTCTAGGACCTATTGTTATTGTGGGAATCCGAGGAAGACTCCTGTTTTGAGCGCTCCAGCATCTGAACTTTCCTGGTCAGCTCTTGGAATGTTTTGAGACCCGCGGTGCATAGAAACATGGCCATCCAATTATTGAGATTTCCGACGAGGAGACTGCCAGATTGGTCCTACTCTATCGGCGGTTCGCATTTGACGGAGAGATTGCTCCATCGGGTTATAAAATCCGTGCTGCTTTCATTGTTCTTGGGCTTGGTCCTTACGAGCTCGGCAATGGTGATCTTATCGCTGATGCTCATGAACCTTTGTCGAAACAAAGATTCCATTTGGACGAAAGTAGTAACGGAGCCATCTGGTATGCTCGCGTACCAGTCGAAAGCAACATCGGTCAAGCTATTAACGAACTGGCGGAGGAGAAGCACGTCGTTGCCCCCAGTATTCCCGCATGAGGCTTTGAAGTGGGCGATGTGCTGATTCGCATTTCCCATCCTATCGAATCTTCCGAATTTAGGGATGACATAGCCGCTAGGAAATTCTACCAGATCATATTGAGCAGGATATGGTCTCCCGCTACTACTAACATCTTTTTGCGCTTCAGCTTCGGCTACCAGTGTTTTGACTTTGCTGGCAACCAAATCCATGATTTGATCTTGAGTTAGCGGGCTACTGTCATCGGTAGCCAAGACATTTCCCGAGATAGGATGCAACTGATTTTCATGCGGTTCGCCCACTTTTGGATTTGAGGGAATAGGCGCTGGCTGTGTTGGGACACCGTTTCCCGGTTCACGAGCAGAGCCCTGCGCTTGATTGGGCGGCTGGGAGGCAAGTCGGGCCGTGAGCTGCAATACGACGTTCGTCAAGTCATCAATTTTGGTGTAAAGTTTGGCCATCTCCTTGTTTTTGTTTCTGAGCTGCTTTCGGAGCTCTTCAAGCAGCTCTTGCTCCGCGGTCCTGGGGCGGAAAGTCGGCTCTTCTTCACTTTCCGAGCCCGACTCCTCATGGACCGAAGGGTCTTTCGGCCTATCATCCTCATCAATAGGGTTTTCATCACCCAGCAAAGGCAGCTGTTCTTAGGAAGCGGCCACCACATTCAAGCCAGATTGGGTTTGAGATGTGGTAGCCCCGTCCTTGCTCTTGCCGCGCGTGCCCACCGTGTAGACAGTGTGGACTACATACCCAGCCATTTCCTCATCTTCGGCGGGGTAACTCTGTTCTTCGAACCTCATGAGGTTCAGCCTGGCAGGAGCCCTAGCCCTTTTGTTAGCTCTATATCTGAGCCTTTTCTCCCTCAGCTTCTCGATTTTGAAGGCTTGGCGGGCATCCGCTATCCGGGAAGCCATTGTGAGTTGATCAGCGGGGAGCTTAAAGAAGACACCCGATCGAGTAGTTATCAGGGGCACCGCCGGAGCTTGCGCGAGACGCCCTATCGCTTTGTTGGTGCTGATGGCCTTGCCCCCAGCTGGGGCCATGGAGAGTCGTTCGGAAACGGACTTGCGCTTGGGCTGAGGTGCCCTCGCGACCACCACATTTGGCCTCTTGCCTTTCGAGACCGGTCTGTCTGTCACTGGGGCTTGAGGAGCCGGGATGGCGCCAACCGGCATGAACATGATAGAGCCGAATGGTAGCAGCGGCTCCTCCCATTGTCGCCCGAGACTGGCCGGAAGGACCGTCCTAGAGTCTATCCTCATCGTGTAGGAGACGGGAGCTGAGTTCATCATCGAAGACATCATTGAAAGGTGATTGCTTGAAAATCTGCATGAAAAGAGCATTATTTTAGTATAAGTACAGATATGTACATTGATTGAGCTCGCATGAATGCTTAACCCGAAATATGGGAGGAGAGATTGGTCCCACCGGGCGTGCCAGAATCTGTAGGGTGTTTTTCGTCACCCCATTGTGATGGGAATACGCGTGCGCTTGTCAGGCGCACTACAGATTCCCTCTGCCTAGGGTAGGCCGGGGTTTAATGATTGTGGGGATCCGAATCTCCGGCAGCCGCGAACTAAGCTGCCGTTAATTACCCCTCGCCTTTGGAGCGAGGGAACCTCCGATTGACGGGTTAAACTGGTCATGCGAACTCAATATGCAGTGTACGTGTGTTGGGTTTTGAAAGGGGGGTTTGGATATATCGGGAGCCACGCAAATTTTTCACGGGGGTCCCACTACCCGGATAGCGGGCTGGGGGTCAAGGGGGCTAGCTGCCCTCTTGCGGGGTGCGGGGCAGCGCCCCGTTAGAATTTTTTTCTAACAGGGACAGTGTCGTAGAGTATGTGTATGTGTACATATGTATACATAAGTATATATATATATATATATGTATGTACATAAGGAAAAACAAAAAAGAGGGGGGAAAGGCATCCAAAGGATGCGTAGGGGGCAGCACCTTGGGCGCTGTGCGCCTAGGTGCTGTGCGCTCAGGCGCTAGAGTGCCACGAGTAGGCACGTGGGCGCTCTGCGCTTGAGCACAAGCGCGCCACGTGTCGGCACGTGGGCGCTTTGCGCTTCAGCGCCTGACGCTCGAGCGCAAGTGCGCCACGTGTCGGCATGGGGGCGACCTGCGCTTGCGCTTGAGCGCTTGCGCTAGAGCGCAAGTGCGCCACGTGTCGGCACAGGGGCGACTTGCACCTGAGCGCTTGCGCTTGAGCGCAAGCGCGCCACGTGTCGGCACCGGGGCGACTTGCGCTGGAGCGCAAGCGCGCCACGTGGGCGCTTTGCGCTCGAGCGCAAGGCGCTGTAGTGCAAGCGCGCCACGTGTCGGCACGTGGGCGCTTTGCGCTCGAGCGCTGAGCGCTTGAGCGCAAGCGTGCCATGTGTCGGCACGCGGGCACTCTGCGCTTAAGCGCCGGCGAGAAAAAAAAAATTCTCGGAAGAGAAATCAGAGAGGAGTTGGACTCCTGAGTGTGTTTTTGGGGTTAATGGAAGGGGTTCTTCTTCTTCCTCCTCTGTTAGCTGGATCTTGAAGATCAAGAGATGTGAGATCTCAAAATCTCTCCTTTTTGAGATCTAGTGACAGATCCAAGTTCCCCTTTGTGGGTTTAGTGGTGAAAAACTATTTTGTTTTATAAAATGAAGAGTAAAACTCTTGATTTAATTCAAAGGAAAGAAGAAGATTTTTGGAACCTTGAAGAAGGAGAAAAGATCTCAGATCTAAATTTTTTTGGAGAGAGAAAAGTTGTTATGTTTTATTCATCATCATTTTGCCTTATATAGGCTTACATATTTATATATAGCCCTTGGGCTCTACAAAATGGCATTTTGCCCATCCCATGGCTCATGTGCCATCTCTTTTTTGCACATAAGCCATGGGCTTACAAAATATTGGCTTTATGCCCGTTTTGCATACATTCATGTATAAAAAATTACATAAAAATTATTTATTACATGATCTATATTTAGGCATGAAGGAGGCTGGCCGCGGGCTCGACTTGGGCATGGGCCCGCTTGACCTGGGCTTGGGCCCACCTGGCTTGGGGTTGACCTTGACTTTGACTCGGTCAACGGGGGTGTAAATTTTTACCCCAACAGGAGGCTGTTATCACCTTCAGATGTTGTCTTCCGTCAATCCTGTGATGGCGGTCTTTAACGGTTGAGATTTGGTTTGGGAATTATCGATCATGTGGATCTCAATGGGTTGGTGTTGACACCGAGCTATCTGCAAAGGAAGTCCCGGGATAGGTGACCACCGTAGGACCCTCCGACGATCAAGTTAGTGCCGATGAATAGGTGCAGAGTAACGGCATATTGGAATGAGTTGGAGTTACCTGAGTCGTCTGAGAGACGGGTTTATATTATGGTCGCATAGAGTGAGCAGACGCGAGATCATCACCGTCAGTTACGCTCCTGCATTATCCTCGCATTAATGGCGGGATACGCCCATTAATGGGGGACGCTCCAGCGTGGGACGCAGAACGTGGGGAGGTGGATATCTCGCCCTGGCGAGATAGCGGAGCCGTTGCGGGGGCGCTGGGGTTCCGCGCTCTCGGATGATCGAGGAAGCCAAGGAAGCTCAGCCTGTCAGATTGCTCGGAGACGAGCAGGGAGGCCGAGGAAGCTCGGCATGTCAGATGGCTCAGAGACGAGCAGGGAGGCCGAGGAAGATCGACCTGTCAGATGGATCGGAGACGAGCTATTGGCTGTTTGCTAAATGAAGGTGGAAAGTACTCATGGAGGTCTCCTAAAAGGTCGGATGCGTCCTCGAAGACGAGGTCCCGAGGAACGCCCCTAATGCCTCTCATTTATTCCACCTTCGTAGCCTTCGGGGCATGTCATCCGCTACGTGTCGTAATCTGAGGAAATACCACTTGTGAGCATCATTATTAGCCCCCCACTCTCGTTCCGATCTATTCATGTATCGGGTCGAGAGTGGCATGTTTGGTTTTTCCTCTGCTAAGTTTGGTGCCGAAAATCATAATGTTGATCTCCCGGGAACGACATGGCATTAGGCCACTACTACAATAAGGGGTTGCCCCTACGGATAAAAGTTTTCATAGGGGCACTAAAATGTTGCCCCTACGGATTAATCTGTAGGTCCCCATGGTTGCCCCTATGATGCCCTATGAATTAATTTAAAAATATTAGAACGTAATTTGTTATTTGGCTCTACGGAGCCGCAAAAGAAGGCCCTACGGTTTAATCCGTAGGGGCATATATGGGTTATTAATAAAAAAATAAAGCACAGAAAACTCCTCGTTCCCAAAAATTCCTCGCACTCACTCTCCCGCGCGCGCCTCTCTTCGCCACCGCCCGCGCCTCATCGCCACTCCTTCCCGCGTGCGCCTCGTCGTCCCCGACATCACTGTCGACTTCCTCGTCAACGTTAAGAACTCTCTCGTCGCCTATTGCGTCGTCGACCGACCATCTCCGGTCTCCTCCATCGCCGGCTTAAGGTTAGTAAATTTCATATTTTAACTTCTAATTATGTATTTATTTCTGTTATTGTTGATTATTAGGTTGCTACTTGGGCTTAGAGTTAGGGTTCGGTCTAGGGTTTGGGCTAAGGTTAAGGTTCAGGGTATGGTTAGTGTTCGGTTTAGGAATAGGGTTAGGGTTAGGGTTAGGGTTAGGGTTCGGTTCGGTTAGGGTTAGGTTTATGACATGGATTATTCTGTTTTGCCTGTTAATCTTTTGGGTGTTCTTTGAGAAAGTTTCAGCTTTTAACAATTTCTGTTTACTGTGAAGTTTCCATTTTGAAGTCACTAGTCACTTGTTATAACATGATGGTGGGATGCTAATTTTTCAGTTTGGGGTTAGGGTTAGGGTTAGGGTTCGGTTTAGGGTTAGGTTTAGGATTAGGGTTAATTAGGTAGGGTTAGGGTTAGTTAGGGTTAATTAGGTAAAATTGGGTTGGTGATGATTAGGGTTAGGGTTAAGGTTAATTAGATTAACTAGGGTTAATTTTGGTTTGGGCTAAAGTTAATTTGGGTAGGGTTTGGGTGATGATTAGGGTTAGGTTGATTTGTGTTAGGGTTTGGGCTAGGGTTAATTTGGGTTAATTAGGTAAAATAGAGTATATTTGTGTTAGGGTGTTGATTAGGGTTTATTTGGGTTAATTTTGGGTTGATTAGGTTTATTTGGGTTAGAGTGATGATTAGGGTTAATTTGGGTTAATTAGGGATATTTTGAGTTAGGGTGATGATTAGGGTTTAATTTTGGGTTAATTAGGAATAATTTGGGTTAATTAGGGCTAGGGTTTAGGGTGCACTAGTTCCTTCAGTAGGATACTCGATGATATCGTAAACGCACAACTTTACCATAAACTTAACCCTTCATATAAGAACTTAGTTCTTCCTCTGGTTGAAATTTGCAGAAGCAAATCTCCCCACAAGTTGACAATTTAATTCTCATCGGGAAGATTTTGTTCTGCAGATTCAAAACTTAGGGAAACAGAACTAAGTTAAAAAAAAATAACAGGGACATATGGGAATTTATTCGTACCGAAGATGATATTCCTTCCGGTCAAGGACCGCGTGCGGATAAGTTTGAAAAGTTCATGAATTATGCTAGAAAACCAATTTATGAGAATGCAAAGTATTCCACCCTCTCATGGTTCGTCCAACTTTTCCAGATTAAGTGCCTAAATGGATGGAACAACAAGTCATTCACAATACTTCTTTCGTTCTTGAAAGATTCTATGCCCCCGGGAAATAACGTGCCCGACAGCTGGTACGAAGCCCAGAAGATGATGTCTGATTTGGGTCTGAAGTGTGAGAAGATTCAAGTATGTCCTAAAAATTGCTTGTTGTACCGGAAAGAGAATTCAGATTTGAAAGAGTGTCCAACATGTGGAGAGGCCAGATATAAGCCGAAAGATTCTGATAAGAAGCCCGATATACCTGTCAAGATAGTACGATACTTTTCCATAACACAGAGGCTGAAGAGCCTATTCAGGCGCAAGAAAACACCTGAGGCAATGATTTGGCATCACCGTACTCCTCCAAGTGAAGATGGAAAAATGAGTCATCCAAGAGATTCACCGGCATGGAAGGATTTCGATAGGAGGTACGAAATATTCAGTAGCGATCCTCGTAATGTCAGGCTCGGACTGGCTAGTGATAGTTTCTGCCCATTCAACTATATGGCTGGAAGCCACAGCACATGGCCCGTTGTAATGATAGTTTATAATCTGTCGCCTTGGTTGGTGATGGATCAATCATACTTTATGATGCCTCTTCTTATCGACGGACCAAACTCACCAGGAAACAATATCGACGTCTATCTCCGACCTCTGATCGATGAGTTAAAATCTTTATTCATTGATGGTGTAGAGACTTACGATGCAAACACAAATACAAGCTTCATACTGCGTACGGCTTTAATATGGACAATTAATGACTTTCCTGCGTATGGAATGCTATCGGGTTGGTCCGTACATAGTCGCAAAGCATGTCCTTATTGCCATCAACATGCAACATCGAAATTCTTGAATTTTAGCAGGAAGGTTTGTTATTGCGGCCATCGACGTTTTCTGCCTCTAGACCATCCTTACAGGTTAGACGCTGTTCACTTTGATGGTCATCAGGAGCTTCTTAGAACTCCAGCCCCATTGTCCAGAGAGGACGTGACTGTTCAGTGGGATGGTTACAATAATGTGACCTTCGGGATAGATCCGACAAAACAGGTCAAACCACCATTCTGGAACAAGTTAAGCATTTTCTTCGAGCTTCCGTACTGGTCAACAAATTTAGTGCGTCATTGTCTAGACGTCATGCATATAGAGAAGGGAGTATCCGAGCACGTACTCAACTTGCTTCTTTGTAAAGACGGGATATCAAAAGACAACCTCCATGCTCGGATGGATCTACAGGACTGAGAAATTAAAAGTGAATTGCATTCTAAACCAATAACGGGTAAACCAGGCAAGTTTGTAATTCCCAATGCCACGTATCATATGTCACAACCTGAGAAGAAAAGATTCCTGCAGGTGTTGCATGATTTGAAAGTTTCCACAGGTTTCTCGGGATCATTTAGCAAGAAGATAAAAATTGTGAAAGGTAAGATCGATGGGCTGAAAATTCATGATCACCATGTTATTATGGAGCACCTTCTCCCATTAGCCCTCAGGACTTCCCTTCCCGAATCGGTTGGTCTAGTAATCAATGACCTATATTGCTTTTTTAGAGAATCATGCGCTAAAACGATGGATGTTGTGACGCTGGAGAAACTAGAAAATTCTATTTCGTTGATACTTTGCAAGTTTGAGCGTATTTTCCCACCGTCATTCTTCGATATCATAATACACCTGACGGTTCATTTTGCAACTGAGGCTAAGTTAGCCGGACCGATACAATATCGATGGATGTATCCCGTCGAGAGGTACGTGGAATTTTTCGTTTCGCGCAATTTGTAAAATTATTGTTGTCCTGTATTCTCGTATTTATTTATTTAACATATTTTTCTTTAGGTACCTCTACACTCTAAAAAGGTATATACGCAATAGAAATCGACCAGAGGGTTCTATCATGTAAGGTTATCTTCTAAATGAAGCAACCACATTTTGTTCTCGCTATCTGAACGAGAACATTGAGACGAAACTTAACCGACCTCGAAGAATTCAGGACGAGCCATATGGTAAAGCAGATTATAAAAGGGTAGACACTATGTTTATCAATAAGATATATCGGTTTATCCTCCTCAATAGCGCATGTCTTGAAAAAAATTAGAGAGTAAGTTTTTTTGGATTAATTGTTATATTTTTCTTTGTGTGTGTATGAAATGATATAATATTAATGTCATAATTTATTGTTCAGAACATAATTTATTTTAACGAGGTAATGAGGGGCATACTGATTGAAACGATGAACGATTGGAAAAATATTATCAGGATAATTTTTGCATTGGGTTGCAGATCATGTAAGTTATTCGAATAACATGCTATTGCTACCAGTTTTAATCTAAACTTATATCGTTATGTATTTGTCATAAAATTTGTTTTGTTAGATCCACGATCCGAACTTGTCTGCATCATTAGAGAGTGATTCAAGATGTTTAGCTCAGTTTCCTAATATGGGTTGTATATTATAAAGGATTCGGTGTCCTTGGATACAAATTCGAAGTTAAGAACATAGAAACATCTAGAACCACTCGGAATAGTGGGATTGTGACGGTAGGATCGGATGGTGTGATTTATTATGGATACTTAAATTGTATACTTGGCATCCAATATCCCGGACGATCAGAACCGTTTTATATATTTCAGTGTACTTGGTACGATACACGAACCGATACGGATAAGTGGAGAAACAATCTCGGGACTTGGAAAGACGAATATGGATTGACCAGTGTGAACATACTTCGATTTTACGGTCAGAACGATTCGTTTATCTTTTCGAACCAAGCGTTCCAAGTATACTACTCACAGTGTTTGAAGCATCCGGGATGGAGTGTCCTATGCTGTTGGAAAACTAGGGATGTTTACGATGTCCCAGAATTCGAGGACAGCGATGAGGATGAAGAAGAGAGAAGACTTAGAATGCTCCGACCGTCTATTTCAAAAGACGGGTTGTCTTCGGCTGATCATGAAGTTACGTAGGTTAGAAATGATATCGATGATGAAATCCAAGTAGATATGTCTAATGCGTCCACGAAACGAAAAAGGTTATCAGTAATATTATATTATTATTTCACATTTTACGATCTATACATATATAGCATGCATATGTAATGATTGTCTAATGCATCCACGAACCGTTTTATCTAGATTTGATGACGATGACGGGAGCAGCGAGGGTCGGCAGGAGCTCCAGCCGCGGCACCGGCAGAGGCAGAGCGGTTCTGCTGCCCGAAGAGCTGCGTAGGGAGCTTCAGGGGGCCGGTCTTGCACCCCGATCGGAGACCCCTTCGGATGCCTCCTTTCATGTGGACTTTACCACACCTCCAGGTATATTGCACACATATTCATTTTGAATGTAATATTATAGATATACATGCATATTCATGTCAAAATTACTTATATAATCAATGTTTGATTATCTAGCTGTTGGTGGTGCGTCCACATCAGGGACAAACGCCACTCCCGCACCTCCAGGTATGTTTATATATCCTGTAGTGCATGCATATTGATTTAGAATGCTATATCATAAATATACATACATTATTTTTGCTCTAACGTACTTAGATAATCAATTTTTAATTGTCTAGTTATAGCTGGTGCCTCCATATCTCGGGCAGAGGCCACCACCGCATCAGTGGGTATGTTTATATATCCTATAGTGTATACATGTTGATTTAGAATGTTATATTATTGATATACACATTCTTTTTGCAATTAATTATATAGTCAATATTTGATTGTCAAATTATAGGTGGTGCGTCCACGTCTGGTGCAGGGGCCACTCCCGTCACTTCCATACCCTCCGCTCAGTTTGCAGGTTAGTATGAATAAATATAAAATATTTATTCATTTTACATATCTTTTAAGAATAAACATGAACTTCATGTAATTTTATCGATGTTTATTTTCTAGTTGGAGGGGATGCGTCCACGTCCTGGTCACCGGCTGTTCCTCACCGGAGGAACTATCGTCCCGCTCGTGCTGCTGCCCAGGCCCAAGATCGTGCTTCTGTCGCCGGAGGTATATATCACACTTTAATTTTCGTTAAACCTTGATTTTTTAATACCACTTTGTCTTAATATTGATTGTCTTGATATTTCTTGTAGCTGCAGGGCATCCCCATCCCGAGAGGGGGACTCGAGGCCCGAATCTGTCCCACAGGCTGAGGCTCGACAGAGCTAAGGGTAGGCAGCATTCCCCCTCTTTTTTACTCCTGGTTATCGATATACCGGTGATTATGCCGAGAGGTTCGGCCAGTATATAGGGGATGAGAGCCTCCTCGTGAAGAAGTATCCACTTCACATTGAGTGGGGCGACCTGCACCGGCGCTCATTTGCTCTCTTCAGGGATCAGGCTCGGGTATTAATATATACTTTCATTTGACTTATCAAATATATTTATTATTATTTAACACTTGCAATTTAATAACATTGTTTTTTCTGTATTTACAGTTGGATTACGACTTTCAGCCTGTACCCGACCCTGATCACCCTAAGAGAGTGCTCGATCTTCAAGCTCTGTACCATGGCCTGATGAAGAACATGCAATCAAAGGTCCGATACAATAGGAATGAGCTGAAGATTGACTGCTATTCCCTGTGGATGGCGACCCCCGAGGCAGAGAGAGCGGCTCTCCTACATACTCCGGCTTTTGCGAGAGTCTACGTAGATACATGGCCTCTCTTATGCCAATATTTCGACTCTCAGCGTAAATAACTTTGTATTTTAAATGTAATTCATTGTTTAGTATATATTTTTGTGTTGCTTAATTAGAAAACTAAATTTGAATGTGTTGTGCAGAAACAGGCCGATCAAAATAAAGAGAATAGGAAGTCGGCGAAGAGGGGTCGCCCCACTTATACAGGTGGCTTGAGGAATATTACTCGTGCCATGAAGGCATCGGTAAATAACAATAGATCTACTGTGATATAATGTAATATTAAGAGTTATTTTATAATATATGTAAATTTTTTGCGAATTACAGAGATCTCAGACCCTGTCGCAGGGTGGTACACCGAGCGTGCTGACCGCGTATCTTGTCGTCCACGGCACCTCGACAGATCCCACCATGGGCGAGTTTCGATTCCCCGACACCGCTACCCAGGATTATTGTGTAAGTGTTAATATTTATTCTAACATGTTTGAAATTTTTGTTTTGAAAAGTTCAAATTTAAATGATATACTTATATTTTAATGGTTAATGTGGGTGTAGGAGCGGGTGGTGGAGCAGGCGGAGGCATCGGGGATCGATTTTACTGGACAGAACGATCTGATGCTGCTGACCCTAGTCCTAGACGCCGCACACAGATGGCACCACGGAGATTGGGAGAGAGGCTGGGGACTGGGTCCTAACAGGGCCTATACGAGGTTGGACTCTACTCCGGCGGTTACTTCCCCTACACCCCGTGAGCGACGTTTAGAGTAAGATGTTGCCACCTTGAAGACCACCGTCCAGGAGTTGAAAGAGATGATGGTATGTATACTACTTAATAGTAAAATATTATATCATATTATAGATAGTAACATATCCAATATTAGTAGCCTGAGCTTATTTGGTTGTAAACTTAGTTTTGATTAATCATACTTACATAAAACTGTCTAATTAAAATAAACTATAGTTTTCCAAACTAGATATCCAAACGAGGCCAAAGTCCCTAAATATTCTTAGATTGGGGTTTCGCAATAACCTGATAATGATACGAATTCGACTAATACACAGTTCTTACTCGTTTATTACACACAAAAATGAACAGATGTGACAGGGTACTTCGGCTGTGGCTCCACATGCATCTTCTTAAGCTGTGGCTCCGCAAACCACTATCTCGGCTGCGGTTGCGTAGACCACTCCTGCAGATCCACAGCCCGCTCAGACTCCCGCACAGTCCGCTCCTTCATTGGTCGAGTTTTTGACGACTCAGGGCTGCACTGAGGAGCAGATGTGCCAGATTACGGCGATTATCAAAGGTAGAGGAGCTAGACCGAGCTAGGGTAATTTTTTTTATATTTTAAGCATGTATGTACTTATATGATACATATTGTATATATTTTGGACGATATTGGTGGTGTTTGTGTGTTCACGATGATTTAGATTGATATCGTATTATGTTTATTGATTTCTTTTATATATTATGCGTGAGATGTTGATTATGAATACTGCGGTATTTGGTTATATGCTGTATATATTATTGTGCACAGGGTGAGGAAAAAACAGGAAGCCCTTTTTTTAAAAAAACCCTGATATTTAGTCCCTACGGATTAATCCGTAGGGCCATATGTTGCACCTACGGATTAATCCGTAGGTCCATAGTTTGCCCCTACAAATTTATCCGTAAGGAAAAAATATCAGGATACCTGATATTTTGCCCCTATGGACTCAGTAACAGGCATTACACTTGCCCATACGAATATATCCGTAGGGGCTTTTGTCTGTCCCTACGGATTACACCGTAGGGGCCTAAAGATGGACCTACGAAGAAATCCATAGGGGCATATATCTAGACCTACGAATAACTCCCCTATGGATTTATCCGGAGGGGCAACTATTTTATTTTATAAACCAATAAATTAAATAAATATTTTGGCCCTACGGATTACACCGTATAGACATATGTCCCTATGAAGTAAACCGTATGGGCAATTATTAATCCGTAGGGGCATGTTCAGGGCAAAGACTTGCACCTATGGCCTTTGCACCTACGGTGTATTTTTGTTCCCTTACGAATATATCCGTAGGGGCAGTGAGTTGCCCCCCACGGATTTAGCCGGCAGTTGCGTCATTTCGATCTTTGGGCCCACGTGTCGTCTCGTCGTGCACCTAAATTTTCATGTGTATCCCCGATGGCATCAACAAATCAGTGAAATGATTGCGCTTTAAAGAGGGGGCGTCATTTCAGTCGATTCGTCCGTTGGGGTACAGGCCACGTGTCAAACGTCGGTTGGCGGGCGAGACAAGCTGTCTCTGACTCCTATGATCGAAGAGACGTCCCCAATGGTCGACCACTACGTGGAGCTTCGACTGCCGCTAGGCGCGACGTTTTGTTTTGGCGGGAATCAATCTGGGCCGTAGGGTGTTCTCTTTGGGGTGTATAAATAGGAGGGGATAATCCTAGGGCCAACACTTTGCTTCAATTCCCTTCGTTGTTGAAGATTGCCCAGCATACCTCCGTTTAGATCGAATCTTCTGTTGATCTTTCCTCAGTGCGTCCCTTTCTTTGAATCGGGTTAGATGTCTTCCTCCGAGGAGTCTGTAGATGTTGTAAGGGTAGAGTCGGATGATAAGGCTCCAGTTGCTGGAGCCGAGTCCAGTAGGTCTTCCTCCTTTTCGGCTTCAGATAGCCAAGAGGGTTCTTCTTCTTCTTCGTCTTCTGTGTCGGGTTCGTCCGTAGAGTCAGGGCCGCCGTTGTCACTCGTCGTCGGGCGGGGACCAAGGCTCCCAAGGTGCGCATCGAGAACACCCACGATGTGCCCTCCGTCTTGAAGAGTCTGGACGAGCTTTCTGACATCAGGCTCGATTCCATATCCTCTCTAGCTATTCATTCCGTTTAGCAAGAGAGGGTGAGCGAGCAAACCAGGTGCAGAGCAAGGAGATTGCTCTGTACCTGGAAGCGTTCCGGGCATTAATGCGTCTGCCCTTCTCATCCGTGGTTTGTGAGGTGCTTCATTGCTTCCTTCTAGCCCTAGGCCAACTAGCGCCAAACTCGTGGAGAATTCTCCTCCGGTTTCTGGACCGGTTAAAACTTGATCAGACCCCTTTCAGTTTGACCCTCCTTGTGTCTTTTCTTTGTTATAAAAATCACCCCGGCACCAGCAAGGAAGAGCTGAGCTGGGTGTATTTTTCGTTTAAAAAACGTAGGGGTTGGACGGCCAGGTCAGGGGTAGTAGTCGTCCCTTCATCCATTCATGAATGGAAGGAGAAGTATGTATTCATCAAGCCTCCGGAAGGTGAGGATTGGCATGTGCCCACATAGTGGCACAGGGCCGACTACCCGAGGTCAAAGCAGTTGACCTCCCCCGAAGCGAGGGTGATGTCCCATTAGGAACCGATCCAGCAGGCCGACGTCCTGCTTTCTGAGCTGGGCTGGGCTCAGTCCTGCGCGTTTCCTGGGTAAGTTAGGGCTTTCGACGATCTGTTTAGACATTGCTAAATTTCCTTTGCCATTTCAGTGTCGCTAACCCCCTTTTGTATGTGTGTTCTTTTTTGCAAAGCCCATGGGCCGGTCAAAAATTCTAGCCGCCATGGCCTCCAAGGCCCAAGAAAAGAAGGCCAGGGGCGCAAGCTCGTCGCGCCCCGGTCCGAGCTCGGCCCCGAGGCAAACAACTCCGGCCAAACCTTCCACAGCACCTCGAGTCTAGGAGGAGCGCCGTAGGGGGGGTCAGAAGCACGTGCGGGACCTGACGCCCCGGGCGAGGGAGGAGGAGAAGGAGCCCGCCGAGTTGCCCCTCAAGAGAATGAAGCGGGAGGTCTCTCGACCTCCCCCTACCGGGATTCCAGTGCAGGAGGGCGATTTCTGCATTGAGGTGCCTTCGGGGTAATCCATGTCCGACAGCTTGCTGGCGGACATGGAGGCGGCAGCCGGGATGAAGATTCCCTGGGGAACCATGAAGTCCCAGGTGGCCGCAATAGCGCAGGAGTCCGTTCAGGTCGGTATCTAGCCTTTCCTTAAAAATTCCTCAAGTTCTATTTCCTCGATTTCGGTTTTCTAACATGTTTGTTGCTTTCCCCAGGTTCTTCATCACTGCGCTCTCCTCGTTGCCATGGAGTCCAAGGAGGTAGCCCCGGCTATGAAGAAGGCGGGCCAATCCTCCTCGTGGGAGGAGGAACTTCGCCTCTAATTGCAGCAGGCGGAGGAGAAGGCGACCATTCTTGACTCGAGATTGGTCGCCGAGGGGATGACTATCTCTAAGCTAATGGAGTCCTACCATCTTCTCACCGAATCCAACCGGGTTATTTAAGCCAAGATGGAGGAGACGAACGACCTTTATAACACCATGAAAAGGTCGAGGGATGCCTTCAAGAAGAATACTTGGACAGCTTTGGAGGCGGTGTAGCTAGCTGAGAGCCGGGCGGCGAAGCATGCTGAAAGCCGGGCAGCGAAGGCCGTAGAAGAATATAAAGCGTCCGATCAATTTTATCTTGATCTTACCGAATCCGCGGCCATCGGGTGTCACAAAGCCCTCGATGCCGTCAAGGAATCAATGCCAGAGTTCACGGACGGCGAGCTCCGTGCTACGTTCCCTCTCCCCGAGGAAGCGCTACATGGGGGAGGCGCCGAACCGGCTGCAGGAGGTGAGGCTGTTGGTGGAAGCACCGAGCCTGAGCTTGCCGTTTTGGTCCCCGGCAATGGCGTCGAGCAGGGAGAGATCCCGGCCGAGCGGGCGGCCTGAGCTATCCCCCCTTCTCCCTATTTTTTTCTTTTAAGGATTTTTGTATGCCTCCGGCTATTTTTGTAAGGCTGAGGAGCCCACAATATCTTTGTACATAATTTTGATCATGAATAAAGTGTACCTTTTTCTTCACTCAGATATCTGATCAATCTGCAAGTATTTTAGCTCGTATACTTTTCATTATTCGAATCTTTATTCTGCAAGTATTTTTAGCTCGTAAATCTCTTTATCTTGCTAGTGTAAGGCTGGTATCCACCCTTTCTGCAAGTATTTGTAGGCGCGGTAGCCAAGTTTAGGAAAGTCGGTATCCTCCCTTTCCTCGGGGTCGAGGTGGCGATCGCACATCGAGTATGAACCGATTGATAGCCAAGTGTAGGAAGGTCAGCGTCACTCGATTTTACCCGGCCGCCTCATGGTGAGGGCTTTCCGGCGGCCTCACGAGGCCACCAAGTAGTTTCCTGCTCAGCTCATCCACAAGGGGCAGGAAGCTATCCGCAGTGGATGGGCTGAGCAGGAAGCTGTCCGGCGGCCTCGTGAAGAGGGCTTTAAATCCACATCTTGGTGGGGCAGGAATCTACCCCTTGTGGATGAGCTGAGCAGGAAACTTCACGGAGGCCTCGTAAGGAGAGCTTTGGATCCATAGTGTTGTTGGGCAGGAAGCTACCCGTTGCGGATGGACCGAGTGGAAAACTACTCGGTGGACTCGTGAGGAGGGCTTTTAGATCCACGGCGTCGTTGGGTAGGAAGTTACCCGCTGCGGATGGACCGAGCAGGAAACTACTCGGTGGCCTCGTGAAGAGGGCTTTTAATCCACAGTGTGGTTGGGCCGGAAGCTACCCGCTGCGGATGGACCGAGCAGGAAACTACTTGGTGGCCTCGTGAGAAGGGCTTTTAGATCCACAGCGTAATTGGGTAGGAAGCTACCCGCTGCGGATGGATCGAGCAAGAAACTATTCGGTGGCCTCGTGAGGAGGGCTTTTGATCCACAGCGTTGTTGGGCAGAAAGCTATCCACTGCGGAGGGACCGAGTAGGAAACTACTCGGTGGCCTCATGAGGAGGGCTTTCAGATCCACAGCATCGTTGGACAAGAAGCTACCCACTGCGGATAGACCGAGCAGAAAACTACTCGGTGGCCTCGTGAGGAGGGCTTTGTTAACTCTCTAGTGTCTTCTTGGGGAGTCGTTCAACCTCCCTTGACCCGTAAAGGGCGGGAACAGTGACCGTTGCGGGTGACCCGTGGCAATGCCATATCGGGTAAGTGCGATATTTCGTGATTTGCGTCGTTGCGCGAGTAAATCTCGGCTGTCGGAAGATTTTCGTTGAGGCTATAAATACTGAAGGCATATTGGTTTCTTCCTAGCCTTGTATTTCTGAAGATGACCGGCCGCGTGCACACCATCAGAGAGATCTTTTCTCATGATGACGTATATTTTTATAACTTTGATCGTTCCGAGGAGACGTGTGAAGTGGTGATAAGCCGCTTGGAGGGCCACCGCGGACGCTTACTTCCCCGGCGATCTCCTCTGCTTCAGGTGCTGATTTACGCGATATGGAGGACTTCCACGGGTTTGTGCAACACGCTATCTCCGCAGTTGATGGACGAGGCGTTCGACAAAATGCATACGGTCCATGAGTTTGGTCTGATCTTGGAGAGCAGGCGGGACCGCTCAGTGGACTTTCTGCTTGAGAGTTTTCATCAAAGGTTGGTCATCACATCCTGCTCGGCGGAGGAAAATCCTGGGGAGTCTGTGGCTTCTAGGGTCCACGAGTACCGTCGGAGGGAGCAGGTTGAAGCTGCTTGGGATCGGCTGGAGGAGCTTTCTTCGGTGTATCACCGACAATGTTTCCTTAACTCTCGCTCTCCTTTGTTGTAATTATTGTAAGGTTGGGGAGCCCATAATACCTCTTAAATAAATAAACTTGTCTTTGATTACAGTGCACTGTCTCTTTTCCTATCCTTGATATATATATTATGTTTTCTAAAAAAACTTCGGAGTCTTGGAACCGAGAAAAGAAACAGAGGGCTAGAACCCTGCCGGGGTACACAAAGTCTTTTCCGCGAGTGGACCTAGCCTGGAAGACTTAGTTAACTGCAAAAAGGAATTACATTATTTTGAAAGACGATACATGTTTATTTATACAATTTAAGATTTTCGGCATTATAAGGCCGAGAAAAATTATGCCCCCCGGCATCCTACAGGCAGTATGCTCCACCGGGCAATGCTTCCGTCACGAAGAATGGTATGTCCCACTTCGGAGAGAACTTATGCAGTCTCTCTTGGTCTATGAACTCGTTTCTTCATAAGACCAGGTCTTCCGTCTTGAAGACCCGATGCTTAACTCGGGTATTGTAGTAGCGGGCGGTTTTCTGCTGGTAGGCGGCCGCTCTGATTTGCGCTCGATCCCGTCTTTCCAATAAGATGTCTAAGCTGCTTCAGAGCGCCAAGGTGTTGGATTCATCGTCAAAATGTTCTACCCTGTAACTGGACAGTCCAATTTCCGTGGGGACCATTACTTCGGTACCGTAGTAGAGGCCGAATGGGGTTTCTCCCGTGGGTGTTTTCTTTGATGTTCGTAATGCCCATAACACCTATGGCAGTTCCTCGACCCAGCCGCCTTGCCTTCCTTCCAAACGGGCTCTGAAACCACGGATGACGCCTCGGTTCGCTACCTCGGCCTTCCTGTTGCATTGAGGATGTGCAACCGCAGAAAACTTCATCAGTATGTGGTAGTCACTGCAAAACTCTTTGAATTTATCGTTTTCGAAGTTGGTCCCATGGTCGGTAACTATGCACCTCGGGATTCTGAATCGAGAAATTATGTTGTTCTGCAGGAACTTTATCCTAGAGGTGGCGGCCGGTTTTCTGATGGGTACGGCCTCTATCCATTTTGTGAAGTAGTCCACAGCGACAAGGATGTATCTATGTCCGCTTGTGCCGGTGGGGAGTTAACCGATCATATCCATCCCCCATTGTGCAAACGGCCAAGGGGAGCTGAGTGGTGTTAGTTTGGTGGAGGAAAAGATGAGGTATGTTGCCGAAGAGTTGGCAGTTCTTGCATCTTCTGACAAGCTTCTCGATGTCCTGGTGTAATTTCGGCCAGTAGTACCCTTGAACCAGCGTATTCTAGACCAAGGTGCGGGCTCCTTGATGCGCTCCCCCGACCCCTTCATGTATTTCTCGCAGAACGTAGTCAGCCTTGTGGGGGTCGATGCATCGGAGCAGAGGCTGAGTGTATGACTTCTTGTACAGGTTTTCGTTGCTCCAGACGAAATAGTGTGTTTTGGCCTATAGCCGGCGAGCTTCTCCTCGGTCTTCGGGGAGCACACCATCTTTTAGGAACTCTACGAGGGGCTTCCTCCAATCTTGGCCTTCTTCCTGGGTTGTGTAGATCTGGAGCATCACCTCTCCCTTTTCCATGCTGGGTCGTGGCAAGACTTTGAAGAGGATATTTCTTTTACGGGTTGCTGAATAGGAAGAAGCGAGCTTTCTCAAAGCGTCGGCCCGAGTGTTCAAGTTCCTGGGGATCTGCTCCACTTGGACTTCATCGAATTTTTTCCGAAGCCTTTTTACCTCGGCCAGGTATTTTATCATGAGCGATTCCCGGGATTCGAAACGTCCTATTACTTGGCCGACGACCAGTGCGGAGTCGCTTCGAACTCTGATGGTCTTCAGTTCTACCCTGGAGGCAATTCGTAGTCCTACCAACAAGGCCTCGTATTCCGCGGCGTTGTTTGATGCTCTGAACTCGAGCTTTAAGGAGTATTCCATTTCCGCTTCATCCGGGCCATGGATGATCAGGCCAGCCCCGCTCCCCTCCTCGTTAGAGGATCCGTCTACATAGAGCACCCAATCCGGGATGGGGTCAGGCACCTCCTCGACCGAGGGACGTGGTTCGGGGCCCCATATCGGCGTTTCTTCTTTAGTGGGGATGGTGCATTTGACAACAAAATCCGCCAAGACATGTGCTTTGATGGCTTGTCGGGGGTGGTATTTGATATCGAATTAGGATAGTTCCCACCTCCATTTCTCCAGACGTCCTGATGACTCGGCGGAGGCGAGAATCGACCCTAAAGGTCGCTCGGTGAGGACAAGGATCGCGTGCGCTTGAAAATAGTGCCGAAGTTTCCTAGAGGCGACGAAAAGTGCCAAGACTATTTTATCTATGGTCGGGTATCTCGTTTCTGCGTCCTTGAAAACATGGCTCACGTAATAGACCGGCCTATGTATGCTCTCACATTCTTTGACAAGCACTGAGCCTGCAGCTTGGTCGGAGATGGCCAGATATAGCAATAATTCATTACCCTCGACTGGTCAGGTGAGTAGCGGTGGGGTCGCTAGATACGCCTTGAGTTGTTCGAAAGCGTTCTGGCACTCCTCAGACCATTCGAAGTTAGGGATTTTCCTTAGGGCCCTGAAAAATGGGAGGCACTTCTTCCCGGATCTGGACATAAAGCGACTCAGGGCAGCGACCCTTCCCGTAAGTCGTATGATGTCGACAATGCTCTTGGGCGTTGCCATGTTAAGAATGGCGCTGATTTTTTCAGGGCTTGCTTCGATTCCTCGGTGGGTTACCATGAACCCGAGGAACTTACCACTAGTGACTCCGAACGCGCACTTAGCTGGATTCAGCTTCAATTTGTACTTACGCAAGACGTCGAATGTCTCACCGAGGTCTTTAGTGTGCCCAGCTGACGAGATGGATTTTACGAGCATGTCGTCGACGTAGACTTCCATGTTTCTGCCAATCTGAGATTTGAACAGCTTATTGACCAGGCGCTGATATGTGGCCCCGGCATTCTTGAGTCCGAAGGGCATCACTTTTTAGCAGTATACCCCTCGATTAGTGGTGAAGGCAGTAAGTTTTTCGTCGGCCGGGTTCATCCTGATCTGATTGTAACCAGAGAAAGCGTCCATGAAGCTCAATAATTCATGGCCGACCAAACTGTCTACCAGCTGGTCTATCCGAGAAAGTGGATAGTTTTCCTTGGGGCAGGCCTTGTTCAAATCCGTGAAATTGACACACATGCACCATTTCCCGTTTGCCTTCTTGACCATGACCACGTTCGCCGGCCAATCTGAGTAGTTGAGGTTTCTGATGAAGTTGGCGGTTATCAGTCGATCCATATCGTCCTCTATCGCCTTTTACTTAGCCGGCGCAAAGCTTCTCTTTTTTTGTTGGACGGGCTTTGCTTTCGGGTCGACCCCGAGCTTGTGGGAAATCACTCTAAGGTCAATTCCGGACATGTCCGTCGGCGCCCAAGCGAATACGTCCAAGTTATCTCGGAGGAACCAGATCAGGTCTTCACGATGATCCCCTGTCAAGAAAGAGCCAATATGGGCTGTCTGGCCATCGACCCCTTCTGAGAGGGGGACTTCCGTCAATGCTTCCACCGGGGCACCTCTAACCTCCCTTAGGTCATCGCGTGTATCTAAAGACCCTTGGAAGTCATGCGTGTCCTCGGAATCGTTGCCCTGCTCTCTGGCGGGGGTCGTCGAAGTGAGACAAATCTTGGCGGTTTGCTGGTCCCCATAGGCCCGGCTTATCCCCTCTTGATCCAAAGAGAATTTGATCGCAAGGTGATAAGTCGAGATCTAAGCCCGGAGGGCGTTTAAGGTAGGACGTCCCAGGAGAATGTTATAGGATGAAGGGACCTTGGCGATGAGGAAGTCTACTAGTATGGTTCGTGTATTGCCCGCTTCCCTAATATTGAGGAGGATGGTGACCAATCCCTCAGCAGGGATGGAATGATTGGTGAACCTAGAGAGGACATAGGAGGTAGGTCGAAGATCGGATGGTCCTAGCCCCATACGCTGGAAACAGTCATGGAACATGATATCCGCCAAGCTCCCTGAATCGACCAAAATTCTCTGAACCTCATAACGGTGGACTCGGGCCATTATCACGAGAGGGTCATTGTGAGGAAGCAATATTTCATGGAGGTCTTCATCGGTGAAGATGATCGTTTGTTTCTCCTGCACTTCTTGTATGGTATATCGCTTACACCCTCGACTGGGAGGAGGCGGTGGTTTCCCCCAATTTCGCGAGCTGGGTCCAAGGTAACGATCATGATTTTCCCGATCGTTAATTTCCCGAGAGGGGCTAGATCCTTTTTCTCCCGATCCGCATGCCGCTTTTCCCACAGGTACTTCACCAGGTGGCCAGATCAGATCAACTCCTCGATGTAGTTACGGAGTTGCTTGCAGTTCTCAGTCGGGTGAACCTGCGGCCTGTGTAAAGCGTGGTATGGGCCGTGAAGACACTTGCCCGCTCTTTGGGTGAATGGCGGGAGCTTGAAGAACCTCCCTCCCTTAGCTTCCTCCAGCAGCTCAGTCTGAGAGATATTTAGAGGAGTGTACTCCTGAAACCTCGGGGAGTAAGGCTTCGGACGATCGACTTTCTTTTTCTCCTTCCTATCCCTTTTCTTTCCATCCGCTTGGTCGGCTCGGGGGAGGTTTGAGTTCACCTCGGACTCGAGTTGGATTTCTCGCTCGGTCCAGGCTTTCACTTCAGCCATGGTCTTAGGTTGCGATAATGCAAAAGGGCGGAGCCACTCTTTGTGCCTAAGACCCGAGCTCAGTGCGGTGATAACTATTTCATCGCGGTACTCGGGGACCTCTAGGAGGGCATTATAGAAGCGGGTGATATACCCTTTGAAGGATTCCTTGTCTCCGCTTTTGACAGTGAGCAGGTAGTCGACCGTCCTCTTTTGTCGTCGGTTCCCGACAAAGTGACCGAGGAATTGGGTGGCCAGCTCGTCGAAGGTCGAGATGGAGCATGGGGTAAGTCCTCGGAACCAGTCCTGGCTAGCCCAGATTAGGGTGGTGGGGAAAGCTCGGCATTGAGCCACGTCCAAGTTATCTTGGAAGCTAATGCCCGCCGTAAAAGCGTCCAAGTGGTCCTTCGGATCGGACTTCCCGTCGAAGAGGACTACTTTTGGCGGCGTATTCCTGGATGAGACATGCTCGACCAACAGCTCTTCTGTAAAGGGCTTTGTTAGTGAGTCGGTGGAGTACCTGGCCCCTTCGCCGGACGCATAGCCATCCCGTCGAATGCCTTCGAATTTCTTTTTGAGGGCTTCAAGTTGGTGGTGGTACCCCGAGGATTCGGCACAGTCGGAGTGGTGGCTACCCCCACTTCGGGTCTGCACGATAGTATGGTTTCGATTCCGCTCTATCAAATTTCTCAAATCTTCGGGCGAGGCCCTCCTCGAGTGGTCCCAACGTTCTCCGTTCGTCCGGCCCCGGCGAGAGTGGGGGCGTCGGTCATGCCTAGAAGCAGGCGAGCTGACCGACACCTCTTCAAGAGGAGAACGCACGTCGAGCATTGGAACGACGGCCTAGTCTTCCCTAGGATCGGGGCGTGGAGTTGTCTGGTGCCCAGCGGGTCATGAAATCAATCGCCGCATGTTGGTCACGGTGGCCGAAGTCGGCACGCCGGCGCTCGGTGACGCTGAGATGAGCATGAATGAGATCGAGGGCTTGAGCGTGCCCATCCGTCCTTCTGCGGACATCGTTATCCTAGGGAGGGAGGACTGCAGTCTGGTGGGTAGGGCCCGCCGCTTGAACACGGACGAGGACATCCACCAGCGATGTGAGCCTGTCTATCCGAGCGGATAAGGTGTTGATCACGTTAGGAGGGGGAGACGAGCCGCTCCCGCCTCCGTTGTGGCGGCTCGTATTTGGATCATCGCGGTTGTCGCTTGCCATCGGGTCAAAGGCGGAAGATCAACTTTAGGGGTGGAGAAGCTTCTAAAACTTTCCCACAGACGGCGCCAACTTATGGAGGCTGTGATCTCCTTCAGATGTTGTCTTCCGTTGATCCTGTGATGGTGGTCTTTAACAGTTGAGATTTGGTTTGGGAATTGTCGAGCATGTGGATCTCAATGGGTTGGTGTTGACGCCGAGCTATCTGTAAAGGAAGTCCCGTTATGGGTGACCACCGTAGGACCCTCCGACGATCAAGTTAGTACCAAGGAATTAGTGTAGGGTAACGGCGTATTGGAATGAGTTGGAGTTACCTGAGCGTCTGAGAGAGGGGTTTATATAGTGGGCACGTGGAGCGAGTAGGCGCGAGATCATTATTCAGTCGAATTATTGCAATCTTTAAAATAACAATTTCCTCACTTTTCTAATTATCTAAGGATGATTGTTATAAATATAATACATATTATAAGTTTGTCTGGAAAATATCAATTACCATGTGTTATACATTGTAATCAACACATTTTAAGGAAAATTGTATGTTTATTATTTCACGCATAATATTGTATATCGCTAACACTCTTCATTGAGATCATATGCAAAAATCAGCTCAGGTCAGATATCGGAGTCAGAAATTTGCCGATTAAAATACATGGAATCAAAGAATCAAATACTGGCAGAAATTCAGAAGGGATAAGAAGATTCCAGATATAAAATAAAGACCCAGAAACCAACACCAGAACACAGAAGAAATTTGAAGCATCGATCTCACTAATCGGCCGCGGAAGCGCGGCCGAGTCAGCCCGAGTCGCCGCGGATCCGTGGCCGATTCAGGGAGCCGGCGGTCAAAAATTCTCCCGAAGCTTCATCTCAACTTCCTAACTTGCTGAAAACATTTCGTTGTAACAATCTTGTTCTGGAAAATTCTCTATAATAACCTAGCTTGTTGAGGAAGCTTGATAACTGCCTAATTTATTCTAGAAGCCTCCTTATAACAACCTAGCTTATGAAGGAAGCTTGATTAGGGGCTATAAAAAGGGACCTAAGCCTACACTAAAAAGGTTGTTGAATTTGGTTCGACACTTTTGATCTAAAAACCAAACGAAATCAAGATCCAAAATCAAGAATCGTGAGAAATTCATCAAGCAACTTCATTCAAGATCTTTACGCGAAGCCGATCGTCATCAACGAGCACGTGATCCGCGATAGATCCAAGCCTCACGGTAATCGAGTTAAGCGAAGATCGACGGAGAAATTACCTCTTCAAGGGAGTGATCGAGAGCGAATTTTCTTGTAATCTCAGATTGAAGAAGTTGTAATTTGAAGTTGAATAATGAAGGTGATCATTACTCTTGTCTTGCTTTCTTTAAATTTTCGCATTATGAAATCTCTATTTGTTGATTCTTCTATTTTCATAATATGTGAATAAATCTCCGCTTGCTAAGGATTCGAAGGAATTTCCTAGATCAAATGGTGAAAGCATTCTATATTTATCTTAAGTCTTATGGAGATTATAAATTTTAGCAAAAAAATCATTAATGTCCAAATTGTGAGTGAGATCAATCTATTGAGAATTTTGTCACAATTTGGGGATTAGATTGATGATCTTTCTTGTTAAAGGCTAGATAAGAAAGGCAATCAATGAAAGGACAAGGGATAAAGAAGGAGAAACCCTAGTTTCTTTAATGGATTCCTAATTCTCATTGTTAGCCATAGATCTAGTTTTAATTCTACCAATTGATAAGATGAATCATCTTGAATAATCATCATTGGCTACTAATTCCGTTCGAATCTTACAAGCCTTGTACAATTTTCTTGATAACTAAATCTTGAACATTATCTTGAATTCTCTTTCTTGAAAACGATTTCTTAAACTTCTTGAAAATATGAATTCAACTCAATCTTGAACTACTTCTTGAATTTTCTTTATTATTTCTTTCGACTCAACTAAAGCAAGAATTTACTAGTTCCACGAATCCCAGAGGACGACCCATACTCACTAACGCTCACTACACGCGATACCGTTATTGATTGCGATTACTAAACTACAAAACCTATATCCTACTTTTCTTTGATCAATCAAATGGTGCCTTTGCCTGGGATGCGTACGTAATTTGTTCGTTCGTGCTATTTGAGTTGAAATATTATTATTCCATCAAGATTTGAATCAAAATCGTATCGTGTGTTTAATGATTAGTGTGTGAATTTTGCAAGGAAATCTGGAATCGCTATAGCAGGGAGAAAAATATTCAGATCATTTCATCGAGACCAGAGGAGCAAGGGAAGCATCAGTACCAAAACTTGTTCAAAGAACTGTTCACAAAACTGCGGAACCTTGGCGGCGAAACTGCGGCAGTTTGGACGAGTTAGGGTTTTATCTCTCTGTGGTATATTTCCTATCTTCTTCTCTCTCCTCTGACCTTGTCCATTAACAACTTTTCTGCAGATTTCTTTGCAAAAACTCGCCGCGCTTAAGAAAAAAATCTTGTTGCGTGTTTTGATATTGGTTGTTTTGCATATTTCAATACGGAAATTAATAGGCAAAGACCAAATTCAGATTAGGTGGGGATTTCATTACCCTTCCTAAGCCCCAAAAATCATAAAACTAGCATCCGCATCACCCTTCATTAATAAAAAATATCTAGACAAGACTCTAAGGACAGTCGTACTCAATTAGGACAGAGGAAGGTCATAGGTAATCTACTGCTTATCCACATTTCTTTTGTGGTGTCTAAGGCAAGTGTGTCTAAGGCAAGTGGTTACTTAATTTGGCCCGCTACTTACGTAGCGGATACCTCCCACTTACCTGGCACTTACCTGGCCACAGGAGGGATAAAGAGCTAGTAGAGGATTTATCCCGCGATTTGTCTTCTGGAAGTCGAGTAGCGGTCTAATGACTTGACCTAGGTGACCTTAGATTTAGGGTTGATTATGCATTTTTTGTGTGATTTTTCTAAATCCGTCTTTTTCAAAAAAACAAACCATAAAACAAACCACTTTCTCTAATTATCACATACGCTGCTACTTGTGCTAAACCGTTTAGTGCATGCTCGGCTGGACACGGGATTCTAGTGCCCGTCTTGTCCGTGTTTCTTCTATCGACTTCGAAGTCGGTATTTCTTCATCTTCTTTTTCCTCACCACACACCACATCCACCGAGATAGACGGTTCTCCATCGAATTTTAATAATTCCACTTTTCCACCACCCGCAGGTGCGCAGAATCTACCGTGTATATCTCTCCATGAGAGATGTTATTCTATACGTGGTCCTCTTTCTACATGTCTTTCCATTTCACCAGCCAATGGGGATAATTTGAAATCAAACAACACTATATCAATCTTTTGCCGAAATTTCACGGTTTAGAGTCTGAAGATGCATACGTTTTTATCACCAAATTTGAAAACGTATGTGCTATGATGGGCACTTCACAACTTTCTGTGGATACTATGCGTTTATATCTTCTCCCATTTACTTTGTGCGATTTAGCCAAAAAGTGGCTTTATAACATACCCGCACACTCTATTTCAAATTGGGATGAATTCATTATAGCATTTCTTAAGAAATTTTATCCCAATCATAAGACCGTCCGTGTTAGGAGTGAAATCAACCAGTTTTCCCAGCTTCCCAATGCACCATTTTGGAAATGTTTTGAACGTTTCAAGGATCTGCTTGTCCAATGTCCACATCACGGAATCCATAGATGGGATCTGTGCCGAATTATATATGATGGCATCAATCCAATGACAAAACAGATGCTTGAAACCATGTGTCAAGGCAATTTCATGTCTAAGGACGATGGTGAAGCTTGGAAATTCTTGGAAAATTTCGCTGAAAACACTTTACAATGGGGAAAGCGTCAGTCCATCATCTAGGGGTGGTATCCATCAACTTGATGTTTCTATAGCCGTAAAAGCCGAAATGGCAGCAATGCAAAAGAAACTTGAAACTGTGGAAAACAAATTTTTATTAGCCTCCCTAAACCAGGTGACGCTCCCTAAAACCGTGTGTCGATGCTGTTCAGATCCATCACATCTGACGGAAGAATGTCGTTTGAATTCTCCGTTTCAAGGTTAAGAACACACTAATGCTGCTTTTCAGTAAAGACCTAGAAACGATCCTTATTCTTCCATATATAATCAGGGTTGGAGGAATCATCCTAATTTTGCTTGGAACTAACACCAAACTCAAAATGCGCTTCCAAACCAAAATAACTTTCAAAGGGTCCCTCCACAACAACAACAACCACCACAAAATCAACACCCCTTTCAACCACAAAAATTTTAAAATCCGGCCAACAATTCTGCACCGTATAATAATTCTTTCCAAACGGCCGGTACCGAAAACTCCTCTTCACTTGAGCGAACATTGGATTTGTTTATGAAACATTCCATGCAAATGTTAACTGATATAAGGTCTTCTATCGATACCATAAAGAAGGACTCCGCCTCCCACGGTGAGAGTATAAAAGCAATAGAAGCACAAATTGCACAATTAAAAGCCGCGATGAGTGCTAGAGAGAAAGGGAAACTTCTAGCTCAACCCCTACCGAATCCTGGCCACTCGCATCATAATGTGAGTGCTATTACCCCGTTGAGATCTGGAGGAGTGCTAAACAACCATGTCGGTGAAGAGATTGATGATGAGGAATCAATCGATGATACCCCGGCTTCCACGTCCACTTCTTACCCTATTTCGTCTATTCCACCTTCTTGCGAGCCTATTCTCCATTCTCCCCAAGGCTCGAACCCTCAGCCCATTTTTTCTAGTCCACCAATAACGATCCTCACTCCAATTCTGGGACCCGTTCCACCCACACGACCTTCTCCAAGGTTAGACCCAGCTCTTATTGCTAAAGCTCCTTATCCAAATCGGTTAAGGGGAAACAAACCAGGTCCACAAATGGAGAAGATTATGGAAATGTTTAAACAGGTTAACATAAATATCCCTCTCCTAGATGCTATCCAACAAGTTCCGTCCTATGCGAAATTTCTAAAGGACTTGTGCACTAGGAAGAGGAAGACTCGAGTGCCGAAAAAAGTGTTCATGACGAGTAATGTTAGCACTGCTTTTACCCATCAGTTACCAAAGAAACGTAAGGACCCCGGCTGTCCTACAGTCTCTATTTTTATTGGGGGTAAAAATATTAACCGTGCTCTACTCGACCTTGGCGCAAGTGTTAACCTGCTTCCATACTCTGTCTACGAGTAGTTAGGTATTAGAGAGTTGAAACCTGCCCACTGCACTCTCCAGATGGCAGATCGATCTATCACCAAACCTAGGGGGAACTTGAGAATGTGTTGATAAAAGTCGGGGAATTTATATTTCCTGTGGACTTTATTTTTCTAGATACACAACCTGTAGCGAACCCACGGAACCAAATTCCGGTGATTCTTGGTCGACCTTTCTTAGCCACTTCCAATGATGTAATCAATTACCGAAACGGCTCTACGAACCTAACCTTTGGGAAAATGACAATTGAGCTTAACATTTACAAGCTTGGAAGTCAACCATCTGAACCTTCTTCTCATATTCTTGATGTCTGTTTTGTCCATGAGATAGCTCCCAAAAGCTGCAAGGTTGATGAACTTTGCTTTGATGATCTCGACGACATTAGTACATCATTGTTTGATCTTGCACAGTATCATAGTGAGGACACTTTTGACGAGTCCACCCCCGAGTTTGAACCTTTTGACTCATCACAAAAGTCAGTAGCACTTTCCGAGTCAATATCCTACACAGGTTATGAACTTCTTCGAGAATCCAAATGTCATTCCCTTACCCCACCTTCTATTGTCTCTCCGCCGACATTAGATCTCAAATGATTACCTTTTATTTTAAATATGCATATTTAGGTGAGAATGAGTCTTTGCCCGTGATAATATCCGCTTCTCTAGCTTTAGAGCAAGAGGATACTCTTTTGATGGTCTTGAGATCTAATCGGCAAGCATTTGGTTGGACAATGACAGACATCAAAGGGATTAGTCCCTTGATTGTAGAACATCATATACATTTGATGGATGAAGCCAAACCAACCCGAGAACCACAAAGACGGTTGAATCCCGTCATGAAGGATGCAGTAAAGAAAGAAATCGTCAAGTGCCTTGATAGTGGTATAATTTACCTAATCTCTGATAACCAATGGGTAGGTCCTATTCATGTGGTTCCTAAGAAGTCCGGCATCACGGTCATAACAAATGAGACTAATGAGTTTATCCAAACACGCACCCAAACTGGATGGCGTGTATGTATTGATTATAAAAAACTCAATGCCGCAATGAGGAAAGATCAGTTTTATCTATCTTTCATTGACCAGATGTTGGAATGATTAGCTGGACATGAATATTATTGTTTCATGGACGGATATTCTGGCTATAACCAGGTCCCTATTGCCGAAAAGGATCAAGATAAAACAACATTTACTTGTCCTTTCGGTACCTTTGCTTATAGACGTATGCCCTTTGGGTTATGCAATGCTCCCGCTACATTTCAGCGGTGTATGATGGGGATATTCTCGGACATGGTCGAGAATTTTCTGGAGATTTTCATGGACGATTTCTCTATATTCGGGGACTCGTTTGAGAATTGCCTATGTCATCTTGACGCGGTTCTTACCCACTGTAAGGATAAGAACTTAACTTTGAATTGGGAAAAATTTCATTTCATGGTCCAAGAAGGTATCATGCTTGGACATGTCATTTCACGAAAAGGCATTGAGGTAGACAGAGCTAAAATAGATGTCATCCATAACCTTCCTCATCCCAAATACGTCAATGATATACGATCTTTCCTTGATCATGCATGATTTTATAGGAGATTCATTAAAGATTTTAGCAAAATTGCTAGACCTTTAACTCTTCTCTTAGCCATGGATACAACATTTCACTTTGATTCGGACTATGAGGCTGCTTTTGAATCACTTAAAAGATCTCTCACTACAGCCCCCATTCTATCATCTTCTGATTTGAACCACCCGTTTGAGCTTATATGTGATGCATCAGATTTTGCTATTAGTGCAGTCTTAGGACAACACATTAATAAGATGCCACATGCGATTTATTATGCAAGTAAGATCTTGAATGATGCCCAAATTAATTATACAACCACCGAGAAAGAACTCTTGGCAGTTGTATTTGCATTTGAAAAATTCAGGCCTTACTTGATTGGCTCACCAATTGTGGTCTACACCGATCACTCCGCCCTAAAACATCTTTTATCTAAGAAGGATGCTAAACGTAGGTTAATACGTTGGATCCTATTATTATAAGAATTTGATCTTGTCATACGAGATAAGAAAGGATGTGCAAATGTAGTAGCCGACCATCTTTCCCGCATCTCTTCTTCACTTACCGTAACCTTGCCAATAAACGACTCTTTTTCTGATGAACAGCTCTTGACAGTATCCTGCGAACCTTGGTTTGTGGATATTGTGAATTATCTAGCAACATGACTTATCCCCAGCGAATGGTCTAAACAAGACAATCATCGATTTCTATCCCGAGTAAAACATTTTTACTGGGATGAATCTTATCTGTTTAAGTATTGTCCTGACCAAATCATTCGCAGATGTGTCCCCAATGATGAATTCAAGAGTGTTTTGTCTTTCTGTTATGATCAGGTATGTGGTGGTCACTTTGGTCCACGAAAAACGGTGGAGAAAGTTTTGCAATGTGGTTTTTACTGGCCTACATAATTCAAAAATGCATTTGATTATTGTAAAACTTGTCCACGGTGTCAACACACGGGTCGGATTTCTCGAAGGAATGAGATGCCACTCCAACCTATTTTGCTTGTTGAAATTTTTGACGTTTGGAGTATTGATTTTATGGATCATTTTCCTAACTCTTTTGGGAATTTGTATATCTTGTTAGCGGTTGATTACGTCTCAAAATTGGTGGAAGCAAAGTCATGTCGCACTAATGACAACAAGGTTGTTATTAAATTTCTTAAAGAGAATATCTTTTCGCGATTTGAACACCCTCATACTATAATTAGCGACAACGGGACGCATTTCTGTAATCGGTCTTTCGAGACTTTGATGCGGAAATAGTCAATCAACCACAGACTTTCGAGACCCTATCATCCCCAAACGAGCGGGTAAGCTGAGATTTCCAATAGACAAATCAAACAAATTTTGGAGAAGACAGTTTCTAAAAACTGGAAAGATTGGTCAACCAAATTGACGAATGCTCTTTGGGTATTTCGTACCGCTTATAAGACTGATCTAGGTATGTCTCCTTACCGTCTAGTGTTTGGAAATGCTTGCCACCTTCCTGTCGATATCGAAAATAAAGCAATGTGGGCCATTAAAGAACTTAACTTCGATTTAAATCTAGCCTGCAACTTTCGGAAGCTGCAATTAAATGAGCTAGGCGAACTCCAATATTAAGCTTACGATAATGCAGTGATAGTAAAGAATCGAACTAAGGTATTTCACGATAAAAACATTTTGAGAAAAACATTTACCCCGGGACAACAAGTCCTTCTTTACGATTCCCGTCTCCATCTTCATGTAGGTAAGCTAAGATCTCGTTGGAAAAGACTATTTGTGGTGCGGTATGTATACCCGTACGGGACAGTTGAAGTTGAAAATAGTAAAAATGGTTCAATTTTCAAAGTGAACAGGCATATATTAAAACCGTATTTTTCCACTAACCCCACGGAGGAGCTCCTGTTTTTACACGAGCAGATTTATTCTAATTAAATTTCCTCCGCCTCATCTCCATGTCTCGATAATATTGTCTCATCTTAAGAATGGAGGTGAGTACTAAAAAATAAGTTTGGGGGAAGATTTCACTTTCATTTATTCTGTTCCCGTTAATAACTTATCCTCCCAAGTCTACAGGTTTTTGAGATTTAAAAGACGACAACAGTGAGGACACTGCTGTAAACAGGTTTGGGGGAGGTTTATACTTATTTTCGCATTATTTTGCATTACACTTTGTATAAGCACAAAATTTTCAAAAAAAATTCTTTTATAATAAAAGATTGGAAAGTGAAAAATTACATTTAAAAAATTGGAAAAGTTTAAAATTACCAAGAAAGTTAGATGTTTTCTTAAACGAAACTAGTAATAAGTAGTTATGAGCCGTTGTCCCAAGGGTTAGTAAGATGAAAGAAATCACTAATCTGAGGATAAAAATAAGTCTGAAAAATAGTTCCTATTCTGGAAGCCAAAAATTTGAACATTGATACCCTACTATACGCACTTACACACGTCTTGAAATTCGGGATAGTAGAGGATACCTTGAAATGCTCTTGTCTAAAAACCAAAGTACGAAGAAAATAATAAATGAAGCATAAAAGTATAAAATGGTGAAGAAAATTGAACACCGGTTTTGTAATCACCAAGGAAGCATAAAAATATATATAGCGAGGGTGCTTATCACCTAGTGCCTTAGACCAACTGGTTTGGGAGTCACTGCTAAACCTTAGGTGTTGCAAGACGAGAAAATTGCTAATTACGCCTAATATGTGAGCACATTTAGCAATCGGTCGATTAGTACCTCAAGAAATATTAACGGTCACATGAAAAATGTGTGAACAATTCCAACTAAAATATTCACCGATTAAAAAGTACTGAGGTAGATGGACAAGAGTATGATAGCTCGAATTGAATTCTCCGAGTGTAAGAATGTCTTTTACACACGCGTAGGGGTATATGATCGGTGTTTGGAAGAAAGGTAGGGATTAAGAATAAAGGCGATATTTTATTGAGAGATGATGTGATTTCTAATATCTTTTCATGACTATTAAGATAGAGCTCATGACAACCGAAAAGCTAGTGTAGTTGGAAACTCTGATTTTTAAGTCCTTTCTTTTATAATTCTTATTTTTATATGTAACTTTCACAGTCTTTCTTTTATTATAGGATTTTGTTGGTGCAATCCGCTGAAAACCCACAGGAGACAACACTCCTCCTACTAAGGACACCTAGAGGTTTAAAGGCTTGTTGCACATGCTCAGTACAATCGGGTTGCCTACGAAAGTGTGCTAGTTAGTTTTTTCTTTTTCTTTTCTCATTCTCCTGAATAAAAAAAGTTTGCTCAGGATGATCAAAATCAATTTTGGGGGAATTTGTTCAGTCGAACTTATTGCAATTTTTAACATAACAATTTCCTCACTTTTCTAATCATCTAAGGGTGTTTGTTATAAATATAACACATATTACAAGTTTGTCTGGAAAATATCAATTATCATGTGTTATACATTATAATCAACACTTTTTAAGGAAAATTGTATGTTTATTATTTCACGCATAATATTGTATATCGCTAACACTCTTCATTGAGATCTTGTGCAAAAATCAGCTCAGGTCAGATATCGGAGTCAGAAATTCGCCGATTAAAATATAGGGAATCAAAGAATCAAATACTGGCAGAAATTCAGAAGGGATAAGAAAATTCCAGATATAAAATAAAGACCCAGAAACCAATACCAGAACACAGAAGAAATTTGAAGCATCGATCTCACCAATCAGCCGCGGAACCGCGGCCGAGTCAGCCCGAGTCGCCGCGGATCCGCGGCCGATTCAGGGAGCCGACGGTCAAAAATTCTCCCGAAGCTTCATCTCAACTTCCTAGCTTGCTAAAAACGCTTCGTTGTAACAATCTTGTTCTTGAAACTTCTCTATAATGACCTAACTTGTAGAGGAAGCTTGATAACTACCTAATTTATTCTAGAAGCCTCCTTGTAACTGCCTGGCTTATGAAGGAAGCTTGATTAGGGGCTATAAAAAGGGACCTAAGTCTACACTAAAAAGATTGTTGAATTTGGTTCGACACTTTTGATCCAAAAACCAAACCAAATCAAGATCCATAATTAAGAATCGTGAGAAATTCATCAAGCAACTTCATTCAAGATCCTTTATGCGAAACCGATCGTCATCAACGAGGATGTGATCCGCGATAGATCCAAGCCTCACGGTAATCGTGTTAAGTGAAGATCGACGGAGAAATTACCTCTTCAAGAGAGTGATCGAGAGCGAATTTTCTTGTAATCTCGGATTGAAGAAGTTGTAATTTGAAGTTGAATAATAAAAGTGATCATTATCCTTAGTCTTGCTTTCTTTAAATTTTCGCATTATGAAATCTCTATTTGTTGATTCTTCTATTTTCATAATGTGTGAATAAATCTCCGCTTGCTAAGAATTCAAAGGAATTTGGTAGATCAAATGGTGAAAGAATTCTATATTCATCTTAAATCTTATGGAGATTATAAAGTTTAGCAAAAAGAATCATTAATGTCCAAATTGTGAGTAAGATCAATCTATTGAGAATTTCATCACAATTTGGGGATTAGATTGATGATTTTTCTTGTTAAAGGTTAGATAAGAAATGCAATCAATGAAAGGACAAGTGGCAAAGAAGGAGAAACTCTAGTTTCTTCAATGAATCCCTAATTCTTATTGTTAGCCATAGATCTAGTTTTAATTCTACCAATTGATAAGATGAATCATCTTGAATAATCATCATTGGCTACTAATTCCGTTCGAATCCTACAAGTTTTCTACAATTTTCTTGATAACTAAATCTTGAACATTATCTTGAATTCTCTTTCTTAAAATCGATTTCTTAAACTTCTTGAAAATATGAATTTAACTCAATCTTGAACTACTTCTTGAATTTTCTTTATTATTTCTTTCGACTCAATTAAAATAAGAATTTACTAGTTTCACGAATCCTAGAGGACGACCCGTACTCACTAACGCTCACTACACGCGATACCGTTATTGATTGCGGTTACTAAACTACAAAACCTATATCCTACTTTTCTTTGATCAATCAATCATCGCCGTCAGTTACGCCCCTGCGTTATCCTCGCATTAATAGCAGGATACGCCCTTTAATAGGGGGACGCGCTAGCGTAGGACGCGGAACATGGGGAGGCGGATATCTCGCCCTGACCGTTGCGGGGGCGCTTGGGTTCCACGCTCTCGGGTGATTGAGGAAGCCGAGGAAGCTCGGCCCGTCAGATGGCTTGGAGACGAGCTGTTGGCTATTTGCTAGGTGAAGATGGAAAGTACTCAGTGAGGTCGTCTGAAAGGTCGGATGCGTTCTCAAATACGAGGTCCCGAGGAACGCCCCTAATGCCTCTTATTTATTCCACCTCTGTAGCTTTCGGGACACGTCATCCGCCCGTGTTGTAATCTGAGAAAATACCACTTGTGAGCATCATCCACCTCCACTTAAAAATAAACTACGGTTACCCCGACCCATATCCAAACAGTGGACTTATTAGGTTTATTAAAAAAATAAGAATACAAAAATAAAAAATTGGATGATTATGTACATGATGCTGCATGCATTTATGGGTATGGATACGTGATGATGCATGTGATGATGCATGTGATGATGGAGGGAAAAGGAAAGGAAGATAGATCCAAAGTATCTGCGCAGCCACGGCCGCCATTTCGCTTCATACCTTTTTTAACCGACCCCTATAAACTTCCCTCAATTATCTATCATCACAACCCCTACCCCTAGCTTTCCCCTCATGATTATTGTTATCGTTATTCTTTATTGTTATCGTCATCATCACACTTTAATGAGAAAGACATGATACTAAAAAGAAAATTCTAGAGATCTAGAGAAAAAGGATCATGAGAGGTCCCTCTCTCTCTCCCCAACCCTCCCCCTCTCCCCTCTCCCCTCATAGTAGTGGCCCCCACCACCTCTCCATCACGTCAACTATAAATACCCCCTCAATGATCAACTAAACCCCCAAAATTTAGAAGCCCAAAGATATATACCCAGAGATTTCAAACTCTGAAGGGAGAAAGAAAAATAGCGCAATTGATATTTCCTTCATATCTCTGCTTGCTATATATCTTCTTTCATTTGCTCTTTGCTTTGACACGTTGATCATCAAGGCCAATATCTTTTTCCTTCAATCCCCTCTATAAATATATATGTGATCCAGAGTTCACAAAACAAAGAAAAATGGAAGTCGACAAAGAATCCATGATCTCCATCAGAGAGTACGACCCGAAAAGAGACTGCGATGCCGTCAAGGCCGTGGAGCGGACCTGCGAGGTGGGCCCCAGCGGCGAGGTCTCCCTCTACACCGACCTGCTCGGGGACCCGATGTGCCGTATCCGCCATTCCCCTGAATTCCTCATGCTGGTAATTTTTCGGTTTTTTTTTGTTTGTTATCTTGTTTTTTGAAGCTGAAAGATCGTATTAACAATTAATTGCGCGATACAACCACATTAAAAAACAAACAAAAAAAACAGGTAGCGGAAACGTGTGGGCCAGCAAGGGAGATAGTGGGTCTCATCCGAGGCTGCATCAAAAGTGTTACCTGCGGCACGCGCCACCCTATCAGCAGCACGAACGACCCCAGTCCAATCTACACCAAGCTCGGCTACATCCTCGGCCTCCGCGTCTCCCCCGGTCACAGGCGTAAGGGCATCGCTCTGCAGCTGGTGAACAAGATCGAGTCATGGCTGAAGGAGAAAGGCGCCGAGTACGCCTACATGGCGACCGAGAAGGACAACGAGGCCTCGCTGCGCCTCTTCATAGCACGGTGCGGCTACCACAAGTTCCGCACCGCTTCCATCCTCGTCCAGCCCGTATACGCCCACCGCCAACCCGCCTCTCGCCGTGTGTCCCTATGCCGTATCCCCGTCGCCGACGCAGTGCACCTCTACCTCCGTAAGTTCGCAACCACCGAATTCTTCCCCCGCGACATCGACGCGATCCTCGGCAACCAGCTGTCGCTCGGCACCTATATAGCCGTTTACGGGTCAGGTTTCGAATGGGACGGGGTATATTCGTTTCTTGGAAATCCACCCAAATCATGGGCTGTCGTCAGCGTCTGGGACTCGAAGGCATTGTTTAGGCTTGAAGTGAAAGGGGTTTCTAAATGGAACAAGTGGCTGGCGAAGACGAGCAGGATAACGGATCGGCTCCTGCCGTGGCTGAAGCTGCCGTCGTTGCCGGATCTTTTCAATCCGTTCGGGTTCTACTTGATGTACGGGTTGGGGGGCGAGGGGGAGCGGGTCGCGGATCTTGTGCGGGTCCTGTGCGGGCACGTGCACAACATGGCGCGTGACGATGACGGGTGCGGGCTCGTGGTAGCGGAGGTGGCCGGGTGCGAGCCGTTGAGGATAGGGATACCGCACTGGGAGAGGCTATCGTGCGCCGAGGACCTCTGGTGCGTGAAGAGGGTGGCGGAGGGGTACGGCGATGGGGAGGTTGGTGACTGGACCAAGGCACCGCCGAGGGAATCTATTTTTGTGGACCCCAGAGAGTTTTAGCTCCTTTTTTGCATTTAAAGGCTTCGTTAAATTTTTTTCTTTTTTAGTAAGGGAATATTTAGGGAGTGGGAGGACTTTTTGGGAAGATGTTGTAATGGGGATCCCATGGAAGATGTGGTGGTGGATAATGTTCGTACATTATATATGGTTTTGCTTTTTGGGTTTTTATGGAAAAGTTCATATCTTTGTTTTTTGATAAAGAGAGTAATCTTAGATGTTTATGCAAAGGTTAAATTAGAATAAGTTATGATGATGATGATGATCTCTAATCATTGAGATGAAAGGTTGAGTTAAATTTGGAAACTATTTGGAGAGTAGAATATGTTTTGAATATTATATTTGAATCAGGGAAATTATTTGAAGATTAGGATTTGCTTTGAATATTATATTGCAATCTGTTATGCGTATCGTTTCTATCTATCAACAACATTGTTGATAACTTATCTGAATTCAAATCCGATTAAGAAAAATATCACTTGTTGCCGTTGGATTTCTATCCGCACTAAAAGTTTGTGTTCTATTTTTTTTTTCCTTTACATATAAGTTTATTTATTTATTTTTGGATTTGAAGCATGAGATTTGTTCCTTTTGGAACCATATTTTAGTTAAGCATTTGATCCCTGATTTGATGGGACACAGCTGAATCCATCTCTTGTTTCATGTCCAATATATGTGTCAAATGACAGGTTTATTCTTAACCAAATGCCTAGTTATTACTTGGCCCATCAGGCCTATTTCTGTCTTTTTATTACACTAAATCCATAGTTTCAGAGGAATTACTTGTGTAACGTAAACCTTCACACCCATAAAGCTACCCCACTCATAATAAGGCGGGCCCCGTGGAAAATGACGGGTGCACGAGGGAACCGCTCTCGTAACTTTACTCATTTTGACAGGTAAACGTTCGCCATAGGTCCAATAATTTGACCGTGCATGATGGCTCCTGAAGATAAAAAAATAATGTAGGAATTATTCGGTGTGCCGGATGTAATACATCTGGGTAGAGCTTAGGAAGAGAGAAGTTTTGGACAAGTTTAGGCATCTTGTGGGGTCTATATTTTTATTATTTCTCTCTCTTATCCGGATGTATAAAGCCGGCATATGGAATAATTTTTCCATAAAGTGTTAGCATAAATTACTTCACATTTCCATAAATTTATTGTCTTAATTTATGACCTATGGTCTTAAATTATCATGTTTAACAATTCATTTTTAAAAAAAATATTTATTTAGTTAGGGATCTACATTCAGAAGGAGTATATAACTACTTCCATAAGTTGTAAAAGTAATTACTGATTTCATCACAAAGAGAGAAAAATACGGAAGTGATGAAGTTAGTAATATGAATAGAACGATATTTGATCATATCCATCTCTTTGTAAAACAGACATGCGGGATATTCTCAATTATACATTAGCCGTCTAACTAGATTTATGAAGCATACGTTAATAAGGAATGAGCATCTGAATTATCGTTACCGTAGCTAAATTGTTAATATTATGTGCTGATAAATCAAATGAAATATATATAAATGATTTATTCATCATACATGTTTAGTATTTTTATATGATACCGATAGGTATCAATCTAGAAACCATTTATTTTGATGAGCAAAACTTTACATGCAATAAGGGAAAGTCCATATGAAGACAACACTATCGTGAGAATTTTTTTACCTTTTAAAGTCAACCTGTAAATAACCTAACCTACTAAATTTATATAAAGCTTTGTTGCTTTCTTATCCCATACCTCTATTATTCTCGCACCTTTAAAGTTGCTTTCATATGTTAGAAAGAGGATTGAAAGCAAGAGTGGGCATATGATAAGATCATGAGATGAATGAGTTCTTCATGAAGCTTTGTGGGACCTCATTGGTGGGTACATCCTTTTTTGGGCTCCAATATTTGTCATTGTTCCTTTTGTCTTTGATGGCAGACCATAAGGTTCCATAAAAAGCAGGGTAAACTGTTGAAAATACACCGGCCCCTTTAACAATATGTGAGAAACTTTGTAGGCATTTTGAACAGGTTGAAAACCTCTGAGCCCATCATTTTTTTCCTGAAGCACTCCAACCTTTGGGTAATTCGGTATATCCCAAAATTACCCCTTATAATTCATGTGCGCAAGATCAACAAAACAGTTGCCAATTTATGTGGAAAAAATCTACAGTTGAGTTGCCTGTAATTTATAAGCAGTTGCATGTAAATTTTATGCCTAATTGTGTTTTTTTTTATTTTTCCTTGAGGGACTGAGTATTAAGTGCTCTTAACTAGCCATTTTACTTCCAAATTCATCACTTTCCCTCCTAAAAAATCTATATTGCCAACGGAACAAGAAATTATCCCATTCTTTCTCTCCATTATCCATTAACTTCTCTCATTTATTCCACTTTCATTTACTATCCCAACAAACTAAATTTTGATTAACTATCTTGCTCATTGATGATTGCACAAACTTGAAAATTAATGTGTTTTGTGAGTGGATCGAATGGTAAAGTAGCGATCTTAACCATTTCGAAAGCGACAACATGGTTTGAAATAAAAGGAACAATCTCTTTTCGACTCGATATGTCGGTTGAGAAGTTGAAACTTTCTTATAAAATGGAGAAATATGGGGACCATGAGGTTAGGATGATAAATGAATGCGACTACATAAATATGGTCTGCATCCATACAGAGACGGACGAGAAGGTTCTCCATATGCAAGTATATGTTGATACCCTGGCCATTATAAGCGGATTTGTCTTTATTTGACATGATTTTTGTTTAGAGCAATATACAAGACAGTTGCCTGTAACCTGTAAGCAGTTTTCTGTAATCTGTAAGCAGTTGCCTCTTCTAAACAGTTGCCTGTAACTTGTAAAAACTTGCCAGAAACTTGCATGTAATTTATAAGCAGTTACCTATAACTTCTAAGCCCTTGCAGATGTCTAGTTTCAAATACCAAACTTTTTTGAAGTCAATTTCTAAAGGCAAGATTTGAAATGGAGACGTCTGGTTCCAAATACCAGACGTCTCTGAAGTCAATTTCGAGAGGCATATTTTGAATTAGAGACGTCTGGTTACAAATACCAGACGTCTCTGAAGTTAATTTTCAGAGACATATTTTGAACTGAAAATATCTGCCACAGACATATGCAGTACAAAAAATTTGTTCCAGATGTATGGATGTTGTTTTCTAACTATTTGCCTGTAATTTCTAGGCAGTTGCTTTTAACTTGCAACCAGTTGCCTATAACTTCCAAGTAGTTGAAATAAAGCCTTTGCTACAGATAAAATTCTCCACCTACTGGTTACTGGACCTACAAACAAAGCACCATATATCCTAACATGTAAATCCAAACCCTATAAAGTATAAAATGTGACCAATCAATGAAGAATCTGATTTTTTTGAAAAAAACGGCTTGACTAGCTACATGAAAAATTATATTATTGAAAACTAAAGTACATTGCCTACAGGATAAAGAATTTATATTCTCTCATTTGCATCAAAACTAAAACTCCTATAAATACATGACCTTCTCTTTGTTCAACATTGAGCAAAAATTTCAATTTAAACTCAGAAAAAAACAGAGTAAAAAAATGAAAGAGTGTAGGATTTTACTTTTTTGGATGTGGAGAGTTACATTTCTTAGAAAGTAATTAGGATGGATAAAGAATTTTACTAAGGATGGTCTTTCATGGAGGTGGAAGACTTGCTGTCGTAGAAAAGACTGATGTTGGATAAACAATTTTACTAACATCACAATTTTATCAGAATTCCATCATCAGCCAAAAGAATCAACTATTACAGCGTCAACCGCATATACTAATATGCCTAAAATCCTTCATCAGCTCTACGATCACACCCTCTTAAGAGAAGATTAAAAAGAGCAACTACTAGTAAGTTTCAGGGGTGTTCCTATCTACCGCAGAGCTTTCTTCAAAGGCTCATATGGAGTCTCCAGCTATAATATGTGAAATGTGTACAATTTGTAATTTTTTAAGATACAATTTATTATTTTTTTCAATATCAACAAATATATAGCAGTATCCAGTCCTATAAATTGCTAGCGTTATCAATATGTTCTAATTACCAATGTATCAAATAGAACCAAGTTCTCTACTTGTTCCCAATTTATAAATTTTTTGAGATACAATTTGTAATTCAATTTCAAGACCAATAAATATGCTTCGCCATGTACTTTTGTTAACATATTATTAGTTGCATGTAATTTCTAAGCAGTTGAATTTCCCTAATATCACTTGTCTTTAATATCTAATAATTTGCTTGTAATATTTATATGCACTTTCCTGTAACTTGTAAGCAGTTGCCTGTAATTTCTAAGCAGTTGTATGTAACTTCTAAAAAATTTACATATAATATCTAAGCAGTCGCATGTAACCTGTAAGCAGTTGCCTCTAACATCTAAGCAGCTGTCTGTAAGTTCTAAACAGTTGTCGATAACTTGTAAGAACTTGCCTGTAACTTGTAAACAGTTGCCTGTAACTTCTAAGCCCTTGCAGACGTATGGTTTCAAATACCGGACGTCTCTGAAGTCAATTTCCAGAGACAAAATTTAAAATGTAGATGTCGGTTGCCTGTAACTTCTAAGCAACTTGCCTGTAATTTCTAAACAGTTGCATGTAACTTCTAAACAGATGTATTACCCTAATATCTAAGAAGATTTGCTTTTAATATCTAATAAGTTGCTTGTAATACCTACATAGATGCAATTAATAGTATGTTAATATCTAAGCCCTTTTTGTATAACATTCAACACGCATCATGTTCCTCCGCACCAGAAAGTGCGTATGACTGAGTACTTAAGTTGGAGTCAAGCTTACCACCGGTAAGGAAAGATGATCAAATAATGAGGAACAATATCTCGGTTGCATGGCATGCCACAATTCAAGGCACATATCAAATATTTAAGAGTTCTTACGAATTTAGAATGGCTCTTTACCAATTTGCTAATGTGAAATAATTCAACTTTGACTACATTAAAAACGATAGTTTGAAGGTAACAGTGGCTTGTTTCCAAAGGGTAAAGGATGCCAATGGAGATTGCATGGATCACCTTGTACTCGGAGGTATATAGTTAATATGTACGTTGTTAATGTAAAAGTGTAATTATCGTTTTTTCAAATTGTTGATTGTTTTAACTGTTATCTTTTACTATTTCCGATTAAGAGAATATCACCAATTGGACATGGTTTTTATGTCAGTTGAGGGCCATGTTGTTTGACGGTCCTAGGGCCTACCATCCGCTGCGTAACTTTGTGTTTGTATCAGACTCCGACAAGGAATTAAAGAAGCTATTAGAATGTACTTTCTCACCACATTGCATTCATTTTGCATTTCACTTGAAGCAGAACTTTAAAAATAGACTTAAAGGGCTTGATATGAAGAATTCGGAAGCCAAAACTTACGTGCAACTGAGGAAGACAACGTGTTACCAATACACGACGGTTGAGTTCTTGGGGAATATGAATCTATTGAAAGAGAAATCGATGGTTGCCTACAACGCAATGGTTGAATATTACAATTCTCAATAATGGGCTAATTATTATTTTCTTGAAATAAGGTACAATCTCAATTTTTGCTCCTCAATATTCCTGATTTTGGTTTGAACATGATTAATATAGATATGTATAATATCACAGCAGTTGTATAAAATTTCTAAGCAGTTGTCTGTAATTTCTAACCAGTTACTCGTAACTTCTACTAAGTTGCATGTAACGTCCTTGTTTTCTAATACCTAATAAAAGGTCTTTTTATTAATTTTTCTAGTATCAAGTATTTATTTAAGTACTTCATTGATGTAAACTACTTTTATAAGATGGTTTTATATTTAAAAGTAATTTTAGTATTTTTTAACACATTTAAATATAATTATTAGAATATTCTGAACTTATTTATAATTTTCCGTGGTTAAAATATTTTTTATACAAATCTATAATGTCTTTATCTCTCTATATATGTGTGTGTGTGTGTGTTTTTTTTTAATTAAAATAAATATTTCGTATTTAAAATAATATTTCTAAGTTAAAATTGATTTTAATAAATATAGTAACTAACTAATATTTTAGAATATGAGGAAACAAATTGGTTTAGCCAAAAATGATTTTTAAGCTGAAGATATCAAAAAGATATCAAAAAAATATGTTCTGGAATTTTTATCGTATTTTATAATATTTTAAACAAAATTTTCGAAACAAATTCGGTTTTAGAAATAAAAAGTTTAGATTTTAAAATGAAAATGAAAAAAATATATAAAGAGGAGGATAACCTGGACCATTGGATTCAAGTTTGAAGACGTAAAGGGTAATGCAGAGTGGGAGAACGCAATGCTACCTCGGGCCATCGACATCATACGCTCTACTGAAATAGATTTCGCGGAAAACCAGCTATCTAGCGGCCCAAGATCAGCGCCGGCTAGGGGTGCAAACGAGCTGAGCTTGGCGGCTAGGGGTGTAAACGAGCCGAGCTTGAGCGAGCCAAGCTCGGCTCGAGTTCGGCTTAGGGTTCTTTTTGTCGGCCCAAGTCCGGCTCGTTTAGTTAATCGATCTAGAGATGCTCAGCTCAAGTCCAATTCGATTAAACATGCCCAGCTCGTGTTCGGTTCATTTGTGGCCCATTAACTAAACGAACGAAGTTCACGAGCCGAGCTCAACTGAGCTCGTTTAGAGCTCGTTTGTGAGCTCGGCTCGTTTTCAGCTCATTTACTCATATTAATAGTATCTTCCAAAAAAAAAAACATAATTAACAATAATGCCTACAACTCAGGGTTTTGAGATATGGAAAAATTAAAAAACATTTACATCTAGGGCATTGAATGGGTTTAAGTGCTGGGTTTTATATTTATCTCAGTACACTTTATATATTGTCATTTAATTGAATTAAGTGTTCTGAGAGTTGTATAGAATCTGCTATATATTACATATTACTTTTTTTTTAAATCGTGTAACCCAGCCGAACCCGAGTCAATACCGAACGAGCCTGACTGAGATCGAGTCCGGCTCATTTGATAAATGAGCTATGCTTTCTGGCTCATGTCCGGATCATTAATAAATGAACCGAATTTGAGCGAGATGATACCGAGCAGAACCTTAATCGAACCCGAGCTGGCTCGTTCAATTATCACCCCTAGCGCCGGTGCCGGGGGACCACGCGCAAACACGTGATCCTCCGTTGGCCCATGTGGCTGATCCGGTCGCAATCGTGAGCCGTTGGATTGGAATCCAACGGCCATAATTGGTGGCGGCTGGCGCAATCATTAGGCGATAATTTGCAATCATTGTAGGTACGTATTTTCGTGCTGATTGGTGAGATTTGATCGATTTGGGGATTTAATTGTTACGACTTTAAACCCTATATATATATTCTCTTCCCAATCAATTTTCTCACAATCCAGAACTCCGAAAATTTCATAAAAAATATCTGCATCTTCCACTCAACGACGCCGATACTGTGGTTCCACCTAATTATCAAGGAAAAATCTGAGTGCGGGTCTTTAAGGTTTTCGTACAAGACAACGCTTCGATCATCCAATCAACATCTCAAACAACGGTAGGATCGGCCTCTTACCCCTTATCTGTCACCTTCTTTCTTTTAAGGTTCTTAGATCTGAATAATAATCTTGAAATTTTCCTTAATACGATATTAAAAATAATCTTGCATGCTCATATTGTGATACCACCATAATTATAGAATTATAGACTTGATGTTGATAACACATAGGGTAACGATCTACCCCACATGTAGACACACCTATCTATAATAAAAAATTACATTGTTACTTATTGGATATCATATCATATTTACCCTATAAGGCCTTTGGATCTCAAAAGATGTTGCTTCAACAAAAATACCATCTTTTTGTTAAAAGGGTTTCTTTTTAAATAAAATACCTTATATGATGAGTTATAGTATTAAATAAAACACTGCAGGTTTTACTAAAACTAATATTTTGGTTTAATATTATAAACCAATTAATTTATTTTCAATAAAATCCCTCGACATTTTGTAAAGTCATATTTTAAATGTATATACCGAAAAATTTCTAAACCACCTATTTTCGCACATAATTACCCTAAGAATTCCAAATATTGTATTTCCAAATAAATACCCTATATTCTAAAGTTATTTAATTAGTTGGCAGTGAGTCTAGAAAGGGTCAAACTATATCAAATTAAATAAAATATCTGATAATGCATTCGTCCTTGAAAAGAATATAAATGTTGACAGTCTATAAGCAATGGTTGCCAAATCAGATGACTTTTTCTAAAATCAATAATTACATAAAAATACCATAAATCTTTATAATAAGATATTTTCATAAAAATACCATAAATCTTTATAATAAGATATTTTCATAAAAATATCATAAATCTTTATTATAAGATATTTTCGTATAAATACCATTATAAAAAGATATTTTCACATAAATCCCGTATTCATTTATGAGAAGATATTTTTGTATAAATACCATAATCTTTTATAAAAAGATATTTTCACATAAATACCATAATCTTTTATAAACAAAAATTGCATTAAAATACCATGGCTTTTTCATAAAACAATATTTACCTTAAAATATCATGGCTATCCATAAAACAATAACTACTATACAATACCATATTTTGTTATAAATTAAGGTTACAATAAAATACCACGATACTTTACAATTATGATCGCAACAAGATAAAATGAGTGGTTGTGAAAGTTCATATTTTTTGAGATATCATGTATCGAATCCGACTTATGATACATGACATGACATATGAAACGGTTAGGATTAGACGCGTAAACTTAAATATGGAATACTTTATGAAGATCCCTACACTAAAGATGACCAGTCCGATATACAGGAGACTGTTATAAATGAAGATCCCTAAATTAAGGGTGATCAGTCCAATATACGGATGACTATTATAACAGAAGATCCCAATATTTCGGATGATCATTATTGAGAAGATCCCTATATGAAGGGTGACCAGTCCGATGTACGGGTGAATATATATATATATATATATATATATATATATATATATATATATATATATATATATATATATATCCCGATATTTCGGATGACCAATCCAATATATGGATGACACACAAATATTGAAATTTCATGTCTAGATAATATACACACCAACTCTAATCTATAAAACCTTTACACTGAACAACGGAGATGGGTAGTTTGATTGGGCAAGGTTATATACAGAACTCGGAATCCTCTACTATTCGATCATGATCTGGGGATGTGAAAAAGTACTATTCACTTCCCCCAATTGTTGTTCCGTGGCTTACAACGGAATAATCATGAGTATCCGTATCCTTGTCTAAAAAACTAGAATGAACATATTACCTAATACATACCTTATACATCATACCACTACACACATATGGCATCATATATCGCACATACTTGTTTCTTTATCGTTACTTCTTTATGAGACAATTCTACCCAAGTGTAACTCGCTGATTGACTTACCTTTCCCTTTTTCTCTATCCGTGAAATGTCCGTTAGATGAGAACGAGGTTGATGAATGTTGGCTATAGTGCTCTCAAGGCAATTATTGTAATCGCAGGCAGGCGATTATGATGATTGAGAGAGGATCTATACGGGTAGAACGGTCTTACTAGAGATGATAATATACTGTCTGGTTCATCTCTATCATCATGTATATGTATTATGTGGTATTACGGATCACTATAACATTTTGATAGAGCCCATAGGATTCTTGCTTGACTGACAGGGTTATTGTGGCGATCACACTTGTGAGAACTAAGAAGTCTATAAGCAAATCCTTAAATTTCCCCAGTCATGGGAATATCAAGACTGGGCATCGATATTCCAGAGTAGACTAGTGTATACATTTCTTGACTCCGATGAGGGGCGATGGCCAGTCTCACAGCCATTGGTGTCAGTTAGTCACCAAAGATAGTATACAAGTGCTTATTGGGTTATGAGTTATACTGGACAGACTCGCCGGGAACATGCTAGATGGTATTATACCTATTGCCAGATAGCAGTTCTTAGGTGACATGAGTACAGGTTAGTCTGTCGACCTGAGATCGTTATTTGTCTCGTGTGAGTTCTCACTGTGCTTTAATTACTACCCTACCACGGCTCAAAGGAGTCATGCAAACGGGTTTTAGTTGGGCACAGTCCCGAGCCACATGAAAGTAGTGAGCAGATCATCATGGATTCATCTCTTCCGGTATTGTGGGTTGATGTCACGCTGTGTACGGATAGCCATCACCAGAAATCTTTGGCCAAGGTGGACGAGATTTACTGATTTGGATAAGTAGTTTCTTAGTGGGTGATGGGCTTTACTCCGACATGACTTATCGCATTATTAGGGGTCTAGCTTTATCCACCCCCTAGACCTAATATGCGATACTCTTATAAGAACAGACCGTACTGTATGGAGATTGTCAAAGACAGACTCAATAGGGGTACGGATGAGTTTTCTCATCGGCCTTCCTTTCGTTCAATACCTGGGTGGCCATTACGTACAGCTAGTGCCGCTGATGTGCTTGTGGTTAAACCCACTGCCAGCGTATTAACGAGTCTTTAGAGTCCCACATATAGGGTTTTCCCGGTTCAAGCAAAATGATGTAGTGGCTGTATATTGATACGTGCAGGGTTCCGATTAGGTATGTATGCTAGCCACACGGACTTTAATAGGACGGATGATAATAATAGTTAGTTTTGGATTAAGACGGACTGTTAAATCAAGTTTTGATTTAATAATATATATATATATATATATATATATATATATATATATATATATATATATTTCGATATATATATTCTAGTATTATGGTCATTATACTTCTCTATCTCTTGGGTATTCGTATTTTGATATGAATACATGCATGTATTTGTAGGGACATATTCTTGTATTTATACAAGAATACTTCTAGAAGGACCACATCTCATTTCTACGATTTACTTTTCTTTCGTTCAAAAGAAATTATGAAATGAGGTGGAAAAGAGAAATGGTGAAGGGTATGGGCAAATGAATTATTAATTCATTTGCATATACTATTCAAGTATGGTTGTAATTTTAAAATGGAAAAAATTCTTTTAATAAAAGAAATGAAGCATGCTTGAATTTGTAAAGGAGTTTTTCATTCTACCATTTTGACTTCTCTCTCTTCCATGGATCCTCCTTCTTCTTCTTCATTATCTTCAACCTTCTCATAAGTTAAGAATCAAGAAGATAAAAGAGAAAGAAAAATGTTAGAACACTCACACACATCCTAAGCATCCTAGATTAGCAACCTAGGATCCTTAGTTACTTCATTGATGAAGTTGAAGCTTGAACTTGGTTCTCTCGGGTGGATCATCTTTGGCGAAGGAAGACCGGTTTGTAAGTGTGATCCGGACCTCTTGAGAGCATGCTAGAGTCTATAACCCAATTGGAGCAAATGAAGACGCTATAAAAGTTGTGATTTCTATTTTTTTGTGCTTGCTAGTTTAGGTGTTTTGTTAGATTCTTGGGTTTAGATTTCTAGTGCCATCAAAATTTTGTTTTTGAATTCCGCATTGGCCGTGGGTTAGAGACGATGGCACTAGGAACCAACAATGGTATCAGAGCCATCCAAACATCATAAACTAGATTGTTATGACTCCCGAATCCTACAGGTTTTTGCCTCGCAAAAACTGCCTTAAAAATCAGTGAGAAAACCATGCAAATTTGATGTTTTGACTCCTCGCGGGCTCTTGGTTTGGACCGAGAATCCGCGGGGAGGTGTGTAGGGACTCCGGGGAGTCCCGGAGGGACCTAAGGAGGCCCCTCAGACCACCCTAAAGTGGCATTGGGGGGTAGGGACATGAGCCCTGCCTCATAAGGCAGGCTCGGGTCTGCCTACCCCTCTGGCCACCTTAAGGTGGACTAGGGGTTGGGTACCCCCTTAGGTGCCTCCAAGTCGACTCTAATTTTTTGCCGGTGTCCTCCACGAAATTTTGGCTCAATTCGAGCTTATTTCGGCCTCTCGGAGTGGATTTTAGCATTGAATTTTTGCCGGTTTTTAGCACACTTGATTTTCGATATTTTGGAAAATTGAAGTGTTGGCTATTTATGTGCGGTATTCAATTATTGTAGTCTCAGTGATGATTGCGTGTATCATAATATTTGGAAAAGCGTCGTCTAATTGCTTTATGTATCAATTAGACGTGGTTATAGAATTGATACTTGCAACTTTGCATGTTCTGTGATGTATATTGCTTAGTGTTTATGGTTGTGTTTGATTTGTCACGATAGATAGCCCGGAGTGTGTAGTATTAGATGTAATTCTCTATGATGTAATGTATATTCATATTGTGTGATGAGATTCTGACATGTGAACTGCCGTCATCGCGGCTTGTATTATTTTCTGGGGCGCGTCCTGATTGCGGACGTAGTCACCGTTGTATATTCTGGTTTTCATCACATGCACTAGGATTACCTTGCGGCGAAGTGCTCGAGTAGCCGGGTTCTAGAGGGCAACGGGCCTTCATCTCATAGCGTTGAGACCGGGGTGCCTTACTCTTGAATTGGCGGGCTATTCGCCGCACTCGTAAGGGGTATAGGATTGACCCACAGAGGAGTGCCCAAGTCACCGGATTTTGGAAGTGCTGGGTGGCCCACTCACTTCGTTGATTGGGGTTGACTCGCTTCTAAGATTGGCGGGTGGCTTGCCACACTCGTAGGGGTCTAGGATCCGATACTACGGGCTATCCACACGACCGAAAAAATTACATTTCATACTTGGCTTCATTGAAATGATTTTTTCCTAGTTTATCCGCATTTCCATATTATGTTTGCTTCCGCTGTGATTCTATGTTTGCTATATTATCATGCGTAAGACGAATGTTGCTATATATATATATATATTAGAGGCTATATATGTTTTTCATCCGCGCTAGTCCAGTCCCTATCCTGCCGTAAGTTAAGTAACTTTACGGTGAAGACCCGGGATCCTGTGACAAATGTGGATGGCATATATGTGCGTGACTATTTTTGTTTTTTATGGCATAATATGATTAATTGATGGGATTGCATTAATTCTGATTAATGTAAGAAAAACAAATAAATGATGTTGTTGGAACCAATTTTTGAAACTATAGGCGTTTCCTTTTGCTTTGAATCGAGGTATTCAGTTAGGAATATCATGCACCTCATTCGATGAGGAAAGAGCCTAAATCCCTTCACAGAGAGTGACCTCTTTGGAAAAAGTTTACATGACTATAAACTACTCGATTTTCTTCAAAACCATCGGTTTTCTACAAAACCCCTCGTTTTAAAAATACGGAGCCTAAACCACTCCTTTTTCAAAACTGTTTGAGTTCATTCAATGATATCAAGTTTATTACGTTAAAGGTTTTTTGCCAAAAACCAGCCGTAGCTTTCCATCATTTCTTACGAGCAGTACTTAGTATTCATGCTGCGTTTGTTGACTGTGTCAAGGCATAGTGTGCGGTAACTAAGTGGTTCTTGTTTGTAGCATGCGATGCGATTGGTTATGACAGTCATGCGTCTTTGTTGACTGTGTCAAGTGAAAGTGTGTCTTAGCACTTCTACTAGGTTTCCACAAGCATCAAGTATGCAATTTAAAAAAATTCTAGAGGTCTAAGAAACACTAATCTAGAATCGAACTAGAGCATTAGGGTTTGTAAGCAACAAAGCAAGTTCTATACTAAAGTGAAGAGGGTTACAACCTTTGTAGACCAAGTTCTTCACTTCAATAGCTCCAAGTAGTAGTCTCTAAGCTCCAAGTAGTGGTCCCTAGAACTCTTCTTGGCTTCACTTGAAAAAAAGGAACAAGCTTGTTACGTCGTTTTCGAGGCCGAAAATGATCCACCTTGAAGTTTCTCTAACTCAAGCTATCTCTTCACTAATCAAAGAATTATTGAAGCAAACAACCTAATCGTATGGTCTAGATGAGAGTAGGTTGATGAAGTAGGAGTTTTGCTCACTTTAAAAATCTATTTCTCCTTTTCTCTTCCAACTCAAGAAAAAACTAGAGAGCTCAAGAGAAGGAAGAAAATGAACTTGGGTGAAGAAATATCTCAAGTGATGAATGAGAGAGTTAACCATGGGCTAAAGATAACGGTTGGATTATAAAATATCTAGAGTAAAACAAAATTAGCGAGATGAGTCATAGCTTCTACATGCTTCTACAAGCATCTTAACCCATGCTCATTTTCACTCATTTTATTTTACTCTTAATAAATAATTACCACAATTATCTTAGCTTTAGTGTAAGTCTTATACACCCATGTTCTTTGTATCATCCACCATGACACAATATATAAATATATATATATATATCATATATATATATATATAATTATATATATAAAGAGAAGAGAAGAAAAACATAAGTGAGCTAATAATAGTTTATATATATATATATATATATATATCAAATATATAAATATATATCAAATTATTAAATCAACACTTGATTCAATAATCCGGTTATATCATATATACCGACTAATATAATTTATATGTATATTAAATTATCAAATCAACACTTGATTCAATAACCCAGTCATATCACATATAACCGACAAATATTCAATACTACATTAAATCAACACTTAATTCAATAATCCGGTCATATCATATATAACCGGCCAGTATCAAATATATATATATATATACATATATATATATACATATATATATATATATATACATATATATATACACATACATACATACATACAACATATCATTGAATCAACACTTGATTCAACAATCCGGTTATATCACATATAACCTAACCGATATCAAATATCGTGAGATTAGAATACGGTATCACATACTCGTATTCAATCAAGCTCCCGCATATATCACCATATGTGGCTTACTTCATTTCGCTTGAGCCAGGAAACCTCTGTGTGGGACTCTAAAGACTCGTCAACACGCCTGTAGTAGCTAATGATCATATCAATCACCCACAAGCCTTCAGCGGTACTAGCTGGAAGTAACGGCTACCCAGCTATTGAGCGAATAGAAGATCAACAAGAAAGGTTGTCCAAATTCCCGCTCTATAAGCAACACTTACCGTCCAGTCCGGTCTCTTCGTCTGATATGTCGCATATCGAGTCTAGGGGTGGAATCGTCAGACCCCAGTAACTTGATAAGTCATGCCGATTTGTGGCCTATAACCGTTCGAGAAACTACTGATAATACTTACCAGTAAATCTCATTAGCCCTGACCAGGGACTTGCTGTTATAGCCAATCGAGTATAGCGCAACATCAACTCCCTATACCGAGAGAGACGAAACCTCTCCTATCGCTCATTGCCTCCATATGACTCAGGACTATACCTAAAATCCACCTGTTTGCGCGACTCTTTTGAGCCGTGGTAGAGAGGAAATCAAAGTACAGTGGGAACCACACAATACTCTATGACGATCTCGGGTCTATAGACTAATTTGTACAAGTGTCACCAGAGAACTGCTATCTGACGATAGGTATGGTACCATCTAGGAGTTCTCGGCGAGTCCTGTTCGGTGTACCCATTTTATAATGAGCACCTGTGTACAATATTTGATGTCAAACTGCTTGGTTCCTTAGCATCCTCACAACGATTTATAGGGCATCAAGTATGCAATTTTAAAAAACCTAGATAGCTAAACAACCCATGCCAAGGATCTAACTAGACAATTAGAAGTAAGCTAGCATGTAATCAAACATTACACTAAGTGAATGAGAAATACAACCTTTGTAGACCGGTCCTTCACTTCTAAAGCTCCGTGTAGTAGTCCCTTCGCTCTAAGTAGTGATCTCCCGGACTCTAGTAAGGGTTCAAAAGGCGAAAAGAACAAGCTTGCTTGAAGTCTTCTAGGCCGAAGATGATCTACGTCGAGAAATCTCCAACTCAAACTATTTCTTCACTAATTGGGAATTAGTGAAGCAAACAACCTAAAATAAATGGCTAATCTAGTGTAGGTTGATGAAGTAGGATTTTTGCTCACTTAAGAATAATTTTTCTCACTATATTTCTTCACTTTCCAAAAAGCTAGAGTGCAAAATTGGAATGAAGATGAAGATGTGAATGGAATGAGTGTGAGTATATCAACCATGGGTGAGAAAATATCATATATGAACTCATGTAGAGACTTAACCATGGCTAAAGATAATGGTTGGGTTAATAAATATCTAATGTAAAACAAAATTAGTGGACTAAGTCAATGGTTTCTACAAGCTTACACTAAGCATCAACCATGACTAAATTCCACCTAATTTTGTATTTACCTTAAATAAATAAAACCCTTAATTATTTCTAGCATGGTGTGAGTCTCATACACCCATGTAGAATGTATCATCAAGCATGATACAAAAAACAATACATTAATATATATCACATATATATTAAATGTATAAGTGAGATAAATAAATGCTTAAGTGAGCTAATATTAGTTAATGTAAAATTAATATATCAAATATATATAATCATACATTAAATTATTAAATCAACACTTGATTTAATAATCTGGCTATATCACATATAACCGACTAATATCGTTCGCATCAACTTACCGAATCAACGCTTGATTCGATAACCCGGCTATATCACATATAACCGAACGATACCACATATCGCGAGATTAGAATACTATATCACATACGCGTATTAATCTTGGTCCCGCACACATCACATATGTGCTCCTATTTCGTTTCGCCTGAGCCAGGAAACCTCTGTGTAGGACTCTAAAGACTCGTCAGTACGCCGGCAGTAGGTGATGATCATATCAGTCATCCACAAGCCGTCAGCGGTACTACCTGCACGTAACGGCTACCTGGGTTTTAAGCGATCAGAAGATCAACAAGCAAGCCTGCTCATACTCCTGTGAATCCAATAAGTAACACTACCATACAGTCCGGTCTCTTCGTCTGATATGTCTCATATCTAGTGTAGGGGTGGTAAACGTCAGACCCCAGTAACTGATTGAATGATTTAGCGTGCTTGCGCTTTCTAAAAGATAGATCAAAAATATTTGTAACCGCAATTAAGAACGACGTCGCATGAAGCTAGCCGGTGAGTACGGGTCGGTCCACAGGGATGTTGTGAATCTCCGATTCGTTCTTACGAGTTAATTCCGAAGGGTGTTCGGAGTTGTTATTAAATCTAAAAACCTAATTAACCTAGGGCAATTATCTAGATCTATTCTTGCTAGGGTTAGGTTTAGGGATGGTTTGGAAATGCAATTAAATCTCAATGCTTTCTATACCTGAATGAAGATCTGTGAGGAGTTATGGTAATTATCAATAAAGGGGATTAGATCCATTCGGGAAGGTGTTCCTTCCTCTAGGTTATTGTCCTTCCTTTAGAGATCCTTACCCTAACCTCCATGGAAAACGCGCGCAACCGGACTTTTACACTACGGTGTCATCGGTACCTCGAGGGGTAGGATGCCATAGGGCGCGGTATGTGCGTGTATGCATGGAGTCCTATTGTAAATATTTGGTGGGTAAGAAAGGGATGAGAGATCTCATCTATCAAAATCCTTCCCCAAAGCTAAACCCTAAACAAGTTCCTAGGGCATGAAATTAAATCTACCTAGAGCAAAGAATTAAAATCTACACTAAGGCGAGAAATTAAATCTACTTACAGATGGATCCCTCCAATCATCCATGCAGGGTTGTCAGATCTGAATTTCTGAATGGAAAGGAAACACCGATGCTCTCCAAAAAGGATTTCTGAATTTTTATTAAAAGGAGGCATAAGAAATTACAATGAGTAGAGTTCCTATTTATAGAGAATAGGAAACCCTAGGTTACAATTGATTTGCATGTCTACATTTACCAAAATATCCTTAGGAAGACCTAGTCAAAGTAGACTTCAAGCTTTGGTAAAATTTTATGTCTCTGTCTCTTTAAAGAAAGTATTGGGCCTTGGATCTTTGGGTTTCCTTATTATTTGGTTCTTTATTAAAATAGCTTCTATGTTTCTTCTAGATCTCCAGTGAATAATTGCGGTGGACTTTTAACCGTTCGCTTGTAATCTTGGACCTTGCATTGCCTTGTACTTTGTGAATTTTATCTTTGATGTAGGCTTGATCAAGAGTCTTATATTTGTTGGTCAAAGTCCACTTTTGCATCGCCTTTTCATCTTTTTCACTGTTTTCTGTCAAAGAACCTGTAACCTGTAACATGTAGCAGACATGCGTCAAAAGTACCTGTTTATTTAAAAAAAAATAAGAATGGGGAATATAATAATGCAATATTATGGTGTGAACAAATACCCCCAAACTTATCTTTTGCTCGTCCTCGAGCAAACTTATTTTTATTCACTAAAATTCTAACCGCACTTTCGCAGGGAAACGCGATTGCACTGAGCACGTGCAACAAGCCGTTAAACCTCTAGGTTTCCCTAGTAGGAGGAGTGTTGTCTCCTGAGGGTTTTCAGTGGATTACACCCACAAAATCCTATCAACTCGGCCCATTGACTTTTGTTCTCCAATTAAGTTTTCCAACAAGGAATTCTATTATCTTTCACTTGTAAATTATCCACCCACATTCTTCACACTTCCTCATTATTTAACTTAAGATTATATATGTTATGTAGACCTACTTAGCTTTCGGCATTTCTTAAGTTTTCCTTCTAGGGTTCCATCTCCACTTAGGAATTTCTATCAACTCTACTAAAGATACAAGTTCTAATCTTCATTCCTCTCCCTTATCTAAATTCCAATCACATATCCCCACGTGTGTGTATAAGTCACCCCTACACTTGGAAATTCAAATTAAGCAATCATACTCTCGTCCGTTGTCCAAAGTACTAATTAGTTGGTGAATTTTTAATTGAATTTGCTTACACATCCTTCATGCGACCATTAATACTTCTTGAGGTACCAACGACCGATTACAAGATGCGTTTGCACTTTAAAGCATAATTCCTAGTCTTGCAACACCCAAGGCTTTAGCAGTGACTCCCAAACCAGTTGGTCTAAAGCACTAGGTGATGAAGCACCCTCGCTAAATATTTTTCTATTTTTGCAGCCTTAAGTAATCACAAAAACCAGTGTCCATTTTTTTTTATTCTTTATTCACACTTTTTTTTTCTTTTATTTTCTTCGTACTAAGGACTTTAGACAAGAGCATTTCAAGGTCTCTTCTACTATTCCAAGTTTCAAGGTGCGTGATTGTGCAAATTGTAGGGTATATCGTTTTTAGAATCTAGACTTAAGCTAGGAACTATTTTTCAAACTTATACTCTAATAAGAACATCAATACTCTTCCCTCATTTTGACTTAGCCCAAGAAGTGAACCCAAAATTTGCCTATTTCTAAATAAACTACAAGGCATATACTTTCTACCGTTAAACTTTAAGGAATGTTATTTTTAGGGTTTTTAATTCACTAAGTCTAAGATCTAGTTGTTCCTAGCCAGTTAACCTATTTGTCAAACTCAAGTCAATTATAGCCAAAATTGAATACAATAATTTTTATAATTATTGAAATTTTTCAATTTTTATGGGTTTTTAAATAAGTATGCAAATGCAAAAATATGTACAAATGAATGCAAAGGAAGAAGACGTACCGAGCATACCCCCAAACTTGAACTTGACAGTGTCCTCACTGTCATGCTAAACCAAGAGGGTCAAAATACCGATACTCCCCTGTTTATTTATTTATAAATTTTTTTTTATATTTTTAATGTTTTGAATTTTTTTTTATTTTTTTATAGAAAAGAAAACAAAAAATATATACATATATACAAAGATTCCCCCAAACTTAAGCTTGGCCTTGCACAAGCCAAAAGTTAGCACCAACCATTTAAAAATCTTATCGTGGAAATGGTATAGTTGGTGCAAGAAAATGAGAAGCACGCGAGACCGTGTGGAAAGAAGAATGGTAGAATATGGTCTCGGTGGGGGAGAAGAATGGCGAAAAGAAGAAGGAAGTGGAGTACGATCTTGAGGGTGTAAATTGAGTGAATAAATTAGCGCAATATGTGATGACCGATATGTTATAAGCGATTGCGCTAACTTATCAACCCGTCGGAAAATGGGGTCAAATCCCTCAAGATTCGCAAGAAAACATGGGTACGCCGAACTTGGTATAGGAGATGAAAGCGTAACGGTCATTTGTTCGGTCGGAACAAGGGGAAAGACGAAAGGGAGTGAATTAGGGATAGTATCTTTCTCACCGTAGTAAACTGTTTCGAACTTGAAAGATTCCATTAATGGTTCGAAACTACTATAATCAACCGAGTCTGATGTCTCATCTGAAAATGTATAGGACTCAAACTCGGGCGGTGAGTCATCAACATCGTCCAAAAAGGTGAAACACTCGTAGGTGTTATCGTCTGTGAGAATTGTGTCAGATTCAAAGGAAAAGGTTTCAAGCTCACAGTCTTCAAGCGGGGTCGGAACGATGGGAAGGAGGGAGGGTGATATAGCAGTCAAAGGTTCAGGAGGATGAATTGGAAAATCAGACACATCAAATAAAAATGACTCAACCTCAATATTATCCTCAAGACTCTCCTCAATACTATCCTTAATATTTAACTCATCCATGCCATTATCATTAAATTCAAGACGCATATTAGATTCGGGAGAAACCTTTAATAACTCGGGATGATGATTTGAACATAAAATCTCAATTAAATCGACAGGTTCATCATCCGAAATATTCCCGGCGTCTATATCCTCAATCAAGTGAAAATCAATTTTCTTAGACACCTCATCAAAAGCATGGATATTTATCGATTTAGGTTCTAGAGTGGAGGTGTAAAGATCGAAAGGATTAGGTGCGGTTTCACTCGAAAGGGGTTCTTCACAATCTGGCAAATCAAGCACTACAAAATCACAGAACTCATCATTTTGGACACATGTTTGAAAATTGGAGTTGTTGGATTCAATAGGGTATGGGTAGGTTTGATTTGGAAATCCTCTCTCATTCTCACTCTGTCCAACTGCCGCCTCATACATTGAAAAATTTGGAGCTAGCGGAACACTTGCTACCGGTTCACTAGGTTGCATAAGGGCGGCTAAAGACGCTTCCACATTCCTAGTCATTTTATTCGTTGCTGCAATGTACGCTTCCAACGACTCTTCCAAACTAGACTTAGGTGGTGAGGGGGTTTCAGTAAAAGATTCAAAATTGGTTGGATATGTGAAACTCCCTAATGGCTGTGTCGAAACAGTGTCTAGTGAAGGTGGGAAAGTCGGGTATGACTGCTAGGAAGTGGGTGATTGGACAGGGGTAGGGTCAACATATGGATAAAAAGGTGAAAAGTCGTGTGGATCCTTAGAACTAGATGAGTGGAGAGGGGTGAAAGATCGGCTGCGAGATTGAGTAATATGCTCAGCAATGGACATCGGCTTAGAAGGTACAGCAGGACTTGGAAAAGTGGTGTCAACATATGGAGGTGGTGAAGGTTGACTTGGTTGACACAAAGTGGGTTGAAAAGTCAAACTGTTTCTCCTAGACACCTCTATTTGATCTTTCAAAGATTTTTTAGGCAAGGAAGGATCGTCTTTAAATTGACCGAACAAATTAACGTATGACGCAAAATTAGGTTCGGGATACCAAAGTTCGGCTAATGATTTATTGTGTGGGGTACCCATGTTAGAAGAATGAGAAAAGAAAGAAGGTAGGTGGTGCAAGGATTTATTTGCAGCTAAAAAATTTTGCAAGTTTCTATAAAATATTTTCCTTTTTTCCTTTTTCTCTTTATTTGAGACTGTTTGCAGAAAAAAAAAATTTCGATAAAGGGCTTAGACACAAATGTAATCAATCAAAAATGCACAATCAGACCTAGATCTAGGGTCACCTAGGTCTGCTAGACAGCTCCTAACTAGGGCTAGAAATAGGACCTCAAACCGCCTCTTCACCGACAAGTACGGCCAGGTAAGTGGGAAGGAACCACAGTAGTGGGCCTAATTAAAAACCACTAGCCTAGACACCGCAAAGTCAATTAGGATAAACGGTCGATGCCTATACTAGTCCTTTTCCTATTGAGCTCGATGTTCTTAGGGCTGAGTCTAGTATTTTTTAATTAGGATATGGTCAATGCAAATGCCTTATGTGATTTCTGGGGTCCTGGGAAGGGTGATGAAATCCCCACCCAATCTGAATTGGTCAAAAAGCCCCTTAAAGTCCGATTAAAGATATACAAAACAGTAAATCACTTGCAATCAAAGATTTTTATTTTATGCGCGGTGCAAAGAATCCTGCACAAGATTGTTATTTGGAAGGGAAAAGATTTTTGAGCGCAAAGAAATCCTGCAGGCAAATTTACAGAAGATATATCAAGATTTGCAGAGGAGGAGAGAGAGAAAACTCACAAAAATTTGCAGTGGCAGAACGGTTTTTTTTTTTTTTTATTATCGCGCTTCTGCCCCTTTTTTTAAGCCCTGATTCGACTAGACCGCGGCGGTTCCGCGGCCAAAAGGGGGCTGGCGCGGCGGTTCCGCCGCGCTTTGGTCGGTTCGGCGAACTTTTTTTTTTTTTTTTAACCAGATCACCGCAGTTAACTTGTAGACTCGGTCCTCCAAATTTCTTCTGTTCCTCGGTTGTTGTGATCTTCTGTTGTTCCGATCTGTTTTTTCCTGTTTTGATCTCTGTAGATTTCCAGATCTGATTTTCGTATATCCTGCAAAATTCAAACAACAAAGTATCCCTTCCAAAAATAACAGATTATATATTTTTTTTATATTTTTTGGATTCTTTTAGATTTTTATGATTTTTTTAAATTTTGATTAACCCGAAATTGCGAAAAGGAAAGTTCTACGCCATCCCCGGCAACGGCTCCATTTGATTGAATGATTTAGCGTGCTTGCGCTTTCTAAAAGATAGATCAAAAATATTTGTAACCGCAATCAAGAACGGCGTCGCATGAAGCTAGCCGGTGAGTACGGGTCGGTCCACAGGGATGTTGTGAATCTCCGATTCGTTCTTACGAGTTAATTCCGAAGGGTGTTCGGAGTTGTTATTAAATCTAAAAACCTAATTAACCTAGGAAAATTATCTAGATCTATTCTTGCTAAGGTTAGGTTTAGGGATGGTTTGGAAATGCAATTAAATCTCAATGCTTTCTATACCCGAATGACGATCTGTGAGGAGTTATGGTAATTATCAATAAAGGGGATTAGATCCATTCGGGAAGGTGTTCCTTCCTCTAGGTTATTGTCCTTCCTTTAGAGATCCTTACCCTAACCTCCATGGAAAACGCGCGCAACCGGGCTTTTACACTACGGTGTCATCGGTACCTCGAGGGGTAGGATGCCATAGGGCGCGGTATGTGCATGTATGCATGGAGTCCTATTGTAAATATTTGGTGGGTAAGAAAGGGATGAGAGATCTCATCTCTCAAAATCCTTCCCCAAAGCTAAATCCTAAACAAGTTCCTAGGGCATGAAATTAAATCTACCTAGGGCAAAGAATTAAAATCTACACTAGGGCGAGAAATTAAATCTACTTACAGATGGATCCCTCCAATCATCCATGCAGGGTTGTCAGATCTGAATTTCTGAATGGAAAGGGAACACCGATGCTCTCCAAAAAGGATTTCTGAATTTTTATTAAAATGAGGCATAAGAAATTACAATGAGTAGAGTTCCTATTTATAGAGAATAGGAAACCCTAGGTTACAATTGATTTGCATGTCTACATTTACCAAAATATCCTTAGGAAGACCTAGTCAAAGTAGACTTCAAGCTTTGGTAAAATTTTATGTCTCTGTCTCTTTAAAGAAAGTATTGGGCCTTGGATCTTTGGGTTTCCTTATTATTTGGTTCTTTATTAAAATAGCTTCTATGTTTCTTCCAGATCTCCAGTGAATAATTGCGGTGGACTTTTAACCGTTCGCTTGTAATCTTGGACCTTGCATTGCCTTGTACTTTGTGAATTTTATCTTTGATGTAGGCTTGATCAAGAGTCTTCTATTTGTTGGTCAAAGTCCACTTTTGCATCGTCTTTTCATCGTTTTCACTGTTTTCTGTCCAAGAACCTGTAACCTGTAACATGTAGCAGACATGCGTCAAAAGTACCTGTTTATTTATAAAAAGAATAAGAATGGGGAATATAATAATGCAATATTATGGTGTGAACAGTAACTTGATAAGTCGTGCCGATGTGAGGCTCATAACGGGTCGAGAAACTACTGATAACACTTACCAGTAAATCTCCGTATCAGCCCTGGCCAGGGACTTCCTGTTATGGCCAATCGAGCATAACGCAACATCAACCCCCAATACCGGGAGAGACAAAACCCCTCCTATCGCTCATTACCTCCATGTGACTCGGGACTGTACCCAAAAACCGCCATTTTACACGTTCTCTTGAACGTGGTAAGGTGGAAATCAAAGCATAGTAGGAATCACACAAGACTCTATGACTTGGGTCTACAGACTAACCTGTACCAGTGTCACTAGATAACTGCTATCTGACGTTAGGTATAATACCATGTAGGAGTTCTCGGCGAGTCATGTTCAGTGTACCCAGTCTCTACTGAGCTCCCGTATACAATCTTTGATGTCAAACACCGATGGATGTGTCCATCGCCCATCATATGGGTCAAGAAACGTATACACTAGTCTACTCTGGAATATCGATGCCCCGTCTCGATACACCCACGACTAGGAACAATTAAAGGATGAACTTATGGACTACCCTGGCCCCACTAGTATGATCTGCATCATAATCCTGGTAGTCAAGTATACATCCTAAGGGATTTATCAACATGTGAGAGAAAGACAGTATCACAATACAAGTCTACATGTTAAGATAAAGAGTAACCAGATAGAATACTATCATGTCGAGCAAGAAAGTCCTCTCTATATATGTCCAAGTATCCACTATAATATACAATCATGTACAATAATGGCCTCTAGGGCATACATACAACTAACAAAAACACCAATGGATGTGGGATAAACCATCGCCCCATACAGGATAAAAAAACGTACACACTAGTCTACTCTGGAATATTGATGCCCTGTTTCGCTACTCCCTCGATTAGGAACCGTTTAAAGAATGTGCTTGTGGACTACACAAGCCCTACTAGTATGATCTGCATCATAGTCCTGATAGTCAAGATAACATCCTAAGGGCTTTATCAACATGTATCAGAGAGACGGTATAATAATCCAAGTGTACATGTTAAGATAAAGAGCAACCAAATAGCATACTATCATGTCGAGCAAGAAAGTCCTATATATATATGTATGTGTGTGTGTGTGTGTGTGTGTGTGTGTGTCCAAGCATCCACTATAATATACAATTATGGCCTCTAGGGAATACATATTCCTAACAATCTCCCATTTGCACTAAGGCCAGTTGTTGTAGTATCGCATACCCAACATCCCAAAAAGTCTCTCAAACTGCGTCTGGGGGAGTGCCTTCGTGAGTGGATCCGCTGTGTTGTCCTTCGTGTCAACTCTCCTGAACTCAATCTCCTGGCTATCTACTATCTCCCGGATCAGGTGATACCGCCTAAGAATATGTCTGGAACGCTGATAGGACCGGGGTTCCTTGGCCAAAACCACAGCTCCATTATTATCACAATACAAGGGTATTGGATCCTCAATGGATGGAACCACACCAAGTTCAGCAATGAACTTCTTCATCCAGACAGCTTCTTTGGCAGCTTCGTTGGCAGCCTCCATCGTCGAGTCCGCTATGGTATCTTGCTTGGAACTCTTCCAATATACCGCCCCTCCATTGAGGTGAGGACAAAACCCGAGAATGACTTACTATCGTCCTTATCATTCTGGAAGCTCGAATCGGTAAAAGACTTCACCTAGAGTTCTCCGTTACCATACACCAAGAACATTTCTTTAGTCCTTCTCAAGTATTTAAGAATATTCTTCACAGCTGTCCAGTGCATCTCCCCGGTATCTGATTGATACCTGTTTACCACACTAAGTGCGTAATCTATATCTGATCTGGTACATAACATCGCGTACATGATAGACCATATTGCAGAAGCATAGGGTATCCCTTACATGCGAGCCCTCTCCAAATCAATCTTGGAAGATATTTCTTTGGAGAGAGTGATTCCTGAGCAAGTGGGTAAATTACCACGCTTAGAATCTTCCATAATAAACCTTTTTAGTATGGTGTTAATGTATCTTGATTGGGACAATCCCAACATCCAATTAGATCTATCTCTATAGATCTTTATCCCCTGGATGTAGGAGGAATCGCCCAGATCTTTCATGGAGAACTATTGTGATAAGAAGAGCTTGACCGAGTGTAGCATAGGAACATCATTTTCTATCAAGAGTATGTCATCCACGTACAATACGAGAAAGACAACCTTACTCTCTACTACCTTCTTGTATATACAAGATTCATCTACGTTTTTGATGATGTCAAACTCTTTGACTGCCACATCAAAACAGATGTTCCAGCTCCGCGATGCCTGCTTTAATCCGTAGATTGATTTAAGCAGCTTTCACACCTTTCCGCTGCTCCACTATCTACCAAGCCTTCTGGCTGTGTCATATACGCGCTCTCTTCTAAATCACCATTTAGAAAAGCGGTCTTGACGTCCATCTGCCAGATTTTGTAGTCATGGTATGCGGCAATGGAAAGTAGGATCCTGATGGACTTAAGTATAACTATTGGAGAAAAGGTTTCATCATAATCGACACCTGGTCGTTGACGAAAACCTTTAGCTACAAGCCTAGCTTTGAAGGTCTCAACCTTTCCATCTACACCAATTTTCTTCTTAAAGATCCACTTGCTCCCAATGTGTTTTACCCCTTCAGGAGCAACTTCTAAAGTCCATACTTTGTTGGTGTACATGGATTCCATCTCAGATGGCATAGCATCCAGCCATTTCACAGAGTCTCCACTTATGATGGCCTGCTCGAAACTAGTTGGGTCATCATCTTCCATGATGCAATCCTCGCTCCCACCGTCTATGAGAAAATTGAAGTATCTCTCAGGTGGATGAGGAACCCTACTAGATCTGCGGAGCGGCTGAGGTTCGTCGGGGACTACTGAATCCTCCGGTTCTACCAAATCATCAGTTATAGTTTGTGTAGCTGGAACTTCTTCCAGTTCTATCTCATTACCACTAATTTCTTCTACAAGAAATTCCTTTTCTAAAAAAGTGGCATGTTGAGAAACAAACACCTTTTGTTCCTCAGTATGGTAGAAGATATATCCATATGAATCCTTTGGATATCCCATAAACTTGCACAAAACAGACCTTACCTCGAGCTTGTTCGGATTTTACCTTTTAATATAGGCCGGACAACCCCATATCTTAACTCATTTAAGAGATGGTCTCTTCCCATTCCATATCTCATATGGAATGGTAGGCACGGATTTGGTCGGAACCCTATTCAACAGGTATGCAGATGTCTTAAGTGCATAACCCCAAAAGGAAATAGGTAACTCAGCAATACTCATCATAGAGCACACCATATCTAATAGAGTGTGATTCCTCCGCTCCGATACCCCATTGTGTTGTGGTGTATACGGACGAGTAAGCTGAGAGAGAATCCCGTTCTCTTTTAAATAGTCACAGAATTTCTTGCTCAAGTATTCTCCTCCCCGATCAGATCGAAGGATTTTAATACTTTTACCCGTCTGGTGCTCAACTTCGTACTTGTATTCCTTGAATTTCTCGAAAGCTTCAGATTTGTGTTTCAACAAGAACCCGTCTGGTGCTCAATTTCGGTAAATGAAATAAAGTACGAGGAACCATTCCTGGCATGCGTAGACATAGGACCGCATACATCACTATATATCAGTCCCAAGAGTTCAGTAGCTCTTTCTCCGTGTCCAGTAAATGGAGTTTTGGTCATCTTACCTTTGAGACATGACTCGCAAGTTTCATAAGATGTAAATTCAAACTGATTCAAATATCCATCTTTATGCAACTTAGTTAGTCTTGTCGTATTGATATGACCATGTCTACAATACCACAAGAAGAATTCGTTCATTTCTGAACTTTTCCTCTTGTGTGTGTTCTGTATATTAAGAACTGTATTTTGGTTTAGAACGTAAATACCGTTACACAACGTACCAAACCCAATCAACACTTGATTTAGGAAAATGTTCATAACATTTTTCTTTAATATAAAGTTATATCCTTTTTTATCTAATAAAGAAATCGATATTATATTGCACATCATTTTTGGTACGAAATAACAGTCGTTCAGAATCAATGTATTACCATTTGGTAATACAAGGTGATATTCGTCGACTGCTTTGGCTGCAACAATTGCTCCATTCCCTACTTTGAGAGATATATCACCCTTTCCCAGTTCTCTACTTCTTCTTAAGTCATGTAACGAATTACAAACGTGGGATCCTGATCCGGTATCCAATACCCAGGACGTAGAGTATATTGAGAAACAGTTCTCGGTAATGAACACACCCTAAGAAGATGCATCATCATACTTTTTCTTTGTTCGGGTTGCCTAGGAATCCTGATATTCCCCTATTTCTTACTCAGACTTATGACAATCATAAGAAAAAGAGGAACCAACATTCCCCAGCTCCCTGAAGAGAGAGAGAAGAAAACACTTTAGCGTGCGCTCTTGCAAGAATAGATTGGTTATTATCTTATATAATTAGGATGGCTCCCACTGTTTTTATCAAATCTTCCTTCAAACCCTAAAAGGTAAGATTTACCGGGATTAATTACACCCTACAAGTTTGCCAATCGGTCAGCCAGGCAGGTATTGGTACTCCAAGGGAGTCTCCCCATGTTTTCGCATGTAACTAATTAAATAACGTCGTTTCTGCAAGGGCATAACCCCGTTAACACCTTTCTTAGACACTTACTGATCAGCTAATTGTAAAGTGCAAAACTCTCCCAAGAGTAACACTTACTAGCAGTGGGTATCGGGATCCAACTATCTTATAGAAGGTATGCAATCTCATTGCAAATTTCAACACTTGAAATTCCCAATATCTGTTTTTACCCCTAGCGACTTATGACCTTGGCTATGGTCAACAAATCATAAGCGCTAGCCAAGTTCAAGCCGTCATTTCGTGATTAAATTAAACCCACCCGTACGACCCTTGTTTATGGTCAACAAAGCCGTACGACTACCCTAATCCAATCGAATCATATGCTGCAGATAAACACTAATCAGCTACCGTACACTACGCCTTGGCTATGGTCAACAAACGCAGCACGAATACTAAATAGCACTTATCTGAAATGACGGAGGGCTACGAATGATTTTTAATAAAACCTTTAACGTAATGAACTTGATATCGTTATAGAATCCAGTGACTTGAAAAGGAGTGGTTTAAGCTCCACTTTTAAAATCGAGTAGTTTTCAAAACAAACCGAGTGGCTTGTAGCATATGCTAGTTTTGCTAAAAAGATCATTCCCAGTGAAGGGATCTAGGCTCTTTTCTCATCTAATGAGGTGCTGGATATTCATAAAAGAATTCCGCTAAACAAAGCAATAACTAGATCTACCTTTTTGAAAAATTTGATTCTACAATATCTTTAGGTTTCTTTCTTTTCATTAATCTCATTAATGACGTCCCATCATTTATATTTCCTAAATATCACAGAAGAAACGAAAATAGAACGTACGCTTATGCCATCCGCATGCGCCATGGGGCCCTGTCATGCACCGTTAGGTTACTTAACTAACGGCAGAGCGGGGGCTGGACCAGCGAAGGTGCAAAATATAAGTAACGTTTATTATATATATGATATATATATATATATATATATATAGCATTCGTCTTATGCAGTTATATGATCATATCACAGAACTCAAGCAGCAGAAGTACACATATGAAATATTGGATATATTAGGAGGTCCATATTTTAAATTAAGCCAGTAATGAAAAACACGGATTCCACAGTCGTGATGAATAGCCAAACACACATCCATAGACTCCTACGAGACCGGGAAGTAACCCTTCCAATTCTAGAGTTTGGCAACCCGGTCTTGACTCTTCGAGATGGTCTCCCACTGGACTCTAGAACCCGGTTACTTGTTCTCCCCACCTTTGGTCTATCCTAATGCGGAAAAGTAAATAATATACATCAATGGTGACAACAACCTCAACCCGGAAATGTCCCAATAAAAGAATATTACATACAAATTTTTTAGATGAATGAAAATATAAAAACTCTCATCTCAGGCAAAAAACCCCCGGCTATTCAAACACGACGATCAAATATAACATATTAGAAGCAACACATAATATTAAATGTCATCAACGTAAGTAAATAGGCGTATCCTGAATGCCGTTGACATATAGAAACGAGATTGGGGATACACCATATATTACACTTATGGTCGTAGAAAAGAAATAAAAAATACAATAATTAGAATCCGCATCAAACCTTGAACATCATAAACCTGGAATATCTCATATCTCGGATTTCATGCCTAACCCTTTAAATCTTGCATTTATATCCCGAATTGAAAACACTTTTCAATAACTAGTCGGGTAATTCAACAGGATTCCCGATAAAATGATCGAATGCTCGTTGGGAACGTTAATAGATTGCCACATCCCCGATGCCGTCAACGAAGTGCATTTAGGCGAAACACCGCGGCCACGAGCACCCGAGTGGATGCTTTTGGCTACGGTGTTCTCCTATAGTCACTTGGTCGACGCAATGGGGCGTGGTTATCTAGTAGTGTTTTCCGACGACTATTCGCGTACAATACGAGATTGCGATGGAGTTTTGATCTGAATCGAAACTCCGTGGCAATCGATCAAAAGAGACCGAAACGCGAGATTTGCAAAACACAAACTAGTTTTCACAAAACTAATTAATGTGGATTCCAAATATTGTATCACATATCATAAATAATCTAGATATTGTTAAACTTTTCGATCGATATATCAAACACCCACAAATCACAGAGGTCTCAACAACTTGAGCATCACTAAAAACACCCATAAAGTGCTAAATATGACAATGGAGCAGCACAAGAAAAACGACCCCATAATACCCCAAACCTGCGGCGGAACCGCGACCAAAATGGGATTTAGGCCACGGTTCCGCGGTGCTTTGGTGGCATTTGAGACTCGCACTTCTTGGGACTCCATAAAATACCCTGCACAATTTTCTGCATATTTTTAATCTCCAAAATTTCAACTTTCGAAAAATTGGACAGAAATATTGAAAAAATCGGGTTTTGAAGTTCGATCGAACACTTTAACGTTGTTTAGACTTCACCTAATACTCTAGCTTGGCTCTGATACCATGAAAGTGTGTCTTAGCACCTCTACTAAGTTTCTGTTCCCGCCAAAATCTCCAGCCAAGAGCTATTCGTTCCTGTTTGCACCGGTTTAAGTTTCGTTTACAGATATGTGTGAAATCGAGCTCAATCATATACGCACATGCACACATCCAAGGAAGAACAGGTGTTAGAAAGGGAGCACTTGGTGGTCAACGACAAAAAGAAAGCATTTAATTGAATATTCTATTCTATAGAAAATATATCACCAAACATGGGATCGAAAGTACAGGGATTTACAAAACTATGGATAAAATTCTCTAACTCCCTCTCTTCCTTCTCTACCATGGCAAAGCGGCGATCTTCACGAAGAGTCGCTCCCCATCGGTCAGCACCGTGCCCATCAGTGAAGGCTGATATGATGGCCCGCTGAGCCCATATCTGGCTTAGCGGTTGAACAGAGCGATCCCTCAGAGCCGTGGTAATCAAAAGTGCCACATGAAAGCACCCGATCTTGTCCTCCGCTGTGTCGAGTATTGTCAGAATCATCTCCGCTGGATGAGGGGGACTATCATCGAGCACGGACAAGAAGACCATCCGGAGCCAAATGGAGCTGATGGGGAGAGGAGATCCTCTACGAGTCAAGAGCTCGTGCAGCACCGTATCGCATTGGTCATCCGTAAGAGCAGGGTTCACCAAGCGGGCAGCAAAACGAGAAACAATTTCCTCAATAGGCACCTCCCATGGCTGTCAGTTAGCATGTGGACGATTACAAGCCATAGCTCTTCTCTGTTAAAATAATTCTCTGAAAGTGAAAGAGAAGAGAAGCATTGTTTCAGATTATGAAGGGAGACATTTAAGTCTAGGCATTGAAAATGTTATGCATGATGGAACTATTTTCAAGCTCTGTTAAAGAAGGCATTGGGAAAGAAAATTTTGACTCGGGAAAAGCAAAGAAAGAAGGTGAAAAGACACCTTCAGTACTGAGTCAGCGCCTCATGTGCCTTGCACGAGGGCGCCAGCGTCTCACGTGCCTTGCACGAGGGTGCCGACGCTAAGAGTTAAAAACTCTAAGGCAGCGCCTCACATGCCTTGCACGAGAGCGCCGACGCCACGAGTTAAAAACTCTGAGGTGGCGCCTCACGTGCCTCGCACGAGAGCGCCAGCGCCAGAACCAAATCTCTCTGTTAAACAGAGCCGTTGGATCAAAGATCCAACGGAAATGATAAATCATCAGAATACAGAATTAAATTTTGTTGAGAAAATATTCCTCAAATATTTCTAAACAAGAAAGATTACTCTCTGAAAATCAGAGCACCGTTGGATTAAAAATCCAATGGTGATTAAAAAATCACCAAGCTATAGAATAAACTCTGTATGGGAAAATATTTCCCAATCTTATTAAAAACGAGAAAAATATCTTCTGTAAAACAGAAGTCCTTGGATCAAAGATCCGACGGTGGATAAAATCCCCAATTCAATTAAAGATCTCTCAACGAGAGATTTCTTTAACCAAATTAACAAATCTGCCTCTACTATAAAAAGGACCCTAGACTTCAAGTCTTGTAGAGAGAAACCCCCCATAAGCTTTGAGAAAAAGAAAGAAAGTTTTAAGAAGGAAAAAAGAAGAACACCCTTCTTCGAGGTAAATAAAAAAATAGAGATCAGAGCATCTCATTTGCATATCCAAGAGTTTAACTCTTCTTAAAGAACATAGTTCTTTCTCTGGATCTGAGGTCCATGAGATAAGTCTCCCACAAATAAGAATTTAATTCTCATGGGGATGAACTTGTTCTTGGGGATCAAAGATCTAGAAAAGAACAAAGAATTGAACTCTTCAGAACAAAACACCCATAGAAAAAACCAGCACCAAGCGCCTCACGTGCTCATCGCGTGGGCGCTGCTCAATAAAGAGTGCATAGCACTTAATGGTTGGCGCTCAGCGCCAAGCGTCTCATGTGTCCCTCACGTGGACGCTGCTCAATAAAGAGTGCTTAGCACTCAATGGTTGGCGCTCAGCGCCAAGCGCCCCACGTGTTCCTCACGTGGGCGCTGTTCAATAAGGAGCGCTTAGTGTTCATACCATAATATTGCATTATTATATTCCCCATTCTTATTCTTTTTACAAATAAATAGGTGCTTTTGACCCATGTCCGCTACATAGTACATGTTACAGGTTCTTGGATCTAAAAAAGTGAAAAAGATAAAAGACGACGCAAAAGTGGAACTACAACCAACAAATAGAAGGATCTTGATCAAGCCTACACAAAAGATCGGTTCACAAAGTACAAGGCAACGCAAGGTCCAAGATTTCGTCTCGAAGCAACGGTAAAAGTCCACTACAATTCACTGGGAGATCTGGAAGAAACCTAGAAGCCCAATTGAGAAAAGTACTGAAGAAATAGGAAGCCAAGAAAGCCCAAAAACAGTACAGCAAAATTCAGCAAATAACACCATCAATGGGCCGCGGAACCGCGGCCCAAACCCTGCTGTGGCCGCGGAACCGCGGCCATCTAGAGCCTGTTGTGAAAATAATTTTTACCATAATTCTTGGCGGCTTTGATCGGTATTCCTAGAGGTATTTTGGTAAATGCAGACGTGCGGAAATTGTAAACCTAGGGTTTTTCTATGTCCTATAAATAGAAGCCCAATTCCTTGTATTAGTTCATGCCTCCCTTCATTAATAAAATTCAGAATTCTTTTTGGAGAGCATCAATTTAGGAGTAAAGTTTTCAATTCTTGCCCTAGGTAATTTCTATTCTTGCCCTAGTTAAATTTCTATTCTTGTCCTAGTTAGATAGTTAGATCTTTTATTCTCTGCCCTAGATAAATTCTTTTCAATTCCCTAATGAGCGAGCAGTCTCCTCGCTTGTTAGGGTTAGATTTGGGGAAGGTTTGAGAGATGAAGATCTCTCACCCCTTTCTTGCCCATCACATATAATTAATAGGACTCCATGCATACATGCACACACCGCTCCCTACGGCACCCTATCCCTCGAGGTAGCGGTGATACCGTAGTATAAAGGCCCGGTTGCGCGTGTTTTCCATGGAGGTTAGAGTAAGGATTGATAAAGGAAGGACAAGAAGCTAGAGGAAGAAACATCTTCCCGATGGTTCTAATCCCCTCAATTAATAATTATCATAACTCCTAATAGATCTTCATATGTATATAGAAAGCGGTGAGATTTATTGACTTTCCAAACTTAACCTAAACCTAACCCTAGCAAGATTTAGATCTAGATTAATTTAGTTTTTAGATTTAATTGATCCATTCACACCGTTTGGAATTAACTCGTAAGAGCGATTAGGAAATTCACAAAATCCCTGTGGACCGACCCGTACTCACCGGCTAGCTACATGCGACGCCGTTCTTGATTGCGGTTTAGAAATATTTTTGAGATCAATCAAATGGCGCCGTTGCCGGGGATGGCGTGTTATTTCCTTTTTGCAATTTTGGGTTAATATAAATTAAAAAATCATAAAAACTGAAAAATCAAAAAAAAATTATAAAAATATATCATTTGTTATTTTTTGGAAAGGGTATTTTTTTGTGAATCTTTGCAGGATCGACGAATCTGGAAAAATCCAGAGTGCGAAAAAAAAGGTAGATCAAAACGGAAGGGAATTGGACCAACAGAACACCAGAATTTTTTTAGAGACCTGAAGCCTCAACTCCACCACCTTTCCTCCGCGCAAGCCGCCTCCCGCCGCTAACCCGCGGTTCTTCTGGCTCTTCAGCGCGCGAAAATTGCTCTGTTTGTTTCCTTTTTCTCCCCTCTGCAACCTAAAAGATACCACTTTTTCAAGTCCCGTTGTAACTCCTAAACCGATATCTATTGCTGAGCATATTGCACAATCTCGTAGTCGATCTTTCACTCCTCTCCACACATCCAGTTATAGGGATCGACAAGTCCATTCACCTTTTTATACAAATATTGATCGTACTCCTGTCCAACCATCCACTTCCTACCAGTCCTACCCGACTTTCCCACCTTCCCTAAACATTGCTTCTACACAGCCAGTTGGGAGTTTCATGTATCCAAACAATTTCGAATCTTTTACCGCAACCCCTTCACAACCCATGTCTAGTTTGGAACAGTCGTTGGAAGCGTATATTTTAGCAACAAACAAAATGGTGAGGAATGTGGATGCATCCATTGCCGCCCTTATGCAACCTAATGAACCGGTAGCTAGTTTTCAACTAGCTCCAAATTTTCCAATGTATGCGGAGGCGGTTGGACTGAGTGAGAATTTGAGAGGATTTCCAAATCAAACCTACCCATACCCAATTGAACCCCACAACTCCGGATTTCCATCGATTGTCCCAAATGATTCACAAGTTGAAAATAAAACATCTAACGAGTTGTGTGACTTTGTAGTGCTTGATTTGCAAGATTGTGAAGAATCCCTTTCGAGTGAAACCACACCTAATCCTTTTGACCTTTACACCTCCAATCTAGAACCTAAATTGATAAATATCCATGCTTTTGATGAGGTGTCAGAAAAAATTGATTTTCACTTGATTGAGGATTTAGACGCCGGGAATATTTCGGATGATGAACCCGTCGATTTGATTGAAATTTTATGTCCAATTCATCATCCCGAGTCATTAAATGTTTCTCCCGAACTTCATATGCATCTTGATTTTGATGATAATGGCATGGATGAGCTAAATTTTGAGGAGAATATTGAGGAAATTATTGAGGATGAACCAGTTTTGTTCGATGAGTCGGATTTCCCAATTCATCATGTCCCTTCCACTGATTGTGTACACCCTCCTGAATCTTTAACTGATACCATTCCTCACTCACTTCCCTCCGTCCTCGTTCCGACCTTGCAAGAGACCGTTACGCTTTCATCACCAATACCAAGTTCGACATACCCATGTTTGCTCACGAATCTTGAGGGATTTAATCTCACTTTCCCGCGGGTTGATAGATTAGCACAATCGCTTTTTACACATCGGTCATTACAAATTGTGCTAATTTATACACTCCATCCCCACCCTCAAGTTCGTATTCCCACTTTCTTTGGTTCTTCTAATCTTCCTTTAATGACACCAAGTGTTGATGAATCACAATCCGATATTTTGAGTTCGATAATTTTCACTTGGACCTTCGACGAAAGTTTCGAAGATATTTTCGCCGACGAGCTCGCATTCTTACACGATACGGATTTTGTGATTAATCAACCTCCACTCGAAGAAGTAGAACCACTACCATTTCTTTTTTCCCTCTATCATTCTCCTCCACCGAGACCGTATACCGTTTCTATCTCCACACGGTCTCGTGTGCTTCTCATTTCTTTTCTTTCCACTCCATTCTTTCACCAACTCTAACATTATCACGATAGAATTTTTGAATGGTTGGTGCTAACCTTTGGCTTATGTAAGGCCTTGCTTAAGTTTGGGGGGAATCTTGTTGTATATATATTTTTGTTTTTTCTTCTAACAATAAAAAATAAAAAAATATATAAAAAAAATTCATTATACATAAATAAACAGGGGAGTGCCGACATTTTGACCCTCTTGGTATAGCATGACAGTGAGGACACTGTCATGTTTAAGTTTGGGGGTATGCTCGGTAAGTCTTCTTCCTTCGCATTCATGTGTATATTTTTGCATTTGCATACTTATTTTAAAACCCATAAAAATTGAAAAATTTCAAAAATTATAAAAATTAATGTATTCAATTTTGGCCATAATTGACTTGAGTTTGACAAAAAGGTTAACTAGCTAGGAACAACTAGATCCTAGACTTAGTAAATTAAAAACCCTAAAAATAACCTTTCTTAAAATTTAACGGTAGAAAGTATATGTCTTTATAGTTTATTTAGAAATAGGCAAATTTTGAGTTCACTTCTTGGGCTAAGTTAAAACAAAGGAAGAGTATTGATATTTTTATTAAAATATAAGTTTGAAAAATAATTCCTAGCTTAAGTCTAGATTCTGAAAATATATACCCTACAAATTGCACAAACACGCACCTTGAAACTTGGAATAGTAGAAGAGACCTTGAAATGCTCTTTTCTAAAGTCCTTAGTACGAAGAAAATTAAAAAAAAAAATTAAGTGTGAATAAAGAGATAATAAAAAAATGAACACTGGTTTTTGTGATTACTTAAGGCTGCAAAAATAGAAAAATATTTAGCGTGGGTGCTTCATCACCTAGTGTCTTAGACCAACTGGTTTGGGAGTCACTGCTAAAAGCCTTAGGAGTTGCAAGACTAGGAATTACGCTTAAAATGTGCAAACACATCTTGTAATCGGTTGTTGGTACCTCAAGAAGTATTAACGATCGCATGAAGGATGTGTGAGCGAAATTCATCAAAAAATTCACCAATTAAGAAGTGCTTTGGACAACGGACAAGAGTATGATTGCTTGATTTGAATTTCCAAGTGTAGGGGTGATGTATACACACACGTAGGGGTATGTGATTGGGATTTAGATAAGAGAGAGGAATGAAGAATATAACTTGTATCTTTAGTAGAGATGATAAAAATTCCCAAGTAGAGATGGAACCTGATTGGTTTAATTTTCCGGATTGTGTAATGTAGAAAATTGTAAAGAAATCACAACCAAAAATTATATTTGACCGCAATCAACTACGGTGTCAGTTGTAGATCGTAAGCGAGTGCGGATCGTCCACAGGGATTGTGCGATTCGTTTCAATGTTTAATTTGTTTGAATCGAAAAGTTAATCGAAAAGAAAAGAAAAGAAAACATGATTCAAGAATTTATCAATTGATTCAGGTGTCACGATGTTTAATCAAGAATCAAGAAACTGATAAACAATCAAGAATTGGGTTTCGATAATATTTCCAACCAAAATGTCAAGAGTCTAAATGAGGCTCGTAGGAATCGATCGGATCTATAGACGTGATGTAATTTCAAGATTTCGTGTTCTTGTCCTTCGAAGGATTGATACTAGATCGATGATGAACGACGAGAGTTAGGGCTTTCTTGATGAAACTAGGGTTTCATCTTTTAAACCCTTGTTCTTTCGTTGATATCATTTGCATTCTAGCCTCTAGCAATTTCAAGAAACGATCGTAACTCCCCAATCTCGAGCGATATCAATCAAGAAAGTATCGCAACGAATTGGGTCGTCGATTCTTGAACTTGCTAGGGTTTACAAAACTCATAGGATTCAAGAATCGATGGAAGATATATTACATCATCATTCTATTGATCGTCTCAACTCCTCGACGAGCGGAGTATTACTCAAACATCACAACAAGAATTATAACTAGAAATTTAGATTGACTCATGATGCAAGAATTTAAAGAGAACAAGATAAAAGAATATCACCTTTTATTTATATCAACAATTTGATTATAGTCGCTCAAGAACTACAAGAGGAAGAATTAAATTGTCGACTTGGCTTTGCTCGGCTCCGTGAGTCATGGATCGGCTTGGACCACTTGCTCTGTTGAAGACCGGCTCGGCTCCTAAAAGGTTGCAAGGCTTCTTGCTTGAATGGGTACTCGGGATCTTGGCTTTTGATTGGAATTAGGGTTAGGGTTTCACACAAATCCTCTCACTAGATTTGTGGAAGAAGATGATGAAGGGGGTAAAATGAAGAAGTATCTAAGTTTGGATAATGGATCCAAGTATCAAGTATATCTTTTACAAGTGAGCCTAGGGTCTTATTATAGATCTCCCAAACCCTAAGCCTTTGAGTTCCCTCTAAAAGTTTGTTGAAAGACTTCTAGAAAGAGTTTGTTAGGCTTAGCTTAGGGTTTAAGCTAGGGTTTGGGGAGAAGGTTCTAGAATGATAGGCTAGTTTAGTGTAGATCCCAAAGTTCGCTGGCAGAAGTATCTGGAGTCTTCTGGAATTTAAGATACATTTCTGAACTGTAGCCACTGAGAGAAGAGTTTTGATGCAAAGATGAAGTGGTGACGTCATCAAGTAGCCGCGGAACCGCGGTGCAAGCAGGCTCCGGCCGCGGTTCCGCGGCCATGTAGGAAGCTTGAGCTATGGTCTTTTTGCAGTGGACTTGGGATAATATTTGGGCTTCATCTGATATGTTGATTTGTATTTGTCCCTCTGGGTTGATGCCAGAACTGAAATCATTGAGTTGGCGTAACGTTTTAGCTGTACCCTGTACATTTTTGTCCTTTCTGCTGGATTTTCCTGCACAGATCTCAAAACAAGTGTTGCGCAACTGTAGAGATAATGCGATGCCATGAAATGTAGTCAATTTCCTTTATAGTGTCGGTTTTAGAGTTTAATACATGTAATCAGATATTTTACGACAGTTTTGCTAATATGTGAATTATGAATGCCGAACACTTCTATATGAATGCAAATGATAAGGAAATTGCCGGCTAAAATATGCATTATTTTCGACTAATCAAATTCCCCTAAACTTAATTTCGATCGTCTCGAGCGAACTGTTTTATTAAAAAGAGAAGGAGAAAATAAAGAAAGAGAAAAATTATCTAGCACACTTTCGTAGGCAACACGATTGCACTGAGCACGTGCAACAAGCCTTTAAACCTCTAGGTGTCCCTAGTAGGAGGAGTGTTGTCTCCTGAGGGTTTTCAGCGGATTGCACCCACAAAATCCAATAATAAAAGAAAGATCATGAATATTACATTTAAAGAAAAGAATTGTAAAAGAAAAGCTTTGAAAATTAGGGTTTCCAACTAAGCTAGCTTTTCGGTTGTCATGAGCCCTATCTTAATGGTCATGAAAAAATGTTAGACATCACGTCCTCCCTCAATAAAACATCGTCTTATTTTTCATTCCTATCTTTCTTCCAAACATCGATCATATAACCCTGCGTGTGTGTAAAGACATCCCTACACCCGGAGAATTCAATTCAAGCTATCATACTCTTGCCCATCAGCCTCAGTACTTTTTAATTAATGAATATTTAGATGAGATTGCTCATACACTTTCATGCGACCGTTAATACTTCTTGAGGTACTAACCGACCGATTACTCCTATGCTTGCTTACTTGGTGTATTTTCCTCGTCTTGCACCACCTCAGGCATAGCAGTGACTCCCAGACCAGTTGGCCTTAGGGCACCAGGTGAAGAAGCACCCTCGCTATATATTTTTTTTATTGCCCTTGGTGATAACAAAACCAGTGTTCATTTTTCTCACCACTTATATTTTCTTTATTCATCATTTTTTTCTTTTTATTTCCTTCATACATCGGCTTAAAGGCAAGAGCATTTCAAGGTATCCTCTACTATCCCAGGTTTTAAGACGTGTGTAAGTGCGAATAGCAGGGTATCAACGTTCAAAATGTTTGGCTTCCAGAATAGAAACTATTTTTCAGACTTATTTTTATCCTCAGATTAGTGACATCCTTCATCTTACTAACCCTTGGGACAACAGCTCATAACTATTATTACTAGTTCGTATAAGAAAACTTCTAATTTTCTTAGTTTTCTAAATTTTTTCTAATCTCATGGATGTAATTTTTCACTATCTAAACTTTTATTATCTTATTTATGTACAAAAAAGTGTAAATATTAAAATTATTTTTATACTTTGAAAATTTTAAAATTTTTATGGGTTTTGTGCTTAATTTTTCAATTTTTATAGATTTTTAAAGAAATGTTTCGTGCTTATGCAGATGATATGCAAATGATGCGAAAATAAGCACAAACCTCCCCCAAACTTGTTTTCAACAGTGTCCTCACTGTTGCCAAACGCTATACCTACAAATCTGTAAGCCTGGGGGGAATTATTAGTGGGGGCAAAATATATAAGTGAAGAACTTCCCCCAAACTTACTCTTTTCACTCACCTTCATTCAAAAAATGATGCAATGATATACTAGACATGAAGGTGAGACGGAGGAATTTTAATCCAAATAAACTGGCTCTTGTAAGAACAAGAGCTCCTCCGTGGGGTCAGTGGAAAAATACGGCTTTAGTCTATGTCCATTTACTTTGAAAAAGGTGCCGTTTTTAACATTTTCTACTTCTACTGCCCCGTGCGGGTATACAGACCGCACAACAAAAGGTCCCTTCCATCGAGATCGGAGCTTACCCGCGTGAAGGTGTAATCGTGAATCACAAAGAAGGACTTGTTGACCAGGTGAAAATGTTTTCCTCAAAATATTTTTATCGTGAAAAACCTTAGTCCTATTCTTTGTGATTACAGCGTTATCATAAGCTTCATCGCGGAGTTCGCTTAGCTCATTAAGTTGCAGCTTCCGAAAGTTGCAAGCAAGGTTTAGATCAAAATTTATTTCTTTTATAGCCCACAATGCTTTATGCTCTATCTCGACGGGTAAATGACATGCTTTCCCAAATACTATCCTGTATGGAGACATTTCTAGGTCGGTCTTATATGCAGTTCTGAATGCCCAAAGAGCATCCGTCAGTTTAGTCGACCAGTCTTTTCTATTCTTAGCAACAGTTTTCTCCAGGATAAGTTTGATTTGTCTGTTTGAGATTTCAGCCTGCCCGCTTGTTTGGGGATGATAGGGTGTAGAAAGTCGGTGGTTGATTGAGTATTTTCGCATCAGAGTCTCGAAAGATCTGTTGCAGAAATGTGTCCCATTATCGCTAATGATAGCGCGTGGGTGTCCAAATCGCGAAAAGATATTCTCTTTCAAGAACTTAATGACAACTTTCTTGTCATTAGTGCGACATGGAATGGCTTCTACCCACTTTGAGACATAATCAACCGCCAGCAATATGTACAAATTCCCAAAGGAGTTGGGAAAAGGACCCATAAAATCAATGCCCCAGACATCGAATATTTCAACAACCAAGATGGGTTGCTGAGGCATTTCATTCCTCTGGGATATTCTACCCGTGTACTGACATTGTGTACAGGTTTTGCAATACTCAAATGCGTCCTTGAATAAGGTCGGCCAATAAAATCCACATTGCAAAACCTTTTCCGCTGTCTTTCTAGGACCAAAGTGACCCCCACAGGCCTGATCATGACAAAATGAAAGAACACTCTTGAACTCTTCATTCGGGACACACCGGCGAATGATCTGATCAGGACAATATTTAAACAAATAGGGCTCGTCCCAGTAAAAGTGTTTTACTTGGGAAAGAAAACGATATTTGTCTTGTTTTGACCAATCGCTCGGTATTAGTCCCGTGGCATGATAGTTCACAATATCCCTGAACCATGGTTCAGCGGATATGCTCAAGAGTTGTTCGTCAGGGAACTAGTCATTAATCGGCAGGGTCACAGGGGAAGAAATGATGCGTGAAAGATGGTCAGCTACTACGTTTTCACATCCTTTCTTATCTTTGATAACAAGATCAAATTCTTGTAACAGTAGGATCCAACGTATTAGTTGACCTTTTGCATCTTTCTTCGCCAGAAGATGTTTTAAAGCGGAATGGTCAGTATACACAACTATAGGTGAGCCAATTAAGTAAGGCCTGAATTTTTCTAATGCAAATACAACCGCTAAAAGTTCTTTTTCTGTGGTTGTATAATTGATTTGCGCATCATTCAGGGTCTTACTTGCATAGTAAATCACGTGTGGCATCTTTTCGATGTGCTGTCCTATGACTGCACCTACTGCACAATCAGATGCGTCACACATTAGCTCAAAGGGGTAGTCCCAGTTTGGTGATGATAAAACGGGGGCTGAAGTGAGTGAGTGTTTAAGTGAGTCGAAAGCTGTCTCGCATTCCGAGTCAAAATGGAAGGTCGTATCCTTGGCCAGGAGAAGAGTTAAAGGTCTAGCAATTTTGCTAAAGTCTTTAATGAATCTCTTATAAAAGCCCGCATGGCCAAGGAAAGATCGAATATCTTTGACGCTTTTGGGAAGAGGGAGGTTTTGAATGACATCTATCTTAGCTCTGTCAACCTCAATGCCTTTCTGTGAAATGACATGTCCAAGTACTATTCCTTCTTGGACCATAAAATGGCATTTTCCCCAGTTCAAAGTCAAGTTCTTCTCTTTGCAACGAGTAAGAACAGCGTCAAGATTCGCTAGGCAATCGGAAAAAGAGTCTCCAAAAATCGAGAAATCGTCCATAAAGATCTCCAGAAAATTCTCTACCATATCAGAGAATATCCCCATCATACACCGCTGAAAAGTAGCGGGAGCATTGCATAGCCCAAAAGGCATGCGACTGTAAGCAAAGGTACCAAAAGGACAAGTAAAAGTGGTTTTATCTTGATCCTTTTTGGCGATGGGGACCTGATTATAGCCTGAGTATCCGTCCATAAAACAATAATACTCTCGTCCTGCTAAGCGTTCCAGCATCTGATCAATGAATGGTAGAGGAAAGTGGTCTTTCCTTATGGCAGCATGAGTTTTCTATAATCAATACATACACGCCACCCAGTTTGGGCGCGTGTCTGAATCAACTCATTTGCTTTATTGGTTATAACTGTGATGCCGGATTTCTTAGGAACGACGTGTATAGGACTTACCCACTGGCTATCGGAGATGGGGTATATAATACCATTATCTAAGCATTTGACGATCTCTTTCATGACCGCTTCCTTCATGACGGGATTCAACCGTCTCTGTGGTTCTCGGGTTGGTCTGGCATCATCCATCACATGTATATGATGTTCAACTATCAAGGGACTAATCCCTTTGATATCCGCCATACTCCAACCAAACGCCTCTTTGTTAGATCTCAATACCGATAAAAGTGCATTTTCTTGCTCTGATGCAAGAGAAGTGGATATGATAACCGGTAAAGACTCATTCTCACCTAGATATGCATATTTCAGGTGAGAAGGTAAAATTTTGAGATCTAATTCAGGCGGAGAAATGATAGAAGGAGGGATCATTGAGTGATTTTTGGATTTACAAAGAAGCTCAGAGCCTGTGAAAGATACAGACTCGGGTGCAGAAAAGTCAGAAGTGCAGGACTCAAGTGTAGGTAAAGTGTCCTCACTAAGATCATGTGTGAAATCAAACAGAGATGTGGTAGTGTCATCGAGATCAGTAAAGCAAAGTTCCTCAGCTCCACAACTATCGGGAGCGATCTCATGGACAGAGCACACATCTAAAATATGAGCAGAGGGTTCTGATGGCTGACTTCCAACTTTGTAGATATTTAGTTCAATGGTCATATTTCCAAATGATAAGTTCATTGAACCATTTCTATAGTTTATAACAGCGTTGGAAGTGGCAAGGAAAGGATGACCCAGAATCACCGGAATTTGGCCCCGGGGGTCTGCTACAGGATGTGTGTCGAGCACAATGAAGTCTACAGGGAAAACAAATTCCCCGACCTTTATCAATACATCCTCTAATTCACCCCTTGGTTTGGTGATAGATCGGTCTGCCATCTGGAGAGTGCAGTGAGCAGGTTTCAGCTCTCCAATCCCTAATTGCTCATAGACAGAATAAGGGAGCAGGTTAACACTTGCGCCAAGGTCTAAAAGAGCACGATTTATGTTTTTACCCCCAATCGAAATTGATATTGTAGGACATCCTGGGTCCTTTCGTTTCTTTGGTAGCTGGGGAATAAAAGTGGTGCTGATATTATTAGACATAAAGACCTTCTTTGGCACTTGGGTCTTCCTCTTCCTAGTGCACAAGTTCTTAAGAATTTTCGCATAAGCGGGGACTTGCTGAATAGCATCTAGGAGAGGGATATTGATGTTAACCTGTTTGAACATTTCTAAAATTTTCTCCATATGAGGACTCGTTCTATTAGCCCTTAACCGGTTCGGGTAAGGAGCTTTTGTAATAAGCGCAGGGTCCATCACAGGAGAAGGAAGAGGGGGTAGATGTGGTCCCAAAAGAGGTGTGGAGACCGTCTGTGGAGAACTATACGGGTTGGGAGAAGGTATCGAGCCTAGTGGGAAATGGAGAATAGGCTCGCGAGAAGGTGGTGTGGTAGAAGAAGAAGGATCAGAAGGAGGAGTGTGTGTGTGTGGAAAGGTCTCATCCGTGGTGTTGATATGATTTTCAGTATCATCAATACCTTCCCCGACATGATTGTTCAGCACTCTTCCCGATCTCAACGTTGTGACGGCATTTACATTGTAATGCCCAGGATTCTGTAGGGCTTGAGAGGGAAGTTTCCCTTTTTCTATCGCACTCATTTCGGCTTTTAGGCGTGCGATTTCAGCTTCCATCGATTTGATACTCTCAGCTTGGGACGCTGAGTTTTTCTTTATCTCACTGACGGAAGATCTAACCTCAGTCGAAACCTCTATGAAATTTGACAAAAGTGATTTCATGGTTTGAGTGAATTGAGAGAACTCGTCAGAACAGGACTGCATAGGATTAGACTGTGCAGAAGTGTTGCTCTGGTTTTGGAAATTTTGTGACTGATAGGGGTGCTGAGTGAGTTGAAGGGGTTGCTGTTGTGGTGGAGGAAGAGCCCTTTGAAATTGATTCGTGTTTGGAACCGTGTTTTGAGATTGGTTTTGGTTCCAAGCAAAATTCGGGTGATTCCTCCAACCCTGATTGTACGTGGAAGAATAAGGATCGTTTCGAGGTCTTTGAAATGCAGCATTAGAATTCTCGTGACCTTGAAACGCAGAGTTTAATGGACATTCTTCTGTTAAATGAGACGGATCAGAACAGCACCCACAAACAGTTTTGGGGAGTGACACTGGGTTTAGGGAGGCTGCTACAAATTTGTGTTCCATAGCGTCGAGCTTCTTTTGCATTGCTGCCATTTCAGCTCGAACACCTATGGACACATCTATTTGGTGTACGCCACCCCTATTTAATGGTTGGGTTCCACTCTCCCACTGTAGTGATTTTTCAGCGAACTCTTCTAAGTACTTCCATACTTCCCCATCATCTTTGGTCATAAAAGTACCTTGACACATGTTTTCAAGGCTCTGTTTAGTGTTTGGATTAATGCCCTCATAAATGATTCGGCAAAGCTCCCATCTCGGGATGCCGTGATGAGGACACTGAACCAATAGATCCTTGAAACGTTCAAAGCATTTTGAAAATGGTTCAGCAGGGAGCTGGGCAAATTGATTCAGTTCGCTACGGATTCGAGCTGTCTTTTGTATTGGGTAAAATTTCTTAAGGAATGCAGCGACGAATTCTTCCCAATTCGTAATAGAGTGTGCGGTAGTGTTATATAGCCACTTCTCGGCTATATCGCACAATGTAAATGGAAGAAGTCGTAGACGCATAGTATCCACTGAAAGTTGTGACGTACCCATCATTGCGCATACGTTTTCAAATTTGGTAATGAAAACGTAAGCGTCCTCAGTCTCGATTCCGTGGAATTTGGGTAAAAGATTGATATACTGGGGCTTAATCTCAAAGTTATCCCCATTGGCTGGTGGTGTGGATAAGCAGGTCGAAAGATGACCTCGAACAGGGTAGCACCTCTCCTGGAGAGAGATGCGGGGTGGATTCTGCGCACCAATGGACGGCGGCAGATTAGGGTTAAAGAAGTTTGATGGATTCGGATCCATCGGTGTGGGTGTGGTAGTGGGTAAAGGAAAGGTAAATGGAGAAATATCGACTTCGGAGTCGATAAAGGGTACGCGGACTAAACGGGCACTAGAATCCCGTGTCCAGCCTATCTTGTACTAAAAAGGGTTAGTACAAGTGGCAGCGTTGACTTATAATTAGGGGTAATGAATGCGGTGATTGCTTTTGAAAAATGGATGGATTTTTGAAAAAATGATGCGACAAAACAAATGCAGCACACAACCCTAGAATCTAGTGGTCACCTAGGTCCGGCTCTAGACCGCTCCTAACTGCCAAAAGACAAGTCGCAGGATAGAATCCTCCACTGCCTCTTTGTCCCCCTGTGGCCGGATAAGTGCCAGGTAAGTGGGAAGGTACTCCACTACGTAAGTAGTGGGCCTAATTAAAAACCACTAGCCTTAGACACACTTGCCTTAGGCACCATAAGAAAACGCGGATAAGCAATGAATTACCCACGACCTTCTCATGTCCTAATTGAGCGCGACAGTCCTTAGAGTCTTCTCTAGATTTCTTTTAGTTAATGTGGGTCAATACGGATGCAAGTTTTGCGATTTTTGGGGCCTAGGAAGGGTAATGAAATCCCCACCTAATTTGGATTTGGCCGTGCCCCTTAATATCCGTATTTAGAATGCAAACAACCAAGAAATCAAAATCACGCACAAATTTAATTTTGCTTTTGCGGCGCTGCGATTATTTGCAAAGAATCCTGCAGCAAAGTGTTAGTTGGAGCTAAAAAGAGGAGAGAGAAGAAGGTAAGGAACCACCTGAGGAATTTTTGCACAGAGACCCCCTAGATCTGCCGCGGTTCCGCCGCAGATGCTTGCTCAGGCCGCCCTTCCGCGGTCAAATTATGGGATCACTGCACTAAAACTTTTCAGGGAGCTTATGTAGACTCCCTCTACTCTGTGGTATTTTCCAAAAATTTTCTTCAATTTCCAAACAGCTCCAGATTTCATTGCAATGAACAACAGCAAATCGTTTAGGGTTTGCACGAATTTTGATCTCAAAAACAACAATGGAATAATTCTTTCAATTCAAACTATAATATGAAACGAATTAGCGCGCGATCCCCGGCAACGGTGCCATTTTGATTGGTTTAATTTTCCGGATTGTGTAATGTAGAAAATTGTAAAGAAATCACAACCAAAAATTATATTTGACCGCAATCAACTACGGTGTCAGTTGTAGATCGTAAGCGAGTGCGGATCGTCCACAGGGATTGTGCGATTCGTTTCAATGTTTAATTTGTTTGAATCGAAAAGTTAATCGAAAAGAAAAGAAAAGAAAACATGATTCAAGAATTTATCAATTGATTCAGGTGTCACGATGTTTAATCAAGAATCAAGAAACTGATAAACAATCAAGAATTGGGTTTCGATAATATTTCCAACCAAAATGTCAAGAGTCTAAATGAGGCTCGTAGGAATCGATCGGATCTATAGACGTGATGTAATTTCAAGATTTCTTGTTCTTGTCCTTCGAAGGATTGATACTAGATCGATGATGAACGACGAGAGTTAGGGCTTTCTTGATGAAACTAGGGTTTCATCTTTTAAACCCTTGTTCTTTCGTTGATATCATTTGCATTCTAGCCTCTAGCAATTTCAAGAAACGATCGTAACTCCCCAATCTCGAGCGATATCAATCAAGAAAGCATCGCAACGAATTGGGTCGTCGATTCTTGAACTTGCTAGGGTTTACAAAACTCGTAGGATTCAAGAATCGATGGGAGATATATTGCATCATCATTCTATTGATCGTCTCGACTCTTCGACGAGCGGAGTATTACTCAAACATCACAACAAGAATTATAACTAGAAATTTAGATTGACTCATGATGCAAGAATTTAAAGAGAACAAGATAAAAGAATATCACCTTTTATTTATATCAACAATTTGATTACAGTCGCTCAAGAACTACAAGAGGAAGAATTAAATTGTCGACTTGGCTTTGCTCGGCTCCGTGAGTCGTGGATCGGCTTGGACCACTTGCTCTGTTGAAGACCGGCTCGGCTCCTAAAAGGTTGCAAGGCTTCTTGCTTGAATGGGTACTCGGGATCTTGGCTTTTGATTGGAATTAGGGTTAGGGTTTCACACAAATCCTCTCACTAGATTTGTGGAAGAAGATGATGAAGGGGGTAAAATGAAGAAGTATCTAAGTTTGGATAATGGATCTAAGTATCAAGTATATCTTTTACAAGTGAGCCTAGGGTCTTATTATAGATCTCCCAAACCCTAAGCCTTTGAGTTCCCTCCAAAAGTTTGTTGAAAGACTTCTAGAAAGAGTTTGTTAGGCTTAGCTTAGGGTTTAAGCTAGGGTTTAGGGAGAAGGTTCTAGAATGATAGGCTAGTTTAGTGTAGATCCCAAAGTTCGCTGATCTGGCAGAAGTATCTGGAGTCTTCTAGAATTTAAGATACATTTCTGAACTGTAGCCACTGAGAGAAGAGTTTTGATGCAAAGATGAAGTGGTGACGTCATCAAGTAGCCGCGGAACCGCGGCGCAAGCAGGCTCCGGCCGCGGTTCCGCGGCCATGTAGGAAGCTTGAGCTATGGTCTTTTTGCAGTGGACTTGGGATAATATTTTGGGCTTCATCTGATATGTTGATTTGTATTTATCCCTCTGGGTTGATGCCAGAACTGAAATCATTGAGTTGGCGTAACGTTTTAGCTGTACCCTATACATTTTTGTCCTTTCTGCTGGATTTTCCTGCACAGATCTCAAAACAAGTGTTGCGCAACTGTAGAGATAATGCGATGCCATGAAATGTAGTCAATTTCCTTTATAGTGTCGGTTTTAGAGTTTAATACATGTAATCAGATATTTTGCGACAGTTTTGCTAATATGTGAATTATGAATGCCGAACACTTCTATATGAATGCAAATGATGAGGAAATTGCCGGCTAAAATATGCATTATTTTCGACTAATCAGAGCCCTAGAAGGAAAACTTAAGAGATGCCAACAGCTAAGTAGGTCTGCAGAATATATATAATCTTAAGTTAAATGATGAGGAAGTGTGAAGAATATAGGTGGATAATTTACGAGTTGACGATAATAGAATTCCTTGTTAGAAAACCTAATTGGAGAATGAAAGTCAATGGGCCAAATTGATAGGATTTTGTGGGTAGTATCCGCTGAAAACCCTCAGGAGACAACACTCCTCCTACTAGGGACACCTAGAGGTTTAACGGCTTGTTGTACGTGCTCAGTGCAATCGCGATTCCCTGCGAAAGTGAGGTTAGGTTTTTGTCGAGAATAAAACTAGGTTTGCTCGAGAACGAGCAAAAGATAAGTTTGGGGGTATTTGTTCATACCATAATATTGCATTATTATATTCCCCATTCTTATTCTTTTTACAAATAAACAGGTGCTTTTGCCCATGTCTGCTACATAGTATAGGTTACAGGTTCTTGGATCTAAAACAGTGAAAAAGATAAAAGACGATGCAAAAGTGGAACTACAACCAACAAATAGAAGGATCTTGATCAAGCCTACACAAAAGATCAGTTCACAAAGTACAAGGCAATGCAAGGTCCAAGATTTTGGCTCGAAGCAACGTTAAAAGTCCACTACAATTCACTGGGAGATCTGGAAGAAACCTAGAAGTCCAATTGAGAAAAGTACTGAAGAAATAGGAAGCCAAGAAAGCCCAAAAACAGTACAGCAAAATTCAGCAAATAACACCATCAATGGGCCGCGGAACCGCGGCCCAAACCCTGCTGTGGCCGCGGAACCGCGGCCATCTAGAGCCTGTTGTGAAAATAATTTTTACCATAATTCTTGGCGGCTTTGATCGGTATTCCTAGAGGTATTTTGGTAAATGCAAACGTGCGGAAATTGTAAACCTAGGGTTTTCTATGCCCTATAAATAGAAGCCCAATTCCTTGTATTAGTTCTTGCCTCCCTTCATTAATAAAATTCAGAATTCTTTTTGGATAGCATCAATTTAGGAGTAAAGTTTTCAATTCTTGCCCTAGGTAATTTCTATTCTTGCCCTAATTAAATTCTATTCTTGCCCTAGTTAGATAGTTAGATCTTTTATTCTCTGCCCTAGATAAATGCTTTTCAATTCCCTAATGAGCGAGCAGTCTCCTCGCTTGTTAGGGTTAGATTTGGGGAAGGTTTGAGAGATGAAGATCTCTCACCCTTTTCTTGCCCATCACATATAATTAATAGGACTCCATGCATACATGCACACACCGCTCCCTACGGCACCCTATCTCTCGAGGTAGCGGTGATACCGTAGTATAAAGACCCGGTTGCGCGTGTTTTCCATGGAGGTTAGAGTAAGGATTGATAAAGGAAGGACAAGAAGCTAGAGGAAGAAACATCTTCCCGATGGTTCTAATCCCCTCTATTAATAATTACCATAACTCCTAATAGATCTTCATATGGGTATAGAAAGCGGTGAGATTTATTTACTTTCCAAACTTAACCTAAACCTAACCCTAGCAAGATTTAGATCTAGATTAATTTAGATTTTAGATTTAATTGATCCATTCACACCGTTTGGAATTAACTCGTAAGAGCGATTAGGAAATTCACAAAATCCCTGTGGACTGACCCGTACTCACCGGCTAGCTACATGCGACGCCGTTCTTGATTGCGGTTTAGAAATATTTTTGAGATCAATCACTTAGCACTCATTGGTTGGCGCTCAGCGCTAAGCGCCCCACGTGCTCCGCACATGGGTGCCATAAAGAGTGTTTAACACTGCATAAAAAATAAAGGAATAAAAAAGGGGGAAAGTAAAGCAAAGCATTATTTACACAGAAAATGGACTGAACCCAAGCAAGTGTTTAACACTTTATTCAAAGATTGAGCGGGTTAAGTCTAAGTTGAAAAAATCCCCCAATTCAGATCAACCGAGCCCGTGTGCTCATCATTTTCCAAATTGGTCTTAGTCCCAAACACGACTACAGATCTCCCAACGGACATTGGTTCAAGGGTACATCTCCTCACACCTCTGATACATGTCATTGTAATTCATCAGCGTCTTCAAAGAGGTGGTGGATCCCGATAACCAACAACTCTTCGGTGCACTCCCAAATTGACGGGCACATCCCACTGTGGACCGAAACGTCCTAAAACTAAAACGATAGATCCCAATCGCTCTTTTGTTGGATCAAGATGATCCTAAACCCTTATTAAGTAGATCTTAGTCTAAAATTGGGCTAACGTATCCTTAACAAATATTTAAGTTGATCTTAATCTCAAACAAGATTAACGATCCTTAAATCAACCCAAACCCAAATCTAAGACTATACGGATTTGGACTAATCCACGCCCTACGGGAGACAACATAAATTAGTCTCCGTATACAATCCGCGGGCAACCAAAAATAAAACAAACATACACGATACGAAGTGACCTTCTGGAGCAGGAAAAAGTGGTTATCGCTACGCGGTAACGTAAGTAACTGCAGGGGCTTGTGCCTGCAGAGAAGAGCGTCCTCGCATTAAAAAACCCCTCGCAAACGAGAGGGAATCTGACGAAGTCTGCTACAACGGCCGCATCCGTCCAAACCTCCGATACCTGGTGCTATAAATCAACTTGGTATCTTCAGAGAGGTGGACGGATAAACCTAAATAGCATCTGCCCCCAAATTCAGGCAAGACGTTTTTCTTCCCGGCTTTCGGCGGTAAACAGATTCTGGCATGCCCGGTGGGACCTTTTCCTCTTTCCACTCCACACTTTGTGTGTCGTGTTCGCGAACAAATCATGGTTTAATATGGTTTCCTCTAGATTCAAGGCACTAAGATTTGGCGTCTTGCTCCTGTGCAGAAGATATATCGATGGCTTCCAACTACACCAACTGCAACAGCAACTCCCACTCTGTCCCCGCCGGAGGAGTGACTTACGGGCCCCAAGCGGTCTCTATCTTTGCAATGCTAGTAGAGCAGGTGACTCAGGTCACCACTGGATTGTTCTTCGGGACCATGCTCCCGCCAATGAGTTTCAATGCTTCAATATCATCACAAGAGGCTCCAAAGAAATCGGTCTTCGATCGGCTTGCAACTACCACGGCCCCTCTCAACGGGTCGTCCAATTCCAGCGCCTCAGTCTTTAACAGGCTGAGCCATAGCTTTAGTGTACCCACAAAGAGGCTCGCAATACCTGAAGGGGTTATCCCAAAGCGGATAGCCATTCCTGTTCCGACATACGAAGTCGTCAAAGGGGCTTCTCCTGCTAGAGGATCGGTGTTCGCAAGACTGGCCGTTCCAACTCCTGCTGCAGGCGAGGTCGTTGAAAATGCTTTCCCTACCAGAAAGACTGCCTTCGACAGATTGACCGTCCCCTCTCAGCGGGCGTCAGTCTTCGGTAGGCTGACACCGACAACAACCTCTTATCAAAGCAGGGGGTATAACGAAGTCGCTTCCACAACAGAGGTGGTTCTGTCTGCACGACATGCTCGACATCGCCACTGGCGCCGAGTAAGGAAGGCTGGGGGCAGTTCCCCCTCTGGACTTACCCCACCAGCTCCAATGGTGGAAATTGACGCTGCTGTTCCAACTGGGAACAGTTTCGAGCTGCTCAGGAGGGTGCGCAAAAACTCTCCAACCGCCATATTGAAGAAGTCTCCTCCGCCTACTGAAAGCATGACACAGGTGAAGCCGGAACAGCATCCTCAGCGGTTGTCCTCCAAAATCCACAGGGTCTGGCGGAAAGTCCAAGACTCTATAATTAACAAAAATTACTCTCGCCGGCTAAAGAAGACGAAGGCTCGGCAAGAGGAGGACCATCCCTCCGTCGTACCACGGAAAGTATCATCTGTATGGATGCCTGCTGCAACGGCCCTCTCAACTTTGACTTCCAACAAAAGGAGAAAGCCAGAGAAGATCCCCATGCCTGCGGCGAATTTCAAAGGCAGTGGATCTAAGCGCCCCAAGTCTAGGGGCATAGTAGTACACACCGTCTACATGGCTTCCGGGAAAGAGGAAAACCGTAGTTCCACGGGTCATCGACCACTTACACGGTCTGTGACAAAAGCTCAAGAGCAGCAGCAGAAGCTCCAAGAGATGCTAATGAAGATGTTAGCACTCACTAGGAAGAAAGAAAGCCCGGAAGCATCGTCGGAACAACGCCAGGAGCAGGAGACCGACACCGAATTCCTACGAAGGGTGCTTGAAAAGAAAGATAAAGAGGCCGCGAAACAAGCGGCTAATATAAAACAAATGGCGCTTCTGTTCCAAGACATGGTGAGGATGATGATCCAGTAGGATCCTCCAGCCGAAGACCCTCCAATAATCATTGAAGACGACAGACTGGAAACGTCAAATCCTCCACCGGCTTTTTCAGCAGCCAAAGAAGAAACGATCTCCAAGGCTGCCCTTGAAGACTATATAGCTCAACAAATACGAGTTCATCAGGCAAGCGAAGCGGCTGACCAAGTCGTCAGAACTGGGAGACCTTATCCAGGCTGGTACGATCAAATCAAGTACCCGCCAGGGTACACGATCCCTAAATTCCACATGTATAAGGGGACAGGCAATTCCCATCAACACGTCGCTCAGTTTAGAGCTCTATGTGGCAATACTGGAGGCGACGACAAACTGCTGCTTCGCCAATTCATCAGCAGCTTAGCGGAGACAGTATTTGAATGGTACTCGGAGCTTCCGAATGACTCCATCAAAACATTTACAGAAATGGAGCTACTGTTCACGCAACATTTCGCCACCCCGATCACCGCGTTAATCAATGCCAGGGTAAAACCGGGAGAAACCTGGGTACAACACGCAATTCGGTGGCGGAACCTATGGTCAAAATACGAACAACGCATAGAAGAAGCTCCTACCGTGGGTATGTTTGTTGGGACCGTCGATCCTCAGGCGACGATATCCCAATTTATGATGTTCTTCAAGCCGACCACCTTACAGGCCTTGATTGACAAGCTGGCCCAAATGGACCAGATGGACCATAGGCCGTCCTCTTCAAAAACGGATCTCCGAGGGCAAAGGGAAAGCGAATTTCGTTGCCAACGCTCAACAACAACCGAGTGACTCGAAACCGGTTTCTCTCCAAAGCAACAAATCACGATCTTTCGAAGAGAAGTTGAGACGTCCTTACTCATTTCCCCGGGATAAAAATGAGGAGACTGTTCGAACTAGCGGTGCGCAACAGGCTCATCACTCTGCCGGATCCAAGACGTCCATTACAGCCTGGTGACGTAAACAATCTCAACTACTTCCCCTACCACAGAGTAATGGGCCACCTAATCGAAAATTGCTATGTCTTCAAAAACTGGGTTGAGGACCAGTACCGGCAAGGCAAGTTCGCGCTGTCTGAAAACTGGAAGGTAAACCCGCCACAGCAGCACGTTCCTAAAAAGGTGGACTTGTCGGGGGCATCATGCTCGTTTATAGAAGAAGCTCCGTAGGAAGTTGTCCTCTCGGCTAAAACTAAAAAAATGCTGAAGGATCATCAAGCATGCCTGGCAATCAGATGGAAAAGCCCGCTGGAGCCTGAGATCATTGAGGGGATGCTTAAACCGCGCTCGACGCCGAACGCCGGTAACAGTGGGAAAAATACCCAGGTTAGGTCTTCAAAGTCCTCGAAAGGAAAGAAGAAGACCAAGAAGCCTGCGCAGCCTGACGACAAGCGTACGGACCTGCAAAAATACATCGACGCACTGGAGGAATACAACAAAAAGGCGTGGACCCTAGTCACACTTGAAGAGTTTCTCAAGCATATTCTTGAGAACGGAGACAGTGACAATGATGAGGGGAACGACTCTTCAGAAGAACCTGAGAATTATGTAGCGAGTTGTCACATGATCTCTCACCCGTCGTTAAAAGACGAAGAAGCTCCTTCGATGTCGGAAAGCAATGCAGAGGAACTGGAGGCAGGACCGACGTCAAAATCCCTGGAACTGTCAGACGACCTGATCGATAAATTGCTGAACGAAGCCCTTCAAAAGAGCAAAGCTGACCGAGAACGTGAAACGGCCATATACGAAAAGTCTAAGCGTCGGCGTCAGGATGAGGAAGCTACAGAAAGGAAGAGCCATAAAGTACTCCAACTGGATCGAAGCACACCCACAACAGACAAAAGCAAGTTTAAGACGGGAAAGCGGTTCGCCAAAGGCCTGTCAATAGGAATGAAACTGTCACCTTTTGAAAGAAATACTCTCGGGAGTACGTTCCTTAATAAAGTGGATATACATCCAAAATACTGCTTATACCATCGGAGGGTCATACACCCTACCGAAGAGTGCAATGCCTTCAAGAAGTGATGACAGGGATATGTGGCCCACCGACAACACTTCAAGCGAATGAAGCGCAAAGCCCGTTGGGAACAGAAAAGCACGACATATGAGCATAAAGGAACAGCCGGTAACTGTCATATGGTTGATGCCATTTCAACAAAAGGGAAATCTCAAGCTTTTACCTTTGGTAGCTATTCCGACGAAGAAATAGCCCTCGGCCCCCTCTTCAAGGAATCCACCTCTGGAAAAGAATAAGAGGTGAAGAAATGTGAGAACATTCAGCTGCGTAATCGTACGTTGCCTGAAAAGAATTTCGGACCCTTAAACAAAAGTTCGGGTAAGAGAGACAAGGGGAAGGGAAAAGTCCCCAAGAAAATTGCCCTCGATGATAGAGTCGTCGAAGAGCTCACAGCTAATGACCCGCCTAAGAAAAACAAGATGGATTACAATGTCCTGACACACCTGAGGAATATACCTTCACAACTGAGCATACAGGATGCTCTCCTCCTGTCCAAAAAGGCATGAGATTCTCTGATCAAGGCACTGCAAGAGCCTGATCAGTTCCAAGCTTTCTTTGCGGAAGAAAAAATGAAGGATGAGCTGGAAGAAGTTCACACGGCTGACATCACATTCGACGATGAAAATCTTTTCATCGGAACATGCGAGCACAACCGTCTTTTATATGTCACTGGGCACTGCCACGACATCAAGATAGGGAAGATCCTGGTTGACAATGGGTCATCCATCAACCTTCTCAATGTGAAAGTGTTGAAGGAGATCTGCATGAACGTGTAGCACCTGTCTCGGGACAAAATTACCATCTCTGGGTTTAACTCGCAGTCATCACAGACGCTCGGGTCTGTAATACTGATGTTACTCTTTGGGATGCTCATCACGACATCAAGTTTCATGTCATCGACGCCAAAACTTGCTATAACGCTCTGCTCGGCCGACCTTGGTTACACGAGTACAACATCATCCCTTCTACACAATATCAGTGTATGAAAATGGCCTCGAGTACACAGTTACAGGGGAACTAAACCCATTCTCCGTAAATGAAGTTCGCAAATATGAAGATGCCAAGTACTTCTTACCAGACTTCGAAAATACGAAAAGATGTCGTAAACCGGAGAATAAACAAAAAGACGTCGCCACCATCCCGATCTTTGGGAGTGATACCAAAGATGATGAAGAGATAGTCTTCTCAGGGCAACCCTAAGGCAGCGGTCCAGGACCATCTACGCCTATTTTGGTCTTTGGCAGCGACTCCGAAGATGAATGTTCCCCTCCGAAAGGCGGCCTGGGCGTTAGGACGTCTGTGCCTGAGATTCGGGGCAGATGCTATTTGGTTTTATCCGTCTACCTCTCCGAAGATGCCGAGTTGATTTATGGCACCGTGTATCGGAAGTTTAGACGGATGCGGCCGTTGTAGCAGACTTCGTCAGATTCCCCCTCGCTTGAGGGTTTTTTGATTGTAGGGACGCTCTTCCCTGCAGGCGCAAGCCCCTGCAGTTAATTACGCTACCGCATCGCGGTAACAACTTTCTCCTTCTCCAGAATTTCACTTCGTGTCGTGTGTGTTTGTTTTGTTTGTGGTTGCCCGTGGATTGTATACGGAGACTGAGTAATGCCGTCGCCCGTAGGACGTGGATTAGTCCAAATCCGTATTTACTTAGATTTGGGTTTGGTGTTTTCAGTTTAAGGATGCATTAGCCGCGTTGCGGCTGAGATCAACTTAAACGTTCGTCAAGGATACGTTAGTCCGGTTTTAGACTATGATCAACTCAACGTAGTGATTAATTTAATGTATGGCCATCGGGACTCGTCACCTCTCTGACGTCGTTGAAGGATTACAACGACATGTATCAAAGGAGCTCGGAGATGTACCCTCGAACCAGAGTTGATTGGGAGTTTTATAATCCATTTGAATATTTAAGGATACGTTAGCCGTGTTTGGGGCTAAGATCAACTTAAACGTTTGTTAAGGATACGTTAGTCCAGTTTGAGACTAAGATCAACTTAACGGGACCGTTTAGATCCGATAAAAGAGCATTTGGGCTCTATTGTGCCAGTTTAGGGACGTGGTGGTCCGATATTAGTTTAGGGACGTTTCGGTCCGATATTAGTTTAGGGACGTTTTCGGTCCGATATTAGTTTATGGACGTTTCGGTCCGATGTTAGTTTAGGGACATTTCGGTCCGATATTAGTTTATGGACGTTTCGGTCCATTATTAGTTTAGGGACGTTTCGGTCCGATGTTAGTTTAGGGACGTTTCGGTCCAGTATTGGTTTATGGACGTTTCGGTCCAATGTTAGTTTAGGGACGTTTCGGTCCGATATTAGTTTAAGGACGTCTCGGTCCAATATCAGTTTATGGACGTTTCGGTCCAATGTTAGTTTAGGGACGTTTCGGTCCGATATTAGTTTAGGGACGTTTCGGTCCAATATTAGTTTATGGACGTTTCGGTCCAGTATTGGGTGTGTGGCCGTTGGGACCCGTCACCTCTTTGACGTCGTTGAGGAATTACAACGATGGATGTCAAAGGAGTTCGGAGATGTACCCTCGAACCGGATGTAGATTGATTTAGGAGAGCCATTTTGCTCAGCCAATTTAACTTAAGGACTTATGGCCACGATTGGGCTAAGTCCAGTAAAAAAAAATGTCCAACATTGCTTTTGCATTTCCTTTTATTTTTATTTGGGTTTTGCCCAGAAAAGATGCAGGGCATCAATTTGTTTTGAGCTCTGTTCTTTATGAATGATGCAGAGCATCAATTTTGTTTGGGCTCAGCCCTTTTGTTGCTTTGCAATTTATTTTGGCCTGCTAGGCCTTTTTGATTTGGGCCTGGCCCTTCAAGTAATGCATTGCATTTGTGCAAAGCACCAAGAATCTTTTAGATTCAAGGGAAGGAGTGCAGAGCACTTTTAAATTTCTTGATCTAAATTTAGATCAATGAGAAGAAGAAAAATCTTTTCTTTCTTTCTATCTCAGAGAACCAGAGGTTCTCTAGCAAGTGCAAGGCACTATTTTTTTATTATTTTTATTTATTTATTTATTTATTGAAGATCACTGATTTTGTCTTTTAGATCAATGATCTATTCCTAAGAGAATTTTCTCTTATTTCAAAGGTTTTTACCTTCTTCTTTGTGTTCTCAAGAAGTTCTCTTCTTCTTCTTTTTTAATCCCAATTGTCTCTCCCTTTGAAATGGGGTCTGGGGTCCTTTTTATAGTGCTCAAAAATCAGTTAAATTTGTTAAAAAGATCTTTTCTGAGTGATTTGAGGAATTTTCCCCACCGTTGGATCTTTGATCCAAAGGCCCCTGTTTTACAGAAGAAATCTTCTTGTTTAAACAAGAACAGAAAAATATCCTTAAATCTTCACTCTGTTGTTGCGCAACTCACCAGCGTGTGACACGTGTCGCGCAGCGGTGCGCTTGCGCAGTTGTGCTTGCGCAACTGCGCAGACACGTGTCGCGCTGCCGTGCGCTTGCGCAACTGCGCAGACACGTGTCACGCAGCCGTGCGCTTGCGCAGTTGAACGTTGCTTATATTTTTTAAAGAGCCTTGCTCTGATTGGAAGTACTGTCTTGGGCGTTGTGCTGCCATGTCAACTTCTGACACGTGACGCGTTGCGCGCAGCGCACGGGAACTGAAGCGTTGCTTCAAAATTTGAATTTTCAAAATTTAAGCAGAGCCTTGCTCTGATTGGGGGAACAAATGCCCCCCCACCGTTGCGCTTACGTGGCCTCCTAACGTGAGCGCAGCGGTGGCAGACTCCGAACCGTCGCGCCATCTCCTGGAAGCTGAAAGGGTACTTGATGCCTATAAATAGGACCCTTGGTCCCTTAGATGATTCTCATCTCTAAAATTTTACTTTCAGAACCCAGGGCCCTGCTCTCTTGTTTAAACACTTTTAAAAGTTCAAACTTTTAGAGAATTTTAGGTAAAAATATTAATTTGAATTAAATTAAATCAATTTTAAGAGCATTGCTATCAATAGATCCCAGATCTAAAGAAGATCCATTTAGGGTTTCACTTAGTAGAGCTTTGCTCTAAGGGGGTCCATAGAAGACTAAGGAAAGCCCTATTAGAGTTCCATTAATAGAGCTTTGCTCTCTAAAAGATTTTCCCTGTATTTTCTCATTTCATTAATGGAGCTTTGCTCCTCCCAAATCATATAGAAGAACTCTTAAGAATTCTTCATGGATCTTGGAACTTAAAGATGGCATTTTATTCCTCAGTGCATTATATCGTTTTGCTTAATCAGTCTTTTTGATAATTCTATCGATCCTCTTTCACAGGAACAATGAACGCCCACATGTATGCTCTTAACGAGATCATCTCTCATGAGGGCATCCGCCGACTTGGCCATTCTCAAAATCGGGAATTCACAAACGAGGAGTGTGCTGAAATAATGAGTCGCTTCGACGCATACGACGGTCCACTGCTTCCCCGACGTTCCTTTCTTCTTAAACTTATCGTGGGAGCTATCTGGGAAGCGCTTCCCCTATTCTGTTCCGGCGTGCTGCTTAGGGCGTTGGATGCCGCTGAGGACAGGGTGCACTCTGTGTACCTATTGAACTTTATCTCGAAGAGACGGCGAGACAGTCTTATTGACCTCTTGCACGAGGTCTTTCAACAGTCTGCCATACTCGCTGCTTATCGGGGGGTGGAAGACATCGAGAGGGACCCTGATGCTTGTGCTCACGAAAGGAAGCACACTAGGATGGTCCGCGAGGCTTGGAAAGTCATAGATAGGATCGCTTTTGAATTCCCCAATCCATGCCCTGGCTCTGAGGTTATTCCATTGTAACTTTCGTTTATTGTTTTTATGACTGTAAGAACTTCGGGCAATATTAATGGAAATTTTTTTTATCCCAGCTTGTCTTTATTATATATCTTTGTCCTGAGTCTTTTTGTCCATGCATGAATGAATACGTCCTGAACGCTTGATCAAACGTAAATCGGGTGCTCTTTCTGTTGCTTTTCCTCTTTCTCAGCATGTCGTCACAATTAGCAGGTAATAGAGTAAGCTTCTTGATTTCTTCATGAGATAGCGAGGGCTTAGGCCGCAGGTTCAGATCTGCTGCCTAAGACTTTTCAACTCTATGAGCCGTGAGGGTCTCATAGAGACTTTTCTCCCTACGGATCGAGAGGATCTCGTAGGCGGGTTTTTCTCCTTAGGATTCGTGAGGATTCCTAAGTGTGGTTTTCTCTTGTACGTCGTAAAGATCCTACAAGAGAATTTTTCCCTCTTACGAGTCGAGAGGACTTGTAAGCGGTTGCTTCCCTCCTTGTCGAAGTTCGACGTTGGAGAGTGAGACTCGTGGATGGTATGCAAGAGACCGTTTTGGGCCAACTCGCAGGGTCCCAATGCTTAGGAAACAGGCTTCTTTTATGCCCACTGCCTAAGGCTTTATCTCACGAGTCGAGCCGCCTCGACAATTTTTCACAAGTCGAGACGAATCGAACGTTTCTCGCAAGAACATCTTAACATCGTATTTAACCTCTGCTCTTTACGCCAGAAGCCCGTTAAGGTTGGTGGTACTTAGGGTTTTGGCCATCGTACCGTCGCATAAGCTGATATAGTCCTCGATAGGCAATCGTGCTGTTCGAGTAGCCCTGCGACTGCCGTGTCTCTGATCCCTTCGGGGGCTGGACAAGACGCCTTCAAGCAATCCTCCTTGGCAGTTTGACCGTCGGAAGAGCAAGCGCTAGGAATTTGCCATGCCGCTTTTTACTTGAGGTTAGGCTCATTTTGGAGAGCCCCGATGAGTCATAACCACTCCGCGCTGGTGTGGGATGATCTCCGATAGTCTTTCAGACTTTATATGACTTGCCGTTAAGACCCTGAAGCTAGGAATTTGGCCTTTGCTTTGTTTGCTGGCATTGCGTCCTCTGTATCGAGATGAATGTCATGGTGGGAACTAGGGATTTTGCCGTGGCTCCGTTTGTTTGATGACGTTGCGTCTGCTGTATCGAGACGAACGTTGGGGTGACATCTAGTCTGCTGTATCGAGACGGACGTCGAGGTTGTCTCTAGGTTGCTGGTGAACCGCCAAGATTTGGAACTAGGGATTTTGCCGTTCGTTTAATGACGTTGCGTCTGCTGTGTCGAGACGAACATTGGGGTGACATCTCGTCTCCTGTATCGAGACGGACGTCGAGGTTGTCTCTAGGTTGCTGGTGAACCGTCGAGGTTTGGAACTAGGGATTTTTGCCGTGGCTCCTTTCGTTTAATGACGTTGCGCCTGCTGTGTCGAGACGAACGTTGGGGTGACATCTCGTCTGCTGTATCGAGACGGACGTCGAGGTTGTCTCTAGGTTGCTGGTGAACCGCCGAGGTTTGGAACTAGGGATTTTGCCGTGGCTCCATTCGTTTAATGACGTTGCGTCTGCTGTGTCGAGACGAACATTGGGGTGACATCTCGTCTCCTGTATCGAGAAGGACGTCGAGGTTGTCTCTAGGTTGCTGGTGAACCGTCGAGGTTTGGAACTAGGGATTTTGCCGTGGCTCCTTTTGTTTAATGACGTTGCGCCTGCTGTGTCGAGACGAACGTTGGGGTGACATCTCATCTGCTGTATCGAGACGGACGTCGAGGTTGTCTCTAGGTTGCTGGTGAACCGCCGAGGTTTGGAACTAGGGATTTTGCCGTGGCTCCATTCGTTTAATGACGTTGCGTCTGTTGTGTCGAGACGAACATCGGGGTGACATCTCGTCTCCTGTATCGAGACGGACGTCGAGGTTGTCTCTAGGTTGCTGGTGAACCGTCGAGGTTTGGAACTAGGGATTTTGCCGTGGCTCCTTTCATTTAATGACGTTGCGCCTGCTGTGTCGAGACGAACGTTGGGGTGACATCTCGTCCGCTGTATCGAGACGGACGTCGAGGTTGTCTCTAGGTTGCTGGTGAACCGTCGAGGTTTGGAACTAGGGATTTTGCCGTTGCTCCTTTCGTTTAATGACGTTGCGCCTGCTGTGTCGAGACGAACGTTGGGGTGACATCTCGTCTGCTGTATCGAGACGGACGTCGAGGTGGTGACCACTCTGTGCTGATGCGAGATGATCTCCGATTGTCTTTCCGGTTTTATGTGAGTTACCGTTAAGACGTTGAAGCTAGGAATGTGGCCTTCGCTTCGTTTTCTTACACTGCGTCAGGTGTATTGAGACGCATGCTGAGGTGGAGCTGGGATTTTGCCATCACTCCGCTTTGTTTCGACCACGGGGTCTTTTGTTAACGTTGCATCTGCCTCCAGCTGGACTGCGGAGGAACGCTGTTGTTGACATTGCGTCTACTGTATCGAGACGAATGCTGAGGTGAAGCTGGGATTTTGCCATCGCTCCGCTTGATGGTGTAACATCTGTGTCTTGTTGGAATGAGGAGGCACACCGTTGTTGGTCTCCAGGCTGTAGACGTGGCCATTGAGATTTGGAACTAGGGAATTTGTCATGGTTCCGTTTCGTTGCGATTCTGAGGTCAGTTGTTGACGTCATGTCTGCATCTAGTTGGAGTGAGGAGAAACGCCGTTGGTGATCTTTAAGTTGTCGATATTGACGTCGAGACCCTGAAGTTAGGGACCTTCCTTTGCTTCACTTGTTGACATCGTGTCTGTAATATTGCGACAAATGTCGAGATGGTCTCTAGGTTATCTATGAACCGTCGAGATTTGGCTTCGCTTTCTGGTGGAGCCTGATGGGAAGGTATTGTTCCCTTTTTATCTGTGCCCCTAGATTGTATACAGGGATCGATGTGATTTCACCTGTAGGGCAAAAAGTTTCATTTTTTCATTTTTTTTTCTTTCCGCGATGCTCTATCATTTCAGCTTTTTATATCGCGAAAATCGCGATTGCCCAATCATTTCGGCTATTTTTCGCGGTGCCCAATCATTTCGGCTATTTTTCTTTTTACTCGCTGCTTTTTATTGCGAGTTGCCCAACCATTTCGGCTATTTTCTTTTTACTCGCTGCTTTTTATTGCGAGTTGCCCAACCATTTCGGCTATTTTGCATGCATACATTTTTACTTGCTGATTTTGTTTGCAAGCTGCCCCATCATTTCGGCTATTTCGTATGCATATATATATATATATATATATATTTTTTTTTTTTTGGCTCGCTGATTTTTATTTTTATTTTTATTTTATTTTATTTTTTTTGCGAGTAGGGGATTTAGGATCTGATACCAATCTTGGCATCAGTATCGCTGCGACTGGAATATTGCCAGGAGCGAATCATCATTTGCCGTAAAAGGACTTGGAATTTGATACCGGTCTAGGCATCAGCATCGCTGCGACTGGAATATTGCCAGGAGCGAATCATCATTTGCCGTAAAAGGACTTGGAATTTGATACCGGTCTAGGCATCAGCATCGCTGCAACTGGGATATTGCCAGGAGCGAATCATCTTCTGCCATGAAAGGACTTGGAATTTGATACCGGTCTAGGCATCAACATCACTGCAACTGGGATATTGCCAGGAGCGAATCATCATCTGCCATGAAAGGACTTGGAATTTGATACCGATTTAGGCATCAGCATCGCTACAACTGGAATATTGCCAGGAGCGAATCATCATTTGCCTTTGTCGATATCGAACAAAGGATGGCTTAGTAAACAGGGTTAGGATTCTGTCGACTAAGGCTTTTGACTTCATGAGCCGTAAGGGTCTCACAAAGGTATTTCTCCCTACGAGTCGTGAGGATCTCGCAGGTGCGTTTTCTCCTTAGGAATCGTGAGGATTCCTAAGTGTATGTTCTCTTATAAGTCGTAAGGATCTTACAAGAGTGTTATCTCCTTATGAGTCGAGAGGACTCACAAGGGTTGTTCACCGTGTAGACATATCCCCAGTCACGTATGGGACTTGGTTAGGGAAATGTTTATTCGCGCCCGTGGATTGTATACAAGGGTCATTATGAGCCGCTTGTAGGGCAATATCGAAGGTTGTGGGGGCTGCTTAAGAACAGGTTAAGGTTTCTGCAACTTAAGACTTTCAAATCTTATGAGCCGTAAGGGTCCCACAAGAGAGTTCTCCTTACGAGTCGTGAGGATCTCGCAAGTGTATTTTCTCCTTCGGAATCGTGGGGATCCCTAAGTGTGTTGTTCCTTTGTGAGTCGTAAGGATCTCACGCAGGTGGTTTCTCCTTACAGGGTCGAGAGGACCCTATAAGTGTTTCTTAACGAGGTTGCGCCCTTTCAGGTTTTCACAAACACTCGCCAGTAGCCCTGCTGTTTTTACTCACGGAGCCCTTTCGGGTTTTCATCCGTGCCCATTTTGCTTATGGACATACCGTTTTTTTTTATATTCTTTTTATTTTTTTTATTTTTTTTTTACGAGGTCGCGCCCTTTCGGGTTTTCACGAACACTCGCCGGTAGCCCTGCTGTTTTTACTCACGGAGCCCTTTCGGGTTTTCCTCCATGCCCGTTTTGCTTATACACATACCGTTTTTTTTTCTTTATTTTTTTCTTCTCTTTTTTTTTTTTTAACGAGGTCGCGCCCTTTCAGGTTTTCACGAACACTCGCCGGTAGTCCTGCTGTTTTTACTCACGGAGCCCTTTCGGGTTTTCATCCGTGCCCATTTTGCTTATGGACATACCGTTTTTTTTTGTTTTTTTTTTATTCTCGACAGCCTGAGAATGCTGCGGTAGTAGTTTAAAAACATTTCGGTCATTTGCAAGTTTTAGGACATTGCGGTCCATCATTAGTTTAAGGACATCTCGGTCCGTTGTTAGTTTAAGGACGTTTCGGTCCGTTGTCGCCGTATTTGAGGCGAATATCTAGTTTATTGACTTTTCGGTCTATGAGTCTTTCTCCATGAATGAACATGATGCCCCCGGCGTATCCATCTTCTTCGGAGCGTGCGGTTGTGGCGGACTCACCTTCCAGTTCTCAGACAGTGCAAACTTGCCCTGTTGGTATTGGTCTTCAACCCAGTTTTTGAAGACGTAGCAGTCCTCGATCAGGTGACCTACTGTTTGGTGGTAAGGGCAATAGTTAGGATTATTAACATCTCCTGGCCGCAACGGACGTTTTGGAGCCGGTAGATTGATGAGTCTGTTGCACACTGCCAGCTCGAACAGTCCCCTTGTTTTATCTTGCGGAAAAGAGTAAGGACGTTTTAACTTTTCTTTGAGGGATTGCCGCTTGTTGCTTTGGCGAGCAACCGGTCTAGGGTCACCTGATTGTTGTTGAGCGCCGGCGACGAGGGCCGTTTTTCCTTTTCCTTTGTTCTTCTTGTTCGGTCCCTTGCTTACAGGGTCGGGATTTTTTCCGAGTAGCATGCGATTGCATGGCTGAACGTTCTCGCAGCTTCTCAATTCCTTTATTTTTGAAATAGATTCCCCGAGGGAAGAGTTGGGGATAGCTTCTTCGTCAGAGTCGCTTCCAAAGGTGATAATTTGTGATCCCTTGAAGTCGGCTATATGACAGTTTGCGGCGGCTCCTTTGCGCTCATATATCGCATTTTTCCGATGTCCACAAGCTTCACACTTTGTCCTGTCGAAGTGTTGCTTTTGAGCGACATACCCTTGCCACCAACAGTTAAAGGACTCGCAGTCTTCGGTAGGATGTATGATCTTCTGATGATATAAACAGAAGTTAGGGTGCATCTCTACCTCAGAGAAAGAATTTTCTTCAGAGGGCGGTAGCTTCATTCCTACTGATAGAGCTTTGGCGAACCGTTTCCTCGTCTTGAATTTGTTTTTACCCGCAGTGTATGGCTTTTGATTTGACGGGAATACCTTGGTTCTTTCTAGTATGGCCATTTCACGTTCTTGATTGGCTTTTGCTTTCAGACGAATTTCACTTAGGAAGACATCGATCAACTCGTCTGGTGGCTGTAGAATCTCCGGCTCAGGATTCGCCATTGGTTTCTCAGCGCAAGGAGCCTCTTTATCATCCGTCAGTGAATGAGAAATCATATGACAAGTCGCTGCGTAGTCTTCAGATTCATCCGATGAGTTTTCTCCATTGTTTTCATCCTTGACTAAAGAACAAGCTGCCCCCGGCGTGTCCGTTTTCTTTGGAGAGTGCGGCTGTGGTGGGTTTACCTTCCAGCTTTCAGACAGCGCGAACTTGCCTTGCAGGTATTGATCCTCGATCCATCCCTTAAAGACGAAACAATCCTCAATCGGGTGACTTACCGTTTGGTGGTAAGGACAATAATTGGGATTATTAAGATCGCCTGGCTGCGATAGACGCTTTGGACTCGGCAGATTGATGAGTCTGTTACGCACTGCCAGCTCAAACAGTCTTCTCGTTTTATTCTGAGGAAACGAGTAAGGATGTCCTAGCCTCTCTTCGAGGGATGGGCGTGGACGCACGTTGTTTTGGCGAACGACCGGCTTTGAGTTGCTCGACTGTCGTTGAGCATTGGCGACGATGATCGCTTTTCCTTTCTCATTTCGGGGATCGGGTCTTGGAGGAGACGGCTTATGGCCCATCTGGTCCATTTGGGCTAATTTGTCGATCAAGGCCTGGAAGGTGGTCGGCCTGAAGAACATCATGAATTGCGAGATGGTCGCCTGCGGATCGAGAGTTCCCACAAACATGCCTACCGCAGGTGCCTCTTCTATGCGTTGTTCGCATTTCGACCATAGGTTCCGCCATCGTGTTGCGTATTGAACCCACGTTTCGCTTGGCCTTATCCTGGCATTTATTAGTGCTGTTATCGGGGTGCGTTCACTAGCACTCGCGAATCTTTGTGTAAACAGCAGTTCCATCTCTGCAAATGTTTTGACAGAGTTGTTAGGTAGCTCCGAATACCATTCAAAGGCTGTTTCTGCTAAGCTGCCGACGAATTGACGTAGCAACAATTTGTCATCTCCTCCAGTATTGCCGCATAAGGCCCTGAATTGAGCGACATGCTGATGCGGATTCCCTGTCCCTTTATATACGTGGAATTTAGGGATCGTATATCCTGGCGGGTAATTGATTTGGTCATACCAGCTCGGATACGGTCGTCCGGTTCTAACAATTTGCCCAGCCGCTTCATTCGCCTGATAAACCCGGATCTGCTGAGCTATATATTCGTCTAGGTCAACTTTGGAGATTGCCTCCTCCTTGGCTGTTGACAGAGCCGGCGGATGATTTGACGTTTCTCCCCTGTCGTCTTCAAGGACGATCGGAGGATCTTCAGCAGGAGGGTCCGGCTGTAACATCATCCCTACCATATCTTGGAAGAGGAGCGCCATCTGTTTTATGTTAGCCGCTTGCTCTGCAGCTTCTTTGTCCCTCTTTTCGAGGACTCTGAGTAAAAAGTCAGCGTCAGTTTCTTGTTCTTGACGCTCATCCGAAGACATTTCAGAGCTTTCTTTTGGCTTAGTGAGTGCAGCCATTGTAGTCATCATTTCCTGAAGCTTTTGTTGTTGCTCCTGGGCTTTCGTCACGGATCGGGTGAGCGGTCGGTGGCCCGTAGAAGTGCGGCTTTCATCCTTTCCAGAAGTCATATAAACAGTGTGCACCACCATGCCCCCAGACTTGGGGCGTTTGTGTTCAGCGCTTTTATGCTTCGCCATGTTCACAGGGGCTTTTTGTGGCCTCCTTTTTTGAGTGATTGGAGTTAAGGGAGCCGTTGTAGTGGGCACCCAAGTAGCTTTTGCTTTTTATGGTTTGACAGAGTAATCCTTCCCCTGCCGAACCTTCATCTTTTTCTGTCGTCGGAGGCAGTCTTGATCGATCACCGACTCTTGGACCTGTCGCCAGACTTTGTAAATTTTAGAGGACAGCCGTTGAGGGGGCTGCTCTAGCTTCTTCTCTGGAGTATTCTCCACAGGTGAAGGAGTTCGTTTCAACATCGCAGTAGGAGAGTTTCTGCGCACCTTGTTGAGTAGTTCAAAGCTGTTCTTGGTTGGAACAGCAGCATCGATCCTCACCATCGGAGCTGACGGAGTTATCCCAGAGGGGGAGTTTCCCCCAGCCTTCCTTACTCGACGCCAGTGGCGACGTCGGGCATGTCGTGCTGATGGAGTTGTTTCCACTATAGGGGTGAACTCCTCTTGCCCCCTGTGTTGGTCAGAATATACTGGTACCAGCTTTTTAAAGATCGACGTCCGTTGAACGGGGACGGCCAACTTGTCAGAAGCGGACTTCTGAACATGGGAAGCAACCTTGGTGATTTTGCCAGGAACGGAAGTTGGGATGGCTATCCGCTTCGGGATAACGCCTTCTGGTATGGCAGGCTTCTTCATGAGCCTGTTAGAGCTCTGGCCTAATCCATTAAAACCTGAAGCAGTGGAGTTGGGCGACCTATTGAGAGGGGTCGCGGCAGTGGTAAGTCGATCGAAAACCGACTTCTTTGGAGCTTCTTGCAATGTCATTGGGGCGTTGAAGCTCATTGGTGGGAGCATGGTCCAAAAAAATAGTCTAGTGGTGGCTTGAGCCACCTGCTCCACCGGCATCTTGCAAAGGGAGGCCGCTTGGGGCCCATAAGTCACTCCTCCAGTAATGACGGAGCGAGAGTTATCGCTGCGGGCGGTGCAGTTCGAAGCCATCGATTTTCTGTTTTCTGCATAAAGCAAGACACCAATTCTTAGTACCTTGAATCTACAGGCAATCACAGCAAACCGCGATTTGTTCGCGAACACGACACACGAAGTGTGTAGTGGAAAGAGGAAGAGGTCCCACCGGGCGTGCCAGAATCTGTTCCCCTCCGAAAGGCGGCCTGGGCGTTAGGACGTCTGTGCCTGAGATTCGGGGCAGATGCTATTTGGTTTTATCCGTCTACCTCTCTGAAGATGCCAAGTTGATTTATGGCACCGTGTATCGGAAGTTTAGACGGATGCGGCCGATGTAGCAGACTTCGTCAGATTCCCCCTCGCTTGAGGGTTTTTTGATTGTAGGGATGCTCTTCCCTGCAGGCGCAAGCCCCTGCAGTTAATTACGCTACCGCATCGCGGTAACAACTTTCTCCTTCTCCAGAATTTCACTTCGTGTCGTGTGTGTTTGTTTTGTTTGTGGTTTCCCGTGGATTGTATACGGAGACTGAGTAATGCCGTCGCCCGTAGGACGTGGATTAGTCCAAATCCGTATTTACTTAGATTTGGGTTTGGTGTTTTCAGTTTAAGGATGCATTAGCCGCGTTGCGGCTGAGATCAACTTAAACGTTCGTCAAGGATACGTTAGTCCGGTTTTAGACTAAGATCAACTCAACGTAGTGATTAATTTAATGTATGGCCATCGGGACTCGTCACCTCTCTGACGTCGTTGAAGGATTACAACGACATGTATCAAAGGAGCTCGGAGATGTACCCTCGAACCAGAGTTGATTGGGAGTTTTATAATCCATTTGAATATTTAAGGATACGTTAGCCGTGTTTGGGGCTAAGATCAACTTAAACGTTTGTTAAGGATACGTTAGTCCAGTTTGAGACTAAGATCAACTTAACGGGACCGTTTAGATCCGATAAAAGAGCATTTGGGCTCTATTGTGCCAGTTTAGGGACGTGGTGGTCCGATATTAGTTTAGGGACGTTTCGGTCCGATATTAGTTTAGGGACGTTTTCGGTCCGATATTAGTTTATGGACGTTTCGGTCCGATGTTAGTTTAGGGACATTTCGGTCCGATATTAGTTTATGGACGTTTCGGTCCATTATTAGTTTAGGGACGTTTCGGTCCGATGTTAGTTTAGGGACGTTTCGGTCCAGTATTGGTTTATGGACGTTTCGGTCCAATGTTAGTTTAGGGACGTCTCGGTCCGATATTAGTTTAAGGACGTCTCGGTCCAATATCAGTTTATGGACGTTTCGGTCCAATGTTAGTTTAGGAACGTTTCGGTCCGATATTAGTTTAGGGACGTTTCGGTCCAATATTAGTTTATGGACGTTTCGGTCCAGTATTGGGTGTGTGGCCGTTGGGACCCGTCACCTTTTTGACGTCGTTGAGGAATTACAACGATGGATGTCAAAGGAGTTCGGAGATGTACCCTCGAACCGGATGTAGATTGATTTAGGAGAGCCATTTTGCTCAGCCAATTTAATTTAAGGACTTATGGCCACGATTGGGCTAAGTCCAGTAAAAAAAAATGTCCAACATTGCTTTTGCATTTCCTTTTATTTTTATTTGGGCTTTGCCCAGAAAAGATGCAGGGCATCAATTTGTTTTGAGCTCTGTTCTTTATGAATGATGCAGAGCATCAATTTTGTTTGGGCTCAGCCCTTTTGTTGCTTTGCAATTTATTTTGGCCTGCTAGGCCTTTTTGATTTGGGCCTGGCCCTTCAAGTAATGCATTGCATTTGTGCAAAGCACCAAGAATCTTTTAGATTCAAGGGAAGGAGTGCAGAGCACTTTTAAATTTCTTGATCTAAATTTAGATCAAAGAGAAGAAGAAAAATCTTTTCTTTCTTTCTATCTCAGAGAACCAGAGGTTCTCTAGCAAGTGCAAGGCACTATTTTTTTATTATTATTTTTATTTATTTATTTATTTATTGAAGATCACTAATTTTGTCTTTTAGATTAATGATCTATTCCTAAGAGAATTTTCTCTTATTTCAAAGGTTTTTACCTTCTTCTTTGTGTTCTCAAGAAGTTCTCTTCTTCTTTTTTTTTTTAATCCCAATTGTCTCTCCCTTTGAAATGGGGTCTGGGGTCCTTTTTATAGTGCTCAAAAATCAGTTAAATTTGTTAAAAAGATCTTTTCTGAGTGATTTGGGGAATTTTCCCCACCGTTGGATCTTTGATCCAAAGGCCCCTGTTTTACAGAAGAAATCTTCTTGTTTAAACAAGAACAGAAAAATATCCTTAAATCTTCACTCTGTTGTTGCGCAACTCACCAGCGTGTGACACGTGTCGCGCAGTGAGGCACTTGCGCAACAGCGCTTGCGCAACTGTGCAGACACGTGTCGCGCAGTGAGGCACTTGCGCAACAGCGCTTGCGCAACTGCGCAGACACGTGTCGCACAGCGGTGCGCTTGCGCAGTTGTGCTTGCGCAACTGTGCAGACACGTGTCCCGCAGCCGTGCGCTTGTGCAGTTGAACGTTGCTTATGTTTTTTAAAGAGCCTTGCTCTGATTGGACGTACTGTCTTGGGTGTTGTGCTGCCGTGTCAACTTCTGACACGTGGCGCGTTGCGCGCAGCGCACGGGAACTGAAGCGTTGCTTCAAAATTTGAATTTTCAAAATTTAAGCAGAGCCTTGCTCTGATTGGGGGAACAATGAAGTCAACATAGTATTCTCTGTTCGTCCACCAATACAAACCTTCGTTGGAGCTGATCAGAGCTTGCAAATCACCATGGTTCCGCAACACCATTACAGAGAACTCGACGCGCTCGACACATATGGCGTGTAAGAGCTGCAGACCTTCTACGTTCCTCCTAGGTGAAAAAGTGAAAAAGGCGATCCTCTTCTACCAATCTACGGAGACTAAGGTGGAAAAAAAATCTGGCATGGTGTCGATTTTGCGCTCGACAAGCTCCAACCAATCCGTCTGTCCAGATATTACGTAGAGGGATTGAAAAGGCTGTTAAGATACCAAGGTGTACCTTTCAAACAAACCGCTCGACAAGCCCAGTTCTACAACAAGATTTGAGACATTCCCAAGACTCAGCGAAAAATGCCCAATGGGAGGATAGAGACGACAGGGCTTGGATACGTTCGGTCCAAGAAACGGGAGCGATTCCATGGTTGCCATGTCATAAATAACTCCGGTGGAAAAGCGAATGCATTTATAGATAACGCCGATATCGAGCCAAAGCGGGATTCCACAGTAAAAATGCTAAGCCCGTCATTCGAAGAACAAATTGACAAGATAATAAGGGAAGTGGGTCAAAAGGTTCGGGATGAACATAGCCGCGAAATGACCATTTACGAGAAAGCCAGGACGCAACGTATCATTCTGCAGGCTACGGAGGATGACGATGCCCTTCACCCTCAGTCCGTTGTGCGCCCTCGTGGCAAGAAGAAAGCCCGATGTAGAAGCTGGTGAAGAATGAAAATGATGCTCGAAAATAGCGAAGCAGATTCAAGAAGCCACGCGATCGAGAAAAAGTCAGCTGGAATCCGTCTTTTATGAAGAAGATGAATCGAGAGTACTCGTTCCCCCAAAACAAGACAAGGAAAATATTCAACTTTATCATGAAGCATCAAATGATGACGCTCCTGGAGTCTCGGCACCCTGAGCAAATAAACGAGGTCTATCATCCAGCTTATTGCTCCAACCACCAAGCAATAAGACATCCTCTTGAAGATTGCTTCACCTTCAAAGACTAGGTTGAAGACCAGTATCAGCAAAGCAGGTTCGCTCTGTCCGACAATTGGAGGGTAGCCCCACCACGAAAGCATGAGCCAGGAGCAACCTACACTGCGAAGGAAAGTCCAGATCAACATCGATCTTGGAAACGAGCTCGTACCTGCCACATGATAACATTCTCAAAGGAGGGAGAGCATAAGGATGTGGACGACCTCTCCCAGTGCTTTGAAAATGAAGATGAGGACGAGGTGATCTCAGAATTTCCACCGGCGCCAATAGAGTTGGAAGACGGGATACACACCACAACAGACAATCGGAAGAAAATCGACTTGGGGACGACAAATGAACCAAGGCCAACGTTCGTCAGTGAGCTGCTGTCTGAAAAACATGTGGCCATGCTAAAGGGAGTCCTTATGCAGTATAAAGACTGCTTCGCATGGAATTATTCCAAGATGTCGGGACTACATCCAGAAATAGCGGTGCATAAACTGGCTATATCGCCGGACGTTAAGCCTGTAAAGCAAGCACCAAGAAGAATGCGGCTCGAACTTGAGATGAGTATCAACGCTGAAGTCAAGAAGCTAATTGACTCCGGCTTCATCCAAGAAGTTCAATACCCTGACTGGATCTCCAACATTGTCCCGGTGATGAAAAAAATGGGACAGTACGCATCTGCATGGACTTCCGGGACCTCAACAAAGCTTGCCCGAAGGACGACTTCCCAGTACCGGTTACTGAGCTGATGATAGATAACACGTCCACTCATGAAGTTTTCTCTTTCATGGATGGATCTTCAGGGTATAATCAAATAAAAATGCATCTTGAGGACCAAAAGCACACCGCCTTCCGGACTCCACTAGGCATATTCTGCTATAAGGTGATGCCCTTCGGCTTAAAGAATGCTGTCGCTACCTACCAGAGGGCTATGACGAGAATCTTTGACCTCATACACGAGATTGTCGAATGTTACATTAACGACGTCGTGGTGAAAAGCAAATTGTACGAGGAGCACTGGGAGCATTTGAAGGAAGTGTTCCAGCGTCTTCGGAAATATAATCTGAAGATGAACCCTCTGAAATGCGCGTTTGGAGTCTCCTCAGGAAAATTCCTGGGATTCATCCTATGACATCGGGACATCGAAATAGACCCGTCAAAAATCAAGGCAATTATGGAAATGCCTTCGCCAAGAACTCTCAAGCAACTACGGTCTCTCCAAGGAAAGCTCGCGTATATCCGGCGGTTCATAGCTAACCTCTTCGGCAAATGCCGTCCCTGCATCCATCTAATGAAGAAGAGGACCCCGTTCGTTTGGGATCGTAAATGCCAAAGTGCACTGGACGAAATCAAGCAATATCTACAGAACCCGTCAGTACTGACTGCTCCGGTCAAGAGAAAGCCACTCATCAGGTACACAACAACCCTTGAAGGTTCTTTAGGCATGCTATGGGCACAGGAGAACGACCAGGAGAAAAGAGAGCTCTCTATTATTTGAGTCGAGTCCTTTTGAGAGCAGAAAAAAACTACTCCCCCATTGAAAAGTATTGCCTGGCACTAATCTTCGCGATAACGAAGCTCGGGCACTATGCCTTGGCACATGAGGTCCATCTCATATCAAAGGTGGATCCTCTCAAATATTTGATGTCAAGAGCCATACTAACAGGAAGGCTTGCCAAATGGGCCCTCCTCTTGATGTAGTTCTCGATAATATATCGACCCCTCAAGGCAGTAAAAGGCCAGGCTATTGCTGAATTTCTTGCTGAACATCCAATACCGTCCGACTCTCCCTTAAATTGCGAGTTGCCGGATGAACACGCGTTCAATGCAATCGAAGGGAAGATGGAGGAAAATAATGTCCAATAGGAACTCTACTTCGATGGAGCGTCTTCCATGAAGAAGCGAAAGCAAAACACCCCCATAATCAAAGCTGGGGTGGGCCTTATCTTCGTGACTCCGCAAGGAGGGATAATGCGTTTTGCCATTTCCTTAACGGATCCAAGAACAAACAACGACGCGGAATATGAAGCTTTGATCGTGGGTCTTGAGATCACTGTTGACATGGAAATCGAAAACTTCCTCATATATGGAGACTCCCAGCTGGTCGTTAGCCAAGTAAACGGCGACTATCAAACGTGCAAGCCAGAGTTGGTAAAATATGGCGAAAGAGTGCAACAACTGCTAACTCGAATTCCATCCTACGTCCTGGATAGCATACCGTGGGCGGAAAACAGCAAGGTGGATGCGTTAGCCAAACTTGCTAAAGAACTGGCCGACGAAAATCTCGATGACGTAAGGATCATTGTGCAAAGCCATCGGATTCTCGTGCCAGCCAAAATATCTCCAGAGTCGTCTGAAGGAAAGGAAGTGACCAAACAAGTAGCCTGTCAAGTAGAAGGCGAAGAAAAGGCTAGGTATCGGAGAGAATTCTTCATAGACTACTTCAAATCTCATCAAACGCCCTAAGACGCGTCGTCAAGACATCATCTCATGAAGCGAGCCCTGTCCTTCGCCTTCGTCAATGATACTCTATATAAGAGATCGTTCGACTGTCTATGGCTGAGATGCCTGGGACCAAAAGAAGCAAAATAGGTCGTCCAAGAAACTCACGACGGACTCTGCGGTTCACATCAGGCCAGGCCAAAGATGAAGCTGAAGATCAAAAGAATGGGTTACTATTGGCCCACAATGATTCAGGACTACCTCGAATATGCGAAGCAGTGTCATTCGTGCCAAATTCACGGGGACTTCATCCACCAGCATCCAAATCCGCTACACCTAACATTGGCTAGTTGGCCGTTCGAAATGTGGGGGACCGATATAATCGGGCCCATAGAGCCAGCATCATCTAGAGGACATCGGTTCATATTGGCAACGACCGATTACTTCTCCAAGTGGGCAGAAGCAGTACCGCTAAGAGAAGTGATGATGGAGAACATCCTCCATTTCTTCAGGACAAATGTCATCTACCGGTTCGGCATCCAGTAATGAATCATCTCGGATAATGGGCCTACCAATAGGAGCTATAAGATCAGCCGCTTCGCACAGCAGCATAATATAGATTGGAGATACTCTTCAGTCTATAATCCCTAAGCTAACGGTCTAGCTGAGGCTTTCAACAAGACCCTGACGAAGATCATAAAGAAAACGGTGTCCAGGAATAAAAAAAGACTGGCACGAGAGGCTGCATGAAGCTCTTTGGGCGTATCGAACTAAGTTCAAAATGGCCACGAACACAATTCCATTCGCGCTAGTGTTCGGTACGGAAGCAGTACTTCCCTTGGAGATAAAGCTACCCTCACTACGAGTAGCAGTTCGATATGAGCTGATGGATAAAGAAAATGCCCATCTTCGGCTTGATGAGCTTGATGCCCTTGATGAAACTCGTCTCATGGCGCAGCAAAACTTAGAAGCTTACAAAGCAAGGATGATGCGCTCATACGAAAGAATAATTAGGCCGAGAACATTCCGCCAAGGCGAGCTCGTGTTAGTCGTAAAAAGACCTATGATCCCCAACCGTGCAAAACGGGGGAAATTCGAGCCAAACTATGAGGGCCCGTACATCATAGACAAGGTCTACCAAGGTGGGGCCTACTTGCTCATGAACAAGCATGGCGAAAGACACTTCCGGCCGATAAACGGCCGGTTCATAAGAAATACTATGCTTGACAAGTCACGACTCAGGTTAATGATGGATGACGATGCTCGTGTCCGCTCGCTGTCTTTCTGAGTCCAAACTTTATAACTAGTATCCGACAAAACTTTGCTTCAAAGCTACAATAGACTGGGAATTCCCTAAACTAACAACGGACCGAGATGTCCTTAAACTAACAATGGACTGAGATGTCCTTAAACTAACATTGGACCGAAATGTCCCTAAACTAGTACTCTTCACCCCAAATATGGCGAAATTCTTTTCTGGGATCTGTGTTGCAATCAAAGTTCCCACGGAGTAAAAAAAAGGGTACGTCCACAAGCGAAATGGGCACGGATGAAAACATGAAAGGGCGCCATGAGTAAAAACAGCAGGGCTACCGGCGAGTTTGTGAAAAACCTAAAGGGCGCAATCTCGTTAAAATAAAGACACCTGCAAGGTCCTCTCGACCTTGTGAGGAGAAAACGCCCGTGTGAGATCGTTACGACTCACAAGAGAGAAACACACTTAGGGATCCCCACGATTCCTAAGTAGAAATTACACTTGAGAGATCATCACGACTCGTAAAGAGAATTCCCCCTACGAGACCCTCACGGCTCATAGGATTCAAAAGCCTTAAGATACAGGGACCTGAATCTATTCTTAAGCAATCACATTCCCCAAGTTGCCCTACAAGCGATCCAATATTGACCTTTGTATACAATCCACGGGCACAAATAAACGATTTCCTCACCAAGATTCCACCAATGATGATGAATGTCCTCATGTGGTGAACGACACTTATAAGTCCTCTTGACTTGTAAGGAGAAAACACTCTTGTAAGATCCTTACGACTTGCAAGAGAAAATATCACTTAGGAGTCCTCATGACTTCTAGGGAGAACCTACACCTACGAGATCCTCACGACTCGTAGGGAGAAATACCTTTATGAGACCCTTACGGCTCATAAAGCCAAAAAGCCTTAGTCGGCAGGACCTTAACCCTGTTTGCTAAGCTACCTTTGTTCAAATCGACAAAGGCAAATGATGATTCGCTCCTGGCAACATCCCAGTTGTAGTAATGTTGATGCCTAAATCGGTATCAAATTACAAGTCCTTTCACGACAAATGATGATTCGCTCCTGGAAATATTCCAGTCGCAGCGATGCTGATGCCAAAACTGGTGTCAGATCTAGAATTCCATACTCGCAATAAAAATCAGCGAGCAAAAAAATGCATATGAAATAGCCAAAATTATGGGGCAACTCACAGTAAGAATCAGCGAGCAAAATGTATGCATATAAAATAGCCAAAATGTTTGGGCAACTCGCAATAAAAAGCAGCGAGTAAAAAGAAAAACAGCCGAAATGATTTGGCACCGCGAAAAATAGCCGAAATGATTAGGCAATCGCGACTTTCGCGATATAAAAAGCTAAAATGATAGAGCATCGCGGAAAGAAACAAAAAAATGAAACTTCTGCCCTACAGGTGAGTCCCATCGACCCTTGTATAAAATCCATGGGCACAAACGAATAAGGGAACCACATTTCCCACCAGGCTCCATCAGAAAGAGAGCAAATTCCCGATGACAACATCTACAGCCTAGAGATTAACAACAGCATTCTTTCTCACTCCAGCAGGATATAGATGCAACGTCAACAACCGACCCCAGGGTCCAAATGATGGAGCCACGGCAAAGTCCCTAGTTCCAAGACTCGACGGTTCACCAACAACCTAGAGACAATCTCGACATTCGTCGCAATATGGCAGACACAATGTCAATGAGCGAAGCAAAGGGAGATCCCTAGCTTCAGGGTCTCGACGGCAACATCTACAGCCTAGAGATCAACAACGACGTTCCTTCTCACTCTAGTAGGAAGCAGATGTAACGTCAACAACCGACCCCAGGGTCAAAACGGTGGAGCCATAGAAAAGTCCCTAGTTCTAAGACTCCACGGTTCATTGACAACCTAGAGACAACCTCGACATTCATCGCAATATTGCAGATGTAATGCCAACAAACAAAGCAAAGGGAGATCCCTAGCTTCACGGTCTTGACGACAACTCAAATGAGACTTGAAAGACTATCAGAGATCATCCCACACTAGCGCGGAGAGGTCATGACTCATCGGGGCTCCCAAACTGAGCCTAACCACAAGTAAAAAGTGGCATGGAATATCCCTAACGCTTGCTCTTCCGACGGTAATATCACTAGGGAGATTACTTGAAGACGTCTTGTCCGGCCCCCGAAGGGATCGGAGACATGACAGTCGCAGGGCTACTCGAATAGCAAGATTGCATATCGGGGAATATATCGACCAACGCGACGGTACGACGGACAAAAACCCTAGTACCACAGGCCCTAACGGACTTCTATCAGCAGAGGTTAACTGTGACGTTAGGACATTCATGCGAGAATTTCTTGATTCGTCTCGACTTGTAGGGAAAATAATGTTCCTGCGAGAACTTCTCGACTCGTCTCGACTTATAAAAAAAAGCTTTAGGCAACGGGGTTAAGGACCTGTTTCCTAAGCACTGGGGTGTAAGTCCGCGGCGGCGCCCCGGCCGTCGATCCGACGCCGGAAACTCGGAAACAAAAACTTTGCAAACAAGCAAACCGGCACCACCGCGCACTTTTCACCCGGATCGGGCCATTAACCTAGCTACTAGCAAACAAGAAAAGAGTAGAGAAGTTATACCAAGCGATCCGTGTCCTTCGGTCTTCGTCTCCACTCCGATCTCCCGCGGAATCTCCGTCCATCTCCTCCTCGTCGGAAAGGGCACTACGTAGCCGGGTTCGTTTATGGGCTCCCACCTCTGGACCGAGGCAACTCGGGCGTGAAGTTGGCTAGCCGACGCGTCCAAGATATGCTGTAGAAATAGTGTAGTAAGCTATGTCTCTTTTGGGGTTTAGTGGTTGCCATTGATGGAGGAATGAAGAACTTTGGAAGAGGAATGGTGTATCTTTCTTCAAGCATAAAAAATGAGAGATGTATATTTCCTCACACTCAAAAATCAACATCTCCCTCTCTTCCAATGTGGCCGGCCCTCTCTCCTCTAGAAGAAGATTGGAGAGAGAAAAAAAAGGGCATCTCATTCTATGAAGAAAAAGAACGATAAAGGAAAAAGGCTCACATCAATATCACACTCATTTCTCATTTGATGCAAGACAAATGATGCAAAAGGAATATAATGATGATAGTCATATCATGAAGCTAAAAAGTGCAAGAAAACCCCTCCACAAATGTTATTTGCAGATGTGCAAATAACCCCTTCCATCGAAAGTCCGATCGTGAAGGAATAAAAGAAAACCGGCCGGAACGGAATGCAAACTGGCAACTTCAGAAAACTGATCCTGTAATAAATTACAGGAAAACCCCGCTACTGCAAATACATGCCCGCATTTGTATTCCCACTGAACACAAATGCAAAGAGACAAAACTACACTATCTAATACTAGGATCCGGCTTAAGCCAAAACCGGCTAGTAAAATCCGTCCGATCACGATCCGTGCAATACCGCACGTATCTGATCGAACCCTGCCATATCTCCATACGGCCTCTACAGCGTTTCGCCCGAAACCTGAGTAACTGAGTGTGGTGGACTCTAAAGACTCGTCAATACTATAGCTGTGGATTTAACCACTAGCACGTCAGAGGTATAAGCCAATACGTGACGGGCTACCAGGTATTGACCAAAAGGGACGTCGATGAGCGAACTCATCCTGACACCCTACTGAGCCTATCAGTGACAATATCCGTACAGTCCGGTCCGTTCATCTATGAGCATCGCATGGCGGGCCTAGGGGTTGGTAAAAGTCAGACCCCCAATAGCGGTACAAGTCGTGTCGGAGTGTAGCCCAGAACACCCTGAGATACTACTGGAATACCTACCAGTAAATCTCCTGCCTTGGCCAAGGACTTTTCATGTTCTGGCTCTCCTAGACACAGCGCGACCTCACCCCCAATACCGGGAGAGACGTACCCCTGCAGATCCGCTCACTGCCCCCATGTGGCTCGGGACTGTACCCAACTAAAACCTCTTTGCACGACTCCTTTGAGCCGTGGTAGGGTAGTAATTAAAGCACAGTGGGAACTCACACGAGACAAATGACGATCTCAGGTCGATGAACTAACCTGTACACATGTCACCAGGGAACTGCTATCTGACGTCAGGTATAATACCAACTAGCAGGTTCCCGGCGAGTCCTGTCCGGTGTACTCATAACCCAAATGAGCACCTGTATACATCTTAGGTGAACCAACTGACACCAGTGGCTTGTGAGACCGGCCACCGCCCCTCGTCGGGGTCTCGACTGTATACACTAGTCTACTCTGGAGAATCGATGCCCTGTCTCGAAACTCCCACGACTAGGGACCTTTTAAGGATGTGCTTATAGACTCCAGCTCTCACGTATATGATCGCCCTCATACTGCTGGTAGTCAAGCAAGAATCCTAGGGGCTCTATCAACGTGTAATAGCGACTCGTAAGGTCACCTAAAGCAGTACACGATGATAGAGATAAACCAGATAGCATACTATCATCTCGAGTAAGACTGTCCTACCGGGATAGGTCCTCCCTCAATCATTGCAATCACGTGCCTGTGATCCAATAATTGACTCTGAGGGCACTATCTCCAACAATCTCCCACTTGCACTCAAGGCTAATTATTGCGATGTCGCATACTCACAGCCCGTGTGATACCGAACACCCAATTCCTCTACTAGTCAGTCTCACAAAGCTCGTTTGCGAAACTATTGCGTTCGAGGAATAGCCTCAGTGAGTGGATCCGCTATGGTGTTTCTTTCTACGTCTCTCTATATCCCATGTTCGCGGAGAAAGCCATCTCCCGAAATAAGCAATACCTGTCTTAGAATGTCTGATGGGACCTAGCTCATAAATGAACTCCAAATCCAAACTTCTTAGACTGTATCGTCAACTGAACTTAATCAGTATCCTGCGCCATACCTTCCCTCAGTATCCACCTGGACCACTTGTCCAAAATACTGCCCCTCGTCAGAGGGAAAACTATAACTCTGACGGCCACTCTGCCATCCAGGTCACCTTGGAAGCTTGGAATGATAACCGTCTCTTAAAGGAGGCTGCCGTTATCATATCCCTAGAACATTAACTTATGTTCTAAAACTGCTTCCGATTGTTTCTCCAGGATTGGATGAATATCAACTTATTGCACCTACTGCAAGAACAACATCTGGTGTGGTACTTGACATCTCATGATTGACTCAATTGCCTAAGCAAGTGATCTGCCAATCATGCGCATCCCTCTCCCCTTTAGTATGTAAGACACCTTTAGAGAGGGTGACTCCATTACCTGCAAGTACACCACCGTGCCAGGAGTCGTCCATTCTAAATACTTTTAGAATGCTGTCAAAGTACCCAGATTGGGAAACCACCCAAATCTAGATCCAAAACCATAGATCTAGTAACCAGAATGTCTGATATAAGATCCAATTCCTATGTGGAGAAACTACTGTGTGACGACCAAAGTATAACCGATCGTAGTATAGGAATATCACTCCCTACTCTGTGTATGTCATCCAAATGCCAGGACATCACACCCTACTACCTTCTTAACAGATCCATCCCCTATTCTGATGAAGTCAAACCTATGACTGTCACATCAGAAATAGATGATCTATCTCCGCTATATTTGCTTTAGTCTATAAATAGACATAAGCCAACTGTCCACCAATGCTTCCGCTGCTCCCACTGACTACGACAACCCTCTGGCAGAGTCATATAGACGTACACTTCTAAAGCTAGTTTAGAACGACGCTATACTCATCCTCCTGCCGGGTCTCACAGTCTGGAACAACAGCAAGTCTGGGTAAACAAGAACCTCCCTGCCACCGTCCCTGAGCATACCGTAGTACCTCTCGGGTGCCTGAGGTTACCCACCATATCTGCGGAGTGGCCAATGGAATGTCAAACCAGATTGAATCTTTAAGTTCTTATCAAATCTTCAGCAATCGTTTGCGGTTCTGGAATCACTTCCAGTTCAACCATACTCCCACTTCTGTTTTCTGAAAAATCCATTTTTATTAAAACTGTGGCGAGTCAAGAACAATATCACTATTGATCTTCCAGATGGTAGAAAGTCAACCCTCGTCATAGCCCGGGTCAACCCACAAACAGCCATTGCAGAAACGTGCCTTGAGTTATCCGGAGTCTGGTTTTAAGCATAAGCCGGACAACTCCCCGTATCTTAACAATGTCAAGATAGGAACTGTTCTATATCCAATATAGAAATAGAGGCACTGATTTAATTGAACCAGATTCAAATCATGCAGCTGTCTCCAGTGCATGTCAACTAAATGGAAGGAGGCCGATCAGCGTTACTCAACTTAGGAATACTTCCAATTATGAGTAACCTGAAAGAGAAGCAAGTTCTTATTACTATCAACTGAATACCATACACAAGTATCTACATCTTCGATCACCTTGAAGAATCCCGATACTTGCAATACCTGGTTCTTTACTTTAATCTTATACTTACAACTTCTCAAATCTCAGACCCTGTGTTTCTACGTAACACCTGTCTAAGAACTAGAGAAGTCACAAGTAAACAGAATATAGTACGAGGACCTACCCTTATGTCCTAATGGACACTGAACAACATACAATACTCTGTATAAGTCCCTTGAGTCAAATGACTCATTCACTGTGTGTCGTAGGTTGAAAACTGTACTTTTGGTTAAGAAGAATTACACCACTGCTTAATGCTCCTTACCTAACCATCCACTGATATAGGTAAATGTCATAGACATAATTTCAGAAAGGTATATATCACTCTATAAAAATAGACGTACAGATATATCAATTTGAAATTGGTGCATAACAACGGATATTCAAAACCAAATATTTGCCGACCGGCAAACAACCCAGGTGACTTCCTCAAATATCACCAATTACAACGAATTCCGATATAATGAGGATGATCACCTAATTCCCAATAACTTACTCCCACTCATCATCTGTAAAACCATACAGATGTGAGAATCAATCCTCGTAAATACATACCCTGGAGCAAGTGTCTAATTGGGAAATCAGTTTTCTTTTAACAGTACACAGTGAAACTGAAACATTGAAATGTTTCGATGGGGTATCCTGGTATTCCTAGTAATGCCTCTTCCATTATCCAGATTCACAACTGTAACCGTATATTCCTTTGCCACCTCTCCACATCCCTTCATATGTCTTTAGTCATTACCTTCTGCACACCCCTTTAGGCCAAATGGTTTTCTTCCTTCCCTACCATTCGGCACCAGCCTATGGTTTGGAAGAAGACTATCCAATAAGCGTAATGGGTGTACTGTCCCAATCCTAGGAACACTCGCAATGCGAGAGAAGGTGAAGATAAAAGACAACCGAATGAACTTAATTCCTATTTCTCCTGAACTAGGATCCATCCCCGAACTGGAACAAGTTCCTTTCGAGTTCGTATATAACCATACGATGGATTATCCAATAAACTTGGGATCTTCATAATGATACGGAGTGTTATGGAGAAATACAAAGGTGATTTAGGATTGGCGAAGAAATACTTGGTTTGGTCGTGAATAGCAGTCGCAATTTACTTTGCCCTCTTATTAATCCCTTTCTTTGTCTTAACTTAATACCTTCTGTACACCGTTTAGGCTAACTGGTTTTCTTCATTCCCTACCGGTCAGCACCAGCCTAAGGTTTGGAAGAAGATTATCCAATTTGCGTAATAGGTGTACTATCTCCTAAACCAAGGAGTACTCGCAACCTGAGAGAAGGTAAAAAGAAAAGACAACTGAATAGTCCTATTCGTTTTCTCTAGAACCGGAAACCATCCTCGAATTCTTTTCGAGTTTGTATATAACCATACGATGGTTTTGTCCAATGGAAGTGGACGTTCATAGTAATACGGGGTGTCCTGGAGAAAAGGGTAAAAGTAGGAGTGGCAATGAGGTCTGCAACTCTGACAATCCAAAAGCCTGTGTTAAGAAGGTTCGGTCAACTTGGTCACTGAGTTATAGTCTAGGGTCGTGTCAATGGTCGCTGCCAAAGAGAGAGAGAGAAAAGAAACACTCAGCGTGCACTCTAGCCTAGATCAGAATGGTTATCACTTTATCTAATCTGGAAACCTCCTACTGTAACGTCAAATTCTTCCCCAAACCTGAAAGAAGAATTAGCCGGGATCACCCGAGGAGTAAACCAACTCATCAGTGGAAATCGGGATCCAACTATCATCGCATGATAACGTGACGGAATCCGCTCACGCTATCACACTCCAGAAGGTATGCGCATATCTGGCAAGTTTCAGTTCTTTTGAAACTCCCGATGTGGATTTTTGCCCCATGCTCTTATGACCTTGACTAAGGCCAACAAATCATAAGTCACATGTCAAGTTCTACCCGTCATTGTCCAGGTTGATTTGAACCCACCCGTACAAGCCCTTGACTAGGGCCAACAAGGCTATACGACTGTCCCAAACCAACGCATCTATCTATGCAGCATATGAACACCCAATAGCTACCAAACACTGTGCCTTGACTATGGCCAACAAACACAGCTTGAATACTATTGACTATCCATATGAAACGATGGAGGGCTACGAATGGTTTCTGGCGAAAACCTTTAACGTAATGAATTTGATATCGTTGAAGGAACTGATAGCTTTATAAAAATATAGTGACGAAAACCTTTGCTAAAGAGGTCACTCCCGGTGAAGGGATCTCGGCTCTTTCCCCGTAGAATGAGGTGCAGGATATTCCAACTGAATACCACGATGCAAAGCAAAAATAATCGGCTATAGTGAAGTTATTGCCCTGACGCAAACTTTTGTCCAAGGGGTCACTCCCGGTGAAGGGATCTCGGCCCTTGCCTCGTCGACTGAGGAGCAGGATATTCCAACTGAATACCACTGTGCAAAACAAAAGAGAACGCCCTTGCAATAACAGCTTTTTGAAAAATGTTCCAACAACATCAGAATAGGTTTGTTTATCTTGCATTGATCCGAATCAACGCAGTCCCATCAATTGATCACACCACAAAGAACGAAAATATTCTGACGTACGTATATGCCATCCGCATTCGCCACTGGGTCCCGTCATCACCCGTTAGGTTAGCTAACTAACGACAGAGCGGGGACTGGACTAGCGCGGATGCAAAACATATACAACATCTACTAGTATATATATAATATATAATTTTCGCTCAAGGCATGATAAAATGCAACATCATAGAAATGTACAGCATCACAGAATAATACAGATATCTGGGATCCCCGGGTTTCACAGAGCCGCTGCTGAAACCCGACGTTCCCCTGGTCGTGTGGATAGCCTGTGCAATGAAATCCTAGACCCCTAGGGGCACGGCAAGTTACCCGCCAAAACCTGAAGCGAGGCAGCCCCCTTCAGCAACGTGAATGGACCACCCAGCACTTCACGGAATCCGGTAACTTGGGCACCCCTCTTGGGTCAACCCTATACCCCCTACGAGTGCGGCGAATAGCCCGCCAATTCTAGAGTAAAGCCCCCTCCGTCTCAACGCCATGAGATGCGGGCTTGTTGCCCTCTAGAACCCGGCTATCCGTGCACCCCTCCGCAGGGTAATCCTAGTACAGAAAGTAAAATATACATACAACGGGAACATCGACCGTAACCTGGTCGTACCCCAAAATAATAATACAAACAGGCAGTGACGGCAGTCCACATGTCGGACGCTCGCCCCGCAATATCAAATGTACATATAAAACAAAACTGTACTAACATTGCATCCAGGCTATCCCCCACGACCGATCCGCAACAACACAGCAAAACACAGAATATCAACGTGAATGTCACGTTCGCAAATCCGTCTAAAAGGGCTATAGCAGATAGACTGGATTTACCGATCAAGTGACATTCACGGTCGCAGATACAATGTAAATACTGTGAACTAGCATGTTTAAAATATCCGATCGAGCAAATTTATCAAAGTGGGCCCCAAGCAGTACTGTAGCACTTACAGAAAATCTGGGCCCAAAAATAATATCCCAAAACCCCTATTTCCAAGTCCAAAGCCTACTGGGAAATTTTGGTGCAATGAACACACCTTCCCGCCGCGGAACCGCGGCCAAACCAGTGGTTTGGTCGCGTTTCCGCGTCCGTACTAAGCGATCACTGTAGCAAATTTTACCAGAATTCTTAGAATTTCCTGCTTGTGTTTCTGCAATGACCTGAAAAAAATTTGGAGCAGAAAAAATTTCGACAGAAAACACAATGCATTGAAAATACGGTTTTTGTGGATTTTTGTTCGATCGAGTTCTAAACATACTAGAGCAAGCTAAGCATGGTTAATGGCGTGGTTCTGATACCAATGTAAGTCCGCGGCGGCGCCCCGGCCGTCGATCCGACGCCGGAAACGCTGAAACAAAAACTTTGCAAACAAGCAAACCGGCACCACCGCGCACTTTTCACCCGGATCGGGCCATTAACCTAGCTACTAGCAAACAAGAAAAGAGTAGAGAAGTTATACCAAGCGATCCGTGTCCTTCGGTCTTCGTCTCCACTCCGATCTCCCGCGGAATCTCCGTCCATCTCCTCCTCGTCGGAAAGGGCACCACGTAGCCGGGTTCGTTTACGGGCTCCTACCTCTGGACCGAGGCAACTCGGGCGCGAAGTTGGCTAGCCGACGCGTCCAAGATATGCTGTAGAAATAGTGTAGTAAGCTATATCTCTTTTGGGGTTTAGTGGTTGCCATTGATGGAGGAATGAAGAACTTTGGAAGAAGAATGGTGTATCTTTTTTCAAGCATAAAAAATGAGAGATGTATATTTCCTCACACTCAAAAATCAACCTCTCCCTCTCTTCCAATGTGGCCGGCCCTCTCCCCTCTAGAAGAAGATTGGAGAGAGAAAAAAAGGGCATCTCATTCTATGAAGAAAAAGAATGATAAAGGAAAAAGTCTCACATCAATATCACACTCATTTCTCATTTGATGCAAGACAAATGATGCAAAAGGAATATAATGATGATAGTCATATCATGAAGCTAAAAAGTGCAAGAAAACCCCTCCACAAATGTTATTTGCAAATGTGCAAATAACCCCCTCTATCGAAAGTCCGGTCGTGAAGGAATAAAAGAAAACCGGCCGGAACGGAATGCAAACTGGCAACTTCAGAAAACCGATCCCGTAATAAATTACAGGAAAACCCCGCTACTGCAAATACATGCCCGCATTTGTATTCCCACTGAACACAAATGCAAAGAGACAAAACTACACTATCTAATACTAGGATCCGGCTTAAGCCAAAACCGGCTAGTAAAATCCGTCCGATCACGATCCGTGCAATACCGCACGTATCTGATCGAACCCTGCCATATCTCCATACGGCCTCTACAGCGTTTCGCCCGAAACCTGAGTAACTGAGTGTGGTGGACTCTAAAGACTCGTCAATACTATAGCTGTTGATTTAACCACTAGCACGTCAGAGATATAAGCCAATACGTGACGGGCTACCAGGTATTGACCAAAAGGGACGTCGATGAGCGAACTCATCCTGACACCCTACTGAGCCTGTCAGTGACAATATCCGTACAGTCCGATCCGTTCGTCTATGAGCATCGCATGGCGGGCCTAGGGGGTTGGTAAAAGTCAGACCCCCAATAGCGGTACAAGTCGTGTCGGAGTGTAGCCCAGAACACCCTGAGATACTACTGGAATAACTACCAGTAAATCTCCTGCCTTGGCCAAGGACTTTTCATGTTCTGGCTCTCCTAGACACAGCGCGACCTCACCCCCAATACCGGGAGAGACGAACCCCTGCAGATCCGCTCACTGCCCCCATGTGGCTCGGGACTGTACCCAACTAAAACCTATTTGCACGACTCCTTTGAGCCGTGGTAGGGTAGTAATCAAAGCACAGTGGGAACTCACACGAGACAAATGACGATCTCAGGTCGATGAACTAACCTGTACACATGTCACCAGGGAACTGCTATCTGACGTCAGGTATAATACCAACTAGCAGGTTCCCGGCGAGTCCTGTCCGGTGTACTCATAACCCAAATGAGCACCTGTATATATCTTAGGTGAACCAACTGACACCAGTGGCTTGTGAGACCGGCCACCGCCCCTCGTTGGGGTCTCGACTGTATACACTAGTCTACTCTGGAGAATCGATGCCCTGTCTCGAAACTCCCACGACTAGGGACCTTTTAAGGATGTGCTTATAGACTCCAGCTCTCACGTATATGATCGCCCTCATACTGCTGGTAGTCAAGCAAGAATCCTATGGGCTCTATAAACGTGTAATAGTGACTCGTAAGGTCACCTAAAGCAGTACACGATGATAGAGATAAACCAGATAGCATACTATCATCTCGAGTAAGACTATCCCACCGGGATAGGTCCTCTCTCAATCATTGCAATCACGTGCCTGTGATCCAATAATTGACTCTGAGGGCACTATCTCCAACATGGGGCCCTGCAAGTAGGTCCAAGATGGACTATTGTATACTATTCATGGGCTACACTCTCCAAAGTCGAATATCAATAAGGAGGGAAAAAACCACTTACGAGTCCTCTCGACTCGTAAAGAGGAAAATTCTCTTGTGAGATCCTTACGGCTCTCAAGAGAAAATGCGCTTATGAGTCCTCACGACTCCTAAGGAAAAAATACACCTATGAGATCCTCACGGCTCGTAGGGAGAAATGACTTTAGCTCATAAAGTTGAAAAGTCTTGGGCGGCAGATCCGAACCTGCTTCCTAAGCCACCGCTGCCCTACAAGGAAGTCAAGACGAACTATCTACGGGCCACACTCTCCAAAGTCGAATATCGACAAGGAAAAAAAACCACTTACGAGTCCTCTAGACTGGTAAGGAGAAAAATTCTCTTGTGAGATCCTTACGACTCTCAAGAGGGAACGTACTTAGGAGTCCTCATGACTCCTAAGGAGAAAATACACCTACGGGATCTTCTCGACTCGGATGGAGAAATTACCTTCTTCTTGAGACCCTTACAGTTCATGAAGATGAAAAAGTTTTAGGCTACAAGGACCCTAAACTTGTCTCCTAAGCCCTCAATTCCATGGCCATGCATCTCTGCACTACTTCACCCACGTACATACTTACGTGGGCAAAGTAGTGGGTGACATTGTTGGATATGTATGCCCTAGAGGCTAGTATTGTATATGTATACATATGGATGCTAGGAATATGTATTTACAGGACAATCTTGCTTAGTTTTATAGTGTATTATTTCAGTTGTCTTTATCTGATATGTGTATTTGTTTTTATTGATGCTTTATCCATCTTGCACATATTGAGAAAGACATGATACGGTAGTATACTATTATGGTTTGTCTTTATCATAACATGGCATATGTTATACTCGTTATTACATATTGCGGTTACATGTTGATAAATCCCGTAGGATCTTGCTTGACTACCTGCATTGTGATGGCGATCATACTTGTAGGAGCAGGGTAGTCCATAAGCACATCCTTAATGGTCCCTAGTCACGTGAGTATTGAAACTGGACGTTGATACTCCAGAATAGACTAGTGTATACGTTTCTAGCCCCATCGGGGGATAGTTGGTCCCGCAGCCATTGGTCTGATGCACCTAAGATCGTATACAGGTGCTCACTGGGTGAGAGTACACTGGACGGACTCGCCGAGAACTTCCAGATGGTATTATATATATTGTCAGATGGAAGTTCTCTGGTGACATGTGTACAGGTTAGTCTTCGGACCTGAGATCGGCATTTGTCCCATGCGAGTTCCCACTGAGCTTTGATCACTACCCTACCACGACTCTACTGAGTCGTGCAAATAGTTTTTGGTTGGGTACAATCCCGAGCCACATGGAGGCAGTGAGCGATTGTTGGGGATTCGTCTCTCCCGGTATTGGGAGTTGATATCGCACAGTGATCGATTGGTCAGGACCATAAGACCTTGGCTAATGCAGTTGGGATTTACTGATAGGTTGATCAGTAGTTTCCCGGATTGGTCCTGAGCCACATCAGCATGAATTATCGGGTTATTAGGGTCTGACGTATACCACCCCCTAAACCCGATATGCAATACTCTTAGACGAAGAGACCGGATTGTACGGAGATTGTCACGGATAGGCTCAGTGGGAGTTCGGACAAGTTTTCTCGTCGGCCTTCCTTTTCGACAGGTACCTAGGTAGCCGTTACGTACAGCTAGTACCGCTGACGTGCTTATGGTTAAACCCACTGCCAGCGTACTGTTGAGTCTTTAGAGTCCCACACAGAGGGTTTCCCTGCTTCGGGCGAAACGTTGTAGAAGCCGTATGTGTAACAACTCCATTTTTAGTGACAAAAATTTGCTTTAAATTTAAGGTATACTTGGAGTATTTAATATTGTTGTTACCACTTTAAATATTTAATTCAATCCATAATTAAAAGAAGGAGCTTGTAGCTCATTGGTAATACCTTGCACTGCTGAACCAAGCCATCGGAGTTCAAATCCCATGCTCCATATTATTTTTAATATTATTTTGTTTTAAATTTTATAGAAGCCCAACAGTTAACACGTGATAAATTCCAAAAATCCCACTATACATAGAAAACTAAATATACCAGTGTGTACATCTGATGACCCCCCACCTCCCCATGCCCTGACTCGGCCCGACTCGGGCCGGCGCCGCCGGCCGGACTCAGCTGGACAGCCGAGTTCCCAACTGCAAACTTGTGCCTTTTCACCTTCTCAATATCCATGCACACTCCATTTATTTGGATCGTTTCCAGAGAGCCCATTAACACTCATTTACTCCATTTTTAATACTTTTTTCCTACATTTTTATATTTTTTTTAAAATTAAAACCGTTCATATACCCTAACTCTAGCCTAACCCTATAAATACCACCCCTACCCTCTACCCTCTCACCACAAACTCTGAGCCAACTCTCAAAAATTTCCAAGAAACCTTGTGTACTTTGAATTCGAGCACGAGGCGAAGCTACGGCGAATTTTCCCGCGAACTTCCGACGATCATTCTAGGAGCTCCCGGCGACGAAGCGACGCACCGGAGACTCCTCCCATTCCACCTCCTTCTATTTGTTGTCCTAAACCTATAAGTCCCCAAATTATACCTCTCTTTTCTTTTCTAAAATACGGATTTACAAAACCCGACGGAATCGGAACTAATCCGATTTCCGATTCGGTTTCTTTATAAAACTTCAGTTCTCGTTAATACAATTATGCTTAAACTCTCTCATGTTGACTATTAAACACTAATCAACTAAATTGATCAAGTTTCATATCATAAAACAATTGCTATTTCATTTTACCGCATTTTTTTCATGTAAATACCACATAGTTTCAATTCCACCTTCAACATCACAAAACCTTGCTATTCCTTTAAGTAGATCACGAGGTAATGACCTACCTCCTCACACACTCATATGCAACATAGCACAATACCCTTGGGAATATATAATACGGGAAAACGTCATCATTGCAAATAAATACCATTTACTTAATAAAACCGTTTTCTAAAGGATTTAGTATTTATACAATCTTTGCAAAGCGCCGCTACAACCCATTTTGGGGAATCCATTCGGGATGGTGCGGATTATCGCACATCCTCGGGCTTAGTAGTGCGAGATTCAGACCTCCGCAAGGAGCATTTGGTCTCGAAAGATTTAAAATACGACATCTTAAGAAAACGAGATTTCTAGAATATTATAGATATATACAAAATTTATTTTCATATAAATATATGTATATGTAACATAAAAATATCTATTTTGAAGTATTGTAAATATTCCACCTTTTTCTAAAAATATCACAAGAATCAATTTTACACTAAAATACCATGAATTCCATACAAAACCAATATTACAAATAAATACCTTTTATTATGAATTTAGGATATTCTCATTAGAATTATCACAAATATAAAATCTACATTTATTACAACTTTAAAGATGATAATAAATACTTGAGGTGTATTTTGAAAACCATACAAAGTATTTTTACGTAAAACCCCCTCAACTTCTATAATTTACCCTAAGGACCCTAGTAAATATAGGTTTAAGCGGGACCAATCTCTTGAGTCTCAGGGAGCCGGAGAAGTGGGTGCTTGCCTATCTAAGGTAGACAACTTAACAACGGTGTTATCAATACGGTAATCGTCTTTGGAAAAGACACAAATCCTGCCGCCCATATGCAGCGGTTACCGATAACATCAAAACAATCAGGACTTCAATTTACCTTTCTAATTGTCTGACTCAGTTTGAGTCTCATTATAATCTGACTTGAATATAATTCAAGTACAATCTACAATTTACAATATTCCAATTCAACATGATTCCATGAATCCGTTATACAACTTGACCGAACCGAACCATGGATATACATTCCATTTACATGGTTCTCCAGTTATTCCATTTACATGATTCTACGGTTACACCCGTTTACTGATATCATGGTTTCGGTCAGTCATCCAATTATACAATCAATACAATTTACAATACAATACAATACAAACAAGACATCACGGGGTTTAAGGGGTAGATTGGTACGGAAGGTGTTAGAAGTGGCACGAGACAGTAAGACTTAATACACCTAACATGAATCTAGTTGCTGTTGTATCGTGGTATAAACGGTTCCTTGTACTATACTTGCCTCTAGTCTCTGGCATATAGAGACTCCTCTCGTATACACTGGCATTCTTCTGTACCAAGCTACAAACAACAGCGTTAATACAACATTACAATAATATAATATAACTTTAAAAGATACCTTATTCGTTCTATTCTACTTTCCTCTTATCTTTTGGGACTACTTGAGCGACCTGTTCGCTGACGACATTCTATTTCTTTCTTCTTTGAATGTCGTCAGGTGATTTGGACCCGTCAGAGATCAAGCCTACAGCTGAAGACTTGGACCAGTTCAGTGAAGACCCCGAGCTCTAGTCATTGTACACTTTCTATTCAGTACTTTCATTTCTGTTATGCCATTGTTTAGGCATTGCTTTTTATTCAGTTGTATTTACTTTTCATGCATTGTATAAAAGAATGTTAATAAATAAAGTTGTTTTTCAGTTTATATCTCTTGTCTCTTGTGCTTACTTTTATATTGCTTAGATACGCTTAGCGTATTTACTTCACAGTAAATACGTAGCGGCCTCGTCGCGTCCTCTTCCCGTATACTAGGAAGCGGGGCGTGACAGTATGGTTTTACGGTAAGGTTCGATCACATACGTACACTTGTGCACGTATGATGTTCGGACGGATAATACTAGCGGGCTTTGGTTTAAGCCGGATCCTAGTATTATATTCTTGGATTATTTTGTCTCTTTGTATTCGTATTTTTCGGAATACGGATACGGGTATGTATATACGGGTGAGGGGCATTCTTGTAATTATGCAAGGTGCTTCTAGAAGAAGACACCTTATTATTTTGATTTACCATTTTAGTTAATGGATTAATGATGTGGAGAAATGAGGTGTGCATTTTCATTATGAAGCATGGCTAGCTTGATGACCCATGTAATGACTCATGATTTACTATTCTTCCATTGTTGATATTTTGTGGAGATATTTTTGCTTGCATTATTATCTCATTAACTTAACCATTCTTCATTTTTTTCTCTCTAGCTCACTCTACACTCTCATCTTCTCCTTGCTCTCTTTTTCTAATACTAACCCTAATTGTCTCATGAGTTGAGAAACCTAAGGTTAGTGAGATAAAGCATTCCATAATCACTCTCAACACATTCTAGTCTACATAGATTGGCAAGCTAAGTATTCTAGTTACCTCAATTAGAAGGTAGGAGCGCTTAGTAGGCACTCTCGGGTGGATCTTCATTGACGCGAAGAGGCCGAAATTCAAGCACGGTCCATACTTCCATCGAGAAGCTTAAGAAGAGGATCGAAGACCCGAAAGACTTGGTTTCTTTAGGTATACTTCTATCATAGTAGATAGAATCCTAATATGCTAGTTAGGTTTATGGTAAGATCCGGGTTTAGGGTTATTCTAGCGCCAATTTTGTATCGTTATAAAATTTTTGTTCCGCAAACGTCCACGGATGATGGCCAGGGCATTAGCATAACCTTTCATGGTATCAGAGCCAGCCCATAAACCCTACACAAGCAAGTTTAAACAATGTTAAAATAACAAAACCGAAACAACTCCAAACATAGAAACCAAACTTCAAGTTTCTGTCGATTTTTCCAGAGGCTCCAATTTTTTTTTAAACAATTGCAGAGTGCTCTATTCACAGAGGGATGAACACTGACAAAAAACGAGACGATTCTAACTAGTTTTGGCCGGCCAAACCTTAAAAAATTCCGATGTCACCGGTTTTAGTATGGTGGATTTTCTCGAGTTTTGGTCTGTGTTCTTATCCCATGGAGTTTGGGTTTCAGGTGTTGTTTGTTTTTGCCCAAGTTTGATGTTCTGTTGTTTTTTATTTTGGGGCAATTCAGAGTGTTTCGAAGTCGTTATATTTGACACTGTTTAATAGTTTACAGTACATTCACTTTTATCTGCGACCGAGAATGTCATTCGATCGGTACAACTCGTCTAATTGCTATATATTCTTTTAGACGGGTTTGCGAACATGACATTCGCGTTGATGTTTTGTGTTTGTGCTGTGATTGTGGTTGGATAGTCATGGTGGATAGCATGTGGTGCAATATTAGTGGTATAGTTAAAGATTCATTTGTATATTCATTTTGCGGGGCGAGCGTCCGACATGTGGACTGCCGTTTTTGCCGGGTTGTATATTATTTGTTTGAGTCACGACCAGGTTGAGGTCGATATCACCATTTGTACATATTATTTTCTTTTTCTATACCAGGATTACTCCGCGGTGGAGTGCACGAATAGCCGGGTTCTAGCAGGAAACAAGCCCGCATCTCATGGCGTTGAGATGGAGGGGGCTTCATTCTAGAATTGGCGGGCTATTCACCGCACTCGTAGGGGGTATAGGTTGACCCAAGTTGGGGCGCCTAAGTTAACGGATTTCTTGAAGCACTGGGTGGCCCATTCACTTTGTTGAAGGGGACTGCCTCACTTCTGCGATTGGCGGGTAACTTGCCGCGCTCGTAGGGGTCCAGGATTTCATTGCACAGGCTATCCACACGACCGGGAACGTCGGGTCTCATTTGCGGGTCAATTGAAATCCGAGGCTCCATGATTATCTACCACTCTGTATTGTTCGCTGAGATTATGTGATGTTGATTATTATCATGCCTGGGACGAATGTTGTATATACTTATATATATACTAGTAGATGTTGTATATGTTTTGCACCCGCGCTAGTCCAGCCCCCGTTCTGTCGCTAGTTAAGTAACCTAACGGGTGATGAAGGGACCCAGTGGAAAATGCAGATGGCATATACGTACATCATATTTTTGTTATTTTTTGGTGTGATAGGTTAATTGATGGGACAATATTAGTTTTGATTAATGCAAGAAAATAAAACTAAAAGATGTTGTTGGAACAAATTTCGAATAACTACAGTTATATTCTTTCTTTTTGCATAGTGGTATTCGACTGTGAATATCCGCACCTCATTCCACGAGGCAAGAGCCGAGATCCCTTCACAGGGAGTGATCTCTTGAGCAAAAGATTATACTGTAGATTACTCGGTTTTTTTCAAAACCAGAAGTTTTCAAAAGCGGAGCCTAAACCACTCCTTTTTCAAAACTGCTCAGGTTCCTTCAACGATATCAAGTTCATTAAGTTAACATGTTTTTCGCTAAAAACCTAGCTATAGCCCTCCGTCACTTCCTACGAGTAGTACTTAGTATTCATGCTGTGCTTGTTGACTCCGTCAAGGCATAGTGTTACGGTAGCTGAGTGGTGCTCGTTTGTAGCATTAGTAGCGATTGGTTAGGACAGTCGTATAACCTTGTTGACTCCGTCAAGGGTTATGCGGGTGGGTTTAATGCAATCAAGATAATGACGGGTTAAACTTGATTAGGACTCTTTGATTTGTTGACTCTGTCAAGATCACTAGGGTCCTAGGGGCAAAAACCACATCGGGAGTTTCAAACATACAGGAAACTTGGAGATTTAGCATACATTCTGGAGTGTGGTGACTAGAGTGGATTCCATCTAGGTCATTACACAATGATAGTTGGATCCCGATCCCACTGATGAGTAGGATTACTCTCGGGAGATTATTTCACTTGACAATCAATGCTATAAACCAAGTAGGTATCTAGAACGGTGTTAGCGGGGCTACGCCTCCTGGGAAAAGAGGTTACATAATTAAGGAACTTCGCGAAAGCATTGGAAAACCTCCCTCGATGTACCAACACTAGCCTGGCTGAAAGGTTAAGCAAGTATTGTGACGTGCGATTAATCCTGACTAGTTCTTCTTTTAAGGTTTGAAAACGAATTTGAGGAAACAGTGGGAGCCATCCTAGTTAGATAAAACAATAACCAATCTAATCTTGTAAGAGCGTATGCTAAGTGTTTCTTTTCTCTCTCTCCACGTAGCAACAATTTCACACCTTAATCAAGATAATAAAATGTATCGCTTGACCGATCCGAATTCTTATTCGGGGCTGGGGAATGTCGGTTCGGCTCTAAACTATGACAGCTGTCATGAGTATGAGCAAGAGAAAGAGGATAGCATGAATTCCTTGATGACCCCAACGAAGAAGAAGCATACTATTGCATCTCCTTCAGGTGTTCTTGTAATTGATAACTGCTTTTCGGTTATTCCTACCTCCTAGGTACTAGATACTGGATTAGAATCTCATATCTGTAATTTATTGCAGGGACTGAGAAAAAGTAGGATGGTTGGACCTGGTGATGTGTCCCTTAGAGTAGGGAACAAAGCATAAGTTAATGCTGCAGCCGTCGGTGAATATCACCTTGTATTGCCAAATGGCAATACTATGATTTTGAACAATTACTACTATGTATCTTCCATGGTTTGCAGCATCATATTAGTTTATTTACTTGATAAAGATGGATATAACTTTGTTCTTGATAGAAATATCATGAACATCTACCTTGATAAGGTATTGGTTGCAGAAGGTACTTCGTGTAATGGTATTTATGTCCTAAATCAAAACATAGTTCTCAATGTACAAAACACACGCAAGAGGAAGAGTTCATAAACGAACGAATCCTTCTTGTGGCATTGTAGACTTGGTCATATCGGAGAGAAAAGACTAAGTAAGTTGCATAAAGATGGACTTTTGAATACGTTCGAATTTTCATCTTTTGAAACTTGTCAGTCTTGTTTCAAGGGAAAGATGACCAAATCTCCGTTCACCAGATATGGAGAAAGAGCAGAAGAGCTCTTAGGACTCATACACAGTGATGTATATGGTCCAATGTCTATACATGCAAGGGGTGGTTTCTCGTACTTCATTACATTCACTGATGATCTCTCTAGATTCGGGTATGTGTATCTTATGAAACACAAATCTGAAACTTTTGATAAATTCAAAGAATTCAGAAAGGAAGTAGAGAACCAGATTGGCAAAAATATCAAGATTCTCTGGTCTGATAGGGGAGGGGAGTACTTGAGCACGGAATTTCTAGATTACTTAAAAGAGAATGGAATTCTCTCTCAGCCTACTCCTCCTTACACACCACAACACAACGGTGTATCGGAGAGGAGGAATCATACCTTATTGGATATAGTTCGCTCCATGATGAGTAGTGCTGAGTTGCCTCTCTTATTTTGGGGACATACGCTTCTGACAGCAGCATATCTATTGAACTATGTTCCATCCAAGTCTGTGCCTAAGACTCCATTTGAAATATGGAGCGGACGGAATCCATATCTTAAGCGATTTAAGATATGGGGTTGTCCGGCCTATGTGAAAATACAGAAACCGGACAAACTAAAGGCACAGTCAGTTCTATGCAAATTTGTAGGATATCCTAAGGATACACTAGGATATATGTTCTACCACACTGAAAAATAGAAGGTGTTTGTATCTCGCTACGCTATCTTTTTAGAAAGGGAGTTTCTTGTAAAAGAAACTAGTGGGGGTACGGTAGAACTAGGAGAAATCCATGAACCACAAAATGTAACTGAAGATTTGGAGGAACTACTAGATTCGGTAATCCCAGACGAACTTCAGCCACTCCGCAGATCTAGTAGGATTTCTCATCCACCTGAGAGATACTATAGTTTTCTCATAGACGGGGATCAAGAGGATTGCATCTTGGAAGAAGATGATCCTACTAGTTTCAGGCAGGCCATTATCGGTAGGCACTCTGATAAGTGGCTGGATGCTATGCAATCCGAAATAGAGTCCATGTACACCAATAGAGTGTGGACTTTGGATATTGCTCCACCTGGGGCAAAACCCGTTGGATGCAAATGGATCTACAAAAGGAAATTTGGTGTAGATGGGCAGGTGGAAACCTAAAGGCTAGACTCGTTGCAAAAGGTTTTTGTCAGAGTCCAGGTGTAGACTATGACGAAACTTTTTCTCCAGCGGCTATACTCGAATCCATTCGGATTCTATTTGCCATTGTTGCCTTCCATGAATATGAGATCTGGCAGATGGACATAAAAACGGCTTTTCTAAATGGAAGTTTGGAAGAATGCGTTTATATGGATCAGCCAGAAGGTTTTGTAGACAGTGGGAGCAGCGGGAAGGTGTGCAAGTTGCTCAAATCCATTTATGGATTGAAGCAAGTATCGCAGAGCTGGAACATCTGTTTTGATGACACAGTCAAGGACTTTGACTTCATCAAGAATGAAGATGAGCCATGTATATATAAGAAGATTGTAGGACGAACTGTCGTATTCCTAGTCTTGTACGTGGACGACATTCTTTTGATAGGAAATAACATTCCTATGCTACAATTGGTCAAGCTGTTCTTGTCACAAAGGTTCTCCATAAAGGACCTGGGTTATGCCTCGTACATTCTGGAGATCAAAATCTATAGAGATAGATCCAAGAGATTACTGGGACTCTCGCGGTCCAGGTACATAGAGACTATACTAAAGAGATTTAGTATGGAAGATTCTAAGCGCGGTAGTATACCCGCATTGCACGGAATTACCCTCTCCAAGGAGATGTCTCCTAAGATTGATGAGGAGAGGGTACGCATGAGCACTATACCCTACGCTTCAGCGGTAGGATCTATAATGTATGCGATGCTATATACAAGACCAGATGTAGCTTACGCGCTAAGCATGGTGAGCTGGTATCAGTCAAACCCAGGTGAGGATCATTGGACGGCTGTGAAGAACATTCTCAAGTATCTGAGAAAGACTAAGGAGATGTTCTTAGTGTACGGTAATGGAGACCTCAGGGTCGAATCTTTTACCGATTCCAGCTTTCAGAGTGACAGGGATGATAGCAAGTCTGTCTCGGGTTTTGTGTTTACCCTCAACGGAGGGGCAGTGTGTTGGAGGAGTTCCAAACAGGACACCGTCGCAGACTCGACGATGGAGGCTAAATACATTGCTGCAAGCGATGCCGCAAAAGAAGCTGTCTGGATGAAAAAGTTCATAGCTGAACTTCAGGTAGTTCCGTCCATTGTTTATCTGATACCTGTGTATTATGATAACAATGGGGCTATAGTTTTAGCGAAGGAACCACGGTCCCATCAGAAATCCAGACACATCTTAAGGCGGTATCACCTGATCAGGGAAATCATAGATCGCCAGGAGATCGAGGTCCGGAGAGTGGATAGAAAAGAAAACACGGCGGATCTATTTACAAAGGCTCTCCCTCAAGCGCAGTTCGAGCGACTTTTTGAGATGTTGGGTATGCGGTACACCAGCAACTGGCCTTAGTGCAGACGTTGGGTATTCGATACGCCAATTACTGGCCTTTAGCGCAAGTGGGAGATTGTTGGATATGGATGCCCTAAGTCCAGTATTGTATATGTATACATATGGATGCTAGGGATATGTATGTACAGGACAATCTTGCTCAGTTTTATAGTGTATTATTTCAGTTTTCTTTATCTGATATGTGTATTTGTTTTTATTGATGCTTTATCCAGCTTGCACATATTGATAAAGACATGATATGGTAGTATACTATTATGGTTTTTCTTTATCTTAACATGGCATATGTTATACTCGTTATTACATATTGCGGTTACATGTTGATAAAGCCCGTAGGATCTTGCTTGACTACCTGCGTTGTGATGGCGATCATACTTGTGGGAGCAGGGTAGTCCATGAGCACATCCTTAAATGGTCACTAGTCGCGTGAGTATGGAGACTGGGCATTGATACTCCAGAGTAGACTAGTGTATACGTTTCTAGCCCCGTCGGGTGATGGTTGGTCCCACAGCCATTGGTCTGATGCACCTAAGATCGTATACAGGTGCTCACTGGGTGTGAGTACACTGGACGGACTCACCGAGAACTTCCAGATGGTATTATTCCTATCGTCAGATGGAAGTTCTCAGGTGACATGTGTACAGGTTATTCTTCGGACTTGAGATCGGCATTTGTCTCGTGTGAGTTTCCACTGAGCTTTGATCACTACCCTACCACGGCTCTACTGAGTCGTGCAAACAGGTTTTGGTTGGGTACAGTCCCGAGCCATATGGAGGCAGTGAGCGATTGTTGGGGATTCGTTTCTCCCAATATTAGGAGTTGATATCGTACAGTGATCGATTGGTCAGGACCATAAGACCTTGGCTAAGGCAGTTGGGATTTACTGATAGGTTGATCAGTAGTTTCCCGGATTGCTCCTGAGCCACATCAGCACGAATTATCTGGTTATTAGGGTCTGACGTATACCACCCCCTAGACCCCGTATGCGATACTCTTAGGCGAAGAGACCGGAATGTACGAAGATTGTCACGGATATGCTCAGTAGGAGTTCAGACGAGTTTGCTCGTCGGCCTTCCTTTTCGACAGGTATCTGGGTAACCGTTACCTGTAGCTAGTGCCGCTGACGTGCTTGTGGTTAAACCCACTACAAGCGTACTGTTGAGTTTTTAGAGTCCCACACAGAGGGTTTTCCTACTTCGGGCGAAGCGATGTAGAGGCCGTATGGTTTTACGGCAGGGTTCGATCACATACGTACACTTGTGCACGTACGATATTTGGGTGGATAATACTAGCGGGCTTTGGTTTAAGCCGGATCATAGTATTATATTCTTGGATTATTTTGTCTCTTTGTATTCGCATTTTTCGGAATACGGATACGGGTATGTATATACAGGTGAAGGGCATTCTTGTAATTATGCAAGGTGCTTCTAGAAGAAGACACCTCATTATTTTGATTTACCATTTTAGTTAATGGATTAATGAGGTGGAGAAATGAGGTGTGCATTTTCATTAAATGAAGCATGGCTAGCTTGATGACTCATGTAATGACTCATGGTTTACTATTCTTCCATGGTTGATATTTTGTGGAGATATTTTTGCTTGCATTATTATCTCATTCACTTAGCCATTCTTCATTATTTTTTCTCTCTAGCTCACTCTACACTCTCATCTTTTCCTTGCTTTCTTCTTCTAATACTAACCCTAATTGTCTCATGAGTTGAGAAACCTAGTGTTAGTGAGACAATGCATTCCATAATCACTCTCTACACATTGTAGTCTACTTAGATTGGCAAGCTAAGTATTTTAGTTACCTCAATTAAGAGGTAGGAGCTCTCGGGTGGATCATCATTAACGCGAGGTGGCCGAAGTTCAAACACGATACATACTTCCATCGAGAAGCTTAAGGAGGACTTGGTTTCTTTAGGTATACTTTCTATCATAGTAGATAGAACCCTAATATGCTAGTTAGGTTTATGGTAAGATCCGGGTTTAGGGTTATTCTTGCGCCAGTTTTGTATTGTTATAAAAATTTTGTTCCGCAAACGGCCATGGACGATGGCCAGGGCGTTAGCATAACCTTTCAGGCATTTGTTCCCGCCAAAATCTTCAGCCAAGAGCTATTTGTTCCTGTTTAAACCGGTTTAAGTTTCGTTTACAGATATGTGTAAAATCGGGCTCATTCAAATATGCACATGCACACATCAAAGGAAGAACAAGTGTTAGAAAGGGAGCACTTGGTGGTCAACGAAAAAAAGAAATCTTTTAATTAAACATTCTATTCTACAGGAAATAGATCACTAAACATAGGATCAAAAGTACAGGGATTTACAAAATTTTGGATAAAATTCTCTAACTCCCTCTCTGCCTTCTCCACCATGGCAAAGCGGCGATCTTCACGAAGAGTCGCTCCCCATCAGTTAGCACCGTGCCCATCAGCGAAGGCAGACATGATGGCCCGCTGAGCCTGTATCTGGCTTAGCAGCTGAACAGAGCGATCCCTCAGAGCCGTGGTAATCAAAAATGCCTCATGAAAGTACTCGATCTTGTCCTCCACTGCGTCGAGTATCTTCGGAGTCATCTCTGCTGGATGAGAGAGAATATCATCGAGCACGAACAAGAAGACCATCCAGAGCCAAATGGAGCCGATGGGGAGAGGAGATCCTCTACGATTCAAGAGCTCGTGCAACACTGTATCGCATTGGTCATCCATGAGAGCATGGTTCACCAAGCGGGCAGCGAAACGAGGAACAATTTCCTCAATAGGCACCTCACATGGCTGCCAGCAAGTATGTGGACGATTACAAGCCATAGCTCTTCTCTGTTAAAATAATTCTCTGAAAGTGAAAGAGAAGAGAAGCAATGCTTCAGATTATGAAGGGAGACATAAGTCTAGGCATAGAAAATGTTGTGCATTATAGAACTATTTCTAAGCTCTGTTAAAAAAGGCATTGGGAAAGAAAAGTTTGACTCAGGAAAAGCAGAGAAAGAAGGTGAAAAGACACCTTCAGTACTGAGGCAGCGCCTCACATGCTTTGCACGAGGGCGCCAGCACCAAAAGTTAAAAACTCTGAGACAGCGCCTCACGCGCCTTGCATGAGGGCGCCAACGCCAAGAGTTAAAAACTCTGAGGTAGCGCCTCATGTGCCTTGCACGAGGGCGCCAGCGCCAGAACCAAATTTCTATGTTAAACAGAGCCGTTGGATCAAAGATCCAACTGAGATGATAAATCATCAGAATACAGAATTAAATTCTGTTGAGGAAATATTCCTCAAATCTTTCTAAATAAGAAAGATTACTCTCTGAAAAATAGAGCACCGTTGGATTAAAAATCCAATGGTGATTAAAAAATCACCAAGCTATAGAATAAGCTCTGTACGGGAAAATATTTCATAATCTTGTTAAAAACGAGAAAAATATCTTCTGTAAAACAGAAGTCCTTGGATCAAAGATCCGACGGTGGATAAAATCCCCAAATCAATTAAAAATCTCTCAATGAGAGATTTCTTTAACCAAATCAACAAATCTGCCTCTACTATAAAAAGGACCCAAGACTTCAAGTCTTGTAGAGAGAAACCCCCCATAAGCTTTGAGAAAAAGAAAGAAGAAATCTTTAAGAAGGAAAAAAGAAGAACACCTTTTTTCGAGGTAAATAAAAAAATAGAGATCAGAGCATCTCATCTGTATATCCAAGAGTTTAACTCTTCTTAAAAAACATAGTTCTTTCTCTGGATCTGAGGTCCATGAGATAAGTCTCCTATAAATGAGAATTTAATTCTTATGGGGATGATCTTGTTCTTGGGGATCAAAGATCCAGAAAAGAACAAAGAATTGAACTCTTCAGGACAAAACACCCAAAGAAAAACCCAGCGCCAAGCGCCTCACGTGCTCATCGCGTGGACGCTGCTCAATAAAGAGTGCTTAGCACTTAATGGTTGGCGCTCAGCGCCAAGCGTCTCACATGTCCCTCAAGTGGGCACTGCTCAATAAAGAGTGCTTAGCACTTAATGGTTGGCGCTCAGCGCTAAGCGCCCCACGTGTCTCTCTTGTGGGCGCTGTTCAAGAGGGGGAGCCTAGCACTCAGTGGTTGGTGCTCAGCGCCAAGCGCTCCACGTGCTCCTCACATGGGCGCCATAAAAAGTGTTTAACACTCCATAAAAAAATAAAGGAACAAAAACAAGGGGAAAGTAAAGCAAAGAATTATTTGCACAGAAAAGGAACTGAACCCAAGCAAGTGTTTAGCACTTTATTCAAAGACTGAGTGGGTTAAGTCTAAGTTGACCAAATCCTCCAATTCAGATCAACCGAGCCCATGTGTTCATCATTTTCCAAATTGGTCTTAGTCCCAAACACGACTACAGATCTCCCAACGGACATTGGTTCAAGGGTACATCTGCTCACACCTCTGATACATGTCGTTGTAATTCTTCAGCGTCTTTAGAGAGGTGGTGGGTCCCGATAACCAGCAACTCTTCGGTGCACTCCCAAATTGACGGGCACGTCCTTAAACTAAAACGATAGAGCCCAAACACTCTATTGGATCAAGATGATCCTAAACTCTTGTTAAGTAGTTCTTAGTCTAAAATTGGGCTAACGTAACCTTAACAAACATTTAAGTCGATCTTAATCTCAAACAAGATTAACGATCCTTAAATCAACCCAAACCCAAATCTAAGAATATGCGGATTTGGAATAATCCACGCCCTATGGACGACAACATAAATTAGTCTCCGTATACAATCCATGGTCAACCAAAAATAAAACAAACACACACGACACGAAGTGACCTTCTGGAGTAGGAGAAAGTGGTTATCGCTACGCGTAACGTAATTAACTGTAGGGGCTTGCGCCTGCAGGGAAGAGCGTCTCCACAATCAAAACCCCCTCGTAAATGAGGAGGAATCTGACGAAATCTGCTACAATGGCCGCATCCGTCCAAACCTCCGATACCTGGTGCCATAAATCAACTTGACATCTTCAGAGAGGTGGACGGATAAACCTAAATAGCATCTGGCCCTAAATTCAGGCAAGACGTTTGTCTTCCCGGCTTTCGGTGGTAAACAGTTTCCACATGCATCAAGTATGCTATTTAAAAAAATCTAGAGGTCTAAGCTACACTAACCTAGAATCGAACTAGAGAATTAGGGTTTGTAAGAAAGAAAATAAGTTCTATACTAAAGTGAAGAGGGTTACAACCTTTGTAGACCAAGTCCTTCACTTTAATAGCTCCAAATAGTAGTCCCTAAGCTCCAAGTAGTGGTCCCTAGAACTTTTCTTGGCTCTACTTGAAGAAAGGATCGAGCTTGCTATGTCGTCTTCGAGGCCGAAGATGATCCACCTTGAAGTTTCTCTAACTCAAGCTATCTCTTCACTAATCAAAGAATTAGTGAAGCAAACAACCTAATCTTATGGGCTAGATGAGAGTAGGTTGATGAAGTAGGAATTTTTCTCACTTTAGAAATCTTTTTCTCTTTTTCTTTTCCAACTCAAGAAAAAACTAGAAAGCTCAAGAGAAGGAAGAAGATGAACTTGGGTGAAGAAATATCTCAAGTGATGAAGGAGAGAGTTAACTATGGGCTAAAGATAATGGTTGGATTATCTAGAGTAAAACAAAATTAGTGAGATGAGTTATGGCTTCTACATGTTTTTACAAGTATCTTAAGCCATGCTCATTTTCACTCATTTTATTTTACTCTTTATAAATAATTACCACAATTATCTTTAGCTTTAGTGTAAGTATCATACACCCATGTTCTTTGTATCATCCACCATGACACAATATATATATATAGAGAGAGAGAATAATGGAGAAAAGAGGCCATAGGAGTAAATTTCCTCCTATGGCGTGGAAAAAATACAACCTCCACCAATTTTTTCGACGATCGGCCCCCATCATCTTCATCGTTATCATCTGAGATGTGGGTACACCAAATTTCATATGATTCTACAACTTTTTCACCGTTGATTTAGCAATGTAAAAAGTTCTATTGTCGGTAAACCGTTAATTTTGAACCCACTAAATCAACGGTGAAAAAGTTGTGGAATCACATGAAATTTGGTGTACGCACATCTTAGATGATAACGATGATGATGATGATGAGTGCCGATCGTCAGAAAAAATGATGGAGGTTGTATTTTTTCCACGCCATAGGAGGAAATCCCCTCCTATGGCCTCTTTCCTCCATTAATCTCATATATATATATATATATATATATATCAAATATATAAATATATATCAAATTATTAAATCAACACTTGATTCGATAATCCGGTCATATCATATATAACCGGCCAGTATCAAATACACACACACACACATAATATATCATCGAATCAACACTTGATTCAACAATCCGGTTATATCACATATAACCTAACCGATATCAAAATCACGAGATTTGAATACGGTATCACATACTCGTATTCAATCAAGCTCCCGCACATATCACCATATGTGCCCTACTTCATTTCTTTTGAGCTAGGAAACCTCTGTGTGGGACTCTAAAGACTCGTCAATATGCCAGCAGTAGGTAATGATCACATCAATCACCCACAAGCCGTCAACGGTACTAGCTGGACGTAACGGCTACCCAGGTATTGAGCGAATAAAAGATTAACAAGCAAGCTTGTCCAAACTCCCGCAAAGCCTATAAGCAACACTTACCATATAGTCCGGTCTCTTTATCTGATATGTCGCATATCGAGTCTAGGGGTGGAATTGTCCGATCCCAGTAACTTGATAAGTCATGCCGATGTGTGGCCTATAACTGTTAAAGAAACTACTGATAACACTTACTAGTAAATCTCATCAGCCCTGAACAGGGACTTGATGTTATAGCTAATCGAGCATATAGCAACATCAACTCCCTATACCGGGAGAGACGAAGCCCCTCCTATCGCTCATTGCCTCTATGTGACTCGGGACTGTACCCAAAATCCACCTGTTTGCACGAATCTTTTAAGCCGTAGTAGGGAGGAAATCAAAGTACAGTGGGAACCACACAAGACTCTATGACGATCTCGGGTCTACAGACTAACCTGTACAAGTATCACCAAAGAACTTCTATCTGACGATAGGTATGGTACCATCTAGGAGTTCTCGGCGAGTTCTGTTCGGTGTACCCATTCTCTAATGAGCACATGTGTACGATCTTTGATGTCAAACACCAATGGATGTGGGATCAACCATCACCCCATACAGTGTCAAGAAACGTATACACTAGTCTACTCTAGAATATCGATGCCCTGTCTCTATACTCCCTCGACTAGGAACTGTTTAAAGGATGTGCTTTTGGACTACACAAGCCCCACTTGTATGATCTGCATCATAGTCCTGATAGTCAAGCTAACATCCTAAGGGCTTTATCAACATGTATCGGAGAGACAGTATAATAATACAGGTGTACATGTTAAGATAAAGAGCAACCGGATAGCATACTATCATGTCGAGCAAGAAAGACCTCTCAATATATATGTCCAAGCATCCACTATAATATATAATAATGGCCCCTAGGGCATACATATTCCTAACATCAAGGGCTCGTGCGGGTGGGTTTAATTCAATCAAGATAATGACGGGTTGAACTTGACTAGGATCTTTTGATTTGTTGACTGTGTCAAGGTCACTTGGGTCCTAGGGGCAAAAACTATATCGGGAGTTTCAAATAAAGGGAAATTATCAAGTTTGCGCATACCTTCTGAAGTGTGGTAATTTTGGTCGGCTTCTGTCGAAGTTATCACACAATGATAGTTAGGTCCCGATTCCCACTGATGAGTAAGCATTACTCCTCAGGAGATTTTCACTTCACAATTAGCTATCCTATTAGGTGTTTAGAAAGTGTTAACAAGATTACGCCTTTGCGGAAATGGGGTCATTTAATTGGGTCCGTGTGAAAGCACGGGAGACCTCTCTCAGAGTACCAACACTGTCCTGGTTAAACGGTTAGCGAACTTATAAGGTGTACATGATCCTGAGTTCTCCGTTTAGGGTTTGAATGAGAATTCGAGGAAACGGTGGGAGCCATCCTGATTAGATGAAATGATTAACCAATCTAATCTTGACAGAGTGCACGGTGAGTGTTTCTTTTCTCTCTCTCTGGATTACGACCATGACTTACCTTAAACTAAAACTCTTGAACCAAGTTAACCGAACCTTCTTACACACTTTGGCTTTTGGATTGTCATGATTCACAACAAAGTCGCATATATCCTTACCACTCCTACTTCCCCTTTGCGTTTCTCCAGAACACTCCGTATCACTACGAAAATCCATATTACTTGGATATGCCATCATATAGTTACATACGAACTCGAAGAAACTTGTTTCAGTTCGAGGATGGATTCCGGTTCTGAAGAAATTGTATAGGATTATTCGGCTGTGTTTTCTTTTTACCTTCTCTCAGATTGTGAGGGCTCCTAGTATTAGGAGAGTATACATATTAATCTTACTGGATAGTCTTCTTCCAAATCTTAGACAGGTGTCGAAAGGTAGGAAAGGAAGAAAACCAATTAGCCTAAATATGGTGTACATAAGATAAGAAATAAAGACATATAAAGGGATTGAAGTGAGGGCAATGAAAATTGCGACTACTGTCATGAATCTGAAAAGTGGAAGTGGCATTACTAGGAATACCCGACCACCTTTCGAAACATTTTCATTTTTTAGTTTTACTGTACGGTGTTAATTGGAAACTGCTTTCCCAATTAGATTGTAACTCCAGGGTATGTATTTACCAGACTTGAGTCTCACATCTGTACGGCGTTACAAATGCTGAGTGGGAGTAGAATATTGAGAATTGGATGATTAGATCCTCAATATCAGAATTCTTTGTAATTGGTGATATATGAGGAAGTTGTGTGAGTTTTTCCTAACGGCAAATTTTTGGTTTTGAATATCCATTATTATGCACCAATTTCAAACTGATATATCTGTACATTTATTTTATAAAGAGAGATGTGACCTTTTGAAATTATGTTTATGACATTTACCGATATCGATTGATGATTAGGTAACGTGCATTCAATAACAGTGTGATTCTTCTTAACCATAATATAGTTTTCAATCTACGACGCACAGGATTTGAGTTATTAAACTTAGAGAATTTATACAAAGTATTGTATGTTGTCTGTTTTCCATTAGGAGAAGGGGTTGATACTCGTACTACATTCCGTATACTTATGATTTCTCTGGTTTTAGATATGCATTTTGTTGAAATATAAGGTCCAAATTTTAAAAAGTTATAGGTATAAGAATAAATTAGAGAACCATGCGTTGGAAGTATCAGGATTTTTTGAGGTGATCGAAAATGTAAATACTTATGCTAGGTATTTCTTTGTAAGTAATATATTTGAGAACTTGTTTCTCTCTCAGCTTACTCATCCGTGGGTGCACTCCTTGATGAGTAATGCTGCATGACCTGTTCCATTTAGTCGATATACACTGAAAACAGCTGCATGATTTTTGAATCCGGTTCCAATTAAATTAGTGCTTTTGTTTTCTATATTGGATATAGAATAGATTCATATCTTAACGATGTTAAGGTATAAGGAGCTGTCCAGCTTATGCTTAAAACCAGAATCTGGATAAACTCAAAGTACGTTTCGGTAATGGCAGTTTATGATATCCCGGAGTTTGACGAGGGTTAATAGTCTACTATTTGCAGGATCAATAGTTATATTTTCCTTGGCTCGCCACCACTTTAGTAAAATGAATTCCTTTCAGAAAATATTAGTGGGAGTATAGTAGAACTGGAAGTGATTTCAGAACCACAAACGGTTACTGAAACTTTGGTAGAACCTAAGATTTCAATTGGATTCGATAATCTATTAGCCACTCCGCAGTTTTGATTGGTAACCTCAGCCATCCAATAGGTACTTCGGTCTCCTCAAAGACGGTGACAATGAGGTTTTGATGACCCAAGCTTGCCACTACTGCTGTCCTAGATTATGAGATCTGGCAGGTGGATGACTATAACGTCATTCTAAATTAGCTTTAGAAGTGCATGTGTATATGACTTTTCCAGAGGATTGTTGTAGTCAGTGGGAGCAGCAGAATCGTAGTGGGCAAGTAGTTTATGTCTATTTATAGACTAAATCAACTATACCGGTGATAGATCATCTATTTTTGATGTGACAGTCATAGAGTTTGATTTCATCAGAACAACAGATGGATATGGTAAGAAGATAGTAGGGAGTGATGTCCTATTATTTAGATGACGTAATCCTGATAGGAAGTGGTGTTCCTATACTACGATCGGTTATACTGTGGTTGTCATATGTTTTTCTCCACAAAGAATCTGGATAAAATATCAGAGATTATGGTAACTAGATCTATGGTTTTAGATCTATATTTGGAAAGTATCCCAACTCGGGTACTTTAACACTATTCTAAAGTGTTTTAGAATGGAAGACTCCTGGCATGGTGGTGTATCCGCAGGTGATATAGTCACCCTCTCTAAAGAGATATTTTCTAAACTGATGAGGAGAGAGATTTGCATGATTGACGCATCACTTGCTTAGGCAATTGAGTCAATCATGAGATGTCAAGTACAACACCAGATATTGCTTTTTGTACTAGCTTCAATAAGTAGATATTATTCGAATCCTTAAGAAATATTGGGAAGCAGCTATGAATATAAGAGAATATTTTTGGTATATGGTAACAGAAGCCTTCTCTGGGAGGCGATTATCGTTTTAGGCTTTCAAGGTGACATGGATGACAGAGTGGCTGTTAGAGTTAATAGTTTGCCCTCTTTTGAGATGCAGTATGTTAGATAGATTTCCAAACAGGATACTGGGATGGTCATGGCGCTGGGTGCTGATTACATCAGCAAGAGGATACAACCTAAGTAGTTTGTTGGATTTGGATATTCATTTACGAATATGATCCCATCATCTATCCAGACAAATTCTAAGACAAGTATCACTCATTTCGGGAGATAGTCGTTCTCCACAAAGTTGAGATATATAGAGATAAAGATAGAAACATTAGAGGAGATCCACTCACCGAGGCTATTTCTCGAATGCGAATGTTTCGCAAACATGCTTTGCGAAAATGATTAGTAGAGAAGTTGGGTGATCGGTAGCACACAGGCTGTGAGTATGCGACACTGCAATAATTAGCCTTAAGTGCAAGTGGAAGATTGTTGGCTATAGTGCCCTCAAGGAAATTATTCTAATTGCAGGAAGGCGATTATAATGATTGAGGGAGGACCTATACGGGTAGAACAGTCTTACTCGAGATGATAGTATGCTGTCTGGTTCATCTCTATTATCATGTACATATATTATGTGGTATTACGGATTACTATTACATGTTGATAGAGCCCATAGAATTCTTGCTTGAATAATAGGGTTATTGTGGCGATCACACTTGTGAGAACTGGGTAGTCTATAAGCAAATCCTTAAATGTCCCTAGTTATGAGAATATCGAGACTGGGCATCGATATTCTAGAATAGACTAGTGTATACGTTTCTTGACCCCGACGAGAGGTGATGGCTGGTCTCATAGACATTAGTGTCAGTTAATCACCAAAGATAGTATACATGTGCTCATTAGATTATGAGTTACACTGGACAGACTCGCCGGGAACATGCTAGATGGTATTATAGCTATTGTCAGCTAGCAGTTCTCAGGTAACATGAGTACAGGTTAGTCTGTCGACCTGTTATCGTCATTTTTCTCGTGTGAGTTCCCACCGTGCTTTGATTACTAACTTACCATGGCTCAAAAGAGTCATGCAAACAGGTTTTATTTGGGTACAGTCCCGAGCCACATGGAGGCGGTGAGCAGATCGTCAGGGATTCGTCTCTCCCAGTATTGAGGGTTGATGTCGCGGTGTGCACAGGTGGCCTTCACCAGAAATCCTTGGCCAAGGTGGAAGAGATTTACTGATTTGGATCTGTAATTTCTTAGTGGGTGATGGGCTTCACACTGACACGACTTATCGTGTTATTAGAGGTCTGACTTTATCCACCCCCTAAACCTGATATGCGATACTCTTAGACGAATGGACCAGACTATATGGATATTGTCACAGATAGGCTTAGTAGGGATATGGATGAGTTTGCTCGCCGTCCTTCTTTTCGTTCAATACCTGGGTGGCCGTTACGTACAGCTAGTGCCGCTGACGTGTTTATGGTTAAACCCACTGCGAGCGTATTGACGAGTCTTTAGTGTCCCACACAGAGAGTTTTCCTGGTTCAGGAAAAATGATGTAGTGGCCGTATATTGATACGTGCATGGTTCTGATTAGGTATGTGTGCTTGCCATATGGACTTTAATCGGGTGGATGATAATACTAGCCGGCTTTGGATTAAGCCGGATTGTTACCTCAAGTTTTGATTTAATAATTTACATATATATATTTCGATATGTATATTCTAGTATTATGTTCATTGTACTTTTCTATCTCTTGGATATCCGTATTTTGATACGAATACGAGCATGTATTTGCGGGGACATATTCTTGTATTTATACAAGAATACTTCTAGCAGGAAGAAACCTCATTTCTAGGATTTACTTTTCTTTTGTTCGAAAGAAATTGTGAAATGAGTTAGCAAAGAGAAATGGTGGAGGGTATGAGCAAATGAATTATTAATTCAATTGCATATACTATTAAAGCATGGCTGTAATTTTATGGAAAATATTTTTTTAACAAAAGAAATGAAGCATGCTTGAATTTGTAGAGTTTTTCATTCGACCATTTTTGCTTCTCTCTCTATCATGACTCCTCCTCCTTCTTTTTTCATTATCTTCAACCCTCTCATGAGTTGAGAATCATGAAAATAAAAGAGAAAGAAAAATACTAGAACACTCACACATCCTAAGGGTTCTAGATTAGCAACTTAGGATTCTTAGTTACTTCACTGATGAACTTGAAACTTGAACTTGGTTCTCTCGGGTGGATCATCTTCAGCGAAGGAAGACCGGATTGAAAGCGTGATCCGGAGCTCTTGAGAGCATGCTAGAGTCCAACCCAATTGGTGCAAAGGAAGACGTTACAAAAGTTATGATTTCTATCTTTTTGTGCTTGCTAGTTTACGTGTTTGGTTAGATTCTTGGGTTTAGGTTTCTAATGCCATCAAATTTTTTGTTTTTGAATTCTGCATTAGCCGTGGGTTAGCGGAGAGGGCACTAGGAACCAACAATGAAGAGTTCAACGACGAAAGAGTGGAGCCCACTGATAAAGATTTCGTGGAGTTAACACCAGAATGTTAGGATAGTTCTTTTATTTTTAAGTTACTCACATGTTTAGGGCTTGCTTTCTTTTTTTTCCATCGATGTAATCAAACAATTTAATTTTTCTTTTCAGTACCTTGGGATGTAACAAATTTTAGTTAATGAAATAAATGCTTTTGCTTTTATTATTTTTTTTGGTACATTGCATGCATGATGTTCCCTTATAAAAAAAGAGGGGGAGAAAAGAAAGAAAAAAAAGAATTCACACAGTTTGGGCCTCACGTGTTAAACACGTGAGCATTTATATGTAAAGTATATAAGCGCTGAGAATAAACAACCAAAACTGGGCTAAACTGGCCTCACGTATTAAACACGTGAGCGCTTATATGCAAATCATATAAGCGCTAAGAATAAACAACCAAAAGAGGGCAAACCAGCCTCACATGTTAAACACGTGAGCACTCATATACAAAGCATATGAGCACTAAATATAAGCAGATTAAAACCCGCACTGGGGTCATGTGTTAAACAAGTGAGAACATACTTTTTAGCCTCTCATTGAATTAAATTCTATATAGAGAACCGTCAGATCAAAAGATCCAATGGTGATTAAAAATCATCGAATATAGAATTAAATTCTATTGGGGGGAAAATATCCCCCTAGTCTTTCTAAATGAGAAAAATATTTTTTGAAATGGGAAAATATTTCCTATATCTTTCTAAACAGAGAAAGATGAGCTCTGTTAAACAGAGAACTCTTGGATTAAAAATCCAATGGTGATTAAAAATCACCGTTTAATAGAATTAAATTCTATCTATGGGAAAATATATCCCTAATATTGTTAAAAACAAGAATATATATTCTGTAAAACAAAAATTCTCTACATCAAAGATTCAACGATGGATAAAATCCCCAGAACAATTTTTTAGGCCAATTAAATCAATTGGTATCTCTCAAACGAGAGATTTTCTCAAGTTAATTAACAATTTGCCACTCCGATATAAAGGATCCGAGACTTCAAGTCTCAGAGGGAGAATCGACCCCATAAGCTTCTCTAAAAAACTGAGAATTTAATTCTTCTCGAAGAAAAAGATTCTCGCTCTCTCAAATCCTGGGTAAAGAAAAATAGAGATAAACATATCTCCTATGCCTAGTATAAAAAGGAAAAATAAGGGTTTAATCCTTCATAAAAAGAACTTAGTTCTTTCTCTAGATCTGAGATCCGTAAGACAAATCTTCCTACAAATTGAGAATTTAATTCTCATTAGGATATTCTGTTCTTCAGACTCAAAATCTATGGAAAAAAACTTGATAAACAGAAAAGAAAGAAAAGACACAGATTTCAGGAAGTTAATTCCTTCAAAAAATAATAATAGGGTTTAACCCTACATAAGTAACTTAGTTCTTATAAAAAAATAGAAAAACTTAGTTCTTAAATAACATCGGTCCTAGATCTTCAAAACATAGATCTTGGTGATCACTAATAGCCAAAACGCCATGAAACAGAAGTTAACTTTATATAAAAAGAGGTTAAATCTTTAAAGGAAAGCAGTGCCTCACGTGAAATACACGTGAGCGCTCTCTAAAAGAAAAGAACTCAGGGTCTCACGTGCTTCTCACATGAGCGCCCAACAAAAGGAGCTCAGCGCTTCAAGTGCTTCCCACATGAGGGCCCAAAAATATAAACTCAGCGCCTCACGTACTTCCTATGTGAGCGCCCAGTGGTGAAGACTCAGTGACTCACGCGAAACATAAGTGAGCACTGTATAAAAATGTTGAGCACTATATATAGATGTGGTCAAAATGGCTAAGTGCTTAGTATTGATTGGGCATCGCCTGTGTCTGAGCGCCTCACGTGCTTCCCACGTGAGCGCCAGAGCTACAAATAAGTGCTTAGCACTTCTGAATAAAGAGAGAAAGCCCAAGATCGAGCAAACAGAGTCACAAACAAGTAAATAAAAGGAAAAAGGCTGAGCAAACCAAGCCCAAATTGGTTAAGTCTCTCTGAAGTTCTCTTGCAGTTGAGCCCAAATGCTCTGTTGTTGGATCTTAATAAATATTTAATGATCCTGAAAATATTGCTAAATTGATCTTAGATTTAAATAAGACTAATATATTCTTAGTTAAAATAAATTGAGCCCAAATGCTCACATATATATATTTAAGTTGATCATAATCTCAAACCAGATTGACAATCCTTAAATGAAACCAAACATTCTTGAACTAAAGGAATACATACAACCTAAGTTCAATCCCTAAATCTAAAATATACGGATTTGGACTAATCCGTGCACTATGGGCGACAACTTAAGTTAGTCTCCATATGCAATCCACGGGCAACCCCATAAAAACAAATATAACATGACATGAAGTAAACTTCTGGAGCAGGAGAAAGTGGTTATCGCAACGCGATAACGTAATTAACTGCAGGGGCCTGCGCCTGCAGGGATGAGCGTCCTCACAATCAAAAACCCCTCACAAATGAGGGGTGATATGATAAAATATGCTACATTGGTCGCATCTATCGAAACCTCCGATATACGGTGCTATAAATCAACTTGGTATCTTCGGAAAGGTGGATGGATATGTCCAAAATAGCATCTGCCCCCAAATTCAAGCAAGACGTTCAATCCCAGTTCGTCTATGTTTTCGGCGGTAAATAGATTTTGGCACACCTGGTGGGACCTCTTCCTCTTTCCACTCCACACTTCATGTGTCGTGATCGTGAACAAAATCGCGGTTCGCTACGGTTGCCTTTGGGTTCGAGGTTCTAAAACTTGTTGTCTTGCTCCTGTGCAGAAATCAATGGCTTCCCACTGCACCTCATGCAGCAATAACTCCCTCTCTATCCCAGCTGGAGGAGTGACATATGGGCCTAACGCGGCATTCATTTTCTCAATGCCGGTGTGGCAGGTCACACAAGCTATTACCGGACTCTTCTTCGGGACCATGCTCCCTCTTGTGAGCTTGGGTGCCTCAACACTGCAAGAAGAAGCTCCTAGAAGGTCGGTATTTAATCGGCTTGCAACCATGGCAGCTCCTATCAGCAAGCCGTCCAAATCCGACGCTTTAGTTTTCAACAGGGTGAACAAGAACTCGAAAGGGCCCAAAAAGAAGCCCATGGTACCCGAACGAGCTACCCCAAAATGGCTATCCCTCCCTACTCCTGCTGCAGGTGAATCTGATAAAAGTGCTTCTCCTCCTGGACGGTCGGTTTTCCAAAGATTGTCCAACCCTACTCCAACTCAATCAAAGATGTCGATCTTCGACAGTCTGACACCAAGTGGAGCTCCTCAGCAAAGCCAAGGGCATGATGAAGCCGCCTCCGATATTGAGGGGGTTCCCACTCCAAGGCATGCTCAACGACACCACTAGAGCCGAGTAAGAGAAGCTGGGGGCAACTCTCCCTCTGGGCTTATCCCACCAGCTCCTATGGTGGAGGTCGATGCTACTGTTCCAACTGGGAACAGCTTTGACCCGCTCAGGAGGGTACACAAGAACTCACCAATGGAGGTACTGAAGAAATCACCTCCGCTGGCAGAGTCCCCAATACAGAAACAGTCAGAGCAGCCTCATCAACGGCTCTCCTTACAGATCCATAGAGTATGGCGAAAAGTCCAAGACACTGTGCTTGACGACAATTACTCTCGTCGACCATACAATGAGGAACCCTTCCTAAACAGGCGCCTGTCACAATGGCTCCTTTAGCTCTGACTTCCCATAAAAGAACAAGGCCATAGAAAATTCCACCGCCAGTGGCAAAATCCAATGGCGAAAGATCTAAACGTCCCATTTCCGGGGGCATAAAAATACATATGATCTACATGGCTTCAGGAAAAGAAGAAAGACGTGTTAGTTATATGTATGCCCTAGAGGCCATTGCTGTACATAGGATGTGTTAGTTATATGTCTGCCCTAGAGGCCATTACTATACATAGGATGTATATTGTAGTGGATGCTTGGACATATATAGGGAGGACTTTCTTGCTCGACATGATAGTATACTATCTGGTTGATCTTTACCTTAACGTGTACACTGATTGTCTCTCTGTTACATGTTGGTAAAGCCCTTAGGATGTGTACTTGACTACCTGGACTATGATGCGGATCATACTGGTGGGGACATGGTAGTGCATAAGTACATCCTTCAAGGTCCCTAGTCGTGGGTATATCGAGACAGGGCATCGATATGCCAGAGTAGACTAGCGTATACCTTCTCGACCCATACAGATGGGCGATGGATGATCCCATATCCATTGGTGTTTGACATCAGAGATGATATACGGGTGGTCAGTGGAGACTGGGTACACTGGACGGACTCGCCGAGAACTCCCAGATGGTATTATACCTTACGTCAGATGGCAGTTCTCTGGTGACACTGGTACAGAGTAGTCTGTTGACCCGAGATCGTCATAGAGTCTTGTGTGATTCCCACTGTGCTTTGATTTCCATCTTACCACGTCCAAGAGGGCGTGCAAAACGGTGGTTTTTAGGTACAGTCCCGAATCGCATGGAGGCAATGAGCGATAGGAGGGGATTCGTCTCTCCCGGTATAGGGAGTTGATGTTGCGCTGTGTTCGATTGGCTATAACAGGAAATCCCTGGCCAGGGTTGCTGAGATTTACTGGTAAGTGTTACCAGTAGTTTCTCGAATTGTTATAGACCTCATATCGACACGACTTATCGAGCTATTGGGGTCTGACGTTTACCACCCCTAGGCGAGATATGCGACATATCAGACGATCAGACCGGACTGTACGGTAGTGTTACTGGTTGGATTCACAGGAGTGTGAGCGGGCTTGCTCGTCGATCTTCTGATCGCTCAATACCCGGGTGGCCGTTACGTTTAGCAGACCGCTTGCGGCTTGTGGGTGTTTGATATGATCATCACCTGCTGCCGGTGTATTGACGAGTCTTTAGAGTCCTACACAGAGGTTTCCTGGCTCAAGCGAAACGAAATAGGAGCGCATATGAGATATGTGCGGGACCGAGAATAATGCGAGTATGTGATACCGTATTCCATTCTCGCGATAAATGTATCGATTGGTTGTATACGATATAACCTAGTTATCGATTCAAGCATTGATTCGATAAACCGATACATAGGATACTAGTCGGTTATATGCGATATGACCGGATCGTTAAATCAAGTGTTGATTTAATGATTTAATGTATAATTATATATTTGATATATTACTTTGCATTAACTAGTATTAGTTCACTTTAAATGGATTTTCTCACTTGGATGTACAAGTTGTATATGTGATATACTTTTTGTGCAAATGATTGTATCATGTTTGATGATACATGTTTGCTAGGGTTTTTGTGTAAAGATCAAACCATGGTTACATGTTAATGGTTAGGGTTTTGATTTATTCATTTATTTGTTTGTTTATTCTTTTTGGAAAATAAATGGCATGAAAAGAAAATGGTGGCTTGATTTGTATTCTAGTTGAAGCTTCATGAAGCTTTGACCTAAGTGACCATTTTTGTCTCATGCTTAACCCTAACCATTCCCATTAACCCTAGTTTAGTCTCTACACTTGACCATGGTTGGTAGATGATAAGTATTATTATTATTTTCATTTTACTTAATACTTATCATAACATTTTCTTCTTCTTCTTCTTCATCTTCAACATGAAGAAACATTGGACCATCAATGGTGATTGATGAAAAAGAGTGAGAAATCCAATTCTAAAGTGAACCCACTTCCTATTTCTTCATCCTCTACCTCTTGCCAAGTAGTATAGGGTGTTTTCTTCACAAGTTTCATGACTTGGTGAAGTGGGAGCTTGATCTTGTGATGCCTCGACGTAGATCATCTTCGGCACGAAGCCGACGACCTTGCCCGTCCATTTCTCCGATGAAGCCAACGCTAGAGCCCGGGATTTGTTTTGGACAGCAAGGGGACTTCATCGCGGAGCTATGGAGGTGGAGCACCGGATCTACAAAGATTGTATTTCCGTTCTCTTAGTAAAGTAGTTTACTAGTTGCATTGTTCGCCTAAATATCTAGTTAACGATCCGTATTAGGGTTTCTCGGCACCCGTAAAATTTGAAATTGGCATGGTTGATGCCTTGTGAGACCTCATTAGAGTGCCTAGGAACCCTACAGTGGTATCAGAGCTACTAGGCATTGGATGTCGACCTATGGGGGGTTCTCACTGTGTGACAGTGTGGCGAAGCATAGGCTCTTACCCCCAGGGTGTCCCGAGACCGGAAGGTGTTCCGGCGGGTTGTAGTCCTCGCGAGGGGGCATGCGTAAAAAGTAGCCGCTGAGGGACCCGTTGGTGCCACGGCGACCCCATTGGATGGGGTTGCTGCCTGACCTACAGTGGTATCAGAGCCTAGCTAGAGCCTTAGGCGATGCGTAGACGAAGTTTGAAACCCGAACGAACCCGAAACCCTAAACCAAACATGCTCTCTGGACTTTTCTAAAATCTGGGATTTTTCCACATTAAAAATGCTTAAAAAATTCAGCAGGGAAATCTAAGAATTACGGTGCAAAATTTTTTCCATGAACTGTTCATAGTGCGGCGGAACCGCGGCAGAACCCTGACTTCTACGGCGGTTCCGCGGCCAAATGATGGAAGTTGCCTTTCTATTTTGCACAGTAACTCATGGTTTCAGGTGCTGAGTTTTATGGGAATTTTTAATCTGTACTCAAGAGTTGAGTATTTTGGGGTTCCTTTGGGGATTCGGTGTTTCGATCGGAGTATCAGATTTTGTCTATGTGGCTTTCCGGATAATTTTTGAATATATTAAAAAGTTCGACCGGATATAAATACCCAATTTTTCCCCTGTCGGGAAATTTCCAAGTGTTGGATTTTTCCGTAGTTTGACGACGTTCTAAGTAGTGCAAGTAACGCGATGGTCCCTCTAGAAGACAACAAACCTTAACTCGATTATGTGACCGTCTTGAACTGCCCTTTGAACCTTCGGGTTTGGGGCAGTACGGCGTGCCACATGTGAGGCGTTGGCTTGACCCTTCTACGGCTGGACCGTTGGTACTGAGGCACGAACTGAATGTTTTTAGACTTATTTCATGTGTTGAGCTGTATCGGGAAAACTTGGGTGTTCGATTGTTCGATCGGAAAGTTTAACATTTTCTAATTATCTGGAATGTGATACAATAATTGGAATTCACAATTAGTTATGAGATAACTGAATGAATGTTATAAATCTAGCGGTTTAGTCTCACTTGATCGGTTGCCACGGAATTTTGATGTGATCAAAAGTCCGTCGCAATCACGTAGCGTACGCGGATACTCGCCGGGTAAACTTAATAGACAGCCTCACTCCATAGCCCCGACCAAGTGACTGTAGGAGAACCCCGTCGCCGAAAGCATCCGTTCGGGTGCTCGCGGTAGCGGTGTTTCGCCTTGGTGCACTTCGTCGACGGTATCGGGGGTGCGCCCGTCTACTGAAGTTTGCGACGAGCATTCGATCAAATTGTCGGGAATCCTGTTGAATTGCCCGACTTGGTATTGAAAAGTGTTTTCGATTTTGAGACTAAAATGCGGGGTTTATAATAGTTAGGCATGCGATGTCTAAGGTATTCATTTGATTAGGCATGCGATGTCTATGAAGATTGCGGATTCCAACTGTTGTAGTTTTACACTTTCTTTTCTGTGACCGTAAGTGTAATATGTGATATCGCCGGTTTCGTTGCTATATGTCAACGACAATTGGGATGCGCATATTTACTTACGTTGATGACATGTGATGTTATGTATTGCTGGATATATTATATTGGATCGTCGTGTTTGAATAGCCGGGGGTTTTTATGTGAGATGAGTGTTTTTCATTTTCATTCATGTAAAAACTTGTATGTAATATTCTTTTATTGGGGCACTTCCAGGTTGCGGAAGATGTCACCTTTTGTATATTATTTACTTTTCCGCACTAGGATAGACCCAAGGAGGAGGGCACAAGTAACCGGGTTCTGGAGTCCAGTGGGAGACCAACTCGAGGAGTCAAGTCCGGGTCTCCTAACTCTAGAATTGGTAGGGTTGCTTGCCGCTCTCGTAGGGGTCTAGGGGTGTGGGTTTGGCTATTCATCACGACCGTGGAATCCGTGTTTTATACTGGCTCGTATTGAAAACACGGACGTCCTAGTATATCCAATATTTCATATGTTTTTTCTGCTGCGATATCTGTGATGTGATCATGTGATGTTCTGTGATAAATGCTGTATATAGTATATATGATATATTATATAGACGTTACTTATGTTTGACACCCGCGCTAGCCCTGCCCCGCTCTGTCGTTAGTTACCTAACCTAACGGTGCACGAGGGGACATCGAGGCGAATGCGGATGGCATAAGTGTACGTCGTATTTATCTGTGATGTTTAGGTAACTTAAATGATGTGACTTCATTAATATGATTAATGAAATAAAATAAACCTAAGATGTTGTAGAATCGAATTTCAAAATAAAACAGGTAGCTACAGTTCTTGCTTTGCACAGCGGTATATTTGATATATCCTGCACCTTATTCGATGAGGAAAGGACCGAGATCCCTTCACCGGGAGTGACTCCTTTAGCAATAACTGGCAGATACTACACACTCGGTTTGTCTTTTGAATGCTTTTAAGAGTTTTTTCTTTGCATAGTGATATATATGATATATCCCGCACCTCATTCGACGAGGAAAGGACCGACGATCCCTTCACCGGGAGTGACTCCTTTAGCAAAACTAGAAAAGCCTCAAAAGCACTCCATTTTAAAATCATTTGATTCTACAACGATATCAAGTTCATTACGCAATAGGTTTTCAGAAAAACCTGTCGTAGCCCACCGTCATTTCAGATAAATAGTAGTTAGTATTCGTGCTGCGTTTGTTGGCCTTTGTCAAGGCGTAGTGTGCGGTAGCTAACTGGTGCTTATCTGCTTATGCATATGATGCAGATTGGGTTAGGGTAGTCGTGCGACCTTGTTGGCCTTTGTCAAGGGCCGTGCGGGTGGGTTTAATTCAATCAGGAAATGACGGGTTGAACTTGACTAGCATCTTATGGTTTGTTGGCCTTTGTCAAGGTCATAGGAGGTTAGGGGAAAAATATTATCGGGAATTTCAAGTGTTGAAATTTGTAATGAGATTGCATACCTTCTATAAGATAGTTGGATCCCGATACCTGCTGCGAGTAAGAGTTACTCCTGGGAGAGTTTTACACATTACAATTAGCCGATCAAGTAGGTGTCTAGAAAGGTGTCAACGGGGTTACGCCTCTGGGAAAACGAGGTTTACATTAATTAGGTTCGTGCGAAAGCACGGGGGACCTCCCTCAAAGTACCGACACTGGCCTGGCTGAAAGATTGGCGAACTTGTAGTTTGTAATTAATCCCGGCTAGTCTTTCCTTTTAGGGTTTGAAGGAAGATTTGATAAAAAGCAGTGGGAGCCATCCTGATTAGATAAAATAATAACCAATCTGATCTTGCAAGAGCGCACGCTGAGTGTTTTCTTCTCTCTCTCTCCAGGTAGCGACCATATCACGCCTTAATCAAGATAATAATACGGATTATTGACCGAACCCGCTTGTTATACAGAGCTGGGGAACGTTGGTCCCGCTCCAACTTATAATTGTTATAAGACCGAGCAGGAAATTGGGGATTACCAGAATTCCCGTGCCGCCCAAACGAAGAGAGTGCATGCTGATGCATCATCTTCGGGTGTGTTCATTACAGAGAACTGTTTCCCAGTATCCTTTACGTCCTGGGTATGTGATACCAGATCAGGATCCCACATATGTAATATGTTACATAGAGCTACAGAAAGGTAGAAGAACTGAGAACGGGTGATAAGTTTCATGAGGCAGAAAACGGGGCAAGTGTTGCAGCCAAGTCTGTTGGTCACTGTCACCCTGTATTACCAATACATTGATTCTGAACAAATGTTATTAGATACCGAACCTGATATGCAAAATCATATTTGTCTCTTTATTAGTAAAGAAACGATAAAATTTTGTATTGTCGGATAATGTTTTGAACATTTCCTATATCAAAAGTTGATCGGTTCAGGCACGTTATCTAAAAGCATTGATGTTCTAAATCAAACTACAGTTCTTAGTATACAGAATACACACAAGAGGAAGAGTTCAGAAATGAACGAATCCTCCTTGAGGCATTGTAGACTAGGTCATATCAATGCGACCTGACTAGCTGAAGATACATTTAGATGCATATTTAAATCTGTTTGAATTTACATCTTATGAAACTTGCCAGTCATGTCACAAAGATACGATGACCATAGCTCTGTTTACTGGAAGCAGAGAAAGAGTTAGTAAACTCTTGGGATGATACATGTTGATGTATGTAAGGTCCCCTGTCTACATATGCTAGGACTGGTTCTTTGTACTTCGTTACATTCTCTGATAATCTCTCGAGATTCAGACATATGTTCCTGTTGAAACACAAGTCCGAACCGTTTGAGATATTCACAGAATATAAGTTAGAAGTAGAGAACCAAAATACGGGTATAAGTATTATGTCCTTTGATGAGATCAAAGAAGAGAATACTTGAGCACGGAAATCCTGGATTATTCTAAAGGAGAATGAGATTCTCTCTCAGCATTACTCCTCCGTATACACCATAGCACGATGGTATATCGGGGCAGAGCAATCACACCCTATATGATATGGTGTGCTCTATGATGAGTACTACTGAGTTACCTATTTCCTTTTGGGAGTTATGCACTTGAGAAGCTGCATACCTATTGAATTGGATTCGAATCAAATCAGTTGCCTACCGTTTCATATGAGATATGATAAGGGAAGAGCCCATCTCTTAAGTTAGTTAAGATTTGGGTTGTCCGGCCTATGTCTAAAAGCAAAATCCGGACAAGCTCGAGGCAAGGTTGGTTATGTAGAACTGGAAAGGTTCCAGCTATACAAACTGCAGCTGATGATTTGAAAGAACCAAAGGATTCAATAGTTACCAACGAACCTCAGCCTCTCCGCCGATCTAGTAGGGTTCCTCACCCACCTGAGAGATACTTCTGTTTCTCTATGACAGTAGGAGCGAGGATTGCATCATGAGATGATGACCCAACTAGTTTCGAGCTGGCCATCAGGAGTGGGACTCTGTAAGAATGGCTGGATGCTTAGTGATTTGAGATGGAATCCTTATACACCAACAAAGTATGGACTTTGGTTGCTATATCTGAAGGGTTAAATCCCCATCAGGAGCAAGTATATCTTGAGAAGATTACTTGGTGTAGATGGAAAAGTTGAGACTTTCAAAGCTAGACTTGTTAAAGGTCTACATCATTGACCGGGTATGGATGATGATGAAACCTTTTCTAAGTAGCTATGCTTAAGTCCATCCAGATCCTACTTGCCACGGCTACATACCATGACTATGATATCTGGTGGTTGGGTGTCATGACATCTTTTCTAAATGATGTTTTAGAAGAGGGCGTCTATAAGTACACAGCCAGAGGGCTTCGTAGACAGTGGGAGCAGCGGAAACGTGTGCAAGATGTTTTATGTGATAAAGCAGGAATCGCGGAGTTGGAACATATGTTTTGATGTAGTAGTCAAAGAGTTTGATATCATCAAAATGGAAGATGAACCTTGTATAAACAAAAAGGTAGTAGGGAGTATGGTGATGATCCTCGTAGAGTACGTGGATGACATACTCTTGATAAGAAAGGAGTTTCCTATGCTACGCTCGGTCAATCTCCGCTTATCACAATGATTCTCCATATAGGATAAAAATTAATACCTCCTAAATCCTGGTTTTTGGATCTATGAGATAGATCTAAATGGATGTTAGGATTCTCACTAGTTGTAGTGAGATGGTATCAACCGATCCTGGGGAGAATCACTGGAAGGGTTCCAGGGTGATAAGGACGACTGAATGTCAGTTACAGGCATTGTCTTTACCCTCAGTGGAGGGACGGTATGTTGGAAGAGTTCCAAGCTAGATACCGTGGCTAACTAGACGATAAAGGCTGGATACATCGCTACTTAAGATGCTACCAAAGAGGATGTTTGGGTGTATATTAGTTCATGAGATGAACTTCGTTCCTACCATTGTGAGACAATGGAGTTGTGGCTTATGCCAAGGAACGCCGGTCCCATCAGTGATCCAGACATATTCTAAGGCAGTGTCACCTGATCATGGAGACAGTTGATCTTCAGGGTGATCGAGGTTAGGAGAGTAGACTTAGAGGACAACACGGCGGATCCACTCACAAAGGCCTTTTCCCAGAGAGAGACTTTTATGGGATGGTTGAGTATGAAATACTAAAACCACTGCTATCAGATGGCCCTAGTGCAAGTGGGAGATTGTTAGTTATATGTATGCCCTAGAGGCCATTACTATACATAGGATGTATATTGTAGTGGATGCTTGGACATATATAGGGAGGACTTTCTTGCTCGACATGATAGTATACTATCTGGTTGATCTTTACCTTAACGTGTACACTGATTGTCTCTCTGTTACATGTTGGTAAAGCCCTTAGGATGTGTACTTGACTACCTGGACTATGATGCGGATCATACTAGTGGGGACATGGTAGTCCATAAGTACATCCTTCAAGGTCCCTAGTCGTGGGTATATCGAGACAGAGCATCGATATACCAGAGTAGACTAGCGTATACCTTCTCGACCCATACAGATGGGCGATGGATGATCCCATATCCATTGGTGTTTGACATCAGAGATGATATACGGGTGCTCAGTGGAGACTGGGTACACTGGACGGACTCGCCGAGAACTCCTAGATGGTATTATACCTTACGTCAGATGGCAGTTCTCTGGTGACACTGGTACAGAGTAGTCTGTTGACCCGAGATCGTCATAGAGTCTTGTGTGGTTCCCACTGTGCTTTGATTTCCATCTTACCACGTCCAAGAGGGCGTGCAAAATGGTGGTTTTTGGGTACAGTCCCGAATCGCATGGAGGCAATGAGCGATAGGAGGGGATTCGTCTCTCCCGGTATAGGGAGTTGATGTTGCGCTGTGTTCGATTGGCTATAACAGGAAATCCCTGGCCAGGGTTGCTGAGATTTACTGGTAAGTGTTACCAGTAGTTTCTCGAATTGTTAAAGACCTCATATCGACACGACTTATCGAGCTATTGGGGTCTGACGTTTACCACCCCTAGGCGAGATATGCGACATATCAGACGATCAGACCGGACTGTACGGTAGTGTTACTGGTTGGATTCACAGGAGTGTGAGCGGGCTTGCTCGTCGATCTTCTGATCGCTCAATACCCGGGTGGCTGTTACGTTTAGCAGACCGCTTGCGGCTTGTGGGTGTTTGATATGATCATCACTTGCTGCCGGCGTATTGACTAGTCTTTAGAGTCCTACACAGAGGTTTCCTGGCTCAAGCGAAACGAAATAGGAGCGCATATGAGATATGTGCGGGACCGAGAATAATGCGAGTATGTGATACCGTATTCCATTCTCGCGATAAATGTATCGATTGGTTGTATGCGATATAACCTAGTTATCGATTCAAGCATTGATTCGATAAACCGATACATAGGATACTAGTCGGTTATATGCGATATGACCGGATCGTTAAATCAAGTGTTGATTTAATGATTTAATGTATAATTATATATTTGATATATTACTTTGGATTAACTAGTATTGGTTCACTTTAAATGGATTTTCTCACTTGGATGTACAAGTTGTATATGTGATATACTTTTTGTGCAAATGATTGTATCATGTTTGATGATACATGTTTGCTAGGGTTTTTGTGTAAAGATCAAACCATGGTTACATTTTAATGGTTAGGGTTTTGATTTATTCATTTATTTGTTTGTTTATTCTTTTTGGAAAATAAATGGCATGAAAAGAAAATGGTGGCTTGATTTGTATTCTAGTTGAAGCTTCATGAAGCTTTGACCTAAGTGACCATTTTTGTCTCATGCTTAACCCTAACCATTCCCACTAACCCTAGTTTAGTCTCTACACTTGACCATGGTTGGTAGATGATAAGTATTATTATTATTTTCATTTTACTTAATACTTATCATAACATTTTCTTCTTCTTCTTCTTCATCTTCAACATGAAGAAACATTGGACCATCAATGGTGATTGATGAAAAAGAGTGAGAAATCCAATTCTAAAGTGAACCCACTTCCTATTTCTTCATCCTCTACCTCTTTCCAAGTATTATAGGGTGTTTTCTTCACAAGTTTCATGACTTGGTGAAGTGGGAGCTTGATCTTGTGATGCCTCGACGTAGATCATCTTCGGCACGAAGCCGACGACCTTGCCCGCCCATTTCTCCGATGAAGCCAACGCTAGAGCCCGGGATTTGTTTTGGAAAGCAAGGGGACTTCATCGCGGAGCTATGGAGGTGGAGCACCGGATCTACAAAGGTTGTATTTCCGTTCTCTTAGTAAAGTAGTTTACTAGTTGCATTGTTCGCCTAAATATCTAGTTAACGATCCGTATTAGGGTTTCTCGGCACCCGTAAAATTTGAAATTGGCATGGTTGATGCCTTGTGAGACCTCATTAGAGTGCCTAGGAACCCTACAGGATGTATATTGTAGTGGATGCTGGGACATATATAGGGAGGACTCTCTTGCTCGACATGATAGTATGCTATCTGGTTGCTCTTTACCTTAACGCGTATATTGATTGTCTCTCTGTTACTTGTTGGTAAAGCCCTTAGGATGTGTACTTGACTACCTGGACTATGATGCAGATCATACTAGTGGGGACAGATAGTCTATAAGTACATCCTTCAAAGTCCCTAGTCGTGGGTGTATCGAGACGGGGCATCGATATACCAGAGTAGACTAGCGTATACCTTCTCGACTCATACAGATGGGCGATGGATGATCCCATATCCATTGGTGTTTGACATCAGAGATGATATACGGGTGCTCAGTGGAGACTCGGTACACTGGACGGACTCGCCGAGAACTCCCAGATGGTATTATACCTTACGTTAGATGGCAGTTCTCTGGTGACACTGGTACAGAGTAGTCTGTTGACCCGAGATCATCATAGAGTCTTGTGTGGTTCCCACTGTGCTTTGATTTCCACCTTACCATGTCCAAGAGGGCGTGCAAAACGGTGGTTTTTGGGTACAATCCCGAATCACATGGAGGCAATGAGCGATAGGAGGGGATTCGTCTCTCCCGGTATAGGGAGTTGATGTTGCGCTGTGTTCGATTGGCTATAACCGGAAATCCCTGGCCAGGGTTGCTGAGATTTACTGGTAAGTGTTACCTGTAGTTTCTCGAACTGTTATAGACCTCATATCGACACGACTTATCGAGCTATTGGGGTCTGACGTTTACCACCCCTAGACGAGATATGCGACATATCAGACGATCAGACCGGACTGTACGGTAAGTGTTACTGGTTGGATTCACAGGAGTGTGAGCGGGCTTGCTCGTCGATCTTCTGATCGCTCAATACCCGGGTGGCCATTACGTTTAGCAGACCGCTTGCGGCTTGTGGGTGTTTGATATGATCATCACCTGCTGCCGGCGTATTGACGAGTCTTTAGAGTCCTACACAGAGGTTTCCTGGCTCAAGCGAAACGAAATAGGAGCGCATATGAGATATGTGCGGGACCGAGAATAATGCGTGCATGTGATACCGTATTCTATTCTCGCGATGAATGTGTCGAATGGTTGTATGCGATATAACCTAGTTATCGAATCAAGGATTGATTCGATAAGCCGATACATTGAATACTAGTCGGTTGTGTGCGACATGACCGGGTCATTGAATCAAGTGTTGATTTAATGATTTAATGCATAATTATATATATTTGATATATTACTTTGCATTAACTAGTATTGGTTCACTTTAAATGGATTTTCTCACTTGAAGTTCACAAATTGTATATGTGATATACTTTTGTGCACTTGATTGTATCATGTTTGATGATACATGCTTACTTGAGTTTGTGTAAAGATTAAACCATGGTTATATGAGTGGTTAGGGTTTTGGTTTATTTGTTTATTCAGTTATTTATTTATTTCTTTTTGGCAAAAGAAAAGAAAAATGGTGGCTTTCTTTGGATGCATGTTGAAGCTTCATGAAGCTTTGACTAAGTCACCATTTTTGTCTTCATGCTTAACCCTAACCATTGACCTAACCCTAGTTTATTCTCTACACTTGACCATGGTTGGATTATGATAAGTATACATTTTATTTTCTTTTAATAAAAACACTTATCATATTCTTGCATCTTCTTCTTCTTCTTCTTCTTCAAGAAGAAACCTTGCTCCATCAATGGCAACTTGAGCAAATGAGTGAGAAATCCAATTCTAAAGTGAACCCACCTCCTATTTCTTCATCCTCTACCTCTTGCCAAGTAGTATAGGGTGTTTTCTTCACAAGTTTCATGACTTGGTGAAGTGGGAGCTTGATCTTGTGATGCCTCGACGTAGATCATCTTCGGCATCGTAGTCGATGACCTAGCCCGCCCATTTCTCCGATGAAGCTGACGCTAGAGCCCGGGATTCGATTTGGACAGCGAGGAGACTTCATTGCGGAGCTATGGAGGTGGAGGACCGGATCTACAAAGGTTGTATTTCCGTTCTTGTAGTTAAGTTGTTAACTAGTTGCATGTTTCGCCTAAAATTCTAGTTAACGATCCGTATTAGGGTTTCTCGGCACCCGTAAAATTTGAAATTGGCAAGGTTGATGCCTTGTGAGACCTCCTTAGTGTGCCTAGGAACCCTACAGTGGTATCAGAGCCTAGCTAGAGCCTTAGGCGATTCGTAGACGATGTTAGAAACCCGATCGAACCCCGAAACCTTAACTTTTAACCCTCTCTAGACTTTTTCTGAAAAAGTGGTTTTTTCCAAATTAAAAATGCTTAAAAAATTCAGCAGGAAATTTTAAGAATTACGGTGCAAAAATTACCTAATGATCTCTCTAAAGCGCGGCGGAACCGCGGTATTAGCCGCCTATTGCGGCGGTTCCGCGCTCATTTAGTCTCTTCAGTCAACCATTTTTGCACAGTAACTTCTTTATTTAAATGCTGAGTTTTATGGGAATTTTTAATATTTATTCAAGAGTTGAATTTTCTGGGGTTGTTTTGGGGATTCGATGATTCGATCGGATTATCAGATTTTGTCTATGTGGATTCCGGATAATTTTTGAATATGTTAAAAAGTTCGACCGGATATAAATACCCAACTTTTCCCCTGCCGGAAAATTTCCAAGTGTTGGACTTTTCCGTAGTTTAACGACGTTCTAAGTAGTGCAAGTAATGCGATGGTCCCTCTAGAAGACAACAAACCTTAACTCGATTATGTGACTGTCTTGAACTGCCCTTTGAACCTTCGGGTTTGGGGTAGTACGGCGTGCCACATGTGAGGCGTTGGCTTGACCCTTCTACGGCTGGACCGTTGGTACTGAGGCATGAAGTGAATGTCTTTGAACTTATTTCATGTGTTGAGCTGTTTCGGGAAAACTTGGGTGTTCGATTGTTCGATCGGAAAGTTTAACATTTTCTATCTTATTCGGAATGTGATACAATATTTGGAATTCACAAGTAGTTATGAGATAACTGAATGAATGTTATAAATCTAGCAATTTAGTCTCACTTGATCGGTTGCTACGAAATTTTGATGCGATCAAAAGTCCGTCGCAATCACGTAGCGTACGCGGATACTCGCCGGGTAAACTTAATAGACAGCCTCACTCCATAGCCCCGACCAAGTGACTGTAGGAGAACCCCGTCGCCGAAAGCATCCGTCCGGGTGCTCGCGGTAGCGGTGTTCCGCCTTGGTGCACTTCGTCGACGGTATCGGGGGTGCGGCCGTTTACTGAAGTTTGTGACGAGCATTCGATCAGGATGTCGGAAATCTTGTTGAATTGCCCGACTTGATATTGAAAAGTGTTTTCGATTTTGAGACTAAAATGCGGGGTTTATAATTGGTAGGCATGTGATGTCTAAGGTAGTCATTTGATTAGGCATGCGATGTCTATGTAGATATTGCGGATTCCAACTGTTGTAGTTTTACACTTTCTTTTCTGTGACCGTAAGTGTAATATGTGATATCGCCGGTTTCGTTGCTATATGTCAACGACAATTGGGATGCGCATATTTACTTACGTTGATGACATGTGATGTTATGTGTTGCTAGATATGTTATATTGGATCGTCGTGTTTGAATAGCCGGGGGTTTTTATGTGAGATGAGTGTTTTTCATTTTCATTCATGTAAATACTTGTATGTAATATTCTTTTATTGGGGCACTTCCAGGTTGCGGAAGTTGTCACCCTTTGTATATTATTTACTTTTCCGCACTAGGATAGACCCAAGGAGGGGAGCACAAGTAACCGGGTTCTGGAGTCCAGTGGGAGACCAACTCGAGGAGTCGAGTCCGGGTCTCCTAAATCTAGAATTGGTAGGGTTGCTTGCCGCTCTCGTAGGGGTCTAGGGGTGTGGGTTTGGCTATTCATCACGACCGTGGAATCCGTGTTTTATACTGGCTCGTATTGAAAACACGGACGTCCTAGTATATCCAATATTTCATATGTTTCTTCTGCTGCGATATCTGTGATGTGATCATGTGATGTTCTGTGATAGATACTGCATATAGTATATATGATATATTATATAGGCGTTACTTATGTTTTACACCCGCGCTAGCCCTGCCCCGCTCTGCCGTTAGTTACCTAACCTAACGGTGCACGAGGGGACATCGAGGCGAATGCGGATGGCATAAGTGTACGTCGTATTTATCTGTGATGTTTAGGTACTTAAATGATGGGACTTCATTAATGTGATTAATGAAATAAAAGAAACCTAAGATGTTGTAGAATCGAATTTCAAAATAAAAAGGGTAGCTACAGTTCTTGCTCTGCACAGCGGTATATGTGATATATCCTGCACCTTATTCGATGAGGAAAGGACCGAGATCCCTTCACCGAGAGTGACTCCTTTAGCAATAACTGGCTGATGCTACACACTCGGTTTGTTTTTTGATTGCTTTTAAGAGTTTCTGCTTTGCACAGTGATATATATGATATATCCCGCACCTCATTCGACGAGGAAAGGGCCGACGATCCCTTCACCGGGAGTGACCCCTTTAGCAAAACTAGAAAAGCCTAAAAAACACTCCATTTTAAAATCATTTGATTCTACAACGATATAAAGTTCATTACGCAAAAGGTTTTCTTAAAAACCTGACGTAGCCCTCCGTCATTTCAGATAAGTCCTAGTTAGTATTCGTGCTGCGTTTGTTGACTCAGTCAAGGCGTGGTGTGCGGTAGCTGATTAGTGCTTATCTGCAAAGCATATGATGCGATTGGATTAGGGTAGTCGTGCGGCCTTGTTGACTCAGTCAAGGGTCGTGCGGGTGGGTTTAATTCAATCGAGAAATGACGGGTTGAACTTTACTTGTCGTCTATGATTTGTTCACTCAGTCAAGGTCATAGATCGCTTGGGGCAAAATATTATCGGGAATTTCAAGTGTTGAAATTTGCAATGAGATTGCATACCTTCTATGAGATAGTTGGATCCCGATACCCGCTGCGAGTAAGAGTTACTCTATTACAATTAGCCGATCAAGTAGGTGTCTAGAAAGGTGTTAACGAGGTTACGCCTCTGGGAAAACAAGGTTTACATTAATTAGGTTCGTGCGAAAGCACGGGGGACCTCCCTCAAAGTACCGACACTGGCCTGGCTGAAAGATTGGCGAACTTGCAGTGTGTAATTAATCCCGGCTAGTCTTTCCTTTTTGGGTTTGAAGGAAGATTTGATAAAAAGCAGTGGGAGCCATCCTGATTAGATAAAATAATAACCAATCTATTCTTGCCAGAGCGCACGCTGAGTGTTTTCTTCTCTCTCTCCAGGTAGCGACCATATCACGCCTTAATCAAGATAATAATACGGAATATTGACTGAACCCGCTTGTTATACTGAGCTGGGGAACGTTGGTCCCGCTCCAACTTATAATTGTTATAAGACAGAGCAGGAAATTGGGGATTGCCAGAATTCCCGTGCCGCCCAAACGAAGAGAGTGCATGCTGATGCATCATCTTCGGGTGTGTTCGTTATAAAGAACTGTTTCTCAATATCCTCTACGTCCTGGGTATATGATACCAGATCAGGATCCCAGATATGTAATCTATTACATAGGGCTACAGCTAGGTAGAGAACTGAGAACAGGTGATAAGTTTCATGAGGCAGAAAATGGGGCAAGTGTTGCAGCCAAGTCTGTTGGTCACTGTCACCCTGTATTACCTATACATTGATTCTGAACAAATGCTATTAGATACCGAACCTGATATACAAAATCATATCTATTTCTTTATTAGTAAAGAAATGATAAAATTTTGTATTGAGGGATAATGTTTTGAACATTTCCTATATCAAAAGTTGATCGGTTCAGGCACGTTATCTAAAAGCATTGATGTTCTAAATCAAACTACAGTTCTTTAGTATATTCAACACACAAAAGAGGAAGAGTTCAGAAATGAACGAATCCTTCTTGAGGCATTGTAGACTAGGTCATATCAATGCGATCCGACTGGCTGAAGTTACATTTTAGATGCATATTTAAATCAGTATGAATTTACATCTTGTGAAACTTGCCAGTCATGTCACAGAGATAAGATGACCATAGCTCCGTTTACTGGAAACAGAGAAAGAGTTAGTGAACTCTTGGGATGATACATGTTGATGTATGCAAGGTCCCCTGTCTACAAATGCCAAGACCGGTTCCTTGTACTTCATTACATTCTCTGATAATCTCTTTAGATTCAGACATATGTTCCTGTTGAAACACAAGTCCAAACCTTTTGAGATATTCACAGAATATAAGCAAGAAGTAGAGAACCAATACGGGTATAAGTATTATATCCTTTAATGAGATCAAGGAGGAGAATACTTGAGCACGAAGTTCTTGGACTTTTCTAAAGGAGAATGAGATTCTCTCTCAGCATTACTCTTCCGTATGCACCATAGCACGATGGTATATCGGGGCGGAGCAATCTCACCCTATATGATAAGGTGTGCTCTATGATGAGTACTACTGAATTACCTATTTCCTTATTGGGAGTTATGCACTTGAGAAGCTGCATACCTATTGAATAGGGTTCAAATCAAATCAGTTGCCTACCATTTCATATGTGATATGATAATGGGAAGAGCCCATGTCTTAAGCTAGTTAAGATTTGGGGTTGTCCGGGCTATGTCTAAAAGCAAAATCCGGACAAGCTCGAGGCAAGGTCGGTTATGTAGAACTGGAAATGTTCCAGCTATACAAACTACAGCAAATGATTTGATAAAACCAAAGGATTCAATAGTTACCAACGAACCTCAGCCTCTCCGCCGATCTAGTAGGGTTCCTCACCCGCCTGAGAGATACTTCGGTTTCTCTATGACAGTGGGAGCGAGGATTGCATCATGAGATGATGACCCAACTAGTTTCGACCTGGCCATCAGGAGTGAGACTCTGTAAGAATGGCTGGATGCTTAGTGATCTGAGATGGAATCCTTATATACCAACAAAGTATGGACTTTGGTTGCTATATCTGAAGGGTTAAATCCCCATCAGGAGCAAGTATATCTTGAGAAGATTACTTGGTGTACTTGGAAAGGTTGAGACTTTCAAAGATAGACATGTTAAAGGTTTTCATCATCGACCAGGCGTGGATAATGATGAATCCTTTTTCAGTGGCTATGCTTAAGTCCATCCAGATCCTACTTGCCACGGCTACATACCATGACTACGATATCTGGTGGTTGGGTGTCATGACTGCTTTTCTAAATGATGTTTTGGAAGAGAGCGTCTATAAGTACACAGCCAGAGGGCTTCATAGACAGTGGGAGCAGCGGAAACGTGTGCAAGATGTTTTATGTGATAAAGCAGGCATCGCGGAGTTGGAACATCTGTTTTGATGTGTTAGTCAAAGAGTTTGACATCATCAAAATGGTAGATGAACCTTGTATAAACAAAAAGGTAGTAGGGAGTATAGTGACGATCCTCGTAGAGTACGTGGATGACATACTCTTGATAAGAAAGGAGTTTCCTATGCTACGCCCGGTCAATCTCCGCTTATCACAAGGATTCTCCATATAGGATCAAAGTGATACCTCCTAAATCCTGGGTTTTGGATCTATGAGATAGATCTAATTGGATGTTAGAATTCTCACTAGTTGTAGTGAGATGGTATCAATCGATCCTGAGGAGAATCACTGGAAGGGTTCCAGGGTGATAAGGACGACTGAAAGTCAGTCACAGGCATTGTCTTTACCCTCAGTAAAGGGGCGGTATGTTGGAAGAGTTCCAAGCTAGATACCGTGGCTAACTAGACGATAAAGGCTGGATACATCGCTACTTAAGATGCTACCAAAGAGGCAGTCTGGATGTATATTTGTTCATGAGATGAACTTAGTTCCTCCCATTGTGTGACAATGGAGTTATGGCTTATGCCAAGGAACGTCCGTCCCATCAGTGATCCAGACATATTCTAAGGCAGTATCACCTGATCATGGAGATAGATGATCTCCAGGGTGATCGAGGTTAGGAGAGTAGACTCAGAGGACAACACGGCGGATCCACTCACGAAGGCCTATTCCCAGAGAGAGATTTTTATGGGATAGTTGAGTATGAGATACTGCAACCACTGCTACAGATGGCCCTAGTGCAAGTGGGAGATTGTTAGTTATATGTATGCCCTAGAGGCCATTACTGTACATAGGATGTATATTGTAGAGGATGCTGGGACATATATAGGGAGGACTCTCTTGCTCGACATGACAGTATGCTATCTGGTTGCTCTTTACCTTAACGCGTATACTGATTGTCTCTCTGTTACATGTTGGTAAAGCCCTTAGGATGTGTACTTGACTACCTGGACTATGATGCAGATCATAATAGTGGGGACAGATAGTCTATAAGTACATCATTCAAAGTCCCTAGTCGTGGGTGTATCGAGACGGGGCATCGATATACCAGAGTAGACTAGCGTATACCTTCTCGACCCATACAGATGGACGATGGATGATCCCATATCCATTGGTGTTTGACATCAGAGATGATATACGGGTGCTCAGTGGAGACCGGGTACACTGGACGGACTCGCCTAGAACTCCCAGATGGTATTATACCTTACGTCAGATGGCTGTTCTCTGGTGACACTGGTACAGAGTAGTCTGTTGACCCGAGATCGTCATAGGGTCTTGTGTGGTTCCCACTGTGCTTTGATTTCCACCTTACCACGTCCAAGAGGGCATGCAAAATGGTGGTTTTTGGATACAGTCCCGAATCACATGGAGGCAATGAGCGATAGGAGGGGATTCGTCTCTCCCGGTATAGGGAGTTGATGTTGCGCTGTGTTCGATTGGCTATAACCGGAAATCCCTGGCCAGGGTTGCTGAGATTTACTGGTAAGTGTTACCTGTAGTTTCTCGAACTGTTATAGACCTCATATCGACACGACTTATCGAGCTATTGGGGTCTGACGTTTACCACCCCTAGGCGAGATATGCGACATATCAGACGATCAGACCGGACTGTACGGTAAGTGTTACTGGTTGGATTCACAGGAGTGTGAGCGGGCTTGCTCGTCGATCTTCTGATCGCTCAATACCCGGGTGGCCGTTACGTTTAGCAGACCGCTTGTGGCTTGTGGGTGTTTGATATGATCATCACCTGCCGTCGGCGTATTGACGAGTCTTTAGAGTCCTACACAGAGGTTTCCTGGCTCAAGCGAAACGAAATAGGAGCGCATATGAGATATGTGCGGGACCGAGAATAATGCATGTATGTGATACCGTATTCTATTCTCGCGATGAATGTGTCGAATGGTTGTATGCGATATAACCTAGTTATCGAATCAAGGATTGATTCGATAAGCCGATACATTGAATACTAGTCGGTTGTGTGCGACATGACCGGGTCATTGAATCAAGTGTTGATTTAATGATTTAATGCATAATTATATATATTTGATATATTACTTTGCATTAACTAGTATTGGTTCACTTTAAATGGATTTTCTCACTTGAAGTTCACAAGTTGTATATGCGATATACCTTTGTGCACTTGATTGTATCATGTTTGATGAAACATGCTTACTTGAGTTTGTGTAAAGATTAAACCATGGTTATATGAGTGGTTAGGGTTTTGGTTTATTTATTTATTCATTTATTTATTTATTTCTTTTTGGCAAAAGAAAAGAAAAATGGTGGCTTTCTTTGGATGCATGTTGAAGCTTCATGAAGCTTTGACTAAGTCACCATTTTTGTCTTCATGCTTAACCCTAACCATTGACCTAACCCTAGTTTATTCTCTACACTTGACCATGGTTGGATTATGATAAGTATACATTTTATTTTCTTTTAATAAAAACACTTATCATATTCTTGCATCTTCTTCTTCTTCTTCTTCAAGAAGAAACCTTGCTCCATCAATGGCAACTTGAGCAAATGAGTGAGAAATCCAATTCTAAAGTGAACCCACCTCCTATTTCTTCATCCTCTACCTCTTGCCAAGTAGTATAGGGTGTTTTCTTCACAAGTTTCATGACTTGGTGAAGTGGGAGCTTGATCTTGTGATGCCTCGACGTAGATCATCTTCGGCATCGTAGTCGATGACCTAGCCCGCCCATTTCTCCGATGAAGCTGACGCTAGAGCCCGGGATTCGATTTGGACAGCGAGGAGACTTCATTGCGGAGCTATGGAGGTGGAGGATCGGATCTACAAAGGTTGTATTTCCGTTCTTGTAGTTAAGTTGTTAACTAGTTGCATGTTTCGCCTAAAATTCTAGTTAACGATCCGTATTAGGGTTTCTCGGCACCCGTAAAATTTGAAATTGGCATGGTTGATGCCTTGTGAGACCTCCTTAGTGTGCCTAGGAACCCTACAAGACGTGACTCGGTGAGTCACCGACCGCAAACTCGGTCTTTGACAAAGGCTCAAGAGCATCAACAAAAGTTCTAAGAAATGCTGACCAAAATGGCAGCGCTGACCAGAAAAAAATAAGATCTGGACAAAGAAGTCGAGCAGCGTCAAGAGTAAGAGACTGACACATAGTTCTTGCAAAGTGTGCTGGAAAGAAAAGATAAGGAAGCTGCAGAGCAAACTTCTAACATCAAGCAGTTGGCTCTTCTATTCCAAGACATGGTGGGAATGATGATCCAACCGGAACCACCGGCCAAAGACCTGCCAATAGTTATTGAGGATGACATAGGGGAAACATCAAACCCTCTTTCGGCCTTATCAGCGGCCAAGGAAGAAACCATCTCCAAGGCAGCCCTGGATGACTATATCGCTCAGCAAATAAAAGCTCACCAGGCCAGTGAAGCCGCCAGCCAACTCATCAAAACCGGGCGACCATATCCAGCCTGGTATGACCAAATCAAGTACCCACCAGGATATACGATCCTGAATTTCCACGTTTACAAAGGAACATGCAATCTCTACCATCATGTCGCACAACTCAGAGCACTATGTGGCAATACTGGAGGCGAAGATAAGTTGTTGCTTTGCCAATTCGTCGGAAGCTTGTCAGAGACAACTTTTGAATGGTACTCGGAGCTCATAAATGATTTCATGAAAACCTTCTCCGAAATGGAACTACTGTTCACGCAATGGTTCGCCAACGCAAGTGAACACACTCCGATCACGGTACTGATCAATGCCAGGGTAAAACCGAGAGAAACTTGGGTCCAATATGCTATGCGGTGGCGGAACCTGTAGTTTAAATACGAACAGCGTATTGAAGAGCCTCCAACCGTGGGCATATTCATCGGGACCCATGATCCTCTGACGATTATGTCCCAATTCATGACATTCTTCAAGCCCATAACTTTTCAGGCTCTGATAGACAAGCTGGCCCAGATGGATCAGATGGGCTATGGAAGTACCCTCAAAATTACAAGGGTAAAGGGAAATCGTCCTTCGTTGCCAATACATAACAACAACCGAGTAGCTCAAAACTGGTTGCTCGCCAAACAACGTGTGTCCACGTCCGTCCTTGGAAGAAAGGCTAGGACGTGCCTACTTGTTCTCTCGCAACAAGACGAGGAGACTATTTGAACTAGCAATGCGTAATAACCTCATCACATTGCCAGAACTACGGTGACCCGCACAACCCGGCAACATCAACAAGCCCAATTACTGCTCCTATCATAGAATAGTGAGCCATCCAACTGAGGATTTCTACATCTTCAAAAATTAGGTTGAAGAACAGTACCAGTAGGGAAAGTTCACACTCTCTGATAACTAGAGGATAAACCTGCTCCAAAAGCACACTCCCAAAATGGTGGACACGCAGGGTGCTTCATACTCGCTTGTGGAGGAAGCTCTGTGGGAAGTAGATCTTTCAGCAAAAACTAAAAGAATGCTGAAGGATCTACAGGCATGTTCGGCAGTCAGGTGGAAAAGCCCACTTGAACCTGAAATAATCGAAAGGATGCTAAAACCCTGTCCTAGGCCGAAACCCACCGACAAGGGGAAAAGCCCATAAGTTAAGCCTTCAAAGTTTTCTAAGAAAAAGAAGAAGACCAAGAAACCATTGCAGCCTGCCGAGTATGACGACAAGCGCACAGATTTACAAAGGTACATAGATGGGCTAGATGAGTATAACCAGAAGGAGTGGACACCAGTCACGCTCGAAGAATTTCTCAAGCATATTCTTGAGGACGGAGATAGCGACAATGATGAGGGAAATAATTCATCAGAAGAAGCGGGGGACTATGTAGAAAGTTTCCATATGATCTCTCATTCATCGTTATATGATGAAGAAGCTCTCTCAGTTTCAGAAAACGACGTGAAAGAACTGGGGGCAGAATCGGCACTAAAATCCTCGAAACTGCCAGAAGAAGACCCGGTTGAGAGACTTTTTGTAACACTCTAGTACTATTATACTATATATTTAGGGTATTTCAAATCTTGAGGTAAAATTATTTCTTATTGTTGCTATTGGGTTGCGAATGATGCAATTAGTAGCTGTGGTTATTATCCAACCCGACGCGCATGTTTGAAACCCAACATGGTTCGAGATTATATCAAATATTTGCTAGTACAGTGTATCCATCCAAATCTAGAATATATATACGTATATAATGTATTTTAGAATCTACATATTTTTATAATACAATGTAAAACCAAATAATATATTTTCCCATCTAGCCTTGCATGTCATAGTACCCCTCATCAGGTGGTTGCGCCCATATATCATGTTCATATCTTAAGGGTTAGAAAGACCAGTATTTGGATCACTATATATATTTACGAAGATCTTTACTTGGGGGTATATGTTTTTAATTATAGACATTTGCATCATGGTTTAAATTCTTACGTATATTCTTCAAATTTAAAAACTAGATTTTTAAGGGGATATGGGTAATATTCGGAGTAATCTGGTATTATCTGTAAAATCCCACAATATATATATATATATATATATAAATATATTTAATTTTTAAATAAAACTCTCTCTTTCTCTCTCTCTCTCTCGAATCTCTCTGTCTCGCTCTCTCCAATTCTCTCTTTGTCTCTCTCTATGTACCGCGGTATGCTTACAATGCAGCAATCTTTTGGGTAATCTGGAGTCCATTTTTGATTCATTTTCTTGAGTTATGGTCGCTGTATTACCTTATTTCCTCTTGACGTCATTGCTTACGAGTTTATGTTTTATCGCGAGCTTGAATCCAGCAACCACGTTATATCTTTCCTCTCGTCCTGTAAGAACCAATCCGTTTGCATTTCGAAAAATAAGGAGAAACACAGGAAAACATATGATGATTGCAGTAGTACAGACTGCTTCAAGACCGATCAGATGTAAAATGTTTTGATTAAAGAAGTTCTGACGAACTTGCCTCAGTTTATCAGAGTAGTGCAGCGGAAATGTGGATGGCTGTTAACCCATGAGTATTAGAACAAACTTGCAAATTCATGATGAAGAGAACTGTTTACTGAAGGACGAAGTTCGTAAACAAGCTGCAGATGAAGCGCTGATAGCAGTTCGGGATTTCATGGATGCGTTCAAGAACATGTCGAGTTTACCGTCTAAACGAGATGCGGAGTTCGCGATTGATCTTATTCCTATAGTAACGCCAATTCAAAGGCTTTTATCCGATATCACCGGTAGAACTGGAAGAGGTAAAGAGACAAGTTTCTGAGTTATTAGAAAAGGGTTAGATTCACAGCAATAGTTCACCGTGGGGAGCTCTAGATCTTCTAGTCAAGAAGAAAGATGGCACATGGAGGGTGTGCATCAACTATCAGGAGTTAAATAAGGCAACCATTGAGAATAAGTACCCAATCCCTCGCATCAATGGACTGTTCGATCAACTCAGTGGCGCGAGAGTATTCTCGAAGTTGGATTTACGAGCAGGGTATCATCAAGTTCGGGTGAAAGAAGAAGACATTTGCAAGACAACGTTCCAAACTCGATATGGGCATTACGAGTATTTAGTGATGCCATTTAGAGTTACTAACGCATCAGCAATATTTATGGACTTGATGAACCGAATCTTTTAACCGTTTCAAGATCAGTTCATGGTGGTATTCATTGATAATATTCTAATTTATTCAAAGAGTAAAGAAGAGCATGTAGAACATTTGAGAATCGCACTGCAGACGTTGAGACAAGAAAAATTATTGGCTCGAAGAAGTGAAGTTCTTGGGTCATGTAGTATCTGGAGATAGAATTGCAGTTGACCCCGAAAAGATTGCATCTATTCATGATTGGACGATTCCAAAGAGTGTGGGGGAGATCAGAAGTTTCCTTAGGCTTGCTGGATATTATATAAGGTTTTTAGAGAACTTCGCTCGAATTGCAGAACCATTGACCAAGCTAACACAGAAGAACGTACTGTTCGTGTGGACTGAAAAGTGTGCGTTAGCTTTTGAAGTGCTGAAGTAAAGATTGACAACCGATCCTATCCTGACAGTGCCAGATGGTTCCAGAGGACTAATTATTCACATTGACGCATCTGGGAAAGATTTGGGATGTGTTCTGATGTAGCATGGGAAGGTTATAAGTTTATGCGTCGAGTCAATTGAAGGTCCATGAGAAGATATACCCAACTTATGACTTAGAGCTAGTAGTAATGATCTTCGCGCTAAAGATTTGGAGACACTACTTATTGGCGAAAGAGTTGAAGTGCTTACGGATCAAAAGAGCCTAAAGTATGTATTCACACAGAAGGAGTTCAACATGAGGCAACGTAGATGGTTAGAGTTGATGGATGACTATGATCTTGACCTAAAGTATCATCCGGGAAAAGTTAATCTAATGCCGGACGCTTTAAGTCATTTGCCAGCGATACGGATGTAGACCGTGCAGAAGGAGATTATAACTGATTTTCAGAGATTCGAGTTGAAGATTGTACTACTAGATTCTTCTGAACAGTTGATGTAGTTGCAAGTACAATCATCCATGATCGATAACATTAAGGCAGTATAATCGCATGATCCAAGATTGCAGAAGTTTCGAGGACAAGTGGAAGCAGGGCTTCAAACAGATCAGTTGATTCATGAACTTGGCTCGTTAAGATATGGAATTCGTTTATGTGTGCCTAAAGGAGATGTTCGTGAAGAAGTCATGAAGGAGGCTCATAGTTATGCATATTCAGTACATCCGGGAGACACGAAGATGTACCGAGACTTACGACAACATTTCTAGTGAGAAGGCATGAAAAGGGAGATTACTCGCTACGTATCAAAGTGCTTAGTATGTCAGCAAGTCAAGGCTGAATATCAAGGGGTAGCTGGTTTGTTGTAATCACTTCCAATTCTTCAATGGAAGAGGGAACACATAACCATGGATTTCGTGACAGCATTACCACGGAGTCCAAAGAGCAATAACGCAGTTTGGGTCATTGTCGATCAATTGACCAAGGTAGCTCATTTTATACCATTTCGAGAAGGTCAGTCGACGGAGGCTTTGGTAAAGCGGTACATGCAGAAGATTGTGAGATTGCATGGAGTACCCATGAGCATCATTTTGGATCGTGATACTCGATTTCTATCACACTTTTGGATGAGTCTACAAGAATGTTTGGGAACTCGCTTGAAATTTAGAACAGCCTATCATCCTCAGACATATGTTCAGTCTGAAAGAACGATCCAAACTCTTGAAAATATATTGAGAGCATGCATGTTAGACTTCAAGGGTTCATAGAAGGATCATTTACACTTAGTCGAGTTTTCATACAATAACAGTTTCAGGAGACTATACAGATTGCTCCATTCGAAATATTATACGGTCGTAAGTGTCGCTCGCCTGTCTATTAGGACGATGTTGGAGAAAGAAGATTATTGGGACAGAATCTTATTGTGCAAATGTTGGAGAAAGTTAACATGATCCGAAATCATATGAAAGTGGCACATAATCGATGGAAAAGTTGGGCTGTTGAAGAAGACCTCTGGAGTTCGCAGTTGGTGATCTTGTATTCTTGAAGATATCACTGACTAGAGGAGTAATCCGATTTGGCAATTCGAGGCAAGCTCAGTCCTCTATTCGTAAGGTCTTTCGATATTATTGAGCGTGTTGGAGAGGTAGCGTATCGATTGGTTTTACCACCATTCTTGGCGGGTGTTCATGACGTGTTTCATATATCTCAACTCCGCAAGTATGTTCGAGATGAGATGCACGTTCTAGATCATTCGGAACTGACAGTAAGAGAAGATTTAACGTATGAAGAGTGACCAGTGGCGATTATGGATCGACAAGAAAAGGTCCTCAAGAATAAAGTTATCCCACTAGTACTTGTTTCATAGGGGAATCGTTCGTACGGAGAATCTACTTGGGAATGTGAAGACCAGATCCGACAGAAGTTTTGACACCTTTTTTCTTAGATCCGTATCTTCTTGTCTTTTTGTTGTTCCATGAATTTCGAGGACGAAATTCTTTTGTAGTTGGGTATAATGTAACACCCTTGTACTATTATAGTATATATTTGGGATATTTCAAATTTTGCGGTAAAATTATTTCTTATTGTTGCTATTAGGTTGCGAATGATGCAATTAGTAGCTGTGGTTATTATCCGACCCAACCTGCATATTTGAAACCCAACATGGTTTGAAATTACATCAAATATTTTCTAGTACAGTGTATCCACGCAAATCTAGATTATATTTACGTATATAATGTATTTTAGAATCTTCATATTTTATAATACAATATGAAACCAAATAATATATTTTGTCATTTAACCTTACATGTCATCGTACCCTATATCAGGTAGTTGCGCCCATATATGTCACGACCCGAAAAGTTAGTTCATGACCGGCACTTAAATCATGCAACGTCTAAAAGCATAACGTAATTCAAGTAAGCCGAAGCCCAGAAATCTAAACCTTTTAAGAAAATAAAAGAGGTGAAGTTTTGAAATAAGGTATGATGAAATCAAATGTTTTATTAAATGCATAGATAATGGAACATGAAAAATGCAAGTGGATTCTACTAGTTGGAAAACATGTTTCGTCTTTTAAAAATTTGGGCAGCACCTCCTTTGTATATTTTGATCCAAAACCATATATACATGATAAGAATAAAGGCATCCCCAAGCGGGAGCTAGCTTTTCACCAATCGGCGGAATCACAACCACGCAAGTCATAATATAAATATACGACGCCCAACGGCGAAAATCAACACAAAGGAATGTAAAGCAAGATATCAAAACCACAAGTAGCGAACATAAACCCTCGTTCTAAGTCTCGCGAAGAGAAACCGGGTTTTTTAAAACAATACATAATTTCCTTTGAAATTTGACTACGGTTCTCAAATCCAGAATCTCATGAAATCAGCAAATCTCAATGCGTATAATCATAAAGCATGATGTATGCAAACATATAACATAAATGTGAGCATATCAAGTATGTCATGCGACATGGTATGGTGATGTGAACATAGCAAGTATATCATGCAACATAGTATAATGATGTGAGCATAGCAATATATCATAGCATAGCATGATGTAGCAATTCTATTGTGTAAGTGACATAGCATTTATCGATAATGAAAGTGTGTGAGCCAGCAAATCTGTGTAAGTGTAACATACGCATCATCGATAATGGTGCAGGTGTACTAGCACAGGTACATATATAATAAGATGAGAGTAACACGAACGTAGCAGCAAGTAAACCGAAAGCTTAATGCTATAAGGTATACGTAACTATAACATAATCGAGTCTGTGAATCTATCAATCGGCATCCAGCCTCACAACATCACGTACGGTATAATACATCGTACGGTATCCTCTAGACAAGTTTATAGATCAATCATCAAGTAAATCTCATCACGTACGGTATAATCCATCTTACGGCAACATTAAATCATTAGAGATCCTATCAACCTATTTGACAATGAGGGTACGGACCTAACGTCTCGTACGGCATATCACTCATGATTCATAACATTATATATATTTAAATACCTATATCCCAGGTCACATCCATAACAATCTCATATCAGGGGACCGGCAAAGGTATCAATCATCTTATATCGACTCGCATCCGTATACCGACATATCAATCAAGTCATCATATCTCATCGTATACTCTTTTCATCACATCAATATCTCATATTAAGTCAGTTACATATACATTCTATCTTATAAATCTCATGTCATGCTACTCTAGATCTCATACTTAATCTCGTGCAACTACATATCTACATATCGTGATTCACATTCACTTTTCCTATCCTTATATATCAATTCGAGACATCATTTCTATCATATCATGTCAAAGAGTCATATCCCTATAGTTTTCATCTCATATCTCGATATATATTAAATCATTCATATAATCCCTAACTATCTTTTTAACCATATCCATAGGTTTCTAATATAGGTTTCCTTAACCATATTCTATATATCGGTTTCCATCAAAATTTGCGGGGGTGCTATACACCATCCACCAGACTTCCCCCGTCGATATAAATCTACTCACCTGCGGAGCTCCTTGTTCAGCCGTAGTCGATGTGCTTCGTCGTCTCGGAATCCATGCGAAGGTACCTACAATAAATACACAATCGCAAATGCTATTAAAATCAAGTCCGGAAAACCAATACGGCACACGGATCGTCTATAGGTTAGAACTCATAGCCTACGCATGCAAAAACAACCAAACAACCCTCGTTGTTGACGTACAAACATCCAACGACCCAGTACAATATCAAATACTAAAAACCAAGTTTCAGAAATTGGAAACCATAAATCATCAACTCAAGAAAACACCTCCAGATTTTGCCTCAGGTACAATTAGCCAATTTTGCATATGGGGTAGGTCTAATTTACCTAAAATGGAGCCATGGACCAAGCACGAGACGATTCCATCGTACCAAGTCCGCAATTCGCGGCCAGAATGAGATAATTTACGGCCACAGTAGTGAGTTGGGTCTTCGGGTCTTGGGGATAGCTTCTAGGGTGTCTTCATACCTCTCAGTAATCGCTAAATATTTTCTAGAGTTCCCAGGTTATAGCAGAACTCAAATTACCACCACAATTCCTCACAAAACCCGACATGGGACCATTCCTAAGTCCATATTTTGGTTCTAATCTCGGGTCTAGGCCAGTAAAACACTACTAGGGTTTAAGTAAACACCTACTACAGGTTATAAGTCCACATAGTCACCCAACCCTTCTCTTGAATTTTCCAAACATCACATACCCTAACCAAATCAAATTCTAAACTAAACTAGGGTGTAAGAAACTAAAACTAAGCTAAGTGAAAGGAATTATACCTCATGGATGCAACTTAAGCAAAAACCCTAGCTTCCCAAAGTCTCCAAAATCCAAACTTGCAAGGTCCAATGTCTTGAAGATGAAGTGGAGATCATTTTTAATGAAGATGGTGTAGAGTTTTGGTGACGAAATGGAGATGATTCTTGGAGGTAGAGGTGGAGGTGGAGGGAGATGAGGATGAAGGAGGTGAAGGAAACGATGGGGGATGAAGGAAATGGCAGCCCCCCTCTCTTATTCTCACCCTTACTTTCTCTCTCATGCCATGCTCCATGTCATGATATGGTCACCTCTCTCTCTCCTCAATAATTCACTTTTTCTTTCCTTTTCTGTTTTCTTCTCACAATAATAAAACCAAATATCACAAATGAAATGAAACAACAAGTAACATGTCATGGTGCACTAACCATGGAGAATGTAGAAACACGGATTTGGTTTAATCATGATTAGTAGTGCACTAATCAAGTTTTTATTTAAACTTGTGTATAATTAATTATAAAATGCCAAATACAATAAATATATTTTTAAATGAATAAATCATATTAATCTCTAATTATTTCACAATTATTAGTATCTATTTATACCATTTTACGAAAACTCCAAATTCGCTAATTGGGTAGTTTTCGCGAAATATATTATTTTAATATTAAATTCCAAAAATAATATTTTATATTTTCTGAAATGTTACAATTTTCCCCCCTTAAATAAATTCGGTCCCCGAATTTAAATTTAAACCCCCAAATACTAAAATATTTCAATAATCAGCTCAAATCAACGGGGTTCCGAAATCACGGAAAATATAGAAGTACCACAGCGCGTCAAGTGCGCATGAAAATGAGTACGAAACTAAAAAACTGAACTCCGTAAAGCGTCACGCAAATCTTCGGATTTGCACACAAATCATCGTAGTTACAATGGAGATACAGATCTCGAAATCCACTATTGATATCCAATATGCACTAGTCAAATACTATAATACATATATAGTATGCATTCTTGAAAAATCATCTAAAAACTGAGTAAAACACATGCAATTCTTTTCTGAATGGCCGCGTGATGCGTAACTCACGGCACAAGTAACGGACACTCATTTGTAAAGTAATAATATACGTTCATATAGGTTTTGCACAAATATACGTTCCGCCATTTTGAAATATCCCAAAAGGTTTTCCTTTGTAAACGTTTATGTCACTCACGGACACGTAGGAAATAGCGAGACTATAGCTCTTTTTCGAAAACCTCTTGGTAAACTTTTTATGCATGCAGAGTATTCAGATGCTGTCCTCAGACCAATCCTGTTCGGCTATTATATAGTATAGTGCCTATCATGAAAACAAAGTGCTCAAGAGCAAAATCAGCCTCGAAAGGCGTATCCAATAATCACGTGCGTCTGGTGCACATGGAAATCAAATCCAAATACAAGTGCCACGATATGCACAAAAGCAAAACTAAGCGCAACGGGTGTGCGTGAAAATATCTGTCCAGTGCAACGGGTGTGCACGACAACAACATCTAGTGCATCTATAGTGCACGAAAATCTCAATCCAGTGCAACTAATATGAACGACTGAAAATCCCAATCGAGTGTATCCGGTGAGCCAAAAATCACATCTCATATCATGCGCCCAACATGCGCGAAATCCAAATCAAGTGCATCCGTCATGCACGAATAAAAATCTAAATCAAGTGCATCCGACATGCACAAATGAAATCGCATCCAATATGCACGAATGAAATCTAACTTAGTGCATCCGATGCGCATAAAATCCAACACCAAGCGCCTACTATGCGCAAAAATCCAACCCAAGCGCGTCAGGTCCGTATAAAACATCTAGTGCAGTAGCATGCACGAAAATGAATATCAAGATCAAACGCGCACAAAAACATGAATCTGGTAAAACCAATGCTCAAGGACATAAATCGAGTGCAACCAATGTACAGAATACAAATCTAGTGCAACCAATGCACGAAATACAAATCTAGTGCAACCAATGCACGAAATACAAATCCGGTGCATGGTGCATCTAGTGCACGAAATACAAATCCGGTGCATCTAGTGCACGAAAAAACAATCTAGTGCAACAAATGCACGAAAACTCATCAATATCTCAAATGCGTATAAAAAGCAACACGGAGTGTACCAAGGTGTATAAAATCATAAACGTGTGCAACTGCGTACACAAAACACGTATCAATGCACTGCAAGCATATATGAGTTATACCGACTTCAAAATCAAATCGAGTGCGTACCATATGCACAAAATCAAATCAACTCTATGAAATCCACGAAATCATGAACACGTTCTACCAAGGTACAAAATCGACGTCAAGTGCAATAACGATGCACAAAAAAAGTAAATACCCAGTAGGTGCAGCCATGGTGCACGAAAACAATATCATGAAACTCAATCATCAAAACTCAAATCCAAGCGATATAAGAGTGATACTCGGATCACAAACGCAAATCGCAACAAATGACATTGAGGTACACCTCCTTTAATGTCGAAAAAATGTCGTTGTGCTCAAAACTGGCAGAGCATGAACATTCGCTTACCTCCTGCTCACGGTCTGGTGTCCTTTTTCTCTAGGTCATCATTTCTCTATAGATTACCAATCTCGCAATCCATCGGCTCGTCGGCCCGGTCAGGTGTACTAACAGAAACGATTCCGCTCTGGCACTTCTCTTGTCATCTCTCGGCCAATTAGCATGACCACTCGTAAAGCAGCACGTCACTGGCGTCGACCTCTGGCCCTCTGAATACACGTGACACAACTGATCCTGGGTGCAAATCTTATCGCAGCAGTATCCGGGAAGGAACCTGCTCAAGGTCTCTTCCGATCTCGTCTATGCCGAACTATACGGAGGCTGGTACTCTTACATAATCTTTTCTTGTTTTCTGGGCATCTGCGTTCTGAGCACAGCATTTCCTCAGGAACCGGCCGTATCCCAACGCCTCTGTATACATATCAGATCTCTAATCTCAACGGGGAGTAACAACAGCTCGTTAACATCTCGTACGAATCTCTTGTTCCACTCATCTTTATTATCGTCCACTTCGACATCACGTCATGCTATCTGCGTACTGCAATTGTTCTCGGCTACAGTCAATCCGGAGCCTCTCACACGGACTCAAAATTATGAACTCGGTATCTTCATCACTCTGTAGAAGATATCTAGCCGAACACGTCCTCGGGAACTCGTCCCAATCACCGGAGGAATTCTCTTTATTCGTCCGTTCTCGATCAACTCATAACGCGTCTGGGTGAGGTCCTCTATCCGAAGCCGGTCAACCTGCTGATCTCCTATCGGATCATCCAACGAACAACGTCATCTCTGGATCGATCTACTCTAGATCTGAGTAAGATTCTCCACACTGGAAATCTTCAACTCAACTGGGCCTGCGTCGGCACATCACTGACGAATCACCTTCGTCTCTCAACTCAAGATAGATTAGTTATCATCTGTCGCATCTCTGCCAGAAAGCTCCAGCGATCTCAGTTTATAAGCTCTGGAAGCGACATCCCATCAATCTTAGCAACTGCTGGGTCATCTGTCTGCATGGTAGACAACATCACGATCTCTGAGGTAGGCTGTACATCAACAGTCCCACCACAACAGGCAGCCTCTAACAATGGCCCGATCATCCGGCGCAAAACCGAACACTCGCCTCAACAAGAGGTCATATCATAAATACTAAATCGAGACGTTCCCATGTCACCAGAAAACACGATGGTCAGTCCTTGTCCATAACGAGCTCGCCCTGACCGCATCGCTAGCAGCGGCTCAATCTGCGCTCAAACCATGGTGACAAAAACCTCAAGTATGTATCGATGAAGATAGCTCAAGGAACGAAAGGAATCAACAGATCCCAAAATGGATACATGATCATAAGGAGGAACGGAATCAGTGAGAGTATGATCATGGAAACAAATAGAATCAAGGATCTCAAATGGATGTATGATCAAGGGAACGAAGAGAATCACAGATCTCAAAATATATACATCCTAAGGTTTCTTAAGGGGAGTATCGTATCGTAAATATGCTGCGGACCATACGCACGGTACGTCACTATACTCAAGCTACCTACTCCATCAATCAGGTCAACCTATGTAACGAAAGTTCGGGTCTAATACCCCCCTGTTCAAGTCTAAGTTCCGTAAGGTCAAGCCTAGGTTCCGAAATAGATTATGCCCCAGACTCCACATAGTCAAACCTAGACTCGAACAAAGGTTAAATCTAGCACTCTGATACCAACTTTGTCACGACCCGAAAATTTAGTTCGTGACCGGCACTTAAATCACGCAACGTCTAAAGGCGTAACGTAATTCAAGTAAGCCGAAGCCCAGAAATCTAAACCTTTTAAGAAAATAAAAGAGGTGAAGTTTTGAAATAAGGTATGATGAAATCAAACGTTTTATTAAATACATAGATAATAGAACATGAAAAATGCAAGTGGATTCTACTAGTTGGAAAACATGTTTCGTTTTTTAAAAATTTGGGCAGCACCTCCTTTGTATATTTTGATCCAAAACCACATATACATGATAATAATAAAGACATCCCCAAGCGGGAGCTAGCTCTTCGCCAATCGGCGGAATCACAACCACACAAGTCATAATATAAGTATACGACGCCCAACGGCGAAGATCAACACAAAGGAATATAAAGCAAGATAACAAAACCACAAGTAGCGAACATAAACCCTCGCTCTAAGTCTCGCAACTACAAGTCTGTCTAAGTCTTATTAATTATACAAACACTAGTTTCTGATTGATGGAGTTAACTAGATACAACAGGAATAATAAATACAAGAGTGGTACGATCCAACATGTACCACCTACCAAAGAAAAACACCCGAATGTAGCTGTGTGTCAATGATGCCGCTACTGATTCATGCGGTCAACCTGCAAGAACTGTGGCACAATGGAGGTGAGTTGCCAACTCGTGATTAGAAAACATCATCAGGTAAAAATCGAATAAAACAATGATTCATAGGTCAACTATATCATAAAGGTAATACTATGATATCTAGGGTGACTGTATCTGCATATGTGCCAACAATGTAATCAATGCCTATCTACATATGGATAACATCTATGTGTCCATCAATGACACAACAACATCATGCATGTAAATATCATGAAAGCATGTGCATGTAAATACGAGGATATCAATCAACGTATGTCCATCAACGACACAGCAAAATCATGGAACCTGAGTGTCCAACACCGACACTCGAAACATCATGAAATCCGTGTCCAACATCGACACGTAAATCCTCATATATCTCGGGCTCCGTCAGTCCGGATTGACCCACGGGCTCCGTCAGTCCGGATCGGTCCGTATTATCTCACGACTCTGGTCGGTATCCTCCGGATAACCGCCGAGTCTAAATGCTACCACCGGTAGGTAGTGCTCCCCTGCCAGGCTCACCGCCTAACTATACGAGTCTTCTTGCCCCGGGGTACCTCACCAGGTCCACCATATACCCGCAGACGGTGCCTACCGCTCCTCGAATCGGGTTTCACATGCCAATCTCAGAACCGAGAAAACACATGGTGAACGTCTCTAAATATCATATCAAGAGAAACCAGGATTTTTAAAATAATACATAATTTTCTTTGAAATTTGACCACGGTTCTCAAATCCAGAATCTCATGAAATCAGCAAATCTCAATGCGTATAATCATAAAGCATGATGTATGCAAACATATAATAGAAATGTGAGCATATCAAGTATATCATGCGATATGGTATGGTGATGTAAACATAGCAAGTATATCATGCAACATAGCATAATGATGTGAGCATAGCAATATATCATAGCATAGCATGATTTAGCAATTCTACTGTGTAAGTGACATAGCAATTATCGATGATGAAAGTGTGTGAGCCGACAAATCTGTGTAAGTGTAACATACGTATCATCGATAATGGTGCAGGTGTACTAGCACAGGTACATATATAATAAGATGAGAGTATCATGAACGTAGCAGCAAGTAAACCGTAAGCTCAATGCTATAAGGTATACGTATCTATAATATAATCGAGTCTGTGAATCTATCAATCGGCATCCAGCCTCTCAACATCACGCACGGTATAATATATCGTATGGCATCCTCTAGTCAAGGGTATGGATCAATCATCAAGTAAATCTCATCACGTACAGTATAATCTATCGTACGGCGGAATTAAACTATTAGAGATCCTATCAACCTATCTGACAATGAGGGTACAGACCTAACGTCTCGTACGGCATATCACTCATGATTCACAACATTATATATATTTGTATACCTATATCACAGGTCACATCCATAACAATCTCATATCAGGGGACTGGCAAAGGTATCAATCATCTCATATCGACTCGCATCCGTATACCGACATATTAATCAAGTCATCATATTTCATCGTATACTCTTTTCATCACATCAATATCTTACATCAAGTCATTTACATATACATTCTATCTTATAAATCTCATGTCATGCTACTCTAGATCTCATACTTAATCTCGTGCAACTACATATCTACATATCATGATTCACATTAACTTTTCCTATCCTTATATATCAATTCGAGACATCATTTCTATCATATCATGTCATGTCAAAGAATCGTATCCCTATAGTTTTCATCTCATATCTCGATATATATTAAATCATTCATATAATCCCTAACTATCTTTTTAACCATATCCATAGTTTTCTAATATAGGTTTCCTTAACCATATTCTATATATCGGTTTGTATCAAAGTTTGCGGGGGTGCTATACGCCATCCACCCGACTTCCCCCGTAGATATAAATCTACTCACCTGCGGAGATCCTTGTTCAAATGTAGTCGATGTGCTTCGTCGTCTCGGAATCCACGCGAAGGTACCTACAATAAATACACAATCGCAAATCCTATTAAAATCAAGTCCGGAAAAACAATGCGGCACACAGATTGCCTATAGGTTAGAACCCATAGCCTACGCATGCAAAAACAACCAAACAACCCTCGTCGTTGACGTACAAACATCCAACGATTCAGTACAATATCAAATACTAAAAACTAAGTTTCAGAAATCGGAAACCATAAATCAGCAACTCAAGAAAACACCTCCAGATTTTGCCTCAGGTACAATTAGCCAATTTTGCATATGGGGTAAGTCTAATTTGCCTAAAATGGAGCCATGGACCAAGCACGAGGCGATTCCATCGTACCAAGGCCGCAATTTGCGGCCAGAATAAGATAATTTGCGGCCACAGTAGTGAGTTGGGTCCTCGGGTCTTGGGGATAGCTTCTAGGGTGTCTGCATACCTCTCAGTAATCGCTTAATATTTTCTAGAGTTTCTGGGTTATAGCAGAACTCCAATTACCACCACAATTCCTCACAAAACCCGACATGGGACCATTCCTAAGTCCGTATTTTGGTTCTAATCCTGGGTCTAGGCTAATAAAACACCACTAGGGTCTAAGTAAACACACACTACAGGTTATAAGTCCACATAATCACCCAACCCTTCTCTTGAATTTTCCAAACATCACATACCCTAACCAAATCACATTCTAAACTAAACTAGGGTGCAAGAAACTAAAACTAAGCTAAGTGAAAGGAATTATACCTCATGAATGCAACTTAACCAAAAACCCTAGCTTCCCAAAATCTCCAAAATCCAAACTTGCAAGGTCCAATGTGTTGAGGATGAAGTGGGGATCATTTTTAATGAAGAGAGTGTAGGGTTTTGGTGAAGAAATGAAGATGATTCTTGGAGGTGGAGGTAGAGATGGAGGGAGATGAGGATGAAGGAGGTGAAGGAAATAATGGGGGATGAAGCAAATGGCAGTCCCCCTCTTATTCTCACCCTCACTCTCTCTCTCTCTCATGCCATGCTCCATGTCATGATGTGGCCCCCCCTCTCTCTCCCCTCAATAATTCACTTTTTCTTTCATTTTCTCTTTTCTTCTGAAAATAATAAAACAAAATATCACAAATGAAATGAAACAACAAGTAACATGTCATGGTGCACTAACCATGGAGAATGTAGAAATACGGATTTGGCTTAATCGCGATTAGTAGTGCACTAATCAAGTTTTTATTTAAACTTGCGTATAATTAATTATAAAAATGCTAAATCCAATAAATATATTTTTAAATGAATAAATCATTTTAATCTCCAATTATTTCATAATTATTGGTATCTATTTATACCATTTTACGAAAACCCCAAATTCACAAATCGGGTTGTTTTCGGGAAATATATTATTTTAATATTAAATTCCAAAAATAATATTTTATATTTTCTGAAATTTTACAATATATCATGTTCATATCCTAAGGGTTAGATAGACTAGTATTTGGATCGCTACATATATTTACGTAGATCTTTACTTGAGGGTATATGTTTTTAATTATAAACATTTGCATTATGATGTAAATTCTTACGTATATTCTTCATATTTAAAAACTAGATTTTTAAGGGAATATGGGTAATATTTGGAGTAATATGGTATTATGTATAAAATCCCACAATACACACACACACACACACCTCATATATGTATATATCAGTTGATATATATATATATATATATATATATATATATATATATATATATTTAATTTTTAAATAAAACTCTCTCTTTCTCTCTCTCTCTAATCTCTCTGTCTTTCTCTCTCTCTAATTCTCTCTTTGTCTCTTTCTCCATATATATATATATATATTATAATATAATATTTATATTAAACTCTCCCCCCCGTCTTCTCCCTCTCGTCGCCAACCCCGAACCCTAACCCATGCCTCTCGTCGTCGTCTCCCCTCTCACCACCGAACCCTATCTTCCCGCCAGAACCCTCCCCTCACCATCACCTCCTCCTCCTCTTCTTCCCGATGACCTCGCGAGAGCTCCTAACCCCGACACCCGACGTCAAGAACCCAACTTCCCCCTCGTCACTGTCACCTCACCGGTAACCGCCTCTTCTCTTTCCTTGCCCTCGCCAAATCCAGAGAACCCCAGCAACCCCCAAAAACCATCTCCTCTTCTTCTTCTCCTTCTTTTCTTCTTTCTTTTTTCATCTCTTTTCTTTTCTTTCGATCGTCTCGCTGGAGTTGCGCACGTCGCCGACGATCCAGACGACCCAGTCACCACCGTCGACTAACCTAGTTACCACATCATGCAGTTGCTCAGCCAGGTGAAGTTCTGCGTGCGTAAATTTTTTTGTCGTGACTTTATTTCGGCGTCGGAACGTGACATCTTTATCTCGACGTGAGATTCGATCAGGCAAGTTCTAAACTTGCAACATTCTATTTTGATTATATTTATATGATTAAATATAGTATATGTGTTTTAATATTCAGCAAATATTGTCAATATACAGTTTTATCGCATCAGTCTGTATCTATAACAATAATGGCTTATCTAGTCGCATACCGGTTATCACAATATTATCATACTACTATATTAGTTCAGTATTTTATCTAGATTGCAATATACCTGGTAACAGACGTAAAACGGTTATTACAGATAGATACATATACATCCTGGCATTAGTTATATTTACCTTGTTTAGATATTGGTTACGGTTTTACATTTGGTATCTACTTTGGTTATTATATTGCTTAACATGTTCAGGACACATTACCAGACCTGTTACTGGGATTATTACTATGCCGACAATCCTGACTTGTTATCCTGACGGACGTGACTTGTTGTCAACATAGACAAGACCTGTACCTGCTTGATCCTGTATTGGTATTAGATTTATATCATCAATACTTGACTTGAACACAAAACCTTGGGGGTAATGGAAAATCAATAATGAAAACTGACTTGTAAATCAACAGTTCGATACTCCAGATACTGATCAGTCTTTACGGGCTCGGCTAGCCCCGGAATGATGATGCTGACATTATTCATCTATACATGTTACCTGTTTACTGCTTAGCGGCACGTCTCGGATTCAGCCCCGAGAATCTTGACCGTGGTCCCGGGCACACACGGGATACTATTGAGTTATATCGATGATTCTATTAAATTGATTTCAAAGACCTATAGAATAAATAACCTAGAAGCACAGACTTTAGGATACACATAATATATATGTAGCTCACTGTTCTATACCTTTGTTTATTATTTATACTCATATTTAATCATACCATCCTATCCTTATTATTACTATTATTTTGATATTTATGACGCACTGATATCTGGGTTTTGCATGGCCAAAATACTTGACATAGCATGTGAGTATTCGACAGGATCGCCGATCAATGAGGACCACCTCATTATATAGCTCTTATGAGGGTTAGTTATTCCTTGGATCTTTATTGCTTTTGCTATCTTTTCCGGTTATTGTTCTTATGGCTATTGGACATATGATAGATAGATTTAGTACTTTACTGTTCTTGATATCCGATTGATAGCCGTAATATGACTACGGAGGGATTATTCCTAGCCATAGGTAGCATGGTTGGCTCTGTCACGTGCCATGTTTACGTATTTTGAGAAGCGGGGTATGACAGGATTTGTTTGGTATCAGAGCCATAGGTTTTAGGTTAGTCGGGTTTGGTTGGTATCAGAGCCATAAGTTTTAGGTTAGCCGGGCTTAGTTCAATTTGTAGTTGGGTATGGTACCCAATAAATTATCCTTAAGACCCAGAATTTTAGGAGCATGCCCTGCCACATTATTTTCTAGTCATTCAAATTCTTGAATCTTATATTTCCTTTAACTCTTTTATCTTGACGATATGGAAATGATATTGTATCTTGGCTTGGAAACCTTTTAGTTCCTTATTGTTTCTCCCACCTTATTCTCTCGAATCTGATAGTAGGATATGGACGACTTGAATGGAGTTATGTAGTTGTAACTATGTACCGCGGCATGGTTACAATGCGGTATTCTATTTGGGTAACCTGGAGTCCTCTTTTGATTCATTTTCTTGACTTATGGTTGCTATATTATCTTGTTTCCTCTCGACGTCATAAATAACGAGTTTATGTCTTATCACGAGCTTGAATCCAGCAACCACGTTATATCTTTCCTCTCGTCCCGTAAATACCAATCCGTTTGCGTTTCGAAGAATAAGGAGAAACACAGGAGAACATATGATGATTGCAGTAGTACAGACTGCTTCAACACCGATCAGATGTAAGATGTTTTGATTAAAAAAGTTCTGCCGAACCGCCTCAGTTTATCAGAGTAGTGCAGCGGAAATGTAGTTGGCTGTTAACCCATGAGTCTTAGAACAAACTTGCAAATTCATGATGAAGAGAACCGTTTACTGAAGGGTGAAGTTCGCAAACAAGTTGCAGATGAAGCGCTGATAGCAGCTCGGTATTTCATGGATGTGTTCAAGAACATCTCGAGTTAACCGTCTAAACGAGATGTGGAGTTCGCGATTGATCTTATTCTTATAGCAACGCCAATTCAAAGGCTTTTATCTGATGTCACCGGTAGAGCAGGAAGAGGTAAAGAGACAAGTTTCTGAGTTATTAGAGAAGGGTTGGATTCACAGCATTGGTTCACCATAGGGAGCTCTAGATCTTCAAGTCAAGAAGAAAGATGGCATATGGAGGATGTGCATCGACTATCGGGAGTTAAATCGGGTAATCATCGAGAGTAAGTACCCAATCATTCACATCGACGAACTATTCGATCAACTCAGTAGCGTGAGAGTATTTTCGAAGTTGGATTTACGATCAGGGTATCATCAAGTTTGGGTGGGAGAAGAAGACATTTGCAAGACAGCGTTCCGAACTCGATATGAGCATTACGAGTATTTAGTGATGCCATTTGGAATTACTAATGCACTAGCAATATTTATGGACTTGATGAACCGAATCTTTTCACCATTTCTGTCACGCCCTGCTTCCCAGTAGACGGAATCAGGTACATGACGACGAGGCCCGCGACGTATTCATTTCGAGGTCATTTCCTGGAATAAATATGCTAAGCGTAAAATAAGCAATATAAAATGACAAGAAAATTAACATGAGATTAAAACTTCAACAACTTTATTTATATTCAACTTGATTCATATACAATACATGATATCAACTGAAGAAAAATACAAGAAAAGAAATGCCTAAACAGGTGGCATACATAAACTGAGAAGAAGATAACTGGTCTAGGCCTGGTTCGCGATCTAATCATGCTCCTCTTCTAAGATGTCTACCTCCTCAGTCTCCACAGTATCTGACGAACATTCCAAGAAAACAAAGGTGGGTGGAATGCCCGTCAGTGAACTTTCACTCGGTAAGTCCCCAAGAAATGAAATGAAGTATAAAGTGTAATGATAAAGTAAAAGTATAATATGAACAAGTGGGTATGAAGTATGTTGTGTCAACATGTCGTTTAATGTAAACATGGCAAGTTTATTTAGCATGCAGTGTTATCGTAATATATGTGAACAAGTATGGTAATATATAACAAGTAGATAAGCATGACAGCATAGCATGAGCATGGCAAATAAATGTAACATGGCCGTGTAGTGTAAGTAGTGAACATGCAGTGAATGTAAGTGTCTTAACCGGTATTTACTTGGGTACACTGATTTAACGTAAGTTCAATGGTGAATGTCAACCAATCTTAAGAGTGTTCTCGAACCCAATAGGTTGTAATCCAACGGTAAGCAACCACGGGCCCGAATCAAGTGTTAGTAACGGGACTTCAATCTAGTGTTGAAGTATTCCAAACTCAATAGGCTGTAATTCAGGAGCAAGAAAACATGGGCCTTAAATAGTCAAGCACCCACTTTCTCCGGCTTCATAGTGCTCAAGAGAATTGATCCCGCTTAAACCTATATTTACTAAAGTTTTTAAATATAGTTTTATATAACTCGAAAGGGTTTTATGAAAATATTTTTAATATATAGTTTCAAAATAAGCTCGAGAAATTATTTATATTATTCAGGGTTTTCATGGATGTAAATTTTAGAGATTTTAGGTATTTTAGTGATAATAGCTTAGCTTAGAAAGTTCATGTTATTTACTGTAAAGCTGGTCTTGTATTGATATCTTGATGGTATTTTGATGAAACTTATGAACTTTCATCTTTTAGAAAAATTTAAGTTTATTATATTTTGAAAAATAAATGGATTTGTAATATTTATATAATTATTAAATATTAACTTTTATTAAAGTAGAAAATGCGTTTTTCTTAAAAACCTTTCGAGACCGAATACTCCGTGAGGAGGTCTGCATCTCGCTCTACTAGCCTAAGAATGTGCGATAATCCGCACCATCCAATAGCGGGTCCCCTAAAAAGGCTTGTAGAGACTTATTTGCGAAGGAATTTTAAAATACAATTCCAAAGAAAACCGTTTTTATAGTAAATGGTATTTTAATGAAATATTGTGTTTGTAACTAAAAATACGTTCAAAGAGTATCGTGCTATGGAACCATGTGTGTATATGAGAGGTAGGTCGTTACCTCGTGAATTTTTCTAAAAGTATGTTTAAGCAAAACAAATAAAGATGGTATATACAAAGTTCATAGTATTTTAATGTAAAAGTTAAATTAAAGTTATGTTACATGACATTTTTGAGTGCAAGTCGGTTCTAAACCTTAGTTTTATGATTACAAACTTTGTGTAGGATATGGATGCCAAATATATAAGAAAAGTGGATTTTATATAGTATAGAAGAAGATATCGGTATTAACTCCCTTTCCGACGTATGTTTTGAAAAAGAATTTTTAGAGAAGAAGGATGAGGATTGGAAGGGACTTACCGCTTGGTTATATTAAGAAGAGGTAGGAGAATAGATTGTCGTCGTCGTGGTGTTGTCGGAATTGCTTCGATTCTTCGCCGGAAGTTGACCGCTTGTTAACTCCACTTGTACTTAGAAAATTTTAAGAATTTTGGCTGGAATTTTTAGAATGATGAAGGGTTAGGGCAAGGGTAGTATTTATACTGTGGAATTAGGATTTTGGAATTAAAAAAGTGAATTAAAATGCATTAAAATGAGGATAAATAGAGAATTGAGGGGTCTCTGTTTGATTGCAGAGCAATCAAACAGTGCAGGAGAGTTAGGGGTAGGGGAAAAGATTTGTGTGCAAAGCACGAGCCTCATTGGCTACGGGGGACCGTCGGTGCCGGCCCTTATGGGGTTTTCGCCAGTTGATTGTGGGAGTGGGGCCGGTGGATTGGTGCCACGTGTTCATCTCAGTATTAATACTCTTTTGCACATGATTATTTCTTCAGAATTTTCATTTTTATGTGTATTGCACGTGTAAACTTTTGGGCTACCAAAAAGTTTAAAAGAAAAATCAGAAAAATATAATGTGTCTGATAGGGTTCGAACACATGGGCTACGTCACAGCAGTGCAAGGCTTTACCAGTGAGCTACAAGTTACTTCTTGCTGTTCTTAAACAAGATTAACTTATAACTTGTACTCAGGCTGTGAAACTCTATTCTGTATTTTAACAGAAGAATTTCCGTACTAAGATTTCAGAGTCGTTACAATTTCTAGATCAATTCGTGGTGGTATTCATTGATGATATTCTAGTCTATTCCAAGAGCAAAAAAGAGCATGCAGAACACTTGTGAATCGCACTGCAGACGTTGAGACAAGAAAAGTTATTAGCTTGAAGAAGTGAAGTTCTTGGGTCATGTGGTATCCGGAGATGGAATTGCAGTTGACCTCGAAAAGATTTCAGCAATTTACGATTCGCCGATTCCAAATAGTTGGGGGGGGGGAGATCAGAAGTTTACGTGGGCTTGCTAGATATTATAGAAGGTTTGTAGAGAACTTCGCTCGCATTGCAGAACCATTGACCAAGCTAACACGGAACGAGATACCGTTTGTGTGGACTGAGATGTGTGCGTCAGCTTTTGAATTGCTGAAGCAAAGATTGACAACTGCTCTTATCCTAACAGTGCCAGATGGTTCTGGAGGACTAGTTATTCACAGCGACGCATCTGGGAATGGTTTGGGATATGTTCTGATGCAGCATGGGAAGGTTATATGCGTATGCGTCGAGGAAATTGAAGACCCATAAGAAGAACTACCCAACTTATGACTTAGAGCTAGCAGTAGTGATCTTCGCGGTAAACATTTGGGGACACTACTTATTGGACGAAAGAGTTGAAGTGTTTACGGATTACAAGAGCCTAAATTACGTGTTCACACAGAAAGAGCTCAACATGAGGCGGCGTAGATGGTTAGCTGACTATGATCTTGACCTAAAATATCATCCGGGAAAAGTTAATGTAGTGCCGGACGCTTTAAGTCGGTTGCCAGTGATACGGATGTTGACTTGGAGATTGTACTACCAGATCCTTCTGAATAGTTGATGCAGTTGAAAGTACAGTCCTCCTTAATCAATAATATTAAGGTAGCACAGTCGCACGATCCAAGATTGCAAAAGTTTCGAGGACAAGTGGAAGCAGGACTTCGAACAAATCAATTGATTCATGAAGTTTGCTCATTAAGATATGGAAGTCGTTTATGCCTGCCTAAAGGAGACGTTCGTGAAGAAGACATGAAGGAGGCTCATAGTTATGGGTATTCAGTACATCCAGGAAGCACGAAGATATATCAAGACTTACGAAAACATTTCTGGTGGGAAGGCATGAAAAGGGAGATTAGTCGCTACGTATTAAAGTGCTTGGTGTGTCAGCAAGTCAAGGCTGAATATCAAAGGGGTTGCTACCACTTCCGATTCCTTAATGGAAGTGGGAACACATAACCATAGATTTCTTGACAATATTACCACGGAGTCCAAAGGGAAATAATGCAATTTGGGTCATTGTCGATCGATTGACCAAGGCAGCTCATTTTATACCATTTCGAGTTGGTTAGTTGACGAAGGCTTTGGCAGAGCGGTACGTGGAGTACCCATGAGCATCATTTCAGATCGTGATACTCGATTTCTATCACACATTTGGATGAGTCTACAGGAAAATTTGGGAACTCGCTTGAAGTTTAGCACAACTTATCATCCTCAGACAGATGGCCAGTGTGAAAGAACGATCCAAACTCTTAAAGATATGTTGAGAGCATGCATGTTAGACTTCAAGGGTTCGTGGGAGGATCATTTGCACTTAGTGGAGTTTTCATACAATACAGTTTTCAGGAGACTATACAGATGGCTCCATTCGAAGTATTATATGGTCGTAAGTGTCGCTTTCCTGTCAGTTAGGACGATATTGGAGAAAGAAGATTATTTGGACTGGGTCTTATTGTGTCAACGATGGAGAAAGTTAACATGATCCGAAATCATAAGAAAGTGGCACATGATCGACAGAAAAGTTGGGCTGATACTGGAAGAAGACCTCTGAAGTTCACAGTTGGTGATATTGTATTCTTGAAGATATCACCGACTGGAGGAGTAATCCGATTTGGTAGTCGAGGCAAGCTTAGCCCTCGATTCGTGGGGTCTTTCGGTATTATTGAGTGTGTTGGAGAGACAGCGTATCGATTGGCTTTACCACCATCCTTGGCGGGTGTTCATTCATATTTCATATATCTCAACTCCGCAAGTATGTTCGAGATGAGACGCACGTCCTAGATCACTCAGAAGTGACAGTAAGAGAAGATTTAACGTATGAAGAGCGACCAGATCGACGAGAAAAGATCCTCAAGAATAAAGTTATCCCACTAATACTCGTTTCATGAGGTAATCGTTCATACGGAGAATCTACTTGGGAACGTGAAGACGAGATCCGATAGAATTTTCCACACCTCTTTTCTTAGATCCGTATCTTCTTGTCATTTTTCTGTTTCATGAATTTCGAGAACGAAATTCTTATGTAGTTGGTTATAATGTAACACCCTAGTACTATTATACTATATATTTGGGGTATTTGAAATCTTGCGGTAAAATTCTTTCTTATTTTTGCTATTGGGTTGCGAATGATGCAATTAGTAGCTGCGGTTATTATCTGACTTGACCCGCATGTTTGAAACCCAACATGGTTCAAGATTATATTAAATATTTGCTAGTACAGCGTATCCATGCAAATCTAGATTATATATACGTATATAATGTATTTTAGAATCTATATATTTTTATAATACAATATAAAACAAAATAATATATTTTTCCATCTAGCCTTACAAGTCATAGTACCCCATATCAGGTGGTTGCGCCCATATATCATATCCATATCCTAAGGGTTAGACAGACTAGTATTTAGATCGCTACGTATATACGTATATTTACGTAGATCTTTTCTTGGGTGTATATGTTTTTAATTAAAGACATTTGCATCATGGTTTAAATTCTTACGTATATTCTTCATATTTAAAAACTAGATTTTTAAGGGGATATAGGTAATATTCGGAGTGATCTGGTATTATCTGTAAAATCCCACAATATATATATATATATATAATATATATCAGTTAATATATAAAAATATATTTAATTTTAAATATATATATAATATTATATATAACTAATATATATAATAGTTAATATATATAAATATATTTAATTTTAAATAAAACTCTCTCTTTCTCTCCCTCTCTCTCGAATCTCTCTGTCTCTCTCTCCCTATATATATATATATATATATATATATATATATATATATATATATAATATTTATATTAAAAACTCTCTCTCCCCCCTCGTCTTCTCCCTCTCGTCACCAACCCCGAACCCTAACCCATGACTCCCGTCGCCGTCTCCCCTTTCATCACCGAACCCTATCTTCTCGCCAGAACCCTCCTCTCGCCATCACCTCCTCCTCCTCTTCTTCCCGAAGATCTCGCGGGAGCTCCTAACCCCGACACCCGACATCAAGAACCCACCTTCCCCCTTGTCGCCGACCGCCTCTTTCCTTTCCTTGCCCTCGCCAAATCCTGAGAACCCCAGCAACCCACAACAGCCATCTCCTCTTCTTCCTCTCCTTATTTTCTTCTTTCTTCATTTCTTTTCTTTTCTTCCAATCATCTCGTCGGAGTTGTGCACTTCGCTGACGACCCAGTCATCGTCGTCGAATAACCTAGTTACCACGTCACGCAGTTGCTCAGTCAGGTCAAGTCCTGCGTGCGTAAGTTTTGCGTCGTGAAATTATTTCGGCGTCGGAACGTGACATCCGTATCTCGACGTGAGATTCAATCAGGAAAGTTCTAAACTTGCAACATGCTATTTTGATTATATTTATATGATTAAATATAGTATATATGTTTTAATACTCAGCAAATATTTTCGATGTACAGTTTTATCACATCAGTCTGTATCCGTACCAATAATAGTTTATCTAGTTGCATACCGGATCATCACAATATTATCATACTACTATATCAGTTCAGTATTTTATCTAGATTGCAATATACCCGGTAACAGACGTAAAACAGTTATTACAGATAGATACATATACATCCTGGCATTAGTTATGTTTACCGTGTTTAGATATTTGTTACGATTTTACATTTGGTATCTACTTTGGTTATTATATTGCTTGACATGTTCACGACACATTACCAGACCTGTTACTTACATTATTACTAACACCGACAATCCTATGCTGATCGACGGGAGAGCAGCATTTTGGGACCGTGGATAGTACAGGAAACTACGGAAAAGATCCAATTGATACGGGACAGAATGAGAGTGGCCCAGTGTAGACAGAAATCTTATGCTGATCGACGTCGTCGCACACTCGAATTCGAGGTGGAAGATCATGTGTTCCTTCGTGTATCTCCGAAGAAGGGTGTGATGCATTTCGGGAAAAACGGGAAGCTCAACCCCAGATATGTCGGACCCTATGAGATTCTGGAGAAGGTGGGTGCTGTAGCTTATCATTTAGCACTTCCACCGAGTTTTCCCGATGTGCATCCGGTGTTTCATGTGTTTATACTTCGCAAGTACCTTCACGATCCCTCTCACAAGATCCAACATCAGACTTTACAGCTTGAGCATTATTTATCCTACACTGTGCAGCCGGTAGCTATTCTAGACCGGCAAGTAAAGAAACTGAGATCGAGGGTACTTCCGTCTTTACAGGTTCTTTAGCAAGTACCAAATAGCGAGGAGGTCACTTGGGAGGTCGAGGATGCGATGCGGAAGAAATTCCCGCATCTTTTTGAAGGTACGTGTAGTTAAGTTTTAAATTCGGGGACCGAATTTCTTAAGGGGGAATATTGTAACAATTTGAAATATTTAATTAATTAATTTATTTATTTATTAAATTAAAAATGTTAAATTAAAATTAATTGTAATAAAAGACCTTTTTATATATAGTAAGTTAAATTAATAAAGAAATAGTTTGTTTATGTAATGATAAGTATCATGAAGGGTTTTGTGAAAAGTTTAATTAATTGTGAAAGTTGGAAGTTTTGTGAGGGTTTATGTATAACAGGGTAAGATCATGATTAAGCTTAAACTACACTCATGGTATAGCACAACCTAGATGACACTTCATACTTGCATGACATGATTCATGGTGACACATCCTCCTTGCATGAACCTTCCATGCTACACCTCCTACTTGCATGGATATACCACTCTTTTTAGGTGACGCCTCCTCCTACAACTCATCACTCATACCCATTATCTTTTCAAATTAGTTCAGTTAATATATTATTTTTGAAACAAGTTAATTAGCTTAAAAGAAAAAGAAATTCTAGAACAACAAAGAAAAGAAAAGAGAAGAGAAGAGAGACTAAGTACTAAGGATCATTACCACCATCCTCTAGCTAGGATCTTTGAGCTTGTGCATCTTGGAGAAAGCTTTTTCAGTGATATTTCTGTAGGTATAAGTTTCAACCCTGCAAATTTCAATTTAGTACTGTTTTAGTATAGAAATCGGATATCGGAAATATCGTATTTTGATAAGTATAGGCTCTATTTTGAATCTGCTATAGTTTAGATGATAATTAATAAAATCAAACAGTGCCTTAATCTTGTAATCTGGACCTAGAATAACCACTAGAAAGATGAACCCATTTCCTTGGATTTCGGTCGGCGACACTTACCCAAAATCCGAGCTCGCCGGGTCTTTCATGGAGTTGGGTGTTGGTTTTTGTAGGGTAGCTCTCTGTGGTTATATTAGGATGTCTGGTATTGCTAGTTTATGTTATATTTCAGTATATAAAATCTGGAAACTAATATCTGTTTTGGGATTAAAACTTCTAAATGCGATACGGATAGTTTGTGTCGCGATTCTGCGTTTTCTGTATGAACAGCAAAGGGTTAAACAAGATCATATAAGTCTCAGAAAGTTCACAATAGTTACACGTAGCTTGTGCAGTATGTAGATCTTGTATTTTCACGTTTTCGCCGTATCGAAATTTAGTCGTTTCTTATACGAAGTTAATTTCAATGTTAGATTCGAATACGGAAACTTCGGAGGCCGCAAAGAAAGGAAAGGGATTGATGATATCCGAGTAGATTCGACGTATTCCGGTTAGTAGACTAAACATCTACCAGGGGTTTTGTATGGATGGCGCAATACACCCGTAGTTTTAAGTTTAAATTAAAATTGTTCCTTTGTGTATAAAATTTGATTTTAGCAACTTCATCATATGCATTCATAAATCGTCATGTTTAATGATTACTAGAACACTGCACAAAAATTATTGACGAGTCATATTGCACGTGCACATATCTACATGTTACACTATACCTCGTCGATATTGGCATGTCACATACACACTTAGTACTTATTATGTCGCATATGAATCATTTCATACCTTAAACATCAATAATGGTAGTTAAATTGCAACAATGTTATTATGAACATATATCATGCTTCATTTCAAGTATCATTAATTATGACAAAAGATGTATTGGATTATGCGGATTTCTTGTTTTGAGTTTTATGTGCGATATAGTATATTCGGTGATTCTTCATGATTGATGTGACATGTCCACCATGAGATGTTTTTATGAATTGGTTTTATTCCGAACCGAGTGGGGGAGCTATATGGTTGCGGATTTTTATGATTATCCGGACTGAGTGGAGGAGCTATACAGTCGGATTCATGGTGGACCCGGTCGAGACCGAGGGGCAGGAAAGCCGCATTTGAGGCGGGAAGCCTAGCGAGTATACTCGATACCAGAGATAGTTGTCAAGCACGGCGGATATCTAGATGATACCGACCGGTGTTACTAATTTGCAGGATCGTTCGGGGAACGATGCCTGATGGAAACAGAAGATTTGTGTCGATATTGGACACGGAAAGATGAACTTTATTTGGAAATAATTGATGAGATTTCAGTTTTGATTTATATAATTAGTAGTACATATTCTTGCTTCTACATGTTAACATGCATTAGACTCGTCTTTATTGCTGTAAGTTCTAGTTCGTCATACTTACATTATCAGGTGATATATGTTAGTTTTATTCACTGAGTTGGCAACTCACCCCCGTTGTGCCTTAGTTCCTAGCAGGAGTCGCGTGGACGGATAGCAGTGGTGCGGATCCACTTGTCAGCTTTTATCGCTCTTTTTGCTAGGTGGGGTACTTATGTAGTTGTAGGGTTGAATAGAATGACAACAAGGTTTAGCAAGGCATCATCCATGCCATTTTATAAATTTTTGGGGTGCTATGAAACCCTAACCAAGATCCTAATTAGAGAATTAGGGTTAACTTTTCATGTAAACAACTTTACATCTAAGTGAGAGAGATTACAACCTTTGTAGTCCGTTCCTTCACTTCATAAGCTCCGAGTTGTGGTCTCATCGCTGCGATCATCAAGCTCCCAGACTCTAGAGAGGCTCCATGAGGTGAATGATGCATCTTGCTTGAAGTCTTCGAAATCCAAGACGATCTACCTTGAGGAAACACAAACTCAAGATGACTCTTCACTAATGTAGAATCAGTGAAGCTAACACCCTAATCTATATGGCTAGTATAGAAGAGGATGATGAAGTAGGAATTTTTGTTCTCTTTATTTTTCTTTTTTTTCTCAATTTCTTTCATCACCAAAGAAAAAGCTAGCAAGCTTTTGAGGAGGAAGAAGATGAAGTGATGAGAATAATTGTTGTGTGGTTAGAAATGCAATCATGGGTCAAGTATATCATCCTTAACCCTTATAGAGACTTAACCATGAGCCATGGTTAAAGATATGGTTGATAAATATCATAAGCTATACCAAAAGAGTGGACAAAGTCAAAGAAGACTACAAACTTCAACAAATATCTACCATGACAAATATCTACAATATTTGAATTACTTAATGATAAATATAAACCCTAACATTAACCCTAGCATGGTTTAACTCTCATAAACCCTAGTTGCATTTATAACCTAGTATGTTACAATTATACATATCACATATATATAATTTAGTAACAAAAGAAAAGAATACATTTAACATATATCGCATATATATCAATGCATCCAAAATGAGAAAAAGAATTACTTAAGTGGGCTTATATTAGTTAATGTAACATAATATGTCACATATATAATTATATATTAAATTATCGTATCAATACTTGATCCGATAATTTTGCTATATTACATATAACCGACTAATATAAAATGTATCATTTCATCGAATCAACACTTGATCCGATGACCCGGCTATATCATATATACCCGGCCGATATCACATATCGCGATAATAGAAAACGGTATCACATACTCTTATTATTCTTGGTCCCGCACATATAGCACATGTGCTCCTACTCCGTTTCACCTGAGCCAGGAAACCTCTGTGTAGGACTCTAAAGACTTGTCAATACACCGGCAGTAGGTGATAATCATATCAAACACCCACAAGCTGCAAGCGGTCAGCTAAACGTAACAGCCACCCGGGTATTGAGCGATCAGAAAATCAACAAGCAAGCCTGCTCATACTCCTGCAAATCCAATCAGTAACTCTCCCGTACAGTCCGGTCTCTTCATCTGATATGTCGCATATCCAGAATGTCAGACCCTAGTAACCGATAAGTCATGTCGATGTGAGGCTCATAACGGGTCGAGAAACTACTGATAACACTTACCAGTAGATCTCCATATCATCCCTGGCCCGGGACTTCCGGTTATAGCCAATCGAACACAGCGCAATATCAACCTCCAATACCGGGAGAGACGAAACCCCTCCTATTGCTCATTGCCTCCATGTGATTCGGGATTGTACCCAAAAGCCACCGCTTTGCACGTTCTCGTGAACGTGGTAAGGTGGAAATCAAAGCATAGTGGGAATCACACAAGACTCTATGACGATCTCGGGTCTACAGACTAACCTGTACCAGTATCACCACAGAACTGCTATCTGACGATAGGTATAATACCATCTAGGAGTTCTCGGCGAGTCCGTTCAGTGTACCCAGTCTCCACTGAGCACCCGTATACCATCTTTGATGTCAAACACCAATGGATGTGGGATCATCTATCGTCCATCATATGGGTCAAGATGCGTATATGCTAGTCTACTCTGGAGTATCGATGTCCTGTCTCGATACACTCTCGACTAGGAACAATTATAGGATGTACTCGTTGACTACCCTGGCCCCACTAGTATGATCTCCATCATAGTCCTGGTAGTCAAGTACATATCCTAAGGGCTTTATCGACATGTGAAAGCAAGACAGTAAACCAATACAAGTCAACATGTTAAGACAAAGTGCAACCAGATAGCATACTATCATATTGAGCAAGAAAGTCCTCTCTATATATCCAAGCATCCACTATCATATAGATCATATGTACAACAATGGCCTCTAGGGCATAAACATAACTAACAATCTCCCACTTGCACTAAGGCCATCTGTTGTAGTATCTCATACCTAACATCCCGAAGAGTCTCTCAAATTGTATCTTGGGAATGACCTTCGTGAATGGATCCGCAGTGTTATCCTTCGTGTCAACTCTCCTAACCTCGATCTCTCGGCGATCAACTATCTCCCGGATCAGGTGATACCACCTCAGAATATGCCTGGATCTCTGATGGGACCCGGGTTCCTTGGCCAAAGCCACAGCTCCATTATTATCACAATACAAAGGTATTGGATGCTCAATGGACGGAACCACTCCAAGTTCAGTTATGAACTTCTTCATCCAGACAGCCTCTTCGGCTGCATCGTTGGCAGCGATGTATTCAGCCTCCATCGTCGAGTCTGCCACGGTTTCCTGTTTGGAACTCTTCCAACACACCGCCTCTCCATTGAGGGTAAAGGCAAAACCCGAGTGCGACTTAGAGTCGTCCTTATCACTTTGGAAGCTCGAATCGGTAAAGGACTCCACCTAGAGTTCTCCGTTACCATACACCAAGAACATCTCTTTAGTCCTTCTTAAGTACTTGAGAATATTATTCACAGTTGTCCAGTGATTCTCTCTAGGATCTGCTTGATACCTACTCAAGTACTTGAGAATGTTCTTCACAGCTGTCCAGTGATTCTCTCCAGGATCTGCTTGATACCTACTCACTACACTTAGTGAGTATGCTACATCGGGTCTTGTACATAGTATCGCGTACATGATAGAGCCCACTGTCGAAGCATAGGGTATCCCTTGCATGCGAGCTCTCTCCAAATCAGTCTTGGGAGACATCTCTTTGGAGAGAGTGAGTTCATAGATCATGGGTAAGTTCCCACGCTTGGATTCTTCCATACTAAACCTCTTTAGTATGGTGTCAATGTATCTGGATTGGGACAATCCCAGTATCCTTTTAGATCTATCTCTATAGATCTTAATCCCCAAAATGCAGGAGGCATCACTTAGATCTTTCATTGAGAATCTATGTGATAAGAAGAGCTTGACCGAGTGCAGCATAGGAACATCATTTCCTATCAAGAGTATGTCATTCACGTACAATACGAGGAAGACAACCTTACTCTCTGCAACCTTCTTGTAAATACAAGGTTCATCTGCGTTCTTGATGAAGTCAAACTCTTTGACTACCACATCAAAACAGATGTTCCAACTCCGCGATACCTGCTTTAACCCACAGATGGATTTAAGCAGGTTGCACACCTTTCCGCTGCTCCCACTATCTACGATGCCCTCTGGCTGAGTCATGTACACGTACTCTTCTAAATTACCATTTAGAAATGCGGTCTTAACATCCATTTTCCAGATTTCATAGTCATGGTATGCAGCAATGGCAAGTAGGATCCGGATGGACTTAAGCATAGCCACTGGAGAAAAAGTTTTGTCATAATCCACACCTGGTCGTTGACGAAAACCCTTTGCAACAAGTCTAACTTTGAAAGTCTCAACTTTTCCATCTACACCAAGTTTCTTCTTAAAGATCCATTTGCTCCCAATGGGTTTTACCCCTTCAGGAGCAACTTCCAAAGTCCATACTTTGTTGGTGTACATGGATTCCATCTCAGATCGCATTGCACCCAGCCATTTCACAGAGTCCCCACTCATGATGGCCTGCTCGAAACTAGTCGGGTTATCATCTTCCATGATGAAATCCTCGCTCCCACCATCTATGAGAAAACCATAGTATCTCTCACGTGGATGAGGAACCCTACTAGATCGGCGGAGAGGCTGAGGTTCGTTGGCTACTATCGAGTCCTCTGGTTCCACTAAATCTTCAGTTGTAGTTTTTTATGCTGGAACTTCTTCCAGCTCTACCGCTTGCCACTAATTTCTTTTGCAAGAAATTCCTTTTCTAAAAAGGTGGCATGTCGAGAAACAAACACCTTTTGTTCTTCGCCGTGGTAGAAAATATATCCGTGTGAATGTTTAGGATATCCCACAAACTTACAAAGAACTGACCGTGCCTCGAGTTTGTCTGGATTTTGCCTTTTGACATAGGTCAGACAACCCCATATATTAACTCGTTTAAGACATGGTCTCTTCCCACTCCATATCTCATATGGTGTGGTAGGTACAGATTTAGATGGAACTTGATTCAATAGGTATGCTGTTGTCTCAAGCGCATAACCCCAAAAGGAAATAGGCAACTCAACGGTGCTCGTCATAGAGCGCACAATAACTAATAGGGTATGGTTCATCCGCTCCGATACACCGTTGTGCTGTGGTGTATAAGGAGGAGTAAGCTGGGAGAGAATCCCATTCTCTTTTAAATAGTCCAGGAACTTATTGCTCAAGTATTCTCCTCCTCGATTCGAAGGATCTTAATACTTTTACCCGTTTGGTTCTCTACTTTGTGCTTATATTCTTTGAATTTTTCAAAAGCTTCAGACTTGTGTTTCAACAGGAACATATGTCCGTATCTTGAAAGATCGTCAGTGAATGTAATGAAGTACGAAGAACCATTCCTGGCATGTGTAGACATGGGACCACATACATCACTATGTATCAGTCCTAAGAGTTCTTTAACTCTTTCTCCGTGTCCACTAAACAGAGTTTTGGCCATTTTACCTTTGAGACATGAATGACAAGTTTCATAAGATAATAATTCGAACGTATTCAAATATCCATCTTTATGTAACTTAGCTAGTCGTGTCGCATTGATATGACCTAGTCTACAATGCCACAAGAAAGATTCGTTCATTTCTGAACTCTTCCTCTTGTGTGTGTTTTGTACATTAAGAACTGTAGTTTGATTTAGAACGTATATGCCATTATTTAACGAGCATGATCCTATCAACTTTTGATCTAGGAAGATGTTCATAATATTATCCTGTACTACAAAATTATATCCTTCTTTACTTAATAAAAAAACTGATATAAGATTGCATATCAGGGCCGGAATGTAATAGCATTCGTTCAGAATCAATGTATTACCATTTGGTAATACAAAGTGATATTCGTCAACTGCTTTGGCTGCAACATCTGCACCATTCCCTACTCTTACGGAATGATCACATTTTCCCAGTTCTCTACCTTTCCGTAGCCCATGTAACATATTACATATGTGGGATCCTGATACGATATCTAATACTCAGGACGTAGAGTGAACTGAGAAACAGTTTTCAATAACAAACACATCCGAAGAAGATGCATCAACATGCTTATTCTTCATTTGGGCGGCGTTGGAATCCGGACATGTTCCTATTCCCTGCTTAGTTTTATAACGTTTATAAGAAAGAACGGGACCAACGTTCCCTTGCTCAGTATAACAAGCGAGTTCAGTCAATACATCCATATTTTTATCTTGATTAAGGCCTGACATGGTCTCTACCTGGAGAGGGAGAAGAAAACAGTTTAGCGTGCGCTCTTGCAAGATTAGATTGGTTATTATCTTATCTAATCAGGATGGCTCCCACTGGTTTTATCAAATCCTCCTTCAAACCCTAAAAGGTAAGACTAGCCGGGATTAATTACAACTTACAAGTTCGCCAATCTTTCAGCCATGCCAGTGTTGGTACTTAAGGGAGGTTCCCCATGCTTTCATACGGACCTAATTAAAATAAATCTCATTTTCCCAGAGGTCTAACCCCGTTAACACCTTTCTAGACACCTACTTGATCGGCTATTTGTCATGTGTAAAACTCTCCCATGAGTAACTCTTACTCGGAGTGGGTATCGGGATCCAACTATCTCATAGAAGGTATGCAATCTCATTGCAAATTTCAACACTTGAAATTCCCAATAATTCTTTTTACCCCTAGCGCCCTATGATCTTGACAAAGGCCAACAAACCATAGGATGCTAGTCAAGTTCAACCCGTCATTTCCCGATTGAATTAAACCCACCCGTATGACCCTTGACAAAGGCCAATAAGGTCGTACGACTAACCTAATCCAATCGCATCACATGCATAAGCAGATAAGTACTAGCCAGCTACCGCACACTACGCCTTGACAAAGGCCAAAAAATGCAGCACGAATACTAAATAGTCTTTATCTGAAATGACGGAGGGCTACGCAAGTTTTTAAGAAAACCATGAGCGTAATGAACTTGATATCGTTGTAGAAACAAGTGATTTTTGAAAAATGAGTGGTTTTTTTAGGCTTTTTACTAATTTCGCTAAAGAGGTCACTCCCGGTGAAGGGATCTCGGCTCTTTCCTTATCGAATAAGGTGCAGGATATTTCACAAATACTGCAATGCAAAGCAAGAACTATAGAAGCAATCAAAAACAAAACTAAGTGAGTTGTAGCATCTGCTAGTTTCGCTAAAGAGGTCACTCCCGGTGAAGGGATCTCAGCTCTTTCCTTATCGAATAAGGTGCTGGATATTCTATAAGGAATATCGCTATGCAAAGAAAAAACTAGAGCTACCCCTTTTTATAAATTTGATTCTACAACATCTTTTAGGTTTCTTTTTCTTTCATTAATCTCATTAATTAATTCCCATCATTTATGCTTCCTAAGTATCACAGAAGAAACGAAAATACAACATACGCTTATGCCATCCGCATTCGCCTCAATGTTCCGTTATGTACCGTTAGGTTACTTAACTAACGGCATACCGGGACGGGACTAGCGCGGGTGAAAAATATAAGCAACGTTTACTATATATCTCATATATAATATTTATCCATTCGTCTCAGAATCCACAGTGATCACATCACAGAGAAGCAGAAGATAACATATGAAATATTGGATATACTAAGACGTCCGTGTTTTATTTTCAGCCTGTATAAAACACGGATTCCACGGTCGCGATGAATGGCCAAACCACATCCCTAGACCCCTACGAGAGCGGCAAGTAACCCTACCAATTCTAGGGTTAGGAGACCCGGACTCGACTCCTCGAGTTGGTCTCCCACTGTACCCTAGAACCCGGTTGTTTATGCTCTCCTCCTTGGGTCTATCCTAATGCGGAAAAGTAAATAATATACAATGGTGACATCATCCTCAACCCGGAAGTGCCCTAATAAAAGAATATTACATACAATGAATTTTACATGAATGAAAATGAAAAACTCGTATCTCACATAAAACCCCCGGCTATTCAAAACACGACGATCCAATATAATATATCACAGCAACACATAACATCACAAGACATCAACGTAAGTAAATATGTGTATCCCAATTGTCGTTGATGTATAGCAACGAAATCGGCGGTACACCACATAATACACTTACGGTCGCAGAAAAGAAAATGTAAAACTACAACATTTGGAATCCACAATCATCTTAGACATCATAAACCCGAAATATCACATATTACGGATTTCATGCCTAACTATATGAATTCCACATATTGTATCACATTACAGAAAAAGCTAGACGATGTTAAACTTTCCGATTGAATCAACAAACACCAAAAAATTCCCAGAGAGCTCAACACTTGAGCACAGTTAAAATTAACCAAAGACATCCTACATCACCTACGGACGTACAGCTGAAGGCCTGACTCAAGCCTCTCAAGTAGCGCCGCGGATCTGCGATCACTTAGACGAGTTAGGGTTTTGTTCTTCAGGTGTGTCCATAGAATTCCCTGCATGATTTTCTGAGTACTTTTAACATGGAAAAATCCAACTTTTTGAAAAATTTCAAGAGAGGGGATCCGTTTCGGGTTTTCGGAGTTCGATCGGAATTCTAACTTCTTCTAGACAACGCTTAATGCTCTAGCTTGGCTCTGATACCACTGTAGGGTTGTATAGCACGACAACAAGGTTTAGCAAGGCATCATCCATGCCATTTTATAAATTTTTGGGGTGCTATGAAACCCTAACCAAGATCCTAACTAGAGAATTAGGGTTAAGTTTTCATGTAAGCAACTTTACATCTAAGTGAGAGGGATTACAACCTTTGTAGTCCGTTCCTTCGCTTCATAAGCTCCGAGTTGTGGTCCCATCGCTGCGATCATAAAGCTCCCAGACTCTAGAGAGGTTCCATGAGGTGAATGATGCATCTTTCTTAAAGCCTTCGAAATCCAAGACGATCTACCTTGAGGAAACACAAACTGTAACAACCCTAATTTTCCTATACAAATTTTTGTACAATTTTTTTTTCAAAATTGTTTAAAGGGGTATTTATTGCCTGAGCACAAGATAAGTAATTAATTAGCAATTTAGTTACAAGAAAGAGCTTGTGGCTCATTGGTAATACCTTGCACTGCTGAACCAAGCCACCAGAGTTCAAATCCCATACCCCACATTATTTTTAATAGTTTTATTTCTGAATTTTAGAATACCAACAGTTTACACGTGCATTACTCACAAAAATCCCCACTACACCCACAAATGTTAAATTACCAGTAAGAAGGTGAGACGACGGTGCACACCCCGGTGGCCGGACTCGGCCCGGATCGGCCGAGTCGGCCGGCGGACCGGCCGACTCGGGCCGGCGCCGTCGGGCGGACTCGGCCGGACCGTCGAGTCCCCAGCTGATGAAATCTACCTCTTGGGCTCCCCTACCCCCCTGCACACTTCATTTACCTAGATCGGTTCCAGAGAATTCATAAAGCCTCATTTACTCGATTTTTTTAATACATTTTAATATATTTTTACACTTTTTCAATTAAACTCTTCATCTATCCTAACCCTAGCCTAACCCTATAAATACCACCCCTAAACACTACCCCCTCACCCTAAAATTCTGAGCCAACTCTCAAGAAATTCCTAGAAACCCTAGTGTGCTTTGGAAGAAGCGAAAGGCGAAGCTCCGGCGAATTTTCCGACCATCTTCCGACGACGATCCTAGGAACTCCCGACGACGAAACGACGCACCGTCGGCTCCTCTCATCTCCCCTTCCTCTTCTCTATTAACTAAAACCGTAAGTCACCATCCCTCTTCTCTATTCTTTTTCTAAAAATACGGAATTACAAAACCCGACGGAATCGGAACAAATCCGATTTCCGATTCGGTTTCTTCCTAAAACCTCACTTTTCTTTAATACAATTATGCTAAAACCAATTCATGTTGACTATTAAACACTAACTAATCATATTGAACAAGTTACATATCAAAAATAATTGCTATTTCCATTTTACCGTATTTTTTTCCATTAAAATACCATATAGTTTCTTTTCTACATTAAACCATCAAAACCTTACTATACATTTAAGTAGATCACGAGGTAATGACTTATCTCCTCACAACACTTATATGCAACATAGCAAAATATCCTCGGGAACATAGAATACGGGAAAACGACATCTTTACAAATAAATACCATTACTAATAAAACCATTTTCTAAACGATTTAGTATTTATACAAATCTTTGCAAAGCGCCGCTACAACCCATTTGGGGAACCCGTTCAGGATGGTGCGGATTATCGCACATCCTCGGGCTTAGTAGTGCGAGATGCAGACCTCCGCAAGGAGCATTCGGTCTCGAAAGATTTAAAATACGACATCTTAAGAAAATGAGATTTTTAGAATTATAATATATATATTAAAATTATATATATATATATATGTAATATTAAAAGATCTATTTTGTAAGAATATAAATATTACAACTCTTTTCAAAAATCACAAGAATCAGTTTACATTAAAATACCATGAAATCCATATAAGTTTAATATTACACTTTAATACCATATATTATGAAAATTAGGTTATTCTCAATAGAAATGGCATATGTATAAAATCCGCATTTATTACAACCCTAAAGACGATAACTAAATACTTGGGGAGTATTTTGAAAACTATAGAAAAGTATTTTTACATAAAAACCCCTCAAGTTCTATAAATTACCCCAAGAACCCTAGTAAACATAGGTTTAAGCGGGACCAATCTCTTGAGCCTCAGGGAGCCAGAGAAGTGGGTGATTGCCTATCTAAGGTAGACAATTAACAAACGGTGTTATCAACACGGTAATCGTCTTTGAAAAAGACACAAATCCTACCGCCCATGTGCAGCGGTTACCGATAACATCAAAACAATCAGGACTTCAATTTACTTTTCTAATTGTCTGACTCAGATGAGTCTCTTTAATAATCTGACTTGAATATGATTCAAGTACAATCTATAATTTACAATATTACAATTCAACATTCCATATAGTCAATCTATCAATCTATACAATTTGATTGAACCGAACCATGGATATACATTCCATTTACACGATTCTCCAGTTACATCCATTTACCTGATTTTCTAGTTACATCCGTTTACTGATATCATGGTTTCGGTAAGTCATCTAATTATACAATCTACATTACAATACAATTCAAGTTACAATAAAATTACAATACAAACAATACAATCAAGATAACACGGGGTTTAAGGGGTAGACTGGTACGGAAGGTGTTAAAAGTTGCACGAGACTGGAAGATTAAGACGTAATTATATCCATACTATTGTTCCGTGGTATTATCGATTTGCCTCTAGTCTCTGGCATATAGAGACTCCTCTCGTATACACTGGCATCCTTTTGTACCAAGCTACAAACAACAGCGTTAACACTAAATACAACATTACAACAATATAATACAACATTAAAAGCTACCCTCCCTCTCTCTTACTCTCTGTCTATTCTACGTCTCCCTTATCTTTGGGACTTACCGAGCGATTTGTTCGCTGACGATATTCTCTTTCTTTTTTCTTTGAATGTCGTCAAGTGATCTGGACACTCCGGAGATCAAGCCCACTAGTGAAGACTTGGACCACTTCATTGAAGACCCAGAGTTTTAGTTCATTGTACACTTTTATTTCAGTACTTTTCCTTTTCTGTTATGCCATTGTTTAGGCATTGCTTTTATTTCAGTTGTATTTACTTTTCTATGTATTATAAAAAGAATGTGAATAAATAAAGTTGTTGTTCAATTATATCTTGTCACTTTTGCATTTACATTTATATTGCTTAGATACGCTTAGCGTATTTACTTCAGAGTAAATACGTAGCGGTCTCGTCACGTCCTCTTCCCGTATACCGGGAAGCGGGGCGTGACACAAACTCAAGTTAAATCTTCACTAATGTAGAATTAGGGAAGCTAACACGCTAATTTATATGGCTAGTATAGAAGAGGATGATGAAGTAGGAATTTTTGTTCTCTTTAGTTTTCTTTTTTTGCTCAATTTATTTCATCACCAAAGAAAAAGCTAGCAAGCTTTTGAGGAAGAAGAAGATGAAGTGATGAGAATAATTGTTGTGTGGTTAGAAATGAAACCATAGGTCAAGTATATCATCCTTAACCCTTGTAGAGACTTAACCATGAGCTATGGTTGATAAATATATTAAGCTAGACAAAAAGAGTGGACAAAGTCAAAGAAGACTACAAACTTCAACAAATATCTACCATGACAAATATCCACAATATTTGAATTACTTAATGATAAATATAAACCCTAACATTAACCCTAGCATGGTTTAACTCTCATAAACCCTAGTTGCAATTATAACTTAGCGTGTTACAATTATACATATCACATATATATAATTTAGTAACAAAAGAAAAGAATACATTTAACATATATCACACATATATATCAATGCATCCAAAATGAGAAAAAGAATTACTTAAGTGAGCTTATATTAGTTAATGTAACGTAATATATCAAATATATAATTATACATTAAATTATCGAATCAATACTTGATCCGATAATCCGGCTATTTCATATATAACTGACTAATATAAAATGTATCATTTCATCGAATCAACACTTGATCCGATGACCCGGCTATAACACATATACCCGGCCGATATTACATATCGCGAGAATAGAATACGGTATCACATACTCGTATTATTCTCGGTCCTGCACATATCGCATATGTGCTCCTACTCCGTTTCGCCTGAGCCAGGAAACCTCTGTGTAGGACTCTTAAGACTCGTCAATACGCCGGCAGTAGGTGATGATCATATCAAACACCCACAAGCTGCAAGCGGTTAGCTAAACATAACAGCCACCCGGGTATTGAGCGATCAGAAGATCAACAAGCAAGCCTGCTCACACTCCTGCAAATCCAATCAGTAACACTCCCGTACAGTCCGGTCTCTTTATCTGATATGTCGCATATCCAGTCTAGGGGTGGTAAACGTTAGACCCCAGTAACCGATAAGTCATGTCGATGTGGGGCTCATAACGGGTCGAGAAACTACTGATAACACTTACCAGTAGATCTCCATATCATCCCTGGCCAGGGACTTCCAGTTATAGCCAATCAAACACAGCGCAACATCAACCCCCAATACCGGGAGAGACAAAACCCCTCCTATCGCTCATTGCCTCCATATGATTCGGGACTGTACCCAAAAGCCACCGTTTTACACATTCTCGTGAACTTGGTAAGGTGGAAATCAAAGCACAGTGGGAATCACACAAGACTCTATGACGATCTCGGGTCTACAGACTAACATGTACCAGTGTCACCAGAGAACTGCTATCTGACGATAGGTATAATACCATCTAGGAGTTCTCGGCGAGTCCGTTCAGTGTACCCAGTCTCCACTGAGCACCCGCATACCATCTTTGATGTCAAACACCAATGGATGTGGGATCATCCATCGCCCATCATATGGTTCAAGATGCATATACGCTAGTTTACTCTGGAGTATCGATGCCCTGTCTCGATACACCCTCGACTAGGAACAATTATAGGATGTACTCGTTGACTACCCTGGCCCCACTAATATGATCTCCATCATAGTCCTAGTAGTCAAGTACATATCCTAAGGGCTTTATCAACATGTGAGAGCAAAACAGTAAACCAATACAAGTCAACATATTAAGACAAAGTGCAAGCAGATAGCATACTATCATATCGAGCAAGAAAGTCCTCTTTATATATATCCAAGCATCCACTATCATATACATCATATGTACAACAATGGCCTCTAGGGCATATTCATAACTAACAATAGTAACCTCATATTTTGGAATATGTATATTGGATCTAGTATTACTCCATCGGACCTGTATATTGACTTAGAAAGAAATATGTTTGTATATGTTTAAATTTGACTAAGTGAGATCGTTAGTTATGTTGACTTATTCTTTCTTTATTTTTGCATGAAATTCTTCGCTTTAAGTGTCGTATTATCATTGTGTATTGAATTCTGCCGTTTGGCGTTGTTTTGCTCCCAATTAGGGATGCAACTTAATTAAACACTTTATAACTGCTTTTATTATTAATTAAAAAGGGAGATACTGCCAAAATTTTAAATACTTAAAATCCGTGGTTATCATTTAAAAACTAAAATTTTCTAAATTCCGCAAAAAGGGTTTTTGATCTTGGTTTTTGGTTTACTCAGATTGTGTAGATATCTTTAGATGTCATGCAATATTAGTGCCGGTCACGGACAAAAAAAATTTTGTTTGGGTCGTGACAAGTTCGATGCTCCAGATACCGATCAGTCTTTACAGGCTCGACCAGCCCCGGAATGAAGATGCTGACATCATTCATCTGTACATGTTACCTGTTTACTGCTTAGCGGCACGACTCGGATTCAACCCCGAGAATCTTGATCATGGTTCCGGGCACGCATGGAATACTATTGAGTTACATCGACGATTCCATTAAATTGATTTCAAAGACTTGTAGAATAGATAACCTACAAGCACATATTTTAGGATACACATCACATACATGTAGCTCACTGTTCTATACCTGTGTTTATTATTTATACTCATGTTTAATCATAGAATCCTATCCTGGTTATTACTATTATTTTTATATTTATGACGCACTGACGTCTGGGTTTTGCGTGGCCTAGATACTTGACATAGCATTTGAGTATTCGACAGGATCGCCAATCAGTGAGAACCACCTCATTAATAAAGCTCTTATGCGGGTTAGTTATTCCTTGGATCTTTATTGCTTCCGCTACCTTTTCCTTTTATTGTTCTTATTGCTATGGGACATGTGATAGATAGATTTAGTACTTTACTGTTATTGATATCCGATTGACAGTCGTAATGTGACTATGGAGGGATTATTCCTAGCCATAGTAGCATGGTTGGCTCTGTCACGCGCCATATTTACGTATTTTGGGAAGCGGGGTGTGACACTTTTAAACGAAGCTTTTCCAAAAAGCAAAGATGACCGAAAATGCGAGACAGCCATATATGAAAAGGCTAAGAGTCAGCGTCTGAATAAAGAAGCTGCGGTGAGGACGATTCGTAAAGTGCTCCAACCAAACCAAAATACGCCTGCAACAAATAAGAGCAGGATCAAAACTGAGAAGCGATTCGCCAAAACCCTATCACTGGGGATGAAGATACTACCTCTCACGGGGTACACTCCTGGAGTCCCATGCTCTGATGGAGAAGACTCACATCCAAAATATTTCCTTTATTATCAAAAGGACACTCACCCCATCGAGGAGTACAACACCTTCAAGAAGTGGTGGAAAGAATATGTTGCCCATCAAAAACACTTCAAGAAGGAGAAGTGCGAAGCTCGCGCTCGACGATGTGAAAATGGCAAGACGAAAACGCGTAAAGAAACAACTGGCAACTGTCATATGGTTGGTACCAGTTCGGAAGGGGAAAAACCTCAAGTTCTCACCTTCGGGAGCGATTTCGAGGTTGAAACACCCCTCAAACCTCTTTTCAAAGACTCTGCCTCCGAAAAAGAAGAGGAAGAGAAGAATTGCGAAAATATTCAGCTGCGTAACCGTACGCTGCCTGAAAAGAATCTCAGACCTGCAAATAAAGGTTCGAACAAAAAAGACATTGGGAAAGGGAAAATGCCGAAAGAAATCACCCTCGATGAGGAAGTGGTAAAAGAGCTCACCGCAAGGGACCCGCCTAAGAAAAATAAGGTGGATTATAATGTCCTAGCATATCTGAGAAAAATACCCTCGCAGCTAAGCCTATTGGATGCTCTCCTCCTATCCAAAGAGGCACGAGATTCCCTGATCAAGGCATTACAAGAGTGTGATCAGTTCCAAGCTTTCCTCGCAGAAGAGAAGATGAAAAATGAACCGGCAGAGGGCCACACGGCTGATATTAAATTCAGCGATGAAGATCTACTCCTCAGTACATGCGAACATAATCGCCCGTTATACGTCACCGAGTACTGCCACGACATCAAGATAGGGAAAATCCTTGTCGACAACAAATCTTCCGTTAATCTTCTCAAAGTGAGAGTGCTGAAGGAAATTTGCATGAATGTTCAGCACCTTGTTTGAGATAAAATTACCATCTCTAGGTTCGACTCACAGTCGTCATGGACACTTGGGTCCGTAATAATAACGCTACGCTTCGGTCTGCTCATCTCTGACATATAAATTCATTTCATTGATGCCAATACTTGCTATAACGCTTTGCTCGGCAGGCCTTAGTTATACAAGCACAATACCATCCCCTCTACACAACATCGGTGTATGAAGTATTTCAAGAATGGCTCAAAGTACAACGTCACAGGATAGCTAAATCTGTTATCCGTAAATGAAGTCTGGAAATACGAAGATGCAAAGTACTTTCTGCCAGAGTTCGAGGATACTGAAAGGTGCCACAGGCCTGAGAGTAAAAAATCCGTCGCCACTATCCCGATCATTGGGAGCGATACCGAGGAATATGAAGAAATAGTCTACTCGGGGAAACCCCAAAAAGAAAACAATAAGTCTAGACTATCTACCCCGATCCTGGTCTTTGGTAGTGATTCCGAGGATGAAACTAATGTCGTGTTCTCTATTCGCCGTCAATACAGATTCTCGCCGAAACAGATCAAATTCTACAAGTTACAATGGCTATGCCTCGACACTACAAGGAACTTGATGCGCTCGATACATATAGTGTACAAGAACTACAAACTTTCTACGTACCTCCTAGGAGAAGAGATGAAAAGGCGATACTCTTTTATAAATCGACGGAGGCCAAAGTAGAAAAAGAAGTCTGGCATGGTGCCAATTTTGCATTTGACAGGTTTCAACCCATCCTTTTGCCAAGATACTACACAGAGGGATTGAAAGAGCCATTAAGATGCCAAGGCATACCTCTCGAACAAACTGTTCAACAAGCCCAATTCTACAAAAAGATTTGGGATACTCCCGGAACTCGGCGAAAGAAGCCCAACGGGAAGATGGAGACAATAGGGCTTGGATATGTTCGGTCCAAGAAACAGGAGTAGGTTTACAGTTACCACGTCATAAACAGCTTGAGTGAAGAGAAAAACAATCTTCCAGACAACCGTGATGTCAAATTAGAGCAAGATCCTGCTTTGAAAACGTCAAGTCCGTTGCTCGAAGAAAAAATTGACAAGCTGATAAAAGAAGCTTGTCAAGCGAGCCGGGACAATTATAGCCGCAAAATGGCCATTTATGAAAAGGTCAAGACGCAGCGTCTCAGTCAGCAATATGTAGAGGAAGTAGACTGTAACGCTCTTCGTCCCCAGTCCGCTATGTGTTCTCGTGAAGGGGGGAAATCACAAAATGGAGGTAAAAATAGGGCAAAGAACGCAAACAGCGTTCAAAGACAACAAAACGGGTCCAAGATGCCGTTCAATCAAGAAATGCTCGATTGGAGCCTGTCCTTTATAAACAAGACGGGTCGGGAATACTCTTTCTCTCAGGACAAGACAGGGAAAATATTCAATCTTGTCATAAAGCACCAAATGATCATGCTTCCCGAGTCTCGGCACCCTGAACAAATAAACGAGGTATGTCACCCGGAATTTTGCTCCTATCACCGAGTAGTAGGTCACCCCCTTGAAGAAGGCTTCACGTTCAAGGACTGGGTAGAGGACCGGTATCAACAAAGCAAGTTCGCCTTATCCGAAAATTGGAAGATAAGCTCGCTACGAAAACACGAGCCAAAAAGGACCTATACCATCGTGATAGTACCATCTCGACCACGAGAATGAAAGTGAACTCGTACCTACCATATGATAACACTCTCAAAAGAGGGAGAGCATAAGAGTATGAGTGACCTCTTTAGGTGCTTTGAAAATGAAGACGAGGACGAGATGATCTCAGAGTTTCCACCAGCACCAAAAGAGCTGAAAGATGGGATACACGCCATGGCAAACAACCTAACAAAAATTGACTTAGGGACAGAAAATGATCCGAGATGCTCTTTTGCGCCTGTTTGACTGGTCTTATGTTTGACGATATGGCCAGTTTATGTACCACTACATTTGGATCCAGACCTGGCATCTCTGAATAATTCCATGAAAAGCAGTTTTTATACTGCATGAGCATATCTTTTAACGTGGTTACTATCTAAAAAACAGGTAGCTACGTTAAAAGATATGCTCATGCAGTATAAAAACTACTTTTCATGGAATTATTCCTAGATGCCAGGTCTAGATCCAAATGTAGCGGTACATAAACTGGCCATATCGTCAAACATAAAACCAGTCAAACAGGCGCAAAGAAGGATGCAGCTCGAACTTGAGATGAGTATCAACGCTGAAGTCAAGAAACTAATCGACTTTGGCATCATCCAAGAGGTTCAATATCCCGACTGGATCGCTAATATCATTTCAGTGATGAAGAAAAATGGGACAATCCGCATCTGCGTGGACTTTCGGGACCTCAACAAAGCGTTCCCGAAAGATGACTTTCCAATACCCGTTACCGAACTGATGATCGATAACATGTCCACTCATGAAGTCTTCTCCTTCATAGATGGATCTTCAAGATACAATCAAATAAAAATGGATCCTGAAGACCAAAAGCACACCATCTTTCAGACCCCGTTGGGCATATTGTGCTATAAGGTGACGCCCTTCAATTTGAAGAACGCTGGAGCCACATACCAAAGAACCATGACAAAGATCTTTGATGATCTCATACACAAGATCGTCGAATGCTACATCGACGACCTCGTAGTGAAGAGCAAATCTCATGAGGAATATTGGGAACATCTAAAATAGTGTTCCAACATCTTCGAAAGTACAATCTGAAAATGAACCCTCTAAAATCCGCGTTTGGAGTTTTCTCAAGCAAATTCCTATAATTCATAATTCATCACCAAGGCATCGAAATCGATCCCTCAAAAATCAAGGCAATTATGGAAATGTCCACGTCAAGAACCCTCAAACAACTCCAAGGAAAGCTCGCATATATCCGGCGGTTCATAACCAACCTCTCCGGGAAATGCTGTCCTTACAGCCATCTGATGAAGAAGGTGTAACAACCATAAACTTTCTGTACAGAATTTTTTCAAAATACAGGAAGGGACACCTGAGCCTGAGCACAAGTTATTAGTTTAATTTTCTTTTGAACAGCAAGAAAGAGCTTGCAGCTCACTGGTAAGGCATTGCACTGTTAAGACATAGTACCTGAGTTCAAATCCCATCAGGCACATATTATTTTTATTGTATTTTCTTTTAATTTTTTAGAAGCCCAAAAGTCTACACGTGCACTACATGTAAACTGAAAAGATACAGAATAAACAAATATGTGCATGAGGGTATACGAGGAGACACCAACATGTGGCACCAAACCTACCGCCCCTCCCCGTCTGTGTCGGCCCGGCGAAAAGCGCAATAAACCCGGTACCGCCGGTCCAACCGTCGGTGATGTTCCCATTCTTTTCCCCTGCAACCCTTTGGCCTACCCCACTTCCCCTAGGCTGTTTATCTTCTCTGCAATTATCCAGAGAATTAAAATACCCTCTTTAAATATATTTTTAATACAAATTTTTATTCACCAATTCAATACACCAAACCCTAATTTTCCTTATAAATATCACACCTCATTTCACACATCCTCACTCAGAATTCCATGCCAAAACTCTCAAAAACTTTCAAGTCTATTTTGTGTACAAGTGGAGTTAGCAAAGGGTGAAGTTCTGGCGACGATCCAAGGAGATTCCAGCGACGAAACGACGTCTCGACACTTTCCTAGTCTTCTCCTACCCCTCTTCTTTCCCAAAAGCCAGTAATTCCCTTCTTCCCCACTCTTTTTCTATTGTAAAACATTTCTATTTCAAAACCCGTCGGAAACGGAGTTAATCCGACTTCCGATTTCATTTTCTTCAAAAATACAACTTTTCTTAATAACAAACCTCCAAAATGTTAATATATTGTTTAGTAATCATTAACAAAGATAATAGAACAAATTTTACATCAAAATAATAATCATACCAAGTTCTATTTCATTTTTACATTAAAATACCCTTATATTTAGATTTGACATTGCTTATTGTTTTTGACCCTTTTACCTTAGAAAACTCACGAGATAATGACCTGGCTCATCACAACACACATTTCTTGACATAGCATGATGGAAGTTTGGGAACAAAGTTATGAGATAATACAATGTTTCAAATAAATACAATTAACATATAAAACCATTTCTTTAAAAAGATGTATTAAACAATTCCTTACAATTGCGTCTCTACAACCCATTTTTTGGGGACCCCGTTCGGGATGGTGCGGATTATCGCACATCCTCGGGCCTAGTAGAGCGAGATGCAGACCTCCGAAAGGAGCATTCGATCTCGATGGAATTTTTATTCATTTTTCTTTAGAAAATGAGATTTCTATAAGAAAATAAATAAAATTTATTTTAAGTATATATATATCATCAAAATATCTATTTTAATTATATTATATAAATTTTCCAAGTTTTCCAAATCAAAAGAATCACCATTACATGAAAATATCATCCAAATACAAAACAATTCAAATATTTCAATAAAATATCATATACTATAAAAATTAGGTTCTACTCACTAGAAATTTCACAATTATAAAATATATATCTATGAAAACCCTAAAGACGATAATTAAATACTTGAGGTGTATTTTGAAAATTATATCAAACTCGGTAATTGTCTTGGAAAAAGACACAAATCCTGCCGTCCATGTGCAGCAGTTACCGATAACATCAAAACAAATACAGGATTTCAAGTTCTTTTTAAAGTGTCTGACTCAGACTGAGTCTCAATCTAATCAATCTGACTTGAATATGATTCAAGTATAAAACTACAATTCAACATGAATCCATTTATTCAATCTATATCAATCTATATTGATTGAACCGAACCATGGATATACTCCGTCTACATGACTCTCCATTTACATCCATTTCATTTACTCATATCATGGTTTTGGCAAGTCTTCCATTTACTATAAAAAATACAATACAATCAATACAATAATACACTACAAGGTTTATAAAGGGGTAGACTGGTATGGAATATGTTAAAGGTGGCACGAGGTGGTCACTTAAGACGTAATTACATCCATGGCGTTGTTCCGTGGTATTTTCGACGAAACCTTGTATTACGGGTTACCAAAGTCCACGGTGTAAGTTGGACTCCTCTCGTATACACTGGTATCTTCTGTACCAAGCTACAAATACTACGTTAACCTAACAATCAAATATTACACTAGATATACTCTCTTTTCTGTCTATTCTACTTCTCTCCTTCTTTGGGACTTACCGAGCGATTGTTCGCTGACGACATTCCTATTTCTCTTCTTCTTTGGAATGTTGTCAGGTGGATCGGATGCACTAGAGCTCGAGACCAGCCAGGAGCAATTGGAGCAGTACACTGAAGACCCGAAGCATTAGAATTTACTTGTACTTTTCATTTCAGTCATGCCATTGTTTAGGCATTACTTTCTATTCATGTATTTACATTCCAGTTGTACCAGTAAAAGAATGTTAATAAATAAAAGTTATTGTTCAATTACATCTATTGTCATTTTTCTTGTGTACATTTATTTTATATTGCTTAGATACGCTTAGCGTGTTTACTTCTGAGTAAATACGTAGTGGGCCTCGCTGTGTCTCATCCCCGTACACTGGGAAAGGGGGCGTGATAGAAGGAGACCTCGCTCGTCTGGGATCAGAAGTGCCAAAATGCACTAGACAAAATCAAACAATACCTGCAAAATCCGCCGGTATTAGCCACTCCGGTTAAGGAAAAACCCCTTATTCTATATACAACGGCCCTTGAGAGTTCTCTAGGCGCATTGTGGGCACAAGAAAACAATCAAGAAAATGAGAGAGCTTGGTACTATTTAAGTCGAGTTCTCCTGGGGGCAGAAAGCAACTATTCCCACATCGAAAAGCATTACCTGGCGCTGATCTTCGCAATAACGAAGTTCAGACATTATGCCTTGGCACATGAGGTCCACCTCATTTCAAAAGTGGATCCTCTCAAATATCTAATGTCAAAGTCCATACTGATAGGAGGCTTGCAAAATGGGCTCTCCTCCTGATAGAGTTCTCGGTAACATATCGACCCCTCAAAGCAGTGAAAGATCAGGCTATCGCCGATTTTCTCGCGGAGCATCCGATACCAGCCGACTCTCCCCAAAATGATGAGTTGCTAAACGAATACGCATGCGACGCAATTGAAGAAGATAAACCTCAGTGGGAGCTTTACTTCGAGGGAGCATCCTCCATGAAGCGGCAAAAGCAAAATACCCCTATAATCAAAGCTGGGGTGGGCCTTATCTTCGTGACCCCGCAAAGAGGGATATTGCGTTACGCTCTCTCCTTAACGGAGCCAAGGACTGACAACGAAGCTGAATACGAAGCTTTAATAGCCGGTCTTGTGATCGCTATCGATATGGGAATCAAAGACCTCCACATATATGGAGACTCCCAGCTGATCGTTAGTCAAATAAACAACGATTATCATATATGCAAGGCAGAGTTGATAAGGTATGGAGAAAAGGTGCAGCAACTGCTGACACAAATCTCTTCCTATATCCTGAAAAGCATACCACGAGCAAAAAACAACAAAGCGGATGCATTAGCCAAATTGGCTAAGGAATTGGCCGATGAAGACCTCAATGACGTAAGGATCATTATGTAAAGCCACATGATCCTCGCGCCAACAGATATATTTTCGGAAGACCCGATAGAGACATCCGAAGGAAAAAAATGACCGAACAAGCAGCCCTTCAAATAGAGGACGAAGAAAAGGTCATGAACTGGAGGGAAGTCTTCATAGACCACTTCAAGTCCCAAAGAACGTCCGAAAACGCGTCGTCTAGACATCAGTTCATGAAACAAACTTTGTCATTTGCCTTCGTCAATGATACTCTGTTTAAGAGATCATTTGACTGCCTATGGCTAAGATGCCTAGGGCCGGAGGAAGCAAAGAAAGTCATCCAAGAAGTACACAACGGACTCTGCGGTTCTCATCAAGCTGGGCTAAAGATGAAACTTAAGATAAAAATGGGTTACTATTGGCCCACGATAATTAAGGACTGCCTCGATTATGCGAAGTAGTATCACTCGTGCCAAATTCATGGGGACTTCATACATCAGCACCCAAATCTGTTGCACCTGACAGTGGCCGGCTGGCCGTTCGAAATGTGGGGAACCGATATAATTGGCTCTGTCAAATCGGCATCATCCAAAGGACACCAGTTTATACTGGCGACTACCGACTACTTCTCTAAGTGGGCAGAAACAGTACCACTAAGGGAGGTGAAGATGGAGAACATCCTCCATTTCTTCAAGACCCATGTCATATACCAGTTTGGGACTCCACGACGGATAATCTCGGATAATGGGCCAGCTTACAGAAGCCATAAAATAATCCGATTCGCATAGCAGCATAAAATAGACTCGAGATACTCTTCAGTCTATAATCCTCGGACCAACGGTCCAGCTGATGCTTTTAACAAGACTTTGACCAAGATTATAAAAAGATGGTGTCCAGAAACAAGAAGGACTGGCACAAAAGGCTGCATAAGGCTCTCTAGGCGTACCGAACAACGTTCAAGACGGCTAAGAATACAACACCATACGCACTGGTGTTCTGCACGGAAGCAGTACTCTCATTGGAAATAGAACTCCCCTCTCTATGAGTAGCGGTTCGAAATGAGCTGACAGATGAAGAAAATGCAAATCTTAGATTTGAGGAGCTCGACGCTCTTGACGAAACCCGCCTGATAGCACAGCAGAACCTGGAGGATTATAAGGCAAGGATGACATGGTGATATGAAAAATTGACCACGCCGAGAACATTCCGCCAAGGCGAACTCGTGCTAGTTGTCAAAAGACCAATGATTCCTAATCATGCAAAACGAGGAAAATTCAATCCTAACTATGAATGACCGTATATTATAGACAAATTCTACCAAGATGGAGCCCACCTGCTCATGGATATGTACGGCGAAAGGCCATTCCGGCCAATAAATGGCCGATTCCTCAAAAAGTAGTACGCTTGATAAGTCATGACTTAGGTCAATGATATATGACAACGCTTGTGTCCGCTCGCTATTTTTCTGAGTCAGAACTCTGAAAGTAGTACCAAAAAAGCTCTGTCGTCCCAAAAACGGCGATATTGGACCGAGAAGTCCCTAAACTAATATTGGATCGAGACATCCTTAAACTAGTGCGTTCCCCCAAACATGGGAATGTTGGACCGAGACGTCCTTAAACTAGCACGTTCCCCCAAACATGGGAATGTTGGATCAAGAAGTCCCTAAAATAATATTGGACCGAGACATCCCTAAACTAGCGTGTTCCCCCCAAATATGGGAATAATGGACTGAAACGTCCCTAAACTAATGCTGGACCGAAACGTCCCTAAACTAATGATAGACCGAGACGTCCCTAAATTAGCGTGTTTCCCCCAAACACGGGAATATTAGACCGAAAAGTTCTTAACCTAAAAATTTTCCCCAAAATACAGCGATAATGGACCGCTATGTCCTTAAAACTAACACGTTTAGCCCTACGGTAGATCCCTATATTAACCACCGTATACAATTCACGAACATAAACAATTCATGGCTCTCCCACGTCCTACAAGATGCGGTCCTTCAGAAAAGATCTGAGCCTACAGCTAATGATGCATAACTTTACGGGCCACCTAAATAAATGGTGTGTCCACAAGAGAAATGGGCATGGATGAAAACCCAAAGGACGCCATGAGTAAAAACAGCAGGACTACCGGCGAGCTAGTGAAAACCCGAAAGGGCGCGAACTCGTTTTTTAAAAAATGCACTTGCAAAGTCCTTATGATTTTGTGAGGAGAAAACACCCACGTGAGATCCTTACGACTCATAAAAGAGTAATATACTTAAGAATCCATACAATTCCTAAGGAGAAAATGCACTGATGAGATCCTCACAACTCGTAAGGAGAATATGCCCTCTATAAGATCCTCACGGCTTATAGAATTCAAAAGCCTTAAGTTACGGAGATCTGAACCTGTTCTTAAGCCACCAAAATCCCACAAAACTTGTCTGCCCTACAAGTAGTCCAATATCGACTCTTGTATACAATCCACGGGCGTAAATAAATATGTTCCTACCGATGGCGAGAAATATCCCCATATGGTGAACGACACTTGTAAGTCCTCTCGACTTATAAGGAGAAAATACTCGTGTAAGATTCTTCTGACGTATAAAAGAAAACACTTAGGAATCTCCACGATTCCTAAGGAGAAAACACACCTATGAGATCCTCATGACTCATAAGGAGAAATACCTTTATGAGACCCTCATGGCTCGTAAAGTCGAAAGCCTTGGTCGACAGGATCCTAACCCTGTTTGCTAAGCCACCTTTGTTCAAATCAACAAAGGCAAATGATGATTCTCTCCTGACAATATCCAAGTTGTAGCGATGCCGATACCTAAACAGGTGTCAAACTCCAAGTTCTCTCACGGAAAATGATAATTCGCTCCTGATAACATTCCAGTTATAGCGATACTGATACCAAAATTGGTATCATGACCTAAGTCCCCAACTCGCATGAAAATTAGTGAGCAAAAAATGCATAAAATAGCCGAAATGATGGGGCTACTTGCAATAAAAGTCAGCGAGCAAAAAAATATATGCATATGAAACAGCCAAAATGTTTGGGCAACTCGCAATAAAAAATAGCGAGTAAAAATAAAAAAAATGACATAACCGAAATGATTGGGTACCGCGATAAATGGCAGAAATGATTGGGCAATCACAACTTTCGCGATATAAAAAAGCTGAAAAGATAGAGCATCTCAGAAATATAAAAAAATTAATAAAATAAAATTTTTCTGCCCTGTGGGTAGATCCACACCGACCCCTGTATACAATCCACGGGCACAAATGCTAGAAAGGGGAACCATATTTTCCAACCATACTTCGTCAAAATATGAACCGAGTCTTGATGGCACATCTATAGCCTAGAGACTAATTTGACATCTCTCTTACTCTAGCGGAGTACAGACGTGGTGTTGACAAGGTTTTAAGGAGCCAAATCAAAACGGAGTAATGACAAAATCCTAGCACCAGCTCGACGTTCCTTCTCAGCGCAAACCTAACGTCAACAAGGACCCAAGGGTCAAATAAAGTGGAGCAATAGCATATTTCCAGCTCCAGATCGTGACGGCGACATCTACAGCCTAGAGATCAACTCGACGTCCTTCTCATTCCATCATGGTGCAGACGCAACGACCCAAGGGTCAAAAAAAAGTGGTGTGACGGCATATTTCTAATTCCAAGTCTTGATGGCAATATATGCAGCCTAAAAACCAATTCGACATCTCTCTTACTCCAGCAGAGTACAGACGTGGTGTCAACAAAGCTCTAAGGAGCCAAATCAAAGTAGAGTAATAACAAAACCTTAGCTCAATTCGACGTCTCTCTTACTCCAGCAGGGTGCAGACACAACATCAACAAAGGACCCAAGGGTCAAATAAAGCTCTAAGGAGCCAAATCAAAGCAGAGTAATGACAAAACCTTAGCTCAATTCGACGTCTCTCTTACTCCAGCAGCAGGGTGCAGACGCGACGTCAACAAAGGACCCAAGGGTCAAATAAAAGTGGAGCAATGGAAAAATCCTTGCTCCAGATCTTAATAGCGACATCTACAGCTTAGAGATCAACTCAGCGTCCTTCTCATTCCGACAGAGTGAAGACGCGGCGTCAACAAAGGACCCAAGGGTCAAATAAAAATGGAGCAATGGCAAAATCCTAGATCCAGACCTTAATGGCAACATATACAGCCTACAGATCAACTCGATGTTCTTCTCATTCCGACAGAATGTAGATGCGACATCAACAAAGCTCCAAGGAGACAAAACAAAAGTGGTGCAATGGCATATTCCTTACTACATATCTTGATGGCAACATCTACAGCCTAGAGATCATCCCTACGTTCTTCTCATTTCGGCAGGATGCAGATGCGAGGTCAATAAGTTCCCTAGGGTCAAACAAAAGTGGAGTGACGGCATATTCCTAACTCCAGGTCTTGATGGCAATATATGCGGCCTAAAGACCAATTCGATGTCTCTCTTACTCCAGCGAAGTGCAGACGTAGTGTCGATAAGGCTCCAAGGAGCCAAATCAAAGTGGATCAATGGAAAATTCCTAGCTCCTGATCTCAATGGCAACATCAACAGCCTAGAGATCATATCCACGTTCTTCTCATTCCAATAAGGTGCAGATGCGATGTCAACTAAGGACCCAAGGTAAAAATAAATAAAAGTGGAGCAATGGCATATTCCTAGCTCTAGATCTTGATGGCAATATCTACAGCCTAGAAATCATCTCTACGTTCCTTCTCATTCCAGCAGGGTACGGACGCAACGGTCAAATAAAAGTGGAGTGATGGAAAAATCCTAGTTCTAGATCTCGATGGCAACATCTACAGCCTAGAGACTATCTCGACGTTCCTCCTCATTCCAGCAGGGTGCGGACGCAACTATCAAATGAAATTGGAGCAATGGCAAATTCCTAGCTCCAGACCTTGACTTCGATATATATAGCATAAAGATCACATAGATGTTTACCCTACTTCAGAAAAGAATCGGTACGACATCTTCAAAGCAAAAACGAAGTGACAGCAATACATGCAAGGCCTAAAGACCATTGGAGATCATCCCACCCCAGAACGGTGCGGTTATGACTCATCGGGGCTTCAAATTGAGCCTAACCTTAATTAAAAAGCACCATGGAAAATACCTAACGCTTGTTCTTCCGAGGGTAATACAGATACTCTAACCTAAGAAGATTACTTGAAGACGTCTTTTCCAGCCTCAGATGGGATCAGAAACACGACAGTCGTGAGGCTACTTGAGCAGCAACCTAAGGGACTGCATATCGAGAAATACATCAGCTAATGCGACGGTATGACAGATTTAAACCTTGTACCAAAAATCTAACGGACCCTTGTCATAAAAGAATAGGGGTTATCTACATCCAACGTTAGAGAGTGTTTGCCTGTAAACCTAAGGGAGGTAAATTAAAAACACTCCGAAATGAGTACATAAACTAGAAACTCTGAAATGAGTGAATAAACTAGAAACTCTGAAATGAGTAAATAAACTAATTTGAGCACAGAAAGAAGGAAAGTACGGATATGAAGGGGAAAGATGCTTTTCATTCATACTAAAAAAGGAGGAAACTACATGCTCTTGGTGGTGTAAAAAAAAGGGCGTGCGTCATCCAAGATTTACAATGGCAAGACGCTGAACTTCGGACACAGATTCTCAAACTCAAAAGAAAGTTTGAGTAATGCGCGTTTATCTTCATCGACCATCTTTTTGTGCATCTTCTCTCAGATGCAAGCTTCAGGGTCACCACTAATGTCCTCCATCCTCTGGTATGCTGATACTATCGCTTTCTGTTGAAAGATGCGGTGCAAGATGGCGACGAGATTATCTCTCCTTTTCTTTGAGATCAACCCCGTCAGGTACACTGAATGTACCTTGTTTTTATCTTCATCAAGCGCTTGGAGCGGCATAGCCTCAAAACACCTGGGCAAAGCCTCCCAGATCGACCCAACGACGATCTTCAAAAGAGCAGAGCGGCGGGGGAGTAACTAACCGTTGTAATCATTGAAGCGATGCATCACCTCATCACATTGGGCATCAGTGTACTCCTGGCCTTGAAAGTGACTTTGTATGCGAATTTCTTCATAGAAGACAATTTCCTTGGTGTCGTATAAATGACCAGCCATGGTACCTGAAAAGAAACCATATAGAGAGTTAGCAATAAAAAAATGCTACAATCACTAAGCTTAAAAAGCTAGTGGACCTCATGAAATCAAAGTGGCGGCTCATCAATGATGAGACATGAGTATTAAAACCCTAAAAAATTTTAAATGGAAAATATCCAAGAACTGTAAAGGGAATAAAATTCCTAAAAATCAAATCAGAGCTAAGCTCTGCAAAAACAGATGGAATTAAATTCCCCCAGATAATAAGATTAAATCCTAGAAATCCCTCATGTTGGGAAACATATGGGTTTCAATAATGGAATTAAATTCCGGGAATCCTCAAATGTCAGGATCAATGATAGGGTAAAACCCTAAGAAGAGAATCAACGATTCTAAAAAAAAGAATGTCCATTGACTCAAATCTTTGATATGTATATCAAGATCCACGATCTACATTAAAAAGGTTCTTTTTTTAAGATCTCCAAGAGATTGATTCAAGAAAAGAACCGAGCTCTGTCAAATATGTTAGTGGATTTAAAATCCAAAATAAAAAACGTCCAAAAGATGTTAAAAGCTAAGCTATATTCGTAGTCCTTACCAAAAAAAATTGGTCGTGTTTAACTCTGTTCAAAAGAATTTTGAAGGAAAAGATCTAAGCTCTGAAATGAGAATTAAATTCTCAAAGAAAGAAAAACTCAGGGAAGAAGATGAAGAAATAGCAGTCATGTCAAGGGCCAAAAGCCTTATTTATAGGACATGATGAAATCGGTTCGACTCACCACTCCACTAAGTGATCCAACAGTTGTAAAATTGACATCATTGCACTCACGTGTAAGCCATGTGAAAGCAACGATGGGGGGCATTTGCTCCCTTATAAAAAAAGAGGGGGAGAAAAGAAAGAAGAAAAGAATTCCCACAGTTTGGGCCTCACGTGTTAAACACGTGAGCGTCTATATATAAAGCATATAAGCGCTGAGAATAAACAACCAAAAGAGGGCTAAACTGGCCTCATGAGTTAAACATGTGAGCGCTTATATGCAAACCATATAAGCTCTGAGAATAAACAACTAAAAGAGGACAAACCAGCTTCACATGTTAAACACGTGAGCACTCATATGCAAAGCATATGAGCGCTAAATATAAGCAGATTAAAACCCACACTGGGGTCACGTATTAAACAAGTGAGACATACTTTTTAGCCTCTCATTGAATTAAATTCTATATAGAGAACCGTCAGATCAAAAGATCCAATGGAGATTAAAAATCATCGAATATAGAATTAAATTCTATTGGGGGGAAATATCTTCTTGGTATTTTTAAATAAGAAAAATATTTTCTAAGATGGGAAAATATTTTCCTATATCTTTCTAAACAGAGAAAGATGAGCTCTGTTAAACAGAGAACTTTTGGATTAAAAATCACCGTTTGATAGAATTAAATTCTATCTATGGGAAAATATATCCCTAATCTTGTTAAAAACAAGAATATATATTCTGTAATACAGAAATTCTCTGGATCAAAAATCCAACGGTGGATAAAATCCCCCGAACAAATTTTGAGGCCAATTAAATCAATTGGTATCTCTCAAATGAGAGATTTTCTCAAGATAATTACAATTTGCCACACTTGTATAAAGGATCCGAGACTTCAAATCTTAGATAGAGAATCGACCCCATAAGCTTCTCTAAAAAAACTAAGAATTTAATTCTCCTCGAAGAAAAAGATTCCCGCTCTCTCAAACCCTGGGTAAAGAAAAACAGAGATAAACATATCTTCTTTGTCTAGTATAAAAAGGAAAAATAAGGGTTTAACCCTTCATAAAAAGAACTTAGTTCTTTCTCTGAATCTGAGATCTGTAAGACAAATCTTCCCATAAGTTGATAATTTAATTCTCATCGGGAGATTCTGTTCTTTAGACTCAAAATCTAAGCAAAAAACTAGATAAACGGAAAAGAGAGAAAATACACAAATTTCAGGAATTTAATTCCTTCAAAAATTAATAATAGGGTTTAACCCTACATAAGGAACTCAGTTCTTATAAAAAACCAGAAGAACTTAGTTCTTAAATAACATCGGTCCCAGATCTTCCCAACATAGATCTTGGTGATCACTAATGGCCAAAACGCCTTGAAATAGAAGTTAAATTTCTATAAAAAGTGATTAAATCTCTCAAAGAAAGCAGTGCCTCACGTGAAATACACGTGAGCGCTCTCTAAAAGAAAAGAACTCAGCGTCTCACCTGCTTCCCACATGAGCGCCCAACAAAAAGAGCTCAGCGCTTCACGTGCTTCCCACGTGAGGGCCCAAAAATATAAACTCAGCGCCTTACGTACTTCCCACGTGAGCACCAGAAGTGAAGACTCGGTGCCTTACGTGAAACACATGTGAGCGCTGTATAAAAGTGCTGAGCACTATATATATGTGGTCAAAATGTTTAAGTGCTTAGCAATGATTGGGCAGCACCCATGTCTGAGCGCCTCATGTACTTTCCACGTAAGCGTCAGAGATACAAATAAGTGCTTAACACTTCTGAATAAAGAGAGAAAGCCTAAGACCGAGCAAACAGAGCCACAGACAAGTACTTAGCACTTCCGAATAAAAGGAAAAAGACTGAGCAGACCAAGCCCAAATTGGTTAAGTCTCTCTGAAGTTCTCTTGCAGCTGAGCCTAAATACTCTGTTGTTGAATCATACTAAATATTTAATGATCCTGAAAATATTGCTAAATTGATCTTAATCTCAAATAAGACTAACGTATTCTTATTTAAAATAAATTGAGACCAAATGCTCACATATAAATATTTAAATTGATCTTAATCTGTAACGACTCTAATTTTACTGTACGAAAATTTTCAAGTTAATGTACAGAATGGAGTTTGCAAGCCTGAGTATAAGTTATGAATTTAATTTGTTTAAGAACAGCAAGAAATAACTTGTGGCTCATTGGTAAAGCCTTGCACTGCTGTGATGTAGCCCTGTGTTTAAATCCCATCAGCCATATATTATTTTTACTGATTTTTCTTTTAAACTTTTTGGAAGTCCAAAAGTTTACACGTGCAATACACGTAAAAATGAAAAGACATAAAAATTAAACATGTGTAAAATATTGTGTACACAGCCGAGGACAAGTGGCATAAATCCCAAGGCCCGTCTCCAAAAATGGACCGGCGAGATCGGGAGGGGGGCCGGCGCCGACGGTTCGACCGTAGGGAAAATTCATCGGGTTTTGCATAAAAAACCCTTTGGCCTACCCCATTACCCCTATACTGTTTGTTTTCTCCGCAAATTAACAAAAACTTCAATTTCATCATTTAATCCAATTTTTATTGCTTTTTGATTCAATCTTTCAATTCCAAAACAATAATTCCACCCTATAAATACAACCCCATACCTTAGCCCCTCCTCATTCTGAAAATTCTTGTCAAAAATATCAAAAATTTTTAAGTACAAGTGGAGTTGAAGTGGAGTTCGCCTAAGACCAGCTTCCGGCGAGAAATCGAGCAAGTTCCGGCGACCCCGCGACTCCACAAAGACTGCACCCTCTTCTTCTACCTCATCCTGATCCTTCTAGCTAGTAAATCCCATTTCTTATTCTACTGTTTCATCTTAAAAAGTCTCTTTTCATAAAACATGTCGGAAGTGGAGTTAATACCGACACCTCCTTTAAAACATTATAAAATCCACTTTTTCTTATATGTTCTTCATGAATATTATTACATCGTACTTGCTAATCATTAAACTAATATTTAGAAATAATTTTCAGTCTAAAACTCCATGTAAAATAAGTTTTACCTAGTTTTTACGTTTAAATACCATAAAGTTTTTATACGTCGTCTTTAAAACTTTTTGCTTAGCATACCTTTAGAAAACTTCACGAGGTAATGACCTACCTCTCACATACACACATATTGACATAGCTCGATTCTCTTGAGACAAAACTTTTGTGGCGAAATACAACTTTTCATCAAAATACCTTGAACTATAAAAACTCGGTACTCTTTAAATGGTGTTATCAAATTCTTTATGATTATGCCTCTACAACCCATTTCGGAGAACCCGCTATTGGATGGTGCAGATTTTCGCACATCCTCAGGCTAGTAAAGCGAGATGCAGACCTCCTCACGGAGCATACGATCTCGAAAGAATTTTAATACAATTTTTAAGAAAAACGAGATTTTCTACTAAATAAATAAAATTAATTTTTAATAATTATATAATTATTATCAAACCATATATTTTTAATATATAATAAAATTCCATGTTTTCTAGAAAATAAAAGAATGACAAGTTTCATTAAAATACCATCAAGTATCAATACAAGACAAGTTTCACTAAAATATCTTGAACTTTTCAAGCTATGTAAATATTCACTAATATACCTCACTCTTTAAAATTCACATCCATAGAAACCCTAAATAATTACTCGAGCTTTATTTTGAAAGTATATAAAATATTTTTCATAAAACCCTCTCGAGATATATAAAATTACATTAATGACCCTAGTAAATATAGGTTTAAGCGGGACCAATTCTCTTAAGCTTCAGGGAGCCGGAGAAAGTGGGTGCTTGCCTATTTAAGGTAGAAAAACTAAAACGGAGTTATCAATGGAAATTGTCCTGGAAAAAGACACAAATCCTGCCGTCCATGTGCAGCAGTTACCGATAACTCCTAAATCTAATTCAGGATCCAAATTAGTTCGAAGTGTCTGACTCAAGTCTGAGTCCAAATCAATCTGAGTCCAAATCTAACATGAATCCAACATGTATACTTGAAGCTGAACCTGAATACCAGAACAATATCAACATGCAAACATGACCTGACATGACCGAACCATGGTTATGACTTGACTTCACTACATGACTACTTGATTCAATCCTGAAACTGTTTACATGAACAACTTATACCAAGGTCTCGGCAAGTCTGATAATTACCAATCAATACAATAAACATTAAGGGGTTTAAAAGGGTAGACTGGTACGGAATGTGTTAAAAGTGGCACGATGATGGACACTAAAAGACACCTACATGAACATCCATTGCTGTTGTCCCGTGGTGTTGACGGGGCCTTGTACTTTCCGTTTCCCATAGTCCACGGGATAGTTGGACTCCTCTCGTATACACTGATACTTTTTGTACTAAACTACAAACAACTACGTTAGTATAGCAAACATATACCTATTTATATTACCAGTTCTCTCCTCTTTACTTGTTCTATTCTATCTTATTTGGGGGACTTACCTAGCGCTAGTTCGCTGACGACATTCCTGTCTCTTCTTTCTTTGGAATGTTCGTCAGGAGGACCCGACTCTAAGGAAACCGAGCCCCTTCAGGACGATTTGGAGCAGTTTACAAAGAAGCCAGACTTCTAGGCCTTTACTTGTACTTATTTTCTTTTCAGTTCATATGCCACTGTTTAGGTATTGCATTCTATTATTATATTTTCCTTTTCAGTTGTATGTAAAGAAAGAATGTTAATAAAATTTGCTGTTATTATTACATCTCTTGTTATTCTTTTGTATTCATTTATATTACTTATTTACTCTTAACGTGTTTACTTCTGAGTAAATACATCGCGGTCCGTCACGTCTACTTCTCCATACACTAGGAAGCGGGGCGTGACATAATCTCAAACTAGAATGATGATCCTTAAATGAAACCAAACATCCTTGAACTAAGGGAACACATACAACCTAAGTTCAGTCCCCGAATCTAAAATATACGGATTTGTACTAATCCGCGCCCTACTAGCAACAACTTAAATTAGTCTCCGTATACAATCCACGGGCAACCCCATAAAAAAAAATATAACACGACACGAAGTGAACTACTACAGCAGGAGAAAGTGGTTATCGCAACGCGATAACGTAATTAACTGCAAGGACTTGCACCCGCGGGGAAGAGCGTCCTCACAATAAAAAAAACCCCTCACAAATGAGGGTTGATCTGATAAAATCTGCTACATCAGTCGCATCTATCCAAACCTCTGATATATGGTGCCATAAATTAACTTGGTATCTTCGGAGAGGTGGATGGATATGTCCAAAATAGCATCTGCCCCCAAATTCAAGCAAGACATTCAATCCCAGTCCGTCTCTATTTTCGGCAATAAACAGATTTTGGTACGCCCGGTGGGACCTCTCTCTCTTTCTCTTTTTCCACTCCACACTTCGTGTGTCGTGATCGTGAACAAAATCACGGTTCGCTATCATTGCCTTTGGGTTCGAGGCACTAAAACTTGTTGTCTTGTTCCTGTGCAGAAATCAATGGCTTCCCGCTGCACCTCATGCAACAACAACTCCCTCTCTATCCCAGCTATAGGAGTGACATATGGGCCTAACGGGGCCTCCATTTTCTCAATGCCGATGTGGCAGGTCACACAATCCACTACCAGACTCTTCTTCGTGACCATGATCCCGTATGTGAGCTTCGGTGTCTCAACGCCACAAGAAGAAGCACGTAGAAAGTCGGTCTTTGATCGGCTGGCAATCATGGTGGCTCCTATCAGTAAACCGTCCAAATCCGACGCTTTAGTCTTCAACAGGCTGAATAAGAACTCGAAAGGGCCCACAAAGAAGCCTATGATATCCGAACAAGCTACCCCAAAACGGCTATCCCTCCCTACTCCTGCTACAGGTGAAGCCGATAAAAGTGCTCCCCTCCTAGAAAGTCGGTTTTCCAAAGATTGGCCAACCCTACTCCAACTCAATCAAAGATGTCAGTTTTCGATAGGCTGACGCCAACTGGAGCTCCTCAGCAAAGCCAGGGGAATGATGAAGCCGCCTCTGATATTGAGGGGGTTCCCACTCCAAGGCATGCTCGACGTTAAAAGTACCAGACGTCTCTGAAGTCAATTTCCAAAGACATAGTTTGAACTGGAGATGTCTGCCACATACGTCTGCAATTCAAAAAATTTGTTCGAGACGTCTGGAATAGACATATGATGTGGTTACCTGTAACTTCTAAGATATTTCCTGTAACTTCTAGGCAGTTTGCCTGTAACTTCTAAGTCGTTGCAGACATCTGGTTAAAAGTACCAGACATCTCTAAAGTCAATTTGCAGAGACATATTTTGAACTGGAGATGTCTGCCACAGACGTCTGCAATGCAAAAAATTTGTTCCAGACTTCTGGAACAGTCGTCTGATGTGGTTGCCTGTAACTTCTAAGATTTTTCCTGCAACTTCTAGGCAGTCACCTGTGATTTTTAAGAAGTTTCCTGTAACTTGTAAACAGTTGCATGTACTTGTAAGCAGTTACCTGCAACTTCTGATAAGTTTCTTGTATCCTCTGATAATTTGCTTGTAACCTCTAATAAATTGCTTTTAACATCACCTATATAAAACTGATCATATCAACAAAAATATCATTCATATTACAGTATCGGCCAACATCAGCTATATAAAACTAATAATATCTAAAAATATCGTATTAGTGTTGAATATAGGTGCCTTCAAGGTAATTATCGTAGTTCCAGGAATGCAATTACTAAATTCGAGGAGGGGCTATACCAAGAACATTCTTGCTCAAGATGATGGTATACTATCTGGTTTGTATTTGTCATTCATAAGTATGCGTTTTACTTGATATAACGTATATGTAATACCCTAGTACGTTTATACAGTTTAACTTGGTATTTTTAATTCTTGCTTTATAATTCTTTTATTTTTTGGACTGCGAGTGATTCGTATAGTAGTAATGGCTTTCCGACCCGACCCGCATGTTTAGAACCCAATATGGTGCAAGATTCTTTCTGATAATTACCAGTAAAGTGTATCTACGTGAATCTAGTATAATACATACACTATATATTTATATATCTATTTATAGTCATAATATATGGATAAATAATATTTTTGCTAACTGACATTGCATGGCATATTGCCCCATATCTTATTTCACTCTTATCTATTACGATCAAATCCCAAAATATATGATAACTAGATATTTATTAAACCATTATATTTTTTATTTAAATCTTATTAGGGGGTATATGTATTTAATATTAGATTATCGCATCATGGCCTAAATCTTTACCTGTGTATTATTCTCAAAAATATATTTTTTAGAATGATTCGGGTAAAAATTTCGTGTAATTTGTTATTATCTAGTTACCCTAAACTATAATATAATATATGTATATAATATACTTTATTAATATAAAAACTCTCTCTCTCTCTCTGTGTGTCAATAAACTCTCTCTCTCCTCTTGTTCTTTCCTTCAGGTCCCCGACCCTAACCCACCTCCAAAACCTCGTCGCCGTTCACCTCTTCCTCGTCGTCGTCGTCACCACCCCCTCATCTCCACTTCCTCTTCCGTGTCGTCACCTCCTTCCTCCCCTCAACCTGAGACTTCACCTGAGCTCCGACCTCCACTAACCGAGAAACCCACCTTCGTTCTTCTTCTTCTGTTGTCGTCGTCTGAATCCGACCACCACCACCATCATCCTCGTCACTTTCTCCTTCTCGTCACCAGCACCAGAGCACCACCTCACCACTATCTTTTTCTCTTTATTCTTCTTTTCCTTTTCTCCGATCACCAAACCTAACCCATCACCGTCCACGGCACCTCACCGTCGACCTTGTTCCCCATCTCTTGATCGCCGACCCAACCTCCTCTTCGCTAAACCCAGAGAACCTTAACACCTCCATCTCTTCTTCTTCTTTTCTTCTTCTTTTCTTCTTCTTCTCTTTTCTTCTTCTTACCTTCACCGGAGTTGTTCACCGCTACCACCCACTTACCCTCGCCGACGAGCATGACCCAGACCCATCTCCAGTCATCATCTCCTCAAAGAACAGACCCCATCATCCCTCTATCTCTTTTCTTCTTCTTCACAAGAGTCGCCGGTGAACCCCGACTCGTCGCCGTCGCCGGTGAACCCCAACTCGTCGCCGTCGCCTTCGACCCAAATACCAGCATCTAAGAATTCTATAAAGCACTATCGAATATCCCAGAGTAGTACACAGTCGCTTGTAGCCAAGGTCATGAATACGTCGTGTTTCTGATCGTCGCCGTCATGCGAAAATCCGCATTTCGTCGTGAGTTTATCAATCGAGACAAGTTTTTAAACTTTCTACATGCTATTTTATATATACCAATATTTATATAACTATTTATAGTATATGCATTTAAATATTTAGAAAGTATTATCAATATACAGTTTTATAGAATTAATCCGTATTTGTAGCAATAACAGGCTTATCTTGTTGCATGCTAGTTCGTTATAATTTCAATATAATTCCACTGTAGTTCATGATCCTTTACCTAGATGATAGTATATCATGTAGCATATGTCAGAGTTATTATAAATAGGGGTGTGTGTGTGTGTATATATATAAATTAATAAATTATATCTTACAATTTAAATAATAAACATTAGTTATTTCTATAGTGTTTTAAATGAACTAGTTACTATTTTCCATCAAGTATTTATCATGTTAACACACTACCTGATATGTTCACGACACATTACTAGACTTGTTACTTAGATTATTACTAATATCGACAATCCTGACTTGCTGTCCTGATGGACGTGACTTGTTGTCTAGTTAGACATGACCTGTACCTGCTTGATCCTGTGTTGGCATTAGGTAGATATCGTTAATACCTGACTTGAACACGAAACCTGGGGGAAAGGGGAAATCAATAATGAAACCTGACTTGTAACTCAACAGTTCACTACTTTCCAAAGATTGATCAGTTGATACGGGCTTCGGGTCCCGAAATGATGAGGCTGACATCATTCATCTGTACATGATACCCTGTTTTTACTGCTTAGCAGCACGTTTCAGATTCAGCCCTGAGGGTCTTGACCGTGGTCCCGGACACGCACAGGATACTATTGAGTTACATCGACGATTTCATTAATTGATTTCAAACACTTGTAGAATAGATAATCTAGAAACATGGACTTTAGGATACACGTGACATGCCTATAGCCCACTGTTTTTACAGCTGCGATTATGGTTTATACTTATATCTTCTTTATAGAATCCTGTTCTTATTACACTATTATTTTGATATTTATGACGCACTGACCTTTAGGTTTTGCATAGCCCAGTTCCTTTAACTTTGTCGCAGGAAGATCGAGAATATTTTGACAAGCAAGCTGAGCAGTGAGGAGCTTAATGATTAGTTTTAGAGATTCTTAGTTTATTTTATTTCTGTAGTTTAAGTTTATCTTTGTGATCCCATGAGGGACGTGATTTGGATATTATTTCTTTATTGGATCTTTATTTGTTTCCGCTATATATATTTCTTGATTATTATCTATTGTAGCAGATGAACATGTGTTAGTTAGATTTTTATTTACTGTTCTTGATATCTAATTGATAGCCATAATGTGACTATGGAAGGATCTTTCATCTCCATAGTTAGCATGGTTGGCTTTGTTACATACCGTATTTACTTATTTTGGGATGCGGGGCATGACAAGGCTTTGTTGGTATCAGAGCCATAGGATTTAGGATTAGTCGGGTTTGGTTCTTTTGTCGTTAGGTATTGGACCCAATACACTAATCAGGAAACCCAGAATTAGGAACATGTCCTGCCACTACCTTACTATTCTTGAATCTATAGTTTATCGAATTCTTGTTTATTGAATCATGTTTATTGTTGCTAATCATTTCGGTGTTCTTGGCTTCAGAATCATGGCAGATAGAGATTTTCGGTCATACCAGAAGCGTGTGGATAACGCCACATTACTTGGAGTCGTACGTGGTATGTTAGAAAACCAGAAGCATCAAACTGAGCTGAACCAGTGGCAGGCAGAGGCTTTCCAAAAGGGTCTAAGGACAGTCCAACAGACTATTGTCACAGCAGCTGAGAGGGCAGCAGCTCCCAAACCAACGCAGCGTGAGGGCACCGTGGCGGACTTCAGGCAGCTCGGCCCATCCACATTTACAAGATTAGAAGAGCCATTGCCTGCGGAGCAGTGGCTAGTTGATACAGAGAACCAGCTTTTTGCTGCGCAGATTCCAGATGAGAAAAGGGTAGATGGTGTACGCATCCAATTATTAGATTACGCTCGCGAGTGGTGGCTTGTCGAGAAGACTTGTTTGACCAAGCCAATCAGCTAGGCGACTTTTTCGTGAAGTTTCTTAGAGAAGTTCTTTCCGCAATCTGCTTGGGAGGAAATGGAAGAGAAAATCATTAGCTTGAAGCAGAATGGTGGATCCATTGATATACATGCGGCCGAGTGGACCCGACTAGTTGTTTTGTGGGGGCCCTGGTTGCCAACAAGGTAGATAGGGCAAGACGGTTTTTGCGTAGTTTGAATGTGGAGATTCAGAGACACATCATATCGTTGGGATTGACCACCTTCTTCAAAGTTCTCAAGGCGGTTAGGGAACAACAGAGTTTATCGGAAAAAGTAAGGGGTAATGTACAGTAAGAGGTTGTAGTGCCGAAGACTGCATTTGCACTAACCAGAGCTCCTATACATAGAGGCATTCCAGTAAACAAACGAGGAACCGTACCTGTGAAGAAGCCTTTTGCATCAGATCAGTAAAAGGCTACGATTTGTGGCTTCTGCCGTCTACCCGGTCACACGTGTAAGTCGATGTCGCACACCTCACGCACTTATAAGGAGGCGGAATTTACAAAAAATGATTTTCTTGACTTGCAACATCGACTTAAACTACAGGATCTTTATGGAAACCTTAACTACCTATACTACTTGGTGGTTCTAACTACTATATAAGAGTTTGTACCTCCTAGATTCTTGTCCTTCGGGTCTTCTCGTCCTCCTCTTCTTGAGCTCCTCGAAGATCTGGATCGCTCTTGAACGTCGGTCTCTGTTCATATCATAATTTTGCATTATTATATTCCCCATTCTTAATCATTTTACAAATAAATAGGTGTTTTTGATCCATGTCTGCTAAATAGTTGCAGGTTACAGGTTCTCGGAACAATACAGTGAAAATGGTGAAAAAAACGCTACAAAAGTGAGACTACGACCAACAAATAGAAGAATCTTTATGATCCCGCCTACAGTTTAAGGAACAAATGAAGATCAATGAACAGTTCGATTGCACAAAGTACGAAGGCGGCACAAGATTCAAGACTTCAACGAGAAGCTAACGGTAAAAGTCCACAACATTCTGCACTATGGAAACCTGGAAGAAACTAGAAAAGATTCTGAAGAACCAAGTGAAGAAAATAGAAGTACAAAGCAACTTGAAGCATCACAGAAAGACAAAGTTCAAGACCTCACCATATGGCCGCGGATCTGCGGCCAAACATGGCTTATGGCCGCGGTTCCGCGGCCGTGCGTCGCACGTGTCGGCGCGTGTCGGTGCGTGTCGGTGGAGTTGGTGCATTGACCCGGTTTTCTTAGGGTATTTTTGTAATTCTAGATATGGATCAGATGTAAACCCTAGGGTTTCTATTATCTATAAATAGGAATTCTACAGCTTTTTTTGGAATATGCCACTTTTTATTTTCCTAGTTTAAAATTTCATTCCTTGTAATTGTCAAAGAGTGCATCAATAAAAAAGTAAGTTTCTTTTATCTTGAATTTTATCTAGTAATTTTATTTCTCTACCGTAGTTATTTTCCGCAATTTTTTATCTGCCGTAGTTATTAAATAAAAACCATAAAAAATGAATTCCTTTATTAATTCCCTAATGAGTGAGTAGTTCCTCACTTGTTAGGGTTAGGTTTGGGGAAGGTTTGAAAGATAAAAATCTCCCACCCCTTTCTTGCCCGTTCAATATTTTAAAATAGCAATCTATGCAAACCAACACACACCGCTCACTACGGCACCCTATCCCACGAGGTAGCAGTGATTCCATAGTTAACGACCGGTTGTGATTGTTTTCCATAGAGGTTAGGGATAAGAGTTAAGAAAGGACGGACAAGGAACAAAGGGAAGAAACCTAGTTTCTTCCCGATCGTGCTAATCCCCTTTGTTAACTATTACCTTAACACCTAAAAGTTCTTAATTAGGGCAAAGAAAGCGGTGAGAATAATTGAATTTCCAAACTAACCTAATCCTAACCCTAGCAAGGTTTTAATCCTAATCAAACTCAACTTCAGTTTTTATTGAAAACCAAAACCTACCACAAATAAGAATTGACTCGTTAGAACAACTAGAAAATACACGTAATCCCTGTGGACCGACCCGTATTCAACCGGCTAGTTACCAAGCAACACCGTTCTTGATTGCGGTTAATTCTTTGATTTCAAAAATAGCATAAGCACTAAATTCCCTCTCAATCAAATGGCGTCGTTGCCGAGGATGGCGTAGTTATTTTCTTTTTGTAATTTAGGGTTAATTAAAAAATTGAAAAATCATAAAAACTGAAAAATATAAAAACAAAAAAATATAAAAAAATTTATCATCTTGTTATTTTTTGAAAGGTTTTTGTATGAATTGTGCAGGATCGGAAAGACGAACAGAGTCAGATCTGGAAAAATCCAGTGAGCAAAACAGCAAACAGCAGATCTGAACAAATAGAGGAGAACCACAACAGACAACAGAAAAAGTTTAGAGGCCTGAGTCAACCATTCAACCGCGGAACCACGGTCATAGGCCGCAATTGGCGGGGGAAACGCGGCTCCTTGCTGACGTCAGCACGTGGAAACTTCTCTGTAAGCACTCTTTTCCTCTCTTCTGCCCTCTGTAGTCCTCTGAAAAAAATTCCTACATGATTCTTTGCGCAAAAATTTCTCCCCCTTCTCCAATAACTTGATCTTGTGCAGGATTCTTTGCGCCGCAATAAAAGAAAAATTTTTTGGCAAGTGTTTTGAATTTTTGTGTGTTTACTTCTTTGAATTTTTAAAACGGACTTTTAAGGGGCTATAACACCGATTCAGATTGGGTGGGGATTCCATTACCCTTCCTACGACCCCAAAAATCACAAAAAGCATTCTCATCAACCTTCGAGTTTATTAAAAAATATTAGACTCAGCCTATAAGGACTGTCGTGCTCATTAGGACAAAAGAATAGTTGTAGGCATCGGTCGTTTATCTAAACCAGACTTTATGATGCCTAGGCTAGACAAGTGGAAAAGGTAATTTTAAAAGTCCCGTCTCACGGTGATTCGTGAGCGGATCCCTCCTTTCTTTACTTATGCTTACCTGGACACAATTGGCGGTGAAGAGGCGATTTGAGAATCTCACAACTTGCCCTTTAGAACAGTTAGGAGCAGTCTAGTTTACTTAGGAGACCCTAGCTCTAGACTTGATTGTGCATATTGTGATTGCTTGAACGTGTGTCTAAGCTCCTTATAAAAATCTTTTGCAAAAACTCCTTATAAAAAAAACACAAAACAAAAAAATTTTACAAAAAAGCTTGCCATTTTTGTCGCCAGAAATCCATTGCACCCCACTTTCTCTCATTGACGTTTTCTTACCCCCACCTTCTATTTTTACTTTTTGACTACACTACACCTCTTTAGTGTATGTCCAGTTGGACTAGGGACACCAGCGCCCGTTTAGTCCGTATCTCATTAGTGCCGACTGACGACGCTTTCGATTCCGAAGTCGAAATTCCCTCCACTTCTTTACCTTCATCTTCATATTCATCATCTTCTAAGGAGATGTCGGTATTCAATCCTAACAACCCCTTACCTACGGGACTGATTCCACCTCCACTAGGTGCGAATAACCCACCACACCCTCCTGTCGAAGCGCCCTAACGAATCGCGCTCCAGGATCTTTTCTATCCCATCCGCACCGCACTTCCCACTTTTCTTTCACTTCCACCGGCTAATGGGGATAGCTTTGAAATTAAACCCCACTCCATCAATATGTTGCCCAAATTTCACGGGCTGGAATCCGAAGATGCATACATCTTCATTAACAAATTCCAGAATGTTTGCGCAATTATGAAGACCACACAACTTTCTGATGATGCTATAAGGCTACGTGTCATTCCATTCACTTTATGTGACCTAGCTGAAAAATGGTTATATAGCACAGCATCACACTCCATAAAAAATTGGGAAGAGTTTGTTAAGGCTTTTCTAAAAAAGTTTTACCCATACTACAAGACCGCGAAAATTCGCAACGAAATTATTCAATTTTCCCAGCTTTCTTCCGAACCTTTTTGGAAGTGTTTTGAAAGATTTAAGGACCTCCTTGTTCAGTGCCCTCACCACGGTATCAAGAATTGGCAACTTTGCCAAACCTTATACGAAGGACTGAACCCAGCAACTAAGCAGTTGTTGGAAACCATTTGTCAAGGTCACTTTCTTACAAAATCTAGCGAGGAAGCTTGGCAATTTCTCGACGATCTTACTGAACAAACACTTCAGTGGGAAAGCACTAAGACCACTTCATCTACTTCATCAGGTCAGTCTAGGGCAGGCATACATCAACTTGATATGTCGATTGCAATGAAGGCCGAAATGGCTGCACTCACGAAAAAACTAGAAGCAATTGAGAGAAAATTCTCATCGCCTTCTCCTGCCCCAGCTTTATCCCCACACACTATTTGCGCTTGTTGTTCGGATCCGTCCCATCTAACCGAAGAATGTCCTTACAACCCACATGTTCAAGGACAAGATCAAGTCAATGCTGCCTTTCAGCAAAGACAAAGAAATGATCCATACTCTTCAACTTACAATCCTGGTTGGAGGAGCCACCCAAATTTTGCTTGGAATCAAAATCAACAACAATTCCAAGGCAATAACAACTTTCAAAGGCCTCCTCCACAACAACAAGCCCCTCAACAAACTAAATATCAGCAACCTTTCCAACCCCAACCTTACCCAAACCAAATGAACAATTTTGTACCCAAAAACTCTTATCCTCAAAAAAATTTTGTTCAGCCGAATAACGATAAGGTTTCCTCGCTAGAACGAAGTCTGGATGCATTTTTAAAACAATCTACACAATCCTCAGCAAGTATCCAGTCTTCTATTCAGTGTTTGGTGCAACACAGTGCTTCACATGATTAGAGCATCAAATCAATTGAGGCCCAAATTGCAAAACTGAATGCTGCGTTAAGCGAGCGAGAAAAGGGAAAGCTTCCATCTCAACCATTGCCAAATCCCGGCCACACACACAACGCACATGTTGCTTATGAACAACAAAATCATAATGTAAATACTGTGACCACGTTAAGATCTGGAAGAGTGTTGCACAATAATGTGGGTATTAGTGATGAAACCCCGGCCGCCGCTTCTTCTTCTTCTTCATCTTCTTCATCATCTTCTTCTTCAGAGCCTGTTCCTCATCCTTCACAAGGCTCTACTTCTTCTAATTCGAATGGACCCACATCTTACTCCACGAAAACACCAACACTGGGATCCATTCCAACTCCGCAATCTACTCTACAAACATTGGACTCAACAAATTTTCAAAATATTCCATTTCCAAACAGGTTGAGATCCAATAAACCTACTCCCCAAATGGAGAAGATTATGGAGTTATTCAAACAGGTTAGTATTAACATACCTCTCTTGGATGCAATCCAACAAGTCCCTTCTTACGCTAAAATATTGAAGGACTTATGCACCAAGAAGAGAAAGTCTCAGGTACCCAAGAAAGTATTCGTAACTAGTGCGGTAAGTGATGCTCTTACACAACCTTTACCCCAAAAACATAAAGACACTGACTGTCCTACAATTTCAATAACAATTGGGGATAAGAACATCAATCGCGCACTTTTAGATCTTGGTGCCAGTGTTAATTTGCTTCCCTGTTCAGTATATGAACAATTAGGCGTTGGGGAGCTTAAACCCACACATTGTACTCTCCAAATGGCCGACCGATCCATCACCCATCCTAGGGGTGAGTTAGACGATGTGTTAATTAAAGTAGGGGACTTCATTTTCCCCGTTGATTTCATTGTTATGGACACACAGCATGTAGCTAACCCCCGGAGTCAAATTCCGGTGATACTTGGTCGACCGTTCCTTGCGACTTCTAATGCGGTGATCAATTGTCGAAACGGTTCGATGAACCTATCTTTTGGAAATATGACAATTGAACTCAATATTTTGAAGTTGGGGAATCAGCCCTCCGAGCCTAATGCTAGTATACTTGATGTTTGCTCGATCCACGAGATCACGCAAGAGGACTGTGAGCTCGAAAAATTTCTGTTCGTTCATAGCAGTTTTGACGCCACTAGTGCGTTCCTCCTTGAATCTGACGCAGTTTTCACACCCGATAACGATTACGAGTGTTTCACTTTTTTGGACGATTTTGAAGAATCACCACCCGAGTTTGAGTCCTTTGAATTTTCGGATGAGTTAGCAGAACCATCCGACTCGGTTGCTTACTCTCGCTTCGAACCATTGTTGGAATCCTTCGAGTTCGAGATAGTTTCACCAATTTTATCTTCAATTGTTTCACCTCCAAAACTCGAACTCAAGCTATTGCCGTCTCACCTTAAATACGCTTACTTAGGTGAGAATGAGACCCTTCCTGTTATCATCTCGGCCTCTCTAGCCCTCGAGCAAGAGAAAGCCCTTTTAATGGTCTTACAAAATAATCGGCAAGCTTTTGGCTGGACTATGGCAGACATCAAGAGGATTAGTCCCCTCATAGTTGAACATCATATACATATGATGGACGATGCCAAGCCAGTAAGGAATCCACAGAGACGCCTCAACCCCATAATGAAGGAGGCCGTTAAAAAGGAGATTGTAAAATGTCTTGATAGTGGTATCATTTACCCTATCTCTGATAGCCAGTGGGTTAGCCCCATTCACGTTGTCCCAAAGAAATCGGGTATAACGGTCAAAACTAATGAGGCGAATGAGTTAATACCTACTCGCACCAAAACTGGGTAGCGAGTTTGCATCGATTATAGAAAACTCAACGCTGCGACACGGAAAGACCACTTTCCGTTACCTTTTATTAACCAAATGCTAGAACGATTGGCTGGGCATGAATTTTACTGCTTTTTGGATGGCTACTCCGGATATAATCAAGTTCCCATCGCCGAGAAGGATCAAGACAAGACCACATTTACTTGTCCATTCGATACATTCGCTTACCGTCGTATGCCCTTTGGGTTATGCAATGCACCCGCTACTTTCCAGCGGTGTATGATGGGGATCTTTTCAGACATGGTGGAAAAAAATTTGGAGATTTTTATGGATGATTTCTCCATTTTCGGCGACTCCTTTGATGAGTGTTTGCTACACTTAGACGCAGTTCTTACCCATTGTAGGGATAAGAACCTCACTTTAAATTGGGAGAAATGCCACTTTATGGTACGAGAGGGTATTGTCTTAGGACATATCATCTCGTAAAACGGCATTGAGGTTGATAAAGGTAAGATTGAAGTCATTTCTAATCTTCCTCCTCCTAAGTGCGTCAAAGACATCCGAGCCTTCCTTGGCCATGCCGGTTTTTATAAACGGTTCATCAAGGATTTTAGCAAGATAGCTAGACCCTTGACTCTTTTGTTGGCCAAGGACACAACTTTTGATTTTGACTCAAGCTGGATGAAGGCATTCGAGTCATTGAAACACTCGCTTATTTCTGCGCCCATTCTTTCATCTCCCGACTGGACGCACCCATTTGAAATTATGTGCGATGCATCTAATTTCGCCATTGGTGCTGTCCTTGGATAGCACATAAATAAGATGCCGCACGTAATTTATTACGCTAGCTGAACTAAATGAGGCCCAATTAAATTACACAACAACTGAAAAAGAATTCTTAGCCGTTGTGTTTGCACTAGAAAAATTCAGGCCCTATTTAATCGGCTCTCCAGTCATTGTTTACACAGACCACTCAGCTCTTCGCCATCTTTTCGCGAAGAAGGATGCTAAATCTCGGCTCATACGTTGGATCCTCTTGCTACAAGAGTTTGACCTTGTCATAAGAGACAAGAGAGGATGTGAAAACGTAGTCGCCGACCACCTTTCACGACTCCCTTTTTCACCTACACTTCAAACTCCTATTAAAGATGTTTTTCCCGATGAGCAGCTCTTAACCGTGTCATGCGAACCTTGGTTCGCTGATATCGTAAATTATTTGGCCACCGGACTGATACCAAACGATTGATCGAATCAGGACAGACTCTGATTCCTGTCCCAAGTAAAACATTTTTACTGGGATGAACCGTATCTCTTTAAATACTGTTCCGACCAAATCATTCGTCGGTGTGTTCCCGACAATGAGTGTAAGAGCATGTTGTCATTCTGCCACGATCAAGCGTATGGCGGGCATTTTGGCCCTAAAAAGACAGCAGAAAAAATCTTGCAGTGTGGTTTCTACTGGCCACGACTTTTTAAAGATGCATACGAATACTGCAAGATATGCTCCCGGTGCCAACACTTGGGCCGGATATCTCGGAGAAATGAAATGCCGCTCCAACCAATTTTGGTTGTTGAAATTTTTGATGTTTGGGAATAGACTTCATAGGACCATTTCCCAATTCCTTTGGGAACATGTATATTCTACTTGTTGTTGACTATGTTTCCAAATGGGTCGAGGCTGTGCCCAGCCGAACTAATGACAACAAGGTTGTCATTAGATTTCTCAAAGAAAACATTTTTTCTCGGTTTGGGCATCCTCGCGCGATTATCAGTGATAATGGATCTCACTTTTGTAATAGAACTTTCGAGTCCTTAATGTGCAAATACTCCATTACTCACAAACTGTCAACGCCATATCATCCCCAAACTTGTGGGCAAGCCGAGGTTTTGAATCGGCAGATTAAACAAATATTAGAGAAAACGGTTTCCAAAAACCGTAAAGATTGGTCATCAAAACTGATTGATACACTTTGGGCATTCCGTACTGCCTATAAGACAGATCTTGGCATGTCTCCATACAGGCTTGTTTATGGAAAGGCTTGCCACCTTCCTGTTGAAATAGAGCACAAGGCTTTTTGGGCAATTAAAGAGTTGAACCTATCTTTGGGAGATACGGGCAGCAGTAGAAAGCTGCAGATGAATGAATTGGACGAGCTGCGGGATGAGGCCTATGAGAATGCAGTAGTCGTTAAAAACCGAACGAAGGTGTTCCACGACAAACACCTTATGCGCAAGACTTTCAAACCTGGTCAACAGGTTTTGCTTTACGATACTCGGTTACATTTCCATCCCGGCAAGCTCAAATCTCGATGGAAAGGACCATTTATGATACGCACCGTATATTCGCACGGTGCGGTAGATCTAGAAAACCCAGAGGACGGTACACTGTTTAAAGTAAATGGACATCGACATAAGTCATTCCTCACTGCGGACCCTTCGGAGGAACTCCTGTTTTTGCAGGAGCCGATCTACACTGACTAATCTTCCTCCATCTACCCCTAAATTTTCGATCATCTAGCCAAAACATTGTTTCAAACAAGTTTGGGGGTATGTATCATTTGTAATTATATAAATACAAAATAACATAAAAAATAAAATAAATTAAAATAAATTTTTTTTGGGTATTTTTGTAAATTTCCAGTCTTAATAAAATAAAAATAAAAAAAACAGGGAGTGCCTACAATTTTGACCCTCTTGGTGTGGCATGACAGTGAGGACACTGTCAAGTTTAAGTTTGGGGGTGTACTCGGTAAGCTTTCTTCCTTCGCATTCATATGTATATTTTTGCATTTGCATACTTATTTTAAAACCCATAAAAAGTGAAAAATTATAAAAATTATAAAAATTGAAAAATTCAATTTTGGACATAATTGACTTAAGTTTGACAAAACGGTTAACCAGCTAGGAAAAACTAGATCCTAAACTTAGTAAATTAAAAGCTCTAAAAAATAACCTTTCTTAAAATTTAACGGTGGAAAATATATGTCCTTGTAGTTTACTTAGAAATAGGCAAATTTTGAGTTCACTTCTTGGGCTATGTCAAAATAAGGGAAGAGTATTGAAATTTTTATTGAAGTGTAAGTCTGAAAAATAATTCCGTAGCTTAAGTCCAAATTTTGAAAATATATACCCTACAACTTGCACAAACACGCACCTTGAAACTTGGAATAGTTGAGGATACCTTGAAATGCTCTTGTCTAAAATCCCTAGTATAAAAAAATTATAAGTGTGAATAAAGAGATATAAAAAAATGAATACTGGTTTTGTAATTACTTAAGGCTGCTTTATCACCTAGTGCCTTAGACCAACTGGTTTGGGAGTCACTGCTAAAGCCTTGGGTATTACAAGATGAGGAATTACGCCTTAATGTGCAAAAACATTTTGTAATCAGTCGTTAGTACCTTAAGAAGTATTAACGGTCGCATGAAGGATGTGTGAGCAATTTCATCTAAAAATTCACCAACTAAAAGTACTTTGGATTATGGACAAGAGTATAATAGCTTAAATTGAATTTCCAAGTGTAGGAGTGATACATACACACACGTAGAGGTATATGATTGGGGTTTGGATGAGAGATAGGAAAGAAAAATAGGACTTATATCTTTAGTAGATATGATAAAAATTCCTAAGTTGAGATAGAACCTTAGAAGAAAAATTCAAAAGATACTGAAACCTAATAAATTTACAGAACATATACAATCTTAAGTTAAATGATAAGGAAGCGTGAAAAATATGGGTTGATAATTTCTGAGTTGAAAATAATAGAATTTCTTGCTAGGACACCGAATTGAAGAATGAAAGTCAATAGGCCAAATTGATCGGATTTTATGGGTAGTATCCGTTGAATACCCTCAGGAGACAACACTCCTCCTACTAGGGACACCTAGAGGTTTAACGGCTTGTTGCAAGAGCTCAGTGCAATCGCGTTTCCCTGCGAAAGTGAGGTTAGGCTTTTTCGAGAATAAAAGTAGTTTTGCTCGGGACGAGCAAAAGATAAGTTTGGGGGTATTTGTTCATATCATAATTTTGCATTATTATATTCCCCATTCTTAATCATTTTACAAATAAATAGGTGCTTTTGATCCATGTCTGCTAAATAATTGCAGGTTACAGCTTCTCAGAACAATACAGTGAAAATGGTGAAAAAACGCTACAAAAGTGAGACTACAACCAACAAATAGAAGAATCATTATGATCCCGCCTACAGTTTAAGGAACAAATGAAGATCAATGAACAGTTCGATTGCACAAAGTACGAAAGCAGCACAAGATTCAATACTTCAACGCGAAGCTAACGGTAAAAGTCCACAACATTCTGCACTGTGGAAATCTGGAAGAAACTAGAAAAGATTCTGAAGAACCAAGTGAAGAAAAGAGAAGTACAAAGCAACTTGAAGCATCACAGAAAGACAGAGTTCAAGACCTCACCATATGGCCGCGGATCCGCGGCCAAACATGGCTTATGGAGGCGGTTCCGCGGTTGTACGTCGCACGTGTCGGTGCGTGTCGGTGCGTGTCGGTGGAGTCGGTGCATTGACCCGGTTTTCTTAGAGTATTTTTGTAATTCTAGATATGGATCAGATGTAAACCCTAGGGTTTCTATTATCTATAAATAGGAATCCTACAGCTCTTTTTGGAGTATGCCTCTTTTTATTTTCCTAGTTTAAAATTGCATTCCTTGTAATTGTCAAAGAGTGCATCAATAAAAAAGTAAGTTTCTTTTATCTTGAATTTTTATCTAGCAATTTTATTTCTCTGCCGTAGTTATTTTCCGCAATTTTTTATCTGCTGTAGTTATTAAATAAAAACCATAAAAAATGAATTCCTTTATTAATTCCCTAATGAGTGAGTAATTCCTCACTTGTTAGGGTTAGGTTTGGGGAAGGTTTGAGAGATGAAAATCTCTCACCCCTTTCTTTCCTGTTCAATATTTTAAAATAGGAATCTATGCAAACCAACACACACCGCTCACTACGGCACCCTATCCCACGAGGTAGCAGTGATTCCATAGTTAAAGACCGGTTGTGATTGTTTTCCATAGAGGTTAGGGATAAGAGTTAAGAAAGGACGAACAAGGACCAAAGGGAAGAAACCTAGTTTCTTCCCGATTGTGCTAATCCCTTTTGTTAACTATTACCTTAACACCTAAAAGTTCTTAATTAGGGCAAAGAAAGCGGTGAGAATAATTGAATTTCCAAACTAACCTAATCCTAACCCTAGCAAGATTTTAATCCTAATCAAACTCAACTTCAGTTTTTATTGAAAATCAAAACCTACCACAAATAGGAATTGACTCATTAGAACAACTAGAAAATACACGTAATCCCTGTGGACCGACCCATATTCAACCGGATAGCTACCAAGCGACACCGTTCTTGATTGCGGTTAATTCTTTGATTTCAAAAATAGCATAAGCACTAAATTCCCTCTCAATCAGTCTCCTCGTGTCAAAGACGATCCACCTGAGATTCTATGGTTCAAGCTCCAACCTCTAAACCGAGATAACTAAAGTACCTAGTTCGCTAAACTAGGTAGCTTAGAAAATGTAGAGTGTTAATTGGAGTGTTTAATCTTAAAGGACCCTATGGTTCACAACTCATGTGAGGGTTAGGTTCTTGAGGAAGAAGGAGAGGAAAAATGGAGAGAGAAAGGAAAAAACACAAATGAGCTAAGTCTTGGCAAGTGAAGAATGGCTCATGCTCTTTCTCACATCAAGCATGCAATATTTTCCGATTGAAAATATCAACCATGCTTGAATAGTGAGGCCAAACAAATAAACAAAACAATAAGCCATGCTTCACTCCATGCCACAAATATCTCCATTTTCCACCTCATTAATCTATTTCCCAAAATAGATAAATCCAAATAATGAGGTGTCCCCTTCTAGAATCATCTCTTATGAAATTAGAAGAATGCCCTCACAGTATATACATACCCGTATTCGTACTCCAAAAAATACGAATACAATGAGATAATAATAATCCAATAATATAATACTAGAATTCGGCTTAAACAAAAGCCCACTAGTATTATCCGTCCAAACAACATCTGTGTAGCTAATGCACATATATAATCGGAGCCCTGCACGTAAAACCATACAGCCTCTATATCGTTTTTCCTGAACCAGGGAAACCCTCGGTGTGGGACTCTAAATACTTGACAGTACGTTAGCAGTGGGTTTAACCACAAGTCTGTCAGTGACACTACCTGTACGTAATGGCCACCCAGGTATCTGTCGATAAGAAGGCTAACGAGCAAACTCATCCGATCTCCTACTGAGCCTATATGTGACAATCTCCGTACAGTCCGGTCTGTTCGTCTAAGAGTATCGCATATCGGGCCTAGGGGGTGATAACCGTCAGACCCCTATAGCATAATAAGTCATGCCGGTGTAGAGCCCAATACACCCTGAGAAACTATTGGTGTACCTACCAGTAAATCTCGCTTGCTCTGGCCAGGGACTTTGTGTATTGGCTATCCGAACACAGTACAATATCAACTCCCAATACAGGGAGAGATGAATCCCTTCTAACCCCTACTGCCTCCAAATGCTTCGGGACTGCACCCAACCACTACCTGTTTGCACAACTCATTTGAGTCATGGTAGGGTAGTAATCTAAGTACAGTGGGAACACACTCGAGACAAATAGTGATGTCAAGTCAACGGACTGACCTGAACTCATGTCACCCGAAAACTGTTAACTGATGATAGGTATAATACTAACCAGCGGTTCCCATCGAGTCCGTCCAGTGTAACTCATGACCCAATGAGCACCCGTATACTATCTCCGGTATCGCATACCAATGGCTGCGGGACAGGCCATCTCCCTGACTGGGATGAGAAGCGTATACACTAGTATACTCTGGAGTATCAATGCCCTGTCTCGATAATCCTACGACTAGGGACAAGTATAAGGATGTGCTTATAGATTACCCAGCCCCCACTAATGTGACTTCCATCACAACGCTGGTAGTCAAGCAAAGATCCTAAGGGCTCTATCAATATGTATTAGCGATATGTTTAAAAGAAATATATACACATATTAAGATAGAATCAAACCAGATAGCATACTATCATATTGAGCAATACTTTTATTATATCTGTGTATATCCCAAGCTTCCAAAATGTAATATACAATCCAGTACTATATAATAATGGCCTCTAGGGCATATATCACTAACAATCTCCCACTTGTACTAAGGCCATGTATTGGCATACCGCAGACCTATCATCTCGAATAGCCTCTAGAATTGTGTCTGAGGGATGGTCTTTGTGAATGGATCTGCAGTGTTGTTCTCCGTATCTACTCTCCCCACCTCGATCTCCCGGCGATCCACGATCTCCCTGATCAGGTCATACCGCCTCAAGATATGTCTGGACTTCTGATGGGACCTGGGTTCCTTCGCTAAAGCTATAGCCCCATTGTTGTCACAATAAAAAGGTATTGGATCAACAATGGACGGAACCACCTGAAGTTCTATAATGAACTTCCTCATCCAGACTGCTTCTTTCGCGGCGTCACATGCAGCGATATACTCTGCTTCCATCGTCGAGTCAGCAACAGTGTCCTGCTTGGAGCACTTCCAACAGACTGCCCCTCCATTGAGAGTATAGACATAACCCGACATGGATTTAAAGTCATCCTTGTCACTCTGGAAGCTGGAGTCAGCGAAGGCATTGATCTGGAGGTCTTTACTGCCATACACCAAAAGCATCTCCTTAGTCCTTCTCAGATACTTGAGAATGTTCTTAACCGCTATCCAGTGCTTCTCCCCAGTGTCTGATTAATACCTGCTTACCACACTCAATGCATAAGCAACATCTGGTTTGGTACACAACATCGCATACATTATAGAGCCTATCGCAGAAACGTCGGATATAATACTCATGCGATGCCTTTCCAAATCAGTCTTGGGAGACATCTTTTTGGAGAGGGTGATCCCGTGACAAGCTGGTAGATTACCGCGCTTGGAATCCTCCATACTAAATCATTTTAGTATGGTGTCGATGTACCTAGACTGTGAAAGTCCCAACATCCTCTTAGATCTATCACGATCGATCTTGATCTCCATAATGTAGGAGACATCACCCAGGTCTTTCATGGAGAACTTTTGTGACAAGAACCCTTTGACTGATTGTAGCATAGGATTGTTGCTTCCTATCAGAAGAATGTCATCCACATACAATATGAGAAATACCACATTTCTTCCTATAATATTGCTATAAATGCATGGTTCATCGGATTTTTGATAAAGTTGAATTCTGTGACCATCTCATCAAAACAGATGTTCCAACTCCGCGATACCTGCTTTAATCCATAAATGGACTTAAGCAACTTGCACACTCTTCCGCTGCTCCCACTCTCTATGAAACCTTTTGGTTGTTCCATATAAACACGCTCTTCTAAATTGCCATTCAGAAAAGCGGTCTTTACGTCCATCTGCCAAATTTCATAATCATGGAAGGCAGCAATGGCAAGAAAGATCCGAATGGATTTAAGCATAGCCACTGGAGAAAAGGTTTTATCATAGTCCAAACCAGGTATTTGACGAAAACCTTTTGCAACAAGTCTAGCCTTATAGATTTCAACATGTCCATCTGCACCAATGTTCTTTCTGAAGATCCATTTGCAGCCTATAGGTTTTACCCCTTAAGGTGTAATGTTCAAAGTCCATACTTTGTTGGTGTATATGGATTCTGTTTCGGTCCGCATTGCATCCAGCCACTTTACTGAGTCTCTGCTCGTAATGGCCTGCTGGAAACTAGTTGGCTCATCATCGTCGATGATGCAATCCTCTATATTCCCGTCTATGAGAAAACCGTAGTATCTTTCGGGCGGATGAGACTGCCTACTAGATCTGCGGAGTAGCGCAGGGATGTCCGGTTCCTTTGAAACTTCTGGTTTCTCCATGCTTTCAGTAATAGTTTGTGATTCTGGAATTTCTTTCAGTTCTATTGCGCTCCAACTTATTTCTTTTTTAAGAAATTGAGTTTCCAAAAAGTGGGCATGCCGAGAAACAAAAACTTTTTGTTCTTCCGCATAATAGAAAAGATACCCCCTGGAGTTCCTTAGGCATCGCATAAACTTACACAGTACCGAGCGTGCCTCGAGCTTGTCCGCGTGCTGCTTTTTGACAAAAGCTGGACATCCCCATATCTTTAGATACTTAAGATAGGGTTTCTTCCCACTCCACATTTCATATGGTGTGGTAGGCACAGACTTAGCAGGAACCTTATTCAAAATATATGCAGCAGATTCCAGTGCATAACCCCAGAAAGATCGCGGTAACTCAGCGTTACTCATCATGGAATGTACCATATCTAATAAGGTGCGGTTCCGCCTTTCCGATACACCGTTGTGTTGAGGTGTGTATAGAGGAGTAAGCTGAGAGAGAATTCCATTCTCTTTTAAGTAATCCATGAACTCGGCACTTAAGTATTCACCACCTTGATCAGATCTAAGTGTCTTGATACTTTTGCCTGTTTGTTTTTCCACTCCATTCTTGTATTCCTGGAATTTCTCAAAGGCCTCAAATTTATGTTTCATCAAGAATACATGTCCATACCTTGAGAAATCATCCGTAAAAGTAATGAAGTAGGAATAACCACTTCTTGCATGTGTAGACATTGGACCACACGCGTCGCTGTGTATGAGTCCCAAGAGCTCGGTGGCTCTTACCCCGTGTCCAGTGAATGGAGTCTTTGTCATCTTTCCTTTGAGATATGATTGACAAGTTGCATAAGACGGATATTCAAATGGATCCAAATATCCCTCTTTATGTAACTTTGTCAACCGTGTTTCATTGATATGACCCAGTCTACAATTCCATAAGAAAACTTAATTTAATTCTGGAGACTTTCTTTTAAGTGTGTTCTGGACATTGAAAACTTGGTGTTGATTTAATAGGTATATCCCGTTTTCTAGTGTACCGTACCCAATCAAATCATGATTAAGGTGGATGTGTACAACATCGCTTACAAATGTAAAATCATCACCTTCTTTAGATAGTAAAGATACAGAGATGAAATTACATGTCAAATTAGGTACACAAAAACAGTTACGCAAAATCAAAATGTGTCCACTTGTCGATCCTAGATGATATTCCCCTACGGATACAGCATCCACTCACGTTCCATTAGCAACCCTGAGAGTCATATCACCTGCCTTCAAAGCTCTACGGTTTTTCAGCGCCTGCAATGAATTACAGATATGAGATCCTGATTCGGTATCCAATACCCAGGAAGTAGAGTTGATTGACAGACAGTTTTCAATCATAAACGCACCTGAAGCTGAAACCACAACTTGCTTCGAATCCTGGTTTTGGGCTTTCCAAGCCTTGCAGTCCTTCTTCCAATGGTCGTTCCTGTGACAATAGAAGCATTCCTCTTTCCCTACTTTCGGCCCGAAACTTTTGCCTTGCCCTTGCCCCGTACCTTATTGACATCTCCTTTCGGCTTTGTGGGGGCCTTCTTCTTCCCCTTGGCTTTCTCCTTGGATCTAGAGAAGGTAGATTCCCCAATAAGCAGAGTGGGTGTCTCCCTGGTTTTCTTCAGGGTGCCCTCTGCACTCCTCAACATATTAAGGAGTTTTGGAAGTGTAACTTCCTTATCTTGAATGTTGAAATTCAAGATAAATTAGGCATAGGTAGAAGGGAGGGACTGTAGAATCAATTCTGTGTATAACTCGTTCTCCAACATGGTCCCAAGGTCCGCGAGCTCTTTACTATAGCTAATCATCTTAAGGACGTGGTCTCCTACAGATGACCCGACAACTAACCTCGCCTGAAACAATTTCTTCGAGGTCTCATATCTTGCGATGCGAGATTGCTCTCCATATAAATCTTTGGTATGGAGGAAGATGGAAGCTAAGTCCATCTTCTCGTACCACCTCTGGTGTTCAATATCCTTTGAGGCCAGCACGAGGCACTTGGATTTCACACAATCTATTTGCCATATCTTACGGATTTCAATATCCGTGACGGTGGAATCTGGGCCTGGGACGGCGGGGGCTTTGGTAGTAAGGAGATAGCCCGGCTTGTCATAGGTTATGGCCATCTGGACATTCCTTAGCCAATTTTTATAGTTTTGCCCCGTCAATATATTTTTATCTAGCAGTAACTTAAGCCCGGTCATTTTAGTCGCTGCAATTAGGAGAGAGAAGAAACATTCAGCATGATGCTCTTGCAAGTTTAGATTGGTTATTAGTTTATCTAAACAAGATAGATCCTACTGTTTCTCAAATCCTCCTTCAAACCATAAAAAAAGAATTAGACAGCATTAATCACACCCTACAATTCTTGCTTAACCTTTCGGCCAGGCTAGTGTCGGTACTTCGAGAGAGGTTTTTCAACGCTTTCGCGAAGTTCCTTAATTACGTAACCTCTTTTCCCTGTAGGCGTAGCCCCGCTAACACCGTTCTAGGCACCTACTTGGTTTATAGCATTGATTGTGAAGTGAAAAATTCTCCCGAGGAGTAACAAAATTCACGGTGGGATCAGAATCCAAATATCATCGTGTGAAAACTTTGAAGGAATCCTATCAAAATCATCACACTCTATATGGTATGCAAAAATAGCAAGTTTCCTTTTCTTTTGAAACTCCCGATGTGGATTTTTGCCCCAGACTCTTATTGTTGGATATATGTATGCCCTAGAGGCCATTATTTGATAGTGGATGTATCAATATGTGTATATATATATTCAGAGGATATTCTTGCTCGACATGATAGTATGATATTTGGTTGCTCTTTATCTTGACATGTTCACTTGATCATGCATATTACTCATTTGGTACATGTTGATAAAGCGCTTAGGATATTTGCTTAACTACTGGGATTATGATGCAGATCATACTAGTGGGACATGTGTCGTTTATAAGCATATCCTTAAAATGTTCCTAGTCGAGGGTTTATCGAGACGGGGCATCGATATTCCAGAGTAGACTAGCGTATACATTTCTTGACCCATATGATGGACAATGGATGATCCCATATCCATTGGTGTTTCACATCAAAGATTGTATACGGGTGCTCAGTATAGACTGGGTACACTGAACGGACTCGCCGATAACTCCTATATGGTATTATATCTATCGTCGAACAGCAGTTCTCAGGTGACACTGGTACAGGTTAGTCTATAGACCCGAGATCGTCATAGAGTCTTGTGTGTGCTCCCACTGTACTTTTATTTCCACCCTACCATGGCTCTACTGAGTCGTGCAAACAAGTGGCTTTTAGTTACATTCCCGATGCACATGGAGGCAATGAGCGATAGGAAGGGTTTCGTCTCTCCCGGTATTGGGGGTTGATGTTGCGCTATGCCCGATTGGCTATAACAGGAAGTCCCTGGCCAGGGCTGATAAGATTTACTGATAAGTGTTACCAGTAGTTTCTTGATCAGTTATAAGCCATATGCAGGCATGACTTATTGAGTTATTGGGGTCGACGATACCATCCCTAGACTCGATATGCAGTATATCTGACAAAGAGACCGGATTGTACGGTAAGTGTTGCCAGTTGGTTCGACGAGAGTTTTGACAGGTTCGCTTGTTTTTTCTTCTGTTCGCTCAATACCTAGGAGCCATTACGTACAGCTAGTGCCGCTGACGGTTTGTGGGTATATGATATGATCACTACCTACTGCTAGCGTATTGACGAGTCTTAGAGTCCCACAGAGAGGTTTCCTAGCTCAGGCGAAACGATGTGGAGTGCATATGGGGATATGCGCGGGAGCTTGATTAAATGCGCATATATGATACCGTATTTTAATCTGGCGTTTTCTATTGGTCGGGTCGTATGTGATATGACCGGATTATTAAATCAAGTATTGATGTAATATCAATGACCATTAGCTCATTTGTTAAACCCTTTTCTTTTATATGTATGCATGAATGTATGTATGTATGTATGTATTTTGATATGAATGCACACATGCATGCATACATGTGTCATGGTTGATGATACATTAGAGATGGCTATACAAGACTCACATTGAAACTATTTATATATTTTTGATTATTGAGAAAAGGAAATTGGGAATTAAATCATGATTGGATTTCTTCTACACTCTTCTTTAGTTGACCAAAGTCATAACCATAGTTTCATTTCCAATTATCTCTTAACTCAATATCAAAAATATCTAGATATTTATTAGCCATGGTTAAGGGTGAGTGTGACTTTCTCATATATTTCTATTATTCTCATTATGATTGAGATAACTCTCACATGAGCTCAAGCTAAGCCATTCTCTTTCTTCTTCCTCTTCCAAGCTCTCTAGCTCTTCCAAAGTGAGTGAAGAAAATTAAAAGTAAAGGTTTTAAGTGAAATTACAACCCACATCACCAATCTATATTAATCTAGCCCACTAGTGTAGGTTGTTTGCTTCACTTCCACCAAGGTCAAGTGAAGCTTGGAGCTTTTGCCAGGGGACTCCGTGGTGGATCGTCGTGGACTTCGAAAGACTCAAGCGAACCCAATAAAATTCCAAGTTGATCCAAGGAGTCAGGGAGGAGAGGTCTACAAAGGTTATATTACTCCTCTCTTAGTGTTAGACACTTACTAGTATGTGATACTTGCTTTTTGTTACCCTAATACTCTAGTTTGATTCTACGTTAGGTTTGGTTAACTCCCTAAAAATTTTAATGTAGCATGTTTGATGCTTGTCAAAACCTAGTGAGGGTGCTAAGCAAACCCAGCAGTGGTATCAGAGCCAAGCTAGAGAATTAGACGATATTAATAGAATTACGAAACCGAAATAACTCCGAAACCTCGAAACAAAATCCCTAGTTTCTGTTGATTTTTTTAAGTTCTCTGAAAAAATTTTAAACAGCTGCAGAATGTTACATGTGATGTAATATGAACACCGGAGAAAAACGAAACCAAGCCGCCGGATTTAGACCGGCCAAACTCACAAAAAACCCGGCCCCACCGATTTTGCAGTTAGGTTTTGGCTTCGTTTTCCTCTGGTGTTCCGGTCTATGGGGTTTGGTGTTTCAGGTATTGTTTGTTTTTGCTAAAGATTGCATGTGATGTTATCTTTCTGTAATGGAAATTTGGAGTGTTTTGTAGTCGTATTTTAACATCAATTTGGGTAACCTAGACGACGTTAAAAAGTTCGAACGAATATCAAACACCACCTCAAGTTTTCTCTCTGGAAATTTTTCAGAAGTGGGAATTTTTGGGTTTGAAAATGTTCAGAAAATTATGCAGGGTATTGTGTGGACCTCCAAGAAAAATGAACACCTAACTCGACCTAACGACCGCGGAACCACGGCCGAAAGGTGCTTTTGGTGGCGGTTCCGCGGCGCCGTTGGTGAGGCTTGGGACATGCTTTCTTATGCTGGTTTGTATGTGCTTGTGGCACTGTCTGAAAATTTTTTGAATCTAACTCAAGTGTTGAGTCTTCTAAGAATTTTGGGTGGTTGATCGATTGATCGAAAATTTTAATATCGCCTACTTTTTATGAATGTGATACAATGTTTGGAATCTACGCTAATTAGTTTTGTGAAAATTGATCGGTTGCTTGTAAATTTAACATTTCGGTCTCGGTAGGAATCGGGAATCTTGTTGAATTACCCGATTTCTTTTGAAAAGGTGTTTTCATAGATGAGACCCAAATGAAAGATTTACAATGTTAAGCATGAAATCTGAAATATGAGATATTCTGGGTTTATGATGTCTAAGGGATGTGTCGATTCCAAATGTTGTAGTTTGACATTTCTTTTCTGCGACCGTAAATATAGTATGTGGTGTATCGCTGTTTTCGTTGCTATACGTCAACGACAATTGGGATACGCATACTTGCTTACATTGATGATATGTGATGTTATGTGTTGCTATGATATGATGTATGGGATCATCGTGATTGAATGGCTTGGGGTTTTATATAAGATGGGAGTTTTTCTTTTCATTCATGTAAAATTCATTGTATGTAATATTCTTTTATTGGGAGGATGATGTCACCATTGATATATATTATTTACTTTTCCGCATTAGGATAGACCCAAGGTGGGGAGCATAAGTGACCGGGTTCTAGAGTCCAGTGGGATGCCATCTCGAGGAGTCGAGACCGGGTCTCCTAATTCTAGAATTGGTAGGGTCACTTGCCGCTCTCATAGGGGTCTAGAGGTATAGGCTTGGCTATTCATCGCGGCCGTGGAATCCGTATTTTCTATTGTTGGCTGAATACAAAATACGGACCTCCTAGTATATTATATATTTTCATATATGTACTTCTGCTGCTGATATTCTGTGATTTGATCACTTTATATGTTGAAATGAATGGTATATATTATATATAAGATATATAATAAACGTTACTTATGTTTTGCATCCGCGCTACTTCTACCCTCGCTCTGCCATTAGTTAAGTAACTTAATGGTGCAAGACGGGACCCCATGGCGAATGCGGATGGCATAAGCGTACATTCTATTTTCGTTTCTTTTCTATGATGGCTTAAGGACTTAAATGATGGGACTACATTAATGTGATTAATGGAAAGAAAAAGAAACCTAAAAGATGTTGTAGAATCGGATTTGAAACTTACTCGGCCTTTTTATGAAAAAGCAAGTTTCAAAATGCGGAGCTTAAGCCACTCCTTTTGAAAACTATTTGATTCTAAAACGATATCAAGTTCAAAGCATTAAAGGTTTTCTTTAAAACCATCCACGGCCCTTCGTCATTTTAGGAATTAGAGAACTTAGTATTCGTGCTACGTATTTTGACCATAGTTAAGGCGTAGTGTACGGTAGCTAAGTGATATGTTCCTACACAGCATATGATGCGATTAGTTAGGACATTTATATGATTATGTTGACTATAGTTAAGGGCCATAAGAGTGGGTCTAATTAATCATGAAATGATGAGTAGAACTTGACTGGTGCTTATGATATGTTGACCATAATTAAGGTCATAAGTGCTAGGGGTAAAAACCATATCGGGAGTTTCAAGAGTTGAAATTTGCAATGAGATTGCATACCTTCTATATGATAGTTGGATCCCGATCCCACTGTGACTAAGAGTTACTTCCAGGAGAGTTTTGCACTTTACAATTAGCTAACCCATTAGGTGTCTAGAAAGGTCTCAACGGAGTTATGCCTTTGGGAAAACGAGGTTTACTTTAATTAGGTCCGTGCGAAAGCACGGGGAACCTACCTCAAAGTACTTACACTGGCCTGGCTGAACGGTTAGCGAAGTTATAGAATGTAATTAATCCTGGCTAATTTATTTTTAAGGTTTGAAGGAAAATTTGATAAAAGCAGTGGGAGATATCGATTAGATAAGATAATAACCATTCTAATCTTTGCAAGAGCTTTCGTTGAGTGTATTCTTTTCTCTCTCCTAATGGCAGATACCCATGACTGGACTTAAGCTTCTGTTAGAGAAAAATAAACCGACAGGACCCAACTATAAAGACTGGCTGAGAAACATAAACATTACCCTTACATATGATAAGGTATCATATGTCCTCACTGCCTCAGCCCCTCCCAGCCCAGGCCCTTAATCTTCTGTTGCGGATAGGGAGATCCGCAAAATGTGGGATATTGACCATGCCACTGCCAAATGCCTCACGCTTGCATCGATGGATAACACACATCAAAAGCAGCATAAGCAGATTGATGTTCAATCCATCTTTCTCCATACAAAAGAGTTGTATGTGGATCAATCTCGTACACTTCGATACGAGGTGTCTCGAAAGTTGTTTCAGATGCGGATGGCTCCTGGCACACCAGTAGGTGAACACATTTTGAAGATGATAGCTCTTATTGAAGAGCTTGAGGGCATCAGATGGACAATGGAGAACGAACAATATGTTGATATTTTTCTACAGTCTCTTCCTCCTACCTTTGCTCCATTCATAGTGAACTTCAACATACACAACATAGAGAAGTCACTACCCGAACTTCTCAATATATTGAGAAGTGCAGAGAGCACGCTCAAGGTGAAGACTCCCTCTCTGATTGTTGGGCAATCTTCATCTTCTCTCCCAAAAGCCAAAACTAAGGGAAGGAATAAGAAAAAACCAACCAAACCGAGAGGTGAAATCAAAAAGGCATAAGGGAGAGACAAATCCAAAGCTGAGAAGTCGGGAAAAGGAGAATGTTTCTAATGTAAGAAGTCGGGACATTGGAAGCGAAACTATATTGAGTACATTGCTGATCTCAAGAAAAAGAAGTATGGTGATGCTTCCGCTTCAGGTGTGTTTGTGACTAAAAACTGTTTTTCTATAAACTCTGCTTCCTAAGTATTGGATACCGGTTCGGGTTCTCGCATCTGCAATTGTGTGCAGGGACAGAGAAATAGCAGAGTTTTGAAGACCGGTGTTCACATTCTCCGAGTTGGAAATGGTTCCAATATACATGCAGTATCAGTGGGAGAGTATCACTTGGGGTTGCCATCGGGTTGTATATTGGTTTTGAACCCATGTTATTATGTACCTAGTATGCTTTGTAATATAATATTCGTTTCTTTGTTGGACAATGAAGGATATCATTTTTTATTGCAGAGTAATGTTATGAACATTAAACTGAATCAAGAGTTAATTGGGTATGGTACACTTAATAACGGGATATACGTCATAAATCAACACACAATTTTCAACATACAACATACAAATAAAAGAAAATTTTCAGATATAAATGAAGCTTTTCTTTGGCATTGTAGACATGGTCATATTAACGAAACAAGACTAAACAAGCTACATAAAAATGGATATTTAAATCTTTTTGAATATAAATCTTATGCGACTTGTTAGTCTTGTATTAAGGGTAAAATGACCAAAACTCCACTTACTGGAAACGGAGAAAGAGCTACAGAACTCCTGCGGCTCATACATAGTGATATATGTGGGCCAATGTCTACACATGCTAGAGGCGGTTTTTCCTACTTCATAACTTTTACTGATGATTTCTCAAGATTCGGTCATGTGTTTTTATTAAAGCATAAGTATGAATCTTTCGAGAAATTCAAAGAGTACAAACTTAAAGTAGAAAAACAAACCGGTTTGAGCATCAAGAAACTTCAATCGGATCGAGGTGGAGAGTATCTCAGTACAGAGATTTCGGACTTCCTAAAAGAGAATGGGATTCTCTCTCAGCTCACTTCCCCTTACACACCACAGCACAACGGTGTGTCAGAACGGAAGAATCGTACCCTATTAGATATGGTGCGATCCATGATGAGTGATACTGAGTTTCCTCTCTTCTTTTGGGGGCATGCATTAGAGACTGCAGTATATCTGTTGAACAGGGTTGCTTTTTATCAACTTATTCTCATTCATAGATCTTAAAACAAAACCCAAAATCTTTTGGATTTAACTCGTTAAAACATAAAGAAAAGGATTCCATCTCCCTGTGGATCGACCCGTACTCAACCGGCTAGCTACCAAGCGACACCGTCTTGATTGCGGTAATTTAAATACAGAAAATCTCTATCAATCAAATAAAAAAACAAAAATAAAAATCATCTTGTTATTTTTGAAAGGTTTTTGTGCAAGTGTGCAGGCTTGGAGCAAACTCTGTTTCAGATCTGGAGCAAATTCAGTGAACAAATCAATATTTAGGAGATCTAGACAGAAAGAGGAAAACAAACTCAGCATAGGGAACAATTTTGAAGCAGTCAAACGTCTGAACAGCCGCGAAACCGCGGCATAATCGACAGTTTGACCGCGGAACCGCGGTCAAAGGGTGACATCAGCAACCCAAAAATCTCTGTGAGTATCTCATTTCTCATCTACTCTCCTCTGCACTCCACTGGAAAAAAATTCCTGCAGGTTTCTTTGCACGGATTCTCTTTCTCCTATCCAATAAATAGTTTTTGTGCAGGATTCTTTGCGCTGCCAAATAAAAAAAAATTTGCAAGTGTTTTAGATTTTTGGTGTGTTAACTGCTTTGCATAATTAATACGGAATCTAGGGGGCTATAACACCAATCAAGATTGGGTGGGGATTTCTTTACCCTTCCTAAGACCCCAAAAATTACTAAAAAGCATGTGCATCACTCTTGAGCTAAATTAAAAAAATACCCAGACTCAGCCAATTAAGGACTGTCGTGCTCATTAGGATAGAGGAAGGTTGTGGGCATTCAATCGTTTATCTAAACTTGACTTTGTGGTGCCTAGGCTAGACAAGTGAGAAAGGTAACTTTAAAAGGCTCGTCTCACGGTGATTCGTGAGCGGAATCCTCCTTTCTTCATTTGTGCTTACCTGGCCACAATTGGCAGTGAAGAGACGATTTGAGGGATATCTCACAACTTGTCACTTTGGAACAGTTAGGAGCAGTCTAGTGGACTTAGAAGGCCATAGCTCTAGGTTTGATTGTGCATATTTTAACTGTGATTGTTTGAAGTAAGTCTGTATACATTCTTGCAAAACTCTTTCAAAAATTTCTAAACTCCAAAAACAAACAATTTTTTACAAAAAAAAATAAAAATAAAAATAAAATTTAAAAAATCACATTTTTTTTCTTCTCCTTTCTCTCATTACATCAAGGGTACCCCACCTCGCAAAACTCTTGCCAAACTTTGATACCCACAACCAGACATTACTTCCTACGGTTCTTGTTTTGGTCGAATTTCGAACGACCCCTTCATGCCCAAAATTTCTTTGAAAGATCGGATAAACGCGTCTAGGACAACCAATTGGACTCCACAATCCACCTTGTATCAACCATTTCAACCTTCACCACCTTCTTACGTTGATACTCCTTTTTCGAGTCCTGTTGTAACTCCGAAACCCATGTCTATTGCTGAACATATTGAACAATCTCATAACCGATTTTTCACTCCTTTCACCAATACGAATTCTTTGGATCAACAATTCCATTCACCTTCTTATTCGTATTTTGATCATACCCCTGTCCAACCATTCTATTCCTATCCATCCTACCCAACTTTTACACCTTCCCTGGACATTGCTTTTACACAGCCATTTGGGAGTTTTAAGTATCCAAACAAATTTGAATCTTTTACTGAAACTCCTTCACAACCCATATCTAGTCTGGAACAGTCGTTGGAAGAATTTAGGGTAGCGTCATGACAACAGATGATGGATCTGAATGCGTCCATGGCCGCCCTCTTACCACCTAGTGACCCGGTAGCTGGTTTCCAACTAGCTCCAAATTTTCCAATGTATGATGAGGCGGTTGGACAGATTGAGAATTTGAGTGGTGAGAGTGAGCTGTACACCCTTCCAAATCAAACATACCCATCCCCAATTGAATCCCACAACTCCGGTTTTGAATGTCTATCGAGTGTCCCACGTGATTCATTAATTGAAGATAGAATGAGTAATGAGTTGTGCGACTTTGTAGTGTTTGATTTACCTGATTGTGAAGGGTCCCTTTCGAGTGAAACCATCACCAATCCTTTTGACCTCTACACCTCCACTCTAGAACCTGATTTGATTAATATCCATGCTTTTGATGAGGTGTCTAAGAAAATTGATTTTCACTTGATTGAGGATATCGACGCTGGGAATATTTTGGATGATGAACCCACAGATTTGACTGAATTTTTCTCTCCAATTCATCATCCCGAGTCATTAAATGTTTCTCTCGAACTTCATATGCGTCTTGATTTTGATGAGAATTGCATGGATAAGCTAAATTTTGAGGAGAGTGTTGAGAAAATTATTGAGGATGAAGCAGTTTTACTTGAGGAGTCAGATTTTCCAATTCATTCTATCCCTTTCATTGACTGCGCACACCCTCCTGAATCTTTAACTGATACCCTTCCTCACTCACTTCCCTCCATCCTCGCTCTGACCTTGCAAGAAACCGTTACACTTTCATTTTCAATGTCTGGTTTACCATGTTTGACGTACCCATGTTTTCTCACGACTCTAGAGGGATTTGACCTCATTTCTCAGTGGGTTGATAGATTAGCACAATCGCTTTTTACACATCGGTAATTACAAATTGTGCTAATTTATACACTCCATCTCCACCCTCAAGTTCGTATTCAACTTCTTTCTCCCATTTTCTCTAGTTCTTCTTCTAATCTTCCTTTAATGATAGCGAGTGTTAATGAATCACAATCCGATATTTTGAGTTCGATAATTCTAGAAAAACAACTTGATTTAGACTCTTTTGAGAATAAGGTAGATGATCCTTACGAGTCTCCTACCTCCGTAATTTTTGAAAAATCAAGTGTGTTGAATTTTGGCGCGACACTTATTGACATTGAAACGTTCAATCGGACCATCGATGAAAGTTTCGAAGATATTTTCGCCGACGAACTCGCATTCCTAAACGACACGGATTTTGTGATTAATCAACCTCCACCTGAAAAAGTCGAACCACCACCATTTCTTTTTATCCCATACGAGAATGTGACCATTCTTCCCATTCCTAATCGTCTACATTCTCATTTCCGTTCACCATTATTGTTTTGTCTCTACAAATCAAGACGTAAATCATTTCCATTACACCACTTATTTTTACCCCATTTCTTCCTGACTCTATACAATATGTTCTTCCACCAACCGGTGCGCTTCACAGATAAATTCTTTGAATGGTTGGTGCTAACCTTTGGCCTGTGTAAGGCCTTATATAGCTTGATACTGTGTTTTTCTCCTCCCTAACTCTGAACTTTAACGCTTAAATAGTGGAAACACTGTTTCACTTAAGTTTGGGGGGACCTTTTTGTGTATATATATTTTGTTTTCTTTTTCTGTTAATAATAATAATAATAAAAACAGGGGAGTGCCGACAATTTTGACCCTCTTGGTGTAGCCTGACAGTGAGGGCACTGTCAAGTTTAAGTTTGGGGATGTGCTCGGTAAGCTTTCTTCCTTCGCATTCATGTGTATATTTTTGCATTTGCATACTTATTTTAAAACCCATAAAAATCAAAAATTGAAAAAAAAAATTGAAAATTTCAATTTTGTCCATATTTGACTTAAGTTCAACATGACGGTTGGCTAGTTAGGAAAAACTAGATCCTAAACTTAGTAAATTAAAAACCCATAAAAATAACATTTCTTAAAATTTAACTGTAGAAAATATACGTCCTTGTAGTTTATTTAGAAATAGGCAAATTTTGAGTTCAGTTCTTGGGCTAAATCGAAATAAGGGAAGAGTATTGAAAGCTCTATTTGAAGTATAAGTCTAAAAAATAATTCTGAACCTTAAGTACAAATTCTGAAAATATATACCCTACGTTACGCACTCACACACATCTTGAAACTTTGGATAATAGAGAATACCTTGAAATGCTCTTGTCTAAAATCCTTAATATGAAGGAAAATAAAATAAAAGTATAAGTGGTGAATAAAGAGATAAATAAAAAAATGAACACTGGTTTTGTAATTACTTAAGGCAGCATAAATAAAAAATATAGCGAGGGTGCTTTATCACTTAGTGCCTTAGACCAACTGGTTTGGGAGTCACTGCTAAGCCTTAAGTATTGCAAGACGAGGAATTACGCCTAAATGTGCAAGCACATTTTGTAATCGATCGTTTAGTACCTCAAGAAGTATTAACGGTCGCATGAAGGATATGTGAGCAATTTCATCTAAAATTCACCAACTAAAAGTATTTTGGAAGATGGACAAGAGTATGATAGCTTGAATTGAATTTCCAAGTGTAGGGGTGATAATTACACACACGTAGGGGTATATAATTGGAGTTTGGAGGAGAGATAGGAATAAAAGATAGGGCTTATATCTTCAGTAGAGATGATAAAAATTTATGAGTTAAGATTGCACCTTAGAAGGAAAATTTAGGAGATGCTAAAAGCTTTATAAATTGGCAAAACGTATATGATCTTAAGATAAATGAAAAGAAAGTGTGAAAAATACGGGTTGATAATTTCTAAGTTGAAGATATTAGAATTTCTTGCTAGAATACTGAATTGAAGAATTAGAGTCAACGGCCAAATTGATTGGATTTTGTGGGTAGTATCCGCTGAAAACCCTCAGGAGACAACACTCCTCCTATTAGGGACACCTAGAGGTTTAACGGTTTATTGCACGAGCTCAGTGCAATCGCGTTCCCTGCGAAAGTGAGGTTAGGATTTTTTTTTGAGAATAAAATTGGTTTTGATCGGGACGAGCAAAAGATAAAGTTTGGGGGTATTTGTTCATATCAGATTTTTGCATTTTTATATCGCCCATTCTTAATCACATTGCATATAAATAGGTTCTTTTGATCCATGTCTGCTAAATAGTTGCAGGTTATAAGTTCTCGGCTCTTTACAGTGAGATTCGTGAAAAGTCGCAACAAATGTGGGACTACGACCAATAACAGATGATTACTGATCTGCATGATGCTACATACCAGTTCAAGCGGAGTTCAAGGCAAAAGTCTACTGCTGAATATTTGGAAGAGAACAGAAGAGCTTTTGAGAAACCAAGTGTACCAAACAGTAGATAAAAGCAACTGGTAGAAGACATGAAAAGATGGACCCAAGATTCCACCATATGGCCGCAGAACCGCGGCCAAACAGGCACTTCTGCCGCGGTTCCGCGGCCGTGCAATGCATGTGTCGGTAGCAGTGTCGGTGCTTTGACTCGGCTCTCTTGGGGTAGTTTTGTAATTTCGTGTATGGATCAGAATGTAAACCTAGGGTTTTCTTATTTATAAATAGGAGAGCTCAAAACCAAATTAGGTGTGCCTCTTTTAGGGTGTCTCTTTTTGGAGGATACCTCTCTTTATTTTTATACCTCTTTTTAATTTCTAGATCTAAAAATTTAAATTCCATTGTAATGTGTTTTTGAGAGGTCATCAATAAAGTAAGTCTTTTTTTTTATTTATCTCGCATTCTTTTTATCGTATTTTAAATACATGCACTTTTAATTGTTAATCTAGTGGTAGAATTAATCTGCAATTTCTTATCTTGATCTTTATTTTAAATCTTTTAATGAGTGAGTAATTCCTTACTTGTTAGGATAGGAGAAGGAAGGTTTGAGAGAAGGAAATCTCTCTCACTCCTTTCTTTGCCTAATAATTTTAAATAAGGACTCCCTTTAATTCAACCTCAATCCGCTCACTACGGCACCCTATCCTACATGATAGCGGTGATTCCCTAGTTAGACCGGTTATGGTTGAATTAACCAGAGGTTAGTGCTAAGAGCCAAGAACGGACGGACAAGGACCAAAAGGAAGAAACTAAGCATGGAAAGCCTAGCTTAGACTTGTAAGTTTCCTCCTAGTCGTGCTAATCCCTGTTGTTGCCGATTACCCTAACACTTATATTCATAACTAAGGCATTGAAGGATGTGAGAAGATCCCTATCTCGAACTAACCTAATCATAACCTTAGCAAGCTTTTTATCAACTTATTCTCATTCATAGACTTAAAACAAAACCCAAAATCTTTTGGATTTAACTCGTTAAAACATAAGAAAAGGATTCCATCTCCCTGTGGATCGACCCGTACTCAACCGGCTAGCTACTAAGCCACACCGTCTTGATTGCGGTAATTTAAACACAGAAAATCTCTATCAATCAAGGGTTCCAACCATGACCGTGTCTACCACTCCATATGAGATATGATATAGGAAGAGACCATCTCTTAAACGAGTTAAGATTTAGGGTTGTCCAGTTTTTTTCAAAAAGCAAAATCCAGACAAACTCGAGACACGATCGATTAAGTGTATATTTGTGGGATATCCAAAACATTCATTTGGATATTTTTTCTACCACAAGGAAGAACAAAGAGTGTTTGTTTCTCAGTATGCCACATTTTTAGAAAATGAAATTTTTTCAAATGATACTGATGGAAATGCGGTAGAACTAGAAGAAGTTCTAGAGACACAAGTTACAAATGACGACTTGGTTGAACCTGATATTGCAATAGAAACTTATGAACCTCGGCCACTCCGTATATCTAGTAGGACTTCTCGCCCACTGGAAAGATACTACGGTTTCCTTATTGATGGTGATAGAGAAGATTGCATCATGGATGATGATGACCCTACTAGTTTTCAGCATGCTATCACGAGTGGTGACTCTGTGAAGTAGCTGGATGCCATGAGATCAGAAATGGAGTCCATGTACACCAAAAAAGTATGGACTTTAGAAGTTGTACCCTCTGAGGTAAAACCTGTAGGATGCAAATGGATCTTTAAGAGAAAGGTCGGTGTAGATGGGCAGGTGGAGACCTATAAGGCAAGGCTTATGGCGAAAGGATTTCCTCAAAGGCCAGGACTGGACTATGACGAAAGCTTTTCTCCTGTAGCCATGCTTAAATCCATTCGGATCCTACTTGCTATTGCTGCTCACTACGACTATGAAATCTGGTAGATAGACGTTAAAACTGCATTTCTAAATGGTGATTTAGAAGAGTAGTTTATATGGATCAGCCAGGGGGCTTCGTTGATAGAGGGAGCAGTGGGAAAGCATGTAGGTTGCTTAAATCCATTTATGGATTAAAGCAGGCATCACGGAGTTGGAACATCTGTTTTGATAACTGATTGAAATTGATTTCCGATTGTGTAGTTGGTTTTTAGAAAATTGTATTTAGAAATCACAACCAAAAATATTTGACCGCAATCAATAACGGTGTCGGATGTAGCGCGTTAGTAAGTGCGGATCGTCCACAGGGAAAGTGTAATCCGTTCAATTTCCGAATTAGATGAGTTGAAAATTTAAAGCAAAGAAAAGAAAACAATTCATGATTTGCATTTGAAGATCAAGAAATAAGAAAAATCTAGACCTAGAAAAGACATTAAAAACAAGAATTGAGGTGAGAGATAATTTCCAACCAACACTCAAGATTATAAGTATGGCTCGTAGGAGTAGATCGGATCTATCAATGTAATGAGATCTAATGATTACTCATTCTTATCCATTAACGAATTGATACTAGATCGATGCAAATTCATCGAGGTTTAAGGATCGTGCGGGAAAATTAGGGATTCCGCAACTCATCCTTTGTCCTTTCGATAGATCGCATTCAAATTCTAGTTTCTAGTTAATCAAATGGTTAATAGTTGTTCCCTAGTTTCGAGTGAACACGATCTAGAAAGTATCATCTCGAAACTAGGTCATTAATCATTTGATTCACTAGAATTTCAAAGTATTATAGGATTTAAGAATTGTAAGAATATCTAAATCATCATCATCTAAAGATCGTCACAACTCCTACACGAGCGGAGATTACTCAAACATCATGATCACAAACACAATCACAAATTGAGATCTAATCATTATGCTTGAATTAAAAGATAAGCAAGAATATAGAAAATTCACCTTTATTTATCGACAAATTTCGTTACAACTCTCTTGAATTTACAAAAGGTAGGAACTAGATCGTCGATTTCGGCTTCGCTCGGCTCCTTGAATCACGGATCGGCGTGGATCTCTTGCTCCGTTGAAAATCCGGCATTGCTTCTAAAGGTTGGAGGAATTCTTGCTTGAATTGATCTCGGGAATTTGATCTTGAGGTTGAATTGTGGATTGGGCACAAGTTTTTGTCACTAAACTTGTGGAGGGAAGAGGGAGAGATGAATCTTGAACAACCCTCACCCTAGCTCTAGGCTCTCTTTTATAGACCTCCAAATTCTAGATCTAGGATTGAAATTTGAATTCCCTCCACAAGTTTGTTAGCCAAAAGATTTAAATTTCCCAACAAAAGTTAGTTAAGCCCAAAATTTGAATTTCCCTCCAAGAGTTTGTTAAGCCGAGCCTTCTAGATGTGCCATGTGGAGCTTCTACAATGTTCTGGAAGCTTGGGCCTTTATTTTAGAGCATGTGAGGAAATTTGAGGAGCTGGTCCTATAATATGGCCGCGGATCCGCGGCTCCAAGGGGGTTTGGGCCGCAGATCCGCGGTCCTTTGAGGCCCTTGTTGCTTTATTTTTATATGGTAATTCTTGGGCTTCCTTATGGGCCTTTTTATGATATTTTAAATTCTCTTAGGCCTTCTGTACTACTACCAGATCATGCATCTTGGAGTTGGCATATCTTTATCAGCTCTTTTCCCAATTTGGGCTCTGTTACTGGAATTTCCTGCACAATTTCACCGAGACAAGAGTTGCGCAATACAAGAATGATGCGATGCCATGAAACACAGTTAATTTCCCTCTAAGTGCCGGTTTAAAAGTCTAACACATGCAATTTGGTATTTCAGAGATGATTTGGTAATATGTGCAATATGAATACCGAACACCTATACATGAATGCAAAAGGTAGGGAAATTGTCGTGTTAGAAATGCAGTATTTTCGACTGATCAAATTCCCCCAAACTTACTTTCGATCGTCTCGATCGAATTGTTTTATTAAAAAGAGAAGGAGAAAATAAAGAAAGAGAAAAACACACTTTCGTAGGCAACACGATTGCACTGAGCACGTGCAACAAGCCTTTAAACCTCTAGGTGTCCCTAGTAGGAGGAGTGTTGTCTCCTGAGGGTTTTCAGCGGATTGCACCCACAAAATCCAATAATAAAAGGAAGATCATGAATATTACATTTAAAGACAAGAATTGTAAAAGAAAAGCCTTGAAAATTAGGGTTTCCAACTAAGCTAGCTTTTCGGTTGTCATGAGCCCTATCTTAATGGTCATGAAAAGATGTCAGAAATCACGTCCCCCCTCAATAAAACATCGTCTTATTCTTCATTCCTATCTTTCTTCCAAACATAGATCATATCACCCTGCGTGTGTGTAAAGGACATCCCTACACCCGGAGAATTCAATTCAAGCTATCATACTCTTGTCCATCAGCCTCAGTACTTTTTAATTAATGAATATTTAGACGAATTTGCTCACACACTTTCATGCGACCGTTAATACTTCTTGAGGTAATAACCAACCGATTACTCATGTGTTTGCTTATTTGGTTTATTTTTCCTCGTCTTGCACCACCTTAGGCATAGCAGTGGCTCCCAGACAGTTGGCCTTAGGGCACTAGGTGAAGAGGCACCCTCGTTATATATTTTTTTATTGCCCTCAGTGATAACAAAACTAGTGTCCATTTTTCTCACCACTTTATATTTTATTCATCATTTTTTCTTTATTTCCTTCATACTTTTGGCTTTAAGACAAGAGCATTTCAAGGTATCCTCTACTATCCCGGGCTTTAAGACGTGTGTAAGTGCGAATAGCAGGGTATCAACGTTCAAAATATTTGGCTTCCAGAATAGAAACTATTTTTCAGACTTATTTTTATGCTCAGATTAGTGACTTCCTCCATCTTACTAACCCTTGGGACAACGGCTCATAACTACTTATTACTAGTTCGTATAAGAAAACTTCTAATTTTCTTGGTTTTCTTAAATTTTTCTAATCTCATGGATGTAATTGTTCACTATCTAATCTTTTATTATCATAAATATTAAATATTTTTATATTTTGAAAAAATTTTAAAATTTTTATGAGTTTTGAAAATTTTTGAATTTTTATGGATTTTGAAATTTTTTTGAATTTTTATAGGTTTTTATGGGCTTTGAAAAACTATTTACAAAAAAATGATGAGCCAAAAATATGTACACAGAATTTTTATGGGTTTAGAAAATTTTTAAATTTTTATGGTTTTTAAAGAAATGTTTTGTGCTTATGTAAATGATATGCACATGATGCAAAACTAAGCACAAACCTCCCCCAAACTTGTTTTCAACAGTGTCCTCACTGTTGCCAACCGCTATATCTACAAAACCTGTAAGCCTGGGAGGAATTTATTAGTGGGGGCAAAATATATAAGTGAAGATCTTCCCCCAAACTTATTCTTTTCACTCACCTCCATTCAAAAAGATGATGCAGTAATATACAGGACATGGAGGTGAGACGGAGGAATTGTAATCAAGATAAACTGGCTCCTGTAAGAACAGGAGCTCCTCCGTGGGGTTAGTGGAAAAATACGGCTTTAGTCTATGTCCATTCACTTTGAAAAATGTGTCGTTTTTAACATTTTCTACCTCTACTGCCCCGTGCGGGTATACAGACCGCACAACAAAAGGTCCCTTCCACCGAGATCGAAGCTTACCCGTGTGAAGGTGTAGTCGTGAATCATAAAGAAGGACTTGTTGACCTGGTGAAAATGTTTTCCTCAAAATGTTTTTATCGTGAAAAACCTTGGTCCTATTCTTTATGATTACAGCGTTATCATAAGCTTCATCGCGGAGTTCGCTTAGCTTATTAAGTTGCAGCTTCCGAAAGTTGCAGGCTTGGTTTAGGTCAAAATTGATTTCCTTAATAGCCCACAATGCTTTATGCTCTATCTCGACGGGTAAATGACATGCCTTCCCAAACACTATCCTATATGGAGACATCCCTAGGTCGGTTTTAAATGCAGTTCGGAATGCCCAAAGAGCATCCGTCAGTTTGGTCGACCAGTCTTTTCTATTTTTAGCAACAGTCTTCTCCAGGATTAGTTTGATCTGTCTATTTGAGATCTCAGCCTGCCCGCTCGTTTGGGGATGATACGGTGTAGAAAGTCTGTGGTTGATTCCGTATTTCCGCATCAGAGTCTCGAAAGACCTGTTGCAGAAATGTGTCCCATTATCGCTAATGATAGCGCGTGGGTGTCCAAATCGCGAAAAGATATTCTCTTTCAAGACTTAATGACAACTTTCCGTCATTAGTGCGACATGGAATGGCTTCTACCCACTTTGAGACATAATCAACCGCCAGCAGTATGTACAAATTCCCAAAGGAGTTAGGAAAGGGACCCATAAAATCAATGTCCCAAACATCGAAAATTTCAACAACCAAGATGGGTTGCTGAGGCATTTCATTTCTCCGGGAGATTCTACCCGTGTACTGGCATTGTGTACAGGTTTTGCAATGGTCAAATGTGTCCTTGAATAAAGTCGGCCAATAAAATCCACATTGCAAAACCTTCTCCGCCGTCTTTTTCGGACCGAAGTGACCCCCACAGGCCTGATCATGACAAAAAGAAAGAACACTCTTGAACTCTTCTTTCGGGACACACCGGCGAATGATCTGATCAGGACAATACTTAAACAAATATGGATCATCCCAGTAAAAGTGTTTTACTTGGGATAAAAAACGGTATCTGTCCTGTTTTGACCAATCGCTGGGTATCAGTCCCGTGACAAGATAGTTCACAATATCCCTGAACCATGGTTCATTGGATACATCAAGAGTTGTTCATCAGGGAATGAGTCATTGATCGGCAGGGTCATAGGGGAAGAAGAGATGCGTGAAAAATGGTCGGCTACTACGTTTTCACATCCCTTCTTATCTTTGATAACAAGATCAAATTCTTGTAACAGAAGGATCCAACGTATTAGCCGACCTTTTGCATCTTTCTTCGCCAGGAGATGTTTCAAGGCGGAATGATCTGTGTACACAATTATTGGAGAGCCGATTAAGTAAGGCCTGAATTTTTCTAATGCAAATACAACTGCCAAAAGTTCTTTTTCGGTAGTTGTATAATTGATTTGTGCATCATTCAGGGTCTTACTTGCATAGTATATCACGTGTGGCATCTTTTCAATGTGATGTCCTAAGACTGCACCTACTGCAAAGTCAGATGCGTCACACATCAGCTCAAAGGGGTAGTCCCAATTTGGAGACGATAGAACGGGGGCTGAAGTGAGTGAGTGTTTAAGTGAGTCGAAAGCTGTCTCACAGTCCGAGTCAAAGTGGAAGGTCGTATCCTTGGCCAGGAGAAGAGTTAAAGTTCTAGCAATTTTGCTAAAGTCCTTAATGAATCTCCTATAAAAGCCCGCATGGCCAAGGAAAGATCGAATATCTTTGACGCTTTTGGGATGAGGGAGGTTTTGAATGAGATCTATCTTAGCTCTGTCAACCTCAATGCCTTTCTGTGAAATAACATGTCCAAGCACAATTTCCTCTTGGACCATGAAGTGGCATTTTTCCCAATTCAAGGTTAAGTTCTTCTCTTTGCAACGAGTAAGAACTGCGTCAAGATTCGATAGGCAGTCGAAAAAAGAGTCTCCGAAAATCGAGAAATCGTCCATAAAGATCTCCAGAAAATTCTCTACCATGTCAGAGAATATCCCTATCATACACCGCTGAAAGGTAGCGGGAGCATTGCACAACCCAAAGGGCATGTGTCTATAAGCAAAGGTACCAAAAGGACAAGTAAAAGTGGTTTTATCTTGATCCTTTTTGGCTATGGGGACCTGATTATAGCCAGAGTATCTGTCCATAAAGCAATAATATGCACGTCCAGCTAAGCGTTCCAGCATCTGATCAATGAAAGGTAGAGGAAAGTGATCTTTCCTCATGGCGGCATTGAGTTTTCTGTAATCAATACATACGCGCCACCCAGTTTGGGCGCGTGTTTGAATCAACTCATTTGCCTCATTGGTAATAACAGTGATGCCGGATTTCTTAGGGACGATATGTATAGGACTCACCCATTGGCTATCGGAGATTGGGTATATGATACCACTATCAAGGCATTTGACGATCTCTTTCATCACCGCTTCCTTCATGACGGGGTTCAACCGTCTCTGTGGTTCTCGGGTTGGTCTGGCATCATCCGTCAAGTGTATATGATGTTCGACAATCAAGGGACTAATCCCTTTGATGTCCGCCATAGTCCAACCAAACGCCTCCTTATTAGATCTCAATACCGATAAGAGTGCATTCTCTTGCTCTGATGCTAGAGAAGCGGAAATGATAACCGGTAAAGATTCATTCTCACCTAAATATGCATATTTAAGATGAGAAAGTAAAATTTTGAGATCTAATGATGGCGGAGAAATAATAGAAGGTGGGATCATCGAATGATTTTCGGAGTCACAAAGAAGCTCATAACCTGTAAAAGATACAGACTCGGATGGTGATGAGTCAGGAGTGGCAGACTCAAGCATGGAAATGGTGTCCTCACTAAGATCATGTGTCAGGTTAAACAGTGATGTGGTAATGTCGTCGAGATCTGTAAAGCAAAGTTCCTCAACTCCGCAACTTTCGGGAGCAATCTCGTGGACAGAGCACACATCAAGGATATGAGCAGAGGGTTCTGATGGCTGACTTCCAATTTTGTAGATGTTTAGTTCAATGGTCATATTTCCAAATGATAAGTCCATTGAACCATTTCTACAGTTGATGACAGCATTGGAAGTGGCAAGAAATGGTCGACCCAGAATCACCGGAATTTGGCTCTGGGGGTTTGCTACAAGCTGTGTATCGAGAACAATGAAGTCTACAGGGAATACAAATTCCCCGACCTTTATCAACACATCCTCTAGTTCACCCCTAGGTTTGGTGATAGATCGATCTTCCATTTGGAGAGTGCAGTGAGCAGGTTTCAACTCTCCAATCCCTAGCTGCTCATAGACAGAGTATGGAAGTAGGTTAACACTTGTGCCAAGGTCTAAAAGAGCACGGTTGATGTTTTTACCCCCAATAGAAATCGATATCGTAGGACATCCTGGGTCCTTACGTTTCTTTGGTAGCTGGGGGATAAAAGCAGTGCTAATGTTATTGGACATGAAGACCTTCTTCGGCACTTGAGTCTTCCTCTTCCTAGTGCACAAGTCCTTGAGAATTTTCGCATAAGCGGGGACTTGTTGAATTGCATCTAGGAGAGGGATGTTGATGTTAATCTGTTTGAACATTTCCATAATTTTCTCCATATGAGGACTCGATTTGTTAGCCCTTAACCGGCTCGGGTAAGGTGCTTTAGCAATGAGCGCTGGGTCCATCATAGGAGAAGGAAGAGGGGGTAGACAAGATCCCGAAAGAGGAGTAGGGATCATCTGTGAAGAGCTAGAAGAGGTGGGCTGAGGTGGTGAGCCTAGGGGGAAATGGAGAATAGGCTCGTGAGAAGGCGGTGGGGTAGGAGAACAAGAGTCAGAAGTAGAAGTGTGTGTGTGAGGAAAGGTCTCAGCCGGGATGTTGATAGGATTTTCAGTATCATCAACTTCTTACCCAACATGGTTATCCAGCATTCTTCCCGATCTCAACGTTGTGACGGCATTTACATTGTAATGCCCCGGATTCGGTAGGGGTTGAGACGGAAGTTTCCCTTTTTTCTCTCGCACTTAATTCGGCCTTAAGTCGTGCAATCTCAGCTTCCATCGTTTTGATACTCTCAGCTTGGGACGCTGAGTTTTTCTTTATCTCACCGACGGAAGACCTAACCTCGGCCGACACTTCCATGAAATTTGACAAGAGTGATTTCATGGTTTGAGCGACTTGAGAGAACTCGTCAGAACAGGTCGACTGCATAGGATTAGAAGGTGCAGAAGTGTTGACCTGGTTTTGGAAATTTTGTGACTGGTAGGGGTGCTGGGTGAGATGAAGTGGTTGCTGTTGTGGAGGAAGAGCCCGTTGGAATTGATTAGGGTTTGGAACCGTGTTTTGGGATTGGTTCCAGGCAAAATTAGGGTGATTCCTCCAACCCTGATTGTATGTGGAAGAAAAAGGGTCGTTTCTAGGTCTTTGGAATACGGCATTGGTATGCTCGAGACCTTGAAACCGAGAGTTTAATGGACATTCTTCCGTTAAGTGAGAAGGGTCAGAACAGCACCCACAAACGGCTTTGGGGAGCGACATTGGGTTCAGGGAGGCTGCTAAGAATTTGTGTTCCATAGCATCGAGCTTCTTTTGCATTGCTGCCATCTCAGCTAGAACACCTATGGACACGTCTATTTGGTGTACGCCACCCCTACTCGATGGCTGGGTTCCAGTCTCCCACTGTAGTAATTTTTCAGCGAACTCTTCTAAAAATTTCCACGCTTCCCCATCATCCTTGGTCATAAAGGTGCCTTAACACATGTTTTCAAGGTTTTGTTTAGTGGTAGGGTTACTTCCCTCATATATGATTCGGCAAAGTTCCCATCTCGGGATGCCGTGATGTGGGCATTGAACCAAAAGATCCTTGAATCGTTCAAAGCATTTAGAGAATGGTTCAGCTGGAAGCTGGGAGAATTGATATAGTTCGCTACGGATTCGAGCTGTCTTTTGGATAGGGTAAAATTTCTTAAGGAATGCCGCAACGAATTCTTCCCAATTCGTTATGGAATGTGCGGTGGTGTTATATAGCCACTTCTCGGCTAAATCGCACAAGGTAAATAGAAGAAGTCGTAGACGCATGGCATCCACAGAAAGTTGTGATGTACCCATCATTGCGCATACGTTTTCAAATTTGGTAATAAAAACGTACGCGTCTTCAGTCTCGAGACCGTGGTATTTGGGTAGAAGGTTGATGTACTTGGGCTTAATCTCAAATTTATCCCCGTTGGCTGGTGGAATGGATAAGCAAGTCGAGAGAGGACCTCCCAAAGGGTAGCACCTCTCTTGGAGAGAGATGCTGGGAGGATTTTGCGCACCAACGGACGGCGGCAGAGCAGCGGTAAAGAGGTTTGATGGAGACGGATCCATCGGTGTGGGAGTGGTGGTGGGTAAAAGAAAGGTAAATGGAGAAATACCGACTTCGGAGTCGATCGAGGGGACGCGGACAAGTCGGAAACTAGAATCCCGTGTCCAGCCTATCATGCACTAAAAGGGGTTAGTACAAGTGGCAGCGTGATTTATAATTAGGGGAAATGAAGTGAATGCGGTGTTTGTTTTGAAAAATGATACGGATTTTGAAAATATGATGCGATCACAACAAATGCAACCAGCAATACCCTAAAATTTATGGTCACCTAGGTCAAAGCTCTAGACCGCTCCTAACTTCCAAAAGACAAGTCGCAGGATAAAATCCTCCGCTGCCTCTTTGTTTCTCCTGTGGCCAGGTAAGTGCCAGGTAAGTGGGAGGTTCTCCACTACGTAAGTAGTGGGCCTAATTAAGTAACCACTAGCCTTCGACACACTTGCCTTAGACACCACAAAAAGAAACGCGGATAAGCAATGAATTACCCACGGCCTTCTTCTGTCCTAAGTGAGCGCGACGGTCCTTAGAGTCATCTCTAGATATTTTTTAGTTAATGAGGGTAATGCGGATGCAGGTTTGTGATTTTTGGGGCCTAGGAAGGGTAATGAACTCCCCACCTAATCTGGATTTGGTCGTGCCCCTTAATGTCCGTATTAATTATGCAAACAACCACAAAATCAAAAACAAGCACAATTTATTTTGCTTTTTGCGGCGCTGCGATTTTTGCAAAGTAGCCTGCAACAAATTGTTAATTGGATCAGATAAGGAAGGAGATAAGAAAGTTTTGGAGGACCTGAGAGAAATTTTGTACAGAGAAGCTTTGAGAATGCCGCGGAACCGCCGCAATTGGGCTCTTATGCCGCGGAAACGCGGTGCTACAGTGGGATCTCTGCACTGAATTTTTCCAGCAAGCTCCAGATCACTTCCTTAGTCCTCTGGAATTATTGAAATAATTTTCCAATTTCACAGCAAGCTCCAGATTTCCTTGCAATTAACCACAACAACACGTATTAGTATTTTGCGCGAGTTTTGATCTAAAAAAATATTGATGGAATAAACTTTTCAACTCAAATTTCAAAAAATAAAAAAATAGCACACGATCCCCGGCAACGGCGCCATTTTGATTGAAATTGATTTCCGATTGTGTAGTTGGTTTTTAGAAAATTGTATTTAGAAATCACAACCAAAAATATTTGACCGCAATCAATAACGGTGTCGGATGTAGCGCGTTAGTAAGTGCGGATCGTCCACAGGGAAAGTGTAATCCGTTCAATTTCCGAATTAGATGAGTTGAAAATTTAAAGCAAAGAAAAGAAAACAATTCATGATTTGCATTTGAAGATCAAGAAATAAGAAAAATCTAGATCTAGAAAAGACATTAAAAACAAGAATTGAGGTGAGAGATAATTTCCAACCAACACTCAAGATTATAAGTATGGCTCGTAGGAATAGATCGGATCTATCGATGTAATGAGATCTAATGATTACTCATTCTTATCCATTAACGAATTGATACTAGATCGATGCAAATTCATCGAGGTTTAAGGATCGTGCTGGAAAATTAGGGATTCCGCAACTCATCCTTTGTCCTTTCGATAGATCGCATTCAAATTCTAATTTCTAATCAAATGGTTAATAGTTGTTCCCTAGTTTCGAGTGAACACGATCTAGAAAGCATCATCTCGAAATAAGGTCATTAATCATTTGATTCACTAGAATTTCAAAGTATTATAGGATTTAAGAATTGTAAGAATATCTAAATCATCATCATCTAAAGATCGTCACAACTCCTAAACGAGCGGAGATTGCTCAAACATCATGATCACAAACACAATCACAAATTGAGATCTAATCATTATGCTTGAATTAAAAGATAAGCAAGAATATAGAAAATTCACCTTTATTTATCGACAAATTTCGTTACAACTCTCTTGAATTTACAAAAGGTAGGAACTAGATCGTCGATTTCGGCTTCGCTCGGCTCCTTGAGTCGCGGATCGGCGTGGATCTCTTGCTCCGTTGAAAATCCGGCGTTGCTTCTAAAGGTTGGAGGAATTCTTGCTTGAATTGATCTCGGGAATTTGATCTTGAGGTTGAATTGGGGATCGGGCACAAGTTTTTGTCACTAAACTTGTGGAGGGAAGAGGGAGAGATGAATCTTGAACAACCCTCACCCTAGCTCTAAGCTCTCTTTTATAGACCTCCAAATTCTAAATCTAGGATTGAAATTTGAATTCCCTCCACAAGTTTGTTAGCCAAAATATTTAAATTTCCCTCCAAAAGTTAGTTAAGCCCAAAATTTGAATTTCCCTCCAAGAGTTTGTTAAGCCGAGCCTTCTAGATGTGCTACGTGGAGCTTCTACAATGTTCTGGAAGCTTAGGCCGTTATTTTAGAGCATGTGAGGAAATTTGAGGAGCTGATCCCATAATATGGCCGCGGATCCGCGGCGCCAAGCGGGTTTGGGAAGCGGGTTTGGGCCGCGGATCCGCGGTCCTTTGAGGCCCTTGTTGCTTTATTTTTATATGGTAATTCTTGAGCTTCCTTATGGGACTTTTTATGATATTTTAAATTCTCTTAGGCCTTCTGTACTACTACCAGATCATGCATCTTGGAGTTGGCGTATCTTTATCAGCTCTTTTCCCAATTTGGGCTCTGCTACTGGAATTTCTTGCACAATTTCACCGAGACAAGAGTTGCGCAATACAAGAATGATGCGATGCCATGAAACACAGTTAATTTCCCTCTAAGTGCCAGTTTAAAAGTCTAACACATGCAATTTGGTATTTCAAAGATGATTTGGTAATATGTGCAATATGAATACCGAACACCTATACATGAATGCAAAAGGTAGGGAAATTGCCGTGTTAGAAATGCAGTATTTTCGACTGATCAATGATGCGATCAAAGAGTTTGATTTCATAAAAATTCCAGACGAACATTGTATTTATAAGAAAATTGTAGAGAGTATTGTCGCATTCCTCGTATTGTACACGGATGACATCCTCCTGATAGGAAACGATGTTCCTATGCTACAATTGGTCAAACTGATCTTATCACAAAGGTTCTCCATGAAGGACCTGGGTGATGCCTCGTACATATTGGGCATTAAGATCTATAGAGATAGATCTAAAAGGTTCTTGGGATTGTCCCAAACCAGGTACATTAACACCATCCTAAAGAGATTTAGTATGGAAGATTCCAAGCGGGGTGCCTTACCCGCTTGTCACGGAATCACTCTTTCCAAGGACTTTTGCCCAAAGTCTGATGAAGAGAGAGCTCGCATGAGAATTATACCTTAAGCTTTAGCCGTAGGATCTATAATGTATGCGATGTTATGTACTCGTCCTGATATAGCTTATGCACTGGGTGTAGTAAGCAGGTATCAATCCAACCCAGAGGAGAATCACTGGACAGCTCTGAAGAACATTCTTAAGTACTTATGAAGGTCTAAAGAAATGTTCTTGGTGTATGGTAACGGGGATCTCCAAATGGAGGCTTTTACCGATTCGAGCTTCCAAAGTGATAAGGATGACAACAAATCTATCTCAGGGTTTGTATTTACTGTCACGCCCCGCTTCCCAGAGTGCGCTAAGATCGGCACGTGACAGAGCCAACCATGCTACCTGTGGCTAGGAAATATCTTTCCACAGTCACATTACGGCTGTCTATAAGATATCAAGAACAGGAAAGTAAAATAAACTATCTAGTAAATGTCCATATGCCAGAATAAACGAGTCAAGAAATAATATGTGTAAGCAATAGATCCAATAAACAATAATAATCTGGAATGTACGTCCCAAATACGGGCTCACATCAGGAATGAAAATGCTGGAAGAAAACTAAACTAAAATACTAACAGGTCTTCACTACTCGGCCTGTACACTGAAATACTCCTGATCAGTCAGCTAAAAAGGTAGAGGATCTGGGCCATGCAAAACCCAGACGTCAATGCGTAATAATATCAACAATAATATAATCAGGGGTAACAAACATGCAGGCACGAGTATGAATAGTAATAAAGGTATAACAGTAACACGAATGTGGAACAGTGAAGGGTAAAAGCATATATGACGTGCAGTGAGTAATCTGAACTAAGCTACTGGGTAACTACTCTCAATTCTCTGAAATCAATTTAATGAATCGTCGATGTAACTAAATAGTATCCCGTGCGTGCCCTGGACCATGGTCAAGACTCTCAGGCTGAATCCGAGACGTGCCGCTAGGCAGTAAACAGGTAACATGTACAGAAGAATGATGTCAGCAGCATCATCCTGGGGCTGGCCTAGCCCGTAAAACTGATCAGTATAAGCATCAAACTGTCGAGTTACAAGTCAGGTTCCATCATTGATTTCCCCATACCCCCAAGTTATGTGTTCAAGTCAGGTATTGATAAATCTGAGACTAATGGCAACATAGGATCAAGCAGGAACAGGTTTGTCTATACAGACAACATGATATGTTCATCGGGACATGTCAGGATTGTCGGCACTAGAAACAGAATCAGGTAACATGTCAAGTAGTGATATATCAGGTCATGTCAGGTAGTGTACATGTATCAAGTCATGTCAAGTAGTGGTGTATCAGGTCATGTCAAGTAGTGCACAGGTATCAAACGGATGCTCATAATCAAACTGTAGCAAGTATTGAATCAGGGTGAAAGTATGGATGTACAATAAAAGCATGGATGCACAAATATCGATCAGAGGTTACATCATGACTATGTAGGGTGCACAATATCAAGCATGGGGTGTCAATATAACAACAATATGTAATAATGTAACATGGTATGCGAATAGTTATAGAATTAATGGTATGGATGCACAAATATCGATTAGGGGTTACATTTACAGTTCCAATACTAATTAGGATGCACTTTATTAAGCATGGGGTGTTACTACAATAGTAATATGAATTAATGTGATCTATAGATGCAGTTATATATATTTTAAATGATATGGGTGCAATGGGTATCCGAAAACAGTAAAACTTCAGTATAGATATGCAATGTGATAAACGGGTAACATTTTACTCATATGGATGCATAATATTATACCTAACATGTAGCAAAATGATTTAGCATGCGACTAGACATGTAAATAATGATACGAATGCACACGGACGTCATATAACTGCAAAATGATTAACTGGTAAATGCAGGATGTACAACTAAACAATATGAGATATAAATATTCCATTGGGTGCAATATATTGTAATATAGTATGTAACAAGATAGGTTTGCATGCACTAGATGTGAAATAACTTGTACGGATGCATACGGATATCGTAAAACTGTAAAACTAAACATGGGATACAAGATTTAAAATACAAGTGTTATATTTATTCAAATAGATGTAAATACAGTAACATAGCATATAGCAAGATAAACTTGCCTCGATGGATCACGATATGGATACGCACGGCACGTCCGACGTCGGTAAAACGTCACAACACACGCACGGCACACGGGACAGGTCTAAACAATGCAAGAGGGTGATCACGCAGATAAGATACGTCCACTGGGTCATCTAGAATGGCAGCGACGTCACGACTCCGGCGATCTCTGAAATTACAAGATTCAAGAACAAGAAAAGAGAAAGAAAAGAAAAGAAGAAGAGGAAGAAGAAAGGAGAGGGAAGCTCACTGGATTTGGTGCTTTGTGATTTCTGGGGGACAGAAAGGAGGTGATGGTGTCGAGGAGATCAATGGCGGTGAGGTGTGATCAAGATGAAGACTAGGGTTTCAGTGTTAGGGTTTGGCTCGGTGTGCAGGGAATGGAGAAGAGGAGAGGAGAGGAATGAAGAAGGAGATGATGGAGATGAGGAGAGAAGGAGTAGGGTGAGGTAACGACGAGGAGAAGAGGTCGTCGGCGGTGAGGTGCAGGTGAGGCGATGGGTTCTGTGGTTAGGGTGCAGGGTGGTGGTACTCGAGAAGGAGGAAGGAGAAGAAGATGACGAGGAGGAGGAGGAGAAGGGAATGGAGGCTCGGTTGAGGTCGAGCTTAGTGAAGGCAGAGGAGTTTTTAGGGTTAGGGTTTGAGGAGTTTGGGTTTTTCTCGTGGGGTGCTCGGGCTTTCAAAGAAAGAAGAAGGAGGGAAGGAAGGGATTTGTGAAGGAAGGTGACCCTAAGAGCGCGAGCGGTGACCAGATGCGAGAAGCGAACAGTGTTCGCGAGAGGAGAGAGAGGCGTGAGAGGAGAGAGAAAGAGCTGGTCGGGTCGGAGAGAGAAGGTTGTTATGAGAAAAGATTTAAAATAAAATAAAAAGATTTGTAAGTTATAGAAAATTTAAACTGTCGGTTTATTATATTAATAAAATTTGATTTTCTGGTAAATACAAACTTAGTCCAAAACGCGCCCGGGTCGGGTCTAAAAATTCAGTTTCAAACTACAAAAAATATACATGTCGACCAAAATTAAAATTGGATACCCGAGTAATGAAAATGCATACCCCCAAGAACGGATGCACGTACGTGCGCATAGCCATCCAAACAAGTTTGTTTCACTAAACAGGACGAGAACAAAATGCGCGGATGCTACCACGGGGTTAGGGGTATCACGCAGGCCATACAATGTATTTCTAAAATATTTTACGTGACTAAAATGTTATGGTGTAAAAATGCAAATGCCAGATAAAATGCCAGTATGCAGGATGCAAAAGAAAGTAAACGAGTCCACGTAACAAGTCAGGATAAATCATAAACATGAATCAAGATAGGTTTCAAGCAAGCTGGTCGGGTCGGATGCAATACAATGTCAAAAACACTATTCACACCCAAAACACAGGAAATCAGGAAAATATCATAAATAAAGAAATACTAGAATTGGTATAAATAAACTAGGGTGTTATATTATACCCAACTACAAAAAGAATTTCGTCCTCAAAATTCCCAAGGCAAGAAAGGATAAACAATCAAGAATCTACAAGAACAGGTGTGGAAACTTCTGTCGAATCTCATCTTCTCGTTCCCAAGTCGATTCTCCATGCGAGCGATTTCCCCAAGAAACAGTACGAGAGGGATAACCTTGTTCTTAAGGACCTTTTTCTCTTCGATCAATAATCGACATCGGTCGTTCCTCAAAGGCTAAATCCTCTCTTACAGTCAGCTCCGAATGATCCAGCACGTGTGTTTCATCTCGAACATACTTACGGAGTTGAGATACGTGAAACACGTCATGAACATTCGCCAAAGATTGTGGTAAAACCAATCGATAAGCCACTTCTCCAACACGCTCAAAAATCTTGAAAGGCCCTACGAATCAAGGACTAAGCTTGCCTCGACTCCCAAAACGAATCACTCCTCTAGTCGGTGATATCTTCAAGAATACCAGATCACCAACAGCGAACTCTAGAGGTCTTCTCGATGTATCGGCCCAACTCTTTTGCCGATCTTGTGCTGCCTTCATATGATTCCGGATAGTATTAACTTTCTCTACTGTTTGCACGACAAGATCCGGTCCCAACAATCTTCGTTCTCCAACATCGTCCCAACAAACGGGTGAGCGAAACTTGCGACCATACAATGCTTCGAATGGAGCCATCTGAATAGTCTCCTGAAAGCTGTTATTGTAAGAAAACTCCACCAAGTGTAGATGATCCTCCCACGAGCCTTGAAGTCTAACATGAAGGCTCTCAACATGTCTTCAAGAGTTTGGATAGTTCTTTCCGACTGGCCATCTGTCTGAGGATGATAAGCACTGCTAAATTTCAATCGCGTCCCCAAACTTTCCTGTAAACTCCTCCAGAAGTGTGATAAGAATCGGGTATCACGATTGGAAACGATGCTTACAAGTACTCCATGCAATCTCACAATCTCCTGCATGTACCATTCTGCCAACGCTTCCGTTGATTGACCAACTCGAAATAGTATGAAATGAGCTGCCTTGGTCAATCGATCAACAATCACCCAAACTGCATTGTTGCCCTTTGGACTCCGCGGTAAAGCTGTCACGAAATCCATGGTTATATGTTCCCACTTCCATTGAGGAATCGGAAGTGGTTGCAATAAACCAGCAACCCTTTGATGTTCAGCCTTAACTTGCTGACACACCAAGCACTTTGCTACAAAGCGAGCAATCTCCCTTTTCATTCCTTCCCTCCAGAAATGTTGTCTTAGGTCGCGGTACACTTCGTGCCTCCGGGATGTACGGAATACGCGGAACTGTGTGCCTCCTTTATAACTTCTTCGCGAATATCTCCTTTTGGCACACACAAATGGCTACCATATCGCAACGAACCATCTTCATGAATTAACAAGTCCGTTCGAAGTCCAGCTTCAACCTGTTCTCGAAACTTCTGCAATCTTGGGTCCTGCGACTGCGCTGCTTTAATATTCTCGATCAACGATGACTGTACTTGCAGCTGCATCAACTGTCCTGAAGATTGCGGTAGCACGATCTCCAACTCGAATCTCCGAAAGTCTTCGATAAGCTCCTTCTGTGCAGTCAACGTCCGAATTGCTGGCAACCGACTAAGCGCATCCGGCACAACATTAACTTTCCCCGGATTATACTTATGATCAAGATAGCCATCGGCTCCAACCATCTACGCTGCCTCATATTAAGCTCTTTCTGTGTAAACACGTACTTCAGGCTTTTGTGATCGGTGAATACTTCGACCCTTTCGCCCAATAAGTAGGGTCTCCAAATCTTCAAAGCGAAAATCACAGCTGCAAGCTCCAAATCAATATTTGGGTAATTCTTCTCATGGGTCTTCAACTGTCGCGATGCATAAGCTATAACTTTCCCATGCTGCATCAAAACACATCCCAAACCATTCTCAGATGCGTCGCTGTGAATTACCAATCCTCCGGAACTGTCTGGTACGGTCAAAATAGGAGTGGTTATCAATCTCTGCTTCAACGCCTCAAAAGCTGACGCACATTTATCCGTCCATACGAAAGGTACTTTCTTACGTGTAAGCTTGGTCAAAGGCTCAGCCAAACGAGCAAAATTCTCCATAAATCTTCTGTAATACCCGGCAAGTCCTAGAAAGTTTCTGGTCTCTGCTACGTTCTTCGGAATCGGCCAATCTTGAACTGCTGCAATCTTCTCGGGATTAACGGCAATTCCATCTCCGGATACGACATGCCCCAAAAACTTTACTTCTTCAAGCCAAAACTCGCACTTGCTCATCTTTGCATACAATCTTTCTTGCCTCAATGTCTGTAGTGCGATCTTCAAGTGTTCCGCATGCTCTTCAATGCTCCCCGAGTAGGCCAGAATATCATCGATAAACACCACAATAAACTGGTCCAAGAACGGTGAAAAGATTCGGTTCATCAAGTCCATAAATATTGCCGATGCATTCGTGACTCCGAATGGCATCACTAAATACTCGTAATGTCCATACCGAGTTCGGAATGCAGTCTTGAAAATATCTTCTGATTTAACTCGGACCTGATGATATCCGGATCGCAAATCCAGCTTCGAGAATACCCTCACGCCACTGAGTTGCTCGAATAATTCGCCAATGCAAGGGATCGGGTACTTGTTCTTAATAGTCACCCGGTTTAATTCTCGATAATCGATGTGCATCCTCCTTGTGCCATCTTTCTTTTTTACTAGAAGAACTGGAGCTCCCCAAGGTGAATTACTGCTGCAAATCCAACCCTTCTCAAGCAATTCGGTAACCTGCTTCTTGACTTCTTCCAACTCCACTGGTACCATTGGATAGTATGCCTTTGAGATTGGCGCTGCACCAGGGACAAGATCGATCGCGAACTCCACATCTCGTTTTGGAGGTAAACCCGAGATGTCCTCAAACACGTCCATGAACTCTCGAACTATAGCTGGCGCTTCCTCCTTATCAACTTCCATTGACGAAAGAACATTGCTTGTCGGCCTAGACCTAAACTCGACTGGCCCGACAGAACTGTTTCCTCCAGTAAAGACAAACTCCGGGTGTCCGGGAATCTGGAAAATCACTTTCTTTGCCCTACAATCAATGTGAGCGTGGAAAGTGCCAAGAAAATCCATTCCCAAGACAACTTCATAACTGCCGGTATCAATCACCAAGAAATCTGCAAATAACTCTTGTCCACAAACAACAACTGAACAATCCTTACATTCTCTACTAGCTATGATCTTCCTATTCCCAGTGTGTATGTCCCAACAACTAGATAGGGTCATGCAAGGAATCGAGTGTGCAGCAATAAACTTGGACGACATAAAACAATGGGATGCACCAGAATCGAATAATACTAATGCGGGAAAATCATGAACAAGTAGGATACCTGAAACAACTTCCTCTGAAGCCTTGGCCTCTTCAGCCGTCAAGGTAAAGGCTCGAGCTTGATTGGGTCCCTGAGTTAACTGCTTCTGCCCCTGAAACTGCCTCTGCGGTGGCCTCTAATCATCATCCTTCAAACGAAGCTTCGACGGGCAAACACTGATAGTATGATTAGCTGATCCACAAACCAAACAAAGTCCAAGCTTCCTCCGACAATCCTTCTGCCGATGTCCGGGTAGATGGAAAAAGTCACACATCAATCTTCCTCTCTGCTCGGGTACGACGGGCTTCTTCATCGGTACTACGCCACGTCGGTTCACCGGAATACCTCTGCGTATAGGCACTCGGTTCGGCGCAAACGCCGGCTTCCGCACTGCAACTGCCTGCTGCTGCGTACCCTCAGTCTTCGTTGATAAGCTCTGCTGCTCTCGAGCTGCTTTAAGAACATGAGAGAAAGTGATCAATCCCAGAGATATGATGTGCTTCTGGTTTTCCACGTCCAAACTGCGCATGAACCTCCTTGCCCTATCAGCATCGTTGACAACCAAAAGTCCAGCGAATCTACTGAGCCTGTCCACTCAATCGCATGTACATCCACGGGTACGCCGTTCTGCTTCAAACTGATAAACTTTTCTTCCATTTCCTCCCGTGCAGTCTGCGGGAAGAACTTCTCTAAGAAACTCTTCGAAAAATCTGCCCAACTGATCGGCTTGGGCAAGCGGGTTTCTTCCATAAGCCACCATTCACGGGCATAGTCTACCAATTGGATGCGCATGACATCCACTCTCTTGTCCTCTGGAATCTGTGCCGCAACGAGCAAATTTTCCGTATCAACCAGCCACTGATCTGCTGGCAACGGCTCTTCCAGACCAGTGAAGACGGACGGACCAAGTCTCCTGAAATCCACCACCGTACCCACACGTTCTACTGGTTTGTCCACAACATTGTTTACGGACTACTGGACGGTCCACAAACCTTCCTGAAAAGCTTCGGCCTGCCGCTGGTTCAGCTCGGTCTACCGCTTCTAGTTCTCCAGCATCCCACGAATTACTCCAAGCAAAGCGGCATCATCAACACTTCTCTGATACGCTCGCAGATTTCTGTCCGCCATGATTCTGAAGCCAAAATACTGAAGAGGATTTGCAAGATGAACAAGATTCAATAAACAGGATACAAGAAGGAAGATGGTTATGGATTCAAAGATGGCAAGATAGCAATAAGGCAGGACATGCTCCTAGTTACGAGTATTCTGATTCGTGTATTGGGTCCAATACCCAACTACAAAAAATCAAACCCGATTAACCAATATCCTATGTCTCTGATACCAAAACCCTGTCACGCCCCGCTTCCCAGAGTGCGCTAAGATCGGCACGTAACAGAGCCAACCATGCTACCTGTGGCTAGAAAACATCCCTCCACGGTCACATTACGGTTGTCTATAAGATATCAAGAACAGGAAAGTAAAATAAACTATCTAGTACATGTCCATATGCCAGAATAAACGAGTCAAGAAATAATATGCGGAAGCAGTAGATCCAATAAACAATAATAATCTGGAATGCACATCCCAAATACGGGCTCACATCAGGAATGAAAATGTTGGAAGAAAACTAAACTAAAATACTAACAGGTTTTCACTGATCGGCCTGTACACTGAAATACTCCTGATCGGTCAGCTGCAAAGGTAGTGGATCTGGGCCATGCAAAACCCAGACGTCAGTGCGTCATAATATCAACAATAATATAATCAGGGGTAACAAACATGCAGGCACGAGTATGAACAGTAATAAAGGTATAACAGTAACACGAATGTGGAACAGTGAAGGGTAAAAGCATATATGACGTGCAGTGAGTAATCTGAACTAAGCTACTGGGTAACTACTCTCAATTCTGTGAAATCAATTTAATGAATCGTCGATGTAACTCAATAGTATCCCGTGCGTACCCGGGACCACGGTCAAGACTCTCGGGCTGAATCCGAGACGTGCCGCTAGGCAGTAAACAGGTAGCATGTACAGACGAATGATGTCAGCAGCATCATCCGGGGCTGGCCTAGCTCATAAAACTGATCAGTATAAGCATCGAATTGTTGAGTTACAAGTCAGGTTTCATCATTGATTTCCCCATACCCCAAGTTATGTGTTCAAGTCAGGTATTGATAAATTTGAGACTAATGCCAACATAGGATCAAGCAGGAACAGGTTTGTCTATACATACAACAGGATATGTCCATCGGGACAACATGTCAGGATTGTCGGCATTAGAAACAGAATCAGGTAACATGTCAAATAGTGATATATCAGGTCATGTCAGGTAGTGTACATGTATCAAGTCATGTCAAGTGGTGGTGTATCAGGTCATGTCAAGTAGTGCACAGGTATCAAACGGGTGCTCATAATCAAATTGTAGCAAGTATTGAATCAGGGTGAATGTACAGATGTACAATAAAAGCATGGATGCACAAATATCTATCAGAGGTTACATCATGACTATGTAGGGTGCACAATATCAAGCATGGGGTGTCAATATAACAACAATATGTAATAATGTGACATGGTATGCGAATAGTTATAGAATTAATGGTATGGATGCACAAATATCGATTAGAGGTTACATTTACAGTTCCAATACTAATTAGGATACACTTTATTAAGCATGGGGTGTTACTAAAATAGTAATATGAATTAATATGATCTATAGATGCAGTTATATATATTTTAAATGATATGGGTGCAACGGGTATCCGAAAACAGTAAAACTTCAGTATGGATGTGCAATGTGATAAACGGATAACATTTTACTCATACGGATGCATAATACTATACCTAACATGTAGCAAGATGATTTAGCATACGACTAGACATGTAAATAATGATACGGATGCACACGGACGTCATATAACAGTAAAATGATAAACTGGTAAATGCAGGATGTACAACTAAACAATATGAGATGTAAATATTCTATTGGGTGCAGTATATTGTAATATAGTATGTAACAAGATAGGTTTGCATGCACTAGATGTGAAATAACTTGTACGGATGCATAAATGTCGTAAAACTGTAAAAATAAACATAGGATACAAGATTTAAAATACAAGTGTTATATTTATTCAGATAGATGTAAATACGGTAACATAGCATGTAGCAAGATAAACTTGCCTCGATGGATCACGATACGGATACGCACGGCACGTCCGACGTCGGTAAAACGTCGCAACGCATGCACGGCACACGGGACAGGTCTAAACAATGCAAGAGGGTGATCACACAGGTAAGGTACGTCCATTGGGTCGTCTGGAACGGCAGCGACGTCACGGCTCCGGCGATCTCTGAAATTACAAGATTCAAGAACAAGAAAAGAAAAGAAGAAGAGGAAGAAGAAAGGAGAGGAAAGCTCACTGGATTTGGTGCTCTATGGTTTCTGGGGGATAGAAAGGAGGTGATGGTGTCGAGGAGATCAACGACGGTGAGGTGTGATCAAGATGAAGGCTAGGGTTTCGGTGTTAGGGTTTGGCTCGGTGTGCAGGGAATAGAGAAGAGGAGAGGAAAGAATAAGGAGATGATGGAGATGAGGAGAGAAGGAGTAGGGTGAGGTGATGACGAGGAGAGGAGGTCGTCGGCGGCGAGGTGCAGGTGAGGCGATGGGTTCTGTGGTTAGGGTGCAGGGTGGTGGTGCTCGGGAAGGAGGAAGGAGAAGAAGATGACGAGAAGGAGGAGGAGAAGGGAATGGAGGCTCGGTTGAGGTCGAGCTTAGTGAAGGTAGATGAGATTTTAGGGTTAGGGTTTGAGGAGTTTGGGTTTTTCTCATGGGGTGCTCGGGCTTTAAAAGAAAGAAGAAGGAGGGAAGGAAGGGATTTGTGAAGGGAGGTGACCCTAAGCGCGCGAGCGGTGACCAGATGCGAGAAGCGAACAGTGTTTGCTAGAGGAGAGAGAGAGGCGCAAGAAGAGAGAGAAAGAAGAGAGAGAGAGAGAGCTGGTGGGGTCGGAGAGAGAGGGTTGTTATGAGAAAAGATTTAAAATAAAATAAAAAGATTTGTAAGTTATAGAAAATTTAAATGTCGATTTATTGTATTAATAAAATTTGATTTTCTGGTAAATACAAACTTAGTCCAAAACCCGCCCGGGTCGAGTCTAAAAATTCAGTTTCAAAATACGAAAAATATACATGTCGACCAAAATTAAAATTGGATATCCGGGTAACGAAAATGCATACCCCCAAGAACGGATGCACATACGTACGCGTAGCCATCCAAACAAGTCCGTTTCACTGAACGGGACGAGAACAAGATGCGCGGATGCTATCACGGGGTTAGGGGCATCACGCAGGCCATGCAATATATTTCTAAAATATTTTACATGACTAAAATGTTATAGTCTAAAAATACAAATGCCAGATAAAATGCCAGTACGCAGGATGCAAAAGAAAGTGCACGAGTCTACGTAACAAGTCAGGATAAATCATAAACATGAATCAAGACAGGTTTCAAGCAAGCGGGTCGGGTCAGATGCAATACAATGTCAAAAACACTATTCGCGCCCAAAACACAGTAAATCAGGAAAATACCATAAATAAAGAAATACTAGAATTGGTATAAATGAACTAGGGTGTTACACTTACCCTCAATGGAGGGGTGGTATGTTGGAAGAGTTCCAAACAGGATACCGTTGTAGACTTCACGATGGAAGCTGAGTATATTGCTGCAAATGATGCTGCCAAGGAAGCCGTCTGGATGAAGAAGTTCATCTCGGAGCTAGGAGTAGTTCCAACCATTATTGATCCAATACCATTGTATTGTAATAATAACAGGGCTATGGCGTTGTCCAAAGAGCCCAGGTCCCATCAGCGGTCCAGACACATCCTGAGGCGATATCATTTGATCCGGGAGATAGTTGATCGCCGCGAGATCAAGATTCGGAGAGTAGATACAAAGAATAACACCGCAGATCCACTCACCAAGGCTATCCCTCAGCCGCAGCATGAGCGACTTTTTGAGATGTTGGGTATCAGATACGCCAATAATTGGCCTTAGTGCAAGTGGGAGATTGTTGGATATATGTATGCCCTAGAGGCCATTATTTGATAGTGGATGTATCGGTATGTGTGTATATATATATTCAGAGGACATTCTTGCTCAAAATGATAGTATGCTATCTGGTTGCTCTTTATCTTGATATGTTCACTTGATCATGCATATTACTTGTTTGGTACATGTTGATAAAGCCCTTAGGATATTTGCTTAACTACTGGGATTATGATGCAGATCATATTAGTGGGACATGTGTAGTTTATAAGCATATCCTTAAAATGTTCCTAGTTGTGGGTGTATCGAGACAGGACATCGATATTCCAGAGTAGACTAGCGTATACATTTCTTGACCCATATGATGGACGATGGATGATCCCATATCCATTGATGTTTGACATCAAAGATTGTATATGGGTGCTCAGTAGAGACTGGGTACACTGAACGGACTCACCGAGAACTCCTATATGGTATTATATTTATCGTCGGACAGCAGTTCTCAGGTGACACTGGTACAGGTTAGTCTGTAGAACCGAGATCGTCATAGAGTCTTGTGTGTGCTCCTACTGTACTTTGATTTCCACCCTACCACGGCTCTACTGAGTCATGCAAGCAAGTGGCTTTTGGTTACAGTCCCGGGGCACATGGAGGCAATAAGCGATAGGAGGGGTTTCGTCTCTCCCGGTATTGGGGGTTGATGTTGTGCTATGCTCGATTGGCTATAACAGGAAGTCCCTGGCCAGGGCTGATAAGATTTACTGATAAGTGTTATCAGTAGTTTCTCGATCCGTTATAGGCCATATACAGGCATGACATATTGAGTTATTTGGGTCGACGATACCACCCTTAGACTCGATATACAGCATATCTGACGAAAAGACCGTACTGTACGGTAAGTGTTGCCAGTTGGCTCGACGAGAGTTTTGACAGGTTCGCTTGTTTTTTCTTCTGTTCGCTCAATACATGGGCGTTGTTACGTACAGCTAGTGCCGCTGATGGTTTATGAGTATGTGATATGATCACTACCTACTGCTAGCGTATTGACGAGTCTTAAAGTCCCACAGAGGGGTTTCCTAGCTCAGGCGAAACGATGTGGGGTGCATATGGGAATATGCGCGGGAGCTTGATTAAATGCGCGTATATGATACCGTATTTTAATTTGGCGTTTTCTATTGGTAGGGTCATATGTGATATGACCGGATTATTAAATCAAGTATTGATTTAATATCAATGACCATTAGCTCATTTATTAAACCCTTTTCTTTTATATGTATGTATGTATATATATTGATATGAATGCACACATGCATGCATACATGTGTCATGGTTGATGATACATTGGAGATGGCTATTCAAGACTCACATGGAAACTATTTATATATTTTTGATTATTGAAAAAAGGAAATTGGGAATTAAATCATGATTGGATTTCTTCTACACTCTTTTTTAGTTGACCAAAGTCATAACTATGGTTTCATTTCCTATTACCTCTTAACTCAATATCAAAAATATCTAGATATTTATTAGCCATGGTTTAGGGTGAGTGTCACTCTCTCATATATTTCTATTATTCTTATTATTATTGCGATAACTCTCACATGAGCTCAAGCTAAGCCATTCTCCTTCTTTTTCCTCCTCCAAGCTCTCTAGCTCTTCAAAAGTGAGTGAAGAAAATTAAAAGGAAAGGTTTTTAAGTGAGATTACAACCCACATCACCAATCTATATTAGTCTTGCCCACTAGTGTAGGTTGTTTGCTTCACTTCCACCAAGGTCAGATGAAGCTTGGAGCTTATGCCAAGGGACTCTGTGGTGGATCGTCGGACTTCGAAGGACTCAAGCGAACCCGTTCAAATTCCAAGTTGATCCAAGGAGTCAAGGTGGAGTGGTCTACAAAGGTTGTATTTCTCCCCTCTTAGTGTTAGACACTTGCTAGTATGTGATACTTGCTTTTTGTTACCCTAATACTCTAGTTCGATTCTAAGTTAGGTTTGGTTAGCTCCCTAAAAATTTTAATGTAGTATGTTTGATGCTTGTCAAAACCTAGTGAGGGTGATAAGCAAACCCAGCACTTATGACCTTGACAAAGGACAACATATCATAAGACGCAAGTCAAGTTCTACCCGTCATTGTCCAGGTTAATTTGAACCCATTTGTACAAATCCTTGACGAAGGCCAAAATATCTGTGCGCCTGTCCTAAATTAACGCATCTATATATGCTACAGATGAATACCCAGCAGCTACCAATTACTATGCCTTGGCAAAGGTCAAAATACATAGCTTGAATACTACTGAATATCTATCTAAAATGACGGAGGGTTACGACTAGTTTTGGCAAAAACTATGAACGTAATGAACTTGATATAATAGAAAAAACTATGATAGCTTTTAAAAGGAGTGGTTTAGGCTCCACATTTAAAAGTTGTTTTTCAAGAAAACTGAGTGATTTTAAAATTGTTCCAACGATTTAACTTTGGTTTGTTTTCTTTGTATTTAAAAATATTAATGTGGTCCCATCATTTAACCCTATCATTGTAGAAAAAAATGAAAATAGAATGTACGCTTATGTCATCCGCATTCGCCACGGGGCCCCGTCATACACCGTTAGGTTACTTAATTAACGGCAGAGCGGGGGCTGGACTAGTGCGGGAGCAAAATATAAGCAACGTTTATTATATACAATATATATATCCATTCGTCTCACGCAATAATAGGTATTCCAGATCACAGATCACAGCAACACAGATGAATATATTAGATATATTAGGATTTCCATGTTTCGTTTTAGCCTAGAACGAAAAACGGATTCCACAGTCGTGATGAATAGCTAAACCCCACCCTAGACCCCAACGGATGTGGCAAACTCCCCGCCAAATTCCCGAAGTGAAGCAGCCCCCTCAATAAAATGAGTAGGCCACTCGGCACTTCAAGAACCCGGTAGTTTGTGCACCCTATATTTGGTCTATCCTAGGTGTAAGAAAAAGTAAATGAAATAATACAACAGTAGCTACAAGCTCAACCCGGATGTGCCCCACAAAACAATATTATATCAATTTACAAATATGCATGAATGAAAGAAAAGAACACTCTTCTCACATCCTCCCGGCTATTCATTCACGACGATCCAATACTTCATATACACAAACCATTAAGAAGATACAAGATATATGCAACCCCCACTAATCGACATATAACAATTAGTAGACGTTTCGCAATACATATACAAACTGAAACGAATAAACGATGTTAAAACCACAAAAAATCCAAGACCAAACTCCCTAGAAGGACCGGTGAGGACAGAAAAAATGCACTTTCTGCCGGCCAAACTTTGGAGATTTTGTCTCGTTTTTCTATGGTGTTCTAGTTACTACAAGAAGAGCACTCTACAATTGTTTAAATAATTTTTAGAAGCTCTTTAAAATTCAACAGAAACTTGGACTTGGTTTTAATCGTTTCGGAGTTATTTCGGTTTCATAACTTTAAACTTCATTTAAACAAGCTAGTTAAGTTTGAGTAGGCTCTAATACCACTATAAGTCGATATCGCACACCCCACGCACTTGTGGAGAGGCAGAATTTACAAAAAACGATTTTCTTGACTTGCAACACCGACTTAAATTCCAGGATCTTTAAGAAAACCTTAACTAGTTATACTACTTGGAGGTTCTAACTACTATGTAATAGTTTATACCTCCTAGATACTTGTCCTTAGGGTCTTCTCCTCCTCCTTTTCTTAAGCTCCTCGAAGATCTGGATCCCGCTTGAACGTCGGTCTCCTCGTGTCAAAGACGATCCACCCGAGAGTCTATGGTTCAAGCTCCAATCTCTAAACCGAGGTAACTAAAGTACCTAGTTCGCTAAACTAGGTAGCTTAGAAGATGTAGAGTGTTAATTGGATTATTTAATCTCAAAGGACCCTATGGTTCACAACTCATGTGAGGGTTGGGGTCTTGAGGAAGAAGGAGAGGAAAAATGGAGAGAGAAAGGAAAAAACACAAATGAGCTAAGTCTTGGCAAGTGAAGAATGGCTCATGCTCTTTCTCATATCAAGCATGCTTTCTAATTGAAAATATCAACCATACTTGAATAGTGAGGCCAAAAAAATAAACAAAACAATAATCCATGCTTCATTCCATGCCATAAATATCTCCATTTTCCACCTCATTAATCTATTTCCAAAAATAAATATATCCAAATAATGAGGTGTCCCCTTCTAGAAGTATCTCTTGTGAAATTAAAAGAATGCCCTCACCATATATACATACCCGTATTCGTACTCCAAAAAATACGAATACAATGAGATAATAATAATCCAATAATATAATACTAGAATCCGACTTAAACCAAAGCCCACTAGTATTATCCATCCGAACAACATCCATATAGCTAGTGCACGTATATGATCGGAACCCTGCACGTAAAACCATACGGCCTCTACATCATTTCACTTGAACCAGGGAAACCCTCTGTATGGGACTCTAAAGACTCGACAGTACGCTGGCAGTGGGTTTAACCGCAAGTCTGTCAGTGGCACTAGCTGTACGTAACGGCCACCCAGTTATCTGTCAATAAGAAGGCCGACGAGCAAACTCATCCGAACTCTTACTGAGCCTATCTATGACAATCCCCGTACAGTCTGGTCTGTTCGTCTAAGAGTATCGCATATCGGGCCTAGGGGTAGTAACCGTCAGACCCCTATAGCACAATAAGTCGTGCCAATACACCCTGAGAAACTACTGGTGTACCTACCAGCAAATCTCACTTGCCCTGGCCAGGGACTTTGTGTATTGGCTATCCGAACACAGCGCAATATCAACTCCCAATACCGGGAGAGATGAATCCCTTCTAACCCCTACTGCCTCTAAGTGCTTCGGGACTGCACCCAACCACTACCTGTTTGCACGACTCATTTGAGCCATGGTAGGGTAGTAATCTAAGTATAGTGGGAAAACACTCGAGACGAATAATAATGTCAAGTCAACTGGCTGACCTGTACTCATGTCGCCTCGGAACTGCTAACTAACGATAGGTATAATACCAACCAGCGGTTCCCATCGAGTCCGTTTAGTGTAACTTATAACCCAATGAGCACCTGTATGCTATCTCCGGTATCGCATACCAACGGCTGCGGGACAAGTCATCTCCCTGACTGGGATGAGAAGCGTATACATTAGTCTACTCTAGAGTATCGATACCCTATCTCAATAATCCTATGACTAGGGACAAGTATAAAGATGTGCTTATAGACTACCCATCCTCCACTAGTGTGACTGCCATCACAACGCTGGTAGTCAAGCAAAGATCCTAAGGGCTCTATCAATATGTATTAGCGATATGTTTAAAAGAAACATATACACATATTAAGATAGAATCAAACCAGATAGCATACTATCATATTGAGCAAGACTGTTATTATATATGTGTATATCCCAAGCTTCCAAAATGTAATATACAATCCAGTACTATACAATAATGGCCTCTAGGGCATATATCATTAGGGAGTGTCGAAGGAGGCTCGGACTTTATTTAGTTTGTGGATCAGTTGACCTTACCATTAGTACATGCCTTTCGAAGCTACGATTGAGCGACGATGTTCAAAAACCACTGCAGAAGTAGACTCATGGGCAGAAGCAGATTACTCAGAGTCCTAATCAGGCAAGGGCCTTCACTTTGACGGCTGAGGAGACCAAGGCTTCAGATAATGTCGTTTCAGGTATCCTGCTTGTTTTTAATTTTCCCGCATTGGCATTATTCGATTCTGGTGCATCCCATTGTTTTATGTCATCCAAGTTTATTAGTGCACACTCCATCCCATACGGCCCTATCTAGCTCTTCGAACATACACACTGGGAATAGGGAGAATTATATCTAGTAGTGAGTGCAAGAGTTACTCGATTATTATTTGCGGAGGGGAGTTATTCACGGATTTCTTAGTGATTGATACTGGCAACTATGATGTTGTCCTGGGAATGGATTTTCTTGGCATTTTCCATACTCACATTGATTGTAGGGTGAATAAAGTGATTTTCTAAATTGCCGGACATCCGGAGTTCATATTCTTTGGAGGTAGAAAATCTGTCGGACCAGTCGAATTTAGGGCTAGGCCAACAAGTGTCTCTTTTTTATCGATGGAAGTAATCGAGGAGGAAGCACCAGTAGTACTTCGAGATTTCATGGATATGTTCGAAGACATCTCGGGTTTACCGCCAAAAGGAGATGTGGAATTCACGATTGATCTTATTCCAGGAGCAACGCCAATTTCAAAGGCCTATTATCCGATGGCACCGGTGGAACTGAAAGAGGTAAAGAAATAATTTACCGAATTACTAAAGAAGGGTCGGATTCGCTGCAGCGGTCACCATAGGGAGCTCCAGTTCTTCTAGTCAAGAAGAAAGATGGCACGCGGAGAATGTGTATCGGCTATCGAGAGTTAAATCGGGTGACTATTAAAAATATGTACTCAATCCCTTACATCGGCGGACTATTCGATTAACTCAGTGGTGCGAGAGTATTCTCGAAGTTGGATTTGCGATCAGGGTATCATCAAGTTCGGGTGAAAGCAGAAGACATTTGCAAGACGGCGTTCTGAACTCGATATTGGTATTACAAGTACTTAGTGATGCCATTTGGAGTTACTAACGCACCGGAGATATTTATGGACTTAATGAACTGGATCTTTTCGCCATTTCTAGATCAATTCATGGTTGTTTTCATTGATGATATTTTGGTCTATTCGAGGAGAAAAGAAGTGCATGAAGAACACTTAAAGATCGCACTGCAAATGTTGAGACAAGAAAAGTTATATGCTAAAATGAGCAAGTGCGAGTTTTGGCTCAAAGAAGTGAAGTTCTTGGGTCATGTTGTATCCGGAGATGGGATTGCAGTTGACCCCGAAAAGATTGCAACTATTCATGATTGGCCTATTCTAAAGAATGTGGAGGGAGATAAGAAGCTTTCTTGGGCTTGCTAGATATTATAGAAGGTTTGTGAAGAACTTCACTCGGATAGCAGAACCATTGACTATGCTAACATGAAAAGAGGTACCATTCGTATGGACTGAGAAGTGTGCGTCAGCTTTTGAAGCGCTGAAACAGAGATTGACCACTACTCTTATTCTGACAGTGCTAGATGGTCCTGGAGGACTAGTTATTCACAGCGACGCATCTGGGAATGGCTTGGGATGTGTTCTGATGCAGCATGGGAAGCTTATAGCTTACGCGTCAAGACAATTGAAGACTCATGAGAAGAACTACCTAACTCATTACTTGGAGTTAGCAGCCGTGATTTTTGCGCTGAAAATTTAGAGACATTACTTATTGGACGAAAGGGTAGAAGTATTTACCGATCACCATAGTCACAAATTCGTGATTCGGCAATAATTCGGCGAGGTCGAAAATTCAGATTCGGAGAACTATTCGGAAAAAATCGGCAGGTATTCGGGAAAGATTCAGTAAGTGTTCGGGAAGTGTTCGGGAAATGTTCGGGAAGGATTTCGAGCAAAAAATTAATATAAAATTAATATATGAGACGCTAGATTTTGATTTCATGAATTATTTGCTGTTTTTTGAATAATTCATTTTTTTTGAATAATTCGGGAATTATTCGCGAATAATTCGGCAATAATTCGGCGGTTCGGTGATGGCGAATAATTCGCAGATTTAATCGGCAGTCACATAATTCACGAATTATTCGCGAATTCGCCGAATAATTCGCGAATTATGTGACTATGCCGATCACAAGAGCCTAAAGTACGTGTTCACACAGAAAGAGATTATCATGAGACAGCATAAATGGTTAAAACTGATGGCTGACTATGATCTTGATCTAAAGTACCATCCAGGAAAAGTTAATGTAGTGCCGGATACTTTATGTCGGTTGCTAGCGATATGGATGTTGACTGTACAGAAGGAGATTATAACTGATCTTCAGAGATTCGAGTTGGAGATTGTACTACCAGATTCTTCGGGACAGTTGATGCAGTTGCAAGTACAGTCATTCTTGATCGATAGCATTAAGGCAGCACAGTCGCACGATCCTAAATTGCAGAAATTTCGAGAACAGGTAGAAGCGGGACTTCGGATAGACTTCTTGATTCATGAAGATGGCTCATTAAGATATGGAAGTCGTCTGTGTATGCCTAAATGAGATGTTCGTGAAGAAGTTATGAAGGAGGCTTATAGCTCCGCTTATTAAGTACATCCGGGAGGCACGAAAATGTATAGAGATTTGCGACAACATTTTTTGTAGGAAGGCATGAAAAGAGATATTGCTCACTGCATGTCGAGGTGCTTGGTGTGTCAGCAAGTCAAGACTGAACATCAAAGGGTAGCTGATTTGTTGCATCCACTTCCGATTCCTCAATAGAAGTATGAACATATAACCATGGATTTCGTGGCAGCCTTACTACGAAGTCCAAAAGGCAATAACGCAGTTTGGGTGATTGTCGATCGATTGACCAAGGTAGCTCATTTCATACCCTTTCAAATTGGTCAGTCGACGGATACTTTAGTTGAGCGATACATGCAGGAGATTGTGAGATTGCATAGAGTACCAGTGAGTATCATTTCTGATCGTGATACTCGGTTCCTATCACACTTTTGGAGGAGTCTATAGGAAAGCTTAGGAACTCACTTGATGTTTAGTACGGCCTATCATCCTCAGACAGATGGACAGTCTAAAAGAACGATCCAAACTCTTGAAGATGTGTTAAGGGTTTGTATGTTGGACTTCAAGAGTTCATGAGAGGATCATTTGCATTTAGTGGTGTTTTCATACAATAACAGTTTTCAGGCGACTATACAGATGGCTCCATTCGAAGCATTGTACGGTCATAAGTGTAGCTCGCATGTTTGTTAGGACGATATTAGAGAAGAAGATTGTTGGGACCGGAACTCATTATGCAAACTGTAGAGAAAGTTAACTTGATTCGTGATCATATGAGGGTGGCACAAGATCGACAGAAATGTTGGGCTGATACTGGTAGAAGACCTTTGGAGTTTGTTGTTGGTGATCTTGTGATTTTGAAGATATCATCGACTAAATAAGTAAAATCCGATTTTGTAGTCAAGGCAAGCTTAGTCCTTGATTCGTGGGGCCCTTCGATATCATCGAGCGTGTTAGAGAGGTGGCTTATCGATTAGCTTTACCACCATCTTTGGCGGGTGTTCATGACGTGTTTCATGTATCTCAACTCCGCAAGTATGTTTGAGATGAGACGCACATCTTTGATCACTCGGAACTGACAGTGAGGGAAGATTTAACCTATGATGAGCAACCGATGGCTATTATGGATTGATGAGAAAATATTCTCAAGAATAAAGTGATCTCTCCAGTACTCGTATCGTAGGGAAATCGTTCGCACGGAGAATCTACTTGGGAACGTGAAGATGAGATTCGACAAAAGTTTCCACATCTTTTTCCTTAGATTCGTATCTTCTTGTCTTTTTCCTGTTTAGTGAATTTCGGGAACGAAATTCTTTTGTAATTGGGTATAATGTAACACCCTAGTACGTTTATACAGTTTAACTTGGTATTTTTAAGTCTTGCTTTATAATTCCTTTATTTTTTGGGTTGCGAGTGATTCGTATAGTAGTAATGGCTTTTTAACCCGACCCGCATGTTTAGAAGCCAATATGGTGCAATATTTTATCTGATAATTACCAGTAAAGTGTATCTACATGAATCTAGTATAATACATACACTATATATATTTATATTTTTATATATCTCTTTATAGTCACAAGATATGGATAAATAATATTTTTGCTAACTGATATTGCATGGCATATCACCCTATATCTTATTTCGCTCTTATCTATTACGGTCAAATCCCAAAATATATGATAACTAGATATTTATTATACCTTTATATTTTTTATTTAAATCTTATTCGGAGGTATATGTATTTAATATTAGATTATTGCATTATGGCCTAAATCTTTACATATGTTTATTATTCTCAAAAATATATTTTTTAGAAAGATTCGGGTAAAAATTTAGTGTAATTTGTTATATTATCTAGCTACCCTAAACTAATATATATATATATATATAATATACTTTATTAATATAAAAAATCTCTCTCTCTCCCCCCGTTAATAAACTCTCTCTCTCCTCTCGTTCTTTCCTTCACGTCCCCGAGCCCTAACCCACCTCCAAAACCTCATCGTCGTTCACCTCTTCCTCGCCGTCGTAACCACCCCTTTTATCTCCACTTCCTCTTCCGCGTCGTCATCTCCTTCATCCCCTCAACCCAAGACTTCACTTGAGCTCCGACCTCCACTAACTAAAAAACCCACCTTCATTCTTTTTCTTCCGTCACCGTCGTCTGAACCTGACCACCACCACCATCATCCTCGTCACTTTCTCCTTCTCTTCACCAGCACCAGAGCACCCCTGTTTACCGCCGAAAACAGAGACGAACTGGGATTGAAAATCTTGCCTGAATTTGGGGTCAGATACTATTTGGACATATCCATCCACCTCTCTGAAGATAGCAAGTTGAATTATGGCACCGTATATCAGAGGTTTGGACAGATGCGACCGATGTAGCAGACTTCACCAGATTTCCCCTCATTTGTGAGGGGGTTTTGATTGTGGGGACACTCTTCACTGCAGGCACAAGCCCCTGCAATTAATTACGTTACCGCATTGCGATAATCACTTTCTCCTGCTCCAGAAGGTCATTTCGTGTCGTGTGTTATTTTGTTTGTTAAGGTTGTCTGTGGATTGTATACGGAGACTAGTTTATGTCGTCGCATGTAGGGCACGAATTAGTCCAAATCCATATATTTTAGATTTGGGTTTGAACTTAGATTGTATGTTCCTTTAGTTTAAAGAATATTTTATTTTATTTAAGGTCCGTTAATCTGTTTTTAGATTAACATAAACTTAAATATATGAGCATTTGGGCTCAATTTATTTTAATTAAGAATACGTTAGTCTTATTTGAGACTAAGATCAACTTAGAAATATTTTTATGATCATTAAATTTAGTTAAGATCCAAAAACAGAGCATTTGGGCTCAGCTGCAAGCAACTTCAGAGAGACATAGCCAATTTAGGCTCAGTCTGCTTGGTCTTAGACTTTCTCCCTTTATTCAGAAGTGCTAAGCACTTATTTGTGGCTCCGGCGCTCACGTGCGAAGCACATGAGGCACTCAGACATGGGCGTTGCCCAATCAATGTTAAGTACTCAGTCATTTTGACTGAATATAGAGTGCTAAGCACTTTTTTTGGCACTCATATGGGGAACACGTGAGGTGATGAGCATTTATTTTGGGAGTTCACATGTAGAACACGTGACTCGCTGAGCATTCTGTTTTGTTGGGCACTCACGTGTGTTTCACGTGAGGCGATGGGCTCCTTTTTGTTTTGTTGGGTGCTCACGTGGGAAGCACGTGAGGCGCCGAGTCTTTTGTTTTGGGCGCTCATATGGGAAGCACGTGAGCCGCTGAGTTCCATTTAAGGGGATCTTTCGGGCGCTCACGTGGAAAACACATGAGACGCTAAGTCCTTTTTTTAGAGATTAAATCTCTGTTAATGTTTTCTCAAGAAGTTTTAACTTCTGTTAATGGCATTTTGACCATTAATGATCACCAAGATCTCTTTTTTGAGCATCTGAGATCAGTTTTATTGGACTAAGTTCTTCTGTTCTTTTTGTAAGAACTAAGTTCTTTATGTAGGGTTAAACCCTGTTTGCAATGGAATTAAATTCCTAGAACATACGTTCACTTCACTCTTTTTCTTTTAATCTAGTTCTTTCCTCTGGATTTTGAGTTTGAAGAACAGAATCTCCCCGATGAGAATTAAATTCTCAACTTGTGAGGAGATTTGCTTTGCAAATCTCAGATCAGAGGAAGAACTAAGTTCTTTTTTATGAAGGGTTAAACCTTTATTTTCTTTATGCTAGGCAAACGAGATATATTTTATCTCTGCTTTTCTTTACCTAGGGTTTGAGAGAGAGAGAGAGAACCTTCTTTTTTTGGAGAATTGAATTCTCGGTTTTCTTTTTGTAGAGAAGCTTATGGGGTCGATCCTCCTCCTTCGATTTTATCTCTTTGCTCCTTATTTATATGAGAAGGAAAAGAATCAATTTTTTGATAAAACATCTCATTCAGAGATCATGATTAATTTTATAATCAATCAAATTGATCTTTTAGATCAACTGGTGAATTTTATTCACCGTTGGATTTTTAATCCAAAAGCTCTCTGTTTTACAGAGAAGATTTCTTGCTTGTTTTAATAAGATTAGGAAGATATTTTTTTAAGATAGAATTTAATTCTATCATATGAATATCTTGTTTGTTTAAAAAGATTAGGAAGATATTTTCCTAATATAGAATTTTATTTCTATCATATGAATATCTTGTTTGTTTAAGAAGATTAGGAAGATATTTTCCTAATATAGAATTTTGTTCCTATCATATGAATATCTTGTTTGTTTAACAAGATTAGGAAGATATTTTCCTAACATAGAATTTTATTCTATCATATGGTTTAATTGGTGATATTTTATCACCATTGGATTTTAAATCCAAAAATTCTCTGTCGGAGAAAGATCTTTCCATATTAGAAAGATCGGGGAAAATATGTCCCAAATAGAATTTAATTCTATCATATAGAATTTAATTCTATTAGATGGTTTAATTAGTGATATTTTATCACCATTGGATTTTAAATCCAAAGATTCTCTGGTTAGAGAAAGATCTTTCAATATTAGAAATATTAGGGAAAATATTTCCCAAATAGAATTTAATTCTATCACATAGAATCTAATTCTAGCAAATGAGAGCATTTTAAATTGGGACGCTCATGTGTTTTGTATGTGAGCGCTTCCATTTACGTATATGGCAACGGTGCTCACATGCTTTTCATTTAAGCGTTGCCAAAAGAATGTGGCAGGAGAACTCACGTGTTTAACACGTGGGGGCTATCATAAGATTTAATCCTATCTGAAACCGGTACTCATATGCTTTGCATATGAGTGCACACGTGTTTAACATGTGGGTGCTGGTATAGAATTTAATCCTAACTGCAGCAGGTACTCGTGTGCTTTGCACGTAAGTGCTCACGTGCTTTGCACGTGGGGGTTGTCCTCCATTTTTATAAAAGGAACAACAAGCTTTGGCCAAAAATTTTGGCGGGAACAACCCCCTCACCACGATCTCTTTCTCTTTCTTCTTCTTTTCCTTTTTTCCGATCACCAAGCCCAACCCATCACCGCCCATGACACCTCGCCGCCGACCTCGTCCCCCATCTCCTCATCACCGACCCAACCTCCTCTTCTTCTTTGACTTCGCTAAACCCAGAGAACCAAACACCTCCATCTCTTCTTCTTCTTTTATTCTTCTTCTCTTTTCTTCTTCTTACCTTCACCGGAGTTGTTCACCGCCACCACCCACTTCCCCTCGCCAACAAGCACAACTCAGACCTATCTCCAGTCATCATCTCCTCAAAGAACAGACCCCATCATCCCTCTATCTCTTTTCTTCTTCTTCACAAGTTTTTACCTCAACTTCATCTCATCATCGGCGAACCCCAACTCGTCGCCATCACCTTCGACCTAAATACCGGCATCTAAAAATTCTATAGAGCACTATCGAACATCCTAGAGCAGTGCACCGTCGCTTGTAGCCAAGGTCGTGAATACGTCGTGTTTTCGATCGTCGCCGTCATGCGAAAATCCGTATTTCATCGTGAGTTTATCAATCGAAGCAAGTTTTTAAACTTGCTACATACTATTTTATGTATACCAATATTTATATAATTATTTATAGTATATGCATTTAAATATTTAACAAGTATTATCAATATACAGTTTTATAACATTAATCCGTATTTGTAGCAATAACAGGCTTATCTTGTTGCATGCTAGTTCATTATAATTCCACTGTAGTTCATGATCCTTTACCTAGACGACGGTATATCTCGTAGCATATGTCAAACGTTATTACAAAAAGGGGTGTGTGTGTGTGTGTGTGTGTATTAATAAATTATATCTTACAATTTAAATAATAAACATTAGTTATTTCAAAACTGCGGGCTCCACCCTGACAGAGGAGGGGGTGAAAGGGTAAGGTGACCTGTGGAACTGCTGTCCCACCCTGACGTCTCATAGTATAATGCCTGATGCGGTGATGCGGACTCCCACACCGATAACATCTTGGCGACGACTGTTGACTCTATAAGTAAGAGCTAAATAACTGGCTCCGTATCAAACCTCTGTCGCCGCCACGGCTTAGAATGAATCCGCCGTGACATTTGTCTGCCATACCTCTACCAATCTCCCTAGAAACTGATACACCAGTGCGAACCCGCTTCGGTTCCAGAACAGTCGTAGTCTCGATAATACGCTCCTCCACTAGAATGGCTACGTCCATCGCTGCTGCATAAGTATCAAAGTGCGGGGCTCCTATAAAGAGGAACAACTGTGTGTCAAGACCTTGCACAAATCTCTTGACGCGCTTCTCTTCGGTGTCCACCAAATAAGGAGCATATCTGGATAGCTGAGTGAGCTGGATATCATATTCGGCCATGGTCATATCAGGAGTCTTGCGCAAAGACTCAACACTGCAAGATTGAGCATCCCTGAAGCTCTGCAAAAGGAAATGAGCAAAAAGACCGTCGAAAACTCATCCCATGTACCAGCAGCTCGACCTCTCTCAATGGACTCACACCAAGTCTGGGCAAGACCCTCCAAATGGAAACTAGCAAGTTTAACCAATCTCGCATCAGAACACCTCAGGGAACGACAAATCATGGCCATCCTATCGAGGAACGACTGTGGATTCTCTACTGCGTCTGTGCTAGTGAATACCAGAGGCTTCAGCCTCATAAAATCCGGTAGTGATACCTCAATAGTCTCGGTAGTGGCAGGTACAGCTGTCTGAGCAGTAGGTACTATTACGGTCCCCGTAGTAGGCGAAACATCATCTGATCTCTGTGCTCGGCTGGCCTCGACCAAAGATCCAACCATCTAGCGCAAATCCTGAATACTCGCTTCAAGCCTAGCAATCCGGCCTGGAGAAGGAGGATCAACCCGCTCTTGAGGGGTAGGTATACCATCCTGGCTAGTCCTCGCCTCAGATGAGCCCACCCTAGCCTCGTCTCTGGCGGCGGCCCTCTGGGCCCTCGTAGTCTTTGGCGGCATGGTGGCTGGAACAAGAAAAAGGATTTGGAGAGAACATAACAACCGGAACTAAAGGATGCATAAAATCAAGGAAGGAATCAAAAGACATATGTCCTAAGGTCACTTTGGGGAGTATCGTATCGTGAATATGCCGCGAAAAATACACACGCTACGTCACTCTGCTTAAGTTACATACTCCATCATACCAAGGGTCATCTTATACTCAGAAAGGTAAAAGCTAGCACTCTGATACCAACTTTGTCACGACCCAAATGTGGAACGTGACCGGCACTTAAATCATGCAACGTCTAAAGGCGTAACGTAATTCAAGTAAACCGAAAAACCCAGAATCTAAACCGTAATTGAAGGTAGAGTAGTAAAATCTTTGTTTAAAGTGTTAATTTAAGGAGCAAAAGAGTTATATCAAAATCTCTTTGAAGATCGAGTTATTGTTAAAATATTCGACAGCATCTCTTTTGTAAAAACTGATCCAAACCGATACATAAGCATAATATATATAAAAGCATCCCACTTGGGAGCAATCTCAACGCCATCCGAACGATTCTCCCATAGATGTTAAATCTACTCACCAGAACGGTCTCGAGCTACTCGAATCCGATCACCTCCTTCCCTTTCCTAGCCGCATCCAAAGTCTCCGCAACCGATCCTAGTATCAAATAAAACTTAGCACATGAGGCTAGAATTCTGATATGACACGCAAACATACACTACACGAATGAACGAACTCTCACGAGTTAACACGTGTGAACTTAGTGTTCTACGCGTGCAACAAACACCAAAGACTACCCCTAAGGGCCATTAACCAAATAAAACACTATAACGAGAATCGGAATATCCGTATCGCAAGTTAACATATCGCCTAAAATAAGGTAAAACGACCAGATTTTTGTATATACAAAATTAGAAGAAGTTGCATATACCAGAGGTCTAATTAGAGTCTTAGAGAGCCCCCGACAAAAACTTACACCCAAATGCCCTAAATGAGCCGCAATTTGCGGCCAAAATGAATTAATTGGCGGCCAAAGCTTGGAGGGGAGGGCTCAGGTTTCGAGGGTGCACTCAGGGTCCTATAACAAGCTCCCATTAATTGCAACTTATCTCTGAAGTCTCTTGTTTAATAGAAGATTTTGTTTAAAACCTAAGCTTAAACTAAAACTAGTTTTGATACTAATTTTAAACATTAAGGTGGTTTAGTGAAGTCTTGATTGGCTAAACAAGGATAGTTAACACTAAAATACTCTCATCCACCCTAGTTTAGGTCATCGTTTCCTTAAGGATTTTCACAAACCCAAAATCACCTCAAAACCTCACTTAAATTCTAAAACACCACAAAACATATCTTTAATTAAGATTAAGAGTGTTTAAGGGAAAAGTTTAGTGAAACATGAATAAGGATTGCGCCATACCTTAAGTTTAGCTTGAGGGAGATCCTAAGCTGGCAAGACTTCAAAATTGAGGATTTGGCTCACACAAGACTTTAGAAAGGATAAAAATTGGGGTATTGTGATGGTTGTGATGGATTATTTTTTTTGATGATTTGTGTGTGATTATGTTGGGATGTAGAAAGGAACCATGGAGAGATGAAGAAGGAGAGAAGAAGAATGAAGAGGGAGGATAGCTAATATTAGCCATCCGTAACCAAAAAGAATTTTAAAAAAAAACACTAACCATTCCTATCCATACCTCCATGTCTCACATTTTATTATATTTTTATTTTTTCTCTTTTTTTCTTTTCTAGAACCATCTAACTAGTTAAATATTTTTTTTAAAATAACTTATGGGTTTAAGTTGTCATGGCTACAAAAAAGTGTTTTAACCTAAACTAACATGTTGTTAATACTATATTAGTGTGTGTGTGTGTGTATGGGTATGTATGTATATTTAAAATAATTAAATAAATATATATGTAAATGTATGCGAAAATAATTATTAACTAAGTTTTATTGGAAAAAATGCATGTTATATCGCTAACTAAATTATAATTAACTTTAATCAAATTTTAAGACGTTACAGATGTCAGTTTCCTTATACTGATGAGGATGACATACTCTTGATAGAAAATAATGTTTCTATTTTACGATTCGGTCAAAACGTTGGTTGTCACATTTGTTTCTCCTATATGGATTTGGATTATTGATTGTGGTGACTGGATGTATAAGTTTAGATATAGTATAGGTTTTGAGATTGTCCAAATTCAGGTATCTTAACACCATTCTAAAGTGGTTTAGAATGGAAGACTACTAGTGAGGTAATATACCTGCAGGTAATGGGGTCACCTTCTCTAAAAGGATGTCTTTCGGGACTGATGAAGAGAAGGACCCGCGTGAATGACATTCAATATGCTTCATCAGTGAGGTCGATCATGCGATATTATATACCAAACCAGATATTGCTTTTTCACTTAGTGTAGTAAGCAGATATTAATACAATCCTGGAGAAACATAGAAAGAAGTGAAGAACATATGAGATGTTCTTAGTGTATGGTAATGGAAGACTCCTTCAGGATGCGATTACCGATTCCAACTTCCGTAGTGACAAGAGTGATAAAGTATCTATCACGAGTCAATTAGTTTACTCTCTTATGAGGAGCAGTATATTGAAAGAGTTCCAAGCGGGATACTGAGCTAGTCAAGGCGCTAAGTGCTGATTTTGACTCAACAGAGGATACATCCTAAGAAATTGTCTGCATAAATACATTCATTTATGAATATATTGTTGGATATAGTGCCCTCAAGGCAATTATTGTAGTTGCAGGCACGCGATTATGATAATTGAGGGAGGACCTATACAGGTAGAACAATTTTACTCGAAATGATAGTATGCTATCTGGTTTGTCTTTATCATTGATGTGTACACGTTTTACTTGTTATTACGTATCGCTAATACATAATGGTGAAGCCCGTAGGATTCTTGCTTGACTACCAGCATTATGATGGCGATCATATATGTGAGGCTGGGTGGTCTATAAGCACATTCTTAAATGTCCCTAATCGTAGGAGTATCGAGACTGGGTATCAATATTTCGGAGTAAACTGGTGTATACGTTTCGAGACCCCAACGAGGGGCGGTGGCCGTTCTCACAATCCATTGGTGTTATGTTACCTAAGATAGTATACAGGTGCTTACTGGAGGTGAGTACACTGGACGGACTAGCAGAGAACTTCTAGATGGTATTATATCTATCATCAGATAGATGTTCTCGAGTGGCATTAGTACAAGTTAATCTTTTGACCTGAGATGTTCATTTATCTCGTGTGAGTTCCCACTGTACTTTGAATACTACCCTACCACGGCTCAAAGGAGTCGTGCAAACAGCTTTTAGTTGGGTACAGTCCCGAGCCACATGGAGGCAGTGAGCGATTATCGGGGATTCGTCTCTCCTGATATTAAGAGTCGATGTCGTACTGTGTTCAGTTGGCTATCACCCTAAATCCGTGGCCACAGTAGATGAGATTTACTGATATGAGTTCAGTAGTTTCTCGGTTGGTGATGAGCTTGACTCCGACACGACTTATCGGGTTATTAGGGGTCTGACGTTTCCACCCCTAGACCCGGTATACGATACTCTCAGACGAAGAGACCGGAGTGTACAGAGATTGTCACATTTAGGCTAAGTAGGGTTTGGACGGACTTGATTGTCGACCTCCAATTCGACAGATACCTGGATAGCCGTTACGTACAGCCAGTGTCGCTGACGTGCTTGTGGTTTTTGGATTTATCCAGTAAATCACTACCAGCGTATTGTCGAGTCTTTAGAGTCCCACACAGAGGATTTTCCTGGTTCAGGCAATATGATGTAGATGACGTATGTTGGTGCATACAGGGTGCCCGATTAAATACGTGTATATGTTACACGGACTTTAATCGGACGGTTGATAATACTAGCGGCTTAGAATTAAGCCGGATTATTTAATCAGGTTTTGATTTAATAATTTATATATATATATATATATATATATATATATTTAATTAGTATATTCTATTATTATTGTTCACTATTCATTTTCTCTCTCTTGGCTATTCGTATTTTTGTACGAATACGCGTATATGTATTTATGTACGTATACTAGGTTGTATTCCGTATTTATATGGAATTTGTTCTAGAAGATGGACACTTCATTTCTTGATTTTTATTTTATAGAAAATCAAAAATGAGATGGAGGATGAGGTGTAAAGAAGTATGGTAGAGAGGTATGGGTTGATTATTATATGATATATTTCATTTGGATACACTATTCTTCCATGGTTGCAAAAATCAAGCCATTCATTCTATACTTGCTAGTTTTTTCTTCACTTGAAAACTTAGCTATTTTCCATGGCTTCTTCTTCTTCACCTCCTCCTCCTTCTTATAGGTAGTTCACTTGAGCATAGAAAAAAGAGAAAAAGATAGTAAGAATATTCCTACATCCCCACTCTCCATTCGTAGCGAGATTGGAGCGTCGGTTGCTTCACTAGGTGAAGCCGGAGCTTGGATCGGTTTCCCTCAGGTGGATCTTTTTCGGCAAGGGTGGTCGCCACTCAAACTCGATCTGGACAGCATACACGGAGCTTGGAGGGGTCTTTCACAATTAGGTGGACACGCGTCGAAAGTAGTATTCCGTATCTTTGCATGCTTGGTTTGCTAGTTTAGAAGTTTGGATCGATTCTAGGTTCGAGGTTTCTTCGTGTTTGCTCGAAATTTTTATTCTCCATCCTCGCCTTCACTGTGCCGCAAGCACTAGGAAACTCTACAGTGGTATCAGATCCTCCTAAACACCTTAAACTAGCTAGTTACGACATTAGAATTCGCGTTTTTCGGACATCGAAAACTGTCGAAAAAACAGTCCCGAATTTTTGAGTTTTGAGATGTTTGCACACCCCACGGGCTCTCGGTTTGAACCAAGAAGCCGCGGGGTGGTGCGTTGGCATCTTGGGGAGACCTCGGGGGGACTGAACGGCTGGTCCTACTCCCCAAGACCACCACAAGGTGGTCTTGGGCGTGGGGACCCGAAACTGTCCCTCCATAGGCAGTTTTGGGTCTGCCTCACGTTCTGGCCACCTCGTGGTGGCCTAGAGGGTGGGGTACCCCCTCTAGGCCCCCTGACTCAAAGTTAATTTTGTTCTCTAACTCCCCGTGAAGGTTCGGGCGCGTTTCGTTTTGATTCGGACTTCCGAATTGGCTCAAAACTCGACTTTTTGGATGTTTAGTGCACTTGGTTTTTGATCCTTGGTAAATTTGGGATGTGCGCTAATTGTGTTTTGGAATTCTAATGTCGTAACTTCATTTGCGTGCATGGATGTGTTATTAACATTGTCTAATTTCTATATTCTCAATTAAACGGGTTTACACACTTGTTTCGGTTACTTGTTTCTGTGGATATATATCTTCATTATGGCTTAGTCGGATTGTCGTGTCGGATAGCCCCTCGTGCGTTGCTTGTACAATTTTGATTTATTATGATGAATTCATTTATTCGGGACGAGCTCTAACATGTGGCCGCCGTTTTCGTATTATGTATATTCTTTTATTGGGGCTCGACCAGGATGCGGTCGATGTCACCATTGTATATATTTCATTTATGTACTAGGATTAACCCAGGAGAAGTGCTCGAGTAACCGGGTTCTAGAGTGAAGCAGGTGGCCATCTCATGGAGTTGAGACCGGGCCGCCTCGCTCTAGAATTGGTGGGTTGCTTGCCGCACTTGTAAGGGTTATAGGATTTGACCCATGAAGGGGTGCACAAGTTACCGGATTCTAGAAAGCGGCAGGTGATCGACTTATTTCATTGAGGGCGTGTTAGCGAGTTTCTAGAATTGGCAGGTGGCTTTCCTCACTCGTAAGGGTCTAGGATCAACTATGTACAGTCTATCTACATGACCAGAGAACGTCGCGTTTCATTTACGGCTCAGATGAAACGCGAGGCTCCAAGTTTATCCGCTATTCCATATTATTGTTCGCATGCCTGTGATGATTCTTATCTGCCTGTGATGACTATTATCTGCCTGCGATGTGATATATATATATATATATATATATATATATATTAGTAAATACTTCTATATGTTTTGCATCTGCGCTAGCCCAGTCCCCGCCCTGCCGTAAGTTAAGTAACCTTACGGTGAAAACCCGGGACCCCGTTACGAATGTGGATGGCATATAAAAACATGCTATTTTGGTTGTTTTTGTTGTGGCTTAGAAACTAGATTTGATGGGACTGCATTATATCTTTAATGCAAGGAAAACAAACATATTTGATGTTTTCGGAACCAATTTTAAAACTACTCGGTTTTCTTCAAAAAAACGGTCATATTCTTTTGCTTTGTATAGAGGTATTCGGTTAAGAATATACAGCACCTCATTCTATGAGGGAAGATCCATGATCCCTTCACGGGGAATTTGCTCTTAAGCAAAGGTTTATGTTACTAGTTTTAAGAAGCGGAGCTTAAACCACTCCATTTCAAAGCCACTCGAGTTCCTTCAACGATATAAAGTTCATTACGTTAAAGGTTTTTCGCTTAAACCAGCCGTAGCCCTCCGTCGTTTCAGATGGGTATCAACTAGTATTCATGCTATGAGTTTTGACCTTCGCCAAGGCATAGTGTTTGGTAGCTAGAGGATACTTGTCTGTAGCATAGGTAGATACATTAATTTAAGACAGACGTACAGCTGTTTTGGCCTTCGTCAAGGGCTTGTACGAATGGGTCTAGATTAATCTGGACAATGACGGGTTGAACTTGACTTGCGACTTATGATGTTTTGACCTCCGTCAAGGTCACAAGTGCTTGGGGCAAAAACCGTATCGGTGAAAGTGTGTCTTAGCACTACCGGTAGGTTTAGACAAGCATCAAATATGCAATTTGGAAAAATCTAGAGTGCTAAGCTACACTAACCTAAAACTAACTAGAGAATTAGGGTTTTCTAGGCATGTAAACAAGTTTTATACTAAGTGCCTTTGTAGACCAAGTCCTTCACATCAATAACTCCAAGAAGTGGTCCCTAAACTCCAAGTAGCGGTCCCTAGAACTCTTCTTGGCTCCACTTGAAAAAAGGATCGAGCTTGCTACGTCGTCTTCGAGGCCGAAGATGATCCACCTTGAAGTCACTCTAACTCAAGCTACCTCTTCACTAATCAAGGAATTAGTGAAGCAAACAACCTAATCTTATGGGCTAGATTAGAGTAGGTTGATGAAGTAGGAATTTTGCTCACTTTAGAAATTCTTTTCTCTTTTTATTTTTCCTACTCAAGAAAAGCTAGAAAGAAAGAAGATGAACTTGGGTGAGAAAAATATCTCAAGTGAAGAATGAGAGAGTTAACCATGGGCTAAAGATAATTGTTGGGTGAAAATATATATATATATATATATATGAAAGGAGAATAAAATCTTTAGTGAGCACAATATTAGTTAATACATAAATATATCAAATATAAATATATATTAAATTATTAAATCAACACTTGATTCAATAATCCGGTTATATCATATATAACCGATTAATATCTCTTATATGTATATCAAATTATCAAATCAACACTTGATTCAATAACCCGGTCATATCACATATAACGTACAACATTCAATATATTATATCAAATCAACACTTGATTCAATAATCCGGTCATATCATATATAACTAGCCAATACCAAATATATATATAACATATCATTGAATCAACACTTGATTCAACAATCCAATTATATTACATATAACTTAACCGATATCAAATATCGCGAGATTAGAATACGGCATCACATACTCGTATTTAATCAAGCATCCGCACATATCACCATATATGCCCTACTTCGTTTCGCTTGAGCTAGGAAACCTCTGTGTAGGGTTCTAAAGACTTATTAATATGCCAACAGTAGTTATTGATCATATCAGATACCCACAAGCCGTCAGCGGTACTAGCTGGACGTAACGGCTACCCAGGTATTGAACGAATAGAAGATCAACAAGCAAGTTTGTACAAACTCCCGCAAAACCAATAAGCAACACTTACCTTACAGTCCGGTCTCTTCGTCTGATATGTCGCATATTGAGTCTAGGGGTGGAATCGTCAGACCCCGGTAACTTGATAAGTCATGCTGATGTGCGGCCTATAATCGTTCGAAAAACTACTGATAACACTTACCAGTAAATCTCACCAGCCCTGACCAGGGACTTGCTGTTATAGCCAATCGAGCATAGCGCAACATCAACTCCCAATACCGGGAGAGACGAAACCCCTCCTATCTCTCATTGCCTCCATGTGACTCGGGACTGTATCCAAAATCCACCTATTTGCATGACTCCTTTGAGCCGTGGTAGGGAGGAAATCAAAGCACAGTGGGAACTACACAAGACTCTATGACGATCTCGGGTCTACAGACTAACCTGTATAATTGTCACCAGAGAACTGCTATCTGACGATAGGTATGGTACCATCTAGGAGTTCTCGACGAGTCATGTTCAGTGTACCCATTCTCTAATGAGCACATGTGTACAATCTTTGATGTCAAACACCAATGGATGTAGGATCAATCATCGCCCCATACAGGGTCCAGAAACGTACACACTAGTCTACTCTGGAATATCGATGCCCTGTCTCGATACTTCCTCGACTAGGAACTGTTTAAAGGATGTGCTTGTGGACTACACAAGCCCCACTAATATGATCTACATCATAGTTCTGGTAGTCAAGCTAACATCCTAAAGGTTTTATCAACATGTATCAAAGAGACGGTATAATAATACAAGTGTACATGTTAAGATAAAAAGCAACCAGATAGCATACTATCATGTCGAGCAAGAAAGTCCTCTATATATATGTCCAAGCATCCACTATATCATACAATAATAGCCTCTAGGGCATACATATTCCTAACAATCAAAAGTTTCAAATATAAAGGAAACTTTCCAGGCATACGCATACCTTCTGCAGTGTGGTGACTTGAGTGGATTCCATCAGGTTATCACACGATGATAGTTAGGTCCCGATTCCCACTGATGAGTAAGTATTACTCCTCGGGAGATTTTTTACTTCACAATTAGCTAACCTATTAGGTGTCTAGAAAGTGTTGACGAGGTTATACCTCTGCGGAAACGAGATTATTAATTATTGGAGATAGTGCCCTCAGAGTCAATTATTGGATCACAGGCACGTGATTGCAATGATTGAGGGAGGACCTATCCCGGTAGGACAGTCTTACTCGAGATGATAGTATGCTATCTGGTTTATCTTTATCATCGTGTACTGCTTTAGGTGACCTGACAGGTCACTATTGCACGTTGATAGAGCCCCTAGGATTCTTGCTTGACTGCCAGCAGTATGAAGGCGATCATATACGTGAGAGCTGGTAGTCTATAAGCACATCCTTAAAAGGTCCCTAGTCGTGGGAGTTTCGAGACAGGGCATCGATTCTCCAGAGTAGACTAGTGTATACAGTCGAGACCCCGACGAGGGGCGGTGGCCGGTCTCACAAGCCACTGGTGTCAGTTGGATCACCTAAGATGTATACAGGTGCTCATTGGGTTATGAGTACACCGGACAGGACTCGCCGGGAACATGCTAGTTGGTCTTATACCTGACGTCAGATGGCAGTTCCCTGGTGACATGTGTACAGGTTAGTTCATCGACCTGAGGATCGTCATTTGTCTCGTGTGAGTTCCCACTGTACTTTGATTACTACCCTACCACGCTCAAAGGAGACGTGCAAACAGGTTTTAGTTGGGTACAGTCCCGAGCCACATGAAGGCAGTGAGCGGATCTTCAGGGGTTCTTCTCTCCCGGTATTGGGGGTGAGGTCGCGCTGTGTCTAGGAGAGCCATTACACAAAGCCCTCGGCCGAGGCAGGAGATTTACTGGTAGGTATTCCAGTAGTATCTCAGGGTGTTCTGGGCTACACTCCGACACGACTTGTACCGCTTTTGGGGGTCTGACTTTTACCAACCCCCTAGGCCCGCCATGCGATGCTCATAGACGAACGGACCGGACTGTACGGATATTGTCACTGACAGGCTCAGTAGGGTGTCAGGATGAGTTCGCTCATCGAAATCCCTTTTGGTCAATAGCTGGTGGCCCGTCACGTATTGGCTTATACCTCTGACGTGCTAGTGGTTAAATCCACAACCAAGGTGTTGACGAGTCTTTAGAGTCCCCCACATTCAGTTGCTCAAGTTTTCGGGCGAAACGTTGTAGAGACCGTATAGAGATATGGCAGGGTTCGATCAGATACGTGCGGTATTGCACGGATCAGGATCGGACGGATAATACTAGCCGGCTTTGGTTTAAGCCGGATCCTAGTATAGTACAGTGTAGATTTGTCTAATTGCATTTGTATTTCGGTCGGAGTACAAATGCGGGTGTGTATGCACAGTAGCGGGGTTTTTCCTGTAATTTATTACGGGATCAGTTTTCTGGAGTTGCCAGTTTGCTTTCCGTTTCGGCCATATTTCTTTGTATCCTTCATTGGCCGAAGATTGGTGGAGGAGGGCTTATTTGCATTTGTGCAAATAAGCATTTGTGGAGGGAGGTGATTGCATATTATTGTATCATGATGGTGAACCATCCCTTGACCATTTGACTTCTTCATCCATCATGGCTTGACTTTTATATGACATGGTTTTTTATGATGGTTGTGGTTGAGTGTGGTTTTTGTTTGGTGACCATGTTCTTTCATGATATCATTTTGATTCCCTCATGCATTATTGTGTGGCCTCTCTCACTTTTCTTTGACACTCACTCCATTCTCACTCTCCCAAGTGCCATGGCCGGCCATTCCCTCTTGGGGCTGTCCAAATTTTGGATGTGGGAATTGTTGTTCTTTTCATGCCACAAAATTCCCAAGTTCATCAAAAATTCCACTAGTTCAATTCCTCCACCATTATGGCAACCTCCATGAACCCCAAAATGATACATGGTTCTACACACATTCTACAGCAAACATTGGGCACGTCGGCTCTCCAACTTCGTGCCCGAATTGCCTCGGTATAGAGGCGGGAGCCCGTAAAAGAAGCCGGCGACGAGGTGGAGACCGGAGATTCCGCGGGAGATCGGGACGACGACGAGAAGACCGGAGGATACAGATCACTCGGTATATCTCTCTTCCCATCTTGTAGTTAGCTAGGACTAGTTAATGGTACGATCCGGGTTTTTAGTGCCCGGTGGTGCCGGTTTGAAAAATTAAAGTTAACCATCGCTTCCGCATTTGGCCTCGGGATGGAGGCCGGGGCGCCGCCGTGCACTTACAGTGGTATCAGAGCCTCGCCATTAACATAGTCTAGCTTTGTCTAATGAGTTTTACATTTCCGATCGAACAATTTTCCAAAAAACGTATTTTTCTTCACATCAGTTTCTGTCGAAATTTTTTGAAGTCCAAAAATTTTTCAGGTTGTTTCAGAATGATGTGTAGGACATTCTAAGAGTTCTGTGAAAATTTGAGCTCGTGAACAGTCCAAACCACCGCGGAACCGCGGCCAAACCCATGCTTGGGCCGCGGTTCCGCCGCGACTTGAACTGTTCAGTCCCCCAAAATTCTACAGAATGCTCCTGAGTGGAAATTAGGTTTTCTGGAATGTTATTTTTTGGGCTCAGATTTCTTGATGTGCTACAGTAGTACTTGGAGGCCCACTTGGTAAATTTGATCGATCGGATATTTAAAACACATTAGTTCACAGTATTTACATTATATCTGCGACCGTGAATGTCACTTGATCGGTAAATCCTGTCTAACTGCTATAGCCCGGTTAGACGGATTTGCGAACGTGACTTTCACGTTGATGTTCTGTGTATTGCTGTGATGTTGCGGATCGGTCGTGGGGGATAGCCTGGATGCAATGCTAGTACAGTTTTTGTTGTATTATGTACATTTGATATTGCGGGACGAGCGTCCGACATGTGAACTGCCGTCACTGCCTGTTTGTATTATTATTTTGGGGCACGACCAGGTTGCGGTCGATGTACCCGTTGTATGTATATTTTACTTTCTGTACTAGGATTACCCAGCGGAGGGGTGCACGGATAGCCGGGTTCTAGAGGGCAATGGGCCCGCATCTCATGGCATTGAGATGGAGGGGGCTTCACTCTAGAATTGGCGGGCTATTTGCCGCACTCGTAGGGGTACAGGTTGACCCAGGAGGGGTGCCCAAGTTATCGAATTCTGTGAAGTGCTGGGTGGTCCATTCACGTTGCTGAAGGGGGCTGCCTCGCTTCAGGTTTTGGCGGGTAACTTGCCGCGCCCGTAGGGGTCTAGGATTTCATTGCACAGGCTATCCACACGACCAGGGGAACGTCGGGTTTCAGTAGTGGCTCTATGAAACCCGTGGATCCCAGATATCTGTATTGTTCTGTGATGCTGTACATTTCTGAGATGTTGCATTTTTATCACGCCTTGAGCGAAATATTATATATTCGTATATATATATTAGTAGATGTTGTATATGTTTTGCATCCGCGCTAGTCCAGTCCCCGCTCTGTCGTTAGTTAGCTAACCTAACGGGTAATGACGGGACCCAGTGGCGAATGCGGATGGCATATACGTACATCAGTATATTTTCGTTCTTTGTGGTGTGATCAATTGATGGGACTGCGTTGATTCGGATCAATGCAAGTTAAACAAACCTAATCTGATGTTGTTGGAACTTTTTTCAAAAAGCTGTTATTGCAAGGACGCTCTCTTTTGTTTTGCACAGTGGTATTCAGTTGGAACATCCTGCTCCTCAGTCGACGAGGCAAGGGCCGAGATCCCTTCACCGGGAGTGACCCCTTGGACAAAAAGTTTGCGTCAGGGCAATGACTTCACTATAGCCGATTACTTTTGCTTTGCACCGTGATATTCAGTTGGAATATCCTGCACCTCATTCTACGGGGAAAGAGCCGAGATCCCTTCACCGGGAGTGACCTCTTTAGCAAAGGTTTTCGTCACTATATTTTTCTAAAAAGCTATCCGTTCCTTCAACGATATCAAGTTCATTACGTTAAAGGTTTTCGCCAGAAACCATTCATAGCCCTCCGTCATTTCATATGGATAGTCAATAGTATTCAAGCTGTGTTTGTTGGCCAAAGTCAAGGCACAGTGTTTGGTAGCTGTTGGTTATTCATATGCAGCATAGATAGATGCGTTGGTTTGGAACAGTCGTACTGCCTTGTTGGCCAAAGTCAAGGGTAGGTACGGGTGGATTCAAATTAACCTGGAGAATGACGGGTTGAACTTGACATGTGACTTATGATTTGTTGGCTAAAGTCAAGGTCATAAGAGCATGGGGTAAAAATCCACATCAGGAGTTTCAAAAGAACTGAAACTTGCCAGATATGCGCATACCTTCTGGAGTGTGATAGCATGAGCGGATTCCGTCACGTTATCATGCGATGATAGTTGGATCCCGATTTCCACTGATGAGTTAGTTTACTCCTCGGGTGACCCCGACTAATTCTTCTTTCAGGTTTGGAGGAGAATTTGAGGTGATAGTGGGAGGTTTCCAGATTAGATAAATTGGTAACCATTCTGATCAAGGTTAGAGTGCACGCTGAGTGTTTCTTTTCTCTCTCTCTCTTTGGCAGCGACCATTGACCCGACCCTAGACTATGACTCAGAGACCAAAATTAACCGAACCTTCTTAACACTGGCTTTTGGATTGTCAGAGTTGCAAACCTCATTGCCACTCCTACTTTTACCCTTTTCTCCAGGACACCCCGTATTACTACGAACGTCCACTTCCATTAGACAAAACCATCGTATAGTTATATACGAACTCGAAGGGATTTATTCGAGGATGGTTTCCGGTTCTGGAGAAAATGGATAGGACTATTCAGTTGTCTTTTCCTTTTACCTTCTCTCAGGTTGAGAGTACTCCTTGGTTTAGGAGATAGTACACCTATTACGCAAATTGGATAGTCTTCTTCCAAACCTTAGGCTGGTGCCGACCGGTAGGGAATGAAGAAAACCAATTAGCCTAACGATGGTGTACAGAAGGTATTAAGTAAAGACATATAAAGGGATTAGTAAGAGGGCAAAGTAAATTGCGACTGCTATTCACGACCAAACCAGGTATTTCATTACCACTCCCACTTCACCTTTGTATTTCTCCAGAACACTCCGTATCACTACGAAAATCCACAGTTTATTGGATACTCCATCGTATGGTTATATACGAACTCGAAAGGAACTTGTTCCAGTTCGGGGATGGATTCTGGTTCGGGAGAAATAGGAATAAGGTTTATTCGGTTGTCTTTTATCCTCACCTTCTCTCGCATTGCGAGTGCTCCTGGGATTAGGACAGTACACCTATTATGCTAATTGGATAGTCTTCTTCCAAACCATAGGCTGGTGTCGAACGGTAGGGAAGGAAGAAAGCCATTTGGCCTAAAGGGGTGTACAGAAGGTAATGACTAAAGACATATAAAGGGATTTGAAGAGGTGGCAAAGAAATATACGGTTATAGTTGTGAATCTGGATAATGGAAGTGGCATTACTAGGAATACCGGGATGCCCCATCGAAATATTTCAATGTTTCAGTATCACTGTGTACTGTTAAAGGAAACCTGATTTCCCAATTAGTCCTTACTCCAGGGTATGTATTTACCAGGTATGATTCTCACATCTGTATGGTTTTACAGATGATGAGTGGGAGTAGGTTAGTGGGAATTAGGTGATCATCTTCATTATATCGGGATTCGTTGTAATCGGTGATATTTGAGGAAGTCACCTGGGTTGTTTGTCGGTCGGCAAATATTTGGTTTTGAATATCCGCTGTTGTGCACCAATTTCAAATTGATATATTTGTACGTCTATTTTCATAGAGTGAGATATACCTTTTTGAAATTATGTCTATGACATTTACCTATATCAGTGGATGGTTAGGTAAGGAGCATTAAACAGCGGTGTAATTCTTCTTAACCATAAGTACAGTTTTCAACCTACGACACACAGTAAATGAGTTATCAGACTCAAGAGACTTATACAGAGTATTGTATGTTGTCCAGGGTCCATCAGGATAGAGGGGTTGGTCCTCGTACTATATTCGGTTTACTTATGACTTCTCTAGTTTTTAGACAGGTGTTTCGTGGAAACACAGGGTCCGAATTTTGAGAAGTTATAGGTATATGAATAAAGTAGAGAACCAGGTGTTGCAAGTATCGGGATTTTTCAAGAAGATCGAAAATGTAGATACTTGTGTGCGGTATTCAGGTGATAGTAATGATTAAGAGAACTTGATTTTCTTTCAGGTTACTCATAATTGGAAACACTCCTAAGTTGAGTAACGCTGATCGGCCTCCTTCCATTTAGTAGACATGCACTGGAGACAGCTGCATGATTTGAATCCGGTTCAATTAAATCAGTACCTCTGGTTATATATTGGATATAGAACAGTTCATATCTTAACGATGTTAAGGTACGGGGAGTTGTCCGGCTTATGATTAAAACCAGACACTGGACAACTCAAGGCACGTTTCTGTAATGGCTGTTTGTGGGTTGACCCAGGCTATGATGAGGGTTGACTTTCTACCATCTGGAAGATCAATAGCGATATTGTTCTAGACTCGCCACAGTTTTATTAAAAATGAATTTTTTCAGAAAACAGTAGTGGGAGTATGGTAGAACTGGAAGTGATTCCAGAACCGCAAACGATTACTGAAGATTTGATAGGAACCTAAAGATTCAATCTAGATTGACATTCCATTGGTAACTCCGCAGATAAGGTGGATAACTTCAGGCACCCGAGAGGTACTCCGGTAGCCTCAAGGACGGTGACAGAGAAGTTCTTGTTTACCCAGACTTGCCATTGTTGTTGTTCCAGACTGTGAGACCCAGCAGGAGGATGAGTATAGCGTCGTTCTAAACTGGCTTTAGAAGTGAACGTCTATATGACTCTGCCAGAGGGTTGTCGTAGTCAGTGGGAGCAGCGGAAGCATTGGTGGATAGGTGGCTTATGTCTATTTATAGACTAAAGCAGATATAGCGGAGATAGATCATCAATTTCTGATGTGACAGTCATAGGTTTGACTTCATCAGAATAGGGGATGGATCTGTTGAGAAGGCAGTAGGGTGTGATGTCCTGGTATTTGGATGACATACACATAGTAGGAAGTGATATTCCTATACTACAATCGGTTATACTTTGGTCGTCACACAGTGATTTCTCCACATGGGACTTGGACATTATATCAGACATACTGGTTGCTAGATCTATGGTTTTAGATCTAGATTTGGGTGGTTTTCCAATTAAGGGTACTTAGACAGCATTCTAAGAGTATTTAGAATGGACGACTCCTGGCACGGTAGTGTACCTGCAGGTGATGGAGTCACCCTCTCTAAAGGTGTCTTACAGACTAAAGGGGAGAGGGATGTGCATGATTGGCAGATCACTTGCTCAGGCAATTGAGTCAATCATGAGATATCAAGTACCACACCAGATGTTGCTCTTGCACTAGATGCAATAAGTTGACATTCATCCAATCCTGGAGAAACAGTCGGAAGCAGTTTTAGAACATAAGTGGATGTTCTAGGGATATGATAACGACAGCCTCATTCGGGAGACAGTTATCATTCCAGGCTTCCAAGGTGACATGGACGACAGGGAGGTTGTCAGAGTTATAGTTTTTCCTTCTGATGAGGGGCAGTATGTTGGACAGGTGGTCCAAGGGAATACTGAGGGAGGCATGGCGCAGGATACTGATTAAGTTCAGTTGACGATACAGTCTAAGAAATTTGGATTTGGAGTTCATTTATGAGCTAGGTCCCATCAGACATCCAGACATATTCTGAGACAGGTATTGCTCATTTCGGGAGATGGCTTTCTCCGCGAACATGAGATATAGAGAGACATAGAAAGAAACTTCAAGGCGGATCCACTCACTGAGGCTATTCCTCGAACGCAATAGTTTCGCAAACGAGCTTTGTGAGACTGACAAGTAGAGGAGTTGGGTGTTCGGTATCACACGGGCTGTGAGTATGCGACATCGCAATAATTAGTCTTGAGTGCAAGTGGAAGGTTGTTGGAGATAGTGCCCTCAAAGTCAATTATTGGATCGCAGGCACGTGATTGCAATGATTGAGGGAGGACCTATCCCGGTAGGACAGTCTTACTCGAGATGATAGTATGCTATCTGGTTTATCTTTATCATCGTGTACTGCTTTAGGTGACCTGACAGGTCACTATTGCACGTTGATAGAGCCCCTAGGATTCTTGCTTGACTGCCAGCAGTATGAGGGCGATCATATACGTGAGAGCTGGTAGTCTATAAGCACATCCTTAAAAGGTCCCTAGTCGTGGGAGTTTCGAGACAGGGCATCGATTCTCCAGAGTAGACTAGTGTATACAGTCGAGACCCCGACGAGGGGCGGTGGCCGGTCTCACAAGCCACTGGTGTCAGTTGGATCACCTAAGATGTATACAGGTGCTGATTGGGTTATGAGTACACCGGACAGGACTCGCCGGGAACATGCTAGTTGGTCTTATACCAGACGTCAGATGGCAGTTCCCTGGTGACATGTATACAGGTTAGTTCATCGACCTGAGGATCATCATTTGTCTCGTGTGAGTTCCCACTGTACTTTGATTACTACCCTACCACGCTCAAAGGAGACGTGCAAACAGGTTTTAGTTGGGTACAGTCCCGAGCCACATGAAGGCAGTGAGCGGATCTTCAGGGGTTCTTCTCTCCCGGTATTGGGGGTGAGGTCGCGCTGTGTCTAGGAGAGCCATTACACAAAGCCCTCGGCCGAGGCAGGAGATTTACTGGTAGGTATTCCAGTAGTATCTCAGGGTGTTCTGGGCTACACTCCGATACGACTTGTACCGCTTTTGGGGGTCTGACTTTTACCAACCCCCTAGGCCCGCCATGCGATGCTCATAGACGAACGGACCAGACTGTACGGATATTGTCACTGACAGGCTCAGTAGGGTGTCAGGATGAGTTCGCTCATCGAAATCCCTTTTGGTCAATAGCCGGTGGCCCGTCACGTATTGGCTTATACCTCTGACGTGCTAGTGCTTAAATCCACAACCAAGGTGTTGACGAGTCTTTAGAATCCCCCACATTCAGTTGCTCAAGTTTTCGGGCGAAACGCTGTAGAGGCCGTATGGAGATATGGCAGGGTTCGATCAGATACGTGCGGTATTGCACGGATCAGGATCGGACGGATAATACTAGCCGGCTTTGGTTTAAGCCGGATCCTAGTATAGTACAGTGTAGATTTGTCTAATTGCATTTGTATTTCGGTCGGAGTACAAATGCGGGTATGTATGCACAGTAGCAGGGTTTTTCCTGTAATTTATTACGGGATCAGTTTTCTGGAGTTGCCAGTTTGCTTTCCGTTTCGGCCATATTTCTTTGTATCCTTCATTGGCCGAAGATTGGTGGAGGAAGGCTTATTTGCATTTGTGCAAATAAGCATTTGAGGAGGGAGGTGATTGCATATTATTGTATCATGATGGTGAACCATCCCTTGACCATTTGACTTCTTCATCCATCATGGCTTGACTTTTATATGACATGGTTTTTTATGATGGTTGTGGTTGAGTGTGGTTTTTGTTTGGTGATCATGTTCTTTCATGATATCATTTTGATTCCCTCATGCATTATTGTGTGGCCTCTCTCACTTTTCTTTGACACTCACTCCATTCTCACTCTCCCAAGTGCCATGGCCGGCCATTCCCTCTTGGGGCTGTCCAAATTTTGGATGTGGGAATTGTTGTTCTTTTCATGCCACAAAATTCCCAAGTTCATCAAAAATTCCACTAGTTCAATTCCTCCACCATTATGGCAACCTCCATGAACCCCAAAATGAGACATGGTTCTACACACATTCTACAGCAAACCTTGGGCACGTCGGCTCGCCAACTTCATGCCCGAGTTGCCTCGGTATAGAGGCGGGAGCCCGTAAAAGAAGCCGGCGACGAGGTGGAGACCGGAGATTCCGCGGGAGATCGGGACGACGACGAGAAGACCGGAGGACACGGATCACTCGGTATATCTCTCTTCCCATCTTGTAGTTAGCTAGGACTAGTTAATGGTACGATCCGGGTTTTTAGTGCGCGGTGGTGCCGGTTTGAAAAATTAGAGTTAACCATCGCTTCTGCATTTGGCCTCGGGATGGAGGCCGGGGCGCCGCCGTGCACTTACATTATCAACATGTATCAAAGAGACAGTATAATAATACAAGTGTACATGTTAAGATAAAAAGCAACCAGATAGCATACTATCATGTCGAGCAAGAAAGTCCTCTATATATATGTCCAAGCATCCACTATATCATACAATAATAGCCTCTAGGGCATACATATTCCTAACAATCAAAAGTTTCAAATATAAAGGAAACTTTCCAGGCATGCGCATAACTTCTGCAGTGTGGTGACTTGAGTGGATTCCATCAGGTTATCACATGATGATAGTTAGGTCCCGATTCCCACTGATGAGTAAGTATTACTCCTCGGGAGATTTTTTAATTCACAATTAGCTAACCTATTAGGTGTCTAGAAAGTGTTAACGAGGTTATGCCTCTGTGGAAACGAGATTATTAATTGGGTCCGTGCGAAAACACGGAGGACCTCCCTCGGAGTACCAATACTAACCTGGCTGAACGGTTAGCGAACTTGTAAGATGTACATGATCCCGACTAGTTCTCCTTTTAGGGTTTGAAGGTGAATTCGAGGAAACAGTAGGAGCTAACTTGATTAGATAAAGTGATAACCAATCTAATCTTGATAGAGTGCATGCTGAATGTTTCTTTTCTCTCTCTCTGGTACAGTGACCCATGACTTACCTAAAACTCATTAACCAAGTTAACCGAACCTTCTTACACATGTTGGCTTTGGATTTTCATGATTCATGACAAAGTCACAAATATCCCTACTACTCCTACTTTCCCTTTGCATTTCTCCAGAACACTCCGTATCACTACGATGATCCATATTGCTTGGAAATGGCCGTCGTATAGTTAAATACGAACTCGAAGAAATTATTTCAGTCGAGAATGGTCACTGGTTCAGGAGAATTTATATTGTATTATTCGGTTGTCTCTTCTTTTTACCTTCTCTCATGTTGCGAGAGCTCCTTATATTAGGAGAGTACACCCATTACGCTTATTGGATAATCTTCTTCCAAACCTTAGGCGGGTGCCGAAAGGTAGGGAAAAAAGAAAACCGATTAGCGTAAGTGTGGTGTATAGATGGTAAGATGTAGAGATATATAAAGGGATTGAAGCGAGGGCAAACGAAATTTCTACTATTGTCATGAATCAGGATTGGGAAAGGCATTACTAGGAATACCCGTACACCCCTTAAAACATTTATGTTTCAGATTTTCTGTGTACTTGTAAATGAAAACTGTTTTCCCAATTAATTCTCACTCTAGGGTATGTATTTATCAGATTTGTATCTCACATCTGTACGGCATTACAGATGCTGGGAAGGAGTAAAATATTGGGAAATGGGCGATCTAATCCTCAATATCGGAATTCGTTGTAATTAGTGATATTGGATTAAATCGTCTGGCTTCGCCTAACGGCAGAATATTTGGTTTCGAATAACCGTTGTTATGCACCAATTTTTAAAATGAAATATCTGTATGTTTATTTTATAAAGTAAGATATAAATTTTGAAAATTGTGTTCTAAACATTTACCTTTATCAGTTGAGGATAAAGTAAGGTGCATTGAATAACAGTATAAGACATTCTCGACCAAAATACAGTTTTCAACTTACAACACATGGAATTTGAGTTAGTGTACTCATAGGACTTATACATAAAAATGTATGTTGTCCAGTGTCCTTTAGGGCAAGGGGTTGGTACTCATACTTCATTCAGGTTTACCTATGAGTTCTCTGGTTTTAGACACGCATTCATTGTAATGCAAGGTCCAAAGATTTTTGAGAATTTTATAGGTATAAGAATAAAGTAGAGAACCATACGTTGGAAGTATCAGCATTCTTCGAAGTGATCGAAGATATAGATACTTATGCTAAGTATTCCATTATAGTAATATTGAGAAATTGATTCTCTCTCAGGTTATTCATCCACGGGTTCGCTCCTTGATGAGTAATACTGTATTGACATTTTTCCATTTAGGTGATATGCACTGGAAACAGCTGCATGATATTTGAATCTGGTTCCATCTAAATTAGTGCCTTTGATTCTATATGGACATAAATTGGTTACATATCTTGAGGTTATAAACATATGGAGTTATCCGATTCCTGTTTAAATGCAAAATCCGGACAAACTCAAGGCACTCTTCGGTAATGGATGTTTGTGGATCATCCCAAGCATTCACTAGGATTTTGCTTCTACCATTTTCAAGATCAATAGTTACACTGTTCTTGACTCGCCACCTTTTTATAAAAGGAATCTTTTGGCAAAAGAAACTAGTGGGAGTATGGTAGAACTGGAAGTGATTCCAGAACCACAAACGGTTATTGAAAATTTAGTAAAACCTAAGAATTCAATTGTACTTGACAATCCATTAGCTACTCCGCAGATTTTAGTAGCAACCTCAGCCACCCGAGAGATACTTCGGTTTTCTTGGTGACGGTGACAGAGAGGTCAGCATCATGGTTATGATGGCCCTACTAGTTATCTGTAGGTCATAGGAAGTGGTACCTTCTAGACGACTAGATGATTTATATCCAAGATGGACTCTACGCACTTCGGCAAATTATGGATTTTGGACTTTGCTGGGTGCTCCTGAAGGGGTAAAACCCATTAGGAGAAAGTAGATCTTTCGAGATCTATGCCGGTGGAAAGGTATTAACCTAATAAGGTTGGACTTGTTGTAAATATTTTCATCAAATACCCGTTGTGGATTGTGATGAGTCTTTTACTTCAGTGTCTACGCTGAAGTCCATACGGATATGACTTGGCACTGCTGCTGCTCTAGACTATGATATCTGGCAAGAGGGTGACTATAACGTCTTTCTAAATGGGAATTTGGAAGTGCACATGTATATGACTCTACCAGAGGGTTATCGTAGTCAGTGGGAGCGGCGGAAGGTGTGCAAGTTGCATATGTCTATTCATAGACTAAAGCATGTATAGCGGAGACGGATCATCTATTTTTGATGTGACAGTCAAGGTGATTGATTTCATCAAAACAATAGATGAACCTAGTAAGAAGGGTATAGGGCGTACTGTCCTGGGATTTGGATGATATTCTCTAGATAGGAAGTGATATTCCTATACTACAATTGGTCAAACATTGGTTGTCACATAGTGTTTTCTCTATATTGGATATGGATACAATATCAAGGATTCTGCTGACTAGATCTATGGTTTTAGATCTAGATTTGGGAAGTGTCCCAATCCGGGTACTTAGACTGCATTCTAAAAGTATTTTAGAATGGACGACTCCTGGCATGGTGGTACACCCGCAGATGATGGAGTCACCCTCTGTAAAGAGATATCTTCTAGACTGATGAGGAGAGCGACTGACATGAATGACATATCATTTGATTAGGCAATTGAGTCAATCATGCAATGTCTTGTACAAAACCAGATATTGCTTATACACTTGCTATAGTAAGTAGATATTAATCTAATCCTGGAGAAACAAAGCGAAGCAATTATGAACATTAAAGGATGTTCTTAGTATATGATAACGACAGCCTCCTCCGGGAGGCGGTTATCGGTTTAAGCTTCCAAGGTGACCTGGATGACAGAGATGCTGTCAGAGTTTTGAGTTTTACCTCCTCTGAGGATCAGTATATTGAATAGTGTTCCAATAAGGATACTGAAGTAGGTATGGTTCAGGATGCTGGTTATGACTCAACGAAGGATACAGCCCAAAAAGTTTGTAGAATAAAGTTGTTCATTTATGAACTTGGTCCCATCATGTATCCAGACAAAATTCTTAAGGTGAGGTATCGCTCAGTTCGGGAGATTGTTAATCTCCGCGAAGTTGAGATATATAGAGAGGAAGTTGAAAAATTATAGCGGATCTACTCACTGAGGCTATTTCTCGAACACGGATGTTCCTCAAACGAGATTTGAGAAACAGATTAGTAGAAAAATTGGTTATTCGATAGCACACGGGATGTGGGTATGCGATACCGCAATAATTAGCCTTAAGTGCAAGTGGGAGATTGTTGGATATAGTACCCTCAAGGCAATTATTGTAATTGCACGCATACGATTATGATAATTGAGGGATAACCTATACAGGTAGAACGGTCTTACTCGAAATGATAGTATGCTATCTGCTTTGTCTTTATCATTGATGTTGTAACACCCGAGCCCAATAATACTATTTCTGTTACTGGTTGAGTGTTTGGCATTGCTCATTTCATTTATCTTGCTTGTTTGGTTCTTATTGCAAAATTTTAACCGGCTAAGTCTTTCTGCATATAACAAATTTTAGCACCTAAAATAAAATTGAAAATATTCTTCTTGGCCTACTTGACACCCTTAGCCTCGTGGTAGCGTCCGTGCATTGTATTCTCGTCCCGTTCAGTGAAACGGGCGAGTTTGGATGGCTACGTGCACGTGCGTGTGTCCGTTTTGGGAGTATGCTTTTTAATCATAAAACATTTCATTTTAAAATTTGGAACCCGCTTAAAATCCAATTATTTGAATTTCGAATTTTTAAACCCAACCCGGGTGCAATTTGGAAATGTTTTATTTGGCGCCAAAATCCCCAATTTTAATATTATTAAAACCATCGCATATATTTTTTCTAACTAACCTGATATCTTACTGTTCATTACCTATCTTTTAAATCTTTAAGTTAACCATATAATATTTTTACAATCTTTATATCCTTCTTAATTTATTCTCTCAGCCAATCGCAACCTCCCCTTTAACCCTGTGGGCCCCACTTTCTCTCTCTCTCTCCACTTTTTTCTCTTTCTCCCTCTCCCTCATATATTCTCTCGTACTTCTCTTTATCATTCTTTCTCTTCTTGCTTCATGTTCCGTTTTTCATTTTTTTTAACTGTTCTTTTGTTGCCGGAATTCCATCGTGCCGGTGACGCTTCTCGACGTTCCAGTGAGGTACCCCGACCCGTGTGGTTCCTTTGTTCGTCGTTTGGGTTCATTCCGTGAACCGTGCGCCCGTTGCGAGTTTTCCCTGCCGACGGTTAACGTTCCGTTTTCCCGATTCGTGACCCATCGAGGCAAGTTAATCTTGCTACATGCTATATACTTTTATAATCTTCATTTTATAATGTTATACATTTGAAAATCTTATAGTTTACACATGAAACGTCGTTGAAAAATCGGATATGACAAATCTGAAATTTACTGTACACCTTATCTTATAAAATTCATTATAAATCATAGAAAAATCATTAGTATACGTTCTTTAGTTCGTTACGAAGCTAATTCAGAATACTATAACTCTATGAAATATTTACTTGCAAAATAAATTGTTTAAATAACGTAAAATGCAAATGAAAATGCCTTTAAACTGCTGCCTAGGGAAATTCCAGCAGCAAACTTTCAACTTCGAATATTCATAACTTTTTGTAGGGATAACCTGAGATGCTTATACTTATAAAACTGAAAACCTTATTGAATTATCTTTGTTTTGGTATAATATACGTCTCTTTTGGAGAACATTTGTTATTTTTAAGCTATTTTACAAATTAGGGTGATGCTGAATTTCTGAACGGAACCTTCTTGTGCGTGGTTAATCAATACCACTTTTATAGTTATTAATCGCTTTGAATATGCTATCCATATTAATATTATTATAACAATATTACCAGTTAATCATTCTTTTACTATTGAAAGGACGATAGTCATACCCATGTAGCTCTTGTACTTTCTGTCATTGCTATTGCACTACCTTGTGATTATTGCACCCCAAGGGTGCTCGAACCTGTTAATATGATAATACAATTGCACTATAGTAATGCACCATCGTGATTGAATGAACTGTTATTGTTGTTTACTTTATTTCCTGCTGTGATTCCTTATTCGATTATATACCTGTTGTGAGCACACCCTCGATTGCGTCACATATTGACCTGACCTTGATACACATGACATTTACACCTACCGATGCACCGGACATGGTACCCTTTACTACCAACTCAACCTGTTGTACCATGACCCGACCTGTTACCTGATCTCATGCCTAATGCCAACAGACCTGACTTGGGGTCCTCATGGACCATTCCTGTTGTCTATCCAGACAAACCTGCTTTTACCTGATCCTGTGTTGGCATTAGTTCTTGATTACTGAATACCTGACCTGACATACATAACTTGGGGGTATGGGGAAATCAAAGGTGAAACCGACTTGTAACTCAACAGTTCGATACCTGTTCTGATCAGTCTTACGGGCTTGGCCAGTCCGGGAGTGATGATGCTGACATCACTCGTCCATCCTGCTACCTATTACTGCCTAGCGGCACGTCTCGGATTCAGCCCCGAGGGTCTTGACCGTGGTCCCGGGCATGCACGGGATACTATTGAGTTACATCGACGAGTCATCAATTGATTTCAAAGACTTTAGAATAGAAAACCTGATAGAACAGTTTAGTTACCCACTGCACATTACCCTGCACTGTTGTTTCATATTATTGCTTTATTCATGTTTATCCCTGCATTGCTTATTACCATGTTCATATTATATTATTGGTTGACATGACGCGCTGACGTCTGGGTTTTGCATGGCCCAGATTCCTTACCACTGTCGCCGACCGAGCAGGAGTACCTCAGCCAGCAGGCTGATTTGTGAGTTCTGTAGTGGTTAGTTCATTTATTGCATTTTATTTCCAGGTGCGATCCCGCATTATGGGACGTACCTTTCTATTATTGTATTGGATCATTTGCTTCCGCACTTATTTTTCATTGACTCTTATTATTATGGATTTGGACATGTGTTAGATAGTTTATTTATCTTGTTCTTGATATCTCTACAGCCGTAATGTGACTGTGGATGGATACTTCCTACCCACAGGTAGTATGGTTGGCTATGTCACGTGCCCACTCTTGCGTACTCTGGGAAGCGAGGCGTGACATGGTTCTTTTGGTATCAGAGACATAGGTTAGTCGGGTTAATTCTTTTGTAGTTGGGTATTGTACCCAATACACGAATCAGAATACCCGTGTTTAGGAAACATGTCCTGCCACCTGACCGTTTTACCATTCTTGAATCACATTCTTCCTGATTATATCTTTTACGACGTGCAAACTTACTTTGCATGCCGACTCGAAAACCTGATTTCTTGTTATCCCTAGGACTTAGGCGACTTGGGTGGAGTTAAGTAATTGTGGCTATGATACCGCGGCATAGTTACAATGCGGTACTCTATTTAAGTATCTTGGAGTTCTAGCCTTGATCTATATTCAGAATCTATCATCATGCTAATGTTGGGTGTTTTGAGTTCAGGATTATGGCAAGTAAGAATGTGAAGACGTACCAGAGGCGTGTGGATGAAGCCGCCATACTTGGAGTGATAAGAGGAATGCTGGAGAATCAAAGAAACAGACCAAGCTGATCCAGCAGCAAGCGGACTCGTTTCGGGAAGGTTTGCAGATCGTTCAGTAGTCTGTGAACAATATTGGAGCTAGACCAGTTGACCGAGTAGGGACCGTAGCAGATTTCAGGCGGTTGGGTCCGTCTACATTTACTGGTTTAAAGGAGCCATTGCCAGTGGAGCAGTGGCTAGTTGACACAGAGAACTTGCTTTTTGCGGCACAGATTCCAGATGACAAAAAGTTGTTGTGGTACACATTCAGCTAGTGGACTACGCCCGAGAATGGTGGCTTGTTGAGGAGATCCGCTTGCTCAAGCCGATCAAGTGGGTGGATTTTTCTAAGAGTTTCCTGGAGAAGTTCTTCCCGCGGACTGCACGGGAGGAAATAGAAGAGAAGCTCATCGGACTAAAGTAGAAGGGAGCACCCGTAGATGTGCATGTAGCAGAACGGACGAGACTCAGTAGTTTCGCTGGACCTTTAGTTGCCAACGATGCAGACAGGGCACGGAGGTTCATGCGCAGGCTGGACATGGACATCCAGAGGCAGAATGTCTCTCTGGGTTTGACCACTTTCTCATAAATACTTGCAGCAGCCAAGAGCGGCAGAGTTTATCTGGGATGAAAGGGAGTTTACAGCAGACAGCAGTTGCGTTAAGGAAGCAGTTCTATCGGGCCAGTCGAGTTTAGGGCTAGGCCGACTAACAATGTTCTTGCAGCAATGGAAGTTGATAATAGTGAAGAGCCGGCGGTTGTTCACGATTTTATGGATGTGTTTGAAGATATATCGGGCTTGCCGCCGAAGCGAGACGTGGAGTCCGCAATTGACCTTATTCCTGGTGCAGCGCCAGTATCTAAAGCGTATTATCCAATGGCACCAGTAGAATTGGAAGAAGTTAAGAAACAAGTTACTGAATTACTTGAGAAGGGTTGGATTCGAAGCAGCAACTCGCCTTGGGGAGCTCCAGTTCTTCTAGTAAAGAAGAAGGATGGCACGAGGAGGATGTGCATCGATTATCGAGAATTAAACCGGGTAACTATTAAGAACAAGTACCCGATCCCTCGCATTGGAGAACTTTTTGAGCAGCTTAGTGGCGCGAGGGTATTCTCGAAACTGGATTTGCGATCCGGATATCATCAGGTCCGAGTGAAAGTAGAGGATATTTGCAAGACGGCGTTTTGAACTCGGTATGGACATTACGAGTATCTAGTGATGCCCTTCGGAGTAACGAATGCGCCGGCAGTATTCATGGACTTGATGAACCGAATCTTTTCACCATTCTTGGACCAGTTTATTGTGGTATTCATTGACGATATTCTGGTTTACTCGAAGAGTTTGGAGGAGCATGCTGAGCATTTGAAGATCGCACTGCAGACATTGAGACAGGAGAAATTGTATGCGAAGATGAGTAAGTGCGAATTTTGGCTGGAAGAAATAAAGTTTCTGGGGCATGTTGTGTCAGGCGATGGAATCGCCGTCGATCCCGAAAAGATTGCAGCAGTTCGAGATTGGCCTATTCCAAGGAATGTAGCTGAGATAAGAAGTTTCCTTGGATTAGCCGGATACTACAGGAGATTTGTGGAGAACTTCGCTCGTTTGGCAGAACCGTTGACCAAGCTTACGCGCAAGGAGGTACCTTTTGTATGGACGGATAAGTGTGCGTTGGCTTTTGAGACGTTGAAGCAGAAGTTGATAACCGCCCCTATCCTGACCGTACCAGACAATTCCGGAGGAATAGTGATTCATAGCGACGCATCTGGGAAAGGATTGGGATGTGTTTTGATGCAGCATGGGAAGGTTGTAGCATACGCATCGAAACAGTTGAAGACCCATGAGAAGAATTATCCAACTCATGACTTGGAGCTTGCGGCTGTGATTTTCGCTTTGAAGATTTGGAGACACTACCTTTTGGGGGAAAGAGTCGAAGTTTTTACAGATCATAAGAGCTTGAAGTATGTGTTTACACAGAAGGAGCTTAACATGAGGCAGCGTAGATGGTTGGAGTTGATGGCTGACTACGATCTTGATCTTAAGTACCATCCGGAGAAGGTTAATGTTGTGCCGGATGCGCTTAGTCGGTTACCAGCAATTCAGGTGTTAACTACACAGAGGGAGATCATTGCAGATTTTCGAAGATTTGACTTGGAAGTTGTGCTACCACATTCTACGGGACAATTGATGCAGTTGCAAGTACAGTTGTCCTTGGTTGAGAAGATTAAAGAGGCACAATCGCAGGATCCTAGACTGCAGAAGTTTCGAGAGCAGGTTGAGGCTGGACTATGAACAGATTTACTGGTCTACGAAGATGGTTCGTTGAGGTATGGTAGCCGTTTGTGTGTGCCAAAGGGGGATGTTCGTGAAGAGCTTATGAAGGAGGCACACAGTTCAGCTTATTCTATACATCCAGGAGGTACAAAGATGTACCGAGATATTCGACAGCATTTCTGGTGGGAAGGCATGAAACGGGAGATTGCTCGCTTCGTGGCTAAGTGCTTGGTATGTCAGCAAGTCAAGGCTGAACACCAAAGGGTTGCTGGTTTGTTGCAACCACTTCCGATTCCTCAGTGGAAGTGGGAACATATAACCATGGATTTCGTGACGGCTTTACCGTGAAGTCCAAAGGGCAACAATGCAGTATGGGTGATTGTCGATCGATTGACCAAGGCAGCTCACTTTATTCCTTTCCGGGTTGGTCAATCAACGGAGACTTTGGCAGAGCGGTACATGCAGGAGATTGTAAGATTGCATGGCGTACCGGTGAGCATCGTGTCCGATCGGGACACTCGGTTCTTATCACACTTCTGGAGGAGTTTACAGGAAAGTTTGGGGACTCGATTGAAGTTTAGCACAGCTTATCATCCTCAAACTGATGGTCAGTCGGAGAGAACGATCCAAACTCTTGATGATATGTTGAGAGCATGCATGTTGGACTTCAAGGGTTCGTGGGAGGATCATCTACACTTGGTGGAGTTTTCTTACAACAACAGTTTTCAGGCAACTATCCAGATGGCTCCGTTTGAAGCTTTGTATGGTCGTAAATGTCGTTCACCTATTTGTTGGGATGATGTCGGTGAACGAAAATTGTTGGGACCAGATTTGGTGATGCAGACAGTTAAGAAGGTTAACACTATCAGAAATCATATGAAGGCAGCACAAGACAGACAGAAGAGTTGGGCTGACACGTCGAGAAGACCTCTAGAATTCACCGTGGGTGATTTGGTGTTCTTGAAGATATCACCGACTAGAGGGGTGATTCGTTTTGGAAGTCGAGGAAAGCTTAGTCCTCGATTCGTTGGACCCTTGAGATCGTGGAGTGTGTTGGTGAGGTAGCATATCGTTTGGCGTTACCGCAGTCCTTGGCAAATGTGCACGATATGTTTCACGTATCTCAACTCCGTAAGTATATCCGAGATGAAACACACGTTTTGGATCATTCGGAGCTAACAGTACGAGAAGACTTTACTTTTGAGGAGCGACCGATTGAAATCGGGGATCGAAGGGAAAAGGTTCTTAAGAACAAGGTTATCCCCCTTGTGCTAGTCTCTTGGGGTAATCGATCGCATGGAGAATCCACTTAGGAGCGAGAAGACGAGATCCGGCAGAAGTTTCCTCACCTTTTCCTGTAGTTATCTATCTTGAATTCTTGGAATTTCGAGGACGAAATTCTTTTTGTAGTTGGGTATGATGTAACACCCGAGCCCAATAATACTATTTCTGTTACTGGTTGAGTGTTTGGCATTGCTCATTTCATTTATCTTGCTTATTTGGTTCTTATTGCAAAATTTTAACCGGCTAAGTCTTTCTGCATATAACAAATTTTAGCACCTAAAATAAAATTGAAAATATTCTTCTTGGCCTACTTGACACCCTTAGCCTCGTGGTAGCGTCCGTGCATTGTATTCTCGTCCCGTTCAGTGAAACGGGCGAGTTTGGATGGCTACGTGCACGTGCGTGTGTCCGTTTTGGGAGTAAGCTTTTTAATCATAAAACATTTCATTTTAAAATTTGGAACCCGCTTAAAATCCTATTATTTGAATTTCGAATTTTTAGACCCAATCCGGGTGCAATTTGGAAATGTTTTATTTGGCGCCAAAATCCCCGATTTTAATACTATTAAAACCATCGCATATATTTTTTCTAACTAACCTGATATCTTACTGTTCATTACCTATCTTTTAAATCTTTAAGTTAACCATATAATATTTTTACAATCTTTATATCCTTCTTAATTTATTCTCTCAGCCAATCGCAACCTCCCCTTTAACCCTGTGGGCCCCACTTTCTCTCTCTCTCCACTTTTTTTCTTTCTCCCTCTCCCTCATATATTCTCTCGTACTTCTCTTTATCATTCTTTCTCTTCTTGCTTCATGTTCCGTTTTTCATTTTTTTTAACTGTTCTTTTGTTGCCGGAATTCCATCGTGCCGGTGACGCTTCTCGACGTTCCAGTGAGGTACCCCGACCCGTGTGGTTCCTTTGTTCGTCGTTTGGGTTCATTCCGTGAACCGTGCGCCCGTTGCGAGTTTTCCCTGCCGACGGTTAACGTTCCGTTTTCCCGATTCGCGACCCATCGAGGCAAGTTAATCTTGCTACATGCTATATACTTTTATAATCTTCATTTTATAATGTTATACATTTGAAAATCTTATAGTTTACACATGAAACGTCGTTGAAAAATCGGATATGACAAATCTGAAATTTACTGTACACCTTATCTTATAAAATTCATTATAAATCATAGAAAAATCATTAGTATACGTTCTTTAGTTCGTTACGAAGCTAATTCAGAATACTATAACTCTATGAAATATTTACTTGCAAAATAAATTGTTTAAATAACGTAAAATGCAAATGAAAATGCCTTTAAACTGCTGCCTAGGGAAATTCCAGCAGCAAACTTTCAACTTCGAATATTCATAACTTTTTTTAGGGATAACTTGAGATGCTTATACTTATAAAACTGAAAACCTTATTGAATTATCTTTGTTTTGGTATAAGATACGTCTCTTTTGGAGAACATTTGTTATTTTTAAGCTATTTTACAAATTAGGGTGACGCTGAATTTCTGAACGGAACCTTCTTGTGCGTGGTTAATCAATACCACTTTTATAGTTATTAATCGCTTTGAATATGCTATCCATATTAATATTATTATAACAATATTACCAGTTAATCATTCTTTTACTATTGAAAGGACGATAGTCATACCCATGTAGCTCTTGTACTTTCTGTCATTGCTATTGCACTACCTTGTGATTATTGCACCCCAAGGGTGCTCGAACCTGTTAATATGATAATACAATTGCACTATAGTAATGCACCATCGTGATTGAATGAACTGTTATTGTTGTTTACTTTATTTCCTGCTGTGATTCCTTATTCGATTATATACCTGTTGTGAGCACACCCTCGATTGCGTCACATATTGACCTGACCTTGATACACATGACATTTACACCTACCGATGCACCGGACATGGTACCCTTTACTACCAACTCAACCTGTTGTACCATGACCCGACCTGTTACCTGATCTCATGCCTAATGCCAACAGACCTGACTTGGGGTCCTCATGGACCATTCCTGTTGTCTATCCAGACAAACCTGCTTTAGCCTGATCCTGTGTTGGCATTAGTTCTTGATTACTGAATACCTGACCTGACATACATAACTTGGGGGTATGGGGAAATCAAAGGTGAAACCGACTTGTAACTCAACAGTTCGATACCTGTTCTGATCAGTCTTACGGGCTTGGCCAGTCCGGGAGTGATGATGCTGACATCACTCGTCCATCCTGCTACCTATTACTGCCTAGCGGCACGTCTCGGATTCAGCCCCGAGGGTCTTGACCGTGGTCCCGGGCATGCACGGGATACTATTGAGTTACATCGATGAGTCATCAATTGATTTCAAAGACTTTAGAATAGAAAACCTGATAGAACAGTTTAGTTACCCACTGCACATTACCCTGCACTGTTGTTTCATATTATTGCTTTATTCATGTTTATCCCTGCATTGCTTATTACCATGTTCATATTATATTATTGGTTGACATGACGCGCTGACGTCTGGGTTTTGCATGGCCCAGATTCCTTACCACTGTCGCCGACCGAGCAGGAGTACCTCAGCCAGCAGGCTGATTTGTGAGTTCTGTAGTGGTTAGTTCATTTATTGCATTTTATTTCCAGGTGCGATCCCGCATTATGGGACGTACCTTTCTATTATTGTATTGGATCATTTGCTTCCGCACTTATTTTTCATTGACTCTTATTATTATAGATTTGGACATGTGTTAGATAGTTTATTTATCTTGTTCTTGATATCTCTACAGCCGTAATGTGACTGTGGATGGATACTTCCTACCCACAGGTAGCATGGTTGGCTATGTCACGTGCCCACTCTTGCGTACTCTGGGAAGCGGGACGTGACAGATGTGTACACGTTTTACTTGTTATTACGTGTCGCTAATACATAATGATGAATCCCATGGGATTCTTGCTTGACTACCAGCATTATGTTGGCGATCATATACGTGAGAGCTGGGTGGTCGATAAGCACATCCTTAAATGTCCCTATTCGTGGGAGTATCGAGACTGGGCATCGATATTCTGGAGTAGACTAGTGTATACATTTCGAGACCCTAATGAGGGACGGTGACCGGTCTCACAAGCCATTGGTGTTATGTCACCTAAGATAGTATACAGGTGCTCACTGGAGGTGAGTACACTGGATGGACTCACCGAGAACTTCTATATGGTATTATATCTATTGTCAGATGGATGTTCTCGAGTGGCATTAGTACAGGTTAGTATTTTGACCTGAGATCTTCATTTTTCTCGTGTGAGTTCACACTGTACTTTGATTACTACCCTACCATAGCTTAAAAGAGTCGTGCAAACAGCTTTTAGTTAGGTACAGTCCCGAGCCACATGGAGGCAGTGAGTGATTGTCAGGGATTCACCTCTCCTGATATTAGGAGTCGATGTCGTACTGTGTTCGGTTGGCTATCACCCTAAATCCATGGCCACGGTAGATGAGATTTACTGATATGAGTTCAGTAGTTTCTCGGTTGGTGATGAGCTTAACTCCGAGACAATTTATCGGGTTATTAGGGATCTGACGTTTCCACCCCCTAGACCCGGTATGCGATACTCTCAGATGAAGCGACCAGACTGTATGGAGATTGTCACATTCAGGCTAAGTAGGGTTCGGACGGACTTGATTGTCGACCTCCCTTTCGACAGATACCTGGATAGCCGTCACGTACAGCTAGTGCCGCTGACATGCTTGTGGTTTTTGGATTTATCTAATAAATCACTGTCAGCGTATTGTCGAATCTTTAGATTCCCACAAAGAGGTTTTTCCGGTTCAGGCGATATGATATAGATGACGTATGTTGGTCCATACAGGGTGTCCGATTAAATACGTGTACATGCTACACGGACTTTAACAGGACGGTTGATAATACCAGCGGCTTAGGATTAAGCCGGATTATTAAATCAGATTTTGATTTAATAATTTATATATATATTTTTTAATATGTATATTCTAGTATTATTATTCACTATTCATTTTCTCTCTCTTGGCTATTCATATTTTTGTACGAATACGTGTATATGTATTTATGTACGTATACTGGGTTGTATTCCGTATTTACACGGAATTTGTTCTAGAAGATGGACACTTCATTTCTTGATTTTTCTTTTATAGAAAATCAAAAATGAGGTGGAGGATGAGGTGTAAAGAAGTGTGGTAGAGAGGTATGGGTTGATTATTATATGATATATTTCATTTGGATACACTATTCTTCCATGGTTGCAAAAATCAAGCCATTCATTCTATGCTTGCTAGTTTTTTCTTCACTTGAAGACTTGGCTATTTTCCATGGCTTCATCTTTTTCACCTCCTCCTCCTTCTTCTAGGTAGCTCACTTGAGCATAGAAAAGAGAGAAAAGGATAGTGAGAATATTCTTATATCCCCACTCTCCATTCGTAGCGAGCTTGGAGCGTCGGTCGCTTCACTAGGTGAAGCCGGAGCTTCGATCTGCTTCCCTCAGGTGGATCTTCTTTGGCAAGGGCAGTCGCCACTCAAGCTCGATCCGGATAGCATACACGGAGCTTGGAGAGGTCTTCCACGATTGGGTGGACACTCGTCGAAAGTAGTATTCCATATCTTTGCATGCTTGGTTTGCTAGTTTAGAAGTTTGGATCGATTCTAGGTTCGGGGTTCCCTCATGTTTGCTCGAAATTTTTGTTTGCCATCCGTGCCTCCTCTGCGCTGCGGGCACTAGAGAACCCTACACATGGTCCTATTAGCTATCCAAACAAAGTTTTAAGATAGGTATCGCTCATTTCGATAGATAGTTGATTTCCGTGAAGTTGAGATTCAGAGAGGTACAGATAGAAACGTTGCAGCGGATCCACCCACTGAGGTTGTTTCTCAAACACGGTTTGTGAAACCGTTAGTATAAAAGTTGGGTATGCAATAGCAAATGAGACGCGTGTATACAATATCGCAATAATTGGTCTTAAGTGCAAGTGGGAGATTGTTAGATATAGGTGCCCTTAAGGCAATTATCGTAGTTGCAGGAATGCAATTACTGAATTCGATGAGGGCCTATACCAAGAACAGTCTTGCTCGAGATGATAGTACGCTATCTGGTTTGTATTTTTCATTCATAAGTATACGTTTTACTTAATATAACATATCACTACTACATTATGATAAAACCCATAGGATTTTTGCTTGACTACCAGGATTATGATAGGGATCATACTAGTAGGGTCTGGGTAGTATATAAGCACATCCTTAAAAGTCCCCAGTCGTAGGAGTATCGAGATTGGGCATCGGTACTCCAGTTTAGACTGGTAAATACATTTCATGACCCTGTACGGGACGATGGCTGATCCCATAGCCATTGGTGTTTGACACCGATGATTGTATATAGGTGCTCATTGGATGAGTTACACTGGACGGATTCACCGAGAACTCCTAGATGGTGTTATATCAATCGACGGATAGCATTTCTCTGGTGACATAAGTACAGGGTAGTCCTTAGACCAAGATCGCCATAGTGTCTTGTATGAGTTCCCACTGTGGTTAGATTACTACCCTATCATGGCTTTAAAGAGTCGTGCAAACGGGTTTTAATTGGGTACAGTCCCGAAGCACATGGAGGCAGTGAGCGGTCGAGGGAATTCGTCTCTCCCGGTATAGGGAGTTGATGCTGCACTATGCACAGCTGGCTATGACCATAAGTCCTTAGCCGAGGCAGTCGAGATTTACTAATAAGTATTATCAGTAGATTCTCAGATGGACATGAGCTTGATGTCAGTATGACTTTTCTTGTTAGTGGGAGTCTGACGGTTTCTACCTTCCAGACCCGGTATGCGACAGTCTTAGACGAAGAGACCGGACTGTACGGTGAATGTCACTGATAGGCTCTACCAAGGTACAGACGAGTTTGCTTGTCGACCGGCTTTTCGTTCAATACCTGGGTAGCCGTTATGTACAGATAGTACCGCTAACGTACTTGTAGATTAACCCGGTGGGGGATTGATCTGAAAGTGTTTCGGATCAATTGGATATGATCATGACCCACTGCCAACATATTGTCGAGTCTTTAAAGTCTCACAAAGAGGGTTTTCCCATTCTAGCGAAATGATGTAGTACACATATGGAGATACATGCGGGGTCCAATTAAACATGTGTATGTGATACTGCATGTATTAGTCGGACGGGAGATACTAGCTGGTTTATGATTGAACCGGGTCATTAAATCAAGTGTTGATCTAATGATATTACTTATATATGATGATGCATATATAAACTAGTATTATGGTGTTATTCTCATAATCTTTTTTTGCTACATGTCATGTTACATGTCATGGTTAATTATATATATAATATTTTTTTCATATATATTTAATCAGTTTTCTTTTCTTAATTTTTGCATGACATGAATAAGAGGTGGAGGCTAGCATGCCACACACTCTCTTATTCTTGACACATGAACAAGTGAGGTGGAATTTGTGATATGAGAAAGGGTTCACCCATTCTCACAAGACAAGTGTTCATTCTTCATGATTTTTCCTCTCTCATCCATACTTGCAAGAAAAAGAAAAAGAGTAGAGTAGAAAAAGAGAGCAAGAGAGTTCAATTTTTATACCACGTCTCTTACTCATTCCATCTAGCAAATTGAGTGAGTGAGTCACTTCAATTTGATTGAAGTAGAAGCTAGAGCCGGTGGCCTTTGCATAGATCATCTTCGACGGAGCCGGTCGGGAACCAAGTGAGATCCGGAGCGCCGTGGAGCTTAGCCGGACTCTGGAGTTCAACCGTTGGAGCAAATGAAGATGCTTCAAAGGTTGTGCATTCCTAACTCCTTCTCTTTAGTTTTTTGCAAGCTAATTTAGTCTATGATAGTATTCTAGGGTTTTAGGTGTCTTACTCGCTTGGATTTTTTTCTTTTTTACGCTTCCACAATATTTTCGAAACCCGTCCAGTGAGCATGGAAACCCTACAATTAGAACACTATCGGCAAACATCGGCTATATAAAACAGATAATATCAATAAAAATATCATTCATATCACAGCATTGGCCAACATCAAATATATAAAATAGATAATATCAATAAAAATATTATTCATATCACAGTATCGGCCAATATCGGCGATATTAAAGTAAATACGTCAATAATTTTTTTACATTCATTAGACAAATCGGTAATATATAAGCAATTTTTCATCTTTACTCAAAACAACTAATAATATCGGCGAAGATGAATAGATGAATACAAATAGATAAATACAAAAACTGAAATAATATCAAGTCGTTTCTTATTCGTTGGCCAATAGAATTTAGGCATAAGTACCGGCCGCCACTGCGGCGACCCTTTTCTCTCTAGGGCATCCGGAATCCGCCGACTCTCGACCAATGCCTTCATGAATAAGTAGACAAAGATACTGCAATCATCACTGTTAACCAACAACGTTAACAAACGCATACCATTATAACCCTTAACAATCATAAATGTTAAAAAAACTTGTAAAGGAAATACTGCTTATAAATTCTTTTGAATCAGGCAAAGGGCACTAGTAAATTGAAATTCATTGTAACCCCTATGCTCGTCAAATTTCTTTCTTCCAAAATGATAAAAGAACGACAAATATAACCTAGCCCCTTTCTCCCAATGGGAGTCGCACGCAAGCGAAGAATAATGCTATAATTTCTTTGCAGAAAAGTCTACAGCGAGCAGCGTCCAATGCCCGATATGACATATCGGGTTCATAATGAGAGTACTGAGGGAATGCCATGCATCGTCAACCTATATGTTCCATGCGCTCCTATTCATGTGCAGCTTTTTTGAGTCAAGCGGATCAGTAATCATGCCCTGCCATAAGTATTTAACTTATTGATAAATTGATGAATGTAATCAAGAGAACCGGATAAAATGAGTAGGCATTACCATTATCCACGACCTCACGAAGGAAAATGGAGGTACCGCTGCGGCTGAAGCTAAAGATTTCATCAAGTTATCTGTCAACTTGACAAAGAAGTCCATCACCTATAAAGAGTTCGCATGTTTATAAGTTGCATGTAACTTCTAATAAGTTGCATGTAACTTCTAATAAGTTACCTATAATAATTATTAACTTGATTATAGCATCTAATAAGTTGTTTGTAATTTCTAAGCAGTTGTATGTAGCTTCTAATAAGTTGCATATAATAAGTTACCTGTAACCTCTAATAAGTTGCATATAACCTCTAAAAACGTATCGTATCTCCGACTTTCTTCCCAGTTAAGAAATCAAAGAGCTCGAAAAAGGTAATAGAAACTTGGTTAGTAGAGTCAAAGGGTATTGCTCTCGACGAAATATGCTCCTTCAAAAAAGCATCGACGGCATCCTTATGAACTTTCGTGAGCTTTTCGATGCGCTCTATTATGGCATAAGCAACAAATGTCCCATCCTTATAAACCTTCACCAGCATGCCTGCAGACAACGAAAAGAGTTTCGCTTAAGCCACTAAAGGATATTGCATATAACATTCAAACAATTTCCACACATAAAAATTATACTTTACATGGATAGTATTGATACACAAAGAATTATAGTTTACAAGAGACAAACAACATAGTTTTGATAATTCCCAACTGTTTCTCACCTGGCGACTTAGGATTTTCCAACTTTTTTGGGCGTATCTCACCGTAATAGCCGAAGAACTTCTACATCTTGGTCAATGCCTCGGCCGCGGTCATGGCACATGCTTTGTTGACAGTGTCGTTGGCCCTGAAAATTTCGATCAAGGTTTGGGCCTCCGTCTTCCCCATTTTCCTTTTTTTCTTTGCCGTAATCCATACCTTCGAAATTTTTGCAGTCACGTACTCTTCCTCGTTTAGATACCTAGACGGCTTTCGGTCATACCTATTCTTCACTCGTTTCTCAAGACTTTTGGAGGTGAACTTATAGGCGACCGCTTTTCTCTTATAAACAGGAAGAGGGGTGACCGTTGAAGACTTTAACACATCATCAGCACTTTCAATAACGGGCTCCTCAACCGCGGTACAAAACTTCCCCTCATTAGAAGCGGCTGCAACTTCTTCCTCCTCCATTCGAGCAACCTCCAAGGATACAGTAACCGCCAAACTGTGATCCTAACTCTCATCCTCATCCAAACTCCTATCCTCTTCTTTCTCTACCTTACCTATTTCGGCTTTCTCTTTCTCCTGTTCTTCTGCCTCGGCCACTTCATTGCCTCCACTGGCCAAGAATCGGCAAACTCTTGGTATCCCAACCTAAGCAGTAGACTATGCAAACGTTGATTCTCGATTTCCGCTGCCTCCAACAATGCTTGTTGCTTCAAAAAAACATTTTATAATGCAACTCTTTTTCCACTTCTGCTTCAAAGGACATGCCCTTTGCATTGTTCTTCTCATCCGGCTTCTCAACAGATCGTTTCTTCATAATATGCACCAATGAAGACCACAATATATTATAATTAAGTTATTAGAGATTACAGGCAATTTATTAGAAATTACAGGCAACTGTTTATAAGTTACATGAAACTGCTTACAAGTTACAGGGAACTTATTAGAAATTACATGCAAATACCTATACATAAACAAGATACATTTTTAATGTAAATAAAGAATATACAACTTACTGGTGCAGTTGTTGCCTCATCGTCTCCACCGATCCTCTCTTGTAATATGGAGGCAGAGTATTAGCGGAATGTTTCAACACAACCACATCCCCCTTCGGCACATAAGAAACCTTCTTTCTCTTCATTTCCTTTTCCAATCTCGACGTCTTCAAAGATGCACTGAATTCACACTCACACTGGGCCTGTTTGTTGGCGTCTATGTGTGTTGGTTGCCTCAAACCCGTGATGGTATAAAACCATAACTACAAATAAATATACATCACATTCACATTATTAATATTAAATGATCAAAACACATCTACCAATAATATTTATTTATGTAGTTTATGCATTGCATACACATATAGTAAAATCTCTATAATAGCGGCGAGAAGGATCTGACACTCGGGAAACTGTGCAGAGGCAGCCTTCGAGCTAAGCTTAGTCACGACACCGTCTATTTATCATCTCGTGCACCGCTTTAGCCCAGTTCATACTCGGCACTACCGATAGCTCAACGTATGAGAATGCATCTCTAGGGACAGTCAGGGACGTGACGGGTATTCAAAATAATAAAAGCTAATAAAGAATCAGCAAAGACACGAAATTGTCCATCACTTGTGGAGTTCTATCCTGGATAGTCTGCTCCAAAGCAGCCTCCAATATTGTGATGTACGTTCTTTCACCATTCTCTACGTTAAAGAGCTTCTTTCGAAGCTGGGTGATATCACGGTTAGTCTTCGTATCTTTGCCAGCCTTCGGCAAGCCGGTGTGCTCGTTAACCCAATTTACAGTAAATTTATACGAGGCGCCTCTAAAAGGGAACTCTCCAGTGCCTCGATCATAGCAAGAAATAAGCCTACATAAGGTAGGCCTATCTTGAGCCAAAGTTGGCAGCTTTATATAATGGCGGAACGGAATTTTACTTAGCCTCCGTCTATGTTGATGGTGAATGTGTGGCTGCAACCTCTCAATGAAGCTGTTGTGGTAGGCGATGTCGACATATGTCCGGATGGCGGGATTGGCTCCATGTTTTTTCTGCTGAAAATTAAATTTAAACATTAAATCATAGTTATCAATACTTTAAATTGAAAACTATAGGCAATTGCTTAGAAATTACAGACCGCTGCTTACAAGTTACAGGCAAATTCTCACAAGTTGTTCTTACAAGTTACATGCAACATTATAAATATTACATGCAACTTTTATAGAAGTTACAAACAACTAGTTAGATGTAAGCAGTTTTATGTAACTTGTATGCAGTTGCCTATAATTTCTAGGAAAGATTTGAACCGGAGACGTGTGGTTCCAAGTATCAGACGTTTCTGAAGTCAATTTCCAGAAGTATATTTTGAGCTGGATATGTCTGGTTACAAATACCAGACGTCTCTAAATTCAAATTTCAGAGACATATTTTGAACTGGAGACGTCTGCACTACAAAAATTTGTTCCAGACATCTGGAGCAGTTTTCTAAAGAAGTTTGTTTATGGTTAAATCTTTAAAGGTAACATCTATGAAGTTATCTATAACTTATAAACAGTTGCCTGCAACATGTAGACAACTTTGGTACATGTTACAGGCAACTACTTATAAGTTACAGACAACTGCTTAGATGTTACATGCAACTACTTAGATATTACAAGAAAATAATTTACCTGTAACATTTTTCCAATAACAAATGAAAATTAGCACTTGCCTGTAACAGCTATGAAATTACATGTAATTTGTAAGCAGTTGTCTGTAACATGCAGGTAAGTTTGGTACATATTACATGCAATTTTAGTAGATATTACAGGCAACATTATAGATGTTACCCAGAACGTTATAGATATTCACAATTTTTTTGAAAAGAAACAACTTTGAATTGCAATATAAAATTAACAGAAAGAGTATGAATTTTACCTAATTTGCATTTCGGCAGCTGTCGAATCCTTGGCCACTGTCGACGTCGTTAACTCCAATTTTGGTGCCACTGACTTACGATGCCTCTTTCGCCAATTTCAAGAATTTATCCTTTGATGTAGGCGTCATTCTGCAGGGATTAGGGTTTTCGACGATTTGAGGAGACGAGATTGCGACGAGGGAGGCGATGTTGGGATGAGGGCGACGGCAACGAGAGGCATGGGTGGAGCTCAAGAGAGAGAGAGAGATAATTTTGAATGTGGGTATTTTTTTCCCCGTACCAAATTAAAATACACAAGCCTTGGGCCAGGGGTTTTAGACCAAGTTTTTGAATAGTAGGCCATTTCTTCCCGTTTCGAAAATACCGGGGATTTTTTGACCACTTTTTCTTAGGCCGGGGGCTTTTCAACAATTTATCCTATAAAGTTTAAACAAGGTTGAGTGGGCCCTTTGTCTTCTCCACTCTGCTTTTGGGTGGGTCCACTGGACCATCTTGTCCCCTTGGGCCTAATATATTCTTTTTCCCCTTGATGAAGCCCTTGGAGGGCGAAAATTTTACCGTAAAGCTATATTCTTTTTCAAGCCAGTTGATTTAGTAGTTACACATTCAGATAGATCAATAAAATGAAGAGATACGATTGGTTGTGCGATGGTCATTGTGGATATAGTTATCTGTGAACGGAATCAATCCAGGCTGCGGGTAAAATAGATATTGATCAAAACATGTGAAGTAAATATTAGAAACTCAAGATGGACGATTAATCTCATATGGACGGGGATAATGTTTGTAGAATAATTTCAGTAATACAATAGACAAGCTTGAAGTTGAGCTTGTTTGTGCCTACCTGCATGTCATCGAGAGCTCCATTGAGGCAAATTTTTCGTATCGCTAGAAACATTAGTTATCTTGTAAAGAAAAGGACTCTTTCTTTTTTGATAGCGAATCATACTTTCTTTTTTCCGTGATGAAATGGACTTTCAGTGAAGAATATAGAGAAAAGTAGACCAAACACTTATCTAGGATTTGGACCACACGTGCCACACTTCAGGAGATGGGTTTGAAAATGGAGCCGGCCATAAACCATGATTTTCTTTCCCTTTCCTTGATAAAATTTTGTCGGCACAAAAGCTTAACAAAAAGATTCTGGCATATCCTCATTATCTAATGGCCCCAAATATTAAGTTAGCCCAACACTTTTAGATATTATTTAGGCCTGCCTGTTCTAAGTCCTAGTCAGACAAACAAAAGATTAAGTTAAAACGGACCAAAGATTGCGTTAGTGTTAGCCGTGGTTTTGTAGAATTGGGTGTTTGCGAAGTTCAAATGCAAACGAGAGAGATAAAGAGAGATGATACGAGACTTTCCAAAACTCCAATATTTTTGAAGTTTATAAAAAAGGGTTTGGAGCTATCGGAACTTTTTAAGTAGCCGGTTTGAGAAACTCTATTTTGGTCACCATGGTTTCGATATTTTGAGTCCAGGATAAAAAATGCACGTAACCCTGCTGCCAAACGAGGGCTTATATAGTCAGCTGATGCAACTCAGCTCCTTGAGCTGCACCTTGGCCAAGGCCTCGACCTCGGCCTCGCCCTGACATTTGAATGAGGAAAATTATCGATCTATTAATACCTACGGGAGAAGAGGACCCCGTCTTACAAAGAAAACAACTAGTTTAACAAATTCTCAGCTAAAAACTTCATTACAAACGCAGCTTCCTCTTTATAGGAGGAAGACGAACATGAAATGACGAATTTGCCCCTCCTTGAGAACCTGGGCCCCACTGTTCGTTATGAGCACGAGATTCGTCTTCTCTGGGCCAGCTAGGTCACATGGGCCGGCCATGGCCCGAGTTCTTGCATGATTGGAGGGCCTTCTTCAATTAGAGCGCATAATTCATAACGGGTCGATCTCGACCCGTTATCTGCTTCCAGCTTCGAACCGCCTTCGTTCTTATCCCCATTCTTCTGTAAGGGTTCGGTAAATGGCAACATCAGCTCCCCGCTCATTAGACCGTTTCAAATGGAGATCCCCTGTCGGGAGAACAACAGAGCTAAGGTACCACTTTTAATCCAGGACTCAACAAATTAGGGTTTCCTCTTCTGTTTTTCAGTTAAATTTCTTCGATTTCCATCTTTGCAATCTTCTGATTTCACTCGGTCGCTCTCTTTTCATTTCATTTGCTGAGAAACAATCTATTGTAATTATTCCCAAAATCAATTTCGAAATTTCTGGCTGTATAAACGATCCCATGGTGCTGAGTACAAATTGGGGATTTTTCCTATCTCTAAAGATGTTTTCTTTTCAACTTCTTTGAAGATTTGGAAGCTAATTTTGTGCTTTATAGGCTTAGGGAGAATCAGATCAGATAAATTCCCAAGATCAGCTTAGATAAGCTTCAAAAATCGAAATCTTGGAAAAGATTAGTATATAGATATGAATTATTTAGACATTTCTATATATAAATATGGTCACACATCGATACTTAGTCATACACACACACACACACAAATAGAAGGCATATTAGAACTACTAGTCATTGACAATGCATTATTAAAAGCACAAAGAAAAGTAAACTATAACCTTAATCGTGATACTCGATCTACAGAAACATATGATGCGGCTCTCATATTGGAGCCGTGTCTATGGCCTGCTAGGATAGTTTCCTACGGATGCCAGATAGTAATGGTAATGCCACTTAGTATTTACGATATTTTAAATTTTTTAAATCGGACACAGCTCCTAAATTACGGGCACATCATTGTAAAGTTTATATCTTTATAAGCCAGAAAGACTTTGGTGCATATCATAAGGATAGTTTTGTCGGGTAACCAAACACAAGAAACAATGGTAGAGCACCAACATATGCAAGAAGAGAACGCCAAGATGGATATATCTGTTAAATTATAAATTTTAAACTTATGGGATGTATATGTAAAAGGAGCAATTCAGGAATATACGTTAAAAATGATATATTGATGGTATCTACTTGTAGGGTACTTTTCCTAAAATTTTAGTTAAATAGTGAGCCTTGACTTGTTACTCCATTTCCCCGCAGCATGACACAGGCAGCCAGCTAAAGGGGGAATTGTGGCAATGGTATTCCATTCATGCTATGCATGTGGAATTACTCTTCATTCTGTGCACGAACCTTATTTAGGTTATATTTACATAAACACATTGGAAAAGACATTGCATGCAAACACATACTTTCGTTTAAGGTCATTTACATTTGTAAATTATAATTGCCTGAGGATCAGCTTGCTGTTTGCTGAAGCCATTACCATTTGCAGTTGATAATTGTATAGGGATGTCTGCTAAGTTCCCTTCATACAACATTATACATCGATAAGCTAAGGCATTCTAATAGCACTTCTCCCTGTCTTCATGATGCCTTTGTTTGGATTCTGATCCCTTGTTGATTTGCCGGCTACTAATGCGAATCAGCACCACCGGGATTCTGTGTGATTGGTAGATTTCCATCGTATGTGCACCTCAGCACATCTGGTGTCCTCTTCACAACCTGTGGTCCTTTTGGTACTCTCCCTGCTGATCTTGGGCGTACATCCTTTATTCCGCATATTTAGCTAATCAGTTACGTCAAAGAGAAGCGACAATGATGATGTAAATAAATAACAATGTGTCGAACCTGGTCAAAAATAGAGGTGGGAACAGCAAGAGTAGCAACTGCATTCGGAGAATCAACGATACCCGAAATCCTCCCTTCACATGGACAGCAAGAGAGCAAGAGATAAACCTGATTTATAACTGAACCCGTTAATTTGGTTTTGGAGATCAAACGAAGCAAAGGGGTTGAATTATATTATACCTGTTCTTTAGAATACCCAAATTTTGAGAGGTAGTCAATGGCGTTGAGAACGGCACGTTTGTACGCAACGGAGGCATCAAGATAATGCTGCCGACCAGACTCGTCAACACTGATGCCTTCAAAGACTAGCCACTCTGAGAAGCGAGGTTCGACCGGACCAATCTCAAAGATGGGGTTCACATGAAGCGGCGTTGGGCCCATAGGTGTAAGGTACTCTTTCATCCCTCCCCTTATGATCTCACATCTGGAAAATTTTGAGGTAGCAGGCAAACCATTAATAAGTCATTCTTTTTCTTGGTTGATTTTTTTGTAATACTGATGATCTTTTGTTCGTTGGTTAAATATTTGGTTAATGGATTGAACGTGGGTTATTTTAATTCTGTGTATTGATTGGCGAGCCCCGTACATTTGTTTTCGGTCTAGAAAAAAATGCAATTATTGCAGAACTATATAGAACTTTTAGTTTGTTTTGGTACATGAATCAGAATGAGTATTGCCACTTGAAATTGAATGTTCTAAATAAAGCAGGGTACATTGGAACTTGGATTTTGTTAAATTATCTAGAATATTTTTGAATATAGAAGTTACCGACCACAGACGAAGAACAAATTACATATAATGCACAAAGAATGTGATAATTTTGCATGATCGTCTGCAGAGTGAACTTTTCGTTGTTGTTGTCTCATTTCTGAAGCACCATGCTATATTGCTATGTCACTTAAACTACAAGACTGGTAGCTTGAAGTCCATCAAACTTAAAGTAGTAAAGATTACAAATTTTTCATAGCGAGCTAGAGTACACCGTTAAGAAAAAGATGAAATTTGGAGAAGAGGGGGAAATAAGATGTATAAACCATAAGCGTACAATTTTTTGGGAGAACAGGATGAAGATTGGAGGGGCGTACAAGGAATGAGGGACAATATCAAATTAATCAGTACACTTCTTTTCATTCATTCAATACTAATTAATGGTTATAAGTTACATTATTTATCGAGAAAGTATCTAGAAATATAAGAACACATTATTATAATAGAGGCATGAAGAGATCAAGGAATGTCAAATTCCTAAGAAAAATACAAATATGAAAATCTAGATGGTTTCGTAGGTTTGCAATATTTTATGCATCAATTGTATCTAAATGGACCATAACAATAAGGCCATTTCTTGGCAGAGTATACATTTAGACGACCTTTTATTTATGATAACTGCTAACCTTTCACTCTAACACATTTTATAGTAGAAAAACTTATCGTATGCTATGACAGCAGCCAGTAGGGAAACCAATAGATACTGATAAAGTTGGTATACTTACTTGAGCTCCAGAAATCCGCTCATCTCTATCGCTCCACAGAATGAGACTTCTCCATCACCTTGAGAAAAGTGCATGTCGCCAGTACTAAGATTTGCTCCATCAACAAATACTGGAAGGTAAACTTTTGAACCTCTACTAAGATTTTTAATATCACAGTTTCCCCCATTCTCCCTTCCTGGGATTGTTCTTGCAGCCTCATGTGCAATCTTCTCCCATTCTGCGGTTCCCGTTTCAATCTACATGTTTGTATAAAATCAAATCAAATGCTGGATGAACTATATGCTCAAAATGTGGTTCGTGCCACTGCGTGATATTTTTCTAAATTGTGTAGTTGATGTTATGAACCTGTCATTCAATGTTCTTTTAACTCTACTCGTCTTCCAAAATAGAAACTCTCATGTGTTAGTTCAATTATCTTCAGTATGCAATACTTGTATCTCTTTACATATAATTCTAATGTAGCATAAATCCTGGCATTTACGGATGATTCCCATGCTCCAAAACTTCTATTTTTCTGACTGTTGGATGTGTTCATGATTGTTTATCAGTGCTTCTTGTCATTGAACTACATTTTGTTTGTGGTTTTAAAATTATACATTAATATTTCCATAAAGTATATCTATTTTGCATTCAATGTATCACATGTGATCGATAAATTACTGTTCAAACCTTTTGCTTCTTCTTTATACACTCTTCAATCCCCTTTACAATATGACACCGGTTTGAGCTAAATTCTCAACCTAGTGCCCCATTTAAGATATCACTTTTGTTGCATACAGAAACTAATATTTTTATGCCTGGAATTTTAGCTTGCTTGGGAAAATTGTGTTATATACCATTCAAAACAAAAACAAAAGTTTGTATTAACCATTTAAAATGCAAGCATGTTTGATGACACTTGTGTTGTTCTCGATGATTATATATTTAATATGTGCACCATCAGTAAAGTTTGACGTCGTTATCCAATCCAAGTATGTTTCTAGTGATTTACTACAGTAAAATTAACTAGTTAAGTTTATTGGAGTAGCCCATTGGTGGGGCTTGGAGTAGCCCATGGGAAAGATCCGGGATTGAGCCCAGGTTCCCCCATTAATGAGGGGTGTTCCCGTCCAAAAAAAAATTTCAGCACAAGAGCACAAAGAAGATCAAAACATCAAGTGGCCTCAACACGCTGAGCAGTTTTTTTTGGGATATATTTCAGCAGACTCCTAAATGGGAATCAAATAAACTCTAGTGGTATCGAAAGCGTCTCCAAAAGAGCTTCGATTTAATATATTACGGCCCTCATAACTCTTCCGAAATCAAAAGTTATAAGCAAACGTGTGATGCATATATAGCATGAACAAAACTCTTACCATATGAGTGGATGTAATTTAGTCCCACATCGGCTACAAGAGAGAAACCTTCTTTACCATCCCCTATAAATAAGAGGGATACCTCTCTCAAAAGATATATACAAAAGCTTAAACTTCATACGATACTTAAGTAGCATTGAATGATTAACTCTTCCCCTCTAAGGAGCAAGTGCATCAGTGGTGCCAGGCGTGCCATGTGTAGCACACGTGCGCCGACGCCAATCACCCATGTGTCGCATGTGCGTCGGTGCTATGTGCGCCACATATATGTCATGCACCACACGTGCGACGTACGTGTGTCTGCGCCATGCGACGCACATAACCCACATGTGCCAACGCCATGCGCAACACGTGCGGCGCACATTCAAGAAAACCCAAATAATAAGAATCAAGAGGAAGTTGCTTCAAGATTGGAGTTAGAAACTCCAAATAACCTTAAAGGTTCAGTTAGAGGATAAATGGAACGAACAACTTTTCCACTTATAGTGGGTCATTGTTTATAATGTTTCTCAAGAGTATTAATCTTATTATTTTATTCTTAAATGTAATATTCAAGAAACCAGTCAACAAAATATATAATATCTTGTTTCTCTTCTAAGTGTTTATAAAATCCCATCTCTGATGAGATAGGAGAAGTTTTATTAATCTTCTTATAAATTGGGTGTGGAATGGCAGATTATGAAATGTTAACGAGATCTTGGTCTTGAATAAGACCTTCTACCCATGGAGGTTGTAGCCTCATCATCATAAGTAATTCTAGTAATTTTGCTAAAACCAAATTTTATCTCGATTTTTTACTCATCTGTTTGGATTATCTGGTTTAGGAGGGACAGTAGAGGTTAATAATCAGGTTTCAGGAAAGTTTATTTCTTCCCATTTAATGACCCTATTGGTCGCAACACCGGAGGACAATAAATTTGTCTCGATCAACGTACTCTTGGATAACTATAATAAGTGGTAGAAGTCTTTAATTTAGACTTATCAAATCACCTTTTATAACTAGGCTTCTCTTTATTGTGTTCTTTAGACTTCTTGAAATAACGCCTTTTTCCCGGCTTCCTTTTATGAAAAGGAGGATGATGCTCTTTTCTTTCTCGTTCTCTCGTCTTTAGGAGGATCCATAGAAAATTGGCTGCAGAATTCTCCTAATTCCTTTCTATCGGTTAATATGAATAGTGATACATATGAAGTTAAAAAAGAAGTGGAAGAACTTTCATATATACTCTGTGCTTGGTCTCAGAGCCATGCAACTTATGGAGAATCTCGAATAGAACCATCAGTTCTTCTATCTCTCTCTTTCTTGTAATCATCTACCTCCTAATTTGTAATAATTTGATAAATAAATAAAGAAGTTGTTTATTTAAGGGGCACCGTTTGGTTTGTAAGTTCTTCTTCTTCTTCCACTTCTTTTTTAGCTTCATAAGTATCTGTCAAAGGAGAAGGATTCTTCTTGAATCTATTATATAAAATAGCTGCATCTATAGCAAGATTTTTATAATAGTCTGCTACATAATTTAAAGTATCTAAAAATCTCTGTAGTTTCTTTGTGTCCAGAATATTATCTGGGAATTTAGAAGAAAATTCTATGCTTCTATCGATTGGTATTATAGTACCATTATCAATATTATGTCCTAAAAATCTTATAGCAGTTTGGAACAATTTCATTTTTGGGACTAATATAACTAATCCATTTTTGATAACAAAAGATTTGAAAATATTCAGATATTTAAAATGTTGATCTATATTATCAGAAAATATTAAAACATCTTTAATATAAGAAAGTATAAAGTCTGTATATGGATTAAATATAGAGTTCATAATATTTTTGAACTCTAAATGCGCATTTTTCAATCCGAATGACAACATTCCATTCAAATTGTCCAAAAGGAACAGTAAAGACGGTTTTCTTCATGGAGTAATGGATATTTAGTCTAAAAATCTATGATATTTATACTTTGATTCTTACTTTGATTTTTAGACTTATATTGGAAAACTAAGTATTTATTCTTTTAACTTAGATTTTAGAAGAAAAATTTTCCCGGTGAAGGGCTACACCTTTCAATTCTGCTAGAACCCGGGATGGTGCTAAGCATCGTTTTCACAAATGGATTCCCCTGGAACGGAGTTGCAGAAACCATAATCGGTTATCTCCAACCTTGAAGTTAAAAGATAAACACAAATAAAAACGAGTATATATAGTGATACCTATGAAGCTAAAAAAGAAGTGGAAGAAGAACTTACAATCCAAGCGGCGCCCCTTAAGTAAACAACTTCTTTATTTATTTATCAAACTATTACAAATTAGGAGGTAGAGGATTACAAATGTCTTCATTGCATATCCTTGTCAGTTGGACAACAACTGACAACGATAGAATCGGCTCTAGAAATTCTGATTTCTAAATTATAGTCTCTTACAGTTGTAGATATCCCTACTGTAGTAAAACCAGCTAGTAATACTAGCTATGGTGCTTAATATTAATCGATAAAAGTATAGAATTTGCTTCTAAATTCCCAGATAATATTCTGGACACAATAGAACTGTAGAGATTTTTAAATGTTTTAAATTATGTAGCAGATTATTATAAAAATCTTGCTATAGATGCAACTATTTTATATAATAAACTCAAGAAGAATCCTTCTCCTTGGACAAAGTTTATTTCTTCGCATTTAATGACCCAATTGGTCGCAACACCGGAGGACAATAAATTTGTCTCGATTTCTCCCTCATTTGTTTGGATTATCTGATCTATATCAGTATCCATTATTGGTTTAGGAAGTACAGCAGAGATAATAACCAGGTTTCTTAAAATGGATTCTATAGACTATAGCAATAGTCTCGGATCCAGGCATAAAATTATACCCGTTTGTCTTTAAATTAAGGGTAACTGCCTTAAGTATGTTTGTGCCGGTTAAAGACAATTAAATTTAGGTAAATATCAAAGCAGACTGGTCTATGACAAAGACTAGTTTGCATAATTCTCATAAGAAAAGGTATCCAGTCAAGATATCTAGCATCTCTAAGAGAGGTAAGCATAAAAGTATTAAGACCTTGTAAGGTCAAAGGGTTAAAAGCCATCTGAATTAGACTTATATGGAGGTAAATTTATAGATGGCTTACCAAATTTATTTGCTGAAAAGATTAGTAAAAATTTAAGAAGTCAGCATAAAGGGGTTATACCCTATACCGATATAATGAAGATTCAAAATTCTTTCGAAGAGATTAACAATAATACAAACGTTAATACTATCAAATATCCTCAAAAGAAGGTTAATAAATGTTATTATAAACAAGCAACGCCTTTAGATGTTCTTTTATGAGGAAAATGAGGCTATTATGCAAAGTTCATATTCTGGTAAAACCATTTATGATGGAATATTGATGGATTCGCTGATAAACAAATCCATGATAATTTACATCGAATAATGATGTGCGCTACTGTTACAAAACAACTTGGTAATACCGATGTTGATATAGCGAGATTTATTTCTTATGGTTTCACTGGCACTTTAAAAGGCTGGTGGGATCATTATCTCTCAACTACTCAAAGGCTAGAGATTTTTGGCGCGGTAAAAATTGAGAATAATACTCAAGTTCCTGACGCAATTTATACTTTGATTCTTACTATCCTCGATCATTTTACAGGGGATATAAGCAATCATGGGGAAAAGATAAGGACTCTTTTGCAAAACTTAAGACATCATATTTTAACCCATTTCAGATGATATAAAAATACCTTTCTTAGCAGAGTAATGCAGCTCGAAGATGCTAATGACTCATATTGGAAAGCTAAATTTATAAATGGCTTACCCAATTTATTTGCTGAAAAGATTCGTAAAAATTTAAGAAGTCAGCATGAAAAGATTATACTCTAATCTATACACATGGTCGCTTAATAAGCACATGTATACAAGAAAGTTTAACTTTATATAATGACATAAAGTTAAAAAACCAAAAGAAAGACCGGAAATTAACTGGTAGAAAGGAATTAGAAGAATTTTGCAGCCAATTTGCTATGGATCCTCCTAAAAAGGAGAGAAAAAGAAAAAGAAGAGAGCATCATCCTCCTTTTCATAAAAGGAAGCTGGGAAAAAAAAGTTCTTTCAAGAAGCCTAAAGAACGCAGCAAAAGATGTCTAGTTATAAATGATGATTTGATAAGTCTAAATTAAAGACTTTTGCCACTTGTTATAAATGTGATAAAGTTGGTCAGTTTGCCAACAAATGTTATACAAAAAAAAAGAAAATCAATAAAATAGAAGATGAATGATTGAGGAAATTTTTATATAAGATTGTGATCAATTCCTCTGAGTCAGAAGATTCTGATTCTTACTCTATTTCTTCGTCTAATGATGACGACGAGCCTGAATGCTCAAATAAGTGTTGTAATATCAACAATGATAACTACTAGAAAACCATTATAGAAATGATTAGTTTAAATATTAATGTTCTCAGTAAAGATGATAAGAAAACCATCTTAAAAATAATTGAAGATAATGATCTTCAACAAGAAATAAAATCAAAATTGATTGATGTTCTCCTAAAAGAAGAAAAGAGAAAGCTCATAGCATTGATAATGTTTATAGGCTTTCTGAAGTCTTTAAAAGACAACCGCAACGGGAAAATAAGCCTTTTACTTTGCAAGATTTGCAAAAGGAGATTAATAATCTCAAAATAGAAATAAAAGAGTTAAAAACTTGACTTTCTAATATAGAAAGAATAAATTTAACCCTTGGAGAAAGTTCTAAAAAGGGAAAGGAAATTTCCTTAAATCAAGAAGATGAACCATTTCTTCAAAATCTTGATTTAGTTTTGACCCAAAAGTGGTATATCAGGGTTACATTAATCATTAATAATGATTTAGTAATTCCTAATTTAATAGCTTTCGTCGATAGTTGTGCAGATCTCAACTATATCAAAAAGGATATTATCTCTATTAAATATTGCGAGAGAACTACTCAAAATTTTACGGCGGATAATAGTGTCTTAACTACACCATATAAGGTGTCAAATGTCAATATATGCAATGAAGACATTTGTTTCCCATCTAGCAAAGGAGATTACTCGACATATTATACTCGGGACTCCATTCCTCAGTAAAATTATGCCTATTGAGAAAATTAATTCTCAAGGAATTCACCAATTATAAAGGGAAATTGGTAACTCTTCAGTTTATAACTGATCCTATTGTGAAAATCCTTAATAAGGTAAAAGGTATTTACCTAAAAGAAAATCAGATTAATTTTATTAAAGAGGAAATATAAATCAGATTAATTTTATTAAAGAGGAAATATCTTGTACACAAATTAATCAACAACTCAAGTCTATCCCTGTTAAACAGTGAATTGAAAAACTTGAAAAGGAGTTTATAACTCAAACTTATAGTGACCTTCCTAATACTTTTTGGGATAAGAAGTAACATATTGTCACTCTTCCTTGTATCGAAGTATTCAATGAGGAAAATATTCCTATCAAGGCAAGGCCTTGTCAGATGAATCAAGAATATCTTGAACTCTATAAAAAAAAGAGATTAAACGTCTCATGGAAAAGAAACTTATAAGAAAATCTTACTTCCAATGGAGTTATACAGCATTTTATGTTAATAATACTGCTGAAAATGAAAGAGGAGTTTCTCACCTTGTTATTAATTATAAACCTCTTAATAAGGTGTTTAAATGAATAAGATATCTTCTCCCTAATAAAAGGAATTTGCTAAATAGGATTAGCAATGCTAAGATCTTTTCAAAATTTGATCTTAAATCTGGGTATTGACAAATTCAGATTAATAAATCTAATAAGAATAAAACTGTTTTTACTGTTCCTTTTGGGCATTTTGAATGGAATGTTATACCATTCGAATTGAAAAATGCGCCTTCAGAGTTCCAAAATATTATGAACTCAATATTTAATCCATATACAGAATTTATACTTTCTTATATTGATGATGTTTTATTATTTCCTGACAATATCGATCAACATTTTAAATATCTGAATATTTTCAAACATCTTGTTATCAAGAATGGATTAGTTATATCAGCCCAAAAATGAAATTGTTCCAAATTGTTATAAGATTTTTGGGACATAATATTGATAATGGTACTATAATACCAATCAATAGAAGCATAGAATTTGCTTCTAAATTCCCAGATAATATTCTGGACACAAAGCAACTACAGAGATTTTTATGTGTTTTAAATTATGTAGCAGATTATTATAAAAATCTTGCTATGGATATTTTATATAATAGACTCAAAAAGAATCATTCTCCTTGGGCAGCTGAACATATTAAGGCTGTACAAAAAATAAAATAAAGGGTTAAAAACCTACCTTACCTTCATATAGCCAATCCTATTTAGCAAAAGGTTGTTGAAACAGATATCTCAAATATTGGTTACGGAGGATCCTTAAATAAATTGATCCTAGTAAATAACAAGGAAATACTTATTAGATTTACGTTTGGAAAATGGAATCCAGCTCAATCTAATTATTCAATAATAAAGAAAGAAATCCTTTCTATTATAAAATGTATTTATAAATTCGAATATGATTTATTAAATCAGAAATTTTTGCTACGAATAGATTGTAGCGCTACTAAATCTGTTATACAGAAAGATATAAAAAATTTAGCCTCTAAGCAAATTTTTGCTAGATGGCAAGCAGAACTTTCAGTGTTTGATTTTAATATTGAATATATTAAAAGCACTAATAAGTGTCTTCCTGACTTCTTAACCAGGAAATTTTTACAGGACTCTAATACAAAGTCCAGCGAGAGAGACCAAGGCCCGGGCAGGGGTCGAGGGCGAAGGAGGAATAATAATTCCTCATATTCCCCATATTCAAATTGACTTAAAATGCAAAAGCCAAAACCAATTAGATATGATATAGAAACTGAATCGCGGGTATCATACGCCCCCTCAGAATGGAGAAAGCCGAATAAAACGGTTAAAAGAAGTGTTTATAACACTCAGCAGAAAAGCTATGTTAGTTTGGAAGAATTTTCAGTTTCTGAGAATAACTCTGAACGAACCCAGTCTTTCAAAAAGGCTGTTGAAGAATCTGAAGATAATTATTTTCAGAAAAAATATTTTTGGAACAATTATTTGTTTAGAAGGGAATGATATTCCTAAGATATATGATCCAAGGTCCCTAAATGAAAAGTACATTGAGACCAGTTTGTATGCTTCTCAAGCAGGGAAATCCCGACAAATTTTGGATGCTTTATTAATTGTTTCCAATTCAGTGGAAATTAAACACTTTTATCCCAATGGGAAAGAATGAGGAAAAATTATAAATTTTTCCAAGGTTATAATAAAAAAGGTTTATCAACCGCATAAATGAGCTCTACATCCAAACAGGGCCAAATCTTTTAAGATAAGCAAAATACGCTATGAATGCAATTACTGGAATTATATCCAAGCATTCAACAAATTTTTATATTATGAGAATCCAGACAGAAAACATTCATGGTTCATCATAATAAAACCTGATATAATAAAATCAGGAATTCCAAACTGGTTCTTACACTGGTGGAGAAAGATGGGAGCAGAGTTAAAAATTCTGCCAAAACAGATTCATAATTTATTCATGCCATGGATGGAATCTTATCCATTATTTCATAATATGGATGACACCTTAATTAAAAAAGGTGAGTACGTTATACTATTTCATTGAAAATGATATCTCCTATATTTGGAGATGAACTTTATCGGCAGAATTTGATAAGGGTAATATCCCCGTTCTTACTCGAAAATTCCTAATAAAATGGTCGACAGGAATCAAAGAAAAAAAATAGTCGAAATAAAAGCCACTATTAAAAATAATAATAAAATCCTTGATAAAAGAATTAATGAGGAATTGACAACAGACAATCCTCTTTAGAAGTTAAAATCTTCATTTCAGAGGAAATATCCTAATATTTCTGAGGAGTTAATGAAAAAATGTTTCGAACATATGAAGAAACAGTTCGAGCAGATATTTGACAATTTAGACATTGTCTATGTTTCCTCCACAAAGACTACCAGATCTGTAGAAATGAAATATACTGGTGATTTCCCAGCAGGCCAAAGCCAAGATCCAGAAGAAAACGTGCACTCAGCTGATCAACCGTGAGAAGATTTAATGGGCTGAAAAATGGGCCAGGAAAAATGCAAAGGGCTACTTAAATAAAAAGCCCAATTATATTAATGTAGATTGAGCCTCGGGAATTCGTCTGTATTAATGATATTATTTTTTCGTCTACTAAAAAACCAACCGACTGCAATTTGCCAGCACCCGTTTTTTTGGCGGAACTCACTATCATAATTCATTGGACGATAAAGAAAAAGGAATCTCCTTTTCAAAAAAACTAAAAAGTTGCTTTCACCTTTAATAAAGGTGACAAATACACCTTACCTTTAATAAAGATGACGGAGATGGGGAATCAGGACACCTCATCCCCTCAAATTTTCTCAACACTTCCTCATATTCTATAAATAAAGAAGATTTCCCTCATTGTTAAATATCTCAAATAGAACCCCTCAATTCTTCCATTTCTCTCATGTAATCCTCTACCTCCTGGTTTGTAATAGTTTGATAAATAAATAAAGAAGTTTACTTAAGGGGCGCCGCTTGGATTGTAAATTCTTCTTTTTCCTCTTCTTTTTTAGCTTCATAAGTATCACTATACATATATACTCTGTGCTCGATATCAGAGACAGGTTTACACTTGAAGGTTCAGTTGGAGGATAAATAGAACGAACAACTTTTCCACTTATAGTGGACCATTGTTTATAATGTTTCTCAAGAGTGTTAATCTTATTATTTTGTTCTTGAATGTAATATTTAAGAAACCAGTCAACAAAATATATAATATCTTGTTTCTTTTCTAGGTGTTTATAAAACTCATCTTTATAAACATATCGTTGTTCTCTGTTAAATGATTTATAAAACCATTCTCTAAAAGCAATATGCTTATTTTCTATAAATTCCTTTTGAAGGAATATTCTCTTTTAGGGACCAAGGATCACTTGCGATTCAGTTTCTATATCATATCTAATTGGTTTTGGCTTTTGCAACTTTCTAGAGCTGATTCTATCCTTATCAGTTGTTGTTCAATAACCTGTGTATAAACATTAATAAAATTACTCTGCTTAAAAACTTTCTGAAGCTCTTTAAGCATGGTTTCCATTCTTTCTTCATAAAGAGGTTTAATAGAAGCAGTTGCTTCAAGATTAAAGTTAGAAACTCCAGATAACCTTAAAGGTTCAGTTGGAAGATAAATTGAACGAACAACTTTTCCACTTATAGGGGGCCATTGTTTATAATGTTCCTCAAGAGTATTAATCTTATTATTTTGTTTTTGAATGTAATATTCAAGAAACCAAGCACAGAGTAATATGTATAGAACCCTCAGTTCTATACTGACAACACGTGCGACGCACGTGCGGAGGCGCAAATAAGCCTTTTTGGCAACTCCAAGCTTAAGCTCCAAAATATTTCCTCCTCTTATAAAGGGGTGTGGCCTAGGGTACATCCTTCCACACCTCTGATCCACGTCGTTGTAATCCTTCAATGTTTTCGAAGAGGTGGTGGGTCTCAACGACCAATGATCCTTCCTCCCCTGTAAAAGGAGTCCATGAGATTAATCTCAGATATACTGAGTACCCCCATAAGCTTGATAAAGAACTTAAGTTCTCTGTTAACAAAGCTCTCATCTCTTTCGCCTTCGTAAAAAAACTCGAGGTAGATAGAAAATCAATCTTCAGATATATCAAAGAAGGTTAATCTTTATATACAGAACTTAAGTTCTTCTCAGATCTTAAGATCCTTAGATCAAAATCTCTCTAAACAGAGACTTTTTGATCTTAAAATTTAGGGTTTAGAGAAAACTAGTTTTCTTCATAAACATTATGATGATGGAAAAAACCCTAATGATCTGAAGAACAACATAAAACATGATGATGATAAAGTTGTACTTCAATCAAATATCCCTTTTATGAGCCGAGTACAAAAAAGGACTCAAGATCTCAAAAGTTGTGATTTTGATGTTGTTAATGGCTAAAATAACCACTAACAAAAGCTTAAGCTTAATATGAAACTTAAGTTTTTGAATTGACTAACAGAGCGACACGTGGCATGCGCCAGAGCTTCTGCGCGCCAAAACACATGCCCCAAAGCCAATGCTTAGTCCAAATTGACTAAGTTATGGGAAACTTAAGCTTCTTTGATATTCTATTGAATCCATATGCTCACACATGTTTAAGTTGATCTTGATCTAAAATAAGATTAATGATCCTTCATCCATGATATTCAAGTTGATCTTAGTCTCATATACGACTAGAGATCCTAACCCATGTTATCTAAGTTGATCTTATTCTCATTTAAGACTAACGATCTTTAGATAAAATACAATTCGCATATAACCCCTTCTAGCAAGTCCCAACATTTTCTTTTCCCCCATATACGGGATTTAGTTTAAGAATACATCCTTCCACACTTCTGATATACGGCGTTGTAATTCCTCAATGCCTTCAAAGAGATAGCGGGTCCCAACAACCAATGACTCCTTTCTCGTCCCAACTTCTTGAAAAAATATGAAATTTCATCAAGATTGGGAATGCCTTAATCCCATATCAATGCGCACCTCATACAGATGCACATTTCATATTGATGTGCACCCCATATAAATGCGAGCCATCCCTACAACCACCCCAAGTATACATATATGTATATGTATATGTATATTTTTGAAGGAAATATAAATGCCTTCAAATTGGATCGCACCCCAATATTGGGCGCGTTCCCATGTTACCATCATTCACTTCACCATATAATATATACACATGGTGTAAGCTGAAAGATGGACCTATATATCCTTAAACTGGTATTCTGCTCTGCGGACTGTCTCCATATTGACTACCGTATACTATCCATAAGCTATCCATATATGATCAGATGATCAATTGAGCCCATATGCTCACTGTTTCTGAGTTGATTTTAGTCTCATATACGACCAACGATCCTCAACTTATATCATTTAAGTTGATCTTAGTTCTATATACGATTAACGATCTTTAGATCAAACCCAAATATCCCGTGAACTGATAGACCTCATTTATATGAAATATGCGATCTAAGTTCACACCAAATCTAATATGTATGGATTTGGACTAATCCGCGCCCTATGAGCGACGATATATATTAGTCTCTGTATACAATCCAAGGAGAACCCTAAAATAAACAAACCATAATACGACACACGAAGTGATCATGGAGTAGAGAAAGTTGTCATCGCTTGGCAATAACGTAATTAATTGCAGGGGCTTGCGCCTGCAGGAAAAAAACGTCCCCACAATAAAAAAAAACCTCACAGATGAGGGAATCTGATAAGTCTGGTATAACGGGCGCATCCATCCAAAGCTCCAATATACTGTGCCATAAATCAACTTGGTATTTTCGGAGAGGCAGACGGATATGTTCTATATAGCATCTACCCCCGTATTCAGGCTAGACGCGCTTCCCGTGCCTCGGTCCGATTTTCGGTGGTAAACAGATCATGGCACGTCCGGTGGGGTGTTTTTCTTTTTCCACTCCACACTTTATTTGTCGTGTTTTTCACAAACAATGTCACGCCCCGCTTCCCAAAATACGGAAAGCGACGAAGGCCAGCCGTGCTACCTACGGTAAGGAAAAATCCTTCCATAATCACATAAGGCTGTCTAGATTAACCTGTCAACAATAAAATCCAATACTAAAGAAATAATACTGATAATCATGCTGCAATGAAACCACAAGAAATCCTAAAAATGGGTCCACTAGATAATTGATGCAACTAAAGATCCAAAACAAAAGATTCAGAAATAAAATAAGATCCAAAAGAGATACATAAGTCCTAATGTCCCATAAGGACGCACATGCTAAAAACTAATTAAAAAGGGTGAAAATAAACCTACGGTTACTGATCTTCAGCAAAGTCCTGGTAGCCGCTCTGATCCTGCTCGGCCTGAAAACCTGTCTCTAAACCTGAGATGGCAAATCTCAGGGATGTCAGAACATCCCAGCAAGTACTCAACGTATAAAGTGTGTGTGTAGCATAATAACATGAATATATGAAAATAGTGAAGCCCGGTGCGTAAGAAAAACAGGTATATAAATAATTAGATGCATTAACACTATGAAACAAACATGTAAGAGGTCAAGTCATAACCTAACTGTTCACTAAAAGGTAAACTATCCTATCGTAAGCTCGAGTGTATGCGTCAACCTCTGCAGGAGTATTCCTAACCCAAGAGTGGTGCCTCAGGGGCTAGGAAACACGGGCACAACTGTGGAATGAACAAGAGACCGATATAGCCCGGTACGAGCTGTAAACATGAGACCGATATAGTCCGGTATGAGCTGTAAACATGAGACCGATATAGCCCGGTACGAGCTGCCAGCATGGGACTCCTGAGATCCTGTTGTACGACGCACACTCAAACTACCCCAACACCCGTGTATTTATAGCTACTATGGTAAAGATTAAATCACTAAATTACAAATTCTGAACAGACAGGAACTTGTGGTGTGATAATTGTATGGAAATAAAACTGGTGAATAGTGGTGTCATGGCATGTTGTTCAGCATTCCAATTAATGATTTCATTTTAATATAAATAATAAGAATCATGAATAGGCATGTCAAATTAAGGTGTTCTATACATGTAAATCAACATGAGTCTCGAATGTATATAAAGCATGTAAAAGGATTCTTGTGCATAGAAATCATGTCATAGCATCACATAAAGAAAAAAGCAAGCAGCAGTTGGTAATTAGCAAAAGAAATGGTTTTCAGGTATAGCTCGATGGGAAAAAATTTATGTGACCATTAGCCTTAGAAAAAGTTCATAATTTTGTGCCTATACTCACTCATACTTTAGGGGGAAACATTTAGCAATATTTTGTACAACTAAATTGCACCTAATTTATAATGAAATTTGTAGTTGCAAGTTTACAGTCAGCAATATATCAGCAAGTGTTCTGATAAGGACAGATGATAAAACTGTGAAAGAAATCTCTTTCCTCTAATATCCAAACTTGCACAGGTTAAGAACTAATTTAGATAATCGCCGATGTTGCATCGACAGAATGAAAAGAGCAAAAGTACTTGCCTCGGAGATAGATAAACACGACGACATGAAGAAGAACTCTAAGGTTTGATTGCTCGGCTAATTTTGAAGAAGAAGAAAATATTATGATGGGAAAAAGAGAAGGTTGATTTATATGAGAAGGGGAGAGATGATAATAATTAGGTTGTTATTTATAGGGAAGAGAGATGTTAAAGATTGGAGAGATTGTTATAATTAGAGAGAGAAATATTCTGATGAGATGAGATTTGGATTTGATTTACAAAAGAGATATATGATGGGTTGTTATATACTTCTATAAGATATTAGAAAAGTATATGTATATATACATATTAGTATATAGTGAAAATATACGTAGATATGTATATGGTTATGGGTTAATGAAAATAAATATATTTAGTTATATATATAGGATTTTATGATATCAAACAACTAAAATATATTTTCAGTTAAACTATCATAACAAAATATCTTCAATTATATATATGTATGTATGTATATAGGTTTGTAGAAAAATAATTAAAGAGAGTAGATTTGAGAAAGAGAATCTGCTGAGAGAGATTAGATTAGATTGGAGAGAGGATGATTTTGTTAGGGAATATATATAGAAAGAGAGTGGGGGTTTGGTGAAATATAGTTAGTGATATAGAAAAATATATATAGATAGAATAGAAAATGAGGAGAAAGAAATCTGTTGGAAAAGATATTTGTTTGGAGAGAGCGAATAATATTTGTTTTAAAAGAATAAAGTTATCAGGTGAGACATATATGGTGATTGGAGAGAGAAAATTGAGTTGTTAGATTAGGAAAAATATTTATATGGTTAAGAGATTTAACAAAGGCTCTCATGACTTTTCAAAATTAAATATTTTAACCAAATAAATATCGTAAGACAAAATATCTTATAAATAGAATTTGAAAAGGGGTAAAATCTTATGTATATGTATTGTTTAAAGAAATACCAAATAAAATATGTTTTGTTTAAACTATGATACTAAAATATAAATATGGTTATAAAATAGTGTTAGACAAATAAATATTTAAATACTAATAATATGCATATTTAACAAACTTGAAAAACCATAATTATATGTATATATCTTGATTAAAAGTATTAAACTCCAAGATATAATAATAAAAATAAAAACAAAACCCAATATATCCAAAAGAAAAAGAAACGTGTGATCGAACTAGGATGTTACAAACAATATCACGGTATATATGTTTATAGTTGCCCTTAGGTGGTGGGATACCGAAGCCGATGTCTCGTCTCTATGCAGAGATCAATGGCTTCCAACTGCACTCACTGCCACTCAAGCTCTGCCCCATCCAGGGGAATCAAGCACGGGCCACCCGCAACCCTGATGTTTTGCATCCCTGTGGTGCATATGATTGAAGACATGAATGGGCTCTTCTTTAGCTCGATACTACCTCCTTCTTTTGGTGCTTCGAAGCCAAAAGAGAAAACTCAAAAGAAGTCGGTCTTCCACAGGCTCGCTCCTCAAGTTTCCGCTCTGCCGAAGGTGTCGGTCTTCTATCGACTGACTCCTACCAAAGGCCCAAGCTATGCAGGGGCATGATAAAGAAACCCCGCAAGAAAAGGTGTCTGCCTCGATAAATGCCCGACGTCGCCACTAGCGTTGAGTGTGATGAGCTGGGGGCAGTTCCCCATCAGGGTTGGTTCTCCCTACTCCAACTCCAATTGTGAATACTGTTATTCCAACCGGAACAGTTTCGAACCGCTGTGAAAGATCAGATAAAATTCCCCCACCACAGTATTGAAAAAGTCTCCGCAGCCCGTGGAGATCCAAGGAGAGCAGAAGTCGGTTCGCTCTCGAAAAGACTTTCTTCGTCTATATATAAGGTATGGAAGGTGAAGAACTCCGTCGTTGGCCGTGGCTTTTCTCATAAGTTTAAACCAATGAAGCATCAGCCTAACACTGACAACTCCCCTTCTAAATACAAGGAGACTCATCCCAAGGTAGTTCCTGTTATAATGGTGTTGGGGTCAAAAATTACACCCCGGTTGACCAAGTCAAAGTCAAAGTCAACCCCAAATAAGCGGGCCCAAGCCCAGATCAAGTGGGTCCATGCCCAAGTCGAGCCCCGCGGCCGACCTCCCCCATGCCAAAATGAAATCATGTAATAAATAATTTTGATGTAATTTTTTTATACATGAATGTAAGGAAAATGGGCATAAAGCCAAATTTTTGTAAAGCGCATGGCTCATGTGCAAAAGAAATAAGCATATGAGGCATGGAATGAGCAAAATGCCATTTTGTAAAGCCCAAGAGGCTATATGTAAATTTGTAAGCCTATATAAGGCAACATGATAATGAAATAAAGGTGAACTTTTCATTCTCCTCAAAATCTAGGTTTTTTTTGTGGCAACTTCTCTTTCCTCAAGGTTCCAAACTTTCTTCCCCTTTTCAATTAAATCAAGAGTTCTACTTTTCTTTTTCCAAAATTAAATAGTTTTTCACCACAAAACCCACAAAGGGGAGCTCAGATCCTCTATCAGATCTCAAAAATGGGAGATTTTTAAATCTCATCCCTTTTCTCCAAGATCCGGCCAACCGAGGGGAAGAAGAAGGAGACCCATCTCCAAAAATCCCATCTTGGGAAGATCCAGGGCCAAAGGGGAGAGAAACAAATGGGCCCCCTTTGATCATTTCTAAAGATTTCTAGGAGTTTAACTCCATTCAAGATCTGTGGAAGTTCAACTCCATAAATTAATCTCTTTTTAAGAGTTTAACTCCAGAAGTCAAATCGGGAGCACAGCTTCCAGTGCAGAGACAAAGTCCTTTTTCCTGTTGGCGCCCAGCGCCCACGTGCCAAGCACATGGGGCGCTGGCACTCACGCGTCCTTTGGACACCATTTCCCCCTCATTTTCTATACACTCCACTAAAAATCTCTCTTGTTAGAAAAATTTTCTAATCGGGCGCTGCCCCGCACCCCGCAAAGGGGCTGCTAGCCCCTTTGACCCCAGCCCGCTATCCGGGTAGCGGGACCCCCGTAAAATCTCTACGGGGCCCCCGATATATCCAAAACCCCTTCAAAACACAACACTGCACATTGAGTTCACATGACCTATTTGACCCGTCAATCGGAGATTCTCTCGCTCCAAAGACGAGGGGTAATTAACGGCAGCTTAGTTCGCGGCTGCCGGAGATTCGGATCCTCACAATCAATAAACCCCAGCCTACCCTAAGCAGGGGGAATCTGTAATGCGTTTGACAAGCGCGTGCGTATTCCCATCTCAATAGGGTGACGAAAAACACCCTACAGATGGTTCCTCTCAAAACAGCTTCTCATAAAAGAGAGAGGACAGATAAAGTCTAAGCACCCGAGGCAGACTCTGAGGACCGAAATTCCGAATGCCCCAAGCATGGGGGCAAAGATAGTTCACACAATCCATATGGTGAACTACAAAGATGAACGCCTTGCTTCTGTTAGTCACAGGCCGCATACTTGATCTCAGACAAAGGCTCAGCAGCAACAAGAAAAGCTGTATGAGATACTTGCTCAAGCGGCGGAACTCATTAGTTCACAGCCTAATGCAAAACCCAGAGGACACACCCGAAGAAAGGACACGACGGGAGTTGGATAGTAACTTTCTGAAGTGCATTCTGGAAAAGAAAGATGAAGAAGCGGTAGTAATGTCCGTGAAGATGAACAAGATGACCCTCTTGACCCAGAATATGGCTAGAATAATGGCTCAATCACAACCACCAGCAGATGAACCGCCCATGGTTGTTATTGATGATAAAAGAGATACTTTCAATTCTCTGCTAGCCCTTTCAGCAGCGAAAGAAGTGATCACGAAAGCGAAGCTGGATGAATATATCGCCCAGCATGTCTAGCCTGCCAATTAGACGGCCGGACAAATCTGCAGAAATATATCAACGCGCTAGAAGAATATAACCAGAAGCCATGATCGCCAGTCTGTTAGTTATATGTATGCCCTAGAGACCATTACTGTACATAGGATGTATATTGTAGTGGATGCTGGGATGTATATAGGGAGGACTTTCTTGCTCGACATGATAGTATGCTATCTGGTTGAACTTTACCTTAACGTGTATACTGATTGTCTCTCTGTTACATGTTGGTAAAGCCCTTAGGATCTGTACTTGACTACCTGGACTATGATGCGGATCATACTAGTGGGGACATGGTAGTCCATAAGTACATCCTTCAAAGTCCCTAGTCGTGGGTGTATCGAGACGGGGCATCGATATACCAGAGTAGACTAGCGTATAACTTCTCGACCCATACAGATGGGCGATGGATGATCCCATATCCATTGGTGTTTGACATCGGAGATGATATACGGGTGCTCAGTGGAGACTGGGTACACTGGACGGACTCGCCGAGAACTCCCAGATGGTATTATACCTTACGTCAGATGGCAGTTCTTTGGTGACACTGGTACAGAGTAGTCTGTTGACCCGAGATCGTCATAGAGTCTTGTGTGGTTCCCACTGTGCTTTGATTTCCATCTTACCACGTCCAAGAGGGCGTGCAAAACGGTGGTTTTTGGGTACAGTCCCGAGTCACATGGAGGCAATGAGCGATAGGAGGGGATTCGTCTCTCCCGGTATAGGGGGTTGATGTTGCGCTGTGTTCGATTGGCTATAACAGGAAATCCCTGGCCAGGGTTGCTGAGATTTACTGGTAAGTGTTACCAGTAGTTTCTCGAATTGTTATAGACCTCATATCGACACGACTTATCAAGCTATTGGGGTCTGACGTTTACCATCCCTAGGCGAGATATGCGACATATCAGACGATCAGACCGGACTGTACGGTAGTGTTACTGGTTGGATTCACTGGAGTGTGAGCGGGCTTGCTCGTCGATCTTCTGATCGCTCAATACCCGGATGGCCGTTACGTTTAGCAGACCGCTTGCGGCTTGTGGATGTTTGATATGATCATCATCCGCTGCCGGCGTATTGACGAGTCTTTAGAGTCCTACACAGAGGTTTCCTGGCTCAAGCGAAACGAAATAGGAGCGCATATGAGATATGTGCGGGACCGAGAATAATGCGTGTATGTGATACCGTATTTCATTCTCGCGATGAATGTGTCGAATGGTTGTATGTGATATAACCTAGTTATCGAATCGAGGATTGATTCGATAAGCCGATACATTGGATACTAGTCGGTTATATGCGATATGACCGGATCGTTAAATCAAGTGTTGATTTAATGATTTAATGTATAATTATATATTTGATATATTACTTTGCATTAACTAGTATTGGTTCACTTTAAATGGATTTTCTCACTTGTATGTGCACATTGTATATGTGATATATTTTTGTGCACATGTTTGTATCATGTTTGATGATACTTGCTTCTTTGGTTAAGTGTATAGAATTAAACCATGATTAAGATGATGATTAGGGTTTTGCATAATCTTTTATTTATTTATTGATTTATTTGGAAAAGATTTAGGAGAGAATGGTGGCTTTCTTTGTTTCTAGTCAAAGCTTCATGAAGCTTTGACTTTGTGATTATTCTTGTCTCCATGCTTAACCCTAACCATTCCTTTAACCTTGGTCAATTCTCTACACATAACTATAGTTAAAATTATGATAAGTATTGATTTTCTATTCAATTCAAATATCTTATCATAATATTATCTTCTTCTTCTTCATCTTCTTCATTGAAGAAAACCTTTCTTCATCAATGGTGATTGATGAAATAAAGTGAGAAATCCAATTCTAAAGTGTACCCATTTCCTATTTCTTCATCATCTACCTCTTGCCAAGTAGTAGAGTGTGTTTCCTTCACAAGTTTTCTAGACTTGGTGAAGTTGGAGCTTGATCTAGCGATGCTTCGACGTAGATCATCTTCGGCACGTCGTCGATGACCTAGCCCGCTCTTTCTCCGATGAAGCCGACGCTAGAGCCCGGGATTTGATATGGACAGCGAGAAGACTTCATTGCGGAGCTATGGAGGTGGAGAACCGGATCTACAAAGGTTGTATTTCCGTAATCTCTTAGTTAAGTGTTAACTAGTTTTTGTTTCGCCTAGACATCTAGCTAACGATCCGTAGTCTAGGGTTTCTCGACACCGTATTTTTTGAAATTGGCATGTTCGATGCCTTGCAAGACCTCACTAGGGTGCCTAGGAACCCTATAGTGGTATCAGAGCCTAGCTAGAGCCTTAGGCGAAGTTTAGACGAAGTTTGAAAGCCGGACGAACCGAAAACCCATTCCCAAAATAGCTCTCTGGACTTTTTCCAAATTCTGGGATTTTCCCAAATTAAAAATTGCTAAAAAATTCAGCAGGAATATATAAGAGTTACTGTGAAATTCGTGGGCCCAATTCCACTATTCCACCGCGGTTCCGCGGCATGAGCAAGGCTCATGCGGCGGTTCCGCGGCCGTACGGCCACCTTATTTAATATCTTTTACACAGTAACTCCTAAATGATAATTCTGGATTTTATGGGAATTTTTAAATTTTATTCAACAGTTGAATTTTCTGGGGTTGTTTTGGGGACTCGGTGTTTCGATCGGATTGTCAAATTTTGTCTATGTGGCTTTCCGGATAAATTTTAGAATATGTTAAAAAGTTCGACCGGATATAAATACCCAATTTTTCCCCTGTCGGGAAATTTCCAAGTGTTGGATTTTTCCGTAGTTTAACGACGTTCTAAGTAGTGCAGGTAATGCGATGGTCCCTCTAGAAGACAACAAACATTAACTCGATTATGTGGCCGTCTTGAACTGCCCTTTGAACCTTCGGGTTTGGGGCAGTACAGCGTGCCACATGTGAGGCGTTGGCTTGACCCTTCTACGGCTGGACCGTTGGTACTGAGGCACGAACTGAATGTTGTTAGACTTATTTCATGTGTTGATCTGTATCGGGAAAACTTGGGTGTTTGACTGTTCGATCGAAAAGTTTAACATTTTCTGTTTATCTGGAATGGGATACAATAATTGGAATTCACAAACAGTTATGTGATAACTGAATGAATGTTATAAACATAGCAGTTTAGTCTCACTTGATCGGTTGCCACGGAATTTTGATGTGATCAAAAGTCCGTCGCAATCACGTAGCGTACGCGGATACTCGCCGGTAAACTTAATAGACAGCCTCACTCCATAGCCCCGACCAAGTGACTGTAGGAGAACCCTGTCGCCGAAAGCATCCGTTCGGGTGCTCGCGGTAGCGGTGTTCCGCCTTGGTGCACTTTGTCGACGGTATTAGGGGTGCGGCCGCCTACTGAAGTTTGCGACGAGCATTCGATCAGGATGTCGGGAATCTTGTTGAATTGCCCGACTTGATATTGAAAAGAGTTTTCGATTTTGAGACTAAAATGCGGGGTTTATAATTGTTAGGCATGCGATGTCTAAGTAATTCATCTGATTAGGCATGCGATGTCTAAAGAGGTTGCGGATTCCAACTGTTGTAGTTTTACACTTTCTTTTCTGTGACCGTAAGCGTAATATGTGATATCATCGGTTTCGTTGCTATATGTCAACGACAATTGGGATGTGCATATTTACTTACGTTGATGACATGTGATGTTATGTGTTGCTGGATATGTTATATTGGATCATCGTGTTTGAATAGCCGGGGGTTTTTATGTGAGAGGAGTGTTTTTCATTTTCATTCATGTAAAAATTTGTATGTAATATTCTTTTATTGGGGCACTTCCAGGTTGCGGAAGATGTCACCGTTTGTATATTATTTACTTTTCCGCACTAGGATAGACCCAAGGAGGGGAGCACAAGTAACCGGGTTCTGGAGTCCAGTGGGAGACCAACTCGAGGAGTCGAGTCCGGGTCTCCTAACTCTAGAATTGGTAGGGTTGCTTGCCGCTCTCGTAGGGGTCTAGGGGTGTGGGTTTGGCTATTCATCACGACCGTGGAATCCGTGTTTTATACTGGCTCGTATTGAAAACACGGGCGTCCTAGTATATCCAATATTTCATATAATTCTTCTGCTGCAATATCTGTGATGTGATCATGTGATGTTCTGTGATAGATACAGTATATAGTATATATGATATATTATATAGGCGTTACTTATGTTTTACACCCGCGCTAGCCCTGCCCCGCTCTGCCGTTAGTTACCTAACCTAACGGTGCACGAGGGGACATCGAGGCGAATGCGGATGGCATAAGTGTACGTCGTATTTATCTGTGATGTTTAGGTACTTAAATGATGGGACTTCATTAATGTGATTAATGAAAATAAAAGAAACCTAAGATGTTGTAGAATAGAATTTCAAAATAAAACAGGTAGCTACAGTTTTTGCTTTGCACAGCGGTATATGTGATATATCCTGTACCTCATTCGACGAGGAAAGGACCGAGATCCCTTCACCGGGAGTGACTCCTTTAGCAATAACTGGCAGATGCTACACACTCTGTTTGTCTTTTGATTGCTTCTATAGTTTCTGCTTTGCACAGTGATATATATGATATATCCCGCACCTCATTCGACGAGGAAAGGACCGACGATCCCTTCACCGGGAGTGACTCCTTTAGCAAAACTAGGAAAGCCTCAAAAGCACTCCATTTTAAAATTCATTTGATTCTACAACGATATCAAGTTCATTACGCAATAGGTTTTCAGAAAAACCTGTCGTAGCCCTCCGTCATTTCAGATAAGTACTAGTTAGTATTCGTGCTGCGGTTGTTTGGCATGCGTCAAGGCGTAGTGTACGGTAGCTAACTAGTGCTTATCTGCTAGCATACGATGCGATTAGATTAGGGTATTCGTACGGCGTTGTTTGGCATGCGTCAAGGGTCGTGCGGGTGGGTTTAATTCAATCAAGAAATGTACGGGTTGAACTTGACTAGCAGACTATGGGTTGTTTGGCATGCGTCAAGGTCATAGCGAGCTAGGGGCAAAATATTATCGGGAATTTCAAGTGTTGAAATTTGCAATGAGATTGCATACCTTCTATGAGATAGTTGGATCCCGATACCCGCTGCGAGTAAGAGTTACTCCTGGGAGAGTTTTACATATTACAATTAGCAAATCAAGTAGGTGTCTAGAAAGGTGTCAACGGGGTTACGCCTCTGGGAAAACGAGGTTTACATTAATTAGGTTCGTGCGAAAGCACGGGGGACCTCTCTCAAAGTACCGACACTGGCCTGGCTGAAAGATTGGCGAACTTGTAGTGTGTAATTAATCCCGGCTAGTCTTTCCTTTTAGGGTTTGAAGGAAGATTTGATAAAAAGCAGTGGAAGCCATCCTGATTAGATAAAATAATAACCAATCTATTCTTGCAAGAGCGCACGCTGAGTGTTTTCTTCTCTCTCTCCTGGTAGCGACCATATCACGTCTTAATCAAGATAATAATACGAATTTTTGACCGAACCCGCTTGTTATACTAAGCTGGGGAACGTTGGTCCCGCTCCAACTTATAATTGTTATAAGACAGAGCAGGAAATTGGGGAATATCAGATTTCCCGTGCCGCCCAAACGAGGAGAGTGCATGATGATGCATCATCTTCGGGTGTGTTCATTATATAGAACTGTTTCTCAGTGTCCTTTACGTCCTGGGTATGTGATACCAGATCAGGATCCCAGATATGTAATCTGTTACATAGGGCTACAGAAAGGTAGAGAACTGAGAACGGGTGATAAGTTTCATGAGGCAGAAAACGGGGCAAGTGTTGCAGCCAAGTCTGTTGGTCACTGTCACCCTGTATTACAAATACATTGATTCTGAACAAATGTTATTAGATACCGAACCTGATATACAAAATCATATCTATATCTTTATTAGTAAAGAAACGGTAAAATTTTGTATTGTTGGATAATGTTTTGAACATTTCCTATATCAAAAGTTGATCGGTTCAGGCACGTTATCTAAAAGCGTTGATGTTCTAAATCAAACTACAGTTCTTAGTATACGGAACACACACAAGAGGAAGAGTTCAGAAATGAACGAATTTTTCTTGAGGTATTGTAGACTAGGTCATATCAATGTGACCCGACTAGCTAGAGTTACATATAGATGCATATTTAAATCAGTTTGAATTTACATCTTGTGAAACTCGCCAGTCATGTCACAAAGATAAGATGACCATGGCTCTGTTTAATGGAAACAGAGAAAGAGTTAGTAAACTCTTGGGATGATACATGATGATGTATGTAGGTCCCCTGTCTACAAATGCCAAGACCGGTTCTTTTTACTTCATTACATTCTCTGATAATCTCTCAAGATTCAGACATATGTTCCTGTTGAAACACAAGTCCGAACCTTTTGAGATATTCACAGAATATAAGCTAGAAGTAGAGAACCAATAAGGGTATAAGTATTATGTCCTTTGATGAGATCGAGGAGGAGAATACTTGAGCACGGAAATCCTGGACTATTCTAAAGGAGAATGAGATTCTCTCTCAGCATTACTCCTCCGTATACACCATAGCACGATGGTATATCGGGGCGGAGCAATCACACCCTATATGATATGGTGTGCTCTATGATGAGTATTACTGAGTCACCTATTTCTTTTAGGGAGTTATGCACTTGAGAAGCTGCATACCTATTGAATAGGGTTCGAATCAAATCAGTTGCCTACCACTTCATATGTGATATGGAAAGGGAAGAGCCCATGTCTTAAGCTAGTTAAGATTTGGGGTTGACCGGCCTATGTCTAAAAAGCAAAATCCGGACAAGCTCGAGGCAAGGTCTGTTATGTAGAACTGGAAATGTTCCAGCCATACAAACTGCAGCTGATGATTTGATAGAACCAAAGGATTCAGTAGATTCCAACGAACCTCAGCCTCTCCGCCGATCTAGTAGGGTTCCTCACCCACCTGAGAGATACTTCGGTTTCTCTATGACAGTGGGAGCGAGGATTGCATCATGAGATGATGACCCAACTAATTCCGAGCTGGCCATCAGGAGTGTGACTCTGTAAGAATGGCTGGATGCTTAGTGATCTGAGATGGAATCCATGTACACCAACAAAGTATGGACTTTGGTTGCTATATCTGAAGGGTTAAATCCCCATCAGGAGCAAGTATATCTTGAGAAGATTACTTGGTGTACATCGAAAAGTTGAGACTTTCAAAGCTAGACTTGTTAAAAGTGTGTATCATTGACCAGGTGTGGATAATGATGAAACCTTTTTCAAGTAGCTATGCTTAAGTCCATCCAGATCCTACTTGTCACGGCTACATACCATGACTACGATATCTGGTGGTTGGGTGTCATGACTGCTTTTCTAAATGATGTTTTAGAAGAGTGCGTCTATAAGTACACAGCCAGAGGGCTTCGTAAACAGTGGGAGCAGCGGAAACGTGTGCAAGATGCTTTATATAGGATAAAGCAGGCATCGCGGAGTTGGAACATCTGTTTTGATGGATTAGTCAAAGAAGTTGACATCATCAAAATGGTAGATGAACCTTGTATAAACAAAAAGGTAGTAGGGAGTATGGTGATGATCCTCGTAGAGTACGTGGATGACATACTCTTGATGGGGAAGGAGTTTCCTATGCTATGCTCGGTCAATCTCCGCTTATCACCATAATTCTCCATATAGGATCAAAGTGATACCTCCTAAATCCTGGATTTTGGATCTATGAGATAGATCTAAATGGATGTTAGGATACTCACTAGCTGTAGTGAGATGGTATCAATCGACCCTGGGGAGAATCACTGGAATGGTTCCAGGGTGATAAAGACGACTGAATGTCAGTCACAGGCATTGTCTTTACCCTCAGTAAAGGGACGGTATGTTGGAAGAGTTCCAAGCTAGATACCGTGACATACTAGACGATAAAGGCACGATACATCGCTACTTAAGATGCTACCAAAGAGGCTGTTTGGGTGTATATTGGTTCATAAGATGAACTACGTTCCTACCATTGTGTGACAATGGAGTTGTGGCTTATGCCAAGGAACGCCTGTCCCATCAGTGATCCAGACATATTCTAAGGCAGTATCACTTGATCATGGAGATGGTTGATCTCCAAGGTGATCGAGGTTTGGAGAGTAGACTAAGAGGACAACACAGCGGATCCACTCACAAAGGCCTGTTCCCAGAGAGAGACTTTTATGGGATGGTTGAGTATGAGATACTACAACCACTGCTATCAGATGGCCCTAGTGCAAGTGGGAGATTGTTAGTTATATGTATGCCCTAGAGGCCATTACTGTACATAGGATGTATATTGTAGTAGATGCTGGGACGTATATAGGGAGGACTTTCTTGCTCGACATGATAGTATGCTATCTGGTTGAACTTTACCTTAACGTGTATACTGATTGTCTCTCTGTTACATGTTGGTAAAGCCCTTAGGATCTGTACTTGACTACCTGGACTATGATGCGGATCATACTAGTGGGGACATGGTAGTCCATAAGTACATCCTTCAAAGTCCCAGTCGTGGGTGTATCGAGACGGGGCATCGATATACCAGAGTAGACTAGCGTATAACTTCTCGACCCATACAGATGGGCGATGGATGATCCCATATCCATTGGTGTTTGACATCGGAGATGATATACGGGTGCTCAGTGGAGACTGGGTACACTGGACGGACTCGCCGAGAACTTCCAGATGGTATTATACCTTACGTCAGATGGCAGTTCTTTGGTGACACTGGTACAGAGTAGTCTGTTGACCCGAGATCGTCATAGAGTCTTGTGTGGTTCCCACTGTGCTTTGATTTCCATCTTACCACGTCCAAGAGGGCGTGCAAAACGGTGGTTTTTGGGTACAGTCCCGAGTCACATGGAGGCAATGAGCGATAGGAGGGGATTCGTCTCTCCCGGTATAGGGGGTTGATGTTGCGCTGTGTTCGATTGGCTATAACAGGAAATCCCTGGCCAGGGTTGCTGAGATTTACTGGTAAGTGTTACCAGTAGTTTCTCGAATTGTTATAGACCTCATATCGACACGACTTATCAAGCTATTGGGGTCTGACGTTTACCACCCCTAGGCGAGATATGCGACATATCAGACGATCAGACCGGACTGTACGGTAGTGTTACTGGTTGGATTCACTGGAGTGTGAGCGGGCTTGCTCGTCGATCTTCTGATCGCTCAATACCCGAGTGGCCGTTACGTTTAGCAGACCGCTTGCGGCTTGTGGATGTTTGATATGATCATCATCCGCTGCCGGCATATTGACGAGTCTTTAGAGTCCTACACAGAGGTTTCCTGGCTCAAGCGAAACGAAATAGGAGCGCATATGAGATATGTGCGGGACCGAGAATAATGCGTGTATGTGATACCGTATTTCATTCTCGCGATGAATGTGTCGAATGGTTGTATGTGATATAACCTAGTTATCGAATCGAGGATTGATTCGATAAGCCGATACATTGGATACTAGTCGGTTATATGCGATATGACCGGATCGTTAAATCAAGTGTTGATCTAATGATTTAATGTATAATTATATATTTGATATATTACTTTGCATTAACTAGTATTGGTTCACTTTAAATGGATTTTCTCACTTGTATGTGCACATTGTATATGTGATATATTTTTGTGCACATGTTTGTATCATGTTTGATGATACTTGCTTCTTTGGTTAAGTGTATAGAATTAAACCATGATTAAGATGATGATTAGGGTTTTGCATAATCATTTATTTATTTATTGATTTATTTGGAAAAGATTTAGGAGAGAATGGTGGCTTTCTTTGTTTCTAGTCAAAGCTTCATGAAGCTTTGACTTTGTGACCATTCTTGTCTCCATGCTTAACCCTAACCATTCCTTTAACCTTGGTCAATTCTCTACACATAACTATAGTTAAAATTATGATAAGTATTGATTTTCTATTCTATTCAAATATCTTATCATAATATTATCTTCTTCTTCTTCATCTTCTTCATTGAAGAAAACCTTTCTGCATCAATGGTGATTGATGAAATAAAGTGAGAAATCCAATTCTAAAGTGTACCCACTTCCTATTTCTTCATTCTCTACCTCTTGCCAAGTAGTAGAGTGTGTTTCCTTCACAAGTTTTCTAGACTTGGTGAAGTTGGAGCTTGATCTAGCGATGCTTCGACGTAGATCATCTTCGGCACGTCGTCGATGACCTAGTCCGCTCTTTCTCCGATGAAGCCGACGCTAGAGCCCGGGATTTGATATGGACAGCGAGAAGACTTCATTGCGGAGCTATGGAGGTGGAGAACCGGATCTACAAAGGTTGTATTTCCGTATTCTCATAGTAAAGTAGTTTACTAGTTGCTTTTTCGCCTAGAAATCTAGCCAACGATCCGTTCTAGGGTTTCTCGGCACCGTTTAGATTTGAAATTGGCATAGTTGATGCCTTGTGAGACCTCCTTAGTGTGCCTAGGAACCCTACACAGTCACCCTCGAAGAATTAGTTCAGCATATCCTCAAAAATAGCGAGGCCGAAGAAGAGGAAGACTCAACATCAGAAGAAGAGCATTTGGAAAGTTGCCACATGATTTCTCGTTCCTTTGTATATGAAGAAAATGCTTCGTTAGCGTCAGAAAGCGACATTGATGAGCTGGGGACAGGTACCGTGCAAAGTGCTACGTATTTCTCGCAAGACAACACGATTGACACGATGATAAAAGAAGCAGTTCAAGAGGGTGAAGATGGCCTAAGACATGAAATGGCCATTTATGAAAAGGCCGGACAGCAACGCCTAAGCACGCAAGTAATGGAAGGGACGGGTTATGTAACACCCTGACCGAAACAAAAAAGATGGACCGCTATGTTCCTAAACTGGGATCTTGCCCAACGGTCTATCTTCATATTGACTACCGTATGCAATCCATGAGCACGAGCGATATGTATCACTACTATGTTTTTCCAAATATATGTTGCCTTATGAGCTCCTTGAGATCTACGTAGCATCTGAAGTCCCACCGGTGAAGATTGCAACCCAAGTTCCACCTGTGAGGCTGCACTTGAAGTCCCACCGGCTATGAAGCTCTATCGATAATGTAGTCCTCCAAAAGATGTTATGTCTTACGCTTAGTCTCCATATTGACTACCGTATACAATCCATAGGCGTAAACGATCCATATCTCTCTCAAGCCCCACCGGCAAGCGATGTTGGGTCACCTGCCGCAAAGCTACATTCGAGAGTTCCACCGTAAAAAAAAGATACGTCCACAAGTAAAATGAGCATGGATGAAAACCCGAAAGGGCCCTATGAGTAAAAACAGCTGGACTGCTTGCGAGTTTGTGAAAACCCGAAAGGACGTAAACTCATAAAAAATGCACGTGTAGAGTCCTCTCGACTTGCAAGAAGAAAACACATGTGTGAGATCCTTACGACTCACAAAGGAGAAACACACTTAGGAATCCTTACGATTCCGAAGAAGAAAATGCACTTATGAGATTCTTTCGACTCGTAAGGAGAAAATACTCTCTATGAGACCCTCACGGCTCATAGAATTTAAAAGTCTTAGCTTATATGGATCTAAACATGTTTCTTAAGCCATCATATTCCCAAACTGTCCTATAAGTAGTTCGATATCGACTCTTGTATATAATCCACGGATACAAACAAATATGTTCCCACCAAAGACGTACGATACTTCTCGTAAGGTGAACAACACTTATAAGTCCTTTCGACTTGAAAGGAGAAAACACTCTTGTGAGATCCTTACAACTTACAAGAGAAAATACTCTTAGGAGTCCTCACCACCTAAGGAGAAAATAAACCTACGAGATCCTATCGACTCGTAAGAAGAAATACCTTTATGAGAATCTTACGGCTTATGAAGATGGAAAAAGCCTTAGTTGGTAAGGATCTAAACATGTCTTCTAAACCACATTTGCCCTAGAGGCAACGTCAAATGATGAGTCGCTCCTGCCAATATTCCAGTTGTAGCGATACTGATGCCTAATTTGGTATCAAACTCCAAGTTCTCTCACGGTAGATGATGAGTCGTTCCTGGTAATATTCCAGTTGCAGTGATATAGACACTAAAGCTGGTATGAGACTCCAAGTCAATAAAAATCAACGAGCAGGACAAATATATGCATATAAAATAACCGAAATGATTGGACGACCCGCAATAAAAATCAGAGAGTAAAAATAAAAATAAATAGTCGAAATGATAGGGCAACTCGCAATAAAATAAACGAATGAAAATAAAATGAAATGGCCGAAATGATAGGACAGCTCGCAATAAAAATCAGCGAGTAAAAATAAAATAAAATAACCGAAATGATTGGGCACCGCGAATAAATAGTCGAAATGATTGGGCAATCCTGACTTTCGCGATAAGTAAAGCTGACATGATAAAGCAATCGTTGATATAAACAAAAATACAAAAAGAAATATTTATGGAACGTTTGCCCTGCAAGTAGGTCAATATTGACTCTTGTATACAATCCACGGACACAAATGAAAGAAAGGAAACCATATTTTCTATCATGTTTCATTAAACGAAAAAACAAGTTTTAATGGCATACATACAGCCTAAAAACTATTTGGACGTCCCTCTTGCTCCAACAGAGTAGAGACGTGGTGTCAACAAATCTTTAAGGAGCCAAAGCAAAAGTGGAGTGATAGCAAAATCCTACCTTCAGATCTTGATGGCAACATCTACAGACTAAAAATTATCTCGACGTTCCTTCTCATTCCAGCAGGGTGCAGACGCAACGTCAACAAGGATTAAATGGTCAAATCAAAGTGGAGGGATGGCATATTCCTAACTCCATATCTCAATTGCGATATATACAGCCTAGAGACCATATAGATGCCTACCCTGCTTCAATGAAAAATCGGCGCGACATGATTAAAGAAAAAGTGAAGTGACGTCATATTCCTAGCTTCAGGTCTTGATGGCAAGATATACAATGCCTAAAGACCGTTGGATGTTATCCTACCTTAGATGGATGCGACTATGACTTCCCTAGGACTCGAAAAATGGAGTCTGACCTCAAGATAAAGCGCTACGGTGGTGCCTAATGCTGAATCGTCCGGCAACAATATGGATACCGGCCTAGGAAGATTACTTGAGACGTATCCTGTATCGGAAGGGTTGGGTGATACAATAAGTACGCGGCTACTCAAACCAGCGATCTGAGTGGACGTGGATCGAGAAGAAATCAGCTGACGTAATGGTGTGATGGACTAAACCCAGCACCACAAACCTAACGGACTCTTATGATAAAAGAGCTTATGTATGTTTAACGTTGGAATGAGTTTACCCGTATGCATAAAGGAAGGATAAACTGAACGGAGCTTATGTATGTTTAACGTTGGGATGAGTTTACCCGTATGCATAAAGGAAGGATAAACTGAACGCTCCGGAACGAGTAAATAAACTAAGCTAAGTCACTTCAGCATATAGATGCCTACCCTACTTCAGTGAAAAATCGGCGCGACATGATTAAAGAAAAAGTGAAGTGACGTCATATTCCTAGCTTCAGGTCTTGATGGCAAGATATACAATGCCTAAAGACCGTTGGATGTTATCCTACCTTAGATGGATGCGACTATGACTTCCCTAGGACTCGAAAAATGGAGTCCGACCTCAAGATAAAGCGCTACGGTGGTGTCTAATGCTGAATCGTCCGACAACAATATGGATACCGGCCTAGGAAGATTACTTGAGACGTTTCCTGTATCGGAAGGGTTAGGTGATACAATAAGTACGCGGCTACTCAAACCAGCGACCTGAGTGGACGTGGATCGAGAAGAAATCAGCTGACGTAATGATGTGATCGACTAAACCCAGCACCACAAACCTAACGGACTCTTATGATAAAAGAGCTTATGTATGTTTAACGTTGGGATGAGTTTACCCGTATGCATAAAGGAAGGATAAACTGAACGGAGCTTATGAATAGAAGAAGCCACTCACGTGTCCTCTCGACTCATAAGGGAAAAACACTCTTATGAGATCCTTACGACTCTCAAGAGAAAGACATTTAGGAGTCCTTACGACTTTTAAGGAGAAAATGCATCTATGAGATTCTCTCGACTCGTAGGAAGAAATACTTTTATGAGATCCTCACGGCACATAAAATTGAAAAGTCTTAGGTGATAGGGACATAAATTTATCTTCTAAGCCATCACTGCCCTGCGGACTGTCGCCATACTGACTTCCGTATACTATTTATGGGCCACATATGACAGTTGTATCCAAAACATCCTCCATTGGCTAACCAAGTTACCAATAAGGAAAAGAAGCCATTTACATGTCCTCTCGACTTATAAAGAGAAAACATTCTTGTAAGATCCTTATGATTTACAAGAGAAAATACACTTAGAGATCTCATGATTCCTAAGGAGAAAATACGCCTATGAGACCCTCTCGACTCATAGGAAGAAAAAAAATTTATGGGATCCTTACGGCTCATGAAGATTGAAAATGTCTTGGGTAACAGGGACCTAAACCTATTTCCTAAGCCATCAAATCTCGGGCGGTACATTAATTTTCACTATTTAACCCACGTACATATTTACATCGGCAAAAAGTATGGGGCATTTGTGCTCGTCAAAAAAAATTTGGGCGCAAGAGCACAAAGGAGCTCAAAGCATCAAGTAGCTTCAATATACTCAAGAAAATGCAAAGCAGTTTTTTTTGGGCTATATTTCGGCAGACTCCTAAATGAGAATCAGATAAACTTCAGTGGCATCGAAAGCGTCTCGGAAAGAACTTCAATTTAATATATTACGGGTCTCATAACTCTTCCGAATCAAAAGTTATGAGCAAACGTGCGTTACACGTATAGCATGAACAAGCTCTACCATATGAGGGGATGTAATTTAGTCCCACATCGGTTATAAAAGAGAAACCTTATCTACCATCCCCTATAAATAAGAGGGGATAGCTCTCTTAAAGGAGATATACATAAGCTTAAGCTTCATACGATACTTAAGTATCGTTGAATGGTTAACCATTCCCCCTAAGACGCAAGTACGCCAATAGTGCCAGATGCGCCACGTGTAGCGCATGTGCGCCAACGCCGAGCACCCACTTGCAATGCACGTTCATTGCTGCTATGTGCGACGCACGTGCACTGGCGCCATAGGCAACACATGCAACGCAAGTGCGCCGGCTCCAAGCGTGCCACGTGCGACGCACATGTGTGGGCGCAAATAAGCCTTTTTGGCAACTCCGAGCTTAAGCTCCAAAATGTTTCCTTTTTTTATAAAAGGGTGTGGCCTAGGGTATATCCTTCCACACCTCTGATCTTCGTCGATGTAATCTCTCAGTGTCTTCGTAGAGATGATGGCCCCAACGACCAATGATCCATCCTCCCTAATAAAAGGAGCCCATGAGATTAATCTTAGATATACTGAATACCCCCCATAAACTTGATAAATAACTTAAGTTCTCTGTTATCAAAGCTCTCATCTCCCTCGCCTTCGTCAAAAAAACCGAGGTAGATAGAAAATCAATCTTCAGATATAAAAAAAGGTTAACATTCATGTATAGAACTTAAGTTCTTCTCGGATCTTAAGATCCTTAGATCAAAATCTCTCTAAACAGAGAGACTTTTTGATCTTAAGATCTAGAGTGTAGAGAAAATTTAAGTTTTCTTTATAAACATAATGATGATAGATAGAACCCTAATGATCTGAAGATCAATATAAAACATAATGATGATGATGAAGAAGTTTATACTTCAATCAAACAGCCCCTTTATGAGCCGAGTACGAAAAAGGACTCAAGATCACAAAAGCTGTGATCTTGATGTTGTTAATGGCTAAAATAGTCATTAACAAAGCTTAAGCTTCATATGAAGCTTAAGTTTCATAATTATAAAGAGATTAATCTTTCCAGAGGCATATGCACCAATGGGCTTAAGCCACGTGGCATGCGCCACAACCTCTGAACGCCAATGTTTAATGCGCCAAAGACCCAAAGGTCAACGGGCATGCGCCAATACCCATCCTCCACGTGGCATGCGCCACAATCCCATGCGCCAATGATCCTTGCGCAAGAGACCCATATGTGTTTACTTGTGCGCTAATAACAGAGCGACACGTGGCATGCGCCGGAGCTTATGTACGCCAAAGCACATATCCAGAGCCAATACTTAGTCCAAATTGACTAAGTTTTAGGAAGTTTAAGCATCTTTGATATTCTATTAAGCCCATGTGCTCACACATGTTTAAGTTAATCTTGATCTAAAATAAGATTAATGATCATTCATCCATGATATTCAAGTTAATCTCAGTCTCATATACGACTAGAGATTCTCAACCCATGCTACCTAAGTTGATCTTAGTCTCATATAAGACTAACGATCCTTAAATAAGATACAAGTTCGCATATAAGCCCTTCCAGCAAGTTCCAACATGTTTTCTTTCCCATATGCGGAATTTGGTTTAAGGGTACATCCTTCCACATCTTTGACATACGACATTGTAATTCCTCAGCGTTTTCAGAGAGGCAGCGGGTCCTAACAACCAATGACTCCTTTCTCGTCCTAACTTCTTAAAAGATATGAAATTTCATCAAGATTAGAAATGCCTTAATCTCGTATCGATGCGCACCTCATACAAATGCGCACCAATATAGATGTGCACCATCCCTACAACCACCTTAAGCATACATATATGTATATGTATATGTATATGTATATGTTTGAAGAAAATATAAATGCCTTCAAATTGGATCGCACCCTAATATTGGGCATTCCCATGTTACTATTATTTACTTCGCTGCGTAATATATACACGAGTGTGCGAGCTGAAAGATAGACCGCTATGTCCTTAAACTGATATTCTGTCCTGTGGATTGTCTCTATATTGACTACCGTATATTATTCATAGGCTATCCATATATCATCAGATGATCAATTAAGCCGATATGCTCACTGTTTCTGAGTTGATTTTAGTCTCATATACGACTAACGATTCTCAACCCATATCATCTAAGTGGATCTTAATCATATATACGATTAACGATTCTTAGATCAAATCCAAATACCCTGTGAACTGATGGACCTTATTTATATGATATATGCGATCTAAGTTCACCTCAAATCTAATATGTACGGATTTGGACTAATATGTGTCCTATAGGCGACGATATATATTGGTCTCTGTATACAATCTAAGGGCAACCCAAAATAAACGTACCATAATACGACACACGAAGTGATAGATATAGAGTAGAGAAAGTTGTTATCGTTTGGCGATAACATAATTAACCTGTAGGAAAAAACGTCTCCACAATCAAAAACCTCTCACATATGAGGAAAAATCTGATAAGTAACAGTGACATCCATCCAAACCTCCGGTATACTGTGCCATAAATCAACTTGGTATTTTCGGAGAGGTGGATGAATATGTTTCATATAGCATTTGTCTCCGTATTCAGGCTAGACGCGCTCCCCGCGCCTCGGTCCGGTTTTCGGCGTTAAACAAGCGGTGGCTAATTTATCCCACCTATTATCTCAAAAAAAATTAACTAGTTAAGAACCATAATACTATCCAAGTCCTGTTTATAATAATCCTAACTGCATCTGCAACATCCTCTGATGGTACTCACCTTTCCCAGAAGACAATTTTTTGCTGTCGGTAAGTTCGCAAGTGGTCTTTGGTGCAAGACCTGACATAGCTTGAGAGAGCCAAGACCGTCTTCTACTAATTTCTTCTCCCTTTCATTCCAAATGTTTAAAAGTTCAAGTGATGGTGCAGTTCCAACTATCCCTGGGTGCGTTATACCTGGAAAACGAACACCTGTCGACCAAATACCAATACACAGGATGCTTACAATTAATATGTGAGATCTTAGAAATGAAATTATACTGGAAAAATGTTAAGCATGAAATTAGTTTCTACCTGGTATATGAGGAGAGTATGCATATATTCCTTCAAAGTACCAGATAGCTTTCGTTGCACAAGGGAAATGATCTGTTAAAAACCCTCCTCCATTCTCTCTATCAAAAGATGCTGTATAGCCCCATTCATCTCCAGGTAGAGGACCTAAGTTGCAGATTTCTACCGCAAGAAGATCTCCAGGCTTGGCTGGAACACCTTCTTTGTCCATGACTCTCAGGGGTCCACTCAGATAATGTGTCTGCAAGAGACTATGATCTGAAAATTTTGTTTATGAAGTTATTTAATTTGAAAAGACTGATAATTTGGTCCAGATGTTGTTATGTTGTGGAAAGGAAACCGAAATTCTTCTTGCTACTTCCTGTGATCTTTTGCCCTCTTTGAGATATATATTCTTCCTCCTTGATGCATTCAAAGGTCTCAAATCTCGATAGAATATACTGTAGAATATGAATATTTTTCATATTCTTATCTTATTAAACATTAATCTTTTTTTTTTGTTATTAGTATTTTTTTTAATCAATTTACTTAATTACTTAACTGGAAAAGAACACATATATATATTAAACAATATCAAAAATGAAACACACATATGTTAAAACATATATAGATTTGGGAGAGTTTCAAAAGAAAAAGAAGGGTTTTTTCTTACCCGCCTTTTCATTTTTTTCCCCAGAAAAAGAACTCGACCAAAAAAAAATTATCTCATGCGGTCACTTTTGGATCGAAATCAGCCTTGTCGGATCTAAAATATTAGATTTTATATCGTTGGAAAAATATATTTTTTAAAATTATGGAATTCCTCCAGTAAATATAAAAGCAACTATAAACAATATGTCAAATTCTTTAGCAATTAAAAAAAAGCAACTGTATATTTTTAAATTATGCAAGTTCGATTCCCGAAAGGGGTTGATTTCAATCCCCCAAAAAAATGACGTCTAAAATGGTTGGTTTAGTACTTGGTAAAAATAACTACAGTATTTTCGATTTATTTTTTAGTAATTAATGATGTCTAATAAACCTATTAATAAACCTATATCCCATTAATAAATATAATACTAGAACCCTACTAATCAAATGGTAAACCAATATAATTCAGTATTGGTATCGAAACTCGGATGGTCATTCTTTTAAATCGGAACTATCCATCTTGTATCAGGGTCGGCCCGAGATTTCAAACATGTACATGATATTTATAAAATAGTATGAGCAAACAAGAAGATTGCAGCAGTTTTCTACTGGGGTTTCGGAGAGTGATAACAATTGTGGAGGGATACTTCCACATCTACGGGCAAATACTATCTTTGGAATTGAAGAGCCTATATTTTATTGTATGGCAGAGCTTCTGGATTGCTATACTTTCTGCTACTTATTCGACGTCATCTCTTTAACCAACAGATGTTATCTACTAATTACAGGTAGCAGTTGAAGAAGCTTTGAAGAATGAGTTTACTCGTTCTTTGTCTAGGAGAATTTAGATTTTTATAGCTCCGTTTTCAGCAAGGTTCTGGAGGCGAGGAGGTCTTTGTGATGGGTGTTTAGAGAGAAGCTGATTTCTCTGGTTTTTTTGGTATTATTGATGGAATGTTTCATTTTTAAGATGAAAATTATGTGAGTAAATTTTCTCTTAGGTCCGTAACGTCCGTTACACTAATGTTTTTTTAACTTCTTCTTTAAATCTCTTTGGTACCATTATCCATTTAGGTCTATGATTTTTCTTTTCGGAATGCTCCTATGACTGCATGGAGTGAACCTTTTGACATGAGTTGATACCAAACTTCTTATGGAGAAATCTTGATGTCGCTATGTGCTTAGACCCTTTTCTTTAGAAAGTTCCTCTAAACGATCGAGGCTGGTTAAAGGGAAAATTTACATCGTTGCCAGATAGGAATATGGTGTTTTTAGATATCGTTTTCAGCAGAATCAAGTAGCGGAGGTTAAAATTAACGAAAATGGCGAACCAGATGCATCATTTTTCATATGCCGCGGTTTTAAACTAAATTGATTATTTTTTCGGGTCTTTTGAAGTCACCCTGTAGTTCTTAATGCATACCGAGAATAGTTGGGCCTTATGAGAACCTGACAAACTTCGGCTTGGGAACATAATCTGTATATGGTGTTTGAACTTTCAAATGATTGGAAATTTCTTTTTGGGAAACTAGTGATACTCAGATGACAACAAATGGTTGGAAATTTCTTTATGAGCGATTCGAGTTATACTCACTGAGTAAAACTAGTTATACTCAGATGATATAACAAAATGGTACAAAATATGTGGATTTTCATAATAGTCTCTCTTACAAACTAATTAACTAACCCTTTTGAATTAAGTATCTAAACTTTAAATGAATTTGGTTTCCCATGCCCCTTGCCTACTTGTTCTCGATACTTACAATTGTTGGGTCGACAGATTTGATATCTTCCGCAGAGTCATTATCTCCAATGCTGCCTCCAGTCCAGTCCATCATTTCGACACGGAACACCTCTCCTTCAATTACATCGGCCACCGGAGGTATGTGAGGGTGCCAGCGATTGTGGAGAAGAAGTTTCTGTTCCCATGGCTTCTTCTTTAAATCTATGGGCACTACCACTCTTGGGGTTGGAGGAGCCATAGATTGCAATGTGAGCTAACTATGTATTTGGTATATCATCAGCAATAGATACTTCTTATACTGATAAAGTCTTCTATGATTCCTGTCAGTGTTTGGGGTCCCAACTCAGCAACCTTTGGAGCTTTGCACATTTTTCTTTGGTTGCCGTATATTTGAAGATGGAGAGGAAATGGGAATCTTTGGTGTTGATAAAGACTGGTGAATACTCTCATTCACTAGCTTCCAGTGGTATTACTAGACAAAAACTAACGATATTTTTTTCTTTGTGGTCCTATTGGCATAGACTTATACTTCATTGTTTCTTGTTTTTCATCATCTGTTCCCTTTATTTTTCGAGTTATTGGATTAGATAGAATATAAGTGGACATGAAATACTGAATGAAAGCTTATTGTCTCTTATTTTTTCTGCTGAATTTATATCCGTGAAGTTTTATATTGTCAATACAGTAAAGCCTAGTTATCAGGTTATGCCACCTATTTGGTTTTTATCTGCTTATATCCAACTCATAGAAGCGGCACACTGCCATGATATATTTAAGATCCCTACTAGATATCAGATCTGATGTCCATCTGAAAAAGCTCGTTTTGACGGTAAACTGCGCCCACTCCAATGCTGTAAGGTAAATGTGCCATGCCTACTGTCTTACAGCCCATTAGTTTCTGATTGGTCCTGACTAATAGGACCAAATTATTACTTGATTGCAAATTTTGAGGCAATAGACCTTGCGTTGCGTCAAAGCTGATTATAGAATAGAGTCCCATATGTCTTGGACAACCATCTCCGGCCTAGCTGCTCTATTGTTGGACCGTTGAGATTGATCTTTTAGAAGCAGGGAAATAAATTCTAATCTTTATTGGTATATTTTCAGAAACAAAAGGGGGGAAGGAAGAAAGAATGTGTGCGTAAAAAGTTGAGGTTTACCTTATAGAGGAGAAAATGATGGAGAACCAATTGACATGATTCTTGCACGTGCTATGAAGACGATAACTTTTCCAAGTATTTATAGAAATGTAGTAGATGAAACATCTAGGATTGGGGGTAGGTGTAAGGGGAAATGGAAGGAAACTGTAATAGTTGTTCGTTTAATCAAGAATATGATCTTAATAGAGCTGGATGCACGGAAAAAATCATTGTAGACCATCCCAAAAATTTAGAATAAAATGTTTCAAATAAAGGGTATCCAATCCCAAAAATTTGGGAGAAAGGCTTGTTCTTGTTGTTTATTTCAAACAAAAGGGTTACTTGAACAATATCTATTTTATAACGAAAAGAAATGTCTAAAGTAGCCTAAGATCATTATTTTCTCTCTGAACCCAACACACATTGATTGAATTACCTTTTCCCTAATTTTGTGTATAAATGCGCTATTTTTAAGGAAAAGAGTTGCACTCCAATTTCAGATATTAACCTGTAATCCTGTACAACTTGGGTGCTTGTGAAAATCAAATTGAAAATTCTGCTAGCTTGCTAGTATCTATGGTCTTTGTCCTGTAAGGAGATATGCATTTTCCCTGCTGATGCAAGATATTGCAGAAACAGTAAGAAGAACAAGAAGATGGCATTTTGCCGGAAGTTGCTATTTCGTTAATGATTTAAGTGAAGTATGCATACTTGCAATAATAGGATTGCGGATTCGATATCCACAACACTATCACTACTGTGGCTAATGCTAACTCAGTGCAATACTACCTTTGGACTAAAGAAGCCATGTTTGTATTGGATGCTGGGGCTTCTTCTGTTTTGCTATACTATCTACTACTTATCGGAACGCTATCTGTATCGCTATAAAATGAAACCTATTATTATCAGGTAACACTGGAGAGGCTTTGAAGTATGAGTGAGTTTCCTCGTTCTTGATATAGGGCCTTTAGATGATTTAAAAGCTTAAATTTCATTAACTTTTTGGAGCTGAGTTCTTCTTTGTTACAAGCCTTTGTGTAGTAGCTGATCTCTCTGGTTTCAAATATTTTTTATGGGAAGTTTCTTTTTTCTCATGTGAAAAAATGTGAATAGCTTTTTTCTTTGGTCCTGAATACTTATTTTTTCTTCAAATCTTTTCTGAATGGGGTGAAGCTTTTTACATGAGTTGCTAACAAAATTTGTATAGAGAAACCTATTGTAGACATGTGACTGTTGTGTGAACTTGTGATCACACTTCGTTCTGTCAGAAGTTCCTACAGGTTTTGAAGCTACTAACTAGTAGATTTATGTCAAGATTAGTTAAAGAATTTGTCTAACTTCAACTCAGCAACGTAATCTGTATCAAATGTTTCCACGGTTCCACTTACAAATGATAATAATTTCACGATAGGGGAAACTAGTCACACTCAAGTTCATAAATCTCATACTAACCCTGCGGAGTTTGAATTAAATTCTAAATGAATTCAGATTTTTGTACTTGATACCCACATAGGTTGGGTCGATACATTTGACGTCTTCGGCGGAGTCTTTGTCTCCAATGCTACCTCCAATACCATCCACCATTTCAACATGACAAACCTCTCCTTCAATTACATCTGCCACCGGAGGTATTTGAGGGTGCCACCGATTATGTAGAGGAAGTTTCTGTTCACATGGCTTCTTCTTCAGATCTATTGGCACCACCACTCTTGGTGTTGGAGGAGCCATTGGATTGCAGTGTGAGCTAATTGTGTATCTGCACTATCTTCAGCTATAGATACTACAGGTATTGATAAATTTCTTCTATGATTCTTGTCAGCATCTGGGGTCCCCTAATTCTCAGCAAACTTTGGAGCTTTGCATGTATTTTTTAGGTTGCTGTATATATCAAAGCGGAGGTGTCGACAAAGGCTGGTGAGTACTCTCATTAACTAACTTCAAGCGGGCATTAGTAGACAAAAACCGAATACTGTTTTTCATTTGAGATCCTATTAAACCAGACTGGTGCGTTCATTATTTGTTCTCCATATTTTTCCATTAATAAAGAATCTGATAGAAAATATAATGCATGATATGAAAGGTTATGTGTTTTTTCCGCTTTGTATCTATTCATCAACTATTATTCCCCTATTGTCAGGTTTCAATACCTGTTTGGTTATCATAGGGGCTGACTAGAATTATAAAATTTAAGATCCCTAAGGTATCTTGCAGAGAGATTAGAATTAATGATCATGCAAACTTTACTCTCTATAAAGTCTTTCTTGTTCGATACCGTACTTCTTGAAGTGAAAGCCCAATTCCGAAGCTCGTCATGGCCAATCAGTTTTAAAGCGGGTGCTAACAAATTCCACAAATTCTGAGGCCCTAGATCTTGTGTCGGGTCAACGCTTATCTTAGAATAGCGTCGACATGCCTTTTAGACCACTGCGCCCAAAATGGGCGGTTGTTGGCGATTTCAGGCTGGTTCCTTCTTCGAAAGCAATGGGAATTCAATTTTAAATACGTTTAAACAAAAAAAAATGAGGGAAGTGAAAACAGACGTTGATAAGAACGAGTGGCTACATTCTACAATATAAGAATGGCTGCATCCGTAAAAATATTATGATTGATCTTATAGAGGAATAAATGATGGAGAACCGATCTAAAAGGTTTGTGCCCCTGCAATGAAGACGAAATGTATCTATTATGAGTATCTATAGAATGGTAGTTGATGAACATTGAAGGTGACAGTTAAAAGGAAATAATATTTGTTCATACTTCATTTAATCAAGAAGTCTATCTTGATAAAGCTGAATGTAATAAACATATCTACATACGCCAACCCATGCTTGAAGCATAAACATACAAGGCAAAAGGATATTTTGAACAATATCTATTTTACCTTGAAAAGCGATGGCGAGAAGTCGCCGAAGATCCTTTTGATCTCAGAACCTATCACACACTGATTAAATTATCTTTTTTCCTAATATTTGTGGACAAAAGAGCTATTCTTTTTAGTCAGATATGCACTCCAAATTAACTGAAGAAATGATGAATTTTAGGCCACTTCTATTTTCATGAATAGTCTAACAAGGTTCTTAGGATAAGGATTGGCATGCTGGTTCATTTAAAGCGCCTTCCCACTTGGCTACCATTCAACATCGAAAATCTAAGCTCGCAGAAAGCACATCTCAAGGCTGGAACCCTCATTAAACTTAGCTGACTCCATTTACTTCATTAGTAATTATATATTAAGTTTGACGCATTTTTATATATGAGCCTTTGGAGTGTTGTGTTTCTTGTGTTTCTGTTGTATATTTGTACAGCATTATCTACTTCTTTACATTAATCCACGTAGTATCCAAGGAGGGTGTCCTACATCATAAAGAAGCAAGTGTTTGATCATCTAGCTGGTGGAGATCAAAGACATAAAAAAGAAACAAAATGTGAAGAGAGTAGCATCAATATTCTCTAAATGGGGACATGTAGCTGCCGTTGTTGTTGTTGGAAGATTCTTCAAACAATTTGCACCTTTAGTTAATTAGGATATGGATCAGTTCCTTAATATGCAAGAGTCTTAGTGATTTAAAGAGTTGACCAATTAGAAATAGAAACACAAGATTGTAGGCCCCATTTTGATTTTTACGTGGATAAGTACGCCCTCCAATGATGGTGAGGGCGGATATACCGAGGAAAAAAGGCGAAGAAGCGGAAACACGAACCTGTCTTAAGCACCACATCATCATCCCTGGCTACTTTGGAACTCCCTATTGTTTAATATCTTATCTGTCCTTAATTATCCATATATAAAATTATGTGTGTATATATATATCCACACACAATCAACTCTCTTGTTGCTCTCTTTATTTCTTGTTAAAAGAGGAGAAGTTTACATATACTAAATGAGTTGCAGCGGCTGCAGAGTTCTGAGAAAGGGCTGCAGCGATGCGTGCGTTCTCCGAGCATCGATCACTTGGATCGACGGCGCTGTAGCTCAAGCTCACGCCACCATATTCGTTGCCAAGTTTTTTGGCCGTGCTTCACTCATATCCTCTCTCTCTTCCACCCCTGATTCTCATCGCCCTGGTAACTTCAATTTACTTTTCACGTTGACTAATTGAAAAAACTTTCTGATCATTAACTATCTTTTTTTGTAATGAACAGCACAGTTCAGGTCGCTTCTCTACGAGGCATGTGGGCGTGCAGTGAATCCGATCACGGGGGCCGTGGGTTTGCTGTGGAGCGGCAATTGGGACGTGTGCGAGTCTGCGGTGCAGACTGTGTTGCATGGTGGAATCCCTCGACCATTGATAAACTTAGACTTTAATGCAGATGAGTTGTACAAAGTGAATGAGAAAAAGAGAAAGAGAACGCTTGCGTCATGTACTGACTCGGATCTGTGCTTGTCGAGCAAAGGTGGGGTGTTTAAGCGAGGAGAGACACCGACAGATGAATCTGTCATGACAAGTGTTGAGAGCGGCGGCGATTTGTTTGGATTGGAACAGACGCCACGGCTTTTGAATTTACTTGTTTGATGAATTTTTTCCCCTTTTTCCTTTTTATACTTTTTTCCTGTTGTCTAAATTATCATGCAAGTGCTGAGTTAGCTGTTCTTGCGTTTCTACCTCAATTGTGATCAAGGGCCATCTCAACTTCGATATTCAAATGCCTGCTGTATTGTGATTTCCTTTTTATATTAATGGTGCCAATTTTGTTATAAAAAAAAGTTTTTTTTCATGCAGTGAAATGAAATAAAATGTATGTTCTTGGTGTATAAAATTTGCATTTGCTTAACCTGCTTTACTGCATATGATTGTTTAACACCGAAATAACTAGACATAGTAATTTGGTTCATAGTCAATCGTAGCGCTTTAAATGCTAATGATGATCGATGTATTTCTTTCCCAGTTTAATTGAAAGAACAAGGCGGATGCGTTTAATTGAAAGAACAAGGCTGATGAGTTTCTTTGTTTGTTCAATTATAATAGGGCATTATGTTCTGATTTTGTCAATGAAGTCTTTTCTTTTAATTGGTTTGTTGCATAACTTTTTCTCCTTTGGTTTTTTGAACTGTATCGTATTTCAGAAATTGGTAGGCTGATGTCAAAATATATAATCCATAATAAAGTAAAAACTTCATAATCACTCAAATAGATCAGATCTAACCTAATATAACATATCATAATGTACTTCCTGCCTTAAAGGAAAGAACACCTACTCTCTCTCCCTCTCTCCCCTCCAATCTCGTGGGGATGAAGATATACTATGTTTTTGGAGAGAAAATAATACGGCTCTTGGGATCATAAAAGCCTACTTTGATGATCTAGAATTAAAGTCTCCTCCAAATTTCAGTTTGTGGGTCCCATAGACATAAACTTCATGGAACATGACTTGGCTTTGATGCTCGTCAACTCAATCAAGAAATACTTTGTACACATGTACGGTAGAATCCACAAGAGGCTGCTCAATCTCTCTTTGGATATAAGAGGATGCAATTCTTTACACGGTGAATGTTATTCGATCTGTCTAATAAGAATCGAATCCTTGCAGTCTCTGCCAAGTGAGTAAGAAAATAAATCTCTTTTTATCCCCCACATCGATCAGGGCATCGAATCAGCGGAAATTGTCGATCTGTTAAATTGTTTGTATAGTATTGTCCTTGAACCAAATTGAACCACCGGAATAAAAAAGATACATAGAACCAAAACCACCCACTTGAAAATGGAAATATCATTGACGGCTTGAGCTACATAAACTAGGAAAGGAATTTTTTAAAAAGAACACCATTGCCCTATTCTAAGGAGACAGTTTGGGATGGCTATTGGAAAGCTTTAAAAGACAACATGTTCCTTGTGCATTTGTTTGAGCAGGACGTTAATGAACATCGTAATTTATAATTGGGGACAAATGCAACAGCATATTTAAAGTGTTGACCACCAGCTACACCAATAATCCATTTTGTTATTAATCAACTCAACAGGAAGGTATTAACCAACCGGAAGGTTTATGGCACGAAAATGCCAAACAAAAGTTCGTTTATTTGCATCAATATTTGCATCAAGGGGGTCAATTCTGTGCAAAAGCAAAGGAAGCGAAAATATGCAATGCTACAAGTCAACTTCAATCAAATTCACGGTATCGAAAAAAGCATGCAATCTGCAACTATTAAAATGTCAGAATCCTGAAGACATTTGATCAGCGCATTTGTGCTTATGTAAACACATTCTATAGCCAGCATCAATAGATATTGAACCGTTTGAAAAGGTGATTTTGGTAAAGAAGTATGTGAACAGAGCATTACAAATGTCAGGTACTACTAAGACATTAGAGGGAATCATCTACATCTGATATCGATCCTTGAAAAGCTACAATACACCTCTCTACTATTATATAGTTGGAACATTCTAAGTTAAAATACAGCAGTCCCAAGGCACATCGACTGCCTAAGTTAACTAACCAGGCAAAGTATTACTACACATGAAGATGAAACACACGCATAAAGCAAAACAAGGCAAGATTCTCAAGTGCTTGAATGTATCAAATTCAGGGATAACATCTCAGATGAACATTAAAGACTAAAAATGTGTTTTACTAGAGCAACAAGGGCTCAATAACCATATGAAACCAGCAATAACAAAAGCATTTGGTAATATGAATTTAAGTTTCTCTCTTTCTTCACCAATCTCATCCTCAGACAAGGTGCCAGAAGAGAGACTTCCTTTAGCGGTACTGTCAACAAAGAAAAACACATAAAAAAGGGTTAGTAAAGAGAAGCACGCATGGAAGGAAATCTGTAAGATGTCAAGGCATTTGCTAATCACTTTTTAGTTAAAGAGTAGACAACAAAGACGTCAACATCATAAACAATATGAATGATAACAAACAATAAGCAACAAAATAGATATAGAAATTTAGAAACATGTGTACTGCTTTTACTGAGAACACAATTATCGACCCAGGCACACCAACTTAATTTTCTGCAGCGGCTTGGAAATTGGAAATTTGTGCTTCGTTTTTAAAATCAGAAAACGCGTATCGGACACAAACTTGTCATGTCAAAACAGTTCCTGTGTTCCTTTGTTAGAATTTGTTCTAAGTCGTTCTCATGTCAGATCAGTTATTTCAGTGTTCATTACTGTCAAAGGAGGGAATTGTAACTATTTATCAACTCACATTTGAATATCACCAGAATGAATAACAGTATACAGTAGTTACTTGCTCTACACTGGTAATTGAATGAGTAACATTCTTTTCTTTAATAAGCTATTTACTCCTACTATTCTCAAATACCCATCGTAATTCATAGAGGCATGTTATGTCACATAAATCCCTGTACCCCAAGAATGACATGCAGCTGAATTCTGCGTGAAGACAAAAGGGGCATTTGGCTGTATGAATCAACAGTGGAGAGGACTTTGATGTGTGGTTGATAAATATATGGTGAGTACCCCCACAACAGTAAGATGAAGACAATCTCTGGATATAGTAAATACCAAAGGAATGATATATGTTATAGACAGGGGATTTCCCTCTTTCTTATATTATAATTTTGGATTCGAATATCTTAAAGTTCATTATAATGATAGTTTCCTGTAGAACTCTAATTTTTGTTATGCAAGTCGAAAGTGTAATACTCTACTACTACGCTATAATTTTGGATTCAAATATCTTAAACTTCATTATAATGATAGTTTCCTGTAGAACTCTAATTTTTGTTATGCAAGTCAAAGTGTAATTCTACTACTAAGCTATTATGGCGCTTGCGAGTCTCCAATAAAAAACTTGATTTATATAGTTAATTACAAATGTCTGGACTACATATGTTAAGTCCAATATTGGAAATCCTAACTGAATCACTAAGATGCAAATTCTACACTATGTTATCATTAGTTCATACATACTATTTCAGTTGCTAATCAAACAAGCTAGGAATTATATGCCTGTTGCATTGTTTCCTACAATAGATGATGCATGAGACCTTTATTTCCATAGTAGCAAACCAAATAGCCTTTTCTAATGGGTAAGAATTACCCAATAAAAAAGGACATGAAAAGTGTTTGGTTGGATGAAAAGCATCTGTATGGCGTAATCAAGTCTAGCATATTCACTTGCACAGGTGGAGTCATCCATAAGCACGAGGTTATTGTCCTTCGCTATGAAATATATTGTACTTTAATATGGGCGTGTTTGGTTAATTACTTGTAAATATGCGGAAAGTAAACAACATCAAAGCCAAGGTTAATTTTTTAGTTACAGTTTGACACCCTAATAGGCGACCTACACAAAACAATTGCAAGAGGAAAATAAGCAATGTATTTTTATCCGTAAAAGTCACCGGCTAACTCTGATATTACTGAAGAAATATAGTTATACTGAACATGCATGAAGAAAAGAAAAGAGGTAGTGTTTAAGATAAACAACCTTGATAAAGCCAATTTCCTTGGCATTGCTGCGAAAGCACTGCCTACAACACATCAGTCCATACTTCCGGATCAGACCATGAGGATTGCCACAGACTCGGCTGTGATTCGAAGAACATATCAGTTAAGCAAATACAAGATGAACATTAAAGACATTTGTGTGCGTGCATGTGTGACTGGCTCAATAACATGTCAACGAAAGAACAATAACACAGACCAAGCAATCAAATGAGGCAGCCACACCTCTGTTAATCTCTCTGTGTGTCTTTTTTGTTTAAAAGGGGACTGAGATATTCTCTACTAAAAATCTAATTTTCATATCAACATTCATAACAACTCTTAAATTAAAAAATAAAAAGAACAACAGAGCTGCAAATTGTTGTGAAACGGCTAAGTCCTCATTTGGCAACAGCTCTACTGTTGCCGAAACCATGGTTTCATGGTTTCTAGGCTAAACCGCAGAAATTGTACAGAGGCCCGCTTGGCAACCGAAATAAAGTTTCCCAAACCACAATTCTAAACGATTTCAAGAGCTCAAAACCACATTTTGTAATCTCCAAAATAACTGGGGTTTCGCAAAGATTCAAGCCGGTCCCTTTGTTAAACCCAATTTTCTAGCGACCCTAAACTTTGCAAAACCCCATTTTTACAAAACCGTGATTCGCATACATGAAAGCCACAGTTTCATTTTAACTTGGATGAAGCCGGGTTTCGCAATCAGCCGAGTACAGGTTTTTTACAGCAGACAATTCAAGAGGCACAGCCTTGCTACTGAAAGATTGTGAAATTATAATAACTATGGATTAAAAACTTAAAATAGAACGCCAAATGAAAGGACACGGATGCATTATTTACATCAACAACATGATAATGTCGAACCTAGAATATCAAAGAATCTATAAAGATTCGAAGATGGAGCAAAACATCAACTTTAGTAGCAAATAATGAATCAGATCCAAGGAAAATGAAGAGAGAGAGAAAATTACGAAACGATCGATCTACCGATAGGTTACCATGAGCGAGACCCAGGGCCATAGTTCTTGGGATGCGAGTTCCAAACGTTAGAGTGCCCCATCTTCTTCCTCCTCTCTCTCCAAATCGAAGAACTCGCAGCTGCGGCGCCCAAATCAGAGATCGATTTTAGCTAGGGTTTCTAATGGCGGCTTGGGCAGTCTATTTATAGCCCCTTTCGACTAAGCCCTAATTTCTACAAGAATGGGCCAATTGAACAGGCCGGCTTCTACAGTACAGCCTTTGGGCTGAGGCATCTTTCTTTTCTCTATCCGTTTCTAGCGTCGTTCGATTGACTAGTTAAAGCAAACGACAAATGTATTGGATTTTTAAACTTTACCCGGTTGATTATGCAAAACAGACAACATGATCAAGGGATTGATTTTTATTTATTTTTTAATGGATGTATTAAACTGACTTGTCCCTTATACCAATTAAGCGAGTATGGCATGGAAGCTATAAAGCTACCAATCGAATGTCATAACGAAAGCAATCCTTTTTCCCCATTTTTTCTGGAGCCTTGATGCATCATGTGGGGTTTATCTTCAACACCTGCTAATACTATTTTAATATATATCGCAATCATCGAAACTTTAACCGGTTGATTACGCAAAACTAGCAGCATGATCAATGGTTTAATTTTTTTCTTTTTAAATGTAAATGGACTTGTCTTTTATGATCAATTTAAAGAGTTTGGTATCGAATTCTTTCTCTTCATAATATAAAACAGTTCAGCGAATTAAAAAAAATAACTGTTATATTTTTCTACAGCACGCTGCATCACTTGGGCTTACCTTTAGTACATGTTAATATAACCTTAATATTGCAATCATCGATCAAAATAAATGAAGAAAAATAAAATTATTTGAAATGCAGTAGATCAGTTATGCGTGAATATTAATAAAAGTTTACAATTCCCAAACTTCTGAAGCTTTCGCACGTGCGTACACTCAGCACGTGCGCACACTCAACACGGCGATGTCTCCGAACCTTCGAAAGCGAGCAGCCCTTTGAGCCCAAAATAAATAGCGAGAGGGCCCAAGAGGGCGACGAAAAAAAAAATCAATACACAGAAACCCTCAACATCAAAAATTCCCAAATCTCGCCGATCAAATCAAAAGATCGAAGCTTCTCAATCGCCAAAAGGTGAGCTTTTTCAACTTCAAATTTCACTTCTTCGTGCTTTTCGAAGCTCGATTGAATCGATCCATGAGTTTGTGAGATGCCGTCCTCGAATTGGGGACTAGGGTTTCGAATCGGATTCGAGTTCGGAACCCTAGTCATCGATCGCATTCTGCATTTTTGTTACTTTTATCTTGTTTGAGTTTTGATTTCCGCAATGGTAATGATCGATCCCCAGATTTGTTGAATCTGGGTAATTGCATTGCTGAAGTTTTAGCTGGTTTTTATGGATGCAATTTTGCTTTTTTGATTGTTAATCTAGAATTGCTTCTTTAAATAAACCCTAGGAATTTGGATAAAGGAGCTGATTTTCTCTACTAGGGTTTGTCTTAATTGGAGTTAATGATTGGTTCTCTACATTGCTGTGTTACCTGCAGTTCTATTGGATTTGATTCCTGGCTGCATTTTGATGTCTGTATGAAATTTGAAAATCTAAGTACGATCTTGCTTGCGGTTCTCTTGAATTTGACGCGCTATTATTTAAATTTTTTTCACGAGTATATTAATAAGTTCTCTTATTTCCTTCGTGCAAATTATAACTATTGTTTAATAGTGTTCCCTTAAATCTGTAACTTTGTGACCATGTATCTGAATATCAGGTGTTCACTGAATACAGAAGCACTTGTGTTTTTATTTTTATTGGAACTTGGTCTTTGGTGATGGTGGTGAATTAGATTTTGACGATTGTATGAAATCTGGAGCTCAAATGCCATCTTTATTTTAGTTCTATTGAATTTGCTCCTTAGATCATTTTATGGCATGATTCATCGAGTCAATTAGCAGTCAGGCGCTGCAGCATTATCTGTAAATTGATACTAATAATTTCCTTTTATTTGTCTAATATGGCAAGTTCCCTTGACGACAAAAGAAAAGGCCATCATCTTTGATGCTCTTCTGCCTTTGTAATAGTGATTTATTTGCCAAGTGTAAGAGCTGCAGTTATAAAGGAACCTTGGATCTAAGAATGCCATTTTTCTATGCAATTTCTCTTGAATCCGATGTTGTTTCTGAAAAATGTGCCCTTTTAAAGTTGCATGAATGCATCGATTGGTTCTGTCTATTTTGGAATATTAGATTGTACTTTCAAAAGATTGACTTAATTTGCTTTCTTCTTTTGTGCAGTAGTCTATTATGCACTACTTTCTTTGAATTTACTGGGATTTCCAACTAGAAAGAGCCACTATTCTTCTTCAGGATTATCTTTTTGTATTTCATGGTCTGGTGGCATGAAAAGTTAGTGAGCTGAATCCCAATAATTGGTGGTCAAAATGCCATCTCAGCCACAATTCCCTCGAATTGACACCATAGAGCTAAAGTCACAGATCTTCAGGAAACTTGGGAGGAAAAAAGCCGAGGAGTATTTTCATAACCTCAAGAAGCTACTCAATCTAAAGCTTAGCAAGTTGGAATTTGAGAAATTGCTGTACAGAACTATAGGGAAAGAAAATATTGCTCTTCACAACCTGTTCATTAAATCAATCCTTACCAATGCCTGCCGTTCCCATTGCCCACCCAGCAGACAGACAACAACCGGACATTCTCGAAATACTAAGATGTCCAATGAGCATTTTGGGGACTTGCTCCCAATCTCCCCTCGAAGAGGGAGGTCTGTCAATAGTAGAGATCGCAGGTTCAGTGATCGGCCAAGCCCACTCAGGCCACATGGGAAAATACCAAATGGAAAAGTCCAAGAGGTTACTAATTCTTGTGATCCACAAAGGCCAAGAGAACAACAAAGTGCTCCTGAATTGATATCCATTGGTAGCAAAGCTCTGGTAGAAGTTACATCTGTAGAAGATGGGGAAGAAGTCGAACAAAACAGGGGCAGTCCAGGCGTTCAAAGCAGAAGCCCGGTAACCGCTCCTTTCGGGTTGAGTTTTCCTCGGAAATCCCTTTATAGTGCTTCTGCAGCAGTTTATAGACTTTCTAAACCTAATGCTTTAGAATTATGCCATACAAGTTTTGAACTGCCTGATACAAGGAATCTGAGGAAACGCTTAGAAGCTAAGATGGAGCATGAAGGTCTCGGTGTATCAGTAGGATGTGCTAATTTGTTGAACAATGGGCTGGATGCATATTTGAAAAGGCTGATCAGACCGTGCATGGACTTAGCCAGATTAAGGCGCAATTATGAGATTATAAATCAGGGAAATGGGAACATCAACCGCAACATGAATGGAGCATGGCATGAAGAACATGTGCGGAGAGCACCTCAGTCCCATTTTGCCTCATTGCTGGACTTTCAGGTGGCAATGGAATCAAATCCACAGTTGATTGGTGGAGATTGGCCAGTACAGCTTGAAAAGATTTTATCATTTATGGGATGATTAAATATTCTTTGCCCTGGATGCTAACCACTGTAGGATAACAATGCATGAAGGTGTAGGATGGATGCAGATGAATTTATGTGAGGCTTCTACGTGTGTTGAAGAAACAATATATGCCATTAGTCCAAAACAAAGGAAATGCATCAGGAGGAGAATTAACTAGTTTCAGGTTACAGAATATTAATCATCCCAACTTCACTTACACTGGGGAATATGCATCAACTGCTAATACTCTGGATCAGAACGGCAGATTAGGCTCCAGCGATGATACTACAATTTTGGATATGGATTATATGTAAACCATTTTCTACTCAATTTTATACTTGATCCAATAAACATTATGCTTTAGAAAGCTGATTTTATTCTTGATTTGCCGATTTTTTTATTTTTAATTTGTTACTTGTTACAAGTGCGTTTGTGAATAAAGTGTTATTTTTTAACATCCCTTGCAACTGTCTGACTATATGTTTTTGTAGTTTGTGTTTGTATGTGAGTGTGTTTGCTTCACTCCTTACATTATCCCTCATTATGCAGTTTAACCTGTGGGATAAATTAAATGCAATCCTAAAGAAATTTATGATGAAGGGAAAAAATGCTATTAACCTAGTAGTCTCCCACTACACAGGTTAATGAGGTTATTAATTCTCAAGTTGCTATTTCTGGGGCTCTTGACTGGTACCGGACGTTATTCTAGAACTCTGAGACAATTTAACGTTAGGAGTTATTTAAGAGTGTGTGCCCATGTCCGACACGTATTGGACAATGACAAATCATATGCATGTATCAACTATTGATCGATTTGGCCTAGTCTGCACAACCATCTGAATTCAGTGTAGCAAAATTACTAAATGATCTTGCATTAGGATTAAGCCTCATCCAAAGAGAAACGTGATGTGAAATAAAAATTGAAATCAGTAGGCAAATTAATTTACTAAATGATGATGTGCATGTGGGAGTGATAGACGATCTTATACATGCATTTGTAAGACCTGGATACTGTCATGCCTCTTTATGCTTTCCACTTCAATGTACACTAGCTATTATCAGAAACTGCTCAAAAGGTTTCATTTTGGGATATGAGTTGTTTTGATAGTTGTGGTCGTTAAAGCAGGGGAAAGCAAATAAATGGGAATAATTGTATTGGTCATTACCACAATCGTTGCCACTGGATGTTACAGTACTGAAAGGTAAACTAAAATATCTTACATTTACTTCTATCATGAGGGGAATTCTTTGCTGCATGTTCTTAATCCTGTTCATTTTTTTGGTGATCAAAGGACTATATCCAGGTACAAATAGCGTTTGCTTTTTATTGAAGTTAGTTGCCCATTATGTTAATTGGTCTTTCTCTTACTGTGTTCAGTGTCATTCTACGTTAACTTTGTTTCAAAAGATCGTGTGTTTTTCATCAGTTTCTCTTCAGTTATGCTGGTTGTGTCGATAGAGACGCATTCATGTATAAGATGTTTAGGATATACCACCAGTTTCACTAAGTTGGACTTGGTCTTTAATAAATGCTCGCAAGTCGCAACACGTCGCTTCATTACCATCAAGTTATATTCTGAACCGCTTCTGTTTAGGAAGGAGCCTAAGCTGTTTTATTCAAAATACTGACAGGTTGCAAACGCTAACCTATTTATGGCGCAATTAGATTCACTATTTTTAACTATACAGCAACAACGACAATCCTTTATGACAAATTTTTGTGTCAGGTTAAGATTAGTGAATCTGTGATCCTTGTGATGTCTTTTATGAAGCTTTGATGTGGAAGGTACTTCTGCCATATTTTTGTTTGTAAAGAAGTCCAGTGGTTTCTTCATTTCCATTCTTGCAATGTAGCTTATTGGAAAGTGCACCTCTTGTAGCATTTGTATGTTTGATGTTAAACCTGCTACACCTTGGATTTAGGAAGCGTTTCATTACCTATATCCTTGCTGATGCTGCTTTTACTTTTATCCCATTTCTTGATCACCGATTAGGGAGATTAGGGTTAACCTAAGTGAACATAAGTTAAAAATGATACAATCTTTTGATTGATCTAGATGGAGAAGAGTGATTCATGTAGCGATCCCAAAGATTCGAGGCAAATTCTTTCTTGCTGTTGCTGTTTGTGATTTAATAAACACTGGAGTAGGACTAATAGCTGTTTTGCGTTGCTACTCATAAATGTCATGAATCATCAATATTTATAAAAATATGTTGTACAGTTACCAAGCAGATAATGTTTTCGCCATGTGCAGTTTTGAGTTTATCTTTTTTCTTTCTTTCTTGGATGCAACCCCTTTGGGATTTGAACTGGCGACCTCTCAATTTGGAGAGGAAATACTTGCCGCATGAGCTATGCTCAATTGATGTTTTGTGTTTATCAGTCACAAAAGAACCCGGCAACTTATCCTAGAAGCATTACTCTTATTTTGGACCTAAAAAACCTTTTTACAGTGACATGACATGTTTAATGGAGTTTGTTTTCTTGTCATTTTGAAGTGATGCCCTTTTTTTCCTACATAAAAAGTGCTACTCTTTGTTAGAACAATTGCTTCGCAGCAATGCACCAAATCTTTTGAAAGTTCTTAAAAACATAATAAACTGTCCATATCATTAAAACTCCACAATGTTTAGTTATATGGATGAAAATTGATTTTTTTTAATGAGTTAGCCATCCGTATGTGGATTTCAAGTGTATTAGACTTCACAATGTGTAAGTTGTAATTTAAAATATTAATTTATGTTCAAGTAGGCTGCTCTATCAGTCTTTGAACATGCAGACTATTCCGTTGACAGCCGCCTTAAGACTCTTCTTCTCATAGAAGTACCCATTCTTCAGTTACAACGTAAAGCAGAAGTTGATTTCAACCGATTAATTGCTATTGAATCTATGAGTCCTTTATCGATCATACCTATCGTATGCTATAACCTATATATGGCCCTTATTATCCAACTCCTTGCTCACATCTTCTACCTATGCAGCCTTGTTGGATTAGATCATTTCCCAATCAATGTTGTCGGTCGACATAGACTGGAATACCTATCTAGAAATCGGAAATCCCATATTTATCTGCTGTTGTGATCCAGTGTCTAATGTGCTTCTTGTAAGTTTGATGAAGATCCTTTCTTCTTGTGCTATACCTCCTTTTTTTCTTTGCTTGTTTGTCTTCATTGTATCATGCATCTGGCTTCTTATTGCTTTGTAGATTTTAAAAATGTCAATGTGGAGCATGTTTCAGTTATCCGGTACTGCAAACTCATCTCAGCTTGCGCATTATCTATTCAAGTTCTGTAGTGCACTAGTATACGTGTCTTGGGTTTTCCTTTTTGAGATCTTGGTCAGAAAAAAACAGTCAGGGCACCCTAAAAGCTAAGTTAATTAGATAGAGTGTGTTCTAAGATATACGCACATACGGAAGCTGCGCTGTAATCGAAACAGGAAAACTGAATAATATAAAATATTTGTGCAAGAAATTATTTATGGAAAATACTTACAGGGTAGTTGCTCATTAATATCATATCTAACATCACATGCATGTATGAACAATTTCTTTCTCTGGACACGATCAGTCTTATTGAGTTTCAGGTGCAGAAGTATTTGTGTAGCGCGTGGGATGGTAATCGTAGTTTCTATCTTTTTCTTCTTTTTTTTCTTTTGACTATTTAACGGTAAATTGGATTCATCTTTAACATCCATTTTTAATCTCTCTTTCTTATGTGTGGACTGCAGATAGATGCCGCTGGGTTAAATGATGTGTTGCCTCACACATGCTCACAGCATTTATGTAGTTTTTTCTTCTTAAATAAAGTAATATTCGCTTTCGGTGAATCACTGCCTGCATAGATGTCAAAACAGAAAAATGCAAGCATTGAGAGGCACAGGTGTGATCAAGCTTGGGACTGGACCATTGAAATAACTTGAAAAAATGGATTTCTTTTATCAGATCTTACAGATTTTGTATTTGTTCACCGCAGGAAGTGGAGTCCTCTGGCTCATGCTTAACAACTTATTTTATAGAAAACAGGACAGCTACAGAGGTCAGATACTAGCCTTTTGGCTTACTCATATAACCTAGAGATTTGTTAATAAATTCTCTGTATTCTCTGTACCAAATTTGTTATACGGAGCAATATCTAGTGGTCTACATTAATTACTTAGTAGGATTTTTTTCTCCATTTTTTTTCATGGCACAATTTTTTTTTTGGATATTTATGCATTTAGTTTATACTTTTAAGGCGTTTTTTTTTGAAATATTATTATTATAAAATTATATTATTAAAATAGGGTATAAAAAATTAAAATTAGCAATATAGAATGGTTTGCATCCCACCCCGCCGCCCCACCCCCACCCCCACCCCCACCCCCAGAATAGGGGGCGGGTTCCCAGAACCCGCCCCATTTGTTTTTTTAAATTATTTTAATTATTAATTATAATTATTAATTATATAATTATAATATTATTATTTATTATATAATTATAATTATAATTATAATTATAATTCTTAAAAATAAAATAAAATTAAATAGACGAAAAAGAACATTTAAATTAAATAATAAAATTTCACTATATCAATGTTTTTTACAGAATGAATCCGTCAAAATTTACAATGTAAAAAAATCCTATCTATTTGTAAAATGTAAATACTATATCGACGGTCAAATTTATAATAACAAAATGAATCCATCAAAATTTTGCCTGAGGTGTCGTAGGCAAAACCTATGTGGGGTCGTCGGAAATACAGATCTCATTGCAGCTAGTATTCCCGGATGTCTATCAGATATGATGCATAAATCCGTTCTATGAAGAACAGATGGGATATTTTTGAGGTTACGGAAAAACCATGACCAGGATGATGTATTTTCATCCTCGACAATAGAAAATCCCAACGGAAATATACCGTTATTAGCATCAACACCTGTAGCAATTAACATGCAGCCTCTGTACTTACCGTATAGATACGTACCATCAACGCACAATACCGGCCGACAGTGTGTGAAACCAGCCGCACATGGACCAAAGCATCAGAAAATTCTTTGAAACCTGACAGAGCCCTCGACGTCTGTTTCTGTGGTTTTTAACCGGTATACGGTCCCCGGATTTGATGCTTTCATGGCTTCCATAAAAGGGACTAGTGAGTTGTACGAGCTTTCCCAGTCCCCGAATATCTTACACAAAGCCTTTCTACAAGTATCTCATGCCTTCACATACGAAATCTGAATTTTATGCTCTCCGCTAACCAAGAATTCATTTTGTTATTATAAATTTGACCGTCGATATAGTATTTACATTTTACAAATAGATAGGATTTTTTTACATTGTAAATTTTGACGGATTCATTCTGTAAAAAACATTGATATAGTGAAATTTTATTATTTAATTTAAATGTTCTTTTTTGTCTATTTAATTTTATTTTATTTTTAAGAATTATAATTATAATTATAATTATAATTATATAATTAATAATAATATTATAATTATATAATTAATAATTATAATTAATAATTAAAATAATTATAAAAAAACAAATGGGACGGGTTCCGGGAACCCGCCCCCTATACATTTGTATAGGGGGCGGGTTCCCGGAACCCGCCCCCTATTCTGGGGGTGGGGTGGGGGTGGGGCAGCGGGGTGGGGTGCAAACCACCCTATATTGCTAATTTTAATTTTTTATATCCTATTTTAATAATATAATTTTATAATAATAATATTTATAAAAAAAACCCTACTTTTAATGGATATTAAGTTGGTTCTCCTACCAAGACTATCTATCAATCACTAATGTCCTATCAACTTTCCATTCACAAATTCACTCTATACCATCCTCTTCTTGTTTGGCAGTTGCCAAGGCTTATTCCATTGGGCACCTCTACTTGTTTAGAATAGTAAAGCATGGAGCACTAAACTAATGATACAGAGTTGGTGTTGTGTCATTTTATGGCAGGCATGCTTCTTCGCTTACAATATTACTAGGCAATCGTAAACCAACCTCATGGCTTTACCATAATTCATGTAAAGTCCATTATCATTGCAAGTTTCTCAGAATTCTTCAGTATGATTGCACTGCCTTTCTGTTCTTCCACGTCTTTCAAAATCTTCAACACTGAAACAGGCACTTCCCTGTTATGGTTACTAGATTTCGACCCACGAGTAACGCGTGGGATCAAAGATGATCAAATATATTTATAGATGAATATTATTTTTTGCTATGTTTGAGAAAAATATACAAATATATTTTTTATACATATGTTTTCATTAGGGGTGTAAATGAGCCGAACTCGAGCGAGCCAAGCTCGGCTCGAGTTCGGCTCGTGGTTCTTTTTGTCGGCCCAAGTCCGGCTCGTTTAGTTAATCGAGCTAGAGATGCTCGGCTCGACTCCGGCTCGATTAAACATGCCCAGCTCGTGTTCGGTTCATTTGTGGCCCATTAACTAAACGAGCCGAGTTCACGAGCCGAGCTCAACTGAGCTCGTTTAGAGCTCGTTTGTGAGTTCGGCTCGTTTTCAGCTCATTTACTCATATTAATAGTATCTTCCAAGAAAAACACATAATTAACAATAATGCTTAAAACTCAGGGTTTTGAGATATGGAAAAATTAAAAAACATTAACATCTAGGGTATTGAATGGGTTTAAGTGCTGGGTTTTATATTTATCTCAGTACACTTTATATACTGTCATTTAATTGAATTAAGTGTTTTAAGAGTTGTATAGAATCTGCTATATATTACATATTACTTTTTTTTTCAAACTGTGTAACCCAGCCGAACCCGAGTCAATACCGAACGAGTCTGGCTGAGCTCGAGTCCGGCTCGTTTAATAAACGAGCCAGGTTTTCTGGCTCATGTCCGGCTCGTTAATAAATGAACCGAATTTGAACGAGCTGATACCGAGCCGAACCTTAATCGAACCCGAGCTAGCTCGTTCAATTACCACCCCTAGTTTTCATTATATTTGAAAAACGATAAATGATGTTATTAGTTATTTTTTTGTTATTTAGATACAAATATTAAAATCTTTGAGAAATAACTCAATCATGAACTTTTTTTGAAGGAAATCATGAACTTTTTACTTTGCAAAAAACTCAATATATGATGTCCCAAGGATAAATCTTTGCAAAAAATTCAATCATAAACATTTTTCAAAAATTAAAATAAAAAAATTAGGGAAAAATTACTTGATTGTTTTTAGTTATGAGAAATTCTTGAGAAAACTTTTTAGCCAAATGAATTAAAATAAAATAAAAACCAAATTATTAAAAAAAAAATAGCCCACAAATTAATTTTCCTTTTTCCTTGGGTCTCATATTAATGTGCCTTTTGAAAATGAATAATGGAAAAAGATATGGAAATAAATATAGGTAAAGAGAAGGGCAAAAGGGGAAATACCAAAATTAGTACTTTGACTTGCAAAACATTTCTTGACCAACCCAACTTTGTATTTGAGTAACAGATAGATAGGACTGAAACTGGAATGAAACTACTTTAGAGAAGAAGGATGCCAGCGACATCCCTTGCTCTAGGAACACTTCCCCTTTCCTCTACTTTCATAGAGATCTTTTCTTCTCTGACTGCCGGGGCCAAATATCGATGAACATGGAAATACCATTTCCATTAACTGGTGCAAATTTCTACTGTTACGCCACGTGGAAAACTTGCTCTTCGCCTGCCCTTAAAATATCTTAAATAATACAGTTACATACACCTATGCCACCCTATGATGAAACCATTGCCATTCTGTACAGGTTCCCTTTTTATGCTGCCAAAACTGACCACTGATTAGTTTATACAGCATGATCTCACAAGTCACTACTGCATCTACATGATGCATCATAATATTATCCTCCTTTCATCACTCTAGTTTTTCGTTTTATAGAGTAAGTTACCCTCCCTTCACAGGCTCCATTATTCCCAATTATAACAGTGACACACATTACTGCCGATATTTGTCGATGACAACAGAAACATTGTTTGCTACCGGCCGGATCTCTCTTATTTATATTATTTGTCTAAAGTTCTAATTACACCAACCCTTCTTTTTTGCCCCAAAATTGTCAAGAGGGATTGATTTCTTTTGATTACAAAACGCTACCTACATAGATAACATACAACTTTTGCGCACCACATCTTTGATATGATTTTACAGTTGAGAGAGGCATTATCGGTATGTTATTTGTGTGTAGGTCCCTGAGTCATTTGCAGCAGGTACTTCCCTGGGGCTTGGAGTTTGTAAACTATTAGCAATGCATGAGTTAGGCACGTACTGATGAAATTGTGCTCTTTATATGCTGTATTCCGATTATTCTCTTCTGTCGGAGATTATACCTCGTCTTTACTCATCTGCAAGAGGAGGAATATCCCTGCTAATTTGCGATATTTTACAATTTCTGTTATTACCAAATAGAACTACTTTACTAATTGGCTTGATCGTAATTCTGCCGCAGATCATATGGTGAATAACTGAGTGACGAAATGCCATCTGTTTTCGTCTCAAAGATAGATGAGGGGATGCAGGTTGTTTATTGTGCGCGGCTTGTATTTCTTCTATCTGAAGATGAAAGCGGAGAAGGCAACTTCAAATGCTCTTGAAGTCTTGATGTATAGGTGTGCTGTAACAACCTCTTCACTGTTTCAATCGTGCTGCATAGTTTTTTATGAAGCATTTCCACGGTATACATTGTTTATTCTTTTTTACTGAATTTGTTTTGCCCCCCATTGCTCCAGAACTAATGAAGAATGATCCTTGTTTTTATTTGCTTGGATTGACGAAGTTCCATAGTAGATACCTAGTCGCATATTTTGCAGCAGATTTTTTGGGTTTTTTTAGCCGTGTTATTATGATATATTCGTCTTTGGAAAATCCATCTTTTCTTTCTTCCGTTTTCGAGATATTTAATTATGACTATGGACTCAGGCCACGTATGTTTCCTTTGCTCTAACTTCGGATTAGGAATGGCAATTCGGTATACTTTTTGTTTCCGAAGATGGCAGAGGATCATAATGGCCCATTTGGTAACAAGAATTCTATGTGGGATGCAATTTCAAAGACATCCGATTTTCAAAATCGAGTGTGGTGATGGCGACAATGACAACAGTGGGCAGCACCAATGAGAGGAGGGAAGGGGAAAAATATAGTAGGATGAATAGTTTGTTTTCTTGTATGATTTCTATTAGAGAATAGTAGATGGCATATATTTTTATATAGAGTGAATCAGATTTTTGAGATTCTTGAGCATATGATGTTCATAAAAACCACAGATATCAGTTGGTGGCATGCCAGAGTGGAGAATTATTACATGTGGAATATTCTTCCCCTCAGGCCAAAGATCCTTTAGCATCTTCCCTTGTTGCCCCCACATTTTCCTATTATATAGAATCCATGTTAATTGACTCTCACTGATTATAGACGTCTTTAGATAAATTTGAGCATGTCCAGTTTTGTTTGTTGTCCTTGCATCCCTCATCTCTAGATGCCTTGTAGCATCTATTCTTTAAATTTCATTTGCACAGAACAAATGTTCATCTGCACATTGTATCTGAAAGTTATCACTACAGTCATCATTCTGTAGCTTATTTAGTACATTTGCATTAAAATTCAATTTCTCGTTTTTCATTTCATCCATTGGAGTCTATTCGTCCTTCAACCCAAGAGAGTCGGGAGGACCCTATACAACATCGGTATTTTGATCTATGGGGAGATTCCGTTGGATGTCTTTTATGAAAGGACATGGCAACCTTGGATTAGTTACGTGCTGAACTCATCCACATTTTTGTTTTCTTGTTGTTAACTATATGCATCCAATGAGAGAGTCCTTGAATGCGACTATACTGAAGACACTGATTGCTATCTGAATAAAGACTTAGAACCTAGACTACCTTTTAATATCTAAAGTGACACAATTACATCCGCAAAATTTGGCTTTTTAGGTTCATTCAATTAGTAATGCACTAATTAACAAACTTTGATTGAGTCCTGTGGTAGATTTTGATAGGTATATGCATGCATATTTTAGGCAACTAACTCGTGATCAATATAAATAATTTGCGGTTGAAAATGAGAGCTCACCTTAACTTAATCTCTGTTTTTTCAAAAGCCTTGGATATTTGTTAGGCTAAAGTAGAGGACTTTTAGTTGGATGAAAATGAAGTTGTGACAGCAATTTTGAATTGCAGTAAAATGGTTAGCTGCCAGTTTTAAATCATTAGCATTTGTTATTTACTTTAATTGCTCCTGAATCACACTTGATTAGATCTAATGCACTGTCGGCAATAACTTTCTTTCTTTCTTTTTTTTTTCTCTCTCCTTGAAGCCGATGTGACGTCGCATGGACATTGAAGTAATTCAAAAACAAGGTACTTGTAACTTTGTTTCCTGCATCATACCAGACAATTTTTAAGTTATTTTTCGAATGGCAGTTTGGTTATCTCTGTTTTGGATTTGAAATAATCTAAATGTTATTTAGATTCGTCAGTGCTAATCAGTTTTTGATAGAAAATTGCATAAATGAAGAAAACGAATACGTGATTATTGATGGATTACATAAAGGAAGAAAATGAATATAGAAGACATTGTATGCATTTAAATTTCTTCTACGCCCATCAGCGTAAATTCTGAACACTTATAATTTTCGCAGGGTTTCATTCTAAAGGATTTAGGCAGGGTTGAAGTTGGTGTTTGGCTGAATCCTGAAACTGATCACAAAGGGTTTGATAACAAAGAGCCATATATATATATACAAGAGACTAATTAAACATAAGATTATGATGAGGTATGGAATAGTCACAAAGAAAACAGACAATGTGATTATATATGGATAACACGAAGAACACTTAGACGAACATCAATATATATGCAGGTAACAGATATAGCCATATAGGTGAGCGGAGAAGATGGCACATATAGCGCACGTGCGAATCCTCCTCCTCCGCCTGAAATTTATCATCATATACTTTTAGAAAGCGCAACACAGAGAATCGAACACGCTCCGCATGTGCCCCCTCCTCTTCCTCTTCCTCTTCCTCTTCCTCTTCGTCATCAGCGGCCCGATCTCGGCGTCGGCCTTCCTCAGCATCTCCCACATCACGTGCACGTCCTCGTACTCGCACGTGCTCACCTCGTTCCTGAGCACCCTCAACCCTGCATCCAAATACCATTATTCCGAAATTAACATGAACAGCGAGTATCCACTGTATTCTAACAGTAATTAAAGACTCTTGCAGCTGCGCGAAACTTACCGGATCTTTGAATTCGGAGACGGGCAGCGATACGGATCCAGACCCGCCTCACCGGCGACACCACCCGAACCCACCACTCCATCTTCTTCAAGAGAAAGCAACAACGAGATTGAAGGGCCGGCGCTTAAATAACACGCACGGCACAATTATGAAAAAGAGAAAAAGAATAAAGTACAGGGTGGGTCTCGCTTTTTGTTATGCGATGTTTTCTGTATGCGGACACACCGCGTGACAAATTGGCTCACGCGCCTCGCATCGTGGGCCGTACACGTGGCAGGGGGCGCGAGAGTCCTATGACGCCTTCGGAACTTTTTTTTCCAACTGAGGGCGCCACGTCAGCATCGGATGCCGTTTTTATAAATATTTTTGAGATTGGGGGCGGCTCTCTGGGTGCCGTGGGTTGCTAGCTTTCTTTTATTTTGGTCACCAAAATTTATTTTTTATTGCGCGGCGCGCCCATTTGGACTTATTTTGAAAATAAAAATTTGGAAATTGGACGAATTGGGTGAAGGAAAAGGAGAGTTGTGGTTACTCGGACCCCACTTATGTTACATCATCTTTTTTCTTTTTTCTCCTTTATTTTTTTTTCACTTTTTGCTTCCATATATTTCCTTTTCTGTTGATCTTTTGTTGTGATTAATTTCTGTTGTGAGCTTTTGACCGAAGTTGATGATGGTTGCATGTCATGCAACTTTAGAACAGCGGGATGAGATTTTTCTAGAACAACTTGATAAAACACGAGGTTCTATTTCAATCTTTTTCATGACCGGATATTATGTATGACGGTCGCACAATAGAATTTTTCAAATAAACTTCAAGAGAAAAATGGTGGAATTTGTTTTGCCGAACGAGTGGAAATTGTCTATAATTAAATAGAGGGTTTTTTCTCTCCCGTGGATGGTAGAATAGAACATAGGAAAAAGGAAATTCCATTACAGAGCCATATGGAATGCACAAAAGATGCATGTACTGTTCAATTCTATTCGTTTGGTGTAATAAAAACCATGTTTACATCCGACGAAAGGAGATATCCACCGCTTATTTTTACAACTCAAGTTGTTAGGGTCAGTCATGAGATGAGATAAATGCCTTTATTTTTTGCGGAAGTAGTTTCTATTGTAATTTGTATACTCGTGATTCTCCAAGGAATCACAAACCATACCAAGAATCATAGCGAAATATCTATTAAAAAATACTAGCCCAACAATTACCAAAACATCGCAAGTTATCAAAAGCACTCACTAAACAACACAAACACAAGATTTTACCTAGATTCAGCACAATTGCACCTGATATTGCAAACCGACAATGAGAACTTACACTATCGAGATAAGTTTTGTAATACCCAGTCCCTATATATAATTAGCGTATTTTAACAAACAAGTATCCAGATATTTGCCTAAAATTTCCTACAAATTTTCCGTATTTTTCCAGAATTTAATCTAGATTTATTCCGATTTAAAATGTGTATAAATTTTATTTAAACTGATTTATTAGACTCCCAATCTAAAACTAAAATCCTATTACTTATTTTTTTTATTTCCCCATTTCCATTTTTCCCCGAGCCTAACCCAAACCTCCAAAACCTAACCCTACATCTAATTCCCTTTCTATTTCCCCAAGTTTTTAACCCAAACCCTATCTCTCTTTTCCCAAACTCAAGCCTTATTTCCATTTTTCTTTTCCTATTTTCCCTCACAGCCCGGCCCATTCCCTTTTCCTTTATTTTCCTTCAGCCGGCCCACTTCTCTATCTCTCTTTCCCCATTTTATTTAATTATTCCGGCCCAAACTTTTCCCTGGCCCACGAATCTTTCCCAACTCTCCCGACCCGACCCGTTATCACCTTCTCCTCAACCTAACACTTTTCCCGCTCCTTTCTCTCCTTCCTCGTGCCCACGTCGTCGCTCCCGCCTCCCTCGAGCCTACATCCCCACGACCCTCACGCGCGCGCGATCGCGAAGCCTCCATCGACCTCGTCCCCCTCCCCCCCCCCACCCCACTCTCGTTCTCCCGCTCTCTCATCCCCCATACTCTCCCGTTCACCCTAAGCCTCCCCTGCAAAACCCATCACGCCGCCGGTACAACCCACTGAGCTCCACGACGACGATGACGACGACCAACTCCCCCACCCTCTTCCCGAGCACCGCGCTGTAAACCTTCGCCCGCACTCGTTACCGCGCTGGCCTGCAACCTCCCGCGCTAGAGCTTTCTCCACCGCCGGGCGAGTCCATTGCTGACGACCCCTCCGGCTTCCCCTACTCCATTCTCTCCAATCACCTTCGCCTCTCCTTACCAACTACCCAGAACCCCTCCTCCAGCGCCACACCCCCTCACCTGCACACCGGAACCCATCGAGCCCCGAGCTCCTTCTACCGCCGACGAGCTCCTTGACCTCGTCACCACCTAGCTCCCTCTTTCTCTCACAGGCAACATCTCTTTCCCTCTCTCTCACAACACCTCTCTCTCTCTCTCTCAGCACCTCTCTCTCTCTCACAACATCTCTCTCACATCACCTCTCTCGCTCACATCGTCTGAGCTCTCGTCTCCGGCGCCCCTGGACTTCCGTAACCTCTCCTAGCTCTCCTCGGTGCAACGTCGATCACTTCCAGCGGACCCATCACCTTCACCGCAGCACCAAAGCTAGCCCAAGATTCAAACCAAGCCCAGGTCATTTCATCGAACACATATAACCATCGCCATTGCCGTTGTTCGAGTTGCTGTCGTCACCGTTCAAGACCACTGCCTCGGTCTCTATAGCAGTCACCGTCGTCAACGCAGCGGCCGTCGCAACGCCAGCGCACGTCCGTCGCACCCACCGAGCCATCGAGTCCAAGAAGCAAGATCCGACAAGGCTGAACCTGTGCTGCGTTCGTGACGCGATCGTGCCATTGCCACTGCAGTACCGTCATCGACACGTCTTCAGACAAGTTTAATACTTGCTTCATGCTGCTTTTATATATTACAATTCATGTCACCACTCATTTCCACAAATACTTTTCATGTGAATCGTTAATCCAAGTGTTCGATGCAAAAACCGAATGGATGACCCCGTTAAATTGACGACAACAAATAACATTGGGTGGCCCGAATCATAATGAATATCCCTTAAGACTTTGGTTACAAAACGATGCCGTTTGCTCACGTAAAATGACGTCCTAATTTCTGCCGTAAAACCTGAAAACCTTCGTACATGCTAAACCGTGAAATTTATAATAAATTGTGTATAAACCGAATTTTAGCGTTCGATGGCTCGTATCAAAACTAACTATTTAACCTACCGTATATTATAGCTGATCACTGAATTCTAACTGATTGTGATAGAGATAATTGCGGAGGATTACGATTCTGGACTGCAGTCCAGAACGGAAATCCCTGTTGACCCCTGTTTCTAAACCCTGTATTTTCCTGTTCAAATATGAGAATGCGCGGAACCCTATATTGTTACTTAGAAAATTGAATTAGCTTTCTTACTCCACTGGTCTCACTGTATTCCTCAACCGTTTGATATTTTTAACTCATTTTATAATGTTGATATGTTTTGCTGAATTCTGCAGTGGCAGATTTACACATCGAACATAATCTGTCCATAACTCCCTGTCGGCGAAGTATATTACTGATCCTCCAATTGCGGTGGAAACCTAACCTATAACCCTAAATATTGTTCAACTATAGTGTTGCCTAATTACGATTCCCACTGGGGTTAAAGTGCGTTACGAAACGGACTTCCGATTCTGAAACCGGATTTCCAGCAGTGAACGTTTAAAATGAAATGGCCATATCTAGCGATCCTGAAACCCGATTAAAGTGAAACTAATTTTGATGGCTATATAATTAAACATACTACTTACCCCCTTTTCATTGTTTCGCTAAATTTTGCATGTATGATTTATGATAAATTATGCAAGTGGTAGGACACCAACTGCTGATATCTTAATCATGCCTTAATTACTGTATTCTCATCACATTACATAAATGTCATTGCATTGGTAACCTAGTGATCATATGCAGTACCCAGTGTTAGGTATTAGTGTTTGATTGTGGCAAGTACGTTAGCGTTTAAGCATGAATGGATAAGTAAAAGTGACACGTACTTGTACACAATCAGTGGACCCTATTGATTTATTGCATTGTCGACGTCTGTGGGACGTGTATAAGTGTGACTATAATTAATTGGTATGTGACGATTATGGAAGCACTTGTATGGGTGTCACAGGTAAGGCACCAAACACTGTCCATTTATCTTGGGTATCAGTCGAGACATGCTTGATGGGGACCCTGTCTTCAGTTCTCGCGTAGACTTGTCATGGATCGACTGGTATTTGAGTTTATGGTTGGCGTTTGATGTAGACCATGGGTGTGGGGTAGTTTGAGTGTGAGTTCAACAGGATCTCGGGAGTCCCATGCCGGCACATACAACGATTCTGGAGATATATGGGAATATTACTGATCATTAGCGAGCAACTCGGGCCCATGTTCCCTTGCCCTTGGGTCCTACCCTTGGGTGGAGGATACTCACGAGTGGTTGACTCTCACACTTGGACTGACGATAGGCTCAGTGACCTGTACAGTGAGACTTAGAGACTGATAGGAGACTGATAGGGTTAGTGACATTGACATGCATTGCTTACTGATTCAACATACCTGCCATACTGTTTACTGCTTTACTGTTTACCTGCTCTATTAGCTACCCACATTGACTACTTCATGTTCACGTCATTATTCCATGATTACCGTTTCATATTCATTATTATTGCAGGGGTTCACATTTGTATATATATATATATATATATATATATATATATATATATATATATATATTGCTATTGTGTCGCTCTGACGACCTGAGTATGCATGCTCAGAGTGAGAATGGATCTAGCTTGGACCAGGACCTGATGTGCTTCGAGGACATCGCGGACATCTTGATCAGCGACTCAGAGCTATACTTCCTTGATCTCCATCTGGTTAGTTCTTTTGGTTTACATACTGCATTCTCATTATCTGTGCATTGTTTACTGATTACCACGTAGTGCTAGAAGACGAAGTGTGACTACGGGGGGATATTTCCCCGACCGTAGGAGCATGGCTGGCCTTATCAACTTCTTGTATTCCGTATTTTGGGAAGTGGAGCGTGACAAGTTTACATGAGAACCGTCCTCTCCGATCACCGTCCAATACAAAGAAATCTTTAACCCTCACAAAAACTTCTCGTTTATCTCCCCCTCTCTTGGTTTTTACGGTTGCCCCTTTTATTGCGGAGAAAATTGGCAACCCTCTATTAGACCTTAGGGTATTTATTCATATCCTACAAGAATCTTAGATATAAACTTGGTTTTTAAACAAAGATTACATAAAAATAAAAAATAAAAAAAAAATAAAAACTAAACCAAACTGACTCATCTAGGCTTCAAATTTTGAGCCAAATCTTAGCTAATTTAAATAAAAATCAACAGTTTCGAGTACTTCATAAATTAATCTATTCATATCCGTTTGTGTAACGTGCTTCTTTCTAATATCTTGGATCTATGAAAATAAACTTCTTGATTCTTGTGGGCATGGAACTTCTTGAGATGTACATAAATAATTTCCTTTTGCGAAAACGATTAAGGCTATTGTGACCTTAGCCTAAATAAATAATGACTTCTATTCTAAAGGTTCATGAATGGTTGATGTAATATTCAGTTTCGAGACAATAAAAAGTAAGAAACAATATGCAATTGCTCATCTTATCGTTGAGGTTGATCATATGGTTTGTGACGTATGATATCAATCTGATCCCGTCTTACAGATAGCTTTGGAGGATAAGGGACATGCGAACAACCCCGTGAAGTCCTTCGTGGATCGGGGACGGAGGAGCGGGCCCCGCATGCCCCAACGGAACCTGGGCCCTCTTATTACCTCCATTCGCCTGAGGGGTTCATGAGGAATTATTTTTCGTTCATAAGGGACCCAGTCTTCATGTGATACTTGTTCTATTTTAGTTTATTTTCGCTGTTATAATTGTGGTCCATATTCATTCGTCTGGTTCATTCGTTCTTTCGTTAATTTGAAGCTTTGCATCAATAAAGGTTTATCTACAAGATCATTTGACAGCAACCACTCAATACAAAATAAAAATAAAAATCATATAGATTGCTTTAAACCATTTACTTTCTCCATTTTATTCTTTTTTCTCAAATGATAAAACAACAAATATCTCGTTGCACCTTATTCTTTCATTTTTCACCAATGAACCTATCATTCTATTTCAATTTCTACAAATCTACAGCATCCACAAAACCCTCAATTTAGAATGCCGCAGTCGCGACGGATATTCCCTTGAGATCCAGTCTTAACACCGACACGGCCCAACCTGGTCATAGCATTAATAAAGGCCGTGCTAAATGCCTGAGTGCTTTGGGCCAACGCGTTAACCGTGTTTTTGGATCGAGCGTCGGTGAAGAGAGATTGGTCCGAGGTGAAAAGGCCTTTTCCTTGCTGGAGGTTCTTGTAGTATTGGTTGTCGAAGGTTTGAGGGGTGATGGGGTCCATGTTGATGGCGATGTCGGGGGCCACGTTTTTCGGGCACATTGCTTGGAGTTGGGCCGCATATGTTTTGTTTAGGGTTGGGTCAATGGGAGTGCCACGCTGGAAGTTGTATATTCGATTGGCGAAGCGGTTGCAGTGAGAGAAGCCGAGGGTGTGTGCACCTGCAAAACAGTGAGCATTAGAAATAGAATCTGTAGGAAACCTTTTTGCGCTTTTACTCGAACTACATGATTCAATTTTCTTGAGATTTGCCTAGAAGCTGGCCGGCTGGGTTAGATGTAGATACCCGGCCGAACTCATTGCAAACAGCGAAAACCTATGAAACATTGCCAGCCTAATTCTATCCCTAATTTCCTTGGTTGAGATGAAACAAATCTAGGTTTTGAAAATCAAGAAGAAAACTCCAAATTTACATAATTAGTTGGCGAAATGCGTTATGTGTCCCTGTCTTTAACATAAATTATTTATTTGAACTGCTTCTGTCTTGTGAATTAATCCACAAATTTGGCATTCATGAGTTCACGCGTTGACCATTCAATGCTTGTAACATCCCCATCAAGGAGATAGCAAAATGATTTATGGGTGCTAATTATATGCGTAAACTTTATATTAACCATATTTAATCACCTGAGAGAGCAATCATATCAGCTTGAGACAGCCCATTCTTTGCAAAATTAGCATTGAGTTGGTTCAAATTGAAAGAAGGCTGCGGCAGTTTCCCCTCGACGCTCGCCGCCGTCGAGCTCAGCCCATCCAATCTCCCCAGCTCCACCGCGTATGCGGGACCTCCGGCCTGCACTAAGCGAAATCATACCTACACATTTAGCAATTTACATAAACTACCTATCCTTTTCACGAAAATTTTAGATGGTTTACTATATAATTACCAGTGCTATGACATCTCTTGTGGCCATTGCAAGAATATCCGCACACGATACTTTGTTCTGGCACTGAGGCACAGCGTCCACCGCCGCCTTGGCCTTGATCACCGTGTCGAATCCATCTCCCGCAAGCGACAAGTTGTCGGGATGATCTTTCTCGGCCTTGTTCGTGGGCGTCGATGCTACTATCACTGAAGCATCACATCCCTATATACATACCAATGTTCTCAGTTAAGCAAGAACCATGATCCTCCTACCAAAATTTCACTAAAATACCATGACTTTTAGACTTTTAGACTTTTCGAAATAAATACCGTGCTTCAAAATTTGTAAATGAAGGTAATGTACTAAGCATTTCTCAAATAAATATTACATGGGTTTTTTTTCGAAATAGGATGGTTATGTATTAAAATTAGGAAAATAGGATAATTTAAATTATAATTATGAGAATAGGACGGTTTGGAAAGGGTACAGATAGACGGCGGGTTCTTGGAACCCGCCATTATTATTTAAAAAGCGAAGGGCGGGTTAACTCGCCATGCTTACACCTCAAGCCCCATCCCTACCACCCCACCCCACGCCACACCTAATCCATCCCACCCACCAACGCAACCCCCACCCCACCCCATCCCACCCGACCCTGCATGGAGGGCGGGTTCTAGGAACCCGCGGGTTCCTAGAACGCTCCCACCCTCCCTCCAAAGAGAGGACGGGTTCTGTGAACCTATCCCCGCCTTTCCTTTAAAAAGGAGAGGGTCGGGTTAGCTAAAAAAATAAAATTAAAATATCAACAAAAATTTAAAATTTAAAATAAAACTATTATTAAATTAAAAAAATAATTTCGTAAATCGGGTTCCAAAACTGATGTAGGGATACGTATTATTACTGCTTATATAAAAAGAATTCAATATTTAGATCATACTATAAATATGAATGAGGAACACTTCAGTAATAAAATAAATCCATTAAGAGAATTGGACATCTTTGACACCCAAATTAAAAATATACAATTAACGCTTTCCCTTTTACTTTTCCAACTCGAGAAGGCTTGACATAAGCCTATGCCTCTTTGGGTGACTGGACGACCCCCTGTGTCATGTGTATATGGCAGTGGCGTCCGCTTTTTTGCTCGTTCTTCCGCTACGTTTTCAGTATCGTCTTGGACAGGCTGTTGATTTCAACCCGATGTACGAGTATTACGGTTAGAAATGAAATTAATTTTTTAATTTAATAATAAATTTTTTTGATTTTTTATTTAGGACGGATTCTGAGAACCCGCCCCCTCCTTTTTAAAGAAGAGGGAGAGGGAGGTTTTGAACCCTCCCTCCCCTTTTTAAAGAAGAGGGAGGGGGCGGGTTTTAGAAGCCCGCTCCCTTCTTTAAAAAGGAGGGAGAACCCGTCCTTTTCTTTGGAGGGTGGGGGGCGGGGATGGAGGTGGGATGAGAGGGGGCTTGGGATATAAACAGGGCGGGTTTTGATAACCCGTCCTCTCCAAACCATCATATTCCTCAAATTATAATTTAAATCATCATATTTTACTGATTTTAATACCTAACCATTCTATTTCGAGAAAAAAAACCCATATTACAAACTTTCGGCATTTCATACACTATATCCTGAGAATTATGAAGTAGGTAAGTTAATTACTAAAGATAAGCAAATATGAGCGATGACCTATAACATGCGGTTAATCCTGTTAATTAAGAAGGAAGCTGTTAGTGCGAAATTTGATGAATATGCATAACCAACCATCGTCATGATATTTATCTTCAATATGATGTTAGTTAAGTTTGGTGAGTGGCGGTCTTGTAAATAAGCTGAACAAATTTTGATGGTGAAAAAAGAGGGTGAAGCCCTAGGAGGCAGTGGTGCAATATTGTTTTTCCTTTGAAAATGAAAAATTAAGCCATAGCTCGCCGGCAAAAAAGCAACGCTTAATTGATTTTACCTGAACGAAACAATCGTGAAAGAAGAGACGGAGAGTCCCGGGCACGGTGACGAAAGTCTGCTGGAACTTTTTCGCGACGGCTGTTCTAACAATCGATTCCACGTTGGGGCAGATGTTTGCATAGTAGTTCTGCCTCAGTTGTGCTAAACTTGGCTGAGAGTTCAGCACTATGAAGAGCAAGAGAAGCAAGCTTAAGTTTCTCATTTTCTGAGGCTGAAGTGAAAATGAAAGCTTAGAATGTGGGGAGAGAGAGTTGTTGGGTTTAAGGTTCAAATTGAATTTGTAGAAGAGATAGGGGTGAGCTTTATAATACACTTGAAATTTGGAATCATATGCAAGCTAAGCTTAATTATGCTCTTAATTTGTGCTACCAACTACCCTTTAGATATTATTGGCATATTCATATGCTAACAAGTCTAAAATGAGATTGATTAAAGGGAAGGGCATTTTCAAAGGACTTGGCAAGCAATTATATAATTAAAAACACTGAACATGAGAGAGAACTAGAATTGGTCAAGTGAAGGATATAATACTGCCTAACAAGAAACAACTAAAGAGTCTTGATGAAGTTTCTTCTCTTGGATTGAGATTGAGACAGTTAAGGGCTTTCTCATGATTGTGAGTGCTGTTTCCCCTCATTTTTTCCCCGAAACAATGATTTTTTTGTAATTGGTTTATGATTTTGGGATGAGGGATTGTTAAAGCATTATGTTGTCTTGACATACATTGTTATCATACAACCCAACAACGTAAATCTTTTGGGTAAAGTGGTTATTGACATCATATTAGAGCATAACAAGTTCAAACCAATTTAAATTATATTTATTTACCCTCTTTGTCCGTCTTTACCAGCGAGAGTTTCCACTAGATGCCTTTCTTTCCATATGGCCCAAAATCCAAAGCCCTGCGTAAGGAGGAGAGTTAAACTATTATGTTGTCTTAAGCTAACAACTTAAGCTGAAAAAATAGGACTGGGTTTCTCTCATGTGTTACTTTTTGTGACTCAAATGGTTTAGCCGTGACGACAATCATATATTGGATCTGAAGCCTGCAGTCCTATATACTGACGCCATGATTTTAGTTGGTAACCGTCACTTGGCTCAAGTCTTCAGCAAGCCACTTTTGATGGTTCGCTCTGTCTTTCATATGAACGGTCTTTAAGAATATCGGACGGATTTATCTTTCAAATGTAAATGATCGAAATTATCCATTTAGATTTTATTCCTTGAGAGAAATTTGTAAGAGTCAACAAGAGGCAGCTGTCAATGATGCAGTTGTTAGAACCAAGACAAAAAACATGAGCGAGGAGAGGAGCAAGCGAGCTTCCTTTGATCTTTTGCCAACTCATCACTTACTGGGATTTTGATCCCAATTTTGAATTCTACATCCATTTTTCTGAAGTGGGGTTCATTGATCAATATATTATATTAGAAATAAAAAGCACTCGAACTGTGATTTTTTATTTGTCTTTAAATTTTTATTTTTAGGATGCCATGGACCATTAACGCGGATTCTAGTGGAGCACGTTGTAGTTTGTGGGGCACAAGATACATGTTGTTGTTTTTTTTTACTTGTAGCCCTTCAAAAAATAGCAAATTCCTTTCTAACCTTCAAAACTTGGTATTTATATTTTACCTACAAAACTAATAAATTACATCATTTTATCCCTTTACGATTTCCACCAGAAAAAACCACGTTAACTTTAATTTTAATTTTTCTCTATAAATTTTAGGTTTACTTTTTACTCGAATATAACAAGTAAGACCGCAGAAGTATTCGACTTCTTCATAACTAGAGAAGGATGTTGAACATGCTTCTAATTTTATGGTCGATTTTGAGAAAGGTCCAGCAAAAGCCTATACCTTAATTTCAATTTGAGGAAGAGATCGAGTATTTCCAAATAAGAAGAGTGGATGGGATATTTTAAAAAAAAACCTAATGTTATACCCTTAAAAGCTGAAGGAAACCGTAAATGTGTAAAATGATGTATTTTATTAATTTTGGGGGTAAAACGTAAATACCAAGATTTTGGGATAGAAATAAATTTGGGATGTTTCGGCGGGCTAGGGTTAGAAAACACTAAATGTTTTTGCACCACAATTCAATTTGCAAAAATGGAAATTTGAGAATTTTGAGTAAAGTTTATGATAATGTACGTGTTGCATTTCCCAAAGTTGGAAGTTTCACAAAAAAAGGTTTATTTACAAGCAATCATGTAGTTGTTGTCATTTCTTATTCATGCGTCACATGACGGAATTGAATATCGTCAAACTTGACGCAGTTCTTATGGTAGCGTGGGTACCCATAGCTTTGTTGATGCTTGATTTGCATTAAAATATATATAAAGTTTCATGAACTTACAGATAAATATATAAACATTTAAATTCGGCACACATTTGTCTGAAGTTTATGCTTGGCATTATAGTGACAGATATTGTTAACGGCGTGAAAGTGTATAGACACTTTTATTCTCTAACATCACATACCATTTAGATGTTCAAAAAATGATTTGGCCATTAATTAACCACGCATTGATGATGTTATTTGAAGATGGCAGGTACACATATATTCCAAATATCTCCATATTGGAGGTCAAAGGATTACCTCTTGTATAAGGATAAGATTTGTTAAGTATATATTTGAAAGGGAAAGCTTAACTGAACCTTTGCATAATTTTTTTGAATTACCAGCGTTGCTTAGTGACACCATCCAATATAATTTTGTTTAGTTTTAACAAATAATAAATAGAAAAATATTAGTGATTTTATTTTCAAAAAAATACATATATTTACTTCATGCAATATATATATATATATATATATATATATATATATATATATATATATATATTCAATTTCATATATATATTCAATTTCATATAAAAAACTTTTCAGAATGGATTTAAGATAATTTTGGATTGGAAATGTGAATAGAAAAGTAACATAATTTACTTATAAAAGAAAAATTAATACTTTTTTATTTTTTCTGACAGAAAAAACATAGTGAGATGCCCTATTCGGTAAAATAAATGTAAGGATTTTTAGGTCCCAAACAATTCGGAAAACAAACACAGAATCTCTTATAAAAAATGATAATATGGAAAACACAACCAAACACAAGAAATTTTTCCAACCTCTCTGCTTTTATTCAACTTAATACAAATTACAAAATCTTCTACTTTCTTTCTTCTTTTTCAAAATATCCTAATCAATCTATATTTATAGGCTTAGAATCCCTAAAGCAATTCCAATAGGATCTCGTCAAATCTCAAAACCAATCTCTAAAAAATCTTCTAAAAAATTTTCAAATAACTCTCCAACAAACTTTCTTAATTAATCTTCAAAACGAATCTTCACCAAAACCAAAAAATCTAGAAAGGCTCATCGACAGACGTTTAAGCCAGCTCAAAATTATCTTGAGCCATCTGATACAAACAGAGAGAAATATATAATTCCATACATGCTGTGAGTCGTCTCAACTTCTAGGGATCGAGAATACGAGGCAAAATCAACAAATTTCCACCTTGACTTGTATTCAACGAGCTATCTTCTACCTTCTCTTCACAACTTCCACCCACAACATCTTCTGAGTTCTGCACAAAACTCCACCTTGACTTAGCTTCCTCTATCTTACTCCAAAATTGTTCTTCCAGGCATAGGCTTCTTCATAAGTTGATATATATCGTTTGAGATTTTGACTCATTTCATCACAACACGGTTCTGTTAGACCATGTTACCCACCCCGGTTGTCACAAGCTTTGGCCCGTGACCGGCACTTAACCACGTAACGTTTACAGGCGTAACGCGACTAAGTGAACCGAAAACCCAGAAATCAAACCAGTAAAAGTATAGAGTGTTTTAAGCTTAATTGGAAGCATTTACAAAAGTGACAAGAAATCTTAAGTAGACAATCACCAAGATAGCAATATACGACGCCGTAGCGAAGATCAAGAGCAACAAGTGGGAACATCACAGATAGAATAAACTGCATAAGTAAAGTCGGCTCACAACGAGCTCGACACCAGAAAACTAATAATATACATCATTGTCCTCACACTGTCTCTAAGTCAAGTACATATAAGGTAGATGGAGAATACTAGATACAAAAGTGTGTACAATAAAAGTAACCAGATACCACAACCCACCTAACAGCAAAACAGCTCACGCACCAACTGTAGTGGTATCTGTAGCCAAAAGATGTAAGAAAGCAGCCTGCCGCGACTACTCCGAGGGGCAACATGCAAATACTGTGGCACAACGGGAGTGAGTTGCCAACTCGTGAATAGAGATAATATATAAAGGTAATCACGAGCATGCACGTACTGCACTACTCTATCAAATGCCAGCAGATAAGTCTATATGCAATAAGCAGCATATGCATAATCATGCAAGTGCTCTGTCAAGTAAAGTAACTACAGGATGAGATGCAAAATAATAATTGCGGGGCATGGGATGAAATAACATCTACACGAAATGTCAACGTGGAAAGAAATCGGTACCCACCAATGCACTCCAAATCCCAACAACCCAGACGCCGGCACTCCCATCGGCCCTCAAATCCTGTACATCACTGAGAATCACGAGTGCCCAACATCGGCACCCAAATATCATAAATACTCGTGTCTAGCATCGACACGCAAATATTCCTATATCGGGCATCCGTCAGTCCGGGTCAGCCCCCTCTCTCTCATATATCGGGCATCCGTCAGTCCGGGTCAGCCCTCCCTCTCTTATATATCGGGCATCCGTCAGTCCGGGTCAGCCCTCTCTCTCTCATATATCGGGCATCCGTCAGTCCGGGTCAGCCCTCTCTCTCTCATATATCGCGCTCTAGCACCGAGAAAACACATGGTGGACGCACTGAAATATCATATCAAGGAAAACCGGGTTTTTAAATAATTACCTATTCTCTTTTGAAATATCCACGGTTCCCAAATCCAGAAATAACATGGAAACAACATATCTCAATGCGTAAATCTATGCAGGTATGAGGATATCAATATATACATGGCACATGTATGAATATGTGATGTAGATGTGTCCAAGTATGAATATAACATCTGCTGATATGCGGCAAATCATGGCAAACATCAATAATGCGGAAACAATCTGACATATGATTTATAGCAATCCTATAATGTGAGTGTCATGGCAATCACTAACGGTGTGAGTGTAGCATATAAATCGTGCTCGTGCAACTTGAACCGTTAGTAATAGTGCGGTGTTCTATCAATTCTAGTTTATATACGCATAGCAGGGAATGCGGTATGCAATAAACAGTAGTCATGTAGGTGAATGCAAAGCATATCGCTATAAGGTCCTATCAGCCCTGACGCATAACGCCATGCGGGCGATATCCCCGTAGATGTTAAATCTACTCACCGTAGTCTCTAGCTAGGTATAGCCGACGACTTGTTTCCCCTTCTTCGCGGCGTCCGTCGCACTCGCCTGCGAACCTAGAATTTCACAATATATCACACATAAGCTCAAAACTATACAAACACGACATTTAAAGTCAAACTAGTAACTCGCGTCGTGAACCAAGCGCGCGCGCGCGATACGCTAAAACGTGTGATTACGCGTCTGAAGCCACTCCGACGCGTCGCGATACGCAGAAACCCCAAACCCATACACCCGTATCACGCGTGTCGCGAAAGTTTAAAAATACGGAAAATAGGGTATTAGATCCCATATTTTTATAAAGGAAAGATATTACAAAACTATATATACCACAATACTACACATAGCAGCAGACTCTTGTGCCCCAAACCCCAACCCCCAACTCACTCATCTGGCCGCAATTTGCGGCCAGAATGCATTTTTTGGCGGACGGTCTGGGGAATTGGGCTCGCAGGTTTTGTGTGTGCACTCTATACCCCCTATATATGCTACAATAAATACAATTTCATTCTGAAATAACTCGGGTAGCAGCAGATCCTATAGAGCCCTATTTCTAGTTAAAAACCACACTTTTGCACTAAAATGAAACTTTAGGGTATTTTTCTGAAATCTGAAGCAAATCCAAGTCTAAAATCACACTAATCACCCATTAATAAGCTAATTGAGCCATAAAAATGCTAATTTAAACATATCACCACAAAATCCCTTTAATATCACTAAAAAGCACATCAAAACATGATTTTTGCTAAAGAATACAACAAGTTTATGGAAAAGGAGTGCTAACATGAGTTAATACCTTCAAAAGACCTTAAGAAACACTACAAATCTCAGCCCTAGCCTCAAGTGTGTAGATTTGCCTCCAAACACATCAAAAAGTCCCTTTTCCCATGGTTTTGTGATGAAAATGTGTTGATTTGTGTAGGATTTTGTGTAGGGATCAAAGGGAAATGAAAAGAAGAAGAGGAGATGAAGAAAATGCCATGGTTTTTGCTGGGAATTCTGCAGGAATTTCAGAATGAGAGAAAGAGAGAGAAGAGAGAAGGAAATGGTCAATTAAAGGTCAAATTTCCTACCTAACCACCATGCTTCTAATTCCCTTTTTAAATTTTGAATTTTTATAAGGGGTTTGACTTGGTTAAATGGTGTGGATAAATAAAACCATGCAAGGAAAGAAAAGGGTTAACATGTTACACTAAAAGACCTAAATCACAAAATTGGCTAAGTGTACACTATATAAGAAAAATTTTCCAATTAGGGTAACCCGACTAAAATAACTAATAATCCTATGTACACATATATAATAACACGCACAATTGCTAATTAACACGAAAAACATTATAACGAAATTTCAAAGTGTTACACCGGTAGTTTGCTAGGAGGCGGAATAGGCAAAAAATCAAAATTTTCTTTACAAAGTAACATGTACTAGCCATTAGGATCTTTGCTAAATATTAACTAACAAACTAACTTAGAGTTTTAACTACTAGGTTAGATGGTTATATCTAGTTCTTGAACCCCTTCTCTTCTTATTGTGGTCCTCCTTATTGCGAGCTCCTTGGAGTGGTGTAGATGACTCCTCCTCGTTGTCTTCTCTAGGTCAAAGAACGATCCACCCGAAGGCCTCTATCTTGAGCTCCTACCTCAACAATGAAGTAACTAGAGTACTTGGCTTGCTACACTAAGAACCCTAGAGTGAGTAGAGAAGTATTTTGGTGGTTTAGTCTCAAAACTTTGATTTTCAACACATGAAACACTTAAGCCTTTTGAGAGAGGAAGAGGGAGAGCAAGCCATGAGAGAGAAAAGTTATGTGAGAATGAGAGGATAAACTCTCATATGAGGAAAAAATGATAATAATAATATTAATTAGGATAATTGTGATGGTGTGTTGATTTGACCATTATCATATCACATTTAATGCTAAGCATGCTCACAAAAATATCTAAGTCAAAATGAGTCAACTTGGTCAAATGGTCAAACCAACATTAGCCATGACACAATTAACTCTAATTAAAAATATTAATTAATTTCCTCCTTTTCATTATGGTTTTGATCAAGTCAATGGTCAAAACACTAATGAGGTGTCTCCCTGTCCGCCTCTGTCAACTGTACATACATACCCACATCCGTGTTCCATAGAAACATGAATACAATGAGACTAGACCAATCCCAAAACAAATACTAGGATCTGGCTTAAACCAAAGCCCACTAGTATCAACTGCCCGAACACGAAACGTGCACAAGTGCGCGTATGTGAACGAACCCTGTCGTAAAACCATACGAACTCTACTTTGTTTCGCCCAAAGGTGAACAACCCTCTGTGTGGGACTCTAAAGACTCGACACTACGGGCGCATATCGGGGTGGGTGCAAGTGCTCTGGGCGCTGGATGCTGGGCGTCAAACAGAAAGGAGACTTTGGTCCCTGCACTAGGAGCTGTGCTCCCGATTTGTGGAGTTAAACTCCTAAAAAGTTTAGAAATGATCAAAGGGGTTACTTTGTTTCTCCCTTTGGTTCTGGATCTTCCCAAGATGGGGTTTTTAGGAGATGGGTCTCCTTCTTCCTTCTCTTTTGGCTGGATCTTAAAGAACAAGAAGTATGAGATTTTAAAAAAAAATTCTTTTTGAGATCTGATAGGAGATCTGAGTTCCCCTTTGTGGGTTTTGTGGTGAAAAACTATTTATTTTTGGAAGAGGAAGAGTAAAACTCTTGATTTAATTGAAAAAAGGGAAGAAGGTTTTAGAACCTTGAGGAAGGAGCAGGAGGCACAAAGAACCCTAGTTTTTTTTGGGGAATTAAAAAGTATCCTTTATTCATCATCATGTTGCCTTATATAGGCTTACATATTTACATATAGCCCCTTGGGCTTTACAAAATGGCATCTTGCCCATCCCATGGCTCATGTGCCATTTCTTTTTGCACATAAGCCATGGGCTTTACAAAAATTTAGCTTGATGCCCATTTTGCTTACATTCATGCACAAAAAATTACATTAAAATTATTTGTTACATGATTTCTATGTTGGCATGGGTAGGCTGGCCGCGGGCTCGACTTGGGCATGGGCCCGCTTGACCTGGGCTTGGGCCCATCTGGCTTGGGGTAGACCTTGACTTTGACTTGGTCAACCGGGGTGCAATTTTCGACACCAACAAGGAAGAGGGAGAGCAAACCATGAGAGAGAAAAGTTATGCGAGAATGAGAGGATAAACTCTCATATGAGGAAAAAATGATAATAATAATATTAATTAGGATAATTGTGATGGTGTGTTGATTTGACCATTATCATATCATATTTAATACTAAGCATGCTCACAAAAATATCTAAGTCAACATAGGTCAACTTGGTCAAATGGTCAAACCAACATTAGCCATGACACAATTAACTCTAATTAAAACTATTAATTAATTTCCTCCTTTTCATTATGGTTTTGATGAAGTCAATGGTCAAAGCCCTAATGAGGTGTCTCCCTATCCGTCTCTGTCAGCTGTACATACATACCCGCATCCGTGTTCCATAGAAACACAAATACAATGAGACTAGACCAATACCAAAACAAATACTAGGATCTGGCTTAAACCAAAGCCCACTAGTATCAACTGCCCGAACACGAAACGTGCACAAGTGCGCGTATGTGAACGAACCCTGTCGTAAAACCATACGACCTCTACTTCGTTTCGCCCAAAGGTGAACAACCCTCTGTGTGGGACTTTAAAGACTTGACAGTACGCTGGCAGTGGGTTTAACCACAGGCCGCAAGCGGTACTAGCTGTACGTAACGGTCCCCAGGTGGATGTCGATAAGAAGACCGATGAGGTGAACCCATCCGAACTCCTACTGAGCCTGAATGTGGCAATCTCCGTACAGTCGGGTCTATTTGTCTAAGAGTATCGCATATCGGGCCTACGGGGGTGGTAAACGTCAGACCCCTAATAGCTGTATAAGTCGTGTCAAGTGTAGCCCAGAACACCCTGAGAAACTACTGGAACACCTACCAGTAAATCTCACTTATCCTGGTCAGGGGCTTTGTGTAATGGCTCTCCAAGACATAGCGCGATATCAACCCCCAATACCGGGAGAGACGAATCCTGTCTAACCGCCACTGCCTCCAAGTGCTTCGGGACTGCACCCAACTACTACCTGTTTGTACGACTCAATAGAGTCGTGGTAGGGTAGCAATCAAAGAACAGTAGGAACACACTTGAGGCGAAGTAGCAGTGTCAAGTCAACGGACTAAGCTGTACTCATGTCACCTGGGAACTGCTAACTGATGATAGGTATAATACCGACCAACAGTTCCCGACGAGTCCTGTCCAGTGTACTCGTAACCTAACGAGCACCTGCATACTATCTCCAGTACGACGTACTGATGGCTATGGGACAGACCATCTCCCCTGCTGGGATGAGAAGCGTATGCACCAGTCTACTCTGGAGTATCGATGTCCTGTCTCGATAATCCTATGACTAGGGACCTGTATAAGGATGTGCTTATAGACTACCCAGCCCCCACTAGTGTGATCGCCATCACAACGCCGGTAGTCAAGCAAAGATCCTAAGAGCTTCACCAATATGTATTAGCGATATGTTAAAAGAAACATATACATATATTAAGATAGATACAAACCAAGTAGCATACTACAATATCGAGCAAGACTGTCGTCAATCCATGTATATATCCCAAGCTTCCAAAATGTAATATACAAACTAGTACTATACAATAATGGCCTCTAGGGCATACATATCCAACAATCTCCCACTTGCACTAAAGGCCAGTAATTGGTGTACCGCATACCCAACGTCTGCACTAAGGCCATCTGCTGGCGTACCGCATACCCAATAGCTCAAAAAGTCGCTCGAACTGTGTTTGAGGGAGGGCCTTTGTGAATGGATCCGCCGTGTTGTCTTTAGTGTCCACTCTCCGTACCTCGATCTCCTGGCGATCAATGATCTCCCTGATCAGGTGATACCGCCTTAAGATGTATCTGGATTTCTGATAGGACCGTGGTTCTTTCGCTAAAGCTATAGCCCCATTGTTATTGCAATACAAAGGTATTGGGTCAACAATGGACGGAACCACCTGAAATTCACTAATGAACTTCTTCATCCAGACCGCCTCTTTTGCGGCATCGCTTGCGGCAATGTATTCAGCCTCCATCGTCGAGTCTGCGATGATATCCTGTTTGGAACTCCTCCAACACACCGCCCCTCCATTGAGGGTAAACACAAAACCCGAGACAGACTTACTATCGTCCTTGTTACTCTGGAAGCTTGAATCGGTAAAGGACTCGACTCTGAGGTCTCCATTACCGTAAACCAGGAACATCTCCTTAGTCCTTCTTAGGTACTTGAGAATGTTTTTCACTGCCGTCCAGTGGTTCTCACCTGGGTCTGACTGATACCAGCTCACCACGCTTAGTGCGTAAGATACATCTGGTCTTGTATATAGCATCGCATACATTATAAATCCTTCCGCCGAAGCGTAGGGTATAGTGCTCATGCGAACCCTCTCCTCGTCATTCTTAGGAGACATCTTCTTAGAGAGGGTGATTCCGTGCAATGCGGGAATATTACCGCGCTTGGAATCTTCCATACTAAATCTCTTTAGTACGGTCTCTATGTACCTGGACTGTGAAAGTCCCAGTAATCTCTTAGAACTATCTCTGTAGATCTTGATTCCCAGAATATACGAGGCATCGCCCAAGTCTTTCATGGAGAACCGTTGTGACAAGAATAGCTTAACCGATTGTAGCATAGGAATGTCATTTCCTATCAAAAGAATGTCGTCCACGTACATGACTAGGAACACGACAGTTCGTCCTACAATCTTCTTATAAATACAAGGCTCATCCTCGTTCTCGATGAAGTCAAATTCCTTGATTGCTTCATCAAAACAGATGTTCCAGCTCCGCGATGCTTGCTTTAATCCATAAATGGATTTAAGTAACTTGCACACCTTCCCACTGCTCCCACTGTCTACAAAACCTTCTGGCTGATCCATATAAACGCACTCTTCCAAACCGCCATTTAGAAAAACCGTTTTTACGTCCATCTGCCAGATCTTATAGTCATGGAAGGCAGCAATGGCAAGTAGGATCCGAATGGATTTGAGCATAGCCACTGGAGAAAAAGTTTCGTCATAATCCACACCAGGTCGTTGATGAAAAGCTTTTGCAACGAGTCTAGTCTTATAGGTTTCCACCTGCCCATCTATACCAAGTTTCCTTTTGTACATCCATTTGCATCCCACGAGTTTTACCCAGGTGGAGAAATATCTAAGGTCCACACTTTATTGGTGTACATGGACTCCATTTCGGATCGCATAGCATCCATCCACTTATAAGAGTCCCTACTGATAATGGCCTGCCTGAAACTCGTAGGGTCATCTTCTTCTAAGATGCAATCCTCTCGATCCCTGTCTATGAGAAAACCGTAGTATCTCTCGGGCGGATGAGAAATCCTACCAGATCTGCGGAGTGGCTGAGGTTCGTCTGGGACTATTGAATTTTCTGGTTCTACTAAATCCTCAGTTTGAGTTTGTGGATCTGATATTTCATTCAGTTCTACCGTGCTCCCACTTATTTCTTTTGCAAGAAATTGCCACTCTAAAAAGGCGGCGCGATGAGCAACGAACACCTTCTGTTCCTCAGTGTGGTAGAACAGATATCCCAGAGAATTTCTAGGATATCCCACAAACTTGCACAAAACTGATCGTGCCTTAAGCTTGTCCGGATTTTGTACCTTTACATAGGCCGGACAACCTCATATCTTAATACGTTCAAGATATGGTTTTTTACCACTCCATATTTCATATGGAGTCTTAAGCACAGATTTAGACGGAACCTGATTCAGCAAGTACGCTGCTGTTTCTAGCGCAAATCCCCAGAATGAAATAGGTAATTCAGCATTACTCATCATGGAGCGAACCATGTCCAGGGTACGGTTCCTTCGCTCCGATACGCCGTTGTGCTGTGGTGTGTACGGAAGAGTAAGCTGAGAGATAATTCTATTCTCTTTTAAGTAATCTAGGAATTCCGTGCTTAAGTACTCCCCTCCTCTATCAGACCAGAGGATCTTGATACTTTTGCCAGTCTGGTTCTCTACTTCGTTTCTGAATTCTTTGAATTTCTCAAAAGTTTCAGATTTGTGTTTCATGAGATACACATATCCGAACCTAGAGAGATCGTCAGTGAATGTGATGAAGTACGAGAACCCTCCCCTTGCATGTATAGATATCGGACCACACATATCACTGTGTATGAGTCCTAAGAGCTCTGCTGCCCTTTCTCCATGTCCGGTGAATGGAGATTTGGTCATCTTTCTTTTGAGACAAGACAGACAAGTTTCATAAGATGAAAATTTGAACGTATTCAAGAGTCCATCTTTATGCATCTTACTTAGTCTTTTCTCTCCGATATGACCAAGTCTACAATGCCACAAGTAGGATTCGTTCGTATCTGAACTCTTCCTCTTGCGTGTGTTTTGTATATTGAGAACTGTATTCTGATTTAGAACATAGATACCATTACACAGTGTACCTTCTGCAACCAGTACCTTATCAAGGTAAATGTTCATGATATTTCTATCAAGAACAAAGTTATATCCATCTTTATCAAGTAAAGAAACTGATATGATGTTGCAAACCATGGAAGGTACATAGTAGCAATTGTTCAAAATCATAGTATTGCCATTTGGCAACACTAGGTGATATTCACCGACGGCTGCAGCATTAACTCGTGCTCCATTCCCTACCCTGAGGGGCATATCACCAGGTGCAACTTTCCTATTTTTTCTCAGTCCCTGCAATAAATTACAGATATGAGATTCTAATCCGGTATTTAGTACCCAGGAGGTAGGACTGACTGAAAAGCAGTTCTCAATTACAAGAACACCTAAAGTAGATGCAATAGTATGCTTCTTCTTCAATGGGGTCTCCTTGGAATCCATACAATCCTCTTTCCCTTACTCACACTTATGACTGTTGTCGCAAGTTAGAGCCGAACCGACGTTCCCCAGCCCCGAATAAGAATTCGGATCGTTCAAGCGATACATTTATTATCTTGATTAGGGCGTGAAATGGTTGCTACCTGGAGAGAGAAAAGAAACACTCAGCGTGCGCTCTTGCAAGATTAGATTGGTTCTAAATTTATCTAACCAAGATGGCTCCCACTGTTCCCTCAAATTCTTCTTCAAACCTTTAAAAGAAGAACTAGTCAGGATTAATCGCACGTCACAATACTTGCTTAACCTTTCAGCCAGGCTAGTGTTGGTACTTCGAGGGAGGTTTTCCAACGCTTTCGCGAAATTCCTTAATTACATAACCTCTTTTCTCTGGAGGCGTAGCCCCGCTAACACCGTTCTAGACACCTACTTGGTTTATAGTATTGATTGTTAAGTGAAATAATCTTCCCGAGAGTAATCCAACTCATCAGTGGGATCGGGATCCAACTGTCATTGTGTGACGGCCTAGATGGAATCCACTCTAGTCATCACACTCCAGAAAGTATGCTAAATCTGCAAGTTTCCTGTATGTTTGAAACTCCCGATGTGGTTTTTCCCCCTAACGGTTTATGACCTTAACAATGCCAACATATCATAAACCGCTAGTCAAGTTTGGCCCGTCATTATCTTGAACTTAGACCCACCCGCATATCCCTTGACAATGCCAACATAGCTATGCGACTGTCCTAAATAATCAGAAAATAAAGCTGCAAACAAGCAATACTCAGCTACCGATCATTACGCCTTGACAATGCCAAAATACGTAGCTCGAATACTAAGTAGTACTTGTAGGAAATGACGGAGGGCTACGGCTGAGTTTTTGGCGAAAAACCCTTTAACATAATGAACTTGATATCGCTGAAGGAACTTGAGTGGTTTTACAAATATATAGTGACGAAAACTTTTGCTAAAGAGGTCACTCCCTGTGAAGGGATCTCGGCTCTTTCCTCGTCGAATGAGATGCAGGATATTCCAAACTGAATACCCCGATGCAAAGCAAGAATAATCGACTATAGTGAAGTTATTACGTTTACGCAAACTTTTACTCAAGGGGTCACTCCCGATGAAGGGATCTCGGCCCTTGCCTCGTCGAATAAGGTGCTGGATATTCATAACCGAATACCACTGAGCAAAGCAAAAGAGAACGTCTGTAATGTCTGTTTTTAAAACTTGGTTCCAACAACATCTTTTAGGTTTATTTTCTTGCATTAATCAAAATTAATGTGGTCTCATCAATTAATCCTACCATTGCAGAAAACAACGAAAATATAACGTACGCTTATACCATCCGCATTCGCCACTGGGCCCCATCATCACCCGTTAGGTTACTTAACTAACGACAGAGCGGGGGCTGGACTAGCGCGGATGTAAAACATAAGTAACGTCTACTAGATATCATATATAGATATATATATATATATATATATTCGTCAGATGCAATGATAGTCATTCCAGATCACAGATGAACACATTGGATATGCTAGGAATCCGCGTTTCGTTCGAGCCTGCAACGAAAGACGGATTACATGGTCGCGATGAATAGCCAAACCCTACCCTAGACCCCTACGGGTGCGGCAAACTACCCGCCAAATACCCGAAATGAAGCAACCTCCTTCAACTAAGTGAGTAGGCCACTCGGCACTTCAAAGTACCCGGTAGTTTGTGCACCCCACCTTGGGTCTATCTTAGGAGCAAAAACAGTAAAAGAAATAATATACAATGGTGGCTACAACCTCAACCCGGATGTGCGACCATGAAATAATATTACATCATTTTACAAATATTACATCAAATGAAAAATGAAAACCCTCATCTCACATCCCTGGCTATTCATCACGACGATCCAACAAGTTCATATACACAATCCAATAACACAGATCACAGATATGTACAACCCCCACTAATCGACGTATAGTGATTAGTAGACGTTCAGTACATATAACACATCAAAAATATAATCCGAAAAGCTAAAGTTTATAGAATTTCGATCGATAACCAAATTTGAAACTACCCTAAATACGACACCGTACTCAAAATATTCTGGGCAGAAACAAAATATCAGAAAAATCACAAAACATCAAGCTGGACATTCTGCAGGAAAAACGAGTTGACTCCGAGTCGACTCGGCCATGGATCCGCGGCGAAACGCATGGTTTCACCGTGCTTCCGCGGCAGTCTGACCGAGTCACGAGCTCGTTTTTCTTGGGTGTCCCTAACAAAGCCCGCACGTATTTTTCAGGCCTATGAAAATATTTTTAGACCTGTTTTGAAAATCGACAGAAAATGCAAGTTTTTGATGTATTTTGCGATTTTTCGAAGATCGAAGTTCTAAAGGCTTTGCTAACATGTTAGTTGTTGTTTAGCCTGTCTCTGATACCAATGTTAGACCATGTTACCCACCCCGGTAGTTTGCAGGGAGGCGAATAGGTAAAAAATCAAATTTTTCTTTACAAAGTAACATGTACTAACCATTAGGATCTTTGCTAAACATTAACCAACAAACCAACTTAGAGTTTTAACTACTAGGTTAGATGGTTATACCTAGTTCTTGAAGTCCTTCTCTTCTTATTGTGGTCCTCCTTGTTGTGAGCTCCTTGGAGTGGTGTAGATGGCTCCTCCTCGTTGTCTTCTCTAGGTCAAAGAACGATCCACCCGAAGGCCTCTACCTTGAGCTCCTACTTCAACAATGAAATAACTAGAGTACTTGGCTTGCTACACTAAGAACTCTAGAGTGAGTAGAGAAGTATTTTGGTGGTTTAGTCTCAAAGCTTTGATTTTCAACACATGAAACACTTAAGCCTTTTGAGAGAGGAACGTAGGGTGTTTTTCGTCACCCCATTGTGAAGGGAATACGCGCGCTTGTCAGGCGCATTACAGATTCCCCCTGCCTAGGGTAGGCGGGAGTTTATTGATTGTGGGGATTCGAATCTCCGGCAGCCGCGGACTAAGCTGCCGTTAGTTACCCCTCGCCTTTGGAGCGAGGCAACCTCCGATTGACGGGTTAAACTGGTCATGCGAACTCAATGTGCAGTATTGTGTTTTGAAGGGGTTTTGGATAGATCGGGGGCCCCGCAGAGTTTTTACGGGGGTCTCGCTACCCGAATAGCGGGCGGGGGTCAAGGGGGCTAGCAGCCCCCTTGCGGGGTGCGGGGCAGCGCCCCGTTAGAAATTTTTTCTAACGGAGGACAGTGTCATAGAGTATGTGTGTGTCTGTGTGTAGGGAAAGGGCATCCAAAGTATGCGTGGGGGCCAGCGCCTCGCGTGCATGGCACGCAGGCACTGGGCGCTAGCGCACTAGGCGCTGGGCGAGAGCGCTCTGAGCACTAGGCGCACCACGTGCTCGGCACGCGGGCGCTGGGCGCACCACGTGCTCGGCACGCGGGTGCTAGCGCACAGGGAGCTAGCGCACCGGGCGCTGGGCGCACCACGTGCTCGGCACGCGGGCACAAGCGCACCGGGCGCTGGGCGCACCACGTGCTCGGCACGCGGGCGCAAGCGCTCTGGGCGCTGGGCGCTGGGCGTCAAACAGAAAGGGGACTTTGGTCCCTGCACTTGGAGCTGTGCTCCCGATTTGTGGAGTTAAACTCCTAAAAAGTTTAGAAATGATCAAAGGGGTTGCTTTGTTTCTCCCTTTGGTTCTGGATCTTCCCAAGATGGGATTTTTAGGAGATGGGTCTCCTTCTTCTTCCTCTTTTGGCTGGATCTTGAAGAACAAGAAGTATGAGATTTTAAAAATCTCTTCTTTTTGAGATCTGATAGGAGATCTGAGTTCCCCTTTGTGGGTTTTGTGGTGAAAAACTATTTAGTTTTGGAAGAGGAAGAGTAAAACTCTTGATTTAATTGAAAAAAGGGAAGAAGGTTTTAGAACCTTGAGGAAGGAGCAAGAGACACAAAGAACCCGAGTTTTTTTTGGGGAATGAAAAGGTATCCTTTATTCATCATCATGTTGTATTATATAGGCTTACATATTTACATATAACCCCTTAGGCTTTACAAAATGGCATTTTGCCCATCCCATGGCTTATGTGCCATTTCTTTTTGCACATAAGCCATGGGTTTACAAAAATTTGGCTTGATGCCTATTTTGCTTACATTCATGCACAAAAAATTACATCAAAATTATTTGTTACATGATTTCTATGTTGGCATGGGTAGGCTGGCTGCGGGCTCGACTTGGGCATGGGCCCGCTTGACCTGGGCTTAGGCCCACCTGGCCTGGGGTTGACCTTGACCTTGACTTAGTCAACCGGGTTGCAATTTTCGACCCCAACAAAGTGCCCCCCATCAATAAATACACACCACATATGTGGGTCGTGTGCATGAAATTGATGGATCTTCTTTCATGTGGAGGTGACTTGCTTTGGTTCACACTTTTTGGGATGCACTGCCCTTTTTACGACATGGACGATCGACGCTTAACGCGTCTCCAAGACGGAGTGTCCATGGTAGACGTTTCCCTGGCCCGGAGTGATTTAGTAGACGTGCCCCCGGCACGGAGTGTCGCTGGTCGACGTTTCCCCGAGGCAGAGTGTCTGTATTGGACGTTTCCCCGATGCGGAGTGTCGCTGGTTGACGTGTTCCTGGCACGGAGTGTCTGTGTTGGACGTTTCCCCGACACAAAGTGTCGCTTGTTGACGTGTCCTCGAGACGGAGTGTCTGCTTGTTGACGTGTCCCCGAGACGGAGTGTCTGCTTGACGTTTCCCCATTACGGGGTGTCGTTGTTGGACGTTTCCCCGATGCGGAGTGTCTGTGTTGTACGTTTCCCCGAGACGGAGTGTCGTTGTTGGACGTTTCCCCGATGCGGAGTGTCTGTGTTGGACGTTTCCCCGGCATGGAGTGTCTGTGTTGGACGTTTCCCCGAGACGGAGTGTCGCTGGTCGACGTTTCCCCGAGGCGGAGTGTCTGTAGTCGACGTGCCCCCGGCACGGAGTGTCTGCTTGACATTTTCCCGCGGCGGAGTATCAGCTGGTTGACGTATCCCCGAGACGGAGTGTCTGCTTGACGTTTCCCCGTTACGGAGTGTCGTTGTTGGACGTTTTCCCCGATGCAGAGTGTCTGTGTTGGACGTTTCCCCGGCATGGAGTGTTTCTGTTGGACGTTTCCCCGGTACGGAGTGTCGCTGGTTAACGTTTCCCCGAGGCGGAGTGTCTGTAGTCGACGTGCCCCCGACATGGAGTGTCTGCTTGATGTTTCCCCGAGGCGGAGTGTCGGCTGGTTGATGTGTCCCTGGTACGGAGTGTCTGTAGTTGACGTGCCCCCGGCACGGAGTGTCTGTTTGACGTTTCCCCGTTACAGAGTGTCGTTGTTTGACGCAAAGGTCGATGTTGGAATTGGTTGGTTTGATTTGAGTTGACATCAGCATCGCTACACTGGAATATGGTACTGGGAGCGAATCATTATCTGTCATGAGAGGATTTAGGAATTGGTTTTCTGTCGGCATCTGCATTGCTGCACTGGAATAATGCCAGGAGCAACTCATCATTTGCCCTGGAAGGATTTGGGAATTTATTTTTGTTTGGTATCTGCATTGCTGCACTGGAATAATGCTAGGAGCAACTCATCATTTGCCCCGGAAGGATTTGGGAATTGGTTTTTGTTTGGCATCTGCATTGCTGCACTGGAATAATACCAGGAGCAACTCATCATTTGCCCTGGAAGGATTTGGGAATTGGTTTTGTTTGGCATCAGTATCGCTACACTGGAATATGGTGCCAGGAGCGAATCATCATTTGCGCTTGCTTATTAGGAAGTGATGGCTTATGAGACAGGTTTTAGGTCCCTATCACCTAAGACTTTTCAATTTTGTGAGCCATAAGGGTCTCACAAAGCATTTTCTCCCTGCGGGTCGTAAGGATCCTGTAGGTGTATTTTCTCCTTAGGAGTCGTGGGGACTCCTAAGTGTGTTGCTCCTTTGTGAGTGGTAAGGATCTTACGCGGGAATTTTCTCCTCACAAAGTCGAGAGGACCTTGCGAGTGCATTTTATCATTTTTTTAAACGAGTTTACGCCCTTTCGGGTTTTCACAAACTCGCCGGCAGTCCTGCTGTTTTTACTCACGGAGCCCTTTCAGGTTTTCATCCGTGCCCGTTTTGCTTGTGGACATGCCCCTTTTTTTTATTTTTTTGGTGGGACTTTAAAAGTAGTCTCACCGGTAGGACTTGGGAGAGATTTTGATTGTTTTACGCTCGTGGATTGTATACGGTTTTGCAGGATGTATGATCCAGACCGTAGGGCCGGAAAAATTTCAGGACTTTGTTGGCGTCTGCATCGCTGCACTGGATTATGGTACCAGGAGCGACTCATCATTCGCCGTTGGGGGTATGGAAGTTGGAATTTGGCTGGCGTCTGCATCGCTGCACTGGAATATGGTACCAGGAGCGACTCATCATTCGCCATTTGAGAGTTTGGGTTTTGGCTGGCGTCTGCATCGCTGCACTGGAATATGGTACCGGGAGCGACTCATCATTCGCCGTTGGGGTATGGAAGTTGGAATTTGGTTGGCGTCTGCATCGCTGCACTAGAATATGGTACCAGGAGCGACTCATCATTCGCCATTTGAGAGTTTGGGTTTGGTTGGCGTCTGCATCGCTGCACTGGAATATGGTACCAGGAGCGACTCATCATTCGCCGTTTTTTTAACCGCGATTGCTCTATCATTTCATATTTTCTCATCGCGAAGGTCGCGATTGCCCTATTATTTCGGCTATTTATTCGCGGTTGCCTCATCATTTCGGCTTTATTTTCATTTTTATTTTTTACTCGCTGATTTTTATTGCGAATTGCCCCATTATTTCGGTTTTTATTTTTCTTTTATTTACACATTTTTTTGTTTATTTACATATATATATTTTACATTCCCAGTTTAACGACTTAGAGGTTGACTGTTCCCAGTTTAAAGACTTAGCGGTCTACTGCTTCCAGTTTAACGACTTAGATGTCATCTGTTTCCAGTTTAAATACGTGGAGGTCATATATTTTCAGTTTAACGACTTAGTGGTCATCTGTTTCCAGTTTAAAGACTTAGAGGTCTACTTTTTCCAGTTTAACGACTTAGAGATCATCTGTTTCCAGTTTAACGACGTGGTGGTCATCTGTTTCCAGTTTAAATACTTAGAGGTCATCTGTTCCCAGTTTAAAGACTTAGGGGTCTACTGTTTTCAGTTTAACGACATAGAGGTCATCTGTTTCCAGTTTAACGACGTGGTGGTCATCTGTTTCCAGTTTAACGACATAGAGGTCATGTGACGAGAAGCTTAGAGAAGAAACCTGATCGGGCAGATGTCGGGGGTACCGCTGGAGCTTGCATGAGATGCCTTATTACTTTGTCGGTGTTGATGGCCTTGCCCCCAGCTAGGGCCAAGGAAAGTCGTTCAAATACCGACTTGCGTTCGAAGATGGCAATTGGAAATTGTTAACCCCCTGCAAATAGAAACATGATTTCAGTATAGACAATCGATATGTACATTGATTGAGCTCGCACGAATATTTAACCCGAAATATGGGAGGAGAGATTGGTCCCACCGGGCGTGCCAGAATCTGTAGGGTGTTTTTTTTCATCCCATTGAGAAGGGAATACGCGCGCGCTTGTCAGGCGCATTATAGATTTCCTCTGCCTAGGATAGGCGGAGGTTTATTGATTGTGGGGATCCGAATCTCCGGCAGCCGCGGACTAAGCTGCCGTTAATTACCCCTCGCTTTTGGAGCGAGGGAACCTCCAATTGACGGGTTAAACTGGTCATGCGATCTCAATGTGCAGTGTTGTGTTTTGAAGGGGTTTTGGATAGATCGGGGGCCCCACAGAGTTTTTACGGGGGTCCCGCTACAGGATAGCGGGCTAGGGGTAGCCCCCTTGTGGGGTGTGGGGCAGCGCCCCGTTAGAAATTTTTTTTAACGGAGGACAGTGTTGTGGAGTATGTGTGTGTGTGCGTGTGTGTGTATGTGTGTGTGTGTGTGTGTATAAAGGGAAAGGGCATCCAAAGGATGCGTGGGGGCCAGCGCCTCGCGTGCATGGCACGCAGGCGCTGGGCGCTAGGCGCACCACGTGCTCGGCACGCAGGCGCTGGGCGCACCACGTGCTCGGCACGCGGGCGCACCACGTGCTCAGCACGCGGGCGCTAGCGCACTGGGCGCTAGCCACCACGTGCTCGGCACGTGGGCGCCCAAAGGCTGACGCACACTTATTCATCCACACAAATGATACTTTCTTGTGCGTAAGCTTGGTCAGGGGCTCAGCCAAACGAGCAGAATTCTTCACTAACCTTCTATAGTATCCTACAAGTCCAAGAAACTTCTGATCTTTACAACGTTCTTCGGAATCGGCCGGTCTTGAACTGCTGCAATCTTCCCTGGGTAAACAACGTTTCCATCTCCAGCTACGATATGTCCCAAGACTTTGCTTCTTTAATCCAAAACTTGCACTTGCTCATCCTTGCATATAATCTTTCTTGCCCCCAAGTCTGCAGTGCGATCTTCAAGAGTTCTGCATGCTCTTCAATGCTCCTCGAGTGGACCAGAATATCTTTAATGACCACTGCTAAAACCGGTCCAAGAATGGCGAAAAGATTCGGTTCATCAAGTCCATAAATATTGCCGGTGTATCCGTTACTCCGAAGGGCATCACTAATACTCGTAATGTCCATACTGAGTTCGGAATGCAGTCTTGTAAATGTCTTCTGATTTAACTCGGACCTGATGATATCCGAACCGCGAATCCAGCTTCAAGAATACCCTCGCGCCACTAAGCTGCTCAACACTTTGCCAATGCGAGGGATCGGGTACCTGTTCATAATACTCATTCGGTCTGCTTCTCGATGGTCAACGTGCGCCTTCCTTGCGTCATCTTTCTTCTCTACTTGAAGGACTGGAGCTTCCCAGTTAAGTTGCTGCGGCGAAACCAACCCTTCTCAACTAATTCAGCAACCTACTTCCTGACTTCTTCCAACTCCACTGGTGCCATCGGGTAAAATGCCCTTTGAGATTGGCGCTGCACCAGGAACAGTTCAAGTGCGAACTCCACGTCTCGCCTCGGCGGTAAACCTGATATGTCTTCACGCTTCCATGAAACTCTCAAATATAGCCGGCGCTTCTCCCTTATCCACTGCCATTGACGAAAGAACCTTGTTCGTCGGCTTAGCCCTAACCTGGCTGGCCCGACAGAACTGATTCCTCCAGCAAAACAACTTCCGAATGTCCGGGAATCTGGAGAGTCACCTTCCCTTCCTTACAATCAATATGAGTGTGAAAAGTGCCGCGAAAACCCATTCCCAAGACATCAACAAACAAGGAAATGCACCAGGATTGAATAATCCTAACGCGGGGAAAACAGGAACGAGTAAGATATCAAGATGACTTCATCCAAAGTCGAGATACTGAAGAGGGTTAACCACAGTAAACATGGTTCAAGCTGGCGATGAAACAATAACTGGTAAGCAATGAAACCGAGAGAAGCAAGGTAATCTAACGATCATGGATTACGGAAGTGAATCAAGACCAGGACTCTAAGTTACTTAAACAGAGTACCGCATTGTAACCATGCTGCAGTTCATGGGCACAATTACATAACTCCACCCAAGTCGCCCAAGTCCTAGAGATAACAAGGAATCGGGTTTTCGAGTCGATATGCAAAGGAAGTTTGCACATCGTAAAAGATATAATCAGGAAGAACTCGATTCAAAAACGGTAAAACGGCAAGGTGGCAGGACATGTTTCCTAAACACGAGTATTCTGATTCGTGTATTGGGTACAATCCCCAACTACAAAAGAATCAACCCGATTAACCTATGCTCTGATACTAAAAGAACCATGTCACGCCCCGCTTCTCAGAGTACTCTAAGATGGGCACGTGACATAGCCAACCATGCTACCTGTGGATAGGAAAAATCCTTCCACAGTCACATTACAGCTGTAGAGATATCAAGAACAGGAAAGTAAACTAACTATCTAGTACATGTCCATAGGCCAGAGTAAAAGAGTCAAGAAATAAAAATAGGCGGAAGCCAAAAGATACAATAAATGAAACACCTGGAAGTGAAACTACATACCGACAGGAACTTCACCGCTCGTCTAACAACGGCAATACTCCTGATCAGTCTGCAACAAGGTAAAACAATCTGGGCCATGCAAAACCCAGACGTCAGCGCGTCATGTCATCAAGTAATAAAATATGAACAGTGTAACAGGCAATGCGAATGTAAACATGAAATAAGCAAGGGTAACAGTAATATAAATCAGGGCAGTGCAGGGTAGTGTGCAGTAGATAAACTAAACTGTTCTATCAGGTTTTCTGCTCTAAAGTCTTTGAAATCAAATTGATGAATCATCGATATAACTCAATAGTATCCCGTGCATACCCGGGACCACGGCCCAAATTCTCGGGCTAAAACCAAGACATGCCGCTAGGCACTAAACAGGAATATGTACAGATGAATGATGTCAGCAGCATCATTCCAAGGCTGGCCTAGCCTCTAAAACTGATCAGAACAAGTAGCGAACTGTTGAGTTACAAGTCAGGTTTCACCTTTGATTTCCCCATACCCCAAGTTATATGTGTATGTCAAGTCAGGTATTCAGTAATCAAGAACTAATGCCAACACAGAATCAGGTAAGCAGGTTTGTCTGGATAGACAACAGGAACGGTCCATGAGGACTACATGTCAGGTTTGTTGGCATTAGACACAAGATCAGGTAACGGGTCAGGTCATGGTACATCAGGTCAAGTTAAGCAGTATACGGTACCATGTCGGGTCAATCAATATGTGTGTAGCAAGTCATGTCAGGATGTAAAAGATATCATGTGGGTGCTCATAATCAGCTAGCATAATCATGGTTACAAAAATAAACAAGCGTGGTTATTAACAGAACAAGAAAACTTACATATGTAATATGATATGTAAAAAGGTGCAGATTAAACTAGTTAGATGTACAGTTATCAGTTTGAGTCTTCAGGATGGTTTCCACATTACATGAATGCAGTATAACGAATATGAATATTAAAATCGTGTTAATGTGTACTAAAGTAATCAAGGATGTAATCGAATGTAGACCAGGTTAGGGATATGCAAACGGTTGTCCAACATGGTATACCATACAAAAGGAGTACTGTGGCTATGCAAATAATGGTTATATGATTTAAGTATGAATGTGGATACCTTGTATAGCAATACTAAATGCAACACAGTATGTCCCGGGCTATAGATCAAAATGTTATGACATGATATCGGGATGTTAAGAAAAAAAATGGAGACTATGGTATTATATCTAAACTATAGGTTTAATATGCTTTCAAATAAGTATAAATAGATCACCTAGCATGTAGCAAGTTCTACTTGCTTACACGAGATGTGAAATACATGATACGGATGTAATCAGACATCCGAAAAATGATAATACATGAAAAGTGACGATGCGGGTTGCATAAATAATCGTTATGGGGTATTATAGTTTAAATATACAGAGGGTAATAGCATAGCATGTTGCAAGATTAACTTGCCTGGACGGATCAGGAACGGGAATACGGAACGTCTCACATCGGCGGAACACGTTGCGACGCGTGCGCAATACACGGAACGGATCCACACCACGCACGATAAGATCACCCGGGTCAGGTACGCTCGTCTGGATCGTCGTGATCGTCGCCGTCGTCAGAAATCCAGCGATCTACAGAGGCGAAAGATTTGCAGCAATGAAAAGAAATATTTCATGAGAAGAAGAGAAGACACTGGGAAGGAGAGAGAAGGTGTGAGAAGGAGAGAAGGCTTACTGAGTTGGACGGTGACGCACGAGGGGACGAGATGGTGGCAGTGAGATCGACGGAGCTCCGGCCAATGAACGTGCAGGGGTGAAGGTTCTTGGCGCTAGGGCTTAGAGTCGATGGGGGTTGTGTTGCAGGGTACGTGCAGGGTCAGGCGCTCGGGCACGAGCGGAGGGGAGGAAGAGAGGGAGAGGAAAACAACGACGACGAGTTGGGGAAACGGCGGCGACGTGGTGATGGTGTTGGGTTCTTGGCGCAGTGGGATTTATGGGCTTGGAAGGAAAGGAAGGAAGGAGCTGGGGTCGGGGAAGTAGATGGCGATGAAAGTTGAGAAGCGAGGTCGAGGGAGAAGGGGATAGAGGAGTAGGGTTAGGGTTTCCCGGTGAGCTCTCGTGGCGAGGGAGAAAATATGAGAAGAAGAAGAAGAAGACTGGGCGGTGACAATAGGAGAAGAGGGCGGTGTTGGGACCTAAACCCACCGCGAGAGGAGCGAGAGAGAATAGCGAGAGGAGAGAGAGAGGCTTGAGAGAGAGAGAAAGAGAAAGAGAAGGAGAGAGAAAGGGAACGGGAGAGAGAAAGGGAGAAAGCGCGTGGGGACCACTCGGCTAGGAATGATGCGATTGGCTGAAATAAATTAAAGAGGGATAAAAGAATCTTGGTTGTTAGGGAAACCTAAAGATTTAATATTTTAAAATACCATATTGTTAACTGTAGAATATTGTAAGCTGGGGGAAATTTTCTTTAGGAAAAAATTTCAAAATTGAATAAGATTTGGCGGGATACAACATATTTCAGAAATGCGTCCGGGTCGGGTCCAAAAATTTGAATTTGAAATATAAAAATTAAAGGCAAGTTCCAAAATTTAAAACGAAGGATTTTGTAACGAAAAGGCATACCCCCAAGAATGAACGCACGCACGTGCGCGTAGTCATCCAAACACGTTCGTTACACTGAACGGAACAAGAACACGATGCAAGAACGCTACCACAGGGTTAGGGGTATCAAGCAGGCCATGAAATGCAACTTTTAATTTATTTTATGTGATATAAATTGTTATATGCAACAGATGCGATATAATATAAAATGCCAATATAAACCATATTATGAGATGCAAAAGCCCATGCAACCAGTCAAGGTAAGCTATAAATAAGAGTCACATAGGTTTAATTAAGCGGGTCGGGTCGAATGCAAGGTAATATGTAGAAATACCATTCGCACCCAACACACCAAATCAAGAAGGACCATGGATAAATAATTACGGAACTGGAACTGGTATAAGTGAACTCGGGTGTTACATTATACCCAACTACAAAAGGATTTCGTCCTCGAAATTCCAAGGACAAGAAAGGATAAACAATTAAGAATCTACAAGGATAGATGTGGAAACTTTTGCCGGATTTCATCATCTCGCTCCCAAGTTGGTTCTCCAAGCCAGCAATTACCCCTAGAAACAAGTACAAGAGGGATAATCTTGTTCTTAAGAACCTTTTCCTTTCGATCCACAATTTCAGCCGGTCGTTTCTCAAAAGTCAAGTCTTCTCGTACCGTCAGCTCCGAATGATCCAATACATGCGTTTCATCTCGAACATACCTACGGAGTTGAGATACGTGAAACACATCGTGCACATTCGCCAAGGACTGCGGTAACGCCAAACGATACGCTACCTCACCAACACGCTCCAAGATCTCAAATGGTCCAACAAATCGAGGACCGAGCTTTCCTCGACTTCCAAAACGAATCATCCCCCTAGTCGGTGATATCTTCAAGAATACCAAATCACCTACGGCGAACTCTAGAGGTCTTCTCAACGTATCTGCTCAATTCTTCTGTCTGTCTTGAGCTGCCTTCATATAATTTCTGATAGTGTTAACCTTCTCAACTGTCTGCACAACCAAATCCGGTCCCAACAATCTTCGCTTTCTGACATTGCCCCAACAAACAGATGAACGACACTTGCAACCATACCATGCTTCGAATGGAGCCATCTTAATAGTCTCCTGAAAACTGTTGTTGTACGAAGAGTCCACCAAGTGTAGATGATCCTCCCAAGATCCCTTGAAGTCTAACATGCAAACTCTCAACATGTCTTCAAGAGTGTGGATCGTTCTCTCTGACTGGTCATCTGTCTGAGGATGATAAGTTGTGCTAAACTTCAATCGAGTCCCCAAACTTTTCTGTAAGCTCCTCCCGAAGTGTGATAAGATATGAGTGTCACGGTCGGACACGATGCTCACCGGTACTTCATGAAATCTTACAATCTCCTGCATGTACCGTTCCGCCAACGCTCCCGTTGATTGACCAACTCGAAATGGTATAAAATGAGCTGCCTTGGTCAATCGATCAACTATCACCCCAACTGCATTGTTGCCTTTTGGACTCCGCTGTAAAGCTGTCACGAAATCCATGGTTATATGTTCCCACTTCGATTGAGGAATCGGAAGTGGTTGCAATAAACCAGTAACCCTCTGATGTTCAGCCTTAACCTGCTGACACACTAAGCACTTTGCCACAAAGCGAGCAATCTCCCAATTCAAACCTTCCCACCAGAAATGCTGTCGAATATCTCAGTACATCTTTGTGCCTCCTGGATGTACAGAATAAGCTAAACTGTGTGCTTCTTTTATAAGCTCTTCACGAATATCTCCCTTTGGCACACACAAACGGCTACCATACCTCAACGAACCATCTACGTGGATCAATAAATCTGTTCGTAGTCCAGCTTCAACCTGTCCTCGAAACTTTTGCAGTCTAGGATCCTGCGATGGTGCTGCTTCAATATCCTCGATCAACGATGACTGTACCTGCAGTTGCACCAACTGTCACGAAGATTGTGGTAGCACAACTTCCAAGTCAAATCTTCGAAAATCTTCAATGAGCTCCTTCTGCGTAGTTAACACCTGAATTGCTGGTAACCGACTAAGCGCATCCGGCACGATATTAACCTTCCCCGGGTGGTACTTAAGATCAAGATCGTAGTCAGCCATCAGCTCCAACCATCTACGTTGCCTCATATTAAGCTCTTTCTGTGTGAACACATATTTCAAGCTCTTATGATCCGTGAAAACTTCGACCCTTTCGCCTAAAAGGTAGTGTCTCTAAATCTTCAAAGAGAAAATCACCGCCGCAAGCTCCAAGTCATGAGTTGGGAAATTTTTCTCATGGGTCTTCAACTGTCTTGATGCGTACGCTACAACCTTCCCATGCTGCATCAAAACACATCCCAATTCTTTCCTAGATGCGTCGCTGTGAATCACCAATCCTCCGGAACCGTCTGGTACGGTTAAAACAAAGCGGTTATCAATTCTTGCTCCAACGCTTCAAAGGCTGACGCACACTTATTCATCCACACAAATGATACTTTCTTGTGCGTAAGCTTGGTCAGGGGCTCAGCCAAACGAGCAGAATTCTTCACTAACCTTCTATAGTATTCTTCACTAACGTTTCCATCTCCAGCTACGATATGTCCCAAGACTTTGCTTCTTTAATCCAAAACTTGCACTTGCTCATCCTTGCATATAATCTTTCTTGCCCCCAAGTCTGCAGTGCGATCTTCAAGAGTTCTGCATGCTCTTCAATGCTCCTCAAGTGGACCAGAATATCTTTAATGACCACTGCTAAAACCGGTCCAAGAATGGCGAAAAGATTCGGTTCATCAAGTCCATAAATATTGCCGGTGTATCCGTTACTCCGAAGGGCATCACTAATACTCGTAATGTCCATACTGAGTTCGGAATGCAGTCTTGTAAATGTCTTCTGATTTAACTCGGACCTGATGATATCCGAACTGCAAATCCATCTTCAAGAATACCCTCGCGCCACTAAGCTGCTCAACACTTTGCCAATGCGAGGGATCGGGTACCTGTTCATAATACTCATTCGGTCTGCTTCTCGATGGTCAATGCACGCCTTTCTTGCGTCATCTTTCTTCTCTACTTGAAGGACTGGAGCTTCCCAGTTAAGTTGCTGCGGCGAAACCAACCCTTCTCAACTAATTCAGCAACCTACTTCCTGACTTCTTCCAACTCCACTGGTGCCATCGGGTAAAATGCCCTTTGAGATTGGCGCTGCATCAGGAACAGTTCAAGTGCGAACTCCACGTCTCGCCTCGGCGGTAAACCTGATATGTCTTCACGCTTCCATGAAACTCTCAAATATAGCCGGCGCTTCTCCCTTATCCACTGCCATTGACGAAAGAACCTTGTTCGTCGGCCTAGCCCTAACCTGGCTGGCCCGACAGAACTGATTCCTCCAGCGAAACAACTTCCGAATGTCCGGGAATCTGGAGAGTCACCTTCCCTTCCTTACAATCAATATGAGTGTGAAAAGTGCCGCGAAAACCCATTCCCAAGACATCAACAAACAAGGAAATGCACCAGGATTGAATAATCCTAACGCGGGGAAAACAAGAACGAGTAAGATATCAAGATGACTTCATCCAAAGTCGAGATACTGAAGAGGGTTAATCACAGTAAACATGGTTCAAGCTGGCGATGAAACAATAACTGGTAAGCAATGAAACCGAGAGAAGCAAGGTAATCTAACGATCATGGAATACGGAAGTCAATCAAGACCAGGACTCTAAGTTACTTAAACAGAGTACCGCATTGTAACCATGCTGCAGTTCATGGGCACAATTACATAACTCCACCCAAGTCGCCCAAGTCCTAGAGATAACAAGGAATCAGGTTTTCGAGTCGATATGCAAAGGAAGTTTGCACATCGTAAAAGATATAATAAAGAAGAACTCGATTCAAAAACGGTAAAACGGCAAGGTGATTAGTTCAAAAATATATGTTAACCGTAATCAGAAACGGCGTCGCTTTGCAGCTAGCCGGTGAATACGGGTCGATCCACAGAGATGTGTAATTTTCTTAATGCGTTTTTACGAGTTGATTCCAAATGTTGTTTGGATTGATTTATTAAATCTAAAAAAAACTAGATCTATCAATAAACTAAATTAATCTAAATTAAAGTCTTGCTAGGGTTAGGCTTAGGGGAAGCTGAGAGATTAAAGGTTTCCTCACCGCTTTCAATACCTTATTTTAGATCTATTAGATATTATGGTAATTATCAATAAAGTGGATTAGAATCTTTTGGGAAGATGTTTCTTCCTCTAGATTCTTGTCCTTCCTTTATCGATCCTTACCCTAATCTCCATGGAAAACACGCGCAACCGGTCCTTTATACTACGGTGTCACCATTACCTCGAGGGATAAGGTGCCGTAGGGAGCGGTGTGTGTGTGCATGCATGGAGTTCTAATTCTTAGGTGTGAATGGCATGAAAGGGGTGAGAGATCTCATCTCTCAAACCTTTCCTTAAGGCTAACCCTAACAAGCGAGGAGATTACTCGCTCATTAGGGGGTTAAAAGACATTCTAAATTAAAAAAGAATTAAAGCGAAGAAATAAAATTAACTTACTAATTTTTATTGATGGCTCCCTCCAAACAATAATGCAGAACAGATCTGAATTTGTGAAATGAAAAGAGGCATAACCTTTACAATCTTGTGATTACAATTTATAAGTAAACAGGGAAAATTAGGGTTACAGAGTCTCGCGCATGTGCAATTACAGATATGCCCACGAAAAATCCCGACCCTCGCATCGACTCACCGACACCAGAAAGATACACCGACACGGGCTTTAAATGGCCGCGGAACCGCGGCATTAGTGGGCTTGGGCCGCGGTTCCGCGGCCCTTTGGTGAGATCATCTCACCAAACTTCCTGGGCTTCATACTGGTTATTTGGGCTTCTTTATTCTTCACTACTTTTCTCTGTTTGGCTTTTTATTCTTCTCCAGATCTTTCAGTGAAAACTTGTAGCGATCTTTTAACCGTTTGCCTTGACATTTTGGACCTTGCACTGTTCTTCGTCTAGGCTTGACTAGGACCCTTCTACTTGTTGGTTAAAAGTCACACTTTTGTATCGTCTTTTGTCTTTTCACTGTATTCGCTCCAAGAACCTGTATCCTATAACATGCAGCATACATGCGTCAAAAGCACCTGTTTATTTATAAAACGAACAAGAATTGGGGAATATAAACTGCAATATTATGATATGAACAAATACCCCCAAACTTATCTTTTGCTCGTTCTCGAGCAAACTTATTTTTTATTCACTAAAATCCTAACCACACTTTCGCAGGGAAACGCGATTGCACTGAGCATGTGCAACAAGCCGTTAAACCTCTAGGTGTCCCTAGTAGGAGGAGTGTTGTCTTCTGAGGGTTTTCAGCGGATTACACCCACAAAATCCTATCAACTCGGCCCATTGACTTTTGTTCTCCAATTAGGTTTTCTAACAAGGAATTCTATTATCTTTTGACTCGCAAATTATCCACCCATATTCTTCACACTTCCTCATCATCTAACTTAAGATTATATATGTTATGTAGACCTACTTAGCTTTCGGCATCTCCTAAGTCTTCCTTCTAGGGTTTCATCTCCACTCAGGAATTTCTATAAACCCTACTAAAGATACAAGTTTTATTCTTCATTCTTTTCTCTCATCTAAACTCTAATCACATATCCCCACGTGTGTGTAAATATCACCCCTACACTTGGAAATTCAAATCAAGCAATCGTACTCTCGTCCATTGTCCAAAGTACTTATCAGTAAGTGAATTTTTAATTGAATTTCGCTTACACATCCTTCATGCGACCGTTAATACTTCTTGAGGTACTAACGATCGATTACAAGATGCGTTAGCACTTTAAAGCGTACTTCCTAGTTTTGCAACACCCAAGGATTTAGCAGTGACTCCCAAACCAGTTGGTCTAAGGCACTAGGTGATGAAGCACCCTCGCTAAATATTTTTCTATTTTTCACAGCCTTAAGTAATCACAAAAACCAGTGTCCATTTTTCTTTATTCACTTTTTTTTTCTTTCTTTTTCATTGTACTAAGGACTTTAGACAAGAGCATTTTAAGGTCTCTTCTACTATTCCAAGTTTTAAGGTGCGTGATTGTGCCTTTTGTAGGGTATACATTTTCAGAATCTAGACTTAAGTTAGGAACTAATTTTCAAACTTATACTCTAATAAGAACATCAATACTCTTCTCTTGTCTCGACTTAGCCCAAGAAGTGGACCCAAAATTTGCCTATTTCTAAATAAACTACAAGGCATATACTTTCTACCGTTAAACTTTAAGGAAGGTTATTTTTAGGGTTCTTAATTTACTAAGTCTAAGATCTAGTTGTTCCTAACCAGTTAACCTATTTGTCAAACTCAAGTCAAATAAGCCAAAATTGAATACAATAATTTTTATAATTTTTGAAATTTTTCAAATTTTTATGGGTTTTCAAATAAGTATGCAAATGCAAAAATATGTACAAATGAATGCGAAGGAAGAAGACGTACCGAGCATACCCCCAAACTTGAACTTGACAGTGTCCTCACTGTCATACAAAATACCGGCACTTCCCTGTTTATTTATTTATAATTTTTTTTATTGTTAAGGAAAACAAAAATATATACAGAAAGGCCCCCCCCAAACTTCATTTAAACAATGTTAGACATTACTGCCAAACTTTGCATAGACCAAACGTCAACACCAACCAGTTGAAAAATTTATCAGTAAAGAGTATTGGTTGGTGGAAGAATAAGTTGTAGCAATCCAAAAAGAATTGGGGAAGATAGAAGTGGTGGTATGGAAGGTGTGGAGGTGAATATACAGAAGGTGGTGATGCATCAAAACGAGAATGGGAATGATCAGCAATCAGTGGAATATTGGCATTCTCGTAGCTTATTAAAAGAAATGATGGTGGTTCAACTTCTAAAGGAGGAGGTTGACTCACCACAATACCCCCAAAATGTTTCTGTGGGTCCTCTATTGACTTGGCATCATCCATCATATGCATATGATATTCAATTATGAGAGAACTAATCTCCTCAATGTCCGCCATAGTCCAACCGAAAGCTTGCCGCCTATCTTGTAAGACCTTAAAAATAGCGTTCTCTTGCTCGAAGGCTAGAGAGGCTGATATTATAATGGGAAAAGTCTCATTCTCACCTATGTAAGCATATTTAAGGTGAGGCGGTAAGGATATGAGTTCGAGTTTCAGAGGCGAAAGAATCATTGCTGAATCTACCTCGAACTCAAATGACTCCAACACAGGTTCGAAATCACTGCAAGCAACCGATTCAGATGGTTCAACCAACTCATCCAAAAATTCAAAAGACTCATATTCGGGCTGTAAGTCGTCATCATCCGAAAAAGTGAAACATTCATAATCCATATCGGTTGTGTCAACGGTGGTAGGCTCAAGGAGGGACGCACTAGTGGCGTCAAAAGTGTTTTCATCAAACAAGAATCTTTCAAGCTCGCAGTCCTCCTGCGTGATTTCGTGAATAGAGTAAACTTCTCGTGTACTAGTTTTAGGCACGGGGGGCAGACTTCCTAACTTATAAATATTGAACTCACTAGACGTCTTCCCAAAGGATAGAGTCATGGAGCCATTGCGACAGTTTATTACAGCATTGGAAGTGGCCAAAAATGGTCGACCGAGAATCACCGGAATTTGGTTCCGTGAGTTAGCAACAGGTTGTGTATCCATAACAATAAAATCAACGGGGAATATGAACTCCCCAACTTTGATCAACACATCCTCTAGCTCACCCCTAGGATGGGTGATTGATCGATCAGCTATTTGGAGAGTACAACGAGTGAGTTTCAACTCTCCAACCCCTAATTGTTCGTACACGGAGTAGGGAAGAAGGTTAACACTAGACCCAAGATCTAAAAGTGCTCGATTAATTTTCTTATCCCCAATTGTGATTGAAATCGTAGGACAGCCGGGGTCCTTTCGTTTTTGGGGTAAGGGTTGAGGGTGGTTAATAGCATTGCTCACTGCACTAGCCACTAGCACTTTCTTGGGTATTTGAGATGACTTTCTCTTCGAGGTGCATAAGCCCTTTAAGATTTTCGCGTATGAAGGGACTTATTGGATTGCATCCAAGAGAGGTATATTTATGCTAACCTGCTTAAATAACCCCACAATCTTCTCTATTTGTGCAGTTGGTTTATTGGGACTCAACCTGTTTGGAAATGGAGCATTTTGAAAATTTGTTGAGTCAAATATCTGTGGAGTAGGAACGGATCCCAGTGTGGGTACGTTCGGATTAGAAGAAGAAGAGCCTTTTGAAGAATGGAGAATAGGCTCTAGCGGAGGAAATGAGGGTGAAGAAGAAGGAGAAGATGACAATGGAGAAGAAGAAGAAGAAGAACCACCGGCGGGGATGTCATCATTAATACCCACATTATTCTGCAACACTCTTCCGGATCTCAACGTGGTCACCGCATTTACATTGTGATTGTTATACGCGTTTTGTGTGTGACCGGGATTTGGCAATGGTTGAGATGGAAGCTTTCCCTTTTCTCTCTCGCTCAACGCAGCAGTTAATTGTGCAATTTGTGCCTCAATAGATTTGATACTTTGATCGTGTGAAGCATTGTTATGCATCAAAAACTGAACATAATTTTCAAATCTTGCTGCGGATTCTGTAGATTGCTTGAGAAATGCATCTAGACTTTTTTCTAGCGAGATAACCTTATCATCATTTGGTTGAACCAAATTGTTCGTTTGATTTGTATAAGGTTGTTGTTGGAAAGGTTGCTGGTTTTGAGTTTGTTGGGGTGCTTGTTGTTGTGGAGGAGGAGGTCTTTGAAAATTGTTATTTCCTTAGAATTGTTGATTTTGGTTCCAAGCGAAATTTGGGTGACTCCTCCACCCCGGATTGTATGTCGAAGAGTACGGATCGTTTCTTTGTCGTTGCTGAAATGCAGCATTGAATTGATCCTGTCCTTGAGTAGATGCATTATAAGGACACTCTTCGGTTAGATGCGATGGATCCGCACAACAAGCACAAACAGTTCGTTGAGGCATAACAGGGGCAGGAGAAGGCGATGAGATTTTGGTCTCAATGGCTTCTAGCTTTTTCATAAGTGCGGCCATCTCGGCCTTCATAGCAATCGACATATCTACTTGATGTATGCCTGTCCTAGATTGACCAATAGAAGAAGATGATGTGGTCTTGGTACTCTCCCACTGAATTGTTTGCTCACTAAGATCTTCAAGAAACTGCCACGCTTCGTCGTTAGACTTGGAGAGAAAATGGCCTTGACATATGGTTTCTAGCAACTGCTTCGTTGCCGAGTTCAATCCCTTGTATAATGTTTGGCAAAGTTGCCAACTTTCGATCCCATGATGAGGGCATTGAACGAGTAGGTCTTTAAATCTCTCGAAGCACTTCCAAAATGGTTCGGAAGGAAGCTGTGAAAATTGTATAATCTCGTTACGGATTCTAGCAGTTTTGTGATGATGATAGAACTTTTTCAGAAAAGCTTTCACAAACTCGTCCCAATTTCTAATGGAATGTGATGCGGTGCTGTATAGCCACTTCTCGGCTAGGTCACATAAGGTAAAAGGAATGACCATTAGCCTTATAGCGTCATCACTTAATTGGGTCGTTTTCATCATAGCGCACACATTTTGGAATTTATTGATAAAGATATATGCATCTTAAGATTCCAAACCATGAAATTTTGGCAGCATATTGATGAACTGTGGTTTTATTTCAAAATTGTCCCCATTTGCCGGTGGGGGTGAAAGACATGTAGGTAAAGAAGTGCGGACGGGGTAAAAGAGATCCTGGAGCCCGATTCGTTGGGGCGCTACAACAGGCGGAAGATTCGGGTTATTTGCACCTAACGGAGGTGGAATAATTCCCGTCGGTAAGGTATTGTTGGGGTTGGATCCCGACATATCTTCGAAAGAAGAATTTGAAGGTGGAGGTAAGGAAATGGAGGGAATTTCGACTTCGGTGTCGAAAGGTTCGTCGATCGGTACCAACGAAACACGGACTAATCGGGCGTTAGTATCCCTAGTCCAAAGTGACATACACTAAAGGGATAGTGTAGTCAGAAAAAAAAGAAAAAACAGAATGTGGAGGTAAGATAACGTCAATGAGAAGAAGTGGTGTAAACGAGGTGCAAGTTTTCTTAGCGACAAGTTGCAAGTTTTGAAAAGATTTTTCTTTTTTTTTTATATGTGAGAATGTTTGCAAAGAGGTTTTTGAAAAGAGACTCGTGATACAATTGCTATCAACCACACATGCACAATCAGGCCTAGATCTAGGGTCACCTAGGTCTGCTAGACAGCTCCTAACCAGGGCTAGAAATAGGACCTCAAACCGCCTCTTCACCGAAAATTGCGGCCAGGTAAGTGCCAGGTAAGTGGGAAGGAACCACAGTAGTGGGCCTAATTAATAACCACTAGCCTAGACACACTTGCCTAGACACCGCAAAGTCAGTTAGGATAAACGGTCGATGCCTATACTAGTCCTTTTTCCTATTGAGCTCGATGTCCTTAGGGCCGAGTCTAGTATTTTTTAATTAATTGTGGTCAATGCAAATGCTTTAAAGTGTTTTTTGGGGTCCTGGGAAGGGTGATGAAATCCCCACCCAATCTGAGTTTGGTCAATTAGCCCCTTAAAGTCCGATTAAATTATGCAAAACATAAAATTCACTTGCAATCAATTTTTTAGCGCGGCGCAAAGAAACCTGCAGAAAATCTGTTATTTAGAAGGGGAGAGAAGATTTTTAGCGCAAAGAATTCCTGCAGAAAATTTTCACAAAAGATATATTGTAGGTTGCAGAGGAGAATGAGAAAACAAACCATGCAATTTTTACGCAGAGAGGCCAACAGAAAGCCGCGGAACCGCGGTCTTGATGGGTTATTTACGGTGGAACCGTGGTCTTGTGAGGGGTTCAGGCTCTGAAAAAACTTCTGTTGCACCCTTGTTCCACTCCTCCTCTGTTATGATATTCACTTTTCTGAATTGCCTTCTGTAAAATTCCAGATCCGCGATTCTTCGCTGTTCCTGCAAGATTCAAACAATAAACCCTTCAAACAGATAAAAATTGATAAAATTTTTGTACTTTTTTATATTTTCAGATTTTTATAATTTTTAAAATTTATATCAACCCGAAATCACACAAAAGAAATTTTACGCCATCCCCGGCAACGGCGCCATTTGATTAGTTCAATATGTTAACCGTAATCAGAAACGGCGTCGCTTTGCAGCTAGCCGGTGAATACGGGTCGATCCACAGAGATGTGTAATTTTCTTAATGCGTTTTTACGAGTTGATTCCAAATGTTGTTTGGATTGATTTATTAAATCTAAAAAAAACTAGATCTATCAATAAACTAAATTAAAGTCTTGCTCGGGTTAGGCTTAGGGGAAGTTGGGAGATTAAAGGTTTCCTCACCGCTTTCAATACCTTATTTTAGATCTATTAGATATTATGGTAATTATCAATAAAGTGGATTAGAATCTTTTGGGAAGATATTTCTTCCTCTAGATTCTTGTCCTTCCTTTATCGATCCTTACCCTAACCTCCATGGAAAACACGCGCAACCGGTCCTTTATACTACGGTGTCACCATTACCTCGAGGGATAAGGTGCCGTAGGGAGCGGTGTGTGCGTGCATGCATGGAGTTCTAATTCTTAGGTGTGAATGGCATGAAAGGGGTGAGAGATCTCATCTCTCAAACCTTTCCCTAAGGCTAACCCTAACAAGCGAGGAGATTACTCGCTCATTAGGGGATTAAAAGACATTCTAAATTAAAAAAGAATTAAAGCGAAGAAATAAAATTAACTTACTAATTTTTATTGATGGCTCCCTCCAAACAATAATGCAGAACAGATCTGAATTTGTGAAATGAAAAGAGGCATAACCTTTACAATCTTGTGATTACAATTTATAAGTAAACAGGGAAAATTAGGGTTACAGAGTCTCGCGCATGTGCAATTACAGATATGCCCACGAAAAATCCCTACCCTCGCACCGACGCACCGACACCAGAAATATACACCGACACGGGCTTTAAATGGCCGCGGAACCGCGACATTAGTGGGCTTGGGCCGCGGTTCCGCGGCCCTTTGGTGAGATCATCTCACCAAACTTCCTGGGCTTCATACTGGTTATTTGGGCTTCTTTATTCTTCACTACTTTTCTCTGTTTGGCTTTTTATTCTTCTCCAGATCTTTCAGTAAAAACTTGTAGCGATCTTTAACCGTTTGCCTTGACATTTTGGACCTTGCACTGTTCTTCGTCTAGGCTTGACTAGGACCCTTTTACTTGTTGGTTAAAAGTCACAATTTTGTATCGTCTTTTGTCTTTTTCACTGTATTCGCTCCAAGAACCTGTATCCTGTAACATGCAGCAGACATACGTCAAAAGCACCTGTTTATTTATAAAACGAACAAGAAATGGGAAATATAAACTGCAATATTATGATATGAACACAAGGTGGCAGGACATGTTTCCTAAACACGAGTATTCTGATTCGTGTATTGGGTACAATCCCCAACTACAAAAGAATCAACCCGATTAACCTATGCTCTGATACCAGAAAAACCATGTCACGCCTCGCTTCCCAGAGTACGCTAAGATGGGCACGTGACATAGCCAACCATGCTACCTGTGGATAGGAAAAATCCTTCCACAGTCACATTACGGCTGTAGAGATATCAAGAACAGGAAAGTAAACTAACTATCTAGTACATGTCCATAGGCCAGAGTAAAAGAGTCAAGAAATAACAATAGTCAGAAGCCAAAAGATACAATAAATGAAACACCTGGAAGTGAAACTACATACCGACAGGAACTTCAGCGCTCGTCTAACAACAGCAATGCTCCTGATCAGTCTGCAACAAGGTAAAACAATCTGGCCATGCAAAACCCAGACATCAGCGCGTCATGTCATCAAGTAATAAAATATGAACAGTATAACAGGCAATGCGAATGTAAACATGAAATAAGCAAAGGTAACAGTAATATAAATCAGGGCAGTGCAGGGTAGTGTGCAGTAGATAAACTAAACTGTTCTATCTGGTTTTCTGCTCTAAAGTCTTTGAAATCAAATTGATGAATCATCGATGTAACTCAATAGTATCCCGTGCATACCCGGGACCATGGCCCAAATTCTCAGGCTGAAACCGAGACATGCCGCTAGGCACTAAACAGGAATATGTACAGATGAATGATGTCAGCAGCATCATTCCAAGGCTGGCCTAGCCTCTAAAACTGATCAGAACAAGAAGCGAACTGTTGAGTTATAAGTCAGGTTTCACCTTTGATTTCCCCATACCCCCAAGTTATATGTGTATGTCAAGTCAGGTATTCAGTAATCAAGAACTAATGCCAACACAGAATCAGGTAAGCAGGTTTGTTTGGATAGACAACAGGAACGGTCCATGAGGACTACATGTCAGGTTTGTTGGCATTAGACACAAGATCAGGTAACGGGTCAGGTCGTGGTACATCAGGTCAAGTTAAGCAGTATACGGTACCATGTCGAGTCAATCAATATGTGTGTAGCAAGTCATGTCAGGATGTAAAAGATATCATGTGGGTGCTCATAATCAGCTAGCATAATCATGGTTACAAAAATAAACAAGCGTGGTTATTAACAGAACAAGAAAACTTACATATGTAATATGATATGTAAAAAGGTGCAGATTAAACTAGTTAGATGTACAGTTATCAGTTTGAGTCTTCAGGATGGTTTCCACATTACATGAATGCAGTATAACGAATATAAATATTAAAATCATGTTAATGTGTACTAAAGTAATCAAGGATGCAATCGAATGTAGACCAGGTTAGGGATATGCAAACGGTTGTCCAACAGGGTATACCATACAAAAGGAGTACTGTGGCGATACAAATAATGGTTATATGATTTAAGTATGAATGTGGATACCTTGTATAGCAATACTAAATGCAACACAGTATGTCCCGGGCTATAGATCAAAATGTTAAGACGTGACATCGGGATGTTAAGAAAAAAAATGGAGACTATGGTATTATATCTAAACTATAGGTTTAATATGCTTTCAAATAAGTATAAATAGATCACCTAGCATGTAGCAAGTTCCACTTGCTTACACGAGATGTGAAATACATGATACGGATGTAATCGGACATCCGAAAAATGATAAAACATGAAAAGTGACGATGCGGGTTGCATAAATAATCGTTATGGGGTATTATAGTTTAAATATACAGAGGGTAATAGCATAGCATGTAGCAAGATTAACTTGCCTGAACGGATCAGGAACGGGAATACGGAACGTCTCACATCGGCGGAACACGTTGCGACGCGTGCGCAATACACGGAACGGATCCACACCACGCACGATGAGATCACCCGGGTCAAGTACGCTCGTCTGGATCGTCGTGATCGTCGCCGTCGTCAGAAATCCAGCGATCTACAGAGGCGAAAGATTTGCAGCAATGAAAAGAAATATTTCATGAGAAGAAGAGATGACACTGGGAAGGAGAGAGAAGGTGTGAGAAGGAGAGAAGGCTTACTGAGTTGGACGGTGACGCACGAGGAGACGAGATGGTGGCAGTGAGATCGACGGAGCTCCGGCTAGTGAACGTGCAGGAGTGAAGGTTCTTGGCGCTAGGGCTTGGAGTCGATCGGGGTTGTGTTGCAGGGTACGTGCAGGGTCAGGTGCTCGGGCACGAGCGGAGGGGAGGAAGAGAGGGAGAGGAAAACAATGACGACGAGATGGGGAAATGGCGGCGACGTGGTGATGGTGTTGGGTTCTCGGCGCAATGGGATTTATGGGCTTGGAGGGAAAGGAAGGAAGGAGCTGGGGTCGGGGAAGAAAATGGCGATGAAAGTTGAGAAGCGAGGTAGAGGGAGAAGGTGATAGAGGAGTAGGGTTAGGGTTTCCCGGTGAGCTCTCGTGGCGAGGGAGAAAATATGAGAAGAAGAAGAAGAAGACTGGGCGGTGACAATAGGAGAAGAGGGCGGTGTTGGGACCTAAACCCACCGCGATAGGAGCGAGAGAGAATAGCGAGAGGAGAGAGAGAGAAGCTTGAGAGAGAGAGAGAGAGAAAGAGAAAGAGAAGGAAAGAGAAAGGGAACGGGAGAGAGAAAGGGAGAAAGCGCGTGGGGACCACTCGGCTAGGAATGATGCGATTGGCTGAAATAAATTAAAGAGGGATAAAAGAATCTTGGTTGTTAGGGAAACCTAAAGATTTAATATTTTAAAATACCATATTGTTAACTGTAGAATATTGTAAGCTGGGGGAAATTTTCTTTAGGAAAAAAATTCAAAATTGAATAAGATTTGGCGGGATACAACATATTTCAGAAATGCGTCCGGGTCGGGTCCAAAAATTTGAATTTGAAATATAAAAATTAAAGGCAAGTTCCAAAATTTAAAACGAAGGATTTTGTAACGAAAAGGCATACCCCCAAGAATGAACGAACGCACGTGCGCGTAGCCATCCAAACACGTTCGTTACACTGAACGGAACAAGAACACGATGCAAGAACGCTACCACAGGGTTAGGGGTATCAAGCAGGCCATGAAATGCAACTTTTAATTTATTTTATGTGATATAAATTGTTATATGCAACAGATGCGATATAAGATAAAATGCCAATATAAACCATATTATGAGATGCAAAAGCCCATGCAACCAGTCAAGGTAAGCTATAAATAAGAGTCACACAGGTTTAATTAAGCGGGTCGGGTCGAATGCAAGGTAATATGTAGAAATACCATTCGCACCCAACACACCAAATCAAGAAGGACCATGGATAAATAATTACGGAACTGGAACCGGTATAAGTGAACTCGGGTGTTACACTACCAGTAAATCTCACTTGCCCTGGCCAGGGATTTTGTGTAATGGCTCTCCTAAACACAACGCGATATCAACCCCCAATACTGGGAGAAACGTATCCTGTCTAACCGCCACTGCCTCCAAGTGCTTTGGGACTGCACCCAACTGCTACCTGTTTGTACGACTCAATAGAGCCGTGGTAGGGTAACAATCAAAGAACAGTGGGAACACACTTGAGGCGAAGTGGCAGTATCAAGTCAACGGACTAAGCTGTACTCATGTCACATGGGAACTGCTAACTGATGAAGGGTTTATTTAGCACCCTATGAAGAGTTTTGAAGCATCACATGTCCAAAAGTTATGATTTTTATTGTGCTAAACAAACACGCAAGTGGATCGATCCTAGAAAATTAGGTTTAGTAAACTTTAAACTAGAAAAGTCTAGGGTTTGAAGGCTACAACCTTTGTAGCTCCCCTTGGCTAGACTCCTTGGTGTCTTGGGTGTTGAATCGAGGTCCTCTTGAACTCTCCTTGTGTCCACGACGATCCACCGCGGAGATCTCCGTCCAAGCTCGCTACTTCGTCAAACCGAAGATAACACTCTAAACAAAACGGCTAAGCTTGTGTAGAATGTTGTTGTGGCTTTGGATCTCACTTCAAAAACCTTTCTTTGATTGTGTTTGACTCACTAGAAAAAACTAGAGAGGAGAAGATGAAGGAGGATGAAAATGGTGGCTATTTCTTTTCAAGAGGTAAAATGATAACCATAAGGTTAAGCTTCCAAAAGAAATAAATATCACTATATATATTTATTCCTTCTTGACTCCAACCATGATTAAATGATAGATGATTAATTTAACTTGGGTTTAGAATGATAAAGGAAATGATAACCATGGTTTAGTGGTAGGTGAGCATGGTTAGGTTAGAAGAAGCATGTAGAAACTAGCATAATTATCCTTTCCTTTTCATTTTCTTTTTAAATCCATAATCAAATAATAATCCATTAAATAATCAATGGTGTGAGTCTAGCATTGCCACCATTTCCATATGCTAACAACCATGATGGATGGTTGTATGTATGTGTGTATGTATGCACATCCATATGTGCAAGAAACTAGCATGAAAGAAAGAAAAATAAACACACATGCATGCACACATCCATCATCCTTGAAAAGGTTTTCAAGTGAGAAAAACTAATGGTTAAATGATAAATCAACTCTTGATTTATCAATCCGGCCATATCACATATGACCCTACCAAAAGCAAGCCGCCCGATCAATGTACAGTATCATATACGCACATTTCAATCGGGTGCATGCGTATATCGCATACGCGCACCACAACGTTTCGCCTGGACTGAGAAACTCCTTTGTGGGACTCTAAGACTCGTCAATACGCCGGCAGAGGGTAATGATCATATCAAGTACCCTCAAGCCGCAAGCGGTCAGCTAAACGTAACGGCCACCCGGGTATTGAGCGATCAGAAGACAACAAGCGAACCTGTTACAACTCCCGTCGAGCCATCCGGCAACACTACCGTACAGTCCGGTCTCTTCATCAGATATGCTGCATATCGAGCCTAGGGATGGTGACGTCGACCCCAATAACTCAATAAGTCGTGTCGATGAATGGTCTATAACAGATCGAGAAACTACTGATAACACTTATCAGCAAATCTCAGCAGCCCTGGCCAGGGACTTGCTGTTACAACCAGTCGAGCACAGCACAGCATCAACTCCCAATACCGGGAGAGACGAAACCCCTCCTATCGCTCATTGCCTTCGTGTGTCTCGGGACTGTACCCAACGGCCACCTGTTTGCACGACTCAGTAGAGCCGTGGTAGGGTGGCAATCAAAGTACAGTGGGAGAACACACAAGACTCCATGACGATCTCGGGTCTACAGACTAACCTGTACCAGTGTCACCTGAGAACTGCTATCCGACGATAGATATAATTCCATATAGGAGTTCTCGGTGAGTCCGTCCAGTGTACCCAGTCAGCACTGAGCACCCGTATATGATCTTGATGTCAAACATCGATGAATGTGGGAACATCCATCGCCCATCACATGGGTCTAGTATCATATACGCTAGTCTACTCTGGTATATCGATGCCCCGTCTCGATACACCTCCGACTAGGGACATTCCAGGATATGCTTATAGACTACAGATGTCCCACTAGTATGATCTCCATCATAATCAGAGTAGTCAAGCCGATATCCTCAGGGCTTTATCAGCATGTATGAATGAATAAAAGCATGATCAAATAAACATGTCAGATAAAGAATAACCAGATAGCATACTATCATGTCGAGCAAGAATGCAAACTGAATATATATACATGTATAGATACATCCACTATCACATAATGGCCTCTAGGGCATACATATATCCAACAATCTCCCACTTGCACTAAGGCCAGTTATTGGCGTATCTCATACCCAACATCTCAAAAAGTCGCTCATGCTGCGGCTGAGGGAGGGCCTTGGTGAATGGATCCGCGGCGTTGTTCTTTGTGTCAACTCTCTTAATCTCGATCTCGCGGCGATCTACAATCTCCCGGATCAAATGAAAGCGCCTCAGGATGTGTCTGGACCGCTGATGGGATCTGGGCTCCTTGGCTAACGCCATCGCCCCATTATTGTCACAATACAAAGGTATTGGATCAAGAATGGTTGGAACTACTCCTAGCTCCGAGACGAACTTCTTCATCCAGACGGCTTCCTTGGCGGCATCATTTGCAGCAATGTACTCAGCTTCCATCGTAGAGTCTGCAACGGTATCCTGTTTGGAACTCTTCCAACTCACCGCCCCTCCATTGAGGGTAAACACAAACCCTGAGATAGATTTGCTGTCATCCTTATCGCTCTGGAAGCTCGAATCGGTAAAGGCCTCCATTTGGAGATCTTTATTACCATACACCAAGAACAATTCTTTAGTCCTTCGCAAGTACTTAAGAATGTTCTTCACAGCTGTCCAGTGGTTCTTCCCTGGGTTGGATTGATACCTGCTTACAACACTAAGTGCATAAGCTACATCTGGGCGTGTACATAACATCGCATACATTATAGATCCTACTGCCGAAGCATAAGGTATAATGCTCATGCGAGCTCTCTCTTCATCGGTCTTTGGACAAGAATCCTTGGAGAGAGTGACTCCATGGCAAGCGGGTAAGGCACCCCGCTTGGAGTCTTCCATACTAAACCTTTTTAGGATGGTGTTGATGTACCTGGTTTGGGACAGTCCCAATAACTTTTTGGATCTATCCCTATAGATCCTTATGCCCAGGATGTATGTGGCATCACCCAGGTCCTTCATGGAGAACCTCAGTGATAAGAATGATTTGACCGACTGTAGCATAGGAATATCATTTCCTATCAGAAGAATGTCATCCACGTACAATATGAGGAATGTGACAGCTCTTCCTACAGCCTTCCTATAAACACAAGGTTCATCTGGATTTTTGATGAAATCAAACTCTTTGATAACATCATCGAAACAGATGTTCCAACTCCGAGATGCCTGCTTTAACCCATATATGGATTTAAGCAATCTACATGCTTTCTCGCTGCTCCCACTGTCAATGAAGCCCTCCGGCTGATCCATATAAACACATTCTTCTAAATCTCCATTTAGGAATGCTGTTTTAACGTCCATCTGCCAGATTTCATAGTCGTAGTGAGCAGCAATAGCAAGTAGGATCCGAATAGATTTAAGCATGACTACGGGCGAAAAAGTTTCGTCATAGTCCAAACCTGGTCTTTGACGAAAACCTTTCGCTACAAGTCTTGCCTTATAGGTCTCTACCTGCCCATCCACACCAATCTTTCTTTTAAAGATCCATTTGCACCCTACAGGTTTTACCCCAGGGGGTACAACGTCCAAAGTCCATACTTTGTTGGTGTACATAGACTCCATTTCGGATCTCATGGCATCCAGCCACTTCACAGAGTCACCACTCGTGATAGCTTGCTGAAAACTGGTAGGATCATCATCTTCCATGATACAGTCTTCTCTGTCACCATCAATGAGGAAACCGTAGTACCTCTCCGGTGGGCGAGAAGTCCTACCAGACGTACGGAGTGGCCGAGGTTCTTCAGTTTCTGTTGCAACAGCCGGTTCAACCAAATCGTCATTTGTAGTTTGTGTCTCCAGAACCTCTTCTAGATCTACCACCTTGCCATCATCTCTATCCGTGAAAAACTCTTTTTCCAAGAATGTGGCATACTGAGAAACAAACACTTTTTGTTCCTCTTTGTGGTAGAACAGATACCCATAAGAATTCTTTGGATATCCCACAAAGTTACACATGACTGACCGTGTCTCGAGTTTGTCCGGATTCTGCTTTTTAACATAGGCCGGGCAACCCCAAATCTTAATTCTTTTAAGAGATGGTCTCTTCCCATTCCATATCTCATATGGCGTGGTAGACACGGCTTTGGTTGGAACCCTGTTTAGCAGAAACGCTGCAGTTTCCAATGCATGCCCCAAAACGAGACTGGTAACTCAGCGTCACTCATCATGGACCGGACCATATCTAATAGGGTCCTATTCCGTCGTTCTGACACACCGTTGTGCTGTGGTGTGTAAGGAGGAGTGAGCCGAGAGAGAATCCCATTCTCTTTTAGGAAGTTTGCAAATTCTGTACTGAGATACTCACCACCTCGATCTGATCGAAGCATCTTAATACTCAAGCCAGTTTGTTTTTCTACTTCTTGTTTATATTCAATGAATTTCTCGAAAGCTTCGGACTTGTGCTTTAATAAAAATACATGACCGAATCTTGAGAAATCATCGGTGAATGTAATGAAGTATGAAAAACCGCCTCTAGCCTGTGTAGACATTGGCCCACATACATCACTATGTATGAGGCCAAGGAGCTGAGTAGCTCTTTCTCCGTGTCCGGTAAACGGAGTTTTGGTCATTTTACCCTTGATACAAGACTGACAAGTCGCATAAGATTTATATTCAAAAGAGTTTAAATATCCATCTTTATGTAACTTGTTTAGTCTTGTTTCGTTAATATGACCAAGTCTACAGTGCCAAAGAAAAGCTTCATTTAATTCTGAAAATTTTCTTTTATTAGTGTGTTGTACACTGAAAACTGTGTGTTGATTTAGGACATATATTCCGTTATTAAGCGTACCATACCCAACCAACATTTGATTTAGGTGAATGTTCATAACATTGTTCTGCAATACAAAATTATATCCTTCATTGTCCAACAAAGATACGGATATTATATTACATAGCATACTTGGTACAAAATAACATGGATTCAAAATCAAAATACATCCAGATGGCAACCCCAAGTGATACTCTCCCACTGCGACTGTATGTACATTGGAACCATTTCCAACGCGGAGAGTATGGTCACCTGTCCTCAAAACCTTGCTATTTCTCAGCCCCTGCATAGAATTGCAAATGTGAGAACCTGAACCGGTATCCAATACCCAGGAAGCAGAGTTTATAGAAAAACAGTTTTCAGTCACAAACGCACCTGAAGCAGAAGCATCACCATGCTTCTTCTTGAGACTTAGGTACTCCGTGCAGTTGCGCTTCCAATGTCCTGTCTTGTGGCAATGAAAACACTCGCCTTTCCCTGGGTCTCCAGCCGTGGATTTTCCCTTTCCTTTCACCTTTTTGACTCCGCCCTTAGGATTAGTGGGTTTCTTCTTTTTCTTTCCCTTGGCCTTAGCTTTTGGGCGAGAAGAAGAAGACTGTCCAATGGTCATAACGGGAGTCTTTGCTGACTTCATGGTGCTCTCTGCACTCCTTAACATATTAAGGAGTTCAGGGAGGTCCTTCTCCATGCCATGCATGTTGAAGTTCACTATGAACTGAGCAAAGGTGGAGAGGAGGGACTGCAGAATAATATCTATATATTGTTCATTTTCCATTGTCCATCCAAGGTCCTCAAGCTCTTCTATAAGAGCTATCATCTTCAACACATGGTCTCCTACTGGTGTGCCAGGGGCCATTCGCATCTGAAACAGTTTCTTTGATGCTTCGTATCGTAATACGCGGGATTGCTCCCCATACAACTCCTTTGTATGGAGCAGTATCCCGTGAATGTCCATGTCCTCGTGCTGCTTTTGATGTGTGTTATCCATCGATGCAAGCGCGAGGCATGTGGCTGTGGCACAGTCAGCGTCCCATGTCTTGCGGACTTCTATGTCCGCAACTGAGGATTTTGGGCCTGGGACGGGCGGGGCTGAAGCCGTGAGGACATATGATACTTTATCATAAGTCAAGGCGATCTTCAGATTCCTTAGCCAGTCTTTATAGTTGGTCCCGTTCAGTTTGTTTTTATCTAGTAGAAGCTTAAGTCCAGTCATTGGTATCTGCCATTAAGAGAGAGAAAAGAATACACTCAGCGAAAGCTCTTGCATAGATTAGATTGGTTTATTATCTTGTCTAATCGATGTTTTCCACTGCTTTTTATCAAGTTTTTCTTTCAAATCTTAAAAAGAAAAACTAGCCAGGATTAATTACAGTCTACAACTTCGCTAACCGTTCAGCCAGGCCAGTGTCGGTACTTTGAGGGAGGTTCCCCGTGCTTTCGCACGGACCTAATTAGAGTAAACCTCGTTTTCCCAGAGGCGGAGCCCCGTTAACACCTTTCTAGACACCTAATGAGTTAGCTAATTGTAAACTGTAAAACTCTCCTAGGAGCAACTATTGCCCACAGTGGGATCGGGATCCAACCATCACATGGAAGGTATGCAATCTCATTGCAAATTTCAACACTTGAAATTCCCGATGTAATTTTTACCCCTAGCACTTATGACCTTAACTATGGTCAACAAATCATAAGTACCAGTCAAGTTCTACCCGTCATTTCTTGATTAATTAGACCCACCCATATGACCCTTAACTATGGTCAACAAAGTCGCATGAATGTCCTAATTAATCTGCATCATATGCAGTGTAGGAAGACATCACTTAGCTACCGTACATTACGCCTTAACTAAAGTCAACAAACGTAGTACGAATACTAAGTACTCTACTTCCTAAAATGACGGAGGGTTGCGAATGATTTTTAAGAAAATCTTTAACGCTTTGAACTTGATATCGTTGTAGAATCAAACAGTTTTTCAAAAGGAGTGGCTTAAGCTCCGCAGTTTTGAAATGTAGCTTTTTCATAAATAGCCGAGTAGTTTTCAAATCCGATTCTACAACATCTTTTTAGGTTTATTTTCTTTACATTAATCACATTAATGTAATCCCATCATTTAAGTCCTAAAGCCAATCACAGAAAAGAAACGAAAATAACACGTACGCTTATGCCATCCGCATTCGCCGCAATGTTCCGTTATGCACCGTTAGGTTACTTAACTAACGGCATACCGAGACGGGACTAGCGCGGATGTAAAACATAAGCAACGTCTACTATATATCATATATATAATAAGTCATTCGTCTCAGATATCACAGAACACATGCAGCAGAAATATAGATATAACGTGGGATATACTAGGACGTCCGTATTTAGTATTTAGCCAGAATAGAAAATACGGATTCCACAGTCGCGATGAATACCCAAGCCCACACCCTGGACCCCTACGAGAGCAGCAAGTGACCCTACCAATCCTGGAGTTTATGAGACCCGGTCTCGACTCCTCGAGATGGCCTCCCACTGAACCCCAGAACCCGGTCACCTGTGCTCCCCTCCTTGGGTCCATCCTAATGCGGAAAAGTAAATAATATACAACACTGGTGACACAACCGCAACCTGGAAGTGCCCCAAATAAAAGAATATTACATTACATTTGAATTTACATGAATGAAAATATAAAACTCTCATCTCACAAAAACCCCCCGGCTATTCGATCGCGACAATCCTGCACATCATATCTCAGCAACACATAATATCACATATCATCATCGTAAGTAAGTATGCGTACCCCGATTGTCGTTGATGTATAGCAACGAAACCGGCGATATCTAACATACTACACTTACGGTCACAGAAAAGAAAGTGTAAAACTATAATATTTGGAATCCAGATTCTCTTTAGACATCATAAATGTGAAATATCACATATTTCGTATTTCATGCCTACACTATTTGAATTCCACATATTGTATCACATTCCAGACAAACAGACAGTATTAAAGTTTTCGAACGAACAATCAAGCACCCAAGATTCACTAAAGCTCAACACTTGAGCAGGGTTCAAAAAAATCTGCAGTGTGACACAGTAGCGGCGGTCCAGCCGTAGAAGGGTCAAGCCAACGCCTCACATGTGGCATGCCGTACTGCCCCAAACCCTAGGGTTCAAAGGGCAGTTCAAGACGGTCACATAATCGAGTTAAGGTTTGTTGTCTTCTAGAGGGACCACCGCAAAAAGACTTGCACGTATCTCCAAACTATTTAAACCCCGTGAATATTGAGTAAATGATATTCGTTCAAACACTTCAATACTTTCTAGTTTACCCGGAAAAGAAAGCGAAATGAAAATTCTGATCGAAACCACGAGTCTAAAAACATCTCCAGAATTTTTCAACAGCAGATTCAGATTAAATATACTCAAAATATACTGTAGCAGGTAAAGAAAATTACTGTGCAAAAAATTTTCAAAGAGCCCTTTATATGGCCGCGGATGCGCGGCCTAAGCTTGCTTATGCCGCGCTTCCGCGGCATAAGTTACTGTTCACTGGCTCGAATTTTCCAGATTGTCTAATTTTTACCTGCTCTATTTTTTTAGAATTTTTAATTCTGAAAAAGTCAGTTTTTTAAAAATTTCCAGAGAGCATCTTTAAAAGTCGTATTTTTGTTTCGATCGGACTTTTTACTTCGCAAAAAGGTCGCCTAATGTTCTAGGCTGGCTCTGATACCAATGAAGGGTTTGTTTAGCACCCTATGAAGAGTTTTGAAGCATCACATGTCCAAAAGTTATGATTTTTATTGTGCTAAACAAACACGCAAGTGGATCGATCCTAGAAAATTAGGTTTAGTAAACTTTAAACTAGAAAAGTCTAGGGTTTGAAGGCTACAACCTTTGTAGCTCCCCTTGGCAAGACTCCTTGGTGTCTTGGGTGTTGAATCGAGGTCCTCTTGAACTCTCCTTGTGTCCACGACGATCCACCGCGGAGATCTCCGTCCAAGCTCGCTACTTCGTCAAACCGAAGATAACACTCTAAACAAAACGGCTAAGCTTGTGTAGAATGTTGTTGTGGCTTTGGATCTCACTTCAAAAACCTTTCTTTGATTGTGTTTGACTCACTAGAAAAAACTAGAGAGGAGAAGATGAAGGAGGATGAAAATGGTGGCTATTTCTTTTCAAGAGGTAAAATGATAACCATAAGGTTAAGCTTCCAAAAGAAATAAATATCACTATATATATTTATTCCTTCTTGACTCCAACCATGATTAAATGATAGATGATTAATTTAACTTGGGTTTAGAATGATAAAAGAAAGGATAACCATGGTTTAGTGGTAGGTGAGCATGGTTAGGTTAGAAGAAGCATGTAGAAACTAGCATAATTATCCTTTCCTTTTCATTTTCTTTTTAAATCCATAATCAAATAATAATCCATTAAATAATCAATGGTGTGAGTCTAGCATTGCCACCATTTCCATATGCTAACAACCATGATGGATGGTTGTATGTATGTGTGTATGTATGCACATCCATATGTGCAAGAAACTAGCATGAAAGAAAGAAAAATAAACACACATGCATGCACACATCCATCATCCTTGAAAAGGTTTTCAAGTGAGAAAAACTAATGGTTAAATGATAAATCAACTCTTAATTTATCAATCCGGCCATATCACATATGACCCTACCAAAAGCAAGCCGCCCGATCAATGTACAGTATCATATACGCACATTTCAATCGGGTGCATGCGCATATCGCATACGCGCACCACAACGTTTCGCCTGGACTGAGCAACTCCTTTGTGGGACTCTAAGACTCGTCAATACACCGGCAGAGGGTAATGATCATATCAAGTACCCTCAAGCCGCAAGCGGTCAGCTAAACGTAACGGCCACCCGGGTATTGAGCGATCAGAAAACAACAAGCGAACCTGTTACAACTCCCGTCGAGCCATCCGGCAACACTACCGTACAGTCCGGTCTCTTCATCAGATATGCTGCATATCGAGCCTAGGGATGGTGACGTCGACCCCAATAACTCAATAAGTCGTGTCGATGAATGGTCTATAACAGATCGAGAAACTACTGATAACACTTATCAGCAAATCTCAGCAGCCCTGGCCAGGGACTTGCTGTTACAACCAGTCGAGCACAGCACAGCATCAACTCCCAATACCGGGAGAGACGAAACCCCTCCTATCGCTCATTGCCTTCGTGTGTCTCGGGACTGTACCCAACGGCCACCTGTTTGCACGACTCAGTAGAGCCGTGGTAGGGTGGCAATCAAAGTACAGTGGGAGAACACACAAGACTCCATGACGATCTCGGGTCTACAGACTAACCTGTACCAGTGTCACCTGAGAACTGCTATCCGACGATAGATATAATTCCATATAGGAGTTCTCGGTGAGTCCGTCCAGTGTACCCAGTCAGCACTGAGCACCCGTATATGATCTTGATGTCAAACATCGATGAATGTGGGAACATCCATCGCCCATCACATGGGTCTAGTATCATATACGCTAGTCTACTCTGGTATATCGATGCCCCGTCTCGATACACCTCCGACTAGGGACATTCCAGGATATGCTTATAGACTACAGATGTCCCACTAGTATGATCTCCATCATAATCAGAGTAGTCAAGCCGATATCCTCAGGGCTTTATCAGCATGTATGAATGAATAAAAGCATGATCAAATAAACATGTCAGATAAAGAATAACCAGATAGCATACTATCATGTCGAGCAAGAATGCAAACTGAATATATATACATGTATAGATACATCCACTATCACATAATGGCCTCTAGGGCATACATATATCCAACAACTGACGATAGGTATAATACCAACCAACAGTTCCCGACGAGTCCTGTCCAGTGTACTCGTAACCTAACGAGTACCTGCATACTATCTCTAGTACGACGTACTGATGGCTATGGGACAGACCATCTCCCCTGCTGGGATGAGAAGCGTATGCACCAGTCTACTCTGGAGTATCGATGCCCTGTCTCGATAATCCCACGACTAGGGACCTGTATAAAGGATGTGCTTATAGACTACCCAGCTCCCACTAGTCTGATCACCATCACAACGCCGGTAGTCAAGCAAAGATCCTAAGGGCTCCATTAATATGTATTAGCGATATCTTAAAAGAAACATATACACATATTAAGATAGATACAAACCAAGTAGCATACTACAATATCGAGCAAGACTGTTGTCAATCCATGTATATATCCCAAGCTTCCAAAACGTAATATACAAACTAGTACTATACAATAATGGCCTCTAGGGCATACATATCCAACAGGTTCTTCTGGCACACCTTCATTACTCCACCTTAAGGACTAATTGCGTAACCTTTTGTATCCAATCTTTCAGGTGAAATTAGATTTCTCTTCAGTTTTGGGACATACCTGACATCTCCAAGAACACTCTACTTTCCATCGAATATCTCCATCTTTACGGTACTCATGCCTTCCACTTGTACTTAAGAGTCATCCGCTAACGTCACTGTCTTATTTTTCTCTTCAATCTCATCGAACCACTTCTTATTTGAACATGCGTGAAAAGATGCTCCTGAATCCATTTACCACATATGTTCCTTTTTAACTTCACCATTACTGGTCATAAGCATATCATACTTTATTTCGATGTCGTTGTTGGATATAGTGCCCTCAGAGTCAATTATTGGATCACAGGCACGTGATTGCAATGATTGAGGGAGGACCTATGCCGGTAGGACAGTCTTACTCGAGATGATAGTATGCTATCTGGTTTATCTTTATCATCGTGTACTGCTTTAGGTGACCTTACGAGTCGCTATTATACGTTGATAGAGCCCTTAGGATTCTTGCTTGACTACCGGCAGTATAAGGGCAATCATATACGTGAGAGCTGGAGTCTATAAGCACATCCTTAAAAGGTCCCTAGTCGTGGGAGTTTCGAGACAGGGCATCGATACTCCGGAGTAGACTAGTGTATACAGTCGAGACCCCGACGAGGGGCGGTGGCCGGTCTCACAAGCCACTGGTGTCAGTTGGTTCACCTAAGATGTATACATGTGCTCATTGGGTTATGAGTACACCGGACAGGACTCGCCGGGAACCTGCTAGTTGGGATTATACCTGATGTCAGATAGCAGTTCCCTGGTGACATGTGTACAGGTTAGTTCATCGACCTGAGATTGTCATTTGTCTCGTGTGAGTTCCCACTGTGCTTTGATTACTACCCTACCACGGCTCAAAGGAGTCGTGCAAACAGGTTTTAGTTGGGTACAGTCCCGAGCCACATGGAGGCAGTGAGCGGATCTGCAGGGGTTCGTCTCTCCCGGTATTGGGGGTGAGGTCGCGCTGTGTCTAGGAGAGTCAGAACATGAAAAGTCCTTGGCCAAGGCAGGAGATTTGCTGGTAGGTATTCCAGTAGTATCTCAGGGTGTTCTGGGCTACACTCTGACATGACTTGTACCGCTATTGGGGGTCTGACTTTTACCAACCCCCTAGGCCCGCCATGCGATGCTCATAGACAAACGGACCGGACTGTACGGATATTGTCACTGACAGGCTCAGTAGGGTGTCAGGATGAGTTCGCTCATCGACGTCCCTTTTGGTCAATAGCTGGTGGCCCGTCACGTATGGCTAATACCTCTGACGTGCTAGTGGTTAAATCCACAGCCATAGTATTGATGAGTCTTTAGAGTCCACCACACACACAGTTACTCAAGTTTCGGGCGAAACGCTGTAGAGGCCGTATGGAGATATGGCAGGGTTTGATCAGATACGTGCGGTATTGCACGGATCGTGATCGGACGGATTTTACTAGCCGGCTTTGGCTTAAACCGGATCCTAGTATTAGATAGTGTAGTTTTGTCTCTTTGCATTTGTGTTCAGTGGGAATACAAATGCGGGCATGTATTTGCAGTAGTGGGGTTTTCCTGTAATTTATTACGGGATCAGTTTTCTGAAGTTGCCAGTTTGCATTCCGTTCTAGCCGGTTTTTCTTTGTTCCTTCGCGGCCGGACTTTTCGATGGAGGGGGTTATTTGCAGGTTTGCAAATAACATTTGTGGAGGGGGTTTCTTGCATATGGATTGATTATGAGAGCATCTTTTTGTTCCATTCTTTTCTATCATCATTTCATGCATTAATGAGATTAAGATTGATTTAGTGTATGATGTGAAGCTTGCTTTTGATATGGTCACCACCCTTGATCTCCTACACTCACCTCCCTTCATGTTTGATGCTTATTCCCTCCACCATTTGGTTCCAAGGGGGGCCGGCCACTTGATTGAGAGTGAGAGAGAGGTTTCATTTTGTATGAGGGAAATTTGATTATCTCATTTGGCTTGCTCACAAAATCCTTCTCACCTCTCCAAAGTTCTTTATTCCTACTTCCATCCAAAGGCAACTTCAAACCCTCAAAGAGACAATGGCTACTACACTATTCTACAGCAAATCTTGGACGCGTCGGCTAGCCAACTTCGCGCTCGAGTTGCCTCGGTCCAGAGGTGGGAGCCCGTAAAAGAATTCGGCTACGTGGTGCCCTTTCCGATGAGGACGTTACGGACGAAGTATCCACGGGAGATCGGAGTGGAGACGAAGACCGAAGGACACGGATCGCTCGGTATATCTCTTCACCCATTTTTATGTTTGCTAGTAGCTAGGTTAATGGCCCGATCCGGGTTAAAACTGTAAGTCCATATTGCGACCCCCGGTTCTTACGGGGAGGCGGAAACGGTATAAAAGCAGAATTTTTATCGCAAGAGGCAACATGGACTAACTTATGGTCGGGATCGTTACCTAAACTAAAACTAGCAAACTAAGCTAAAGATGTTTAGCTACTCGGATGAAGATGGTTATACCTAAACTTGAACTCCTTCTCTTCAAGCTCCGGTGGTGGTCCGATGGCTCCTTCTCGTCGTCTCCGTACGCCGAAGATAGATCCACTTGAAAGCTCCAACCTTTAGCTCCTTCTTCGGTCTTTGAAGAAACTAGTTCACTTGGTTTGCTAAACCTAGTGAACTAGAATGAGTAGAGAGGAAAATAGAATGGGATTTTATCTATGGTTCTTGATTCTCAACTCATGAGACAAGAGAACCATAGATCAAGAGAGGGAGCAAGAGGTTGAGGGTGAGAGCAAGGGGAGAGCTCAAGAACAAGAGAGAGAATGAGCAAGAAAGAATGAGGCTCTCTTTTCTCTCTCACCCTCTCATAATCCAAAGTGATCATAACTCATCATATCAAAAAAGTCTTTTGGTGATGGTTAGAAGCAACCATAAGGTTATCATATCATGCACTCATTTTACTCAAAAAGCAAGCAAGAGAAAAAAAAAAGTCTTTGGCATGAAATGATAACCATGGTTATCATGATGGTCAACTAGTCAAGCCTAGTCAACCGGTCAACAAGTCAACAAAAGTCAACAAGTCACCAAAGTCAACAAGTCAACAAAAGTCAACAAGTCAACAACCATATCACCATAATACTTAATTAATATAATAGTTAATCACATATCATATTCTCATTAGGGTTGAGCAAAAAGTCAAAAGTCAACGGTCAACTGTCAACAACCCTAATGAGAATCCACTACCTCTGCCTCCCTGTCAACTGTGCATACACACCCGCATCCGCGTTCCGAGGAACACGAATGCAAACTGGATAAATCCAATCCCATAAGGTACACTAGGATCTGGCTTAAACCAAAGCCCACTAGTGTAAACTGTCCGGACACTGTACGTGCACAAGTGCACGGATGTGACCGAACCCTGTCGCAAAACCATGCGACCTGTCGCAATACCATGCGACCTCTACTCTTTTGCCTAAAGGCGAAAAGCTTTCTGTGTGGGACTCTAAAGACTCGACACTACGCTGGCAGTGGGTTTAACCACAGACCGCAAGCGGCACTAGCTGTGCGTAACGGTCCCCAGGTAATGCCGACAAGAAGACCGACGAGGCGAAACCCATCTGAACTCCTACTGAGCCTGAGCGTGACATTCTCCGTACAGTCCGGTCTGTTCGTCTGATACATCGCATGGCGGGCCTAGGGGGCGGTAAACGTCAGTCCCCCAATAGCGGTACAAGTCGTGCCGGAGTGAAGCCCAATACACCCTGAGATAACACTGGAAACCTACCAGTATATCTCGTTTGCCCTGGCCAGGGACTACTCGTGTAATGGCTCTCCTAGACACAGCGCGATGTCAACCCCCAATACCGGGAGAGACGAATCCTGTCTAACCGTCACTGCCTCCAAGTGCTTCGGGACTGCACCCAACCACCACCTGTTTGCACGACTCCTTTGAGCCGTGGTAGGGTAGTGATCAAAGTACAGTGGGAACACACTCGAGGCGGAGTGACAGTGTCAAGTCAGCGGACTAAGCTGTACTCATGTCACCTGGGAACTGATAACTGACGATAGGTATAATACCAACTAGTCAGTTCCCGACGAGTCCTGTCCAGTGTACCCGTAACCTAACGAGCACCCGCATACTATCTCAAGTACGACGTACTGACGGCTGTGGGACAGACCGTCTCCCACACTGGGATGAGAAGCGCATGCGCTGGTCTACTCCGGAGTATCGATGCCCTGTCTCGATAGTCCTGCGACCAGGGACCTGAATAAGGATGTGCTTATAGATTACCCAGCCCCCACTAGTGTGACTGCCATCACAACGCTGGTAATCAAGCAAAGATCCTAAGGGCTCCACTAATGCGTATAAGTGATATACTGAAATAAACACGAGTACACATTGAAGTAGAAACAAACCAAGTAGCATACTACTATTTTGAGCAAGATTGTATATACAAGGTGAATATCCCAAGCATCCATTAAGTAATATACAAACTAGTATGATACAGTAATGGCCTCTAGGGCATATACACTAACAATCTCCCACTTGCACTAAGGCCATGTACTGGCGTATCGAAGACCTATCATCTCGATCAGCCGCTCGAACTGAGTCTGGGGCAGGGCCTTGGTGAATGGATCAGCAGTGTTATCTTCTGAAGCGACTCTCCGAACCTCGATCTCCTGGCGATCTACGATCTCCCTGATCAGGTGATACCGCCTTAAGATGTGCCTGGATTTCTGATGGGACCTGGGTTCCTTCGCTAATGCTATAGCCCCGTTGTTGTCGCAATACAGAGGTATTGGATCAACAATGGACGGAACCACCTGAAGTTCTTTCAAGAACTTCCTCATCCAGACAGCTTCTTTTGCGGCATCAGATGCAGCGATGTATTCCGCTTCCATCGTCGAGTCTGCAACGGTTTCTTGTTTGGAACTCTTCCAACACACCGCCCCTCCATTGAGGGTAAAGACAAAACCCGACATGGACTTGGAATCATCCTTGTCACTCTGGAAGCTGGAGTCAGCAAAGGCCTCGATCTGGAGGTCTTTTCCGCCATACACCAAGAACATCTCCTTAGTCCTTCTCAGGTACTTGAGAATGTTCTTTACCGCTATCCAGTGTTTCTCCCCAGGGTTTGACTGATACCGGCTTACCACACTCAGTGCATAAGCTACATCCGGTCTGGTACACAACATCGCATACATTATAGAGCCTACCGCAGAAGCGTAGGGTATAATAGACATGCGATCCCTCTCCAAATCAGTCTTGGGAGACATCTCTTTAGAGAGGGTGATCCCGTGACAAGCTGGTAGGTTACCACGCTTGGAATCTTCCATACTGAATCTTTTCAGTACGGTGTCGATGTACCTGGACTGTGAAAGTCCTAATATCCTCTTGGATCTGTCACGGTAGATCCGGATACCCAGAATGTATGAGGCATCACCCAGGTCTTTCATGGAGAACCTGTGTGACAAGAACCCCTTGACAGATTGTAGCATAGGAATGTCATTTCCTATTAAGAGAATGTCATCCACGTATAAAACGAGGAATACTACAGTTCTCGCTACAAATCTACTATAGATGCATGGTTCATCTGGATTTTTGATAAAGCCAAATTCTTTGACCGTCTCATCAAAGCAGATGTTCCAACTCCGCGATGCCTGCTTTAGTCCATAGATGGACTTAAGCAACTTGCACACCTTTCCGCTGCTCCCACTCTGAATGAAACCCTCTGGCTGGTCCATATAGACACACTCCTCTAAATTACCATTTAGAAAAGCTGTCTTTACGTCCATTTGCCAGATCTCATAATCGTGGAAGGCAGCAATGGCAAGAAGGATCCGAATGGATTTCAGCATGGCTACTGGAGAAAAGGTTTCGTCGTAGTCCAAGCCAGGTCTTTGACGAAAACCCTTTGCTACCAGCCTAGCTTTATAGGTCTCAACCTGTCCATCTACACCAATCTTCCTTTTGAAGATCCACTTGCATCCTACGGGTTTTACCCCGTCTGGAGCAATGTCTAACGTCCATACCTTGTTGGTGTACATGGACTCCATTTCGGTCCGCATTGCATCCAGCCATTTCACTGAGTCAATGCTCTGAACGGCCTGCTGGAAGCTAGTAGGCTCATCATAATCTATGATGCAATCCTCTCTATCCCCGTCTATGAGAAAACCGCAGTATCTCTCGGGCGGATGAGACTGCCTACTACTCCTGCGGAGCGGCGTAGGAATGTCCTGTTCTGTTGAACCCTCTGGTTCCACTAACCTTTCAGTAATAGTCTGTGGTTCTGGAATTTCTTCTAGTTCTACTGCGCTCCCACTAATTTCCTTTTCCAAGAACTGGTGTTCTAGAAAGTGGGCATTACGAGAAACAAGGACTTTTTGTTCCTCTGCGTAGTAGAAAAGATACCCCCTGGTGTTCTTTGGGTATCCCACAAACTTGCACAGTACTGAGCGTGCCTCGAGTTTGTCCGCATGCTGCTTTTTGACAAAAGCTGGACATCCCCAGATCTTCAGATATTGAAGATAGGGTTTCTTCCCACTCCACATTTCATATGGGGTGGTAGGCACAGTCTTAGTCGGAACTCGGTTCAAAAGGTATGCTGCTGATTCTAGCGCATATCCCCAGAATGATCGCGGCAACTCAGCGTTACTCATCATGGACCGCACCATATCCAATAGGGTGCGGTTCCGTCTCTCCGATACACCGTTATGTTGCGGGGTGTATGGAGGAGTAAGCTGAGAGAGAATTCCGTTCTCTTTTAAATAGTCCAGGAATTCGGCACTTAAGTATTCTCCACCTCGATCCGATCTTAGAATCTTAATACTTTTGCCGGTCTGTTTCTCTACTTCATTCTTATACTCCTGGAATTTTCCAAAGGCCTCGGACTTATGTTTCATTAAGAAGACATAACCGTACCTTGAGAAGTCATCCGTAAAAGTAATGAAGTAAGAATGTCCGCTTCGGGCATGTGTAGACATTGGACCGCACACGTCACTGTGTACGAGTCCCAAGAGCTCGCTCGCTCTTACTCCATGTCCAGTAAACGGAGTCTTTGTCATCTTTCCTTTGAGACAAGATTGACAAGTGGCATACGATTGATATTCGAACGCATTCAAATATCCTTCTGTATGTAACTTAGTCAACCTTCTCTCATTGATGTGACCCAATCTACAATGCCATAAGAAAGTCTGATTTATTTCTGGAGACTTTCTTTTGTGTGTATTCTGGACGTTGAAAATTTGTGGTTGGTTTAACACGTATATACCATTACTCAATGTACCTGACCCAATCAAAACTTGATTAAGGTGAATGTTTACAACATTACTTACAAACGCAAATTCATAACCTTCTTTAGAAACTAAAGATACAGAAATGATATTACAAGTTGCGTTGGGTACAAAAAAGCAATTACGCAAAACCAAAACATGTCCATCTGACATTCCCAGGTGATAGTCCCCCACGGCTTTAGCATCCATGCTAGCTCCGTTCGCAACTTTGAGGGTCATGTCACCTGCCTTCAAAACCCTACGGTTTCTCAACGCCTGCAAAGAATTACAGATATGAGATCCTGATCCGGTATCCAATACCCAGGAAGTAGAGTTTATTGAAAGACAATTTTCAATAACATACACACCTGAAGCTGAAGCTGCAACCTGCTTCAATTCCTGTGTTCTGGCCTTCCAGGCCCTGCAATCATTCTTCCAGTGTCCTTTCTTATGACAATAGAAGCATTCTTCCTTATCCACAAGCTTCCCCGCTATCTTTGTTGCTTTGCCTTTTTCCCTTCGTATCCACTTTACCAACACCGCCCCTTGGTTTGGCGGGGGCCTTCTTCTTCTTTCCCTTGGCTTTCGCCTTGGACCTAGAAGAAGATGATCCTCCTACAAACAAAGTGGATGTTTCCCTACCTTTCTGTAGGGTGCCCTCTGCGCTCCTCAGCATGTTGAGGAGCTCTGATAGTTCAACCTCTTTTTCTTGTAGGTTGAAGTTCAGTATAAACTGGGCGTAAGTGGAAGGAAGGGACTGGAGAACTATATCCGTATATAGCTCACTCTCCAATGTGATCCCTAGGTCAGCGAGCTCCTCAATGAAGCCGATCATCTTTAGCACATGCTCGGCTACTGATGATCCGACGGCCATTCTTGTCGAAAACAACTTTTTCGACGCTTCGTATCTTGCGATACGTGATTGCTCTCCATACAGTTCTTTTGTATGGAGCAATATGGACTCCATGTCCATATTCTCATGCCTCCTCTGATGTTCGTTGTCCATCGAGGCAAGCAGGAGGCACTTGGCCTTCGCGCTATCAATCTCCCAAGTCTTGCGGATTTTCTTATCCGCGACACTGGAAGTTGGACCAGGGACAGGGGGAGCTTTGGTGGTAAGAAGATACCCCAGCTTGTCATAAGTGATTGCTATCGTGACATTCCTGAGCCAATCTTTGTAGTTTGGCCCTGTCAGTTTGTTTTTATCTAGGAGTAACTTAAGTCCAGTCATGTTGATTGGTCGCTGCAATTAGGAGAGAGAAGAAGAAACACTCAGCATGATGCTCTTGCAAGTTTAGAGTGGTTTTTAGTTTGTCTAAACAGGATGGCTCCCACTGTTTCTCGAATCCCTCCTCAAACCATAAAGGAAGAATTAGTCAGGATCAATCCCACCGTACAATACTTGCTTAACCGTTCAGCCAGGCCGGTGTCGGTACTTCGAGGGAGGTTTTCCAACGCTTTCGCGAAGTTCCTTAATTAGAGAACCTCTTTTCCCTGGGGGCGTAGCCCCGCTAACACCTTTCTAGGCACCTACTAGGTTTATAGCATTGATCGTTAAGTGAGAAATTTCCCGAGGAGTAGCATATACTCACAGTAGGATCGGGATCCAAATATCATCGCGTGACGAAACTGAAGGAATCCTACCAGAATCATCACACTCCAAATGGTATGCAAATCTAGCAAGTTTCAGTACTTATGAAACTCCCGATGTGGATTTTTGCCCCATGCTCTTATGACCTTGGCGTGAGGTCAAAATGTCATAAGTCACATGTCAAGTTCGTCCCATCATTATCCAGGTTAATTTGAATCCACCCGTACATACCCTTGACGTAGGCCAAAATGGCAGTACGACTGTCTCAAACCAACGCATTCTATCTATGCAACAGATAAATATCCGGCAGCTACCAATCACTATGCCTTGGCGTGAGGTCAAAATACATAGCTTGAATACTACCGAATATTTAACTGAAATGATGGAGGGCTACGGATGGTTTTGGCAAAACCGTGAACGTAGTGAACTTGATTTGGTCGATAGAACGAGATAGCTTTAAAATGGAGTGGCTCAAACTCCGTATTTTAAAAGTTATTTTGAAAAGAACCGAGTGGTTTTTCGAAAGTGTTCCAACGACTTTAACTTGGTTTATTATCTTGCATTAGTTCTTTTAATGCGTGATATTCTTGCATTAGTACTTTTAATGCGTCCCATCATTTAACCCTACCATTGCAGAAAACAACCAAAATATGACGTACGCTTATGCCATTCGCATTCGCCACTGGGCCCCGTCATTACCCGTTAGGTTACTTAACTAACGACAGAGCGGGGGCTGGGCTAGCGCGTCTGTAAAACATAAGCAACGCCTAAATAGTAAGCAATGATAAACATTTCAGATCACAGATAAATACATTGGATATACTAGTAATCTGTAATTTGTACGAGCCTGTAACAAAAACAGATAACACGGTCGCGGTGAATAGCCAAAACCCCACCCAAGACCCCTACGGGTACGGCAAACTACCCGCCAAGTACCCGAAGCGTAGCAACCTCCCTCATCTCCATGAGTAGGCCACTCGACACTTCGGCATACCCGGTAGTTTGTGCACCCCTCCACGGGTCTATCCTAGGAGCAAAAACAGTAAAAAGAAATTATACAATGACGGCTACAACCCCGACCCGGTTGTGCGGCCAAACAAATAATTATTACATCAATTTACAAATTTACATGAATTGCAAGAAAAGTAAACTCTCGTCTCACAACCCCCGGCTATTCACCCGCGACAATCCAACATATTTATATACACATTCCAGCACATTACAGATCATGTATAACCCCGACTAATCGACTTATAGCGATTAGCCGACGTTCAATACATGCAAACATCACAGATATAACCATCATAGTCAAAGTGCAATGAAGTTCGGAAAAAATACGGAATTATAGGACCCCAAAAGGAAATTTCTTTTCTGTAAAATCTGGGCACATATAATATATCTCAAAAATCCCAAAACCAACACAGACACACACTGCACGAAAAACGACGCACTAAAGACAACAAACCGCGGCGCTTCCGCGGCGGCCAAGAAGGGTCACGCGGCGGAAGCGCGGCGGTTTAGACGAATTGGTGAATCGTTTTTCATGGGTGTTCTAACAAAACCCTGAGACGAATTTAGGAGTATGAAGTTTTTCATTTTGACCAGGAAAAATTTCAACAGAAACTCAGTTTTTGTAGTTTTCCGGTTTTGTGATTTTTTTCGGTTCCGAACTTCGTTACACTTTACTACCTAGCTAGTTTAAGTTTAGTTAGGCTCTGATACCACTGTAAGTCCATATTGCGACCCCCGGTTCTTACGGGGAGGCGGAAACGGTATAAAAGCAGAATTTTTATCGCAAGAGGCAACATGGACTAACTTATGGTCGGGATCGTTACCTAAACTAAAACTAGCAAACTAAGCTAAAGATGTTTAGCTACTCGGATGAAGATGGTTATACCTAAACTTGAACTCCTTCTCTTCAAGCTCCGGTGGTGGTCCGATGGCTCCTTCTCGTCGTCTCCGTACGCCGAAGATAGATCCACTTGAAAGCTCCAACCTTTAGCTCCTTCTTCGGTCTTTGAAGAAACTAGTTCACTTGGTTTGCTAAACCTAGTGAACTAGAATGAGTAGAGAGGAAAATAGAATGGGATTTTATCTATGGTTCTTGATTCTCAACTCATGAGACAAGAGAACCATAGATCAAGAGAGGGAGCAAGAGGTTGAGGGTGAGAGCAAGGGGAGAGCTCAAGAACAAGAGAGAGAATGAGCAAGAAAGAATGAGGCTCTCTTTTCTCTCTCACCCTCTCATAATCCAAAGTGATCATAACTCATCATATCAAAAAAGTCTTTTGGTGATGGTTAGAAGCAACCATAAGGTTATCATATCATGCACTCATTTTACTCAAAAAGCAAGCAAGAGAAAAAAAAAAGTCTTTGGCATGAAATGATAACCATGGTTATCATGATGGTCAACTAGTCAAGCCTAGTCAACCGGTCAACAAGTCAACAAAAGTCAACAAGTCACCAAAGTCAACAAGTCAACAAAAGTCAACAAGTCAACAACCATATCACCATAATACTTAATTAATATAATAGTTAATCACATATCATATTCTCATTAGGGTTGAGCAAAAAGTCAAAAGTCAACGGTCAACTGTCAACAACCCTAATGAGAATCCACTACCTCTGCCTCCCTGTCAACTGTGCATACACACCCGCATCCGCGTTCCGAGGAACACGAATGCAAACTGGATAAATCCAATCCCATAAGGTACACTAGGATCTGGCTTAAACCAAAGCCCACTAGTGTAAACTGTCCGGACACTGTACGTGCACAAGTGCACGGATGTGACCGAACCCTGTCGCAAAACCATGCGACCTGTCGCAATACCATGCGACCTCTACTCTTTTGCCTAAAGGCGAAAAGCTTTCTGTGTGGGACTCTAAAGACTCGACACTACGCTGGCAGTGGGTTTAACCACAGACCGCAAGCGGCACTAGCTGTGCGTAACGGTCCCCAGGTAATGCCGACAAGAAGACCGACGAGGCGAAACCCATCTGAACTCCTACTGAGCCTGAGCGTGACATTCTCCGTACAGTCCGGTCTGTTCGTCTGATACATCGCATGGCGGGCCTAGGGGGCGGTAAACGTCAGTCCCCCAATAGCGGTACAAGTCGTGCCGGAGTGAAGCCCAATACACCCTGAGATAACACTGGAAACCTACCAGTATATCTCGTTTGCCCTGGCCAGGGACTACTCGTGTAATGGCTCTCCTAGACACAGCGCGATGTCAACCCCCAATACCGGGAGAGACGAATCCTGTCTAACCGTCACTGCCTCCAAGTGCTTCGGGACTGCACCCAACCACCACCTGTTTGCACGACTCCTTTGAGCCGTGGTAGGGTAGTGATCAAAGTACAGTGGGAACACACTCGAGGCGGAGTGACAGTGTCAAGTCAGCGGACTAAGCTGTACTCATGTCACCTGGGAACTGATAACTGACGATAGGTATAATACCAACTAGTCAGTTCCCGACGAGTCCTGTCCAGTGTACCCGTAACCTAACGAGCACCCGCATACTATCTCAAGTACGACGTACTGACGGCTGTGGGACAGACCGTCTCCCACACTGGGATGAGAAGCGCATGCGCTGGTCTACTCCGGAGTATCGATGCCCTGTCTCGATAGTCCTGCGACCAGGGACCTGAATAAGGATGTGCTTATAGATTACCCAGCCCCCACTAGTGTGACTGCCATCACAACGCTGGTAATCAAGCAAAGATCCTAAGGGCTCCACTAATGCGTATAAGTGATATACTGAAATAAACACGAGTACACATTGAAGTAGAAACAAACCAAGTAGCATACTACTATTTTGAGCAAGATTGTATATACAAGGTGAATATCCCAAGCATCCATTAAGTAATATACAAACTAGTATGATACAGTAATGGCCTCTAGGGCATATACACTAACAAAAAGTGCGCGGTGGTGCCGGTTTGCTAGTTTGCAAAGTTTTTCGTTTCCGCATTTCCGGCGTCGGATCGACGGTCGGGGCACCCCCGCGGACTTACATTGGTATCAGAGCCACGCCATTAACCATGCCTAGCTTGCTCTAGTATGTTTAGAACTCGATCGGACAAAAATCCCTAAAAACCGTATTTTCCAATGCATCGTGTTTCTGTCGAAATTTTTTTTGCTCCAAAAATTTTTCAGGTTGTTTCAGAATACTGTGCATGAAAATCTAAGAATTCTGTGAAAATTTGGTCGTGAGATCACTCCATACCGCCACGGAACCGCGGCCAAACCCATGCTTGGGCCGCGGTTCCGCCGCTCTTTTAACTGTTCAGAGTGCCAAATTTTTCCAGAAGGCTTTAGACTTGGAAATAGGGGTTTTGGGATATTATTTTTGGGCCCAGATTTTCTGTAAGTGCTACAGTACTGCTTGGGGCCCACTTCGGTAAATTTGTTCGATCGGATATTTTAAACATGCTAGTTCACAGTATTTACATTATATCTGCGACCGTGAATGTCACTTGATCGGTAAATCCAGTCTAACTGCTATAGCCCGGTTAGACGGATTTGCGAACGTGATTTTCACGTTGATGTTCTGTGTATTGCTGTGATGTTGCGGATTAGTCGTGGGGGATAGCCTGGATGCAGTGGTAGTACAGTTTTGTTTTATATGTACATTTGATATTGCGAGGCGAGTGTCCGACATGTGGACTGCCGTCACTGCCTGATTGTATTATTCTTTTGGGGCACGACCAGGTTGCGGTCGATGTACCCGTTGTATGTATATTTTACTTTCTGTACTAGGATTACCCCGCGGAGGGGTGCACGGATAGCCGGGTTCTACAGGGCAACGGGCCCGCATCTCATGGCATTGAGACGGAGGGGGCTTCACTCTAGAATTGGCGGGCTATTCGCCGAACTCGTAGGGGGTACAGGTTGACCCAGGAGGGGTGCCCAAGTTACCGGATTTCGTGAAGTGCTGGGTGGTCCATTCACGTTGCTGAAGGGGGCTGCCTCGCTTCAGGTTTTGGCGGGTAACTTGCCGCGCCCGTAGGGGTCTAGGATTTCATTGCACAGGCTATCCACACGACCAGGGGAACGTCGGGTTTCAGTAGCGGCTCTGTGAAACCCGGGGATCCCAGATATCTGTATTGATCTGTGATGCTGTACATTTCTGTGATGCTGCATTTTATCACGCCTTGAGCGAAAATTATATATTATATATATACTAGTAGATGTTGTATATGTTTTGCATCCGCGCTAGTCCAGTCCCCGCTCTGTCGTTAGTTATCTAACCTAACGGGTGATGACGGGACCCAGTGGCGAATGCGGATGGCATATACGTACGTTATTATTTTCGTTCTTTTGTGGTGTGATCAATTGATGGGACTGCGTTGATTCGGATCAATGCAAGTTAAATAAACCTATTCTGATGTTGTTGGAACACTTTTTCAAAAAGCTGTTATTGCAAGGGCGTTCTCTTTTGTTTTGCACAGTGGTATTCAGTTGGAATATCCTGCTCCTCAGTCGACGAGGCAAGGGTCGAGATCCCTTCACCGGGAGTGACCCATTGGACAAAAGTTTGCGTCAGGGCAATAACTTCACTATAGCTGATTACTTTTGCTTTTAATCGTGGTATTCAGTTGGAATATCCTGCACCTCATTGTACGGGGAAAGAGCCGAGATCCCTTCACCGGGAGTGACCTCTTTAGCAAAGGTTTTCGTCACTATATTTTTAAAAGCTATCAGTTCCTTCAACGATATCAAGTTCATTACGTTAAAGGTTTTCGCCAGAAACCATTCGTAACCCTTCGTCGTTTCATATGGATGGTCAATAGTATTCAAGCTGTGTTTGTTGGCCAAAGTCAAGGCACAGTGATTGGTAGCTATTGGGTATTCATATGCAGCATAGATAGATGCGTTGGTTTGGGACAGTCGTACTGCCATTTTGGCCAAAGTCAAGGGTAGGTACGGGTGGGTTCAAATTAACCTGGAGAATGACGGGTAGAACTTGACATGTGACTTATGATATGTTGGCCAAAGTCAAGGTCATAAGAGCATGGGGCAAAAATCCACATCGGGAGTTTCTAAAGAAACTGAAACTTGCCAGATATGCGCATACCTTCTGGAGTGTGATAGCATGAGCGGATTCCGTCACGTTATCATGCGATGAGAGTTGGGTCCCGATTCCCACTGATGAGTTGGTTTACTCCTCGGGTTATCCCGGCTAATTCTTCTTTCAGGTTTGGGGAAGAATTTGACGTTACAGTGGGAGGTTTCCAGATTAGATAAAGTGATAACCATTCTGATCTAGGTTAGAGTGCACGCTGAGTGTTTCTTTTCTCTCTTTCTTTGGCAGCGACCATTGACCCGACCCTAGACTATGACTCAGTGACTAAGTTGATCGAACCTTCTTAACACTGGCTTTTGGATTGTCAGAGTTGCAAACCTCATTGCCACTCCTACTTTTACCCTTTTCTCCAGGACACCCCATATTACTACGAACGTCCACTTCCATTGGACAAAACCATCGTATGGTTATATACGAACTCGAAGGAATTTATTCGAGGATGGTTTCTGGTTCTGGAGAAAACGAATAGGACTATTCAGTTGTCTTTTCCTTTCACCTTCTCTCATTGCGAGTACTCCTTGGTTTAGGAGTAGTACACCTATTACGCAAATTGGATAGTCTTCTTCCAAACCATAGGCAGGTGCCGACCGGTAGGGAATGAAGAAAACCAATTAGCCTAAACGGTGTACAGAAGGTATTAAGTAAAGACAAAGAAAGGGATTAGTAAGAGGGCAAAGTGAATTGCGACTGCTATTCACGACCAAACCAAGTATTTCTTCGCCAATCCTAAATCACCTTTGTATTTCTCCAGGACAATCCGTATCACTACGAAGATCCACGGTTTATTGGATAATCCATCGTATGGTTATATACGAACTCGAAAGGAACTTGTTCCAGTTCGGGGATGGATCCTGGTTCAGGAGAAATAGGAATAAGGTTTATTCGGTTGTCTTTTATCTTCACCTTCTCTCGCATTACGAGTGCTCCTGGGATTAGGACAGTACACCCATTATGCTTATTGGATAGTCTTCTTCCAAACCATAGGCTGGTGCCGAATGGTAGGGAAGGAAGAAAACCATTTGGCCTAAAGGGGTGTGCAGAAGGTAATGACTAAAGACATATAAAGGGATTTGGAGAGCTGGCAAAGAAATATACGGTTACAGTTGTGAATCTGGATAATGGAAGAGGCATTACTAGGAATACCAGGATACCTCATCGAAACATCTCAATGTTTCAGTTTCACTGTGTACTGTTAAAAGAAAACTGATTTCCCAATTAGACACTTGCTCCAGGGTATGTATTTACCAGGTTTGATTCTCACATCTGTATGGTTTTACAGATGATGAGTGGGAGTAAGTTATTGGGAATTAGGTGATCATCCTCATTATATCGGGATTCGTTGTAATTGGTGATATTTGAGAAAGTCACCTGGGTTGTTTGCCGGACGACAAATATTTGGTTTTGAATATCCGTTGTTATGCACCAATTTCAAATTGATATATCTGTACGTCTATTTTTATAGAGTGAGATATACCTTTTTGAGATCATGTCTATGACATTTACCTATATCAGTGGATGGTTAGGTAAGGAGTATTGAACAGCGGTGTAATTCTTCTTAACCAAAAGTACAGTTTTCAACCTACGACACTCAGTGAATGAGTCATTTGACTCAAGGGACTTGTACAGAGTATTGTATATTGTCCAGTGTCCATCAGGACAGAGGGGTCGGTCCTCGTACTATATTCTGTTTACTTATGACTTCTCTAGTTCTTAGACATGTGTTTCGTAGAAACACAGGGTCTAAGTTTCGAGGAGTTATAGGTATAAGAATAAAGTAGAGAACCAGGTATTACAAGTATCGGGATTCTTCAAGGTGATCGAAAATGTAGATACTTGTGGATGGTATTCAGTTGATAGTAATGATTAAGAGAACTTGCTTCTCTTTCAGGTTACTCATAATTGGAAGTACTCCTAAGTTGAGTAACGCTGATCGGCATCTCTTCCATTTAGTTGACATGCACTGGAGACAGCTGCATGATTTGAATCTGGTTCAATTAAATCAGTGCCTCTGTTTCTATATTAGATATAGAACAGTTCATATCTTGACTTTGTTAAGATACGGGGAGTTGTCCGGCTTATGCTTAAAACCAGACTCCGGATAACTCAAAGCACGTTTCTGTAATGGCTGTTTGTGGGTTGACCCGGGCTATGACGAGGGTTGACTTTCTACCATCTGAAAGATCAATAGTGATATTGTTCTTAACCCGCCACAGTTTTAATAAAAATGGATTTTTTCAGAAAACAGTAGTGGGAGTATGGTAGAACTGGAAGTATTCCAGAACCGCAAACGATTACTGAAGATTTGATAAGAACCTAAAGATTCAATCTGGTTTGACATTCCATTGGCCACTCCGCAAATAAAATGGGTAACCTCAGGCACTCGAGAGGTACTTCGGTATGCTCAAGGACGGTGGCAGGGAGGTTCTTGTTTACCCAGACTTGCCATTGTTGTTGTTCCAGACTGTGAGACCCGGCAGGAGGATGAGTATAGCGTCGTTCTAAACTAGCTTTAGAAGTGTACGTCTATATGACTCTGCCAGAGGGTTGTCGTAGTCAGTGGGAGCAGCGGAAGCATTGGTGGACAGGTGGCTTATGTCTATTTATAGACTAAAGCAGATATAGCGGAGATAGATCATCTATTTCTGATATGACAGTCATAGGGCCGACTTCATCAGAATAGGGGATGGATCTGTTAAGATGGTAGTAGGGTGTGCTATCCTGGTATTTGATGACATACACAGAGTAGGAAGTGATATTCCTATACTACGATCGGTTATACTTTGGTCGTCACACAGTGGTTTCTCCACATAGGACTTGGATATTATATCAGACATTCTGGTCACTAGATCTATGGTTTTAGATCTAGATTTGGGTGGTTTCCCAATCTGGGTACTTAGACAGCATTCTATGAGTATTTAGAATGGACGACTCTTGGCACGGTAGTATACCTGCAGGTGATGGAGTCACCCTCTCTAAAGGTATCTTACAGACTAAAGGGGAGAGGGATGTGCATGATTGGCAGATCACTTGCTTAGGCAATTGAGTCAATCATGAGATGTCAAGTACCACACCAGATGTTGTTCTTGCAGTAGGTGCAATAAGTTGATATTCATCCAATCCTGGAGAAACAATCGGAAGCAGCTATAGAACATCAGTGGATGTTCTAGGGATTTGATATCGGCAGCCTCTTTTAGGAGACGGTTATCATTCCAGGCTTCCAAGATGACCTGGATGACAGAGTGACCATCAGAGTTATAGTTTTCCCTCTGACGAGGGGCAGTGTTTTGGACAGCTGGTCCAAGCAGATACTGAGGGAAGGCATGGCGCAGGATACTGATTAAGTTCAGTTGACGATACAGTTTAAGAAGTTTGGATTTGGAGTTCATTTATGAGCTAGGTCCCATCAGACATCCAGACACATTTTAAGACAGGTATTGCTCTTTTCGGGAGATGGCTTTCTCCGCGAACTTGAGATAAAGAGAGACATAGAAAGAAACACCATAGCGGATCCACTCACTGAGGCTATTCCTCGAATGCAATAGTTTCACAAACGAGCTTTGTGAGACTGACTAGTAGAGGAGTTGGGTGTTCGGTATCACACGGGCTGTGAGTATGCGACATCGCAATAATTAGCCTTGAGTGCAAGTGGGAGATTGTTGGATATAGTGCTCTCAGAGTCAATTATTGGATCACAGGCACGTGATTGCAATGATTGAGGGAGGACCTATGCCGGTAGGACAGTCTTACTCGAGATGATAGTATGCTATCTGGTTTATCTTTATCATCGTGTACTGCTTTAGGTGACCTTACGAGTCGCTATTACACGTTGATAGAGCCCCTAGGATTTTTGCTTGACTACCAGCAGTATGAGGGCGATCATATACGTGAGAGCTGGAGTCTATAAGCACATCCTTAAAAGGTCCCTAGTCGTGGGAGTTTCGAGACAGGGCATCGATACTCCGGAGTAGACTAGTGTATACAGTCGAGACCCCAACGAGGGGCGGTGGCCGGTTTCATAAGCCACTGGTGTCAGTTGGTTCACCTAAGATGTATACATGTGCTCATTGGGTTATGAGTACACCGGACAGGACTCGCCGGGAACCTGCTAGTTGGGATTATACCTGATGTCAGATAGCAGTTCCCTGGTGACATGTGTACAGATTAGTTCATCGACCTGAGATCGTCATTTGTCTTGTGTGAGTTCCCACTGTACTTTGATTACTACCCTACCACGGCTAAAAGGAGTCGTGCAAACAGGTTTTAGTTGGGAAGTGCGGTGCGAATGGGATAGAAAAGATCCTGGAGCGTGATTTGTTAGGGCACTTCGACAGGAGGGTGTGGTGGGTTATTCGCACCTAATGGCGGTGCAATCAGTCCCGCAGGTAAGGGGTTGTTAGGATTGAATCCCGACATCTCCTTAGAAGACGATGAATTTGAAGATGAAGGTAAAGAAGTGGATGAAATTTCGACTTCGGAGTCGAAAGCGTCGTCATTCGGCACTAACGAGACACGGACTAATCGGGCGCTAGTGTCCCTAGTCCAGCTGGACATACACTAAAGAGGTGTAGTGCAGTCAAAAAGTAAAAACAGAAGGTGGGGGTAAGAAAACGTCAATGGAAGAAAGTGGGGTGCGATGGATTTCTAGCGACAAATTGGCAAGTTTTTTGTAAAATTTTTCTGTTTTGTGTTTTTTTATAAAGAGTTTTTGCAAAATATTTTTATGAGAAGCTTAGACACACGTTCAAGCAATCATAATATGCATAATCAAGCCTAGATCTAGGGTCTTCTAGGTCAACTAGACTGCTCCTAACTATTCCAAAGGGCAAGTTGTGAGATCCTCAAATCGCCTCTTCACCGCCAATTGTGGCCAGGTAAGCACAAGTAAAGAAAGGAGGGATCCGCTCACGAATCACCGTGAGACAGGCTTTTTAAAATTACTTTTCCCACTTGTCTAGCCTAGGCACCACAAAGTCTGGTTTAGTTAAACGACCGATGCCTACAACTATTTCTTTGTCCTAATGAGCACGACAGTCCTTATAGGCCGAGTCTAATTTTTTTAATTAACTTGATGGTTGATGCGAATGCTTTTTGTGATTTTTTTGGGGTCCTAGGAAGGATAATGAAATCCCCACCCAATCTAGATTGGTGTTATAGTCCCTTAATAGTCAATTTTAAAAATGTAAAGCAATAAACACACAAAACACTTGCCAAAATTTTATTTTCTTTTATTGCGGTGCAAAGAATCCTGCACAAGATCAAGTTATTGGAGAAGGGAGAGAAGTTTTGCGCAAAGAACCCTGCAGGAAAATTTTTCAGAGGAGATCAGGGGGTTACAAAGAAGAAAAGAAAGCTTACAGAGAAGATTCAGAGGGCTGACGTCAGCAACAGGCCGCGGATCCGCCGCTAATTGCTGCCTATGACCGCGGTTTCGCGGTTGACTAGTCGATTCAGGTCCAAAAAATTCTGTTCTGTTCTGTTATGATTTTCCTCTATCTGTTCAGATCTTCTGTATCTGGATTTGTTCACCGAGCTTGCTCCTGATCTGAATAAGTCCGTCTTTCCGATCCTGCACAATTCACACAAAAACCCTTCAAAAAAATAACAAGACGATAATTTTATATATATATATTTTTTATTTTTCAGTTTTTATGATTTTTTCAATTTTTAATTAACCCGAAATTGCAAAAAGAAAATAACTACGCGATCCCCGGCAACGGCGTCATTTGATTTGTATGAAATTATGCGTATGAGTTTTTGTTATCAAAGAATTAACCGCAATCAAGAACGGTATCAATTGGTTGCTAGCTGGTTGAATACGGGTCGGTCCACAGGGATTACGTGTATTTTCTAGTTGTTCTAACGAGTCAATTCCTATTGTGGCACGTTTGATTTTCAGTAAAAACTGAAGTTGAGTTTGATTAGGATTAAAACCTTGCGAGGGTTAGGATTAAGTTAGTTTGGAAAGTCAATTATTCTCATCGCTTTCTTTGCCCTAATTAAGAACTTTTAGGTGTTAAGGTAATAGTTAACAAAGAGGATTAGCACGATCGGGAAGAAACTAGGTTTCTTCCCTTTGGTCCTTCTCCGTCCTTTCTTAACTCTTACCCTAATCTCTATGGAAAAAAAACACAACCGGTCTTTAACGATGGAATCACCGCTACCTCGTGGGATAGGGTGTCGTAGTGAGCGGTGTGTGTATGTATGCATAGAGTCCTACTTTAGAATGCTGAACGGGCAAGAAAGGGGTGAGAGATTTTCATCTCTCAAACATTTCCCAAACCTAACCCTAACAAGTGAGGAGCTACTCACTCATTAGGGAATTGATAAACGAGTTCATTTTTTATGGTTTAATTTAACAACTACGGCAGATAAAAAATTGCAGAAAATAACTACGGCAGAGAAATAAAATTTCTAGAGAAATAACTAGGGCAGAAAAGAAACTTACTTTTTTATTTGATGCACTCTTCGACAATTACAGGGAATAAGAATTCTAAACTAGATAAATAAAAAAAGGCATGCTCCAAAAAGAGCAGTAGGCTTCCTATTTATAGATAATAGAAAACCTAGGGTTTACATCTGATTCATATCTAAAATTACAAAACTACCCTGAGAAGCCTGGTCAACGCACCAACACCTACCGACAAAATGCCCCGACACATGCTCAGCACTGCCGCGGATCCGCGGCCATAGGCCATGTTTGGCCGTGGATCCGCGGCCATATGATGGTGTCTCTGTCTCTATTTCTCTGGGTTGCTTCATGTTGCTATTTGCTTCTGTTTTCTTCACTTAGTTCTTCAGAATCTTTTCTAGTTTCTTCCAGATTTCTACAGTGCAGAAATGTTGTGGACTTTTGCCGTTCGCTTCGTGTTGAAGTCTTGAATCTTGTGCTGCCTTCGTGCTTTGTGAAATCGAACAGTCATTGATCTTCATTTGTTCCTTAACTGTAGGCGGCATCTTGCAGATTCATCTATTTGTTGATCGTAGTCTCACTTTTGTAGCGTCTTTTCACCAAACCTGTAACCTGCAACTATTTAGCTGACTTGGATCAAAAGCACCTATTTATTTGCAATATGATTAAGAATGGGGAATATAATAATGCAAAATTATGATATGAACAAATACCCCCAAACTTATCTTTTGCTCGTCCCGAGCAAAACTAGTTTTATTCTCGAAAAAACCTAACCTCACTTTCGCAGGGAAACGCGATTGCACTGAACTCGTGCAATAAGCCGTTAAACTTCTAGGTGTCCCTAGTAGGAGGAGTGTTGTCTCCTGAGGGTTTTCAGCGGATACCACCCACAAAATCCGATCAATTTGGCCTATTGACTTTTATTCTTCAATTCGGTGTTCTAACAAGAAATTATATTATCTTCAACTCAGAAATTATCAACCCATATTTTTCACGCTTCCTTATCATTTAACTTAAGATTGTATATGTTCTGAAAATTTATTTAGCTTTTAGCATATTTTGAGTTTTCCTTCTAAGGTTCCATCTCAACTTAGGAATTTTTATCATCTCTACTGAAAATATAAGTCCTATTTTTTTATTCCTATCTCTCATCCAAACCCCAATCATATACCCCTACGTGTGTGTATGTATCACCCCTATACTTGGAAATTCAATTCAAACTATCATATTCTTGTCCATTGTCCAAAGTACTTTTAGTTGGTGAATTTTAGATGAAATTGCTTACACATCCTTCATGCGACCGTTAATATTTCTTGAGATACTAACGACCAATTACAAAATGTGTTCACGCATTTAGGCGTAATTCCTCGTCTTGCAATACCTAAGGCTTTATCAGTGACTCCCAAACCAGTTGGTCTAAGACACTAGGTGATAAACCACCCTCGCTATATATTTTTTATTTTATGCAGCTTTAAGTAATTACAAAACCAGTGTTCATTTTTTTATATCTCTTATTTCACATTTATACTTTAATTTTTTTCTCATACTAAGGATTTTAGACAAGAGCATTTCAAGGTATCCTCTACTATTCCAAGTTTCAAGGTTCGTGTTTGAGCAAGTTGTAGGTTATATATTTTCAGAATTTAGACTTAAGCTTAGGAATTATTTTTCAGAGTTACACTTCAATAAAAATTTCAACACTCTTCCTTTATTTTGACTTATCCCAAGAACTGAACTCAAAATTTGCCTATTTCTAAGTAAACTATAAGGACATATATTTTCTACCGTTAATTTTTAAGAAAGGTTATTTTTAGGGTTTTTAATTTACTAAGTTTAGGATCTAGTTTTTCCTAGCCAGTTAACCGTCTTGTCAAACTTAAGTCAATTATGGCCAAAATTGAATTTTTCAATTTTTATAATTTTTAATTTTTTTTGATTTTTATGGGTTTTAAAATAAGTATGCAAATGCAAAAATATACACATGAATAAGTATGCAAATGCAAAAATATACACATGAATGCGAAGGAAGAAACCTTACCGAGCACACCCCCAAACTTAAACTTGACAGTGTCCTCACTGTCAGGCTACACCAAGAAGGTCAAAATTGTCGGCACTCTCCTGTTTATTATTTTTTTATTTTTATTTTATTAAAACTGGAAATTTACAAAAATACCCAATTTTTTTTAATTTTATATTTACAAGTGGTAAACGTACCCCCAATCATACGGTTGGCTAAAAATCACTTTCTTTCTAGAGCCAACAAAATCTCCCCCAAACTTGAATTAAACAATGTTACAAGTCAATACCAAGTTTTGCAAAGGGCAAAAGTCAATACCAACCATTCGAAGAATTTATCAGTGAAACACAACGGTTGGTGGAAGAGGATGTTGTCTAGAATCACGAAGAAGTGGGGAAGAGATGAGTGGTGTAACAGAAATGGATTGCATCTCAATTTGAAGAGACGACAAAGTGATTGTGACGATGGATTACTCGCATTTTTGTGAGTGTCAAGAAGAAGGGGCGGAGGTTCAATTTCTTTTTGGAGTTGATTCATCTCAACACCCGTGTTTGCAAAAAATCGAGCTCATCAGTGAAAATTTCCTCAAAGCTTTCATCGATACCCTGAAAAATAATGTCATCAGAAAGAGTTGGGCGATCTCTAGACTCCATGAAAGATTCATAAACAGTGGTTGATGTTGACCCGGACAACTTAATGGAAGAGTCCGTATGTGTATAGTACATAGTTGGGTCAAACAACGTATTAAAAGAGTCTAGATCGGCATCCTGAAGCGGATCAAATTTGCTGCTGTCGACATCCATTAATTCGACAGAACATGCATGAGCAGATGGTTCGGAGGACAGACTTCCTATCTTGTAAATGTTGAACTCACTTGACATCTTCCCGAAGGATAGAGTCATAGAGCCATTACGACAGTTGATTACAGCATTGGAAGTGGCCAAAAATGGTCGACCGAGGATCACCGGAATTTGGTTTTGTGGGTTAGCCACAAGCTGTGTGTCCATAATAATGAAATCAACGAGGAATATGAAGTCCCCTACTTTGATCAACATATCCTCTAACTCACTCTTAGGATGGGTGATGGATCGATCGGCTATTTGGAGACTACAATGAATGGGTTTCAACTCTCCAACACCTAATTTCTCATAAACGGAATAGGGAAGCAGGTTAACACTGGAAACAAGATCTAAAAGTGCACGATTGATGTTCTTATCCTCAATTGTTATTGAAATTGTAGGACAGCCAGGGTCCTTTCGTTTTTGGGGCAAAGGTAAAGGTTAGGTAATAGCATTGCTCACGGCACTAGCTACGAATAATTTCTTGGGTACCTGAGACTTCCTCTTCTTGGTGCATAAGTCCTTCAAGATTTTAGCGTAAGAAGGGACTTGTTGGATTGTATCCAAGAGAGGTATGTTAATGCTAATCTGTTTCAATAACTCTACAATCTTCTCCATTTGTGGAGTTTGTTTATTGGATTTCAACCATTTTGGAAATGGAATATTTTGAAATTTTGTTGAGTCCAATGTTTGTGGAGTAGATTGCGGAGTTGGAACGGATCCCAGTGTTGGTGTTATCGTAGAGTGAGATGTGGGTCCGTTTGAATTAGAAGAAGTAGAGCCTTGTGAAGAATGAAGAACAGGCTCTGACGAAGAAGAGGATGACGAAGAAGATGAAGAGGAAGAAGAAGAAGAAGAAGAAGCGGCGGCCGGGGTGTCATCACTAATACCCACATTATTGTGCAACACTTTTCCAAATCTCAACGTAGTCACATCATTTACATTATGATTTTGTTGTTCATAAGCAACATGTGCGTTGTGTGTGTGACTGGGATTTGGCAATGGTTGAGACAGAAGTTTTCCCTTTTCTCGCTCGCTTAATGCAGCATTCAGTTTTGCAATTTAGGCCTCAATTGTTTTGATGCTCTGATCATGTGAAGCACTGTGTTGCACCAAAGACTCAATGGAAGACTGGATGCTTGCTGAGGATTGTGTAGAATGTTTTAAAAACGCATCCAGATTTCGTTCGAGCGAGGAAACCTTATCATTATTCGACTAAACAAAATTGTTTTGAGGATAAGAGTTGTTGGGTACAAAATTGTTCATTTGGTTTGGGTAAGATTGGGGTTGGAAGGTTGCTGATATTGAGTTTGTTGAGAGGCTTGTTGTTGTGGAGGAGGCCTTTGAAAGTTGTTGTTGCCTTGGAATTGTTGTTGATTTTGATTCTAAGCAAAATTTGGGTGGCTCCTCCAACCAGGATTGTAAGTTGAAGAGTATGGATTATTTCTTTGGCTTTGCTGAAAGGCAGCATTGACTTAATCTTGTCCTTGAACAGGTGGATTATAAGGACACTCTTCAGTAAGATGGGACGGATCCAAACAACAAGCACAAATAGTACGTGGGGGTAAAGTTGGGGCAAGAGAAGGCGATGAGAATTTGCTCTCAATTGCTTCTAGTTTTTTCGTGAGTGCAGCCATTTTGGCTTTCATTGCAATCGACATATCAAGTTGATGTATACCCGCCCTAGACTGACCTGATGAAGTAGATGAAGTGGTCTTAGTGCTATCCCACTGAAGTGTTTGTCCAGCAAGATCGTCGAGAAATTGCCAAGCTTCCTCGCTTGATTTTATAAGAAAGTGACCTTGACAAATGGTTTCCAATAACTGCTTAGTTGCTGGGTTCAGTCCTTCGTATAAAGTTTGGCAAAGTTGTCAATTCTCGATATCGTGGTGAGGGCACTGAACAAGTAGGTCCTTAAATCTTTCAAAACACTTCCAAAAAGGTTCAGAAGGAAGCTGGGAAAATTGAATAATTTCGTTGCGAATTTTCGCGGTCTTGTGGTGTGGGTAATTTTTTTTAGAAAATCCTTAACAAACTCTTCCCATTTTTTTATGGAGTGTGATGCTGTGCTATATAACCATTTTTCAGCTAGGTCACATAAAGTGAATGGAATGACACGTAGCCTTATAGTATCATCCGAAAGTTGTGTGGTCTTCATCATTGCGCAAACATTATGGAATTTGTTTATGAAGATGTAGGCATCTTCGGATTCCACCCCGTGAAATTTGGGCAACATATTGATGAAGTGGGGTTTAATTTCAAAGTTATCCCCATTAGCCCGTGGAAGTGAAAGACAAGTGAGAAGTGCGGTGCGGATGGGATAGAAAAGATCCTGGAGCGTGATTCGTTGGGGCACTTCGACAGGAGGGTGTGGTGGGTTATTCGCACCTAATGGCGGTGCAATCAGTCCCGCAGGTAAGGGGTTGTTAGGATTGAATCCCGACATCTCCTTAGAAGACGATGAATTTGAAGACGAAGGTAAAGAAGTGGATGAAATTTCGACTTCGGAGTCGAAAGCGTCGTCATTCGGCACTAACGAGACACGGACTAATCGGGCGCTAGTGTCCCTAGTCCAGCTGGACATACACTAAAGAGGTGTAGTGCAGTCAAAAAGTAAAAACAGAAGGTGGGGGTAAGAAAACGTCAATGGAAGAAAGTGGGGTGCGATGGATTTCTAGCGACAAATTGGCAAGTTTTTTGTAAAATTTTTCTGTTTTGTGTTTTTTTATAAAGAGTTTTTGCAAAAGATTTTTATGAGAAGCTTAGACACACGTTCAAGCAATCATAATATGCATAATCAAGCCTAGATCTAGGGTCTCCTAGGTCAACTAGACTGCTCCTAACTGTTCCAAAGGGCAAGTTGTGAGATCCTCAAATCGCCTCTTCACCGCCAATTGTGGCCAGGTAAGCACAAGTAAAGAAAGGAGGAATCCGCTCACGAATCACCGTGAGACGGGCTTTTTAAAATTACCTTTCCCACTTGTCTAGCCTAGGCACCACAAAGTCTGGTTTAGTTAAACGACCGATGCCTACAACTATTTCTTTGTCCTAATGAGCACGACAGTCCTTATAGGCCGAGTCTAATCTTTTTTAATTAACTTGATAGTTGATGCGAATGCTTTTTGTGATTTTTTTGGGGTCCTAGGAAGGATAATGAAATCCCCACCCAATCTGGATTGGTGTTATAGCCCCTTAATAGTCAATTTTAAAAATATAAAGCAATAAACACACAAAACACTTTCCAAAATTTTATTTTCTTTTATTGCGGCGCAAAGAATCCTGCACAAGATCAAGTTATTGGAGAAGGGAGAGAAGTTTTGCGCAAAGAACCCTGCAGGAAAATTTTTCAGAGGAGATCAGGGGGTTACAAAGAAGAAAAGAAAGCTTATAGAGAAGATTCAGAGGGCTGACGTCAGCAACAGGCCGCGGATCCGCCGCTAATTGCTGCCTATGACCGCGGTTTCGCGGTTGACTAGTCGATTCAGGTCCAAAAAATTATGTTCTGTTCTGTTATGATTTTCTTCTATCTGTTCAGATCTTCTGTATCTGGATTTGTTCATCGAGCTTGCTCCTGATCTGAATAAGTCCGTCTTTCCGATCCTGCACAATTCACACAAAAACCCTTCAAAAAAATAACAAGATGATAATTTTTTATATATATTTTTTTATATTTTTCAGTTTTTATGATTTTTTCAATTTTTAATTAACCCGAAATTGCAAAAAGAAAATAACTACGCGATCCCCGGCAACGGCGTCATTTGATTTGTATGAAATTATGCGTATGAGTTTTTGTTATCAAAGAATTAACCGCAATCAAGAACGGTATCAATTGGTTGCTAGCTGGTTGAATACGGGTCGGTCCACAGGGATTACGTGTATTTTCTAGTTGTTCTAACGAGTCAATTCCTATTGTGGCACGTTTGATTTTCAATAAAAACTGAAGTTGAGTTTGATTAGGATTAAAACCTTGCGAGGGTTAGGATTAGGTTAGTTTGGAAAGTCAATTATTCTCATCGCTTTCTTTGCCCTAATTAAGAACTTTTAGGTGTTAAGGTAATAGTTAACAAAGGGGATTAGCACGATCGGGAAGAAACTAGGTTTCTTCCCTTTGGTCCTTTTCCGTCCTTTCTTAACTCTTACCCTAATCTCTATGGAAAAAAAACACAACCGGTCTTTAACGATGGAATCACCGCTACCTCGTGGGATAGGGTGTCATAGTGAGCGGTGTGTGTATGTATGCATAGAGTCTTACTTTAGAATGCTGAACAGGCAAGAAAGGGGTGAGAGATTTTCATCTCTCAAACCTTTCCCAAACCTAACCCTAACAAGTGAGGAGCTACTCACTCATTAGGGAATTGATAAACGAGTTCATTTTTTATGGTTTAATTTAACAACTACGGCAGATAAAAAATTGCAGAAAATAACTACGGCAGAGAAATAAAATTTCTAGAGAAATAACTAGGGCAGAAAAGAAACTTACTTTTTTATTTGATGCACTCTTCGACAATTACAGGGAATAAAAATTCTAAACTAGATAAATAAAAAAAGGCATGCTCCAAAAAGAGCAGTAGGCTTCCTATTTATAGATAATAGAAAACCTAGGGTTTACATCAGATTCATATCTAAAATTACAAAACTACCCTGAAAAGCCTGGTCAACGCACCGACATTCACCGACAAAATGCAGCGACACGTGCTCAGCACGGCCGCGGAACCACGGCCATAGGCCATGTTTGGCCGCGGATCCGCGGCCATATGATGGTGTCTCTGTCTCTATTTCTCTGGGTTGCTTCATATTGCTATTTGCTTCTGTTTTCTTCACTTGGTTCTTCAGAATCTTTTTTATTTTCTTCCAGATTTCCACAATGCAGAAATGTTGTGGAATTTTACCGTTCGCTTCCTGTTGAAGTCTTGAATCTTGTGCTGCCTTCGTGCTTTGTGAAATCGAACTGTTCATTGATCTTCATTTGTTCCTTAACTGTAGGCGGCATCTTGCAGATTCATCTATTTGTTGGTCGTAGTCTTACTTTTGTAGCGTCTTTTCACCATTTTCACTGTATTGTTCCGAGAACCTGTAACCTGCAACTATTTAGCAGACTTGGATCAAAAGCACCTATTTATTTGCAATATGATTAAGAATGGAGAATATAATAATGCAAAATTATGATATGAACAAATAGCGATCAAATCTCGACGACCGGACCTTTTCCGACGATACCACGATCCCCGAAGGCTTCCCCTCCCTCTTTTCCTCTCTTGTTAAATGCTCTAAAATTTTAAGTCCCTTCTCTCTCTCTCTCTTTTCATCTCAAACCAATTTCTAAAAGGATGCTGACAAGTGGAGTTAACATTAAAAATCTGTTCTTTTAATTTTTTTTATCATTCTTAATAGGTCAATATATCACATAATTAACCTAATATCACTTCAAATTAATATTCAAATCATTTGCTTTTTGGTGTAACCAAAATTCCATATGAAATAATCATATAACGAACTTTTTCATAAAAATACCATGAACTTTAATATAACCCTTATTTCGATAACTAGTATATATACCTCTAGAAAATTCATGGGATAACGACCAACCTCACACGCACACTTTGGATTCATAGCACGATATTCAGTTAGAATTTTTTTCATCTAAATGAAACAATTTGATATAAAATACCATCACTTTATAAAAATACGTTTTTAATCGATATTTGAAAACCTTTTCCAATTACACCTCTACAACCCTTTTTAGGGGACCCGCTTGTAGTTGGTGCGGATTATCGTATATTCTTGGGATAGTAGAGCTAGATGCAGAGCTCCTCACGGAGAATTCGGTCTCGAAAGGAATGAAAATACGATTTAAACGAAATACGACTTTTTGAAACAAATTATCTTTCGAAAATTATATATAATTATGAGTCCGTATTTTCAATAAAAATAAATGGTGAAAATTATCTTTTAAAATGAAAGATTAAAATTTTAATAAAATACCACCAAGTTTACAAAAGAAGTAGTTTTCATTAAAATACCATAAACTTTTAAAAACTAGATTTCATCGCTAAAATACCACTAAAATTAAAATACATGTTCATAAAAACTCTTAACATTCTAAATCACCTTCGAGATTTATTTTTAAACGATATTAAAATATTTTTCATAAAACCCCCTCGAGAAATGCAAACAATATAAATACAATGTATGTTGGATATGTATGCCCTAGAGGCCATTATTGTATATGTATATATGTGGATGTTTGGACATATATATGTACAGGACAGTCTTGCTCGATACAATAGTATACTATCTGGTTTGTCTTTATCTTAACATGTTCATATGTTTTAGTTGCTATTACGTATCATTCATACACGTTGATAAAGCCCGTAGGATCATTGCTAGACTACCTACGTTGTGATGATGATCATACTTGTGGGAGCTGGGTAGTCGGTAAGCACATCCTTAAAAGGTCCCTAGTCATGGGAGTATCGAGACTGGGCATCGATATTCCGGAGTAGACTAGTGTATACGTTTGTAGACCCCGATGAGGGGCGATGGTACGGTCCCGCAACCATTGGTCTTTTGCACCTAAAATCGTATACAGGTGCTCACTGGGGGTAAGTACACTGGACGGAGTTGCCAAGAAATTCTAGATGGTATTATACCTATCGTCAGATGGAAGTTCTCAGGTGACATGAGTACAGGTCAGTCTTTGGTCCTGAGATCGTCATTTGTCTCGTGTGAGTTCCCACTGTGCTTTGATCACTACCCTACCACGGCTCTACTGAGTCGTGCAAACAGGTTTTGGTTGGGTACAGTCCCGAGCCATATGGAGGCAGTGAGTGATTGTTGGGGATTCGTCTCTCCCGGTATAAGAAGTCGATATCGCACTGTGTTCAATTGGTCAGGACCATAAGACCTTGGCCAACGCAGTTGGGATTTACTGATAGGTTGATCAGTAGTTTTCCGGATTGGTCCTGAGCCGCATCAACACGAATTATCGGGTTATTAGAGTATGACGTTTACCACCCTCTAGACCTGTTATGCGATACTCTTAGACGAAGAGACCGGACTGTATGAAGATTGTCACAGATAGGCTCAGTTGGGATCCGTATGAGTTTGCTCGTTGGCCTTTCTTTTCGACAGGTATCCGGGTAGCCGTTACGTACAGCTAGTGCCGCTGACATGCTTGTGGTTATGGATTTATCCAGTAACTCACTGCCGGCGTATTGTCGAGTTTTTAGAGTCTCACACAGAGGGTTTTCCTGGTTCATGAGAAATGATGTAGTAGCCGTATTGGATACGTGCAGGGTTCCGATCGATTGATGTACTGTGTACCCGGACTTTCGATCGGACAGTTGATAATACTAGTCGGCTCGGGATTGAGCCGGATTATTAAATCATGTATTGATTTAATAATTTACATATATGTATTTCGATATGTATATTCTAGTATTATGTTCTTCGTATTATTCTATCTTTTTGGGCATTTGTGTTTTTATGCGAATACAGGTATGTATATGCAGTAGACTGTAATCCGTATTTTATTATGGATTACATTCTAGAAGATGGACACCTCATCATACCTTTTTCCATTTATTCATTAAATGGAAATGAGATGTAAAATGAAGGTAAGGGGAATATGGTGAGAACCATGCCTCAATAGTTGACAAATGAATTTTTAATTCAATTGTGGCAACTATTGAAGCATGGTTGATATATTTTATTCTTGGATATTGTTTTAAAAAACCATTGTGAGTTATTTTCTCTCACACGATTGCCTCATTTTCTCTTGAACTCACCAATTTGCTTCACTCTCCTCTCCTTCTCTTGAGCTCCTCCACTTTCATCATTTACCTCCTCTCTATACTCTTATGTGTTGAGAATCAAGAGGGGGGGTGGTGAGATAGAGATAGAAAGACACTTAGAACCTCACACTACATCCTAGAGTTCTTGAAATAGCAACCCAAGTTCTCTAGTTGCTCTTTTTGACACTTACCTTGGAGCTAGAGCCATGGACTACATCCCTCGGAAGGATCATCTTCGATGGAGGAGGACCGACGAACAAGCTCGATCCCGGAGAACCGAAGGAGCAAGTAAAGAATATCATGCTCGATCATGGTGGCTACTTGGAGCGAACGATGAGGAAAGAAGACTGAAAGACACGGATCTTTTGGTGAGATTCTTTCATCATAGTAGATAGCTCTTCTAGTGTTAGCTAGTATAAGGTTTATGGTAGATCCGGTTATCGGGTTATATTTACCGCCAGTTTTAAACCCTGATTAAAATTTTGTTCTGCAAATGGCCACGGTAGATGGACGGGGCGTTAGTGTAACCCAACATTGTATCAGAGTCAGCCCATAAACCCTTAACTAGCTAGTTTAGACGTTCTTAAAATATCGATCGACAAAAATTTCTGAAATCACAATTTCAATTTTATACTTCCTATCGATTTTTAAAACTGTTCAAAAAATATTTTTAGTGGTATTAAAAATACATGCAGGGTATTTTAGAAACACACTAGAAATTTGAGCACAAGATCCCTTAACTCAGCCGCGGAACCACCACGAAATGTGCTCGTTTGCCGCGGTTCCGCGGTAAGAGTTGGGCCACTGTGCTCAAAATTTCTTCCGTGGTTCTATTGTCTGGAATTGTGATTTTTGAGATATAAGATACTAGCCCAGATTTGTTTGAGTACTGGATTGCACTTGGGGCCTATACGGAAAAAATTTTTGTCGATCGCAATTTTAAATGCGTAGTTATCAGTATATATGTTTGCATCTGCGACCGTGAATGTCATTTGATCGGTATAACCCGTCTAACTGCTATATGTCCTTTTAGACGGGTTATCGAACATGACATTCACGTTGATGTTATGTGATTGTGATGATATTGTGGTTGGATTGTCGTGGTGGATAGCCGGTGGTGCAATGGTAGTAGTACAGTTCAGATTCATTTGTACATTTGTTATTGCGAGGAGAGCGTCCAACATGTGGACTGCCGTTTCTGCCGTGTTGTATATTATTTGATTGGGGCACGACCGGGTTGAGGTCGATGTCACCGTTGTACATATTATTTTCCTTTTCCGTGCTAGAATTAACCCACGGTGGAGTGCTTGAATAGCCGGGTTCTAGAGGGCAACAAACTCGCATCTCATGGCGTTGAGACGGATGGGGCTTCACTCTAGAATTGGTGGGCTATTCACCGCACTCGTAGGGGGTATAGGATGACCCACGGAGGGGTGCTCAAGTTACCGAATCCCATGAAGTGCTGGGTGGCCCATTCACTTTGTTGATTGGGGTTGCCTCACTTCTGAGATTGGCGGGTAAATTGCCGTACTCGTAGGGGTCCAGGTTTTCATTGCAGGGCTATCCACACTACCAGGAATGTTGGGTTTATTTGCGGCTCAAGTGAAACCCGAGGCTCTAAGATTATCCACCATTTTGTGTTGCATGTTGTTGATCTGTGATGTTGCTTATATCATGCTTGGAACGAATGTTATATATATATTTATATATATACTAGTAGATGTTGTATATGTTTTGCACCCGCGCTAGTCCAGCCCCCGCTCTGCCATTAGTTAAGTAACCTAACGGTGCATGATGGGGCCCCGTGGCGAATGCGGATGGCATATACGTACATTATATTTGTTAGTTATATGTATGCCCTAGAGGCCATTACTGTACATTGGATGTATATTGTAGTGGATGCTGGGACATATATAGGTAGGACTTTCTTGCTCGACATGATAGTATGCTATCTGGTTGCTCTTTATCTTAACATGTATACTTTCTGTCTCTCTGATTACATGTTGATAAAGCCCTTAGGATGTTTACTCGACTTCCAGGACTATGATGCAGATCATACTAGTGGGGCCTGGGTAGTCAATGAGTACATTCTTCATTGTTCCTAGTCGTGGGAATATCGAGACGGGGCATCGATATTCCAGAGTAGACTAGCGCATATCTTCTCGACCCATGCGATGGGCGATGGATGATCCCATATCCATTGGTGTTTGACATCGAAGATGGTATGCGGGTGCTCAGTGGAGACTGGGTACACTGAACGGACTCGCCGAGAACTCCCAGATGGTATTATACCTCACGTCAGATGGCAGTTCTCTGGTGACACTGGTACAGCTTAGTCTGTTGACCCGAGATCGTCATAGAGTCTTGTGTGTCTCCCACTGTGCTTTGATTTCCACCCTACCACGGCTCTACTGAGTTGTGCAAACAGGTGGTTTTTGGGTACAGTCCCGATTCACATGGAGGCAATGAGCGATAGGAGGGGATTCGTCTCTCCCGGTATTGGGGGTTGATGTTGTGCTATGCTCGACTGGCCATAACAGGAAATCCCTGGCCAGGGTTGCAGTGATATACTGGTAAGAGTTATCAGTAGTTTCACGAATGTTATGGACCTCAAGTCGGCATGACTTATCGAGCTATTGGGGTCTGACGTTTACCACCCCTAGGCGAGATATGCGACATATCAGACGAACAGACCGGACTGTACGGTAAGTGTTACTGGTTGGATTCACAGGAGTGTGAGCGGGCTTGCTCGTCGATCTTCTGATCGCTCAATACCCGGGTGGCCGTTACGTTTGGCAGACCGCTTGCGGCTTGTGGGTGCTTGATATGATCATCATCCGCTACCGGCGTATTGACGAGTCTTTAGAGTCCTACACAGAGGTTTCCTGGCTCAAGCGAAACGAAATAGGAGCGCATATGAGATATGTGCGGGACCGAGAATAATGCGTGTATGTGATACCGTATTTCATTCTCGCGATGAATGTGTCGAATGGTTGTATGCGATATAACCTAGTTATCGAATCAAGGATTGATTCGATAAGCCGATACATTGGATACTAGCCGGTTATATGCGACATGACCGGATCATTGAATCAAGTGTTGATTTAATGATTTAATGTATAATTATATATTTGATATATTACTTTGCATTAACTAGTATTGGTTCACTTTAAATGGATTTACTCACTTGGTTTGTGCACATTGCATATGTGATATATTTTGTGCACATGATTGTATCATGTTTGATGATGCATGCTAGTTTGGTTTTGTGTAAAGTATTAAACCATGGTTAGTTAGTGGTTAGGGTATCATTTCTTTTACTTAATCATTTATTTATTCCTTTTTGTTTATTTTGGAAAAAGGAAATGATAAAGAGAAAGATAAATGGTGGGCTTGTTTTGTTTTTTGTTGAAGCTTCTTGAAGTCTTGAACAAGTCCACCATTCTTGTCTTTTCTTTAACCCTAACCACTCATCTAACTTTGGTTAAATCTCTACATTAAACCATGGTTGAGATTATGATAAGTATCATATTGTTTTTATTTTTAAAAAAGAGACTTATCATATCTTCTTCTTCTTCTTCATCTTCTTCAACATGAAGAAAACTAGTGGCCATCAATGGCAACTAGTGAAATTGAGTGAGAAATCCAAATATAAAGTCTACCCACTTCCTATTTCTTCATCCTCTACCACTTGCCAAGTTGTATAGGGTGTTTACTTCACAAGTTTTCAAAGCTTGGTGAAGTTGGAGCTTGTTCCTGTGATGCTTCGACGTAGATCATCTTCGGCATCGAACCGACGATCAAGCCCGCCCATTCTTCGATGATGCCAATGCTAGAGTCGTGAGTTCGATTTGGACAGCGGAGGAAGATCATCGTGGAGCTTAGGAAGTAGTGGACCGGATCTACAAAGGTTGTAGTCACTTTCCCCTAGCATTTAATTCGATTACTTGCTTGCTTTGCCTAAATATCTAGTTAACGATCCGTTCTAGGTTTCCTCGGCACCGTAATTTTTAGAAATTTGCATGTTTGATCACTTGTAAGACCTCACTAGGGTGCCTAGGAACCCTACAGTGGTATCAGAGCCTAGCTAGAGCCTTAGGCGAAGTCCCGACGGAATTAGAACTCCGATCGAATCAAAACCCAAACCCTAATTTAGCTCTCTGGACTTTTTCTGAAATCGTGGTTTTTTCGAAATTAAAAATATGCAGAAAAATCAGCAGGTAATCCTAAGACTTACTGTGAAATTCGAGAGCACAATTCCTCTAAAGAGCGGCGGAACCGCGGCACGAGCATGGCTTGTGCGGCGGTTCCGCGGCCGACTAGTCACATCAACATTTTTCTTTTCCACAGTAACTCCTAGTTTTTAGTGCTAGTTTTCCTGGGGATATTTTAATATTTATTCCAGAGTTTTATTTTCTGGGTTGTATTGGGAACTAAGTGTATCGATCGGATTGTCTAATTTTGTCAGTGTGGCTTTCCGGATAATTTTTAGAATATGTTAAAAAGTTCGACCGGATATAAATACCCAACTTTTCCCCTACCGGGAAATTTCCAATTGTTGGATTTTTCCGTAGTTTAACGACGTTCTCAGTAGTGCAAGTAACGCGATGGACCCTCTAGAAGACAACAAACCTTAACTCGATTATGTGACCATCTTGAACTGCCCTTTGAACCTTCGGGTTTGGGGCAGTACGGCGTGCCACATGTGAGGCGTTGGCTTGACCCTTCTACGGCTGGACCGTTGGTACTGAGGCACGAACTGAATGTTGTTAGACTTATTTCATGTGTTGAGTAGTATCGGGAAAACTTGGGTGTTCGATTGTTCGATCGAAAAGTTTACCATTTTCTATTTATCCGGAATGTGATACAATAATTGGAATTCGCAAATTGTTATGAGATAACTGAATGAATGTTATAAACATAGCAGTTTAGTCTCACTTGATCGGTTGCCACGGAATTTTGATGTGATCAAAAGTCCGTAGCAATCACGTAGCGTACGCGGATACTCGCCGGGTAAACTTAATAGACAACCTCACTCCATTGCCCCGACCAAGTGACTGTAGGAGAACCCCGTCGCCGAAAGCATCCGTTCGGGTGCTCGCGGTAGCGGTGTTCCGCCTTGGTGCACTTCGTCGACGGTTTCTGGGGTGCGGCCGTCTACTAAAGTTTGCGACGAGCATTCGATCAGAATGTCGGGAATCTTGTTGAATTGCCCGACTTGATATTGAAAAGTGTTTTCGATAATGAGACTAAAATGCGGGGTTTATAATTGTTAGGCATGCGATGTCTAAAGAATTCATTTGATCAGGCATGCGATGTCTGAGGTGGTTGCGGATTCCAACTGTTGTAGTTTTACACTTTCTTTTCTGTGACCGTAAGTGTAATATGTGATATCGCCGGTTTCGTTGCTATATGTCAACGACAATTGGGATGCACATATTTACTTACGTTGATGACATGTGATGTTATGTGTTGCTGGATATGTTATATTGGATCGTCGTGTTTGAATAGCCGGGGGTTTTTATGTGAGATGAGTGTTTTTCATTTTCATTCATGTAAAAAAAAAACTTGTATGTAATATTCTTTTATTGGGGCACTTCCAGGTTGCGGAAGTTGTCACCGTTGTTGTATATTATTTACTTTTCTGCACTAGGATAGACCCAAGGAGGGGAGCACAAGTAACCGGGTTCTGGGGTCCAGTGGGAGACCAACTCGAGGAGTCGAGTTCGGGTCTCCTAACCCTAGAATTAGTAGGGTTGCTTGCCGCTCTCGTAGGGGTCTTGGGGTGTGGGATTGGCTATTCATCACGACCGTGGAATCCGTGTTTTATACTGGCTCGTATTGAAAACACGGACGTCCTAGTATATCCAATATTTCATATGTTTCTTCTGCTGTGATTTATCTGTGATCATGTGATGTTCTGTGACAGGTATTATATATAGTATATATGATATATTATATAGACGTTGCTTATGTTTTACACCCGCGCTAGCCCTGCCTCGCTTTGGCGTTAGTTACCTAACCTAACGGTGCAGACGGGACATCGAGGCGAATGTGGATGGCATAAGCGTACGTTATATATATCTGTGATGTTTAAGTGGATTTAAATGATGGGATATTCATTAATGAGATTAATGAAAGAAAATAAACCTAATTGATGTTGTGGAATCGAATTTCAAAATAAAACAGGTAGCTACAGTTCTTGCTTTGCATTGTGGTGTTCATTATAGAACATCCTGCACCTTATTCGATGAGGAAAGGACCGAGATCCCTTCACCGTGAGTGACTCCTTTAGCAATAACTGGCAGATGCTACACACTCGGTTTGTATTTGATCGCTTCTATAGTTTCTGCTTTGCACAGTGATATATATGATATATCCCGCACCTCATTCGACGAGGAAAGGGCCGACGATCCCTTCACCGGGAGTGACCCCTTTAGCAAAACTAGAAAAGCCTCGAAAATATTCCATTTAAAAACCATTTGATTCCGCAACGAGATCAAGTTCAAAGCGTTAAAGGTTTTCACAAAAACCAGCCGCAACCCTCCGTCATTTTAGGAAGTAGAGTACTTAGTATTCGTGCTGTGTTTGTTGACCATAGTCAAGGCACAGTGTACGGTAGCTAAGTGATGTCTTCCTACACCGCATATGATGCGATTAGTTAGGACAGTCGCGTGACTTTGTTGACCTTAGTTAAGGGTCATGTGGGTGGATCTAATTAATCACGAAATGACGGGTAGAACTTGACTAGTACTTATGATTTGTTGACCATAGTTAAGGTCATAGGTGCTAGGGGTAAAAACCTTTATCGGGAGTTTCAAGTGTTGAAATTTGCAATGAGATTGCATACCTTCTATGTGATAGTTGGATCCCGATACCCACTGCGAGTAATTGTTACTCCTGGGAGAGTTTTGCACTTTGCAATTAGCCGATCAAGTAGGTGTCTAGAAAGGTGTCAACGGGGTTACGCCTCTGGGAAAACGAGGTTTTCTGTAATTAGGTCCGTGCGAAAGCACGGGGAGCCTTCCTCAAAGTACCGACACTGGCCTGGCTGAAAGATTGGCGAACTTGTAGAGTGTAATTAATCCCGGCTAGTCTTTCCTTTTAGGGTTTGAAGGAAGATTTGATAAAAACAGTGGGAGCCATCCTGATTAGATAAAATACATAACCAATCTAATCTTGCAAGAGCGCACGCAGAGTGTTTTCTTCTCTCTCTCTCCTGGTAGCGACCATATCACGCCTTAATCAAGATAATAATACGGAATTTTGACCGAACCCGCTTGTTATACTGAGCTGGGGAACGTTGGTCCCGCTCCAACTTATAATTGTTATAAGACAGAGCAGGAAATAGGGGAATACCAGATTTCCTGTGCCGCCCAAACGAAGAAAGTGCATGCTGATGCATCTCCTTCGGGTGTGTTCATTATAAAGAACTGTTTCTCAGTATCCTCTGCCTCCTGGGTATATGATACCGGATCAGGATCCCAGATATGTAATCTGTTACATAGGGCTACAAGAGGGTAGAAAAACTGAGAACGGGTGATAAGTTTCATGAGGCAGAAAACGGGGCAAGTGTTGCAGCCAAGTCTGTTGGTCACTGTCACCCTGTATTACGAATACATTGATTCTGAACAAATGCTATTAGATACCGAACCTGATATACAAAATCATATCAGTCTCTTTATTAGTAAAGAAAGGATATAATTTTGTATTGATGGATAATGTTTTGAACATTTCCTATATCAAAAGTTGATCGGTTCAGGCACGCTATCTAAAAGCATTAACGTTCTAAATCAAACTACAGTTCCTAGTATACTGAACACACACAAGAGGAAGAGTTCAGAAATGAACAAATTCTTCTTGAGGCATTGTAGACTAGGTCATATCAATGCGACCCGACTAGCTGAAGTTACATTTAGATGTATATTTAAATTAGTTTGAATTTACATCTTGTGAAACTTGCCAGTCATGTCACAAAGATAATATGACCATAGCTCTGTTTATTGGAAACAGAGAAAGAGTTAATGAACTCTTGGGACTGATGCATGATGATGTATGTAAGGTCTCCTGTCTACACATGCCAGGACTGGTTCTTTATACTTCATTAGATTCTCTGATGATCTCTCAAGATTCAGTCATATATTCCCGTTGAAATATAAGTCCGAACCTTTTGAGGTATTCACAGAATATAAGTAGGAAGTAGAGAACCAAAATACGGGTATAAGTATTATGTCCTATGATGAGATCAGGGAGGAGAATACTTGTGCATAGCATTCCTGGACTATTCTAAAAGAAAATGAGATTCTCTCTCAGCATTACTCCTCCGTATAAACCATAGCACGATGGTGTATCGGGGCGGAGCAATCACACCTTATATGATAAGGTGTGCTCTATGATGAGTACTACTGAGTTACCTATTTCCTTTTTGGGAGTTATGCGCTTGAGAAGCTGCATACCTATTGAATAAGGTTCGATTCAAATCAGTGCCTACCACTCCATATGAGATATGGTATGGGAAGAGCCTATCTCTTAAGTTAGTTAAGATTTGGGATTGTCCGGCCTATGTCAAAAGCAAAATCCGGACAAGATCGAGGCAAGGTCAGTTCTATAGAACTGGAAAGGTTCCAGCTATACGAAACTACAGCTGAAGATTTGACAGAACCAAAGGATTCTATAGTCCCCGACGAACCTCAGCCTCTCCGCCGATCTGGTAGGGTTCCTCCCCTGCCTGAGAGATACCTCGGTTTCTCGATGACAGTGGGAGCAAGGATTGCATCATGAGATGATGACCCAACTAGTTTCGAGCAGGCCATCGAGAGTAGGGACTCTGTAAGAATGGCTGGATGCTTAGCGATCTGAGATGGAATCCATGTACACCAGCAAAGTATGGACTTTAGCTGCTATATCTGAAGGGTTAAATCCCCATCAGGAGCAAGTATATCTTGAGAAGATTACTTGGTGTAGATGGAAAAGTTGAGACTTTCAAAGCTAGACTTGTTAAAGGTTTTCGTCATCGACCAGGCGTGGATAATGATGAAACCTTTTTCCAGTAGCTATGCTTAAGTCTGTCCAGATCCTACTTACCACGGCTACATACCATGACTACGATATCTGGCGGTTGGGTGCCATGACTGCTTTTCTAAATACTGATTTAGAAGAGAACGTCTATAAGAACACAGCCAGAGGTCTTCGTAAACAGTGGGAGCAGCGGAAACGTGTGCAAGTTGCTTTACATAATGAAGCAGGCATCGCGGAGTTGGAACATCTGTTTTGATGGATTAGTCAAAGAAGTTGACATCATCAAAATGGTAGATGAACCTTGTATAAACAAAAAGGTAGTAGGGAGTATGGTGACGATCCTCGTAGAGTACGTGGATGACATACTCTTGTTAGGGAAGGAGTTTCCTATGCTACACTCGATCAATCTCCGCTTATCACAAAGATTTTCCATATAGGATCAAAGTGATACCTACTAAATCCTAAGCTTTGGATCTATGAGATAGATCTAATTGAATGTTAGGATACTCACTAGTTGTAGTGAGATGGTATCAATCGATCCTGGGGAGAATCACTGGAAGTGTTCCAGGGTGATAAAGACGACTGAATGTCAGTCACAGGCACTGTCTTTACCCTCAGTAAAGGGACGGTATGTTGGAAGAGTTCCAAGCTCGATACCGTGGCAAACTAGAAGATAAAGGCTGGTAACATCGCTATTAAAGATACTACCAAAGAGGAAGTTTGGGTGTACATTGGTTCATAAGATGAACTAGGTTCCTGCCATTGTATGACAATGGAAGCGTGGCTTCGACCCTGGAACCCTGGTCCCATCAGTGACCCAGACATATTCTGAGGCAGCATCACCTGATCATGGAGATAGTTGATCTCCAGGGTGATCGAGGTTAGGAGAGTAGACTCAGAGGAGAACACGGCGGATCCACTCACGAAGGCCTTTTCCCAAAGAGAGACTTTATGGGATGGTTGAGTATGTGATACTGCAACCACTGCTACAGATGGCCCTAGTGCAAGTGGGAGATTGTTAGTTATATGTATGCCCTAGAGGCCATTACTGTACATTGGATGTATATTGTAGTGGATGCTGGGACATATATAGGTAGGACTTTCTTGCTCGACATGATAGTATGCTATCTGGTTGCTCTTTATCTTAACATGTATACTTTCTGTCTCTCTGATTACATGTTGATAAAGCCCTTAGGATGTTTACTCGACTTCCAGGACTATGATGCAGATCATACTAGTGGGGCCTGGGTAGTCAATGAGTACATTCTTCATTGTTCCTAGTCGTGGGAATATCGAGACGGGGCATCGATATTCCAGAGTAGACTAGCGCATATCTTCTCGACCCATGCGATGGGCGATGGATGATCCCATATCCATTGGTGTTTGACATCGAAGATGGTATGCGGATGCTCAGTGGAGACTGGGTACACTGAACGGACTCGCCGAGAACTCCCAGATGGTATTATACCTCACGTCAGATGGCAGTTCTCTGGTGACACTGGTACAGCTTAGTCTGTTGACCCGAGATCGTCATAGAGTCTTGTGTGTCTCCCACTGTGCTTTGATTTCCACCCTACCACGGCTCTACTGAGTTGTGCAAACAGGTGGTTTTTGGGTACAGTCCCGATTCACATGGAGGCAATGAGCGATAGGAGGGGATTCGTCTCTCCCGGTATTGGGGGTTGATGTTGTGCTATGCTCGACTGGCCATAACAGGAAATCCCTGGCCAGGGTTGCAGTGATATACTGGTAAGAGTTATCAGTAGTTTCACGAATGTTATGGACCTCAAGTCGGCATGACTTATCGAGCTATTGGGGTCTGACGTTTACCACCCCTAGGCGAGATATGCGACATATCAGACGAACAGACCGGACTGTACGGTAAGTGTTACTGGTTGGATTCACAGGAGTGTGAGCGGGCTTGCTCGTCGATCTTCTGATCGCTCAATACCCGGGTGGCCGTTACGTTTGGCAGACCGCTTGCGGCTTGTGGGTGCTTGATATGATCATCATCCGCTACCGGCGTATTGACGAGTCTTTAGAGTCCTACACAGAGGTTTCCTGGCTCAAGCGAAACGAAATAGGAGCGCATATGAGATATGTGCGGGACCGAGAATAATGCGTGTATGTGATACCGTATTTCATTCTCGCGATGAATGTGTCGAATGGTTGTATGCGATATAACCTAGTTATCGAATCAAGGATTGATTCGATAAGCCGATACATTGGATACTAGCCGGTTATATGCGACATGACCGGATCATTGAATCAAGTGTTGATTTAATGATTTAATGTATAATTATATATTTGATATATTACTTTGCATTAACTAGTATTGGTTCACTTTAAATGGATTTACTCACTTGGTTTGTGCACATTGCATATGTGATATATTTTGTGCACATGATTGTATCATGTTTGATGATGCATGCTAGTTTGGTTTTGTGTAAAGTATTAAACCATGGTTAGTTAGTGGTTAGGGTATCATTTCTTTTACTTAATCATTTATTTATTCCTTTTTGTTTATTTTGGAAAAAGGAAATGATAAAGAGAAAGATAAATGGTGGGCTTGTTTTGTTTTTTGTTGAAGCTTCTTGAAGTCTTGAACAAGTCCACCATTCTTGTCTTTTCTTTAACCCTAACCACTCATCTAACTTTGGTTAAATCTCTACATTAAACCATGGTTGAGATTATGATAAGTATCATATTGTTTTTATTTTTAAAAAAGAGACTTATCATATCTTCTTCTTCTTCTTCATCTTCTTCAACATGAAGAAAACTAGTGGCCATCAATGGCAACTAGTGAAATTGAGTGAGAAATCCAAATATAAAGTCTACCCACTTCCTATTTCTTCATCCTCTACCTCTTGCCAAGTTGTATAGGGTGTTTACTTCACAAGTTTTCAAAGCTTGGTGAAGTTGGAGCTTGTTCGTGTGATGCTTCGACGTAGATCATCTTCGGCATCGAACCGACGATCAAGCCCGCCCATTCTTCGATGATGCTAATGCTAGAGTCGTGAGTTCGATTTGGACAGCGGAGGAAGATCATCGTGGAGCTTAGGAAGTGGTGGACCGGATCTACAAAGGTTGTAGTCACTTTCCCCTAGCATTTAATTCGATTACTTGCTTGCTTTGCCTAAATATCTAGTTAACGATCCGTTCTAGGTTTTCTCGGCACCGTAATTTTTAGAAATTTGCATGTTTGATCACTTGTAAGACCTCACTAGGGTGCCTAGGAACCCTACAATATTTTCGTTCTTTTCTGGTGTGATAGGAATTAATTGATGGGACCGCATTAATTTTGATTAATGCAAGAAAAGAAACCTAAAAGATGTTGTTGGAACAAATTTCGAAAAACTATAGTTATATTCTTTCGCTTTGCATAGTGGTATTCGGTCATGAATATCCAGCACCTCATTTCAGGAAGCAAGATATTCATGACTGCTTTTCAAAAGTTTAATACTATAGATTACTCAGTTTTCTTCAAAACCACAAGTTTTAAAAAACGGAGCCTAAACCACTCCTTTTCAAAACTGCTCAGATTCCTTCAACGATATCAAGTTCATTACGTTAAAGGTGTTTTCGCCAAAAAGCCAGCCGTAGCCCTCCGTCATTTCGGATGAGTAGTACCTAGTATTCATGCTACGTTTGTTGGCCTTTGTCAAGGCATAGTATACGGTAGCTGGATATTGCTTGTCTGTTGCAAAGAGATGCGATTATCTAGGACAGTCGTATAGTCTTGTTGGCCTTTGTCAAGGGTTTGTACGGGTGGGTCTAGATTAATCCAGGATAATGACGGGTTGAACTTGATTAGTGGTTTATGATTTGTTGGCCTTTGTCAAGGTTATGAAACCGATAGGGGCAAAAACCACATCGGGAGTTTCAAATATACAGGAAACTTGCTAGTGTTGCATACCTTCTGAAGTGTGGTGGCTAGAGTGGATTCCATCTACGTCATCACACAATGATTGTTGGATCCCGATCCCACTGATGAGTAGGATTGCTCTTGGGAGATTTTTTCACTTAACAATTAATGCTATAAACCAAGTAGGTGTCTAGAACGGTGTTAGCGGGGCTACGCCGCTGGAGAAAAGAGGTTATATAATTAAGGAACTTCGCGAAATCGTTGGAAAACCTCCCTCGAAGTATCGACACCAGCCTGGCCGAAAGGTTAAGCAAATATTGTAACGTGCGATTAATCCTGACTAGTTCTCCTTTTAAGATTTGATGGAGAATTCGAGTAAACGGTGGGAGCCATCCTGATTAGATAAACTAATAACCAATCTAATCTTGCAAGAGCGTACGCTGAGTGTTTCTTTTCTCTCTCTCCAAGTAGCAACCACTTCATGCCTTAAACAAGATAATAAAATGTATCGCTTGACCGATCCGAATTCTTATTTGGGGCTGGGGAACGTCGGTTTGGCTCTAACTTTTGACAGCAGTCATGAGTATAAGGAGAGGAAAGAGGATTGCATGAATTTCTTGATGACCCTATCAAAGAAGAAGCATACTATTGCGTCTCCTTCAGGTGTTCTTGTTATTGAGAACTGCTTTTCGATCAGTCCTACCTCCTGGGTACTAGATACCAGATCAGGATCTCATATCTGTAATTTATTGCAGGGACTGAGAAAAAGTAAGATAGTTGGACCTGGTGATATGTCCCTCAGAGTAGGGAACGGAGCACAAGTTGATGCTTCTTCCGTCGGTGAATATCACCCAGTATTGCCAAATAGCAATACTATGATTTTAAACAATTGCTACTATGTACCTTCCATGGTTTGCAACATTATATCAGTTTCTTTTCTTAATAAAGATGGATATAACTTTGTTCTTGATAGAAATATCATGAACATTTACCTTAATAAGGTATTGGTTGCAGAAGGTACACTGTGTAATGGTATCTATATTCTAAATCAAAACACAGTTTTCAATATACAAAACACACGCAAGAGGAAGAGTTCAGAAATGAACGAATCCTACTTGTGGCATTGTAGACTTGGTCATATCGGAGAGAAAAGACTAAGTAAGTTGCATAAATATGGATATTTGAATACGTTCAAATTTTCATCTTATGAAACTTGTCAGTCTTGTCTCAAAAGAAAAATGACCAAATCTCCGTTCACCGGACACGGAGAAAGAGAAGTAGAGCTCTTGGGACTCATACACAGTGACGTGTGTAGTCCGATGTTTATACATGTAAGGGGTGGGTTCTCGTACTTCATCACATTTACTGATGATCTCTCTAGGTTCGGATATGTGTATCTCATGAAACATAAATCTGAACCTTTTGAGAAATTCATATAGAAACGAAGTAGAGAACTAGACCGACAAAAGTATCAAGATCCTCAGATCTGATTGAGGAGGGAAGTATTTGAGCATGAAATTCCTAGAATACCTAAAAGAGAATGGAATTCTCTCCCAGTTTACTCCTCTGTATACACCACAGCACAACGGTGTATTGGAGCAGAGGAACCGTACCCTATTAGACATGGTTCGCTCCATGATGAGTAGCGCCGAGTTGCCTCTTTCATTCTGGGAACATGCGCTACAAACAGCGGCATACCTTTTGAATCGGGTTCCTTCTAAATCTATGCCTAAGACTCCGTATGAAATATGGAGTGGAAATGAACCATGTCTTAAGCGTATTAAGATATGGGGTTGTCCGGCCTATATTAAAATACAAAATCCGGACAAACTTCAGGTACAATCGTTTCTATGTAAGTTTGTGGGATATCCAAAGCATTCGCATGGATATCTGTTCTACCACACTGAGGAACAGAAGGTATTTGTATCTCGCCACGCCACCTTTTTGGAAAGGGAATTTCTTGCAAAAGAAATTAGTGGGAGTACGGTAGAACTGGAAGAAACTTCTGAACAACAAACTGAAACTGAAGATTTGGTGGAACCGTTAGATTCGGTAGTCCCAGACGAACCTAAACCACTCCACAGATCTAGTAGGATTTCTTATCCGTCCAAGAGATACTACGGTTTTCTCATAGACTGGGATAGAGAGGATTGCATCTTGGAAGAAGATGATCCTACTAGTTTCATGCTGGCCATTATCAGTAGGAACTCTGATAAATGGTTGGATGCCATGTGATCCGAAATAGAGTCCATGTATACCAATAAAGTGTGGGCCTTGGATATTGCTCCACCTGGGGTAAAACCCGTTGGATGCCAATGGATCTACAAAAGGAAATTTGGTGTAGATGGGCAGGTGGAAACCTATAAGGCTAGACTTGTTGCAAAAGGTTTTCGTTAAAGACCAGGTGTGGACTATGATGAAACCTTTTCTCCAGTGGCTATGCTCAAATCCATTCGGATCCTACTTACCATTGCTGCCTTCCATGGCTATGAGATCTGGCAGATGGACGTAAAAACAGCTTTTCTAAATGGAAGTTTGGAAGAGTGCGTTTATATGGATCAGCCGGAGGGTTTTGTAGACAGTGGGAGCAGCGGGAAGGTGTGCAAATTGCTTAAATCCATTTATGGATTAAACCAGGCATCGCGGAGCTGGAACATCTGTTTTGATGAAACAGTCAAGGAATTTGACTTCATCAAGAACGAGAATGAGCCGTGTATATATAAGAAGATTGTAGGAAGAACTGTCGTATTCCTAGTCTTGTACGTGGACGACATTCTTTTGATAGGAAATGATATTCCTATGCTACAATCGGTCAAGCTGTTCTTGTCACAAAGGTTCTCCATGAAAGACCTGGGTGATGCCTTGTACATTCTAGGGATCAAGATCTACAGAGATAGATCCAAGAGATTATTGGGACTTTCGCAGTCCAGGTACATAGAGACCGTACTAAAGAGATTTAGTATGGAAGATTCCAAGCGCGGTGACATACCCGCATTGCACGGAATCACCCTCTCCAAAGAGATGTCTCCCAAGACTGATGAGAAGAGGGTTCGCATGAGCACTATACCCTACGCTTCGGTGGTAGGATCTATAATGTATGCGATGCTATGTACAAGACTAGATGTAGCTTACGCGCTTAGCGTGGTAAGCCGGTATCAGTCAGACCCAGGTGAAAACCACTGGACAACAGTGAAGAAATTCTTAAGTATCTGAGAAGGACTAAAGAACTGTTCCTGGTATTTGGTAATGGGGACCTCCAGGTGGAATCCTTTACCGATTCGAGTTTCTAGAGTGACAAGGATGACAACAAGTCTGTCTCGGGTTTTGTGTTTACTTTCAACGGAGAAGCGGTATGTTGGAAAAGTTCCAAACAGGGCACCGTCACAGACTCGACGATGGAGGCTGAATACATTGTTGCCAACGATACCGCAAAAGAAGCCATCTGGATTAAGAAGTTCATTACTGAACTTTAGGTGGTTCCATCTATTGTTAATCCAATACCTTTGTATTGCGACAACAATGGAGTTATGGCTTTAGCAAAGGAACCACGGTCCCATCAGAAATCTAGGCATATCTTGAGGCGGTATCACCTGATCAGGGAGATCATTGATCGCCGGGAGATCGAGGTGCGGAGAGTGGACACAAAAGACAACACGGCGGATCCATTCACCAAGGCCCTTCCTCAAGCACAGTTCGAGAGACTTTTTGAGATGTTGGGTAATCGATACGCCAACAACTGGCCCTAGCGCAGACGTTGGGTACTCGATACGCCAATATATATGACCTTAGTGCAAGTGGGAGATTGTTGGATATGTATGCCGTAGAGGCCATTATTGTATATGTATACATGTGGATACTTGGACATATATATGTACAGGACAGTCTTGCTCGATATGATAGTATGCTATCTGGTTTGTCTTTATCTTAACATGTGCATATGTTTACTTATTATTACGTATTATTCATATATGTTGATAAAGCCCGTAGGATCATTACTAGACTGTCACGCCCCGCTTCCCAGTGTACAGGTAAGGAGGCTTGACTGGACCGCTACATATTTACTCAGAAGTAAACACGCTAAGCGTAATAAGCAATATAATAAATATACATAAGAAAAATGACAAGAGATGTAATTGAACATCAACTTTTATTTATTAAACATTTCTTTACAATACAACTGAAAAGTAAATATAATGATGAAAGCAATGCCTAAACAATGGCATGAATTGAAAGTAAAGTGAGTACAAGTAAAGCCTAATGGTCGTACTGCTCAGTGATCTGCTTTAAGTGCTCCTGGCTGGTCTCGAATTTCTCAGATTCGGGTCCTCCTGACAATATTCCAAAGAAAGAAGAGAAATAGGAATTGTTTACCGCCGAAAATAGAGACGAAACCGTGTAGGTCGTCTTGCCTGAATTTGGGGGCAGATGCTACTTGGGTTTTATCCATCCACCTCTCCGAAGATGCCAAGTTAATTTATGGCACCATGTATCAGAGGTTTGGACAGATGCGGCCGTTGCAGCAGATTTCGTCAGATTCCCCCTCATTGTGAGGGGTTTTTGATTGTGAGGACGCTCTTCCTTGCAGGCGCAAGCCCTTGCAGTTAATTATGTTACCGCATCGCGATAACCACTTTCTCCTACTCCAGAAGGTCACTTCATGTCGTGTGTGTTTGTTTTATTTTTTTAATTTTTTATTTTGGTTGCCCGTGGATTGTATACGGAGACTAATTTATGTTGTCGCCCGTAGGGCGGGGATTAGTCCAAATCCGTATTTTCTTAGATTTGGGTTTGGTGGATTTAAGGCTCGTTAACCTCGTTTGAGATTAAGATCAACTTAAACGTTTGTTGAGGATACATTGGTCTAATTTTAGACTAAGATCTACTCAACGGGGGGTCAGGATCATTTAGATCCAACGAAAGAGTATTGGGCTCCATCATCTTAGTTTAGGGACGTTGCGGTCCATTGGGTTTAAGGATATCATAGTCCATGTGAGTTTAAAGACATCATAATTTGTAGGGTTTAAAGATATCATAGTCTCACCATAGTCTGTAAGGTTTAAAGACACCATAGTCTGGTTTAATGACATCATGGTCTGTAAGGTTTAAAGGCATCATAGTCTATAGGGTTTTGGTTTAACCGTTTGGGGATGCGCCAAAAGTTATTGGTTATTGGGACCCTCCATCTCTCTGAAGACGTTGAAGAATTACAACGACATGTATCAATGGTATGAAGAGATATACCCTTGAACCAATGTTGGTTGGGAGATCTATATTCAGGTTTGGGACTAAGACCGATTAAAAAGATTATGAGCATACGGGCTCGGTTAATCTGAATTAGGGAATTGTGGCTAACTTGGGCTCAACCCACTCAGTTTTGAATAAAATGTTTAACATTTGTTGGGCTCAGTCCCTTTTTATTCAACAATACTGAGCATTGATTTGGGTTCTGATATCCTTCTTTTTTTTTGTCTTTTATTGAGTGTTGAACACTTTTTATGGCGCTGGGGTTTTATTTACAGAGCGCTTTGTAATTCTTCAGCGCTCACGTGAGGAGCACGTGGAGCACTTGGCGCTGAGCGTCAGGCTTGGAGCGCTAAAGCGCTTCTTATAAAATAGCGTCCATGTGAGGAGCACGTGGAGCGCTGAGCGCTAGACTTGGAGCGCTAATGCGCTTCTTTTAAAATAGTGCCCACGTGAGGAGCACGTGGAGCGCTTGGTGCTGAGCGCCAGACTTGGAGCCCTAAAGCACTTCTTTGGCAGTTCTGATCAATTCTGTGCTCTGAGAATTAAGTTCTCGTTTATAAGAGATTTTTTCTCGTGGATCTAAGAACTAAGTTCTTCTTTTGTTTTTGTGAAAGACTTTGTCTTATAGATCTGTGATCTAGAAAAAGAACTAAGTTCTTCTGATGTGAGAGTTAAACTCTCAAATATGGAAGAGATGTTATGATCTCTCTTTTTTATTTACCTTGAAAAAGGTTCTTCTTCTTAGAGCTTACTCTTCTCTTTTTCTTTTTTGAGAACTTGAAACTTATAGGGAGGTTTTTTTTTATCTGCAAGACTTGAAGTCATGGGTCCTTTATATAGGGGAGGCTGATTTGTTGAATCGGTTAAGGAAATCTCTCATTAAGAGATTTGTAATTGATTTGGGGATGTTTCCCACCATTGGATGTTTGATCCAAGGGTTTCTGTTTTACAGAAAATATTTTTCTTGTTTTTAACAAGATTGGGAAAATATTTTCCCATACAGAACTTATTCTGTATCTTGGTGATTTTTAATCACCATTGGATCTTTGATCCAACGGTGCTCTGATTTACAGAGCACAATCTTTCTTATTTGGAAAGATTTGAGAAGTATTTCCTTATCAGAATTTTATTCTGGTAATTTGATGATTTATCATCTTCGTTGGATTTTTGATCCAAGGGTGGAGAACATTTAGTTCTAGTGCTGGCGCTCTCGTGCTTTGCACGTGAGGCGCTGCCTCAGAGTCTTTTGACTCTTCGCGCTGGCGCTCTTCACGCTAGCGCTCTCATGCTTTGCACATGAGGCGCTGCCTCAGAGTCTTTAGCGCTGGCGCTCTTGGTGCGAGCGCTCTCGTGCTTTGTACGTGAAGTGCTGCTTCAGAGTCTTCGACTCTTAGCGCTGGCGCTCTCGTGCTTTGCACGTGAGGCGCTGCCTCAGAGTCTTTGACTCTTAGCGCTGGCGCCAAGAGCGCCAGCGCTCTCGTGCTTTGCACATGAGCCGCTGCCTTAGTTCAAATTTCAAATTTTGAACAGGGCTTTTGTTGGGATGCGGCGGCGCCCCGGCCGTCAAACCGACGTCAAATGCGGATAAAAAACTTTTTACGGAACCGGCACCACCGCGGCCCAAATACCCGGATCTTTCCATTAACCGTAAACTAGCAAAATGTAAAGGAGTTCAGAAAGATTATACCAATCGATCTGTGTCCTTCGGTCTTTGATCTCCGCACCATGCTCCCCGCTGCTGCGCCGACGAAGTCCGCTCGTCGATCTCGCTCGTCGATGTGACACCACGTTAATGAATCTTTATACGGGCTCCCTCCTCGAACCGAGGCAACTCGGACATGAAGTTTGCTAGCCGACATGTACAAGATTGAAGTAGAGAAGGTGTAGAATCTTTTGTCTCTAGGCACCCAAACGATTGGGTGGAGGTAAATTGGAGTTGCAAAGGTGTGAGAATGTGAACACAATATTTTGCAAGTGAGGAAATCCATGAATGGGCTCGGCCATGATCAAAGAAAAACTCTTTGGGAATTTTGCAATGGAGTTGTGTTGGTTTTCTTCAAGTGAGTGTGTGTTAAAATGGTCGCCACAAAAAACCCCTTATTTTGTAGCTGCCCCGGAATTGCAGAAAAACCCCCCATCTCCAAAATCAGCCACCTCACAAGGAAATGGGTGCCCATGCCTCTTAAATGCACACAAACAACCCCATACCCTTCTAAAAACACACACCATGCCAAAACAATGATGGGCAGCCCCAGGTTTCGAAAATTGGCCAAGGAAATGGGTCAAAGAATTAGCAAAGTCAAGGTCAATGTGGCAAAGTCAAGGTCAATGCTCACAGTGATAAAACAAGGTGTTTTAAGACCGGAAAAGAAAACTGGCAACTCCCAAAATAATTCCGTAATGAATTGCGAGATTACACCTCAACTGTATATACATACCCGCATTTGTATTCCGACCGAACACAAATGCAATGAGACAAAAATATTCCTACAATATAATACTAGGATTCGGCTTAAACCAAACTCCGCTAGTATTATCAGTCCGATCATGATCCGTGCACAAGTGCACGAATATGATCGAACCCTGCCCTAAAACCATACGGCCTCTACAACATTTCGCCCGAACTTGGGAAACTTTCTGTGGGGGAATCAAATGACTCATCAATACACTGGCACTGGGTATAACCACTAGCACGTCAGAGGTACTAGCTGTACGTAACGGTTGCTTATGTATTGAAAGAAGGGGAAGCCGATGAGCGAACTCATCCTGAAACCCTACTGAGCCTGACAGTGACAATATCCGTACAGCCCGTTCCGTTCGTCTATGAGTATCGCATATAAGGCCTAGGGGGCTGGTAAACGTCAGACCCCCAATAGCTGTATAAGTCGTGTCGAAGAGTGGTCCAGAACACACTGAGATACTACTGGAATACCTACCAGTAAATCTCGATTACCCTAGCCAGGGATTTCGTGTAATGGCTCTCCTAAACACAGCGCGATCTCACCCCCAATACCGGGAGAGACGAATCCCCGACGATCCGCTCACTGCCTCCATGTGGCTCAGGACTGTACCCAACTAAAACCTGTTTGCACGACTCCTTTGAGCTGCGGTAGGGTAGTAATCAAAGCACAGTGGGAACTCACACGGGACAAATGACGATCTCAGGTCGACAGACTAACCTGGTACACATGTCACCTGGGAACTGCTATCTGACGATGGGTATAATACCAACTAGCATGTTCCCGTCGAGTCCTGTCCGGTGTACTCATAACCCAATGAGCACCTGTATACATCTTAGGTGAATTAACTGACACCAATGGCTTGTAAGACCGGCTACCGCTTTTCGTCGGGGTCTCGACTGTATACACTAATCTACTCTGGAGTATCGATGCCCTGTCTCGAAACTCCCACGACTAGGGACACTTTAAGGATGTGCTTATAGACCCCAGCTCCTACGTATATGATCGCCATCATACTGCTGGCAGTCAAGCAAGAATCCTATGGGCTCTATCAACATGCAATAGTGAACTAAAACATGTATACGATGATAAAGACAAACCAGATAGCATACTATCATCTCGAGCAAGACTGTCATATTGGTATAGATCCTCCCTCAATCGTTGCAATCACGTAACTGCGATCCAATAATTGACTTTGAGGGCACTATATCCAACAACTTTGCTCTCTGATTGGGGGAAACAAATGGCCCCCCACAGCTGCGCTTACGTGGCTCACACGTGAGTGCAGTGGTGGCAGCCTTTCCACCGTTGGATCAACTTGGAAGTTGGATCGACTTTCAGCGCCTATAAATAGGGCCTTTGGCCCTTTAGATGACTTATGTCCATCTTCTCCCTTTCTTGTTTTTCTGAGAATTGAATACTCTCTTCAGAGCATAGATCTCTGCCCCAAGAACTTTCTTTATGTTAGAACTTTGTTCAAATATTTGGTAAGAATCATGGTTGACCCCATTGAACAGAGCTTGCTCTTACTAAGTCACAGATCTTCAAACTGTTAATTAAAATAGAGCTTTGCTCTTCCTAGATCATAGATCTAAAGAGATCTTTTTTAGGGTTTTTTTAACAGAGCTTTGCTCTTTCTTAGATCATAGATCTAAAGAGATCTTTTTTAGGTTTTCTTAACCCGTTAATGAAGAACTCTTAGAGTTTCTAAGATTTGTGTTTCAGATCTTTAAAGATCTTGGGGTTTTACCTCTGTAAAATCTTTACTTTTTTAAGGGTTCTGATGGCTTGTTCCATCTTATTCGCAGAGCATGGCTCTTTAGAATTCTTGAGGAATTTTTATTCCGCTCATAATGAAAGATTTGATTTTTGTTCTAGAGCACTGCTCTCGAGAGAGTTTAACTCCTTGGCCCAATGAGCCACTCATTAAATAAGAATCCTTTTAGGATTTCCTCTTTAATGAGTGACTGTCTCATCAATGATGAGCCGTCACCTTGATTTGGTGGGTCCCCTTTGGTCCCTTTCCACTGCATTGCAGTGTGGTACAAATTTTAAGTACCAAGTGTTAGAATCTGGACTGTAGCATTGACAACTAACCCTTGTTCCTTTTCGCGCAGGTACTATGTCTTTCGACACTTCTTTCCCCTTCGTTCGTCCGGAGAGCGCATTTGCTGATGCGCCCGTAGACCGGGAAGTTTTCACACTGATCAAAGATCATGACCCGGAGCAGAAGTCTCTACATATATGGGGGTCATGGTATAATCAAATCATCCGGGGCCGACGCAGCTTCTCTTGTACGGTGCCTTCGGAGCCCATTTCAGCGATCCACTACGCCGACTCACCCCCAGTGAACTATGTCGTAGAGGAGGTGAACTGGACTTCGGAGGGTCTCCTTCAGCCCTCTATGGCCGCGATACCCGTATAGCCGCTGATGGATTTAGATATTCTGAAGCGGCGCATATGTCAAGGCGAGTCACGCCCTTGGGGACAGCTGTACATGATAGGCTTGACTCCTCGCCATCCAGCCGGGTATTTGCAGTGGGATCGATACATCTTGTCGGCCAAGAAATCACTGCAGCTAAAGCTTGGGTTGTACCAGGCAGTTAACGCGTCTCTTTTCCAGTATTCCATGCCCCCTGTATGGTGGGTCAAAACTTTCTTGGAACAATGGAATATTCCGACTCATACCTTCCTTCTATCAGATCAGGAAGTTTCAATCTCTTTAGAGGAGTTCGCGGAAATCTCCGGCTTACCCGTCAGGAGAGAACATTACGAGGAGCTACTTCCTCCTGGCGAGTGCATCTTTGCCACCAAATCAGTGGTGATAGGCCTTATCTCGGAGAATGCCATTCAACATCAATTCCCAAGTCTGATTAAGGTGTTGAATATTTATGAGGGTCTGTTTCTCGAATCCGGAAGGCAGGGGGTCAGCTTCGCAGATTTCATCGCCCGCTTTCTCCGCTCGGAAGTTTTGTCAAAACAAGCTGCGGGATTCGCCAAACTCGACGACCCATTTGGTTTTGGTTTGGATAACCAGCCGACGGCGGAAGCAGATCAAAAGAATTTCTTCCTTCCGGATACCCCGGTTGTTCCCTTCGCAGAGCTTATTGCCTCAGACGTCGATGAAGAGACGTTCTTCCTGGGGTTTCTCGGCCTATGGTTAAGCTGGTTTGTGCTCCCTATGCACCATCGCTATATGATGCCATCCGTCTTCTATCCGGCTCACCGAATGGTTATTGGGATGTGAGTGGCCGTCGGGGTCGCTGGGCTGGCTCACCTGTATCATGGCCTTAGCTTGGCGGCAGACACCACTTAGCCGGGGGTGCAGCCCGTAAACCTCCCGATGCATTATTTTACGTCGTGGATCCAACTTCATGTGCTCGGCACTTTCGGAGTCCATAAGCGGCCCTGTTCATGATAGTTATAACTTTCCTCGGGTTATGCTGCTAGTTAACGCTTCCGCTTTGGAACCGACTCAGCAGAGGCTCGGGGTCTGGTTCTTTGCCCGCGTACGGTCGAGGATGGTATGACCTTCATCGATAGGTCTTAACCATCGGCAAGGAATCCGTAAAAACGGTGCAGCCGCTGCGTGACACCTTCAAAGACGGAGCTTCTACCTTGAAAGCTCAGGAGATTCTTCATTTATATTCAATCAGGCCAGGCATTTTAGTGTTTAGGCAGAATGATTCGGCGCTGTTCATGAGATATAACCCGCACCGTTTTGCTCAACAATTAAGCTATAATCAGGGTGTCCCGCTTGAGGCCTTTTTAGTTGAGTCGGTTGCTACAGAGGAAGGTATCCGTAGCGCGCTGCACCATTTCATGCGGCTAAACACCGGGTCCAACTTTTTTATCAGTGAGTCGAGCCGCGTCCCGAAAATCTTGAACGTATACGTGGCGTGGTACCAGCATGCGATGGGTGCTGTTATTAGGGAAGAAAAGAGATTACTGCTCGATCGCAAGGGTGTTGTCCCTGCTGGCAATCCAGCTGTCCCTTTGAAGCGACGGACCATTGTTCGTCCTTCCTTGAGAGAAGCCGCTGCGGTTGTGGTCCCGCGCACCTTTCCTGATAGGCCTCTACCTTGTGTGCCTGTAGAAGCGGTAGCTGTAGCGTCTCCTGAGTCTGGCGTGGGTACGGAGATCAGGACTCGTCGCCCAAAGTTTCCCGCCAAGCGCAAACTCTTGTCATCGACTGCCGGCGCTCGCTCGCAAAAGAAGAAGAAGTCGCTATTTTCTGCTGACATCGTACTCGTCCAGGAGCCCCATGCTCCCTACAGCGAAGGCTTGTGCAAGTACGGGACCAATGAGGGTCTATTTATCGTGCCTGTGGATGATACTGATCTTCAAGCTGCCCTTGTGGCTTCCGAGCGACTGGCTCGCGATGAAGATGCACTGATCACTATCGCACAGTCAGGTAGACTTCAGTCGTATCTTTCTGCGGTTATCTTTTTTTTTATTATGCTTTTACTAACGCTTTCTTCTTCAACAGGTATCTCTGCCGAAGAGGCTCTCACGGCTTCCCTCAAAACATTTGAAGAGGAAGAGAGGCTCCATGCTTCTTTGGGCCTTGGTATACTTCGGCTCATTGTGCCTTCATTCCCTTTTTCTTTATTCATGGTTTGACCCTCTCTTTTATTTTGTTGCAGGGACTACCTTGACTCGGATTATTCCAAGTGCGATACCGATCCCAAGCGGTGATGCAGCGACGCTTCCAGAGCCGGCTATTGTGGCCCCAGCTCCCTCGACAGTACCGCAGAAGGCTTCACTTAAGCAGCCGATGACAGACGCCGTACCGGCTCCAGAGGCAGAGCTTGGTTCGGACGATGACGTCCCTTTGACGGAGGTCTTGAGGAGATCGCTTCTCACCGCTCAGACCGAAAAGAAGTGTAGGAAGCATGTAGCGAGGGAACTCGATGCCATCTTGGCTGTGGGTGCAGGTTCAAGCACTACCCCATCTGCCGCTATTCCTCTAGAGGATACTCCAGCTGTCCTGTCTACCGCCCATAGACAGGTTGCGCGCGCGGCTCGGGAAGAAACCGAAAAGTTGCCCGAAGGTAACGTAACGCTGAGTCTTTTATTAGAACTCGATCTTCAAATTCTTATATACCATATCCTGCAGGACCAAGTCCTGGCAATGAGATGGCAGGTGAGATGATGGCGACCACAGAGCTCGAAACGGTTACTCTCTCTCGGGAGTCCGGGACTGCCCAAATTGCCGCTCTTTCCTCTTGTGGTTCCCTGCTATCAGCATGCATCACGAGTGTCATGACGACCCTCGTCGAATCAGGGGACGAAGCCACGGGCGCCGAAACTATTCCACCGAAGGAGAGCGAAGAAGCCACTGCGCCTGGTGATGCTTCCGTCGCGGTTTTGGCTGATGACCCATCTGGTAGGTCTTGGGTCGCTGTTTGCTTTTTATTTCGCAATCTTTTTCAGTCCCCTCTGATAACATTTTGTTCGTTTTGAGTGTAGGTGTGGTGAACGTTGAGGTTGTGCCACACGAAGAAGCGTCACCAGTTGCTGCTCTGACGGTTGCCGTCCCTTCGCCTTCTCTCGTGTCCTCTCAAATGCTGGAAGGTATGGGTTTGCGATTTATTTAATTTAAATTGTGGATACCATCTTTCTTGTATTGACAGTATATTGTCGCAATTCTGCAGGAGTCCTTTTCGACCATCTGTACAGGTGTTGAATCCACATTTCTCCTTCCAGTCAGAAATCGTCCTGCCTGCAGGTGTCGGTGAGTATAGTTTTTAACCGGCATCCTTTCCTTTCTTTTACGGGCAACCATGTCTTTGCTAATTCTTCTTTGAATTGATTGCAGCATTACAGATTGGAGGAGGGGACGAGAGAATAGCCATGCCTCCGGTACTCCCAACTTTGCCACCTGTCGCAGCCGGTATAGTAGACTCCATCGCTCGTGTATTTTCTTTACCTCCCGAGTCGACATCTAACCATAATTTGTTTTGCAGCAATCGCTCTGAATCCGCTCCCTTCGAGTCTCGAATCCCAATGCCGGCAGTGCCCTTTGCTAAACGCCCATCTTACAGGGGTGCTGCGAATAGCCTGCGAATGTTGAGCAAGTTTGTCGAGGATCTTGATGCTGAGGCCCTCGCATTTGCTGCAGACTTTGCTGCCGAGGTTAATCCTATGATAGCGACGCTCGTGAACTTCCATGAAGAAGGCGTTGTCGATTCTTAGGTTAATTATTGCAGAAAGATCGAGGCTTGCCTGCATGAGATTGAGCTCAAGCGTCCCGTTCCGGAAGTATCGGCTTTGAACTCTCAGCGAGCTGCATGGGTTGAGCAGAGTGTTCCTTTCCTTCGCCATTTTGAACAAGAGGCGACTCTTAGGCGGAAGGAACAAGAGGCAACTTCTAGTGAGTCTTTCCATTTGCCTGCCCAGGTTGAAGCAACTGCTGCGCAGCTGAAAGCTATTTTTGAGAACCTCCAACGATATATTTCTGACGGGCTGGTGTTGAGAAAGAAGCTTGACTTTACTGAGCGGGTTACGTAGTGTCATGAAGCCACTCAGCGGGAAATCGATGAGAAGCTTTCATCCTGTTTGCAGCAGCGGGCTCGAATTGAAGCGGAGTTGGCCGCGGTGGCTGATCGTGAAAAGGAATTGAAAGGAGTACGAGAGCGGCTTGCTGATTTGCTAAAAACGCCTCCTTCTCAGTAGCCATCTTTGTATCGACCGAAAATTTGTAATTTATGAATAACATGCCTTTATTCATTTTTTTAATTCTTTTATATGATGTATCTTGTATCAATTGAACTCATGAATAAAAGATACACATTTTTTTATCTTATAATATCGATTTCTTTTCTTTGCTGTGTCATTGGCATGTTACTTTAGCAAATGTGTCCTGTAGATAGTAGATAGCAGTCCATCTTAACCTCTTTATAGGGTAGCGAAGGCTTAGGAAACAAGTTCAGGTCTGCTGCCTAAGACTTTTCAACTTTATGAGCCGTGAGGGTCTCATAAAGACTTTTATCCCTACGAATCGAGAGGATCTCGTAGGTGTAATTTCTCCTTAGGAATCGTGAGGATTCCTAAGTGTGTACTTTCCTTTGAGAGTCGTAAGGATCTCACAAGAGAATTTTCCTTTTTACAAGTCGAGAGGACTCATAAATGGTTGTTTCCCTCCTTGTTGAGATTCGACTTTGGAGAGTGTAACCCGTGAATACAATGGCCCGTCTTGGGCCGACTTGCAGGGTCCCAATGCTTAGAAAATAGGTCTTTATCCCCATTGTCTAAGGCTTTCCCCTACGAGTCGAGACGAATCGAGGGATTATTGGTTGACTGGCTCTGCTTTCTGCGGTGTCAGGGTTGACGTGCTCCGCTTTCTGCAGTGTCAGGGTTGAAGTGCTCCACTTTCTGCGGTGTCGGGGTTGACGTACTCTACTTCTGCGGTGTCGAGGTTGACGTACTCCGCTTTCTATGGTGTCAAGGTTGATGTACTCCTCTTTCTGCGGTGTCAGGGTTGACGTTCTCCACTTTCTGCGGTGTCAGGGTTGACATACTCCGCTTTCTGCGGTGTCGGGGTTGACGTGATCCGCTTTCTGCGGTGTCGGGGTTGACGTGATCCGCTTTCTACGGTGTCCGGGTTGACGTGCTCCGCTTTCTGCGGTGTACGGGTTGACGTGCTCCGCTTTCTGCGGTGTCGGGGCTGACTCTAAGTTGTCTGTGAACCATAGAGTCTTGGAACTGGGGACTTTGCCATGGCTCCGATTGGTGGTGTCGCGTCCGTGCCCTGCTGGCATGAGGAGTAACGCTGTTGTTGGTCTTCTGGAATGCAGATGTTGCTGTCGAGATCTGACTTTCCCTTTGACGGAGTTTGCTGGGACATGTGGTTCCCTTTTCGTTTATGCCCATGGATTGTATACATGGGTCAGTATGGATTTATCTGCAGGGCAAAAGTTTCATTCTTTCATTTTTTTATTTCTTTCCGCGATGCTCTATCATTTCAGCTTTTTAGATCGCGAAAGTCGCGATTGCCCAATCATTTCGGCTGTTTTTCCGCGGTGCCTAATCATTTTGGCTATTTTCCTTTTTACTTGCTGCTTTTTATTGCGAGTTGCCCAATCATTTCGGCTATTTTTGTATGCATATCTTTTACTTGCTAATTTTGTTGCAAGTTGCCCTATCATTTCGGCTATTTCATATGCATTTATGGCTCGCTGACTTTTCGCCGCGAGTATGGAACTTGGGATCTGATACCAATCATAGCATCTGCATCGCTGCGACTGGAATATTGCCAGGAGCGAATCATCATTTGCCGTGAAAGGACTTCGAATTTGTTACCGATTTAGGCATCAGCATCGCTACCACTGGAACGTTGCTAGGAGCGAATCATCATTTTCCTCTGTCGATTCGAACAAAGGTGGCTTAGCAAACAGGGTTAGGATCCTGCCAACTAAGGTTTTTGACTCCATGAGCCGTAAGGGTCTCATCAAGATGTTTCTCCCTACGAGTCGTGAGGATCTCGCAGGTGCGTTTTCTCCTTAGAAGTCATGAGGACTTCTAAGTGGTGTTTTCTCTTATAAGTCGTAAGGATCTGATAAGAATATTTTCTCCTTATAAGTCGAAAGGACTTACAAGTCTCTGTTCACCAAACAGGGGGATTTCACGCCATTGGCGGAACTTGGTGGGGGAGACGTTTATGTGTGCCCGTGGATTGTATACAATGGTCGATATTGAACCATTTGTAAGGCAGTCTGAGAAATGTGATGGCTTAAGAACAGGTTCAGATCCCTGTAGCTTAAGGCTTTTGAATCTTACGAGCCGTGAGGGTCTCATAAGAGGGTTCTCCTTACAAGTCGTGAGGATCTCGTAAGTGTAATTTCTCCTTAGGAATCGTGGGGATCTCTAAGTGTGTTGCTCTCTTGTGAATCGTAAGGATCTCATGCAGGTATTTTCTCCTTACAAGGTCGGGAGGACCTTGCAAGTGTGCATGAATTTTTTTACGAGTCTGCGCTTTTTCGGGTTTTCACAAACTCGCCGGTAGCCCTGCTGTTTTTACTCACGGAGCCCTTTCGGGTTTTCATTCGTGCCCATCTTGCTTATGGACGTACCTTTTTTTGTTTTATTAATTTTTTTTTGCGTCAGCCCTTGGATGCTGCGGTTTATAGTAGTTTAAAGACGTTTCGGTCCATAGCTAGTTTCAGGACATTGCGGTCCGTTGTTAGTTTAGGGACGTTTCGGTCCGTAGCGATTTTGAGGCAAGGTTTCGCTGGATACTACTTATAGAGTTTGGGCTTGGGAAGATAGCGAGCGGACATAAGTGTCATTATCTATCGTTGACCTGGGCCGCGACTCGTCAGGCGTAGTATTTTTTCAGGAACCGGCCGTTTATTGGTCTGAAAGGTCTTTCGCCATGCATATCCATGAGCAAGTAAGCCCCACCTTGGTAGACTTTGTCTATGATGTATGGGCCCTCATAGTTCGGCTCGAATTTCCCCCGTTTGGCACGATTGGGGATCATAAGTCTCTTGACCACTAGCATGAGTTCGCCTTAGCGAAACGTTCTCGGCCTAGTTAATCTTTCGTATGAGAGCGTCATCCTTACTTTGTAAGCTTCTAGGTTTTGCTGCGCCATAAGATGAGTTTCATCGAGTGCGTCGAGTTTCTCAAGCCGAAGATGAGCATTCTCTTCGTCTGTTAGCTCATAATGAACCGCCACTCGTAGAGAGGGTAGCTCTATCTCAAGGGGATTACTACTTCTGTGCCGAATACCAACGTGTACGGCGTTGTGTTTGTGGCCGTTTTGAACGTAGTTCGATACGCCCAGAGAGCTTCATGCAGTCTTTCGTGCCAGTCCTTTTTATTTTTGGACACTGTCTTCTTTATGATCTTCGTCAAGGTTTTATTGAAAGCCTCAGCTAGACCGTTAGCTCGTGGATTGTAGACTGAAGAATATCACCAGTCTATATTATGCTGCTGTGCGAAGCGACTGATTCTGTGACTTCTGTAGGCCGGCCCGTTATCGGAGATAATCCGTCGCGGAGTGCCGAACCGATAGAAGACATGTGTCTTAAAGAAATGGAGGATATTCTCCGTCTTCACTTCTCTTAGCGGTATGACTTCTGCACACTTAGAGAAGTAATCAGTTGTCGCCAATATGAACCGATGTCCTTTGGATGATGCTGGTTCGATGGGCCCAATTATGTCGATTCCCCACATTTCGAATGGCCAGCTAGCCACCGTTGGATATAGCGGGTTTGGATGCTGGTGGATGAAGTCTCCATGAATTTGGCACGAGTGGCACTGCTTTGCGTATTCGAGACAATCATGAATCATCGTAGGCTAATAGTAGCCCATCCTTTTGATCTTCAGCTTCATCTTTGGCCCGGCTTGATGAGAACACGCAGAGTCCGTCATGAGTTTCTTGGATGACTCTCCTTGCTTCTTCTGGTCCCAAGCATCTTAGGCATAGGGAGTCGAACGGTCTCTTATACAGAGTATCATTGACGAAGGCGAAAGACAGAGCTCTTTTCATGAGCTGATGTCTTGAGGATGCATCTTCAGGTGTTCGGCGGGATTTGAAGTATGTTGGGGTCAAAATTTGCACTCCGGTTGACCAAGTCAAAGTCAAGGTCAACCCCAAGCCCAGGTCAAGCGGGCCTAAGCTCAGGTCGAGCCCGCGCCAGCCTCCCTATGCCAATATAAAAATCATGTAATAAATAATTTTAATGTAATTTTATATGCATGAATGGGTATAAAGCCAAATTTTTGTAAAGTCCATGGCTTATGTGCAAAAAGAAATAGCACATGAGGCATGGTATGTGCAAAATGCCATTTTGTAAAGCTCAAGGGGCTATGTGTAAATGTGTAAGCCTATATAAGGTAACATGATGATGAATAAAATATACACACTTCATTCTCTCAAACTCTAGGGTTTGTGCCTCCACTCTCTCCTTCCAAGTTCTTCCTCTTTTTTTTCATTTTCCAATTAAATCAAGAGCTTAGCTCTTCTTTTTTTTAAAATTAAATAAAGTTCTACTATAAACCCACCTCCCAAGACTCCATCAAGAGAAGCAAAATGGTCTCTTTTTTTATCATCCAAGATCTAGATCTTGGAGTTTCAAGGAAACCCATTTTGGGTTTCTTCTCAAAAGAGAAAGGAGAAAATCTTTTGGTGTTTAACTCTACAAATAGAATTATTTTGGAGTTTAACTCCAGTATAGAAATTCTTTTGGAGTTTAACTCCACAGTAAAAATCTTTTTTTTGGGGAGTTTAACTCCACATTAAATCTTTTTAGGAGTTTACCTCCATATAAAATTCTTTCGGAGTTTAACTCCACATTAAAAATTCTTTCGGAGTTCAACTACACAATAAAAATTCTTTCAGAGTTCAACTCCATTTAAATTCTTTTGGAGTTTAACTCCACAAACAAAAATTCTTTTGGAGTTTAACTCCACAATAAAAATCTTTTTTTGGAGTTGAACTCCATTTAAAACTTTTTTTGGAGTTTAACTCCACAAAAAAAATTCTTTTGGAGTTCAGCTCCATGTTATTAAAAAAAATAATTTTGGAGCCCTTTTTGCCCCATCACATGCTAGCATGTGAGGGGTCACATGCTAAGCATGTGATGGCCCCCTCTCACATGCTATGCAAGCACGTGAGGGGTCACATGCTAAGCATGTAATGGCCCCCCTCACAAGGGGTCACATGCTAAGCATGTGATGGTCCCACTCGTATGCTAGCATGTAAGGGGTCATATGCTAAGCATGTGATGGCCCCCCCTCACATGCTATGTCCGCCCTCACATGTTATGCTAGCATGTGAGGGGCCACATGCTAAGCATGCGATGGCCATGTAAGGGGAGGCTCCCATTAAATGGCAACCCAGGCTTCCCCCCCTTTTTCTTTCTTTCTTCTTCGTTCTTCATTCTTTTCTTTATTTTAATCCTTTTTTTATTTAAAAATAAATAAATATTAAATAAATAAAAATAAATTATAAATAATATTTTAAAATTAAAAAATAATAAATTAAAATAAAAAAAGTTTTCTCTAAATATTTATTTACTTATTTATTTTGTTTTTTTATATATAGAAATATATATATATATATATATATATATATATATATATATATATATATATATATATATATATATATATTTTAACAAATGGAATAAAGCAAAAAAAACACACACACACCAACGCATCGCATTGAGTTCGCATGTCCAGTTTGACCCGTCAATCAGAGGTTCTCTCGCTCTAAAGCCGATGGGTAATTAACGGGAGCTTAGTCCGCGGCTGCCGGAGATTCGGATCCCCACAATCAATAAACCACAGCCTATCCTAGGCAGAGGGAATCTGTACTACGCCTGACCAGAGCACGCGTATTCCCATCTCAATGGGGTGACGAAAAACACCCTACAAAGTAGTCTATAAAGACTTTTCTCCAATCCTTAACCTTTTCTTGGTCCTCTATTTGTAGGGTTGTTTGCTTGGTCGCTTCCTTTTCTTCAGACGACTCCGGAGATATTTCCGCTGGTGCAAGAACCCGACGGCGTTGTACAACGATACTTACGTCATCGAGGTTTTCGTCAGCCAGTCCTTAAGCGCGTTTGGCTAATGCATCCGTCTTGCTATTTTCTGTACGCGGCATGCTTTCCAGAATGTAGGAGGGAATTTGAGTTAGCAGTCGCTTCACTCTCTCACCGTACTTTACCAACTCTGGTTTCGTTTGATAGTCGTCGTTTACTTGACTAATGACCAGCTGGGAGTCTCTGTATATGAGAAGGTTTTCGATTCCCATATCGACAACGATCTGAAGACCTGCTATCAAAACTTCATATTCTGCTTCATTATTTGTCCTCGGCTCTGTTAAGGAAAAGGCAAAGTGCATTATCCCTCCTTGTGGAGTTACGAAGATGAGGCCTACCCCGGATTTGATTATGGGGGAGCTGTGCTTTCACTTCTTCATGGAAGATGCCCCATCGAAATAGAGTTCCCATCGGGTATCACTCGCTCCTTTCTCCCCGTCGATCGTGTCAAACGCGTGCTCGTCTGGTAATTCGCAATTTAGGAGCGAATCGGCAGGTATCGGATGCTCAGCGAGGAAATCGGCGATGGCCTGGCCTTTCACTGCCTTGAGCGGTCGATATGTTATCGAGAATTCCATTAAGAGTAGGGCCCATTTAGTGAGTCGTCCCGTCAGTATAGCTCTTGACATCAAATATTTGAGAGGATCCACTTTTGATATGAGGTGGACCTCATGCGCCAACGCATAATGCCGAAGCTTCGTTATCGCAAAGATTAACGCCAGGAAGTGTTTTTCGATAGGTGAGTAGTTGTTTTCTGCCCGCAGGAGAACTCGACTCAAATAGTAGAAGGCTCTCTCTTTCCCTTGATCATTCTCCTGTGCCTATAACGCGCCTAACGAACCTTCTAGGGCTGTTGTGTACAGGATGAGGGGATTTCCCTTGATCGGAGCGATTAGTACCGGCGAATTCTGCAGGTATTGCTTGATTTCGTCCAGTGCACTCTAGCATTTACGATCCCAAACGAACGGGGTTCTTTTCTTCATTAAATGACTGTAGGGGCGACATTTGCTGGAGAGGTTAGCTATGAATCGTCGGATATATGCGAGCTTTCCTTGGAGAGACCGCAGTTGCTTGAGAGTTCTTGGCGGAGGCATTTCTATAATTGCCTTGATCTTTGACGGGTCTATTTCGATGCCCCGGTGTCGTACGATGAATCCTCGGAATTTGCCCGAGGAAACTCCGAACGTGCATTTGAGAGGATTCGTCTTCAGGTTGTGTTTCCGAAGACGTTGGAACACTGTCTTCAGATGCTCCCAATGCTCCTCGTGCGATTTGCTTTTCACCACGAGGTCGTCAATATAGCATTCGACGATTTCATGTATGAGGTCATCGAAAATCTTTGTCATGGCCCTCTGTAGGTAGCGCCAGCATTCTTCAGATCGAAAGGCATCGCTTTGTAGAAGAATATACCCAGAGGAGTCCGGAAAGTAGTATTCTTCTGGTCTTCGGGATGCATCTTTATTTGATTGTACCCCGATGACCCGTCCATGAAGGAGAAAACTTCGTGAGTGGATGTCTTGTCTATCATTAGCTCGGTGACCGGTACGGGAAATTCATCCTTCGGATAGGCTTTGTTGAGTCCCCGAAAGTCTACGCGGATGCACACCGTCCCACTTCTTCATCACTGGGACAATGTTGGCGATCCAGTCAGGGTATTGAACTTCTTGGACGAAGCCGGAGTCGATTAGCTTCTTTACTTCGGCGTTGATGCTCATTTCAAGTTCGAGCCGCATCCTTCTTGGTGCCTGTTTGACTGGCTTGACGTCCGGAGATACCGCCAATTTATGCACAACTATCTCTGGATCTAGCCCCGGCATCTCGGAATAGTTCCATGCGAAGCAGTCTTTATACTGCATGAGCACGTCTTTTAGCGTAGCCACCTGTTCTTTAGACAGCAGCTCGCCGACGAACGTTGGCCGCGGGTCATTTGCTGTCCCCACGTCGATTTTCCTTAGGTTGTCCGCAGTAGTATGTATCCCATCTTCTAGCTCTTTTGGCGCCGGTGGAAACTCTGAGATCAACTCATCTTCATCCTCATTTTTGAAGCACCAGGAGAGGTCATCCATATCCTCGCGCTCTCCTTCTTCTGACAGCGCTATCACGTGGCAGGTACGAGATCGTTTCCAAGACCGATGTCGATCTGGTTCTACTCTTGCCATATACGTTGCCTTTGGCACATGCTTTCACGGCGGGGATACCCTCCACCTGTTGGATAGAGCGAACCTGCCGAGCTGATATTGGTCTTCAACCCAGTTTTTGAAAGTGAAGCAGTCTTCAAGATGATGTTCGATCGCTCGGTGATTGGAGCAATAATCCTGGTGATGAAACTCATTTGCTAGATCGGGGTGCCGAGACTCTGGGAGTGTCATCATCTGGTGTTTAATGACAAGGTCGAAGATTCTCATTGTCTTGTCTCGAGGGAACGAATATGCTCGACTCATTTTTTTCATAAGAGATGGATTCCGGCTGACCTTTTCTTGATCGCGAGGCTTTTTAGACCCGTTTCGCCGTGGCCGAACGTTTTCTCCGTTCTTTAACTTGTTTTTGCCTCCGCGTCAGGCCCTTTTTCTATCTTGGGAATGCATGGTGGGCTGACGGTGAAGGGCATCGTCATCCTCCGTGGCATGCTGAAAGATACGTTGCGTCTTGGCCTTCTCATAGATGGTCATTTCGCGGCTGTGGTCGTTCCGAGCTTTTTGACTTGCTTCTCTCACTAGCTTTTCCATTTGTTCTTCAAACGATGGACTCGGCATTTTTATGCCGGGACCTCGTTCTGGTTCAGCGTTAGCGTCTTTTAAAAGGGCATCCTCTTCTTCATCAAGGTCCTTTATGACATGGCAGCCATGGAATTACTCCCGTTTCTTGGACTGGACATATCCAAGCCCGATCGTTTCCATTTTCCCGTTGGTCAATTTTCGCTGAGTTCCGGGGATGTTCCAGATCCTGTTGTAGAATTGAGCTTGTCGAGGAGTTTGTTTGAATGGTACGCCTTGGCATCTTAATAACCTTTTCAATCCCTCGGTGTAATACCTGGGAAGACGAATGGGTTGGAGCTTGTCGAGCACATGATCAGCACCATGTCAGACTTCTCTTTCGACTTTAGTCTCCGTGGATCGATAGAATAGGATCGTCTTTTCACCTCTTCGCCTGGGTGGGACGTAGAATGTCTGCAACTCTTGCACACTATATGTCTCCAGCGCATCAAGCTCTCAGTAGTGCCTCCACGGAATCATGGCGATTTGCAAACTCTGGTTTGCTCCAACGAAGGCCTGCATTGATGGACGTGCCGAGAACACTGTGTTGACTTCGTCTGCCAAAGACCAGAATAGGGGTAGATGGTCCCGGCCTGTTGCATTGGGGCGTCCCCGGATAGAATATCTCTTCTTCCTCCTCGGTATAGCTCCCGAAGACCGGGATAGTGGTGATGGCTTTTTGCTTGTTCTCCGGTTTATGGCATCTTTCCATGTCTTCAAAGTCTGGCAGGAAATACTTTGCATCCTCATACTTTCGGACTCATTTACGGAAAATAGGTTCAGTTCCCCGCCACGATATACTCGAGACCATCTTTAAAATACTTCATACACTGATGTTGTGTAGAAGGGATGATGTTGTATTCGTGTAACCAAGGTCTGCCGAGCAAAGCGTTGTAGCAGGTCTTGGCGTAAATGACATGAAACTTGCTGTCAGTGACGAGCAGCCCAAAGCATAATGTCATAATCACAGCCCCGAATGTCCGTAATGATTGGGAGTCGAATCCGGAGATGGTGATTTTATGCCGAGCGAGGTGCTGAACGCTCATGCAGATTTCTTTAAACACCCTTACATTTAAGAAGTTGACAAAGGGCTCGTTATCAACTAAGATCTTCCCTATCTTAATGTCATGGCAGTAGCCAGTGACATACAGGGGACGGTTGTGCTCACACATTCCGAGGAGGAGATCTTCATCGCCGAAAGTGATGTCAGCTGTGTGCACTTCTTTCAGCTCGTCCTTCATCTTTTCTTCGGCAAAGAAAGCTTGGAATTTGTCAGGCTCTTGTAACACCTTGATCAGAGAATCTCTCGCCTCTTTAGATAGCAGAAGGGTATCGAGAATGCTTAGCTGCGAGGGTATCTTCCTCAAGTGTGCCAGAATGTTGTAATCCACCTTGTTTTTCTTGGGCAGGTCCTTGGCTGCCAGCTCTTTTCGAATCGATCATCGAGAGCGATATCCTTAGGTACTTTATCCTTCCCTTTATCTTTTTTGTTCGATCCCTTGTTTGTAGGTCCAAGATTCTTTTCAGGCAACGTACGGTTACGCAGTTGAATATTCTCACAGTTCTTTATCTCCTCCTCTTTTCCTGAGGTGGATTCTTTGAAGAGAGGGCCGATGGCTATTTCTTCATCAGAATTGCTTCCGAAGGTGAGAACTTGTGATCCTCCGGAATCAACCATGTGACAGCTACCGGTAGTTCTTTTGCGCTCATCGGTCGTGCTTCTTTGCTCCTGACGAGCCTTACGCTTCAATAGTTTGAAGTGTTGTCGGTGGGCGACGTATCCCTACCACCACTTCTTGAAGGCGTTACACTCTTCGGTAGGGTGCGTGATCCTCCGATAGTATAAGCAGTAGTTTGGATGCCCATCCGCTTCGTCAAGGTGTAAGCTGCCAGGAATATCTCCTTTAAAAGATGACAGCTTCATTCCCATCGATAGGGCTTTAGCGAACCATTTCCTCGTCTTAAGCCTGCTTCTGTCTGCCGCGGGCGTGCTTCGCTCTGGTTGGAGTGCTTCAACCCTTTCATCCAGTCACCGACGTTTGACTTTTTCGAATATGGCCATTTTGCGGTCTCGGTTAGCTTTGCTCCTCTGACGGGCTTCATCAGCAGCATGCCAATCGCCTCGTCTGACGGTTCCAAGGATTTTGGCACCGATCGTACCCCCAGCGCCTCTATATTATCTTCTTCTGCCGAGTGAGCTTCTTCGTCGTTTATCGGTGAATGAGAGATCATGCGACAACTTGCCACATAATCCTCAGGTTCATCTGACGAGTCTTCTCCCTCATCATTGTCGTCATCTCTGTCCTCAAGGATGTGGTTGAGAAACTCTTGGAGTGTGACCAGGATTTGTGCCTTCTGGTTATATTCTTCCAGCGCGTCAATATGCTTTTGCAGCTCTGTTCGCTTGTCATCAGGCTGCGCGGGCTTCTTGGTCTTCTTTTTCTTCTTCGAAGACTTCGCCGGCTGGGCCTGGGTATTTTGCCCATCGCTATCAGCTTTCGATGTTGGTTGCGATTTCAGCATCCCCTCTATGATTTCTGGCTCTAGCAGGCCTCTCCACCTGATTGCCGGTCATGCTTGAAGATCTTTCAGAATTCTTTTAGTTTTGCCAAAAGAATTACTTCCCGTGGAGCTTCTTCTATAAATGAGCATGATGCCCCCGGCGTGTCCATCTTTTTCGGAGCATGTGGTTGTGGCGGGTTTACCCTTCAGTTTTCAGACAGCGCGAATTTTCCTTGCTGGTACTGGTCCTCAATCCAGCTTTTGAAGACGAAGCAATCTTCGATTGGATGGCCCAACATTCGATGGTAGGAGCAGTAGTTGGGATTGTTGACGTCACCGGGCTGCAGTGGGCACTTCGGATCCGGCAGGGTGATGAGCCTGTTGCGCACCGCTAGTTCGAACAGTCTTCTCGTTTTATCCCGGGGAAACGAGTAAGGACGTCTTAACTTCTCGTCGAGGAATCGCGATTTGTTGCCTTGGCGAGCAACTGGTTTTGGATCGCTCGGCTATTGTTGAGCGTTGGTGACGAAGGTCACTTTCCCTTTGCCTTTTTAATTCCGAAAATCCGCTTTTGAAGAGGACGGCCTATGACCCATCTGATCTATCTGGGCCAGCTTGTCAATCAAGGCCTGGAAGGTGATCGGCTTGAAGAACATCATAAATTGAGATATGGTCGCCTGAGGATCGAGGGTTCCCATAAACATGCCCTCGGTAGGAGCTTCCTTTATGCGCTGTTCACATTTTGACCATAGGTTCCGCCACCGAATGGTGTATTGAACCCAGGTTTCTCCCGGCTTCACTCTGGCGTTGATCAATGCCGTGATCGGGGTATGTTCCCTGGCACTTGCGAACCTTTGTGTAAACAGTAGCTCCATTTCTGCAAATGTCTTGACAGAGTCATTCGGGAGCTCGGAGTACCATTCGAATGCTGTCTCCGACAAGCTACCGACAAACTGGCGAAGCAGCAGTTTATCGTCACCCCAGTATTACCACATAAGGCTCTGAATTGAGCAACGTGCTGGTGCGGATTACCCATCCCCTTATACACGTGGAATTTAGGGATCGTATATCCCGGTTGGTACTTTATTTGATTGTACCAACCCGGATAGGGTCATCTAGTTTGACGATTTGGCCAACCGTTTCGCTCGCCTGATGAGCTCGTATCTATTGAGCTATATAGTCGTCAAGCGCAGCTTACGAGATCGTCTCTTCCCTGGCTGCTGTTAAAGCCGGAGGAGGGTTTGATGTCTCCCCTCTGTCATCTTCAATGATTATCGGGGGATCTTCGGCTGGAGGGTCCGGCTGAATTATCATCTCGACCATATCTTGGAATAGAAGCGCCATTTGCTTTATGTTAGCCGCTTGTTCCACAGCCTCTTTATACTTTTTCTCGAGCATCCTTCGTAGGAACTCGACGTCGGTTTCCTGCTCCTGGCGCTGCTCCGACGATTTCTCCGGGCTTTCTTTTAGCCCAGTGAGTGCGGCCATCTTTGTCAGCATCTCCTGGAGCTTTTGCTGTTGTTGCTCCTGAGCTTTAGTTACTGATCGCGTAAAAGGTAGATGACCCGTGGAGGTACGACTATCCTTTTTTCCGGATGCCATGTAAATGGTGTGCACTATCATGCCCCCAGACTTGGGGCGTTTGGATTCAGTGCCCTTGCAATTTTTCGTAGACACAGGGATCTTCTCCAGCCTTCTCTTTTTATGGGCGGTTGAAGTTGAGGGGGCTGTTGCGGCCAATGCTTTCCGTGGTACGACAGCGGTGAGATGGTCTTCCTCTTGCCGAACCTTCATTTTCTTCTGTCGGCGGGAGAAGTCTTTGTCGATTACGGAGTCTTGGACTCTTCGCCAGACCCTGTGGATTTTGGAGGACATGTAAGTCTATGTAATCCATCCCGGTACTTACGGGAAGGCGGAAAGAGTAAAAATCAAATTTTTATCATAAGGGAATATAGACTAACCATGAAGGATTTTTGCTAAACAAAAACTAACAAACAATCTACGAGTTCTAACTACTAGGTTAGAAGGTTATACCTAGTTCTTGAACTCCTTCTCTTCTTGTTGTGGTCCTCCTTGATGTGAGCTCCTTGGAGTGGTGTAAACGGCTTCTCCACTTCATCTTCTCTTTGCCAAAGAAGGATCCACCCAAAGGCCTCTACCTTGAGCTCCTACCTCAACAAAGAAGTAACTAGAGTGCTTGACTTACTAGACTAAGAATCCTAGAGTGAGTAGAGAGGTGTTTTGATGGTTTGATCTCACAAAGCTCATGTTTTTCAACTCATGAAACAAGAGAGCTTTTGAGAGAGGAAGAGGAGAGAGCTTTTCAAGAGAGAGAAAGAGCAATAGAGAATGAGAATAATATGAACCTTGCTCTCATATGAACCAAAAAGAATAATGAAAATTTTAATTAGGATAAATTGTCATGGTTGATGTTGATTTGACCCTTATCATATCATAATATATGCTAAGCATGCTCACAAAAAAATATCCAAGACAACATGGGTCAACTTGGTCAAAGGGTCAAACCTAATTAACCATGATACAATTATCACTAATTAAAACACATTAATCAATTTCCTCAATCTCATTATGATTTTAATCAAGTCAATGGTCAAAACCCTAATGAGGTTCCTCCGCCTCTATCAACTGTGTATACACACCCGCATCCGTGTTCCGAGGATCACGAACACTATGAGACAAGATCAATCCCAAAACAAATACTAGGATCTGGCTTAAACTAAAGCCCGCTAGTAATAACTTCCCGGACACCAAACGTGCACAAGTGCGCGTATGTGAACGAACCCCGTCGTAAAACCATACGACCTCTACTCTGTTTTGCCCAAAGGTGAACAACCCTCTGTGTGGGACTCTAAAGACTCGACACTATGCTAGTAGTGGGTTTAACCACAGGCCGCAAGCGGTACTAGCTGTACGTAACGGTCCCCAGGTAGATGCCGATAAGAAGACCGATGAGGTGAACCCATCCGAACTCCTACTGAGCCTGAATGTGACAATCTCCGTATAGTCCGGTCTGTTCGTCTAAGAGTATCGCATGTCGGGCCTAGGGGGGCGGTAAACGACAGTCCCCTAATAGTGGTACAAGTCGTGTCGGAGTGTAGCCCAGAACACCCTGAGAAATGACTGGAAACACTACCAGTAAATCTCGCTTGCCCTATCCAGGGACTTTGTGTAATGGCTCTCCTAGACACAGCGCGATATCAACCCCCAATACCGGGAGAGACGAATCCTGTCTAACCGCTACTGCCTCCAAGTGCTTTGGGACTGCACCCAACTACTACCTGTTTGTACGACTCCTTTGAGCCGTGGTAGGGTAGTAATCAAAGTACAGTGGGAACACACTCGAGGCGAAGTAGCAGTGTCAAGTCGACGGACTAAGCTGTATTCCTGTCACCTGGGAACTATTATCTGACGATAGGTATAGTACCAACCAACAGTTCCCGACGAGTCCTGTCCAGTGTACTCGTAACCTAATGAGCACCCGCATACTATCTCCAGTACGACGTACTAATAGCTGTGGGACAGACCATCTCCCCTGCTGGGATGAGAAGCGTATACGCTAGTCTACTCCGGAGTATCGATGCCCCGTCTCGATAATCCTACAACTAGGGACCTGTATAAGGATATGCTTGTAGATTACCCAGCCCCCACTAGTGTGACTACCATCACAACGCTGGTAATCAAGCAAAGATCCTAAGGGCTCCACTAATATGTATAAGCGATATGCTAAAAGAAACACATGCACATATTTAAGTAGAAACAAACCAAGTAGCATACTACCATTTTGAGCAAGATTGTCTATACAACTATGAATATCTCAAGCTTCCATTAAGTAATATACAAACTAGTATGATACAATAATGGTCTCTAGGGCATATACACTAGCAATCTCCCACTTGCACTAGGACCATGTACTGGCGTATCGAAGACCTATCATCTCGATCAGCCACTCGAACTGAGTCTGGGGTATGGCTTTCGTGAGTGGATCTGCAGTGTTATTCTCCGAATCTACTCTCCTCACCTCGATCTCCCGGCGATCTACGATCTCCCTGATCAGGTGGTACCGCCTCAAAATGTGTCTGGACTTTTGATGGGACCTGGGTTTCTTCGCTAAAGCTATAGCGCCGTTGTTGTCACAATACAGCGGTATTGGATCAACAATGGTAGGAACTACCTGAAGCTCCATAAGGAACTCTTCATCCAGACAGCTTCCTTTGCGGCATCGCAAGCAGCTGTGTACTCCACTTCCATAGTTGAGTCAGCAACGGTTTCTTGCTTAGAGCTCTTCCAGCAAACCACCCCTCTATTAAGGGTAAAGACATAACCCGACATGGACTTGGAGTCATCCTTGTCACTCTGGAAGCTGGAGTCAGCAAAGGTCTCGATCTGGAGGTCTTTTCCGCCATACACTAAGAACATCTCCTTAGTCTTTCTTAGGTTCTTGAGAATGTTCTTTACTGCTATCCAGTGTTTCTTCCCTGGGTCCGACTGATACCGGCTTACAATGCTCAATGCGTATGCTACATCTGGTCTGGTACACAAAATCGCATACATTATAGAGCCTACCGCAGATGCGTAGGGTATAGATGACATGCGAGCCCTTTCCAAATCAGTCTTGGGAGATATCTCTTTGGAGATGGTGATTCCGTGACAAGCCGGTAGATTACCGCGCTTTGAATCTTCCATACTGAATCGTTTCAGTATGGTGTCGATGTACCTGGATTGCGAAAGTCCCAATATCTTCTTAGATCTATCACGATAGATCTGGATCCCCAGGATATAGTTGGCATCGCCCAGGTCCTTCATGGAAAACCTTTGTGACAAGAATCCTTTGACTGACTGTAGCATAGGAATGTCATTTCCTATTAAGAGAATATCATCCACGTACAAGACGATGAATACCACAGTTCTCCCTACAACCTTACTGTAAATGCATGGTTCATCTGGATTTTTGATAAAGTCGAATTCTTTGACAGTATTATCAAAGCAGATATTCTAACTCCGCGATGCCTGCTTTAGTTCATAAATGGACTTAAGCAACTTGCATACTTTACCGCTGCTCCCACTCTGAATGAAACCCTCTGGCTGATCCATATAGACGCACTCTTCTAAATTTCCATTTAGAAAAGCCGTCTTTACGTCCATCTGCCATATCTCATAATCGTGGAAGGCAGCAATGGCAAGAAGGATCCGAATGGATTTGAGCATAGCTACTGGAGAAAAGGTTTCGTCATAGTCCAAACCAGGTTTTTGACGAAAACCCTTTGTAACAAGTCTAGCTTTATAGGTTTCAACCTGCCCATCTACACCAATCTTCTTTCTGAAGATCCATTGCAGCCTATGGGTTTTACCCCTTCTGGAGCAATGTCCAAAGTCCAAACTTTGTTGGTGTACATGGACTCCATCTCGGTCCGCATTGCATCCAGCCATTTCACTGAGTCACCGCTCTGAATGGCTTGCTGGAAGCTAGTAGGCTCATTATTTTCAATGATGCAATCCTCTCGATCCCCGTCTATGAGAAAACCGTAGTATCTCTCGGGTGGATGAGACTGCCTACTACTCCTGCGGAGTGGCGCTGGAATGTCCGGTTCTTCTGAAACCTCTGGTTCTACCAAGCTTTCAGTAATAGCTTGTGCTTCTGGAATTTCTTCCAGTTCTATTGCGCTCCCACTTGTTTCCTTTTCGAAAAACTGATGTTCCAGAAAGTGGGCATAACGAGAAACAAAAATCTTTTGTTCCTCTACGTAATAGAAAAGATACCTCCTGGAGTTCTTTGGGTATCCCACAAACTTACACAGTACTGATCGTGCCTCGAGTTTGTCCGCATGCTGCTTTTTAACAAAAGCTGGACATCCCCATATCTTCAGATATTGAAGATAGGGTTTCTTCCCACACCACATCTGATATGGTGTGGTAGGCACAGTCTTGGAGGGAACCTTGTTCAGAAGATATGCTGCTGATTCTAGTGCATAACCCCAGAAAGATCGCGGTAACTCAGCCTTACTCATCATGGAACGGACCATATCCAATAGGGTTCGATTCCGCCTTTCAGATACACCGTTGTGTTGTGGTGTGTATGGAGGAGTAAGCTGAGAGAGAATTCCATTCTCTTTTAAGTAGTCCAGAAACTCGGTACTTAAGTATTCACCACCTTGATCAGATCTCAGTGTCTTGATACTTTTGCCTGTTTGTTTTTCTACTTCATTCTTATATTCCTCTATTTTATCAAAGGCCTCGGATTTATGCTTCATCAAGAAGATATGTCCATACCTGGAGAAATCATCCGTAAAAGTAATGAAATAGGAAAAATCACTTCGTGCATGTGTAGATATTGGACCGCATAAATCGCTGTGTACAAGTCCCAAAAGCTCGCTCGCCCTTACTCTATGTCCAGTGAACGGAGTCTTTGTCATCTTTCCCATGAGACAAGATTCACAAGTGGCATAAGATTGATATTCGAACGGATCCAAATATCCCTCTTTATGTAATTTTGTTAACCGTATCTCATTGATGTGATCCAGTCTACAATGCCATAAGAAAGCCTGATTTAATTCCGTAGACTTTCTTTTAAGTGTGTTCTGGACATTGAAAACCTGAGCTTGATTCAAAACGTATATGCCATTTTCTAATGCACCTGACCCAATCAGAACTTGATTTAGGTGGATGTGAACCACATCGCTTACAAAAGTAAAATCATATCATTCCTTAGAAAGTAAGGAAACATATATGATATTACAAGCTAGACTAGGTACATACAAACTGTTACGCAGAATCAATATCTGCCCACTTGTCAATCTAAGATGATATTCCCCTACGGATTCAGTGTCCACGCTCATTCCGTTAGCAACCCTGAGAGTCATATCACCTAACCTGATAACTCTACGGTTTCTCAAAGCCTGTAATGAATTACAGATGTGAGATCCCGATCCGGTATCTAGTACCCAGGAAGTAAAGTTAATTGACATACAGTTTTCTATTACAAACACACCCGAAGCCGAAGCCACAACATGCTTCAAATCCTGGCTATTGGCTTTCAAAGCCCTGCAATCCTTCTGCCAATGCCCTTTTCCGTAACAATAGGAACGCCCCTCTTTCACTACATCTAGTCCTAAAACTTTTGCCCTTCCCTTTCCTTCCACTTCCCTGGTTTCCTTCAGGGTGTAAGTAGAGGGTAGAGACTGTAGAATCAAGTCAGTATTTGACCCGTTCTTCAACGTGGTCTTCAGATCCGTGAGCTCATCAAAATAGCTAGTCTCTGTAAGGACGTTGTCCCCTACAGAAGACCCGACAGCCAACCTCGCTTGAAGCAATTCGTTCGAGGTCTCATATCTTATGATACGAGATTGCTCTCCATATAAATCTTTGTTATGGAGGAAGACAGAAACTAAGTCCATCTTCTCGTGCTGCCTCTGGTATGTACCATCAACTGAGGCCAACACGAGGCACTTTGCATTCGCACAGTCCTTTTCCGATGTCTTACAGATATCATCATCCGTGACGGTGGAAACTGGACCTGAGATGGCAGGGATTTGAGTAGTGAAGAGGCGTTCCAGCTTGTCATGGGTAATGGACATCTGGACAGACCTTTGCCAGTCACTACAGTCCGATTCAGTCATTTTATTATCTAAATGTAACCTATGTCTGGTTACTAGGTCGCTGCAATTAAGAGAGAGAGAAGAAAACACTTAGCATGATGCTCTTGCAAGTTTAGATTGGTTTTTAGTTTATCTAAACAGGATGGCTCCCACTGTTTCTCGAATCCTTCCTCAAATCATAAAAGAAGAACTAGTCGGGATTGATCTCTCCTTACAATACTTGCTTAACCGTTCAGCCAGGCCGGTGTCGGTACTTCGAGGGAGGTTTTACGACGCTTTCACGAAGTTCCTTAATTAAATAACCTCTTTTCCCTGTGGGCGTAGCCCCGCTAACACCTTTCTAGACACCTACTTGGTTTATAGTATTGATCGTTAAGAGAGAGAATTTTCCGAGGAGTAGCATATACTCACAGTAGGATCGGGATCCAAATATCATTGTGTGATAAAGATGAAGAAATCCTACCAAAATTATCACACTCTAAATGGTATGCAACACTAGCAAGTTTCAGTTTCTTTAGAAATTCCCGATATGGATTTTTGCCCCATGCTCTTATGACCTTGACGAAGGCCAACATATTATAAGTCACATGTCAAGTTCTGCCGGTCATTATCCAGGTTAATTTGAACCCAACCGTACATACCCTTGACGAAGGCCAAAATAGCAGTACGACTGTCCCAAACCAACGCATCTATCTATGCAACAGATAAATATTCGGCAGCTACCAATCACTATGCCTTGGCGAAGGTCAAAATACATAGCTTGAATACTACTGAATATTTAACCGAAATGACGGAGGGCTACGAATGGTTTTGGCGAAACCGTGAACGTAGTGAACTTGATATAATCGAAGGAACCTGATAGCTTTTAAAAGGAGTGGTTTAAGCTCCGTGTTTTAAAAGTTTTCTGTTTTTGAAAAAACCGAGTGGTTTTGAAATTGTTCCAATGATTCAGCTTTGGTTTATATTCTTTGCATTAATATAATGCGTCCCATCAATTAATCCTACCATTGCAGAAAACAATGAAAATATGACGTACGCTTATGCCATCCGCATTCGCCACTGGGCCCCGTCATCACCCGTTAGGTTACTTAACTAACGACAGAGCGGGGGCTGGACTAGCGCGGATGCAAAACATAAGCAACGCCTACTATATATCATATATAGATATAAACATTCGTCAGATGCAATGATAGCCATTCCAGATCACAGATGAACACATTGGATATGCTAGGAATCCACGTTTCGTTCGAGCCTGCAACGAAAAACGGATTACACGGTCGCGATGAACAGCCAAATCCCACCCTAGAACCTTACGGGTGCGGCAAACTACCCGCCAAATACCCAAAGTGAAGCAGCCTCCCTCAACAACGTGAGTAGGCCACTCAGCACTTCAAAGTACCCGGTAGTTTGTGCACCCCACCTTGGGTTTATCCTAGGAGCAAAAACAGTAAAAGAAATAATATACAATGGTGGCTACAACCTCAACCCGGATGTGCGACCATGAAATAATATTACATCAAATTACAAATATTATATTGAATGAAAAATGAAAACCATCATCTCACATCCCCGGCTATTCATCGCGACGATCCAACAAGTTCATATCCACAAACAAACATCACAGATCACGGATATGTACAACCCCTACTAATCGACGTATAGCGATTAGTAGACGTTCAGTGTATATATCACATTACAGATATAATCCAATTAGCTAAAGTTTATAGAACTTTGATAAAAAAACTGTATTTGAATCTACCCCAAGTAAAATCTAGTACTCTGACAAATCTGGGCAGAAACAAAACTTCCCAGAATACACAAAACCAACATAGAGAACCCCAGAAGAAATTTAGTGCGCAGCCGAGTTGACTCAGCCGCGGATCCGCGGCGAATTGCTTGGATCGGCCGTGGATCCGCGGTCTTATGAGCGATTAGGCGCCCAAATTTCTACAGTTTTCTCTAAAAAGTCTGCTTGTATTTTTCATGTCACTGAAAATATTTTTAGGCCTGTTTTAAAAATCGACAGAAAATACAAGTTTCGGTTTGTTTTCGGGATTTTTTCCGTGATCGAAATTCTAAAGACTTTGCTAACATGTTAGTTGTTGTTTAGCTAGTCTCTGATACCACTGTAAGTCTATGTAACCCATCCCGGTACTTACGGGGAGGCGGAAAGAGTAAAAATCAAAATTTTATCACAAGGGAACATAGACTAACCATGAAGGATCTTTGCTAAACAAAAACTAACAAACAATCTACGAGTTCTAACTACTACGTTAGAAGGTTATACCTAGTTCTTGAACTCCTTCTCTTCTTGTTGTGGTCCTCCTTGATGTGAGCTCCTTGGAGTGGTGTAGACGGCTTCTCCTCTTCGTTTTCTCTTTGCCAAAGAAGGATCTACCCGAAGGCCTCTACCTTGAGCTCCTACCTCAACAAAGAAGTAACTAGAGTGCTTGGCTTGCTAGACTAAGAACCCTAGAGTGAGTAGAGAGGTGTTTTGATGGTTTGATCTCACAAAACTCATGTTTTTCAACTCATGAAACAAGAGAGCTTTTCAAGAGAGAGAAAGAGCAAGAGAGAATGAGAATAATATGAACCTTGCTCTCATATGAACCAAAAAGAATAATGAAAATTTTAATTAGGATAAATTGTCATGGTTGATGTTGATTTGACCCTTATAATATTATAATAAATGCTAAGCATGCTCACAAAAAAATATCCAAGTCAACATGGGTCAACTTGGTCAAAGGGTCAAACCTAATTAACCATGATACGATTATCACTAATTAAAACTAATTAATCAATTTCCTCAATCTCGTTATGGTTTTAATCAAGTCAATGGTCAAAACTCTAATGAGGTTCCTCCGCCTCTGTCAACTGTATACACACCCGCATCCGCATTCCGAGGATTACGAATACTATGAGATAAGAGCAATCCCAAAACAAATACTAGGATCTGGCTTAAACCAAAGCTCGCTAGTAATAACTGCCCGGACATCAAACGTGCACAAGTGCGCGTATGTGAACGAACCCCGTCGTAAAACCATATGACCTCTACTCTGTCTTGCCCAAAGGTGAACAACCCTCTGTATGGGACTCTAAAGACTCGACACTACGCTGGCAGTGGGTTTAACTACAGGCCGCAAGCGGTACTAGCTGTACATAACAGTCCCCGGGTAGATGCCGATAAGAAGACCGATGAGGTGAACCCATCCGAACTCCTACTGAGCCTAAATGTGACAATCTCCGTACAGTCCGGTCTGTTCGTCTAAGAGTATCGCATGTCGGGCCTAAGGGGGCAGTAAAAGTCAGTCCCCTAATAGCGGTACAAGTCGTGTCAGAGTGTATCCCAGAACAACCTGAGAAACGACTGGAAACACTACCAGTAAATCTCGCTTGCCCTGGCCAGGGACTTTGTGTAATGGCTCTCCTAGACACAGCGCGATATCAACCCCCAATACCGGGAGAGACGAATCCTGTCTAACCGCTACTGCCTCCAAGTGCTTCGGGAATGCACCCAACTACTACCTGTTTACACGACTCCTTTGAGCCATAGTAGGGTAGTAATCAAAGTACAGTGGGAACACACTCGAGGCGAAGTAGCAGTGTCAAGTCGACGGACCAAGCTGTACTCCTGTCACCTGAGAACTGTTATCTGACGATTGGTATAGTACCAACCAACAGTTCTCGACGAGTCCTGTCCAGTGTACTCGTAACCTAACGAGCACCCACATACTATCTCCAGTACGACGTACTAATGGCTGTGGGATAGACCATCTCCCCTGCTGGGATGAGAAGCGTATACGCTAGTCTACTCCGGAGTATCGATGCCCCGTCTCGATAATCCTACGACTAGGGACCTGTATAAGGATGTGCTTGTAGATTACCCAGCCCCCACTAGTGTGACTGCCATCATAACGCTGGTAATCAAGCAAAGATCCTAAGAGCTCCACTAATATGTATAAGCGATATGCTAAAAGAAACACATGCACATATTTAAGTAGAAACAAACCAAGTAGCATACTGCCGTTTTGAGCAAGATTGTCTATACAACTATAAATATCCCAAGCTTCCATTAAGTAATATACAAACTAGTATGATACAGTAATGGCCTCTAGGGCATATACACTAACAGGACAGCCGCTGAGGAGGCAGGTCCGGCTTCACCTTAATAACATTTTCAGCGGATGGAGAAGACTTTTTCAACACGGTGGTTGGAGAGTTATTGCGCACCCTCCTGAGCGGCTCAAAGCTGTTCCCAGTTGGAACAACAGCGTCAATTACCACCATCGGAGCTGGTGGAGTCAGTCCAAAGGGAGAGCTGCTCCCAGTTTTCCTTACTCGATACCAGTGGTGATATCGAGCGTTTCTTGCAGATAGTATTGGATCAGTTACGGGGGTGGCTTCATCATGCCATCCTATCGAAGACTGACGTCCGCTGATAAGAAACGTCCAATCTCGCAAAGACCGACTTTTTGGCAGAGGAAGCATTTTTAACGACCCCGCCTGCAGCAGGAGTTGGAACTGCCAGTCTTGTAAAGACCGATCCCTTAGCAAGAGGAGCCCCTTCGATGACTTCGTTTATCGGAGTTTGAATGGCTATCTGCTTCGGGATAACTCCTTCAGGTATTGCAGGCTTCTTTATGGGCTCACTGGAGCTTAGGCTCAGCCTGTCGAAGACTGATACAGTAGACTTGGAACTGGACGACCCGTTGAGAGGGGCCGTGGTAGTTGTAAATCGATCGAAGACCGACTTCTTCGAAGCTTCCTGTGACGGCACTGGAGCGTTGAAGCTCATTGGCGGGAGCATGGTCCCGAAAAACAATCCAGTGGTAGCCTGTGTCACATGTTCCATCGGCATTGCGAAAATTGAGGCCACTTGGGGCCCGTAGGTTACACCTCCAGACGGGGCAAAGTGGGAGTTGTTGTTGCAGTTAGTGCAGCTAGAGGCCGTTGCTCTTCTTTTCTCTGCACGGGAGCAAGACACCAAATCTTAGTACCTCGAATCTAGAGGCAACCATATTAAACCGCGATTTATTCGTGAACATGACACACGAAGTTTGGAGTGGAAAGAGGAAAAGGTCCCACCGGGTGTGCCAGAATCTGTTTACCGCCGAAAACAGAGACAAAACCGCGTAGGTCGTCTTGCCTGAATTTGGAGGTAGATGCTATTTGGGTTTTATCCATCCACCTCTTTGAAGATACCAAGTTAATTTATAGCACCATGTATCGGAGGTTTGGACAGATGCGACCGTTGTTGCAGACTTCGTCAGATTCCCCCTCATTATGAGGGGTTTTTGATTGTGGGGACGCTCTTCCCTGAAGGCGCAAGCCCCTGCAGTTATTTACGTGACCATATCGCGATAACCACTTTCTCCTGCTCCAGAAGGTCACTTCATGTCGTGTGTTTTATTTTTATTTTTATTTTTTTTTGGTTGCCCGTGGATTGTATACGGAGACTAATTTATGTTGTCGCCTGTAAGGCGGGGATTAGTCCAAATCCGTATTTTCTTAGATTTGGGTTTGGTGGATTTAAGGCTCGTTAACCTCGTTTGAGATTAAGATCAACTTAAACGTTTGTTGAGGATACATTGGTCTAATTTTAGACTAAGATCTACTCAACGGGGGGTCAGGATCATTTAGATCCAACGAAAGAGTATTGGGCTCCATCATCTTAGTTTAGGGACGTTGCGGTCCATTAGGTTTAAGGATATCATAGTCCATGTGAGTTTAAAGACATCATAATTTGTAGGGTTTAAAGACATCATAGTCTGGTTTAAAGACATCATAGTCTGTAAGGTTTAAAGACACCATAGTCTGGTTTAAAGACATCATGGTCTGTAAGGTTTAAAGACACCATAGTCTGGTTTAAAGACATCATGGTCTGTAAGGTTTAAAGGCATCATAGTCTATAGGGTTTTGGTTTAACCGTTTGGGGATGCGCCAAAATTTATTGGTTATTGGAATCCTCCATCTCTCTGAAGACGTTGAAAAATTACAACGACATGTTTCAGAGGTATGAAGAGATGTACCCTTGAACCAATGTTGGTTGGGAGATCTATAGTCAGGTTTGAGACTAAGACCGATTAAAAAGATTGTGAGCACATAGGCTCGGTTAATCTGAATTATGGACTTGTGGCCAATTTGGGCTCAACCCACTCAATTTTGAATAAATTGTTGAATATTTGTTTGGGCTCAGTCCTTTTTATTCAACAATGCTGAGCATTGATTTGGGTTCTGACACCCTTTTTTTCTTTTTGTCTTTTATTGAGTGTTGAATACTTTTTATGGCGCTGGGGTTTTATTTACAGAGCGCTTTGTAATTCTTCAGCGCCCACGTGAGGAGCACGTGGAGCGCTTGGCGCTGAGTGCCAGGCTTGGAGCGCTAAAGCGCTTCTTATAAAATAGCGCCCACGTGAGGAGTGCGTGGAGCGCCGGGCGCTAAGCGCTAGACTTGGAGCGCTAAGGCGCTTCTTTTAAAATAGCGCCCACGTGAGGAGCACATGGAGCACTTGGCGCTGAGCGCGAGACTTGGAGCGCTAAAGCGCTTCTTTGGCAGTTCTGATCAATTCTGTGCTCTGAGAATTAAGTTCTCATTTATAAGAGACTTTGTCTCGTGGATCTAAGAACTAAGATCTTCTTTTATGAGGAGATCCTATGGTCTCTTTTGTTTTTGTAAAAGATTTTGTCTTATAGATCTGTGATCTAGAAAATGAACTAAGTTCTTCTGATGTGAGAGTTAAACTCTCAAATATGGAGGAGATGTTATGATCTCTCATCTGTTTATTTACCTTGAAGAAGGTTCTTCTTCTTAGAGCTTGCTCTTCTCTTTTTCTTTTTTGAGAACTTGAAACTTATAGGGAGGTTTTTTTTCTCTGCAAGACTTGAAGTCTTAGGTCCTTTATATAGGGGAGGCTGATTTGTTGAACCGGTTAATGAAATCTCTCATTGAGAGATTTCTAATTGATTTGGGGATGTTTCCCACCATTGGATCTTTGATCCAAGGGCTTCTGTTTTACAGAAGACATTTTTCTTGTTTTTAACAAGATTGGGAAATATTTTCCCATATAGAACTTATTCTGTATCTTGGTGATTTTTAATCACCATTGGATCTTTGATCCAACGGTGCTCTGATTTACAGAGCACAAATTTTCTTGTTTGGAAAGATTTGAGGAGCATTTTCTCAACAGAATTTTATTCTGGTAATTTGATGATTTATTATCTTCGTTGGATCTTTGATCCAAGGGTGGAGAACATTTAGTTCTAGCGCTGGCGCTCTCGTGCTTTGCACGTGAGGCGCTACCTCAGAGTCTTTTGACTCTTAGCACTGGCGCTCTTGGCACGAGCGCTCTCGTGCTTTGCATGTGAGGCGCTGCCTCAGTGTCTTTAGCGCTGGCGCTCTTGGCGCGAGTGCTCTCGTGCTTTGCACGTGAGGCGCTGCCTCAGTGTCTTTAGCACTGGCGCTCTTGGCACAAGCGCTCTCGTACTTTGCACGTTAGGTGTTGCCTCAGAGTCTTTGACTCTTAGCGCTGGCGCTCTTGGCGCCAGCGCTCTCGTGCTTTGCACGTGAGGCGCTGTCTCAGTTCAAATTTCAAATTTTGAACAGAGTTTTGCTCTCTGATTGGGGGAAACAGGAATGTATTCAGCGAACAATCGCTCGGTAAGTCCCCAAAGAAGGTAGGAATAGAATAGACAGATAAATAGACAGATATGAGAATATAACTGGTGTATTATAAGTTTGTTATGTTAACGCAGTTGTTTGTAGCTTGGTATATAATATGCCAGTGTATACGAGAGGAGTCCAACTTACACCGTGTATTATGGTAACCCGTAGTACAAGGTTCCGTCGATAAAACCATGGAACAACGGCAATGGATGTATAGTTACGTCTTTTAATGACCATATCGTGCCACTTTTAACACATTCCGTTCCAGTCTACCCCTTTAAAAACTCGTAATGTATTTTATATTGATTTGTATTGTTTTGTTAATAGATGTAAGACTTACCGAAATCATGATATCATGTAAACAGAATGGATATAAATGGATAAGAATGTAATCAGAGTATATCCATGGTTCAGTTCGGTCGAGTCATGTTGATATTGATTGAATTCTGGTATAAATGGATTCATGTTGAATTGGAGTTATACTTGAATTATATTCAAGGATATATTGATTTCAGATTAGACTGAGACTCTGCCTGAGTCAGACACTTAAACAGAATTGAAGTCTTGAATTAGTTTTGGAGTTATCGGTAACTGCTGCACAAGGTCAGCAAGATTTGTGTTTTTTTCCAAGACAATTACCGTATTGATAACACCGTTTTTTGTTTGTCTATCTTAGATAGGCAAGCACCCATATTCTCCGGCTCCCTAAGGCTCAAGAGAACTGGTCCCGCTTAAACCTAAATTTACTAGGGTCCTTATTGTAAATTAATATAACTTGAGGGGGTTTATGAAAAATAGTTTTGATATATTTTTAAAATAAATTTCAAGTATTTATTTATCGCCTGACTAATTAGTTTATTTCAAGATGGTATCAGATGCTTGTAAGATATAGTACTTACAGTTTTAATGGTTATAATTATAATTTTAATAAGATAGTGATTTAATAATTCATAGTTAGAGTACATATTATTACAAATGGTGCCAACACATATTAAGCGTTTAAAGGATGCCTATGATGAGTTCTAAGTTGCTGGATTTTTCTACAGTACAAAACTGAAAGGGGGTCCTAAATCCCCAGATTACAGCTGATTTCCCCGTTGTTATCAACAATAAGGAACCCATGGAAAATGGTATAATAAAATAACACCAGCTATCAAGCCTACAAATGACATCACATTTGAACCAAGAAAGAAAAAAAAACACCCGAATTATATATAACCTCGTCTAATATATGCATATGCTCTTAGTTTGAACAAAAATTAATTATAAAACACAAAAACACTTTTATTGACCTTCATCTTAGATTAGATCATCAAAAAGGAGCAATCCATAATAAACAGATAAATAAACATTGTATTCACAACCTTGTTGTGTTATATGATACATATAGTCTCAGAACAGAGATCTATCAATGAATACATGGCTTTAAAAATGAGACAAATAGATAGCAGAAAGAAATGAAAAGAACAATATAAACTAGTATATTATACTTAGGATGAAATATTTACTATCTATAAACCCAAATAAATTTTAAGATTAAGGAATTTGATGAATAGGCTTAGAAATGAATATACATAGAGAAGGAGATTGGGACTTACCCAATATCGAGGGAAACAAGGGCAGAGCTCAGCGTCGGCGTTGGCGACTGGGAGGAGCAAGTCGGCGGCGGGGGCAGGCAGTGGTGACCGTGAATCTGAGGTAGGTAAAGGCGGTAAAACTTTCTCGATCGGATTGGAGAGCAATAGGAGGGTCTGGTGCTCGCTAGCCTCGTTGGAATCTTCGAAGGCGAGCATGAGCAGTGACGACGCGGGATTTCTCAAGCATGGAGGGGATGGCCGGCTAATGTTGTTCGAGGAGGGAAAAAGAGATGAGAAGATAGAGAGATGAAGGAGGAGAGGGTGTAGGTTATTATATATAAGAGAAGAAGTGAAAAAGGAGAGAGATGAAGACACGTGATGAGAGAGTGGGGGTCAGTTTCATAGAGGAAGGGGGAGATAGGGAGTTACGGTGAAGGACAATGAGGGGTTAGGAGGGAGAGAGGGTAAGGGAAATGAAAGGGTTAAAGAATCTTTTACTTGTTGGGTTTTGTTTAATATATGGGTATGGGTTATGTTGAGATAGAAAAAATATTTAATTAAATGGGTTACGGCAGTGGGCTAAAGAAAATGAGAATGAGAATGAGAATGAGAATGAGAAGGGAATTTGGGTCTGGGGAAATAATATGATAATAAAAGTAGATGGAATGATAGAACTAATAAATAATATATTTAATAGAAAATATACGGAAATTATCAAAAACACGGTATTTTATTAAAGAAAGAAAATACGAAGATATAAGAATTTTATGAGTCATTACATAGACTCCCTGCGTTGTGATGGCGATCATACTTGTGGGAGCTGGATAGTCGGTAAGCACATCTTTAAAAGGTCCCTAGTCGTGAGAGTATCGAGGCTGGGCATCGATATTCTGGAGTAGACTAGTGTATACATTTCTAGACCCCGACGAGTGATGATGGTACGGTCCTGCAACCATTGGTCTTTTGTACCTAAGATCGTATACAGGTTCTCACTGAGGGTGGGTACACTGGACGGACTTGCTGAGAACTTCTAGATGGTATTATACCTATCGTCAGATGGAAGTACTCAGGTGACATGAGTACATGTTGGTCTTCGGACCTGAGATCGTCATTTGTCTCGTGTGAGTTCCTACTGTGCTTTGATCACTGCCCTACCACGGCTCTACCGATTCATGCAAACAGGTTTTGGTTGGGTACAGTCCCGAGCCATATGGAGGCAGTAAATGATTGTTGGGGATTCGTCTCTCCCGGTATAGGGAGTCGATATCGTACTGTGTTCGATTGGTCAGGACCATAAAACCTTGGTCAAGGCAGTTGGGATTTACTGATAGGTTGATCAGTAGTTTTTCGGATTAGTCCTGAGCCGCATTGTCACGCCCCGCTTCCCGGTGTGCGGTAAGGTGACACGACTAAGCCCGCGACGTATTTACTCAGAAGTAAACACGCTAAGCGTAAATAATCAATATAATAAATGTACACAAGAAAGACATGAGATGTAAATGAACATCAATTTTTTATTGATTAAACATTCTTTACAATACAACTGGAAAGTAAATACAATACTGGAAAGCGATGCCTAAATAATGGCATGAACTGAAAGTAAAAGTATATACAAGTGAACTAGAGCTCGGGGTCCTCGATGAACTGCTCCAAGTCTTCTGAGCTGGGCTCGATCTCCAGAGAGTCGGGTCCTCCTGATAACATTCCAAATAAAGAATAGAAAAGGAATGTCGTCAGCGAACAATCGCTCGGTAAGTCCCAAGAAGTGGAGAAGAATAGACAGAGAATAGAACATGAAAAGTATAAAAGATTATGTTCGCTATACTAACGTAATTGTTTGTAGCTTGGTACAGAAGATATTAGTGTTTACGAGAGGAGTCCAACTATCCCGTGGACTAAGGTTACCCGTAGTACAAGGCTCCGTCAAACCCCATGGAACAACGGCAATGGATGTTTAGTTACGTCTTTTAATGGCCATCTTTTGCCACTTTTAACACATTCCGTACCAGTCTTTCCTTTTAACCCCGTAATGTATATTGTGTTGTTTTATAGATGTAAGACTTGCCGAAACCATGATATCAATTGTTCATGTAAACGGATAAGGACGTAAACGGATAGTCATGTAATCAAGTCAATATATATCCATGGTTCGGTCAAATCAAGTCATGTTGATATTTGATAGTATTCTGGTATTCATGTTTCAATTTCCAGTATATAAGGATTCATGTTGAATTGGAGATATATTTGAATTGTTTTCAAGTATGGATTGTTTTCAGATTTGACTGAGACTCAGATTGAGTCAGACAATTTAAACAAAATTTGATTCCTGAATTAGGTTTTGGAGTTATCGGTAACTGCTGCACATGGATGGCAGGATTTGTGACTTTTTCCATGCCAATTACCATTGATAACCCCGTTTTAGTTTCCTACCTTAAATAGGTAAGCACCCACTTTCTCCGGCTCCCTAAGGCTCAAGAGAATTGGTCCCGCTTAAACCTATATTTACTAGGGTCCTTATTGTAAATTAATAATCTTGAGGGGGTTTTATGAAAAATAGTTTTGATAAACTTTCAAAATAAACCTCAAGCATTTATTTATCATATTTAGGGTTTTCATGGCTGTAATTCTTTAAAAGTGAAGTATTCTAATGATTATAAATCTAGATTGAATAGTATATGGTATTTTAGTGTAAATTAGAATTGTATGGATTTGTGATGGTATATTCATGAAATTTGGGATTACTTTGTTTAGAAAACATGGAATTTATTATATATATATATATATTTAAAATAGATATTTTAATAATATATATATTAAAAATAGAATTTATTTATTAAATAGAAAATCACGGTTTCTTAAAAATTATAATAAAAATTACATCGAAATCGTATGCTCCGTGAAGAGGACTGCATCTCACCCTACTAGTCCGATGGACGTGCGATAATCCGCACCATCCTATTCGAATTCCCCAAAAGTGGGTTGTAGAGACATAATCATAAGGAATTTGATTAAAATAATTTTAAAGAATACGGTTTTATTAGTTTAAAGTGTTTTATTGTAAAATTGTATTTATCCCACAAAATATTGTTCCAAAAGCTATCGTACTATATCATGATGAGTGTTGTGATAAGATAGGTCATTACCTCGTGAGTTTTCTAAAGGTAATATGAGCAAATATGATGAAATGATGCCGTAAGTAAACTTTGTGGTATTTAACCGTAAAATTGAAATAAAAGTTGTATAACTTTGTATTTTGGAAATTTGTTCTAAATGTTTGTTTAAAGATTAATAAACAAGATGTAACAATATGGGTGTTTGGTTATTAAGAAAAGTTGCATTTTTAACAAAATTAGAATAGGAAGTCGGAATAACTCCGCTTCCGATGAGTTTTGAGAAGAGAATTCTTTTAATAGGGAAGAGAGGAGAGGAGAGAGGACTTACTAGATTAGTATAGAGAGAAGAGGTAGAGAAAGGTTTTGAGAGCTTCGTGGAGTCGTGGGTTCGCCAGAATTTTCCCGAATCATCGCCGGAACTTGACCTAGGCTAACTCCACTTGTACAACTTATTTGACTTGGAAAAATTTGAGAGTTTTGACAATGGATTTTAGAATAGAGAGGGCTAGGTATGGGGTAGTATTTATAGGATAGAATTAGGGTTTAGGGAATTAAAAATGAGAATTAAAATGCATTAAAACATTGGTTTAATGGTGATTTTTAATTCTCTGATTAATTGCAGGAAAAAAAACAGAAGAGGATTAGTGGGGGGAGGCTAAGGGGTTAGGGTTTAAATTTTGGGGGCATTTCCTACGGGCAAGCCCGGCTGCACCGGCCCTAATGGCCATCTCGCCGGCCAATCAAGTGAGGGGTGTGGTGGGATTTGTGCCACGTGGCGGGGTCTGTTCATATATCAATTTCCACATGTTTGATTTAATCTGACTTTTCATTTTACGTGTATTGCACGCGTAAACTTTTTGGCTTCCAAAAAGTTTAAAAGAAAAATCATTAAAAATAATATGTGGCTGGGGGATTTGAACACAAGGGCTATATCACAGCAGTGCAAGGCTTTATTAATAAGCCACAAGTGCTTTCTTGTTGTTCTTAAACAAGAAATACTTTTAAGTTGTGCTAAGGTTAAGGTACTCCTTTCTGTACTTTACAAAAATTTTGTACAGAAAGTTTAGGGTTATTACACGCATCATCACAAATTATCGGATTATTAGGGTCTGACGTTTACCACCCCCTAGACCCGGTATGCGATACTATCAGACGAAGAGACCGGGCTGTACGGAGACTGTCACAGATAGGCTCAGTTGGGATCCAGATGAGTTTGCTCATCGGCCTTCCTTTTCGACAGGTACCCAAGTAGCCGTTACGTACATCTAGTGCCGCTGACGTGCTTGTGCTTATGGATTTATCCAGTAACTCACTGCCGGTGTACTGTCGAGTCTTTAGAGTCCCACAAAGAGAGTTTTCTTGGTTCAGGCGAAATGATGTGGTAGCCATATTGGATACGTGCAGGGTTCCAATCGATTGATGTACTATGTACCCGGACTTTCGATCAGACAGTTGATAATACTAGCCGGCTCGGGATTGAGCCGGATTATTAAATCAGGTATTGATTTAATAATTTACATATATGTATTTCGATATGTATATTCTAGTATTATGTTCTTCATGTTATTCTATCTCTTTAGGCATTCATGTTTTTATGCGAATGCAGGTATATATATGCAGTAGACTGTAATCCGTATTTTTTTACGGATTACATTCTAGAAGGTGGACACATCATCATGGCTTTTTCCTTCTAGTCATTAAATGGAAATGGGGTGTAAAATGAAGGTAAAGGGAGTATGGTGAGAACCATGCCTCAATAGTTGACAAATGAATTTTTAATTCAGATGTGGCAACTATTGAAGCATGGTTGATATATTTTATTCTTGGATATTATTTTACAAAACCATTGTCAGTTATTTTCTCTCACATGGTTGCCTCATTTTCTCTTGAGCTCACCATTTTGCTTCACTCTCCTCTCTTTCTCTTGAGCTCCTCCACCTTCATCATCTACCTCCTCTCTACACTCTCATGTGTGGAGAATCAAGAGAGGAGGTGAGATAGAGATAGAAAGACACTTAGAACCCCACACTGCATCTTAGAGTTCTTGGAATAGCAACCCAAGTTCTCTAGTTGCTCCTTTTGATACTTAGCTTGGAGCTAGAGCCATGGACTACATCCCTTGGGCGGATCATCTTCGACGGAGGAGGACCGACGAACAAGCTCGATCCCAGAGAACTGAAGGAGCAAGCAAAGAAGATCAAGCTCGATCATGGTGGCTACTTGGAGCGAATGATGAGGAAAGAAGACCGAAGGACACGGATCTTTTGGTGAGATTCTTTCATCATAGTAGATAGCTCCTCTAGTGTTAGCTAGTATAAGGTTTATGGTAGATCCGGTTATCGGGTTACATTTAGCGCCAGTTTTAAACCCCGATAAAATTTTTGTTCCGCAAATGGCTACGGTAGATGGCTGGGGCGTTAGTGTAACCCAACAATGTAAACAATAATAATAAATCTCTAAGAACTCTAGGTTAATATAGGTTTAAACGGTATCATTTCTCTTGAGCCTAGGGAGCCGGAAAAAGTGGGTGCTTACCTATTCAGATTAGACAACAAATTAGCGGAGTTATCAAATGACAATTGTCTTGAAAAAGAACACAAATTCTGCCATCCATGTGCAGCAGTTGTCCGATTACTCCCAAGCTTAAGAATTTCAACAGTTAAATCCATTTACAAGAAATGTCTATAACTTGAATACAAACTTGAATTCAAATTTGAATTTAAACTCGAATTTTAATCCAACTCGAATCTAAATTTGAACATGAACTCGAAATCAATCTACTCGACTAACTTGACTCGATCCAATATTGCAATTGACATGATTCGCATTCTACTCAACTTACTCGACTTCGTTCTTCAACTTTTGCAATCTATGGTTTCAATCAAGACATATTATAATCAACCAATCAAATTAACTAAGGATATCTTACAGTTATAATATATTATACTTGGGGTGTTTGGGATAGTTTCTTGTGTGAATCCAACGGAGTTTTAGGAGTCCCGTATTAATCTATTTTTTTCATTTACTCGAATCTCAGTTGGGTCGACTCCTCCACAGTTTGGAGTTCCGATGCTAACACATGAAATGGGCCCGTTCTTTCTTGCTCCTGGGGCCTTACTCTTGAGCTCGTGAATATTTCTATGATTGCGTTGACATTCATACTTGGAGCTTAACGTTAACATAATGACCATATAGAGACCTATAGTATAGATAACCTTATTCATTTTACATATACTTTTACTCTTCACAAACATTATTTCATGGTTATTATGTACTTGTCACTTTTCACTCTTACTCTATTTTGGGACTTACTGAGCGCTAGTTCGCTGACGGGCATTCCGCCCGCCTTTATTTTCTTGGAATGTTCGTCAGCTACGGTCGAGACGGAGGAAGTGGATGCTACTGAGAAGAATTACGACCATATAGCCACTCAGGATTAGCCTAACTTCCTTTTTCTTTCAGTTTATGTATGCCACCTGTTTAGACATTTCCTTTTATTGTATTTACTTTTCCAGTTGAACTCATATACCTGTATATATTTCAAGTTTGAATGTAAATAAAGATATTTTTTGAAAATTGTACGGTCTCCATTTATTCTTGCACTGTGTATTGTTGTTTCAATACGCTTCGTATATTTATTTAGGGAATAACCTTCTCTGAATAAATATACCGCGGGCTTACCACGTCATCGTTTCCGTCTACTGGGAAGCGGGGCATGACAGGTTTTGTTGGTGGCCCATGTAGGTCCGTTCTGCATGAAGTCATAAACAATATATATCACGCCCCGCTTCCCAAAATACGGAATACGAGGGGTAGACAAGGCCAGCCATGCTCCTACGGTCAAGGAAATGTCCCACCGTAGTCACACTTCGGCTTCTAGTTTATCATGGTAAACAGTAAATGGTGCGCAGGTAATGAGAAATGCAGTAACTGGAATAAAACAGTGAAATGAACTGACCTGGTGGGAAACAAAAGATATAACTCTGAATTAGCAAGTCAAGAAGTCTGTGATGCACGTCTAGTTTTGGTCCAGGCTAAATCTTCTCCTCGCACTGAGCATGCATACTCAAGTCGTCAGAGCGACACAATAGTAATATAATATGTATAAAAATCAAGTGACAGTTCTAACAGTGATAATAGATGTGTGAAGCAGTAAATCAATGACATCATGAATATGAATATGCAGTAATCAATGCAGCGGAACAGTAAAGCAGTAGAACGATATGTCACGTATGTCAACACAGTATATAAGGAATATAAATGCCAGTATCCCTATCAGTCTCTAAGTCTCACTGCACAGGTCACTAAGCCTATCGTCAGTCCAAGTGTGAGAGTCAACCACTCGCGAGTGTCCTCCACCCAAGGGTAGAACCCAAGGGCAAGAGACCACGGGCCCAACATGTAACATGTATATCACGGTGTATATCACATACCCTGTAAATCTCCATATATCTCCCTAAATATATAAGCCGGCATGGGACTCCCGAGATTCTATTGAACTCACACCTGAACTACCCTACACCCCGTGGTCTATATCAAACGCTAACCATAACCCTAAATACTAATCGATCCGTGACAAGTCTGCGCGAGAACTGGAGGCAGGACCTCCATCAAGCACGTCCCGACTAATACCTAAGATAAATGGCAGTGTCGGATGTCTTATCTGTGATACCCGTGCAAGCACTTCCATAAGTGTCCCATACCACTTATAGTCACACGTACACGCATCCCACAGACGTCGACAATGCAATAGAATAATAGGGTCACTGATTGTGTACAAGTACGTATCACTTTCACTTATTCACGGATACACGAACACTGACGTACTTGCCACAATTATCACTAAAGTCTAATACTGGGTAAATGCATGATATCACTAAGTTATCACTGCAACGATATGTGTATGATATGATACGTAAACAGTATATGAAGCATGATTAAGGTGTCATAAAATAGCATTCTATCACTTGCACGATTTATTATGAAACGTACGTATATAATTTAGCGAAATGATAAACAGGTAGTGATTAGTATGTTCAGTTATCTATCCATCGAATTTAGTTTCAAGCCAATCGGGTTCCAGGATCATTAATTATAACCATTTCATTTTAAGCGTTCGCGGCTGGAAATCCGGTTTCAGAATCAGATATCCGTTTCGAAACGCATTTTAACCCCAGTTGGGATCAGAATTTAGCGACGCTACAGTTGAATGAATTCTAGGGTTTTTAGTAAGGTTTTCAACGCAATAGACGGATCTTCGATCGCGTCTGTACGTCAGGAGATATACACTGTTTACTATTAATATGTCAATTCTGATTCTGTTGGGACTGTTATGCGTCCCGATCTTCTAAATTACAGATTAAATATCAAACGGTAACGAAACAGAATGGAACCAATTGTGTTGTCTAGATAACAGATTTACCTATAATAAACAGCAGAGTTCCGCAACCTACGACTTAAGGAAATCCTGTGGTACCCAATACAAAACAGCAACCAATAACTGGAGTCGCTCTTGACTGCAGTCCAGGGTCGCAGTCCGATTCAATTATCATCACGGTTTAAATACAGAAATGTCTGGAAACTGAAATAGGGTTAAAGTTAATCGAGTCGGCTTCGATTTGAGCCCTCGAACGCACCATTCCAGTGTGTATATGATTTATGGTGAATTTAACGGTTTTCAGGTACAATAAAATTCCAGTTTTACGGTTAAACTTGGGGGTAGTTGTTTTAGTCGTTAACGGTCATATTTTCCAGCGAATCTTGCACACGGTATTCATCCCAACAAGGGCCAATGCAATATATCTAGTTCCGTCAAATGTGATAATGATTTTCTAAGAGGACAAGCATCGAAAAGTTTTGTGGCAATATTTAACATAAGACGATACATGGGATATATATACGATTTTAATTTGTAAACTTAATAAATAGCATGTAGCAAGTGGGGACTTGCCTGGACACATTGAATTGATGGTACGGTATGCACGACATGACCACTCGGCAACAACGTCCAGAAATTGGCCTCGACAGCGGTTTTGCCCGAGGGTTTTGAGAGAGAGAGAGTGTTAGAGAGAGAGAGAGAGAGACAGAGAGAGAGAGACGGTGAGTTAGAGAGAGAGAGACAGACAGAGAGAGAGAGACGATGAGTGAGAGAGAGAGAGTTAGATAGATTGAGGGTGAGATTGTAGAGAGAGAGAGAGTGACAGAGAGATTAGAGAGGTTTATAGAGAGAGAGAGAGGAATGTGTGTGAGGCAGAGAACAGAGAGAGAAGGAATATGCAGAGTGTGAGAGAGGGAGAGCAGGGGAAGAGAGAGGGAGAGTATAGAGGAAACAAGGAGAGGGGGAGAGTGATGCCGAGGAGGTGAGCGAAGACAGAGAGGGAGGCGAGGTCGGAGTGATTGGTGATGCCGGCAGTGATTGGTCGGGGCTGTGGGTTCGAGGATGCAGGGGCTCGCGAATATGGGTTGGGTTTGTAGGCGAGGGGAAAGCGGAGTGCTCGGGTGAGGAGGTGGTGGCGACGACGACGACGACGATGATGAGCTGCGGCGAGGTGGATTTTGTGGTGGGGAGCCGGGTGCAGGGGGAAACAGTGGTGAGGCAGTGAGGGGATGAGGTGGTCTGGGTTTGTGAGAGGGATAGAGAAGCGAGATGAGGAATAGGGGGTGTAGTTGTGTAGAGAGGAGAGGTAGTGGAGACGGGGTCGCGTGTCGTGGGCGTAACGTCGCCAGAGCGGGGGCAACGGCGGAGGGAGCGGGCGAAGGAAACGCACGCGAGATTGGCGGGAGAGCCGTTGGGAAGAAGATGCACTGTAGGAGCGGTCGGGTCGGGTCGCTGAGGAGGCATGGGCTTGGACGAGTTGGGCTGGGCCGGCCGAAAAATAAAAGAGTTTCCTTTTTCTCGTGGGCTGGAGCAAGTGTGGGCCGGGGATGAAAAATCAGAAAACAAATTAGAAAAGGATGGGGCCGGGCTTAGGAAAAATGGTGCTGGGCTTAATAATTTAATAGGAAAAGGATTGGGAAAAATAGGAACGGGCCTGAGGCGAGTTTGGGCTAGGGAAATTAAAGAAAATTAGATGAAAACAAATGAGTGGGCTTAAGGAATTTATTTGGTTTTAGGGTTATGGTTTAGGATAAATAACTAGAATTTGGATTTGGGTCCAGGGCTGACTTTAGACGGAGAAATGTACATAACATTTGTTTTGGGTTTAAATTCAATAAAAGGAAAACGGCTGAGCCAGAGGAAATGAAAGATAAGATCTGGGTTTAAATAGGATTTTGAAAATAATTAAATAATTATAAATAAATTCTATAGGTAAAGGGAAAATACGTTATAGACGTACAAAAAGGTCTGGGTATTACATCATACCACCCTTACAAAAATTTCGTTCTCGAAATTTAAAAGAAACAACAAGCTATAAAATAATAAGCGAAGAGTTATCATATCGAACGCTAATACATAGTGATTTACTTAAAACGGGTAGACAAAATTTTGAAGGTACATATATATATATATATAAGAACCACATACAAAAGTTAGGCCTAAAAAGGCATAATGCAGGAACACTATAAGGGCAACTACAAATATACGAAAATATAGGTAACAATAACGAATAATAATAATCAAGTGTGCTCGATAAAAATCGAGACTCAAATATGTGCACATCTATGATTATAAAAAAATAAGCAGAAAAATAATCGTAAGGTTCAACCATTTATAATAGTAATCATAGGCACAAATCCCAAAATAAATTAACGACAATAAAGCAGTGAAAATTAGTCGGTAGGTTAAAACATTTTAGGAAAAAGTATCGATAAAATAGGTTTAAAATATTTTAGAAAACTGGTATAGTGAAATTAAGAAGCATAGACCAAAAGTATGCGCGGTGTAAGGCTGCGCTACTAAAATGAGAATAATAATAATGCACTTAAAATACATAAAACGGGGTAATCAATAACACACACTCTTTGTTAAATTTAAAATAATGAAAACTAAATTTTGAATAATAATGTCTCTAAATATATTTGGGGTAATAGAGAAATCACAATATGAATAGGGCTAGCTAGTGTAGTGATTACAAGAAGGTGTGGCTCAATCAGAAGGTCGGAGTGTGGCGGCTTTAGGCTGAATGTTAAGGAGATTGGGATAGGGTCAGCATAGCAAGGAAGGATGAGCAACAAAGGAATACAAAAGAAAAGTGTGGGGGAAACAACAGTCGGTACAACACACGAATCAAAATTTGAAGAGTTAGTGAACTCGGAAGTTTCACAAGAACTGTTCTCCTCCCAGAAGGATCTCAAACGGGGCATAGACGAAGGATGAATGTGGCTCATTCCAAGGATCAGGGTGCGGTACTTCCTAATCGAAACGAGGATGGAAACTAAACATTGAGTAAGGGTGGGCAGTCAGGGAACTCAGCAGAAAAATATAAATGGATATGGGCAATAAACAAGTATTAAGCGAACCAATAATCAAAAGGTTTACGGATTCAGAAGATTTTTTTCATTCAAGGAAATTTGAAACAAGGCATTCTCAAAGACGGAAAGTGGCCCTAAACTATACACATTTTATTTGGCCAGAAAGACAACATCAAAAGAATTTCCGTCGGTCGCGGTTGTGGAGATTCAGTAGGTTGCGGTAGGCTCGCTCACTCAGGTAGGGGCGTCCATTTCCATATCGCCTCGCAGACATCGCCACTGGAAGTTCTTCAACAGCAGGGTCTTGATCTTCTGGTCCTTCTTCCTCGGATGGAGCTTCTTCATCGAGGTCCGATTCCATGTGATTCTCTTCTTCTAGATTTTCTTCCACGGGATTTTCCTCAACTGAATTTTCTTCTATCGGGTCTTCATCGGGATCTTCCTCTATCGGGTCTTACTCTATAGGGTTCTCTTCAGGATCTCCTCCTTCTTCGTCGGAATCAGCTAACACGTTAAGCTCTGGGGCGGCTACTTCTCCGTCCTCTGAATCGTTGTTTCCGAAGTTGACCTGGGGACCGTTGATCTCATCATCAGGACTTATCAGCGTGCGGTCTAAGGAAACGCATGACTGTGCATCCTCATCTAGATGCGGCGCTGCTCCAGTATGGGCCATGGCCCGAAAGAAAAGAGTCATGATTAGACAATGGAATACATCAAGAAGAATAGCTAAGTGTACGAAGTATAGAAAGTTATGCGATCGCAGGAGTCGAAAATCAGGATAATAATGCTGTGATATTGAATAGTATGAATAAGGGGGAAAAAGACAAGAGAATAATACATATACTACGATTCAAAGTTTTTATTTCATTCAACTAAAAATTCAACGGATACAAGATTTTAATTGGAAGGAAATATTCATAAAAGGAATGGCAACATGATGCTGAAATTAGAAAACCGAAAAATTCTTCTTTGATTACTAGGCCGCTGCATTTTTGTCAGTCGAGTTGAAACCCGTGTTAGGTCCGCCTTATCCTCGAAATTCGAACTACGCGATAATCATCATTTGGCAGAAGTGGGGAGTGTGGACGAATCTCCTCCTTGTAGTTCCTTCCGTTGATGAGATGTTTGTTGGACCCGCATATCAGACATTTCCCCTGGGCGCGGCGACAATCCTTCTGAAGATGTCCTGGCCTCCTACAGTATCCACAGCATGTGGTCTTCTGCTGCTTCTGTCGCTTGGGAACAAATTGACGCTTCATCTTCTTCTCTTTTCCTCGTCTAATAGGGATCCCTCTATGATTGGAGACTCCCGCCGGTGTCTGATTCACCTACCTTCTCAGTCCTTCAGCCAACAAGTCGTTTGTTCGCTCCTGGGCTTCCTTTAAACCTTGCAGTACACTCAGAATCTCAATGGTCCGATCCTGGGGAGCGGATATAGATGAAGAGTCATTGGAAGACATGATCCTGAGACAACATTTTTGAGAATGATATAAGTCACAAGCTAACCGAATCCAAATATAATATGGATAGGACAAAGATTCAAGAATATCAGGGGTGGTGAATTTATTACAAGTGGGGAAAAATCAACTGTATGACTTTAAGTCACTTGAATAGAGTGCGGTAGTGCAATTGCAACCACGTAACCTTGTCAAGTCACCCGAAACCATAGCGAATGGATAGCTGAACACACGATGTGAATATAGATCAAGAATGACAAGTTTACAATCTAGACCGAGGGATGTCTTAGATTGCCAAACTATACACGGAAAACTGCAATCCCCATCGATGCAAAACCTGGGCTCTGATACCAACTAAAGCATGTCACGCCCCGCTTCCCAAAATACGGAATACGAGGGGTAGACAAGGCCAGCCATGCTCCTACGGTCAAGGAAATGTCCCACCGTAGTCACACTTCGGCTTCTAGTTTATCATGGTAAACAGTAAATGATGCACAGGTAATGAGAAATGCAGTAACTGGAATAAAACAGTGAAATGAACTGACCTGGTGGGAAACAAAAGATATAACTCTGAATTAGCAAGTCAAGAAGTCTGTGATGCACGTCTAGTTCTGGTCCAGGCTAAATCTTCTCCTCGCACTGAGCATGCATATTCAGGTCGTCAGAGCGACACAATAGCAATATAATATGTATAAAAATCAAGTGACAGTTCTAACAGTGATAATAGATGTGTGAAGCAGTAAATCAATGACATCATGAATATGAATATGCAGTAATCAATGCAGCGGAACAGTAAAGCAGTAGAACGATATGTCACGTATGTCAACACAGTATATAAGGAATATAAATGCCAGTATCCCTATCAGTCTCTAAGTCTCACTGCACAGGTCACTAAGCCTATCGTCAGTCCAAGTGTGAGAGTCAACCACTCGCGAGTGTCCTCCACCCAAGGGTAGAACTCAAGGGTAAGGGACCACGGGCCCAACATGTAACATGTATATCACGGTGTATATCACATACCCTGTAAATCTCTATATATCTCCCTAAATATATAAGCCGGCATGGGACTCCCGAGATTCTATTGAACTCACACCTGAACTACCCCACACCCCGTGGTCTACATCAAACGCTAACCATAACCCTAAATACTAATCGATACGTGACAAGTCTGCGCGAGAACTGGAGGCAGGACCTCCATCAAGCACGTCTCGACTAATACCTAAGATAAATGGCAGTGTCAGATGCCTTATCTGTGACACCCGTGCAAGCGCTTCCATAAGTGTCCCATACCACTTATAGTCACACGTACACGCATCCCACAGACGTCGACAATGCAATAGAATAATAGGGTCACTGATTGTGTACAAGTACGTATCACTTTCACTTATTCACGGATACACGAACACTGACGTACTTGCCACAATCATCACTAAAGTCTAATACTGGGTAAATGCACGATATCACTAAGTTATCACTGCAACGATATGTGTATGATATGATACGTAAACAGTATATGAAGCATGATTAAGGTGTCATAAAATAGCATTCTATCACTTGCACGATTTATCATGAAACGTACGTATATAATTTAGCGAAACGATAAACAGGTAGTGATTAGTATGTTCAGTTATCTATCCATCAAATTTGGTTTCAAGCCAATCGGGTTCCAGGATCATTAATTATAACCATTTCATTTTAAGCGTTCGCGGCTGGAAATCCGGTTTCAGAATCAGATATCCGGTTCGCAACGCATTTTAACCCCAGTTGGGGTCAGAATTTAGCAACGCTACAGTTGAATGAATTCTAGGGTTTTCAGTAAGGTTTTCAACGCAATAGACGGATCTTCGATCGCATCTGTACGTCAGGAGATATACACTGTTTACTATTAATATGTCAATTCTGATTCTGTTGGGACTGTTATGCGTCCCGATCTTCTAAATTACAGATTAAATATCAAACGGTAACGAAACAGAATGGAACCAATTGTGTTGTCTATCTAACAGATTTACCTATAATAAACAGTGGAGTTCCGCAACCTACGACTTAAGGAAATACTGTGGTACCCAATACGAAACAGCAAGCAATAACTTGAGTCGCTCTGGACTGCAGTCCAGGGTCGCAGTCCGATTCAATTATCATCATGGTTTAAATACAGAAATGTCTGGAAACTGGTATAGGGTTAAAGTTCATCGAGTCGGCTTCGATTTGAGCCCTCGAACGCACCATTCCAGTGTGTATATGATTTATGGTGAATTTAACGGTTTTTCAGGTACAATAAAATTCCAGTTTTACGGTTAAACTTGGGGGTAGTTGTTTTAGTCGTTAACGGTCATATTTTCCAGCGAATCTTGCACACGGTATTCATCCCTACAAGGGCCAATGCAATATATCCAGTTCCGTCAAATGTGATAATGATTTTCTAAGAGGACAAGTATCGAACAGTTTTGTGGCAATATTTAACATAAGACGATACATGGGATATATATACGATTTTAATTTGTAAACTTAATAAATAGCATGTAGTAAGTGGGGACTTGCCTGGACACGTTGAATTGATGGTACGGTATGCACGACACGACCACTCGGCAACAACGTCCAGAAATTGGCCTCGACAGCGGTTTTGCCCGAGGGTTTTGAGATAGAGAGAGTGTTAGAGAGAGAGAGAGAGAGACAGAGAGAGAGAGACGGTGAGTTAGAGAGAGAGAGAGACAGAGAGCGAGAGACGATGAGTGAGAGAGAGAGTTAGAGAGATTGAGGGTGAGATTGTAGAGAGAGAGAGAGAGTGACAGAGAGATTAGAGAGGTTTATAGAGAGAGAGAGAGAGGAATGTGTGTGAGACAGAGAACAGAGAGAGAAGGAATATGCAGAGTGTGAGAGAGGGAGAGCAGGGGAAGAGAGAGGGAGAGTATAGAGGAAACAAGGAGAGGGGGAGAGTGATGCCGAGGAGGTGAGCGAAGACAGGGAGGGAGGCGAGGTCGGAGTGATTGGTGATGCCGGCGGTGATTGGTCGGGGCTGTGGGTTCGAGGATGCAGGGGCTCACGAATATGGGTTGGGTTTGCAGGCGAGGGGAAAGCAGAGTGCTCGGGTGAGGAGGTGGTGGCGACGACGACGACGACGATGATGAGCTGCGGCGAGGTGGATTTTGTGGTGGGGAGCTGGGTGCAGGGGGAAACAGTGGTGAGGCAGTGAGGGGATGAGGTGGTCTGGGTTTGTGAGAGGGATAGAGAAGCGAGATGAGGAATAGGGGGTGTAGTTGTGTAGAGAGGAGAGGTAGTGGAGACGGGGTCGCGTGTCGTGGGCGTAACGTCCCCAGAGCGGGGGCGACGGCGGAGGGAGCGGGCGAAGGAAACGCGCGCGAGATTGGCGGGAGAGCCGTTGGGAAGAAGATGCACTGTAGGAGCGGTCGGGTCGGGTCGCTGAGGAGGCGTGGGCTTGGACGAGTTGGGCTGGGCCGGCCGAAAAATAAAAGAGTTTCCTTTTTCTCGTGGGCTGGAGCAAGTGTGGGCCGGGGATGAAAAATCAGAAAACAAATTAGAAAAGGATGGGGCCGGGCTTAGGAAAAATGGTGCTGGGCTTGATAAGTTAATAGGAAAAGGATTGGGAAAAATAGGAACGGGCCTGAGGCGAGTTTGGGCTAGGGAAATTAAAGAAAATTAGATGAAAACAAATGAGTGGGCTTAAGGAATTTATTTGGTTTTAGGGTTATGGTTTAGGATAAATAACTAGAATTTGGATTTGGGTCCAGGGCTGACTTTAGACGGAGAAATGTACATAACATTTGTTTTGGGTTTAAATTCAATAAAAGGAAAACGGCTGAGCCAGAGGAAATGAAAGATAAGATCTGGGTTTAAATAGGATTTTGAAAATAATTAAATAATTATAAATAAATTCTATAGGTAAAGGGAAAATACGTTATAGACGTACAAAAAGGTCTGGGTATTACAATATACCACAAGAATTAATGAATTCAACAAACATTTACATTCCTTTCATTTCAAATTCCTTGAATCTATCCTAACCAATCTTTTATATCAAGATGATGGACCCTTAGAACAATACCAGCACCAACGTAAACGACAATACTCCACCTCCTACACCACCACCACCACTTACCGTTGCAACTCCTCTCAATGAGCAAACGGTACTTCTTGAGGCTATCAAGAGCCTATTGGAGGAGCAGCAGCAGATTGCTATCTTTTTGAACCGCCCCGAGGCCGAAGCACCTGGAGTAAAGTAGTTCCGGGCCTTACACCTAAAGAACTTCTTAGGTAAAGAGAGCCAGCTTGAAGCAAAAGAATGAGCTCAGGCAATAGAGGATGATCTGGCAGCGGCAAAAGTGCCAGATATGGCTTGTATAAGAGTTGCTAAGTTGCAACTAACCAATAATGCCAGAGTATAGTGGAAAGCTAAAGAGAGCCATCTCGAGCAACCGACTGAATAAAAAACATTCCGAGACTTCTTCGATGCGAAGTACTTTCCGGAGACTGCCTGCTTCGACATGGAGCAGTAATTCATCCATCTAAAGCAAGGCTTGATGTGGGTCAAGTTTGTGGATGAATATGATGCTGAGTTAACCATACTCGGCAGGTAAATTATAATCTCAAGTTCAATTTTCCTATCTTGCTTACAACCTGCTAGAACAAGCTCGTAACAGGTTTGCTGTGCACCTCATTCCCACTGTGAGATCCGGGCATGACGATTCCAGCAGGGGTTGGACCCTGAAATCTAAGCTGCACTCGCAACAGGGGATTTTCTAACCCACGAGCTTGCTTTGAAGGATGCCAACGTTATGAGGCAGTTGTGAAGAAGAAGGGCAGGCCGCAGTCGACCGGTGTGAAACACCCTTTGCACCAGATCGTAGGAGGGGCCTCTTCCAGGCTAACATTCAACGGACCATCTCGGAAGGAAGGAGGTTCGTTCGCCAATAACAGGCCAGACTTTTTTAGCTACTGCAAAAGAACAGGGTATCTAGTGAAGAACTGCCGTAGGGCGAACAATTTGTGCTTTATCTATGGGTCTTCTACTCACGCTATCGGAGCATGCCTCCAGAACTGAGGACCTAACAACCCTCCTGCTAGACTGGAGATACAAGCTCCTCCTACCTGGTTAGCTTTACCAGCACCAGCTCCCCGCACCCAAACTGCTCAAGCACAACGCCGAGTGTTTAACCAGGCACAGAGGAAGGTGCCGCGACGCCAAGCATTCACCATGTCGGTCGAAGAGGCCAAACCTATGGGTCAGGTTATCACTGGTAAATCTCTTCTTTCTTTCTTTCCGAGTCCTTTCAATTCCTAACTATCTTATATTTGTTATACTTAAACCTATCCCACACAACTTAAGTACAATCTTAGTAGCCACCCTACCTGCACTTGCGCTCTTCGATACTGGGGCATCATATTGCTTCATGTCGCAACGATTCATAAGAACTCATGTGGTCCCAGTTAACCCGCTCATATCCAGCTGGAATGTCAGTTCAGGAAACTACGTTCTAAAAGCAACCTTGGGATACGATCTATATCCCGTTGTCATCTGCAGACGGGAATTCTATGCGGACTTCAAGGCGCTGCACATACCGAATTTCAACGTAGCCTTGGGAATGGATTGACCGGAAACTTTCTTTGCTGCCATCAACTGTCGCCAAAAGAGTGTAGTGTTTGAAATACTAGATCATCCAGTATTCTGTTTCAAAAGTGGAGACCGGACTATAGAGCCGATCATCTATAGAGCAAAACCAAAGAAGGCAGAGATTGCAGCGTTGCAAGCGGAAGGATTGAAGGCAAAGGTCGTTAGAGAGTTCTAGGTTGTTTTCCATGAAAATATATCAGGTTTTCCTTCCGATTGAACAGTTGAATTCAGTATCAATTTGCAACCCGGCAAAAAACCTGTAATCAAAGCTCCATACCGATTAAGTCCGGAGAGATTGAAGGAGATCCGTATTCAGTTGGACGAACTCCTGAAGAAAGGTTGGATCAGGCCTAGTACCATAAGTTGGAGATCTTCGGTGCTACTGGTAAAGAAGAAGGAAGGTACCTACCGGATGTGTATGGATTATCAAGCTCTGAATGAAGTAACGATTAAGAACAAGTATCCACTACCTTGCATCAATGACCTTTTCGATCAGTTAAGTGGATCTTGTGTATTCTCAAAGTTATATTTTCATTCAAGATATCATCAGGTGAAGGTTAAGGAGTCCGATATTTCGAAGACGGCGTTTAGGACTCGTTATGGCCATTATGAATATCTCGTAGTACCATTCGGAGTGACCAATGCACCAGCCATTTTTATGAATCTGATGAACTAAGTTTTTTGAGAGTACTTAGACAGGTTTGTTGTTATATTCATCGATGACATCCTGGTGTATTCAAAGAATTGGAAAGAACACACCGAGCACTTACGCATTATCCTGGAGACATTACGACAATACCAACTCTACGCCAAGTACAATAAGTGAGAATTTTTGCTAGATCAAGTCTGATTTCTCGGACACATCGTTTCAGGCGAAGGAATCTCAGTGGATCCAGCTAAGGTGTTAGTTGTCAGCGAAGGACCGACACCAAGGTTAGTCAAATATATAAGAAGCTTCTTGGGGTTAGCAGGATATTACAGACGCTTCATCGAAGGATTTTCAAAGATCGCAGTACCCCTGACCAAGCTCACACGTAAAGACGAAGCATTCGTGTAGTCAGAAGCATGTGAGAAGGTTTTTGTAGAAATCAAGTCGAGGTTAACCTCTGCACCTATTCCTGTAATACCGGATCGATCTGGCGGATTTGTTGTGCATTTTGATGTGTCCAGTAGAGGATTAGGATGTGTTCTACATCAGTATGGAAAAATTGTGGCTTTTGCAACAAGCCAATTAAAAGTTCATGAATGCAACTATCTAACACATGATCTAGAACCGGCAGTCGTGGTCTTCGCACTCAAGATTTGGCGTCACTACTTTTTTAGAGAACGAGTGGATATATACATCGACCACAAAAGTCTGAAATATATATTTACTCAAAAGAAACTCAACATGCTGCACAGAAGATGGTTAGAACTCATGGCGGACTTCGACATCAAGCTACAGTATCATCCTGGAAAGATGAACGTAGTTCCTGATGCACTTAGTCGCCAACCTTTAGCAATGAATCTCACTGCTCAGTGGAGACTACAACAAGAACTGTACGGATTGGAGATTGAAATAGTTATGCCAGGTAACGCTTCATTATTGATGAACTTACAAGTACAGTCTACACTTGTCAATCAGATCAAGGTAGCTCAGGCAAATGATGCTAAGCTACAAAGGGTCCGAGAACAAGTAGAAAATGGTCTTTGAAGCGACTTCATCATTCACGAAGATGGATCCTTACGGTATGGGAGTCGTTTATGTATGTCAGTCGGCCCTATTTGAGAAGAGTTGATAAAAGAAGCCCACAACTCTCCTTATTCGGTACACCCCTGTTTACCGCCGAAAACATAAACGAACTGGGATTGATTGTCTTGCCTGAATTTGGGGCATATGCTATTTAAACATATCCATCTAACTCTCCGAAGATACCAAGTTGATTTATGACACCGTATATCGGAGGTTTTGACAGATGCGACCGATGTAGCAGACTTCATCAGATTTTCCCTCATTTGTGAGGGGTTTTTGATTGTGGGGACGCTCTTCCCTGCAGGCGCAAACCCCTGCAGTTAATTACGTTATCGTATTGCGATGACAACTTTCTCCTGCTCCGGCTGGTCACTTCGTGTCGTGTTATATTTGGTTTATTTTGGTTGCTCGTGGATTGTGTATGGAGACTAGTTTATGCCATCTCCTGTATGGCGCGGATTAGTCCAAATCCGTATATTTTAAATTTGGGTTTGGGTCAAGGATTTGCTTGATAGGTCCATATTGGTAGCTTGGTTTGCCAACGGGAATGAACTTAGGACGTAGATCTTATATAAATAAGGTCCATTGTTCCCCCAATCAGAGAGCAAAGCTCTGTTCAAAATTTGAAATTTGAACTAAGGTAGCGCCTCACGTACAAAGCACGAGAGCACTAGCGCCAAGAGCGCCAGTGTCATGAGTCAAAAACTCTGAGGCAGCGGCTCACATGCAAAGCACGAGAGCGCTGGCGCTAAGAGCGCCAGCGCCATGAGTCAAAGACTCTGAGACAATGCCTCACGTGCAAAGAATGAGAGCGCCAGCAGCGCCAGCACCAAGAGTCAAAAGACTCTGAGGCGGCGCCTCACGTGCAAAGCACGAGAGCGCCAGCGCTAGAACTAAATGTTCTCCACCCTTGGATCAAAGATCCAACGAGGATGATAAATCATCAAATTACAGAATTAAATTCTGTTAAGAAAATACTCCTCAAATCTTTCCAAACAAGACAGATTGTGCTCTATAAATCAGAGCGCCATTGTATCAAAGATCCAATAGTGATTAAAAATCACCAAGATACAGAATAAGTTCTGTATGGGAAAATATTTTCCCAATCTTGTTAATAATAAGAGGAAAATCTTCTGTAAAACAGAAGCCCTTGAATTGAAGATCCAACGGTGGGAAACATCCCCAAATCAATCAGAGATCTCTTAATGAGAGATTTCCTTAACCGATTCAACAAATCAGCCTCCCTTATATATAGGACCCAAGACTTCAAGTTTTGTACAGAAAAACTCCTCATAAGTTTCAAGAAGAAACAGAGGAAACCCCCCTAAACTTCAAGAAACTTCAAAGACGAGAGCAATTTCTTCTTAAGGTAAATAGCAAGAAAAGAGATCATGGCATCTCCTCCATATTTGAGAGTTTAACTCTCACATCAGAAGAACTTAGTTCTTTTTCAGATCACAGATCTATAAGACAAAGTCATTCACAAAAGTAAAAGAGATCACAGCATCTCATCAAAAAAGAGAAGAACTTAGTTCTTAGATCCTTGAGACAAAGTCTCTCATAAATAAAAAAACAAAAGAGATCATATCATTTCCTCATAAAAGAGAAGAACTTAGTTCTTAAATCCATGAGACAAAGTCTCTCATAAATAAAAAAACAAAAGAGATCATAGCATCTCCTCATAAAAGAAGAACTTAGTTCTTATATCCATGAGACAAAGTCTCTTATTAACCGAAAATATAATTCTCAGAGCACAGGACCGATCAAAGCTGCCAATTTTAAAAGAAGCGCCTTAACGCTCCAAGTCTGGAGCTCAGCGCCCAGCGCTCCTCACGTGGGCGCTATTTTATAAGAAGTGCCTTAGCGCTTCAAGTCTGGCGCTCAGCACCAAGCGCTCCACGTGCTCCTCACGTGGGCCCTATTTTATAAGAAATGCCTTAGCGCTCCAAGTTTGGCGCTCAGGGCCAAGCGCTCCACGTGCTCCTCACGTGGACGCTAAGGAATTACAAAGCGCTCTGTAAATAAAGCCACAGCGCCATAAAAAGTGGTCAACACTCAATAAAAGACAAAAAGAAAAAGGGGTGTCAGAACCCAAATTAATGCTCAACATTGTTGAATAAAAAAGGGTCAAGCCCAAAAAAATGTTCAACATTTTATTCAAAACTAAGTGGGCTGAGCCCAAGTTGGCCACAAGGCCCTAATTCAGATTAACCGAGCCCATATGCTCATAATCTTTTTAATTGGTCTTAGTCCCAAACCTGACTATAGATCTCCCAACCAACATTTGTTCAAGGGTACATCTCTTCATACCTCTGATACATGTCGTCGTAATTCTTCAACGTCTTCAGAGAGATGGAGGGTCCCAATAACCAGTAACTTTTGGTGCATCCCCAAATGATTAAACCAAAACCTTACAGACTATGATGTCTTTAAACCAGACTACGATGTCTTTAAACCATACAGACTGCGATATCTTTAAACCTTACAGACTATGAGGTCCTTAAACTCATGGACCGCAATGTCCTTAAACTAAAATGATAGAGTCCAAATACTCTTTCGTTGGATCTAAATGATCCCAAAATCCTTTTGAGTAGATCTTAGTTTAAAAATTAGACTAACGTATCCTTAACAAATATTTAAGTTGATCGTAATCTCAAAAGAGGTTAACGAGCCTTAAATCAAACCCAAACCCAAATCGAAGAAAATAAGGATTTGGACTAATCCCCGCCCTACGGGCGACAACATAAATTAGTCTCCGTATACAATCCACGGGCAAACAAAAAATAAAACAAACACACACGATACGAAGTGACCTTCTGGAGCAGGAGAAAGTGGTTACCGCGATGCGGTAACGTAATTAACTGCAGGGGCTTACGCCTGCAGGGAAGAGCGTCCCCACAATAAAAAAAACCCCTCACAATGAGGGGGAATCTGACGAAGTTTACTACAACGGCCGCATCCGTCTAAACCTCTAATGCATGGTGCCATAAATCAATTTGGTATCTTCGGAGAGGTGGATGGATAAAACCAAATATTATCTGCCCCCAAAATTCAGGCCAGACATCCTAACGTCCCGGTCGTGTCTTTCGGCGGTAAACAGATTCTGGCACGCCCGGTGAGACCTTTTCCTCTTTCCACTCCACACTTCGTGTGTCGTGTTCGCGAACAAATCACAGTTTAATATGGTTGCCCCTAGATTCGAGGTACTAAAATTTGGTGTCTTGCTCCCGTGCAGAGAAAATAAAAGCAATGGCCTCCAACTGTACTAACTGCAATAGTAACTTCCACCCCGTCCTCACTGGAGGAGTCACCAATGGGCCCCAAGCGGCCTCCATTTTTGCCATGCCAGTGGAACAGGTGACTCAGGCCACCACTGGACTGTTCTTTGGGACCATGTTCCCACCGGCAAGCTTCAGTGTCCTGATGCCATCACAGGAAGCTCCGAAGAAGTCAGTCTTCGATCGGCTTACAACTACCACGACCCCTCTCAACGGGTCGTCCACTTCCAAGTCTACTATATCAGTCATCGACAAGCTGAGCCTAAGATCCAGTAGGCCGGTAAAGAAGCCTGCAATACTTGAAGGAGTTATCCCGAAGCGGATAGCCATTCCAACTCCGATTGACGAAGTCGTCAAAGGGGCTTCTCCTGCTAAGGGATTGGTCTTCGCAAGACGGACCGTTCCAACTCCTGCTGCAGGCGAGGTTGTTAAAAATGCTTCTCCTGCTAAAAAGTCAGCCTTTGCAAGATTGATCGTTTCTTCTCAGTGGACATCAGTCTTCGATAGGATGGCGCTAACAACAGCCCTTCACCAGAACAGGGGGCATGATGAAGCCACCCTTATAACTGAGCAGGTACTATCTGCAAGACATGCTTGATGTCGCCACTGGGGCTGAATGAGAAAAGCTTTGCAACTCTCCCTGAGGTCATTGAAGGGATGCTAAAGCCGCGCCCAACACCGAGAATTGGTAAGGAGGGGCAAAGCACCCAGGACCAGCCGTCAAAGTCTTCAAAGAAAAAGAAGAAGACCAAGAAGCCCGCGCAGCCTGACGACAAGTGTACGGAGCTGCAAAAGAATATTGACACGCTGGAAGAATTTAACCAGAAAGCGCGAACCCGGGTCACACTCTAAGAGTTTCTCAACCACATCCTTGAGGGCGGACATGACGACAATGATGAGGGAGAAGACTCGTTAGAAGAACCTGAGAATTATGCGGCAAGTCGTCACATGATCTCGCATTCCCCAATAAATGACGAAGAAGCTCATTCGGCGTTAAAAAATAACAAAGAGGAGCTGGGGGAAGGATCGGTGCCAAAATCCTTGGAACCGTCAGACGAGATGATCGACATGCTACTGAATGAAGCCCGTCAGAAGAGTAAAACTGATCAAGAGCGTGAGATGGCCATATTCGAAAGAGCCAGACGTTGGCATCAAGCTGAGGAAGTCATGGTAGGGATGAGTCGCAAAGCGCTCCAACTAGATCGAAGCACGCCCGCGGCAGACAAAAGCAGGCTTAAGGCAAGGAAACAGTTCGCTAAAGCCCTGTCAATGGGAATGAAGCTGCCATCCTCCAAAGGAAACACTCCTGGCAGTATACACCTTGACAAAGAGGATGTACATCCTAGCTACTGCTTGTACCATCAAAGGATTGTGCACCCTACCGAAGAGTGTAATGCCTTTAAAAACTGGTGGTAGGGATATGTTGCCCACCGACAACACTTCAAGCGATTGAAGCGCAAGGCTCGTCGGGAGCAGAGAAGCACGGCAGATGAGCACCAAAGAACTACCGGCAACTGTCACATGGTTGATTCTAGAGGATCGTAAGTTCTCACCTTCGGGAGCGATTCTGACGAAGAAATAGCCCTCGGCCCCCTCTTCAAAGAATCCGCCTCAAGAAAAGAGGAGGAGGTAAAGAACTGTGAAAACATTCGGTTGCGTAGTCGTACGTTGCCCGAAAAGAATCTCGGACCTACAAACAAGGGATCGAACAAAAAAGACAAGTGGAAAGAAAAAGTCCCTGAGGATATCGCCCTCGATTATCGAGTCGTCGATGAGCTGGCAGCCAAGGACCCGCCTAAGAAGAACAAGGTGGATTACAATGTCCTGGTACGTCTGAGGAAGATACCCTCACAATTGAGTATCTTGGACGCCCTTCTGTTGTCTAAAGTGGCATGAGATTCTCTAATCAGGACATTACAAGAGCCCGAGCAGTTTCAAGCTTTCCTTGCCGAAGAAAAAATGAAGGATGAGCTGGAAGAAGCGCACACAGCTGACGTCACTTTCGGCGATGAATATCTCCTCCTCGGAACGTGTGAGCATAATCGTCCCCTGTATGTCATAGGGTACTGCCATGACATCAAGATAAGGAAAATATTAGTTGACAACGGGTCCTCTGTCAACCTCCTAAATGTGAGGGTGTTAAAAGAAATCTGCATGAGCGTTCAACACCTCGCTCGGGATAAAATCACCATCTCCGGGTTTGACTCCCAGTCATCACGGACGCTCGGGTCTGTAATACTGATGTTACGCTTTGGGCTACTCGTCATTGACATCAAATTTCATGTCATTGACGCCAAGACCTACTACAATACTTTGCTCGGCAGGCCTTGGTTGCACGAGTACAATATCATCCCTTCTACACAACATCAGTGTATGAAGTATTTCAAAGATGGTCTCGAGTATACCGTGATGGGAGAACTAAACCCATTTTCCGTAAATGAAATCCGAAAGTACGAAGATGCAAAGTATTTCCTACCAGACTTTGAAGACATGGAGAGATGCCACAAACCGGAGACCAAGCAAAAAGCTATCACCACTATTCCGGTCTTCGGGAGAGATACCGAGGAGGAAGAAAAGATAGTCTATTCGGGGCCGCCCGAATGCAACAGGCCGGGACCATCTACCCTTATTCTGATCTTTGGCAGCGACTCTGAAGACGAAGTCAACAAAGTGTTCTCGGGCCGCCCATCAATGCAGGTCTTCACTGAAGATGATCGGAGTTTGCAAATCGCCATGGTTCCGCGGCAGCACTACAGAGAGCTTGATGTGCTTGAGATATATAGTGTGCAAGAGCTACGTACATTCTACGTCCTCCCTAAGCGAAGAGGTGAAAAGGCAATCCTATTCTACCGATCCACGGAGACTAAAATCGAAAGAGAAGTCTGGCATGGTACCGATTTTGCGCTCGACAGGATCCAACCAATCCGTCTGCCCAGATACTACACAGAGGGATTGAAAAGGTTATTGAGATGCTAAGGAGTGCCGTTTAAGCAGACCGCGCGATAGGCCCAATTCTACAACAGGATCTGGAACATTCCCGGAACTCAGCGAAAATTGCCCAACAGAAAAATGGAAGCGATCGGGCTTGGATATATCCGATCCAAGAAACGGGAGCAATTCCATGGCTGCCATGTTATAAAGGACCTTGATGAAGAAGAGGATGCTCTTTTAAAAGACGCTGACGCTGAACCAGAATGCGGTCCTGTCATAAAAATGCAGAGTCCGTTGTTTGAAGAACAAATGGACAAGCTGGTGAGGGAAGCGAGTCAAAAGGCTCAGAATGACCACAGCCGCGAAATGGCCATCTACGAGAAATCCAGGATGCAACGTATCCTTCAGCAGGCCACGCAGGATGACGATGCCCTTTACCGTCAGCCAGCTATGCATTCCGAAGACAAGAAAAAGGCCCGACGCGAAGGAAAAAACAAGTTAACGAACGGAGAAAACGTTCGGCTACGGCGAAGCGGGTCCAAGAAGCCTCGCGATCGAGGAAAAGTCAGCCGGAATCCATCACTGATGAAGTAGATGGATCGGGAATATTCCTTCCCTCAAGACAAGACAAAGAAAATCTTTGACCTCGTCATGAAACATCAAATGATGACACTCCCGGAGTCTCGGCACCCCGATCAAGCAAACGGGGTTCATCACCCGGATTATTGCTCCTATCACCGAGCGATAAGACATCCTCTAGAAGACTGCTTCACCTTCAAAAATTGGGTCGAAAACCAATATCAACTCGGCAGGTTCGCTCTATCCAACAGTTGGAGGGTAGCCCCTGTAGGGTTCCTAGGAACGCTAATGAGGTCTCACAAGGCATGGTTGATGCCTTGTGAGACCTCATTAGCGTGCCTAGGAACCCTACAGATCGTTAACTAGAGATTAGGCGAAAACTACAACTAGTTAACAACTTAACTAAGTGAACGGAAATACAAAGGTTGTATTTCCGTTCACTTAGTTAAGTTGTTAACTAGTTGCATGTTTCGCCTAAAATTCTAGTTAACGATCCGTATTAGGGTTTCTCGGCACATGAAAAATTTGAAATTGGCATGGTTGATACCTTGTGAGACCTCATTAGCGTGCCTAGGAACCCTACAGTGGTATTAGAGCCTTAGGCGAAGTGTAGACGACGTTTGAAATCCGAACGAACATCGAAACCCTAATCCAAAATGCTCTGATACCACTGTAGGGTTCCTAGGCACGCTAATGAAGTCTCACAAGGCATCAACCATGCCAATTTCAAATTTTTCATGTGCCGAGAAACCCTAATACGGATCGTTAACTAGAATTTTAGGCGAAACATGCAACTAGTTAACAACTTAACTAAGTGAACGGAAATACAACCTTTGTAGATCCGGTTCTCCACCTCCATAGCTCCATGATGAAGTCTCCTTACTGTCCAAATCGAATCCCGGGCTCTAGCGTCGGCTTCATCGGAGAAATGGGCGGGCTTGGTCGTCGGCTTCGATGCCGAAGATGATCTACGTCGAGGCAACACTAGATCAAGCTCCAACTTCACCAAGCCATGAAACTTGTGAAGAAAACACCCTATACTACTTGGCAAGTGGTAGAGGATGAAGAAATAGGAAGTGGGTTCACTTTAGAATTGGATTTCTCACTCTTTTTCTCAAGTTGCCATTGATGAAGGCAAGCTTTCTTCATGTTGAAGAAGGAGAAGAAGAAGAAGATAATATATGATAAGTCTTCTCTAAAATAGAAAATAAAAGGAATACTTATCATATAGCAACCATGGTCAAGTGTAGAGAATGAACTAGGGTTAAGTGGAATGGTTAGGGTTAAGCATGAAAACAAAAAAGGTCACTTAGTCAAAGTTTCATGAAGCTTCAACTAGCCAACAAAGAAAGCCTCCATTCATTTATTTTGCAAAAATAAATAAACAAAATAAATGAATAAGTAAATCAAAACCCTAACCATTACACAACCATGGTTTAATCATACACTTAACAAAGTATGCATGTATCATCAAACATGATACAAACAAGTGCACAAAAATATATCACATATACAATGTGTACATCAAGTGAGAAAATCCTTTTAAAGTGAACCTATACTAGTTAATACAAAGTAATATATCAAATATATAATTATACATTAAATCAGTAAATCAACACTTGATTTAACGATCCGGTCATATCGCATATGACCGACTAATATCCAATGTATCGGCTTATCGAATCAATCCTCGATTCGATAACTAGGTTATATCGCATACAACCAATCGATACATTTATCGCGAGAATAGAATACGGTATCACATACACGCATTATTCTCGGTCCCGCACATATCTCATATGCGCTCCTATTTCGTTTCGCTTGAGCCAGGAAACCTCTGTGTAGGACTCTAAAGACTCGTCAATACGCCGGCAGCAGGTGATGATCATATCAAACACCCACAAGCCGCAAGCGGTCTGCTAAACGTAACGGCCACCCGGGTATTGAGCGATCAGAAGATCGACGAGCAAGCCCGCTCACACTCCTGTGAATCCAACCAGTAACACTTACCGTACAGTCCGGTCAGTTCGTCTGATATGTCGCATATCTCGCCTAGGGGTGGTAAACGTCAGACCCCAATAGCTCGATAAGTCGTGTTGATATGAGGTCTATAACAGTTCGAGAAACTACTGGTAACACTTACCAGTAAATCTCAGCAAACCTGGCCAGGGATTTCCGGTTACAGCCAATCGAACACAGCGCAACATCAACTCCCTATACCGGGAGAGACGAATCCCCTCCTATTGCTCATTGCCTCCATGTGATTCGGGACTGTACCCAAAAGCCACCGTTTTGCATGCCTTCTTGGACGTGGTAAGGTGGAAATCAAAGCACAGTGGGAACCACACAAGACTCTATGACGATCTCGGGTCAACAGACTACTCTGTACCAGTGTCACCAGAGAACTGCCATCTGACGTAAGATATAATACCATCTGGGAGTTCTCGGCGAGTCCGTCCAGTGTACCCAGTCTCCACTGAGCACCCGTATATCATCTCTGATGTCAAACACCAATGGATATGGGATCATCCATCGCCCATCTATATGGGTCGAGAAGGTATACGCTAGTCTACTCTGGTATATCGATGCCCCGTCTCGATACACCCACGACTAGGGACCCTGAAGGATGTACTTATGGATTACCTCGTCCCCACTAGTATGATCCGCATCATAGTCCAGGTAGTCAAGTACACATCCTAAGGGCTTTACCAACATGTAACAGAGAGACAATCAATGTACACGTTAAGGTAAAGAGTAACCAGATAGCATACTATCATGTCGAGCAAGAAAGTCCTCCCTATATATGTCCCAGCATCCACTACAATATACATCCAATGTACAGTAATGGCCTCTAGGGCATACATATAACTAACAGCCCCACCACAAAGGCATGTGCCAAAAGCAACGTATATGGCGAGAGTATAACCAGATCAACATCGGTCTTGGAAACGATCTCGTACCTGTCACGTGATAGTGCTGTCAGAAGAAGAAATGCCTGAGAACATGGATGACCTCTCTTGGTGCTTCGAAAATGAGGATGAAGATGAGTTGAACTCAGAGTTTCCACCGGCGCCAAAAGAATTGGAAGATGGAATACATACTACCACAGACAATCTAAGGAAAATCGACTTGGGGACGACAAACGACCGGTGGCCAACGTTCGTCGGTGAGCTGCTGTCTAAAGAGCAGGTGGCTACGCTAAAAGACGTGCTCATGCAGTATAAAGACCGCTTCGCATGGAACTATTCCGAGATGCTGAGGCTAGATCCGAAAATAGCTGTGCATAAATTGGCGATATCTCCAGACGTCAAGACAGTCAAACAAACAGCAAGAAGAATGCGACTCGAACTTGAAATGAGTATCAATGCCGAAGTCAAGAAGCTAATCGACTCTAGCTTCATCCAAGAAGTTCAATACCCTGACTGGATCGCCAACATTGTCCCAGTGATGAAGAAAAATGGGACGGTGCGTATCTGTGTGGACTTTCGGGACCTTAACAAAGCATGTTCGAAGTATGACTTTCCCGTACCGGTTACCGAGCTAATGATAGATAACACATCCACTCACGAAGTCTTCTCCTTCATGGAAGGATCATCGGGATACAATCAAATAAAGATGCATCCCGAAGACCAGAAGCATACCGCTTTCCGGACTCCTCTGAGCATATTCTGCTACAAAGTGATGCCTTTCGGTCTGAAGAATGACGGCGCCACCTATCAAAGGGCCATGACAAAGATTTTCGATGACCTCATACATGAAATCGCCGAATGCTATATCGACGACCTCATGGTGAAAAGCAAATCGTACGAGGAGCATTGGGAGCATCTGAAGATCGTGTTCCAGCGCCTTCGAAAATACAACCTAAAGATGAACCCTCTGAAATGCGCGTTCGGAGTTTCCTCAAAAAAATTCCTTGGATTCGTCGTACGACACCGGGGCATCGAAATAGACCCATCAAAGATCAAGGCGATTATGGAGATGCCTTCGCCAAGAACTCTCAAGCAACTGCGGTCTCTCCAAGGAAAGCTCGCGTATATCCGGCGGTTCATAGCTAACCTCTCCGGCAAATGCCGTCCCTACAGTCACCTGATGAAGAAGGGGACCCCGTTCGTTTGGGATCGCAAATGCCAAAAAGCACTGGACGAAATCAAGCAATACGTGCAGAATCCGCCGGTACTGACCGCTCCAGTCAAGAGAAAGCCCATCATCCTGTACACAATCCCCCTTGAAGGTTCCTTAGGCGCGTTATGGGCACAGGAGGATGACCAAGGGAAAGAGAGAGCCCTCTACTATTTGAGTTGAGTTCTCCTGGGGGCAGAAAACAACTACTCCCCTATCGAAAAACACTGCCTGGCGTTAATCTTCGCGATAACAAAGCTCCGGCATTATGCTTTGGCGCATGAGTTCCACCTTATATTAAAAGTGGATCCTCTCAAATATTTGATGTCAAAAGCCATACTAATAGGAAGGCTCGCTAAATGGACCCTACTCTTAATGAAATTCTCGATAACATACCGACCTCTCAAGACAGTGAAAGGCCAGGCCATCACCGACTTCCTCGCTGAGCATCTGATACCTGCCGACTCACCCCTAAATTGCGAATTGCCAGACGAGCACGTGTTTGACATGATAAACGGGGAGAGAAGAGAGAGTGATACCCGATGGGAACTCTATTTCGATGGGGCATCTTCTATGAAGAAGTGAAAGCACAGCTCCCCCATAATCAAATCTGGGGTAGGCCTCATCTTCGTAACTCCACAAGGTGGGATAATGTGCTTTGCCTTCTCCTTAACAGAGCCAAGGAAAAACAATGAAGCGGAATATGAAGCTTTTATAGCAGGTCTTGAGATCGCTGTCGACATGGGAATCGAAAACCTCCTCATATACAGAGACTCCCAGCTGGTCATTAGTCAAGTAAACGACGACTATCAAACGTGCAAACCAGAGCTGGTAAAGTACGACGAGAGAGTGCAACGATTGCTGACTCAAATCCCTTTCTATGCCCTGGAAAGCATACCGCGTGCGGAAAATAGCAAGGCGGATGCGTTAGCCAAGCTCACTAAAGAACTGACTAACGAAAACCTCGATGACGTGAGGATCATTGTGCAAAGCCGTCGGGTTCTTGCATCAGTGGAAATATCTCCGGAGTCGTCTGAAGAAAAGGAAACGACCAAGCAAACAACCCTGCAAATAGAGGACCAAGGAAGGGTTAAAGATTGGAGAGATGTCTTTATAGACTACTTCAAATCCCATCGAACACCTGAAGATGCATCCTCAAGGCATCTGCTCATGAAATGAGCTCTGTCTTTCGCCTTCGTCAATGATACTCTATATAAGAGATCGTTTGACTCTCTGTGGCTAAGATGCCTAGGACCGGAAGAAGCAAAGAAAGTTGTCCAAGAAACTCATGATGGACTCTGCGGCTCTCACCAAGCTGGGTCAAAGATGAAGCTGAAGATCAAAAGGATGAGCTACTATTGGCCCACGATGATTCAGGACTGCCTCGAATACGCGAAGCAATGCCACTCGTGCCAAATTCATGGAGACTTCATCCACCAGCATCCAAACCGCTACACCCAACAGTGGCTAGCTGGCCGTTCGAAATATGGGGAACCGACATAATTGGGCCTATTGAACCAGCGTCATCCAAAGGACATCGGTTCATATTGGCGACAACTGATTACTTCTCCAAGTGGGCAGAAACGATACCGCTAAGAGAAGTGAAGATGGAGAACATCCTCCATTTCTTCAAGACACACGTCATCTATCGGTTCGGCACTCCGCGACGGATTATCTCCGATAACGGGCCAGCCTACAGAAGCCATAAAATCGGTCGCTTCTCACAGCAGCATAACATAGACTGGAGATACTCATCGGTCTATAATCCCCGAGCTAACGGTCTAGCTGAGGCTTTCAACAAGACCTTGACGAAGATCATAAAGAAGACGGTGTCCAAAAATAAAAAGAACTGGCATGAGAGACTGCACGAAGCTCTCTAGGCTTACAGGACCACGTTCAAAACGGCTACGAATACAACGCTGTATGCATTGGTATTCGGCACAGAAGCAGTACTCCCCATGGAGATAGAGCTACCCTCTTTGCGAGTGGCGGTTCATTACGAACTAACAGACGAAGAGAATGCTCATCTTCGGCTTGAGGAGCTCGACGCCCTCGCTGAAACTCGTCTTATGGCATAGCAAAACCTAGAAGCTTACAAAGCAAGGATGACGCGTTCATACGAAAGATTAACTAGGACGAGAACATTCCACCAAGACGAACTTGTGCTAGTGGTCAAGAGACCTATGATCCCCAATCATGCCAAACGGGGGAAATTCGAGCCGAACTATGAAGGCCCATACATCATAGACAGGGTCTACCAAGGAGGGGACTATCTACTCATGGATATGCATGGCGAAAGACCCTTCAGGCCTATAAACGGTCGGTTTCTAAAAAAATATTATGCCTGACGAGTCATGGCCTAGGTCAACGATAGATGACGACGCCTATGTCCACTCGCTATCTTCCTAAGCCCAAACTCTATAAGTAGTATCCAGCGAAATCTCGCCTAAAAGACGTGCCACGGACCGAAACGTCCTTAAACTAACAACGAACTGAAACGTCCTTAAAACTAACAACGGACCGAAACGTCCTGAAACTAGCTATGGACCGTAATGTCCTTAAACTACTACAAACCGCAACATCATTGGGCTGACGCAAAAAAAAACGGTGCGTCCATAAGCGAAAGGGGCACGGATGAAAACCCGAAAGGGCTCCGTGAGTAAAAACAGCAGGGCTACCGGCGAGTTTGTAAAAACCCGAAAGGGCGCAGGCTCGTAAAAAATTCATACACACTTGCAAGGTCTTCTCGACCTTGTAAGGAGAAAATACCTGCGTGAGATCCTTACGACTCACAAGGGAGAAAAACACCTAGGAATCCTCACGATCCCTAAGGAGAAATTACACTTACGAGATCCTCACGACTCGTAAGGAGAACCCTCGTGTGAGACCCTCACGGCTCATTGGATTCAAAAGCCTTAAGTTACAGGGATTTGAACATGTTCTTAAGCCATCACATTTCCCAGACTGCCCTACAAACGGTTCAATATTGACCCTTGTATACAATCTACGGGCACAAATAAACGTCTCCCCCACCAAGTTCCGCCAATGGCGTGAAATACCCCTATTTGGTGAACAACACTTGTAAGTCTTCTCGATTTACAAGGAGAAAACACTCTTGCAAGATCCTTACAACTTATAAAAGAGAACACCACTTAGGAGTCCTCACGACCTCTAAGGAGAACATACACCTTTGAGATCCTCAGGACTCGGAGGGAGAAACACCTTTATGAGACCCTTACGGCTCATGAAATCAAAAGCCTTAGTCGACAGGATCCTAACCCTGTTTGCTAAGCCACCTTTGTTCGAATCGACAGAGGCAAATGATGATTCACTCCTGGCAACGTTCCAGTAGTAGCGATGCTGATTCCTAAATCGGTAAAAAATTCCAAGTCCTTTCACGGCAAGTGATGATTCTTTCCTAGTAATATTCCAGTCGCAGCGATGCTGATACTAAGATTGGCATCAGATCCCAAGTTCCATACTCGCAGTAAAAAGTCAGCGAGCTATAAATGTATATGAAATAGCCGAAATGATAGGGCAACTTGCAACAAAATCAGCAAGTAAAAGATATGCATACAAAAAATAGCCGAAATGATTGGGCAACTCGCAATAAAAAACAGCGAGTAAAAAGAAAAATAGCCGAAATGATTGGACAATCACGACTTTCGCGATATAAAAAGCTGAAATGATCTAGCATCGTGGAAAGAAATAAAAAAAATGATGAAAGAATGGAACTTTCGCCCTGCAGGTAAGTCCATAGTGACCCATGTATACAATCCATGGGTATAAACGAAAAGGGATCCACATTTCCCGACAAGACTCTTTCAAAGAGAGAGTCAGGTCTCAACGGCAACATCTACAGCCTGGAGACCAACAAAGGCGTTCCTCCTCATTCCAACAGGATACGAATGCGACTGTAGGGTGTTTTTCATCACGGGGGAGGCGTTTTTAGTGTAGAGTATGTGTGTGTGTGTGTCTATATAAATATATATAATAATAAAAAAAAAGGAAAGGGCATCCAAAGGATGCGTGGGAAAAAGCGTCAGCTCTTTGGGTGCTAGCACTTTGAGCGCAAGAACGCTAGCGCCACACGTGCCAGGCACGTGGGCGCTCGGGCGCTAGCGCTTTAAGCGCAAGAGCGCTAGCGCCCCACGTGCCAGGCATGTGGGCTCTCGAGCGCTAACGCTTTGGATGCTAGCGCTCTTAGTGCAAGAGCGCTAGCGCCACACGTGCCAGGCACGTGGGCGCTCGGGTGCTAGCGCTTTGGGCGCTAGCGCTCTGAGCGCAAGAGCGCTAGCGCTTTGAGCGCTAGCGTCCCACGTTCCAGGCACGTGGACGCTCGGGCGCTAGCTCTTTGAGCGCTAGCGCTCTGAGTGCAAGGATGCTAGAGCTTTGGACGCAAGCGCCTCACGTACCAGGCATGTGGGCGCTCGGGAGGCAAAAGGGACTTGGTCCCTGCAATGGGAGTTGTACTCCCAGAAAGGAACACTTATTATTTTGTGTGTGTATATATATGAGGAGTTAAACTCCTAGGATATTTTGAGGCTGATGAAGGGGCTTCTCCCTTTGAGCCCTGGATCTTCCCCAAAGTGGGGTTTCTGGAGATGGGTCTCCTTTTTCTTCCCATCGTTTGGTCGGATCTTGGAAAAAGGGGGCGAGACTTAAAAATCTCTCCTTTTTGAGATCTAATGGCAGATCCAAGTTCCCCTTTGTGGGTTTTATGTTGAAAAACTATTTAGTTTTGGAAAAGGAAGAGTAAAACTCTTGATTTAATTCAAAAGAAAGAAGAAGGTTTTAGAACCTTGAGGAAGGGGAAAGAGGCACAAGCCCTAATTTTTGGGGAATGAAAAATCTATCCTTTATTCATCATCATGTTGCCTTATATAGGCTTACACATTTACATATAGCCCCTTGGGCTTTACAAAATGGCATTTTGTCCATCCCATGGCTCATGTGACGTTTCTTTTTGCACATAAACCATGGGCTTTACAAAAATTTGGCTTTATGTCCATTTTGCATAAATTCATGCATAAAAAATTACATAAAAATTATTTATTACATGATTTCTATTTCGGCATGGAGGAGGGCCGGCGCTTCATGTTCAGACTCGACCTGGGCATGGGCCCATTTGATCTGGGCTTGGGCCCACTTGGCTTGGGGTTGACCTTAACTTTTACTTAGTCAACCGGGGTGCAATTTTCGACCCCAACAAAGTGCCCCTCATCAATAAATGCACACCACGCATATGAGTTGTGTACAGGAAATTGATGGATCTTGAAGCTGGACTTCGATGTGGAACATCATTCCGGGGGCGGAGCATCCCTCGGGGAGCATGATTCCCAGGGATCGGAGCATCATTCCGATTTGCGGAGCATAATTCCAGAGTCGGAGTATCATTCCGAAGAGTCGGAGCATAATTCCGATTTGCGGAGCATAATTCCAGGGTCAGAGCATCATTCCGAAGGATCGGAGCATCATTCCGATCTGCGGAGCATAATTCCAGGGTCGGAGCATCATTCCGAAGAGCGGAGCATGATTGCAGGGATCAGAGCATCATTCCGAAGGGCGGAGCATGATTCCAGAGATCGGAGCATCATTCCGAAGGGCGGAGCATGATTCCAGAGATCGAAGCATCATTCCGAAGTGCGGAGCATGATTCCAGGGATCGGAGCATCATTCCGAAGAGCGAAGCATGATTCCAGGGATCGGAGCATCATTCCGAAGAGCGGAGCATGATTCCAAGGGGGTCGAAGCATAATTCCGACGAGCGGCAGACATTCTGACCGAAGCATAATTTCGATTCAGAGGTTGATTCCCAAGCGAAGCATATTTCCGACAGAGAAGGCAAATACTCCGAGGCGAAGCATGATTTTGACACGGGATACATTTTGAGACGGAGCATGATTCCGGTGCAGAGCTTGTTGGCTGACTTGATTCCGAGACGAAGCATAATTCCGATGAGGAGGTCGTTGGTTGATTCCGAGCCGAAGCATAATTCCGACAGAGAAGGCAGATACACCGAGGCGAAGCTTGATTTCGATACGGGGTACACTCTGAGACGAAGTATGACTCCGACGTAGAGCTTGTTGGCTGACTTGATTCCGAGACGAAGCATAATTTCGACAGGGAAGGCAGATACACCGAGGCGAGGCACGAGGCATGATTTCGACACGGGGTACACTCTGAGAAGAAGCATGATTCCGACGCAGAGCTGGTTGGTTGATTTGATTTGATTTGGGTTGACATCAGCATCACTGCACTGGAATATAGTACCAGAAGCGAATCATCATTTGCCATGAGAGGATTTGGGGATTTAGGTTTTTGTTTGGCATCAGCATCGCTACACTGGAATACGGTACCAGGATCGAATCATCATTTGCGCTTGCTTGTTAGGAAGCGATGGCTTAGGAGACAGGTTTTAGGTCCCCATCATCTAATACTTTTCAATTTTGTGAGCCGTAAGGGTCTCACAAAGCATTTTCTCCCTACGGGTCGTAAGGATCCCGTAGGTGTAATTTTTCCTTAGGAGTCGTGGGGACTCCCAAGTGTGTTGCTCCTTTGTGAGTCGTAAGGATCTCACGTGGGAATTTTCTCCTCACAAAATCGAGAGGACCTTGCGAGTGCATTTCATCTCTTTTTCACGAGTTTGTGCCCTTTCGGGTTTTCACAAACTCGCCGGTAGTCCTGCTGTTTTTACTCACGGAGCATTTTCGGGTTTTCATCCGTGCCCATTTTGCTTGTGGACATACCCTTTTTTTTAATCTTCACTGCCGGTGGGACTTTGAATGTGGTCTCGCCGGCAGGACTTGGGAGAGATTGGGATCGTTTTACGTCCGTGGATTGTATACGGTTTTGCAAGATGTATGATCCAGACCGTAGGGCCGGAAAAATTTCGGGACTTTGTTGGCATCTGCATCGCTGCACTGGAATATGGAACCAGGAGCGACTCATCATTCGCCGTTCGGGTATGGGATTTGGAATTTGGTTGGCGTCTGCATCGCTGCACTGGAATATGGTACCAGGAGCGACTCATCATTCGCCATTTGGGGATTGTGATTTTGGTTACCGTCTGCATCGCTGCACTGGAATATGCTACCGGGAGCGACTCATCATTCGCCGTTGCCTATTGGGAAGTGATGGCTTAGGAGACAGGTTTAGATCCCTATCACCTAAGGCTTTTCAATTTTATGGGCCGTAAGGGTCCTATAAAAGCATTTTCTCCCTACGAGTCGTAAGGATCTCGTAGGTGCATTTTCTCCATAGGAGTCGTGAGGACCCCCAAGTGTGTTTTTCCTTTGTGAGTCGTAAGGATCCCACGAAGGTTTGTTCTCCTCATGCATCGTGAGGACACATGAGTGGGTCTTCCCAATGGAGCATAAGTACAAGGGCGGAGACCGGCCGCTGGACTGGTGATTGCGGTGGGGTATGGGTATGATGAGAATTATTTGAGCCCGTGGATTGTATACGGTAGTCAATTTGGGGACTGGCCGTAGGGCAGGGAGAATTTTAGGAAACTGGATTTTGGTTGGCGTCTGCATCGCTGCACTGGAATATGGTACCAGGAACGACTCATCATTCGCCATTGTTTTGTTTTTCTTTTTCTTTTTGTTTTTTTTGCTTTTGTTTTCGTTGTTTTTTTTTACCGCGATTGCTCTATCATTTCAGCTTTTCTTATCGCGAAGATTGCGATTGCCCTATCATTTCGGCTTTTATTCGCGGTTGCCCCATCATTTCGGCTTTATTTTCATCTTTTTTTCACTCGCTGATTTTTATTGCGAGTTGCCCCGTCATTTTGGCTTTTCTTTATTTTTCTTTTATTTACACATTTTTTGTTTATTTACATATTTTTTTTACATTCCCAGTTTAACGACTTTGAGGTCGACTGTTCCCAGTTTAATGATGTAGTGGTCGATTGTTTTCAGAGAAAGGCATATGTCTGAGAGAATCAGTTTCACGAAGAACTTCGGTCTCCGTTTGTATGAAATTAGCGGTTGCAACTGGACTATTTGTTAACACGCCTTTAGACAGTTCTATCTCTCCTGCCTTATATTGCTTTTCGACCAATATTTGAAGACGAAGCAGTCCTCAATGGTATGACCTATCACTCTGTGATAGGGGCAGTATTTAGGGTCGTCGGTCATATTCGCTTCCTGCGGTCTTTTTGACTCTGACAGTTGTAGACCGTTCCTCAGGGCGTTTTTGAATATTTTACGGATTTTGTCCCTTCTGAAGGAATAGACCTTATCCAGCTTCTCTTTCAGTGGAGATTCTCCTCCCTCTCCGAACACTGGCTTTCGAGGCTGGTTGGCATTAGGCTCGCTCAACCCTTGCTTATTTCGGTTAGCCAAAGTGTTGAAAGATTCAGAATCATCGGAGTTTCCGCCTTTGCGATTATCGTCATTTCGGTTTCTCGAGGACCTATTGTTATTTTGGGAATCCGAGGAGGACTCCTGCTTTGAACGCTCCAGCATCTGAACTTTCCTAGTCAGCTCTTGGAATGTTTTGAGACCCGCGGTGCATAGAAATAGGGCTATCCAGTTGTTGAGATTTTCGATAAGGAGACTGACAGATTGGTCCTACTCTATCGGCGGTTCACATTTGATGGATAGATTGCTCCATCGGGCTATAAAATCCGTGCTGCTTTCGTTGTTCGTTGGCTTGGTCCTTACGAGCTCGGCAATGGTGATCTTGTCACTGACGCTCATGAACCTTTGTTGGAACAGATATTCCATTTGGATGAAAGTAGTAACAGAGCCATCCGGTATGCTCGCGTACCAACCGAAAGCAACATCGGTCAAGCTATTAAAGAACCGGCGGAGGAGAAGCGCATCGTTGTCCCCAGTATTCCCGCATGAGACTTTGAAGTGGGCGATGTGCTGATTCGCATTTCCTGTCCCATCAAATCTTCCGAATTTAGGGATGACATAGCCGCTGGGAAATTCTACCAGATCATACTGAGCAGGATATGGTCTCCCGCTACTGCTAACATCTTTTTGCGCTTCGGCTTCAGCTACCAATGTTTTGACTTTGTTGGCAACCAAATCCATGATTTGATCTTGAGTTAGCGGGCTACTGTCATCGGTAGCCAAGACATTTCCCGAGATAGGATGCGACTGATTTTCATGCGGTCTGCCCACCTTTGGATTTGAGGGAATAGGCGTCGGATGTCTCGGGACACCATTTCTCGGTTCATGAGCAGAGCCCTGCGCTTGATTGGGCGGCTGAGAGGCAAGTTGGGCCGTAAGCCGTAAGACGACATTTGTCAAGTCGTCGATCTTTGAGTAGAGCTTGGCCATCTCCTTGTCTTTGCTTCTGAGCTGTTTGCGGAGCTCTTGGAGAAGTTGCTGCTCTGCGGTCTTAGGATGGAAAGTTGGCTCATCTTCGCTTTCCGAGCCCGACTCCTCATGAACTGAGGGCTCCCTCTGCCTATCAGCCTCACTAGGAGGATTTTCATCACCCTCTGGCGGATGCTGGTCCTGAGAAGTGACAGCTATATTCACACCAGGTTGGATTTGAGATGTGGTGGCCCCATCCTTGCTTTTGCTGTGAAGGTTGTCGCTGGGACGCGTGCCCACCACGTAGACAGTGTGGATAACACATTCAGCCATCCTTTCATCACTGGAAGCTGGTTTCACGGAGCGGTCCGGGTTTTGGAAATTCACAAATTTTAACATGACCAGAGCCCTAGCTCTTTTGTTGGCTCTGTATCTGAGCCGCTTCTGCCTCAGCTTCTCTGCCTTGAGCGCTTGGCAGGCTTCTGCTCTCCGGGAAGCCGCCATAGACTGAGTGATGGGAAGCTTAGAGAAGATACCCAATTGAGCAGTTGTCAGGGGCATCGCCGGAGCTTGCTCAAGACGCCCTGTTGCTTGGTTGGTGTTGATGGCCTTACCCCCATCTGGGGCCAAAGAGAGCCGTTCAAACACCGACTTGCGTTTGAGATGGGGCGCCTTCGAGACCACCACATTTGGCCTCTTGCCTTTCGAGGCCGGTTTGTCTGTTACCGGAGCTTGAGGAGCTGGGATGGCGTTAGCTGACATGAACATGACAGAGCCGAATGGTAGCGGCGGCACTTCCCATTGTCGCCAGAGACTGGCCGGAAGGACCGTCTTGGCGTCCATCTTCATCGTGTAGGAGATGGGAGCTGTGTCTAGAGCTGAGCTTGTCTTTGGAGACATTTTTGCTACGACCTGAGATTGCAATTTGAAATTTGTTAACCTGCACAAAAAAGCATGATTTTAGTACAGGCGGTCGATAGGTATATTGATTGAGTTCGCATGAACGTTTAACCCGAAATATGAGAGGAGAGACTGGTCCCACCGGGCGTGCCAGAATCTGCAGGGTGTTTTTCGTCACCCTATTGAGATGGAAATACGCGCGCGCTTGTCAGGAATAGTACAGATTCTCCCTGCCTAGGGTAGGCAGGGGTTTATTGATTGTGGGGATCCGAATCTCCGGCAGCCGCGGACTAAACTGCGGTTGATTACCCCTCGCCTTCGGAGCGAGAGAACCTCCGATTAATGGGTTAAACTGGTCATGCGAACTCAATGTGCAGTGTTGTGTTTTGAAGGGGTTTTGGATCTATCGGGGGCCCTGCAGAGTTTTTACGGGGGTCCTGCTACCCGGATAGCGGGCTGGGGGTCAAGGGGGCTAGCAGCCCCCTTACGGGGTGTGGGGCAGCGCCCCGTTAGAAAATTTTTCTAACGAGGGAGGTGTTTTTAGTATAGAGTATGTGTGTGTATGTATATATACATATATATATAATAAAAAAAGGAATGGGCATCCAAAGGATGCGTGGGAAAAAGCGCCAGAGCTTTGGGTGCCAGCGCTTTGAGCGCAAGGGCGCTAGAGCCCCACGTGCCAGGCATGTGGACGCTCGGGAGCTAGCGCTTTGAGCGCAAGAGAGCTAGCGCCCCACGAGGCAGGCACGTGGGCGCTCGGGCGCTAGCGCTTTGAGCGCAACAGCGCTAGAGCCCCACGTGCCAGGCACATAGGCGCTCGGGCGCTAGCGCTCTGAGCGTAAGGACGCTAGCGCTTTGGGCGCTAGCGCCTCACGTGCCAGGCACGTGGGCGTTCGGGAGGCAAAAAGGACTCGGTCCCTGCAATGGGAGTTGTACTCCCAGAAAGGAACACTTATTTTATTTTTGTGTGTGTGTATGAGGAGTTAAACTCCTAGGATATTTTGAGGCTGATGAAGGGGCTTCTCCCTTTGAGCCCTGGATCTTCCCCAAAGTGGGGTTTCTGGAGATGGGTCTCCTTTTTCTTCCCATCGTTTGGTCGGATCTTGGAAAAAGGGGGCGAGACTTAAAAATCTCTCCTTTTTGATATCTAATGGCAGATCCAAGTTTCCCTTTGTGGGTTTTATGTTGAAAAACTATTTAGTTTTGGAAAAGGAAGAGTAAAACTCTTGATTTAATTCAAAAGAAAGAAGAAGGTTTTAGAACCTTGAGGAAGGGGAAAGAGGCACAAGCCCTAATTTTTGAGAAATGAAAAATCTATCATTTATTCATCATCATGTTGCCTTATATAGGCTTACACATTTACATATAGCCCCTTGGTCTTTACAAAATTGCATTTTGCCCATCCCATGGCTCATGTGCCATTTCTTTTTGCACATAAGCCATGGGTTTTACAAAAATTTGGCTTTATGCCCATTTTGCATAAATTCATGCATAAAAAATTACATAAAAAATATTTATTACATGATTTTTATTTTGGCATGGAGGAGGACCGACCGCTTCATGTTCGGACTCGACCTGGACATGGGCCCACTTGATCTGGGCTTAGGCCCACTTGGCTTGGGGTTGACCTTGACTATGACTTGGTCAACCGGGGTGCAATTTTCGACCCCAACAGCGACATCACCAATCGGAGCCACGGAAAATTTCCCAGTTCCAAGACTCTATGGTTCACAGACAACCTAGAGTCGAAACCCTGACACCGTAGAAAGCGGAGTACATCAACCCCAACACCGCAGAAAGCGGAGTACGTCATCCCCGACACCGCAGAAAGCGGAGTACGTCACCCCCGACACCCCAGAAAGCGGAGTACGTCAGCCCTGACACCGCATTCCGCAGAAAGCGGAGTACGTCAGCTCTGACACCGCAGAAAGCGGAGTATGTCAGCCCGGACATCGCAGAAAGCGGAGTATGTCAGCCCGGACATCGCAGAAAGCAGAGTACGTCAACCCCGACACTGCAAAAAGCGGCGTACGTCAACCCTGACACCGCAAAAAGCGGAGCATGTCAACCCCGACACCGCAGAATGTGGAGCACGTCAACCCTGACACCACAGAAAGTGGAGCACGTCAACCCTGACACCTCAGAAAGTGGAGCCAGTCAACCAATAATCCCTCAATCGTCTCGACTCGTAGGGGAAAGCCTTAGGCGATGGGCATAAGGACCTGTTTCCTAAGCACTGGGGCCCTGTAAGTCAGACCAAAATAGGCCATTGCATACTATTCACGGGTCACACCCTCCAAAGTCGAATCTCGACAAGGAGGGAAACAACCATTTACGAGTCCTCTCGACTTGTAAAAGGGAAAAATTCTTTTGAGAGATCCTTACGACTTTCGAAAGAAAACACACACTTAAGAATCCTCATGATTCCTCAGGAGAAATTACACCTACGAGATCCTCTCAACTCGTAGGAAGAAAAGTCTTTATGAGACCCTCACGACTCATAAAGTTGAAAAGTCTTAGGCAGCAGACCTGAACCTGGTTCCTAAGCCATCGCTACCCTACAAGGAGGTTAAGATGGACTGCTATCTACTATCCACAGGCCACATTTGCTAAAGTAAATGCCAATGACACTGCAAAGAAAAGAAAGCGACAGTATAAGATAAAAAAATTTGTCTTTTATTCATGAATTCAATTGAGTACAAGATACATCATATAAACGAATAAAAAAATGAATAAAGGCATGTTATTCATAAATTACAAATTTTCGGTCGATACAAAGATGGCTACTGAGAAGGAGGCGTTTTTAGCAACGCAGCAAGCCGCTCTCGCACTCTCTCAATTCCTTTTCACGATCAGCCGTCGCGGCCAACTCCGCTTCAATTCGAGCCCGCTGCTGCAAACGGGATGAAAGCTTCTCATCGATTTCCCGCTGAGTGGCTTCATGACTCTGCGTAACCCGCTCAGTAAATTCAAACTTCTTCCTCAGCACCAGCTTGTTAGAAATACATTGTTGGAGGTTTTCAAAAATAGCTTTCAGTTGCGCAGCATTTGCTTCGACCTGGGCACGCAATTGGATGGACTCGCTAGAAGTCGCCTCTTGTTCTTTCTGCCGAAGGGTCGCCTCTTGTTCAAAATGGTGAAGGAAAGAAACACTCTGCTCAACCCATGCAGCTCGCTGGGAGTTCAAAGCCGATACTTCCGGAGCGGGACGCTTGAGCTTAATCTCATGCAGGCAAGCCTCGATCTTTCTGCAATAATTAACCCAAGACTCGACAACGCCTTCATCATGGAAGTTCACGAGCATCGCCAGCATAGGATTAACCTTAGCACCAAAGTCTGCAGTAGATGCGAGGGCCTCGGCATCAAGATCCTCGACGAACTCACTCAACATTCGCAGGGTATTCGCAACGCCCCTGGAAGATGGGCGTCTAGCAAAAGGCCCTGCAGGCATTGAGACCTGAGACTCGAAGGGAGCTGGAGCCAGTGCGATTGCTGCAAAACAAACTATGGTCAAATGTCGACTCAGAAGGTAAAAAGAATACACGAGCGATGGAGTCTATTATACCGGCTGTGGTAGACGGCAAAATGGGGAGTACCGGAAGCGCGGCTATTCTCTCATCCCCTCCTCCAATCCATGACGCTGCGATCAATACAAGAAAGACTCAGCGACAATACGGCTATTTATAAAAAAGGGGGAAAATAATAGCTGCAAGATATACTAACCAATACCAGTGGGCAGAGTGACTTCTGAATGGAAGGAGAAATGCGGGTTTAGCACCTGATAAAGGTGGTGAAAAAGGACTCTTGCAAAATTATGACAATATATTGTCAGTACATAGGGATGATACCCGCAATGAAACCGATAAATCGCAATTCTATACCTTCCAGCATTCCGGAGGACATAGGAGAAGGCGAGAGAATAACAACCGTCATGGTGGCGACCGGAGGAGCTTTAGATGGAACAATTTCAACGTTCGCTGCACCTACAAGCAAAACATCGTCAGAAAAAGCCGAACGAGACTGTGAAATAAAAAAGAACAGTGACTCAAGACTTACCTGATGGGTCATGATTGTCACAATCTAACCGTGTCATGTTTAAAAAGAGTTTTGAAATTACCGCAATCAAAACGGTGTCGCTTATAGCGAGCCGCGATGAATACGGGTCGTCCGCAGGGAGATGGTAAGTTTTTATCGCTTGTTTTAACGAGTTAACACCGTGTTTTGATTTGTTGGTTAACTAATTGTCGTAACAAAGATATGAATAAAAAGGACTTGTTAAGGGTAGTAATAAGTTAGATTGTATGAAGGTGATGTTTGCCAATTCCTTATAGCCCCAACTTGGTATTGACACTAAAGCAATAGGTAACAACGCAGATTAGGGAACTTGAAATACAGTATTTGCAGCATTTCGCTAAATCCGTTTTCCTTGTCCTTTGTCCTTCCGTTGTTATCTCTGGATTTTAGCTTTCGGCAAACCACGGGCAATCCGGTCATGATTAGGAATCATCACTATCGTGGTAGGATAGGATGCCTAGTGGAGCGGAGTTGCGGGCGATTTGCACGGAGTTTCAATAGCAAGTTTTAGGTTTTAAAGTTTAGACAAAGGACATCTTCGAATACGATCTACATATTACACCCTTAACAAGTGAAAAAATTACTCACACATATTTACAAAATAAAAAGAAAGAAAAGAGAAGATACATAAAGAAAATGCAAGGAAAGAAAGATGAAAAGAGAACCGATGAGTTCAAGCGTGTTATCTCCAAGTGTTCGATCCCCGTCAACGTGTGAAATCCAAATACCAAGTTTTAAGGTTGCAAGTTCACTTAAGAGGTTGCAAGATCAAAGCAAAGCAAGAATTTCATAATTGCAATCATGTAAAATGGAACAAGACATGTAATAAAAAATAAGAACTTTTATTGAAGAACAAACTTGTTATAAGAGGTCTTGAAGTCAAGAACCTAAGCCTTAAGCTTGCAATTTCAAAATGAGAAGTTGCAAGGTCAAGACAAAGGGGCAAGAGCTCAAGAATGAAAAGAAAAATTACAAGAATTCTAAGATAAAACTAAAGAAAAAGTTACCCCTTTCCTCTTGCCTCTGGTCTGTATTTATAGGCTCAGAAAGAAAACAAATAAACAACAAAATCAAGACCAACTGGCAGCGAGGGAGGGCGTGTGAGAAGCTGGGACCCACTGGAGCCTGTGGGGCCGGCCAGGCCGGTTTTAAGGGGAGGGTGGCCGGTCCAAAAAAGGTGGTTGGGTCTAGAATTTGGTACGTTGTCTTTTGTTGTCTCCGGTGTCACTTTGGTCTAGTTTATTTCTTCTGTTTCGACCTAATTTGCACCCAGTGTTTGGAGGGAATTTTGAATATACAATTCAACACATGATCTCCACCATTAAATGCTTATTACTTCATTCCCACATGTGGCTTGATTCATGGCTGCCCCCATTATGGCTCATGCTGATTTGTTTGATTGCCTTTGATTTGATTTCAATTTTGGAAGGAAAAAATCAACACATGATGTTTAGCCTTGAATGCATATAATATCATATCCACATGTGCCTAAAAGTCTTGTGTACACACTTGTTGTGTCGGACCATTTAGATTAAAAAATGTGTACACAACTTGTTGCAAAAAGGAACTCCTGAAGTATCGGTCGGTTTGCGGTTCTGGTTGCAGTGTCTTCTCTCAAGTGATATATCTGTGCTTTTAGATGCATTTCCAGTATTTTGTCATAGATACCTGTAATCTGTAATACTGAGCAGACACTGGTTAATAATACCGATAAATACACAATTAGATAATGAATGAGCGGTATTAGAATGCAGTTTTCTGATATGAACAAATACCCCCAAACTTATCTATTGCTTGTCCCGAGCAAAACCATTTATTCACAAAAGAAAATCCTAACCGCACTTTCGCAGGGAAAGCGATTGCACTGAGCATGTGCAACAAGCCGTTAAACCTCTAGGTGTCTCTAGTAGGAGGAGTGTTGTCTCTTGAGAGTTTTCAGCGGATACTACCCACAAAATCCCGTCAAGCTAGTTTTGCGAAATAAATATAATTCAAACCCTAAGGTTTTGTTTTAAAGATAATAATTCTATTATCCTAAATTTAGAACTATCGAACCTTTATTTTTCACACCTCGCTTCTCATTTAACTTAAGATTTTATATGTCTTTACGTGCAGTGCAAATAATGTCGTTAAGTTTCAAAAGGATAGATTAAAGTCGTCTTGTCACAAAATAAAGCCCAGACAAAAAACTTAAAAAGGATCACATAAGTTTTATAAAGAGTTAAGTATTTCTCAAGTTTCGTTTTCCAGTTAGGTATCAAATTCAGAATTTCTATCTTCCTTAACAGGAAACTAGGTCTTATTTTTCACTCCACCTTTTCTTGTTTTCATGTCATACACACATCTGTAAACGTGCAACAGTCTTTATCATAGAACAAAACCTTCATATCTCCGCTAGAAATACTTTTTTATAAAAACCTGTCTTTTGCCAAGATTATTCTCACACAAAGAACCGTTAGGAATTTTAACTCGGAGAGAACACTTGCTTGACTTTGTTTTAATCTGGACTTTCTAGGCTTCTTAGCGAGCTTTGGGCCAATGCTCCCAAACCAGTTGGTTTTAGGGCATTAGGTGTAGAGACACCCCAGCGGACTTAATTACTCAAGTTACCTAGGCCCAAAAACAAAAGACAATTTTAGCGTGTAAATCATGATGATTTAATGCGAACGGAGATATAATCGGTAGTTCAATTATTTTTTTGGATAAAAGACGTGTTTAGTGGGTTAGGTGTGTAATCATTCAATCCAGTTCCAGATGGGTTATTTTTCAGAATTAATTCCAATTAAGGCATCAATAACATCCCTTCATATCTGCTTCACTTCATAAACTATTCTTGGTATTACTTATTTCAGAACAAACCTATTTGATCCTCAGAAAATAATTTATCCGTTCAAAAGTTTCCAGACATAATAGACTTGTCATCTAATTTTCAAAAACTCACGATACGTGTAGTGTGATGTAAAGACGTATATTAGCTATAGTTAACTTCAAAGGAGAGTTATCTTTCAGGTTTTCAAAATCTAAAAATAAGATTCAGTTATTCCTATCTTGTCAAACAAAACCGTTGAAATAATGAATCTAAGTTCTCCCACTAGCTAACTTGACGACAAAGTTTTTATGTTTTTTTTTGGAAAAAAATTTGATTTATATATATATATATATATATATATATATATATATATATATATGTATGCAATGCAGAATATACAAATGAATGCGAAGGTTAGAAATATGTACCGAGCGTACCTCCAAACTTAAACTGGACAGTGCCCCCACCGTCATTGTACATCAAGAAGGCAAAAATATTGAAGGGTCAAAAACGTCGGTTATATATACCTTTTTTTTAACATATATATACAAAGGAAAATCGTATATACATACCCCCAAACTTATTTGAAACAGTGTCAACTGTTTTGGCTGGATAACCGAAGTTTGGTGGTAGGCAGAGGAAGATTATGCAGGGTAAACCGGCTTCTGCAAGAGCATGAGCTCCTCTGATGGTTCAGCGCTAAGGCACGGTTTTAGTCTGTGTCCGTTTATTTTGAAAAGTGAACCGTCCTTTGGATTTTCCAAATCCACCGCGCCATGCGGATATACAGTCCGCACAACAAAGGGTCCCTTCCAGTGAGATCTGAGCTTACCGGGAGGAAAATGTAGTCGGGTGTCGTAAAGAAGCACCTGCTATCCAGGTGTGAAAGTTTTGCGTGTAAGGTGTTTATCATGAAACACCTTCATTCGGTTATTTACAATAACCGCGTTATCGTAAGCTTCATCCCGAAGCTCGTTCAATTCGTTCAGCTGCAGCTTCCGATAGCTGCCCGCATCTTGGAGAGATAGATTCAGCTCCTTAATCGCCCAAAATGCGCGATGCTCTATTTCCACTAGAAGGTGGCAAGCCTTTCCGTAAACAAGCCGATAAGGAGACATGCCAAGATCGGTCTTATAAGCAGTTCGAAATGCCCAAAGGGCATCAGTGAGTTTTAAAGACCAATCCTTATGGTTCTTGGAAACCGTATTCTCCAAAATCTGTTTGATTTGCCGATTAGACACTTCGGCTTGCCCACACATTTGGGGGTGATAAGGCGTAGATAGCTTATGATTTATGGAATATTTCCGCATTAAGGCCTCGAAAGTCCTATTACAGAAATATGTTCCATTGTCACTAATGATCGCGCGGGGGTGTCCAAACCGAGAAAAGATGTTTTCCTTAAGGAATCTAACGACAACCTTGTTGTCGTTAGTCCGGCTGGGCTTGGCCTTGACCCATTTAGAGACGTAATCAATAGCTAGAAGAATATACAGGTTCCCAAATGAGCTGGGAAACGGCCCCATGAAGTCAATACCCCAAACATCGAAAATCTCAACAACCAAGATTGGTTGGAGTGGCATCTCGTTTCTTCTGGATATCCAGCCCAAGTGTTGGCACCGGGAGCAAGTTCTGCAGTAATCATGAGCGTCTTTGAAGAGTTGTGGCCAGTAGAAGCCACACTGCAAGATCTTCTCGGCTGTCTTTCTGGGGCCAAAATACCCGCCACATGCTTGATCGTGGCAAAACGACAGCACACTCTTGATTTCATTGTCAGGGACACAGCGACGGATAATCTGGTCGGGACAGTACTTGAACAGATAGGGTTCGTCCCAGTAAAAGTGTTTCACTTGGGATAAGAATCGAAGTCTGTCCTGACTTGACCATTCAGTCGGTAGTAATCCTGTGGCCAAATAGTTCACAATATCCGCGAACCACGGTTCGCAAGATACTTTCAAGAGTTGTTCATCCGGAAAAACGTCGTTGATCGGAATTTGAAGTGACGGCGAAGAAAGAAGTCGTGAGAGATGGTCGGCGACCACGTTTTCACATCCTCTTTTGTCCTTGATGACAAGGTCAAACTTTTGAAGCAAGAGGATCCAACGTATCAGCCGAGATTCATCCTTCTTCGCAAAATGATGGCGAAGAGCTGAATGGTCCGTGTAGACGATGACTAGAGAGCCGATCAAGTAAGACCTGAACTTTTCTAAAGCAAACACAACAGCCAAGAATTCCTTCTCGGTTGTTGTGTAGTTCATTTAGGCATCGTTCAGGGTTCGTCTAGCATAATAGATTACGTGTGGCATCTTATCGATGTGCTGTCCAAGGACCGCACCGATGGCAAAGTCAGATGCATCACACATAATCTCAAATGGATGCGTCCAGTCAGGAGAGGAAAGAACTGGGGCAGAAGTGAGTGATCGTTTCAATGACTCGAACACAGTCACACAGCTCGAGTTGAAGTCGAATGTCGTGTCTTTGGCTAGCAAAAGAGTCAAGGGCCTAGCAATCTTGCTAAAGTCCTTGATGAACCGTCTATAGAAACCGGCATGGCCAAGGAAGGCTCGGATGTCTCTGACGCATTGGGAGGAGGGAGATTGGAAATGACTTCAATCTTCGCTTTATCTATCTCAATGCCTTTTTTCGAAATGATATGTCTTAGGACAATACCTTCGCGTACCATGAAGTGGCACTTCTCCCAGTTCAAAGTGAGATTCTTATCCTTACACCTGGTAAGGACAGCGTCGAGATGCAACAAACACTCGTCAAAGGAGTCGCCGAAAATGGAGAAATCATCCATGAAGATCTCCAAGAATTTTTCCACCATGTATGAGAAAATTCCCATCATACACCGCTGGAAGGTAGCGGGCGCATTGCATAACCCAAAGGGCATGCTGCGATATGCAAACGTGCAGAAAGGATAGGTGAATGTGGTCTTGTCCTGGTCTTTTTCAGTGATGGGAATCTGATTATAACCGGAGTAGCTATCCAGAAAGCAGTAGTACTCATGTCCAGCCAATCGTTCAAGCATTTGGTCAATGAAAGGTAACGGAAAGTGGTCTTTCCACGTTGCGGCATTGAGTTTTCTATAATCGATGCATACTCGCCACCCAGTCTGGGTGCGAGTAGGGATTAACTCGTTTGCCTCATTGGTTATGACCGTTATGCCCGACTTCTTGGGGACAACATGAATGGAGCTAACCCACTGGCTATCAGAGATAGGGTAAATGATACCACTATCCAGACACTTTACGATCTCCTTTTTCACAGCCTCCTTCATGACTGGGTTGAGTCTCCTTTGTGGATCCCTGGCTGGTTTGGCATCATCCATCATATGAATATGATGTTCAACAATCAGAGGACTAATCCCTTTGATGTCCGCCATTGACCGGCCAAATGCTTGCCGATTGTTGTGCAAGACCGTAAGAAGGGCTTTCTCCTGCTCTGGAGCTAGAGAGGCCGAGATGATAACATGGAGGGTCTCGTTCTCACCCAAGTAAGCGTACTTAAGGTGAGACAACAATGGCTTGAGTTCGAGCGTTGGAGGTGAAACGATTGAAGGCAAGATTGGTGAAAAGGTCTCGAACTCAAAGGATTCCAGCAGAGGTTCAAAACGAGTGTAAGCGACCGAGTTGGATGGTTCAGCTAACTCATCCGGAAATTCAAAAGATTCAAACTCGGGTGGTGATTGGTCAAGATCGTTCGAGAAAGTGAAACACTCGTAGTCACTGTCGGGAGCAGAAGCAGCAGCAGGTTCGAAGAGGAACGCACTAGTGGCGTCAAGATTGCTGTGATCGAACAAAAACTCCTCGAATTCACAGTCCTCAGAGGTGATATCCTGGATCGAATAAACGTCCAGTATATGACCATTAGGTTCAGAGGGCTGATTCCCTAACCTAAAAATGTTGAGTTCAATTGTCATGTTTCCAAAAGATAGGTTCATCGAACCGTTTCGACAATTGATCACAGCATTTGAGGTTGCAAGGAATGGACGACCGAGTATCACCGGAATTTGATTCCGGGGGTTAACTACAGGTTGTGTGTCTAAAACAATGAAGTCAACGGGGAATATAAAGTCCCCAACCTTTATTAACATATCCTCTAGCTCACCCCTAGGATGGGTGATAGATCGGTCGGCCATTTGGAGAGTACAATGTGTGGGTTTTAGCTCTCCTACACCTAGTTGCTCATATACAGAGTAAGGAAGTAGGTTAACACTGGCACCAAGATCCAAAAGTGCGCGGTTGATGTTCTTATCCCCAATGGTTATTGAAATCATAGGACAACCAGGGTCCTTTCATTTTTTAGGTAAAGATTGGGTATGAGCATCACTCACGGTACTAGCTAAGAAAACTTTCTTGGGTACCTGAGATTTCCTCTTCTTAGTGCACAAGTCCTTTAAGATTTTTGCATATGATGGGACTTGTTGGACTGCATCTATACAGCAACTCCAATTTTTGTATACCTAAATTTGATTTAAATTTGAAGTATACTTGGAGTATTAATGTTGCTGATAACACTTTAAGTATCTATTTCCCTACAATAATTACAAGAAGGAGCTTGTAGCTCATTGGTAATACCTTGCACTGCTGAACCAAGCCACCAGAGTTCGAATCCCATGCCCCACATTATTTTTATATTGTTTTGTTTTAATTTTTTTGGAAAGTCAACAGTCAAACAGCCATAACTCTCAAAATTAATACTGTACATAAAAAGTTAAATACACCAAAAATCCCCCCATGAAAATCCCCACCCAATGGTGCCCCGACTCGGCCCGACTCGGCCGGCCGGCCGAGTCGTCAACACGGAATTTTTCCGTGTTGACTTGGTCAACCACCCTGTATAGTTCTTTTCTCCAGAACAGTTACCAAATGCACAATAAACCTCTTTTACTCCCAAATTTAATGATATTTTAATGAATTTTTATATTTTTTAATATTTTTTTTAATCAAAACCCTAACCCTAGCCTAGCCCTATATAAACACCCCTACCCTCTACCATTTCACCCTACAATTCTAAGTCCACTCTCTAAAATTCTCAAGAGAACTCGGTACGTTAGAAAAAGAGCGAGAAGCGAAGCGCTGCCGAAACCGACGACGAATTCCGGCGGTCGTGCTAGAACCCTTCGAGACGTTTCGACGCACCGACAACCCACCACTTCCTTAGCCTCCTTAGCTTATCCAAACTTGTAAGTCCCACTGTTTCTATCTCTCTTTTCTTTTAAGAAAAATACGACTTTTTAGAACCCGACGGAAATCGGTTTCCGATTTCCGATTCGTTTTTCAACAAAATTCCACCTGTCACCTAATCCATAATACCTAAATATATTCATGATGACTATTAATCACATAAAAACCAATCTAAACAAAGTTTCTCATATGAAATGATAACTTTCTTGTAATATCGTATTCTTTTCATAAAATACCATAAAGTTTATTTTTCCTCTTCTAATTAATTCCCTCATTTCTAAACATGTTCATCTTGATAAATAAACTTGTAGAAATCAATTTGAACGAGTTTTCACACATGAAATGATAACGTTTTCAAATACCGTATTCTTACACTTGAATACCTTCATATTTAATTTATCATGTTTAACCTCTAAACATCACAATACCTTAAAATAAGTCACGAGGTAATGAACTACCTCCACACACACGCAAATATAACCTTAATTGATATCGTTAAAATTTAGAATACGAAAATACAAGACTTTTCGCTAAAATACCATATTCTTTATAAACCTTTTCTAAAAGCTTTAAGTTGTACACAATTCTAAAACAAAATCTTTTAAAATGAAAGTACGATTTGTCATGGACATCGATCGTTTATCTAAACTGACTTTGTGGTGTCTAGGCAAGTGTGTCAAGGCTAGTGGTTTTTAATTAGGCCCACTATTGTGGTTCCTTCCCACTTACCTGGTACTTACCTGGCCACAATTGGCGGTGAAGAGGCGATTTGAAGCTTCTAATGACTTGTCGTTTAGACCTTAGAAATAGGCTACTTGGCTTAGGAAACCCTAAAAACTAAAATACGGAAATCTATACCCTTTTACGAATAAATACCTTATATTTATAAAACCGTTTTTCTAAATGAATGGTATTTGTTAAACCTATGCAAAGCGCCACTACTACCCACCTTTGGGGAACCTGTTAGGGATAGTACGGTTCATCGTGCACCCGCGGGCTAGTAGTGCGAGATTCAGACCTCCGCAAGGAGCATTCGGTCTTGAAAGGTTTAAAATACGGCATTTAAGAAAAATGAGATTTTGGAAAATAAAATATTTATTTAAAATTATTCATGTGTTAATATATATATATATAATTATCATTTAAACACCTATTTTAATATAATATAAAGCTTCCATTTTTTCTAAAATTACAAGATTAAAAGTTACATTAAAATACCATGAGTTTCAAATAAATCAATTAATACTTTTATTAGGATATATTCACTAGAATAACACAAATAAAATCCACACTGATTATAACTATAAAGACGAATAATAAATACTTGAGGTGTATTTTGAAAACTATACAAAAGTACTTTTTACATAAAACCCCCTCAAGTTTTATAAATTACAATAAGGACCCTAACAGTTATAGAACTTCAAATTACCTTTCTTTTAGTCTGACTCAGGTTAGAGTCTGACTATTTCTGACTTGAATATGATTCAAGTCAATCTATATTCTTTTATATTCCAACTCAATATGAATACATGAATTCCTGAATCCAGTTAACAATCTATACAATTTGACTGAATTAAACCATGGATATACATCCATTATCCTGTTATTCCATTTACCTGATTATACAGTTACAACATATTTACTGATATCATGGTTTTGGTCAGTCACCCAAGTTACACAATACAGTACAATAATAATGTTAAAACACTACGGGGTTTAAAGGGTAGATTGGTACGGAAGGTGTTAAAGGTGGCACGAGGTGGTCAAATTAAGACACCTAACCTGAATCCTATTGCTGTTGTACCGTGGCATAACGGTTCCTTGTACTTTCCATTTGCCTTGGTCTCTAGCATATAGAGACCCCCCTCGTATACACTGGCATTCTTCTGTACCAAGCTACAAACAACAGCGATAACATAACATTATAACAATAGTTTACATTTTAAAAATGTACCTTCTTATTCTGTCTTCTCTATTTCCCTCTTACCTTTGGGACTTACCGAGCGATCTGTTCGCTGACGACATTCTGTTTCTCTCTTCTTTGAATGTCGTCAGGTGACCTGGACCCGGCAGAAGTTGAGCCAACACAAGAAGACTTGGAGTAATTTGCCGAAGACCCTGCAGTATAATTTCATTGTACACTTTTCTTTTCAGTACTTTCCATTTCCTGTTATGCCACTGTTTAGGCATCTTTATTTCAGTTGTATTTTTCTTTCCATGTATTGTACAAAGAATTTATCAATAAAGTTGCTGTTATTTCTATATCATTTGTGATTTACTTTATATTGCTTAGTTACGCTTAGCGAATGTACTTCTAAGTATATACGTAGCGGGCCTCGTCGCGTCCACTTCGCCGTACACCGGGAAGCGGGGCGTGACAGGTTTTGTTGGTGGCCCGTGTAGGTCAGAGCTGTATGAATCCCTGTCATGCAGTTCTGGTCTGCGTGAACAACTTAAGCAATATAACACAAGAACCAGCAACTAAAACATTCTTTACAATTCATGTTCTTTGAATCTTGCAAATATCTATTCCTTGAATCTTATCATTTCATGTATTTGAATCTGTCCTAACCCAAATTTTTCTTCGGGGTTATGGATTCCCCGAACAACACCAGCACCAACGTCAACAACACCCCTTCAGCACTACCTCTCACACCAGCTGTTCCTGCACCACCCACTGAGCAAACGATACTATTCGAGGCGATCCGCAGCCTTCTCGAGGGACAACAACAACTTCTGAACCGTCCTGAGACCGATGCACCGGGAGTAAAGCAATTCAGAGCTTTGCACCCAAAGCAATTCTCTGGTAAAGGAAGCCTTCTTGAAGCGGAAGAATGGGCATAAAGCATCGAAGGCGATCTGGCAGCAGCTCAAGTGCCAGACAACGCTTGGGTCTGTGTAGCAAAACTATAGCTCACGGATAATGCTCGCAATTGGTGGAAGGCGGAAGAAAGCCGTCTGGTACAGCCGATTGAATGGAAGACATTTCGCGAGAAGTTGGACGCGAAATATTTCCCTGTGACTGCCAGGTTTGCAATGGAGCAGCAGTTTATTCATCTACAGTAAGGATCAATGTGGGACAAATCAATAGATGAATACGACGCTGAATTCACCATGTTAAGCCGGTAAGATATGTCATAATAATTCAATTTTTAAATATCACATACTACACAGCTAACATAATCTTTAAACAGATTCGCGGCACACTTGATACCGACGGACGAGATCAGAGCCCGTCGCTTTCAACAAGGCTTGGACACAGAGATTAAGGCTGCTTTAGCCACAGGAAAGTTTTTGACTCATGAGGAAGCCCTAGAAGCTGCCCGCAGTTATGAGGCAGTAATAAAAGAGAGGGGCAGACCTCAGTCTGCAGGAGTCAAACGCCCTGCCAATCAGATGGCAGGTGGAGCCTCGTCCAGACCACCTTTCGTGCCAAGGAGACCCGGAGTACCAACCCATCGTCCTAGCCCAGCCTTTTGCACCTACTGCAAGAGAACTGGACATATGATGAAGGACTACCGTCGAGCCAACCGCCTTTTCTTAGTCTGCGGCTCAGCTACTCACGGTATTGGGTCTTGTCCCCAAAGACAGAACCCAGTTGCTGCACCCAGGCCAGCAATTACCTATCCGCAGCGACCAGCTCTTCAGGCACCTGCTCCCAGACTTGCACTGCCTGCACCACCCAGGGGACCACAAGCTGCACCACCTCCTCGACAGTTCCATCAAGCTCAAAGGAACGTTCCGATGAATGCTCCTCAGGCCAGGAGGAATGTGCCAAAGCGCCAGGCTTTCATGATGTCTGTGGAAGAAGCTGAGGCCACTGGCCAAGTCATTACTGGTAAACTTTTCTTCTCAAACTTATCTTTTAGTTTTGTTTAACTACACACTTTCCCTATACCTAAAATCTATCCCATATACCTTAGGTACAATCATAGTAGCTTCACTACCTGCACTTGCACTGTTTGATACTGGAGCATCCCACTGCTTTATGTCGCAACGGTTTGTTCGAACCCATGCGATTCCAGTCTCACCGCTTGTATCCAGCTGGAACGTCAGTTCCGGAAATGGTGTTCTAAAGGCAACTATAGGATACAGCATGTGTCCAGTCGTCGTCTGTAGTCGAGAGTTTTATGCTGACTTCAAAGTACTGGACATACCGAACTTCGATGTGGTTCTAGGAATGGACTGGCTTGGAACTTTCTATGCTACCGTTGACTGTCGTCAAAGGAGGGTAGTATTTGAGATCCCAAATCATCCGGTTTTCTATTTCAAAAGTGGAGATCGTACCCTGGAGCCAAGTACTTACAAAGCGAAGCCAAGAGAAGCAGTAGTTGCAGCAGCTCAGGCAGAGGAAGAATCAAGACCAGAAGTAGTTCGAGAGTTCGACGATGTATTTCCTGACGATATATCAGGTTTGCCTCCCGATCGAGCTCTTGAATTCAGTATTGACTTAGTACCAGGAGCACAACCGGTGATCAAAGCACCGTATAGACTAAGTCCGGAAGGATTGAAGGAAGTCCGAACACAGTTGGACGAATTACTGGCGAAAGGATGGATTCGTCCCAGCACTTCAAGTTGGGGAGCACCTGTATTACTGGTGAAGAAGAAGGAAGGTTCATACAGAATGTGCATCGATTATAGGGCCTTGAACGAAGTTACTATAAAGAACAAATATCCACTCCCGCGCATCGACGATTTATTCGATCAGCTAAGTGGATCTTGTGTCTTCTCTAAACTAGATCTTCGTTCAGGTTATCATCAAGTGAAGGTCAAGGAAGCTGATATTCACAAAACAACTTTCAGAACTCGCTATGGACATTACGAATTTCTAGTAATGCCATTTAGAGTGACCAATGCACCAGCAATTTTCATGAACCTAATGAACCAAGTTTTCCGGGAGTATTTAGACAGATTTGTTGTCATATTCATCGACGACATTCTGGTGTATTCTAAGAATCGGAAAGAACATGCAGAACATCTACGAATTGTCCTGGAAACTCTTCGTCAACATCAGCTTTATGCCAAGTACAGCAAGTGCGAGTTTTGGCTAAATCAAGTTGGTTTTCTTGGACACATCGTATCAGGAGAAGGAATTTCTGTGGATCCAGCAAAAGTTTCGGCAGTTAGCGAATGGCCTACACCAAAGTCAGTGAAGGATATTCGAAGTTTCTTGGGTTTAGCTGGATATTACAGAAGGTTTATTGAAGGCTTTTCGAAGATAGCAACACCCCTGACCAAGCTCACACGAAAAGATGAAGAATTTGTGTGGTCAGAAGCATGCGAGCAAGCTTTCGTAGAACTCAAGTCAAGACTGACATCTGCACCTATTCTCGTAATACCGGATCAATCTGGAGGATTCGAAGTGCATTATGATGCATCCGGTAAGGGATTAGGATGTGTTCTACATCAGCACGGTAAGGTTGTGGCTTATGCTTCAAGACAACTGAAAACTCATGAGCGCAATTATCCGACGCATGATCTGGAGTTGGCAGCCGTCATTTTTGCTCTCAAGATTTGGCGCCACTACTTACTTGGTGAACGAGTGAACATCTACACAGATCATAAAAGTCTGAAGTATGTGTTTACCCAGAAGGAGTTGAATATGCAGCAGAGAAGATGGTTAGAACTCATGGCGGATTTTGACATCAACTTGCAATATCACCCAGGAAAGGTGAACGTAATACCTGATACTCTTAGTCGCCAACCATTATCAATGAATCTCATCGCCCAGTGGAAGCTTCAGCAAGACTTACATCAAATGGAGATTGAACTAGTCATGCCAGGTGATGCTTCAAGTTTGATGAATTTACAAGTTCAATCAACCATTGTCAATCAGATCAAAGCAGCTCAAGCAAGTGATGCTAAGTTGCAAAAGATCAGAGAACAAGTGGAGAATGGATTCAGAACAGATTTTATCATCCATGAAGATGGATCATTGAGATACGGCAACAGATTGTGTGTACCAAAAGGTCATGTTCGGGAAGAGTTAATGAAGGAAGCTTACAGCTCTCCCTATTCAGTACATCTTGGAGGTACCAAAATGTACAAAGATCTACGTCAGAATTATTGGTGGCATGGAATGAAGCGTGAAGTAGCCAGAAGCGTCGCAAAATGTTTGGTGTGTCAGCAAGTAAAGGCTGAACATCACAGGACAGCTGGACTACTTCAACCGTTACCAATTCCAGAATGGAAGTGGCAGCACATCACGATGGAGTTTGTAACTGCTCTTCCTCGCAGCACAAAGGGTAACGATGCGAGTTGGATCATTGTGGATCGACTCACAAAGTCGGCTCACTTCATCCCATTTCGAGTTGGCCAATCAACTGAGACACTAGCGAAGAAGTACATGGAGGTAATAATCTAATTTAAGATTTAAACTCTTCATAATGTACTATTTCTGATACCCATGAACTCATACAGGAAATTGTGAGACTTCATGGAGTACCGGTCTGCATTGTCTCCGATCGTGACACCAGGTTCCGATCGCAATTTTGGCAGAGTCTGCAAGCTAGCTTGGGAACAAGTCTGAACTTCAGCACGGCTTATCATCCATAAACAGATGGTCAGTCGGAACGAACTATTCAGATCTTGGAGGATATGCTCAGAGCATGTATGCTAGACTTCAAAGGATCGTGGGAAGATCACCTGCATCTCGTGGAGCTTTCGTACAACAACAGCTACCAAGCAAGTATAGGAATGGCACCTTTTGCAGCATTATATGGAAGGAAGTGTCGATCACCATTAAGTTGGGATGACAATGGAGATAGGGAACTCCTTGGACCAGAGATGATAGTAGCGACCGTTGATGTGGTTCATACTATCAGGGAAAGAATGCGCATAGCCCAAGATAGACAGAAACACAGGGCTGATGCAAAGAGACGACACTTGGAGTTTCAGCCAGGAGACCATGTATTTTTGAAGATATCTCCGAACCGCGGAGTGATCCGATTTGGAAGACGGGGAAAGTTGAGTCCGAGATACATTGGACCGTTCGACATACTCGAACGAGTCGGTGAAGTGGCATACCGTTTAGCGCTTCCACCCTCATTGGAAGGAGTGCATAATGTGTTCCACATATCTCAACTCAGAAGGTATGTGAGTGACCCCAGCCATGTACTTGATCATTCCGAGCTCATTATACAGCCCGACTTGTCTTGTGAGCAACAACCTGTGGAAATTCTGGACAGGAAAGTGAAGACACTTCGGAACAAGGAAGTTAACCTGGTTCGAGTGATGTGGAGGAAAGACACTCCAGGAGAATCCACGTGGGAAAGGGAGGATGAAATGCGTGCAAAATATCCGCACCTTTTTGTAAACTAGTCCTCAAATAAAAGTTGTAAATTTCGAGGACGAAATTTTTGTAAGGAGGCTAGATTGTAACAACTCCAATTTTTGTATACCTAAATTTGATTTAAATTTGAAGTATACTTGGAGTATTAATGTTGCTGATAACACTTTAAGTATCTATTTCCCTACAATAATTACAAGAAGGAGCTTGTAGCTCATTGGTAATACCTTGCACTGCTGAACCAAGCCACCAGAGTTCGAATCCCATGCCTCACATTATTTTTATATTGTTTTGTTTTAATTTTTTTGGAAAGTCAATAGTCAAACAGCCATAACTCTCAAAATTAATACTGCACATAAAAAGTTAAATACACCAAAAATCCCCCCATGAAAATCCCCACCCAATGGTGCCCCGACTCGGCCCGACTCGACCAAGTCGGCCGGCGGACCGGCCGAATCGGCCGGCCGGCCACGTCGTCAACACGGAATTTTTCCGTGTTGACTTGGTCAACCCTCCTGTATACTTCTTTTCTCCAGAACAGTTACCAAATGCACAATAAACCTCTTTTACTCTCAAATTTAATGATATTTTAATGAATTTTTATATTTTTTTTAATCAAAACCCTAACCCTAGCCTAGCCCTATATAAACACCCCTACCCTCTACCATTTCACCCTACAATTCTAAGTCCACTTTCTAAAATTCTCAAGAGAACTCAGCACGTTAGAAAAAGAGCGAGAAGCGAAGCGCTGCCGAAACCGACGACGAATTCCGGCGATCGTGCTAGAACCCTTCGAGACGTTTCGACGCACCGACAAACCACCACTTCCTTAGCCTCCTTAGCTTGTCCAAACTTGTAAGTCCCACTGTTTCTATCTCTCTTTTCTTTTAAGAAAAATACGACTTTTTAGAACCCGACGGAAATCGGAACAAACCGATTTCCGATTCGTTTTTCTACAAAATTCCACTTGTCACCTAATCCATAATACCTAAACATATTCATGATGACTATTGATCACATAAAAACCAATTTAAACAAAGTTTCTCACATGAAATGATAACTTTCTTGTAATATCGTATTCTTTTCATAAAATACCATAAAGTTTATTTTTCCTCTTCTTATTAATTCCCTCATTCCTAAACATGTTCATCTTGATAAATAAACTTGTAGAAATCAATTTGAACGAGTTTTCACACATGAAATGATAACGTTTTCAAATACCGTATTCTTACACTTAAATACCTTCATGTTTAATTTATCTTGTTTAACCCCTAAACATCACAATACCTTAAAATAAGTCAAGAGGTAATGACCTACCTCCACACACACGTAAATATAACCTTAATTGATATCGTTAAAATTTAGAATATGAAAATACAAGACTTTTCGCTAAAATACCATATTCTTTATAAACCTTTTCTAAAAGCTTTAAGTTGTACACAATTCTAAAACAAAATCTTTTAAAATGAAAGTACGATTTGTCATGGACATCGATCATTTATCTAAACTGACTTTGTGGTGTTTAGGCAAGTATGTCAAGGCTAGTGGTTTTTAATTAGGCCCACTATTGTGGTTCCTTCCCACTTACCTGGCACTTACCTGGCCACAATTGGCGGTGAAGAGGCGATTTGAGGCTTCTAATGACTTGTCGTTTAGACCTTAGAAATAGGCTAGTTGGCTTAGGAAACCCTAGAAACTAAAATACGGAAATCTATACCCTTTTACGAATAAATACCTTATATTTATAAAACCGTTTTTCTAAATGAATGGTATTTGTTAAACCTATGCAAAGCGCCACTACAACCCACCTTTGGAGAACCCGTTAGGGATAGTATGGTTCATCGTGCACCCGCGGGCTAGTAGTGCGAGATTCAGACCTCCGCAAGGAGCATTCGGTCTCGAAAGGTTTAAAATACGGCATTTAAGAAAAATGAGATTTTGGAAAATAAAATATTTATTTAAAATTATTCATGTGTTAATATATATATATATATATAATTATCATTTAAACACCTATTTTAACATAATATAAAGTTTCCATTTTTTCTAAAATTACAAGATTAAAAGTTACATTAAAATACCATGAGTTTCAAATAAATCAATTAATACTTTTATTAGGATATATTTACTAGAATAACACAAATAAAATCCACACTGATTATAACTATAAAGACGAATAATAAATACTTGAGGTGTATTTTGAAAACTATACAAAAGTACTTTTTACATAAAACCCCCTCAAGTTTTATAAATTACAATAAGGACCCTAACAATTATAGAACTTCAAATTACCTTTCTTTTAGTCTGACTCGGGTTAGAGTCTGATTATTTCTGACTTGAATATGATTCAAGTCAATCTATATTCTTTTATATTCCAACTCAATATGAATACATGAATTCCTGAATCCAGTTAACAATCTATACAATTTGACTGAATCAAACCATGGATATACATCCATTATCCTGTTATTCCATTTACCTGATTATACAGTTACTACATGTTTACTGATATCATGGTTTTGGTCAGTCACCCAACTTACACAATACAGTACAACAATAATGTTAAAACACTACGGGGTTTAAGGGGTAGATTGGTACGGAAGGTGTTAAAGGTGGCACGAGGTGGTCAGATTAAGACACCTAACCTGAATCCTATTGCTGTTGTACCGTGGCATAACGGTTCCTTGTACTTTCCATTTGCCTTGGTCTCTAGCATATAGAGGCCCCCTCGTATACACTGGCATCCTTCTGTACCAAGCTACAAACAACAGCGATAACATAACATTATAACAATAGTTTACATTTTAAAAATGTACCTTCTTATTCTGTCTTCTCTACTTCCCTCTTACCTTTGGGACTTACCGAGCGATCTGTTCGCTGACGACATTCTGTTTCTCTCTTCTTTGAATGTCGTCAGGTGACCTGGACCCGGCAGAAGTTGAGCCAACACAAGAAGACTTGGAGCAATTTGCCGAAGACCCTGCAGTATAATTTCATTGTACACTTTTCTTTTCAGTACTTTCCATTTCCTGTTATGCCACTGTTTAGGCATCTTTATTTCAGTTGTATTTTCCTTTCCATGTATTGTACAAAGAATGTTATTAATAAAGTTGCTGTTATTTCTATATCATTTGTGATTTACTTTATATTGCTTAGTTACGCTTAGCGTATGTACTTCTAAGTATATACGTAGCGGGCCTCGTCGCGTCCATTTCGCCGTACACCGGGAAGCGGGGCGTGACAATCTAAGAGGGGAATGTTGATGTTATCCTGTTTAAACAACTCCAGAATCTTCTCCATTTGTGGATTTTGTTTGTTGGACCTCAACCGGTTTGGAAATGGAACGTTTTTTAAATTGGTTGAGTCCAATGCTTGTGGAGGAGATTGTGGAGTTGGAACGGATCCCAGAGCTGGAGTTTTCGTGGAGTGAGATGTGGGTCCGTTCGGAGTAGCAGAGGAAGAAGAGCCTTTTGAAGAATGGAGAAGAAGCTCAGAAGACGAAGAAGAAGAAGAAGAAGAAGAAGCAGAGGAAGAAGCCGGGGTGTCATCAGCTATTCGCATGCCAGTGTTGTTATGCAGCATCCTTCCAGATCTCAATGTAGTCACGACACTCACATTATAGTTTTGTTATTCAAGAGCAACATGTACATTATGTGGGTGGCCAGGATTTGGGAGTGGTTGAGATGGAAGCTTCCCTTTCTCTCGCTCGCTTAGGGCCGCATTCAGCTGTCCTATCTGGGCTTCGATGGTCTTGATGCTTTGCCCATGAGCAGCGGTGTGTTGCACCAGAGACTAAATAGAAGACCGGATGTTGGCGGTGGATTGAGTTGATTGTTTTACGAACGCCTCCAGACTTCGTTCTACCGAGGAAACTTTATCGTTGTTTGACGGAACAAAGTTGTTTTGAGGAAAAGAATTGTTGGGTGCAAAATTGTTCGTCAAATTTTGAAAAGGTTGGGGTTGGAAGGGCTGCTGAAATTGTTGTTGTGCTTATTGTTGAGGAGGCCCCCTTTGAAAGTTGTTCTGCCCTTGGAACTGATTTTGATTCTGGTTCCAAGCGAAGTTAGGGTGGTTTCTCCATCCATGGTTGTATGTGGAAGAGTATGGATCGTTTCTTGGTCTTTGCTGAAATGCAGCATTGACTTGATCCTGTCCTTAGGAAGGTGGGTTGTAAGGACACTTTTCGGTTAGGTGAGATGGATCGGAACAACAAGCGTAAATGGTACGAAGGGGAAAAACGAGGGCAGGAGCGGGAGATGAAAATTTGCTCTCTATTGCTTCAAGTTTTTTCGTTATTGCAGCCATTTCAGCTTTCATCGCAATAAAGACATCAAGTTGGTGAATACCTGCCCTAGACTGACCAGTAGAAGTAGAAGAAGAAGAATTGCTTGGTCTGGTGCTCTTCCATTGAAGCGTTTATTCCGCAAGATCGTCGAAAAATTGCCATGCTTCCTCGTCAGATTTGGATAGGAAGTGGCCTTGACAAATGGTTTCCAGTAACTGTTTGGTTGCTGGATTCAGGCCCTCGTATAAAGTTTGGCATAGTTGCCATTTCTCAATACCATGATGTGGGCACTGAACAAGAAGGTCTTTGTATCGGTCAAAGCACTTCCAAAAATGTTCGATAGGAAGCTGGGAAAATTGGTTGATTTCGTTTCGGATTCTAGCGGTCTTGTAGTTCGGGTAGAACTTTTTAAGAAATGCTTTAACAAACTTATCCCAACTGGTTATAGAGTGCGATGCGGTGCTATACAGCCACTTTTCAGCAAGATCGCACAAAGTGAACTGAATAACTCGTAGCCGTATAGCATCGTCGGACAATTGGGTTGTCTTCATCATAGCACAGACGTTCTGGAATTTGTTGATGAAGATATAGGCATCTTCGGATTCCAGCCCATGAAATTTGGGCAACATGTTGATGAAGTGGGGCTTAATTTCGAAATTATCCCCATTGGCTGGCGGAAGTGAAAGACAGGTTGGAAGTGCAGAGCGGGTAGGGTAGAAACGATCCTGGAGCGCGATTCGCTGTGGCGCTGCAACAGGTTGCGGGTTATTCGCACCCAGATTAGGTGGAATCAGTCCTTGGGCAGGTGGAGGAATGTTAGGATTAAATCCTGACATCTCAGAAGAAGAATTTGGTGATAGAGAAGGTGAAGATGTATGAACAGAATCTCGGTCAACGTCGGAGTTGACCGACAAAGGTAAGGGTGATAAAGGGGTGGAGGGATTTTTGACGTTGGAGTCGATCGCGTAGTCCGTAGGGACTAACGAAACACGGACTAAACGAGAACTAAGGTCCCTAGTCCAAGCGGACATACACTAAACGAGTTTAGTGTAATCAAAGCGTAGAATGTGAGGGTAAGAAAACGAAAGTGGAGAAAACTGGGTGATGGTGGTAAAAATGGCAAATTTGTGTTTGTTTCAAAAGAATGGGAAAAATGAAACGACTGTTCAACAAACACAATCACAAATGCACAGTCACAAATGCAAAATCAATACCTAAACTAGGGTCCTCTAAGTCTACTAAACCTGCTCCTAACTGTTTCAAAGCGACAAATTGTGAGATAACCCTCAAATCGCCTCTTCACAGTCAGTTGTGGCCAGCTAAGCACAAGTGGGGTATGGAGGGATCCGCTCACGAATCACCGTGAGACGGGCCTTTTAAAGTTATCTCCTCACTTGTCTAACCTAGGCACCGCAAGAGTCATGTTTAGATAAACGATTGAATGCCCACAATCTTCCTTTGTCCTATTGAGCGCGACAAGTCCTTAGTGGGCTGAGCCTAGATATTTTTTATTAAACTTGAGATGACACTTATGCAATTAGTGATTTCCGGGGTCTTAGGAAGGGTGATGAAATCCCCACCCAATCTGGATTGGTGTTAGAGCCCCTTAAGTCCGTATTAAATGATGCAATGCGCAAAATTCAACAAAGTTTTGTTTTCAAGCAATCAATCAATTCGTTTTTTACTTTTAATGCGGCGTTGCAACAAATACGGTTAGTCTTTTCTTTGGTTTTTTGCGGCGATTTTTTGCTAAGAATCCTGCAAAGACAAGAATATTGGAGCGTCGGGTTTGAGAGGGGAAGTTTAGAAAAATACGTACAAAAAAGTATCGAGCTTCAGAAACTCGTGTCGATATTGCCTCCGAGTGGTCGAATGGTTCGCTTTCACGGGTCTAACTACCCGGATCTTTGGCACTGAGTGTTCACCCCCTTGCACTTGAAAATGCCCCCTTGTTCCGTACGATCGCTGCTCACAATCCGTCAAATCTGTAAATATATAAAAAAAAATACGGATAATTGAGCCAAAAAGCGATATGAACAGCCACAATTCTGAACACAAATAATTAAGAAAATCAAATAATAAAAAAGGAATTATTTCAAAACACTGGAGGCAACACAGAAAAGCAAAAGTGAAAAGGCCACACCAAGGCCGGCGCGCTCGGTTTTTCAGGGTGTGTCGCCGGTTTTTGTGTGAGGAAATGGGCTCAAATTTTGTATGCTGTCTCAGTGAAGTAATGCCATTCCAATTTTATAACTTGATTTATTTCTTTAGCATCAGAGTGTTAGCAGAATTCAAATCCAGAGAAGAAAAGAATTTTTATTGTGTTTGTGTTGGTTTTAACAAGAATGGTTTTATCCGTTTGAATGTGTTAGAAAATTAGTTTTATACAAAATATGCACAAATTTAACCCGAGACTACAAGTATAAAAGTGTTACTGTCTCCCCGGCAGCGGCGCCATTTGATTGTCACGATCTAACCGTGTTGTGTTTAAAAAGAGTTTTGAAATTACCGCAATCAAAACGGTGTCGCTTGTAGCGAGCCGCGATGAATACGGGTCGTCCGCAGGGAGATGGTAAGTTTTTATCGTTTGTTTTAACGAGTTAACACCGTGTTTTGATTTGTTGGTTAACTAATTGTCGTAACAAAGATATGAATAAAAAGGACTTGTTAAGGGTAGTAATAAGTTAGATTGTATGAAGGTGATGTTTGCCAATTCCTTATAACCCCAACTTGGTATTGACACTAAAGCAATAGGTAACAACGCGGATTAGGGAACTTGAAATACGGTATTTGCGGCATTTCGCTAAATACGTTTTCCTTGTCCCTTGTCTTTCCGTTGTTATCTCTTGATTTTAGCCTTCGGCAAACCACGGGCAATCCAATCATGATTAGGAATCATCACTATCGTGGTAGGATAGGATGCCTAGTGGAGCGGAGTTGCGGGTGATTTGCACGGAGTTTCAATAGCAAGTTTTAGGTTTTAAAGTTTAGACAAAGGACATCTTCAAATACGATCTAAAATATTACACCCTTAACAAGTGAAAAGATTACTCACATATATTTACAAAATAAAAAGAAAGAAAAGAGAAGATACATAAAAAAAATGCAAGGAAAGAAAGATGAAAAGAGACCGATGAGTTCAAGCGTGTTATCTCCAAGTGTTCGATCCCCGTCAACATGTGAAATCCAAATACCAAGCTTTAAGGTTGCAAGCTCACTTAAGAGGTTGCAAGATCAAAGCAAAGCAAGAATTTCACAATTGCAATCATGTAAAATGGAACAAGACATGTAATAAAAAATAAGAACTTTTATTGAAGAACAAAATTGTTATAAGAGATCTTGAAGTCAAGAACCTAAGCCTTAAGCTTGCAAGTTCAAAATGAGAAGTTGCAAGGTCAAGACAAAGGGGAAAGAGCTCTACAATGAAAAGAAAAATTACAAGAATTCTAAGATAAAACTAAAGAAAAAGTTACCCCTTTCCTCTTGCCTCTGGTCTGTATTTATAGGCTCAGAAAGAAAATAAATAAACAACAAAATCAAGACCAACTGGCAGCGAGGGAGGGTGTGTGAGAAGTTGGGACCCACTGGAGCCTGTGGGGCCAGCCAGGCCGGTTTTAAGGGAGGGTGGCCGGTCCAAGAAAGGTGGTTGGGTCTAGAATTTGGTACGTTGTCTTTTGTTGTCCCCGGTGTCACTTTGGTCTAGTTTATTTCTTCTGTTTCGACCTGATTTGCATCCAGTGTTTGGAAGGAATTTTGAATATGCAATTCAACACATGATCTCCACCATTAAATGCTCATTACTTCATTCCCACATGTGGCTTGATTCATGGCTGCCTCCATTATGGCTCATGCTGATTTGTTTGATTGCCTTTGATTTGATTTCAATTTTGGATGGAAAAAATCAACACATGATATTTAGCCTTGAATGCATATAATATCATATCCACATGTGCCTAAAATTATTGTGTACACACTTGTTGCGTTGGACCATTTAGATAAAAAAATGTGTACACAACTTGTTGTAAAAAGGAACTCCTGAAGTATCGGTCGGTTTGCGGTTCTGGTTGCAGTGTCTTCTCTCAAGTGATATATCCGTGCTTTTGGATGCATTTCCAGTATTTTGTCATGGATACCTGTAATCTGTAATACTGAGCAGACACTGGTTAATAATACCGATAAATACACAATTAGATAATGAATGAGCGGTATTAGAATGCAGTTTTCTGATATGAATAGGTCACCAACTGAAGGCGTGACGGAAGCATCACCCGGCGTAGTGTTTTATTCGCTCTCCCTCATAGGAGTAGTTTCCGCGCTCATGGCTTCATCCCCTGTTTCGACAAGGGTCGTCGTGACACTCGCTATGCCCGCTGATACTAGGGAGCCACAAGGGGAAAGAGCGGCGGTTTGGGCAGTCCCAGACTCCCGAGAGAGTAGTCACGTCGGGCTCTGTGGTCGTCATCGTCTCGCCTGCCATCTCATCGTCAGGACTTGGCCCTGCAGGATATCTTGTATAAGAATTTGCAGATCAAGTTCTAATAAAAAGATCGGGCATTACATTACCTTGCAAAAGATTCTCGGTTGCCTCCCGAGCCCCGCGCGCAGCCTGTCTATGGGTGGTAGACAGGGTAGTTGGAGCACCATCTGAAGGAATAGCGACAGATGGAGTGGTGCTTGAGCCTACACCTACTGCTAAGCGGCATAACGTTCCTTCACTGCACGCTTCCTGCATTTCCTTTCTATTTGGGCCATGAGAGCTGATCTCCTCAAGACCTCCGTCAAAGGGACATCATCGTACAAACCAAGCTCAGTCTCTGGAGCCGTTACAGCGTCTATCATCGGTCGCGTTAGCGAAGCCCCTTGCGGTAATGTTGGAGGAGCTGGGGCCACAATAGCTGGCTTTGGAAGTGTCGCCGCATCTCGGGATCGGTACCGCACTAAGGATAACCTGAGTCAAGGTAGTCCCTGCAATAACATAGAGGAGAGAGTCAGACCACGAATAAAGAAAAAGGGATTCGAGGCACAATAAGCCAAATTATACCAAGACCCAAAGAAGTGCGGAGCCTCTTTTCCTCCTCGAAAGTCTTGATGGAAGCCACGAGAGCCTCTTCAGCAGAAATGCCTGTTGAAGAAAAAGGCATTAATAAAAGCATAATCATAAGGAAGGAATAAACAAAAAAATACAACTGAAATATACCTGACTTCGCGATGTTAATTAACGCCTCTTCTATGCGAGCCAATCGGTCGGATGCCAGAAGGGCAGCCTGTAGGTCGGTGTCAGTCACGGGCGTGTCGAACAAGCTATCATTAGTGCCATACTCACACAAGCCTTCACTGTAAGGAGTATGAGGCTCCTGGCCGAGTACGACGTCGGCAGAAAACAATGACTTCTTCTTCTTTTGCGAGCGAGCGCCGGCAGCCGGTGGCAAAAGCCTGCGCTTAACGGGCATTTTTAGGCGACGAGTCCCGATTTCTGTACCCACTCCGGACTCCGGGGACGCTGCCGCTACCGCTTATACAGGAGCACAAGTTAGGGGCATCTCAGGCAAAGCGCGCGGGACCGCAACCACAGCATCTTCTCTCAAGGAAGGACGAACAACGGTCCGTCGCTTCAAAGGGACAGCTGGATTACCAGCCGGGCTGCACCCTTGCGATCAAGCAGCAACCGCTTTTCTTCCCTAATGACAGCACTCGTCGCATGCTGGTACCATGCCACATACGCGTTCGAGGCTTTCGAAACGCGGCTCGGCTCACTGATAAAGAAGTTGGACCCGGTGTTTAGCCGCATGAAATGGTGCAACACGCTGTGGATACCGTGTTCCGTAGCAACCGGCACAGCTAAGAAGGCCTCTAGCGGGACGCCCTGATTGTAGCTCGATTGTTGAGTAAAACGGTGCGGGTTGTATCTCATGAACAGCGCCGAATCATTCTGCCTGAACACTAAAAAGTCCAGCCTGATTGAATATAAATGAAGAATCTCCCGAGCTTTCAAGGTAGAAACCCCGTCTTTGAAGGTGTCGCGCAGCGGATGCACCGTTTTTATGGATTTCTTGCCGATGGTTAAGACCTTATCGATGAAGGTCATGCCATCCCCGACAATACGCGGGGAAGAACCAGACCCCGAGCCTCTCGCTGAGTCGGTTCCAAAGCGGAAGCGTCAACTAGCCACATAACCTGAAAAAAGTAATAACTGTCGTAGAAACGGGGCCGCTTGTGAACTCCAAAAGCGCTGAGCACATGCAGCTCGATCCATGAAGTGAAATAGTGCAGCGGGAAATTTACGGGCTGCAACCCCGGCTGAGTGGTGTCTGCCGTTGAGCTGAAGCCATGATACAAATAAGCCAGCCCAGCGATCCCGACGGCAATCCGCGTCCCTTCAATCATTTAGTGAGCCGGGTAGAAAACGGACGGCCTCATATAGCGAGGGTGCGTTGGGCGCACAAACCAGTTTAGCCATAGCCCGAGGAACCCTAAAAAGAACGTCTCTTCGTCGACGTCAGAAGCTGCGAGCTTTGTGAAAGAGACGACCAGGGTGTCGGGGAGAAAGAAATTCCTCTGATCCGCTTCCGCTGCCGGCTGTTTGTCCAAACTAAAGCCAAAGGGATCGTCGAGTTTGGCGAATTTCGCGGCTTCCTTCGACAGGACTTCAGGGCGGAGAAAGCGGGCAATAAAATCTGTGAAGCTGACGCCGTGCCTTCCGGACTCCAGGAACAGACTTTCATAAATGTTTAACACTTTGATTAATCTTGGGAATCGGTGTTGAATGGCATTCTCTGGGGTCAGACCCATCACTACTGATCGGGTGGAGAAAATGTACTCATCATGGGGTAATATCTCCTCGAAATGTTCCCCTCTGACAGGTAAACCGGAGATCTCCGTGAATTCCTCCAAAGAGATTGAGACTTCCCGATCTGATAGAAGAAAGGTATGAGTCAGAATGTTCCTGTAAGTCCACGTTGCGACCCCCGGTTCTTACGGGGAGGCGGAAACGGTATAAAAATCAAATTTTTGGCGCATGGGGCAACATGGACTAAACAAGGTCGGGATCGTTTCTAAACTAAACTAGCAAACATGCAAAGGAGAGTTAACTACTCGGCAAAGTGGTTATACCTAACTTGAACTCCTTCTTCTTGAAACCTAGTAGGGGTTGATGGTTCTTTCCTCGTAGCCTTCTTCCGTCAAAGATGGATCTACCTGAGGGTTCAACCTTCGGGCTCTTTCCCGAACTTAGAGTGAACTAGGATCTCCGGCTTGCTAAACCTTGAACCCTAGAGAGAGTAGAGCGTATCTTTGGGGTGTTTTTCTTTCAAGGAGAGGGATTCTCAACACATGAGAAGGATTCTCCTTGAGCTTGAGAAAGAAGAAGATGAAGTGAGGAGAGAGAATCAATATGATAGAATGAGCTATCTTTTTTCTTTTTGCAACCATTACAAAAGGAAAAAGATTTATCTAATTAATAATAATAATTCAAAATGAAATAGTTGATGGTTGTATTTGGAATGACCACTATCATCACTTCATTAAATGAATTAAGCTAGAATCAAGGAGTATCCTTGCAAAGCAATGATGATGGTCAAACATTCAACCATGGTCAACAAGTCAACCATGGTCAACAAGTCAACAAAATCAACCATGACACAATTTCATTTAATTACTATTATTAATTGATATTTCATAAATCCATTAGGGTTTGGAAAAAGACGACTGTCAACTGTGCATACGCACCAGTTCCGAAACCCTAATGAAAGTCCTCTTCCTCCGCCTCAAACAACTGTGCATACACACCTGCATTCTCGTTCCGAGGAACATGAATACTGAGAGATAAAAGCAACCCCAAAACATAAACCAGTATCTGGCTCAAACCAGAGCCTGCTAGTATAAACCGTCCGGACTCCAAACGTGCACAAGTGCGCGGATGAGAACGAACCCTGCCGCAAAACCATGCGACCTCTACTCAGTTTTGCCCAGAGGCGAATAGCCCTCCGTGTGGGACTCTAAAGACTCGACACTACGCTGGCAGTGGGTTTAACCACAGACCGCAAGCGGCACTAGCTGTGCGTAACGGTCCCCAGGTAGATACCGACAAGAAGACTGACGAGGTAAAACCCATCTGAACTCCTACTGAGTCTGAATGTGACATTCTCCGTACAGTCCGGTCTGTTCGTCTGATACATCGCATGTCGGGCCTAGGGGGCGGTAAACGTCAGTCCCCCAATAGCGGTACAAGTCGTGTCGGAGTGAAGCCCAAAACACCCTGAGATAATACTGGAAGCCTACCAGTATATCTCGCTTGCCCTGGCCAGGGACTACTCGTGTAATGGCTCTCCTAGACACAGCGCGTTGTCAACTCCCAATACCGGGAGAGACGAATCCTGTCTAACCGCCACTGCCTCCAAGTGCTTCGGGACTGCACCCAACTACCACCTGTTTGCATGACTCCTTTGAGCCGTGGTAGGGTAGTAGTCAAAGTACAGTGGGAACACACTCGAGGCGAAGTGGCAGTGTCAAGTCAGCGGACTAAGCTGTACTCATGTCACCTGAGAACTGATAACTGACGATAGGTATAATACCAACCTGTCAGTTCCCGACGAGTCCTGTCCAGTATACTCGTAACCTAACGAGCACCCATATACTATCTCCAGTACGACGTACTGATGGCTGTGGGACAGACCATCTCCCACACTGGGATGAGAAGCGCATACGCTAGTCTACTCCGGAGTATCGATGCCCTGTCTCGATAGTCCTGCGACTAGGGACCTGTATAAGGATGTGCTTATAGATTACCCAGCCCCCACTAGTGTGACTGCCATCACAACGCTGGTAATCAAGCAAAGATCCTAAGGGCTCCACTAATGTGTATAGGTGATATACAAAAATAAACACATGTACACATTGAAGTAGAAACAAACCAAGTAGCATACTACTATATTGAGCAAGATTGTTTATACAAGGTGAATATCCTAAGCTTCCATTAAGTAATATACAAACTAGTATGATACAGTAATGGCCTCTAGAGCATATACACTAACAATCTCCCACTTGCACTAAGGCCATGTACTGGCGTATCGAAGACCTATCATCTCGATCAGCCGCTCGAACTGAGTCTGGGGTAGGGCCTTGGTGAATGGATCTGCAGTGTTTTCTTCTGAAGCAACCCTCCGAACCTCGATCTCCTTGCGATCCACGATCTCCCTGATCAGGTGATACCGCCTCAAGATGTGCCTGGATCTCTGATGGGACCTGGGTTCCTTCGCTAAAGCTATAGCCCCGTTGTTGTCGCAATACAGTGGTATTGGGTCAACAATGGACGGAACCACCTGAAGTTCTTTCAAGAACTTCCTCATCCAGACAGCTTCTTTTGCGGCATCAGATGCAGTGATGTATTCCGCTTCCATCGTCGAGTCTGCAACGGTTTCCTGTTTGGAACTCTTCCAACACACCGCCCCTCCATTGAGGGTAAAGACAAAACCCGACATGGACTTGGAATCATCCTTGTCACTCTGGAAGCTGGAGTCTGCAAAGGCCTCGATCTGGAGGTCTTTTCCGCCATACACCAAGAACATCTCCTTAGTCCTCCTCAGGTACTTGAGAATGTTCTTTACTGCTATCCAGTGTTTCTCCCCAGGGTTTGACTGATACCGGCTTACTACACTCAGTGCATAAGCTACATCCGGTCTGGTACACAACATCGCATACATTATAGAGCCTACCACAGAAGCGTAGGGTATAATAGACATGCGATCCCTCTCCAAATCAGTCTTGGGAGACATCTCTTTAGAGAGGGTGATCTCGTGACAAGCCGGTAGGTTACCGCGCTTGGAATCTTCCATACTGAATCTCTTCAGTATAGTGTCGATGTACCTGGACTGTGAAAGTCCTAATATCCTCTTAGATCTATCACGATGGATCCGGATCCCCAGGATGTAAGAGGCATCACCCAGGTCTTTCATGGAGAACCTGTGTGACAAGAATCCCTTGACAGATTATAGCATAGGAATGTCATTTCCTATTAAGAGAATGTCATCCACGTATAAAACGAGGAATACTACAGTTCTCGCTACAAATCTACTATAGATGCATGGTTCATCTGGATTTTTGATAAAGCCAAATTCCTTGACCGTCTCATCAAAACAGATGTTCCAACTCCGCGATACCTGCTTTAGTCCATAGATGGACTTAAGCAACTTGCACACCTTTCCGCTGCTCCCACTCTGAATGAAACCCTCTGGCTGATCCATATAGACACACTCCTCTAAATTTCCATTTAGAAAAGCGGTTTTTACGTCCATTTGCCAAATCTCATAATCGTGGAAGGCAGCAATGGCAAGAAGGATCCGAATGGATTTCAGCATAGCCACTGGAGAAAAGGTTTCGTCATAGTCCAAGCCAGGTCTTTGACGAAAACCCTTTGCTACAAGTCTAGCTTTATAGGTCTCAACCTGTCCATCTACACCAATCTTCCTTTTGAAGATCCACTTGCATCCTACGGGTTTTACCCCGTCTGGAGCAATGTCCAACGTCCATACTTTGTTGGTGTACATGGACTCCATTTCGGTCCGCATTGCATCCAGCCATTTTACCGAGTCAACGCTCTGAACGGCCTGCTGGAAGCTAGTAGGCTCATCATAATCTATGATGCAATCCTCTCTATCCCCGTCTATGAGAAAACCGTAGTATCTCTCGGGCGGATGAGACTGCCTACTACTCCTGCGGAGCGGCGTAGGAATGTCCTGTTCATTTGAACCCTCTGGTTCCACCAAACTTTCAGTAATAGCTTGTGGTTCTGGAATTTCTTCCAGTTCTACTGTGCTCCCACTTATCTGGTTTTCCAAAAACTCAGTTTCAAAGAAGTAGGCGTGACGAGAAACAAGAACTTTTTGTTCCTCTTCACAGTAGAAAAAATATCCCTTGGAGTTCTTTGGATATCCCACAAGCTTGCACTGTACTGAGCGTGCCTCGAGCTTGTCCGCATGCTGCTTCTTGACAAAAGCTGGACATCCCCATGTCTTAATGTGATTAAGATGGGGCCTCTTTCCACACCATATCTCATATGGTGTGGTGGGCACAGTTTTAGTAGGAACTCGGTTCAAAAGGTATGCAGCTGATTCTAGCGCATACCCCCAGAAAGATCGCGGTAACTCAGCGTTACTCATCATGGACCGTACCATATCCAATAGGGTTCGGTTCCATCTCTCCGATACACCGTTGTGTTGCGGAGTGTATGGAGGAGTAAGTTGAGAGAGAATTCCATTCTCTTTTAAGTAATTCAGGAACTCGGCACTTAAGTATTCTCCACCTCGATCCGATCTTAGAATCTTGATACTTTTGCCGGTTTGTTTTTCTACTTCATTCTTATATTCCTGGAATTTTTCAAAGGCTTCAGACTTATGTTTCATTAAGAAGACATAACCGTACCTTGAAAAATCATCCGTAAAAGTAATGAAGTAAGAATAACCGCTTCGCGCATGTGTAGACATTGGACCGCACACGTCGCTGTGTACGAGTCCCAAGAGCTCGCTCGCTCTTACTCCGTGTCCAGTGAACGGAGTCTTTGTCATCTTTCCTTTGAGACAGGATTGACAAGTGGCATACGATTGATATTCAAACGGATCCAAATACCCTTCTGTATGTAACTTAGTCAACCTTCTATCATTGATGTGACCCAGTCTACAATGCCATAAGAAAGTCTGATTGATTTCCGGAGACTTTCTTTTGTGTGTATCCTGGACATTGAAAATCTGTGGTTGGTTTAATACGTATATACCATTGCTCAGTGTACCTGACCCAATCAGAACTTGATTAAGGTGAATGTTTACAACATTACTTACAAACGCAAATTCATAACCTTTTTTAGAAACCAAAGATACAGAAATGATATTACAAGTTGCGTTGGGTACGAAAAAGCAATTACGCAAAACCAAAACATGTCCATCTGACATTCCCAGGTGATAGTCCCCCACGGCTTTAGCATCCATGCTAGCTCCGTTTGCAACTCTGAGGGTCATGTCACCTGCCTTCAAAACCCTACGGTTTCTCAATGCCTGCAAAGAATTACAGATATGAGATCCTGATCCGGTATCCAATACCCAGGAAGTAGAGTTTATCGAAAGACAGTTTTCAATAACATACACACCTGAAGCTGAAGCCGCAACCTGCTTCAGTTCCTGTGTCCTGGCTTTCCAAGCCCTGCAATCCTTCTTCCAGTGTCCACTCTTGTGACAATAGAAGCATTCCTTTTTACCCACCAGTTTCCCCGCTAACTTTGTTGCTTTTTCTTTTCCCTTCTTTTCCACTTTACTAACACCGCCCCTTGGTTTGGCGGGGGCTTTCTTCTTCTTTCCCTTGGCTCTCGCCTTGGACCTAGAAGAAGAAGATCCTCCTACAAACAAAGTGGGTGTTTCCCTACCTTTCTGTAGGGTGCCCTCTGCGCTCCTCAGCATGTTGAGGAGTTCTGAAAGTTCAACTTCCTTTTCTTGCAAGTTGAAATTCAGTATGAACTGGGCGTAAGTGGAAGGAAGGGACTGGAGAACTAAGTCCGTATAGAGCTCACTCTCCAACGTGGTCCCAAGTTCTGCGAGCTCCTCAATGTAGCCAATCATCTTAAGCACGTGGTCCGCTACCGATGATCCGACGGCCAACTTTGCCGAAAATAACTTCTTCGACACTTCGTATCTTGCGATACGAGACTGCTCTCCATACAGTTCTTTTGTATGAAGAAATATGGATTCCATGTCCATATTCTCGTGCCTCCTCTGATGTTCGTTGTCCATAGAGGCAAGCACGAGGCACCTGGCCTTCGCGCAATCAATCTCCCAAGTCTTACGGATTTCCTTATCCGCGACGCTGGAGGTGGGACCTGGGACGGGGGGAGCTTTGGTGGTAAGAAGATACCCCAGCTTGTCGTAAGTGATTGCCATTTTGACATTCCTGAGCCAATCTTTGTAGTTTGGCCCTGTCAGTATGTTTTTATCTAGAAATAACTTAAGTCCAGTCATGTTGAATGGTCGCTGCAATTAGGAGAGAGACAAGGAACACTCAGCACGATGCTCTTGCAAGTTTAGAATGGTTTTTAATTTGTCTAAACAGGATGGCTCCCACTGTCTCTCGAATCCCTCCTCAAACCACAAAGGAAGAATTAGCCGGGATCAATCCCACCGCACAATACTTGCTTAACCGTTCAGCCAGGCCAGTGTCGGTACTTCGAGGGAGGTTTTCCAACGCTTTCGCGAAGTTCCTTAATTTAAGAACCTCTTTTCCCTGGGGGCGTAGCCCCGCTAACACCTTTCTAGGCACCTACTAGGTTTATAGCATTGATCGTTTAGTGAGAAATTTCCCGAGGAGTAGCATATACTCACAGTAGGATCGGGATCCAAATATCATCGCGTGACGAAAATGAAGGAATCCTACCATAATCATCACACTCCAAATGGTATGCAAATCTAGCAAGTTTCAGTACTTATGAAACTCCCGATGTGGATTTTTTTTTGCCCCATGCTCTTATGACCTTGACTTTGGCCAACAAATCATAAGTCACATGTCAAGTTCTACCCGTCGTTCTCCAGGTTAATTTGAATCCACCCGTACCTACTCTTAACTTTGGCCAACAAGGCAGTACAACTGTTCCAAACCAACGCATCTATCTATACTGCACATGAATACCCAATAGCTACCAATCACTATGCCTTGACTTTGGCCAACAAACACAGCTTGAATACTATCGACTATTCATGTGAAACGACGGAGGGCTACGAATGGTTTTGGTAAAACCGTGAACGTAGTGAACTTGATATAATCGATGGAACGAGATAGCTTTTAGAAGGAGTGGCTCAAGCTCCGCTTTTAAAAGTTAGTTTTTGAAAAGAACCGAGTGGTTTTTCGAAAGTGTTCCAACGACTTTAACTTGGTTTATTATCTTGCATTAGTTCTTTTAATGCGTGATATTCTTGCATTAGTTCTTTTAATGGGTCCCATCATTTAATCCTATCATTGCAGAAAACAACCAAAATATGACGTACGCTTATGCCATTCGCATTCGCCACGGGGTCCCGTCATCACCCGTTAGGTTACTTAACTAACGACAGAGCGGGGGCTGGGCTAGCGCGGCTGTAAAACATAAGCAACGCCTAAATAGTTATAAATATATAGCAATGATAGACATTACAGATCACAGATGAATACATTAGATATACTAGGAATCCGCAATCCGTTCGAGCCTGCAACGAAAAGCGGATTACACGGTCGCGATGAATAGCAAATACCCCACCCAAGACCCCTACGGGTGCGGCAAACTACCCGCCAAGTACCCGGTAGTTTGTGCACCCTCCATGGGTCTATCCTAGGAGCAAAAACAGTAAAAAGAATTATACAATGACGGCTACAACCCCGACCCGGTTGTGCGGCCATACAAATAATATTATTACATCAATTTACATATTACAAATGAATGAAAGAAAAACAAAAGCTCATCTCACATCCACCCCGGCTATTCACCCGCGATAGTCCAACACATTCATATACACATTCCAATATCAAACACAGATCACTGATATGTATAACCCCGACTAATCGACATATAGCGATTAGCCGACGTTCAATACATTCAAACATCACAGATATAACCAATATAGCCAAAGTGTAGCGAAGTTCGAAAAAAAATACGGATTTATAGGACCCCAAAAGTAAAAATTTCTTTTCTGGAAAATCTGGGCACAAATAACATATTTGAAAAATCCCAAAACCCTATTAGAAGAACACTGCACAAAACACGATCACATGAAGAGCCCAAACGGCGGCGGATCCGCGGCACAAAGAATAGCTATGGCCGCGGATCCGCGGCGGTTTGAAGGATTCATGGGATCGTTTTTGGTGGGTGTTCTCACAAAACCCTGAGCCGATTTTAGGAGTAAAACTTTTTACTTTTAGAGCACAAAAAATTTCAACAGAAACTTAGGGTTTTAGATTTCCGGTTTTTGTGATTTTTCCGTTTCGAACTTCCATACACTTCGCTACCAAGCTAGTTTAAGTTTAGTTAGGCTCTGATACCACTGTAAGTCCACGTTGCGACCCCCGGTTCTTACGGGGAGGCGGAAACGGTATAAAAATCAAATTTTTGGCGCATGGGGCAACATGGACTAAACAAGGTCGGGATCGTTTCTAAACTAAACTAGCAAACATGCAAAGGAGAGTTAACTACTCGGCAAAGTGGTTATACCTAACTTGAACTCCTTCTTGAAACCTAGTAGAGGTTGATGGTTCTTTCCTCGTAGCCTTCTTCCGTCAAAGATGGATCCACCTGAGGGTTCAACCTTCGGGCTCTTTCCCGAACTTAGAGTGAACTAGGATCTCCGGCTTGCTAAACCTTGAACCCTAGAGAGAGTAGAGTGTATCTTTGGGGTGTTTTTCTTTCAAGGAGAGGGATTCTCAACACATGAGAAGGATTCTCCTTGAGCTTGAGGAAGAAGAAGATGAAGTGAGGAGAGAGAATCAATATGATAGAATGAGCTATCTTTTTTCTTTTTGCAACCATTACAAAAGGAAAAAGATTTATCTAATTAATAATAATAATTCAAAATGAAATAGTTGATGGTTGTATTTGGAATGACCACTATCATCACTTCATTAAATGAATGTAAGCTAGAATCAAGGAGTATCCTTGCAAAGCAATGATGATGGTCAAACATTCAACCATGGTCAACAAGTCAACCATGGTCAACAAGTCAACAAAATCAACCATGACACAATTTCATTTAATTACTATTATTAATTGATATTTCATAAATCCATTAGGGTTTGGAAAAAGACGACTGTCAACTGTGCATACGCACCCATTCCGAAACCCTAATGAAAGTCCTCTTCCTCCGCCTCAAACAACTGTGCATACACACCTGCATTCTCGTTCCGAGGAACATGAATACTGAGAGATAAAAGCAACCCCAAAACATATACCAGTATCTGGCTCAAACCAGAGCCTGCTAGTATAAACCGTCCGGACTCCAAACGTGCACAAGTGCGCGGATGAGAACGAACCCTGCCGCAAAACCATGCGACCTCTACTCAGTTTTGCCCAGAGGCGAATAGCCCTCCGTGTGGGACTCTAAAGACTCGACACTACGCTGGTAGTGGGTTTAACCACAGACCGCAAGCGGCACTAGCTGTGCGTAACGGTCCCTAGGTAGATGCCGACAAGAAGACTGACGAGGTAAAACCCATCTGAACTCCTACTGAGTCTGAATGCGACATTCTCCGTACAGTCCGGTCTGTTTGTCTGATACATCGCATGTCGGGCCTAGGGGGCGGTAAACGTCAGTCCCCCAATAGCGGTACAAGTCGTGTCGGAGTGAAGCCCAAAACACCCTGAGATAACACTGGAAGCCTACCAGTATATCTCGCTTGCCCTGGCCAGGGACTACTCGTGTAATGGCTCTCCTAGACACAGCGCGATGTCAACTCCCAATACCGGGAGAGACGAATCCTGTCTAACCGCCACTGTCTCCAAGTGCTTCGGGACTGCACCCAACTACCACCTGTTTGCACGACTCCTTTGAGCCGTGGTAGGGTAGTAGTCAAAGTACAGTGGGAACACACTCGAGGCGAAGTGGCAGTGTCAAGTCAGCGGACTAAGCTGTACTCATGTCACCTAGGAACTGATAACTGACGATAGGTATAATACCAACCTGTCAGTTCCCGACGAGTCCTGTCCAGTGTACTCGTAACCTAACGAGCACCCGTATACTATCTTCAGTACGACGTACTGATGGCTGTGGGACAGACCATCTCCCACACTGGGATGAGAAGCGCATACGCTAGTCTACTCCGGAGTATCGATGCCCTGTCTCGATAGTCCTGCGACTAGGGACCTGTATAAGGATGTGCTTATAGATTACCCAGCCCCCACTAGTGTGACTGCCATCACAACGCTGGTAATCAAGCAAAGATCCTAAGGGCTCCACTAATGTGTATAGGTGATATACAAAAATAAACACATGTACACATTGAAGTAGAAACAAACCAAGTAGCATACTATTATATTGAGCAAGATTGTTTATACAAGGTGAATATCCCAAGCTTCCATTAAGTAATATACAAACTAGTATGATACAGTAATGGCCTCTAGGGCATATACACTAACAGTTCCATTGTTCCAAGAAAGCTTTGACCCACCATACAGGGGGCGTGGAATACTGGAAGAGAGACGCATAAATCGTGGGATACAACCCGAGCTTCAGCAGCGTCGATTTCTTAGCCGAAAAGATGTATCGAGCCCATTGCAGATATCCGGTTGGATGGCGAGGAGTCAAGACAATCATGTACGCTTGTCCCTAAGGGCGCGACTCGCCCTGACATATGCGCCACCCCAAGATATCTAAAGCCATTGGAGGTTGTACGGGTATTGAAGCCATAGAGGGCTGAAGACGACCCTTCGAAGTCCAGTTGATCTCCTCTACGGTATAGTTTACTTGGGGTGAGTCGGTGTAGTGAATAGCGGAGATCGGCTCTGAAGGAGTCGCACAAGAGAAGCTGCGTCGACCCTGAATGATTTGGTTGTACCACAACCCTTATAAATGAAGAGACTTCTGCTCCGGGTCATGATCTTTGATCAGTGCAAAAACTTCCCGGTCTACTGGCTCGTCGGCATAGGCGCTTTCCGGACGAACAAAGGGGAAAGAAGTGTCGAAAGACATAGTACCTATGCGAAAAAGAACAAGGGTTAGCTGTCAATGCTACAGTCCAAATTCTGACACTTGGCACTTTAAATTTGTACCACATTGCAATACAGTGGAAATGGACCAAAGGGGACCCACAAAATCAAGATGACGGCTCATCATTAATGAAACCGTCACTCATTAAAAAAGAAATCCTAAAAGGATTCTCATTTAATGAGAGACTCCTCGGGCAAAGGAGTTAAACTCCATCGAGAGCAGCGCTCTGCAATAGAAGTCACATCTGTCATTATGAGGGGAATAAAAATTCTCCAAAAAATTCTAAAGAGCTATATTCTGTGAAGACGATGGAACAAGCCATCAGAACCCTAAAAAGCAAAGCTTTTTACAGAGGTAAAACCCCAAGATCTTTAAAGATCTGAAACATAAATCTTAGAAACTCTAAGAGTTCTTCATTAATGGGTTAAGAAACCCTAAAAAAGATTTCTTTAAATCTAGGAAGAGCAAAGCTCTGTTTTAATTAACGGTTTAAAGAAACCCTAAAAAAGATGTTATAGATCTATGATCTAGTAGGAGCAAAGCTCTGTTAATGGGGTCGAACATGGTTCTTACCAACCTTTTAAACAAAGTTCTAACTTAAAGAAAGTTCTTGGGGCAGAGATCTATGCTCTGAAAAGAGAAATCAATTCTCAGAAAAACAAGAAGGACAGAAAGATGAACAGCAGTCATCTCAAGGGACAAAGACCCTATTTATATGCGCTGGAAGTCGATAAAACTTCCAAATTGATTTAACGGTAGAAAGGCTGCCACCGCTGCACTCACGTGTAAACCACGTGAGCGCATGGGTGGGGGGCATTTGTTTCTACAATCAGAGAGCAAAGCTCTGATCAAAATTTGAAATTTGAACTGAGGCAGCGCCAAGAGTGCCAACGCCATGAGTCAAAGACTCTGAGGCAGCGCCTCACATGCAAAGCACGAGAGCGCTCATGCCAAGAGTGCCAGCGCCAAGAGCGCCAGCGCCATGAGTCAAAGACTCTGAGGCAGCGCCTCACATGCAAAGCACAAGAGCGCCAGCAGCGCCAGCACCACGAGTCAAAATACTTTGAGGCGGCGCCTCACGTGCAAAGCACGAGAGCGCCGGCGCTAAACTAAATGTTCTCCACCCTTGGATCAAAGATCCAACGAGGATGATAAATCATCAAATTACAGAATTAAATTCTGTTAAATAAATACTCCTCAAATCTTTCCAAACAAGAAAGATTGTGCTTTGTGAATCAGAGCGCCGTTGGATCAAAGATCCAATAGGGATTAAAAATCACCAAGATACAGAATAAGTTCTGTATGGGAAAATATTTTCCCAATCTTGCTAATAAAAAGAGGAAAATCTTCTGTAAAACAGAAGCCCTTGAATCGAAGATACAACGGTGGGAAACATCCCCAAATCAATCAGAGATCTCTCAACGAGAGATTTCCTTAACTGATTCAACAAATCAGCCTCCCTTATATAAAGGACCCAAGACTTCAAGTCTTGTACAGAAAAACCTTCCCATAAGTTTCAACAAGAAACAGAGGAACCCCCCCATAAACTTCAAGAAACTTCAAAGACGAGAACAATTTCTTCTCAAGGAAAATAGCAAGAAGAGAGATCGTGGCATCTCCTCCATATTTGAGAGTTTAACTCTCACATCAGAAGAACTTAATTCTTTTTCAGATCACAGATCTATAAGACAAGGTCTTTCACAAAAGTAAAAGAGATCACAACATCTCATCAAAAAAGAGAAGAACTTAGTTCTTAGATCCGTGAGACAAAGTCTCTCATAAATAAAAAACAAAAGAGATCATAGCATCTCCTCATAAAAAAGAAGAGCTTAGTTCTTAGATCCATGAGACAAAGTCTCTCATAAATAAAAAACTAAAGAGATCATAGCATCTCCTCATAAAAGAAGAACTTAGTGAAATTCTACCTTAGCACCAGCATGATGTTCAAGAGGCATCAAGCATGCCAAATTTTAATTTTATTAGGTGCTAAGTTAGTCTAACAAGATCTTAACTAGAGTAATAGGGTTTGCAACAAGAAGGAAAGAAGCATACAACCTTTGTAGTTCGAGTCCTTCTCTTCTAAAGCTCCGGGCTGAAGTCCACGCGAATCTACAAGCCTCCTCTTGAGTTGAACGACCCTCCTTTGTGATCTTCGCGCCAAAGACGATCCACCCGAAGTTCTTCTAGATTAAGCTAACTCTACACTAAAACTTCTTTAGTATATGAAACACACCACACCAAATTGCTAGTTTGGTGTAGATGGTGAAGTAGGAGATTTGATAGGCTCACTTGGTGTCTCACAAGCTCAATGATTCATATCTCATGTGAGGGTTTGAGCTTGGAGGTGAGATGAAGAAATTGTAGAGATCAAGAGGAAGAAGAAGCTCAACGAAAATGGCTAAGGCATTAAGCATGAAGCAAGTGTAGAAAACAATAATATCAATCCTCTCTTTCCTCACTCATTCAAGCATGGAATAAAATTGCAATTCTAAATTGCAACCATACTTGAATAGCGAGTCAAGAAGAATAAAAAAACATATAAGCACATGTCTCATCCATACCCAAAATATCTCTACAATTTACACCTCATTTTTCCATTTTCTAAAAATAGAAAAACATGCCATGCTTCATATAATATATATATATATATATATATATATATATATATATATCAAATATACATTAATATATATATAAAGCAATTAGTGAGCTCATGATATTAGTTAAGATATAATTATATCACATATAATATATATCACATTATTAAATCAATACTTGATCTAATAATCCGGTTATATCACATATAACCGACTAATATCATTTATCTGAATATCACATTATCAAATCAACACTTGATTCGATAATCTGGTCATATCGCATATAACCTAACCGATACCAGATAATTGCCAGATTACAATACGGTATCACATACTCGTATTTAATCAGGCCCACGCACATATCACATATGTGCCCTACTTCATTTCGCTCGAACCAGAAAACTTCTGTATGGGACTCTAAAGACTCGTCAATACGCCGGCAGTAGGTGATGATCACATCTGTCACCTGTAACACCTTAGAATGCGTTTAGTGGTTAATTAAGCGAAAATATGGTTTTTAGTAAAAAGTTTACCAAAACGGTTTTCAAATATTTTATAAAAATTAATGAATATTTTATTAGAATTTAATTGGGCTTGCACACACATGTGCATGTTGAATTAGGGCTAAATTGGGGTTAAAGCATGCTTAGTAGTCATGGTGCTTTAACCATTTCTTTAGTAGGTATTTAAATTAAGTGTTTCTATTCAAAAAATAAACTTTTAATTTTCCTCTTGGGGTTGACTTTGAGAAGGAGGAAGAGAGAGGAGACAAAGCATGCTTAGCATTAAATGAGGAGAGAGAATGTGCCATGCTTTGTCCTCTAACCCCCTCTCACTCTCTCTAATCCTTTCCAAATCCTTTTCTTTCCCTCATTATTTTTTTGTTCATCTCTCTCTCCCTTGGCTGAACACTTCAGCCCTCCCTTCATCAACCTCACCCAAATCTCCAAGATCCCCACTACCCCTCATCAAAACTTACCACTTCTTTCACAAAAATTGATCCCACACCCAAAGTTAACCTATGGAGCTAGGAAAGCTTGGATTTTTGGAGCAACTTGTTTAGGTATAACTCCCTAACTGATAATTAGTTAGTTATGGTGTAGTATTACATTGTAGTTCTATTCTAGAGCCTTAAAGTTTCAGTTTTTGCCCGAACATCGTATTTTGGTGTCATGTTTGATACTTGTAACTTGCTGTTACCCTATGAGTTACTAGTAAACCCAAACAATATAGAAGTATAGACCTAGTCACCCTGAGTGTTCACCTGGAGTTCGACCGAACCTGGGCGGTTTTGGCCGGCGACGTGGGGCCCATTTCCGGCGAGATCGGCTTTAGTAGGGAGTTTGGGGTTGCAACTTGGTGGGTTTCTGTCTTCTGTGATTTTAAGCTGTTGGGTATTGTATGGGTTTTGTGTTTCTATTGTGGGTAAAATCTGGGATTGTTTAGCAAATTTTAGTGTTTTGAGGGTGTTGTGATGATTTGGTGGTTTAGGTGGAAATTCTGTTAAATTAGGGTTTTTATGGTTAGATTAGATAGATTATGTACTGTTGATATCACTTAATTCAAGTAATTTCACCCGACTTCATAAAAACACCTACTGTTGCAAATTAGTGTTTTAAAAATGTTTTTAAAACTAAACTTTAGGATACGTAGAATCTGCTATATCTATGCTGTTATTCTTGTTTTGCAAACATATACAGAATGATGTGCAGGCTTCTTAGATTACTATATAGGATTTCGAGCCCGTCTCCCTACCCAAAATCCGGCGAGGACCCTCCCAAATCCGAGCTTGTCGGCCTCCTAAAGGAATTGGGGGTTGGTGATGTGCAAGGGGTGTCTGTGTGTGTTGTCTATGTTTGGTATTGTTTATTTTCTTAGTTGTGTTCCAGGTAAGAACCTGGGACCTTTTACCCTTAATTAGTGTTTTATGACTTACGCGACTCGTACGTTATGTGAGTGGGTTTGGTGGTTGCTGTGTGTCAGGGTAGTTTCAGACGCGTATACGCACGTTATGGCTTATCGAGTACACACTCGTTTAGCCTCAGACGCTAGTTTCTCGTTTGGTCTTGATATCGCGTTTTTGCAGGATTTTGCCTTATGTGCGTTATTTGTGTAAATTCTAAGTTCGCAGGCGGGGACGTCGGACGCCGCGAAGAAGGGGAAGCAGGTGGTCGAATACGCGTAGATCGAGATCACGGTGAGTAGATTTAATATCTACGGCGAAATCTCCCGTATGGCGTTATGCGTCAGGGCTTGATAGGGTGTTGTAGTCGCATGTATATTTATATATATATAGGTACCATTGTTGCATACTCCTCTCTTGTTGCTTATGGACATAGTAGTTACGAGACACTCGCACTGTAGAATTGCTATGAACCATATATCGTTTAGACTATCTCATCATTGATGATTAGACATGATTTTGTTCCTTTATGTACATTCATATCTACATACATACACATTTGTATACCCATATTGGCGCACATTGCATATTGTACACTTATACTTGCACACATACACATTTGTATATCCATACTGGCGCACATTACATATTGTACACTTATACTTGCGCATATACACATTTGTATATCCATACTGGCGCATATTTCTCATTGTACACTTATACTTGCCCACATACACATTTGTAAATTCATATTGGCACACATATATATTGTACACTCATACATGCGTATATACCACTGGTGCATCCATATCTTCATACATACTTATTGCACATACATAGAAGATGCTGGCTTTGGTTTTGGAGAATTAGGGACCGCATGAGATATTTTCAAACGAGATCCATTTAAAAGAGCGGTTTTTCCCTTAATATGTCTTATCACTGTTCCATATTGCATGATATTCGGATATGCTTACATTTTTATCATATGCAGTGTACATCATGCTTTATGATTTTACGCATTGAGATATGCTGTTTTCATGAGATTTCTGGATTTGAGAACCGTGGCTATTTCAAAAGAAAGCATGTACTGTTTTAAAAACCAGGTTTCTCTTGATATGATATTTCAGTGCGTCCACCATGCGTTTTCTCGGTTCTGAGACGTGTGACATGTGAAACCCGAGTCGAGGAGCTGGATGAGGCCGATTGCGGGTACATGGTGGACCCGGTATGGTACCCCGGGGCGAGAACGGATTGTTGTGCTGTAGACGATGAGCCTGGCAGGGGGACTACTACCTACCGGTGATTGGTTGGACCTGGCGGTTATCCGGAGGATACTGACCAGAGTCAAGAGATGGATACGGGCCGACCCGTACTGCCGGGGTTGAGGGCCGATTCCGCAGACGGAGCCCGTGGGCCGATCCGGACTGACGGAGCCCGATATATGAGGATTTGCATGTCGATGCTGGACACGAGTATTTCATGATGTTTTTGGGTGCCAATGTTAGGCACCCCGTTTCTATGAGATTTACAATATTGAGGGCCGAATAGATTGACGGCGTCTGAGTTATCGGGATTTTGGGGTGTTTTTGATGGACACCGAGGTTTTCCACGATGATGATTCGTGTAGATGATATTTTTTCCCATGCTCAGCATTCATTTTTATACATTGCATCATGTAGTCGTAGTACCTGATAGAGTACTTTGCATGATTACCGCATACCCTGTTCACCATATAGATGTTATTAGATTGCACATGTTTGAGTATCGCAGTACATGCATACTCGTGATTACCTTTTTATATTATTCATCCCCGTTGTGTCACAGTGTTTGCAGGTCGACCCTCAGAGTAGTTGCGGTATGGCTACTTCCTTGTATCTTTTTGCTACGGATACCACTGCAGTTGGTGTGTGAGCCGTTTGCTTATAGGTGGGTTTTTGCGGTATCCGTTTATTTTCCATTTGCACACTCTATTGTATCTAGTACTCTCCATCTACCATTTCATGTATTGACTTAGAGACCAGTTGTGAGGACGTTGTTGTATATTATTTTGTATTCTGGATGTCGAGCTCGTGCGAGCCGGTTTTATTTATGCAGTTTTACCTTTCATGATGTTTTCACTTATATTGTTCATTTCTTCGCTACGGCGTCGTATATTATTCTTGTGGTGGTTGTTTCCGCCGATGGGCGTGATTGCTCCCGCTTGGGGATGCTTTATTCTTATTATCAGTTATTTTACTTATATCATGTGTTGTACCCATTTCGGAGCTAGTTTTTACAAAGGAGGTGCTGCCGAAATTTTTAAGAAAATAACTTAAACTTTAAAGATTTTTACTCAAGGTTTTCTAAAATGTTTTAAACTAATGTTTTCTTCACTCACTATTTTTAATGGTTTTGATCTCTGGGTTTCGGCTTACTTAATCGTGTTACGCCAGTAGACGTTGCGTGGTCAAGTGCCGGTCACGGGCCGAATTTTGGGTCGTGACAAAGTTGGTATCAGAGCGTAGGTTTTACCTTTCGGAGTGTAGGATGACCTCGGTTGATGGAGTAGGTAGCTGAAGCAGAGTGGCATAGTGTGTTTATGTTCCGCGGCATACTCACGATACGGTACTTCGCCTAAGTGACCTTAGGACTTATTGGTTGAAATTCCTTCGTGATTATATACATTCTTGTGATTCAATTTCCGTATTCTTATCGAACCTTGTTTCATTTCCAGCCATCATGCCGCTGAAGACTACGAGGGCACAGAGTACGGCCGCGAGAGCCGAGATTAGAGTTCACTCGTCTGAGACGAGGACCGACCCGGGCAGCACACCCGTTGTACCAGAGCAGACTGTTCCCCCTTCGACAGACCAGATCGCTATGCTATTATTAGTTGTATGTATGCCCTAGAGGCCAGTATTGTACAGATGATGTATATTATATTGGATGCTTGGACATATATAGAGAGGAATTTCTTGCTCGATATGATAGTATGCTATCTGGTTGCTCTTTATCTTAACATGTATACTTGTCTCTTGATACTGTCTTATAGTTACATGTTGGTAAAGCCCTTAGGATGTGTACTTGACTACCTAGACTATGATGCAGATCATACTAGTGGGGAGAGTGTAGTCCATAAGTACATCCTTTAATGTTCCTAGTCGGAGGTGTATCGAGACAGGGCATCGATATACCAGAGTAGACTAGCATATACGCTTCTCGACCCATGAGATGGGCGATGGATGATCCCATATCCATTGGTGTTTGACATCAGAGATGGTATACGGGTGCTCAGTGGAGACTGGGTACACTGGACGGACTCGCCGAGAACTCCCAGATGGTATTATACCTCACGTCAGATGGCAGTTCTCTGGTGACACTGGTGCAGGTTAGTCTGTAGACCCGAGATCGTCATAGAGTCTTGTGTGATTCCCACTGTGCTTTGATTTCCACCTTACCACGTCCAAGAGGGCGCGCAAAACGGTGGTTTTTGGGTACAGTCCCGAGTCACATGGAGGCAATGAGCGATAGGAGGGGTTTCGTCTCTCCCGGTATTGGGGGTTGATGTTGCGCTGTGCTCGATTGGCCATAACAGGGAAGTCCCTGGCCATGGCTGATTTAGAGATTTACTGGTAAGTGTTACCAGTAGTTTCTCAACCGGTTATGAGCATCAAATCGGCACGACTTATTGGTTATTGGGGTCTGACGTTTACCACCCATAGACTTGATATGCGACATATCAGACGAGGAGACCGAATTGTACGGGAAGTGTTACCGTTAGGCTTTTACAGGAGTTGGAGCGGGCTTGCTTGCTGATCTTCTGATCGCTCAATACCCGGGTAGCCGTTACGTCCAGCTAGTACCGCTGACGGCTTGTGGGTGCTTGATGTGATCATCACCTACTGCCGGCGTATTGACGAGTCTTTAGAGTCCTACATAGAGGTTTTACTAGCTCAGGCAAAACGAAATGGGAGCACGTATGTGATATGTGCGGGACCGAGAATAATGCGTGTATGTGATACCGTATTCTATTCTCGCGACTTTTTGTATCGGTCGATTATATATGATATAGCCGGGTTATCGAATCAAGTGTTGATTCGATAAAACGATACATTGGATGTTAGTCGGTTATATGAGATATAACCGGATTATTAAGTGAAATGTTGATTTAATAATTTAGTGTATAATTGTATATTTGATATATTAATTTACATTAACTAACATTTGTTCACTTAAGGATTTTTCTCACATGTGCACAACTTTAATATGTATGTGATATATATTAAAATTTGTTTTCTTTTTGTATCATGGTTGTTGATACATCATGCATGGGTGTGCAAGACATACACCATTCTATTTTAAATGGTGGTTAATAATTATTTAAGGTAATTACAAATTAGTGGACCTTTTGTCACAAGCATGAAGCTTGTAGAAGCTTGTGGATGCTTTGACAAAGTCCACTAATTTTGTTTTACTTTAGATTTTTATTAACCTAACCATTTAGGATTAGCCATGGTAATGTCTCTACATGAGTTAGTATATGATACTCACTCACCATGGTTAGCTCACTCACTTGATCATTATCCTCATCTTTTCTTTTGTTCATCTTCTTCTTCTTCTTTGAGCAAAAGAAAAGCTTGCTAGGGTTTCAAAAAGAGAGTGAAAGATTGTGAGAAATCAAATTCCAAAGAGAACCCACTTCCTATTTCTCCATCCTCTACTAGACTAGCACTTTAGTTTAGGGTGTTTGCTTCACTAATTCTCTAGTTGGTGAAGTAGTAGCTTGAGTTGGTATTCTCTCGACGTAGATCATCTTCGGCCTCGAAGACTTCAAGCAAGGACGCTTCTTTCGCCTCGTGAAGCCATGCAAGAGCCCGGGAGAACCTTGATCGCAGCGAAGGGACTACGACAAGGAGCTTTAGAAGTGAAGAACCGATCTACAAAGGTTGTATTTCGTATTCACTTAGTAGTAAATGTTATTTACTTGCATGTGTAATCCTAATTATCTAGCAAAGATCCTGTTTAGGGTTATTCGGCACGGCTAAAATTTTAATCGGGCATGGTTGATACCTTGTAGAACCTTATTAGAGTGCCTAGTAACCCTACAGTGGTATCAGATCCTAGCTAGAGCATTAGGCGACGTGTATACGAAGTTAAAACTCCGAACGAACCCCGAAACCTCAAAATCAACCCCTCTCTGGTCATTTTTTAAAACTGTGATTTTTTCTGAATTAAAAATACCTAAAAAATTCAGCAGGTAATTTTAAGCATTACTGTGCAAAACGAGCACCTAATCTGTATGGACCGCCGCGGAACCGCGGCCAAACTTCTCTTGGGCCGCGGATCCGCGGCCGTACTGTAGCAATGGGCTTTTGTTTTTGTACAGTAATATTTATTTCTGTTAGTGCTATTTTCTGGGTATTTTTTTATCTGACTCAAGTGTTGAGTAATCTGGGGTTTATTTTGTATTCGTTGATTCGATCAGAAATTTTAATTTCGTTATGTTTTCCGGATAATTTAGAAAGTATTAAAATGTTCGAACGGATATCATTAACTCGCTTTTTCCCGACACGAAAAACTTTCAAATGTTGAATTTTTCTTGGGTTTAAATCTTTCGGAAAAACGTGCATGTAACGCGATGGACCCTCTAGAAGAACACAAACCTTAACTCGATTATGTGACCGTCTGAACCGTCTCTAAAGCTTAGGGTTTGGGGCGGTACGGCGTGCCACATGTGAGGCGTTGGCTTGACCCTTCTACGGCTGGACCGTTGGTACTGTGACGTATTCTGGAATTTTTGTACTCCGCTCAAGTGTTGAGCTATTTAGGAAATCTTGGATATTTGATCATTCGATCGGAAAGTTTAATACTGTCTATTTATCTTGAATGTGATACAATATCTGGAATTCATATAGTTAGGCATGAAATGCGAAGTATGTGATATTTCGGATTTACGATGTCTAAAGAGATTATGGATTCCAAATGTTGTAGTTTTACACTTTCTTTTCTGCGACCGTAAGTGTAATATGTGATATCGCCGGTTTCGTTGCTATATATCAACGACAATTGGGATGCACATATTTTCTTACGTTGATGACATGTGATGTTATGTGTTGCTGGATATGTTATATTGGATCGTCGCGTTTTTGAATAGCCGGGGTTTTTATGTGAGGTGGGGTTTTTTATTTTCATTCATGTAAAATTAAATGTATGTAATATTCTTTTATTGGGGCACTTCCGGGATGAGGATGTTGTCACCATATTATATTATTTACTTTTCCGCACTAGGATAGACCCAAGGAGGATAGCACAAGTAACCGGGTTCTAGAGTCCAGTGGGAGACCACCTCGAGGAGTCGAGTCCGGGTCTTCTAACTCTAGAATTGGTAGGGTTGCTTGCCGCTCTCGTAGGGGTCTAGAGGTGTGGGTTTGGCTATTCATCGCGACCGTAGAATCCGTGTTTTATAGAGGCTCAAAATAAAACACGGATGTCCTAGTATATCCAATGTTTCATATGTTTCTTCTGCTGCGATATCTGTGATGTGATCATTTGATATGTTGTGATAGATACTGTATATAGTATATATGATATATTATATAGACGTTACTTATGTTTTACACCCACGCTAGCCCTGCCCCGCTCTGCCATTAGTTACCTAACCTAACGGTGCACGAGGGGACATCGAGGCGAATGCGGATGGCATAAGTGTACGTCGTATTTATCTGTGATGTTTAGGTGACTTAAATGATGGGACTTCATTAATGTGATTAATGAAAGAAAAGAAACCTAAAAGATGTTGTAGAATCAAATTTTCAAAAAGGTAGCTACAGTTTTTGCTTTGTATAGCGATATATATGATATATCTTGCACCTTATTCGATGAGGAAAGAGCCAAGATCCCTTCATCGGGAGTGACCTCTTTAGCAAAACTGGCAGATGCTACAACACTCGGTTTGTCTTTTAATTGCTTTTAGAGTTTTGCTTTGTATAGTGATATATATGATATATCCTGCACCTTATTCCATAAGGAAAGAGCCGAGATCCCTTCACCGGGAGTGACCTCTTTAGAAAAACTAATAAAAGTCTCAAAATCACTTCATTTCAAAATTCACTCGATTCTACAACGATATCAAGTTCATTACGCAATAGGTTTTCAGAAAAACCTGTCGTAGCTTTCCGTCATTTCAGATAAGTCTTACTTAGTATTCGTGCTACGTTTGTTGGCCTGCGTCAAGGCGTAGTGTGTGGTAGCTAACTAGAATTTATCTGTTTGTGCATATGATGCAGATTGGATTAAGGTAGTCGTGTGACTTTGTTAGCCTGCGTCAAGGGTCGTACGGGTGGGTTTAATTCAATCAAGAAATGACGGGTTGAACTTGACTAGCGCACTGTGGTTTGTTGGCCTGCGTCAAAGTCATGGGACGCTAGGGGCAAAATATTATCGGGAATTTCAAGTGTTGAAATTTGCAATGAGATTGCATACCTTCTATGAGATAGTTGGATCCCGATACCCACTGCGAGTAATTTTTACTCCTGGGAGAGTTTTACACATGACAATTAGTCGATCAAGTAGGTGTCTAGAAAGGTGTCAACGGGGTTACGCCTCTGGGAAAACGAGGTTTACTTTAATTAGGTCCGTGCGAAAGCACGGGGAACCTTCCTCAAAGTACCGACACTGGCCTGGCTAAAAGATTGGCGAAGTTGTAGGGTGTAATTAATCCTGGCTAGTCTTTCTTTTTAGGATTTGAAGGAAGATTTGATAAAAACAGTGGGAGCCATCCTGATTAGATAAAATAATAACCAATTTGATCTTGCAAGAGCATACGCTAAAGTGTTTTTCTTCTCTCTCTCTCCAGGTAGCGACCATATCATGCCTTAATCAAAATAATAATATGGATGTATTGACCGAACCCGCATGTTATACTGTGCTGGGGAACGTTGGTTCCGTTCTTTCTTATAAGAGTTATAGGACTGAACAGGATATAGGGGAATACCAGGATTCCCATGCCACCCGAATGAAGAAAGTACATGTTGATGCATTTTCTTCAGGTGTGTTCGTTATAGAGAACTGTTTCTCAGTTCACTCTACGTCCTGAATATTAGATACCGGATCGGGATCCCATATATGTAATATGTTACATGGGCTACGTAAAGGTAGGGAACTGGGAGAGGGTGATCATTCCGTAAGAGTAGGGAATGGTGCAAATATTGCAGCCAAAGCAGTTGGCGAATATCACCTTGTGTTACCAAATGGTAATACATTGGTTCTGAACGAATGCTATTACATTCTGACCCTGATATGCAATCTTATATCAGTTTCTTTATTGAGCAATGAAGGATATAATTTTGTAGTACAGGATGATGTTATGAACATATTCCTGAATCAAAAGTTGATTGGATCAGGTTCGTTATTTAATGGCATATACGTTCTCAATCAAACCACGGTCCTTAATATGCAAAACACACACAAGAGGAAGAGTTCAGAAATGAACGAATCCTTCTTGTGGCATTGTAGACTTGGTCATATAAATGCGACACGGCTAGCTAAGTTGCATAAGGATGGATATTTGAAACCGTTCGAATTTTCATCTTATGACACTTGCCAGTCATGTCTCAAAGGCAAGATGACCAAAACTCTGTTTACGGGACACGGAGAAAGAGTTACGGAACTCTTGGGACTAGTACATAGTGATGGATGCGGTCCCATGTCTACACATGCCAGGAATGGTTCTTCGTACTTCATTACATTCGCTGACGATCTCTCTAGGTTCGGATATGTGTTCCTGATGAAATACAAATCAGAAGCTTTTGAGAAATTTAGAGAATATAAACAAGAAGTCAAGAACCAAACCGGGAAAAGTATTAAAATCCTTCGATCTGATCGAGGAGGTGAATACTTGAGCAATGAATTCCTGGACTTCCTAAAAGAGAATGGGATTCTCTCTCAGCTAACTCCTCCATATACACCACAGCACAACGGTGTATCAGAACGGAGGAATCGCACCCTATTAGATATGGTGGGCTTTATGATGAGCATAGCTGAGTTACCTATTTCCTTCTGGGGATATGCACTGGAAACAGCTGCAGACCTATTGAATATGGTTCCCACCAAATCTGTGCCAACCACTCCATATGAGATATGGAAAGGAAAGAGACCATGTCTTAATTATTTTAAGATATGGGGTTGTCCGGCATATGTAAATATGCAAAATCCGGACAAACTCGCGGCAAAGTCCATTCTGTGTAAGTTTATTGGATATCCCAAACATTCGTGAGGGTATATCTTCTACCACACCGAGGAACAAAAGGTGTTTGTTTCTCGACATGCCACCTTTTTAGAAAAGGAATTTCTTGAAAAAGAGATTAGTGGCAAGGAGGTGGAACTGGAAGAGGTTCCAGCAATACAGACTACGACAGAAGATTTGGTTGAACCGGAGGATTTCGTAGTTCCCGATGAACCCCAGCCACTCCGCCGATCTAGTAGGGTTCCTCACCCACCTGAGAGATACTACGGTTTTCTCATGGATGGTGGGAGCGATGATTGCATCATGGTTGATGATGACCCAACTAGCTTCGAGCAGGCCATCACGAGTGGGGACTCAGTGAAATGGCTGGATGCAATGCGGTCCGAGATGGAATCCATGTACACCAACAAAGTATGGACTTTGGAAGATGCTTCTGAAGGGGTAAAACCCATTGGGAGCAAGTGGATCTTCAAGAAAAAACTTGGTGTAGATGGGAAAGTGGAGACTTTCAAAGCTAGACTTGTTGCAAAGGGTTTTCGTCAAAGACCAGGTGTGGACTATGACGAAACTTTTTCTCCAGTGGCTATGCTTAAATCCATCCGGATCATGCTTGCCATCGCTGCATATCATGACTACGAAATCTGGCAAATGGATGTTAAGACCGCTTTTCTAAACGGTGATTTAGAAGAGAGCGTGTACATGACTCAGCCAGAGGGCTTCGTAGCTAGTGGGAGCAGCGGGAAGGTGTGCAAGCTGCTTAAATCCATTTATGGATTAAAGCAAGCATCACGAAGTTGGAACATCTGCTTTGACGTCGTTATCAATGAGTTTGATTTCGTCAAAAACGTAGATGAACCTTGTATCTACAAGAAGGTGGCAGAGAGTAAGGTTGTCTTCCTCGTATTGTACGTGGACGACATACTCTTGATAGGAAATGACATTCCTATGCTGCCATCGGTCAAGCTCTTCTTATCAAAAAGATTCTCAATGAAAGATCTAGATGATGCCTCCTGCATACTGGGAATTATGATCTATAGAGATAGATCGAAAAGGATATTGGGATTGTCCCAATCCAGGTACATTGATACCATACTAAAAAGGTTTAGTATGGAAGAATCCAAGCGTGGGAACTTACCCACGATCTCTGGACTCACTCTCTCCAAAGAGATGTCTCCCAAGACTGATTTGGAGAGAGCTCGCATGCAAGGGATACCCTATGCTTCGGTTGTAGGCTCTATCATGTACGCGATGCTATGTACCAGACCCGATGTAGCACACTCACTAAGTGTAGTGAGTATGTATCAAGATGATCCTGGAGAGAGTCACTGGACAGCTGTGAAAAGCATTCTCAAGTACTTACGAAGGACTAAAGAGATGCTCTTGGTATATGGTAACGGAGAACTCCAAGTGGAGTCCTTTTCCGATTCGAGCTTCCAGAGTGATAAGGACGACTCTAACTCGCACTCGGGATTTGTCTTTACCCTTTACGGAGGGGCGGTTAGCTGGAAGAGTTCCAAGCAGGAAACCGTGGCAGACTCGACGATGGAGGCTGAATACATCGCTGCCAACGATGCTGCCAAAGAGGCTGTCTGGATCAAGAAGTTCATTACTGAACTTGGAGTGGTTCCATCCATTGAGCATCCAATACCTTTGTATTGTGATAACAATGGAGCGGTGGCTTTGGCCAAGAAACCCAGGTCCCATCAGCGTTCCAAACATATTCTGAGGCGGTATCACCTGATCCGGGAGATAGTTGATCGCCGGGAGATCGAGGTCAGGAGGGTTGACACGAAGAACAACACTGCGGATCCACTCACGAAGGCCATTCCCCAGATACAGTTTGAGAGACTCTTCGGGATGCTTGGTATGCGATACTACAGCAGCTGGCCTGAGTGCAAGTGGGAGATTGTTAGTTGTATGTATGCCCTAGAGGCCAGTATTGTACAGATGATGTATATTATATTGGATGCTTGGACATATATAGAGAGGACTTTCTTGCTCGATATGATAGTATGCTACCTGGTTGCTCTTTATCTTAACATGTATACTTGTCTCTTGATACTGTCTTATAGTTACATGTTGGTAAAGCCCTTAAGATGTGTACTTGACTACCTAGACTATGATGCAGATCATACTAGTGGGGAGAGTGTAGTCCATAAGTACATCCTTTAATGTTTCTAGTCGGAGGTGTATCGAGACAGGGCATCGATATACCAGAGTAGACTAGCGTATACGCTTCTCGACCCATGAGATGGGCGATGGATGATCCCATATCCATTGGTGTTTGACATCAGAGATGGTATACGGGTGCTCAGTGGAGACTGGGTACACTGGACGGACTCGCCGAGAACTCCCAGATGGTATTATACCTCACGTCAGATGGCAGTTCTCTGGTGACACTTGTGCTGGTTAGTCTGTAGACCCGAGATCGTCATAGAGTCTTGTGTGATTCCCACTGTGCTTTGATTTCCACCTTACCACGTTCAAGAGGGCATGCAAAATGGTGGTTTTTGGGTACAGTCCCGAGTCACATGGAGGCAATGAGCGATAGGAGGGGTTTCGTCTCTCCCGGTATTGGGGGTTGATGTTGCGCTGTGCTCGATTGGCCATAACAGGGAAGTCCCTGGCCATGGCTGATTTAGAGATTTACTGGTAAGTGTTACCAGTAGTTTCTCGACCGGTTATGAGCCTCAAATCGGCACGACTTATCGGTTATTGGGGTCTGACGTTTACCACCCCTAGACTTGATATGCGACATATCAGACGAGGAGACCGGACTGTACGGGAAGTGTTACGGTTAGGCTTTTACAGGAGTTGGAACGGGCTTGCTTGCTGATCTTCTGATCGCTCAATACCCGGGTAGCCGTTACGTCCAGCTAGTACCGCTGACGGCTTGTGGGTGCTTGATGTGATCATCACCTACTGCCGGCGTATTGACGAGTCTTTAGAGTCCTACATAGAGGTTTTACTAGCTCAGGCAAAACGAAATAGGAGCACGTATGTGATATGTGCGGGATCGAGAATAATGCGTTTATGTGATACCGTATTCTATTCTCGCGACTTTTTGTATCGGTCGGTTATATATGATATAGCCGGGTTATCGAATCAAGTATTGATTCGATAAAACGATACATTAGATGTTAGTCGGTTATATGAGATATAACCGGATTATTAAGTGAAATGTTGATTTAATAATTTAGTGTATAATTGTATATTTGATATACTAATTTACATTAACTAACATTTGTTCACTTAAGGATTTTTCTCACATGTGCACAACTTTAATATGTATGTGATATATATTAAAATGTGTTTTCTTTTTGTATCATGGTTGTCGATACAACATGCATGGGCATGCAAGACATACACCATTCTTTTTTAAATGGTGGTTAATAATTATTTAAGGTAATTACAAATTAGTGGACCTTTTGTCACAAGCATGAAGCTTGTAGAAGCTTGTGGATGCTTTGACAAAGTCCACTAACTTTGTTTTACTTTAGATTTTTATTAACCTAACCATTTAGGATTAGCCATGGTAATGTCTCTACATGAGTTAGTATATGATACTCACTCACCATGGTTAGCTAACTCACTTGATCATTATCCTCATCTTTTCTTTTGTTCATCTTCTTCTTCTTCTTTGAGCAAAAGAAAAGCTTGCTAGGGTTTCAAAAAAAGAGTGAAAGATTGTGAGAAATCAAATTCTAAAGAGAACCCACTTCCTATTTCTCCATCCTCTACTAGACTAGCACTTTAGTTTAGGGTGTTTGGTTCACTAATTCTCTAGTTAGTGAAATAGTAGCTTGAGTTGGTATTCCCTCAACATAGATCATCTTCGGCCTCGAAGACTTCAAGCAAGGACGCTTCTTTCGCCTCGTGAAGCCATGCAAGAGCCCAGGAGAACCATGATCGCAGCGAAGGGACTACGACAAGGATCTTTAGAAGTGAAGAACCAATCTACAAAGGTTGTATTTCGTATTCACTTAGTAGTAAATGTTATTTACTTGCATGTGTAACCCTAATTATCTAGCAAAGATCTTGTTTAGGGTTATTCGGCACGGCTAAAATTTTAATCGGGCATGGTTGATGCCTTGTAGAACCTTATTAGAGTGCCTAGTAACCCTACAGCTAGGGGCCGGTATGTAAGAGATGCGCCAGATGATGGGGTCGTTAGTTGTGGCACTTCGAGCGCAACAACCAGAGATAGTTCCACCCGTTACGGGGACCGCGATGGTACCTACAGTTCAGGCAGTTGCACCTGCAGCTACAGGGGTTATCACAGTATCCCTATTTGAATTTATGAGGCTAAAGCCTCCGGTCTTCACAGGCACTGATGTAGCCGAGTATCCGTAGTCTTTTATTGATCGGATAGCCAGGATATGTCGTTCACTGTGATGCGCCGATGCGAGATGGGTGGAGTTCGCGAGCTTTCGCCTAGAAGGTCTTGTGCAGAAGTGGTGAGAGTCGGTAGAAAAGGGCAGAGCAGCTAGTCTTCCTCCTATGACCGGACTGAGTTCGTGATGGTGTTTCTTGCCCGTTTCCTTCCACAAAGTGTCAGAGATTCTAGAGCGCGCAGGTTCGAGTCTTTATGTCAGACTCCGGAGATGACAGTGGCAGAGTACGGCGTACTGTTTACCGAGCTATCTACGTATGCCCCATATTTGGTAGCCACTGAGGAGATGCGGGTCAAGAGGTTTTTTCGAGGCCTGCTTACCTTATTGTTTCTTGTGATCAGCGCACAGCATTGCGAGACCTATACAGCAGCATTAGATGCAGCCCTATTAGTCGAGGAGCGTCTTGCCGAGACTTCGGTAGTTCCGGGACCGAAGAGAGTTCGTACTGATACACCAGCACAGAGACGGCCATTCAGGCGCCGCGACAGACTTCATGCAGGTGGCAGGGATTTGGGGCGAGGCCGATTTTTTAGCTCTTATCCCCCCGGATGGTCAGCAGCAGACACCATCTAGATGTTTCCGGTGCGGGAGTACTTATCATCGTGTTCGAGATTGTCCGGAGCCACGTGAGGGCGAGACAGCCGTACTACATATTACTTTACCACCTTCTCCACCTCAGAGAGCTTTGCCTCTTGCACCTGCTATAGTTCCGCGTCAGACTTACGCACAGAGAGGTCGTGGTCGCGGAGGGTTTGCTCAGAGAGGACGAAGTGGCCGAGGCAGAGGACAGCCAGTTGCCGGCAGAGGACAGCCAGTTGCCAGTAGAGGACCGCCAGTCGCAGGTAGAGGGCAGGCACGGGTTTTTTCTTTGACGCACCAGGACGCGCAGGCGTCCAATGTAGTGGTCTCAGGTACTCTTTCAGTATGTTCTGTTGACGCACACGTGTTGTTTGATCCGGGGCCTACACACCCGTACGTTTCCACACACTTCGTGCCGAGTTTGGGCAGAGAGTCTTGTTTGCTTGACCGGCCGCTTATTGTGACCACTCCAGTTGGCGAGTCGTTTGCTGCTAGACACGTGTTCCGGTCGTGTGTTGTCCGTATTGGCGAGAGAGAATTGCCTGTCGACTTGATCTTTCTTGACATGTTGGACTTCGACGTTCTCCTGGGCATGGACTGGCTAGCTACGTGCTATGCGTCCGTAGACTGACGCGAGAAGACAGTTAGGTTTTGTTTTCCCGACGAGTCGTTTTTTGTTGTGCAGGGGGACCGTGGTGCCGCCCCTCACAGTTTGATTTCGTCTCTTCGCGCTGGACAACTTTTGAGGATGGGATGTCAGGGATTTCTAGCCTACATTTGCGATACTAGAGCTGCAGAGATTCTTTGGACCAGATCCCGATTGTTAGCGAGTTCCTTGATGTTTTCCCTGACGAGCTGCCTGGGCTACCGCCTGAGCGCGATATTGTTTTCTGCATTGACTTGATTCCCGGCACGGTGCCTATTTCCATACCGCCTTATCGGATGGCCCCGGCGGAGCTTAGAGAGTTGAAAGGTCAGTTGCAAGATTTGCTGGATAAAGGGCTTATTCGACCTAGTGTGTCTCCTTGGGGTGCTCCTGTCCTGTTCGTCAAGAAGAAGGATGGCAGTTTGCGCTTGTGTATTGATTACCGCCAGCTGAATAGGGTTACCGTATGGAACAGATATCTCTTACCACATATTGATGACTTGTTCGACCAGCTTCAGGGTGCGGGGTACTTTTCGAGGATTGATTTGCGATCAGGCTACCATCAGTTGCGGGTTCGGCAGGAGGATATTCTGAGGATGGCTTTTCGCACGCGTTACGGACACTATGAGTTTTTGGTGATGTCGTTCGGACTCACCAACGCCCCAGCAGCATTTATGTATTTGATGAACCGCGTCTTCAGGCCGTCTCTTGATCAGTTCATCATCATATTCATCGATGATATCTTAGTGTACTCCCAGAGCCGAGAGGAGCACGAGCAGCACTTGCGTATTACATTGCAGACCTTGAGGGAGCACCAGCTGTTCGCGAAGTTCTCTAAGTGCGCAATCTGGCTTGACAGTGTAGATTTCTTGGGTTACGTGATTACGCGAGATGGTATATGTGTAGACCCGAAGAAGATCGAGGCCATTCAGCATTGGCCCAGACCAGCATCAGTTACAGAGATTCACAGCTTTCTAGGACTGGCCGGCTACTACCGACGATTTGTTCAGGACTTCTCCCGTATCGCTGCACCGTTGACCGGGTTGACCCGGAAGGGAGTTCCTTTCGATTGGACGGAGGCGTGCGAGCATGGCTTCCAGCAGTTGCAGACTCGTTTGACTACGGCGCCGGTGTTATCATTGCCTTCGGGATCGGGCGAATTTATTGTTTATTGCGACGCTTCTCGAGTGGGGCTAGGATGCGTATTGATGCAGCACGACCGGGTTATTGCTTATGCTTCTCGGCAGCTGAAGAAACATGAACAAAACTACCCCACTCACGATTTGGAGATGGCTGCAGTGGTGTTTGCACTCAAGATCTGAAGACATTACCTATACGGCGAGGCGTGCCAGATATTCACGGACCACAAGAGCTTGAAGTACATATTCCAACAGCGAGACCTAAACCTGAGACAGCGCCGTTGGATGGAGCTAGTGAAGGACTACGATTGCGAGATCTTTTATCATCCGGGCAAGGCGAATGTAGTGGCGGATGCTTTGAGTCGGAAAGCCGGAGGTAGTCTATCTTGTTTGAGTGCAGTGCAGAGGCAGTCGTTAGCAGATTGGCAGATTCTATGCGACAGCCGAGTACATTTCGAGTTCACTCCGACCGGGGGACAGCTTGCGCATATTCATACACGTCCACAGTTGCTTGACCGTATCCGCGAGGCGCAGCCTAGTGATGACCGTCTTTCAGAGATCAGGGAGCAGATTAGATAGGGTAGAGACTTCGAGTTCATGACCAATGATAAGGGGATACTGCGATTTGGGACTCGACTATGCGTACCAGATTCGGAGGGACTGAGGCGTGAGATTCTCGAGGAGGCGCATCGATTGGTGTACAGCGTTTATCTAGTTTCCACCAAGATGTACCATGATCTGAGAGATGTTTACTGGTGGGAAGGGATGAAGAGGGACGTCATAGACTTCATGTCGAGATGACTGACTTGTTAGCAAGTCAAGGCCGAGCACCAGGAGCCCGCGGGAGAGCTACAGCCGTTGCCCATTCCGAAGTGGAAATGGGAGTAGATTTCTATGGATTCATTGTGGGTCTACCCAGGACTAGTCGAGGGTACGACTCCATTTGGGTTATCGAGGATCAATTGACGAAAGCGGCTCACTTTCTGCCGGTGAAGACCACATTCGGATTTGCTAAGTATTCCCAGATTTACATCGACGAGATTGTACGATTGCATGGCGTCCCGACTTGTATCGTTTCCGACCGAGGCACCCAGTTAACCAGCCGGCTATGGCAGAGACTTCAGGAGGCTTTAGGCACCCGCTTGAGTTTCAGTACAGCATTTCATCCTCAGACTGACGCCAGTCAGTATGGACTATTCAGACTCTTGAGGACATGCTTCGAGCTTGTATTCTAGATTTCGGTGGCAGCTGGGATCATCATTTGCCCTTGGTGGAGTTCTCCTACAATAATAGATTCCAGGATACGATTCAGATGGCACCTTTTGAGGCTTTATATGGGAGGAGATGTCGATCGCCCGTCTGTTGGACAGAGCTCAGCGAGAGCAGTATTTTGGGGCCACAGATCATACAGGAGACGACTGAGAAGAAACAGTCGATTCGAGACAGGATGAGGACAGCTCAAAGTAGGCAGAAGTCGTATGCTGACAGACGCCGTCACAGACTCGAGTTCGCAGTTGGCGATCATGTTTTTCTGAGGGTCTCTCCGATGAAGGGCGTGATGAGATTTAGACGGAAAGGGAAGCTTAGCCCCAGATTTATAGGTCCCTTCGAGATCCTTGAGCGTGTGGGCGCAGTTGCATATCGTTTGGCTCTTCCACCTGACTTTCCGGATGTTCACCCGGTATTCCATGTGTCGATACTTCGCAGATACCTTCATGACCCTTCTCACATGATTCAGCACCAGACCATTCAGCTTGAGTGCGATCTTTCATTCACCGAGCAGCCAGTAGTGATATTGGACCAGCAGGTGAAGAAACTTCGATCGAAGGTCTTGCCATCTGTGAAGGTGCTTTGGCGCGCAGCCAAAATGGTGAAGAGATCACTTGGGAGGCCGAGGGCGAGATGCGGAAGAAATTCCCTCATCTCTTTGAAGGTACGCGTAGCTATATTTTGAATTAGGGGACGAATTTCTTTAAGGGGGGAAGATTGTAACACCTTAGAATGCATTTAGTGGTTAATTAAGCGAAAATATGGTTTTTAGTAAAAAGTTTACCAAAACGGTTTTCAAATATTTTATAAAAATTAATAAATATTTTATTAGAATTTAATTGGGCTTGCACACACATGTGCATGTTAAACTAGGGCTAAATTGGAGTTAAACCATACTTAGCAGCCATGATGCTTTAACCATTTCTTTAGATAAATTAGGTATTTAAATTAAGTGTTTCTATTCAAAAAATAAACTTTTAATTTTCCTCTTGGGGTTGACTTTGAGAAGGAGGAAGAGAGAGAGGAGACAAAGCATGCTTAGCATTAAATGAGGAGAGAGAATGTGCCATGCTTTGTCCCCTAACCCCCTCTCACTCTCTCTAATCCTTTTCAAACCCTTTTCTTTCCCTCATTATTTTTTTGTTCATCTCTCTCTCCCTTGGCTGAACACTTCAGCCCCCCTTCATCAACCTCACCCAAATTTCCAAGATCCCCACTACCCCTCATCAAAACTTTGCACTTCTTTCACAAAAATTGATCCTACACCCTAAGTTAACCCATGGAGCTAGGAAAGCTTGGATTTTTGGAGTAACTTGTTTAGGTATAACTCCCTAACTGATAATTAGTTAGTTATAGTGTAGTATTACATTGTAGTTCTGTTCTTAAGCCTTAAAGTTTCAGTTTTTGCCCGAACATCGTATTTTGGTGTCATGTTTGATACTTGTAACCTACTGTTACCCCATGAGTTACTAGTAAACCCAAACAATGTAGAAGTATAGACCTAGTCACCCTGAGTGTTCACCTGGAGTTCGAGCCCAACCTGGACGGTTTTGGCCGGCGACGTGGGGCCCATTTCCGGCGAGATCGGCTTTAGTAGGGAGTTTGGGGTTGCAACTTGGTGGGTTTCTATCTGCAGTGATTTTAAGCTGTTGGGTATTGTTTGGGTTTTGTGTTTCTACTGTGGGAAAAATCTGGGATTGTTTAGCTAATTTTAGTGTTTTGAGGGTGTTGTGATGATTTGGTGGTTTAGGTGGAAATTCTGTTAAATTAGGGGTTTTATGGTTAGATTAGATAGATTATGTACTGTTGATATCACTTAATTCAAGTAATTTCATCTGACTTCATAAAAATACCTACTGTTGCAAATTAGTGTTTTAAAAACGTTTTTAAAACTAAACTTTAGGTTACGTAGAATCTGCTATATCTATGATGTTATTCTTGTTTTGCAAACATATACAGAATGATGTGCAGGCTTCTTAGATTATTGTATAGGATTTTGAGCCCGTCTCCCTACCCAAAATCCAGCGAGGACCCTCCCAAATCCGAGCTCACCGGCGTCCTAAAGGAATTGGGGGTCGGTGCTGTGCAGGGGGGGTGTCTGTGTGTATTGTCTGTGTTTGGTATTGTTTATTTTCTTAGTTGTGTTCCAGGTAAGAACTTAGGACCTTTTACCCTTAATTAGTGTTTTGTGACTTACGCGACTCATACGTTATGTGAGTGGGTTTGGTGGTTGCTGTGTGTCGCAGCGTGTCAGGGTAGTTTATGACGCGTATACGCACGTTATGGCGTATCGAGTACACACGCGTTTAGCTTCATACGCTAGTTTCTCGTTTGGTCTTGATATCGCGTTTTTGCAGGATTTTGCCTTATGTGCGTTATTTGTGTAAATTCTAGGTTCGCAGGCGGAGACATCAGACGCCGCGAAGAAGGGGAAGCAGGTGGTCGGATATGCGTAGATCGAGATCATGGTGAGAAGATTTAAGATCTATGGGGAAATCGCCCGTATGGCGTTATGCGTCAGGGCTTGATAGGGTGTTGTAGTCGCATGTATATTTATATATATATAGGTACCATTGTTGCATACCTCTCTCTTGTTACTTATGGACATAGTAGTTACGAGACACTCGCACTGTAGAATTGCTATGAACTATATATCGTTTAGACCATCTCATCATTGATGATTATACATGATTTTTTTCCTTTGTGTACATTCATATCTACATACATACACATTTGTATACCCATATTAGCGCACATTGCATATTGTACACTTATACTTGCACACATACACATTTGTATATCCATACTGGCACACATTGCATATTGTACACTTACACTTGCGCACATACACATTTGTATATCCATACTGGCGCATATTGCACATTGTACACTTATACTTTCCCACATACACATTTGTACATTCATATTGGCACACATACATATTGTACACTCATACATGCGTATATACCACTGGTGCATCCATATCTTCATCCATACTTATTGCATATACATAAAAGATGCTGGCTTTGCTTTTGGAGAATTGGGGACCGCATGAGATATTTTCAAACGGGATCCATTTAAAAGAGCGGTTTTTTCCTTAATATGTCTTATCACTGTTCCATATTGCATGATATTCGGATATGCTTACATTTTTATCATTTGCAGTGTACATCATGGTTTATGATTTTACGCATTGAGATATGCTGTTTTCATGAGATTTCTGGATTTGAGAACCGTGGCTATTTCAAAAGAAAGCATGTACTGTTTTAAAAACCAGGTTTCTCTTGATATGATATTTCAGTGCATCCACCATGCGTTTTCTCGGTTCTGAGACGTGTGACATGTGAAACCCGAGTCGAGGAGCTGGATGAGGCCGATTGCGGGTACATGGTGGACCCGGTATGGTACCCAGGGGCGAGAACGGATTGTTGTGCTGTAGACAATGAGCCTGGCAGGGGGACTACAACCTACTGGTGATTGGTTGGATCTGGCGGTTATCCGGAGGATACTGACCAGAGTCGAGAGATGGATACGGGCCGACCCGTACTGCCGGGGCCGAGGGCCGATTCCGCAGACGGAGCCCGTGGGCCGATCCGGACTGACGGAGCCCGATATATGAGGATTTGCATGTCGATGCTGGACATGAGTATTTCATGATATTTTCGGATGCCGATGTTGGGCACCCCGTTTCTATGAGATTTACAGGATTGAGGGCCCGATAGATTGACGGCGTCTGAGTTATCGGGATTTTGGGGTGTTTTTGATAGACACTAAGGTTTTCCACGATGATGATTCGTGTAGATGATATTTTATCCCATACTCAGCATTCATTTTTATGGATTGCATCATGTAGTCGTAGTACCTGATAGAGTACTTTGCATGATTACCGCGTACCCTGTTCACCATATAGATGTTATTAGATTGCACTTGTTTGAGTATCGCAGTACGTGCACACTCGCGATTACCTTTATATGTTATTTACTATTCACGAGTTGGTAACTCACCCCCGTTGTGCCGCAGTGTTTGCAGGTCGACCCTCAGAGTAGTTGCGGCAGGGCTACTTCCTTGTATCTTTTTGCTACGGATACCACTGCAGTTGGCGTGTGAGTCGTTTGCTTATAGGTGGGTTTTTGCGGTATCCGTTTATTTTCCATTTGCACACTCTATTGTATCTAGTACTCTCCATCTACCATTTCATGTATTGACTTAGAGACTAGTTTTGAGGACGTTGTTGTATATTATTTTGTATTCTGGATGTCGAGCTCGTGCGAGCCGGCTTTATTTATGCAGTTTTACCTTTCATGCTGTTTTTCACTTATATTGTTCATTTCTTCGCTACGGCGTCATATATTATTCTTGTGGTTGTTGTTTCCGCCGTTGGGCGTGATTGCTCCCGCTTGGGGATGTTTTATTCTTATTATCAGTTATTTTACTTATATCATGTATTGTACCCATTTCGGGGCTAGTTTTTACAAAAGAGGTGCTGCCGAAATTTTTAATAAAATAACTTAAACTTTAAATATTTTTACTCAAGGTTTTCTAAAATGTTTTAAACTAATGTTTTCTTCACTCACTATTTTTAATGGTTTTGATCTCTGGGTTTCGGCTTACTTAATCGCGTTACTCCTGTAGACGTTGCGTGGTCAAATGCCGGTCACGGGCCGAACTTTGGTTCGTGAAATCACCTACAAGCCGTCAGCGGTACTAGCTGGACGTAACGGCTACCCAGGTATTGAGCGATATGAAGATCAACAAACAAGCTCATCCATACTCTTTATGAAGCCTATCAGTAATACTACCGTATAGTCCGGTCTCTTCGTCTGATATATCGCATATGAAGTGTAGGGGTGGTAAACGTCAGACCCCAGTAACTTTATAAGTCATGCTGATGTATGGATCATAACGGTTCGAGAAACTACTGATAACTCTTATCAGTAAATCTCGACAACCCTGGCCAGGGATTTGCTGTTATGGCTAATCAAGCACAGCGCGACATCAACCCCCTATACCGGAAGAGACGAAACCCCTTCTATCGCTCACTGCCTCCATGTGACTCGGGACTGTACCCAAAATCCACCTGTTTGCATGACTCCTTTGAGCCGTGGTAGGGAGAAAATCAAAGCACAGTAGGAATCACACAAGACTCTATGACGATCTCGGGTCTACAGACTAAATTGTACCAGTGTCACCAGAGGACTGCTATCTGACGATAGGTATACTACCACATAGGAGTCCTCGGCGAGTCCTGTTCAGTGTACCCAGTCTCCACTGAGCACCCTATACCATCTTTGATGTCAAACACCAATGGATGTGGGATCATCCATCGCCCATCATATAGGTCAAGAAGCGTATACGCTAGTCTACTCTGGAATATTGATGCCCTGTCTCGATACACTCTCGACTAGGAACAATTAAAATATGTACTTGTAGACTACCATGGCCCCACTAGTATGATCTCCATCATAGTCCTGGTAGTTAAGTACACATCCTAAGGGCTTTATCAACACGTGAGAGCAAGACAGTATCACAATACAAGTCTACATGTTAAGATAAAGAGTAACCAGATAGCATACTATCATATCGAGCAAGAAAGTCCTCTATATATATATGTCCAAGCATCCATTATAATATACATCAATGTACAACAATGGCCTCTAAAGCATACATATCACTAACAATCTCCCACTTGCACTAAGGCCAGGTGTTGTAGTATCTCATACCCAACATCCTAAAAAGTCTCTCAAATTGCGTCTGGGGAAGGGCCTTCCTGAGTGGATCCTCTACGTTATCCTTCGTGTCAACTCTCCTGACCTCGATTTCCCGGCGATCTACTATCTCCCGGATCAGGTGATACCGCCTAAGAATATGTCTGGATCGCTGATGGGACCAGGGTTCCTTGGCTAAAGCCACAGTTCCATTGTTATCACAATACACAGGTATTAGATGCTCAATGGATGGAACCACACCAAGTTCAGCTATGAACTTCTTTATCCAAGTAGCCTCTTTGGCAGTATCGTTGGCAGCGATGTATTCAGCCTCCATCGTTGAGTCTGCTATGGTGTCTTGCTTGGAACTCTTCCAACACACCGCCCCTCCATTGAGGGTAAAAACAAAACTCGAGACTGACTTACTGTTGTCCTTATCACTCTGAAAGCTCGAATCGGTAAAGGACTTCAACTGGAGTTCACCGTTACCATACACCAAGAACATTTCTTTAGTCCTTCTCAAGTACTTAAGAATGTTCTTCACAGCTATCCAGTGTTGTTCCCTAGGATCAGATTGATACCTGCTCTCTATACCGAGTAAGCTACATCCGGTCTGGTACATAACATCGCATACATGATAGATCCTACTGCCGAAGCATAAGGTATCCCTTGCATGCCAGCCCTCTCCAAATCAGTCTTGGAAGATATCTCTTTGGAGAGAGTGATTCCTGAGCAAGCGGGTATATAACCTCGTTTGGAATCTTCCATACTAAACCTCTTTAGTATGGTGTCTATGTACTTGGATTGGGACAATCCCAACATCCGTTTAGATCTATCTCTATAGATCTTAATCCCCAGGATGTAGGAGGCATTACCAAAATCCTTCATGGAGAACTTGAGTGATAAGAAGAGCTTGACCGAGTGTAGCATAGGAACATCATTTTCTATCAATAGTATATCATCCACGTACAATACGAGAAAGACAACCTTACTCTCTACTATCTTCTTGTATATACATGGTTCATCTATATTTTTGATGAAGTCAAACTCTTTGATAGCTTCATCAAAACAGATGTTCCAGCTCCGCAACGCCTGCTTTAATCCGTAAATGGATTTAACAGGCTTGCACACCTTTCCGCTGCTCCCACTGTCTACGAAGCCCTCCGGCTGTGTCATGTACACGCTCTCTTCTAAATCACCATTTAGAAAAGCGGTCTTGACGTCCATCTGCCAGATTTCGTAGTCATGGTATGTAGCAATGGCAAGTAGGATCCTGATGGACTTAAGCATAGCGACAGGAGAAAAGGTTTCATCATATTCGATGCCAGGTCATTGACGAAAACCTTTTGCTATAAGTCTAGTTTTGAAAGTCTCAACTTTTCCATCTACACCTATCTTCTTTTTGAAGATCCACTTGCTCCCAATAGGTTTTACCCCTTCAGGAGCAACATCCAAAGTCCATACTTTGTTGGTGTACATGGATTCCAACTCAGATCGCATAGCATCCAGCCATTTCACAGAGTCTCCACTCGTGATGGCCTGCTCGAAACTAGTAGGGTCATCATCTTCCATGATGCAATTCTCGCTCCCACCGTCTACGAGAAAACCGTAGTATCTCTTAGGTGGATGAGGAACCCTACTAGATCTGCGGAGTGGCTGAGGTTTGTTGGGTACTATTGGATCTTCTGGTTCCACCAAATCGTCAGTTGTAGTCTGTGCTGCTGGAACTTCTTCCAGTTTTACCTCACTGCCACTAATTTCTTTTACAAGAAATTCCTTTTCCAAAAAGGTGGCATGTTGAGCAACAAACACCTTTTGTTCCTCACTTTGGTAGAAGATATATCCATGCGAATTCTTTAGATATCCTATAAACTTACACATAATTGATCTTGCCTCGAGCTTGTCCGGATTTTGCCTTTTAACAAGGCCGGACAACCCCATATCTTAACTCGTTTAAGATACGGGCTCTTTCTACTCCATATCTCATATGGTGTTTTAGGCACAGATTTTTATGGAACTTGATTCAATAGATATGCGGCTGTTTCAAGCGCATAACCCCAAAAAGAAATAGGCAACTCAGCAGTACTCATCATAGAGCGCACCATATCTAATAGGGTGCAATTTCTCCGCTCTGATACACCGTTGTGCTGTGGTGTATACGGAAGAGTAAGCTGAGAGAGAATCCCATTCTCTTTTAAAAAGTCTTGGAATTCCCCGCTCAAGTATTCACCTCCCCGATCAGATCATAGGATTTTAATACTTTTACCCGTATGGTTTTCGACTTCGCACTTATATTCCTTGAATTTCTCAAAAGCTTCAGACTTGTGTTTCAATAAGAACACATGTCCGAACCTTGAGAGATCATCGGTGAATGTAATAAAGTATGAAAAACCATTCCTGGAATGTGTAGATATAGGACCGCATACATCACTATGTATCAGTATCAGTAGCTCTTTCTCCGTGTCCAGTAGCTCTTTCTCCGTGTCCAGTAAACGGAGTTTTGGTCATTTTGCCTTTGAGACATGACTGACAAATTTCATAAGATGAAAATTTGAATGGAATCAAAAATCCATCTTTATGAAGCTTAGCCAGTCTTGTCGCATTGATATGACCTAGTCTACAGTGCCATAAGAAGGCTTTGTTCATTTTTGAACTTTTCCTCTTGTTTGTATTCTGTACATTAAGAACTATGTTTTGATTTAGAACATATAAACCGTTACATAACGCACCAAACCCAATCAACACTTGATTTAGGTAAATGTTCATAACATTATTCTCTACTACAAAGTTATATCCTTCTTTATCTAATAAAAAAATTGATATTAAATTGCATATCATAGAGAGTACGTAATAACATTCGTTCAAGATCAAAGTATTCCCTTTAGGTAATACCAGGTGATATTCACCAACTGCTTTGGCTGCAACATTTGCACCATTCCCTACTTTTAGGGAATGATCACTGTTTCCCAGTTCTCTACATTTCCTTAGCCCATGCAACATATTACATATGTAGGATCCCGATCCGGTATCTAATACCCAGGACGCAGAGTGTACTGAGAAACAGTTCTCGGTAACTAACATACCCGAAGAAGATGCATCAACATGCTTATTCTTCGTTAGGGGGGCAAGTGAATCCGGATATTCCCCTATTTCCTGCTCAAACTTATAACACTTATATGTTGGAACGGAACCAACGTTCCCCTACTCAGCATAACAAGCGGGTTCGGTCGATACATCCATATTATTATCTTGATTAAGGCGTGACATTGGTTGCTGCCTAGAGAGAGAGAGAAGGAAACGCGTTAGCATGCGCTCTTTGCAAGATTAGATTGGTTATTATCTTATCTAATCAGGACGGCTCCCGCTGTTTTTATCAAATCTTCCTTCAAACCCTAAAAGGCAAGACTAGCCGGGATTAATTTCACCTTACAAGTTCGCCAATCTTTCAGCTAGGCCAGTGCCGGTACTTTGAGGGAGGTTCCCCGTGCTTTCGCACGGACCTAATTAAAATAAACGCCGTTTTCCCTGAGGCATAACCCCGTTAACATCTTTCGAGACACCTACTTGATCGGCTAATTGTGATGTGTAAAACTCTCCCAGGAGTAACTCTTACTCGCAGTGGGTATCAGGATCCAACCATCTCATAGAAGGAATGCAATCTCATTGCAAATTTCAACATTTGAAATTCCCGATAATGGTTTTTACCCCTAGCCACTTATGACCTTGACAAGGTCAACAAACCATAAGCGCTAGTCAAGTTCTACCCGTCATTTCTTGATTGAATTAAACCCGCCCGCAAGACCCTTGACAAGGTCAACAAGGTCGTATGACTACCCTAATCCAATCGCATCACAAGATAGCAGATAAGCCCTAATCAGCTACCGCACACTACGCCTTGACAAGGTCAACAAACGCAGCACAAATACTAAATAATACCTATCTGAAATGACGGAGGGATACGCAGGTTTTTAAGAAAACCATGAGCGTAATGAAGTTGATATCGTTGTAGAATCCGGTGATTTTGAAAAGGAGTGTTTTTTTTTGGCTTTTCTACCTTCGCTAAAGAGTCACTCCCGGTGAAGGGATCTCGGCTCTTTCCTCATCGAATGAGGTACATGATATTCAAAAATACCACTATGCAAAGCAAGAACTAGAGAAGCGGTCAAAAAACAAAACCGAGTGGGTTGTAGCATTTGCTGGTTTCGCTAAAGAGATCACTCCCGGTGAAGGGATCTCGGCTCTTTCCTTATCGAATAAGGTGTTGGATATTCTACAAGGAATACCGCTCTGCAAAGCAAAAACTAGAGCTACCCTTTTTTGAAAATTTGATTCTACAATATCTTTTAGGTTTCTTTTCTTTCATTAATCTTATTAATGAAGTCCTATCAATTATGCTTCCTAAGCATCACAGAAGAAACGAAAATACAACGTACGCTCTAGGTTACTTAACTAACGGCATAGCGGGGCGAGACTAGCGCGGGTGCAAAACATAAGCAACATTTATTATATATCATATATACAATAATAATGCATTCGTCTCATGCATATAAAGTGATCACATCACAGAATATCAGCAGCAGAAGATAACATATGAAATATTGGATATACTAGGAATTCCATGTTTTAAATTAAGCCAGTATAAAACACGGATTCCACGGTCGCGATGAATAGCCAAAGCCACATCCTTAGAGCCCTACGAGAGTCGCAAGCAACCCTACCAATTCCAGAGTTAGGAGACCCGGACTCGACTCCTCAAGATGGTCTCCCACTGGACTCTAGAACCCGGTTACTTATGCTCCTCGCTTTGGGTCTATCCTAATGCGGAAAAGTAAATAATATACAACAATGGTGACATCATTCTCAACCCGGAAGTGCCCTAATAAAAGAATATTACATACAATGAATTTTACATATATGAAAATAAAAACTCCCATCTCACATAAAAAAAACCGGCTATTCAAAATACGACGATCCAATATAACATATCCAAGCAACACATAACATCACATGTCATCAAATAGCTAGACGATATTAAACATTCTGATCGAATCAACAAACACCCAAAATTTCCCAAAAAGCACAACACTTGAGAGCGGTTTAAAAATACTCAGAACATGCCGCAGTATCTATGGACCAACCGTAAAAGGGCCAACCTTTGCCTCACCTATGGCACCACGGAACTAACGCAAACCCGAGGGTTTAGCGGCGGTTCTTACGGTCATAGAATCGAGTTAGGGTTTCATTCTTCTAGAGGGTCCATCAAATCACTTGCATGATATTTGAGTGTTCTTTAACTATGAAAAATTCCAACTCTTGGAAAATTTTCCAGCGAGGGTTAAAGTGGGTATTTGATATCCGTTCGAACTTTTTAACACCATCTAAATAACCCGAAATAAACTTAGAATTACGACTACGAAGCACTCTGAATTGTCTTTAGAAAAAATTAACATCTCATGAAATTTTAGCAAAAATAAACAACACCTGAAACACCAAAACCCAAAGACCAGAACACTGAAAAAATACGAAGCCCAGAGGACACTATTTGGCCGGCCTGCTCGGATTTTATAGGCATGTGCTCGGGTCAATTCCAGTGGAATAGGTTTGTATTTGCTCAGTGTTCATGTTACATCTCATATAACATTCTGCAGTTGTTTAAAAAAATTTTGAAGACTTTAAAATTTGACAGAAACTGAGTTTTAGCGTTTCAGGTTTCGGAGCAGTTTCGGTTTCGTAATTCTACAATCATCGCCTAATACTCTAGCTTGGCTCTGATGCCATGAAAGTCTACCTTAGCACCAGCATGAGGTTCAAGAGGCATCAAGCATGCCAAATTTTAATTTTATTAGGTGCTAAGTTAGTCTAACAAGATCTTAACTAGAGTAATAGGGTTTGCAACAAGAAGGAAAGAAGCATACAACCTTTGTAGTTCGAGTCCTTCTCTTCTAAAGCTCCGGGCTGAACTCCACGCGACTCTACAAGGCTCCTCTTGAGTTGAACGACCCTCCTTCGTGATCTTCGCACCAAAGACGATCCACCCGAAGTTCCTCTAGATCAAGCTAACTCTACACTAAAACTTCTTTAGTGTATGAAACACAACCACACCAAATTGATAGTTTGGTGTGGGATGGTGAAGTAGGGGATTTTATAGGCTCACTTGGTGTCTCACAAGCTCAATGATTCACATCTCATGTGAGGGTTTGAGCTTGGAGGTGAGATGAAGAAATTGTAGAGATCAAGAGGAAGAAGAAGTTCAAGGAAAATGGCTAAGGCATTAAGTATGAAGCAAGTGTAGAAAACAATAATATCAATCCTCTCTCTCCTCACTCATTCAAGTATGGAATAAAATTGCAATTCTAAATTTTAACCATGCTTGAATAGTGAGTCAAGAAGAATAAAAAACCATATAAGCCCATGTCTTATCTATACCCAAAATATCTCCACAATTTACACCTCATTTTTCCATTTTCTAAAAATAGAAAAACATGACATGCTTCATATAATAATATATATATATTTATATATATCAAATATATATTAATATATATATAAAGCAATTAGTGAGCTAATGATATTAGTTAAGATATAATTATATCACATATAATATATATCACATTATTAAATCAACACATGATCTAATAATCCAGTTATATTATATATAACCGACTAATATCATTTATCTGAATATCAAATTATCAAATCAACACTTAATTCGATAATCTGGTCATATCACTTATAACCTAACAGATACCAGATAACTTTCAGCTTACAATACGGTATCACACACACGTATTTAATCAGGCCTACACACATATCACATATGTGCCCTACTTCATTTCTCTCGAACCAGGAAACTTCTGTGTGGGACTCTAAAGACTCGTCAATACGCCGGCAGTAGGTGATGATCACATTAGCCACCTACAAGCCGTCAGCGGTACTAGATGGACGTAACGGCTACCCAGGTATTGAGCGATATGAAGATCAACAAGCAAGCTCGTCCATACTCTCCATGAAGCCTATCAGTAACACTACCGTACAGTCCGGTCTCTTCGTCTGATATGTCGCATATGAAGTCTAAGGGTGGTAAACGTCAGACCCCAGTAACTTTATAAGTCATGCTGATGTATGGCTCATAACAGTTCGAGAAACTACTGATAACTCTTATCAGTAAATCTCGACAACCCTGCCCAGGGATTTTCTGTTATGACCAATCAAGCACAGCGCGACATCAACCCCCTATACCGGGAGAGACGAAACCCCTCCTATCACTCACTGCCTCCATGTGACTCAGGACTGTACCTAAAATCCACATGTTTGCACGACTCTTTTGAGCCGTGATAGAGAAGAAATCAAAGCACAGTGGGAATCACACAAGACTCTATGACGATCCCGGATCTATAGACTAACATGTACCAGTGTCACCAGAGGACTGCAATCTGACAATAGGTATACTACCACATAGGAGTCCTCGGCGAGTCCTGTTCAGTGTACCCAGTCTCCACTGAGCATCTGTATACCATCTTTGATGTCAAACACCAATGGATGTGGGATCATCCATCGCCCATCATATGGGTCATGAAGCGTATACGCTAGTCTACTCTGGAATATCGATGCCAACAATTAAAGGATGTACTTGTAGACTACCATGGCCCCACTAGTATGATCTCCATCATAGTGCTGGTAGTTAAGTACACATCCTAAAGGCTTTATCAACACATGAGAGCAAGACAGTATCACAATACAAGTCTACATGTTAAGATAAAGAGTAACCAGATAACATACTATCATGTCGAGCAAGAAAGTATTATATATATATGTCCAAGCATCCATTATAATATACATCAATGTACAACAATGGCCTCTAGGGCATACATATCATTGACACTTAGTTCTTAGATCCATGAGACAAAGTCTCTTATAAACCAAGAATTTAATTCTCAGAGCACAAGACTGATCAAAGCTGCCAATTTTAAAAGAAGCGCCTTAGCGCTCCAAGTCTGGCGCTCAGCACCCAGCTGTAACATTTCAGAAAATATAAAATATTATTTTTGGAAATTAATATTAAAATAATATTTTTCGCGAAAACTACCGATTTGCGAATTTAGAGTTTTCTTGTGATCCGTTACAAGATTACTTTTGAAGTTACCATTATCTTTTCTTCCGATTTAAATATTTGGTTTAATATATTAATGTGAAGTGTGAGTTTTGTATGCATGGAATTTTAGTGAGCAAATTTCAAAATTCATTTTTTGGGCAAATTTTGTGTATGCATTAATTAATTGGTGCATGCATTTTGTGGCCATTTCTTTACGGCCGAAATTGATTTGGGTGTTGGCTTATTTTGGTTGATGAGGTGTCTTGCAATTAATGTTCATTGTCTTGCTTAGGATATTTGCATAGGATATTTATGTTGATATTTGGATATGGTCACCTTAGAATAGCTTGTGCTCACCCCCTTCCCAATCACACATTTTTCCAGTGAACATTATTAGTGGCCGAGCACTAATTTTGGTGGTGGCTGATTTTATTTTGCAAGCACAATTTCCTTTGCTCACTTTTTCAATTTTTTGGCAACTTCAATTTACCTCCACCCAAATTCTTGGGTGCCTTGAGGCAAGTATCCTACACTCCCTCTATCTCTTTCTTGGACATCTAGGCTAGCAAACTGGATGTCCGAGTTGCCTCGGCTTTGAGGCAGGAGCCCGTATAAAGAATCCTCGACGTACGTCCTCTTTGACGAGCTTGACCGGAGAGCAAACTTCGTCGAGGCAGCCGTAACATGCTAAGGACTGAGATTTAAGACCGAAGGACATGGATCGATCGGTATAATTTCTTAAACCACTTTACAGTTTAGGGTTATTGGTACGATTGGGGGTTTAGGCTTGGTGGTTTCACGAATAGAGACCCTAGTTAGGATTTTGGCTGTGTTTTCCGGTATTGGGATTCTTGGTTTTAAGATTTGATATTGTATTTTGGTCGTTGAATGTTTGTACGTCAACGACAAGGGTTTTTTAATTGTTTTGCATGCGTAGGCTATAGCTTCTAACCTATGAGCGCACCGTGTGCCGTTTTTGGATTTCGGAACTTGATTTTAATAGCTTTGCGATTTCATAATGATTGTAGGTACATTCGCATGGATTCCGAGACGATGAAGCACATCGATTTCGGCTAAGCGAGGAGTTTAGCAGGTGAGTAGATTTATATCTACGGGGGAAGTCGGGTGGATGGCGTATAGCACCCCCGCAAACATTGATATGGAATATCGTTTGATTATTTTATCCTGATAAATGATATGTGACGGACATGATTGTAGGATTTGCAAAAGATAATATGATAGAAGTTGACACTAGTGAACATATTGACTTAGGAGAATATGAAATGATAGGTGAATCATGATAGGTACGAACTGCAGAAAACAAGTGTGACGTTTATATAATGTGATGCGAGATATTAATGTGATGAACGAGTATACGATGTGATATGATGACTTAGTGTGATATGTCGTTATATGGATTCGAGTCGATATGAGATTGTTGATACCTTTGTAGGTCCCCTGATACGAGATTGACATGGATGTGACCTGAGAGATAGGTACCTATATATGGATAATGTTTTGCATATTGAGTGATATGCCGTACGAGACTTAGATCCGTACCCCGATGTTGTATAGGTTGATAGAATCCCTATTTTTTTAATGCTGTCGTACGATAGATTTCCGTACGCGATGAGTTTTACCTGTTGATTTATCCATACCCTTGTTTAGAGGATGTCGTACGATGGATTGTACTGTACGTGATGTTGTGAGGCTGGATGCCGATTGCTACATTCACCGACTCGGATACATATTATAGACACGTATACCTTATAGCATTTAGTTCACGAGGTACTTTATGCCGCATTCATGTTATTCTCATTGCAATTCACATACCTGTGCTAGTACACCTACACCATTATCAATGATGCGTATGTTACACTTACACAGATTGCCGGCTCACATACTTCATCATCGATAATTGCTATGTCACTTACACAGTAAAATTGCTACATCATGCTATGATATACTTTCCATGTTCATGTAGGGTTCCGAGGCACCATAATGAGGTCTCACAAGGCATCAACCATGCCAATTTCAAAATTTAACGATGCCGAGAAACCCTAACAAGATCGTTGGCTAGATATTTAGGCGACTAAACAAACTAGTTAACACTTAACTATAAGAATACGGAAATACAACCTTTGTAGATCCGGTCCTCCACCTCCACAGCTCCGTGATGAAGTCCTCTCCGCTGTCCAAATCAAATCCCGGGCTCTAGCGTCGGCTTCATCGGAGAAAGAGCGGGCTAGGTCGTCGACGACGTGCCGAAGATGATCTACGTCGAGGCATCGCTAGATTAAGCTCCAACTTCACCAAGTCAAGAAAACTTGTGAAGGAAACACACTCTTCTACTTGGCAAGAGGTAGAGGATGAAGAAATAGGAAGTGGGTGGACTTTAGAATTGGATTTCTCACTCATTTTCATCAATCACCATTGATGAAGAAAGGTTTTCTTCAAGTGAAGAAGAAGAAGAAGATGAAGATTATATTATGATATATCTTTTTGAAAATAGAAAATAAAAGAATACTTATCATAATCAACCATGGTCAAGTGTAGAGAATTGACTAAGGTTAGATGAATGGTTAGGGTTAAAGATGAAGACAAAGTGGTGACTTTGGTCAAAGCTTCATGAAGATTCAAGATGCAAACAAAGAAAGCCACCATTTTGTTTTCTTATCCATTTCTTTTTAATCCAATTAAAAAGATAAATGAATAAATAACAAAATAAAAACCCTAACCATTTACTTAACCAAGGTTTAATTCTTTACACAAACCCTAGCAAACATGCATCATCAAACATGATACATGCAAGTGCACAAAAGTATATCACATATACAACTTGTGAACTTCAAGTGAGCAAATCCATTTAAAGTGAACCAATACTAGTTAATGCAAAGTAATATATCAAATATATAATTATGCATTAAATCATTAAATCAACACTTGATTCAATGATCCGGTCATGTCGCACACAACCGACTAGTATACAATGTATCGATTTATCGAATCAATTCTTGATTCGATAACTAGGTTATATCGCATACAACCATTCGACACATTCATCGCGAGAATGAAATACGGTATCACATACACGCATTATTCTCGGTCCCGCACATATCTCATATGCGCTCCTATTTCGTTTCGCTTGAGCCAGGAAACCTCTGTGTAAGACTCTAAAGACTCGTCAATACGCCGGTAGCAGATGATGATCATATCAAGCACCCACAAGCCGCAAGCGGTCTGCTAAACGTAACTGCCACCCGGGTATTGAGCGATCAGAAGATCGACGAGCAAGCCCGCTCACACTCGTGTGAATCCAACCAGTAACACTTACCGTACAGTCCGGTCTCGTCGTCTGATATGTCGCATATCTTGCCTAGGGGTGGTAAACGTCAGACCCCAATAGCTCGATAAGTCGTGTCGATATGAGGTCTATAACATTTCGAGAAACTACTGGTAACACTTACCAGTAAATCTCAGCAACCCTGGCCAGGGATTTCCGGTCATAGCCAATCGAACACAGCGCAACATCAACTCCCTATACCGGGAGAGACGAATCCCCTCCTATCGCTCATTGCCTCCATGTGACTCGGGACTGTACCCAAAAACCACCGTTTTGCACGCCCTCTTGGACGTGGTAAGATGGAAATCAAAGCACAGTGGGAACCACACAAGACTCTATGACGATCTCGGGTCAACAGACTACTCTGTACCAGTGTCACCAGAGAACTGCCATCTGACGTAAGGTATAATACCATCTGGGAGTTCTCGGCGAGTCCGTCCAGTGTACCCAGTCTCTACTGAGCACCCGTATATCATCTCTGATGTCAAACACCAATGGATATGTGATCATCCATCGCCCATCTGTATGGGTCGAGAAGGTATACGCTAGTCTACTCTGGTACATCGATGCCACGTCTCGATATACCCACGACTAGGGACCTTGAAGGATGTACTTATGGACTACCATGTCCCCACTAGTATGATCCGCATCATAGTCCAGGTAGTCAAGTATACATCCTAAGGGCTTTACCAACATGTAACAGAGAGACAATCAATGTACACGTTAAGGTAAAGAGTAACCAGATAGCATACTATCATGTCGAGCAAGAAAGTCCTCCCTATATATGCCCCAGCATCCACTACAATATACATCCAATGTACAGTAATGGCCTCTAGGGCATACATATAACTAACAATCTCCTACTTGCACTAGGGCCATCTGATAGCAGTGGTTGCAGTATCTCATACTCAACCATCCCATAAAAGTCTCTCTCTGGGAAAAAGGCCTTTGTGAGTGGATCCGCCGTGTTGTCCTCTGAGTCTACTCTCCTAACCTCGATCACCCTGGAGATCAACCATCTCCATGATCAGGTGACACTGCCTTAGAATATGTCTGGATCGCTGATGGGACTGGCGTTCCTTGGCATAAGCCACAACTCCATTGTCTCATAATGGTTGGAACATAGTTCATCTCATGAACAAATATACACCCAGACAACCTCTTTGGTAGCATCTTAAGTAGTGATGTATCCAGCCTTAATCGTCTAGTATGCCACGGTATCTAGCTTGGAACTCTTCCAACATACCGTCCCTTTACAGAGGGTAAAGACAATGCCTGCGACTGACATTCAGTCGTCATTATCACCCTGGAACCCTTTCAGTGATTCTCCTCAGGATCGATTGATACCATCTCACTACAACTAGTGAGAATCCTAACATCCATTTAGATCTATCTCATAGATCCAAAATCCAGGATTTAGGAGGTATCATTTTTGATCCTATATGGAGAATCATTGTGATAAGCGGAGATTGACCGAGCGTAGCATAGGAAACTCCTTCCCTATCAAGAGTATGTCATCCACGTACTCTACGAGGATCAACACCATACTCCCTACTACCTTTTTGTTTATACAAGGTTCATCTACCATTTTGATGATGTCAAACTTTTGACTAACACATCAAAACAGATGTTCCAACTCCGCGATACCTGCTTTATCCTATAAAGCATCTTGTACACGTTTCTGCTGCTCCCACTGTCTACGAAGCCCTCTGGCTGTGTACTTATAGACGTTCTCTTCTAAAACATCATTTAGAAAAGCAGTCATGGCACCCAACCGCCAGATATCGTAGTCATGGTATGTAGCCGTGGCAAGTAGGATCTGGATGGACTTAAGCATAGCCACTTGAAAAGGTTTCATCATTATCCACGCCTGGTCGATGACGAAAAGCTTTAACAAGTCTAGCTTTGAAAGTCTCAACTTTTCTATCTACATCAAGTAATCTTCTCAAGATATACTTGCTCCTGATGGGGATTTAACCCTTCAGATAAAGCAACCAAAGTCCATACTTTGTTGGTGTATAAGGATTCCATCTCAGATCACTAAGCATCCAGCCATTCTTACAGAGTCTTATTCCAGATGGCCAGCTCGAAACTAGTTGGGTCATCATCTCATGACGCAATCCTCGCTCCCACTGTCACAGAGAAACAGAAGTATCTCTCAGGTGGGTGAGAAAACCCTACTAGATCGGCGGAGAGGCTGAGGTTCGTTGGAATCTACTGAATCCTTTGGTTCTACCAAATCATCTGCTGTTGTTTGTATAGCTGGAACCTTTCCAGTTGTACATAACAGACCTTGCCTCGAGTTTGTCCGGATTTTGCTTTTACACATAGCCCGGACAACCCCAAATCTTAACTAACTTAAGATATGTGCTCTTCCCTTTCCATATCACATATGAAGCGGTAGGCATAGATTTGATTCGAACCCTATTCAATAGGTATGCAGCTTCTCAAGTGCATAACTCCCATAAGGAAATAGGAAACTCAGTAGTACTCATCATAGAGCACACCATATCACATAGGGTGCTATTGCTCCGCCCCGATATACCATCGTGCTATGGTGTATACGGAGGAGTAATGCTGAGAGAGAATCTCATTCTCCTTTAGAATAGTCCAGAAATTCCGTGCTCAAGTATTCTCCTCCTTGATCACATCAAAGGACATAATACTTGTACCCGTAATTTGGTTCTCTACTTCTAAATCATATTCTGTGAATATCTCAAAAGGTTCGGACTTGTGTTTCAACAGGAACATAGGTCTGAATCTCGAAAGATCATCAGAGAATGTAATGAAGTACAAAGAACCGATCCTGGCATGTGTAGACAGGGGACCTTTCATACATCATCATGTATCAGTCCCAAGAGTTTACCAACTCTTTCTCTATTTCCAATAAACATAGCTATGGTCATCTAATCTTTGTAACATGACTGGCAAGTTTCACAAGATGTAAATTCAAACTGATTTAAATATGCATCTATATGTAACTTCAGCTAGTCGGGTCGCATTGATATGACCTAGTCTACAATACCTCAAGAAGAATTCGTTCATTTCTGAACTCTTTCTCTTGTGTGTGTTCTGTATACTAAGAACTGTAGTTTGATTTAGAACATCAATGCTTTTAGATAACGTGTCTGAACCGATCAACTTTTGATATAGGAAATGTTCAAAACATTATCCAACTATACAAAATTTTATCATTTCTTTACTAATAAAGAGATTGATATGATTTTGAATATCAGGTTCGGTATCTAATAACATTCGTTCAGAATCAATGTATTTGGAATACAGTGTGACAGTGACCAACAGACTTGGTTGCAACACTTGCCCTGTTTTCTGCCTCATGAAACTTATCACCCGTTCTCAGTTCTCTACCTAGCTGTAGCCCTATGTAACAGATTACATATCTGGGATCCTGATCCGGTATCATATACCCAGGACGTAAAGGATACTGAGAAACAGTTCTGTATAATGAACACACCCGAAGATGATGCATCACATGCACTTTCTTCGTTTGGGCGGCACGGGAATTCTGGTAATCCCCAATTTCCTGCTCTGTCTTATAACATTTATAAGTTGGAGCGGGACCAACGTTCCCCAGCTCAGTATAACAAGCGGGTTCGGTCAATTATCCGTATTATTATCTTGATTAAGGCGTGATATGGTCGCTACCAGGAGAGAGAGAGAAGAAGACACTCAGCGTGTGCTCTTGCAAGAATAGATTGGTTATTATTTTATCTAATCAGGATGGCTCCCACTGCTTTTTATCAAATCTTCCTTCAAATCCTAAAAGGAAAGACTAGCCGGGATTAATTACACACTACAAGCTCGCCAATCTTTCAGCCAGGCCAGTGTCGGTACTTTGAGGGAGGTCCCCCGTGCTTTCGCACGAACCTAATTAATGTAAACCTCGTTTTCCCAGAGGCGTAACCTCATTAACACCTTTCTAGACACCTACTTGATCGGCTAATTGTAATATGTAAAACTCTCCTAGGAGTAACAATTACTCGCAGCGGGTATCGGGATCCAACTATCTCATAGAAGGTATGCAATCTCATTGCAAATTTCAACACTTGAAATTCCCGATAATATTTTGCCCCTAGCACCCTATGACCTTGACGGAGGTCAACAAACCATAGGCTACTAGTCAAGTTCAACCCGTCATTTCTTGATCGAATTAAACCCACCCGCATGACCCTTGACGGAGGTCAACAAGGCCGCACGACTATCCTAATCCAATCTGCATCATATGCATAAGCAGATAAATACTAGTTAGCTACCGCACACTACGCCTTGACGGAGGTCAACAAACGTAGCACGAATACTAAATAGGACTTATCTGAAATGACGGAGGGCTACGACAGGTTTTTCTGAAAACCTATTGCGTCATGAAATTGATATCGTCGTAGAATCAAATGATTTTAAAATGGAGTGTTTTTGAGGCTTTTCTAGTTTTGCTAAAGGAGTCACTCCCGGTGAAGGGATCGTCGGTCCTTTCCTCGTCGAATGAGGTGCGGGATATATCATATATATCACTGTGCAAAGCAAAAACTCTTAAAAGCAATCAAAAGACAAACCGAGTGTGTAGCATCTGCCAGTTATTGCTAAAGGAGTCACTCCCGGTGAAGGGATCTCGGTCCTTTCCTTATCGAATAAGGTGCAGGATATATCATATATACCGCTGTGCAAAGAAAGAACTGTAGCTACCTGTTTTATTTTGAAATTCGATTCTACAACATCTTAGGTTTCTTTTATTTCATTAATCACATTAATGAAGTCCCATCATTTAAGTACCTAAACATCACAGATAAATACGACGTACACTTATGCCATCCGCATTCGCCTCGATGTCCCCTCGTGCACCGTTAGGTTAGGTAACTAACGGCAGAGCAGGGCAGGGCTAGCGCGGGTGTAAAACATAAGTAACATCTATATAATATATCATATATACTATATACAGTATCTATCACAGAACATCACATGATCACATCACAGATATCGCAGCAGAAGAAACATATGAAATATTGGATATACTAGGATGTCCGTGTTTTCAATACGAGCCAGTATAAAACACGGATTCCACGGTCGTGATGAATAGCCAAACCCACACCCCTAGACCCCTACGAGAGCGGCAAGCAACCCTACCAATTCTAGAGTTAGGAGACCCGGACTCGACTCCTCGAGATGGTCTCCCACTGGACTCCAGAACCCGGTTACTTGTGCTCGCCACCTTGGGTCTATCCTAGTGCGGAAAAGTAAATAATATACAAAAGGTGACATCTTCCGCAACCTGGAAGTGCCCCAATAAAAGAATATTACATACAAGTTTTTACATGAATGAAAATGAAAAACACTCATCTCACATAAAAACCCCCGGCTATTCAAACACGACGATCCAATATAACATATCCAGCAACACATAACATCACATGTCATCAACGTAAGTAAATATGCGCATCCCAATTGTCGTTGACATATAGCAACGAAACCGACGATATCACATATTACACTTACGGTCACAGAAAAGAAATTGTAAAACTACAACAGTTGGAATCCGCAACCATCTCAGACATCGCATGCCTGACCAAATGAATTACTTAGACATTGCATGCCTAACAATTATAAACCCCGCATTTTAGTCTCATTATCGAAAACACTTTTCAATATCAAGTCGGCCAATTCAACAAGATTCCCGACATCCTGATCGAATGCTCGTCGCAAACTTTAGTAGACGGCCGCACCCCCGATACCGTCGACGAAGTGCACCAAGGCGGAACACCGCTGCCGCGAGCACCCGAACGGATGCTTTTGGCGACGGGGTTCTCCTACAGTCACTTGGTCGGGGCTATGGAGTGAGGCTGTCTATTAAGTTTACCCGGCGAGTATCCGCGTACGCTACGTGATTGCGACGGACTTTTGATCACATCAAAATTCCGTGGCAACCGATCAAGTGAGACTAAACTGCTATGTTTATAACATTCATTCAGTTATCTAATAACAGCTTGTGAATTCCAATTATTGTATCACATTCCAGATAATTAGAAAATGTTAAACTTTCCGATCGAATATTCAAACACCCAAGTTTTCCCGATACAGATCAACACATGAAACAAGTCTAAAAACATTCAGTTCGTGCCTCAGTACCAACGGTCCAGCCGTAGAAGGGTCAAGCCAACGCCTCACATGTGGCACGCCGTACTGCCCCAAACCCGAAGGTTCAAAGAGCAGTTCAAGACGGTCACATAATCGAGTTAAGGTTTGTTGTCTTCTAGAGGGACCATCGAGTTACTTGCACTACTTAGAACGTCGTTAAACAACGGAAAAATCCAACACTTGGAAATTTCCCGACAGGAGAAAAATTGGGTATTTATATCCGGTCGAACTTTTTAACATATTCTATAATTATCCGGAAAGCCACATAGACAAAATCTGATACTCCGATCGAAACACTGAATCCCCAAAACAACCCCAGAAAATTCAACTCTTGAATAAAAATTAAAAATTCCCAGAAAATCCAGCATAATAAAATAGGAGTTACTGTGCAAACAGGAATTGATGATGTCACCATATGACCGCGGAACCGCCGCAGAAGCCAAGCTTCTGCCGCGGTTCCGCCGCATGTTTAACTGTTCATGAGAAACATTTTGCACCGTAATTCTTAGATTTCCCTGCTGAATTTTTTAAGCATTTTTAATGTGGAAAAATCCACGTTTTCAGAAAAAGTCCAGAGAGCGTGGAAAAATGGGGTTTCGGGTTCGATCGGACTTCAAACTCCGTCTGGACTTCGCCTAAGGCTCTAGCTAGGCTCTGATACCACTGTAGGGTTCCTAGGCACCCTAATGAGGTCTCACAAGGCATCAACCATTCCAATTTCAAAATTTAACGATGTCGAGAAACCCTAACAAGATCGTTGGCTAGATATTTAGGCGACTAAACAAACTAGTTAACACTTAACTATAAGAATACGGAAATACAACCTTTGTAGATCCAGTCCTCCACCTCCACGGCTCCGTGATGAAGTCCTCTCCGCTGTCCAAATCAAATCTTGGGTTCTAGCGTCGGCTTCATCGGAGAAAGAGCGGGCTAGGTCGTCGACGACGTGCCGAAGATGATCTACATCGAGGCATCGCTAGATCAAGCTCCAACTTCACCAAGTCAAGAAAACTTGTGAAGGAAACACACTCTTCTACTTGGCAAGAGGTAGAGGATGAAGAAATAGGAAGTGGGTAGACTTTAGAATTGGATTTCTCACTCATTTTCATCAATCACCATTGATGAAGAAAGGTTTTCTTCAAGTGAAGAAGAAGAAGAAGATGAAGATTATATTATGATATATCTTTTTGAAAATAGAAAATAAAAGAATACTTATCATAATCAACCATGGTCAAGTGTAGAGAATTGACTAAGGTTAGATGAATGGTTAGGGTTAAAGATGAAGACAAAGTGGTGACTTTGGTCAAAGCTTCATGAAGATTCAAGATGCAAACAAAGAAAGCCACCATTTTGTTTTCTTATCCATTTCTTTTCAATCCAATTAAAAAGATAAATGAATAAATAACAAAATAAAAGCCCTAACCATTTACTTAACCAATGTTTAATTCTTTACACAAACCCTAGCAAACATGCATCATCAAACATGATACATGCAAGTGCACAAAAGTATATCACATATACAACTTGTGAACTTCAAGTGAGCAAATCCATTTAAAGTGAACCAATACTAGTTAATGCAAAGTAATATATCAAATATATAATTATGCATTAAATCATTAAATCAACACTTGATTCAATGATCCGGTCATGTCGCACACAACCGACAAGTATACAATGTATCGATTTATCGAATCAATCCTTGATTCGATAACTAGGTTATATCGCATACAACCATTCGACACATTCATCGCGAGAATGAAATACGGTATCACATACACGCATTATTCTCGGTCCCACACATATCTCATATGCGCTCCTATTTCGTTTCGCTTGAGCCAGGAAAGCTCTGTGTAGGACTCTAAAGACTCGTCAATACGCCGGTAGCAGATGATGATTATATCAAGCACCCACAAGCCGCAAGCGGTCTGCTAAACGTAACGGCCACCCGGGTATTGAGCGATCAGAAGATCGACGAGCAAGCCCGCTCACACTCGTGTGAATCCAACCAGTAACACTTACCGTACAGTCCGGTCTCGTCGTCTGATATGTCGCATATCTTGCCTAGGGGTGGTAAACGTCAGACCCCAATAGCTCGATAAGTCGTGTCGATATGAGGTCTATAACATTTCGAGAAACTACTGGTAACACTTACCAGTAAATCTCAGCAACCCTGGCCAGGGATTTCCGGTCATAGCCAATCGAACACAGCGCAACATCAACTCCCTATACCGGGAGAGACGAATCCCCTCCTATCGCTCATTGCCTCCATGTGACTCGGGACTGTACCCAAAAACCACCGTTTTGCACGCCCTCTTGGACGTGGTAAGATGGAAATCAAAGAACAGTGGGAACCACACAAGACTCTATGACGATCTCGGGTCAACAGACCACTCTGTACCAGTGTCACCAGAGAACTGCCATCTGACGTAAGGTATAATACCATCTGGGAGTTCTCGGCGAGTCCGTCCAGTGTACCCAATCTCTACTGAGCACCCGTATATCATCTCTGATGTCAAACATCAATGGATATGGGTCATCCATCGCCCATCTGTATGGGTCGAGAAGGTATACGCTAGTCTACTCTGGTACATCGATGCCCCGTCTCGATATACCCACGACTCGGGACCTTGAAGGATGTACTTATGGACTACCATGTCCCCACTAGTATGATCCGCATCATTGTCCAGGTAGTCAAGTACACATCCTAAGGGCTTTACCAACATGTAACAGAGAGACAATCAATGTACACGTTAAGGTAAAGAGTAACCAGATAGCATACTATCATGTCGAGTAAGAAAGTCCTCCTATATATGTCCCAGCATCCACTACAATATACATCCAATGTTCAGTAATCTCACATGTGTGAATCCCGTAACCCTAAATTTCCCTGTTTACCTATAAAATTCTAATCAAAATACTGTAATAGGGATGCCTCTTTTCAATGAAATAAAATTCAGATTCAATTTAGTGGGAAGAGCATCGTTTCTGTAAGTTCTTATTTTAATTTTCTGCCTTAGTTTAAAATTAATTTCTTGCCCTAGCTTTCTAATTTAATTCTTGCCTTAGATAAATCCTTCCATTGCCCTAGTTTAATCTAGTGTAATCTTTCTTAAACTGCAGTAGGTAAGTTATTTTAAAATGTTATTTTTAAAAGATCCCCTAATGAGCGAGCAATTACCTCGCTTGTTAGGGTTAGGAATAAGGGAGGGATTGAGAGATGAATATCTCTCATCTCTTTCAAGCCCGATTATTTTTAATAACTAGAACTTCATGCATGCATGCATGATCCGCTCCCTACGGCACCCTACCCACGAGGTAACGGTGAAACCGCAGTATAAAGAACCGGACATGCATGTCTTCCGTGAAGGTTAGAGCAAATATTAGGAAAGGACGGACAAGGATCTAGAGGAAGAAACTTCGTTTCTTCCCAATCATCCTAATCCCTTTTTCTAATAGTTGCTATAACTTCTAAAAGATTTCATTTAGGGCATTGAAAGAGGTGTTAATATTAATCTTACTAAACCCCACCTTTGACCTAACCCTAGCAAGTTTCTTTATCATCATATAACTTAGTTTTAGATTCAATTAAAACAAAACCAAACAACCTTTGGAATCAACTCGTAAGAACACTTAGGAAAATTACACATCCCTGTGGACCGACCCGTATTCACCGGCTAGCTGCAAAGCGACGCCGTTTCTGATTGCGGTAAAAATATTTTTGATCTAAAAATCCCTACAAATCAAATGGCGCCGGGGATGGCGTAAAATTTCTTTTGTGTAATTTCGGGTTGATATAAATTTTAAAAATCATAAAAATCTGAAAATAGAAAAAGTACAAAAACATTTTATCAATTTTTATCTGTTTGAAGGGTTGTATTGTTTGAATCTTGCAGGAACAGCGAAGAATCTCGGATCTGGAAATTTACAGAGGGCGAAACAAAAATTGGTACATCAGAACAGAGGAGTATTAGAACGAAGGAGCGGAAGAATTTTTCTCAGAGAGTGATCCCTCCTCCAGACCGCGTTTCCGCGGCATAAGTGGGCCCCAAACCGCGGTTCCGCCGCAAGTTGGCCACGTCAACTCCTAAAAATTTGTCGGTTTGTTCCTCATTCTCCCCTCTGCCAACCTCCATATATCTTTTGTGAAATTTTCTGCAGAATTTCTTTGCGCTAAAAATCTTCTTCCCCCTTCTCAATAACAGATTTTCTGCAGGTTTATTTGCGCCGCGCTAAAAATAATTGATTGCAAGTGAATTTAATGTTTTGCATAATTTAATCGGACTTTAACGGGCTATTGACCAAACTCAGATTGGGTGGGGATTTCATCACCCTTCCCAGGACCCCAGAAAACACTTAAAGCATTTGCATTGACCACTTTTAATTAAAAAAAATACTAGACTCAGCCCTAAGGACTTCGAGCTCAATAGGACAAAGGACTAGACATAGGCATCGACCGTTTATCCTAACTGACTTTGCGGTGTCTAGGCAAGTGTGTCAAGGCATGTGGTTACTTAATTAGGACCGCTACTTGTAGCGGGGAGCCTCCCACTTACCTGGCACTTACCTGGCCGCAGTTGGCGGTGAAGAGGCGGTTTGAGGTCCTATTTCTAGCCCTAGTTAGGAGCTGTCTAGCTGACCTAGGTGACCCTAGATCTAGGCCTGATTGTGCATGTGTGGTTGATCGCGTTTGCGTCTCAAGTCTCTTTTCAAAAATCTCTTTGCAAAACTCTCACATACATAAATAAAAAAAAGAAAATATTTTCAAAACTTGCAACTTGTCGCTAAAGAAACCTTGCAACTCACTTACACCACTTCCTTTCATTGACGTCATCTTACCTCCACATTCTGTCTTTCATTTTTTTTCTGACTACACTACCCCTTTAGTGTATGTCACTTTGGAGTAGGGACACTAACGCCCGATTAGTCTGTGTTTCGTTGGTACCGACCGACGAACCTTTCAACACCGAAGTCGACATTCCGTCCACTTTCTTACCTCCACCTTCAAATTCTTTCTCCGAAGGCATGTCGGGATTTAACCCCAACAATACCTTACCGACGGGAATGATTCCACCTCCGTTAGGTGCGAATAACCCGAATCAACCGCCTGTTAAAGCGCCCGTACGAGTTGCGCTCCAGGATCTCTTCTACTCTGTCCGCACTTCTTTACCTACCCGTCTTTCACCCCCACCGGCAAATGGGGGCAATTTTGAAATAAAACCACATTTCATCAATATGCTGCCAAAATTTCATGGTTTGGAATCAGAAGATGCGTATATTTTTATTAATAAATTCCAAAACGTTTGCGCTATGATGAAAACGACCCAATTAAGTGATGACGCTATAAGGCTAAGAGTCATTCCTTTCACCTTATGTGACCTAGCCGAGAAGTGGCTATACAGCACAGCATCACATTCCATTAGAAATTGGGACGAGTTTGTGAAAGCTTTTCTTAAGAAGTTCTATCCTCATCACAAAACTGCTAGAATCCGCAATGAGATTATACAATTTTCACAACTTATTTCCGAACCATTTTGGAAGTGTTTTGAAAGATTTAAAGACCTACTCGTTCAATGCCCTTATCATGGGATCGAAAGTTGGCAACTTTGCCAAACATTATACGAGGGATTGAACTCGGCAACGAAGCAGTTGCTAGAAACCATCTGTCAAGGTCACTTTCTCTCCAAATCTAGTGAGGAAGCGTGGCAGTTTCTTGAGGATCTTAGTGAACAAACAATTCAGTGGGAGAGCACCAAGACCACATCATCTTCTTCTAGTGGTCAATCTAGGGCAGGCATACATCAAGTAGAGATGTCGATTGCCATGAAGGCCGAGATGGCCGCTCTTACGAAAAAGCTGGAAGCGATTGAGACCAAAATCTCATCGTCTTCTCCTGCCCCTGTTATGCCTCCACGAACTGTTTGTGCTTGTTGTTCGGCTCCATCACATCTCACCGAAGAGTGTCCTTACAATGCATCTACTCAAGGACAGGATCAAGTCAATGCTGCCTTTCAGCGACGACAAGGAAACGATCCATACTCTTCGACATACAATCCGGGATGGAGGAGTCACCCAAATTTCGCTTGGAACCAAAATCAACAATTCCAAGGAAATAACAATTATCAAGGGCCTCCTCCACAACAACAACAAGCACCCTCACAAACTCAATTTCAACAACCTTTCCAACAGCAACCTTACCCTAATCAAGTGAACAATTTTGTGCCTAATAATTCTTACGCGCCAAACAATTTTGTTCAACCTAATAATGACAAGGTTAGCTCGCTCGAAAGAAGTCTAGATGCGTTCCTAAAGCAATCTACACAGTCTACAACAAGATTAGAGACTTCTATTCAATCTTTGGTGCAAAACAGTGCCTCACACGATCAAAGCATCAAATCTATTGAGGCACAAATTGCACAACTCAATGCAGCATTGAGCGAGCGCGAAAAAGGAAAGCTCCCATCTCAACCACTGCCCAATCCCGGTCATGCACATGCTGCAAATCAACAGCAAACTCATAACGTTAACGCTGTGACCACGTTGAGATCGGAGAAAATGTTGCAAAACAATGTGGGTATTCACAATGACTCCCCTGCCGGTGGTTCTTCTTCACCTTCTTCTTCTTCGTTAGAGCCTGTTCTCCATCATTCACAAGGCTCTACTCCTTCTAGCTCGAACGGACTCACTTCTCACAACACGAACATATCTACACGGGGTTCCGTTCCAACTCAACAATCTGATCCTCAAAAATTGGACTCAACAACATTTCAAAATGCTCCTTTTCCAAACCGGTTGAGATCCAATAAACCAACTCCATAAATGGAGAAGATTGTCGAGTTGTTCAAACAGGTGAGCATAAATATCCCTCTTTTGGATGCAATCCAATAAGTTCCTTCATATGCATAAATCTTAAAGGACTTATGCACCAAAAAGAGGAAGTTACAAGTACCAAAGAAAGTTTTCGTGGCCATTGCTGTTAGCGATGCTCTTGTCCAATCTTTACCCCAAAAGCACAAGGACCCCGGTTGTCCTACTATTTCGATAACAATTGGGGACAAGAACATCAATAGAGCACTACTAGATCTTGGTGCTAGTGTCAATTTGCTACCTTATTCTGTGTACGAGCTGTTGGATATATGTATGCCCTAGAGACCATTATGTGATAGTGGATGTATCTATACATGTATATATATTCAGTTTGCATTCTTGCTCGACATGATAGTATGCTATCTGGTACTTCTTTATCTGACATGTTTATTTGATCATGCTTCTATTCATTCATACATGCTGATAAAGCCCTAAGGATATCGGCTTGACTACTCTGATTATGATGGAGATCATACTAGTGGAACATCTGTAGTCTATAAGCATATCCTGAAATGTCCCTAGTCGCAGGTGTATCGAGACGGGGCATCGATATACCAGAGTAGACTAGCGTATATGATACTAGACCCATGTGATGGGCGATGGATGTTCCCACATTCATCGATGTTTGACATCAAGATTATATACGGGTGCTCAGTGGTGACTGGGTACACTGGACGGACTCGCCGAGAACTCCTATATGGAATTATATCTATCGTCGGATAGCAGTTCTCAGGTGACACTGATACAGGTTAGTCTGTAGACCCGAGATCGTCATAGAGCCTTGTGTGTTCTCCCACTGTACTTTGATTGCCACCCTACCACGGCTCTACTGAGTCGTGCAAACAGGTGGCCGTTGGGTACAGTCCCGAGACACACGAAGGCAATGAGCGATAGGAGGGGTTTCTTCTCTCCCGGTATTGGGAGTTGATGCTGTGCTGTGTTCGAATGGTTATAACAGCAAGTCCCTGGCCAGGGCTGCTGAGATTTGCTGATAAGTGTTATCAGTAGTTTCTCGATCTGTTATAGACCATTCACCGACACGACTTATTGAGTTATTGGGGTCGACGTGACCATACCTAGGCTCGAAATGCAGCATATCTGACGAAGAGACCGGACTGTACGGTAGTGTTGCCGGATGGCTCGACGGAAGTTGTAACAGGTTCGCTCGTTATCTTCTGATCGTTCAATACCCGGGTGGCCGTTACGTTTAGCTGACCTCTTGCGGCTTGAGGGCACTTGATATGATCATTACCCTCTGCCGGCGTATTGACGAGTCTTAGAGTCCCACAGAGGAGTTACCCAGTCCAGGCGAAATGTTGTGGTGCGCATATGCGATATGCGCATGCACCCGATTGAAATATGTGTATATGATACCGAACATTGATCGGGTGAATTGCTTTTGGTGGGGTCATATGAGATATGACCGGATTGATAAATCAAGTGTTGATTTATCATCTAACCATAAGTTATCTCACTTGAAACCTTTCTAGGGTTTGATGGATGTATGCATGCATGCATGTGTTTCTTTCTTCTTTTCTAGTTTTATGCACATGTAGATGTGCATACATGTACACATACATACATCAAACTATCATGGTTGATTATATATGGAAATGGTGGCAATATAAGCCTCACACCATAGATTATACAATGGATAATTATTTAATTTTGGTTTTAAAAAGAAAATGAAAAGGAAAGGATAATTATGCTAGTTTCTACATGCTTCTTTTAACCTAACCATTCTCACCCACCACTAAACCATGGTTATCTTTTCCTTTATCATTCTAAACCCAAGTTAAATTAATCATCTATTATTTAATCATGGTTAGAGTCAAGAAGGAATAAATATATATAGTGATATTTATTTTCTTTTAGAAGTTTAACCTTATGGTTATCATTTTATCTCTTGAAAGAAAAAGCCACCATTTTCATCCTCCTTCATCTTCTCCTCTCTAGTTCTTTTCTAGTGAGTGAAATATAACAAAAGAAAGGTTTTTGAAGTGAGATCCAAAGCCACAACACCATTCTATTCAAGTCTAGCCAACTTGATTAGAGTGTTTACTTCGATTTTACAAAGTAGCGAGCTTGGACGGAGATCTCCGCGGTGGATCATCGTGGACACAAGGGGAGTTCAAGAGGACCTCGTTTCAACACCAAAGAGCCTAAGGAGCGAAGCAAAAACGGGAGCTACAAAGGTTGTAGCCTTCAAACCCTAACTTTTGTTAGCTTTAAGTTTAGTAAACCCTAATTTTCTAGGATCTATCCTTTGCATGTTAGTTTAGCACCTTAAAAAATAAAACTTTGGGTCATGTGATGCTTCAAAACTCTTCATAGGGTGCTATACTAACCTTACACGAGCAATTAGGCATTGGAGAGCTTAAGCCCACTCACTGTACTCTCCAAATGGTTGATCGATCAATCACCCATCCAAGGGGTGAGCTAGAGGATGTGTTGATCAAAGTTGGGGAGTTCATATTCCCAGTTGATTTTATTGTTATGGACACACAACCTGTTGCTAACTCACGGAACCAAATTCCGGTGATCCTCGGTCGACCATTTTTGGCCACTTCCAATGCTGTAATAAACTGTCGCAATGGCTCCATGACTCCATCCTTCGGGAAGACGTCTAGTGAGTTCAATATTTACAAGTTAGGAAGTCTGCCCCCCGTGCCTAATACTAGTACACGAGAAGTTTGCTCTATTCACGAAATCACGCAGGAGGGCTGCGAGTTTGAAAGATTCTTGTTTGATGAGAACAGTTTTGACGCCACTAGTGCGTCCCTCCTTAAGCCTACCACAGTTGACACAACCGATATTGATTATGAAAGTTTCACTTTTTCGGATGATGACGACTCACAACCCGAATATGAGTCTTTTGAATTTTTGGATGAGTTAGTTGAACCATCCGAATCGGTTGTTTGTAGTGATTTCGAACCTGTGTTGGAGTCCTTTGAGTTCGAGGTAGATTTCGCAATGATTCTTTCGCCTCCGAAACTCGAACTCATGTCCTTGCCGTCTCACCTTAAATATGCTTACATAGATGAGAATGAGACCTTTCCATTATAATATCAGCCTCTCTAGCCTTCGAGCAAGAGAACGCTATTTTAAAGGTCTTACAAGATAGGCGGCAAGTTTTCGGTTGGACTATGGCGGATATCGAGGAGATTTGTTCCCTCATAATTGAATATCATATGCAATTGATGGATGATGCCAAGTCAATAAAGGACCCACAGAAACATTTTGGGGGTATTGTGGTGAGTCAACCTCCTCCTTTAGAAGTTGAACCATCCCCATTTCTTTTAATAAGCTATGAGAATGCCAATATTCCACTGACTGCTGATCATTCGCATTCTCGTTTTGATTCATCACCACATCATATCTATTCACTTCCATACTTTCCCTACCATCACTCCTATCTTCCCCAATTCTTTTTGAATCGGTACAACATGTTCTTCCACCAACTGACACTCTTTACAGATAAATTTTTCGACTGGTTAGTGTTGATGTTTGGTCTGTACAAAGTCTGACAGTAATGTCTAACATTGTTTCGCTGGAGTTTGGGGGGGCCTTTCTGTATATATTTTTGTTTTTCTTTTAACAATAAAAAAAATTAAAAATAAATAAACAAGGGAGTGCCGACATTTTGACCCTCTTGGTGCAGCATGACAGTGAGGACACTGTTAAGTTTAAGTTTGGGGGTATGCTCGGTACGTTTTCTTCCTTCGCATTCATATGTACATATTTTTGCATTTGCATATTTATTTGAAAACCATAAAAATTGAAAATTTTCAAAAATTATAAAAATTTATTGTATTCAATTTTGGCTTATTTGAACTGAGTTTGACAAATAGGTTAACTGGCTACGAACAACTAGATCTTAGACTTAGTAAGTTGAAAACCCTAAAAATAACCTTCTTTAAAGATTAATGGTAGAAAGTATATGTCTTTATAGTTTATTTAGAACTAGGCAAATTTTGAGTTCACTTTTTGGGCTAAGTTGAAATAAAGGAAAAATATTGATATTCTTATTAGAGTATAAGTTCGAAAAATAATTCCTAGCTTAAGTCTAGATTCTGAAAATGTATACCCTACAAATTGCACAATCACGCACCTTGAAACTTGGAATAGTAAAGGAGACCTTGAAATGCTCTTGTCTAAAGTTTTTAGTACGAAGAAAATAAAAGAAAAAAAAGGTGAATAAAGAAAAAAAATGGACACTGGTTTTTGTGATTACTCAAGGCTGCAAAAATAGAAAAATATTAGCGAGGGTGCTTCATCACCTAATGCCTTAGACCAACTGGTTTGGGAGTCACTGCTAAAGTTTTGTGTGTTGCAAGACTAGGAAGTACGCTTTAATGTGCAAACACATCTTGTAGTCGGTCTTTGGTACCTCAAGAAGTATTAACGGTCGCATGAAGGATGTGTAAGCAAAATTCACCAATTAATAAGTGCTTTGGACAACAGACAAGGGTATGATTGCTTGATTTGAACTTCCAAGTGTAGGGGTGATTTATACACACACGTGGGGATACATGATTAGAGTTGAGATAAGAGAAAGGAATGAAGAATAAAACTTGTATCTTTAGTTGAGTTGATAGAAAAATTCCTAAGTGGAGATGGAACCTTAGAAGAAAAACTTAAGAAATGCCGAAAGCTGAGTGAGTCTATCGAATATATATAATCTTAAGTTAAATGATGAGGAAGTGGGAAGAATATGGGTGGGTAATTTACGAGTCAATGATAATAGAATTCCTTGTTAGAAAACCTAATTGGAGAATTAAAGTCAGTGGGCCTAATTGATAGGATTTTGTGGGTAGAATCCGCTGAAAACCCTCAGGAGACAACACTCCTCCTATTAGGGACACCTAGAGGTTTAACGGCTTGTTGCACGTGCTCAGTGCAATCGCGTTTCCCTGCGAAAGTGCGGTTAGGTTTTATCGAGAATAAAATAATAAGTTTGCTCGAGGACGAGCAAAAGATAAGTTTGGGGGTATTTGTTCAGATCATAATATTGCATTTTACATTCCCCATTCTTATTCGTTTTATAAATAAATAGGTGCTTTTGACGCATGTCTGCTGCATATTACAGGATACAGGTTCTTGGAGCGAAAACAGTGAAAAAGACGGAAGATGATACAAAGGAGGGACTTTTGACCAACAACTAGAAGGATCCTAGTCAAGCCTAGACGAAGAACAATTCACAACTGTACAAGACAATGCATGATCCAAAATGTCAAAGGAAACAGTAAAAGACCACTACAAGTTTCACTGAAAAGATCTGGAGAAAACCCAGAAGCCAAATGGAGAAAAGAACTAGATAAATAGAGAGCCCAAAGCATCAAGAAGCATCCCACTGAATTTGATCCAGTGATCTCATCAAAGGGCCGCGGAACCGCGGCCCACCCCCACATATGCCGCGGTTCCGCGGCCATTTAGTGCACGTGTCGGCGCAGAATTTTTGTGTCGGTGCGTCGGTGCGAAGGTTGGGATTTTTCGGGGGTATTTTTGTAATCTCACATGTGCGAATCCCGTAACCCTAAATTTTCCTGTTTACCTATAAAATTGTAATCAAAATACTGTAATAGGGATGCTTCTTTTCAATGAAATAAAATTCAGATTCAATTCAGTGGGAAGAGCATCGTTTCTGTAAGTTCTTATTTTAATTTTCTGCCTTAGTTTAAAATTAATTTCTTGCCCTAGCTTTCTAATTTAATTCTTGCCTTAGATAAATCATTCCATTGCCATAGTTTAATCTAGTGTAATCTTTCTTAAACTGCAGTAGGTAAGTTATTTTAAAATGTTATTTTTAAAAGATCCCCTAATGAGCGAGCAATTACCTCGCTTGTTAGGGTTAGGAATAAGGGAGGGAATGAGAGATGAATATCTCTCATCTCTTTCAAGCCCGATTATTTTTAATAACTAGAACTTCATGCATGCATGCATGATCCGCTCCCTACGGCACCCTACCCACGAGGTAACGGTGAAACCGTAGTATAAAGGACCGTACGTGCATGTCTTCCATGAAGGTTAGAGCAAATATTAGGAAAGGACGGACAAGGATCTAGAGGAAGAAACTTCGTTTCTTCCCAATCATCCTAATCCCTTTTTCTAATAGTTGCTATAACTTCTAAAAGATTTCATTTAGGGCATTGAAAGAGGTGTTAATATTAATCTTACCAAACCCCACTTTTGACCTAACCCTAGCAAGTTTCTTTATCATCATATAACTTAGTTTTAGATTCAATTAAAACAAAACCAAACAACCATTGGAATCAACTCGTAAGAACACTTAGGAAAATTACACATCCCTGTGGACTGACCCGTATTCACCGGCTAGCTGCAAAGCGACGCCGTTTCTGATTGCAGTAAAAATATTTTTGATCTAAAAATCCCTACAAATTAAAGGAAGAAACTTCGTTTCTTCCCAATCATCCTTGTCCGTCCTTTCCTAATATTTGCTCTAACCTTCATAGAAGACATGCATGTCCGGTCCTTTATACTACGGTTTCACCGTTACCTCGTGGGTAGGATGCCGTAGGGAGCGGATCATGCATGCATGCATGAAGTTCTAGTTATTAAAAATAATCGGGCTTGAAAGAGATGAGAGATATTCATCTCTCAATCCCTCCCTTATTCCTTACCCTAACAAGTGAGAAAATTACTCGCTCATTAGGGGATCTTTTAAAAATAACATTTTAAAATAACTTACCTACTGCAGTTTAAGAAAGATTACACTAGATTAAACTAGGGCAATGGAAGGATTTATCTAAGGCAATAATTAAATTAGAAAGCTAGGGCAAGAAATTAATTTTAAACTAAGGCAGAAAATTAAAATAAGAACTTACAGAAACGATGCTCTTCCCACTGAATTGAATCTGAATTTTATTTCAGTGAAAAGAGGCATCCCTATTACAGTATTTTGATTACAATTTTATAGGTAAACAGGGAAATTTAGGGTTACGGGATTCACACATGTGAGATTACAAAAATACCCCCGAAAAATCCCAACCTTCGCACTAACGCACCGACACAAAAATTCTGCGCCGACATGTGCACTAAATGGCCGCGGAACCGCGGCATATGTGGGGGTGGGGCCGCGGTTCCGCGGCCCTTTGATGAGATCACTGGATCAAATTCAGTGGGATGCTTCTTGATGCTTTGGGCTCTCTATTTATCTAGTTCTTTTCTCCATTTGGCTTCTGGGTTTTCTCCAGATCTTTTCAGTGAAACTTGTAGTGGTCTTTTACTGTTTCCTTTGACATTTTGGATCATGCATTGTGTTGTACAGTTGTGAATTGTTCTTCATCTAGGCTTAAATAGGATCCTTCTATTTGTTGGTCAAAAGTCCCTCCTTTGTATCATCTTCCGTCTTTTTCACTGTTTTCGCTCCAAGAACCTGTATCCTGTAATATGCAGCAGACATGCGTCAAAAGCACCTGTTTATTTATAAAACGAATAAGAATGGGGAATGTAAAATGCAATATTATGATCTGAACAAGTGTCGAGTCTTTAGAGTCCCACACAGAGAGTTTCCCTGCTCTAGGCGAAACGATATAGAGGCCGTATGGTTTTACGACAAGGGTTCGGATGCGTACGTGTGTTGACGCACGTACGACTTTTCGGACAGTTTTTACTAGTCGGCTTTGGTTTAAGCCAGATTCTAGTATCGGGTTACTGGATTTATACAGTCTAAAGTTTTTCCGTGTTTTCACGTATTGGAGGGGCGTTCTCGTAATTTGTCGGGAAGCTTCTAGAAGAGTGGTGACTAAGGGGTTAAGGTGGCATTGCATTAAATGAGATTAGTGACTCATTTGTGTGATTCATCCAAGTCATTAATGCATCATAAATACTTAATGACTCATGGAGATGAATCACTCAAAGTTATTTGTGAAGCATGTTTGTTAATTCTATTATTTGATTTTTGGATAAATAATAATGCTTCATATATATCATGATAAGATCATTATCTCATTTCATTATTATTCTCACCTTCTCTCTCCTCAAGCTCACTCTCTCTTCAAACCCTAACCCTAACCTCTCATGAGTTGAAATCAAGGGTTAGCTAGACTAATACATCCATAACCTCACTCTATATCCCCTAGGTAGCTTAGATTAGCACTTTAAGCAACCTAGTTATCTCAAGTTTGAGATTAAGCTTGGCGTAGGAGCTTTCGGGTGGATCGTCTTTGATTCGAGGAGGCCGTTGAGGTGCCGATATTCCAAGGAGCCCACGAGGAGTGGAGGACAGCGATGAAGACCCGAAGGATAAGTAATGTGAGGTATAACTTCGTATCCGAGTAGTTAAACCTCTAGCTTTTTGTTGGTAATGGTTTAGATAACGATTCATGCGCTCAAGTCCGTGTTACGAAGCTTTGATAATCGTTTTTCATATATTCCGCCTCCCCGCAAGTTCGTGGGATGCGTGACATGGACTTACAGTGGTATCAGAGCCAACTAAACCATTACTAGCTTATTAGCAATTGATTAGAAGTTCGATCGACAGAAAAACACGAAAACAAAAATTCGAAACCCTAAGTTTCTGTTAATTTTAAAAGTGTCTGAAATTTTTTTTGACATACCTTAAAATTCATAATAGGGAAATTAATGAATACTGGGAAAATATGAGACAGTGACTCGGCAAAACGGCCCGGATCCGTGGCAATAGAGTGCTTCTGCCGTGGATCCACCGCCGAGTCAACGACGAGTTGACTCGGAGTTTCACAGTAATTTATAACTATTGGGTTTTTGTCTTCCTGTATGTTCTGTTGTGTACCCAGGTTTCTTCAGTACAGGTTTGCTTTTGGGGTAGACACGGAATTTGGTATTCGATCGATGTTCTAAGATATTTGCTAATTGGGTCTTTATCTGTAATGTTTAATGTGTTCGTAAACCTCCCCTAATTGCTAGTATGTCGGTTGGCAGGGGGTTGCACATTTCTGAAATGTTTACTGTTTGTGTATATGAACTGTGTTGGACTGTTGTGATGATTAGCCGAGATTTGAGATGGGTTTAATATTCATGCATTCGATGTAAATGTAATTTGATGTAATATTCTTTTGCGGGGCACATCCAGGTTGCGGTTGTAGCCACCGTTGTATTATTTCTTTTTACTGTTTTTGCTCCTAGGATAGACCCAAGGTGGGGTACACAAACTACCGGGTACTTTGAAGTGTTTAGTGTCCTACTCACTTTGTTGAGGGAGACCGCTTCACTTCGGGTACTTGGCGGGTAGTTTGCCGTACCCGTAGGGGTCTAGGGTGGGGTAATGGCTATTCATCACAACTGTGTAATCCGTCTTTTATTGCAGGCTCAAAGCAAATGCGGATTGCTAATAAATCCAATAAAGTTCATCTGTGATCTGGAATGCTTATTATTGCGTCTGACGAATGTATAATATCTATATATGATAGCTATTAGACGTCACTTATGTTTTACACTCGCGCTAGCCCAGTCCCCGCTCTGTCGTTAGTTAAGTAACCCAACGGATGATGACGGGACCCCGTAGCGAATGCGGATGGCATAAGAGGACGTAGTATTTTCGTTGTTTTCTGCAATGATAGGATAAATGATGGGACGCATTATTATAATGCAAAGAAAATAAACCAAAGTTTAATCCGTTAGTTATATGTATGCCCTAGAGGCCATTACTGTACATTGGATGTATATTGTAGTGGATGCTGGGACATATATAGGGAGGACTTTCTTGCTCGACATGATAGTATGCTATCTGGTTGAACTTTACCTTAACGTGTATACTGATTATCTCTCTGTTACATGTTGGTAAAGCCCTTAGGATCTGTACTTGACTACCTGGACTATGATGCGGATCATACTAGTGGGGACATGGTAGTCCATAAGTACATCCTTCAAAGTCCCTAGTCGTGGGTGTATCGAGACGGGGCATCGATATACCAGAGTAGACTAGCGTGTACCTTCTCGACCCATACAGATGGGCGATGGATGATCCCATATCCATTGGCGTTTGACATCAGAGATGATATACGGGTGCTCAGTAGAGACTGGGTACACTGGACGGACTCGCCGAGAACTCCCAGATGGTATTATACCTCACGTCAGATGGCAGTTCTCTGGTGACACTGGTACAGAGTAGTCTGTTGACCCGAGATCGTCATAGAGTCTTGTGTGGTTCCCACTGTGCTTTGATTTCCATCTTACCACGTCCAAGAGGGCGTGCAAAATGGTGGTTTTTGGGTACAGTCCCGAGTCACATGGAGGCAATGAGCGATAGGAGGGGATTCGTCTCTCCCGGTATAGGGGGTTGATGTTGCGCTGTGTTCGATTGGCTATAACAGGAAATCCCTGGCCAGGGTTGCTGAGATTTACTGGTAAGTGTTACCAGTAGTTTCTCGAATTGTTATAGACCTCATATCGACACGACTTATCGAGTTATTGGGGTCTGACGTTTACCACCCCTAGGCGAGATATGCGACATATCAGACGATCAGACCGGACTGTACGGTAGTGTTACTGGTTGGATTCACTGGAGTGTGAGCGGGCTTGCTCGTCGATCTTCAGATCGCTCAAAACCCAGGTGGCCGTTACGTTTAGCAGACCGCTTGCGGCTTGTGGGTGTTTGATATGATCATCATCTGCTGCCGGCGTATTGACGAGTCTTTAGAGTCCTACACAGAGGTTTCCTGGCTCAAGCGAAACGAAATAGGAGCGCATATGAGATATGTGCGGGACCGAGAATAATGCGTGTATGTGATACCGTATTCTATTCTCGCGATGATCGTATCGAATGGTTGTATGCGATATAACCTAGGTATCGAATCAAGTATTGATTCGATAAGCCGATACATTGAATACTAGTCGGTCGTGTGCGACATGACCGGATCATTGAATCAAGTGTTGATTTAATGATTTAATGCATAATTATATATTTGATATATTACTTTGCACTAACTAGTATTGGTTCACTTTAAACGGATTTTCTCACTTGGTTTGTGCACATTGTATATGTGATATACTTTTGTACACTTGATGATACATGTTTAACTATAGTTAAGTGTAATGAATTAAGCCATGGTTAAACTAATGATTAGGGTTTTCTTTTTATTACTTATTTATTTATTTATTTATTTAGAATAGATAAGAAAAGAATGGTTGCTAATTTTGGAGTTTAGTTGAAGCTTCATGAAGTTTTGACTTTGTAACCATTCTTGTCTTCATCTTTAACCCTAACCATTATTCTAACCTTAGTTAATTCTCTACACTTGACCATGGTTCTAATATGATAAGTTTTCATTTTCTTTTCCAATTATAATTAACTTATCATAACATTTCTTCTTCTTCTTCCTTGAACTCAAAGAAGAAAAAGCTTTCTTCATCAATGGTGAATTGAGCAAACAAGTGAGAAATCCAATTCTAAAGTCTACCCATTTCCTATTTCTTCATCCTCTACCTCTTGCCAAGTAGTAGAGTGTGTTTCCTTCACAAGTTTTAAGACTTGGTGAAGGTAGAGCTTGATTTAGCGATGCCTCGACGTAGATCATCTTCGGCATGGACATCGACGACCTAGCTCGCTTATTCTCCGATGAAGTCGACGCTAGAGCCCGGATTCTTTTTGGACAGCGGAGAGGACTTCGTTGCGGAGCTATGGAGGTGGAGCACCGGATCTACAAAGGTTGTATTTCCGTATCTCTTAGTTAATTGTTAACTAGTTAGCTTTTTCGCCTAGTTTTCTAGCAAACGATCCGTAGTCGGGTCTCTCGGCACCCGTAAAATTTTATATTGGCATGTTAGATGCCTTGTGAGACCTTCATAGGGTGCCTAGGAACCCTACAGTGGTATCAGAGCCTAGCTAGAGCCTTAGGCGAAGTCCCGACGGAATTTGAAGTCCGAACGAACCCGAAACCCCGAACCAATATTGCTCTCTGTACATTTTTGAAAACAGTGGATTTTTCCAAATTAAAAATTGCTAAAAAATTCAGAAGGAAAAAATAAGAATTACGATGCAAAAATTTTTGGATGAACAGTAAATTCCGCGGCGGAACCGCGGCAGAAGCATGCCTTCTGCGGCGGTTCCGCGGCCCCTTGGTGACGTCAGCCCAATTTGTTTGCACAGTAACTCCTGATTAATTCTGCTGAGTTTTCTGGGAATTTTTAATATTTATTCAAGAGTTGAATTTCCTGGGATTGTTTTGGGGATTCGGTGTTTCGATCGGAGTATCAAATTTCGTCTGTTGTGGCTTTCCGGATAAATTTTAGAATATGTTAAAAAGTTCGACCGGATATAAATACCCAATTTTTCCCCTGTCGGGAAAATTCCAAGTGTTGGATTTTTCCGTAGTTTAACGACGTTCTAAGTAGTGCAAGTAACGCGATGGTCCCTCTAGAAGACAACAAACCTTAACTCGATTATGTGACCGTCTTGAACTGCCCTTTGAACCTTCGGGTTTGGGGCAGTACGGCGTGCCACATGTGAGGCGTTGGCTTGACCCTTCTACGGCTGGACCGTTGGTACTGAGGTACGAACTGAATGTTGTTAGACTTATTTCAAGTGTTGATCTGTATCGGGAAAACTTGGGTGTTCGAATGTTCAATCGGAAAGTTTAACATTTTCTAATTATCTGGAATGTGATACAATGATTGGAATTCACAATGAGTTATGAGATAACGGAATGAATATTATAAACGTAGCAGTTTAGTCTCACTTGATCGGTTGCCACGGAATTTTGATGTGATCAAAAGTCCGTCGCAATCACGTAGCGTACGCGGATACTCGCCGGATAAACTTAATAGACAGCCTCACTCCATAGCCCCGACCAAGTGACTGTAGGAGAACCCGTCGCCGAAAGCATCCGTTCGGGTGCTCGCGGCAGCGGTGTTCCGCCTTGGTGCACTTCGTCGACGGTATCGGGGGTGCGGCCGCCTACTGAAGTTTGCGACGAGTATTCGATCAGGATGTCGGGAATCTTGTTGAATTGCCCGACTTGATATTGAAAAGTGTTTTCAATAATGAGACTAAAATGCGGGGTTTATAATTGTTAGGCATGTGATGTCTAAGATATTCATTTGATTAGGCATGCGATGTCTATGCAGATTGTGGATTCCAACTGTTGTAGTTTTACACTTTCTTTTCTGTGACCGTAAGTGTAATATGTGATATCGCCGGTTTCGTTGCTATATGTCAACGACAATTGGGATGCGCATATTTACTTACGTTGATGATATGTGATGTTATGTGTTGCTGGATATGTTATATTGGATCGTCGTGTTTGAATAGCCGGGGTTTTTTTATGTGAGATGAGTGTTTTTCATTTTCATTCATGTAAAAACTTGTATGTAATATTCTTTTATTGGGGCGCTTCCAGGTTGCGGAAGTTGTCACCGTTGATGTATATTATTTACTTTTCCGCACTAGGATAGACCCAAGGAGGGGAGCACAAGTAACCGGGTTCTGGAGTCCAGTGGGAGACCAACTCGAGGAGTCGAGTCCGGGTCTCCTAACTCCAGAATTGGTAGGGTTGCTTGCCGCTCTCGTAGGGGTCTAGGGGTGTGGGTTTGGCTATTCATCACGACCGTGGAATCCGTGTTTTATACTGGCTCGTATTAAAAACACGGACGTCCTAGTATATCCAATATTTCATATGTTTCTTCTGCTGCGATATCTGTGATGTGATCATGTGATGTTCTGTGATAGATACATATATAGTATATATGATATATTATATAGACGTTACTTATGTTTTACACCCGCGCTAGCCCTGCCCTGCTCTATCGTTAGTTACCTAACCTAACGGTGCACGAGGGGAAATCGAGGCGAATGCGGATGGCATAAGTGTACGTCGTATTTATCTGTGATGTTTAGGTACTTAAATGATGGGACTTCATTAATGTGATTAATGAAATAAAAGAAACCTAAGATGTTGTAGAATCGAATTTCAAAATAAAACAGGTAGCTACAGTTCTTGCTTTGCACAGCGGTATATGCGATATATCCTGCACCTTATTCGATAAGGAAAGGACCGAGATCCCTTCACCGGGAGTGACTCCTTTAGCAATAACTGGCAGATGCTACACATTCGGTTTGTCTTGTGATTGCTTTTAAGAGTTTTTGCTTTACACATTGATATATATGATATATCCCGCACCTCATTCGACGAGGAAAGGACCGACAATCCCTTCACCGGGAGTGACTCCTTTAGCAAAACTAGAAAAGCCTCAGAAGCACTCCATTTTAAAAATCATTTGATTCTACAACGATATCAAGTTCATTACGCAATAGGTTTTCAGAAAAACCTGTCGTAGCCCTCCATCATTTCAGATAAGTATTAGTTAGTATTCGTGCTGCGGTTGTTTGGCATGCGTCAAGGCGTAGTGTACGGTAGCTAACTAGTGCTTATCTGCCAGCATATGATGCGATTGGATTAGGGTATTCGTACGGCGTTGTTTGGCATGCGTCAAGGGTCGTGCGGGTGGGTTTAATTCAATCAAGAAATGTACGGGTTGAACTTGACTAGCAGACTATGGGTTGTTTGGCATGCGTCAAGGTCATAGCGAGCTAGGGGCAAAACATTATCGGGAATTTCAAGTGTTGAAATTTGCAATGAGATTGCATACCTTCTATGAGATAGTTGGATCCCGATACCCGCTGCGAGTAGGAGTTACTCCTGGGAGAGTTTTATACATTACAATTAGCCGATCAAGTAGGTGTCTAGAAAGGTGTTAACGAGGTTACGCCTCTGGGAAAACGAGGTTTACATTAATTAGGTTCGTACGAAAGCACGGGGGACCTCCCTCAAAGTACCGACACTGGCCTGGCTGAAAGATTGGCGAACTTGTAGTGTGTAATTAATCCCGGCTAGTCTTTCCTTTTAGGGTTTGAAGGAAGATTTGATAAAAAGCAGTGGGAGCCATCCTGATTAGATAAAATAATAACCAATCTATTCTTGCAAGAGCGCACGCTGAGTGTTTTCTTCTCTCTCTCTCCTGGTAGCGACCATATCACGCCTTAATCAAGATAATAATACGGAATATTGACCGAACCCGCTTGTTATACTGAGCTGGGAAACGTTGGTCCTGCTCCAACTTATAATTGTTATAAGACAGAGCAGGAAATTGGGGAATACCAGATTTCCCGTGCCGCCCAAAAGAAGAGAGTGCATGCTGATGCATCATCTTTGGGTGTGTTCATTATACAGAACTGTTTCTCAATGTCCTTTACGTCCTGGGTATATGATACCGGATCAGGATCCCAGATATGTAATCTGTTACATGGGCTACAAATAGGTAAAGAACTGAGAACGGGTGATAAGTTTCATGAGGCAGAAAACGGGGCAAGTGTTGCAGCCAAGTCTGTTGGTCACTGTCACCCTGTATTACCAATACATTGATTCTGAACGAATGTTATTAGATACCGAACCTGATATACCAAATCATATCACTCTCTTTGTTAGAAAAGAAAGGATATAATTTTGTATTGTTGGATAATGTTTTGAACATTTCCTATATCAAAAGTTGATCGTTTCAGGCACGTTATCTAAAAGCATTGATGTTCTAAATCAAACTACAGTTCTTGGTATACTGAACACACACAAGAGGAAAAGTTCAGAACTGAACGATTCCTTCTTGAGGTATTGTAGACTAGGTCAGATCAATGTGACCCGACTAGCTAGAGTTACATATAGATGCATATTTAAATCAGTTTGAATTTACATCTTATGAAACTCGCCAGTCATGTCACAGAGATAAGATGACCACAGCTCCGTTTACTGGAAACAGAGAAAGAGTTAGTGAACTCTTGGGATGATACATGTTGATGTATGTAGGTCCCCTGTCTACACATGCCAAGATTGGTTCTTTATACTTCATTATATTCTCTGATAATCTCTCAAGATTCAGTCAAATGTTCCTGTTGAAACATGAGTCCGAACCTTTTGAGATATTCTCAGAATATAAGCTAGAAGTAGAGAACCAAAATAAAGGTAAAAGTATTATGTCCTTTGATGTGATCAAGGAGGAGAATACTTGAGCACGGAATTCCTGGACTATTCTAAAGGAGAATGAGATTCTCTCTCAGCATTACTCCTCCGTATACACCATTGCACGATGGTATGTCGGGGCGGAGCAGATACACCCTATATGATAAGGTGTGCTCTATGATGAGTACTACTGAGTTACCTGTTTCCTTTTGGGGGTTATGCACTTGAGAAGCTGCATACCTATTGAATAGGGTTCGAATCAAATCAGTTGCCTACCACTTCATATTTGATATGATAAGGGAAGAGCCCATCTCTTAAGACAGTTAAGATTTGGGGTTGTCCGACCTATGTTTAAAAGCATAATCTGGACAAGCTCGAGGCAAGGTCAGTTATGTACAACTGGAAAGGTTCCAGCTATACAAACTACAGCAGATGATTTGATAGAACCAAAGGATTCAGTAGATACCAACGAACCTCAGCCTCTCCGCCGATCTAGTAGGGTTCCTCACCCACCTGAGAGATACTTCTGTTTCTCTATGACAGTGGGAGCGAGGATTGCATCATGAGATGATGACCCAACTAGTTTCGAGCTGGCCATCAGGAGTAAGACTCTGTAAGAATGGCTGGATGCTTTGTGATCTGAGATGGAATCCATATACACCAACAAAGTATGGACTTTGGTTGCTATATCTGAAGGGTTAAATCCCCATCAGGAGCAAGTATATCTTGAGAAGATTACTTGGTGTAGATGGAAAAGTTGAGACTTTCAAAACTAGACTTGTTAAAGGTTTGCATAATTGACCAGATAAGGATCATAATGAAACCTTTTTCTAAGGATCTATGCTTAAGTCTATCCAGATCCTACTTGCCACGGCTACATACCATGACTACGATCTCTGGTGGTTGGGTGTCTTGACTGCTTTTCTAAATGATGATTTGGAAGAGAGCGTCTATAATTACACAGCCAGAGGGCTTCGTAGACAGTGGGAGCAGCGGAAACGTGTGCAAGATGCTTTATAGGATAAAGCAGGCATCGCGGAGTTGGAACATCTGTTTTGATGAAGCGGTCAAAGAGTTTGACATCATCAAAATGGTAGATGAACCTTGTATATACAAAAAGGTAGTAGGGAGTATGGTGATGATCCTCGTAAAGTACGTGGATAACATACTCTTGATGGGGAAGGAGTTTCCTATGCTACGCTCGGTCAATCTCCGCTTATCACAATGATTCTCCATATAGGATCAAAATGATACCTCCTAAATCCTGGCGTTTGGATCTATGAGATAGATCTAATTGGATGTTAGGACTCTCACTAGTTGTAGTGAGACGGTATCAACCGATCCTGGGGAGAATCACTGGAAGGGTTCCAGGGTGATAATGACGACTGAGTGTCAGTCGCAGGCATTGTCTTTACCCTCAGTAAAGGGACGGTATGTTGGAAGAGTTCCAAGCTAAATACCGTGACATACTAGACGATAAAGGCAGGATACATCGCTACTAAAGATGCTACCAAAGAGGCTGTTTGGATGTATAATGGTTCATGAGATGAACTATGTTCCTACCATTGTGAGACAATGGAGTCGTGGCTTACGCCAAGGAACGCCGGTCCCATCAGTGATCCAGACATATTCTATGGCAGTATCACTTGATCATGGAGATGGTTGATCTCCAGGGAGATCGAGGTTAGGAGAGTAGGCTCAGAGGACAACACAGCGGATCCACTCACAAAGGCCTGTTCCCAGAGAGAGACTTTTATGGGATGGTTGAGTATGAGATACTACAACCACTGCTACAGATGGCCCTAGTGCAAGTGGGAGATTGTTAGTTATATGTATGCCCTAGAGGCCATTACTGTACATTGGATGTATATTGTAGTGGATGCTGGGACATATATAGGGAGGACTTTCTTGCTCGACATGATAGTATGCTATCTGGTTGAACTTTACCTTAACGTGTATACTGATTGTCTCTCTGTTACATGTTGGTAAAGCCCTTAGGATCTGTACTTGACTACCTGGACTATGATGCGGATCATACTAGTGGGGACATGGTAGTCCATAAGTACATCCTTCAAAGTCCCTAGTCGTGGGTGTATCGAGACGGGGCATCGATATACCAGAGTAGACTAGCGTGTACCTTCTCGACCCATACAGATGGGCGATGGATGATCCCATATCCATTGGTGTTTGACATCAGAGATGATATACGGGTGATCAGTAGAGACTGGGTACACTGGACGGACTCGCCGAGAACTCCCAGATGGTATTATACCTCACGTCAGATGGCAGTTCTCTGGTGACACTGGTACAGAGTAGTCTGTTGACCCGAGATCGTCATAGAGTCTTGTGTGGTTCCCACTGTGCTTTGATTTCCATCTTACCACGTCCAAGAGGGCGTGCAAAACGGTGGTTTTTGGGTACAGTCCCAAGCCACATGGAGGCAATGAGCGATAGGAGGGGATTCGTCTCTCCCGGTATAGGGGGTTGATGTTGCGCTGTGTTCGATTGGCTATAACAGGAAATCCCTGGCCAGGGTTGCTGAGATTTACTGGTAAGTGTTACCAGTAGTTTCTCGAATTGTTATAGACCTCATATCGACACGACTTATCGAGTTATTGGGGTCTGACGTTTACCACCCCTAGGCGAGATATGCGACATATCAGACGATCAGACCGGACTGTACGGTAGTGTTACTGGTTGGATTCACTGGAGTGTGAGCGGGCTTGCTCGTCGATCTTCAGATCGCTCAATACCCGGGTGGCCGTTACGTTTAGCAGACCGCTTGCGGCTTGTGGGTGTTTGATATGATCATCATCTGCTGCCGGCGTATTGACGAGTCTTTAGAGTCCTACACAGAGGTTTCCTGGCTCAAGCGAAACGAAATAGGAGCGCATATGAGATATGTGCGGGACCGAGAATAATGCGTGTATGTGATACCGTATTCTATTCTCGCGATGATCGTATCGAATGGTTGTATGCGATATAACCTAGGTATCGAATCAAGTATTGATTCGATAAGCCGATACATTGAATACTAGTCGGTCGTGTGCGACATGACCGGATCATTGAATCAAGTGTTGATTTAATGATTTAATGCATAATTATATATTTGATATATTACTTTGCACTAACTAGTATTGGTTCACTTTAAACGGATTTTCTCACTTGGTTTGTGCACATTGTATATGTGATATACTTTTGTACACTTGATGATACATGTTTAACTATAGTTAAGTGTAATGAATTAAGCCATGGTTAAACTAATGATTAGGGTTTTCTTTTTATTACTTATTTATTTATTTATTTAGAATAGATAAGAAAAGAATGGTTGCTAATTTTGGAGTTTAGTTGAAGCTTCATGAAGCTTTGACTTTGTAACCATTCTTGTCTTCATCTTTAACCCTAACCATTATTCTAACCTTAGTTAATTCTCTACACTTGACCATGGTTCTAATATGATAAGTATTCATTTTCTTTTCCAATTATAATTAACTTATCATAACATTTCTTCTTCTTCTTCCTTGAACTCAAAGAAGAAAAAGCTTTCTTCATCAATGGTGAATTGAGCAAACAAGTGAGAAATCCAATTCTAAAGTCTACCCATTTCCTATTTCTTCATCCTCTACCTCTTGTCAAGTAGTAGAGTGTGTTTCCTTCACAAGTTTTAAGACTTGGTGAAGGTAGAGCTTGATTTAGCGATGCCTCGACGTAGATCATCTTCGGCATGGACATCGACGACCTAGCTCGCTTATTCTCCGATGAAGTCGACGCTAGAGCCCGGATTCTTTTTGGACAGCGGAGAGGACTTCGTTGCGGAGCTATGGAGGTGGAGCACCGGATCTACAAAGGTTGTATTTCCGTATCTCTTAGTTAATTGTTAACTAGTTAGCTTTTTCGCCTAGTTTTCTAGCAAACGATCCGTAGTCGGGTCTCTCGGCACCCGTAAAATTTTATATTGGCATGTTAGATGGCTTGTGAGATCTTCATAGGGTGCCTAGGAACCCTACATAATCGTTGGAACAAATTTAAAAGAAACCACTCGGTTATTTTAAAAGATCAGTTTTTTTTAATTGCGGAGCATTAACCTCTCCTTTTAGAAAGTATCAGGTTCCTTCGATTATATCAAGTTCACTACGTTCACGGTTTTGCTAAAACCATTCGTAGCCCTCCGTCATTTCATATAGATAGTCAATAGTATTCAAGATGTGATTGTTGACTAAAGTCAAGGCACAGTGTTTGGTAGCTGTTGGATATTCATATGCAGTATAGATAAATGCGTTGGTTTGGGACAGTCGTATTACCTTGTTGACTAAAGTCAAGGGTATGTACGGGTGGGTTCAAATTAATCTGGATAATGACGGGTAGAACTTGACATGTGACTTATGATTTGTTGACTAAAGTCAAGGTCATAAGAGCATGGGGCAAAAATCCATACCGGGAATTTCTAAAGAAATTGAAATTTGCAGAAAGAGCATACCATTTTGGAGTTTGATGAATGTTGGTAGGATACCTTCAACATTATCATACGATGATATTTTGGATCCCGATCCTACTGTGAGTACAAGCTACTTATCAGAAGATTCGTCACTTAACGATCAATGCTATAAATCAAGTAGGTGCCTAGAAAGGTGTCAGCGGGGTTACGCCCCCAGAGAAAAGAGGTTATTTAATTAAGGAACTTCGCGAAAGCGTTGGAAAACCTCCCTCATAGTATCGACACTGACCTGACTGAACGGTTAAGCAAGAATTGTACGGTAAGAATAATCCTGGCTAATTCTTCTTTTATGGTTTGAGGAGGGATTCGAGAAACAGTGGGAGCCATCCTATTTAGATAAATTAAACCACTCTAAACTTGCAAGAGCATCATGCTAATAGTATTTTCTTCTCTCTCTTTAATTGCAGCAACCCTGTGACTACACATAGGTTACATCTAGATAACAAATTGACTGAATCTGACTTATATGACCGGCAAAGGTCTGTCCATATGTCCATTGCCTATAACAAGCTGGACCGCCCTATTACTACTCAAGATCCCGCCGTCCCAGGTCCAGTTTCCACTGTCCCGGATATGGATATCCGTCAGACAAGGGAAAAAGATAAAGCGAAAGCTAAGTGCCTCGTGTTAGCTTCAGTTGATGGTGTATACCAGAAGCAGCACGAGAAGATGGACCTAGTCTCCATCTTTCTCCATAACAAAGATTTATATGGAGAGCAATCTCATATCGCAAGATATGAGATCTCGAACGAATTAATTCAAGCGAGGTTGGCTTACGGGTCATCTGTAGGGGACAACGTCCTTACAATGACTAGCTGTGTTGATGAGCTCCAAGACCTGGAGACCGCGTTGGGAAACGAGTCAGATACTGACTTGATTCTACAGTCTTTACCTTCTACCCGGAAGGAAACCAGGAAAGTAGAAGGAAAGAGAAGGGTAAAAGTTTCGGGACTGGATATAGTAAAAGAGGGACGTTCCTATTATTATGGGATTGGACATAGGCAGAAAGATTGCAGGGCTTTAGAAGCCAGTAGCCAGGATACGAAGCGTGTTGTGGCTTCAGCCTCAAGTGTACTAGTAATAGAGAACTGTTTGTCAATTAACTCTACTTCCTGAGTACTAGATACCGAAGCAGGATCTCATATCTGTAATTCATTACATGCTTTGAGAAACGGTAGAGTTATAAAGGTAGGTGATTGGTCTCTCAGAGTTACAAACGGAATGAGCGTGGACGATGAATCCGTGGGAGAATATCGCCTAGGTTTGACAAGTAGGCAGATATTGATTTTACGTAACTGTCTATATGTATCTAGTATGACTTGTAATATCATATCAGAGTTCTCACTTTCAAGAGAGGGATATAATTTTACATTCGAAAGCGATGTAGTATACATCCACCTAAATCAAGTTCTGATTGGGTCAGGTACATTAGATAACGGTATATACGTATTAAGTCAAGCTTAGGTTTTCAATGTCCAAAATACACTTAAAAGAAAGTCTCCGGAATTAAATCAGGCTTTCTTATGGCATTGTAGACTTAGTCACATCAATGAGAGAAGGTTGACTAAGTTAGATAGAGAAGGATATTTGAATCCGTTCGAATATCAATCTTATGCTACTTGTGAATCTTGTCTCATAGGAAAGATGACAAAGACTCCGTTTATTGGACACGGGGTAAGAGCAAGCGAGCTCTTAGGACTTGTACACAGTGACGTGTGCGGTCAAATGTCTACACATGCGCGAGGTGGTTATTCCTACTTCATTACTTTTACTGATGATTTCTCTAGGTATGGATATATCTTCTTGATGAAGCATAAATCCGAGGCTTTTGAGAAATTCCAACAATACAAGAATGAAGTGGAAAAATAAACAGGCAAGAGTATAAAAACACTGAGATCTGATCGAAGTGGTGAATACTTAAGTGCCGAGTTCCTGGGTTACTTAAAAGAGAATGGAATTCTCTCTCAGCTTACTCCTCCATACACACCACAACACAACAGTGTATCGGAAAGGAGGAATCGAACCCTATTGGATATGGTTCGTTCCATGATGAGTAACGCTGAGTTACCCCGATCATTCTGGGGATATGCACTAGAATCAGCTGCATATCTTTTAAACCGAGTTCCAACCAAGACTGTGTCTACCACACCATATCAGATGTGGAGTGGGAAGAAACCCTGTCTTAAGTATATTGAGACATGGGGATGTCCAGCTTTTGTAAAGAAACAGCATGCAGACAAGCTCGAGGCACGCTCAGTACAGTGTAAGTTTGTGGGATATCCAAAGAACTTATGCAGAGGAATAAAAGGTCTTTGTTTCTCAACATGCCCGCTTCTTGGAAACTAAATTTTTGGAAAATCAGAAGAGTGGGAGCGCAATAGAACTGGAAGAAATTCCAGAGCCACAAGCTATTACTGAAACCTTGGTAGAACAAGAAGGTTCAGGAGAACAGGACATCCCAACGCCACTCCGCAGGAGTAGTAGGCCGTCTCATCCGCCTGAGAGATACTATGGTTTTCTCATAGATGGGGATAGAGAGGATTGTGTCATTGATGAAGATGACCCTACTAGCTTCCAGCAAGCCATTCAGAGCAGTGACTCAGTAAAATGGCTGGAAGCAATGCGGACTGAAATGGAGTCCATGTATACTAACAAAGTATGGACTTTGGACGTTGCTCCAGATGGGGTAAAACCCGTAGGATGCAAATGGATCTTCAAAAAGAAGATTGGTGTAGATAGACAGGTTGAAACCTATAAGGCTAGACTTGTTGCAAAGGGTTTCCGGCAAAGACCTGATTTGGACTATGACGAAACCTTTTCTCCAGTGGCTATGCTTAAATCTATTCGGGTCCTTCTTGCTATTGCTGCCTTCCACGATTATGAAATCTGGCAGATGGACGTAAAGACGGCCTTTCTAAATGGTAATTTGGAAGAGAGCGTCTATATGGATCAGCCAGAGGGATTCATTCAGAGTGGGAGCAGCGGTAAAGTATGCAAGCTGCTTAAGTCCATTTATGGACTAAAGCAGGCATCGCGGAGTTGGAACATCTGTTTTGATGATGCTGTCAAAGAATTCGACTTTATCAAAAATCCAGATGAACCTTGCATATACAGTAAGATTGTAGGGAGAGCTGTAGTATTCCTCGTCTTGTACGTGGATGACATTCTCCTAATAGGAAATGATATTCCTATGTTACAGTCAGTCAAAAGATTCTTATCACATAAATTCTCCATGAAAGACCTGGGTGATGCCACCTACATTCTGGGGATCCGGATCTATCATGATAGATCAAAGAGGATGTTGGGACTTTCACAGTCCAGGTACATAGACACCATAGTGAAAAGATTCAGTATGGATGATTCTAAGTGCGGTAACCTACCGGCTTGTCACGGAATCACCATCTCCAAAGAGATGTCTCCCAAGACTGATTTGGAAAGGGATCGTATGTCGATTATACCCTACGCTTCTGCAGTAGGCTCTATAATGTATGCGATATTATGTACCAGACCAGATGTAGCATACGCATTGAGCGTAGTAAGCCGGTATCAAGCAAACCCAGGGGAGAAGCACTGGATAGCAGTAAAGAACATTCTCAAGTACCTAAGAAGGACTAAGGAGATGTTCTTGATGTATGGCGGAAAAGACCTCCAGTTGGAGGCCATTGCCGACTCCGGCTTCCAGAGTGACAAAGATGACTCCAAATCCATGTCGGGTTATGTCTTTACCCTCAATGGAGGGGCGGTCTGTTGGAAGAGTTCCAAACAGGAAACCGTTGCAGACTCAGTGATGGAAGCGGAGTACATAGCTGCTTGCGATGCCGCAAAAGAAGCAGTCTGGATGAAGAAGTTCCTCACAGAACTTCAGGTGGTTCCTACCAGTGTTGGTCCAATACCTCTGTATTGTGACAACAACGGCGCTATAGCTTTAGCGAAGGAACTCAGGTCCCATCAGAAGTCCAGACACATCTTAAGGCGGTATCACCTGATCAGGGAGATCGTAGATCGCCGGGAGATCGAGGTGAAGAGAGTAGAGACAGAGAATAACATTGCTGATCCATTCACAAAGGCCCTTCCTCAGACGCAGTTCGAGAGGCTATTCGAGATGATAGGTCTACGATATGCCAGCTCATGGCCCTAGTGCAAGTGGGAGATTGTTAGTGTATATGCCCTAGGGGCCATTATTGTATCATACTAGGTTGTATATTACTTAATGGAAGCTTAGGATATTCACAGTTGTATATAACAGTCTTACTAAAAATGGTAGTATGCTACTTGGTTTGTGTCTACTTTAATATGTGCATATGTTTCTTGTAACGTATCACTTATACATATTAGTAAAGCCCATAGGATCTTTGCTTGATTACCAGCGTTGTGATGGCAGTCACACTAGTGGGGGCTGGGTAGTCTGTAATCAACATCCTATACAGGTCCCTGGTCGTTGGATTATCGAGATAGGGCATCGATATTCCGGAGTAGACAAAGTGTATATGCTTCTCATCCCAGTTGGGGAGATGGTCTGTCCCACAGCCATTAGTACGTCGTACTAGAGATAGTATACAGGTGCTCGTTAGGTTACGGGTACACCGGACATGACTCGCCGGGGAACTGATTGGTTGGTGTTATACCCATCGTCGGTTAACAGTTCCCAGGTGACATGAGTATAGCATAGTCCGCAGACTTGACACTGCTACTTCGCCTCGAGTGTGTCCCAGTGTTCTTAGATTGCTACCCTACCACGGCTCAAAGGAGTCGTGCAAACAGGTAGCAGTTGGGTGCAGTCCCGAGCACTTGGAGGTAGTGGCGGTTAGATAGGATTCGTCTCTCCCGGTGTTGGGAGTTGATATCGCGCTGTGTCAGAGAGCCATTACGCAAAGTCCTTGGCCAGGGCAAGCGAGATATACTGGTAGGTTCCAGTAGCTTCTCAGGGTGTAATGGACTTCGCTCCGACATGACTTATACAGCTATTAGGGGACTGACGCTTGCCGCCCCCTAGGCTTGATATGCGATAGTCTTAGACGAACAGACCGGAATGTACGGAGATTGTCACATCAGCCTCAGTAGGGGTTCGGATGGTTTTTCTCATCGGCCTTCTTATCGACATCTACCTGGGGACCGTTACGTACAGCTAGTGCCGCTTGCGGTCTGTGGTTAAACCCACTGCCAGCGTAGTGTCGAGTCTTTAGAATCCCACACAGAGAGTTTCCCTGCTCCAGGCGAAACGATATAGAGGTCGTATGGTTTTACGACAAGGGTTCGGATGCGTACGTGTGTTTACGCACGTACGACTTTTCGGACAGTTTTTACTAGTCGGCTTTGGTTTAAGCCAGATTCTAGTATCGGGTTACTGGATTTATACAGTCTAAAGTTTTTCCGTGTTTTCACGGATTGGAGGGGCGTTCTCGTAATTTGTCGGGAAGCTTCTAGAAGAGTGGTGAATAAGGGGTTAAGGTGGCATTGCATTAAATGAGATTAGTGACTCATTTGTGTGATTCATCCAAGTCATTAATGCATCATAAATGCTTAATTCTAGAGTTAGGAGACCCGGACTCGACTCCTCGAGTTGGGCTCCCACTGGACTCCAGAACCCGGTTACTTGTGCTCCCCTCCTTGGGTCTATCCTAGTGCGGAAAAGTAAATAATATACAAAAGGTGACATCTTCCGCAACCTGAAAGTGCCCCAATAAAAGAATATTACATACAAGTTTTTACATGAATGAAAATGAAAAACACTCATCTCACATAAAACCCCCTGGCTATTCAAGCACGACGATCCAATATAACATATCCAGCAACACATAACATCACATGTCATCAACGTAAGTAAACATGCGTATCCCAATTGTCGTTGACATATAGCAACGAAACCGGCGATATCACATATTACACTTACGGTCACAGAAAAGAAAGTGTAAAACTACAACAGTTGGAATCCGCACTCTCTTTAGACATCGCATGCCTAGCCAAATGAATTTCTTAGACATCGCATGCCTAACTATTATAAACCCCGCATTTTAGTCTCAAAATCGAAAACACTTTTCAATATAAAGTCGGGCAATTCAACAGGATTCCTGACATTCAGATCGAATGCTCGTCGCAAACTTTAGTAGGTGGCCGCACCCCCGATACCGTCGACGAAGTGCACTAAGGCGGAACACCGCTACCGCGAGCACCCGAACGGATGCTTTCGGCGACGGGGTTCTCCTACAGTCATTTGGTCGGGGCTATGGAGCGAGGCTGTCTATTAAGTTTACCCGGCAAGTATCCGCGTACGCTACGTGATTGCGACGGACTTTTGATCACATCAAAATTCCGTGGCAACCGATCAAGTGAGACTAAAGTGCTATGTTTATAACATTCATTCAGTTATCTCATAACTACTTGTGAATTCCAATTATTGTATCCCATTCCGGATAAATAGAAAATGTTAAACTTTCCGATCGAACATTCAAACACCCAAGTTTTCCCGATACAGATCAACTCATGAAATAAGTTCATAGACATTCACTTCATGCCTCAGTACCAACGGTCCAGCCGTAGAAGGGTCAAGCCAACGCCTCACATGTGGCACGCCGTACTGCCCCAAACCCTAAGGTTCAAAGGGCAGTTCAAGACGGTCACATAATCGAGTTAAGGTTTGTTGCCTTCTAGAGGGGCCATCGCGTTACTTGCACTACTTAGAACGTTATTAAACCACGGAAAGATCCAACACTTGGAAATTTCCCGACAGGGGAAAAATTGGGTATTTCTATCCGGTCGAACTTTTTAACATATTCAAAATATCCGGAAAGCCACATAGACAAAATTAGACAATCCGATCGAAACACCGAGTCCCCAATACAACCCATAAAACTCAACTCTTGAGTTCAGAAAAAAAAAATATCCCAGGAAAACCAGCACTGCAAAATAGGAATTACTGTGCAAAATTCAATAGGAGAAGAGACAAAATGGCCGCGGAACCGCCGCATTAGCACGCTAATGCCACGGTTCCGCCGCACTTTAGACAGATCATTAGGTAATTTTTGCACCGTAATTCTTAGAATTTCCTGCTGAATTTTCTGCATATTTTTAATTTGGAAAAAACCTAATTTTTGGAAAAAGTCCAGAGAGCAAATTTGTGTTAGGGTTTCGGTTTAATCGGACTTCTAACTCCGTCTACGCATCGCCTAAGGCTCTAGCTAGTCTCTGATACCACTGTAGGGTTCCTAGGCACGCTAATGAGGTCTCACAAGGCATCAACCATGCCAATTTCAAATTTTACGGGTGCCGAGAAACCCTAATACGGATCGTTAACTAGATATATAGGCGAAACAAGCAACTAGTTAACTACTTAACTAAAAGAACGGAAATACAACCTTTGTAGATCCGGTGCTCCACCTCCATAGCTCCGCGATGAAGTCTCCTCACTGTCCAAATCAAATCCCGGGCTCTAGCATCGGCTTCATCGGAGAAATGGGCGGGCTAGGTCATCGACTACGATGCCGAAGATGATCTACGTCGAGGCATCGCTAGATCAAGCTCCCACTTCACCAAGTCATGAAACTTGTGAAGAGAACACCCTATACTACTTGGCAAGAGGTAGAGGATGAAGAAATAGGAGGTGGGTTCACTTTAGAATTGGATTTTTCACCCTTTTTCATCAATCACCATTGATGGTCAAGCTTTTTTTTTTCTTTGAAGAAGATGAAGAAGAAGAAGAAAGAATATTATGATAAGTTGTTATGAAAAAGAATAATAAAACCATTCTTATCATAATATTAACCATGGTAATGTGTAGAGAGTTAATCATGGTTAAATGGAATGGTTAAGGTTAAGCATGAGACAAAATGGTCACTTGGTCAAAGTCTTCATGAAGCTTCATCAAGCTTCATGAACAAACAAAGAAAGCCACCATTTTTCTCTTTTTCTTTTCCAAAATAAAATAAATGAAATATAAATAAATAAATGAATAAGAAAATGAAAACCCTAACCATTACACAACCATGGTTTAATCTTTACACAAACCCTAGTGAGCAAGTATCATCAAACATGATACAAACTTGTGTACAAAAGTATATCACTTATACAATGTGCACAATCCAAGTGAGAAAATCCATTTAAAGTGAGCCAATACTAGTTAATGCAAAGTAATATATCAAATATATAATTATGCATTAAATCATTAAATCAACATTTGATTCAATGATCCGGTCATGTCGCACACAACCGACTAGTATCCAATGTATCGGCTTATCGAATCAATCCTTGATTCGATAAGTAGGTTATATCGCATACAACCATTCGATACATTCATCGCGAGAATAGAATACGGTATCACATACACGGATTATTCTCAGTCCCGCACATATCTCATATGCGCACCTATTTCGTCTCGCTTGAGCCAGGAAACCTCTGTGTAGGACTCTAAAGACTCGTCAATACGCCGGCAGCAGATGATGATCATATCAAGCACCCACAAGCCGCAAGCGGTCTGCTAAACGTAACGGCCACCCGGGTATTGAGCGATCAGAAGATCAACGAGCAAGCCCGCTCACACTCCTGTGAATCCAACCAGTAACACTTACCGTACAGTCCGGTCTGATCGTCTGATATGTCGCATATCTCGCCTAGGGGTGGTAAACGTCAGACCCCAATAGCTCGATAAGTCATGCCGACGTGAGGTCCATAACATGTGTGAAACTACTGATAATACTTACCAGTAGATCACTGCAACCCTGGCCAGGGATTTCCTGTTATGGCCAGTCGAGCATAGCGCAACATCAACCCCCTATACCGGGAGAGACGAATCCCCTCCTATCGCTCATTGCCTCCATGTGATTCGGGACTGTACCCAAAAACCACCGTTTTGCACGCCCTCTTGGACGTGGTAAGGTGGAAAGCAAAGCACAATGGGAACCACACAAGACTCTATGACGATCTCGGGTCAACAGACTACTCTGTACCAGTGTCACCAGAGAACTGCCATCTGACGTGAGGTATAATACCATCTGGGAGTTCTCGGCGAGTCCGTCCAGTGTACCCAGTCTCCACTGAGCACCCGTATATCATCTCTGATGTCAAACACCAATGGATATAGGATCATCCATCGTCCATCTGTATGGGTCGAGAAGGTATACTCTAGTCTACTCTGGTATATCGATGCCCCGTCTCGATATACCCACGACTAGGGACTTTGAAGGATGTACTTATGGACTACCATGTCCCCACTAGTATGATCCGCATCATAGTCCAGGTAGTCAAGCACACATCCTAAGGGCTTTACCAATATGTAACAGAGAGACAATCAGTGTACACGTTAAGGTAAAGAGTAACCAGATAGCATACTATCATGTCGAGCGATAAAGTCCTCCCTATATATGTCCAAGCATCCACTACAATATACATCCAATGTACAGTAATGGCCTCTAGGACATACATATAACTAACATGGGTGTCTTGAGGAAAGTATCCTACACTCATTCTATCTCTTTCTTAGACTTCTAGGCTAGCAAACTAGATGTCCGAGTTGCCTCGGTTTTGAGGCGGGAGTCCATATAAAGAATACTCGACGTGCGTTCTCTTTGACGAGCTTGACCGGAGAGCGAACTTCGTCAAGGCAGCCGTAAAAAGCTAAGGACTGAGATTTAAGACCTAAGGACAGGGATCGATCGGTATAATTTCTTAAACCACTTTACAGTTTAGGGTTATTGGTACGATTGGGGTTTTAGGCTTGGTGGATTCACGAATAGCGACCCTAGTTAGGATTTTAGCTGTTTTTTCCGGTATTGGGATTCTTGGTTTTGATATTTGATATTTTATTTTGGTCGTTGGATATTTGTACGTCAACGACAAGAGTTTTTTAATTATTTTGCATGCGTAGGCTATAGGTTCCTATGAGCGCACCGTGTGCCATTTTTGGATTTCGGAACTTGATGTTAATAGCTTTGCAATTTCATATTGATTGTAGGTACATTCGCGTGGATTCCGAGACGACGAAGCACATCGAGTTCGGCTAAGCGAGAAGTTTAGCAGGTGAGTAGATTTATATCTACGGGGGAAGTCAGGTGGATGGCGTATAGCACCCCCACAAACATTGATATGGAATATCGTTTGATTATTTTATCCTGATAAATGATATGCGACGGACATGATTGTAGGATTTGCAAAAGATAATATGATAGAAGTTGACACTAGTGAACATATTGACTTAGAAGAATATGAAATGATAGGTGAATCATGATATGTACGAACTGCAGAGAACAAGTGTGACGTTTATATAATGTGATGCGAGATATTAATGTGATGAACGAGTATACGATGTGATATGATGACTTAGTGTGATATGTCGTTATATGGATTCGAGTCGATATGAGATTGTTGATACCTTTGTAGGTCCCATGATACGAGATTGGCATGGATGTGACCTGAGAGATAGGTACTTATATATGGATAATGTTTTGCATATTGAGTGATATGCCGTACGAGACTCAGATCCTTACCCCGATGTTGTATAGGTTGATAGAATCCCTATTTGTTTAATGCTGTCGTATGATAGATTTCCGTACGCGATAAGTTTTACCTATTGATTTATCCATACCCTTGTTTAGAGGATGTCGTACTATGGATTATACCATACGTGATGTTGTGAGGCTGGATGCCGATTTCTAGATTCACCAACGCGGATACATATTGTAGACACGTATACCTTATAGCATTTAGTTCACGAGGTACTTTATGCGGTATTCATGTTATTATCATTGTAATTCACATACATGTGCTAGTACACCTACACCATTATCGATGATGCATATGTTACACTTACATAGATTGCCGGCTCACATACTTCATCATCGATAATTGCTATTCACATACACAGTAAAATTGCTACATCATGTTATGATATACTTGCCATGTTCACATTACTATGCTAGGTTGCATGATATACTGACATGTACACCCGCATACCTTATTACAGCTACATGTACATCATGAATATATACTGACATGTACACTCACATATCTTACTATAACTGCATATACCCCTAAAAGGTATTGTATTGACATGTGATTTGGAGACGTTGATTTTTGTGCTATTGCGCTTATGAAATGAATTATACATATTTTCTTACATGTAGATACTTATATCTTACTACAGTTACATGTACACCTCATATGATACTGCACTTGATTTCAGAGGATTTAGGAACCGCATGATATATTTTAAAGGCTGGATTTATTTAAAAGAGTGGTTTTCCCTTAATATGCTCATATTGCGGTTTTATGTTGCATATATCAGTTTTTCATGGATTTGCGCATTGAGACATGGATTTCATGTGATTTATGGATTTTAGAACCGTGGGGGTGTTTCAAGAAATTTATGTATTGTTTGAAAACCTGATTTCTCTTGATATGATATTTCAGTGCGTCCACCATATGATTTCTCGGTTCTGAGATTGGCATGTGATACCCGATTCGAGGAGTGGGAGGCACCGTCTATGGGTACATGGTGGACCCAGTATGGTACCCCGGGGCGAGAGGTGATTTCGTGGTGTAGACGATGAGCCTGGCAGAGGGACCATTACCTACCGGTGATATTATTTGGACTCGGCGGATATCTGGGGATACCGACCGAAGTCACGTTCAGACATGCTACGTGGATTTCGGGTGTCGATGTGGACACTCAGGTTCGATGAGATGTACTGACATCAGGGCCGGTCATGGTGACGGCGCCTGACAGATGAGGATTTACGTGTCGATGTTAGACACGGATTTCGTGATGTTTCGAGTGTCGATGTGGAAACTCCGGTTCTATGATTTTGTTGTGTCGCGAGATACACACGTTGATTTATATTCTCATTTTACCTACATATGCTTTTATGACATTTACATGCAGGAGTTGTTGTGTCAGTGGTTGACGCGTGGACGAGATACACTGCATACATGCATTGATTATATTATTAGACGAGATCCACTGCATACATGCATTGATTATATTTTTGGACGATATCCACTTGCTGATAGGCATTTATTATGTGTTGGCACATATGCAGTATGGTCACCCTAAATATCATAATATTACCTTTATGATATAGTTGACCTAGGAATCGTTGTTTATTTCGATTTCTACCTGATGATGTTTTCTATTCACGAGTTGGAAACTCACCCCCGTTGTGCCACAGTTCTTGCAGGTTGACCGCATGGATCAGTAGCGGCATCGTTGGCACACAGCTGTTTTCGGATGATTTGTTTTTTGGTAGGTGGTACCTATTGGATCGTGCCACTCTTGTATTATTATTCCTGTTGTATCTAGTCAACTCCATCAATTCAGAAACTAGTTATTGTATATGTTGCAGATTTAGAAGACTTGTAGTTGTGAAACTTGAGCGATTGGTTTTATTTTCGCTTTTGGGTTTGATGTCTTGCTTTACTTTTTTTTCTTAGGTGGATCTTTGCCGTTGGGCGTTATATATATTTATGCTTGTGGTGGTTGTTTCCGCCGTTAAGTGTGATTTGCTTCCGTTTGGGGATGCTTTATTATATTCTGTGTTGTACCCATTTTCGGGGATAGTTTTTACAAGGGAGGTGCTGCCCAAATTTTTAAAAGAAAAAACATGATTTACTATCCCTTTATTTCAAAGCTTCACTACTTTATTTCTTAAAAATGTTTAGATTTCTGTGTTTCAGCTTACTTGAATTACGTTATGCTGTAGACGTCGCGTGATTTAAGTGCTGGTCGCGAGCTAATATTTTGGGCCGTGACTCCAGCGCTCCACGCGCTCCTTACGTAGGCGCTATTTTATAAGAAGCGCCTTAGCGCTCCAAGTCTGGCGCTGAGCGCTCCACGTGCTCCTCACGCGGGCGCTATTTTATAAGAAGCGCCTTATCCCTCCAAGTTTGGCGCTCAGCGCCAAGCGCTCCACGTGTTCCTCACGTGGGCGCTAAGGAATTACAAAGCGCTCTGTAAATAAATCCCCAGTGCCATAAAAAGTGTTCAACACTCAATAAAAGATAAAAAGAAAAAGGGGTATCAAAACCCAAATCAATGCTCAGCATTGTTGAATAAAAAGGGACGGAGCCCAAACAAATGTTCAACATTTTATTCAAAACTGAGTGGGCTGAGACCAAGTTAGCCACAAGTCCCTAATTCAGATTAACCGAGCCCATGTGCTCACAATCTTTTTAATTGGTCTTAGTCCCAAACCTGACTATAGATCTCCCAACCAACATTGGTTCAAGGGTACATCTCTTCATACCACTGATACATGTCGTTGTAATTATTCAACGTCTTCAGAGAGATGGAGGATCCCAATAACCAGTAACTTTTGGTGCATCCCCAAATGGTTAAACCAAAACCTTACAGACTATGATGTTTTTAAACCAGACTATGATGTCTTTAAACCAGACTATGACGTCTTTAAACCATACAGACTACAATGTCTTTAAACCTTACGGACTATGAGGTCCTTAAACCCATGGACCGCAATGTCCTTACACTAAAATGATAGAGTCCAAATACTCTTTCGTTGGATCTAAATGATCCCAAAATCCTGTTGAGTAGATCTTAGTCTAAAAATTATACTAACGTATCCTTAAAATATATTTAAGTTGATCTTAATCTCAAAAGAGGTTAACAAGCCTTAAATCAAACCCAAACCCAAATCTAAGAAAATACGGGTTTGGACTAATTCCCGCCCTACGGGCGACAACATAAATTAGTCTCCGTATACAATCCACGAGCAACCAAAAAATAAAACAAACACACACAACACGAAGTGTCCTTCTGGAGCAGGAGAAAGTGGTTACCGCGATGCGGTAACGTAATTAACTGCAGGGGCTTGCGCCTGCAGGGAAGAGCGTCCCCACAATCAAAAAAACCCTCACAATGAGGGGGAATCTGATGAAGTCTGCTACAACGGCCGCATCCATCTAAACCTCCGTTGCACGGTGCCATAACTCAACTTGGTATCTTCGGAGAGGTGGACGGATAAAAACAAATAGCATCTGCCCTCAAAATTCAGGCCAGACGTTCTAACGTCCCGGTCGCGTCTTTCGGCGGTAAACATGATATTTGGGTTTGATCTAAGGATCGTTACTCATATTTGAGACTAAGATGAACTTATGAACAAATGATCATATAGGCTCAATTACTTTAGTTTAAAGACACCACGGTCCAACATTTCCATTTTGGGGACGAATGTTAGTTTAAGGACATTTTGGTCCATTATCGCCATGTTTAAGATGGATATTGGTTTAAGAACATTTCGGCCCAACATTCCCATTTTGAGGACGAAGGAAGAGCAGTTGTTGTTTATTGGGACCCGACACCTCTCTGAAGATATTGAGGAATTACAATGACATATATCAAAGGTGTGAAGAGATGTACCCTTGAAGCAAATCCCGTATTTGAGGGAAAGAATCGTGGTGGATCATCCAAGAATTAATAGTCTTGTTTAAGACTAAGATTAACTAAGAAGGTATGGGACTAAGATCGGTTTGGATATCACAAACATAAACTTAGCCAATTTGGGCTAAGATTGGATTTCTGTAACAGCCAGCAGCGCTAAGTACTCAGATGCTTATAGCACTCACGTGTATATCACGTGAGGCTCTATGATAGTGCTATGCACTTTTTTTTGGCCCTCACATGTGTTTCACGTAAGGCGCTGAGCGTCTGGCGCTCACGTGTGTTTCATGTGAGGCACTCAGCTTTGGTTTCTTTTAAGCGCTCACGTGTGTTTCACGTGAGGCGCTAAGTTTTGGCGCTCACGTGTGTTTCACGTGAGGCGCTGCATTAGTGCTAGCCACTAAACTTTTTGTTTTCTGGCGCTCACGTGTGTTTCACATGAGACGCTATATAACTTGGTCTTGGGTGCTTACGTGCTTTTCACGTGAGGTGCTAAGTTCTTTGGAGATTTAATCTATGTTGATATTTTTAGAGAACTTAAATCTCTGTTAATGGTATTTTGACCATTAACGATCACCAAGATCGCTATTTTGAGGATCTTGGATCGGGTTCTTTAAGAACTAAGTTCTTGATTTGAAGGAACTAAGTTCTGGAGTATTATGGACTCCATATTCTCTATGTTCTTTTTTCCATATTTTCCTGTTCATGTTTTGAGAGAGGTTAAATCTCTGTTAATGGTATTTTAACCATTAACGATAACCAAGATAACTAATTTGAGGATCTTAGATCGAGTTCTTAAAGAACTAAGTTCTTGATTTGAAGGAACTATGTTCCTGGAGTATTATAAACTCCATCTTCTTTCTTTTCAACTTTGTTCTTCCCTGAATGTTTGATTGTCGAGAACAAGATCTTCCCGATGAGAATTAAATTCTCAACTTGGGGAAGACTTGTCTAGTAAATTTTAGATCTATAGAAAGAACTAAGTTTTTTGAGAAGGGTTAAACTCTTAGATAGGTAAAGTAGATGTTTTAATCTCTGTGTTTTCTTTACCTCGGGTTTAGAGGAGGAAGATCATTTTCTTTTATTGAGAATTAAATTCTCTGTTTATTTTTTGTGAAAGCTTATGGAGAACCTTCTGTATATTTTTTTTATAGAAGTTTATGGGGTGATCTTCCCTCTTTTTAGATTTAATCTCTTCATTCCTATTTATAGAAGAAAAGAAAAATCAATCTGTTGGAGGAAATCTCGTATTGAGAGATCATGATTGATTTCATAATTAATCGAAATGATCATAGAGATCAACCGGTGAATTTTATTCACCGTTGGATTTTTAATCCAAAGGCTTTCAGTTTAACAGAGGAGATTTCTTGTTTGTTTTAACAAGATTGGGAAAATATTTTCTTAAGATAGAATTCAATTCTATCGAATGGTGATGTTATAATCACCGTTGGAACTTTGATCCAAGGGCCCTCTGTTTAACAAAGAGGATCTTTCTAATTTGAGAAAAATCAGGGAAATATTCCCCCGTAGAATTTAATTCTACCAAAAAGAACACTCATGTGCATTGCACGTGGGGCGCTGGCCTATAGCGCTCACGTGGATATCACCTGAGGTGCTGCCAAGAGACTGGCAAGTGCGCCCACGTGGATATCACGTAAGGCGCTACCAAGGTTCTAACACCAGTGCTCACACGGATATCACGTGAGACACTCACATGTTTAACACATAGGAACTAATATAGGATTTGATCCTATCTGAAGCAGCACTTGAATTCTTTGCATGTGGGTGCACACGGGTTTAACAAGTAGGGGCTATCATAGGATTTAATCCTATCTGAAATCGATACTCACATGCTTTGCATGTGAGTGCTCACGTGCTTTGCACGTGGGAGCTGTCCTCTACTTTTATATAAGGAACAACAAACTTTGAACCAAAATTTTTGGCAGAACAAATGCCTCCCACTACTTTGCCCGCGTATGTATGTACGTGGGTTAAGTAGTGCAAAGTTATGTATCGCCATAGAATTGATGGCTTATGAGACAAGTTTAGGATCTTTGTAGCCTAAGGCTTTTTCATCTTCATGAGCCATAAGAGTGTCAAGAAGGTTTTTCTTCCTATGAGTCGTGAGGATCTCATAGGTACGTATTCTCCCTAGAAATCGTGAGGATTCCAAAGTGTTCATCACCTTCGTAAGTCGTAAGGATCTCACTCGGGTATTTTCTCCTTACGCCTCGTGAGGACCCGTAAGTGGCTTCTTCATTTTATTGGCGAATGTGGCCCGTGGGTAGTATACAAGAGTCAGTTTGGAACTCCTTGTAGGGCAACGATGGCTCAGGAAACATGTTTAGATCTGTCGTCTAAGGCTTTTCAACTTTATGAGCCGTGAGGGTCTTATAAAGATGTTTCTCCCTACGAGTCGGGAGGATCTCGTAAGTGTATTTTTTCCTTAGGGGTCGTGAGGACTCCTGAGTGAGTTTTCTCTTGAGAGTCGTAAGGATCTCATAAGAGTATTTTCCATTTACGAGTTGAGAGGACCCGTAAGTGGCTTCTCCTCCTCATCGGTATGCGACTTTGGAGAATGTGGCCCGTAGATAGTATACAAGAGTCAGTTTGGACCTCCTTGTAGGGCCACAGTGCTTAGGAAACAGGTTGATATCCCCGTCGCCTAAGGCTTTTTCACCTTTATGAGCCGCTAGGGTCCCATAAAGATGTTTTTCCCTATGAGTCGAGACGAGTCGAGAGGATCTCGCAGGTGTATCCTAACGTAAAATGTAGATAGCCCCCTTTTTTTATAGGGGTCCGTTAGGTTGGTGGTACTAGGTTTAAGTCCATCATACCATCGCGTTGGCTAATGTATCCTCGATATGCAGTCTTTTAGGTTACTGCTCGAGTAGCCCCGTGTCTGTCGTGTCTCTGATCCCTTCTGAGGCTGGACAAGACGTCTTCAAGTAATTTTCTTAGGTCGTATTACCGTTGGAAGAACAGGTGTTAGGTATTTGCCGTGGCGCTTTTTATTTGAGCTTAGGCTCAATTTGGAGCCCCGATGAGTCATAACAGCACCCTTCTGGGGTGGAATGATCTCCAATAGTCTTTAGCTTTGTATGTATTGCCATCAAGATCCGAAGCTAGGAATATGTCGTCACTTCGTTTTTGCTTTGATGATGTCGTGCCGATTCTTTGCTGAAGTACGGTAGACATCCGTATGACCTCTATACTGTATGTATTGCCATCGAGGTCTGGATCTAGGGATATGTCGTCACTCTAATTTTATTTTACCCTTGGGTCTTGGTTGACGTCGCGTCTACATCCTGCTAGCATAAGAAACACGTCGATATGATCTCTAGGCTGTAGATGTTTCCATCAAGATCTGGAGCTAGGATTTTGCCATTGCTCCATTTTTATTTTGGCTCCTTAGAGCTTTGTTGACGTCGCATCTGCATCCTGTCGGAATGAGAAAAACATGGATATGATCTCTAGGCTCTAGATGTTGCCATTAAGATCTGGAGCTAGGATTTTGCCATTGCTACATTTTTATTTGACCCTTGGGTCCTTTGTTGACGTCGCGACTATACCGAGAAGAAACGTCGAGCCGGAGCTAAGATTTTGCCATCACGCCACTTTTATTTGATTGTTACATCCGCACCATGCTGGAATGAGGGGGAACGTCGAGATAGTCTCTAGGTTGTATATGTACCGTCAAGACTTAGAGCTAGCATTTTGCCATTACTCCATCTTTGCTTCAACCCTTAGGTATTTTTTGATGACGTTGCGTCTGCATCCTGCTGGAATGAGAAGAATGTTGAGTTGATCTCTAGGCTGTTGATGTTGCCATTGCGATTTGGAGCTAGGAATATGTTGTTACTCCATTTTTGTTTGACCCTTGGGTCGTTGTTGACGTCGCGTCTGCACTGAGAAGGGACGACGAGTTGATCTCTAGGCTGTAGATGTTACCATCGAGATTTGCCTCTCCTTTTGATGGAGCTTGGTGGGACGATATGGTCTCCCTTATTTTATTTAAGCCCATGGATTGTTTACAAGGGTCGGTGTGGACCTACCTGCATGGCAGAAAATTTTTATTTTATTCAATTTTTATATTTCCGCGATGTAAGTCCATGCTACCTCTCCCGGTACTTTCGGGAATGCGGAATTTGGTAAAAAACGATTTTTACGGAGGTGGTAACATGGACCTAAAACCCGGATCTTGGTTAAACATCTATCTAACATCCTAACTATGAGTTTCTAACTACTCGGTTAGGGGGTTATACCTTGCTTGTCTTGAACTCCTTCGTCTTCAAACTCCGATGGTGGTCCGATTGGCTTCTTCTCGTCGTCTCCATACGCCGAAGATAGATCCACCTGAAAGCTCCAACCTTTAGCTCCTTCTTCGTTCTTTGAAGAAACTAGTTCACTTGGTTTGCTAAACCTAGTGAACTAGAATGAGTAGAGAAGAATTAGAATGGGATTTTATCTATGGTTCTTGATTCTCAACTCATGAGACAAGAGAACCATAGAATCAAGAGAGGGAGGAAGAGGTTGAGGGTGAGAGCAAAAACAAGAGAGCTCAAGAACAAGAGAGAGAATGAGCAAGAAAGAATGAGGCTCTCTTTTGTCTTTCACCCTCTCATAATCCAAAGCAATCATAACTCATCATACTAACAAAAGTCTTATGTGATGGTTGAAGCAACCATAACCATATCATTTCATGCACTCATTTTACACAAATGAGCAAGCAAGTAAAAGTCTTTGCCATGAAATGATGGCTATGGTTATCATGATAGTCAACTAGTCAACCGGTCAACAAAGTCAACAAGTCAACAAAAGTCAACAAGTCAACAAAGTCAACAAAAGTCAACAACCATGTCACCATAATACTTAATTAGTATAATAGTTAATCACATATCATATTCTCATTAGGGTTGATCAAAAGGTCAAAAGTCAACGGTCAACTGTCAACAACCCTAATGAGAATCCACTGCCTCTGTCTCCCTGTCAACTGTGCATACACACCCGCATCCGCGTTCCGAGGAACACGAATGCAAACTGGATAAATCCAATCCCATAAGGTACACTAGGATCTGGCTTAAACCAAAGCCCGCTAGTGTAAACTGTCCGGACACTGTACGCGCACAAGTGCACGGATGTGACCGAACCCTGTCGCAAAACCATGCGACCTGTCGCAATACCATGCGACCTCTACTCTTTTGCCTAAAGGCGAAAAGCTTTCTGTGTGGGACTCTAAAGACTCGACACTACGCTGGCAGTGGGTTTAACCACAGACCGCAAGCGGCACTAGCTGTGCGTAACGGTCCCCAGGTAATGCCGACAAGAAGACCGACGAGGCGAAACCCATCTGAACTCCTACTGAGCCTGAGTGTGACATTCTCCGTACAGTCCGGTCTGTTCGTCTGATACATCGCATGGCGGGCCTAGGGGGCGGTAAACGTCAGTCCCCCAATAGCGGTACAAGTCGTGCCGGAGCGAAGCCCAAAACACCCTGAGATAACACTGGAAACCTACCAGTATATCTCGTTTGCCCTGGCCAGGGACTACTCGTGTAATGGCTCTCCTAGACACAGCGCGATGTCAACCCCCAATACCGGGAGAGACGAATCCTGTCTAACCGTCACTGCCTCCAAGTGCTTCGGGACTGCACCCAACCACTACCTGTTTGCACGACTCCTTTGAGCCGTGGTAGGGTAGTGATCAAAGTACAGTGGGAACACACTCGAGGCGAAGTGACAGTGTCAAGTCAACGGACTAAGCTGTACTCATGTCACCTGGGAACTGATAACTGACGATAGGTATAATACCAACTAGTCAGTTCCCGACGAGTCCTGTCCAGTGTACCCGTAACCTAACGAGCACCCGCATACTATCTCAAGTACGACGTACTGACGGCTGTGGGACAGACCGTCTCCCACACTGGGATGAGAAGCGCATGCGCTGGTCTACTCCGGAGTATCGATGCCCTATCTCGATAGTCCTGCGACCAGGGACCTGCATAAGGATGTGCTTATAGATTACCCAGCCCCACTAGTGTGACGGCCATCACATCGCTAGTAATCAAGCAAAGATCGTAAGGGCTCCACTAATGTGTATAGGCGATATACAAAATATAAACACATGTACACATTGAAGTAGAAACAAACCAAGTAGCATACTACTATTTTGAGCAAGATTGTATATACAAGGTGAATATCCCAAGCATCCATTAAGTAATATACAAACTAGTATGATACAGTAATGGCCTCTAGGGCATATACACTAACAATCTCCCACTTGCACTAAGGCCATGTACTGGCGTATCGAAGACCTATCATCTCGATCAGCCGCTCGAACTGAGTCTGGGGCAAGGCCTTGGTGAATGGATCTGCAGTGTTATCTTCTGAAGCGACTCTCCGAACCTCGATCTCCTGGCGATCCACGATCTCCCTGATCAGGTGATACCGCCTCAAGATGTGCCTGGATCTCTGATGGGACCTGGGTTCCTTCGCTAAAGCTATAGCCCCGTTGTTGTCGCAATACAGAGGTATTGGATCAACAATGGACGGAACCACCTGAAGTTCTTTCAAGAACTTCCTCATCCAGACAGCTTCTTTTGCGGCATCAGATGCAGCGATGTATTCCGCTTCCATCGTCGAGTCTGCAACGGTTTCTTGTTTGGAACTCTTCCAACACACCGCCCCTCCATTGAGGGTAAAGACAAAACCCGACATGGACTTGGAATCATCCTTGTCACTCTGGAAGCTGGAGTCAGCAAAGGCCTCGATCTGGAGGTCTTTTCCGCCATACACCAAGAACATCTCCTTAGTCCTTCTCAGGTACTTGAGAATGTTCTTTACCGCTATCCAGTGTTTCTCCCCAGGGTTTGACTGATACCGGCTTACCACACTCAGTGCATAAGCTACATCCGGTCTGGTACACAACATCGCATACATTATAGAGCCTACCGCAGAAGCGTAGGGTATAATAGACATGCGATCCCTCTCTAAATCAGTCTTGGGAGATATCTCTTTAGAGAGGGTGATCCCGTGACAAGCCGGTAGGTTACCGCGCTTGGAATCTTCCATACTGAATCTCTTCAGTATGGTGTCGATGTACCTGGACTGAGAAAGTCCTAATATCCTCTTGGATCTGTCACGGTAGATCCGGATACCCAGAATGTATGAGGCATCACCCAGGTCTTTCATGGAGAACCTGTGTGACAAGAACCCCTTGACAGATTGTAGCATAGGAATGTCATTTCCTATTAAGAGAATGTCATCCACGTATAAAACGAGGAATACTACAGTTCTCGCTACAAATCTACTATAGATGCATGGTTCATCTGGATTTTTGATAAAGCCAAATTCTTTGACCGTCTCATCAAAGCAGATGTTCCAACTCCGCGATGCCTGCTTTAGTCCATAGATGGACTTAAGCAACTTGCACACCTTTCCGCTGCTCCCACTCTGAATGAAACCCTCTGGTTGGTCCATATAGACACACTCCTCTAAATTTCCATTTAGAAAAGCGGTCTTTACGTCCATTTGCCAGATCTCATAATCGTGGAAGGCAGCAATGGCAAGAAGGATCCGAATGGATTTCAGCATGACTACTGGAGAAAAGGTTTCGTCATAGTCCAAGCCAGGTCTTTGACGGAAACCCTTTGCTACCAACCTAGCTTTATAGGTCTCAACCTGCCCATCTACACCAATCTTCCTTTTGAAGATCCACTTGCATCCTACGGGTTTTACCCCGTCTGGAGCAATGTCCAACGTCCATACCTTGTTGGTGTACATGGACTCCATTTCGGTCCGCATTGCATCCAGCCATTTCACTGAGTCAACGCTCTGAACGGCCTGCTGGAAGCTAGTAGGCTCATCATAATTTATGATGCAATCCTCTCTATCCCCGTCTATGAGAAAACCGTAGTATCTCTCGGGCGGATGAGTCTGCCTACTACTCCTGCAGAACGGCGTAGGAATGTCTTGTTCTGTTGAACCCTCTGGTTCCACTAAGCTTTCAGTAACAGTCTGTGGTTCTGGAACTTCTTCCAGTTCTATTGTGCTCCCACTTATCTGGGTTTCCAAAAACTCAGTTTCCAAGAAGCGGGCATGCTGAGAAACAAAAACCTTTTGTTCCTCAGCGGAATAGAAAAGATACCCCCTGGAGTTCCTTGGGTATCCCACAAACTTACACTGTACTGAACGTGCCTCAAGCTTGTCCGCATGCTGCTTTTTTACAAAAGCTGGACATCCCCATACCTTAAGATACTTAAGACAGGGTTTCTTCCCAGTCCACATCTCATATGGGGTGGTAGGCACAGTCTTGGTGGGAGCCTTGTTCAAGAGATACGCAGCTGCTTCTAGTGCATATCCCCAGAATGATCGCGGTAACTCAGCGTTACTCATCATGGACCGAACCATATCCAATAGGGTTCGGTTCCGTCTCTCCGATACACCGTTATGTTGCGGAGTGTATGGAGGAGTAAGCTGAGAGAGAATACCATTCTCTTTTAAGTAATTCAGGAATTCGGCACTTAAGTATTCTCCACCTCGATCCGATCTTAGAATCTTAATACTTTTGCTGGTCTGTTTCTCTACTTCATTCTTATACTCCTGGAATTTTCCAAAGGCCTCGGACTTATGTTTCATTAAGAAGACATAACCATACCTTGAGAAGTCATCCGTAAAAGTAATGAAGTAAGAATATCCGCTTCGCGCATGTGTAGACATTGGACCGCACACGTCACTGTGTACGAGTCCCAAGAGCTCGCTCGCTCTTACTCCATGTCCAGTAAACGGAGTCTTTGTCATCTTTCCTTTGAGACAAGATTGACAAATGGCAAACGATTGATATTCGAACGCATTCAAATACCCTTCAGTATGTAACTTCGTCAACCTTCTCTCATTGATGTGACCCAGTCTACAATGCCACAAGAAAGTCTGATTCATTTCCGGAGACTTTCTTTTGTGTGTATTCTGGACATTGAAAATCTGTGGTTGGTTTAATACGTATATACCATTACTCAATGTACCTGACCCAATCAAAACTTGATTAAGGTGAATGTTTACAACATTACTTACAAACGCAAATTCATAACCTTCTTTAGAAACTAAAGATACAGAAATGATATTACAAGTTGCGTTGGGTACAAAAAAGCAATTACGCAAAACCAAAACATGTCCATCTGACATTCCCAGGTGATAGTCCCCCACGGCTTTAGCATCCATGCTAGCTCCGTTCGCAACTCTGAGGGTCATGTCACCTGCCTTCAAAACCCTACGGTTTCTCAACGCCTGCAAAGAATTACAGATATGAGATCCTGATCCGGTATCCAATACCCAGGAAGTAGAGTTTATTGAAAGACAGTTTTCAATAACATACACACCTGAAGCTGAAGCTGCAACCTGCTTCAATTCCTGTGTTCTGGCCTTCCAGGCCCTGCAATCATTCTTCCAGTGTCCTTTCTTATGACAATAGAAGAATTCTTCCTTATCCACAAGCTTCCCCGCTATCTTTGTTGCTTTACCTTTTCCCTTCGTATCCACTTTACTAACACCGCCCCTTGGTTTGGCGGAGGCCTTCTTCTTCTTTCCCTTGGCTTTCGCCTTGGACCTAGAAGAAGATGATCCTCCTACAAACAAAGTGGATGTATCCCTACCTTTCTGTAGGGTGCCCTCTGCGCTCCTCAGCATGTTGAGGAGCTCTGAAAGTTCAACCTCTTTTTCTTGTAAGTTGAAGTTCAGTATAAACTGGGCGTAAGTGGAAGGAAGGGACTGGAGAACTATATCCGTATATAGCTCACTCTCCAATGTGATCCCTAGGTCCGCGAGCTCCTCAATGTAGCCGATCATCTTTAGCACGTGCTCGGCTACTGATGATCCGACGGCCATTCTTGTCGAAAATAACTTTTTCGACGCTTCGTATCTTGCGATACGAGATTGCTCTCCATACAGTTCTTTTGTATGAAGCAATATGGATTCCATGTCCATATTCTCGTGCCTCCTCTGATGTTCGTTGTCCATCGAGGCAAGCAGGAGGTATTTGGCCTTCGCGCTATCAATCTCCCAAGTCTTGCGGATTTCCTTATCCGCGACGCTGGAAGTTGGACCAGGGACAGGGGGAGCTTTGGTGGTAAGAAGATACCCCAGCTTGTCGTAAGTGATTGCTATCTTGACATTCCTGAGCCAATCTTTGTAGTTTGGCCCTGTCAGTTTGTTTTTATCTAGGAGTAACTTAAGTCCAGTCATGTCGATTGGTCGCTGCAATTAGGAGAGAGAAGAAGAAACACTCAGCATGATGCTCTTGCAAGTTTAGAGTGGTTTTTAGTTTGTCTAAACAGGATGGCTCCCACTGTTTCTCGAATCCCTCCTCAAACCATAAAGGAAGAATTAGTCAGGATCAATCCCACCATACAATACTTGCTTAACCGTTCAGCCAGGCCGGTGTCGGTACTTCGAGGGAGGTTTTCCAATGCTTTCGCGAAGTTCCTTAATTAAAGAACCTCTTTTCCCTGGGGGCGTAGCCCCGCTAACACCTTTCTAGGCACCTACTAGGTTTATAGCATTGATCGTTAAGTGAGAAATTTCCCGAGGAGTAGCATATACTCACAGTAGGATCGGGATCCAAATATCATTGCGTGACGAAACTGAAGGAATCCTACCAGAATCATCACACTCCAAATGGTATGCAAATCTAGCAAGTTTCAGTACTTATGAAACTCCCGATGTGGATTTTTGCCCCATGCTCTTATGACCTTGACGAAGGTCAACAAATCATAAGTCACATGTCTAGTTCTGCCCGTCATTATCCAGGTTAATTTGAATCCACCCGTATATACCCTTGACGAAGGTCAACAAGGTAATGCGAATGTCCCAAACCAACGCATCTATCTATGCTACATATGAATACCCAATAGCTACCAATCACTATGCCTTGACGAAGGTCAACAAACACAGCTTGAATACTATTGAATATTCATACGAAACGACGGAGGGCTACGAATGGTTTTGGCAAAACCGTGAACGTAGTGAACTTGATTTGGTCGATGGAACGAGATAGCTTTTAAAAGGAGTGGCTCAAGCTCCGCATTTAAAAGTTGGTTTTGAAAAGAACCGAGTGGTTTTTCGAAAGTGTTCCAACGACTTTAACTTGGTTTATTATCTTGCATTAGTTCTTTTAATGCGTGATATTCTTGCATTAGTTCTTTTAATGCGTCCCATCATTTAATCCTACCATTGCAGAAAACAACCAAAATATGACGTACGCTTATGCCATTCGCATTCGCCACGGGGCCCCGTCATTACCCGTTAGGTTACTTAACTAACGACAGAGCGGGGGCTGGGCTAGCGCGTCTGTAAAACATAAGCAACGCCTAAATAATATCATATATAGATATACTGCAATGATAAACATTTCAGATCACAGATGAATACATTGGATATACTAGGAATCTGTAATTCGCACGAGCCTGTAACGACAAACAGATTACACGGTCGCGGTGAATAGCCAAAACCCCACCCAAGACCCCTACGGGTGCGGCAAACTACCCGCCAAGTACCCGAAGCGTAGTAACCTCCCTCATCTCCATGAGTAGGCCACTCGACACTTCGGCATACCCGGTAGTTTGTGCACCCCCTCCATGGGTCTATCCTAGGAGCAAAAACAGTAAAAAAAAATTATACAATGACGGCTACAAACCCGACCCGGTTGTGCGGCCATACAAATAATTATTACATCAATTTACAAATTTACATGAATTGAAAGAAAAGAAAACTCTCGTCTCACAACCCCCGGCTATTCACCCGCGACAATCCAACATATTCATATACACATTCCAGCACATTACAGATCACAGATTTGTATAACCCCCACTAATCGACATATAGCGATTAGTAGACGTTCAATACAAATATCACATTACAGAAAAACCCGTTAGCTAAAGTCTTTTAGAAGTTCGATCAAAAATACGGATTTTCGGGACCCCAAAATAAAATTTTCGTTCTGGAAAATCTGGGTTGAAAATATATATTCCAAAAATCCCAAAATTCCCCAGTGAGTAAACTGCAAAAAAGAAAACCCTTGACCGAGTCAACTCGGCCGCGTTTCCGCGGCGGGAGCGTGCTCCCGCCGCGGAAACGCGGCGCTTTGATCGAGTCAGGGGCCCAAATTTTTGCAGTTTCTTTAAAAAAGCCTGAGTCGATTTTAGGTGTGTTCCAAAAAAATTTTCCAGTACTTTTGAAATCGACAGAAAGTTGAAAATTCCGGGGTTCGTTTCGGGACTTTTTCGTTGATCGATCTTCTAGCTACTTGCTAACATGTTAGATAGAGTTTAACTAGGCTCTGATACCACTGTAAGTCCATGCTACCTCTCCCGGTACTTTCGGGAATGCGGAATTTGGTAAAAAACGATTTTTACGGAGGTGGTAACATGGACCTAAAACCCGGATCTTGGTTAAACATCTATCTAACATCCTAACTATGAGTTTCTAGCTACTCGGTTAGGGGGTTATACCTTGCTTGTCTTGAACTCCTTCGTCTTCAAACTCCGATGGTGGTCCGATTGGCTTCTTCTCGTCGTCTCCGTACGCCGAAGATAGATCCACCTGAAAGCTCCAACCTTTAGCTCCTTCTTCGTTCTTTGAAGAAACTAGTTCACTTGGTTTGCTAAACCTAGTGAACTAGAATGAGTAGAGAAGAATTAGAATGGGATTTTATCTATGGTTCTTGATTCTCAACTCATGAGACAAGAGAACCATAGAATCAAGAGAGGGAGGAAGAGGTTGAGGGTGAGAGCAAAAACAAGAGAGCTCAAGAACAAGAGAGAGAATGAGCAAGAAAGAATGAGGCTCTCTTTTGTCTTTCACCCTCTCATAATCCAAAGCAATCATAACTCATCATACTAACAAAAGTCTTATGTGATGGTTGAAGCAACCATAACCATATCATTTCATGCACTCATTTTACACAAATGAGCAAGCAAGTAAAAGTCTTTGCCATGAAATGATGGCTATGGTTATCATGATAGTCAACTAGTCAACCGGTCAACAAAGTCAACAAGTCAACAAAAGTCAACAAGTCAACAAAGTCAACAAAAGTCAACAACCATGTCACCATAATACTTAATTAGTATAATAGTTAATCACATATCATATTCTCATTAGGGTTGATCAAAAGGTCAAAAGTCAACGGTCAACTGTCAACAACCCTAATGAGAATCCACTGCCTCTGTCTCCCTGTCAACTGTGCATACACACCCGCATCCGCGTTCCGAGGAACACGAATGCAAACTGGATAAATCCAATCCCATAAGGTACACTAGGATCTGGCTTAAACCAAAGCCCGCTAGTGTAAACTGTCCGGACACTGTACGCGCACAAGTGCACGGATGTGACCGAACCCTGTCGCAAAACCATGCGACCTGTCGCAATACCATGCGACCTCTACTCTTTTGCCTAAAGGCGAAAAGCTTTCTGTGTGGGACTCTAAAGACTCGACACTACGCTGGCAGTGGGTTTAACCACAGACCGCAAGCGGCACTAGCTGTGCGTAACGGTCCCCAGGTAATGCCGACAAGAAGACCGACGAGGCGAAACCCATCTGAACTCCTACTGAGCCTGAGTGTGACATTCTCCGTACAGTCCGGTCTGTTCGTCTGATACATCGCATGGCGGGCCTAGGGGGCGGTAAACGTCAGTCCCCCAATAGCGGTACAAGTCGTGCCGGAGCGAAGCCCAAAACACCCTGAGATAACACTGGAAACCTACCAGTATATCTCGTTTGCCCTGGCCAGGGACTACTCGTGTAATGGCTCTCCTAGACACAGCGCGATGTCAACCCCCAATACCGGGAGAGACGAATCATGTCTAACCGTCACTGCCTCCAAGTGCTTCGGGACTGCACCCAACCACTACCTGTTTGCACGACTCCTTTGAGCCATGGTAGGGTAGTGATCAAAGTACAGTGGGAACACACTCAAGGCGAAGTGACAGTGTCAAGTCAACGGACTAAGCTGTACTCATGTCACCTGGGAACTGATAACTGACGATAGGTATAATACCAACTAGTCAGTTCCTGACGAGTCCTGTCCAGTGTACCCGTAACCTAACGAGCACCTGCATACTATCTCAAGTACGACGTACTGACGGCTGTGGGACAGACCGTCTCCCACACTGGGATGAGAAGCGCATGCGCTGGTCTACTCCGGAGTATCGATGCCCTGTCTCGATAGTCCTGCGACCAGGGACCTGCATAAGGATGTGCTTATAGATTACCCAGCCCCACTAGTGTGACGGCCATCACATCGCTGGTAATCAAGCAAAGATCCTAAGGGCTCCACTAATGTGTATAGGCGATATACAAAATATAAACACATGTACACATTGAAGTAGAAACAAACCAAGTAGCATACTACTATTTTGAGCAAGATTGTATATACAAGGTGAATATCCCAAGCATCCATTAAGTAATATACAAACTAGTATGATACAGTAATGGCCTCTAGGGCATATACACTAACACGCGATGCCTTATCTTTTCAGCTTTTTTCATATCACGAAAGTCACGATTGCCCAATCATTTCAGCTATATATTTATTTTGCGGTGCCCAATCATTTCGGCTATGTCATTTTTTTACTCGCTATTTTTTATTGCGAGTTGCCCAAACATTTCGGCTATTTCATATGTATATATTTTTTGCTCACTGATTTTTATTGTGAGTTGCCCCATCATTTCGGCTATTTCATATGCATTTTTTTGCTCGCTGATTTTATTGCGAGTCGAGGACTTGGGTCCTGATACAAATTTTTGCATCAGTATCGCTACAATTGGAATATTGCCAAGAGCAAATCATCATTTGCCGTGGGAGGACCTGGAATTTAACACCTGTTCAGGCATCAGTATCGCTACAACTGGGATATTGCCATAAACGAACCATCATTTGCCTTTGTCGATTTGAACAAAGGTTGCTTAGCAAACAGGATTACGATCCTATCGACTAAGGCTTTTTGACATTATGAGCCATAAGGGTCTCATAAAGGTATTTTCCCTACGAGTCGTGAGGATCTCGTAGGTGTATTTTCTCCTTAGGAATCGTGGGGATTCCTAAGTGATATTTTCTCTTGTAAGTTGTAAGGATCTTACAAGAGTATTTTCTCTCTGTAAATCGAGAGGACTTACAAGTGTCGTTCACCATATAAGGATATTTCTCACCATTGGTGGAACTCGATTGGAACATATTTTGTTCATGCCCGTAGATTGTATACAAGAGTCGATATCGAACTACTTATAGGCAGCTTGGGGAATATGATGACTTAAGAACAGGTTTAGATCCCTGTAACTTAAGGCATTTGAATCTCATGAACCATGAGGGTCTCATAGGGGGAATTCTCCTTACGAGTCATGAGGATCTCACAAGTGTAATTTCTCCTTATAAATCATGGGGATTCCTAAGTGTGTTTCTCTTTTGTGAGTCGTAAGGATCTCACGCAGATATTTTCTCCTCACAAGGTCGAAAGGACCCTTCAAGTGTATATATTTTATTTTCACGAGATTGCGTCCTTTCGGGTTTTCACAAGTTCACCGATAGTCCTGCTGTTTTTACTCACAGCGCCCTTTCAGGTTTTCATCCGTGCTTATTTCGCTTGTGGACATATAGTTTCTCTTTTTTCTCTTTTTTTAACGAGATTGCGCCCTTTCGGGTTTTCACAAACTCGCCGGCAGTCCTACTGTTTTTACTCACGGCGCCCTTTCGGGTTTTCATTCGTACCCAGTTCGCTTGTGGACATACCGTTTCTCTCCTTTTTCTTTTTATTTTCTATTTTTAACGAGATTGCGCCCTTTCGGGTTTTCGCAAACTCGCCGGCAGTTCTATTATTTTACTTGCGATGCCCTTTTGGGTTTTCATCCGTGCCCATTTCGCTCGTGCACATACCTTTTTTTTGCAAGCGATGGAACTCTTGAAAGTAGTTTCGTCGCAGGTGACCAATCTATTTGATGGTGGGACTTGGGGGTGGCTTCATCGCTGGAGTAGCTGTGTAGCCGGTAAGACTTGCGTTTCAACCCTCGCTGTTGGGACTTCGATTGTAATATAGATCTCAAGTGAGCAAATCGCCATATTTGGGGCGACCACTAGTTTAGAGACATTTCGGTCCATCATCGCCATATTTGAGGCGACGCGCCAGTTTAGGGACATTCCGGTCCAATATCGCCGTGTTTAGGGCGATGCACTAGTTTAGGGACGTTTCTGTCCATTATCGCCGTATTTAGGTCGAAATGCTAGTTTAGGGATGTTCCGGTCCATTATCACCATGTTTGAGGCGACGCACTAGTCTAGGGACGTTTCGGTCTAGTATTGCCGTTTTTGAGGTGACGCACCGTGTTTGAGGCGACGTACTGGTTTAGGGACGTTTCGGTCCATTATTTATCATTCGGTCAATGGGTTACATAACTCATCCCTTCCAACGCTGGTTTGCTTAGGCGCCGCTCCCTGTCCCTTATTTGTATGGACACTTCACACCTTAAGCCATCTTCACCTTATTGGACTGCTTTGTTTATCATCGTACCAATCGGGTTGTTTTTGCGGGAAATGCAGGGCACTTTACATGGCACATGCCCCCTGCTCATCAATGTCGCTTTCTGACGCTGACGGAACATATTCACATACGAAGGAATGAGATATCACGTCACTCCTTCTGCTGAGTTTTCTTTTTCCTTGGAAGAATGAACTTGACTTGGGGGCTTTGCCCCTTATCGTCTGATTCAGAATGGGACATGGATTTCACATTCCTCTCATGGTTCTTGGTTCAAGTGCGATATTTCATTTGATTGCAGGACCCGATTGTAGGTCCCTTGATATTATTTTTGTTCTTTGAGAAGAAAGGACCATCTCATGCAAAGATTCTTCAGCCAGTGAGGAATATGCCCCCTGTGTATATTTCGGGGGGAGTGAGTACCCACGCTGTCACTGTTTTGGTTACAGGTTGCTTCAAAGCCGCTCATTTTTGTTGAGTGTTGGTGACAAACGCCACCTTGCCTTTGTTTTTCATTCATCTTCATCGAATGAGGAAGGGTCTTGACCCATCTGATCCAATCGAGCCATTTTATCCATGAGCACTTGGAAGGTCGTCGACTTGAAGAGGGCCATGTATAGGAACACCTTTGAATTTAGGTCAAGGGTGGCTATGAACATTCCCATGGCTGTAGCTTCGTCGACGCGTTGCTCGCATTTTGACCAGAGATTTGCCATCGGTAACATATTGAATCCAGGTCTCATTCAGTCTAACCCTTTCATTGACCAATGTCGTTACGGTAGCGCGTTTATTCACACTAGCGAATCTCTGACAGAAAAGCATCTCCATCTCGTCAAAATTATTCACAGAGTCATTTGGGAGTTCTGCATACCATTCGAACGCAGCACCCGCCAGACTGCTGACGAACTGTCGAAGGAGCAGTATATCGTTTCCTCCAGTATTACCGCACATGGATTTAAATTGCGCGATGTGCTGGCGAGGATTTCCGGTCCCTTTGTACAAATGGAACATTGGAAATATATATTCTGGCGGGTACTGTACATGATCATAGCACGCCGGATACGGTCGACCAGTCTTGATTGACCTATTTGCAGCTTCACTGGCATAGTGAGCATTGATTTGTTGAACGATATATGCGTCCAGCTTTGCCTTTGGGTTCATTTTCTCCTCTGCCGTTGATAAGCCTTGTAGAGGATTTGAAATGTCACCCTTGTCTTTTAAAGCGACTACCGACGGTTCATCTGCCATTGGTTCCGAATGGACCATCATTCCAGCCATATTCTAGATCAGAAGGGCCATCTGGTTCATTTTGGTGGACATTTCTGCCGCTTCTTCATCTCTCTTTTTGAGATCGTGCTTTAGGAAGTCAATATCCGACTCCTGCCCTACTCTTTCTTCAGGTGCATCATCGGGATTTGCCTTAGACGATGGATAAGCGAGTGCTGCCACCTGAGCAAGTATCTCCTGCAGCTTTTCATGTTGCAGTTGAGCATTTGTCAAGGACCGAGTATGCGGTCCGTGACTAATATAAGTGTGACCTTCTTCTTTGGAGTTCGCCATGTAGATTGTGTGAACTACTATGCCCCTAGGCTTAGGGCGTTTGGAGCTTTGACCCTTGGAGTTTACCTCGAGCACTTGGGCTTTATCAAGCGTCTCTTTTTTATGAGAAGCTATTTTAGGAGGAACCATTATATCAGGAACCTTCTTGGGATGAGTCCCCTTGTATTTGAAAGGGGATTTGTTAGAATTTGGCTGACGTTTAGGAGAAGAGTCATTGTTGACGACTTAGACTTTCACCTGCTTCCACCTTATATATAGATGAGGAAAGTTCTTTTAGGGAGTGAACTAGTTTCTGCTCTCCTTGAATCTCCACGGGTTGTGGAGATTTCTTCAATATTGCGGTAGGAGAATTTTGTCGGAACCTTCGCAACAGTTCGAAGCTGTTCCCAGTTGAAACAGTAGCATTCATCTTTGGAGTTGAAGCGGGTGGAGTCAACACGAATGGAGAACTGCCCTCAGCTTGTTTTGTATGACGCTGATATCGACGTCGATGATGTCTCGCAACTTGGGCTTCATCGGTCTCAAAAATTTGCTGAGCCTACCCCTCGTTTTCCTTGAGAGCATGAATATTCTGACCCCTGCGTTGACCTTGGTCTTTACGAGGTACCAGTTGTTTAGAGACCGATTCCGTCGGCAAAACTGATGCTTGAGGAGTCAGCCTGTGGAAGACAGACTTCTTCTGGGCTTCCTCCTTCAGCGTTGAGGCAGCAAGGATAGGAGATGGGAGCATAGACTCAAAGAAAATCCCGTTGATTTCAAGAAGAGCCAGATTGCAGAGATTTGAGGCTTCAAGTGGCCCATATTTGACTCCACCAGATGTGACAGAGCCTAAGCTGTTGTGAATGGAAGCAAACGCCATTCTGTATAGAGACGAAATGCCAGCTTCAGTATCCCAACACCCAAGGGCAACTACAAACATATATACCACGATTATTTGATCACGGAAAAACATGACACACGAAATGTGGAGTGGAAAGAGGAAGAGGTCTCACCGGACTGCCAGAATCTATTTACCGCTGAAAACAGAGATGAACTGGGATTGATCATCTTGCCCGAATTTGGGTGGAAATGCTAATTTTGGAGAACGAGTGGATATATACACCGAACACAAAAATCTGAAGTATATATTTACTCAAAAGGAACTCAACATGCAACAGAGAAAATGGTTAGAACTCATGGCGGATTTCGACATCAACCCACAGTATCATCCTGAAAAGGTGAACGTAGTTCCTGATGCACTTAGTCGCCAAACCTTAGCAATGAATCTCACCGCTCAGTGGAGACTATAGCAAGAACTGTACGAAGAAGTAGTTATGCCTGGTAACGCTTCATCATTGATGAACTTACAAGTACTATCCACTCTTGTCAATCAGACCAAGGTAGCTCAGGCAAATGATGCTAAGCTACAAAGGATCCGAGAACAAGTGGAAAGTGATCTTTGAAGCGACTTCATCATTCACGAAGATGGATCCTTACGGTATGGGAGCCGTTTTTGCATGTCAGTCGGCCCTATTCGAGAAGAGTTGATGAAAGAAGCTCACAGCTCTCCTTATTCGGTACACCTCTGTTTACTGGCGAAAACATAAACGAACTGGGATTAATCGTCTTGCCTGAATTTGGGGGCAGATACTATTTGGACATATCCATCCACCTCTCCGAAGATACCAAGTTGATTTACGGCACCGTATATCGGAGGTTTGGATAGATGCGGCCGATATAACAGACTTCATCAGATTCCCCCTCATTTGTGAGGGGTTTTAGATCGTGGGGACTCTCTTCCCTGCAGGCGCAAGCCTCTGCAGTTAATTAAGTTACCGCATTGCGATAACAACTTTCTCCTGCTCTAGTAGGTCCCTTCGTGTCGTGTTATGTTTGGTTTATTTTGGTTTCCCGTGGATTGTGTACGAAGACTAGTTTATGTCGTCGCCCGTAGGACATGGATTAGTCTAAATCCGTATATTTTAGAATTGGGTTTGGGTCAAGGATTTGCTTGACGGGGTCCACGTTGGTAGCTTGGTTTGCCAACGGGAATGAATTTAAGGCGCGGATCTCATATAAATTAAATCCATCGGTTCATGATATATTTGGGTTTGATTTAAGGATCATTAGTCATATTTGAGACTAAGATCAACTTATGAACAAATGATCATTTGGGCTCAATTATTTTAGTTTAAGAACATCATGGTCCAACATTCCCATTTTGAAGACGAATATTAGTTTAAGAATATTTTGGTCCATTATCGCCAAATTTGAGACGAATATTAGTTTAAGGACATTTCGGTCCAACATTCCCATTTTGGGGACGAAGGAAGAGGAGTTGTTGGTTATTGGGACCTGCCACCTCTCTTAAGACGTTGAGAAATTATAATGACATATATCAGAGGTGTGAAGAGATATACCCTTGAACCAAATCCCGTATTTGAGGAAAAGAATCGTAATGGATCATCCAAGAATCAATAGTCTTGTTTGAGACTAAGATTAACTTAGAAGGTATGGGACTAAGATTGTAACACCCTAGTTCATTTATACCTGTTCTTTTTCTGAGTATTTCTTTATTATGGTTGTTTCTTGTTTTGCTGTGTTTTGGGTGCAAATAGTATTCTTGACATCTGCATTGTATCCGTGACCCGACCCGCTTGCGGGAAACCGTCTTGATTCTTGTCTTTGAGATATCCCTGCTAGTTTGTGGATCCGTGCATTTTCTTGTTGCATATCTTGCATGCTTGCATTTATATCTGGCTTTTATATTTTTTTAATAAAACAAATAAAGTCAAAGAAAATATTTTAAAAATAGTTAACATAACCTGCATGATACTCCTAACCCCGTGGTAGCATCCGCACATCTTGTTCTCGTCCCGTTCAGTGAAACGGATGTGTTTGGATGGCTACGCGCACGTACGTGTATCCGTTCTTGGGGGTATGCTTTTTCTTTAACTGAGCATTCATTTTGAAATTTGGAAGTCGCATATATTTTTCGTATTTTAAAACCGGATTTTTAGACCCAACCCGGGCATGTTTTGGAGTAAATTCATATTTTGCCAAATCTCAAAACGGATTAATATTAAAATATTATATTCTAATATTTCGAACTGTTAAACAAACTAACAAAATATATTTTATATTTTTTATAAAATTTGTTAGCAGATATCTCTCTCTCTGCACTAAATCTCTCTCTCTCCCGACTTTCTCTTCCTTTCCCATTTCCTCGACCCTCTTCTCCCATCAGCACAACCACCACCGCCATCACCCAACGGCCACGACCCATCGTCTGCGGGAAACCCTACGTTGCCGCACTCCCCCTCGGTCTCCCTCATCGCCGCCGATCTCCCTCGTCGGTCTCGTCTTCACCTCCCCGTCTTCTTTCTCTTCTCCTCCTTTCATTCCCGACGACCCACAACCACCGTAACCCATAACCCGAACCCTAGCTCCTTGCAAGCAGACCCTAGCGCCGGGGACCCATCACCTCATCGTCACCCTTCACATCCGCCGACCTCCTCAACCCCCGCGGACCTCACCTTCACCACCTCCGACTCTTGACGCCATCACCACCATCATCAACTCCATCACCTTCTTTCCCAACTTCAAGAACCTAGCACCTCACTGCCATCACCTGCTTCCTCGCCGGCGATCCCTTGCCGTCGCCTCAACACCTTCGCAACCACCTCCTCGCCTTCTCCCAAACCCCAGAGCCACACCAAACCCCAGTCTCCTTCTTCTCTTCCTTCTTCTTCTTCTTCTTCTTGCTTCTCTTTTCTTTCTTGATCTGGTTTTTCCCGGCCATCACCGGAGCTGTGTCGTCGCTGACGTTCAAACCGACCCAGAGTACATCCCCAGCCAGCATGTTCAACTTCTTGATGTGCCTGGACCTTTCCGTATGCACGTGTGGATGTTGCAACATTTGCCGACATTGGACGCTGCGTGCGCATCCCGTATCGTGATCCGATCAAGGCAAGTGAAACTTTCTACATGCTATCTATAATATTTTTATACCTATTAAACTGCATAGTAAAACTGTAGATTTCATATAGCGCCACATGTTCCATTTTCCTTTTCGATGTTCCATATTTCATGTTAGATTCGGATCTTGAATTATAACTTGTTGCATATTAGAGTACAATATCGTGTACCCACATCCGTGTTTAAATTACTTAATAATTATCCGCATAACCCATAGCACTTTTAAATAGTTTCTACCCCCGAATACCCGGTTGCATCCATTGAACATATTTTATATATCATTGCATCCCTAGATCATTTAACCCATAATAATGAGATTTAACAATCCCATACTGGTTTAAGTGTATTTTACTTAAGGTTGGAACCACAACCCTAACTCTAATCTATAACTGTGCATTCCCATGCTTTAATCTGTACCCTTGCATATATCATCACCATGTTTCATTTTTATTGTTTCACTAGTACCCCATGCTTATTTGGTTACCCATGCTTACGTTAGTTGTTTATGAGCACCCACATGACATTCTGTACATCCTGACACGACTTGTTACACTTCCTACTTGACACGACATGGTACCGTGCACCTCTCGACATGACAGGATATCTATATACTACCTGGCTTGACCTGATGTACTATGGCGTTACATGTTACCTGATCTTGTGTCTAATGCCAACAAACCTGACCTGTTGTCCATACGGACAGTTCCTGTTGTCTATCCAGACAAACTTGTACCTGCCTGATCCTGTGTTGGCATTAGCTCTAGATTACTTAATACCAGACTTGAATACATATGACTTGGGGGTATGGGGAAATCAATGATGAAACCTGACTTGTAACTCGACAGTTCTATACCTGTTCTGATCAGTCTTACGGGCTAGGCCAGCCCCGGAGTGATGCTACGGACATCACTCGTCATTACCTACCACCCTTTACTGCCTTGCGGCACGTCTCGGCTTCAGCCCGAGAGTCATAGACCGTGATCCCGGGCACGCACGGGATACTATTGAGTTACATCGATGACTCATCAAATTGATTTCAAAGACTTGAGAGTAGTTAACCCAATAGACCAGTTTAGATTACTCACTACACATTACCCCACTGTCCTTACTTATATCACTGTTATGCTTGTTTTATCATTTATACACATACTTGCATATATTGATACCCCTGTTTATATTATCGCTTGATGTTATGACGCGCTGACGTCTGGGTTTTGCATGGCCCAGATCCTTTACCTTTGTTGCAGACTGATCAGAAGTATTGCCGCTGTTAGACCGAGCGGTGAAGATCCTGTTGGTATGCAGTTTTACTTTCCAGGTGTTTCATTTATTGTATCTTTTGCTTCAGCATATTATCATTTCTTGACTCATTTATTCTGGCTCATGGACATGTACTAGATAGTTTAGTTTACTTTCTTGTTCTTGATATCTCTACAGCTGTAATGTGACTGTGGAAGGATATTTCCTATCCATAGGTAGCAAGGTTGGCTATGTCACGTGCCCATCTTAGCGTACTCTGGGAAGCGGGGCATGACAAAGATCGGTTTGGATATCATGAACATAAGCTTAGCCAATTTGGGCTAAGATTGGGTTTCTGTAACACCCAGCAGTGCTAAGTACTTAGTTGCATATAGCGTTTACGTGTATATCACGTGAGGCGCTATAATAATGCTAAGCACTATTTTTTTGGCGCTCACGTGTATTTCACGTGAGGCGCTGAGCGTCCGGCACTCACGTGTGTTTCATGTGAGGCGTTAAGTTTTGGCGCTCACGTGTGTTTCACGTGAGGCGTTGTACTAGTGCTAAGCACTAAACTTTCTATTTTCTAGTGCTCACATGTGTTTCATGTGAGGCGCTATATAACTTGGTCTTGGGTGCTCACGTGCTTTTCATGTGAGGGGCTGAGTTCTTTGGAGATTTAATCTCTATTAATATTTTTAGAGAACTTAAATCTCTGTTGATGGTATTTTGACCATTAACGGTCACTGAGATCACTATTTTGAGGATCTTGGATCGGGTACTTTAAAAACTAAGTTCTTGATTTGAAGGAACTAAGTTCTTGGAGTATTATGGACTACATATTCTCCATGTTCTTTTATCCATGTTTTCCTGTTCATATTTTCAGAGAGGTTAAACCTCTGTTAATGGTATTTTGACCATTAACGATAACTAAAATCACTATTTTGAGGATCTTGGATCGGGTTCTTAAAGAACTAAGTTCTTGATTTGAAGGAACTAAGTTCCTAGAGTATTATGGACTCTATCTTCATTCTTTTCAACTTTGTTCTTCCCTGAATTTTTGATTCTCGAGAATAAGATCCTCTCGATGAGAATTAAATTCTTAACTTGTAACTTGTCTTGTGGATCTCATATCCAGAGAAAAAACTAAGTTTTTTTAGAAGGGTTAAACCCTTAGATAGGTAAACGAGATATTTTGATCTCTGTGTTTTCTTTACCTTGGGTTTAAAGGAGGAAGATCTTCTTCTTTTGTTGAGAATTAAATTCTTTGTTTATTTTTTTGTGAAAGCTTATGGAGAACCTTCTGTAAATTTTTTTACAAAACCTTATGGGGCGGTCTCCTCTCTTTTTAGATTTAACCTCTTTGCTCCTATTTATAGGAGAAGAGAAAAATCAATCTGTTGAAAGAAATCTCTCATTGAGAGATCTTGACTGATTTCATAATCAATTGAAATGATCTTAAAGATCAACCAGTGAATTTTATTCACCGTTAGATTTTTAATCTAAAGGTTCTTTATTTAATAGAGAAGATTTCTTATTTGTTTTAACAAGATTGGGAAAATATTTTCTTAAGATAGAATTTAATTATATCGAATGGTGATTTTATAATCACCGTTGGATCTTTGATCCAAGTGTCCTCTGTTTAACAGAGAGGATTTTTTTAGTTTGAGAAAGATCAGGGAAATATTTCCCCTATAGAATTTAATTCTACATAGATGTTCCCCTCCGAACGGCGGCCGGGACTGACGGCTCGCCTGAGGTTCGGGGCAGATGCTAATTGGTGCTATCCGTCCACTTCTCCGAAGATGCCAAGTTGATTTATGGCACCGTATATCGAAGGTTTAAACAGATGCGTCCGATGTAGCAGACTTCGTCAGATTCCCCCTCGCTTGAGGGGTTTTTTGATTGTGGGGACGCTCTTCCCTGCAGGCGCAAGCCCCTGCAGTTAATTACGCTACCGCATCACGGTAACCACTTTCTCCTTCTCCAGATGGTCACTTCGTGTCGCATGTGTTTATTTTGTGTTTAGTTGCCCGTGGGTTGTATACGGAGACTGAGTTATGTCGTCGCCCGTAGGGCGTGGACTAGTCCAAATCCGTATTATCTTAGATTTGGGTTTGGGGGTTTTGGGTTTAAGGATACGTTAGCCTCATTCGAGACTAAGATCGACTTAAACGTTTGTTAAGGATACGTTAGTCTAGTTTTCAAACTAAGATCAACTTAACGGGATCGTTTAAATCCAACAATAGAACAATTAAGGGAGCCCTGTTGTTTAGTTTAGTGACATTGCGGTCAATAAGTAGTTTAAGGACATTGCGGTCCAGTGTTAGTTTTAAGACGTTGCGGTCAAGGTTAAGGACGTCGTAGTCCATGGATTTAAGGACTCCACAGTCCGATGTTAGTTTTAAGACATCACGGTCAAGGTTAAGGACCTCATAGTCCATGAGTTTAAGGACCCCACAGTCCGTTGTTAGTTTTAAGACATCTCGGTCAAGGTTAAGGACCTCATAGTCCATGAGTTTAAGGACCCCACGGTCCGTTGTTAGTTTTAAGACATCTCGGTCAAGGTTAAGGACCTCATAGTCCGTGAGTTTAAGGACCCCACAGTCCGTGTCAATATGTGGTCATCGGGACCCGTCACCTCTTTGAAGACGTTGAGGAATTATAACGCCAAGTATCAAAGGAGTGAAGAGATGTACCCTCGAACCAGGGTGGATTAAATAGTCTTTGGCCCAATTTGGGATCAAGACCAATTAATTATGTTATGAGCCCATTAGCTCAGTTAAGTCTGAATTGAGGACTTATGGCCATCTTGGGCTAAGTCCAATCATGTTTGGAATATTGGCTTCCTGTTGGTCCATTGAAAAAGAGGCTTTGCCTCTGGCCATTTAGCCAATTGGGCTATCGTTAATTTAGCAATGTTGAACACTGGGATCAAGTTAGTGTTTCAACACTAAAAGACATTTGGTATTAAACACCAGCAACGAGGGGTTCAAATTAGTGTTAAACACTAGAGCAAATCAGTGTCAAACATTAGCAGCAGAGGCTTCAAATTAGTGTTAAACACTAAGAAATTCAGTGTTAAACACTGCAAATAAAGTTCTTTGATTAGTGTTGAACACTAAGGCCAAACAGTGTTTTCACACTGGATTCAGGGGTTCCAATTTAGTGTTAAACACTAAGGCAAGAGGGGTCACGTGGTAGCAAGTGAGGGCGCCCTCCCTTCATTTGTTCTGCTGAGAATAGTGCATCTTTTAGAGCATCACGTGCCATCACGTGACGGGCATTTAAATGCCTGTATGTTAAACCTTCTGCCGTGGGTCACGTGGGTCACGTGAGGCACTGCCTCAAAGGTCCTTCTCTGTGGATCTTTTCGGGGGTCACGTGGTGGCACGTGATCCTGCCTCTTTGTATGTTTTTTAGAAGATCTGTTAATCCCTTTTTAAGAATTAAATTCTTCATAAGGTTGAACCCTAACGATAAATTTAAGAGGAATTAAATTCCTATTCCCTTCTGAAGATTTATATTCTGGGATAGAGTTGAACTCTAAATTTTCTGTAGGAATTAAATTCCTCATATATGTGAAGAACTGAATTCCATCATAGGGTTAAACCCTAATAACAGCTTTAAAAAGAATTAAATTCCCACTCTCTTTTAGAGAGGTATGAGATTCTGTCATAGGGTGAAACCCTAATTTCTTCTCTCTTTTTTTTTTAAAAGGAATTAAATTCCTGTTATTTTTCTAGGGTGATCCTATTGTGCCTTGTTTTTGGCTAGAGGCTGCCCCTAGCGACGCATCCCGAAACCCTGATTCTGTTCATTCTGAAGGAATTAAATTCCCATAACATAGGGTTATACCCTAATTTTATTTTAAAGGAATTAAATTCCTATAGTTCTATGAGAATTAAATTCTCAAGCTTCCATTCCCTCTCTAGGCTTTGGATCTGCATGGCAGGATCTCAACCCAATGAGAATTAAATTCTCAATTCAAAGGGAGATGTGCACTTTACTGATCCTCCACCAAAGAGAGAACTATGTTCTTCTGTTTTATATCAGAGTTAAACTCTGTTGAGAATTAAATTCTCTTTTTCTTTCAAGAAGCCTTCCCTTTCTTACCTAGGGTTTTCTTTTGCAGAAGATCCAAATTCCTCCAAAGTATTAAGGCTCTCTTCTTTTTTTTACGTATCGATTCCTTTCTGCCTCTCTCTGTGTGTCTCTTGGCTCCTATTTATAGGAGAAGCAGCCGAATCAATTAGTTTTGGTGAATCTTTCATTGAGAGATTTGATTTGTATTCACCATTCGTTTTGGACCTTTGGATTATTAGGTGAATTTTATTCACCATTGGATTTTAAATCCAAAGATTCTCCTTTGTTATTTCGGTTAGATTTTAAGGGGAAATCTTTCCAAGTTCAGGCTTTTTCCACAAATAGATGATATTTAATCACCTTTAAATCTTTAATTCAATCGGTTCCTTTGGAAAGATTTGAGAGGTCCTTTCTCAGAATTTAATTCTGTTAACAGATAGGCTTTGAAAGCCGGTCACGTGTGGCCACGTGACCCTTGGTCACGTGCGAGCACGTGACCCCTTAGAACGAGCCATCTTCTTCTTTTTGCGCTCTGCCTTCTGGCCGCTGCTTAGCCGTCACGTGCCACCACGTGACCCCTGGTCACGTGTGCACACGTGACCCTCGTCTGGAGCCTTTTTCTTGATCTAATCAGAGAATGAGTCTGCTGCTTTTGAGTGTCACGTGCCAACACGTGACCCTGGTCATGTGGGAGCACGTGACCCTGGTCACGTGGGAGCACGTGACCCTTTCTGAAGCCCTTTTCTTTGATGTAGTTGGGAAACTGAATTTGCCTTGCCGATACTTTTAGATGTCACGTGCCAACACGTGACTGCTGGTCACATGTGAGCACGTGACCCTTTTCTGAAGCCTCTTCCGTAGGCTTTCCTGATTTTAAATCAGGAAACAAATGCCCCCACAGCGTTACTCTCACGTGTTTGCACGTGAGTGCAACGCTGTCATTTTTTGTGACCGTTGGATTCCTCTAGGGATTTGGGGAGATGAAACGTTTTCATCACTTCCTATAAATATTGGGGTCATTTCAGAGACGCCTCCACTTTGCTCATCTTCTTCCTTGCAAACTTTCTTCTTTTGAGAATTTAATTCTCTTCTCCCAGAGCTTAGTTCTCTGCCTTGAAAATCTTCCAGAGTTTAACTCTGTCCGAAGAGACTTTTCTCTTTAGGTAATACTCTTATATGAACGAAGAACTCTCCCATTCCTCTGGATTTTTAATCCAAAACAAGGGTTTTTACCCTTTTTTAACGAAGAACCCATTTTTCTTCAAGCTTTTTAACCGAAGTATGAAACCATTTTAGCCTTCAAAAGTAGATCTCTTAGGGTTTAAATGGTCTTTAGGGAAATAATGGTGATAATCCATGGAGCTTAACCCCGTTCACAGAAAAAATGCTTTTGGGAATTTAATTCCCTTTTTCTTAATAAGGAATTTAATTCCTATGAAGAACTCAATTTCTTCACATGGAGGCTTCTTGGGGTCTCTTGACCCGAGGTTGTCCCTCTGCAATTAATGAAACAGGAGCTTTGTAATGATGTCTTCTGTGGGAATTTAATTCCTTTGATCCTGTTGAATCTATTGTAGAGCCCGAGACAGATTTCTCCTCTAGGGGGAATGTGTAGGGTTATTTGAATCTCATTCTTTATTTAATGAGGATATTCCCTCTGTTTTATTATAACTGCTTGGTCTCATTATTAATGAGCCGTCATCTTGATTCTGTGGGGCCCATGTATTTTGTAGCCAATGGTCTCAGAAGAATCTACTGTTGTTTTCTTTAACTAGTCTTCATGTTCATGCATGGATATATATCGCTGACTTTGCTTTTAACGGTCTTCTTTTATTGGATTTCAGGTGCGATGGCTTCTGTTCCATGCTTTCCCTTTTCTCACTCGGAGGCTGCTTTTCCTCAGTCACCATCTGATGAGGAAGCTATGGCGATGATCCGGGCCCATGACCCGAATTGCACCAAACTACTTCAATGGGGATCTTGGTATAGTCATATTATTCAGGGTCGCCGGAGTTTCCTTTGCGCGGTACCGACAGAACCCACTTTCCCATTCTTACCGATGGACCCTCCGAGAACGGTTTTTGCTGTGGAAATGCCCAACTGGACTCCAACGGGGAGGCTTGAGCCTTCGACGACCGGTATTCCGAACCATCCGATCCCGGCCATAGATATCTTGGGGCGGCGTATTTGCCAAGGTGAGGCCCACCCGTGGGGGTAAATTTATAAGATAGGGCTCACTCCTCGACACCCTACGGGCTACCTTCTCTGGGCTCGCTACATCCTTTCTGCCCATCGTGCGCGGCTGCAGAAAGTCGGGCTTTATCAGGCAATATACGCGTCACTCTTCCATTATAAGTCCCCGCATGCCTGGTGGGTCAAGGCGTTCTTGAATCAATGGAATCTCCCTACTAACACTCTCATTTTAGGAGATCGCGAGGTTTCAATTTCTCTGGGAGAATTTTATGAAATCTCGGGACTGCCAATCAGGGGTGTACTATATGAGGAGTTGTTGCCTCCTGACGAGTATGTTTTCGAGCCCGAGCCTGCACCGGTTGACGGTTTGTCTGTTGAGAACGCCGTTCGCCACAAGCGTCCCAGTTTGATCAAGGCGCTAGGTATCTTCAACCGATTGTTCACCGAATCCGAAGAGCAGGGTGTTACTTTCAAGAGTTTCATTGCCTGCTTCCTTCACGAAGATGTCGTGTCGAAGACAGCTCCGAAGTTCGCCAACATTAAAGACCACTTTGGGTTTGGTCCGAAGAAGCTGCCGACCACTGAATCGGATCTACCTCAATACTATATCCCCATCATGTCGCCAATGTCTTTTGAGTCCATTACAGCACCCGGTATGGATGAGGAGACGTTCTTCGTAGGGTTTGTCAGTGTCTGGCTCAGTTGGTTCGTTATCCCCATGCATCGCCGCTTCATGAGAGCCTCGGTTATCTACCCGGCTCATCGTATTGCTGAGGGGACGCGATTGGCTATCGGCATCCCGGCGTTGGCGCATCTTTATCATTGGTTGGGTACCGCAGCTAATACCTCTACTCCTGGCGTGGATGTGGTAAACTTTTCGCTTCATTATTTCACGTCCTGGATCGAAATGCACGTGTTGGGGGCTTTTGCCATGCATCAGAGGCCCTCATTTTACGATGCCTACCCCTTCCCACGACTTATGCGATTAGTGGATGCTTCTGCCGCCGACCCGACTCAATTCGGGGCTATTCGGGTGCTGATTTCTCCTTACGCTGCCGCTGGCGGGATGGTTTTTAATGATTGGGTCTTGTCTACTCCCTCAGGTCCAGTTCAACAACTCTGGGACCTGTCAAAAGACAACGCACCTTCTTTGAAGCCCCGGGAGGCCGTGCACTTGTATACAATTATACCGGGCTACTTGGTGTTTCGCCAGGACAGTGCAGCTCTTTTCATGCGGTACAATCCGCATCGATTCGCCCGACAACTTGGATACGACCAGGGTGTTCCTTTCGAGGCTTTTATAGTCTCCCCAATCCCTTCGCTCGATGCCGTTCGTGATGCCGCTCATCATTTCATGAGGCTAAACAACGGCTCCCACTTCATGGTCCCCGAAGCTGAATACCTGCCCCGGTGCGTGGGCGCGTTTACGGGTTGGTATCTTCATCGGGTCAACCCAATCATTCTTGAGGAAAGGAGGGTGCTTCTTGGCCACGATGCCCCTCCTCTGGTTCCAGGAGCTAAGCTGCGATCGAGGGCTCCGGTCCGCTTCCCTCTAAGGGATACCGGCACTGCGCTCATCCCAGGAGAATCGGAGGTAAACTTTACTCCAACGGCTGGTATGCCCCTGGGTTCCCGCTCGCGGGGTGGAAGGGCCCCAGTAGTAGCACCACCGCCTGTGGCAACACCGCCCCCCGTGGCATCGACAATGACAGTGTCATCCTCGGTCGTGGCACCAGGCGAGGGTAATAGAGATGAGGGCGTCGTAGGCGATGTGGGTCAGCGCCGCCCTAAGGCTTCGCGGGGGAGGAAACGGTCATCCTCGGTGACCGGCTCTGGGTCTAAGCGGCGGAGGAAAGCGGCCACCAATTTGCTCGATTCTTTGGCGGAGTCTGAGCCTACTCTTGAAGAAGAACCGTTGGCCCTGCAAGAGTCAGACGCTGGACATCCTTTCCCGAGTTCAGCCGATGAGGAGGCCGCACAGTTGGCTGAGGCCATACGGCGTTCCAAAGACGTGTCTCATAACGCCAGGGTTCCGAAGAAGTCCTATCCCGCTGTAATCTTTTACGAAGACCCTTCGTGGATTCGGCGGCGATTTATCGGTCCTTTGGAGGAATGGGGGAAAGGGCTCTGAAGCAGGCCGCTTCAGAAGACGCAGCGGACGCACTTTCTTTATGGACCGGTGGCCATGAGTCTACCCTTGAACCCCGGCGAGCCCACCTCCTTGAGAAGGAGCAGCGGCTTGAAGAAGCCATATTGAGGGCTTCTTTGCGCATCGGTACGTTGTTGTTCTTTTTGTAGTTCTTCAGATTATTCACGCCTGTATATGTGTATCCTTATTCTTATTTGAATTGTGCAGAATCTTCGACGCTGGGGGAGCTCCCTACGGGCTCATTGAAGCTAAAGCCTGCCGAAATTCCCGATGAAGCATTGCTCGATGTGGAGGGGGCTGACGAGGCTGCTCCTCTTATGGTAGAGCCTCCAGCGGCGGTTCTTGATCAGGGAGTGCTTGCCCCTTTTGGGGAGGCTCCTTTGGAGGTTGCTGCCCCAACGGCTCTTCCCGAAGGCGGCCCGGAGGCTGAGATGGAGGTAGTGGGGACTACCCTCCCTCTGTTGGAGCCCGAGGTTCCGGCAGAGGCTGTCGAGGCTGCTATCCTCCCGACTCAGAACGGGAGAAGTGTTGAAGGTAACCTTCTGAATTTTAAATTAGCAGCCTTTCCCTTGTATGAACTCTTTTGTTTTTTCTCAGAATTACGCAAGCTGGCGGCCTCTATTGCCGATCTGTCTCCCCGGCAATCCTTTCAGCGTCTGCTGGAGATGGCAGCTCCACAAGCGATATCCCCACAACGCATCGTCCTCTCATCCGGGCAAGGTTGGTGTCGTCCATCACTTCTCATAGCATCGTTGTTATTTGGCGTATTGACATTGATGTTTTCTACAGTTTTGGAGGCTGATGATGAGGTCGAGGTTCTCGAAGGGCCGGGGGAACCTTCAGCTCCTACTTGCATGACTGTCGGTAAGCGACATTTCATCATACTCTTATTCGTTCTTTGCTTAAGAATTTTACTGACATCTTCCAAATTTGAACAGCTCTGCCAGTCTCCACGGCGTTGGAGTCGCGCATCGTGATGCCGCCCGGCCCTTATGCCTTGCGGGCTTCAGAACGCTTGGCCCAATTAAGCCTTGTCTCCTTATCATCTTTGATTGAGGAGCTCCGTGCTGGTAGCGCGACCACCGCTGAAGCGTTTGCCGCCGAAGCTAACGGTTCTCTTCCTTTCCTTGCCACCTACCATAGCGAAGAAGTGGTGCGAGTCTGGGTGGAGTTCTGTCGGCAGGTGGAGGCTCGCTTGCACGCCTTTGAATGTTCTCGCCTTTCCTCGGAAGCCATGGCTGCAAAAGCGGAGTTGCGGGGTCTGATAGCACGATGCGCGGCCAATATGACGTCATGCGAGAAGAGGCTTGGCCGCAAATTCTCGGAGAGGGAGCTAGCTTCCAAGGCGCTGAGCGAGCTTCGTGCCACTCTTACCGCCAAGGCCAACAAAGCGTATGAACTCTGGCGGGTGCTTCAGGAGTCCATCAAAGAGGTGGTGGCTCTCGACAAAGCTGCCACGTTCACTCGTGAAAGGGTCGAGGCTCATAAAGCAACCGAGAAAGAGCTCGAAGCTCGGCTTGCTTCGTATCAGGCTCAGCAAGCTCAGGCGGAGGCTCGTCTTCTGGAGATCTTGCGTCATGAAGCCGTGGCTCAGCAACAAAACGATGAGCTGATAAAATTACTACATCGCCCACCGGCTTGAGGACTTGTATCTTTTCCCCTTTATTTTGTACATACTCATGGATGAGAGTATCTTCTTTTTGTTTCTTTCATGAATTGTACGTTGTATCCATTTTGGTTTATGGAATAAAAGATACATTTTTCTTCTCAACGGCGTGTCTCTTTTCATTGAATGCGTTTGCGGACAATTCATCTTGGCCTACTTGCAGGGCAGCGATGGCTTAGGATTCAGGGTTAAGATCTGCTTCCTAAGACTTTTGCACTTTATGAGCCACGAGGGTCTCATAAAGAGTTTTTTTCTCCCCATAGGTCGAGAGGACCCCATAGGTGTAAGTTCTTCTTAAGAATCGTGAGGATTCTTAAGCGGGTTGTCCCTTGAGAGTCGTAAGGATCTCACAAGAGGGTTTTTCTTCCTTACAGGTCGTGAGGACCTACAAGTGCTGGATGTAGTCACCCTTGTCCGTGTTTGCGGAGTCAGGGGTTTCTCAAGGCATCGTAGTTTAAAGACGTCGCGGTCAAGGTTAAGGACCTCATAGTCCGTGGATTTAGGGACTCCACAGTCCGATGTTAGTTTTAAGACATCACGGTCAAGGTTAAGGACCTCATAGTCCGTGGATTTAGGGACTCCACAGTCCGATGTTAGTCTTAAGACATCACGGTCAAGGTTAAGGACCTCATAGTCCGTGGATTTAGGGACTCCACAGTCCGATGTTAGTTTTAAGACATCACGGTCAAGGTTAAGGACCTCATAGTCCGTGGATTTAGGGACTCCACCGTCCGTTGTTAGTTTTAAGACATCACGGTCAAGGTTAAGGACCTCATAGTCCGTGGGTTTAAGGACCCCACAGTCCGTGTCAATATGTGGTCATCGGGACCCGTCACTTCTTTGAAGACGTTGAGGAATTACAATGCCAAGTATCAAAGGAGTGAAGAGATGTACCCTTAAACCAAGGTAGAATCCGTAGGGAATCGGAGTGGTTGATCATTAGTTTTAAGACATTACGGTCAAGGTTAAGGAAATCATAGTCCATGGATTTTAAGGACTCCACAGTCCGGTGTTTGCTCTGGATGCTTCACACGGGTTCACTGCCGTGCTTGGCGAGGACCAGGCTCCGCTCTGGGCGTTTTCCGCAGGGTCAAAGAGTGACGTTATCCGCGTTCCACGTAACCAGGAATTTTGCACTAGATGCTTCACACGGGTTCACTGCCGTGCTCGGCGAGGACTAGGCTCTGCTCTGGATGCTTCACACGGGTTCACTGCCGTGCTCGGCGAGGACTAGGCTCCGCTCTGGATGCTTCACACGGGTTCACTGCCGTGCTCCGCGAGGACCAGGATCCGCTCTGGACGTTTTCCACGGGGTCAAAGAGTGACGTTATCCACGTTCCAAGTAACCAGGAATTTTGCACTAGATGCTTCACACGGGTTCACTGCCGTGCTTGGCGAGGACTAGGCTCCGCTCTGGATGCTTCACACGGGTTCACTGCCGTGCTTCGCGAGGACCAGGATCAGCTCTGGACGTTTTCCACGGGGTCAAAGAGTAACGTTATCCGCGTTCCACGTAACCAGGAATTTTGCACTAGATGCTTCACACGGGTTCACTGCCATGTTCGGCGAGGACTAGGCTCCGCTCTGGATACTTCACACGGGTTCACTGCCGTGTTCCGCGAGGACCAGGATCCGCTCTAGACGTTTTCCACGGGGTCAAAGAGTGACGTTATCTGTGTTCCACGTAACCAGGAATTTTGCACTAGATGCTTCACACGGGTTCACCGCCGTGCTCGGCGAGGACTAGGCTCCGCTGTGGATGCTTCACACGGGTTCACTACCGTGCTCCGCGAGGACCAGGATCCGCTCTGGACGTTTTCCACGGGGTCAAAGAGTGACGTTATCCGCGTTCCACGTAACCAGGAATTTTGCACTAGATGCTTCACACGGGTTCACTGCCGTTCTTGGCGAGGACTAGGCTCCGCTCTGGATGCTTCACACGGGTTCACTGCCGTGTTCCGCGAGGACCAGGATCCGCTGTGGACGTTTTCCATGGGGTCAAAGAGTGACGTTATCCGCGTTCTACGTAACCAGGAATTTTGCACTAGATGCTTCACACGGGTTCACTGCCGTGCTCGGCGAGGACTAGGCTCCGCTCTGGACGTTTTCCGCGGGGTCAAAGAGTGACGTTATCCGCGTTCCACGTAACCAGGAATTTTGCTGATTGTATCCGCATTTCACGGGATGGAGGTTTGACTGTTGGCGATATGTGTACCACCGAGCCATGGAACTGGGAGTTGCCGCTGTTCCGCTTAGCTTAGAGTTGTGTCCGTTGTTACGAGACAAGTGTTGAAACGATCTCCAGGTCTCCTTTGGCCCGTCGATACTTGGCTTCTTCTTCTGATGAAACCTGGGGGAGAAGTATGATCCCTTTTTGTTTACGCCCTTGGATTGTGTACAGGGTGTGATGGAACATCACCTGTAAGGCATAACTTGAAACTTTTCCTTTTTTTTATATTTTATTTCTTTTTCCGCGATGCTCTATCATTTCAGCTTTTATATCGCGGAGGTCGCGATTGCCCTATCATTTCGGCGATTTTTCGCGGTGCCCAATCATTTCGGCTATTTATTTCAATTTCACTCGCTGTTTTTTATTGCGAGTTGCCCCATCATTTCGGCTATTTTTTATGCATATATTTTTACTTGCTGCTTTTTATTGCAAGTTTCCCCATCGTTTCGGCTATTTCGTATGCATGTGTGGCTTGCTAGCTTTTTCGCCGCAAGCCTGGATTTTAGACGCCTCTTTCGGCATCAGCATCGCTACCACTGGGATATGGCCAGGAGCGAATCATCATCTGCCTCTGTCGATATTGAACAAAGATGGCTTAGTAAATAGGGTTAGGGTCCCGTCGACTAAGGCTTTTGATTTCATGAGCCGTAAGGGTCTCACGAAGGTATTTCTCCCTACAAGTCGTGAGGATCTCGTAGGTGTATTTTCTCCCTAGGAATCATGAGGATTCCTAAGTGTATGTTCCTCTGCAAGTCGTAGGGATCCTGCAAGAGGGCTTTCTCCTTTTAGGTCGAGAGGACCAAAAAAGGTTGCTCACCATATGGACATATCCCTAGTCACGGATGGGACCTTGCTGGGGAAATGTTTATTCGCGCCCGTGGATTGTATACAAGGGTCAGTATTGAGCCGCTTGTAGGGCAGTATCGAAGGTTGTGGGGGATTTGCTTAAGAACAGGTTTAGGTTTCTGTAACTTAAGACTTTCAAATCTCATGAGCCGTGAGGGTCCCATAAGAGAATTCTCCTTACGAGTCGTGAGGATCTCGCAAGTGTATTTTCTCCCTAGGAATCGTGGGGATCCCTAAGTGTGTTGCTCCTTTGTGAGTTGTAAGGATCTCACGCGGGTGGTTTCTCCTTACAAGGTCGAGAGGACCCTATAAGTGTCTCTTAACGAGGTTGCGCCCTTTCGGGTTTTCACAAACACTCGCCGGTAGTCCTGCTGTTTTTACTCACGGAGCCCTTTCGAGTTTTCATCCGTGCCCATTTTGCTTATGGACATACCGTTTTTTTTTATTCTTTTCATTTTCTTTTTCTCCTTTATTTTTTTACGAGGCCGCGCCCTTTCGGGTTTTCGCGAACGCTCGCCGGTAGCCCTGCTGTTTTTACTCACAGAGCCCTTACGGGTTTTCATCCGTGCCCTTTTTGCTTATGGACATACCGTTTTTATTTATTATATTTTTTTATCTCGTCAGCCTAAGGATGCTGCGATATTAGTTTAAGGACGTTTCGGTCCGTCGTTAGTTTAAGGACGTTTCAGTCCGTCGTTAGTTTAAGGACATTTCGGTCCGTACAGGGAAGGCCGGCTAATGCTTATAAAGTCTGAGTTTAGGAAGATAGCGAGCGGACATAGTCGTCGTCTATCATTGACATAGGCTGTGGCTCATTAAGCATAGTATTTCTTTAGGAAGCGGCCGTTTATCGGCCTGAAAGGCCTTTCACCGTGCATGTCCATGAGTAAATAGGCCCAACCCTGGTAGACCTTATCTATGATGTACGGGCCTTCATAGTTTGGCTCGAATTTTCCCCGCTTATTGGGGATCATAGGCCTTTTGACCACTAACACGAGTTCGCCTTGGCGGAATGTCCTCGGTCGGGTCAATCTTTCGTATGAGCGCGTCATCTTTGCTTTATAAGCTCCTAGATTTTGTTGCGCTATGAGCCGTGTTTCTTCAAGAGCATCAAGCTCCTCGAGCCGAAGGTTAGCATTTTCTTCATTCGTCAGTTCGTAGTGGACTGCCATTCGTAGAGAGGGTAGCTCTATTTCGAGGGGGGTACCGCTTCCGTACCGAATACCAGTGCGTACGGCGTTGTGTTCGTGGCCGTCTTGAACGTAGTTCGATAGGCCCAAAGGGCCTCTTGCAGCCTCTCATGCCAGTCTTTCTTATTTCGGGACACCGTCTTTTTTATGATTTTTGTCAAGGTCTTATTGAAGGCCTCGGCTAGACCATTAGCTCGCGGATTGTAAACTGAAGAATATCTCCAGTCTATATTGTGCTGCTGCGCGAAGCGGCTAATCTTATGGCTTCTGTAGGCTGGCCCGTTATCGGAGACAATCCGCCGTGGAGTTCCAAACTGATAGATGACGTGCGTCTTAAAGAAGTGAAGGATATTCTCCGTCTTTACTTCCCTCAGTGGTACTGCTTCTGCCCATTTGGAGAAGTAATCAGTTGTCGCCAGGATGAAACGATGTCCCCGGGACGACGCTGGTTCGATGGGGCCGACTACGTCAGTCCCCCACGTTTCGAATGGCCAGCTAGCCACCATCGGATGTAGTGGATTCGGATGCTGGTGGATGAAATCCCCATGGATTTGGCACGAGTGGCATTGCTTCGCATATTCGAGGCAGTCCTGGATCATCGTGGGCCAGTAGTAACCCATCCGTTTAATTTTTAACTTCATCTTCGGGCCTGCTTGATGAGAACCACAGATTCCGTCATGAACCTCTTGAACAACTCTTTCTGCTTCGTCAGGTCCTAAACATCTCAGCCACAAAGAATCGAACGACCTCTTATACAGAGTATTATTGACGAAAGCGAAAGATAGAGCCCGTTTCATGAGCTGATGTCTTGAGGACGCTTCTTCGGGCATTCGGTGGGACTTAAAGTAGTCCATGAAGACTTCTCTCCAGCCCTCAACCTTCTCACGGTCTTTTATTTGTAGGGTCGTCTGCTCAGTCGCTCCCTTTTCTTCGTATGATTCCGGAGATATTTCTGCTAGGGCAAGCACTCGACGGCTTTGTACCATGATTTTAACGTCATCGAGGTTCTCGTCAGCCAATTCTTTAGCGAGCTTAGCCAACGCGTCCGCTTTGCTATTTTCCGCGCGTGGTATGCTTTCCAAAGTATAGGAGAGAATTTTGGTCAACAGTTGTTGCACCTTTTCGCCGTACTTCACCAACTCCGGTTTGCACGTTTGGTAGTCACCATTTACTTGACTAACGACCAGTTGAGAATCCCCGTATATAAGGAGGTCTTCAATTCCCATGTCGATGGCGATCTCGAGGCCTGCTATCAAAGCTTCGTATTCGGCTTCATTGTTCGTCCTCGATTCCGTTAAGGAGAAAGCAAAGCGCATTATCCCTCCTTGTGGGGTCATGAAGATAAGGCCTACTCCTAACTTGACTATAGGGGTACTTTGTTTGCGCTTTTTCATGGAAGATGCTCCATCGAAATAAAGTTCCCATTGGGTATCACCACCGTCGATCGCATCAAACACATGTTCGTCTGCAAGATCGCAACTTAGAGGAGAATCGGCGGGTATGGGATGCTCAGCGAGGAAGTCGGCGATGGCCTAGCCTTTCACTGCCTTGAGAGGTTGATACGTTATCGAAAACTCCATTAAGAGCAGGGCCCATTTAGCGAGTCATCCCGTCAATATGGCCTTTGACATCAAATATTTAAGAGGGTCCACCTTCGAGATGAGACGGACTTCATGCGCCAACGCATAGTGCCTGAGCTTTGTTATCGCGAAGATCAACGCCAAGCAGTGTTTTTCAATAGGAGAGTAGTTGCTTTCTGCCCCCAGCAGAACTCGACTTAAGTAGTAGAGTGCTCTCTCTTTTCCTTGATCGTTCTCTTATGCCCATAATGCGCCTAAGGAACCTTCGAGGGCGGTTGTATAAAGAATGAAGGGTTTTCCCTTGACCGGCGCAACCAACACCGGAGGGTTCTGCAAGTACTGCTTGATCTCGTCCAGTGCACCTTGGCATTTGTGATCCCTAACGAATGGAGTTCCCTTCTTCATCAGGTGGCTGTAAGGACGGCACTTGCCAGAAAGATTGGCGATAAATCGCCGGATGTATGCGAGCTTCCCTTGGAGAGACCGCAACTGTTTGAGGGTTCTTGGCGGAGGCATTTCCATGATCGCCTTGATCTTAGATGGATCTACTTCGATACCTCGGTGTCGGATGATGAATCCCAGGAATTTACCCGAGGAGACTCCAAACGCGCATTTGAGGGGATTCATCTTCAAATTATATTGCCGAAGGCGTTGAAATACGGTCTTCAGATGCTCGAGATGTTCCTCATATGACTTGCTTTTAACAACGAGGTCGTCGATATAGCATTCGACGATTTCATGTATAAGGTCACCGAAGATCTTCATCATGGCCCTTTGATAAGTGGCACCGGCATTCTTTAAACCGAAGGGCATTACCTTGTAGCAGAATATACCCAAAGGGGTCCGGAAAGCAGTGTGCTTCTGGTCTTCGGGATGCATCTTTATCTGATTGTATCCTGATGAACCGTCCATAAAGGAGAAAACTTCATGAGTGGACGTGTTATCTATCATTAGCTCGGTTACTGGTACTGGGAAATCGTCATTCAGACAGGCTTTATTGAGATCCCTGAAATCCACGCATATGCGTACCGTCCCGTTTTTCTTCATTACCGGGACGATATTGGCGATCCAGTCGGGATATTGGACTTCTTGGATAAATCCAGAATCGATCAGCTTCTTGACTTCGGCGTTAATGCTCATTTCAAGCTCGAGTCGCATCCTTCTTGGCGCCTACTTGACTGGCTTGATATCTGGGGATATTGCTAATTTATGCACAGCAATCTCCGGATCTAATCCTGGCATCTCGTAATAGTTCCACGCGAAGCAGTCTTTATGCTGTAGAAGCACGTTCTTTAACGCAGCCACCCTTTCTTCAGATAGCAGCTTGCTGACGAATGTCGGTCGCGGATCATCCGCCGATCCCAGCTCAATCTTCTTGAGGTCATCTGCAGTAGTATGTATGCCATCTTCCAGTTCTTTCGGAGCTGGCGGAAATTCTGAGATCACCTCATCATTGCTGTTCTCGAAGCACCAGGGAAGGTCATCCATGTTCTCGGGCTCTTCTTTTAATATCGTAATCATGTAACAGGTGCGAATTCGCTTCCAGGACTGCGGTGAATCCGGTTCTGCTCTTGCGGCTTTGGGTTCGTGCTCTTGTGGCGGCGTTACCCTCCAGCCGTTGGATAAAGCAAATCTGCCCTGTTGGTACTGGTCCTCGACCCAGTTCTTGAAGGTGAAGCAGTCTTCGGTGGGATGTCCTATGGCTCGGTGATAAGAGCAATAGCTCAGATGAGAAGCCTGGTTAGCTTGCTCAGGGTGCTTAGACTCTGGAGGCGCGATCATTTGATGTTTTATAGCGAGCTCGAGTAACTTCTCCGTCTTGTCTCGGGGAAAGGAGTACGCTCGACTCATCTTCTTCATGAGGGACAAATCCGGGCCGCGCAATACCCGACCACGTAACTCTCTAATCCTGCGTCATTGTTGTCGGCTTTTCTTTCCGTTTCTTGATTTATTTCTGCCTCTGCGTCGGGCCTTTTGTACAACGGGTTGACAGGGAGGAGCATCTTTGTCTTTTGCAGCCTGTTGAAAAAGACGTTGCGTCCTGGCCTTCTCGTAGATGGCCATCTCGCGGTTGTGGTCTTCCCGAGCTTTTTGACCCGCTTTCCTGACAAGCTTGTCCATTCGTTCTTCAAGCGACGGACTCGGCTCTTCAATCGCGGGATCTAGTTTTGATGAGGGGTTGGCATTTCCCGACGGGGCGTCTTCTTCTTCATCAAAGGTATATACGGCGTAGCTACTGTGGACCCGTTCCCGTTTTCCGGCTCTCACGTATCCAAGCCCAAGTGTTTCCATTTTCCCGTTGGGCAATTTGCGTTGAGTTCCAGGGACATCCCAAATCCTGTTGTAGAACCGAGCTTGTCGAACAGTCTGTTTTAAGGGTACTCCTTGGCGCTTCAATAGCCTCTTTAGTCCATTTGCGTAATATCTGGGCAAACGGATGGGTTGGAGTTTGTCGAGTGCAGCATCCGCGCCATGCCAGATCTCTTTCTCTACTTTCGTCTCTGAGGATCGGTAGAATAGGATTACCTTCTCACCCCTTTGCCTGGGAGGGACGTAAAACGTCTGCAGGTCCTGCACATTGTAAGCTTGAAATGTGTCGAGATCCTTATAGTGTTCTCGCGGCACCATGGTGATTTGCAAACTCTGATCATCGCTAGGGGATGCTTGTATTGACGGCCTATTGGAGAACACGGCATTAACCTCATCTTCTGAGTCACTTCCGAAGATCAACATGGGGGCGGACGTCCCCGGGTTGTTGCGTTGAGACGGCCCAGCATAAACTATCCCTTCTTCTTCTTCGGTATCGCTCCCGAAAACAGGGATGGTGGCGGCGGCTTTATTCTCCGGCTTGCGACACCTTTCTGTATCCTCGAAATCTGGCAAAAAGCATTTCGCATCCTCGTATTTGCGGACTTCGTTCACGGAAAATGGGTTTAGCTCACCTGTTACGGTATACTCGAAACCATCCTTGAAGTACTTCATACACTGATGTTGTGTAGAAGGGATGATGTTGTACTCGTGTAACCAAGGGCGACCGAGCAAGGCGTTGTAGCAGGTCTTGGCGTCAATGACATGGAATTTGATGTCTGTGACGAGTAGTCCGAAGCGTAATGTTAGTATCACGAATCCGAGAGTCCGTGATGATTGTGAATCGAAACCGGAGATGGTAATTTTGTCACGAGCGAGGTATTGCACACTCATGCAGATTTCCTTTAACACCCGAACGTTAAGGAGATTGACGGAGGATCCATTATCCACTAGGATCTTGCCTATCTTGATATCATGGCAGTATCCAGAGATATATATGGGACGGTTGTGGTCGCACGTCCCAAGAAGGAGGTCTTCGTCCCCGAAAGTGATGTCGGCCGTATGCACTTCCTCCAGTTCATCCTTCATCCTTTCCGTGGCGAGGAAGGCTTGGAATTGTTCAGGTTCTTGTAACGCCTTAATTAGTGAATCTCGCGCTTCTTTTGATAATAGGAGGGTATCGAGAATGCTAAGTTGAGAAGGTAGCTTCCTTAGGTGCGCCAAGATATTGTGGTCCACCTTACCCTTTCTGGGAGGGTCTTTGGTAGTCAGCTCTTTCGTGACTTGGTCATCTAAAGTGATATCCTCAGTGACCTTTTCCTTTCCTTTATCTTTTCTATTTGCGGGCCCGAGATTCCTTTCCGGGAGCGTACGATTGCGCAGCTGAATGTTTTCGCAGGCCTCTGGTTCTTCCTCTTTCCCTAAAACGGATTCTTTAAAGAGAGGGCCCAGAGCCATTTCTTCATCAGAGTCGCTCCCAAAGGTGAGAACTTGTGACCCTCCGGCGTTAACCATGTAACAGTTGCCAGTGGTTCTGTTGTGCCCGTCGGCAGTACTTCTTCGTTCCCGACGGGTCTTGCGTTTCATGCGCTTAAAATGTTGTCGATGAGCAACATATCCCTGCCACCATATCCTAAAGGCGTCGCACTCCTCCATGGGGTGTGAAATTTTCCGATGATATGCGCAATAATCAGGGTGCCTCTCCGCCCCATTGAGCGTGTTTTCTTCCGAGGGTGGTAACTTCATTCCCATTGACATGGCTTTGGCGAACCTTTTCCTCGTCTTGAATATCTTCTTGTCTGCCTCGGGTTCCTTTCGATCTGGCGGGAGTACTTCAACTCTTTCGTTCAGTCGCCTGCATTTGGCTCCTTCCGATGCGGCCATCTCACGCTCCTGATCCGCTTTACTCTTCAAATGAATCTCGTCTAGAAAGACGTCGATCATTTCATCTGTTGGCCACACAAGCTCTAGTTCAGGCTCTGTCTCCAGTTTCTTAGTGCCAGGAGTTTTTTCATCGTCGGTAAACGAGTGGGAGATTACGTTACAACTCGCCACATATCCCTCGGATTCATCCGACGAGCTTTCTCCATCATCTTCCACCTGAAAGATGTGGTTGAGGAATTCTTGCAGCGTGACAGGAGTTCGCGCCTTTTGATTGTACTCTTCCAGAGCGTCGATTTGCTTCTGCAAGTTCGTGCGCTTGTCTCCGGGCTTCCCGGGCTTCTTAGATTTCTTCTTCTTTTTCTTCGAAGATTTTGACGGTAGGGCATGAGTACTTGGGCCATCACCACCGCTTTTTGTAGTTGGGCGCGGCTTCAACATCCCTTCGATAATTTGAGGTTCAAGCGGGTCCTTCCATTCGACCCCTGGGCACGCATGAAGGTCCCTCAACATTCTTTTGGTTTTAGTTGACAGCACGACCTCCCATGGAGCTTCTTCAATAAAGGAACAGGTTGCCTCCGGTGTGTCTGCTTTCTTAGGAGTATGCGGCTGTGGTGGGTTCACCTTCCACTTTTCGGACAGTGCAAACTTCCCCTGGAGGTATTGATCTTCAATCCATCCTTTGAAGACGATGCAATCCTCAATCGGATGACTTACCGTTTGATGGTAAGGGCAATAGTTAGGGTTATTCACTTCAGTGGGTTGTGGCGGTCGCCTTGGATTTGGCAGGTTTATAAGTCTGTTGCGTACTGCCAACTCGAATAACCGTTTCGTCTTGTCCCGTGGGAACGAGTAGGGACGCTTCATTTTCTCATTATAATACCGGCGTCTTTCTTCCAGTTGATCCGTCAGCTTTAGGGCATTGGGTTGCTGCTGGGCCTTCGCGACGAAGGTGGCCTTTCCTTTACCCTTGTCATTCCGAGGTTCTGGCTTCGGGGGAGGTGGTCTATGACCCATCTGGTCCATCTGAGCCAACTTGTCGATTAAAGCCTGGAATGTGGTTAGCTTAAAGAATATCATAAACTGGGAGATAGTTGCGTGAAGGTCTAGGGTTCCTACGAACATGCCCACAGCGAGCGCTTCCTCAATGCGTTGCTCGCATTTCGACCACAAATTCCGCCAGCGTATAGCATACTGGACCCAAGTTTCGCCTGGTTTTACCCTGGCGTTAATCAATGCCGTTATTGGAGTGCGTTCGCTGGCGCTCGCGAATCGCTGAGTGAATAGCAACTCCATTTCAGGGAACGTCTTGATAGAATCGTTTGGGAGTTCTAAATACCATTCGAACGCTGTTTCCGATAAGCTACCCACGAATTGGCGAAGCAACAGTTTATCATCACCGCCGGTGTTACCGCAAAGGGCCCTGAACTGGGCGACATGTTAGTGGGGATTGCCGGTCCCCTTATACACGTGAAATTTTGGTATTGTATAACCCGACGGATATTTGATTTGGTCGTATCAGCTTGGATACGGCCGCCCCGTTTTACGACTTGACCAGCTGCCTCAGTCGCATGATGAACCCGGATTTGCTGGGCTATATAGTCGACCAAATCAGCCTTAGAGATTGTCTCCTCCTTGGCCGTTGAGAGGGCCGGCGGTGGATTTGACGTTTCTCCCCGGTCGTCTTCAAGAACGATCGGGGGATCCTCAGCGGGTGAGTCCTGTTGGATCATCATTCCTATCATATCTTGGAAGAGAAGACCCATACGCTGTATGTTGGCTGCTTGTTCAGCAGCCTCTTTGTCCTTCTTCTCCAATATTCGGCGAAGGAATTCGGCGTCGGTTTCTTCCTCCTGGCGTTCGTCCGAAGACGTTTCTGGGTTTTCTTTTGGCCCGGTAAGTGCGGCCATAGCATTCATCATTTCCTGGAGCTTTTGCTGTTGCTCCTGAGCTTTGGTCACCGACCGTGTAAGCGGTCTATGACCTGTAGACGCACGGCTGTCTTCCTTTCCTGACGCCATGTATACGGTATGGACCATCATGCCCCCAGACTTAGGGCGTCTGGGCTTAGTGCCTTTAGCTGTCGTTGCAGGCTGGGGGATCTTCTCCGGCTTCCTCCTTTTATGAGCAGTGGAAGTTGAGGGGGCCGTTGAGGTGGGCACCCAGACAGCCTTTCGTGGTTTAGCCTGGTAACTGGCTTCCTATTGGATTTTCAGCTTCTTGTGCTGGCGGGAGAAGTTTGGATCGATCATCGAGTCTCGGGCCTGCCGCCAAACCTTATAGATTTTGGAAGACAGCCGTTGAGGGGATCGGGGCTGTTCTGGGTTTATTTCCGCAACCTTTTTTAATGGAGGAGGAGACCTCTTTAGCACCGCGGTAGGAGAATTCCTTCGCACCTTATTTAGCATCTCGAAGCTGTTCCCAGTTGAAACGGCAGCATTAACTTCCACCGTTGGGGCTGGTGGAGTTAGCCCAGAGGGGGAGTTACCCCCAGCCTTCCTTACTCGGCGCCAATGACAACGTCGAGCGTGTCGAGCGGATGGTGCTGGTTCAGCGGTGAGGATGGCTTCGTCTTGCCCCCTGTGTAGGTGGGGGGTCGCTGCCGGCGTTAGCCTGTCAAAGACCGATGTCCTTTGGGTAGTAGGAGCAGGAGCTGGAGCCGTCAATCTTGTAAAGACCGACTTCTTGGCAAGGGAAGCCGCCTTGACGACTTCAGGAGCAGGACCGGTCACTTTCTTAGAAGCAGCCTTCTCTGGGATTGTAGGCCCCATCGTAGGTCTACAGGAGTTCTGGCCCAATCTAGAGAAGACCGAGGCGCTGATGTTGGGCGACCCGTTGAGAGGGGCCGCGGCAGGGATAAGACGATCAAAGACCGATTTCTTGGGAGCTTCCTCTGTCAGCACCGGCGCGGTGAAGCTTGTCGGCGGGAGCATGGTCCCAAAAAACAATCCTGTGGTGGCTCGAGGGACCTGTTCCACGGGCACTGTGAATAGCGAAGCATCTTGGGGTCCGTAGGCTATACCTCCTGGCGAGGCGGAGCGCTGGTTGCAATTGCAATCCGAGCAGTTGGAGCGTTTCGCACAAGTAGAAGCCATCGATTCTTTGCTTTCTGCAATAAGCAAGACGCCAAGTCTTAGTATCTTGAAACCCAAGGGCAACCATTAGCGAACCGCGATTGGTTCGCGAATCACGACACACGAAGTGTGGAGTGGAAAGAGGAAAAGGTCCCACCGGGCGTGCCAGTATCTGTTGCCTTCCGAACGGCGGCCGGGACTGACGTCTCGCCTGAGGTTCGGGGCAGATGCTAATTGGTGCTATCCGTCCACCTCTCCGAAGATGCCAAGTTGATTTATGGCACCGTATATCGAAGGTTTAAATGGATGCGTCCGATGTAGCAGACTTCGTTAGATTCACCCTCGCTTGAGGGGTTTTTTGATTGTGGGGACGCTCTTCCCTGCAGGCGCAAGCCCCTGTAGTTAATTACGCTACCGCATCGCGGTAACCACTTTCTCCTTCTCCAGATGGTCACTTCATGTCGCATGTGTTTATTTTGTGTTTAGTTGCCCGTGGGTTGTATACGGAGACTGAGTTATGTCGTCGCCCGTAGGGCGTGGACTAGTCAAAATCCGTATTATCTTAGATTTAGGTTTGGGGGTTTTGGGTTTAAGGATACGTTAGCCTCATTCGAGACTAAGATCGACTTAAACGTTTGTTAAGGATACGTTAGTCTAGTTTTCAGACTAAGATCAACTTAACGGGATCGTTTAGATCCAACAATAGAGCAATTAAGGGAGCCCTGTTGTTTAGTTTAGTGACATTGCGGTCAATAAGTAGTTTAAGGACATTGCGGTCCAGTGTTAGTTTTAAGACGTTGCGGTCAAGGTTAAGGACGTCGTAGTCCATGGATTTAAGGACTCCACAGTCCGATGTTAGTTTTAAAACATCACGGTCAAGGTTAAGGACCTCATAGTCCATGAGTTTAAGGACCCCACAGTCCGTTGTTAGTTTTAAGACATCTCGGTCAAGGTTAAGGACCTCATAGTCCATGAGTTTAAGGACCCCACAGTCCGTTGTTAGTTTTAAGATATCTCGGTCAAGGTTAAGGACCTCATAGTCCGTGAGTTTAAGGACCCCACAGTCCGTGTCAATATGTGATCATCGGGACCCGTCACCTCTTTGAAGACGTTGAGGAATTACAACGCCAAGTATCAAAGGAGTGAAGAGATGTACCCTCGAACCAGGGTGGATTAAATAGTCTTTGGCTCAATTTGGGATCAAGACCAATTAATTATGTTATGAGCCCATTAGCTCAGTTATGTCTGAATTGAGGACTTATGGCCATCTTGGGCTAAGTCCAATTATGTTTGGAATATTGGCTTCCTGTTGGTCCATTGAAAGAGAGCCTTTGCCTCTGGCCATTTAGCCAATTGGGCTATCGTTAATTTAGCAATGTTGAACACTGGGATCAAGTTAGTGTTTCAACACTAAAAGACAGTTGGTGTTAAACACCAGCAACGAGGGGTTCAAATTAGTGTTAAACACTAGAGCAAATCAGTGTCAAACACTAGCAGCAGAGGCTTCAAATTAGTGTTAAAAACTAAGAAATTCAGTGTTAAACACTGCAAATAAAGTTCTTTGATTAGTGTTGAACACTAAGGCCAAACAGTATTTTCACACTGGATTCAGGGGTTCCAATTTAGTGTTAAACACTAAGGCAAGAGGGGTCACGTGGTAGCACGTGAGGGCGCCCTCCCTTCATTTGTTCTGCTGAGAATAGTGCATCTTTTAGAGAATCACGTGCCATCACGTGACGGGCATTTAAATGCCTGTATGTTAAAGCTTCTGCCATGGGTCACGTGGGTCACGTGGGTCACTGCCTCAAAGGTCCTTCTCTGTGGATCTTTTCGGGGGTCACGTGGTGGCACGTGACCTTGCCTCTTTGTATGTTTTTTAGAAGATCTGTTAATCCCTTTTTAAGAATTAAATTCTTCGTAGGGTTGAACCCTAACGTTAAATTTAAGAGGAATTAAATTCCTATTCCCTTCTGAAGATTTATATTCTGGGATAGAGTTGAACTCTGAATTTTCTGTAGGAATTAAATTCCTCATATATGTGAAGAACTGAATTCCATCATAGGATTAAACCCTAATAAAAGTTTTAAAAAGAATTAAATTCCCACTCTCTTTTAGAGAGGTATGAGATTCTGTCATAGGGTGAAACCCTAATTTCTTCTCTCTCTTTTTTTAAAAGGAATTAAATTCCTGTTATTTTTCTAGGGTTGAACCCTGATTCTGTTCATTCTGAAGAAATTAAATTCCCATAACATAGGGTTAAACCCTAATTTTATTTTAAAGGAATTAAATTCCTATAGTTCTATGAGAATTAAATTCTCAAGCTTCCATTCCCTCTCTATGCTTTGGATCTGCATGGCAGGATCCCAACCCAATGAGAATTAAATTCTCAATTCAAAGGGAGATGTGCACTTTACAGATCCTCCACCAAAGAGAGAACTATGTTCTTCTGTTTTATATCAGAGTTAAACTCTGTTGAGAATTAAATTCTCTTTTTCTTTCAAGAAGCCTTCCCTTTCTTACCTAGGGTTTTCTTTTGCAGAAGATCCAAATTCCTCCAAAGTATCAAGGCTCTCTTTTTTTTACGTATCGATTCCTTTCTGCCTCTCTCTGTGTGTCTCTTGGCTCCTATTTATAGGAGAAGCAGCCGAATCAATTAGTTTTGGTGAATCTTTCATCGAGAGATTTGATTTGTATTCACCATTCGTTTTGGACCTTTGGATTATTAGGTGAATTTTATTCACCATTGGATTTTAAATCCAGAAATTCTCCTTTGTTATTTTGGTTAGATTTTAAGGGGAAATCTTTCCAAGTTCAGGTTTTTTCCACAAATAGATGATATTTAATCACCTTTAAATCTTTAATTCAATCGGTTCCTTTGGAAAAATTTGAGAGGTCCTTTCTCAGAATTTAATTCTGTTAACAGATAGGCTTTGAAAGCCGGTCACGTGTGGCCACGTGACCCTTGGTCACGTGCGAGCACGTGACCCCTTGGAAAGAGCCATCTTCTTCTTTTTGCGCTCTGCCTTCTGGCCCTGCTTAGCCGTCACGTGCCACCACGTGACCCCTGGTCACGTGTGAGCACGTGACCCTCGTCTGGAGCCTTTTTCTTGATCTAATCAGAGAATGAGTCTGCTGCTTTTGAGTGTCACGTGCCAACACGTGACCCTGGTCACGTGGGAGCACGTGACCCTTTCTGAAGCCCTTTTATTTGATGTAGTTGAGAAACTGAATTTGCCTTGCCGATGCTTTTAGATGTCACATACCAACACGTGACTGCTGGTCACGTGTGAGCACGTGACCCTTTTCTGAAGCCTCTTCCATAGGCTTTCCTGATTTTAAATCAGGAAACAATAGAATTTAATTCTACCAAAAAAACACTCACGTGCATTGCACGTAGGGCGCTGACCTATAGTGCACACGTGGATATCATGTGAAGCGCTGCTAAGAGATTGGCAAGTGCGCTCACGTGGATATCACGTGAGACGCTACCAAGCCGCTAGCACTAGCGCTCACGCGGATATCACGTGAGACGCTCACGTATTTAACACATAAGAACCAATATAGGAATTGATCCTATCTAAAGCAGCACTTGAATGCTTTGCATGTGGGTGCGCACATTGTTCCCCTATTAATTAAACACAATAATAAGATCTAAGCTCTGTTCAAATCCAATGAGGCAGCGCCTCACGTGCTCCCCACGTGAGCGTTAGCGTCGGCCTCTTATAGGATTAAATCCTACAGCGGCGCCTCACGTGAAGTTCACACGAGCGCCAAAAGCATATGAGCACCTGTTATATAAGAATTAAATTCTTAAGTGGTGCCCACGTGCATAACACGTGAACGCCAGTGCCCAAACTAAAACGGGTAGAATTAAATTCTACATGAGGAATATTTCCCTAAAATACGGGATATTCTCTGTTAAACAGAATTGTTGGATCAAAGATCAAATGGTGATGATAAATCATCCAATGATAGAATTAAATTCTGATTTGGGAATATATTTCCCAAATCTTTCTAAACAAAGAAAGATTGTGCTTTGTTAAACAGAGCACTCTTAGATTAAAAATCCAATGATAATTAAAAATCACTGATTGATAGAAATAAAATTCTATCTATGGGAAAATATTTCTCTAATCTTGTTAAAAATAAGAATATATATATTCTGTGAAATAAAATTCACTGGATCAAAAATCCAACGGTGGATAAAATCTCCCAAATAATCTTTGAGGCCAAGTGAATCAATTAGTATCTCTCAAATGAGAGATTTTCTCAAACTAATCAACAAATTTGACTCTCCTATATAAAGGATAGGAGATTTCGAGGCACAGAAAGAAAATTAACCCCACAAGCTTCTTTCCACAAAAAAAATGAGAATTCAATTCTTTTCTAAAAAAAAGATCCTTACTCTTCAAAACTCAAGGTAAAGAAAAGCAGAGATACAACTTATCTCTTTTACTTAACATAAAGAAAACAAGGGTTTAACCCTCCACAAAAAAAACTTAGTTCTTCTCCTGATCTGAGATTTGAAAAGCAAATCTCTCCACAAGTTGAGAATTTAATTCTCATTGGAGAGATTATGTTCTCCAAATTCATAATCTAGGGAAAAAGAATTAGATCAAAAAGAAATAGAAAACACATTGTCTAAGAATTTTATTCCTTCACAAGCAGGGTTTATCCCTACATAAAGAACTTTGTTCTTACAAAAAACAAAAGAACTTAGTTCTCCAATAGAACCGATCTCGGATCTTCAAAACAGAGATCATTAATGGTCAAAATGACATTAACAGAAGTTAAAACTTCTTCAGAAAACACCAACAAAGAAAAAGACTTAGCACCTCACGTGCATCCCACGTGAGCACCCAAAAGATTCTCTTAAATGGAACCCAGCACCTCACGTGTTTCTCACGTGAGCACCCAAAACAAAGGACTCAGTGCCTCACGTGCTTCCCACGTGGGCGCTCAAAATAGAAGGCCCAGCGCCTCACGTGAAATACACGTGAGCGCTGTATAAAAGTGCTGAAGCACTATAAAGTTAGTCCAAATGACTAAGTGCTTAGCACTGATAGGGCAGCGTCCAAATTCCAGCGCCTCACGTGAAACACATGTGAGCACCCAATAAAATAAATGAGGCAGCGCCTCACATGAGCGCCATACAAAGTGCTTAGCACTCTATATTCAGTCAAAATGACTCAAGTGCTTAGCACTGATTGGGCAGTGCCCATATCTGAGTGCCTCACATGATACACATGTGAGCGCCAGAGCCCCAAATAAGTGCTTAGCACTTCAACATAAAAAGAAAAGGTCTGAGCCAACAGAACTACAAATAAGTGCTTAGCACTTTTGAAACTAAAAAAAGAAGAAAAAACTGAGCAGACCAAGCCCATATTGGCTAAATCCCTCTAAAAGTTTCTTGCAGATGAGTCCAAATGCTCTGTTGTTGGATCTCAACAAAAATTTGATGATCCCTGAGATGTTGCTAAGTTGATCTTAGTCTCAAATAAGACTAACATATCCTTAGTTAAAAATAAATTGAGCCCAAATGCTCACCTATTTAAGTTGATCTTAATCTCAAACTAGATTAACGGTCCTTAAGTAAAACAAAATATTCTTTGAACTAAAGGAATATGTAACCTAAGTTCAAAACCCAAGTTCATAAATATATGGATTAGGACTGACCCGTGTCCTACAGGCGACGATATAAACTAGTCTCCGTATACAATCCACGGGTAACCAAAACAGACAAATAACACACGACACGAAGTGAACTACTGGAGAAGGTGAAAATGGTTATCGCAACGCGATAACTTAATTAACTGCATGGGTTTGCGCCTGCAGGGAAGAGCGTCCCCATAATCAAAAACCCCTCACAAATAAGGGAGGATCTGATAAAGTCTGTTACAACGGTCGTATCTATCCAAACCTCCGATATATGGTGCCATAAATCAACTTGGTATCTTCGGAGAGACGGATGGATATGTCCAAATAGTATCTGCCCCTAAATTCAGGCAAGACGTTCAATCCCAGTTCGTCTCTGTTTTCGGCGGTAAACAGATTCTGGCATGTCCGGTGGGACCTTTTCCTCTTTCTACTTCACATTTCGTATGCCATGTTTCGCGAACAAAATCACGGTTCGCTATGGTTGCCCTTGGATTCGAGGTACTAAAACTTGGTGTCTTGCTCCTGTCTAGAAAAATCAATGGCTTCCCACTGCACCATATGCAGCAACAACTCCCGCTCCACCCCAACTGGAGGAGTGACCTATGGGCCCAACGCGGCCTTTATTTTCTCAATGCTGGTGGGGCAGGTCACACAAGCCACTACCGGACTGTTCTTCGAAACCATGCTCCATGTAAGTCGATGTCGCACACTCTACAGGCTGGTAGAGAGGCAAAATATAAAAAACAACAATTTTATCGCATGTAACATCGACTAATCTTCCAAGATCGACCATAAACCCTAGCTAGCAAAACAACTTGGAGGTTCTACCTACTATGTAGAAAGTTATACCTCATAATTTCAAGTCCTTCGTTCTTGTTCTCCTCCTCCTCTTCTTGAGCTCTTCGAAGAGTGTACGGATCACGCTTGATCGTCAGCCTTCTCGCGTTAAAGATGATCCACCCGAGAGTGTGTACTTTGAGCTCCTATCTCTAATCTGAGATAACTAGGGTGCCTAGTATGCTAATCTAAGTAGCCTAGAAGATGTAGAGAGTGATTATGGATTGATCAGTCTCAAGAACCCTAGGTTTCTCAACTCATGAGACAATTAGGGTTTGAGGAAAAAGAAGAGAGCTTGGAGGAGAGAGAGTGTTGAGGATAGAATGAATGATGAATGGCTAAGGGTGATAACTATGAAGCATACCAATAATTCAACAATAATAATAACATAATGCACCATGCCTCAATAGTCATCCATGAGTCACCAAGTAGCCATGCTTCATTTATTGTAAATCTACACCTCATTCTCCACCTCATTAACCATTTAACAAAAATGGTTAATACAACAAATGAGGTGTCTTCTTCTAGAAGCACTCTTGCACAAATTACAAGAATACCACTCACCGTACATACATACCTGTATCCGTATTCCGAAAAATACGAATACAATGAGACGAAAATAATCTAAGAATATAATACTAAGATCCGGTTTACACCAAAGCCCACTAGTACTATTCGTCCGAATCATGATCCGTGTACAAGTACACGTATATGATCGAACCCTGACGTAAAACCATACGGTCTCTATATCGTTTCACCCGAAGCAGGGAAACCCTATGTATGAGACTCTAAAAACTCGATAGTACACTGGCAGTGGGTTTAACCACAAACACGTCAGCGGTACTAGCTGCACGTAATGACTACCCAGGTATCTGTCGATAAGAAGGCCGATGAGCAAACCCATCCGAACTCCTACTGAGCCTATCTGTGACAATCTCCGTACAGTCTGGTCTGTTCGTCTAAGAGTCTCGCATATCGGGCCTAGGGAGCGGTAACCGTCAGACCCCTAATAGCGAAAGAAGTTGTGCCGGGGTAGAGCCCAAAACTCCCTGAGAAACTACTGGAGTACCTACCTACCAGTAAATCTCGCTTGCCCTGGCCAGGTACTTTGTGTAATGGCTTTCCGAACACAGCACGATATCAACTCCCATACCGAGAGAGACGAATTCTATCTAACCACTACTGCCTCCCAGTGCATCGGGACTGCACCCAACCAATACATGTTTGCATGACTCATTAGAGCCGTGGTAGGGTAGTGATCTAAGTACAGTGGGAACACACTCGAGACGAATAGTGATGTCAAGTCAACGGACTAAGCTGTACTCATGTCACCTAGGAACTGCTACCTGACGGTAGGTATAATACCAACCAGCAGTTACCCACGAGTCATGTCCAGTGTAACTCATAACCTAATGAGCACATGAATACTATCTCCAGTACGACGTACTAATGGCTATAGGACAGACCATCTTCCCTGTTGGGATGAGAAGCGTATACACTAGTCTACTCTGGAGTATCGATGCCCTGTCTCAATAATCCTACGACTAGGGACCTGTATAAGGATGTGCTTCTAGACTACCCAGCCCCCACTAGTGTGACTGTCATCACAACGCCGGTAGTCAAGCAAAGGTCCTAAGGGCTCTATCAATATGTATTAGCGATACGTTAAAAGAAACATATACACATATTAAGATAGAATCAAACCAAGTAGCATACTACCATATTGAGCAAGACTATTATTAATTCCGTGTATATCCCAAGCTTCCAAATGTAATTTACAAACCATTATTATACAATAATAGCCTCTAGGGCATATATCACTAACAATTTCCCACTTGCACTAAGGCCATGTATTGGCATATCGCAGACCTATCATCTCGAATAGCCTCTCAAACTGTGTCTAAGGGATGGCCTTTGCAAGTGGATCTGCAGTGTTCTTCTCCGTGTCAACTCTCAGCACCTCGATCTCCCGGCGATCAACGATCTCCCTGATCAGGTGGTACCGCCTCAAGATGTGTCTGGACTTCTGATGGGACCTTGGTTCCTTCGCTAAATGTATGGCGCCGTTATTGTCACAATATAGCGGTATTGGATCAATAATAGATAGAACCACCTGAAGTTCTGTCATGAACTTCCTCATCCAGACTGCTTCTTTCACGGCGTCACATGCAGCAATATACTCTGCTTCCATCATCGAGTCAGCAACGGTGTCCTGCTTGAAGCCCATCCAACAGACCGCCCCTCTATTGAGGGTAAAGATATAACCCGACATGGACTTGGAGTCATCCTTGTCACTCTGGAAGCTGGAGTCAGCAAAGGCATCGATCTGGAGATCTTTTCCACCGTACACAGGAACATCTTCTTAGTAATTTTCAGGTACTTGAAAATGTTCTTCACTGCTATCCAGTGCTTCTCCCCTGGGTTTGACTAATACCTGCTTACAACGCTCAGTGCATAAGCTACATCTGGTCTGGTACACAACATCGCATACATTATAGAGACTACCGCAGAAGCGTAGGGTATAATAGACACGCGATCCCTTTCCAAATCAGTCTTGGGAGACATCTCTTTGGAGAGGATGATTTCATGACAAGCCGGCAAATTACCGCGCTTTGAATCCTTCATACTAAATCTTTTCAGTATGGTGTTAATGTACTTAGACTGTGAAAGTCCCAACATCCTCTTAGATCTATCACGATAGATCTGGATCTCCAGAATGTAGGAGGCGTCACCCAGGTCTTTCATGGAGAACCTTTGTGACAAGAATCCTTTGACTGATTGTAGCATAGGAATGTCATTCCTATCAAGAGAATGTCATGCACGTACAAGACGAGGAATACCACAGTTCTCGCTACTATCTTACTATAAATGCATAGTTCATCTGGATTTTTGATAAAGTCGAATTCCTTGACCGTCTCATCAAAACAGATGTTCCAACTCCGCGATGCTTTCTTTTAATCCATAAATGGATTTAAGCAACTTGCACACTCTTCCGCTGCTCCCACTCTCTATGAAACCCTCCGGCTGATCCATATAGACACACCCTTCCAAATTTCCATTCAGAAAAGTGGTTTTTACGTCCATCTGCCAAATTTCATAATCGTGGAAGGCAGCAATGGCAAGAAGGATCCGAATGGATTTGTACATTGCCACTGGAGAAAAGGTTTCATCATAATCCAAACCAGGTCTTTGACGAAAACCTTTTGCAACAAGTCTAGCCTTATAGGTTTCTACCTTTCCATCTACACCAATCTTCTTTCTGAAGATCCATTTGCAGCCTACGGGTTTTACCCCTTCTGGAGCAATGTCCAAAATCCATACTTTGTTGGTGTACATGTACTCTATTTCGGTCCGCATTGCATCCATCCATTTTACCGAGTCTCTGCTCTGAATGGTTTGCTAGAAGCTAGTTGGCTCATCATCGTCGATGATCCAATCTTCTCTATCCCCATCTATAAGAAAATCGTAGTATTTCTCGGGAGGATGAGGCTGCTTACTAGTCCTGCAGAGTGGCATGGGGATGTCCGGTTCTTTCGAAACTTCTGGTTCCACCATGCTTTCAGTAATAGCTTGTGGTTCTGGAATTTCTTCCAGTTCTATTGCGCTCCCACTTAACTCTTTTTCTAAAAATTGATTTTCCAAAAAGTGGGCATGCCGAAAAAAAAAACCTTTTGTTCCTCTGCGTAATAGAAAAGATACCCCCTGGAGTTCTTTGGGTATCCCACAAACTTACACAGTATTGAGCGTGCCTCGGGCTTGTCCGTATGCTGCTTTTTTACAAAAGCTGGACATCTCTATATCTTTAGATACTGAAGATAGGTTTTCTTTCCACTCCACATCTGATATGGTATGGTAGGCACAGTCTTGGTAGGAACCTTGTTCAAAAGATATGCAGCTGATTCTAGTGCATAGCCCCTGAAGGATTGTGGTAACTCAGCATTAGTCATCATGGAATGTACCATATCCAATAAGGTTCGGTTCCGTCTTTTCGATACACCGTTGTTTTGAGGAGTGTATGGAGGAGTAAGCTGAGAGAGAATTCCATTCTCTTTTAAATAACCCAGGAACTCGGCACTTAAGTATTCACCACCTCGATCAGATCTAAGTGTGTTAATACTTTTGCTTATTTATTTTTCCACTTCATTCTTATATTCCCAGAATTTTTCAAAGGCCTCGGATTTATGTTTCATCAAGAATACATGCCCATACCTTGAGAAATCATCCGTAAAAGTAATAAAGTAGGAATAACCATTTCTTGCATGTGTAAACATTGGACCACACACATCGCTGTGTATGAGTCCCAAGAGCTCGCTCGCTCTTACCCCGTATCCAGTGAACGGAGTCTTTTTCGTCTTTCCTATGAGACATGATTGACAAGTTACATAAGATTGATATTCGAACGGATCCAAATATCCCTCTTTATGTAACTTCGTCAACCGTGTTTTATTGATGTGACCCAGTCTACAATGCCATAAGAAAGCTTGATTTAATTCTGGAAACTTTCTTTTAAGTGTGTTCTGGACGTTGAAAACCTGTGCTTGATGTAATATGTATATACCGTTATCTAGTGTACCTGACCCAATCAAACCATGTTTATGGTGGATGTGGACGACATCGCTTACAAATGTAAAATCATAACCTTCTTTAGAAAGTAAAGATACAGAGATGATATTACATGTCAAATTAGGTACACACAAACAGTTACGTAAAATCAAAATTTGCCCACTTGTCAATCCTAGGTGATATTCCCCTACGGATACAGCATCCACGCTCATTCCGTTAGCAACCCTGAGAGTCATATCACCTACCTTGATAACTCTACGGTTTCTCAGCGCCTGCAATGAATTATAGATATGAGATCCTGATCTGGTATCTAGTACCAAGGAAGTAGAATTAATTGACAGACAGTTTTCAATCATAAACACATCTGAAGCCGAAGCCACAACGTGCTTCGAATCCTAGTTACTGGCTTTCCAAACCCTGCAGTCCTTCTTCCAATGGCCTTTCCTGTGACAATAGAAACAATCCTCCTTCCCTACTGTCGGCCCCGAAACTTTTGTCCTGCCCTTTCCCTCTACCTTACTGACACTGCCTTTCGGCTTGGTGGGGGCCTTCTTCTTCTTCCCCTTGGCTTTCGCCTTGGATCTAGAAGAGGAAGATCCCCCAATAAGTAGAGCGTGTGTCTCCCTAGATTTCTGCAGGGTGCCTTCAGCGCTTCTCAACATGTTGAGGAATTCTGGAGGTGTAACTTCCTTCTCTTGAATGTTGAAATTCAAGATAAACTGGGTGTAGGTAGAAGGGAGGGACTGTAAAATCAAGTCAGTGTATAAATCGTTCTCCAACGTGGTCCCCAGGTCCGCGGGCTCTTCAATTAATCTGATCATCATAAGGACGTGGTCCCCTACAGATGACCCGACAGCCAACCTCGCCTGAAATAATTTCTTCGAGGTCTCGTATCTTACGATACAAGATTGCTCTCTACATAAATCCTTGGTATAGAGGAAAATGGAAACTATGTCCATCTTCTTGTGCCGCCTCAGGTGTTCATTATCCATTGAGGCCAACATGAGGCACTTGGCTCTCACACTGTCAATTTCCAATGTCTTACGGATCTCAATATCCGTGATGCTAGAATCTGGACCTGGGACGGCGGGGGCTTTGGTAGTAAGGAGGTATCCCAGCTTGTCATAAGTATGGCCATCTGGACATTCCTTAGCCAATCTTTATAGTTTTGCCCAGTCAATATGTTTTTATCTAGCAGTAACTTAAGCCTAGTCATTTTCGTCGCTGCAGTCAAGAGAGAGAGGAGGAAACACTCAGCATGATACTATTGCAAGTTTAGGTTGGTTTTTAGTTTATCTAAACAGGATGGCTCCCACTGTTTCTCGAATGCTCCTTCAAACCATAAAAGGAGAATTAGTTAGGATTAATCTTATCCTACAATTCTTGCTTAACCTTTCGACCAGGCTAGTGTTGGTACTTCGAGGGAGTTTTTCCAGCGTTTTCACGAAGTTTCATAATTACATAATCTCTTTTCCCTGGAGGCGTCGTCCCGCTAACACCGTTCTAGACACCTACTTGGTTTATAGCATTAATTGTTTAGTGAAAAAATCTCCCGAGGAGTAGCGGATACTCACAGTAGGATCGGGACCCAAATATCATCGTGTGACAACTTTGAAGGAATCCTGCCAAAATTATCACACTCCAAATGGTATGCAACACTAGCAAGTTTCAATTTCCTTAGAAACTCCCGATGTGGATTTTTGCCCCAAGCTCTTATGACCTTGACGAAGGCCAACATATCATAAGTCGCAAGTCAAGTTCTACCCATCATTATCCAGGTTAATTTGAACCCACTGTTCCCCACCAAAACATGGAAACGCGACCGTGTAGGTCCGTCTTGCCTGAATTTGGGGGAAGATGCTAATTGGTGCTATCCGTCCATAGCGATGCTCTATCATTTCAGCTTTTATATCGCGAAAGTCGCGATTGCCCAATCATTTCGGCTATTTTTCACGGTACCCAATCATTTCGGCTATTTGTTTTATTTACTCGCTTCTTTTTATTGCAAGTTGCCCAATCATTTCGGCTATTTTATATGCATACATTTTTTTACTTGCTGATTTTTATGCAAGTTGCCCCATCATTTCGGCTATTTCATATGCATTTGCGGATCGCTGGCTTTTTACTGCGAGTTTAGGATTTGATACCGATTTAGGCATCAGCATCGCTACAACTGGGATATTGCCAGGAGCGAATCATCATTTGCCTCTGTCGATGTCGAACAAAGGTGGCTTAGCGAACAGGGTTAGGATCCTGTCGACTAAGGCTTTTAACTTCATGAGTCGCAAGGGTCTCATGAAGGTATTCCTCCTTACGAGTCGTGAGGATCTCGTAAGTGCGTTTTCTCCTTAAGAATCGTGAGGATTCCCAAGTGTATGTTCTCTTATAAGTCGTAAGGATCTTACAAGAGTGTTTTCCTCTTATAAGTCGAAAGGACTTACAAGGGATGTCCACTGTGTAAACATATCCCTAGTCGCGGGTGGGACTTTGTTAGGGAAATGTTTATTCGCGCCCGTGGATTGTATACAAGGGTCGATATTGAATCGCTTGTAAGGCAGCATTGGAAATTGTGATGGCTTAAGAACAGGTTCAGATCCCTGTAGCTTAAGGCTTTTGAACCCTGTGAGCCGTGAGGGTCTCAGAGGGGAATTCTCCTTACGAGTCGTGAGGATCTCGTAAGTGTAATTTTTCCTTAGGAATCGTGGGGATCCCTAAGTGTGTTGCTCCCTTGTAAGTCGTAAGGATCTCACGCGGGTATTTTCTCCTCACAAGGTCGAGAGGACCTCACAAGTGTCTTTTAACGAGATTGCGCTCTTTCGGGTTCTCACAAACTCGCCAGTAATCCTGCTATTTTTACTCACGGAGCCCTTTCGGGTTTTCATCCGTGCCCATTTCGCTTATGGACGTACCTTTTTTTTACACGTCAGCCTGAGGATGCTGCGGGTTTGTAGTAGTTTAAAGACGTTTCGGTCATAGGTCCGAGATTTTTCGGGCAACGTACGATTACGCAGCTAGATTTTCTCGCAAATCTTCGCATCTTTTGAGTCGGAGGTGGATTCCTTGAAGAGAGGGCCGAGGGTGATTTCTTCGTCAGAGTCACTTCCAAAGGTGATAACTAGCGATCCCTTGGTGTCGATTATGTGACAGTTGTCGGCAGCTCTTTTGCGCTCATCTGTCGTGCTTTTCTGTTCCCGACGAGCCTTGCGCTTCACTCGTTGAACGTGTTGTCGGTGGGCAACATATCCCTGCCACCAGTTTATAAAGGCTATGCACTCCTCGGTAGGGTGTGCAATCCTCTGATGGTATAAGCAGAAGTTAGAATGTATGTCCGCTTCATCAAGATGTATACCGCCAGGAGAATTTCTTCTGAAATAGGGTAACTTCATTCCTATCGACAGGGCCCTAGCGAATCGTTTCCTTACTTTAAGCTTGCTTTTGCTGGCGATAGCGATACTTTTCTCCGGTTGGGGTGCCTCGACCTTTTCATCAAGTCGTCGGCGTTTGACTTTTTCAAATATGGTCATCTCGCGCTCCCGATCAGCTTTGCTTTTTAGACGAGCTTCGTTCAGGAATGCGTCAATAATTTCATCTGATGGTTCTAGAAGTTCCGGCTGTGGGGAGACTATGGGGTCCCTTTAAACGCACAGATGATATAATAATACAAAATTCTTGAGAGTTGTTTTGCGAATTCAACACACTTGATTTTTCAAAAATTATATTAAGAATGGGTGATATAATAATACAAATTCAAAAAAAAATTCTCAAGAAGTAGGAGTCAGGTGATTTCAACACACTTGAATTCAACACATTCACAAAAATTCTTGAGAGTTGTTTTGCGAATGTGTATTATTATATCACCCATTCTTAATATAATTTTTGAAAAATCAAGTGTGTTGAATTCAAGTGTGTTGAATTCTTAATATATTATAGCAAACAATTATATTAAGGACATCCTTCGTTCAGGAATGCGTCAACTTGATTTTTTCAAAATATACAAAATTCTCCTTAACCTCGGACTGTCGGGTCCCTTTAAACCCACGGACTATGATGTCCTTAACCTCGGACTGTGGGGTCCCTTTAAACCCACGGACTATGATGTCCTTAACCTTGGACTGTGGGGTCTTTAAACCCACGGACTATGATGTCCTTAACCTCGGACTGTGGGGTCCCTTTAAACCCACGGACTATGATGTCCTTAAACTCGGACTGTGGGGTCCTTAAACCCATAGACTATGATGTCCTTAATCTCGGACTGTGGGGTCCTTAAGCCCATGGACTATGATGTCCTTAACCTTGGACCACCATGTCCTTAAACTGGTAATTGACAGCAAAGTCCCTGAACTAAAACAATAGAGCCCAAATGCTCTTTTGTTGGATCTAAATGATCTTGTTAAGTAGATCTTAGTCTAAAATTAGACTAACGTGTCCTTAACAAACTGTTAAGTTGATCTTAGTCTAAAATTAGACTAACGTATCCTTAAAAAACATTTAAGTTGATCTTAGTCTCAAATGAGACTAACGTATCCCTAAACCCAACCCCAAACCTAAATCTAAGAAAATACGGATTTGGACTAATCCACGCCCTACAGGCGACAACATAAATTAGTCTCCGTATACAATCCACGGGCAACCAAAAAACAAAACAAACACACATGACACGAAGTGACCATCTGGAGAAGGAGAAAGTGGTTACCACGATGCGGTAGCGTAATTAACTGCAGGGGCTTGCGCCTGCAGGGAAGAGCATCCTCATAATCAAAAACCCCTCAAATGAGAGGGAATCTGACGAAGTCTGCTACATCGGCCGCATCCGTTTAAACCTTCGATATATGGTGCCATAAATCAACTTGGTATCTTCAGAGAGGTGGACAGATAGCACCAATTAGCATCTGCCACGAAATTCAGGCAAGACGGATCTACGCGGTCGTGTCTCCGTGTTTCGGCGGGGAACACCCATCCGTACATACCCTTAACGACTGTCCCAAACTAATGCATCTATTTATACTACAGATGAATACCCAGCAGCTACCAATCATTATGCCTTGGCGAAAATCAAAATATATAGCTTGAATACCACTGAATTCCCATCTGAAATGACGGAGGGCTACGAATGGTTTTGGTGAAACCATGAACGTAATGAACTTTATATTCAGAGCCAAGCTCTTTTGGTGAGGAATTAAATTCCTTTTATGTGGTGGAATTAAATTCCAGAAACCCCCATGATGAGGAAATAAAAAATAAAATTACAATGCCATGAATCCTTAAAGATCAGAGGAGGAATGCCCAAGACATTGAGGTTTACTACTCAAAGATCACGTCTTTGGATCTCTAAGAGATGGGTTTCAGAAGAGAGCAAAGCCCTCATGGTGGATTTAAAATCCAGAAAAAATTTTAAAGAAAAGGGTTTCTTTGTTGTTCAAGATCTTTATCTAAAAAGAGGGTTTCTTTTTTCTGACAGAGTTTAACTCTGAAATTTCAATCGGCAGAGAACTAAGCTCTGAAGAAGAGAATTAAATTCTCAAAGAAGATAAGGAAGGAAGAAAATGAAAGAACAGAGGCTTCCTAAAGACAAGACCCTTGCATTTATAAGATGTGACGAGGGCGGTTCATCTCCCCGTTCCCCTAGGTAATCCAACGGCTGTAAGGGTGACAGCGTCGCACTCGCATGCAAGCCATGTGAGAACAATGCTGTGGGGGCATTTATTCCCTTATAAAAAAGGGAAAGAGAAAAGAAAATAAAGAGAGAGAAAGCTATCACGACCCGAAGGTACGGAACGTGACCGACACTTAAATTACGAAACGTCTAGAGGCGTAACGTAATCTAAGCAAGCCGAAGCCCAGAAATCTAAACCCTTTAAAAGAAGAAGTGTAGGAAAACAAGTTTTAAAAACAACATCAAGTTTCTCAAAAATTTCGGCAGAGTCCCCTTTGTAAAAACTGTCCCCAAACGGGTACAAATAAGAATATATACATATGCAATAATAAAAAGGCATCCCCAAGCGGGAGCTAGCTCTACGCCAAATGGCGGAAACAACCACACAATGCACTATAATATACAACGCCGAAAGGCGAGCCTCAAAACTCAAAAGAAAACCAAACCACCAGAAAGCCATAATAGTACAAGCGCGACTCTAAGGTTGAAAGAATAAGCAACTGGTCTACTAAATTATCAAGTAATACAAGTCTGGTTGATGGAGCTTACCAGATACAAATGAAATAATAAAAGTACAACGGCGGTCTTGATACAAGTGAACCAACCTACCAAGCAAATCACCCTGAATGAAATGATGTACTATTAAGCTGCCAAGAAAACTTGTGCATCTGAACCTGTAAGAAAATTTGGCACAACGAGGGTGAGTTGCCAACTCGTGAGTAGAAGACATCTACGAGTAAAAATCGCAAGCACGACGCTTTCCTAGGTCATAATAATACCTAATATAACACTAGTCATCTAGTAGTAGCGGGTAATAGTCTATGCGTAAGTGCAATGCTCAATACTCTGCCAGTGCCTCAAGTAGTAACATGTCATGTGTATGAGTATGCATGCACCATGAATGTAAAACAATCAACCGTGAAATCTGGATATATCTGTATAAGAAATCTTTAACTTGTATCATAGTAAAATTTATACGGTAATCTGAAACATCATCAATGAAATTCATAGAAATCCGTGTCAAGTATCGACACAAAACATGTATATCTCAAAGTCTCAATACCTCATAGTCTCAATATCTCATAGTCTCAATATCTCAGGCTCCGTCAGTCCGGATCGGCCCATATCATCAAATCTTATGACAACGGTCGGTATCCTCTGGATATCCGCCGCGCCAGACATCACCTGTAGGTAGTCTTCCCCTACCATGCTCATCGTCTACAACTCGAGCTTCTTGCCCCGGGGTACCATACCGGGCCCACCATGTACCCGAGACGGTTCATCCACTCCTCGAATCGGGTTCGAAATCCAACAGAAAATATGAAATCTCATGGTGGACGACACATACATCACGAGAAAACCGCAACTTGTATTTTAAAATGAGAGGGGGAGAGAGAGAGAGAAGTTTTTATATATATTCTTGCGGTTTTCCCCAAAATCCAGAAATCTCATAAAAATCCAAAATCCCAAAATCATGAGTAAATAAATAATGAGTATTGGCATAAGCCCCACAATACTGCATGATAACATGAAAATATGAATGTATGAAGTGTCTAAGTAATAAATGCAATATCTAAACTAGCATATGAGAGTAATCACACAATATTATATTGATCTAGCCTTTAGCTGATTATATCAATAAAAGATAATATGTTCTAAAGTGTACGTGACATGGCAATTACCGATGATGATGTGTGTGAGCCGGCAAATAAGTGTACGTGGAACATGAGCATCATCGGTAATGGTGCTAGTGTCCTAACAGACAGAGTTTCATATTAGCTAAAGATACATATGTGTGAACATGCAATGCGATAAATACAACATGAATATAACAGTGAGTGTGTAGTAAACGCACAACTAGAGAATACATACTAATTACGAGTCTTACATTTTGTTATTTTGAAAAAGCATGAATCGTGGTCTTGAAAATAAGTACGACTCAAGCCTAAACTAATATCTACCTAACAAACTAAGGGACTAACTAAAGAAACTAGTCGAAAGGTACGAAGAATCCTCCTAAAGTCTGAGTCGTTACCACTAGTAGACGGCGATCCAGCCTCAATAGCATCACGTACATAGTACGACTTCCTCGAGTCAAGAGTGCAGATCAATCATCACATCTATGCTTCGTACGGTAAAATCCATCGTACGGCATCCCGAAATCGGGATACGGGTCAACTATCATATGTATGCATCGTCGTTCGTATGGTATCATCAGCAAACAATATCATGATTAAAGGTACTGTACTATAATCGCATACATCCCAATATCATCAATCATATATCATCGTCTGCGTAAATATACATCGTCAAATGATCCACTAAAATATCATGTCATATATCATCTCGTGATTAAGTCACATATTACAATCCGGGTTCTATTCTAGAGTCTCGTTCATTTCAAATGTCATCAACACTTATTATCGTTTATATAAATATATTTTATATAATCTCATTGCCCGACGATCCGCTACTATCATATCACATCTCATATCATAACTCGATCGTGTATCCAATAGATCACGGCTTCAAGCCCAGTCATATCGACTCATCCCCATGTATCATATAACCTCCTCATATCACATGTATATGTTGTAATATATATATACACACACACACACACACACCTACACACATTCCTATATGTATGTATATATACACACATATACACCAAGTCAAGTTTATGTGTGTGCGTGTGTGTGTCTACATGAAACCTACGAATTTCCCTCCAAGGCAGTTATCCTCATGGTTAAGTCATTCTAAATCAGTCTAGTCCAACCTAAAGTCTTCAATAGGACCCTACTCGCCAAAAATCTAAGATCACATCCGACTTCCTAATAACAGTAAGTAATATCCCTATTCTACGTTTGCGGGGGTGCTATACGCCATGCACCCGACTTCCCCCCGTAGATATACATCTACTCACATGGTCCTTGTCTGCCGAAGTCGATGCCGCCATCCTCTTCTTCCTCGTCCGAAGTCCACGTGAGGGGTACCTATACGCAAACATATATAATATCGTAAACCGAAGTCGTGGACAAAACCAAAACAGCGCATGAAACGCGCATAGGTTAAAACCTATGACCCGCTCATGCAAAAGAACCAAATATCCCTCGATATCGGCGTACAAACGCCGATTGATCGAGATAAAATACAAACATACAAATCGTAGTTCCAAAACTCATTAATTATAATATAAAACGAGGTTTAAATCATCAAAACCTTAAAATCAATCAAATCATTCTATTTCGCAAAAACCTAGAAAGTGTCAATTGACCGTTTTACTTCAAAACTTGATGTTTAAACGAAACTAATGGCCATAATATTCACTAAATATCATAACTAGGTTATATAAACCATTTTCATAATTTAATCTCATCAATTTGTATAAAACCCAAAATTCTAGTTTGCGTAAATATCCAATTTTAACACTTTTTAAAGAAAAATTCACAATTCCACAACTAAACTTGATTTTGCATATTTTAACATGTTAAACCACTCATGGAAATCTTAATGATAGGCTAAAACCCTAACTAGATTTTTAATCCCACATTTTAATTTAATTTCTAAAAACCTAGTTAGCAAATAGCATAATTATCAAAAATTTTAAACTAATAATTAGCAACTAGTAACCAAATTAGGTTTTGCATTCAATTAACGTGTTAATTTCCTCATTAAAACCATGAATAATTGATAAAAAAACCCTCACTAGAATTTTATCTCACATATATATGCATTCCACAAACCTAGTTTGCAAAAAAAATCCTATTTAGGATAATTTAAATACAACAATTTACAAATTAGCAACTAGATTACATTTTGCATTGCATAAGATTTTACATTACCTATTGGAATCATGATTAAGTGATAAACCCTAACTTGAATTTCCAAACCCTTTCTTGAAATCTAAATCTTGCTATTAATTCTAAATTTAAACATCTAATTAAATTAAATTGAAGTAGTAACCAACAATTAAAGCATAGGGTTAGGATTATATCTCCACAAATCTTGAGATCTAGCATGAATCTTAGCCTCCCCAAATTGCACTCTTGCACCAAGATTTTAAGCTAGTTGGCCGAAGGAATGATGGGTAAAGATTTAATTAGGAGTTAGTGGGGATTTATATTGATTTTTAATGAAATTTTTGAGTTTTTAGAGGTGAAAATGGAATGGGAAAATTGAGGGGCTGCACCATGGGGAGGGCTCGGCAACTTCATGAGGGAAGGAGAGAGAGAGAAAGAAGTATGTGGATGAGTGTAGAACATCCCCAATTATAACCTCTTTTACAATATTTTATTAATTATTAATTTTTTTTCTTCTTTTAATAGATGAGACAAAGTATGTTGAATGAAGAGAGGAGGGGCTATGCATGCTCGGCCAGTGAGGTGAGGAGGAGTATATGTGTGTGAGAAAGAAATTTCTATGTCAAGAAACCTCCCTTCAAAACTCATTATTACATATCACATCATTTCCGATTAAATTTTCATTTTAAATTTCATTTTGATTTATTTTTAAACCATAGAAACTACAATTTGGAAAGTCTTGCTAACATTTTTGTTACTACTAGATTTTAGTTTGTAATGGTTCTTAAGTATGTAATTTACCCATTCAAATTTGTATTTATCACTAATATAATGTATATTTAAAAGCTTAAAATAATATTAAAAATAATTAATCAAGGAAAAAACATTTAATGATTAGAAATTTTTAAGCGACAATTAATTAACCAATTTCTAGCAATTTCTTATCTAAATTTTGTATAATTAGGCCTATAATGAAAAATAATTATTTTTACATTTTACGGAAAATTCTGATTATTTTACCTATTATCGAAAAAACTACCTAAACGATTTTCAAGTGTTACAAAAGCGATGGGAAAATTTCCCACTGAGCATCATGTGCTCACACGTGATGCGACTTGGAACAAAAAATATAGGCATTACACTTAATTGTTAAAGCTGAAATTGAGCCTCACGTGCAAACACGTGAGCATCTATATACAAAGTATATAGACGCCTTTTTAAAACAAATAACAGGCCAGAAATGCTCACGTGTCAGCACATGATGCCCTCTTTGGGCTGTTGCACATAAGCAAATGAGTTTAACTTTGTGGGGTCACGTGCTACACGTGAGTGGTCTCAATTACCTTCTGAGCCGATAGAATTAAATTCTAAGTAAAGGGATCAAAACTCTATTTGGAAAATATTTCCTTGAATCTTTCTAAACAAGAAAGATTACTCTCTGTAAAACAGAGTACCATTGGATTAAAAAATCCAATGGTGATTTAAAAATTATCTATCTACAGAAAAATTCTGTATGGAGAAATATTTCCGTAATCTTGTTAAAAAAATAAGAAAAATATCTTCTGTAAAACAAAAGTCTTTGGATCAAAGATCCAACGGTGGATAAAATCCCCAAATCAATTAGGATCTCTCTATCAGAGATTTCTTTAACTAAATCAACAAACTTGCTTCTACTATATAAAGGACCCAAGACTTTAAGTCTTACAGAGAGGAGACCCCCCATAAGATTTGAGAAACCAAAAAAAAAGATCTCACTTTTAGAAAAAGAAACCCTAGGTAAGAAAAAAGACATAGAGATTATTTTATCTCTTCTTCGCCGTTCCAAGAGTTTAACTCTTCTAAAAAGAACTTAGTTCTTCCTCTGGTTGAAGTCTACAGAAACAAATCTCCCCACAAGTTGAGAATTTAATTCTCATCGGGAAGATTCTGTCATGCAGATTAAAAACTTAGGGGAAAGAACTAAATTTAATTCTTACCAAAAGATATAGGAATTTAATTCCTCTGATAAAACTAGGGTTTAACCCTATAAAAGAATTTAATTCTTATAAAAATAAGGAACCTGAATTCTTAAAACTCAGATCAAGAGCACCATGCATATTAGCGTTCAACGCTATAACAACAGATCACGTGTTCCCACGTGAGCACCTCTGAGGAACAAAAAAGTACGACTGAGATCGAGTCACGTGACCCTCTAATAGTGCTTAACACTTATAAAAGGAAAAAGGGAATAAGCCAAAGACAGTTCTCATTTGAAAACTCTTCATGTGTTCCTACGTGACCCCCTAATAGTGCTTAGCACTTATAAAAGGAAAAAGGGAATAAATCAAAAACAGTTCCCATTTTTGGGGCGCCTCACGTGATCCCACATGACCCCCAATAGTGCTTAGCACTTATAAAAGAAAGAGAGAATAAACCCAAAGAAGCAGTGCCCAGTTCTCAGGCGCTTCACGTGCCACACGTGAGCACCCCAAAAAGCAATGTTTAACACTGCTTTAGAGCCTCATGTGGGAGCACGTGAGCGCCGAGCAGATATTAGTGTTTAACACTATGAGAGGCAAACCTTAGCCTAAACTAGCCAAGTCTCCCGAGGCCAAAAACCTTTTGATCACCAATCAACCGAGCCTTCCTATGCCCAGGTCTCCCCAAATCGATCTCAGTTCCAAAAATGACTAATGATCTCCTGACATATGGTATCTAAAATGATGTTCATCCCACCATGATCTCTCCCTTCAATCTGGAGTTCGATTCAAGGGTGCATCTCTCTATACTTCTGATGCATGTCGTTGTAATTCTTCAATATCTTCAGAGAGGTGGAGGGTCCCGACAACCAACAGCTCTTTGGTGCACTCCCAAATCTATGAGCACATCCCTATGGACCGCAATGTTCTTAAACTAGTTGTGGTCCACAACGTCCTTAAACTAAACCCTCACCCCAAAAATGGTGATCTACGAACCGTAACGTCCCTAAACTAAAACAATAGAGCCCAAAAGTTCTTTTGTTGGATCTGAATGATCCTAAATCCTGTTGAGTAAATCTTAGTCTCAAATTGGACTAACGTATCCTCAACAAACATTTAAGTTGATCTTAATCTCAAACGAGATTAACGATCCTTAAATCAACTCAAACCCAAATCTAAGAATATACGCCCTACGGGCGACAACATAAATTAGTCTCCGTATACAATCCACGGGAAACTAAAGATAAAACAAACACACACGACACAAAGTAACCTTCTAGATCAGGAGAAAGTGGTTATCGCTACGCGGTAACATAATTAACTGCAGGGGCTTGCGCCTGCAGGGAAGAGTGTCCCCACAGTCAAAAACCGCTCACAAACAAGAGGGAATCTAACGAAGTCTGTTACAACGGCCACATCCGTCCAAACCTTCGATATACGATGCCATAAATCAACTTTGCATCTTCGGAGAGGTAGAAGGATAAAACCAAATTGCATCTGCCCCCAAATTCAGGCAAGACGTTTGTCTTCCCGGTTTTTGGCGGTGAACAGATTCTGGCGGCCAGCTGAGTCCGATCGGGAGCAGAAGCATCCACAAACCTCATAACCCGTGGGAAGGTATAGAAGTCATAGAAATCTGGTCGCCGATGTGCCGCAAATGCTCGCAGTACATGCATTTCGATCCATGACGTGAAGTAGTGAAGAGAGAGATTCACGACGTCCATACCTGAGGTCGAAGTATTGGCAGCAATGCTTAATCTATGGTATAAGTGCAACAGTCCCGCAATTCGGACGGCCAATCGTGCCCCTTCAGCTACGCGATGAGCGGGGTAGAAGACGGAAGCTCTCATGAAGCGTCGATGCGTCGGAATGGCGAACCAGCTGAGCCAAATACCGATGAAGCCGACAAAGAAGGTCTCTCCGTCCATGCCAGGGACCACAATCGCGTCGAAGGACACGGCCAAAGAAATCGGAATATAAAACTGCGGCAAGTCTTCCTCTTTTGCCGGCAGTTTATTCAACCCAAACCCAAAAGGGTCGTCGATGTTCGCAAACTTTGGAGCCTTTTTGGATAAAGCATCTTCGCGGATAAAGCAGGCGATGAAGCTCTCAAAGGTGACGCCCTGCCCCTCTGACATTGCGAATAGTTTCTCGAAAACACCTAGAGCTTTGATGAGACTGGGGTACTTATGGCGGACAGAAGTTTTCAGTCGTCAGGCCGTCAAGCATAGCCGGCATGGTCGCAAACACGTACTCATCGGGAGGCAGCAACTCTTCATAATGCTCTCCCCTGATCGGCAGTCCAGAGATCTCGCGAAACTCTTCAAGTGAAATAGAGACCTCGCGGTCCCCTAGCAAGAAGGTACTGGTGGGAAGATTCCATTGGTTCAAAAAATCTTTAACCCACCAGATGTGAGGGGCCTGATAATGAAAAAGAGACGCGTACACCACTTGATATAGCCTAATCTTCTGCAACGGTGCATGATGGGCGAAAAGAACATATTGAGCCCAAGGATGATAGCCTACTGGGTGGCGAGGGGTAAGCCCTACCTTATAAACTTGTCTCCGGGGTTGGGCTTCACCTTGTCAGATGTGGCACCCCAAAATATCTATACCTGGCAAAGGCTGGTTGGGTATCCTGATTGTTGATGGCTCAAGCCAGCCTGTAGGAGTCCAATTAGCCGCCTCCACTACGTAAGCGGTCTGCGGGCGCTCCATCAGTAATATTGGGCGGAGAGGCTCTGTTGGCTCTTCACAAGTAAAGCTGCGGCGGCCCCGGATGATGTGACCATACCAAACTCCCCATAAAAATAGGCTAGTACAGTCCCTGTCATGGGCCCTGATCATCGCCATAGCCTCCTCATCCGACGGCGATTAGAAAAGCGGCGTCTGAGCGAGTAAAGGGAAAATAGGGAAGAGAAGCTATTGCCCCTGAAATAAGGGAAAGAACAACTGTTAATAAAACCTATATATATATATATATATATATATATAACAACAGAAGGAAACGACAGAAAGTTTGTTCCATGGGACCACTGATTGCAAAACCAATGGACTCCACAAAATCAATATGGCGGCTCACCAATGATGAGACAGGACAATCATTGTAAGAATAAAAAAAAGATTCTCATTAAGCAGACACGGGAGTTTAAAAAAAACTCTTGACATCCTCACAGAGAAAACAAGTTCTGTTAAAACACTCAACAAATTTAAATTTGTGCAAATAAGGGGAAACCCTATGAAAATATTTTCAAGAACACCAGGGAATGAGATTCCCGAAGGGCCCTCTTGATCTGTCAGAGCTAAGCTCTTTATTGAGGAATTAAATTCCTTTTAAACTGTGGAATTAAATTCCATAAAACCCCCATGGCAAGGAGGCAAAAAAAATGGAATTAAATTCCAAGATTCTTAAAGATCGGTGGTAGGGTAAAACCCTAAAAGGAGGATTAACAATCCCCATTTATTCAAGACATCAAAACCTACCAAAAAAATCATGTATGGGGATCTTTAAGAAACCGATTTAAAAGAAGAGCTAAGCTCTGATGGTGGATTTAAAATCCAGGGCAGAAAACCCAAAAGGGTCGTTCAAGAGCCTTACCCAAAAGAAAGTTTTGCAGAGTTTAACTCTGAAAGATTTTGAGGCAGAGAACGAAGCTCTAAAGAAGAGAATTAAATTCTCGAGAAAATGACCAAGGAAGAAGATGAAAGAACAGGGGCTTCCCAGAGGCGAAAAGCCATGCATTTATAAGACGTGATAGGGAGCGGTCCATCTTTCCATTCTCCTAGGCAATCCAACGGCTGTAAGAGTAACAACGTTTCACTCACGTGAGAACAACGTTGTGGGGGCATTTGTTCCCGTATAAAAAAAAGAAAAAAATAGAGAAAAAGGCGATGGGAAAAATTCCACTAATGGAGCATCACGTGCCCACACGTGATGCGACTTGGAACAAAGATTATAGGCATTACGCTTAATTATTAAGGCTGAAATTGAGCCTCACGTGCAAACACGTGAGCATCTATATACAAAGTATATAGACGCCTTTTTAAAACAAATAACAGGCCAGAAATACTCACGTGTCAGCACGTGATGCCCTCTTTGGGCTGTTGCACATAAGTAAATGAGTTTAACTCTGTGGGGTCACATGCTACACGTGAGTGGTCTCAATTACCTTCTGAGCCGATAGAATTAAATTCTAAGTAAAGGGATCAAAACCCTATTTGGAAAACATTTCCTTGAATCTTTCTAAACAAGAAAGATTACTCTCTGTAAAATAGAGTACCGTTGGATTAAAAAATCCAACGGTGATTTAAAAATCATCTATCTAGAGAAAAATTCTGTATGGGAAAATATTTCCTTGATCTTGTTAAAAAAACAAGAAAAATATCTTCTGTAAAACAGAAGTCTTTGGATTAAAGATCCAACGGTGGATAAAATCCCCAAATCAATTAGGATCTCTCAATGAGAGATTTCTTTAACTAAATCAACAAACTTGCTTCTACTATATAAAAGACCCAAGACTTTAAGTCTTGCAGAGAGGAGACCCCCCATAAGATTTGAGAAACAAAAAAAAATCTCTCTTTTAGAAAAAAAAAACCTAGGTAAGAAGAAAGACATAGAGATTATTTTATCTCTTCTTCGTCGTTCCAAGAGTTTAACTCTTCTAAAAAGAACTTAGTTCTTCCTCTGGTTGAAGTCTGCAGAAGAAAATCTCCCCACAAGTTGAGAATTTAATTCTCATCGAGGAGATCCTGTCATGCAGATTCAAAACTTAGGGGAAAGAACTAAGTTTAAAGTATTTAATTCTTACCAAAAGATATAGGAATTTAATTCCTCTGATAAAACTAGGGTTTAACCCTATAAAAGAATTTAATTCTTATAAAAATAAGGAACCTGAAATTCTCAAAACTCAGATCAAGAGCTCCATGCATATTAGCGTTCAATGCTATAACAACAGATCACGTGTTCCCACGTGAGCACCTCTGAGGAACAAAAAAGAACCACTGAGATCGAGTCATGTGTTCCCACGTGACCCTCTAATAGTGCTTAACACTTATAAAAGGAAAAAGGGAATAAGCCAAAAACAGTTCTCATTTGAAAACTCCTCATGTGTTCCCACGTGACCCCCTAATAGTGCTTAGCACTTATAAAAGGAAAAAGGGAATAAATCAAAAACAGTTCCCATTTTTGGGGCGCCTCACGTGATCCCACGTGACCCCCAATAGTGCTTAGCACTTATAAAAGAAAGAGGGAATAAACCCAAAGAAGCAGTGCCCAGTTCTCAGGCGCTTTGTAGGGTTCCTAGGCACCCCAAGGAGGTCTCACAAGACATCAACCATGTCAATTTCAAAAATTACGGTGCCGAGAAACCCTAGAGTACGGATCGTTGGCTAGAATTCTAGGCGAAAAAGAAACTATTTAACACTTAACTAAGAGAATACGGAAATACAACCTTTGTAGATCCGGTGCTCCACCTCCATAGCTCCGCAATGAAGTCCTCTCGCTGTCCAAAACAAATTCCGGGCTCTAGCGTCGGCTTCATCGGAGAATAGGCGGGCTAGGTGGTCGATGTCCATGCCGAAGATGATCTACGCCGAAGCATCGCAAGATCAAGCTCTCACTTCACCAAGTCATGAAACTTGTGAAAAAAACACACTCTACTACTTGGCAAGAGGTAGAGGATGAAGAAATAGGAAGTGGGTAGAATTTAGATTTGGATTTCTCACTCTTTTTCATCACTTGCCATTGATGGAGGCAAGCTTTCTTCACTTGAAGAAAATGAAGAAGAAGAAGGTAAATGTTATGACAAGTTAATTCCAAAAAGAAAATTAAAAGAATACTTATCATAACCAAACCATGGTCAAGTGTAGAGAATAAATCATGGTTAGTGGGATGGTTAGGGTTAAGCATGAGACAAAATGGTCACTTGGTCAAAGTCTTCATGAAGCTTCATGAACAAAACAAAGCATGCCACCATTTTCTCATTTGCTTTTCTTTTTCCAAAAGAATAAATAAATGAATAAAATGAATAAGGAAAAAGTAAACCCTAACCATTTCATTAACCAAGGTTTAATTCTTTACACTTAACCAAAAGGCATGCATCATCAAACATGATACAAGCAAGTGCACAAAATCATATCGCATATGCAATGCGCACATCCGAGTGAGAAAATCCATCTTAAAGTGAACCAATACTAGTTAATGCAAAGTAATATATCAAATATATAATTATGCATTAAATCATTAAATCAACACTTGATTCAACGATCCGGTCATATCGCACATAACCGACTAGTATACAATGTATCGACTTATCGAACCAACCCTTGATTCGATAACTAGGTTATATCGCATACAACCTTTCGATACATTCATCGCGAGAATGGAATACGGTATCACATACACGCATTATTCTCGGTCCCGCACATATCTCATATGCGCTCCTATTTCGTTTCGCTTGAGCCAGGAAACCTCTGTGTAGGACTCTAAAGACTCGTCAATACGCCGGCAGCAGGTGATGATCATATCAAGCACCCACAAGCCGCAAGCGGTCTGCTAAACGTAACGGCCACCCGGGTATTGAGCGATCAGAAGATCGACGAGCAAGCCCGCTCATACTCCTGTGAATCCAACCAGTAACACTACCGTACAGTCCGGTCTGATCGTCTGATATGTCGCATATCTCGCCTAGGGGTGGTAAACGTCAGACCCCAATAGCTCGATAAGTCGTGTCGATATGAGGTCTATAACAATTCGAGAAACTACTGGTAACACTTACCAGTAAATCTCAGCAACCCTGGCCAGGGATTTCCTGTTATAGCCAATCGAACACAGCGCAACATCAACTCCCTATACCGGGAGAGACGAATCCCCTCCTATCGCTCATTGCCTCCATGTGACTCGGGACTGTACCTAAAAACCACCATTTTGCACGCCCTCTTGGACGTGGTAAGATGGAAATCAAAGCACAGTGGGAACCACACAAGACTCTATGACGATCTCGGGTCAACAGACTACTCTGTACCAGTGTCACCAGAGAACTGCCATCTGACGTGAGGTATAATACCATCTGGGAGTTCTCGGCGAGTCCGTCCAGTGTACCCAGTCTCTACTGAGCACCCGTATATCATCTCTGATGCCAAACACCAATGGATATGGGATCATCCATCGCCCATCTGTATGGGTCGAGAAGGTATACGCTAGTCTACTCTGGTATATCGATGCCCCATCTCGATACACCCACGACTAGGGACTTTGAAGGATGTACTTATGGACTACCATGTCTCCACTAGTATGATCTGCATCATAGTCCAGGTAGTCAAGTACACATCCTAAGGGCTTTACCAACATGTAACAGAGAGACAATCAGTGTACACGTTAAGGTAAAGAGTAACCAGATAGCATACTATCATGTCGAGCAAGAAAGTCCTCCCTATATATGTCCCAGCATCCACTACAATATACATCCAATGTACAGTAATGGCCTCTAGGGCATACATATAACTAACAATCTCCCACTTGCACTAGGGCCATCTGATAGCAGTGGTTGCAGTATCTCATACTCAACCATCCCATAAAAGTCTCTCTCTGGGAACAGGCCTTTGTGAGTGGATCCGCTATGTTGTCCTCTGAGTCTACTCTCCTAACCTCGATCTCCCTGGAGATCAACCATCTCCATGATCAGGTGACACTGCCTTAGAATATGTCTGGATCACTGATGGGACAGGGGTTCCCTGGCCAAAGCCACACTTCCATCATCACACAATGGTAGGAACCTAGTTCATCTCATGAACCTATATACACCCAAACAGCCTCTTTGGTAGCATCTTAAGTAGCGATGTATCCTGCCTTTATCGTCTAGTATGTCATGGTATCTAGCTTGGAACTCTTCCAACATACCGTCCCTTTACTTAGGGTAAAGACAATGCATGTGACTGACATTCAGTCGTCTTTATCACCCTGGAACACTTCCAGTGATTCTCCCCAGGATCAATTGATACTATCTCACTACAACTAGTGAGTATCCTAACATCCAATTAGATCTATCTCATAGATCCAAAATCCAGGATTTAGTAGGTATCATTTTGATCCTATATGGAGAATCCTAGTGATAAGCGGAGATTGATCGAGCTAGCATAGGAAACTCCTTCCCTATCAAGAGTATGTCATCCACGTACTCTATGAGGATCATTACCATACTCCCTACTACCTTTTTGTATATACAAGGTTCATCTACCATTTTGATGATGTCAAACTGTTTGACTATTACATCAAAACAGACGTTCCAACTCCGCGATACCTGCTTTATCATATAAAACATCTTACACACGTTTCCGCTGCTCCCACTGTCTACGAAGCCCTCTGGCTGTGTGCTTATAGACGCACTCTTCTAAAACATCATTTAGAAAAGCAGTCATGGCACCCAACCGCCAGATATCGTAGTTATGGTATGTAGCCGTGGCAAGTAGGATCTGGATGGACTTAAGCATAGCTACTGGAAAAGGTTTCATCATTATCCACGCCTGGTCGATGACGAAAACCTTTAACAATTCTAGCTTTGAAAGTCTCAACTTTTCCATGTACACCAAGTAATCTTCTCAAGATATACTTGCTCCTGATGGGGATTTAACCCTTCAGATATAGCAACTAAAGTCCATACTTTGTTGGTGTATAAGGATTCCATCTCAGATCGATAAACATCCAGCCATTCTCACAGAGTCTCACTCCTGATGGCCAGCTCGAAACTAGTTGGGTCATCATCTCATGATGTAATCCTCGCTCCCACTGTCATAGAGAAACCGAAGTATCTCTCAGATGGGTGAGGAACCCTACTAGATCGGCGGAGAGGCTGAGGTTCGTTGGAATCTACTGAATCCTTTGGTTCTATCAAATCATGTGCTGTAGTTTGTATAGCTGGAACATTTCCAGTTCTACATTACAGACCTTGCCTCGAGCTTGTCCGGATTTTGCTTTTAGACATAGGCCGGTCAACCCCAAATCTTAACTAACTTAAGATATGGGCTCTTCCCTTTCCATATCATATATGAAGTGGTAGGCAACTGATTTGATTCGAACCCTATTCAATAGGTATGCAGCTTCATGAGTGCATAACCCCCAAAAGAAAATAGGTAACTCAGTAGTACTCATCATAGAGCACACCATATCAAATAGGGTGTATCTGCTCCGCCCCGATATACCATCGTGCTATGGTGTATACAGAGGAGTAATGCTGAGAGAGAATCTCATTCTCCTTTAGAATAGTCCAGGATTTCCGTGCTCAAGTATTCTCCTCCTCGATCACATCAAAGGACATAATACTTATACCCGTATTTTGGTTCTCTACTTCTAACTTATATTCTGTGAATATCTTAAAAGGTTCGGACATGTGTTTCAACAGGAACATAGGTCTGAATCTCGAAAGATTATCAGAGAATGTAATGAAGTAAAAAGAACCAGTCCTGGCATGTGTAGACAGGAGACCTTACATACATCATCATGTATCAGTCCCAAGAGTTCATTAACTCTTTCTCTGTTTCCAATAAACAGGGCTATGGTCATCTTATCTTTGTGACATGACTGGCGAGTTTCACAAGATGTAAATTCAAACTAATTTAAATATGCATCTTTATGTAACTCTAGCTAGTCGGGTCAGATTGATCTAACCTAGTCTACAATACCTCAAGATGGAATCGTTCAATTCTGAACTCTTCCTCTTGTGTGTGTTCCATATACTTAGAACTGCAGTTTGATTTAGAACATCAATGCTTTTAGATAACGTGCCTGAACCGATCAACTTTTGATATAGGAAATGTTCAAAACATTATCCAACAATACAAAATTTTATCATTTCTTTACTGATAAAGAGACTGATATGATTTTGTATATCAGGTTCGGTATCTAATAACATTCGTTCAGAATCAATGTATTGGTAATACAGGGTGACAGTGACCAACAGACTTGGCTGCAACACTTGCCCCGTTTTCTGCCTCATGAAACATATCACCCGTTCTCAGTTCTCTACCTATCTGTAGCCCTATGTAACAGATTACATATCTGGGATCCTGATCTGGTATCACATACCCAGGACGTAGAGGATACAGAGAAACAGTTCTTTGTAATGAACACACCCGAAGATGATGCATACGCATGCACTCTCTTCGTTTGGGCTGCACGGGAATTCTGGTAATCCCCAATTTCCTGCTCTGTCTTATAACAATTATAAGTTGGAGCGGGACCAACGTTCCCCAGCTCAGTATAACAAGCGGGTTCGGTCAATATTCCGTATTATTATCTTGATTAAGGCGTGATATGGTCGCTACCAGGAGAGAGAGAGAAGAAAACACTCAGCGTGCGCTCCTGCAAGAATAGATTGGTTATTATTTTATCTAATCAGGATGGCTCCCACTGCTTTTTATCAAATCTTCCTTCAAACCCTAAAAGGAAAGACTAGCCGGGATTAATTACACACTACAAGTTCGCCAATCTTTCATCCAGGCCAGTGTCGGTACTTTGAGGGAGGTCCCCCGTGCTTTCGCACGAACCTAATTACTGTAAACCTCGTTTTCCCAGAGGCGTAACCTCGTTAACACCTTTCTAGACACCTACTTGATCGGCTAATTGTAATGTATAAAACTCTCCCAGGAGTAACTCTTACTCGCAGCGGGTATCGGGATCCAACTATCTCATAGAAGGTATGCAATCTCATTGCAAATTTCAACACTTGAAATTCCCGATAATATTTTACCCCTAACCTCCTATGACCTTGACAAAGACCAACAAACCATAGGATGCTAGTCAAGTTCAACCCGTCATTTCCTGATTGAATTAAACCCACCCGCACGGCCCTTGACAAAGGCCAACAAGGTCGCACGACTACCCTAACTCAATCTGCATCATATGCATAAGCAGATAAGCACCAGTTAGCTACCGCACACTGCGCCTTGACAAAGGCCAACAAACGCAGCACGAATACTAACTATTACTTATCTGAAATGACGGAGGGCTACGACAGGTTTTTATGAAAACCTTTTGCGTCATGAACTTGATATCGTTGTAGAATCAAATGAATTTTGAAATGGAATGTTTTTTAGGCTTTTCTAGTTTTGCTAAAGGAGTCACTCCCGGTGAAGGGATCGTCGGTCCTTTCCTCGTCGAATGAGGTGCGGGATATATCATATATATCACTGTGCAAAGCAAAAACTCTTAAAAGTAATCAAAAAACAAACCGAGTGTGTAGCATCTGCCAGTTATTGCTAAAGGAGTCACTCCCGGTGAAGGGATCTCGGTCCTTTCCTTATCGAATAAGGTGCAGGATATATCACATATACCTCTGTGCAAAGCAAGAACTGTAGCTACCTGTTTTATTTTGAAATTCGATTCTACAATATCTTAGGTTTCTTTTTATTTCATTAATCACATTAATGAAGTCCCATCATTTAAGTACCTAAACATCACAGATAAATACGACGTACACTTATGCCATCCGCATTCGCCTCGATGTCCCCTCGTACACCGTTAGGTTAGGTAACTAACGACAGAGCGGGGCAGGGCTAGGCGGGTGTAAAACATAAGTAACGCCTATATAATATATCATATATACTATATACTGTATCTATCATAGAACATCACATGATCACATCACAGATATCGCAGCAGAAGAAACATATGAAATATTGGATATACTAGGATGTCCGTGTTTTCAATACGAGCCAGTATAAAACACGGATTCCACGGTCGTGATGAATAGCCAATCCCACACCCCTAGACCCCTACGAGAGCGGCAAGCAACCCTACCAATTCTAGGGTTAGGAGACCCGGACTCGACTCCTCGAGATGGTCTCCCAATGGACCCCAGAACCCGGTTACTTGTGCTCCCCTCCTTGGGTCTATCCTAGTGCAGAAAAGTAAATAATATACAAACGGTGACATCTTCCGCAACCTGGAAGTGCCCCAAATAAAAGAATATTACATACAAGTTTTTACATGAATGAAAATGAAAAACACTCATCTCACATAAAAACCCCCGGCTATTCAAACACGACGATCCAATATAACATATCCAGCAACACATAACATCACATGTCATCAACGTAAGTAAACATGCGTATCCCAATTGTCGTTGACATATAGCAACGAAACCGGCGATATCACATATTACACTTACGGTCACAGAAAAGAAAGTGTAAAACTACAACAGTTGGAATCCGCAACCACCTGAGACATCGCATGCCTGACCAAATGAATTACTTAGACATCACATGCCTAACAATTATAAACCCCGCATTTCAGTCTCATTATCGAAAACACTTTTTCAATATCAAGTCGGGCAATTCAACGAGATTCCCGACATCCTGATCGAATGCTCGTCGCAAACTTTAGTAGGCGGCCGCACCCTCGATACCGTCGACGAAGTGCACCAAGGCGGAACACCGCTACCGCGAGCACCCGGACGGATGCTTTCGGCGACGGGGTTCTCCTACAGTCACTTGGTCGGGGCTATGGAGCGAGGCTGTCTATTAAGTTTACCCGGCGAGTATCCGCGTACGCTACGTGATTGCGACGGACTTTTGATCACATCAAAACTCCGTGGCAACCGATCAAGTGAGACTAAATTGCTAGATTTACAACATTCATTCAGTTATCTCATAACTTCTTGTGAATTCCAATTATTGTATCCCATTCCAGATAAATAGAAAATGTTAAACTTTCCGATCGAACATTCGAACACCTAAGTTTTCCCGATACAGCTCAACACATGAAATAAGTCTAACAACATTCCGTTCGTGCCTCAGTACCAACGGTCCAGCCGTAGAAGGGTCAAGCCAACGCCTCACATGTGGTACGCCGTACTGCCCCAAACCCTAAGGTTCAAAGGGCAGTTCAAGACGGTCACATAATCGAGTTAAAGTTTGTTGTCTTCTAGAGGGTCCATCGCGTTACTTGTACTACTTAGAACGTCGTCAAACTACGGAAAAATCCAACACTTGGAAATTTCCCGGCAGGGGAAAAAGTGGGTATTTATATCCGGTCGAACTTTTTAACATATTCTAAAATTTATCCGGAAAGACACATAGACAAAATCTGATAATCTGATCGAACATTCGAATCCCCAAAACAACCCTGAAAATTAAAACTCTGGAAAAAATATTAAAAAAATACCCCGGAAAACCAGCACTGTTAAATAGGAGTTACTGTGCAAACTTCAACTCATAAAACGACAAACAGGCCGCGGATCCGCCGCACGAGCCATGCTCGTGCCGCGAAAACGCGGCGCTTTAATGGAATTAGGGCATCGAAATTTACAGTAACTCTTAGAATTTCCTGCTGATTTTACTGCATATTTTTAATGTTGAAAAATCCCAGATTTTAGAAAAATGACAGAGAGCATTTTTGAGTTGGGTTTCAGGTTCGTTCGGGTTTCAAATTCCGTCTAGACTTCGCCTAAGGCTCTAGCTAGGCTCTGATACCACTGTAGGGTTCCTAGGCATCCCAAGGAGGTCTCAAAAGGCATCAACCATGCCAATTTCAAAAATTACGGTGCCGAGAAACCCTAGAGTACGGATCGTTGGCTAGAATTCTAGGCGAAAAAGAAACTAGTTAACACTTTACTAAGAGAATACGAAAATACAACCTTTGTAGATCCGGTGCTCTACCTCCATAGCTCCGCAATGAAGTCCTCTCACTGTCCAAAACAAATTCCGGGCTCTAGCGTCGGCTTCATCGGAGAATAGGGGGGCTAGGTCGTCGATGTCCATGCCGAAGATGATCTACGTCGAAGCATCGCAAGATCAAGCTCTCACTTCACCAAGTCATGAAACTTGTGAAGAAAACACACTCTACTACTTGGCAAGAGGTAGAGGATGAAGAAATAGGAAGTGGGTAGACTTTAGATTTGGATTTCTCACTCTTTTTCATCACTTGCCATTGATGGAGGCAAGCTTTCTTCACTTGAAGAAAATGAAGAAGAAGAAGGTAAATGTTATGATAAGTTAATTCCAAAAAGAAAATTAAAAGAATACTTATCATAACCAAACCATGGTCAAGTGTAGAGAATAAATCATGGTTAGTGGGATGGTTAGGGTTAAGCATGAGACAAAATGGTCACTTGGTCAAAGTCTTCATGAAGCTTCATGAACAAAACAAAACATGCCACCATTTTCTCATTTGCTTTTATTTTTCCAAAAGAATAAATAAATGAATAAAATGAATAAGGAAAAAGTAAACCCTAACCATTTCATTAACCAAGGTTTAATTCTTTACACTTAACCAAAAGGCATGCATCATCAAACATGATACAAGCAAGTGCACAAAATCATATCGCATATGCAATGCGCACATCCGAGTGAGAAAATCCATCTTAAAGTGAACCAATACTAGTTAATGCAAAGTAATATATCAAATATATAATTATGCATTAAATCATTAAATCAACACTTGATTCAACGATCCGGTCATATCGCACATAACCGACTAGTATACAATGTATCGGCTTATCGAACCAACCCTTGATTCGATAACTAGGTTATATCGCATACAACCTTTCGATACATTCATCGCAAGAATGGAATACGGTATCACATACACGCATTATTCTCGGTCCCGCACATATCTCATATGCGCTCCTATTTCGTTTCGCTTGAGCCAGGAAACCTCTGTGTAGGACTCTAAAGACTCGTCAATACGCCGGCAGCAGGTGATGATCATATCAAGCACCCATAAGCCGCAAGCGGTCTGCTAAACGTAACGGCCACCCGGGTATTGAGCGATCAGAAGATCGACGAGCAAGCCCGCTCATACTCCTGTGAATCCAACCAGTAACACTACTGTACAGTCCGGTCTGATCGTCTGATATGTCGCATATCTCGCCTAGGGGTGGTAAACGTCAGACCCCAATAGCTCGATAAGTCGTGTCGATATGAGGTCTATAACAATTCGAGAAACTACTGGTAACACTTACCAGTAAATCTCAGCAACCCTGGCCAGGGATTTCCTGTTATAGCCAATCGAACACAGCGCAACATCAACTCCCTATACCGGGAGAGACGAATCCCCTCCTATCGCTCATTGCCTCCATGTGACTCGGGACTGTACCCAAAAACCACCGTTTTGCACGCCCTCTTGGACGTGGTAAGATGGAAATCAAAGCACAGTGGAAACCACACAAGACTCTATGACGATCTCGGGTCAACAGACTACTCTGTACCAGTGTCACCAGAGAACTGCCATCTGACGTGAGGTATAATACCATCTGGAAGTTCTCGGCGAGTCCGTCCAGTGTACCCAGTCTCTACTGAGCACCCGTATATCATCTCTGATGTCAAACACCAATGGATATGGGATCATCCATCGCCCATCTGTATGGGTCGAGAAGGTATACGCTAGTCTACTCTGGTATATCGATGCCCCATCTCGATACACCCACGACTAGGGACTTTGAAGGATGTACTTATGGACTACCATGTCCCCACTAGTATGATCTGCATCATAGTCCAGGTAGTCAAGTACACATCCTAAGGGCTTTACCAACATGTAACAGAGAGACAATCAGTGTACACGTTAAGGTAAAGAGTAACCAGATAGCATACTATCATGTCGAGCAAGAAAGTCCTCCCTATATATGTCCCAGCATCCACTACAATATACATCCAATGTACAGTAATGGCCTCTAGGGCATACATATAACTAACACGCTTCACGTGCCACACGTGAGCGCCCCAAAAAGCAATGTTTAACACTGCTTTAGAGCCTCACGTGGGAGCACGTGAGCGCTGAGCAGATATTAGTGTTTAACACTATGAGAGGCCAACCTTAGCCTAAACTAGCCATATCTCCGGAGGCCAAAAACCTTTTGATCACCAATCAACCGAGCCTTCCTATGCCCAGGTCTCCCCAAATCGATCTCAGTTCCAAAAATGACTAATGATCTCCTAACATATGGTATCTAAAATGATGTTCATCCCACCAAGATCTCTCCCATCAATCTGGAATTCGGTTCAAGGGTACATCTCTCTATACTTCTGATACATGTCGTTGTAATTCTTCAACGTCTTCATAGAGGTGGAGGGTCTAACAGCTCTTTGGTGCACTCCCAAATCTATGAGCACATCCCTGTGGACCGGAATGTTCTTAAACTAGTTGTGAACCGCTACGTTCTTAAACTAAACCCTCACCCCAAAAATGGTGATCTACGGACCGTAACGTCCCTAAACTAAAACAATAGAGCCCAAATGCTCTTTTGTTGGATCTGAATGATCCTAAATCCTGTTGAGTAGATCTTAGTCTCAGATTGGACTGACGTATCCTCAATAAACATTTAAGTTGATTTTAATCTCAAACGAGATTAACGATCCTTAAATCAACCCAAACCCAAATCTAAGAATATACGCCCTACGGGCGAAAACATACATTAGTTTCCGTATACAATCCACGGGCAACCAAAAATAAAACAAACACACATGACATGAAGTGACCTTCTGGAGCAGGAGAAAGTGGTTATCGCTACGCGGTAACGTAATTAACTGCAGGGGCTTGCACCTGCAGGGAAGAGCGTCCCCACAATCAAAAACCCCTCACAAACGAGGGGGAATCTGAAGAAGTCTGCTATAATGGCCGCATCCGTCCAAACCTTTGATATACGATGCCATAAATCAACTTGGCATTTTCGGAGAGGTGGATGGATAAAAACAAATAGCATCTGCCACCAAATTCAAGCAAGACGTTTGTCTTCCCGGTTTTCGGCGGTGAACAGCCATGATTCATTTATTGTAAATCTACACCTCATCCTCCACCTCATTAACCATTTAACAAAAATGGTTAATACAACAAATGAGGTGTCTTCTTCTAGAAGCACTCTTGCATAAATTACAAGAATACCCCTCACCGTATATACATATCCGTATCCGTTTTCCGAAAAACATGAATACAATGAGAAGAAAATAATCCAAGAATATAATACTAGGATCCGGCTTAAACCAAAACCCACTAGTACTATCCGTCCGAATCATGATCCGTGTACAAGCACACGTATATGATCGAACCCTGCCGTAAAATCATACGGCCTCTACATCGTTTCGCTAGAAGCAGGGAAACCCTCTGTGTGGGACTCTAAAGACTCGACAGTATGCTGGTAGTGGGTTTAACCACAAGCATGTTAGCAGTACTAGCTGCACGTAACGGCTACCCAGGTATCTGTCGATAAGAAGGCCGATGAGCAAACTCATCTGAACTCCTACTGAGCCTATCTGTGATAATCTCCGTACAATCCGGTCTGTTCGTCTAAGAGTATCGCATATCGGGCCTAGGGGGCGGTAACCGTCACACCCCTAATAGCGCAATAAGTTATGCTGGGGTAAAACCCAAAACACCCTGAGAAACTACTGGAATACCTACAGTAAATCTCGCTTGCCCTGGCCAGGGACTTTGTGTAATGGTTTTCCGAACACAACGCGATATCAACCCCTATACCGGGAGAGACGAATCCTATCTAACCACTACTGCCTCCCAGTGCTTCAGGACTGTACCCAACCACTACTTGTTTGCACGACTCATTAGAGCCGTGGTAGGGTAGTGATCTAAATACAATGGGAACACACTCGAGACGAATAGTGATGTCAAGTCAATTGACTAAGCTGTACTCATGTCACCTGGGAACCGCTACCTGACAGTAGGTATAATACCAACAAGCAGTTCCCCACGAGTCATGTCCAGTGTAACTCATAACCCAATGAGCACTTGTATACTATCTCCAGTACGACGTACAAATGGCTGTGAGACAGACCATCTCCCCTGGTGGGATGAGAAGCGTATACACTAGTCTACTCTGGAGTATCGATGCCCTGTCTCGATAATCCTACAGCTAGGGACCTGTATAAGGATATGCTTCTAGACTAACCAGCCCCCACCAGTGTAACTGCCATCACAACGCCGGTAGTCAAATAAAGATCCTATGGACCCTATCAATATATATTAGCGATACGTTAAAATAAACATATATGCATATTAAGATAGAATCAAACCAAGTAGCATACTACCATATTGAGCAAGACTGTTATTATTTCTGTGTATATCCTAAGTTTCGAAAATGTAATATACAAACCAGTACTATACAATAATGGTCTCTAAGGAATATATCACTAACAGCTCCCACCTGTGAGCTTCGATGCCTCAACGCCACAAGAAGAAGCTCCCCGAAAGTCGGTCTTCGATCAGCTGGCAACCACAATGGCTCCCATCAGCAAGTCGTCAAACCCTGAAATTTCAGTCCTCAACAAGTTGAGAAAAAGTTTGAGCGGGATCGTAAAGAAGCATGTGATACTTGAAAGGGCTACCCTAAAAAGGTTAGTCATTCCAGCCTCTGCTACAGGCGAAGCCGGCAAAGGTACTTCCCCCTCAGACGGTCGGTTTTCGAAAGATTGGCTGGCTCTCCTCAAACTCTATCAAGGACGTCGGTCTTCAACAGGCTGACGCCGAATGAAACCCCTCAGCAATGCCGGGAGCATGATGAAGCTGCTTCCAAAACTAAAGCGGTCTCTTCAGCAAGGCACGCTCGACGTCGCCACTGGTACCGAATAAGACAGGTTGGGGGCAACTTCCCCTCTGGGCTCACCCTACCAGCTCCTATAGTGGATGTCAACACTGCTGTAGCAACCGGGAACAGCTTTGACCCGCTCAGGAAGGTACGTAAGAACTCCCCGATAGCGGTGCTGAAGAAATCACCTCTGCCAGTAGAGGTCCCTGTGCTGCAATAGCCAGAGCAGCAGCATCAACGACTCTCCTCACAAATAAATAGGGTCTGGCGAAAAGTCCAAGTCTCTGTGATTGACAAAAATTACTCTCGTCGACCCGAGAAATCTAAGGGCCAGCAAGGAAAAGATCATTCCCCCTCCATACAACAGGGGACTTCTCCTAAACAAGTGCCTGTCACAACGGCTCCTTCAACTCTAATCTTTCATAAAAGAACGAGGCTGGAGAAAACTCTACCGCCCATGGAAAATTCCAAAGGAGATGGACCAGAATGCCCCAAGTCTAGGGGCATAACCGTACATACGGTCTATATGGCTTCAGGAAAAGAAGAAAGTCGTGCCTCGGTGAGTCATCGACCGCAAACCCGGTCGCTGACTAAGGCTCAGGAGCAACAGCAAAAACTCCAGAAAATACTGATCAAAATGGCAGCACTTACCGGACAAAAAGAAGGTCCGGACAAAGAGGCTGAACAGCGCCAAGAGTAAGAGACCGATACAGAATTCTTGCGAAGGGTGCTAGAGAGAAAGGACAAAGAAGCTGCTGAGCAAGCTGCTAACATAAAACAGATGGCTCTCTTGTTCCAAGATATGGTTGGAATGATTCTCCAACCAAAACCCCCGGTTGAAGATCCACTGATAATCATCAAGGATGACAGAGGGGAAACATCAAACACTTCTCCGGCCTTGTCAGTGGCCAAATAAGAAACTATCTCCAAGGCGGCCCTAGATGATTACATTGCTCAGCAAATAAGATATCACCAAGCTAATGAAGCCACCGGCCAAATTATCAGAACTGAGCGACCATATCCAGGCTGGTATGATCAAATCAAATACCCGTCGGGATATACAATCCCCAAGTTCTATGTCTACAAAGAAACAGGCAACCCTCACTAGCATGTCGCACAATTCAGAGCTTTATGCGGCAATACTGGAGGTGACGAAAAACTATTGCTCCGCCAGTTCGTCGGCAGCCTGTCAGAAACAGCTTTCGAATGGTACTAGGAGCTCCCAAATGACTCCATAAAAACCTTCGCAGAAATGGAGCTTCTGTTCACACAGCGGTTCACCAGCGCGAGCGAACAGACTCCATTCTCGGCATTAATTGTTAGTCGATGTCGCACACCCCACACACTTGAAATTGTTCCAACGATTTAACTTTGGTTTGTTTTTCTTTGCATTAAACAATATTAATGTTGTTCTATCATTTCATTGCAGAAAGAAACGAAAATAGAACGTACGCTTATGCCATCCGCATTCGCCACGGGGCCCCGTCATGTACCATTAGGTTACTTAATTAATGGCAGAGCGGGGGCTGGACTAGCACGGGTGCAAAACATAAGCAACGTTTATTAAATATAATATATATATAGTCATTCGTCTCATGCAATAATAGTCATTTCAGATCACAAATCACAACAACACAGATGAATATATTGGATATACTAGGATTTCTGTGTTTCATTTTAGCCTAGAACGAAAAACAGATTCCACGGTCGTGATGAATAGCCAAACCCCACCCTAGACCCCTACGGGTGCGGCAAACTACCCATCAAATTCCCAAAGTGAAGCAACCTCCCTCAATGAAATGGGTAGACCACTCGGCACTTCAAGAACACGGTACTTTGTGCCACCCCTCCTTGGGTCTATCGTAGGTGCAAGAAAAAGTAAATGAAATAATACAACGGTGGCTACAACCTCAACCCGGATGTGCTCCGTAAAAGAATATTACATCAATTTACAAATATACATGAATGAAAGAAAAGAACACTCTTCTCACATCCCCCGGCTATTCATTCACGATGATCCAATACTTCATATACACAAACCATCAACAAGATACTAGATATGTGCAACCCCTACTAATCGACATATAGAAATTAGTAGACGTTTAGCAACACATATACAAACACAAAATACATTGTTAAGCAAAAATTTAGAATTTCGATCGAATATAACTATTCGTATTTACCCTATGTACAAACCAGTACACAAATAAATCTGGGCAAAAACCAAATGTACCAAAAATCATATTCCTTTGCCACAATACGGTCGCGGAACCGTGGCCAAATGAGCTATTTGGCCGCGGATTAGCGGTCGAATTGTGAGCTCATGTGCTCAAAAAAAATTCTTGGTCTTAGAAAAGCCTGCTTATAATTTTAAGGTCATTGAAATAATTTTTTTGAACAAATTTAAAATTCGGACAACAAGCAATACATGGAAATAAAATTTCAGGTAATTTCCGTTGATCGAAGTTCTAACTACTTCCTAACTAGCTAGTTAACGTTTAAGTAGGCTCTGATACCACTGTAAGTCGATATCGCACAACCCACACACTTGTGGGGAGGAGGAATATATGAAAAACGATTTTTATATTTGCAACATCGACCTATATACAGGATCTTTTCGCAAACCTTAACTAGCTTAACACTTAGAGATTCTAAACCACTATGAAAGAGTTTTATACCTCCTAGATTCAAGTCCTTCGGGTCTTCTTCTCCTTAGCTTGAGCTCCTTGAAGTTGGGGATCTAGCTCGGTCGCCGGCCTCCTCGTGTCGAAGCCGATCCACCCGAGAGTATATAGTTCAAGCTCCAACCTCTAAACTGAGGTAACTAAAGTACCTAGTTTGCTAATCTAGGTAGCTTAGGAGATGTAGAGTGTTAATTGGAGTATTTTATCTCAAATGACCCTAGGGTTCACAACACATGTGATGGTTTAGGGTCTTGAGGAAGAAAGAAGAACAATGGATAGAGAAAGAGAATGAACTGATGAGTAAGTCTTGAAGGCTAGTGAAGAATGGCTCATTCTTTTCTCACATGAAGCATGCAATAATTTTCAATAGAAAATTGTAGCCATGCTTCAATAGTAAGTCCAAACCAACAAAATAAAGAATTAGCCATGCTTTACCCATGTCACAAATATCTCCATTTTCCACCTCATTAATCTATTTTCCAAAAATAGATAAATCCAATAATGAGGTGTCCCCTTCTAGAAGCATCTTTTGTAAAATTACAAGAACGCCCTCACCATATATACATACCTATATTCGTATTGCAAAAATACGAATACGATGAGATAATAATAATCCAATAATATAATACTAGAATCCGGCTTAATCCAAAGCCCACTGGTATTATCCGTCCGAACAATATTCGTGTAGCCAGTATACGTATATGATCGGAACCCTGCATCTAAAACTATACGGCCTCTATATCATTTCGCCTGAACCAGGGAAGCCCTCTGTGTGGGACTCTAAAGACTAGACAGTACGCTGGCAGTGGGTTTAACCATAAGTCCGTCAGCAGCACTAGCTGTACGTAACGGCTATCCAGGTACCTATCGAAAAGAAAGCCGACGAGCGAACTCATCCGAACCCCTACTGAGCCTATCTGTGACAATCTCCATACAGTCCGGTCTATTCGTCTAAGAGTATCGCATATCGGGTTTAGGGGTGGTGGTAAACGTCAGACCCCTAATAGCTCAATAAGTCGTATCGATATAGAGCCCAATACACCCTGAGAAACTACTGATGTATCTACCAGTAAATCTCAGTTGCCCTGGTTAGGGACTGTGTATTGGCTATCCGAACACAGCGCGATATGAACTCCCAATATCGGGAGAGACGAATCCTTTCTATCCACTACTGCCTCCAAGTGCTTTAGGACCGCACCCAACTATTACCTACTTGCACGACTCATTTGAGCCGTGGTAGCGTAGTAATCTAAGTACAATGAGAACACACTCGAGACGAATAGTGATGTCAAGTCAACATACTAACCTGTACTCATGTCACCCGGGAACTGCTAACTGACGATAGGTATAATACCAACCAGTAGTTCCCATCAAGTCCGTCCAGTGTAACTCATAACCTAATGAGCACTGTATACTATCTCTGGTACCGTATACCAATGACTGCAGGACAGGCCACCTCCCCTGGCTGGGGATAAGAAGCGTATACACTAGTCTACTCTGGAGTATCGATACCCTGCCTCGATAATCCTACGACTAGGGACAAGCTTGAGGATGTGCTTATAGACTACCCAGCCCCCACTAGTGTGACCGCCATCACAACGCTAGTAATCAAGCAAAGATCCTAAGGGCTCTATCAATATGTATTAGCGATATGCTAAAAGAAACATATACACATATTAAGATAGAATCAAACCAGATAGCATACTATTATATTGAGCAAGACTGTTATTATATCTGTGTATATCCCAAGCTTTCAAAATGTAATATAGAATCCAGTACTATACAATAATGGCATCTAGGGCATATATCACTAACAATAATCAATTCCAGGGTAAAGCCGGGAGAAACCAGGGTCCAATATGTGATTCGGTGGCGGAACTTGTGGTCTAAGTACGAACAGCGCATTGAAGAGTCTCCTACCATGGGCATGTTCATTAGAACCCTCGATTCTTAAACGACCGTGTCCCAGTTCATGACGTTCTTCAAGCCCATAACCTTTTAGGCTCTGATAGACAAACTGGCCCAAATTGATCAGATGGGCCATGGGCCTTCCTCCTTAAATAAGGACCCTCGAAATACTAAAGGTAAAGAAAAGGTGGCCTTCGTCGCTAACACGCAACAACAGCCGAGCGGCCCAAAACCGTCTGCTCGCCAAAACGTATGTCCGCACCTATCCTGGGAAGAAAGACTGGGACGTGCTTATTTGTTCCCGCGCGATAAAACTAGGAGAGTGTTTGAGTTGACGATGCGAAATAACCTTATCACATTACCTGACCCGTGGCATCCAAAACAACCTGACGACATCAACAACCCTAATTACTACTTCTATCACAGAATGGTGAGCCACCCATTTGATGATTGCCGCGTCTTCAAAAATTGGGTTGAAGACCAGTATCAACAGGGAAAATTCGCGATATCTGATTACTGGAGGGTGAACCCGCCCTAGAAGGTGAACCCGTCCCAGAAGCACACTCCCAAAAAGGTGGACGCGCAGGGGCATCATGCTCACTCGTGGAAGAAACTCCATGGGAAATCGTTCTTTCAGCAAAAACCAAAAGTATGCTAAAAGATCTACAGGCATGTCCGGCAGCCAGGTGGAAAAGCCCACTTGAACCCGAAATAATCGAAGAGATACTAAAATCTCATCCCGCGCCAAAAATTACTGACAAGGGAAAAAGCCCCCAAGTCAAGCCTTCGAAGTCTTCGAAGAAAAAGAAGAAGACTAAAAAGCCTGTGCAGCCTGCCGAGTATGATGACAGCGCACAGATCTAGAAAAATACATAGATGCACTGGAGGAGTATAACCAGAAGTCACGGACACCGGTCACGCTCGAAGAATTCCTCAAGCATATTCTTGAGGGTGAAGACAGTGATAATGATGAGGGAAATGACTCATCAGAAGAAACAGAAGACCGTGTAGCAAGTTGCCATATGGTCTCATATTCGTCGTTATATGACGAAGAGTCTCTCTCAGCGTCAAAAAACAATGTAGAGGAACTAGGGGCAGAATCGTTGCTAAAATCCCCGGAACTAGAAGAAGAAGACCCGATTGAGAGGATGTTAAACAAAGCCTTTCAAAAAAGCAAAGTAGACCGAGAACGCGGGACAGCCATATATGAAAAAGATAAGCGTCAGCGTCTGGATAAAGAAGCTGCGGTGAGGACGAGTTGTAAGGTGCTCCAACCAAACCAAAGCACACCTGCAACAAATAAGAGCAGGATCAAAACAGAGAAGTGGTTCGCCAAAACCTTGTCAATGGGGATAAAGCTGCCACTTCTCATAATGAACACTCTTGGGGTCATATGCTTCGATGGAGAAGAATCATATCCAAACTACTACATATATCATCGGAGGGTCACCCACCCTATCGAGGAATGCAGTGCCTTCAGGAAGTGGTGGTAAGGATACGTTGCCCATCAAAAACACTTCAAGAGGATGAAGCGTGAAGCTCGCACTCGTCGACATCAAAATAGCGAGACGAACGCACATGAAGAAACGACTGGCAACTATCATATGGTTGGTACCAGTTCGGATGGAGGAAAACCTCCAGTTCTTACGTTCGGGAGCGATTCTGAAGATGAAACACCCCTTAACCTACTCTTCAAAGACTCCGCCTCTGAGAAAGAAGAGGAGGAAAAGAACCGTGAAAATATTCAGCTCATAACCGTACGCTGCTTGAGAAGAACCTCGGACCTGCAAACAAAGGTTCGAACAAAAAAGACAAAGGGAAAGGGACAATACGCGAAAAAATCGCCCTCGATAAAGAAGTGGTAAAAGAACACGCTACAAAGGACCCACCTAAAAAAAACAAGGTGGATTACAATATCCTAGCACATCTGAGAAAAATACCCTCGCAGCTAAACATATTGGATGCCCTCCTCCTGTCCAAAGAGGCACAGGATTCACTGATCAAGGTGTTACAAGAGCCCGATCAGTTTCAAGCTTTTCTCGCAGAAGAGAAGATGAAAGATGAACTGGTAGAGGTCCACACGGTTGATATTAAATTCAGCGATGAAGACCTACTCCTTGGTACGTGTGAATATAATCGCCCGTTATACGTCACCGGGTACTGCCACGATATCAAGATAAGGAAAATCCTTGTCGACAATGGATCCTCCGTTAACCTTCTCAACGTGAGAGTGTTGAAGGAAATTTGTATGAGCGTTCAGCACCTTACCCGAGATAAAATTACCATCTCTGGGTTTGACGCACAGTCGTCACAGACGCTTGGGTCCATAATACTGACACTACACTTCGGGATGCTCATCACTGACATCAAATTTCATGTCGTTGATACCAAGACTTCTACAACGCCCTAATCGGCGGTCCCTGGTTACACGAGTACAATATCGTCCCTTCTATACAACATCGGTATATGAAGTATTTCAAGGATGGTTCGGAGTACACCGTCACGGGAGAGATAAATCCATTCTCCGTAAACGAAGTCCGGAAGTAAGAAGACGCAAAGTACTTCCTACCAGATTTCGAGGATACTGAAAGGTGCCACAAACCGGAGAATAATAAGTCGGAGAATAGTAAACGAAGTCCGGAAGTAAGAAGACGGAAAGTACTTCCTACAAGATCAGAAATCCTTCGCCACTATCCTGATCTTTAGAAGCGATACCGAGAAAGACGAAGAAATAGTCTACTCAGGGTAACCCAAAAAGAAAACAATAAGCCCGGACCATCTACTCCTATTTTGGTATTTGGCAGCGACTCCGAGAACGGGGCCAATACAGTGTTCTCAGTTCGCCCGTCAATGCAGACTCTTGCCCAGGCAGATCAGAGTCTGCAAATCATAATGGCTCCACCTTGACACTACAAGAAACTTTATGCGCTTGATACATATAGCGTATAAGAACTGCAAACTTTCTACGTACCCCCTAGGCGAATAGGTGAAAAGGCGATCCTCTTCTACTAATTTACGGAGACCAAAGTAGAGAAAGAAATTTGGCACGGTGCTGAGTTCATGCTCGACAGGCTTCAATCCATCCATCTGCCAAGATATTACGCGGAGAGATTGAAGAGATGTTAATGTAACAACCCTAAATTTTCTGTACATTTTTTCAAAATACAGAAATGGGTACTTGAGCCTGAACACGAGTTATAAGTTTGTTTTGCTTTAGAACAGCAAGAAGGAGCTTGTAGCTCATTGGTAAGATCTTGCACTGCTGAACCAAAGCACCAGAGTTCAAATCTCATCAGCCACATTATCTTTTTAATTATTTTTCTTTTAATCTTTTAGAAGCCCAAAGGTCTACACGTGCATAACCCGTAAAATCAAGGGTCACGGCCTAAATGCACTGCTGAACCAAAGCACCAGAGTTCAAATCCCATCAGCCATATTATCTTTTTAATTATTTTTCTTTTAATCTTTTAGAAGCCCAAAGGTCTACACGTGCACAACCCGTAAAATAAAGAGTCGCAGCCTAAACAAACGTGTCCATGAGGCAAGACCAAGCGTCACGGACACGTGGCACCAAGATGAGCCCCGACTCGTCCGACTCGGGCCAGCGAACTCATTGACTCGACCGGCGCCACCGGTCCAATTCGGTCCAAACCCATATTTTCTTCAACTCTGGCGACTCTTAGACTCCTTCCATAACCCCTGTATTATTTGTTTTTACTGCACATTTACAGAGCACAATAAAACACACATTTGATCCATTTTAATACAAATTTTTAATACACCCTTTCACTACCCTAAAACCCTAATTTTTTCTATAAATACCACCCTAAAATCACCCCTCTTCACTCCCAAATACCTGCCCAAACTCTCAAGAAAATTCCCAAGTCTTTTGTGTGCAAGTGGAGTTAGCAAAAGGGCGAAGCTCCGACGAACTTCCGACGGCAATCCGAGGAGTTTCCGACGACGAAACGACGCACCGGCAACTCCCACCTCTTCCTCTTTCTCTATCAAATAACCTTTAAGTCCCTACATCGCCTTCTTTTCTATATTCTAAAATCATTCAAAACCAAAACCCGACGGAAGTGGAGTTAGTCCAACTTCCGATTCGGTTTTCTTTAAAAACTATAATTTTTCTTAATAAGATACCTTCATATCATCACATATTGTTCATTAAATATTAATAAATATCTTTAACAAGTTTCATCACAAAAGATTGTTATATGCATCTTTTATCGCAATTTTACATTAAGATACTTTCATGTTTCATTTCGACATACTTGAACTTTTTAAACCATATTACCTTATAAAACTCAAGAGGTAATGACCTACTTCCTCACAACACACATATATAACATAAAACGATGAAATTTGGGAATATAGATTTGGGGAAAATACGACTTTACACATAACTACCTCCGACTTATAAAAATATTTTTCTACTAGATGTGTATTTTAACAAATCTTTGCAATTGCGCCTCTACAACCCATTTTGGGGAACCCGTTCGGTATGGTGCGGATTATCGCACATTCTCGGGCCTAGTAGAGTGAGATGCAGACCTCCGCAAGGAGCATACGATCTCGAAACATTTAAAATACAATTTTCTTTAGAAAATGTGATTTCTATTATAAATAAAACTTATATTTTTAATAAATAAATATATATGTAATTAATATTAAAATATCTATTTTTAATATTTATAATATTCCACATTTCCAAAATTCAAGAAAAACATCTCATTTACAAGAAAATACCATACAATTCCAATATTACAAATAAATACCATATATTATGAAATTAGGTTTTATTCACTAGAAATGTCACATTGATAAATATACATCAATGAAAACTCTAAAGACGATAATAAAATACTTGAGGCGTATTTTGAAAATTATACAAAATTATTTTTTACATAAAACCCCCTCAAGTTATACTAAATTACAATAAGGACCCTAGTAAACACAGGTTTAAGCGGGACCAGTCTCTTGAGCCTCAGGAAGCCGGAGATATGGGTGCTTGCCTATTTAAGGTAGACAACTTAACAAACGGTGTTATCAACACGGTAATTGTCTTTGAAAAATACACAAATCATGCCGTCCATGTGCAGCGGTTACCGATAGCACCAAAACATAATTCAGGATTCAATTTCTTTTCTAATTGTCTGTCTCAGACCGAGTCTCAATATAATCAATCTGACTTGACTATGATTCAAGTATCAAACTTCAATACAACATGGATCTATGAATCCGTTTATTCAATCTAATCAATCTATATTGACTGAACCGAACGATGGATATACATCCATCTACATGATTCTCCGGTTACATCCATTTACTGATATCATGGTTTCGGCAAGTCATCCATCTATATACAATATACGCTTCAAATAATACATCAATACAATCAAGACATCGCGGGGTCTATAAGGGGTAGACTAGTACGGAAGGAGTTAGAAGTGGAACGAGAATGTAACCATAATACACCTAACCTGAATTCAATTGTCGTTGTACCGTGGCTGAACGGTTCCTTGTGCTCCATATACCTTAGTCTCCGGAATAGTGGGACTCCTCTCGTATACACTGGCATTCTTCTGTACCAAGTTACAAACAACAGCGTTAACACTAAATACAACATTATAACAATATACTCTCTATTCTGTCTATTCCATTCTTGTCTATTTACGGGACTTACCGAGCGATTTGTTCGCTGACGGCATTCTCTTTCTTTTCTTTGGAATGTCGTCAGGTGATTCAGACCTTCAGGAGATCGAGCCCACCTTCAAGGACTTGGATCATCTAGCCTTCGACCCGGAGCTCTAGTTACTTGTACACATTTACATTCTGTATTTTCCATTTCTGTTATGCCACTGTTTAAGCATTACTTTCCATTCCATGTATTTACTTTTCAGATGTATTGTAAAAAGAATGTTAATAAATAAAGTTGATGTTCATTTATATCTTATTTCTTATGTACATTACATTTTATATTGCTTAGATACGCTTAGCGTGTTTACTTCAGAGTAAATACGTAGCGGCCTCGTCATGTCCTCTGCCCGTATACTGGGAAGCGGGGCGTGACATGTTTTATTGGTGGCCCATGCAGGTCAGAGCTGTATGGACCCTACCATGCAGGTCAACACTGTATAGACGAGCCTAAGCAATATAACACAAGAACCAGCAACTGAAAATATTCTTTACAATTCATATTTCTTGAATCTTCCAATTTCATCTGTCCTAACCCAAAATTCCCTCACCTCTTTTACAATCTTACCGAAACCTTCGCATTCTTTTGTTCTTCTAAATATTTTTCATACACTATCAATAGTTCCATCACTAAATTGCTTTGAATCTGTTACTCTTTCCTTTTACAAATTTTGAGCACGAAATTTTTATAAGGAGGGTAGAATGTAACAACCCTAAATTTTCTGTATATTTTTTCAAAATACGGAAAGGAGTACTTGAGCCTGAACATGAGTTATAAGTTTGTTTTGCTTTAGAACAGCAAGAAGGAGCTTATAGCTCATTGGTAAGACCTTGCACTGCTGAACCAAAGCACCAGAGTTCAAATCCCATCAGCCACATTATCTTTTTAATTATTTTTCTTTTAATCTTATAGAAGCCCAAAGGTCAACATGTGCACAACCCGTAAAACCAAGAGTCACAGCCTAAACAAACGTGTCCACGAGGCTAGACCAAGTGTCAGGGACACGTGGCACCAAGATGAGCCCCGACTCGCCCGACTCGGGCCGGCGAACTTGTTGACTCGACCAGCGCCGCCGGTCCAACTCGGTCCAAACCCATATTTTCTTCAACTCCGACGACTCTTGGACTCCCCCTATAACCCATGTATTATTTGTTTTTACTGCACATTTACATAGCACAATAAAACACACATTTAATCCATTTTAATACAAATTTTTAATACACCCTTTCACTACCCTAAAACCCTAATTTTTCCTATAAATACCACCCTCAAATCACCCCTCCTCACTCCTAAATCCCTGCCCAAACTCTCAAGAAAATTCCCAAGTCTTTTATGTGCAAGTGGAGTTAGCAAAAGGGTGAAGCTCCGACGAACTTCCGACGGCAATCCGAAGAGTTTTCGATGACGAAACGACGCACCGGCAACTCTCACCTCTTCCTCTTTCTCTCTTCTAGTCAAATAATCTGTAAGTCCCTACTTCTCCTTATTTTCTCTATTCTAAAAACATTCAAAACCAAAACCCGACGGAAGCGGAGTTAGTCCGATTTCCGGTTCGGTTTTCTTTAAAAACTATATTTTTTTCTTAATCAAAATACCTTCATATCATCACATATTGTTCATTAAATATTAATAAACATCTTTAAAAAGTTTCATCACAAAAAATTGTTATATGCATCTTTTATCGCAATTTTACATAAAATACCTTCATATTTCATTTCGACATACTTGAACTTTTTAAACCGTATTACCTTAGAAAACTCATAAGGTAATGACATACCTCCTCACAACACACATATCTAATATAGCACGATGAAATTTGGGAACATAGATTTGGGAAAAATACGACTTTACACATAACTATCTCCGACTTATAAAAACATTTTTCTAGAAGATGTGTATTTTAACAAATCTTTACAATTGCGCCTCTACAGCCCATTTCGGGGAACCCGTTCGGTATGGTGCGGATTATCGCACAACCTCAGGCCTAGTAGATTGAGATGCAGACCTCCGCAAGGAGCATACGATCTCGAAACATTTAAAATACAATTTTCTTTAGAAAATATGATTTCTATTATAAATAAAACTTATATTTTTAATAAATATATATATATATGTAATTAATATCAAAATATCTATTTTTAATATTTATAATATTCCACATTTCCAAAATTCAACAAAAACTTCTCATTTACAAGAAAATAACATACAATTCCAATATTACAAATAAATACCATATATTATGAAATTAGGTTTTATTCACTAGAAATGTCACATTGATAAAATATATATCAATAAAAACTCTAAAGACAATTATAAAATACTTAAGGTGTATTTTGAAAATTATACAAAATTATTTTTTTACATAAAACCCCCTCAAGTTATACTAAATTACAATAAGGACCCTAATAAATATAGGTTTAAGCAGGACCGGTCTCTTGAGCCTCAGAGAGCTGGAGATATGGGTGCTTGCCTATTTAAAGTAGACAACTTAACAAACAGTATTATCAACACGGTAATTGTCTTTGAAAAAGACATAAATCATGCTGTCACGACCCGAAAAGTACGAAGCATGACTGGCACTTAAATTACGAAACGTCTCGAGGCGTACGTAATCTAAGTAAGCCAAAACCCAGAAATCAAAACTAAATAGAGCAGTACAGTGAAGGAAAACCAAATTATTGAAAGTGATTTTAATCAAATAAGTCACATCAAGTTTTTTAAAAGTAACATCATTTTTCCGAAATTTTCGGCAGAGTCTCCTTTGTAAATACTGGCCCCAAACGGGTACAAAACAAGAATATATGTATAACATGAAATAAGACATCCCCAAGCGGGAGCTACCTCTTCGCCAAAGGCAGACTCGAAATCACATGCAATATAAATCATCACTGTGCAAAATAAGCATATAAGGCACAAAGTAATAAAGCATCATGTCGGCTCAAGTGAGCTCGACCCCAGAGAAATAACATAAAAGTACACAAATCTCATTATCTCGTTTCTAGGTCACAAATACAATAATACAAGTGGTAGATACGGTAGATGGAGTACACTAGATACAATACTGATACAAGGTGGAAACAAAATAACCCCGCAACCCACCTACGAACAATGCTGCGAGTCCAAGCAAAAGGAGCAAAAGAGGAGGTGCGCCCGCCGCTACTGTGCTGACGGGTCGGACCTACAAAACACTATGGCACGACGGGGGTGAGTTGCCAACTCGTGAGTAATAAGTAACATCTAATAAGGCTATCGTAAGCATGCACACAATGATGTCACAGCCTACATATACTAATATGATGCGATGTAATAATATGTATGCAACATGAATGCAATAAACAGCACGATATTTGAATATGATTAACATGGGAAATCTGTATTCCTATCTTATTAAACTTCTGTAATTTATCGGTAGTTTCATCAATGAAATCAATATAAATCTGTGTCAAGCATCGACATCAAATATGAATATCTCAATTATCCCGGGCTCCGGCAAACCGGACCGGCCCGTAAGTCTAGTCTCGGGGCTCCGGTAATTCGGACTGGCCCATATCATCATAACTCAAGACTGCGTCGGTATCCTCCGGATATCCGCCGTGTCATAAATAACCGGTCAGTAGTGCTCCCCTGCAGGGCTCAACGCCATCATCTGCGATCATCTTGCCCCAGGGTACCGTACCGGATCCACCATGCACCCACAAACGGTTCCTCCTCCTCCTCGAATCGGGTGTATGATACTGCTCAAGCACCGAGAAATCTCATGGTGGACGATATATGCATCATATCATGAGAAAACCGCAACTTACATTTTTAAAATGGTAATACGTTTTCAAATTCTTGCGGTTTCTCCAAATCCATAAATCTCATAAATAGGGAAATCCTCAATAAAAATCATAATACATGAATGTCTATGATATTAACAATATGAAATGCGATGCGGAACTAGATAACTATGTATGAACAATGATGCAATAAGATATGTGCATGTGACTAGAAATCCTACATATCCATCCTGATGAACTAAATATATCAAATGCAGGTTTATTAAACATAATAGAGCAAGTGATAAGATTCGGATTTAAACAAGTTATAAAGTGTTCGTAGCATAGCAATTACCAAGGCGTGTGTGTCCCCGTGAATAGTGCCCGTGCAGTATAAACCAATGGTAATAATGCGAGTGTCCTATGAAGTACTATCACAGTATATATATATATATATGATAAATGATGCAATGCAACGGGATGATTAACTAGGAACTACGCATAAGTGTAAGTACTAAACGAAATTCTAACTATCAGGCGTCTTGTGCCATCCAAACGATTCCCCCGTAGATGTGTACATCTACTCACCGGAACACCTCCGCTAGTCTGATCCAATCACCGCCTTTTCTTTCCGCGCCGCGTCCGATACCTCCGCGACCGATCCTAGAATTACACAAAGCAACACACATAAGCTAATATCCTGCAAAACGCGATATCAAGACCATACGAGAACTAGCATTGCAAGCTAAACGTGTGTGCACTCGAAGCACCAAAACATGTATACTAACATCTGAAACCACCCCGACATACTGTGATACACAGCAAACACCAAACCCAAACTCGGTACGCACGTGTCACGCAAGTCTAAAAGTACTAAAAACAAGGTAAATGGTCCCAGATATTGGTTCGAGTGGAACTAGGAAAAGTTGCATGTACCAAAGACCTTAAATATATAGCAGACACCTACAGAAAAACCCTGGACACCCAGGTCCCTACTCTGGATGCAATTTGTGGCTAGAACCCTTAAATTTGAGGCCTTAAGGAAGGATGGGGGTCTCGTTCTTCGGGTGTGTGGTCCTAGCCCAGTAACTAAGCTCCAGTAATTGCAACTTTTGCCTGAAGCATCTGGTTTGAAAGAAGATCACAAAACGAACACAATTCTTAACTAAAACAATAATTAAACACTAATTTAATACAATATGGTGTTTTAGTGAAATCTGGTGAAAAGGCTTGGATTAAGCGACACTAACAACACTTAGTTAAGCTAATCAAGCCATAATAACCCTAACTTGACCTAACCTCCACTTAAACCACATAATTAGCACTAAACCCACTTAAACACTACTTTAAGCTAAATAAACTACAAGTTTAGCAAAAAGGTAATTAAGGTAAGCTTTATACCTCAAGTTGGTCTAGTGATGGCTCAAACTTGCTGACCTTGCCTTCAAAAGCAAAAACTTGCCTCAAGAACCAACAAGGAAGTGTTTTGGAGTGTTTAACATGAGGTTTTGTGATGAAAAGAGGGATTTTTAATGGAGATGGGGCTTGAATGAAGAGAAGAAGAAGAATAAGAGGAAAGGGGAGGGGGCTGCTGCTGGAGATGCTGCAGGAATGAGAGAGAGTGTGTGTGTGTGTGAGGGTGGGAGTGCAAAAGTCAAGGTTTCCCATGCCTATTTAATACCCCATGCCTTTCTTTTCTTCATTCTTTTCTTATTTTCATTATTTGTTTTGGTTTTAAAAAAAGGAATAGAGAACCAAGAGGGAAATTAAAATGAAGACATGTTACAATATTAACCTAGGGTAATTATAGGGTTGTGCATACTAAACTAAAATTTTGCTTAGAAAATAATAGTTAAGAAAATTAGATAATTATGTGAACAATAAATTAAATGTTAATTAATAAAACACAATTATATATATAATTACATATTATCACAATTAAAATAGATTTATTCCAGTCTATGTTGAAATAGCTATTAACGAGATTTTATGAAAAACACGCATTATCGCTAATTAACATGAAATTAACCTAAACGAATTTTCAAGGTGTTACACATGACGTTCATGTGCAGCAGTTACCGATAGCACCAAAACATAATTCAGGATTCAATTTCTTTTCTAATTATCTGACTCAGACCGAGTCTCAATATAATCAATCTGACTTGAATTGATTCAAGTATCAAACTTCAATTCAACATGGATCTATGAATCCTTCTATTCAATCTAATCAATCTATATTAACTGACCAAAACCATGGATATACATCCATCTACATGATTCTCTAGTTACATCCATTTACTAATATCATGGTTTCGGCAAATCATCCATCTATATACAATATACACTTCAAATAATACATCAATACAATCAAGACATCGCGGGGTTTATAAGGGGTAGACCGGTACGGAAGGTGTTAGAAGTGGCACGAGACTGTAACCATAATTCACCTAACCTGAATTCAATTGCTGTTATACTGTAGCTGAACAGTTCCTTGTGCTTCGTATACCTTAGTCTCCGGAATAGTGAGACTCCTCTCGTATACACTGGCATTCTTCTGTACCAAGATACAAACAACAGCGTTAACATTAAATACAATATTATAACAATATACTCTCTATTCTGTCTATTCCACTCTTGTCTATTTACGGGACTTACCGAGCGATTTGTTCGCTGACGACATTCTCTTTCTTTTCTTTGGAATGTCGTCAGGTGATTCGGACCTTCAGGAGATCGAGCCCACCTTCGAGGACTTGGATCAGCTAGCCTTCGACCTGGAGCTCTAGTTACTTGTACACATTTACATTCTTTATTTTCCATTTCTGTTATGCCACTTTTTAGGCATTGCTTTCCATTCCATATATTTACTTTTCAGATGTATTGTAAAAATAATGTTAATAAATAAAGTTGTTGTTCATTTATATCTTGTTCCTTGTGTACATTACATTTTATATTGCTTAGATACGCTTAGCGTGTTTACTTCAAAGTAACTACGTAGCGGCCTCGTCACGTCCTCTGCCCGTACACTGGGAAGCGGGGCGTGACAGTTAAAACGCCAACGCATACCCCTTGAACAACTGTTCGACAAGCCCAATTCTACAAAAAGATTTGGGATACTCCCGGGACTCAGCGAAAGAAGCCCAACGGGAAGATGGAGACGACTGGGCTGGGATACGTTCGGTCCAAGAAGCGGGAGCAAATGTACAGCTGCCGCATCGTAAACAGCTCGAGTGAAGAGAAAAAATACTCTTCCAAGTAGCCACGACGTCAAATCGGAGTGAGATTCCGCTTTGAAAACGTTAAGTCCGTCGCTTGAAAAACAAATTGACAAGCTAATAAAAGAAGCTTGTCAAACGAGCCGGGAAAACCACAGCCGTGAAATGGCCATTTATGAAAAGGCCAGGACGCAGCTTCTCAGATAACAATCTACGAAGAAAGTAGATCATAATACTCTTCACCCCCAGCCAGCTATATGTTCTCGCGAAAGGGGAAAACGTCGAAATGGTGGTAAAAACAGGGCAAAGAATGCAAACAACGTTCGAAATTAACATAGTGGATTCAAGACGCCATGCAATCGAGAAAAACTCGATTGGAGCCCATCCTTTATAAAGAAGATGGGTCGGGAATACTCTTCCCTCAAGACAAGACAAGGAAAATATTCAATCTTGTCATAAAGCACCAAATAATGACGCTTCCGGAGTCTCGGCACCCCAAACAAATAAATGAGGTCCATCATCCTGATTATTGATCCTATCACCGAGCAATAGGTCATCCCCATGAAGACTGTTTTACCTACAAAGACATGGTAGAAGACCAGTATCGATAAGGCAGGTTTATGTTATCCAACAGCTGGAGGATAACCTCACCACAAAAGCATGAGCCAAAAAGGACCTATATCATCAGGATAGGACCAACTCGATAGAGAATGGAAGCGAACTCTTACGTACCATATGATAACATTCTCAAAAGATAGAGGGCATGAGACTATGAATGACCTCTGCTTTGCAAATGAAGACGAGGACTAGGTGATCTCAGAATTTCCACCGGCACCAAAAAAGCTGGAAGATGGGATACACACCACGGCGGACAACCTAAGAAAAATTGACTTAGGGACAGAAAATGATCCGAGGCCAACGTTCGTCAGTAAGCTATTATATAAAAAAATAGGTAGCCACGTTAAAAGACGTGCTCATGCAGTATAAAGATTGCTTCGCCTGAAACTACTATGAAATGTCGGGTCTAAATTCAAAAGTAGTAGTATATAAACTGGCTATATCGTCAGGTATAAAGCCAGTCAAACAGGCGCCAAGAAGGATGTGGCTCAAACTTGAGATGAGTATCAACGTCAAAGTCAAGAAATTCATTGACTTCGGCTTCATCCAAGAGATTCAATATCCCGACTGGATCGCTAACATCGCTCTGATGTTGAAGAAAAATGGGACGATTCGTATCTGCGTGGACTTTCGGGGCCTCAACAAAGCGTGCTCGAAAGACGACTTCCCAGTACCTGTTACCGAGCTTATGATCGATAACACGTCTATCCATAAGGTCTTCTCCTTCATGGATAGATTTTCAAGATACAACCAAATAAAAATGCATCCTGAAGACTAGAAGCATACCACCTTCCAAATCCCGTTGGGCATATTCTGCTATAAGGTGATGCCCTTCGGTTTAAAAAACGCTGGCGCTACCTACCAAAGGACCATGACAAAGATTTTCGATGACCTGGTACACGAGATTGTCGTATGTTATATCGACAACCTTGTAGTGAAGAGCAAATCTCATGAGAAATATTGGGAATATCTAAAAATAGTGTTTTAACGTCTTCGGAAGTATAATCTGAGGATGAACCTGTAACATTTTCGAAAATTATAAATAGTAATTTATAATTTAAATATGGATATAATGAGTTTACAAAAATGATATCACATATGAATTTTGGTATCGGATTGATATCCGCAAAAATGTAATTATTTTGGGAAAAATGAAGAAAATGTGTGATATCATAAAAATGATATTTAAATTGGTTTAATATGACATGAGATTTTATTATAAGATTATAGTATTTAAGTGTTATGATAAGTGTTTTATTTCTTTGAAAAGCAAGAATTTAGATTTAGTATAAGATGATGGTATTTATTTTAAAAAGAGGCCTTTTATTTTGTTAAGAGAATAGGTATATGTTTAGGCTAGTTAAACCCTCACAACCTCCACACCACACACACACCCTCACCTCACTCTACCTCATCCTTCTTTATTGACACCTCCTAATTGCTCTACACAAAGTCTTGACACCTCCTTCTTCCCTCAAATCATCACTCTCATTTGAACCAACACTTTCTTTCAAGCCCCATGTCCTTAGTTACTATCTTTTACAAAACTAAAGAGAAACTTGATGGTGCCCTCATGAAAATTTCTTATACCATCAAGTTGGAGCCAGAACCATTTCAAGAAACCTTAAGCAACCAATTCGTGAGCTGGAATTTCCTTGTGCACCATCCGTATAGGTAAATATCCTCCCTCCTTACAAGTTTTAATTTGGACAAATATCAGTTTTTGTAGTCAAATATCAAAAACTAGGATTTTTGTGATATTTGTGATGATAAACTTGAATATGGAACTACCAGGTTAATCCACTAGAAAAACTAATAATACTGGGATATGGTGAGACCAATAGGAGATAAGCCCTAAAGCCCGAGCCCCTAATTCCTCAGTTTACCTGACAGTTTTCCCAATATCCCCGCCACCGGCGGTTTTTGTGTATAGTTGTGTTTTGGGTTTTGGATCGTAGCTTTAGTTTGTGATAATTTAAGCTATTGTATTATTTATTTTGTCGTTCGTACATTTATGATATGGTTTTTCGTATTTTTATACCTCGACTGAATTGTTGATGTTCGTACGTTGATGTCGGGGTATATGGTCGTATTTGGAGTAAGTAAGCTATAGGTTTTAACCTATGTGCGCTTAGCTCGTTGAATTGCTTTTTGATATGATTTTTACACCGATGTATTTTAACTAAGATTGTAGATACGATCGCGGAAATTTCCGAGACTGCAAGAACGGACAAAGCAATCATGGATTTCGACTAGTTCGACAAGTTGGTAAGTAGATTTATATCTATGGGGGAAGTCAGGTGGATGGCGTATAACACCCTCGCAACCACTTATATAGAATAGTTATAATATAACTAGTGTAAAGTGATATGTTAGCTAACTTAGCTTACATTATATTAGTGTATGGTAAGTACCTAGTAGATTTCATATGGGTTTGGTTATACCTTAATATATGGTATTGGGGACATATGTACGCGACGATAGATCCGTACGATATGGATATGACTGTGATGGACATTGTACGAGGAATCATACCATACTTGTGATAATGAGGATAATGTGCCGAATACGGCTGAGTTTCATTTGGACTCGTGGAGTCATGCGTTATCCCGACTTGGGACATTACAATTGATTGAGCTATACTCTTTTAAAAACCAACGATTCGTTTTCACTTTTATATGATAAATGATAAGGATGCAATGCTATTTCCAAAACGAATATCTATTTAAAAATAATGCAGCTTCCTAATTTCAAAATAACGTTTCGTTCCATTTTCAATGATAATGGTATAGCTCATAGCAATTTGTTACGTTTAATAATTACACGATACGCTTAGATTACCTTATATGCTCGCGATACGCTTACCGATTATATACGTAAATTTCGTTATTCTTTTATACGAACACACCGATAGAATACTGTACAACTACCAATGAGTATTATGTTGTACGAGCACAGACGCGAATGTTACACTACACCTCATTGTACTGCCATAACTATAACAACCCTAAACTTTATGTACAAAATTTTTCCAAAATACAGAAAAGAATACCTAAGCCTGAGCACAAATTATAAATTTGATTTGCTTTTGAACAGCAAAAAAGCACTTGTAGCTCATTGGTAAAGCTTTGCACTGCTGTAACATAACCCCTGTGATCGAATCCCCCAACCACATATATTTTTAATTGATTTTTCTTTTAATTTTTTAGAAGTCCAAAGGTTTACACGTTCACTACACGTAAAATGAAAAGTCACAAAGTAATCAAACACGTGCACTGAAGTATACCAAGCGACAGGGACACGTGGCAGAGATCAAGACCCAAACCCTCGATTTTTGGCCGGCGAGATAAGCAAGGGGGCCGGCACCGCCGGGGCCCCCCGTTGCTAATGCCCTAAAATTTTTACTCCACACCCCTTGGCCTTCCCCCTTAACCCCTGTACTATTTGTTTTTATTAAAAATAAACAGAGGATTAAAAAGTAGCATTAAACCAAATTTTAATGTACATTTTAATTCTCAAATTCATTACCCTAAACCATAATTTTCCCTATAAATAACACACTATATTTCACCTCTCCTCATTCAGAATTCCATTACAAAAACTCTCTAAAATTTCCAAGTCCTAAATTATGCAAGTGGAGTTAGCAAGGGGCAAGGTTACGGCGAAGCTTCGGGAAAAATCCGGCGACGAAACGACGTTCCGACGGTTCCAATAGCTTCCCCTATCTCTTCTCTTGTTTTCTAATCTGTAATTCCCCTCCCCTCCTCTTTTGCTATTCTAAAACTTCTCCTTTTCAAAACTTGTCGGAAGCGAAGTTATTCCGGCTTCCGATTCTCTTTTCTTTAAAAATCTAATTTTTTCTTAATAACAAACCTACAAATTTTTAATAGATTGTTTGGTAATCATTAACAAACACATTAGAACAAGTTTCAACTCAAAAGAATCTATTATGCAACTTGTATCGCATTTTTATGGTTAAATACCATATACTTTACTTTCAGCACAATTCAACATAATTCCCTTGTATTACCTTTAGAAAACTCATGAGGTAATGACCTACCTCATCACAACAAACATTTTCATATCACGATAACTCTTGGGACATTAGGTTATGGAAAATACGAGTTTACGATTAAATACCATGAACATTCAAAAACCGTTTTCTTTAAAAAGTGTGTTATTTAATTCCGTGTAATTACGCCTCTACAGCCCATTTTAGGGAACCCCGATCGGGATGGTGCGGGTTATCGCACATTCTCGGGCCTAGTAGAGGGAGATACAGACCTCCGCAAGGAGCATTCGATCTCGATGGAATTTTTAATGCAATTTTTAAGAAAAATACGATTTCTATTTAATAAATAAATTCTATTTTTTATAAATATTAGATATATAAATATTATCAAAATATATACCTTAAATATTATATATATATATATATTCCATGTTTTCTAGATCAAAGAAATCACAAATTTCATGAAACTGTCTTTACAATTCAATACCATTCCAAGATTACACTAAAATACCATATACAATGAAAACTAGGTTATATTCACTAGAATATTTCACTATTATAAAAATTACAATTATGAAAACCCTACAGACGATAATTAAATACTTGAAGTGTATTTTGAAAATATATCAAAACTATTTTTCATAAAACCCCCTCAAGTTATATTAATTTACAATAAGGACCCTAGTAAACATAGGTTAAAGCGGGACCAGTTCTCTTGAGCCTCAGGGAGCCGGAGAATATGGGTGCTTGCCAATCTAAGGTAGACAACCTAACAACGTTGTTATCAACACGGTAATTGTCTTGGAAAAAGACACAAGTCCTGTCGTCCATGTGCAGCAGTTACCGATAACATCAAAACTAATTCAGGATTTCAATTTCTTTATAAGTGTCTGACTCAGACAGGGTCTCAATCTAATATGAAATCAATCTGACTTGAATTCAATTCAAGTATAACTACAATACAACATGAATCCATTTATACCAGAATTCAATCTATATCAACATGCCTCGACCGACCGAACCATGGATATACTCTGATTACATGACTGTCCATTTATATCCTTTCCGTTTACATGATATCATGATTTCGGCAAGTCTTCCATTTACTACAAGACAATACAATACAATCAGTACAATCAGTACAATAAACATTACGGGGTTTATAAAGCGGTAGACTGGTACGGAACATGTTAACGGAGGCACAAGATGGTCACTAAAAGACGTAATTACATCCATGTCGTTGTTCCGTGGTATTATCGACGGAGCCTTGTACTACGGGTTACCAAAGTCCACGGTGTAAGTTGGACTCCTCTCGTTTACATTGGCATATTCTGTACCAATCTAAAAATAACCGTGATAACATAACATTCAAACATTATACCAGTATATTCTCTTTTCTGTCCATTCTATTTCTTCTGTTTCTTTAGGACTTACCGAGCGATTGTTCGTTGATGACATTCCTTATCTCTTCTTTCTTTGGAATGTTGTCAGGAAGACCCTACTCTGAGGAGTTCGAGACCAGCCAGGGGCATGATTTGAATGATTTAGCGTGCTTATGCGCTTCAAAAGATAGATCAAAAATATTTATAAACCGCAATCAAAAACGGCGTCGCTTGGTAGCTAGCCGGTGAGTATGGGTCGGTCCACAGGGATGTTGTGTATTTCCTAATTTGGTCTAACGAGTTAATTCCAAACGGTGTGAATGGATTGATTAAATCTAAAAACTAAGTTTATCTAAATCTTGCTAGAGTTAGGTTTAGGTTAGGTTCGGAAAGTCAATATTCCTCACCGCTTTCTATGCCCATATTAAGATCTATTAGATGCTATGGTAATTATTAATAAAGTGGATTAGTACCATCGGGAAGAAACGGTGTTTCTTCCTCTAGGTTCTTGTCCTTCCTTTCTTAATCCTTACCCTAATCTCCATGGAAGACACGCTCAACCGGTCCTTTATATTACGGTATCACTGCTACCTCATGGGATAGGGTGCCGTAGGGAGCGGTGTGTGCATGTATGCATGGAGTCCTATAAAAACATGTGATGGGCAAGAAGGGGGTGAGAGATCTTCATCTCTCAAGCCTTCCCCAAATCTAACCCTAACAAGCGAGGAGACTACTCGCTCATTAGGGAATTGAAAAACATCTCTGACTATCTAACTAGGGCAAGGAATGAAAAATCTATACTAAGGCAGAATAAAAATTAACTAAGCAATTAAACAAAACTACTTACTTTATTGATGGTTCTCTCCAAACATTTACACAGGAATTTTCAGATCTGAATAGATGAATAAAAAGAGGCATAACCTAAAACAGGTTTTTATGGTTCTATTTATAGATTCATAGAAACCCTAGGTTACAATCGCGTCATATCTGTTTTTACAAATTTACCCTCTAAGAAAAAGAACTAGTCAACGCTCGCAGCCGCCTCAAGAATTTTCCACCGACACGGGTGTGTCATGGCCGCGGAACCGCGGCCATAGGCCCTGTTTGGCCGCGGTTCCGCGGCCAAGTAATAGGCTTATGGGCTCAATTTCTCTGGGATCCTTTCTGGTTGCATTAAAAATCTGTTTTCTTCACTTTTTCTTCAGAATATCTTCTGGTTCTCTTCCAGATTTCCACATTGAATAATGTAGTGGACTTTACCGTTCGTTTCGTGTTGAAGTCTTTGAACCTTGCGCTGTCTTTGTGCTTTGTGAACTTGTTTGTTGATCTTCGTTCAGTCTTCAAACTGTAGGCATGATCAAGATCTTTCCGTTTGTTGGTCGTAGTCTCACTTTTGTATCATCTTTTCATCGTTTTCACTGCTTTTGTTCCGAGAACCTGTAATCTGCAACTATGTATCAGATATGGGTCAAAAGCACCTGTTTATTTGTAAAATGAATAAGAATGGGGAATATAATAATGCAATATTATGATATGAACAAATACCCCCAAACTTATCTTTTGCTCGTCCTCGAGCAAACCTAGTTTTATTCTCGACAAAATCCTAACCTCACTTTCGCAGGGAATCGCGATTGCACTGAGCTCGTGCAACAAGCCGTTAAACCTCTAGGTGTCCCTAATAGGGGGAGTGTTGTCTACTGAGGGTTTTCAGCGGATACTACCCACAAAATCCTATCAATTTGGCTTATCGACTTTTATTCTTCAATTAGGTTTTCTAACAAGAAATTCTATTAACGTTGACTCGTAAATTATCCACCCGTATTCTTCACGCTTCCTTATCATTTAACTTAAGATTATATATGTTCTGTAGGCTTACAAGATTTTAGCATCTTTTAAGTTTTCCTTCAAGTGTTCCATCTCAACTTAGGAATTTTTATCATCTCTATTAAAAATATAAGTCCTATTTTTCATTCCTATCTCTTATCTAAACCCTAATCACATACCCCTACGTGTGTGTATATATCACCCCTACACTTAGAAATTCAAATCAAGCAATCATACTCTTGTCCGTTGTCCAAAGCACTTCTTAATTGGCGAATTTTTTAGATGAATTTTGCTCACACATTTTTCGTGCGACCGTTAATAATTCTTGAGGTACCAACAACCGATTACAAGATGTGTTTGCACATTAAAGCGTAATTCCTAGTCTTGTAACACCTAAGGCTTTAGCAGTGACTCCCAAACCAGTTGGTCTAAGGCACTAGGTGATGAAGCACCCTCGCTAAATATTTTTCTATTAATGCAGCCTTAAGTAATTACAAAAACCAGTGTTCATTTTTTTTATCTCTTTATTCACACTTGAATTTTTATTTTATTTTTCTTCGTACTAAGGACTTTAGACAAGAGCATTTCAAGGTCTCTTCTACTATTCCAAGTTTCAAGGTTCGTGTTTGTGCAATTTGTAGGGTATATATTTTCAGAATTTAAACTTAACCTTAGGAATTATTTTTCAAACTTATACTTTAATAAAAATATCAATACTTTTCCCTTGTTTTAACTTAGCCCAAGAAGTCAACTCGAAATTTGCCTATTTCTAAATAAACTACAAAGACATATACTTTCTATTGTTAAATTTTAAGAAAGGTTATTTTTAGGGTTTTTAATTTACTAAGTCTAAGATCTAGTTGTTCCTAGCTAGTTAACTTTTTGTCAAACTCAAGTCAAATATGGCCAAAATTGAATACTTTCATTTTTATAATTTTTAAAATTTTCAATTTTTTATAGGTTTTAAAATAAGTATGCAAATGCAAAAATATACATATGAATGCGAAGGAAGAAAGCTTACCGAGCATACCCCCAAACTTAAACTTGACAGTGTCCTCACTGTCATGCCACACCAAGAGGGTCAAAGTTGTCGGCACTCCCCTGTTTATTTATTTACAAATTTTATTTTTTTTTATTGTTAAAAGAAAAACAAAAAATATATATACAACAAGGTCCCCCCAAACTTAAGTGAGACAGTGTTTCCACTGTTTTAAACGTTACAGTTCAGAGTTAGGGAGGAGAAAAATCAAACTATACAAGGCCTTACACAGACCAAAGGTTAGCACCAACCATTCAAAAATTCTATCGTGATAATGGTAGGGTTGGTAGAAGAATGGAGTGTAGAGAAAGGCGTTGAGAAACACACGAGACCGTATGGGAAGAAAGGTGGAATATGGTCTCGGTGGAGGAGAAGAATGGCGGAAAAGAGAAAGAAGTGTAGCACGAACTTGAGGGTGTAAATTGAGTGAATAAATTAGCGCAATTTGTGATAACCGATGTGTTAAAAGCGATTGTGCTAATTTATCAACCCGTTGAGAAATCGGGTCAAATCCCTCAAGATTCGCAAAAAAACATGGGTACATCGAACTTGGTAAACCATCCATTAAAAATGGAAACGCGACGGATTCTTGCATGGTCGAAGTGATGGAAAGGTCGAAAGGGAGTGAGTTAGGGATAGTCTTATTCTCACCAAAGTAATCTGTCTCGAACTTGAAGGATTCCATCAATGGTTCGAAATGACTGTAAGCAACCGAGTCTGATGGTTCAACTAACTCATCTGAAAATTCAAAGGACTCAAACTCGGGAGGTGAGTTTTCAATATCGTCCGAAAAAGTGAAACACTCGTAATCGTTATCAGCTGTGAGAACTGTGTCAGATTCAAAGAGGTACGCACTAGTGGCGTCAAAACCGTTGTGATTAAATAGAAATTTTTCAAGCTCATGGTCCTCAAGCATGATCTTTTGCGTGGTTGGAACGATGGAAAGGAAGAAGGGTGATTTAGGAAGGATTACAGTTAAAGGTTCAGGAGGATGAATTGGAAAATCCGACACATCAAACAAAAATGGTTCATCCTCAATACTATCCTCATAATTCTCCTCAAAATTTAGCTCATCCATGCCATTATCATCAAAATCAAGACGCATATGAGGTTCGGGAGAAACATTTAATGACTCGGGATGATGAATTGGAGATAAAATTTCAATCAATTCTACAGGTTCATCATCCAAAATATTCCTGGCGTCAATATCCTCAATCAAGTGAAAATCAATTTTTTTAGACACCTCATCAAAAGCATGGATATTTATCAATTCAGGTTCTAGATTGGAAGTGTAAAGTTGAAAAGGATTGGTGATGGTTTCACTCAAAAGGGACTCTTCACAATCTGGCAAATCAAGCACTACAAAGTCGCACAACTCATTTTTATTTTCAACTGGTGAATTATTTGGGACACTTGTTAGACATTCAAAACCGGAGTTGTGGGATTCAATTGGTGATGGGTAGGTTTGATTTGGAAGGGTGTATAGCTCACTTTCTCCACTCAAATTCTCACTCTGTCCAACCGCCTCATCATACATTGGAAAATTTGGAGCTTAGTTTGAAACTAGCTACCGGTTCACTAGGTTGTATAAGGGCGGCCATGGACGCATCCACATTCTTCATCATTTGGTTTGTCGCTACCATATAAGCTTCCAACGACTGTTCTAGACTAGACATAGGTTGTGAAGGGGTTTCATTAAAAGATTCAAAATTTTGGAAACTCCCAAATGGTTGTGTAGAAACACTGTCTAGGGAAGGTGCGAAAGTTGGGTCGGACTGGTAGGAATTGAATGGTTGGACAGGAGTAGGATCAACATTTGGATAAAAAGGTGAATGGACTTGTTGATCCAAAGAACTCGAAGTGTTGAAAGGAGTGAAAGATCGGTTACGAGATTGTTCAATGTGTTCAGCAATAGACATGGGTTTCGGTGTTACAACAAGACTCTCAAAAGGGGTATCAACGTAAGAAGGTGGTGAAGGTTGACACGGTTGGTACACAGTGGATTTCGAAGTCCAACTGTTTCTCCTAGACGTTTCTATTCGATCTTTCAAAGAAATTTTGGGTATGGAGGGGTCGTCCGTAATTCGACCGAAAAAATTCGCATATGAAGCAAGGTTTGGTTCAGGATACCAAAGTTCAGCAAGAGATTTGTGAGGTGGGGTACCCATGATGTAGGAAAAGAGAAGAAAAAGAATGTGGGTGGAAGTGAGGTGCACGGATTTCTTGGCGACAAAATTTTGCAAGTCTTTGTAAAAAAAATTCCTCTTTTTTTTTATGTGGTGCTCTTTGCAAAAAAAAATTTCGATAAAGGGCTTAGACACACTTTCAATCAACCACAAATACACAATCAGGCCTAGATCTAGGGTCACCTAGGTCAGCTAGACAGCTCCTAACTGTTCCAAAGGACTAGAAATAGGACCTCAAACCACCTCTTCACCGCCAATTGCGGCCAGGTAAGTGCCAGATGAGTGGGAGGCTCTCCACTACAAGTAGTGGCCCTAATTAAGTAACCACTCGCCTTAGACACACTTGCCTACACACCATAAAGTCAGGTTAGGATAAACGGTCGATGCCTACAACTAGTCCTATGTCCTATTGAGCGCGAAGTCCTTAGGGCTGAGTCTAGTATTTTTTAATTAATTGATGGTCAATGCAATATGCCTTATGTGATTTCTGGGGTCCTGGGAAGGGTGATGAAATCCCCACCCAATCTGGATTGGTTTCAAGCCCCTTAAAGTCCGATTAAAAATATGCAAAGCAGTAACAATCACTTGCAAACATTTCTTTTTAGCGTGGCGCAAAGAATCCTGCACAAGATCAATTATTGGAAGGGGAAGAGATTTTTTAAGCGCAAAGAATCCTGCAGGAAAATTTACAGAGGAGATATCAGAGGGTTCAGAGAAGGAGAAAAGAAGCTCACAGAAAGGTTTTGGTCCACTGCTGACGTCAACAGACCGCGGATACGCGGCCAAAGTGGGGTCTTCACGGCGGAAACGCGGTTTGGTGGACGGTTCAGATCCCAAAAATTTTTCTGTTCCTCTGTTTTAATTCTCCTCTGTTATTTTAGATCTGTCGTTTTCTGTTTTGCTCTCTGGATTTTTCCAGATCTGAATTTGTTCTTCGGTCCTGCAAAATTCAAAAAAAAATACCCTTCACAAAAGATGATAATTTTTTATATTTTTTTTAATTTTTTCAGTTTTTATGATTTTTTCAATTTATATTAAGCCGAAATTACAAAAAAGAAAATAACACGCCATCCCCGGCAACGGCGCCATTTGATTTGAATGATTTAGCGTGCTTATGCGCTTCAAAAGATAGATCAAAAATATTTATAAACCGCAATCAAGAACGGTGTCGCTTGGTAGCTAGCCGGTGAGTACGGGTCGGTCCACAGGGATGTTGTGTATTTCCTAATTTGGTCTAACGAGTTAATTCCAAATGGTGTGAATGGATTGATTAAATCTAAAAACTAAGTTTATCTAAATCTTGCTAGGGTTAGGTTTAGGTTAGGTTTGGAAAGTCAATATTTCTCACCGCTTTCTATGCCCATATTAAGATCTATTAGGTGTTATGGTAATTATTAATAAAGTGGATTAGTACCATCGGGAAGAAACGGTGTTTCTTCCTCTAGGTTCTTGTCCTTCCTTTCTTAATCCTTACCCTAACCTCCATGGAAAACATGCTCAACCGGTCCTTTATACTACGGTATCACTGCTACCTCGTGGGATAGGGTGCCGTAGGGAGCGGTGTGTGCATGTATGCATGGAGTCCTATAAAAACGTGTGATGGGCAAAAAAGAGGTGAGAGATCTTCATCTCTCAAGCTTTCCCCAAATCTAACCCTAACAAGCGAAGAGACTACTCGCTCATTAAGGAATTGAAAAACATCTCTGACTATCTAACTAGGGCAAGGAATGAAAAATCTATACTAAGGCAGAATAAAAATTAACTAAGCAATTAAACAAAACTACTTACTTTATTGATGGCTCTTTCCAAACATTTACACAGGAATTTTCAGATCTGAATAGATGAATAAAAAGAGGCATAACCTAAAACAGGTTTTTATGGTTCTATTTATAGATTCATAGAAACCCTAGGTTACAATCGCGTCATATCTGTTTTTACAAATTTACCCTCTAAGAAAAAGAACTAGTCAACGCTCGCAGCCGCCTCAAGAATTTTCCACCGACACGGGTGTGTCATGGCCGCGGAACCGCGGCCGTAGGCCCTGTTTGGCCGCGGTTCCGCGGCCAAGTAATGGGCTTATAGGCTCAATTTCTCTGGGGTCCTTTCTGGTTGCATTTAAAATCTGTTTTCTTCACTTTTTCTTCAGAATATCTTCTGGTTCTCTTCCAGATTTCTACAGTGAATAATGTAGTGGACTTTACCGTTCGCTTCGTGTTGAAGTCTTTGAACCTTGCGCTGCCTTTGTGCTTTGTGAACTTGTTTGTTGGTCTTCGTTTAGTCTTCAAACTGTAGGCATGATCAAGATCTTTCCGTTTGTTGGTCGTAGTCTCACTTTTGTATCATCTTTTCATCGTTTTCACCGTTTATGTTCCGAGATCCTGTAACCTGCAACTATGTAGCAGACATGGGTCAAAAGCACCTGTTTATTTATAAAATGAATAAGAATGGGGAATATAATAATGCAATATTATGATATGAACAGAGCACTTGGAGCAGACCACTGAGTAGCACGACCATTAGACTTTACTTGTACATAATTTTCATTTCAGTTATGCCATTGTTTAGGCATTGCATTCCAGACTTTTATTTACTTTCCAGTATTGTAATGTAAAGAAATGTTGAATAAATAAAAGTTGATGTTCATTTATATTCATGTCTCTTGTGTACATTTTACTTTATATTGCTTAGTTATGCTTAGCGTATTTATTTCTGAGTAAATACACAGTGGACCTCATCGCGTCTCCTTACCCGTACATCGGGAAGCGGGGCGTGACAGGTTTTGTTGGCGGCCCATGCAGGTCAATGCTGCATGGATCCCTACCATGCAGGTCAGTTCTTCATGAACATGCAGGTCAATTCTGCATGAAGTCCTAAGCAATATAACACAAGAATCAGCAACTAAAAACATTCTTTACATTTCATATTTCTTGAATCTTGCAATTTCATATACTTTGAATCTATCCTAACCCTATTTTTCTTTCAAGGTTATGCATTCTCCAAACAATACAAGCACCAACTTCAACAACATGCCACGACCTCTACCGGTTACACCTACCGTTGCTGCTCTGATCAATGAGCAGACGGTACTGCTTGAGGCAATCCGAAACCTTCTAGAAGAACAGCAGCAGCAGACTGCTATATTACTGAACCGTACAGAAGCGGAAGCACCCGGAATAAAGCAATTCCGGGCATTGCACCCAAAGCAATTTTCGGGGAAAGAAATCCCACTGGAAGCTGAAGAATGGGCTCAGAGCATCGAAGACGATCTGGCAGCAGCACAAGTGCCAGAGATCGCTTGGGTACGAGTTGCGAAGCTATAACTCGCTGACAATGCCCGAGTTTGGTGGAAGGCGGAAGAAAGCCGTCTTGACCAACCGATCGAATGGAAAACCTTTCGCGATATGTTCGACGCGAAGTACTTTCCAGAGACTGCCCGATTTGACATGGAGCAGCAATTCATCCATCTACAACAGGGTTCGATGTGGACCAAATCTGTGGATGAGTATGATGCTGAGTTTACCATGCTTAGTAAATAAGATATGTCTCAATATTCGATTTTCTAAATATCACATACTACACAGCTAACATAAGACCTTAACAGGTTTGCGGCACACCTCATTCCGACTGCTGAGATCAGGTCCAGACGATTTCAGCAAGGGTTAGATCCAGAGATCCAAGCTGCCTTAGCTACAGGGGATTTCCCAACTCACAAACTGGCCCTGAAAGCCGCCCGTCGATATGAGGCAGTGGTGAAGATGAAGGGTAGACCCCAATCTGCCGGAGTGAAGCGCCCTGCCACTCAGATGGCAGGAGGATCCTCTTCAAGGCCATCTTTTGAACTCAGGAGACCGAAAAAAATAAATAACCGGCCAAGTCCAGATTTTGCTTCTACTGCAAGAGGGATGGACACCTGTGGAAGGACTGTAGGCGCGCAAAAGGCCTGTGGTTGGTTTGTGGCGCATCCAATCATGGAATTGGAACATTTCCATATAGGTGCAACACAGTTCCAATTCACAACACTTATCTGCAGTGGCCAGCTATCCAGGCTCCTGCACCTCGTCTTGCTCTTCCAGCTCCACCTCCATGTGGACCTCCTGCACAGCCTAATCGCTAATTATATCAGGCACTGAGGAACATGCCTCGGGGGCAGAAAAACTTGCCCCAAGGACAGAGGAATGTGCCTCCGGCTAAGAGGAATGTACCCCGGCGACAGGGTTTCACATTAGTAGTCGTAGAAGCCGAGACTGTAGACCAAGGTAACCCTGGTAATTCCCTCACATCTTTTTCAATCTTACCAAAACTTTTACATTCTTTCATTCTTCCACGTATTTTTCATGCACTATCAATAGTTCTACCACCAAACGTTTCTTGAATCTGTTACATTTTCTTTCTACAAATTTCGAGGACGAAATTTTTATAAGGAGGGTAGAATGTAATAACCTCAAACTTTCTGTACAAAAATTTTCCAAAATACAGAAAGGAATACCTAAGCCTGAGCACAAGTTATAAATTTGATTTGCTTTTGAATAGCAAGAAAGCACTTGTAGCTCATTGGTAAAGCCTTGCACTGCTATGACATAGCCCCTGTGATCGAATCCCCCCAGCCACATATATTTTTAATTGATTTTTCTTTTAATCTTTTAGAAGCCTAAAGGTTTACATGTGCACTGCACGTAAAATGAAAAGTCACAAAGTAATCAAACGCGTGCACTGAGGTATACCAAGCGACAAGGACACGTGGCAGAGATCAAGACCCAAACCCTCGATTTTTGGCCAGCGAAATAAGCAAGGGGACCGACGCCGCCGCCCCTCCCCCCCCGGGTTGCTAATGCCCTAAAAATTTTACTCCACACCCCTTGGCCTCCCCTCTTAACCCCTGTACTATTTGTTTTTATTAAAAATAAACAGAGAATTAAAAAGTAACATTAAACCAAATTTTAATGTACATTTTAATTCTCAAATTCATTACCCGAAACCCTAATTTTCCCTATAAATACCACACAACATTTCACCCCTCCACATTCAGAATTCCATTACAAAAACTCTCAAAAATTTTCAAGTCCTAAGTTGTGCAAGTGGAGTTAGCAAGGGGCAAGGTTCCGGCGAAGCTTCGGGAAGAATCCAGCGACGAAACGACGCCTCGACGGTTCCAATAGCTTTCCATATCTCTTCTCTTGTTTTCTAATCTGTAATTCCCCTCTCCCCTTGTCACGCCCTGCTTCCCGGTGTACGGGGAGGGGACGCGGCGAGGCCGCTTCGTATTTACTCAGAAGTAAACACGCTAAGCGTATTTAAGCAATATAAAGTAAAGTACACAAGGGACAGGAATGTAAGTGAACAGCAACTTTATTTATTAAACATCATTTTACAGGTACAACTGGAAATGTAAATACATGGATGGAAAGCGATGCCTAAACAATGGCATAACTAAAATGAAAATGTACAAGTACAGTCTAATGCTCCGGGTCTTCAGTGTACTGCTCCAAATGCTCCTGGCTGGTCTCGAGCTCTAGTGCGTTCAATCCACCTGATAACATTCCAAAGAAGAAGAGAAATAGGAATGTCGTCAGCGAACAATCGCTCGGAAAGTCCCAAAGGTGAGTAGAGATAGAATAGACAGAAAGAGAATGTAACTATTAATGTTTGATTATATTGTTAACGCGGTTGTTTGTAGCTTGGTACAGAAGATGCCAGTGTATACGAGAGGAGTCCAACTTACACCGTGGACTTTGGTAACCCTTACAAGGCTCCGTCGAAAATACCACGGAACAACGGCATGGATGTAATTACGTCTTAAGTAACCACCTCGTGCCACCTTTAACATATTCCGTACCAGTCTACCCCTTTGAAAAGCCCGCGATATCTTTTGTATCGATTGTATTGTTTGTTATATAGATGGATGACTTGCTGAAACTATGATATCAGTAAATGGAATGGATGTAAATGGATAGTCATGTAAACGGGGTATATCCATAGTTCGGTTCGGTCAATATAGATTGATATAGATTGAATAGACAGATTCATGGATTCATGTTGTGTTGTAGTTTATACTTGAATCACATTCAAGTCAGATTGAATTCAGATTTGACCATGACTCGAACTGAGTCAGACTTTTAAACAGAATTGAAGTCCTGATTGTTTTGATGTTATCGGTAACTGCTGCACATGGACGGCAGGATTTGTATCTTTTTCAAAGACAATTACCATGTTGATAACACCGTTTGTTAGATTGTCTACCTTAGATAGGCAAGCACCCACATTCTCCGGCTCCCTGAGGCTCAAGAGAATTAGTCCCGCTTAAACCTATATTTACTAGGGTCCTTATTGTAAATTAGCATAACTTGAGGGGCTTTTATGTAAAAATAATTTTAATATGTTTTCAAAATACACCTAAATTATTTAATTATCGTCTTTAGGGTTTTCATAGGTGTATATTTTATAAAAGTGAACTTTCTAGTGAGTAAAAACATAGTTTTCATTGTATATGGTATTTTATTGAAATATCGGTATTGTTTTGTATTTGGATGGTATTTTTATGTAATGGTGATTCCTTTGATTTAGAAAACTTGGAATATTCATATAATATAATTAAAATAGATATTTTGATAATAAATATATATATATATATTAAAAAATAAATTTTATTTTTATTTATTTTCTTGTAGAAATCTCATTTTCTAAAGAAAAATACATAAAAATTCCATCGAGATCGAATGCTCCTTTCGGAGGTCTGAATCTCGCTCTACTAGACCCGAAGATATGCGATAATCCATACCATCCCGAACGAGGTCCCTAAAAGTGGGTTGTAGAGGCGCAATTGCAAGGAATTGTTTAATATATCTTTTTAAAGAAATGGTTTTATAAGTTGATGGTATTTATTTGTAAAGTCGTGTTATCGCATGAAAATATTCCCAAAAATTCATCGTGCTATGTCAAGAAATGTGTGTTGTGATGAGATAGATCATTACCTCGTGAGTTTTCTAAGGTAAAAGGGTCAAAAACAATAAGCAATGTCAAATCTAAACATAAGGTATTTTAATGTAAAAATGAAATAGAACTTGCTGTGATTATTATTTTGATGTCAAACTTATTTTATTATCTTTGTTAATGATTACTAAACAATATATTAACATTTTGGAGGTTTGTTATTAAGAAAAGGTTGTATTTTTGAAGGAAAAAGAAGTCGGAAGTCAGATTAACTCCGTTTCCGACGAGTTTTAAAATAGAAAAGTTTTAGAATAGAAAAAGAGAGAGGAAGAAGGGACTTACTGGTTTTTGGCAAAGAAGAGGGGTAGGAGAAGACTAGAGAAGCGTCGGGACGTCGTTTCGTCGTCGGAATCTCCTTGGATCATCGCCGGAACTTCACCCTTTGTTAAATCCACTTGTACACAAAAGAGACTTGAAAGTTTTTGAGAGTTTTGGCAGGGAATTCTTAGTGAGGATGTGTGAAATGGGGTATACTATTTATAGGAAAAATTAGGGTTTAGAGGTGAAGAAGAATGCATTTGAAATTTGGATTAAATGGGGTTTTATTGTTCTCTGAAAATGTGCAGAGAAAATAAACAGTGTGAGAGGAGTGGGGTAGCTGAAGAGGTGCAGGGGGGAAAATTGGAGCATTACCCACGGTTCCCACCGGCAGTGCCAGTCAAAATGAGCTTCTCGCCAGTCCAATACCGTCGGGTGTGGTTGGGTTTGCTGGCACGTGTTCTTGTCGCCTCGTATACCCTCGTACACGTGTTTGTTTATTCTGTGTATTTTCAGTTTACGTGTATTGCTCGTGTAGACTCTTGGGCTTCTAAAAAAATTATAAGAAAATAAAATAAAAATAATATGTGGCTGATGGGATTTGAACTCAGGTGCTATATCTCAGTAGTGCAAGGTCTTACCAATGAGCTACAAGCTCTTTCTTGCTGTTCAAAAGCAAATTAAACTTATAACTTGTGCTCAGGCTCAGGTGTCTCTTTCTGTATTTTGAAAAAATTTCGTACAGAAAGTTTAGGGTTGTTATACCACTCCTCTTTTACTATTCTAAAACTTCTCCTTTTCAAAACTAGTCGGAAACGGAGTTATTCCGGTTAAATACCATATACTTTACTTTCAACACAATTCAACATAATTCCCTTGTATTACCTTTAGAAAACTCACGATGTAATGACCTACCACATCACAACACACAATTTTGACATAGCACGATAACTCTTGGGACATTAGGTTATGGAAAATATGAGTTTACGATTAAATACCATGAACATTCAAAAACCATTTTCTTTAAAAAGTGTGTTATTTAATTCCGTGCAATTGTGCCTCTACAGCCCATTTTGGGGAACCCCGATCGGGATAGTGCGGGTTATCGCACATCCTCGGGCCTGGTAGAGAGAGATGCAGACCTCCGCAATGAGCATTCGATCTCGATGGAATTTTTAATGCAATTTTTTTAAAAAATGTGATTTCTATTTAATAAATAAATTCTATTTTTTATACATATTAGATATATAAATATTATCAAAATATCTACCTTAAATATATTATATATATTCCATGTTTTCTAAATCAAAGAAATCATAAATTTCATGAAACTACCTTTACAATTCAATACCATTCCAAGATTATACTAAAATACCATATACAATGAAAACTAGGTTATATTTCACTATTATAAAAATTACAATTATGAAAACCCTAAAGACGGTAATTAAATACTTGAGGTATATTTTAAAAATATATCAAAACTATTTTTCATAAAACCCCCTCAAGTTATATTAATTTACAATAAGGCCCCTAGTTAACATAGGTTAAAGCGGGACCAGTTCTCTTGAGCCTCAGGGAGCCGGAGAATATGGGTGCTTGCCTATCTCAGGTAGACAACCTAACAACGGTATTATCAACATGGTAATTGTCTTGGAAAAAGACACAAATCCTGCTGTCTATGTGCAGCAGTTACCGATAACATCAAAACTAATTCAGGATTTCAATTTCTTTTTAAGTGTCTGACTCAGACAGAGTCACGATCTAATATGAAATCAATCTGACTTGAATTCAATTCAAGTATAACTACAATACAGCATGAATCCACTTATATCAAAATTCAATCTATATCAACATGACTCGACCGAACCGAACCATGGATATACTCTGATTACATGACTATCCATTTATATCCTTTCCATTTACATGATATCATGGTTTCAGCAAGTCTTCCATTTACTAAAAGACAATACAATACAATCAGTACAATCAATACAATAAACATTACGGGGTTTATAAAGGGGTAGACTGGTACGGAACATGTTAACGGAGGCACGAGGTGGTCACTAAAAGACGTAATTACATCCATACCGTTGTTCCGTTGTATTATCGACGGAGCCTTGTACTAAGGGTTACCAAAGTCCACGGTGTAAGTTGGACTCCTCTCGTTTACATTGGCATATTCTGTACCAAACTACAAACAACCGCGATAACATAATATTCAAACATTATACCAGTATATTCTCTTTTCTGTCTATTCTGTTTCTTCTGTTTCTTTAGGACTTACCGAGCGATTGTTCGCTGACGACATTCTTTCTCTCTTCTTTCTTTGGAATGTTGTCAGGAGGACCCTACTCTGAGGAGTTCGAGACCAGCCAGGAGCACTTGGAGCAGACCACTGAGTAGCACGACCATTAGACTTTACTTGTACATACTTTTCATTTCAGTTATGCCGTTATTTAGGCATTGCATTCCAGACTTTTATTTACTTTCCAGTATTGTATTGTAAAGAAATATTGAATAAATAAAAGTTGTTGTTCATTTATATTCATGTCTCTTGTATACATTTTACTTTATATTGCTTAGTTACGCTTAGCGTATTTACTTCTGAGTAAATACGTAGCGGACCTCGTCGAGTCTCCTTACCCGTACATCGGGAAGCGGGGCGTAACAATAACACTGTAAGACCACTATACCACGCGATATCTATATAAATGCTGATACGATGTGTTATGAATTCCCTATATCCGAGAAATTGGGTTGTATTTATATGCTATGAATAGGGATAGAATTACATTCTGTTATAAACACTTACAGAACACTTGCATAAATACTAATAATTGCCATGCTGCACGAGCACAGACGCGTATGCTACACTACACATCATTAGTATTGCCATGACACAGTAAAACTGTTGCATATGTTTGCACGATTGACTATAATTACATACAATGCCTTTATTACCTATTGATTAATTACGAATACCATTACCATGGGTATTCGTATTTGATTGTTATGAGTTTTTATGATATTTTTTCCTTCGATGATATATATCAGTGGTATGGAACGCTTATATATATATATATATATATATATATATATATATATATATATATATATTATCACATCAAAATGATATGTGCGAAGTATGTTCTCTCAATGACAGATTTTCTGGATACGATGAGTTGACGTCAACCATGAGCTTGATATTTTCTGATTTGATTTTATTCCGAACCGAGTGGGGGAGCTATACGATTATGAATATGCTACATATTCGGACTGAGTGGGGAAGTATACAGTCGAATATATGGTGGACCCAGTCGAAACTGAGGGGCAGGAAAGCCACGGTTGAGGCGGGATGCCTAGCAACGACACTCGATACCGGAAATAGATGTCAGCACGGCGGCTATTCAGGGAAACTGACCAGGGCTAGGGATATCGAGGGGCAACCGATCTGATGAGACGGTGTCGACGATATCTGGATTTGCGTGTCGGTGATGGACACGAAAGATTTGATGATTTAGGGTGTCGATGCTGGACATCCATATATTGATGTTTTGCGATCATTCGAAATACACCGTTATAGTTTATGCGTTATAGTAGCCAATCAAGACTGATCCGAAGGATAGTACCTGAATACTATTTTTACTTGTTGATACATATAAAAGGGTTTCTAAATGACCTATAGTCTTATTATTTTGACGTGTCTAGGATGACAAAAGGATCTTTTAAACTGTAAATCTCTTAAAACTCTTACTAAATAGCGAGTCGTATATCTTAAATAAATACTTCATACTATTACGTCTGCTTTTTATGTCGTGACATACGTATCCCGCGGCTATTTTAAAAAGGGGTTTTACATACATATTTCGGATACCTTATAGGTTTATACATGGATGTATGTTATATACGTATGAGATGATATATTTTCGGGTTTACGTGATCGATAGTAATGCATTTATTGTACTTATGCATTATTTATATATATTAGTACATAATATCATAGTACTATAATTTATGATCTAGGTATATCGTTATGCATTTTGATTTCTACCTTGCGATATACTTTATTCACTGAGTTGGTAACTCACCCCCGTTGTGCCCCAGTTTCTTGCAGGATATACCACTCGGATCATTAACGGCTTGCAGCACACTCTTTTCTTTAATGATTGCTTTGGTAGGTGAGTTACTGTTGTATCGTACCCACACTTATATATATATATATATATATATATATATATATATATATATATATATATTCTTTTGTATCTAATTAAAACTCTATCAACCCAGACTTGTATATTTGTGGACTTAGAAGCGAGACTTAGAGTTTATGTGTTTGTGGGCGTCGCACTCGTTAGAGCCGAATTTTTATACTTGTTAGTTTTGTTTCGCTTTTCTTTTCTTCTCCATTGGGCGTTGTATATTATCTGTGTGGTTGCTCCGCTGTTTCGGCGTGGATGCTAGCTCCCGTTGGGATACTTTATATATTAGACTTGTATCGGGTTTTATTCAAAATTTACAAATGGAGTGCTGCTCGATTTTTAAAACGTCATAGATGCTTTTCAAACAAACTTATTAGACTTTAATGACTATTTTAAACTGATGCCATCTAATGAATATTTTTAAACTTCACCTCTAATATTTTCGTAAAAAGGTTTAGATTCTGGGTTTTTGGCTTACTTGGATCGCGTCGACATCTTTAGACGTCACGTGATTTAAGTGTCGGTCACGTGCCACTTTCGGATCGTGACAGAACCCTCTAAAATGCGCGTTTGGAGTTTCCTCAGACAAATTCCTAGGATTCATCATACGTCACTGGGGTATTGAAATTGATCCCTCAAAAATTAAGGCGATTATGGAAATGCCCATGCCGAAAACCCTCAAACAACTGCGGTCTCTCCAAGAAAAGCTCGCGTATATCCGACGGTTCTGTTTCCCCCCAATAAGAGAGCAAGGCTCTGTTCAAAATTTGAACTGAGGCAGCGCCTCACATGCAAAGCACGAGAGCGCCAGCGTCCAGAGTTAAAAACTCTTAGGCAGCACCTCACGTGCAACGTACGAGAGCGCCAGCGCCAAGAGTTAAAAACTCTGAAGCAGCGCCTCACGTGCAGAGCACGAGAGCGCCAGCGCTAGAACTAAAAGTTCTCTACCCTTGGATCAAAGATCCAACAGAGATGATAAATTATCAGAGCACAGAATTAAATTCTGATTGAGGAAATACTCCTCAAATCTTTCTAAACAAGAAAGATTGTGCTCTGTAAATCAGAGCACCGTTGGATCAAAGATCCAATGGTGATTAAAAATCACCAAGATACAGAATTAAATTCTGATTGAGGAAATACTCCTCAAATCATTCTAAACAAGAAAGACTATGCTCTGAAAATCAGAGCACCGTTGGATCAAAGATCCAATGGTGATTAAAAATCACCAAGATACAGAATAAGCTCTGTATGGGAAAGTATTTTCCCAATCTTGTTAAAAACAAGAAAAATGTCTTCTGTAAAACAGAAGTCCTTGGATCAAAGATCCAACGGTGGATAAATTCCCCAAATCAATTAAGAAATCTCTCGATGAGAGATTTCCTTAACTGAATCAACAAATCAGCATCCCCTATATAAAAGACCCAAGACTTCAAGTCTTGTACAGAGGAACCCCCCCCCCAAACTTTAAGCTCAAAAAGAAGAGCAAGCAAAAAGAGCTTGAAGAGAGAAGAAGAACCTTCTTCAAGGTAAATAGAGATCATAGTATCTCATCTACATATCTGAAGGTTTAACCCTTATAAAAGAACATAGTTCTTTCCCTGAATCTGAGATCCATGAGACAAATCTCTCACAAATGAGAGTTTAATTCTCGTAGGGATGAATTTTGAAGATCCAAGGGAGAACGAAGAATTGAACTCTTCAGAAAAATGCACAAAGAAGGAGACAGCGCCAAGCGCTCCACGTGCCCCTCACGTGGGCGCTGCTAAAATAAAGAGTGCTTAGCACTCAGTGGTTGGCGCCCAGCGCCAAGCGCTCCACGTGCCCCTCACGTGGGTGCTGCTAAAATAAAGAGTTCTTAGCACTCAGTGGTTGGCGCTCAACGCCAAGCGCTCCACGTGTCCCTCACGTGGGCGCTAATAAAATAAAGAGTTCTCTGCACTCAGTGATTGGCGCCAAGCACCCCACGTGCCCCTCACGTGTGCGCTGATAAATTAAAGAGTGCTCTGCACTCAGTGGTTGGCGCCGAGCACCTCACGTGCTTCTCACATGGGCATTGTTTAACATAAAGCGCTCTGTAAATAGAGCCCAGTGCCATAAAGAGTATTTAACACTCAATAAAAAACAAAAAAAAATGGGTGAGCATCAAAGCCCAAATCAATGCTCAGCATTGTTGAACAAAGGGGATCAAGCCCAAATAAGTAATCAAGTGGGCTGAGCCCAAGGTTGGCCAAACCCCAAATCGACCGAGCCCATAGGTCTTCTTCTAAATTGGCCTTAGTGCCAAACAGGACTACCAAGTCCTTGATGAACATTCTTTGGTTCAAGGGTGCATCTCTCCACACCTCTGATACATGTCGTTGTAATTCTTCAATGTCTTCAGAGAGGTGAAGGGTCCCAATAACCAATGACTCTTGGCGCACCTCTAAACCAATGAGCCAAAACTATATGGACTCTGATGTCCTTAAACCAAAAACTCTATAGACTATGATGTCCTTAAACCCTACGGACCGCAACGTCCCTAAACTAAACTCTATGGACTATGACGTCCTTAAACCAATGGACCGCAACGTCCCTAAACTAAACTCTATGGACTATGACGTCCTTAAACACGGACTATGATGTCCTTAAACCCAATGGACCGCAACGTCCGTAAACTAAAGCGATAGAGCCCAAATGCTCTTTCTTTGGATCAAAAATGATCCTGAACCCCCGTTAAGTAGATCTTAGTCCAACATCGGATTAACGTATCCTTAACAAATATTTAAGTCGATCTTAATCCCAAAGGAGATTAACGATCCTTAAATCAAACCAAACCCAAATCTACGAAAATACGGATTTGGACTAATCCACGTCCTACGGGCGACAACACAAATTAGTCTCCATATACAATCCACGGGCAACCTAAAACAAAACAAACACACACGACACGAAGTGAACATCTGGAGCAGGAGAAAGTGTTTATCGCTACGCGGTAACGTAATTAGCTGCAGGGGCTTGCGCCTGCAGGGAAGAGCATCCCCACAATCAAAAAACCCCTCGCAAACGAGGGGGAATCTGACGAAGTCTGCTACAACGGCCGCATCCATCCAAACCTCCGATGCACGGTACTATAAATCAACTTGGCATCTTCGGAGAGGTAGACGGATAAATCCAAATAGCATCTGCCCCCAAAATTCAGTCCAGACGTCCTAACGTCCCGGTCGTGTCTTTCGGCGGTAAACAGGTTCATAGCTAACCTGTCCAGAAAATATCGTTCCTACAGTCATCTGATGAAGAAGGGGACCACGTTCGTCTGGGATCAGAAGTGCCAAAATGCATTAGACGAAATCAATCAATACCTGCAAAATCCGCCGGTATTGGCCACCCCGGTTAAGGGAAAACCTCTTATGCTATATACAACAACTCTTGAGGGTTCTCTAGGCGCACTATGGGCACAAAAGAATGATCAAGGAAAGGAGATGATACGGTCGTATGAAAAACTGACCAGGCCGAGAACATTCCGTCAAGGCGAACTCATGCTAGTCGTCAAAAGACCAATGATCCCCAATCGTGAAAAGCGGGAAATGTTCGAGCGGGACTATAAAGGCCCGTACATCATAGACAAAGTCTATCAGGATGGAGCCTACCTGCTCATAGATATGCATAGCGAAAGATCCTTCCGGCCAATAAACGGCTGATTCCTCAAAATGTACTACCCTTGACGAGTCATGACTTAGGTTAATGATAGATGACGACGCTTGTGTCCGCTTGCTATCTTCCTAAGTCAGAACTCTGAGAGTGGTACAAAAAAAACGTCGCCTCAAATACGGCGATAATGGACCGGAACGTCCTTAAACTAACAGCGGACCCAGAAGTCCCTAAACTAATAGCGGACCGAAATGTCCCTAAACTAACAATGGACCGAAAAGTCCTTAAACTAATACTTGCCCCGAAATATGGCGATAATGGACTGAAATGTCTCTAAACTAATAATGGACCAAAAAGCCCTTAAACTAATACTCGCCCCGAAATATGACGATAATGGACCGAAATGTCCCTAAACTAACAATGGACCGAAAATTCCTTAAACTAATACTCGTCCCGAAATACGGCGATAATGGACCGAAATGTTCTTAAAATAACATTCGTCCCCAAAATGGGAATGTTGGACCGGACCGTCCCTAAACTAGCATTTCACCCGAAAATACGGAGATAATGGACCGTCATGTCCTTAAACCAATACGTTTAGCCCTATGATGAATCCCCATATCGATTACCGTATACAATCTACGGGCATAAACGATTCATAACTCTCACGGGTCCCGCATGAAGTAGTCCTTTGAAGAAGATCAGGGACTACAACTAATGGTGCGTTATCTTACGGGCCGCCTAAAAAAATGTATCTTCACAAGCGAAATGGGCACGAATGAAAACCTGAAAGGGCGCCGTGAGTAAAAACGGTAGGACTGCCAGCAAGTTAGTGAAAACCCGAAAGAGCGAGAACTCGTTAAAAAAAAGTATGTCTACAAGCAAAATGGGCATGGATGAAACCCGAGAGGGCGCCGTGAATAAAAACAGCAGGACTGCCAGCGAGCTAGTGAAAACCCGAAAGAGCACGGACTTGTTAAAAAAACACTTATAAAGCCCTCACGACTTTATAAGGAGAAAACACCTGCGTGAGATCTTTACGACTCGCAAAGAAGTAACACACTTAGGAATCCATACAATTCCTAAGGAGAAAATACACTTACGAGATCCTCACGACTCGTAAAGAGAATATACCCTCTATAAGACCCTCACGGCTTAAAGAATTTAGAAGCCTTGAGATACAAAGACCTGAATCTGTTCTTAAGCCATCAAAACCTATAAAAAAAATTTACCCTACAAGTTGTCCAGTATTGACGCTTGTATACAATCCATGAGCATAAATAAATATATCTCCCACCAAGTTTCACTAATGGCGAGAAATGTCCCCATATGGTGAACGACACTTATAAGTCCTCTCGACTTACAAGGAGAAAATACTCTTGTAAGATCCTTACGACTTATAATAGAAAACACACTTAGGAATCTTCACGACTCCTAAGAAGAAAATACACCTACAAGATCCTCACGACTCGTAGGGAAAAATATCTTTATGAGACCCTTATGACTCATAAAACCATAAAGCCTTAGTCGACAGGATCCTAACCCTATTTGCTAAGCCACCTTTGCCCAAACCAATAAAGGCAAATGATGATTCTCTCCTGATAATATCCTAGTTGCAGCGATACTGATACCAAGGTTGGTACTAGATTCCAAACCCCAACTTGAAAAAAAATGAAATGATAGGGTAACCGCAATAAAAAACAAAGAGTAAAAATAAAAAAATGAAATGACGTAGCCGAAATGATTGGGCACCGCGATAAATAGCCGAAATGTTTGGGCAATCACGACTTTCACGACATAAAAAGCTGAAACGATAGAGTATCACGAAAATAAAAAATATATATAAAACAAAATAAAACTTTTCTATCCTGCAACTTGTATATGATATATGGGCACAAATAAAGAAAGAGAACCATATTCCTATCATGCTTTGTCAAAAGTAGAACTGAGTCTTGGCGGCACATCTACAGTCTAGAGACTATTTGGACGTCCTTCCTACTTTAGCAAAGTATAGACATGACGTCAATAAGAACCCAAGGGTCAAAGCAAAAATGGAGTAATGGAAAAATCCTAGCTCCAAGTCTTGACGGTACATATACAACCTAGAGACTATCCCGGCGTTCCCTCCTCATTCCAGCAAGGTGCGGACGCAACAATCAAATAAAAATGAAGTGCCTAGAGATCATCTCGACGTTCCTCCTTATTACAGCAGGGTGCGGACGCAACTATCAAATAGAATTGGAGCAACGGCATATTCCTAGCTCCAGACCTCAATTACAATACATACAGTATAGAGGTCCTACGGATATCTACCCTACTTCAACAAAGAATCGGCGTGATATCATCAAAGCTAAAACAAAGTGACGATATATTCCTAATTTCGGGCCTTGACGGCAGTACATACAAAGCCTAAAGACTGTTGGAGATCATCCCACCCCAGAAGGGTGCGGTTATGACTCATCGGGGCTTCAAATCAAGCATAACCTCAAGTAAAAAGCGCCACGGCAAATACCTAACGCCTGTTCTTCTGACGATAATACACGTACACCGAGCTAAAGAAGATTACTTGAAGACGTCTTGTCCAGCCTCAGAAGGGATAACACGACAGTCGCGAGGCTACTCGAACAGCAACCTAAGGACTACATATCGAGGAATACATCAGCCAACGCGACGGTACGATGGACTTAAACCTGGTACCACAAACCTAACGGACCCCTGTCATAAAAAATGGGGGTTATCTACATCCAACGTTAGGGCAAGTTTGCCTGTAAACCTAAGGAAGGTAAACTAAAAACACTCCGAAATAAGTATATAAACTAGAGACTCCGGAATGAGTGAATAAACTATAAACTCCTAAATGAGTACATAAACTAGAGACTTCGAAATGAGTGAATAAACTAGAGACTCCGAAAAGAGTACATAAACTACTTCATGCAGAACTACATTTCTTAAAAAATTGAGATCTGAGTCAACGATAGATGACGACGCTTGTGTCCACTCATTATCTTCTCAGATCGAAATTCTAAAAGTTGTGTACGATATGCCAGCCCGAAACCAGCCATATGCTATGCATTACTCTACAATACTTCACTCACGCATATACCTCTGTGAGCAAGGTAATGGGGGGAGCATTTGTTCACACGCGTTTGAGTGCTCACTTACAAATACATGCGTGCTTGGATGGAAATAATGTTGAAAACATACCGATTCATAAACACGTGTGGAGGGTTAGTGCATGACACGTGCACATCAGTGGTGTTTGCACTTAGCAAAAATCCCTAAGGGTGAAGTGCATGTGCGCACATGCAGGTTGACGTATATTTAAACAATACAATCAGAGGAAGAACATTGTAATACCCAGTTCTTTTTATACACCAATATCCGTATTTCTATAAAGTGTTTCTTACAAAATTTATTTATTTATATTTATAATTATTTTATTTATATTAATACTCAAACATTTTTCCTCCCCTCTCTTGTAATTGTTTTCCCAGCCCAGCCCAGCCCACTCCCCCTCTCTATCTCTCTTTTTATTTCTTTCATGGCCCAAACCATCTTCCCCCGAGCCCGGCCCAATGCACCTACACCCGACCCCTACCCGACCCGCTTCCTCTACCCGACCCGCTCCCCATTTCTACCTCCCTCGTCTTTCCCTTTCCCCGCTTTCTCGCCCCCTCACGACCGCTTCTCGCGCACGCCTACCCTCCGCTTCCCCCACTCCCACGAGACCCCCTCCCCTAGCAACCCACGACCCCACTCCTTCTCCTTCCCGCCTCCCTCGCACTGACCCCCCATGACTCGTTCCTCTTAACAACCGCAACACCCTCGCCCGCCTCGCTCCCTTTCTCCTCACAATTCAATCTCACATCACCCACCGCCGGAGCTCCCCATCACATGCCCTCGGCTCATCGTCGTCGTCACCATCTTCCCCTCCTACCAACTCCGCGACCACCATCACTCTGAGCGCCTGCAACCACGCCCGCGGCGAACCCAACAGCCCCACCTCGTCCTGCACCTCTTCGCCGGAGCTCGTCGCCGTAGAGCTCCTCACCGCGTCGCTGCAGCAACCAGCCCCACCACTTTCCTCTACTCCCCTCACCCTTCTCCGGTGCAAACCCTTCTCCGGCAAGCCTCACCCTCTCCGAACCCAACTCTACCTCTACCCATCAATCTAACCACCGAGCTCCCCTATCGCCTCCTCCGATCCTCCCCGATCCGATAGAGGAGGCCGCATCCGTATCGCAAGAGATTGTTATCGAGCAGCCCAGGGATTCAAATGTTGGAGGATTTGAATGCAAAGATCGAAGAGAAAGGTGCAGACTTGGTTATCTTGAGTGAGACGAGCGATGGCGGTTCCGGCGACGGAAGTGCGCAAGTGGTAGTTGCTCCAAAGTGAAAGCGGTCGAGAGGGAAGAGAGGGCCATCAACGCCGTTTACTAGATTTATCGGGTTTGCTGGCTTGGGAGTTGGGCATGCATGGGGTACCATTCAAGAATCAGCAAAACAAATTGATTATGGAGTACCCAATGAGAAGCAGGCGGCCCTTTCACCATTGTTATCGGAGCAAAATGCAGAGCGGCTTGCACTTGCTCTATGTAGAATGCGAGAGGCTGCATTGAAACTGGGTCAAATGCTGAGCATACAGGATGAGTCTCTTGTTCCTGCTCCGATTTTAGCGGCTTTAGAAATTGTTCGTCAAGGTGCAGAGGTGATGCCCAGGAGCCAGCTAAACGATGTCTTGGATGCTGAACTAGGTCCTGACTGGCCAACTAAGTTAAGGAGCTCTGACAACGAGCCTCTGGCTGCAGCAAGTATTGGACAGGTCCATCGTGCAGTTCTGAAGGATGGTATGGAGGTTGCAATGAAAATACAGTATCCTGGTGTAGCTGATAGCATCTAAAGCGATATTGAAAATGTGAGGCGGCCGCTAAATTATACAAATCTTATTCCAGAAGGGCTTTCCTAGATAGAGCTATTAAGGACCATTCTGATATAAAAGATATGCCATCGCCATCGCCGCCACCAACAAGCTCCAACTAGCCACCGTCATCTCCATTATAACTGTAGCCACCCTGTCGCAATTCTTCAAGGCCAAACTCAAGCCCATAGCCGAGGCCGCGCCACAAGCCCGGGCCATAACCGAGTCCAAGATTATTGTTGTTGTTGCTGCTGGCGTTGTGTTCGTTGCGCCGTGATTTGTGCCGTTGTTGTCATCATCATCATCACGGTTGTGTCTCCGGCCATCTTTAGGCAAGTTCATACTTGCTTTACATGCTACTATATTCATATTGATAATTAGACGGAATATCGAATAATACAATAGTAATTTTAATAATAATTCTTGATGAATCTGACAATAATGTTTGTGACACAATTGAGCTTATTATGTTATGACTAACGGCATATTGAAACCAGTGGATTAATTTTCTTTTAGGCCAAATAATTGAGTCACCCTTTTGACCGTTAATCGGTTGCTTAACCTATATGTTCAATACGGAATCCGATGTGTACACCTAATCAAACATGGCGGAACTCAGGATCGATGAAACCCTGCGTGGTTAACGAACATCGTATATAAATTTGGCTGTAAAATAAAGTTGGTTATCTCCCCTAAAACAACAACCCAATAACCCTTGTGACAGTTGATTTTCCTCGGACCAGCTGATCGGTTAAAATCATAATAAACTATCTACATGTAGAATCTCAGAGTGCGATGGCCCGTATCGGAGCCAACGGGATCATCTACAGAACCCTATAATTGATATATAAAATTGAACTAGTTACGATAGAGAAAACTGCGGCGAATTACGGTTCGGGACTGCAGTCCAGAGCGGTAATTCCAGATAACCTATGTTTTTAACTTACTGTATTTCCTTGCTCAAATGTGGAATTGTGCGGAACCCTATATAGTTACGAATAAAATTGAGTTAGCTTCCTTATCCCACTGGTCTCACAGGTTTCCACAACTGTATGATATTTTAAACACATTTTGTAAACGTCGGTATGTTCTGCTGAATTCTGCAGTAACAGATTCTACACATCAACCTTAACCTGACCATAACTCCCTGTTGATATATGATATTACTGATCCACCAATTGCGTTGGAAACCTAACGGATAAACCTAATTATTGTTCAACTATAGCGTTGCCTAATTACGATCCTAACTGGGACTAAAATGTGTTACGAAACGGACTTTCGATTCTGAAACCGGATTTCCAGCCGTGAACACTTAAGTTGAAATGGCCATAACTAGCAAACCTAAAACCCGATTAACGTGAAACCAATTTTGATGGATAGATAATTAAACATACTGTGTACCCCCTTTATATTGTTTCGCTTAATTCTGCATGTATGATTTATGATAAATTATGCAACTGTTAGGATACCGACATATGACACCTTAATCATGCCTTACATACTGTTTTCTCATCACATTATATATATATATGTTATTGCATTGGTAACCTAGTGATCATCTGCATTACCCAGTGTTAGGTATTAGTGGTGATTGTGGCAAGTACATTAGTGTTCGTGCATGAATGGATAAGTGAAAGTGACACGTACTTGTACACAATCAGTGGACCCTATCAATTTATTGCATCGTCGATGTCTGTGGGACGCGTATAAGTGTGACTATAAGTGGTATGGAACACTTATGGAAGCATTTATATGGGTGTCACAGGTAAGGCACCAGACACTGCCCATTTATCTCGGGTATCAGTCGGGACGTGCTTGATGGAGATCCTGTCTCCAGTTCTCGCGCAGACGTGTCATGGACCGACCGGTATTTGAGGTTATGGTTGGCGTTTGATGTAAACCACGGGGTGTGGGGTAGTTTGAGTGTGAGTTCAACAGAATCTCGGGAGTCCCATGCCGGCATATATATATATATGGAGATATATGGAGATTTACAGGGTACATGATTATTACCGTGAGTTATATTTTAGGCCCGTGGTCCCTTGCCCTTGGGTCCTACCCTTGGGTGGAGGACACTCGCGAGTGGTTGACTCTCATACTTGGACTGACGATAGGCTTAGTGACCTGTACAGTGAGACTTAGAGACTGATAGGGATAGTGACATTGACATGCATTACTTACTGTATTGACACACCTGACATACTATTTTACTACGTTACTGTTCACCTGATCTATTAGATACTGCATTGGTTACTCCATGTTCATATCTTTACTGTCTTGATTTACTGTTATATATCTATTATCACTGTTCGAGTTACCACTTGCATCTGTATATATATATATATTGCTATCGTGTCGCTCTGACGACCTGAGTATGCATACTCAGAGTGAGGAGTGGATCTAGCCTGGACCAGGACCAGACGTGCATCACGGACATCTTGATCAGCTATCCAGAGCTATACTCTTTTGATCTCCATTAGGTTTGTTCCTTGTATCTGTTTTGTCTCAGTTACTGCATTTCTCATTACCTGTGCGTTGTTTACTGATAACCACGTAAAGCTAGAAGCCGAAGTGCGACTACGGAGAGATATTACCTCGACCGTAAGAGCATGGCTGGCCTTGTCAACCCCTCGTATTCCGTATTTTGGGAAGCGGAGCGTGACATGGTTTTGTTGGTATCAGAGCCAGGTTTTGCTTTGATTGGGATTGCAGTTTCCGTGTAGGGCTTGACAATCTAAGCCACCTTCGGTCTAGATTGTAAACTTGATGTTCTTCACCTTGATTCATATAGCGCGTCCTGCTACATGTTTTGATTCTATCCGTTAGAGTTTTGAGTGACTTAGTAGAGTTACGTGATTGTAATTATGAACTGCAGCATAGTTACAATACCGTACTCTGTTTGAGTGGCTTGGAGTTCTACATTCGATTTCCGCTTGTTTGAGTTTCACCTCACCCGGCATTCTTGCTTCGTTGTCCATTCTATACTTTATTCTGATTCTTATTCCCGGTACCTTATGTTGTTTTAAAATCTGTTGTTTTGGGACCATAACTTCCACCAACTCTCCGTTTATCTCTTATATCATTCTCGAGTTTTCAAATCTATTTTTCATTTTCGCACCTTCTAATTGATCCTACACCTGCTTGCGTTTCTTATTGGACTCGTTGCTTTCTCATGTCTTCGTTTCTTCAAAATTATCATATCGCGTCGCATACGTCTAAGTTCCTATCAGAGTCGCGCAGCGGAAGCTAAAACTTGACTTCCATCAACTCTTCTTCCACTTCCACTCCCCAGAGTCGGACCGCCGAGATTTTGGGCGAACTGCAAGGATTGAAAAAAAGGGGGGCCCAGGAGAGGACGAATGATCTTTTAGCTGAGTGATTGAGGAGGCGGCTAGTTCGGGCACCAGGAGGAGCCCTGATCGTGAGGGAATCCCTGTTAATAAAAGAGGAAGTGTACAGATGAAGCAGCAGAGAACCCGAGCACGTGGTTATGGCAAGAGACTCGGGCACCTACAGAGAGGCCGTCGCCAGGTCAAAGGACAGTGTTTGATTCAGGGGTCCGGTGAGCAGCATGCAACGGTTGCCCATGACGAAGAGAGCTGCAAGGTAGAGATTCGTCAACGCCCTCTAAACCTGCTTGAGCGACTTAGTTGTTTTCGTGCTTTTATTCCGAGGGCGATGCGGACCCAGCACCAGATCCAGACTTGCTTGACGGGATCACAGAGATTTAGATATCGACGCGAAGTTATCACCTTCACTAATACGTTTGTTTTTCTCATCTGTTCTAAGTGCTCCACTATTTTCAAATCTTTCATAATTCTTCCTTACACTGCATATTTACTTCCTAGTTTGTTTTCCTACTAATGCTTTTCGTACTATCGTCCTCTTATTACGAAGTTCCATTCTTCGTGCCTTTTGTCTTGATCTTTTATCTGTTTTAAGTATATGATGTCATTTTGAGCTATTCGCTACACAAAATTTATTTTTAATATTTTATTGTGCGTCATATTGGTATCATTTATAATCATTTCATTGTTGACTAACTTTCAAAATTTATATTATTAGCAGTTTGAGTTTTCTTTCAAATGGGTTCCCCAATTGATTTTCTATATAGTATTCCTTTTTCTTTGTTCATATGAATGCTAACTATCTTTTGTTTTCGTATTTACGTCTACCTACGTATTTTTGCTCCAATCGATTTAAATTTTACAAAAATATAAATTATGGTTATTTTGTGTGCTAATGCCTTTTTATTTACGTGTACACGTATCATCATTATTTTGGTTTTACCTTAGTTCCTTCCGTGTTGTACTATCTCCATACTTTGCATGTACCGTCGTGGCCATTACACTTCACTATTTTTTTTATTATTGCTATTCTATTTTTCATTGTAATTTTATAAATGTATAGTTCATTGCTGTTATTTGTTACTTATTTCGACCATACATATAAAATTTTCTTGCTCTAATTACTTACAAATAAGTGTTCGATTTTCTAATGGTTGTTTTCTTTTTCGCATGACTTTTGCAGTTTATTGTTTATTTTAAATTTCGAGGATGAAATTTTTGTAAGGGTGATATGATGTAACACCCAGTTCTTTTTATACACCAATATCCGTATTTCTATAAAGTGTTTCTTACAAAATTTATTTATTTATATTTATAATTATTTTATTTATATTAATACTCAAACCTTTTTCCTCCCCTCTCTTGTAATTGTTTTCCCAGCCCAGCCCAGCCCACTCCCCCTCTCTATCTCTCTTTTTATTTCTTTCATGGCCCAAACCATTTTCCCCCGAGCCCGGCCCAATGCACCTACACCCGACCCCTACCCGACCCGCTTCCCCTACTCGACCCGCTCCCCCTTTCTTCCTCCCTCGTCTTTCCCTTTCCCCGCTTTCTCGCCCCCTCACGACTGCTTCTCGCGCGCGCCTACACTCCGCTTCCCTCACTCCCACGAGACCCGCTCCCCTAGCAACCCACGACCCCACTCCTTCTCCTTCCCGCCTCCGTCGCACTGACCCCCCATGACTCGTTCCCCTCAACAACCGCAACACCTTCGCCCGCCTCGCTCCCTTACTCCTCACAATTCAATCTCACATCACCCACCGCCGGAGGTCCCCATCACATGCCCTCGACTCATCGTCGTCGTCACCATGTTCCCTTCCTCCCAACTCCGCGACCACCATCACTCTGAGCGCCCGCAACCACGCCCGCGGCGAACCCAACAGCCCCACCTCGTCCTGCACCTCTTCGCCGGAGCTCGTCGTCGTAGAGCTCCTCACCGCGTCGCTGCAGTAACCAGCCCCACCTCTTTTCTCTACTCCCCTCACCCTTCTCCCCTGCACACCCTTCTCCGGCAAGCCTCACCCTCTCTGAACCCAACTCTACCTCTACCCATCAATCTAACCACCGAGCTCCCCCATCGCCTCCTCCGATCCTCCCCGATCCGATAGAGGAGGCCGCATCCGTATCGCAAGAGATTGTTGTCGAAGAGCCCAGGGATTCAAATGTTGGAGGATTTGAATGCAAAGATCGAAGAGAAAGGTGCAGACTTGGTTATCTTGAGTGAGACGAGCAATGGCGGTTACGGCGACGGAAGTGCGCAAGTTGTAGTTGCTCCAAAGTGAAGGCGGCCGAGAGGGAAGAGAGGGCCATCAACGCCGTTTACTAGATTTATCGGGTTTGCTGGCTTGGGAGTTGGGCATGCATGGGGTACCATTCAAGAATCAGCAAAACAAATTGATTATGGAGTACCCAATGAGAAGCAGTCGGCCCTTTCACCATTGTTATCGGAGCAAAATGCAGAACGGCTTGCACTTGCTCTATGTAGAATGCGAGGGGCTGCATTGAAACTGGGTCAAATGCTGAGCATACAGGATGAGTCTCTTGTTCCTGCTCCGATTTTAGCGGCTTTAGAAATTGTTCGTCAAGGTGCAGAGGTGATGCCCAGGAGCCAGCTAAACGATGTCTTGGATGCTGAACTAGGTCCTGACTGGCCAACTAAGTTAAGGAGCTCTGACAACGAGCCTCTGGATGCAGCAAGTATTTGACAGGTCCATCGTGCAGTTCTGAAGGATGGTATGGAGGTTGCAATGAAAATACAGTATCCTGGTGTAGCTGATAGCATCTAAAGCGATATTGAAAATGTGAGGCGGCCGCTAAATTATACAAATCTTATTCCAGAAGGGCTTTCCTAGATAGAGCTATTAAGGACCATTCTGATATAAAAGATATGCCATCGCCATCGCCGCCACCAACAAGCTCCAACTAGCCACCGTCATCTCCATCATAACTGCAGCCACCCCGTCGCAATTCTTCAAGGCCAAACTCAAGCCCATAGCCGAGGCCGCGCCACAAGCCCGGGCCATAACCGAGTCCAAGATTATTTTTGTTGTTGCTGCTGGCGTTGTGTTCGTTGCGCCGTGATTTGTGCCGTTGTTGTCGTCATCATCATCACGGTTGTGTCTCCGGCCATCTTTAGGTAAGTTCATACTTGCTTTACATGCTACTATATTCATATTGATAATTAGACGGAATATCGAATAATACAATAGTAATTTTAATAATAATTCTTGATGAATCTGACAATAATGTTTGTGACACAATTGAGCTTATTATGTTATGACTAACGGCATATCGAAACCAGTGGATTAATTTTCTTTTAGGCCAAATAATTGAGTCACCCTTTTGACCGTTTATCGGTTGCTTAACCTATATGTTCAATACGGAATCCGATGTGTACACCTAATCAAACATGGCGGAACTCAGGATTGATGAAACCCTGCGTGGTTAACGAACATCGTATATAAATTTGGCTGTAAAATAAAGTTGGTTACCTCCCCTAAAACAACAACCCAATAACCCTTGTGACAGTTGATTTTCCTCGGACCAGCTGATAGGTTAAAATCATAATAAACTATCTACATGTCGAATCTCATAGTGCGATGGCCCATATCGGAGCCAACGGGATAATCTACAGAACCCTATAATTGATATCTAAAATTGAACTAGTTACGATAGAGAAAACTGCGGCGAATTACGGTTCGGGACTGCAGTCCAAAGCGGTAATTCCAGATAACCTATGTTTTTAACTTACTGTATTTCCTTGCTCAAAGGTGTAATTGTGCGGAACCCTATATCGTTACGAATAAAATTGAGTTAGCTTCCTTATCCCACTGGTCTCACAGGTTTCCACAACTGTATGATATTTTAAACACATTTTGTAACGTCGGTATGTTCTGCTGAATTCTGCAGTAACAGATTCTACACATCAACTTTAACCTGACCATAACTCCCTGTTGATATATGATATTACTGATCCGCCAATTGAGTTAGAAACCTAACGGATAAACCTAATTATTGTTCAGCTATAGCGTTGCCTAATTACGATCCTAACTGGGATTAAAATGTGTTACGAAACGGACTTCCGATTCTGAAACCGGATTTCCAGCCGTGAACACTTAAGTTGAAATGGCCATAACTAGCAAACCTGAAACCCGATTAACGTGAAACCAATTTTGATGGATAGATAATTAAACATACTGCGTACCTCCTTTATATTTTTTCGCTTAATTCTGCATGTATGATTTATGATAAATTATGCAAGTGGTAGGATACCGACATATGACACCTTAATCATGCCTTACATACTGTTTTCTCATCACATTATATATATATATATATATATATATATATATATATATATATATATATGTCATTGCATTGGTAACCTAGTGATCATGTGTATTATCCAGTGTTAGGTATTAGTAGTGGTTGTGGCAAGTACGTTAGTGTTCGTGCATGAATGGATAAGTGAAAGTGACACGTACTTATACACAATCAGTGGACCCTATCGATTTATTGCATCGTCGACGTCTGTGGGACGCGTATAAGTGTGACTATAAGTGGTATGGGACACTTATGGAAGCATTTGTATGGGTGTCACAGGTAAGGCACCAGACACTGCCCATTTATCTCGGGTATCAGTCGGTACGTGCTTGATGGAGATCATGTCTCCAGTTCTCGCGCAGACGTGTCATGGACCGACCGGTATTTGAGGTTATGGTTGGCGTTTGATGTAGACCACGGGGTGTGGGGTAGTTTGAGTGTGAGTTCAACAGAATCTCGGGAGTCCCGTGCCGGCATATATATATATATGGAGATATATGGAGATTTACAGGGTACATGATTATTACCGTGAGTTATATTTTAGGCCCGTGGTCCCTTGCCCTTGGGTCCTACCCTTGGGTGGAGGACACTCGCGAGTGGTTGACTCTTACACTTGAACTGACGATAGACTTAGTGACCTGTACAGTGAGACTTAAAGACTGATAGGGATAGTGACATTGACATGCATTACTTACTGTATTGACACACCTGACATACTATTTTACTGCGTTACTGTTCGCCTGATCTATTAGACACTGCATTGGTTACTCCATGTTCATATCTTTACTGTCTTGATTTACTGTTATATATCTATTATCACTGTTCGAGTTACCACTTGCATCTGTGTATATATATATTGCTATCGTGTCGCTCTGACGACCTGAGTATGCATGCTCAGAGTGAGGAGCGGATCTAGCCTGGACCAGGACCAGACGTGCATCACGGACATCTTGATCAGCTATCCAGAGCTATACTCTTTTGATCTCCATCAGGTTTGTTCCTTGTATCTGTTTTGTCTCAGTTACTGCATTTCTCATTACCTGTGCGTTGTTTACTGATAACCACGTAAAGCTAGAAGCCGAAGTGCGACTACGGAGAGATATTACCTCGACCGTAGGAGCATGGCTGGCCTTGTCAACCCCTCGTATTCCGTATTTTAGGAAGCGGGGCGTGACAAACATGTGTTAGAAATGAAGCACTTGGCAGTCAACGATAAAAGGAATGCATTTAAATAAACATTTTATTCTACAGGAAAGAGATCACCAAACACGGGATAAAAATACAAGGGTTTACAAAACTATAAACAGAGTTTTCTAAAGCCCTCTCAGCCTTCTCCACCATATCGCAACGGCGATCTTCGCGAGGAGTCGCTCCCCATCAGTCAGTGCCGTCCTCATCGGCGAAAGCAGACATGATGGCCCGCTGAGCCCGTATCTGACTTAGCAACTGAACAGAGCGATCCCTCAAAGGCTTGGTAATCAAACGTGCCTCATGAAAGTACTCGATCTTGTCCTCTGCTGCATCGAGCATCACCAAAATCATCTCCGCTGGATGAGGGGGAATGTCATCGAGCACGGATAGGAAGATCATCTGGAGCCAAATGGAGCCGATGGGGAGAGGAGATCCTCTACGAGTCTGGAGCTCGTACATCACCGTGTCGCATTGGTCATCCGTGAGAGCGGGATTCACCTAGCGTGCAGCAAAATAAGGAACAATTTCCTCGATAGGCATCTCCCATGGTTGCCGATGAGCATGTGGACGATTGCAAGCCATGTCTCTTGATCTGTTAAAATGATTCTTTTCTTGTGAAGGAGAATAAGAACATTGCTTCAGGTTATAAAGAGAAGCATTTACGTCTAGGCTCAGAAAATGTTATGCATGGTGGAACTATTTCCAAGCTCTGACAAAAAGAAGGTATTGGAAAAGAAAGAGTTGACTCGGGAAAAGTGGAGCAAGAAGGTGAAGTGATTCCCACGTATAATAAGGCAGCGCCTCACGTGCATAACACGTAAACGCTAGCGCTAGTTTTTTTAGGATTAAATCCTATAGCAGCGCCTCACGTGAATAACACGTGAGGGCCGGCGCTAGTTTTTTATTTAGGATTAAATCCTATAGCAGTGCCTCATGTGCATGACGCGTGAGCGCCGGCCCTAGTGAAGCACATGTGAGCGTGGGCGTAAAAAAAACCTTTGTCATTCATTCTTTAAAGAAATTTATACATTAGCAATAAGGATGATAACAAAAAATAGAAACAAACAAATATCATCAAAGGTCTACAATGGCAAGACGCTAAATTCCGGACATGGATTCTCAAACTTAAAGGCAAGTTTGAGTAAAGTGCTCCTAACTTCTTTGATCATCTTCTTATGCGTCCTCTCCCGAATACAAGATTCGGGATCCACGCTGATGTTTTCCATCCTCTGGTACGCGGATAGTATCGCTTTCTGTTGGAAGACGTGATGCAAAACAGCGACGAGATCATCCATCCTCTTCTTTGAGATCAGGCCCATCAGATATACTGAATGCACCTTGTCTTCAGCGTCATCAAGTGCCTTGAGCGGCATAACCTCATCAAGCATAGGAAGCGCTTCCCAGATCGATCCAACGATAATCTTCAAAAGCGCAGAACGGCGAGAGAGCAATCGACCGTCGTGATTATCAAAGCGACGCATCACCTTATCGCATTGGGCGTCAGTGTACTCCTGGCCTTGAAAGCGATCTTGTATATGGATTTCTTCGTAGGAAACAATTTCCTCGATATTGTATAGATGACCAGCCATGATAGCTGAAAAGAAACCCAGTAGAATGTTAGCAATAAAAAAACGTTAGCATCACTAAGCTTAAAAAGATAGTGGGCCCCATAGAATCAAGATGGCGGCTCCTTAATGATTGAAACATGTGCCCAATGGAGAAATATAAAAAGATTCTCTAAGGCTATTTTTAATAATAAAATTTTAAAGCTGAGTTTTGCTTTATCAAAATGGTATAAAATACCAAAAATTTCAAGAAAATCCCCAAAGGGATTTGATATTCAGAGCAAAGCTCTGTTAAACTGAAAATAAAAAAATCCCTAAGATAGGTCTGATATTAAATTGCCAGAGCTAAGCTCTAATCTCAAGAAAATTCCCAAAGGGGAAAAGATCTAAAAAAAACCAGAACCATGTTCTGTAAAAAAATTGCCAGAGTAAAGCTCTGATTAAAATCTCAAGAAAATCCCAAAAGGGGAAAGATCTAGATCAGAACTAAGTTCTGTAAATTCCCAAAGGGAATATGTTAGAGCTAAACTCCATAATTAAAATTAAAGTAATCTTCCAAAGAGAAGAATTTTACCAAAAAAAATTGGCTGGTAGGTCTACAATGTAGATCTAGAAAAGGGTAAAAAAACTAAGCTTCAAGAAAACAGAGCTAAGCTCTAATGGAGAATAAAATTCTCAAGTAAGAAAATGAAGGCGCGGTAGTTGCCTAGGGCTTGAAGCCCTATTTAAAAGGATGGGGGTCGGTTCAGATTCCCCAAATCCCAAGGCGAATCGGATGGCTCAAAATTATGCACCATTGCACTCACGTGTAAACCACGTGAGAAAAACGGTGGGGGCATTTGTTCCCATATTAATTAAACATAATAATAAGAGCTAAGCTCTGTTCAAACCCAATGAGGCAGTGCCTCACGTGCTCCCCACGTGAGCGCCGGCGTCGACCTCTTATAGGATTAAATCCTACAGCGGTGCCTCACGTGAAGTTCACGCGAGTGCCAAAAGCATAGGAGTGCATGTTATATAAGAATTAAATTCTTAAGTGACGTCCACGTGCATAACACGTGAGCGCCCGCGCCCAAACTAAAACGAGTAGAATTAAATTCTACTTAAGAAATATTTCCCCAAAACCAGGGATATTCTCTGTTAAACAAAGTCGTTGGATCAAAAATCCAATGGTGATGATAAATCATCCAATGATAAAATTAAATTCTATTTTGGTAATATATTTCCCTAATCTTTCTAAACAAAGAAAAATTATGCTCTGTTAAACAGAGCACCCTTGGATTAAAAATCCAATGATAATTAAAAATTGCTGATTGATAGAAATAAAATTCTGTCTATGGGAAAATATTTCCCTAATCTATTAGTATCTCTCAAATGAGAAATTTTCTTAAACTAATCAACAAATTTGACTCTCCTATATAAAGGATAGGAGACTTCAAGGCACAAAAAGAAAATTAACCCCACAAGCTTCTTTCCACAAAAAAAATTGAGAATTCAATTCTCTTCTAAAGAAAAAAGATCCTTGCTCTTCAAAATTCTAGGTAAACAAAAGCAGAGATAGAACTTATCTTTTTTGCCTAATATAAAGAAAACTAGGGTTTAACCTCCACAAAAAGAACTTTGTTCTTCCCCTGATCTAAGATTTGAAAAGCAAATCTCTTCACAAGTTGAGAATTTAATTCTCATCGTGGAGATTCTGTTCTCCAAACTCAAAATCTAGGGAAAAAGAATTAGATCAAAAAGAAATAGAAAACACATTGTCTAAGAATTCAATTCCTTCACAAGCAGGGTTTAACCCTACATAAAGAAATTTGTTCTTACAAAAAACAGAAGAATTTAGTTCTCCAATAGAACCGATCTCAGATCTTCAAAACAAAGATCATTAATGGTCAAAATGCCATTAACAGAAATTAAAACTTCTTCAGAAAACACCAACAAAGAAAAAGACTTGGCGCCTCACGTGCTTCCCACATGAGCACCCAAAAGATTCTCTTAAAAGGAACCCAGCGCCTCACGTGCTTCCCACGTGAGCGCCCAAAACAAAGAACTCAGCGTCTCATATGCTTCCCACGTGGACGCTCAAAATAGAAGGCCCAGCGCCTCACGTGAAATACACGTGAGCGCGGTATAAAAGTGCAGAAGCACTATAAAATTAGTCCAAATGACTAAGTGCTTAGCACTGATTGGGCAACGCCCAGGTCTCAGTGCCTCACGTGAAAAACACGTGAGCATCCAATAAAATAAATGAGGCAGCGCCTCACGTGCCCCTCACATGAGCTTCATACAAAGTGCTTAGCACTCTATATTCAGTCAAAATGACTAAAATGCTTAGCACTGATTGGGCAGCACTCTTGTCTGAGCACCTCACATGATACACATGTGAGCGTCAGGGCCCCAAACAAGTGCTTAGCACTTCTGCATAAAATGAAAAAGGCTGAGCAAACAGAACCACAAATAAATGCTTAGCACTTTTGAATAAAAAGAAGAAGAAAAAACTGAGCAGACCAAGCCCAAATTGGCTAAGTCCCTCTGAAAGTTTCTTGCGGCTGAGCCCAAATACTCCGTTGTCAGATCTCAACAAAATTTTGATGATCCCTGAGATATTGCTAAGTTAATCTTAGTCTCAAATAGGACTAACGTATCCTTAGTTAAAAATAAATTGAGCCCAAATGCTCACTTATTTAAGTTGATCTTAATCTCAAACTATATTAACGGTCATTTAATAAAATAAAATATTCTTTGAACTAAAGGAATATGTAACCTAAGTTCAAAACCAAGTTCATAAATATATTGATTTGGACTGACCCGCGCCCTACGGGCGACGACATAAACTAGTCTCCGTATACCTGTCACGCCCCGCTTCCCAAAATACGTAAATACGGCGCGTGACAGAACCAACCATGCTACCTGTGATTAGGAATCATCCCTCCACAGTCACATTACGGCTGTCAAGTGGATATCAAGAACAGTAAAACTACTAAATCTATCTATCACATGTCCATCTGCCACAATAAATAAAATCAAGAAATAAATGTAGCGAATCAAGATCCAATAAAATAATAGAATATGAATCACGTCCCAATATGGGCTCACATCAATAGAAATAAAACTACAAAAATAAATAAACTAATCATCTCTAAACTAAATAGCTAGCTCCTCATTGCTCGGCTTGATTGCTGAAGTACTCTTGATCTGCCTACGATAAAGGTAGAGGAACTGGGCCATGCAAAACCCAGACGTCAGTGCGTCATAATATCACAGTTTATAGTAGTAATCAGGATAGGATGATATGATTAAACAAGAATGTAAACAATAAACACAGGTATAAAACAATGAGCCGTATGTATGCGATGTGTATCCTAAAGTCAGTGCTTTTAGGTTATCTATTCTAGAAGTCTTTGAAATCAATTTAATGGAATCGTCGATATAATTCAATAGTATCACATGCGTGCCCGGGACCACGGTCAAGACTCTCGGGCTGAATCCGAGATGTGCCGCTAAGTAGTAAACAGGTAACATGTACAGACGAATGATGTCAGCAGCATCATTCCAGGGTTGGCCGAGCCCGTAAAGACTGATCAGTATAAGCATCGAACTGTTGAGTTATAAGTCAGGTTTCATTATTGATTTCCCCTTTCCCCCAAGATTATGTGTTCAAGTCAGGTATTTATGATATGAGGCCAACACAGGATCAAGAAGGTACATGTCTTATTTATGTAGACAAAAAGTCATGTCCATCAGGACAACAATCAAGATTGTTGGTATTAGCAATAAGATCTAAGTAACAAGTATGGTAATGTGTCGTGAACATGTGTACTGTATATTAACCCAAATAGATGCCAAATGTAAAACTGTAGCTAATATCGAAACACGGTAAACACAACGAATGCCAGGATGCATATGTATGTATCAGTAATAACCATTACACGTCTATTACCATGTATGATGCAATCTAGATAATGTATTGAACTAATATAGTATTATGATAACGTTGTGACATTCCGGCATGCAACTAGATAAACCATTACCGGTACGGATACAGACGGATGCTATAAAACTGTAACTTGGTACTTTCTGTTGAATAGTAAAACACATACACTATCATTTATTAAATAAATATTGATATAGTAGCATAGCATGTTGCAAGTTTATAACTTGCCTGATCGGATCTCATGTCGAGATACAGATGTCACGTCCGACGTCGAAATAACATTGCGATGCAAAACGTGCGTGCGCAGGACGTGACGTTGTGACTGGGTTAGACGACGACGATGACTGGATCGTCTGGATCGTCGGCGATGCGTGCAACTCCGACGAGATGGCCGGAAAATCAAGAAAAGAAAAGAAAGAAAGAAAAGAAGAAATAAAAAGAAGAAGAAGAAAGGTTTGCTGGGTTAGCGAGGACAGAGGAATGGTGGCGAGGTGACGGGGGTTGAAGACGACGAGGTGCTACCGTCGGCGAGGTGGCTGTGAGTTTGGTGATCGGGAAGGTAGTGCAGAGTTGGTGGTGGTAGTGGTCTGGGGTGTAGCTGGAAGGCGAGTAAGTGAAGACGAGGGAGACGATGATGGTGAGGGCGTGGTGATGAGGGGGGCCGGCGACGAGGGTTGCTAGCGGGTTAGGGTGTTGGGTTTGCTGGGGAGGAGGAAGTGGAGGTCTCGGGGTAAAGAGGAAGAGGTGGAGGTGGTGGTGATGACGAGAGGGCAGTGCTGGTGAGGGGACGAACGACGACGAGGGGTGGCGGCGAGCATGGGTTAGGGTTCTTCTCACGAGGAAGAAGACGTAGGGAAAATATTAACGAGGAAGAGAGAGAGGGGTGAGGTTTTTATAAAGGTTTTATAATTATTATATAATAATATATAGATTTATATGTAGAGAGAGAGAGAGACTGAGAAAGAGACTGAGAAGAGAGACATAGGGGAGAGAGACGTGAGAAAGAGAGAAGGGATAGAGAGAGAATATATTTGTTATAAATATAATATATGTTAACAGTGATATGTATATATTATAAGTTATAATATTATATATATATATTATAGGTTTTTACAGATAATATCATATTGCTCCGAATATTACCCGTAACCATTCAAAAATCTAGTTTTTAAAAATGGAGAATATACGTAAAAATTTAAACCATAATGCGATATCCTGTCAATAAAAATGTATACCCCCAAGTACGGATCTACGTAAATATATGTAGCAATTGAAACAAGTCTGTTTTAACAAGTAGGACATGAACATGATATATGGGTGCAACCAAATGATATGAGATACGATGATATGCAATGCTAGATATTAAAAATATATTATTTGGTTTTTATTTTGTATTATTAAAAGATATTCGGATAATAAAATATATTATACATGTATAATATCTAGATTTGCACGGATACTTTGTACTAACAAATATTTGATATAAACTTGAACCATGGTGGATTTCAAATATGCGGGTCGGGTCGGATACTAACCACAATTGCTAAATGCACTATCTGCAACCCAAAAACAATAATAATCAAGAATTTTATCACAAGATTTGAAATAAACCAAATTAAATATAGTATACATGCACTAGGGTGTTACAATTCACGGGCAACCAAAACAAACAAAATAACACACGACACGAAGTGAACTGCTGAAGAAGGAGAAAGTGGTTATTGAAACGCGATAACGTAATTAACAGCAGGGGCTTGCACCTGCAGGGAAGAGCGTCCCCACAATCAAAAAACCCTCACAAATGAGGGGGGTCTGATAAAGTCTGCTACAACGGTCGCATCTATCCAAACCTCCGATATATGGTGCTATAAATCAACTTGGTATTTTCGAAGAGGTGGGTGGATATGTCCAAATAGCATCTACCCTCAAATTCAGGCAAGACGTTCAATCCCAGTTCGTCTCTGTTTTCGGCGGTAAACACACGTGTTTAACACGTGGGGGCTATTATAGGATTTAATCCTATATGAAGCTGATACTCACATGCTTTGCATGTGAGTGCTCACATGCTTTGCACATGGGGGTTATCCTCTACTTTTATAAAAGGAACAGCAAGGATTAAACCAAAAAATTTGGCAGGAACAACCCCGGCGACACGGAGATGTACAAGGATCTACGGCAACACTATTGGTGGTATAGAATGAAGCAAGAAGTAGCAAGAAGCGTAGCGAAGTGTTTAGTGTGTCAACAAGTGAAGGCTGAATATCACAGAACTGCTGGTCTATTTCAGCCGTTACTAATATCAAAATGGAAATAACAGCACATTACCATGGACTTCGTGACTGCTCTCCCTCGCAGCACGAAGGGTAACAACGCAATCTGGGTTATTGTGTATCGACTCACTAAGTCGGCTCACTTTATTCCATTTAGAGTTGGTCAATCAACCGAGACGTAAGCAAGGAAGTACATGGAGGAGATCGTGAGATTACATGAGGTACCTGTTTGCATCGTCTCCGATCATGATATGAGATTTAGATCCCATTTTTGGCAGAGTCTTCAAGCTAGCCGAGGAACGACTCTGAATTTGAGCACGATATATCATCCCTAAACTGATGGACAGTCTAAGCGAATATTTCAGATCCTGGAAGATAAGCTGAGAGCTTGTATGCTCGACTTCAGAGGTCCGTGGGAGGATCACCTACACCTTGTGGAATTTTCATATAATAACAACTACCAGGCAAATATTGGGATGGCACCATTCGCAGTACTGTATGGACAAAAGTGTCGTTACCAATGAGCTACAAAATTTATAGAACGTGTATTTCAGCCTGATTAGGAGTTATAAGTTATTTTTGTTCAATAAAAGTAAGAAATAACTTGTAGCTCATTGGTAAAGGTTCTATACTGCTGTGACATAGCTTGTGTGTTCGAATCCCATCAATCCCAATTATTTTTAATATTTTTCTTTTTAACTTTTCGGAAGCCTAAGAGTTGCACGTGCAGTACATAGATAAACGAAAAGTTTCAGAAAAATAAAACAGGATAAATGAGATCTTAATTAAGAGCTAAACAAATGGCATGAATCTCGAGACGATTGGGCAAATCTCGACCGCCCGTTCCCCCATCCAGCCGCTACCGCCAGTCCACTACCCCCAAACGACTCCATTCTTCGTCCGTGCACCCCTTCAGCTCCCTCTACTTCATTATAGTGTTTGATTACTCTGCAATTTAATAGTGACCATTCAAATCCACCATTTACACCATTGTAATTTTTTTTAATTCAAAATTTTTAATTCCCATACTCTCAAATTTCACTATAAATACCACAACATCCCCTATCTCTCTCCATTCTGAAAATTCCTGTCAAAAATTCTCAAAATTCTCTAAGTGCAAAATGGAGTTAAGCAAGCCAAAAGGAGTAGCGATTAAATCTCGACAACCGGAACTTTCCCGATGATACCACGATCCCCTAAGGCTTCCCCTCTCTCTTTTCCTCTCTTGTTAAATGCTCTAAAACAGTAAGTCATCTCTCTCTCTCTCTCTCTTTTCATCTCAAACCAATTTCTAAAAAGATGTCGATAAGGGGAGTTAAAATTTAAAATCTATTCTTTTAAATGTTTTTTTTATCATTCTTAATAGATCAATATGTCACACAATTACCCTAATATCACTTCAAATTAATATTCACATCATTTGCCTTTTTGTGTAACCAAAATTCCATGTGAAATAATTATATAACGAACTTTTTCATAAAAATACCATGAATTTTAATATGACCCCTATTTCGATAACTAGCATATATACCTCTAGGAAATTCACGGGGTGATGACCTACCCCACACGCACACTTTGGATTCATAACACGATATTTAGTTAGAATTTTTTCATCTAAATAAAAAAATTTGCAATAAAATACCATCACTTTATAAAAATACGTTTTTAATCGATATTTGAAAATCTTTTGCAATTACGCCTCTACAATCCTCTTTAGGGGACCCGCTTATGGATGGTGTGGATTATCGCACGTTCTTGAGATAGTAGAACAAAATGTAAAGCTTCTCATGGAGAATTCGGTCTCGAAAGTAATGAAAATACGATTTAAAAGAAATACGACTTTTTGAAACAAATTAACTTTGGAAAATTATATATAATTATGAATCCGTATTTTCAATAAAAATAAATGGTGAAAATTATCTTTTAAAATGAAAGATTAAAATTTTAATAAAATACCACTAAGTTTACAAAAGAAGTAGTTTTCATTAAAATACCAAAAACTTTTAAAAGCTAGGTTTCATCGCTAAAATACCACTAAAATTAAAATATATGTTCATAAAAACTCTTAACATTCTAAATCATCCTCGAGATTTGTTTTTAAACGATATTAAAATATTTTTCATAAAACCCTCTCGAGAAATACAAACAATATAAATATGATGTAAACAACAATAATAAATCTTTAAAGACTCTATATTAATATAGGTTTAAGCGGTATCATTTCTCTTAAACCCAGAGAGCCGGAGAAAGTGAGTTCTTGCCTATTCAGGTTAGACAAAAAATTAACGGGGTTATCAAATGGCAATTGTCTTGGAAAAATAGACAAATCCTGTCGTCCATGTGCGGCAGTTGTCTGATTACTCCTGAACTTAAGAATTTCAACAGTTAAATCCATTTACAAGAAATGTCTATAACTCGAATACAAACTCGAATCCAAATTTGAATTTAAACACGAACTCTAATCTAACTCGAACCTAAACTTGAATGTGAACTCGAAATCAATTTACTCGACTAATTGGACTCGACCCAATATTGCAATTGACATGACTCGCACTCTACTCGACTTACTCAACTTCGTTCTTCAACTTTTGCAATCTATGGTTTTGATTAAGACATGTTATAATCAACCAATCAAATTAAGTAAGGATATCTTACAATTATAATATATTATACTCGGGGTGTTTGGGATAGTTTCTTGTATGAATCCAACTGAGCTTTAGGAGTCCCGTATTAACCTATTTTTTCATTTACTCTGTTCCCCTCCGAATGGACGGCGCACAGGACCGCAATGTCCTGACGCTGAGATTCGGGGCAGATGCTATTTGGTTTTATCCGTCCATCTCTCCGAAGATGCCAAGTTGATTTATGGCACCGTGTATCGAAGGTTTAGACGGATGCGGCTGATGTAGCAGACTTCGTCAGATTCCCCCTCGCTTGAGGGGTTTTTGATTGTGGGGACGCTCTTCCCTGCAGGCGCAAGCCCCTGCAGTTAATTACGCTACCGCATCGCGGTAACAACTTTCTCCTTCTCCAGAATTTCACTTCGTGTCGTGTGTATTTGTTTTGTTTGTGGTTGCCCGTAGATTGTATACGGAGACTGAGTAATGCCGTCGCCCGTAGGACGTAGATTAGTCCAAATCCGTATTTTCTTAGATTTGGGTTTGGTGTTTTTAGTTTAAAGATGCATTAGTCGTGTTGCGGTTAAGATCAACTTAAACGTTCGTTAAGGATACGATAGTCCTGTTTGAGACTAAGATCAACTTAACATGATAATCCATTAAATATCTGGCCATCGGGACTCGTCACCTCTCTAACGTCGTTGAAGGATTACAACGGCAGATGTCAGAGGAGTTCAGAGATGTACCCTTGAACCAAGATTGATTTGGAGTTTTATAGTCCGTTTGAATGTTTAAGGATATGTTAGCCGTGTTTGGGGGCTAAGATCAACTTAAACGGGATCGTTTAGATCCGGCAAAAGAGCATTTGGAAGCTCTATTGTTCCAGTTTAGGGACGTAGTGGTCCATGTTCCAGTTTAGGGACATGGGGGTCTATCGCCAGTTTTAGGGACATGGTGGTCCGTATTCCAGTTTAGGGACGTGGTGGTCCGTCATTAGTTTAAGGACGTTTCGGTCTAATATTAGTTTAAGGACGTTTCGGTCCAATATTAGTTTAAGGACGTTTCGGTCCACGAGTTTAAGGACCCCGCAGTCCATGGTGATGTGTGGTCGTCGGGACCCGTCGCCTTTCTGACGTCGTTGAAGGATTACAACGATGGGTGTCAGAGGAGTTCGGAGATGTACCCTCGAACCGGTCGTAAATTGATTTAAGAGAGCAAACTTGCTCAGTCAATTTAATTTGAGGACTTACGACCAAAATTGGGCTAAGTCCAGTTGAAAATGTTCAACATTTTATTTACTTTTGCATTGCATTTCTTTTTATTTTTATTTGGGCTCTGCCCAGAAAGGATGCAGAGCATCAATTTGTTTTGGGGCTCTGCCCATTTATAAATGATGCAGGGCACCAATTTTATTTCGGCTCTGCCCTTTTATGAATGATGCAGGGCATCAATTTAAACTGGACTCTGCCCTTTTATTGCTTTGCAATTTATTTAGGCCTATTAGGTCTTTTTGATTTGGGCCTGGCCCTTTAAGAAATGCATTGCATTTGTCAGGCGCTTTGCGCCAATTAGAGAGAGCAAGCGCTTGTAGTGTTGACACGTATCGCGTAGGCGCAGTGCGCTATGCTAAAGCGCTGCACCTGCGCTGCTGACACGTGGCGCGCTCTGGTGGCTTGCGCTAATCCAGGAGCGCAACAGCGCAGTTTGCAAGTGCAAGGCACTATTAACTTGAGAATCTTTTAGATTCCAGAACCAATGGTTCACAAAAAAGTGCAAAGCACTGTTTATTTCCTTGATCGAATTTAGATCAAAGAAAAACAAGTTTTTCTTTTTATTTCAAGAACCAAAGGTTCATAAAAGTGCAAAGCACTGTTTTTATTTTGTTTTTTATTAAAGATCATTGATCTTGTTTTTAGATCGATGATCTGTTCATAAGAGAATTTTCTCTTTTTTCTAAAGGCTTTTTTACCTTTTTTGTTCTTGAGGAGTTCTTCAGAGTTCCCTCTGTTTGATTTTTCTCCAAAAATGTTGATCCTTTTGAATTGAGGTCTGGGGTCCTTTTTATAGTGCCCATAAATTAGTTAAATTTGTTAAAAAGATCTTTCTCTAAGTAATTTGGGGAATTTTCCCCACCGTTGGATCTTTGATCCAAAAGCCTCTGCTTTACAGAAGAAAATCTTCTTGTTTTAACAAGAACAGAAAAGATTTCTTTAAAATCTCAATTCTATTTTGCGCAAACGTCCCAGCGCGTGACACGTGTCAAGCAGCGCACAGCACAGCGCAACTGCGCTAGCGTACCTGCACTAGCGCACCTGCGCTGACACGTGTCGCGCAGCGTGAAGCGCAGCGTGAAGCGCAGCGCAACTGCGCTAGCGCACCTGCGCTGACACGTGTCGCGCAGCGCAACTGCGCTAGCGCATCTGCCCTGACACGTGTCGCGCAGCGCAGTGCTTGCACAACTGAAGCGTTGCTTCCTTTAATTTTGGTAAAAATAGAGTTTTGCTCTGATTGAGCGCGTTTTCTTGGGCGCTGCGCTGATGTATCTACGCCTGACACGTGGCGTGTTGCGCGCAGCGCAAAGAATCTGAAACGTTGCTTCATTTATTAAAATTTAGATTTTCAAGGTAGAGCTTTGCTCTGATTGGGGGAAGATGAAGCGTTGCTTCATCTCCCGCCTCAGAATTTGAACAGAGCTTTGCTGTAATTGGGGTAAACAAATGCCCCCCACCGTTGCGCTTACGTGGCGCCAAACATGAGTGCAACGGTGGCGGAATTCCAACCGTTGCGGCAACTTTGGAAGCTGAAAGGGCACTTGATGCCTATAAATAGGACCTTTGGTCCTCTGCAGATGATTATCATCCTTAAGACTTTGGAAGCTGAAAGGATTTCACGGAGTCAGGAGTTGCTCTGGATGCTTCCCACGGGTTCACTGCCGTGTTCGGCGAGGACTAGGCTCCGCTCTGGATGCTTCGCACGGGTTCACTGCCGTGTTCTGCGAGGACCAGGATCCGCTCTGGACGTTTTCTACGGGGTCAAGATTGACAAAAGCCGCTTTCCACGTAGCCAGGAATTTTTGCTCTAGATGCTTCCCACGGGTTCAATGCCGTGTTCGGCGAGGACTAGGTTCCGCTCTGGATGCTTCGCACCGGTTCACTGCCGTGCTCTGTGAGGACCAGGATCCGCTCTGGACATTTTCCACGGGGTCAAGATTGACATAAGCCGCTTTCCACGTAGCCAGGAATTTTTGCTCTGGATGTTTCACACGGGGTCAGGATTGACATAAGCCGCGTTCCACGAGGCCAGGAATTTTTGCTCTAGATGCTTCCTACGGGTTCAATGCCATGTTCGGCGAGGACTAGGTTCCGCTCTGGATGCTTCGCACGGGTTCACTGCCGTGCTCTGCGAGGACCAGGATCCGCTCTGGACGTTTTCCACGGGGTCAGGATTGACATAAGCCGCTTTCCACGTAGCCAGGAATTTTTGCTCTGGATGTTTCACACGGGGTCAGGATTGACATAAGCCGCGTTCCACGTAGCCAGGAATTTTTGCTCTAGATGCTTCCCACGGGTTCAATGTCGTGTTCGGCGAGGACTAGGTTCCGCTCTGGATGCTTCGCACGGGTTCACTACCGTGCTCTGCGAGGACCAGGATCCGCTCCGGACGTTTTTCACGGGGTCAGGATTGACATAAGCCGCTTTCCACGTAGCCAGGAATTTTTGCTCTGGATGTTTCACACGGGATCAGGATTGACATAATCCGCGTTCCACGTAGCCAGGAATTTTTGCTCTAGATGCTTCCCACGGGTTCAATGCCGTGTTCGGCGAGGACTAGGTTCCGCTCTGGATGCTTCGCACGGGTTCACTGCCGTGCTCTGCGAGGACCAGGATCCGCTCCGGACGTTTTTCATGGGGTCAGGATTGACATAAGCCGCTTTCCACGTAGCCAGGAATTTTTGCTCTGGATGTTTCACACGGGGTCAGGATTGACATAAGCCGCGTTCCACGTAGCCAGGAATTTTTGCTCTAGATGCTTCCCACGGGTTCAATGCCGTGTTCGGCGAGGACTAGGTTCCGCTCTGGATGCTTCGCACGGGTTTACTGCTGTGCTCTGTGAGGACCAGGATCCGCTCTGGACGTTTTTCACGGGGTCAGGATTGACATAAGCCTCTTTCCACGTAGCCAGGAATTTTTGCTCTGGATGTTTCACACGGGGTCAGGATTGACATAAGCCGCATTCCACGGAACCAGGAATTTTTGCTCTGGATGTTTCACACGGGGTCAGGATTGACATAAGCCGCGTTCCACGTAGCCAGGAATTTTTACTCTAGATGCTTCCCACGGGTTCACTGCCGTGTTCGGCGAGGAATAGGTTCCGCTCTGGATGCTTCGCACTGGTTCACTGCCGTGCTCTGCGAGGACCAGGATCCGCTCTGGACGTTTTTCACGGGGTCAGGATTGATATATGCCGCTTTCCACGTAGCCACGAATTTTTTGCTCTGAACGTTTCACACGGGGTCAGGATTGACATAAGCCGCGTTCCACGTGGCCAGGAATTTTTGCTCTAGATGCTTCCCACGGGTTCAATGCCGTGTTCGGCGAGGACTAGGTTCCGCTCTGGATGCTTCGCACGGGTTCACTGTCATGCTCTGCGAGGACCAGGATACGCTCTGGACGTTTTTCACGGGGTCAGGATTGACATAAGCCGCTTTCCCCGTAGCCAGGAATTTTTGCTCTGGATGTTTCACACGGGGTCAGGATTGACATAAACCGCGTTCCACGTAGCCAAGAATTTTTGCTCTGGATGTTTCACACGGGGTCAGGATTGACATAAGCCGCGTTCCACGTAGCCAGGAATTTTGCACTAGATGCTTCACACGGGTTCACTGCCGCGTTAGGCGAGGACTAAGCTCCGCTTTGGATGCTTCACACGGGTTCACTGCCGTGCTCTGCGAGGACCAGGATCCGCTCTGGACGTTTTCCACGGGGTCAAAGAGTGACGTTATCCGCGTTCCACGTGACCAGGAATTTTGCACTAGATGCTTCACACGGGTTCACTGCCGCGTTAAGCGAGGACTAGGCTCCGCTCTGGATGCTTCGCACGGGTTCACTGCCGTGTTCTGCGAGGACCAGGATCCGCTCTGGACGTTTTCCACGGGGTCAAAGAGTGACGTTATCCGCGTTCCACGTGACCAGGAATTTTGCTCTAGATGCTTCACACGGGTTCACTGCCGCGTTAGGCGAGGACTAGGCTCCGCTCTGGATGCTTCACACGGGTTCACTGCCGTGTTCTGCGAGGACCAGGATCCGCTCTGGACGTTTTCCACGAGGTCAAAGAGTGACGTTATCCGCGTTCCACATGACCAGGAATTTTGCTCTAGATGCTTCACACAGGTTCACTGCCGTGTTAGGTGAGGACTAGGCTCCGCTCTGGATGCTTCACACGGGCTCACTGCCGTGTTCTGCGAGGACCAGGATCCGCTCTGGACGTTTTCCACGGGGTCAAAAAGTGACGTTATCCGCGTTCCACGTGACCAAGAATTTTGTTGATTATATTCGCATTTCACGGAGTTGGGATTTGACTCTCTGTGGGAGTACATCATCGAGTCATGGAACTGGGAGTTGCCGCTGTTCCGCTTTGCTTGATGATGTGTCCGCTGTGACAAGACGAGTGTTGAGATGCTCTCTAGGTTATTTGTGGCCCGTCGAGATTCGGCTTCTTCTTCTGATGAAACCTGGGGAGGAGGAGTGCGACTCCTTCTTTGTTTGCGCCCCTGGATTGTATACAGGGATTGATGTAGCATCACCTGTAGGGCAGAAATTTCATTTTTATTTTATTTCTTTTTCCGCGATGCTCTATCATTTCAGCTTTTATATCGCGAAGGTCGCGATTGCCCTACCATTTCGGCTATTTTTCGCGGTGCCCAATCATTTCAGCTATATTTTTTTATTTTTACTCGCTGCTTTTTATTGCGAGTTGCCCAATCATTTCGGCTATTTTTCATGCACACATTTTTACTTGCTGGTTTTGTCGCAAGTTGCCCCATCATTTCGGCTATTTCATATGCATGTGTGGCTTGCTGGCTTTTCGTTGCAAGCTTAGATTTAAACACCGATTTCGGCATCAGCACCGCTGCAACTGGGATATTGCCAGGAGCGAATCATCATTTGCCTCTGTCAATGTTGAACAAAGGTGGCTTAGTAAACAGGGTTAGGATTCTGTCGACTAAGGCTTTTGACTTCATGAGCCGTAAGGGTCTCACAAAGGTATTTCTCCCTACCAGTCGTGAGGATCTCGTAGGTGTGTTTTCTCCTTAGGAATCGTAAGGATTCCTAAGTGCATGTTCCCCTGTAAGTCGTAAGGATCTTACAAAAGGGTTTTCTCCTTATAAGTCGAGAGGACTCACAAAGGTTATTCGCCGTATGGACATATCCCCAGTCACGGGTGGGACTTTGTTAGGGAAATGTTTATTCGCGCCCATGGATTGTATACAAGGGTCAGTATTGAGCCACTTGTAGGGCAATATCGAAGATTGTGGGGGGTTTGCTTAAGAACAGGTTCAGGTCTCTGTAACTTAAGACTTTCAAATCTTATGAGCCGTGAGGGTTTCATAAGAGAGTTCTCCTTACGAGTCGTGAGGATCTCGCAAGTGTATTTTCTCCTTAAGAATCGTGGGGATCCCTAAGTGTGTTGCTCCCTTGTGAGTCGTAAGGATCTCACGCGGGTGGTTTCTCCTTACAAGGTCAAGAGGACCCTATAAGTGTCTTTTAACGAGGTTGCGCCTTTTCGGGTTTTCATAAACACTCGCCGGTAATCCTGCTGTTTTTACTCACGGAGCCCTTTCGGGTTTTCATCCGTGCCAATTTTGCTTATGGACATACCGTTTTTTTTTTGTTTTTTTTTTTTTTACGAGGTCGCGCCCTTTCAGGTTTTCACGAACACTCGCCGGTAGTCCTACTGTTTTTACTCACGGAGCCCTTTCGGGTTTTCATCCGTGCCCATTTTGCTTATGGACATACCGTTTTGTTTTTTTTACGAGGTCGCGCCCTTTCGGGTTTTCACGAACACTCGCCGGTAGCCCTGCTGTTTTTACTCACGGAGCCCTTTCGGGTTTTCATCCGTACCCATTTTGCTTATGGACATACCGTTCTTATCATTTTTTTTTATCTCGTCAGCCTAAGGACGCTGCGGTAGTAGTTTAAAGACGTTTCGGTCGTTCATTAGTTTAAGGACGTTTCGGTCCATCATTAGTTTAAGGACATTACGGTCCGCTGTTAGTTTAAGGACGTTTCGGTCCGCTGTCGCGGTATTCGAGGCGAATCTCTAGTTTACTGACTTTTCAGTCTATGGGGCTTTCTCTATGACCGAGCATGATGCCCCCGATGTATCTATCTTTTTAGGAGCATGAGGCTGTGGTGGGCTCACCTTACAATCTTCAAACAGCGCGAGGTTTCCCTGCTGGTGTTGGTCTTCAACCCAGTTTTTGAAGGTGTAGCAGTTTTCGATCAGATGACCCAATATTTGGTGGTAAGGGCAGTAATTAGGATCGTTGACGCCATTCAGTTGTAGCTGGTGTTTCGGTTCCGGTAGAGTGATAAGCCTGTTATGCACTGCTACTTCGAACAACCTCCTTGTTTCACCCTGGGGAAATGAGTAAGGACGTTTCAACCTCTCTTCAAGGGACGGGCGTGGTCGCGGATTGTTTTGGCGAACAACCGGTCTAGGGCCACTCGATTGCTGTTGAATGTTGGCCTCGAGGGCTGTTTTTTCCTTTCCTTTATCTTTTGTGCTCGATCCTTTATTTGCGGGGCCGAGATTTTTTTCGAGCAGCGTGCGTTTGCACGGCTGAACGTTCTCGCAACTCCTCAATTATTTCATTTTCGAAATACATTCCTTAAGGAGAGGGTTGAAGGCAGCTTCTTCCCCAGAGTCGCTTCCAAAGGTGATAATTTGCGATCCCTTGGAGTCGGCTATATGACGGTCGTCGTCGGCTCTTTTGTGCTCATCTATCACATTTTTTCGACGTCTACGAGCTTCACATTTTGTCCTGTCGAAGTGTTGCTTTTGAGCGACATACCCCTGCCACCAAAAGTTAAAGGATTCGCAGACTTCAGTAAGATGTATGATCTTCCGATGATATAAGCAGAAGTTAGGATGCATCTCTACTCCACCGAAATTATTTTCTTCAGAGGGCGGTAGCTTCATTCCCGCTGATAGGGCTTTGGCGAACCTTTTCCTCGTCTTGAATTTGTTTTTATCCGCAGTGGATGGCTTTTGATTTGACGGGAGTGTCTTGGCTCTTTCCAATATGGCCATCTCACGCTCTTGATTGGCTTTTGCTTTTAGGCGAATTTCATTCAGGAAGATATCGATCAACTCGTCTGACGACCGTAGAATTTCCGGCTCAGGGTTCGCCCTTGGTTTCTCGGCGCAAGGAGCCTCTTCATCATCCGCCAATGAATGAGAGATCACATGACAAGTCGCTATGTAGTCTTCGGATTCGTCTGATGGGTTTTCTCCATCGTTTTCGTCCTTAACAAAAGAACAAGCTGCCCCCATCGTGTTCGTCCTCTTTGGAGTGTGCGGCTGGGGTGGATTTACCTTCCACTTTTCAGATAGGGTAAACTTGCCTTGTAGGTATTGATCTTTAATCCATCCCTTGAAGACGAAGCAATCCTCAATCGGATGGCTTGCCGTTTGATGATAAGGGCAATAATTGGGGTTATTTGCCTCGTTGGGTTGTGGCGGTTGCCTTGGATTCGGCAAGTTGATAAGCCTGTTGCGCACAGCCAGCTCGAACAGCTTCTTCGTCTTATCCCGCGGGAATGAGTAGGGGCGCCTCATTTTCTCAATGTAGAACCGCCGTCTCTCTCCCGATTGATCTGCTAGCTTTGGAGTGCTGGGTTGCTGATGAGCATTCGCAACGAAGGTTGCCTTCCCTCTACCCTTATTGTTCCGCGGTTCTGGCTTTGGGGGAGAAGGTCTGTGACCCATTTGATCCATCTGGACCAGCTTGTCGATCAAAGCCTGGAATGTGGTCGGCTTAAAGAACATCATGAACTGTGAGATAGTGGCATGAGGGTCTAGGGTACCCACGAATATGCCCACCGCAGGCGCTTCTTCAATACGTTGTTCGCATTTTGACCACAAGTTTCGCCAGCGTATAGCGTACTGGACCCACGTCTCGCCCGGCCTTACCCTGGCATTAATCAACGCTGTTATCGGGGCCCGTTCGCTGGCGCTCGCGAATCGCTGAGTGAATAGCAACTCCATTTCAGCGAACGTCTTGACAGAATCGTTCGGGAGTTCGGAATACCATTTGAACGCTGTTTCTGACAAGCTGCCGACGAATTGGCGAAGCATCAATTTGTCATCGCCTCCAGTATTGCCGCATAAGGCCCTGAATTGAGCGACATGCTGATGCGGATTCCCTGTCCCTTTATATATGTGGAACTTAGGTATTGTATAGCCCGGCGAGTACTGTATCTGATTATACCAACCCGGATATGGTCGTCCTGTTTGGACGATCTGACCGGCTGACTCAGTCGCATGATGAACCCGTATCTGCTGGGCTATATATTCGTCAAGGTCAGCTTTGGAGATTGCCTCCTCCTTGGCTGCTGACAAAGCCAGTGGAGGATTTGACGTTTCTCCCCTGTCGTCTTTAAGGACAACCGGAGGATCTTCAGCGGGAGGGTTCTGCTGAATCATCATCCCTACCATATCTTGGAAGAGAAGCGCCATTTTTTTAATATTAGCCGCTTGCTCTGCAGCTTCTTTGTCCTTCTTTTCGAGGACTCTGCGTAGATAATCAGCGTCAGTTTCTTGTTCATGACGCTGCTCTGATGATGCCTCTGAGCTTTCTTTTGGCTCGGTAAGGGCGGTCATTGCAGTCATCATTTCCTGAAGTTTTTGTTGTTGCTCCTGGGCTTTCGTCACGGATCTGGTGAGCGGTCGGTGGCCCGTAGAAGCACGGCTATCCTCCTTCCTGGTAGACATATAAACAGTGTGCACCACCATGCCCTCAGATTTGGGGCGTTTGTGTTCAGCTCTTTTATGCTTCGCCATGTTCACAGGGGCTTTTTGCGGCCTCCTTTTCCTTTGAGTGATTAGAGTTGAGGGGGCTGTCGCAGTGGCAGACACCCGAGTAGCCGTTGCTTTTTGTGGCTTGACGGAGTAGTCCTTCTCCTGCCAAACCTCTGTCTTTTTCTGTCGATGAAGATAGTTTTCATTAATCACTGACTCCTGGACCTGTCGCCAGACCTTGTAAATTTTAAAGGACAGCCGTTGAGGGGGCTGCTCTAGCTTCTTCCCTGGAATATTCTTCACAGATGAAGGAGTTCGCTTCAGCACCGCAATAGGAGAGTTTTTGCGCACCGAGTTCAGCAACTCAAAGCTGTTCCCGGTTGGAACAGCAGTATCGATCCCCACCATTAGAGTTGGAGGAGTAAATCCAGAGGGGGAGTTGCCCCCAGCCTTCCTCACTTGGCGCCAGTAACGACGTCGAGCATGTCGTGCTGATGGAGTTGTTTCAGCTATAAGGCGACCTCCTCATGCCCCCTGTGTTGGTCAGAATCTGCTGGTACCAGCCTTTTAAAGACCGACGCCCGTTGAACGGGGACGGCCAACCTGTCAGAAGCGGACTTCCGAGCAGGGGAAGCAACCTTGGTGATTTCGCCTGAAACTGGAGTAAGGAAAGCTATCCGCTTTGGGATAACGCCTTCTGGTATTCAGGCTTCTTCATGGGACCGTTGGAGCTCTGGCCTAGTCTATTAAAAACTGAAGCAGTGGAGCTGGGCGACCCAATGAGAGGGGTCGCGGCAATGGTAAGTCGATCAAAGACTGACTTCTTTGGGGCTTCGTGCACCGTCGTTGGGGCATTGAAGCTCATTGGTGGGAGTATGGTCCCAAAAAATAGTCCAGTGGTGGCTTGAGCCACCTGCTCCACCGGCATTTTGAAAAGTGAAGCCTCTTGGGGCCCATAAGTCACTCCTTCAGCAATGACGGAGCGAGAGTTGCAGCTAGAGGCGGTGCAGTTCGAAGCCATCGATCTTCTTTTTTCTTCACGGAGCAAGACACCAAATCTTAGTACCTTGAATCCCCAGGCAACCACAGCAAACCGCGATTTGCTCGCGAACCCGACACACGAAGTGTGGGGTGGAAAGAGGAAAAGGTCCCACCGGGCGTGCCAGAATCCGTTCCCCTCCGAATGGACGGCGCACAGGACCGCGATGTCCTGACGCTGAGATTCGGGGCAGATGCTATTTGGTTTTATCCGTCCATCTCTCCGAAGATGCCAAGTTGATTTATGGCACCGTGTATCGGAGGTTTAGACGGATGCGACCGATGTAGCAGACTTCGTCAGATTACCCCTCGCTTGAGGGGTTTTTGATTGTGGGGACGCTCTTCCCTGCAGGCACAAGCCCCTGCAGTTAATTACGCTACCGCATCGCGGTAACAACTTTCTCCTTCTCCAGAATTTCACTTCGTGTCGTGTGTGTTTGTTTTGTTTGTGGTTGCCCGTGGATTGTATACGGAAACTGAGTAATGTCGTCGCCCATAGGACGTGGATTAGTCCAAATCCGTATTTTCTTAGATTTGGGTTTGGTGTTTTTAGTTTAAAGATGCATTAGTCGCGTTGCGGCTAAGATCAACTTAAACGTTCGTTAAGGATACGATAGTCCTGTTTGAGACTAAGATCAACTTAACGTGATAATCCATTTAATATCTGGCCATCGGGACTCGTCACCTCTCTAACGTCATTGAAGGATTACAACGGCAGATGTCAGAGGAGTTCAGAGATGTACCCTTGAACCAAGGTTGATTTGGAGTTTTATAGTCCGTTTGAATGTTTAAGGATATGTTAGCCGTGTTTGGGGGCTAAGATCAACTTAAACGGGATCGTTTAGATCCGGCAAAAGAGCATTTGGAGGCTCTATTGTTCCAGTTTAGGTATGTAGTGGTCCATGTTCTAGTTTAGGGACATGGGGGTCCATCGCCAGTTTTAGGGACATGGTGGTCCGTATTCCAGTTTAGGGCCGTGGTGGTCCGTCATTAGTTTAAGGACGTTTCGGTCCAATATTAGTTTAAGGACGTTTCGGTCCACGAGTTTAAGGACCCCGAAGTCCATAAGGACCCCGCAGTCCATGGTGATGTGTGGTCGTCGGGACCCGTCGCCTCTCTGACGTCGTTGAAGAATTACAACGATGGGTGTCAGAGGAGTTCGGAGATGTACCCTCGAACCGGTCGTAAATTGATTTAAGAGAGCAAACTTGCTCAGTCAATTTAATTTGAGGACTTACGGCCAAAATTGGGCTAAGTCCGGTTGAAAATGTTCAACATTTTATTTGCTTTTGCATTGCATTTCTTTTTATTTTTATTTGGGCTCTGCCCAGAAAGGATGCAGAGCATCAATTTGTTTTGGGGCTCTGCCTATTTATAAATGATGCAGGACACCAATTTTATTTGGGCTCTGCCCTTTTATGAATGATGCAGGACATCAATTTAAACTGGACTCTGCCCTTTTATTGCTTTGCAATTTATTTAGGCATATTAGGTCTTTTTGATTTGGGCCTGGACCTTTAAGAAATGCATTGCATTTGTCAGGCGCTTTGCGCCAATTAGAGAGCGCAAGCGCTTGTAGTGTTGACACGTGTCGCGCAGGCGCAGTACGCTATGCTAAAGCGCTGCTGACACGTGGCGCGCTCTGGTGGCTTGCGCCAATCCAGGAGCGCAACAGCGCAGTTTGCAAGTGTAAGGCACTATTAACTTGAGAATCTTTTAGATTCCAGAACCAATGGTTCACAAAAAAGTGCAAAGCACTGTTTATTTCCTTGATCGAATTTAGATCAAAGAAAAACAAGTTTTTCTTTTTATTTCAAGAACCAAAGGTTCATAAAAGTGCAAAGCACTGTTTTTATTTTGTTTTTTATTAAAGATCATTGATCTTGTTTTTAGATCAATGATCTGTTCATAAGAGAATTTTCTCTTTTTTCTAAAGGCTTTTTTACCTTTTTTGTTCTTGAGGAGTTCTTCAGAGTTCCCTCTGTTTGATTTTTCTCCAAAAATGTTGATCCCTTTGAATTGAGGTCTGGGGTCCTTTTTATAGTGCCCATAAATTAGTTAAATTTGTTAAAGAGATCTTTCTCTGAGTGATTTGGGGAATTTTCCCCACCGTTGGATCTTTGATCCAAAAGTTTCTGCTTTACAGAAGAAAATCTTCTTGTTTTAATAAGAACAGAAAAGATTTCTTTAAAATCTCAATTCTATTTTGCGCAAACGCCCCAGCGCGTGACACGTGTCAAGCAGCGCACAGCGCAGCGCAACTGCGCTAGCGCACCTGCGCTGACACGTGTCGCGCAGCGTGAAGCGCAGCGCAACTGCGCTAGCGCACCTGCGCTGACACATGTCGCGCAGCGCAGTGCTTGCGCAACTGAAGCGTTGCTTCCTTTAATTTTGGTTAAAATAGAGCTTTGCTCTGATTGGGCGCGTCTTCTTGGGTGCTGCACTGATGCATCTGCGCCTGACACGTGGCGTGTTGCGCGCAGCGCAAAGAATCTGAAGCGTTGCTTCATTTATTAAAATTTAGATTTTCAAGGTAGAGCTTTGCTCTGATTGGGGGAAGATGAAGCGTTGCTTCATCTCCCGCCTCAGAATTTGAACAGAGCTTTGCTCTAATTGGGGTAAACATACTCGAATCTCAGTCGGATCGACTCCTTCACAGTTTCGAGTCCCGATGCTAACACATGAAATGGGCTCGGTTTCCTTACTCCTAATGCCCCACTCTTGAGCTCGTGAATACTTTTACGGTTGCGTTGACATTCACACTTGGAATTTAACGTTAATATAGTGACCATATAGAGATCTATAGTATAGATAATCTTGTTTATTTTACATATACTTTTACTCATTACAAATATTATTTCATGGTTATTATGTACTTGTCACTTTTCACTCTTACTCTATCTTGGGACTTACGGAGCGCTAGTTCACTGACGGGCATTCCATCCACTTTTATTTTTTTGGAATGTTCGTCGGATACGGTCAAGATGGAGGAAGTGGACGCCACTGAGGAGGATTACGACCATATAGCTACTCAGGATTAGCTTAACTTTCTTTTTCTTTCAATTTATGTATGTCGCCTGTTTAGGCATTTCCTTTTATTGTATTTATTTTTCCAGTTGAAAATATATACCTGTATATATTTCAAGTTTAAATGGAAAGAAAGATATTTGTTAAAAATTGTACAGTTTCCATTTATTCTTGCACTGTGTATTATTGTTTCAATATGCTTAATATATTTATTTAGGGAATGACCTTTTCTGAATAAATATGACACAGGCTTGCCACGTCATCGTTTTCGTCTACTGGGAAGCAGAGCATGACAAGAGATCTGTCAACGTCTTCCATAATGCCTCTCTTGTCTTCTCCGACGACACATGGTAAAACACCGAATTTTCTATCCATCCCCGAATAAGACCCTTCGCCTTCCGATCCATCCTTGCCCAATTTTTATCAGACATCTTCTCTGATTTGGCGCTAATCCTAACAAGAGGCGCATCTAAATCATTGAGGAACAACATGTCCTCCATCCTTGGCTTTCATATCGACCAGTTTGTGCTATTCAAGCACACCATCCTTATTTTGATTTGAGTTGTCTACATTTTCGTCGTTCTTCTATCAACCAAGCTCTCATACCAATTTATAAGGATTTTTTAGTTACCAAACAATGCAGCAAATAAATACAGAATTTTTGGGAGGAAAGGATAATATGAAAAACATAACCAAATACAAAAAATTCATTCAACTTCTCTGCTTTTCTTCAAGTTAATACGAATCACAAAATCTTTTACTTCTCTTCTTCTTCTTTTTCAAAATGCCCTAACAATCTATATTTATAGACCTATAATCTCTAAACCTATTTCAATTAGGATCTCATCAAATCTCCAAAAAAATTTCTAAAAAAATTTCAAATAACTCTCCAACAAACTTTCCTAATTAATCTGCTAAACGAATCTTTACCAAAACTAAAAAAAACCTAGAAAGACTCGTCGACAGACATTTAAGCCGGCTCAAAATTATCTCAAGCCATCTCATACAAATAGAAATAAATATATAATTTCAGACATGTTGTGAGCCGTCTCAGAATTTACTGAGTCGTCTCTACTCTAGGGATCGAGAATACGAGGCAAATCAACAATAAATTTAAATGATAAAGTATTTACAAGATACAAAACTCCTACATCAAGATAAACAATTCTCGTTATATCATTAAAAAATACATATGAAATAAGAAAATGCTTCTATGTACATATGATATCCTTATTTTGTTAGACAGAGAGAGTTTGGATGCATCTTTAAAAACAGCAAAAATAAATAATACAGACAGAAGGCCTTTTACACTACTAAAATAGGGGGTTGCCCTACGGATATTGAAATCCGTAGGGGTAGATTTATGTTGACCCTACGGATTAATCCGTAGGGCTAAAAGGTTGCCCCTACGGGCCAAGACGTTCAAGAATAAAAATATTAATTCTTAATTTGGTATTTACCCCTACGGAGCCGCAAACCAAGGACCTACGGACAAATACGTAGAGGCAACTAAATAGCGATTTAATAAAGGCACAGATCGATCGCCTACGCCTGTTATCTCTTTCTTCCTCTCTCGATCGCGCGCGAAACAAAATCCCCAAATCGCCATCTCCGTTCTCGTCGTCGCCACCGCCGTTCTCCTCGCCACCACCGTTCTCGTCGTCGCCACCGCCGTTCAGGTTAGTAAATCTTCAACTAAATTAAAGAAATTTTTTTATTATTTAGGGCTAGGGTTCATGGCTGGGTCTGGGGTTGCGGTTGGAGTTGGGGTTCGGCAGGGGTTGCGGTCGGGGTTGGGGTTAGGGTTAGGGTTGGGGTTCGGCTGCGGCTGGGGCTGGGGCTGGGGTTAGGGTTTGGCTCAGGGTTGGGGTTGGGGTTTAGCAGGGGCTGGGGTTAGGGTTAGGCTGGGCTGGGGCTGGGCTGGGGCTGGGCTGGGGTTGGGGTTTAGCTGGGGCTAGGGTTAGGGTTATGTTGGGGCAGGGCTGGGCTCGGGCTGGGCTGGGGCTAGGGTTAGGTTGGGGTTGGGTATCGATGTATATACATGTATCATATCATGAATGATTCATTTTCATTAAATGTGGTAAAATTAAGTATATAAAACATGCCATATAAATAGATTGTGTTCGTGAATGGCGATCTAGTTAGGCGAACCAAAGTGTTGCATTGATGAAAGTTTACCGTAGAGGAAATTACGGCTAGCTCTATGCATTTAACCTGAATGTATCCAGTAATTACTAGCATGTATAGAAAAGTTGGTTTAATTTATGAAAAAATGGGGAGACAACATGCATGTATGCATATAGGTAACATCTGCCAATATGCCATATCCAGACCACAATTTATTTTTGCCTATTGGCTAATATGAAAATATCGGCCCGCGTATATGACATAATCAAAGTTGTTAAATCTTGATACGGTTTGTGTTTCGTTTTTTTATTTATCATATCGTGTATCGTATCTGTTTCATATCGAAAGAAACAAAATTTTCTGTTACAATAACGAAATAATTATGTGTAGAACCAATTACAATTTTAAAAATGATCAAATTAACAACATAAAGCAACGTACAAGTTAACGCAAATTTCGGAATTGCAGCACTCAAATACATACATATAAATCATACAAACCCATGCATTTGATAATCAAATAGGGTTTTTTTCTGCCCCCCTACTTCAATATTTTGATGCATGTTTCAGTCATGTGAATTCATATGTTGCGTATAATGCTTTATGATATCAGTATCCTACATTTATAGTTTTAATTGTTGATTGTTATAGATGAATACCATTGCAATAATAGTTTTTGGTTGATGAATGCTATTGCAATGTAGGATGATGATTTTATGTCAAAAACTATCTATTAACCGCAATCAAGAACGGCGTCGTTTGATAGCTAGCCGGTGAGTACGGGTCGGTCCACAGGAATTTTGTGAATCTCCTAGTCGCGCTAACGAGTTAATTCTGAAGGGTGTTCGGATTCATTATTAAATCTAAAAACCTAATTATTCTACCTAGGGCAATTAATTGAAAGTTATAACTAGGGCAGATAAATAAAATCTATACTATGGCAGGAAAATAAATTTAATCTAGGGCAGGAATTGAAATTACCTAGGGCAAGAAAATAAATAAATCTACTTACTTTATAGATGGATCTCTCCAAACATGTACGCAGGGTTGTCAGATCTGAATAGATGAATTGAAGAGAGGCACCGATGCTCTCCATAAAGAATTCTGAAATTTATTATTAAAAGGAGGCATAAGAAATTACAATTTTTAGAGTTCCTATTTATAGAAGATAGAAAATCCTAGGTTACATTTGTTTCGCATGTCTGAAATTACAAAAATAGCCCTTAGGTTGACTATTCAGCGCCACACCCGAATTATGGTAAAAACACTTTTTCATGAGGGCTTCATGTGGCCGCGGAACCGCGGCAATGGCAGGCTTGGGCCGCGGTTCCGCGGCCCATTTGTTGGTTCAAGTGCTTAAAATTTTGGGTATGCTTCTGGGTCATTTTGGGCTACTGATTCTTTGGTTCTTTTATCAATTGGGCTTCTGGTTCTCTTCCAGATTTCCAGTGAACATTGTAGTGGACTTCTACCCGTTCGCTTAGAGTCGATGTCTTGAATCTTGCTTTGTGAATTGTTCCTTATGTAGGCTTGATCAAGAGTCTTCTGTTTATTGGTTAAAGTCCACTTTTTCATCGTCTTTACCTCGTTCTCACTGTTTTCTGTCCAAGAACCTGTAACCTGTAACATGTAGCAGACATGCGTCAAAAGTACCTGTTTATTTATAAAAAGAATAAGAATGGGGAATATAATAATACAATATTATGATGTGAACAAATACCCCCAAACTTATCTTTCGCTCGTCCTCGAGCAAACTTATTTTTATTCACTAAAATCCTAACCGCACTTTCGCAGGGAAACGCGATTGCACTGAGCTCGTGCAACAAGCCGTTAAACCTCTAGGTGTCCCTAGTAGGAGGAGTGTTGTCTCATGAGGGTTTTCAGCGGATACTACCCACAAAATCCTATCAATTCGGCTTTTCGACTTTTGTTCTCCAATTAAGTTTTCCCAACAAGGAATTCTATTATCTTCTACTTGTAAATTATCCACCCACATTCTTCACACTTCCTTATTATTTAAGTTAAGATTATATATATTCTATAGACTTACTTAGCTTTCGGCATCTCTTAAGTTTTCCTTCTAGGGTTCCATCTCCACGTAGGAATTTTTATCAATTCTACTAAAGATACAAGTTCTATTCTTCATTCCTCTCTTTTATCTAAATCCCAATCACATACCCCTACGTGTGTGTATAAATCACCCCTACACTTGGAAATTCAAATCAAGCAATCATACCCTTGTCCGTTGTCTAAAGTACTAATTAGTTGGTGAATTTTTAATTGAATTTTGCTTACACATCTTTCATGCGACCGTTAATACTTCTTGAGGTACCAACAACCGATTACAAGATGCGTTAGCACTTTAAAGCGTACTTCCTAGTTTTGCAACACCCAAGGTTTTAGCAGTGACTCCCAAACCAGTTGGTCTAAGGCACTAGGTGATGAAGCACCCTCGCTAAATATTTTTCTATTTTTACAGCCTTAAGTAATCACAAAAACCAGTGTCCATTTTTTTCTTTCTTTATTCACACTTTTTTTTCTTTTATTTTCTTCGTACTAAGGACTTTAGACAAGAGCATTTCAAGGTCTCTTCTACTATTCCAAGTTTCAAGGTGCATGATTGTGCAATTTGTAGGGTATACGTTTTCAGAGTCTAGACTTAAGCTAGGAATTATTTTTCAAACTTATACTCTAATAAGAACATCAATACTTTTCCCTTGTTTCGACTTAGCCCAAGAAGTGAACCCAAAATTTTGCCTATTTCTAAATAAACTACAAGGCATATACTTTCTACCGTTAAACTTTAAGGAATGTTATTTTTAGGGTTTTTAATTCACTAAGTCTAAGATCTAGTTGTTCCTAACCAGTTGACCTATTCATCAAACTCAAGTCAATTAGCCAAAATTGAATACAATAATTTTTATAATTTTTGAAATTTTTCAATTTTTATGGGTTTTCAAATAAGTATGCAAATACAAAAATATGTACAAATGAATGCGAAGGAAGAAGGCTTACCGAGCATACCCCCAAACTTGAACTTGACAGTGTCCTCACTGTCATGCTAAACCAAGAGGGTCAATGCCGGTACTCCCCTGTTTATTTATTTATAAATTTTTTTTATATTTTTTTAATGTTTTGAAATTTTTATTTTTTTTTATAGAAAAAGAAAACAAAAAAAATATATGTACATATATACAACAAGGTTCCCCCAAACTTAAGCTTGGCCTTACACAAGCCAAAGGTTAGCACCAACCATTCAAAAATCTTATCATGGTAATGGTCAAGTTGGTGAAATGATGGGGTGTAGAGGAAAGAAATGAGAAACACATGAGACCATGTGGAAAGAAGGGTAGAATATGGTCTCGGTGGGGGAGAAGAATGGCGGAAAGAAGAAAGAAGGGTGGCACGATCTTGAGGGTGTAAATCGAGTGAATAAATTAGCGCAATGTGTGATGACCGAAGTGTGAAAACTGATTGTGCTAATCTATCAACTCGTCATGCAATGGGGTCAAATCCCTCAAAATTCGCAAGAAAACATGGGTACGCCGAACTTGGTATAGGAGATGAAAGTGTAACGGTCTCTTGTACAGTCGAAATGATAGGAATGACGAAAGGAAAGGAATTAGGGATAGTATCATTCTCACCGTAGTAAACTGTCTCGAACTTGAAAGATTCCATTAATGGTTCGAAACTACTGTAAGCAACCGAGTCTGATGGTTCAATTAACTCATCTGAAAATGTAAAGGACTCAAACTCGGGCGGTGAGTCATCAATATCGTCCGAAAAAGTGAAACACTCGTAGGTGTTATCATCTGTGAGAATTGTGTCAGATTCAAAGGAAATGGTTTCAAGCTCACAGTCGTCAAGCGTGGTCGGAACGATGGAAAGGAGGGAGGGTGATATAACAGCTAAAGGTTCAGGAGGCTGAATTGGAAAATCAGACACATCAAATAAAAATGGTTCAACCTCAATGTGGTTCTCAAAACTCTCCTCAATACTATCCTTATAATTCTCCTCAACATTTATCTCATCCATGCCATTATCATCAAAGTCGAGACGCATATGAAGTTCGGGAGAAACATTTAATAACTCAGGATGATGATTTGAACATAAAATTTCAATTAAATCGACAGGTTCATCATACGAAATATTCCCGGCGTCTATATCCTCAATCAAGTGAAAATCAATTTCTTTAGGCACCTCATCCAAAGCATGGATATTTATCAATTTGGGTTCTAGAGTGGAGGTGTAAAGATCGAAAGGATTAAGTGCGGTTTCACTCGAAAGGGGTTCTTCACAATTTGGCAAATCGAACGCTATAAAATCACACAACTCGTTTTTATTTTCAACTGGTAACTCATTTAGGATATTCGATGGAAAACTGGAGTTGTGGGCTTCAATTGGGTAAGGGTAAGTTTGATTTGGAAATCCTCTCTCATTCTCACTCAGTCCAACCGCCTCTTTATACATTGAAAAATTTGGGGCTAGCGGGAAACTAGCTACAGGTTCACTAGGTTGCATAAGGGCGGCCACAGACGCTTCCACATTCCTAGTCATTTTATTTGTTGCTGTGATATACGCCTCCAACGACTCTTCCAAACTAGACTTAGATGGTGAGGGGGTTTCGGTAAAAGATTCGAAATTGTGTGGATATGTGAAACTCCCAAAAGGCTGTGTAGAAACAGTGTCTAGTGACGGTGGGAAATTCGGGTAGGACTAGTAGGAAGTGGGTGGTTGGACAGGATTAGGATCAACATGTGGATAAAAAGGTGGATAGACTTGTTGATTCCTAGAACTAGATGAGGGGAGAGTGGTGAAAGATCGGCTGCGAGATTGAGCGATATGCTCAGCAATGAACATCGGTTTAGGAGTCACAGCAGGACTTGAAAAAGTGGTATCAACATATGAAGGTGGTAAAGGTTGACATGGTTGACACAAAGTGGGTTGCAGAGTTAAACTGTTTCTCCTAAACACTTCTATTTGATCTTTCAAAGATATTTTTGGCATGGAAGGATCTTCTTTAAATCGACCGAAACAATTGACGTACGACGCAAAGTTAGGTTCGGGATAACAAAGTTCGGCAAGAGATTTATGATGTAGGGTACCCATGATAGAAGAAACAGAAGATGAAGAAGGTCAGTGGTGGGGTGCAAGAATTTTACGCGACAAGTTGCAAGTTTTTGTTTTTTTTTTATAAAAGATTTTTTCTTTTTCTTCTTTTATTTTTTATTTGGAACCGTTTGCAAAAAAGATTTTTGATAAAGGGCTAAGTCACACTTTCGATCAACCAAAAATGCACAATCAGGCCTAACTCTAGGGTCACCTAGGTCATCTAGATAGCTCCTAACTGTTCCAAAGGGCTAGAGATAGGACCTCAAACCGCCTCTTCACCGCCAATTGCGGCCAGGTAAGTGCCAGGTAAGTGGGAAGGAACCACAGTAGTGGGCCTAATTAAAAACCACTAGCCTTTAACACACTTGCCTAGACACCGCAAAGTCAGGTTAGGATAAACGGTCGATGCCTATAACTAGTCCTCTGTCCTATTGAGCTCGAAGTCCTTAGGGCTGAGTCTAGTATTTTTTTAATTAAAAATTGGTCAATGCAAATGCGTTATGTGATTTCTGGGGTCCTGGGAAGGATGATAAAATCCCCACCGAATCTGAATTGGTCAAAAAGCCCCTTAAAGTCCAATTAAAAATATGCAAAACAGTAAATCACTTGCAATCAAATATTTTTATTTTATGCGCGGTGCAAAGAATCCTGCACAAGATTTGTTATTGAGAAGGGGGAAGATTTTTTAAGCGCAAAGAATCCTGCAGGAGATTTTACAGAAGATATATCGAGATTTGCAGAGGAGGAGATCAGAAAACTTACAGAGTTTTTTTTTTTTTTTTAACCGCAGAGGAAGTTTGGGGATCTGATCCGCTGATATGATCGCGGAACCGCCGCGTTTTGCAGCCTCCGAACGCGGATCCGCCGCGGTTTGGTGTCTTCGGCCAGTTTTTTTTTCGCTCTCCAGATCGGCGCAGTTCTTCTTGTTGACTCGGTCCTCCAAATTTCTTCTGTTGTCTATTGTGATATTTCTCTGTTTGTTCGGATTTTATATTTGTTATTTTTATCTCTGTAGATTTCCAGATCAGAATTTGTTCGTAGATCCTACAAAATTCACACAAAAATACCCTTCCCAAAAATAAAAGATGATAAATTTTTATATTTTAAATTTTTCAGTTTTTATAATTTTTTAATTTTTGATTAACCCGAAATTGCAAAGAGGAAATTTCTACGCCATCCCCGGCAACGGCGCCATTTGATTTTATGTCAAAAACTATCTATTAACCGCAATCAAGAACGGCGTCGCTTGATAGCTAGCCGGTGAGTACGGGTCGGTCCACAGGGATTTTGTGAATCTCCAAGTCGCGCTAACGAGTTAATTCTGAAGGGTGTTCGGATTGATTATTAAATCTAAAAACCTAATTATTCTACCTAGGGCAATTAATTGAAAGTTATAACTAGGGCAGATAAATAAAATCTATACTAGGGCAGGAAAATAAATTTAATCTAGGGCAGGAATTGAAATTACCTAGGGAAAGAAAATAAATAAATCTACTTACTTTATAGATGGATCTCTCCAAACATGTACGCAGGGTTGTCAGATCTGAATAGATGAATTGAAGAGAGGCACCGATGCTCTCCATAAAGAATTCTGAAATTTATTATTAAAAGGAGGCATAAGAAATTACAATCTTTAGAATTCCTATTTATAGAAGATAGGAAATCCTAGGTTATATTTGTTTCGCATGTCTGAAATTACAAAAATAGCCCTTAGGTTGACTAGTCAGCGCCGCACCCGAATTATGGTAAACACACTTTTTCATGAGGGCTTCATGTGGCCGCGGAACCGCGGCAATGGCAGGCGCGGCCCATTTGTTGGTTCAAGTGCTTAAAATTTTGGGTATGCTTCTGGGTCATTTTGGGCTACTGATTCTTTGGTTCTTTTATCAATTGGGCTTCTGGTTCTCTTCCAGATTTCCAGTGAACATTGTAGTGGACTTCTACCCGTTCGCTTAGAGTCGATGTCTTGAATCTTGCTTTGTGAATTGTTCCTTATGTAGGCTTGATCAAGAGTCTTCTGTTTATTGGTTAAAGTCCACATTTTCATCGTCTTTACCTCGTTCTCACTGTTTTCTGTCCAAGAACCTGTAACCTGTAATATGTAGCAGACATGCGTCAAAAGTACCTGTTTATTTATAAAAAGAATAAGAATGGGGAATATAATAATACAATATTATGATGTGAACAGATGATCAGTTCTATCAATCTTGATCTCAATGGTTTAAAATCATGTTACACATACAACACGAATGCACAACAAACGCAGAATTAGAGAGCGATTCGAAATATTCAGGTTAAAACCAATATATGATACTCGATGATAATATGAAACCTTCATATTCCCATCGATACTCATATATGAAACAAAAAGCGCTACTTAGTCCCCGTCTATCGGTTAACATACGTGTGATACTCGTCGTGACTTAGAACTATACGAAGGTTGTTAAATATCGGACAATATAGCTCGATACTAACAACCGTCGTATAGTCTACGCGACGAGAAAATTCAATCGTATGGTAACCCATAGATTTGTCCCGTGTGGACAAGTTAAGAATGTATAAAACAAACGCCTTCATTCACTTGTGTTTTCATCCGTTTCGAGATATTTCGTCGGTATCTTTCCGCTGGTTCTCCGTGTACAAAGATAGATTAGATGTTCATTTCAACGTTGTTTCACAGCTTTGAAATGATTATCTATTCTATTACAGTGTACTCGAAGAACAGCGGAGAGGTGCTGCCGAAATTTACTCGAAACGGTTGAAAGCACAAGTGATGGGCGTTCGCTCTATACATTCTTAATGGGATAGAAGCCTACCCCCGACAGCCGGAACACACACATACAACAAGAATACACAACAAACGCATAATTAGAGAGCGATTCGAGATGTTCGGGTTAAAACCAATATATGATAATATGAAACCTTCATATTCTCATCGATACTCATATATGAAACTAAAAGCGCCACTTAGTCCCCGTCTATCGGTTAACATACGTGCGATGCTCATCGTGACCTGGAACTATACGAAGGTTGTTAAATATCGGACAGTATAGCTCGATACTAACAACCGTTATATAGTCTACGCGACGAGAAAATACAATCGTATGGTAACCCATAGATTTGTCCCGTGTGGACAAGTTAAGAATGTATAAAGCAAACGCCTTCATTCACTTGTGTTTTCATCTGTTTCGAGATATTTCGTCGGTATCTTTCCGCTGGTTCTCCGTGTACAAAGATAGATTAGATGTTCATTTCAACGTTGTTTCACAGCTTTGAAATGATTATCTATTCTATTACAGTGTACTCGGAGAACAGCGGGGAGGTGCTGCCAAAATTTACTCGAAACGGTTGAAAGCACAAGTGATGGGCGTTCGCTCTATACATTCTTAATGGGATAGAAGCCTACCCCCGACAGCCGGAACACACACATACAAAAAGAATACACAACAAACGCATAATTAGAGAGCGGTTCGAGATGTTCGGGTTAAAACCAATATATGATAATATGAAACTTTCATATTCTCATCGATACTCATATATGAAACTAAAAGCGTCACTTAGTCCCCGTCTATCGGTTAACATACGTGCGATGCTCGTCGTGACCTGAAACTATACGAAGGTTGTTAAATATCGGACAGTATAGCTCGATACTAACAACCGTCGTATAGTCTACGCGACGAGAAAATTCAATCGTATGGTAACCCATAGATTTGTCCCGTGTGGACAAGTTAAGAATGTATAAAGCAAACGCCTTCATTCACTTGTGTTTTCATCCGTTTCGAGATATTTCGTCGATACCTTTCCACTGGTTCTCCGTGTACAAAGATAGATTAGATGTTCATTTCAACGTTGTTTCACAGCTTTGAAATGATTATCTATTCTATTACAGTGTACTCGGAGAACAGCGGGGAGGTGCTGCCGAAATTTACTCGAAACGGTTGAAAGCACAAGTGATGGGAGTTCGCTCTATACATTCTTAATGGGATAGAAGCCTACCCCCGACAGCCGGAACACACACATACAATAAGAATACACAACAAACGCATAATTAGAGAGCGATTCGAGATGTTCGGGTTAAAACCAATATATGATAATATGAAACCTTCATATTCCCATCGATACTCATATATGAAACTAAAAGCGTCACTTAGTCCCCGTCTATCGGTTAACATACGTGCGATAATTTATTCTTTTTAAAGACAAACGCACACACAAAGTATATACACGGATTTTCTCCTTTGTCGGTAACTATCCCGTTCTTATATTTCTCAATATAGTCAGCATAACCTACAATTTATATGTTATACAGTCTAACATGGCCCATGAGTACGTCAGAGTTAAGGACTAGATGTATGTGGATTGGAAACAACGTATGCAACCTAAGTTTATCGCAGGAGTTGCTGCTTTCCTTGAATTTGCACGCGCACATAATAAGATCATAATAGAGAAGATTCTCTGTCCGTGCGATAGATGTGGCAATAAGTACTGGCAGAAGGTAGAATTGGCAGAGCTTCATATTGTAAAACATGGGTTTACTAGATTTTATACAACTTGGAAATATCACGGGGAAGGAGAAGAATGCAGTACTGCGGCAGAAGAAGAAGGAAAACACGATAATGCGGCAGGAGAAGAAGAAGAATTCGGTTATGCGGCAGGAGACGGAAATTTATTTCCATCAGAAGAAATGGAGGATATGGTAGAGGCTGCCCTAGGTGAATCTATTCGTACCGAAGATGACATTCCTTCCAGTCAAGGACCGCGTGCGGATAAATATGAAAATTTCATGAATGATGCTAGGAAACCAATTTATGAGAATGCGAAGTATTCCACCCTCTCATGGTTCGTCCAACTTTTTCAGATTAAGTGCCTAAATGGATGGAGCAACAAGTCATTCACAATGCTTCTTTTGTTCTTGAAAGATTCTATGCCTCCGGGAAATAATGTGCCCGACAGCTGGTACGAAGCCCAGAAGATGATGTCTGATTTGGGTCTAAAGTGCGAGAAGATTCAACCATGTCCTAAAAATTTCGTGTTGTACCGGAAAGAGAATTCAGATTTGAAAGAGTGTCCAACATGCGGAGAGGCCAGGTATAATCCGAAAGATTCTGATAAGAAGTCTGATATACCTGTGAAAATAGCACGATACTTTCCCATAAGACAGAGGCTACAGAGGCTATTCAGGTGCAAGAAAACAGCCGAGGCAATGATTTGGCATCACCGTGCTCCTCCAAGCGAAGATGGAAAAATGAGCCATCCAAGAGATTCACCGGCATGGAAGGATTTCGATAAGAGGCACGCAATATTCAGTAGCGATCCTCGCAATGTCCGGCTCGGACTGACTACTGATGGCTTCTTCCCATTCAACTATATGGCTGGAAGTCACAGCACATGGCCCGTTGTAATGATAATTTATAATCTGTCGCCTTGGTTGGCTATGGACCAATCATACTTTATGATGCCTCTTCATATCGACGGACCAAACTCATCGGGAAACAATATCGACGTCTATCTCCGACCTCTGATCGAGGAGTTGAAATCTTTGTTCATTGATGGTGTAGAGACATATGATTCAAACACAAATACAACCTTCATACTGCGTGCGGCTTTAATGTGGACAATTAATGACTTTCCTGCGTATGGAATGCTATCAGGTTGGTCCATACATGGTCACAAAGCATGTCCTCATTGCCATGAACACACAACATCAAAATTCTTGAATTTTAGCAGGAAGGTTTGTTATTGCGGCCATCGACGTTTCCTGCCTCCAGACCACCCCTATAGGTTAGACACGGTTCACTTTGATGGTCATCAGGAGCTTCTTGGACCTCCATCCCCATTGTCCGGAGAGGACGTGACTGCTAAATGGGATGGTTACAATAACGTGACCTTCGGGATGGATCCGACGAAACAGGTCAAACCACAATATTGGAACAAGTTAAGCATTTTCTTCGAGCTTCCGTACTGGTCTACAAATTCAGTGTGTCATTGTCTGGACGTCATGCATATAGAGAAGGGAGTATCAGAGCACATACTTAACTTGCTTCTTTGTAAAGACGGGAAATCGAAAGACAACATGAATGCTCGGATGGATCTACGAGAGTGGGGAATAAGAAGTGAATTGCACCCTAGACCGGTAGCGGGTAAACCGGGCAAGTTTGTACTTCCCAATGCTGCTTATCATATGTCACAACCGGAGAAGAAAAGATTCCTGCAGGTGTTGCATGATTTGAAAGTCCCTACAGGTTTCTCAGGATCATTCAGCAAGAAAATAAAAATTGTGAAGGGCAAGATCGATGGGCTGAAAAGTCATGATCACCATATTATCGTGGAGCACCTTCTTCCATTAGCCCTCAGGACTTCTCTCCCCGACTCGGTTGGTCTAGTAATCAACGACCTATGTTGTTTTTCAAGGGAGTTGTGTGCTAAAACACTGGAGGTTGCGACGCTGGATAAACTAGAAAATTCTATTGCGTTGATACTTTGCAAGTTTGAGCGTATTTTCCCACCGTCATTCTTCGATATCATAATACACTTGACGGTTCATCTTGCAACTGAGGCGAAGTTAGCTGGACCGGTACAATATCGATGGATGTATCCCGTCGAGAGGTATGTGTAATTTTTCGTTTCGCGCAATTTATAAATTTAATGTTGTCCTGTATGCCCGTATTTATTTATTCAACATATTCTCATTAGGTACCTCTATACTCTTAAGAAGTATATACGCAATAAAAATCGACCAGAGGGTTCTATCATGCAAGGTTATCTTCTTGATGAAGCAACCACATTTTGTTCCCGCTATCTGGACGAGAACATTGAGACAAGGCTTAACCGACCACGAAGAATTCAAGACGGGCCATATGGTAAAGCCGAGTATAAGAGGGTAGACACTATATTTATCAACAAGATATACCGGTTTATCTTGCTTAATTGCGCATGTCTTGAACAAATTAGAGAGTAAGTTTTTTTGGATTAATTGTTATATCTGTGTTTGTGTGTGTATGAAATGATATAATATTAATGTCATAATTATTTGTCGAAAACAGAATTCATTTTAACGAGGTACGTGAGGGGCATCCTGATTGGAACGAAGAACGTTTGGAAAAATACCATCAGGATAATTTGTGTGATTGGGTCACAGATCATGTAAGTTATTCGAATAACATTTTATTGCTATCAGTTTTAATCTAAACTTGTATCGTTATGTATTTGTTGTAAAATTTGTTTTGTTAGATCCACGATCCGAACTTGTCTGCATCATTTGAGAGTGATTCAAGATGTTTAGCTCAATTTCCTAGTATGGAGGTTGCATATTACAAAGGATTTGGTGTCCTTGGATACAAATTCGAAATTAAGGACATAGAAACATCTAGAACCACTCAGAATAGTGAGATTGCGACAGTAGGATCGGACGGTGTGATTTACTATGGGTACTCAAATTGTATACTCGGCATCCACTATCCCGGACGATCAGAACCCTTTTATATATTCCAGTGTACTTGGTACGATCCGCGAACCGATACGGACAAGTGGAGAAGCAATCTTGGGACTTGGAAAGATGAATATGGATTGACCAGTGTGAACACACTTCGATTTTACGGTCAGGACGATCCGTTTATCTTTCCGAACCAAGCGTTCCAAGTATACTACTCACAGTGTTTGAAGCATCCGGGATGGAGTGTTGTATGCTGATGGAAACCCAGACATGTCTACGATGTCCCAGAATTCGAGGACAGCGATGAGGACGAAGAAGAAAGAAGGCTTAAAGTGCTCCGACCGTCTGTTTCGAAGGACAGGTTGTCTTCGACCGATCATGAAGTTACGTGGGTTAGAAATGACATCGACGATGAAATCCAAGTAGATATGTATAATGCGCCCACGAAACGAAAAAGGTTATCAGTAATGTTATATTATTACTTCACATTTTACGCTCTATACATATATAGTCAATACTTTTAATGATTGTCTAATGCGTCCACGAACCGTTTATCTAGATTTGATGACGATGTCGGGAGCAGCGAGGGGCGGCAGGAGCTCCAGCCGCGGCAGAGGCAGAGGCAGAGCGGTTCTGCCGCCCGGAGAGCTCCGTAGGGAGTTTCAGAGGGCCGGTCTTGCACCCAGATCGGAGACCCCTTCGGATGCCTCCTTCCGTGTGGATTTTGCCACATCTCCAGGTATACTGCACGCATATCCATTTTGAATGTAATATTACAGATATTCATGCTTGTTTATGTCAAAATTACTTATATTGTCAATGTTTGATTGTCTAGTTGTTGGTGATGCGTCCACATCTGGGACAGAGGCCACTCCCGCTCCTCCAAGTATGTTTATATATCATATAGTGCATGTATATTGATTTAGAATGCTATATCATAAATACACACATTCCTTTTGCTCTTACTTAGCAATTTTTATTATTGTCTAGCTGTAGGTGGTGACACCACCGCACCTGCGGGTATGTTTATATATCCTATAGTGCATGCATATTGATTTAGAACGTTATATTATTGATCTACACATTCTTTTTGCAATTACTTATATAATCTATTTTTAATTGTCTAATTATAGATTGTCCGTCCACATCTTCCGCAGGGGCCACTCCTGCCGCTTCCATACCCTCCGCATCGTCTGCAGGTTAGTATGAATAAATTTAAAATATTTATTCATTTTACATATGCTTTATAGAATAAATTTGAACTTCATGGAAATTTAGCGTCGATATTTATTTTCTAGTTGGAGGGGATGCGTCAGCATCCGGGACCCCGGTTGTTCCTCACCGGAAGAACTATCGTCCCGCTCGTGCTGCTGTCCGGGCCCAGGCTCGTGCGATAGTCACCGGAGGTATATATCACACTTGAATTTTCGTTTAACCTTGATTTCTTAATACAACTTTGTCTTAATATTGATTGCCTTGATATTTCGTGCAGACGCGGGGCCTCCCCATCGCCAGAGGGGGACTCGAGGCCCGAATTAGTCCCATAGGCTGAGGCCTGACAGAGCTAGGGGGGCAGCATTCCCCCTTTTTTTTACCCTTGACTATCGCTATACCGGTCCTCATGCCGAGAGGTTCGTCCGGTATGTGGGGGACGAGAGCCGGCTCGTGAAGAACTATCCACTTCACGTTGAGTGGGGCGAGCCGCACCAGCGCTCATTCGCCCTCTTCTTTGATCAGGCTCGGGTACGTATTAATATATATTTTCAGTTGATATATCCGCTTATCATATTTATTATTAACACTTGCAATCTAATAACAATGTTTTTTTTTTGTATTTTCAGTTGGATTACGATTTTCAGCTTGTAGCCGACCCTGATCATCCGGGGAGGGTGCTCGACCTTCATGCTCTGTACAATGGCCTGATGAAGAACATGCAGGCCAAGGTCCGATACAACAGGAATGAGCTGAAGGCCAACTGCTACTCCCTGTGGATGGCGACCCCCGAGGCAGAGAGAGCGGCCCTCCTATCTACTCCGACGTTTGCGAGAGTCGACGTAGAGACATGGCCTCTATTGTGCGAATATTTCGACTCCCAGCGCAAACAGGTATGTATTTTAAATGTAATTCATTATTTAGGATATAATTTATTTTTTGTGTTCCTTAATTAGAAAACTAAATGTTAATGCGTTGTGCAGAAACAGTCCGCTCAGAATACAGAGAACAGGAAGTCGGCGAAGAGGGGTCGCCCTACTTACACAGGTGGCTCGAGGAACATTACTCGAGCCATGGAGTTATCGGTAAATTACAATAGACCGACCTTTGTGATATTCTGCAATATTAAGAGTTATTTTCTAATATTTCTAATATTAAGAGTTACTTTCTAATATTGCAGACATCTCGGACCGTGACGTCAGGTGGTACACCGAGCGTGCTGTCCGCATATCTTGCCGTCCACGGCACCTCGACAGATCCCGCCACGGGCGAGCTTCGATATCCCGACGTCGCTACCAGGAGTATTGTGTAAGTGTTAATATTTTTTCTACCCAAATTAGAAAATTTAGTTTTGGAAGGTTCAAGTTTAAATTTTATACTTATACTTTACTGCTTAATGTGGGTGTAGGAGCGGGTGGTTGAGCAGGCCGAGGCCTCGGGGATCGATTTTACCGGACAGAGCGATCCGAGGCTGCTGACCCCAGTTCTGGACGCCGCACACGGAGGGCACCACGGAGGTTGGGAGAGAGGCCGGGGACTGGGCCCTAGCAGGGCCCATATGAGGTTGGACTCCACCCCGGCGGTTACTTCCTCCGTCTCCAGTGACCGACGTGTCCATCAGGAACTGGAGAGCTTGAGGGCCACCGTTCAGAAGTTGAAGGAAATGCTGGTATGTATACTACTTTATAGTAAAATATCATGTCATATTATATAGATATCAACATATCCATAATTAGTACGTAGCTTGAGCTTATTTGGTTTTAAACTTAAGTTCGATTAATCATACATACATATGTAATTAAAATAAACTACGGTTTTCCAAACTAGATATCTAAACGGGGTTTCAAAATAACTTAATAATGATACGAATTCGAATAATACACAGTTCTTACACGCTTCTTACACACGTTAGGTCCAGACGCGACAGGGTACATCGACCGAGCCTCCACATGCATCTCCTTCGGCTGCGGCTCCGCAAGCCACTACATCGGTTGCGGTTCCGCAGACAGCTCCTATAGCTCCACCGCCCGCTCAGACTCCCGCAGCCGCGGCTCCGCAAGCGACTACCTCGACGGCAGCTGCGCAGACCACATCGCCAGCTCCACAGGCCGCTCAGACTCCCGCTCGCGCCGAATTGCAGAGTTTATTGACCGAGGAGCAGGCGCGCGTTATTCTATCGTTATTCAGAGGTGGAGCTGGACCGAGTTAGGGTAGCTTTTTGGTTCTTATTTTTTGAAACATGTATTTATTTATATCATACACATTGTACTACATTTTGAAACGATATTGATATTGGTTTATATTTATATCATATTCAGTTTTTGGGTTTCTTTTGTATATTATATGCGTGAGATGTGATTATGAATACTGCGATATATGTTGCGTGATGATTAATTTTATATTTGATTGATATATATATTATTGTGCACAAGGCGGGAAAAAATCAGGCAGCCCATTTTATAAAAAAATACAGATATTTTGCACCTACGGATTAATCCGTAGGTACACATGTTGCCCCTACGGTTATATCCGTAGGGGCAAAATATCAGCAGTAACTGATATTTCCTCCCTGATCTCAGTACCAGGGGGTTGGGAGTGCCCCTACGGACATATCCGTAGGGGCCATTGCTTCGCCCCTACGGACTTATCCGTAGGGGCAACATATCAGGATTTCTGATATTTTTCCCCTACGGATAAGTACCTACGTAGGTATCCGTAGGGGATAGTACGTGGCCCTACGGCTATATCCGTAGGTATAGTTAATATATTTAAAAAAACCGTAAATAATATAACTTTTTTTACCCTACGGCCTACTCCGTAGGTGAAACTGGCCCTACACAGAACTCCGTAGGGGCAAGATTTTGCCCGTGGGGGCAAGTTCAGGGTTTCAACTTGCACCTGCGGCCTTTGCACCTATGGGGTGTTTTTTCGCCCCTACGGATATATCCGTAGGGGCAGTGGGTTGCCCCTACCGATAAATCCGTAGGGGCAACCCTTATTTGTAGTAGTGTTACCTAGGCAAACAATATAAACCCTTAAAAATCCAATTATAAAAAACAATAATTATATTAATAGGTGACCTATCCACTTTAGGAGCAAAAACACAAAATCAAGAAAGCATCCATATACACCGAATTTTTTAAAACTCAAACCTAATTTTTATGATATTATATGTTTATATAGATAAATATTTTATCCAAACTATATTATAAGACAATCTATCTGGCTCAAGTGAGAAAAATGTCAAATAAAAAATATATGTAGACCGCATTTCCAAAAGCTAAATCTACTATTTAAAATATTTTGTTGATGTATATGTAAATATCCTTTCCTTTCGTGGCTATATTATTAAAATTATTAAACTCATATTAAAATTATTAAACTCATATAACCTAAAACAACTTATTATTACTTTCACCGTTTTAGCACGTATATTAAAAACATTTTAGGATATAATAATTACTGAATAACATCAGAGTAAAGAAATTAGTAATAAACTCATTAACAACTCATTATTAATAATTAATAACATATTGCATATAAACTAATTATGATAATTAACAAAAAAATTAATGGACCAAATCTCGTAAATAAGCACCGCCTAAATTTTTATTTTTATTCTGAGGCGTCTCATAATGGGCTCTCATAATGGGCCGTTAACAAAGTATATTGAAATGAATGATAGGTTCAAACAGGAGAACCCAAAAATAATGGTTGAAATTTTTTTGTCCTCGTGCACTCCTCTTTGAACCATATTAAGAAAAATGCTTAACCTTCCATGCTTGAATTCCTACAACAATCTATTCAAGAGACAAACACCACGGACTCATTTATTTGGTACTAATATCTAGATGTTATGGGTCCTATCATTTTGTCTCTTGGGTAGATTATGATAGAATTTTGTAGATAAAGTATTGCTCGTGTATTAAAGATGTCAGTTCTTTTATAAGGAATTCAAACTTGTCATTCATCTATATCAGCGGCAAATTGATCTTGCTACTTTCAACTAGAGAAATATGCACAGAAGATATAGTAGTTTATATTATTAAGTTTAATATATAAATATATTAATAATAGTTTAATTATAAAATATTATTATTAACATAAAAGGAAAAAATAGATTAATATGTTTGACCTCAAAAAACAGATTTTTGGTTCTGTCTCTGTATGTAGTTGTTCATTGATGGCAGGATCCGTTATTTATTTTTTTTTTTCTGCACGCCCCTGAGCCTTAACTCATGCATACAATATATCCACACACATCACACACAAGTATACAACACACACAGGGAACCTATGAATTTGCCCCGATAGTGTTAATCTATGGCCATCTCCCCTCTTGGGGTTTCTGGGATTATCCCGCACTCCCCCCAAAATGAGAAGTGATCATACCAACCGAACTACTGCTCATTGGTATTGTGTGGTCCATGCCGAGTCATAAATATGATGATAAGAAGGATAAAATGGAGAAGGCAATGTAGTAATAGAGCGATGCCGATTGGATGGTTGCACATGGAACCATGAAGTAGATATAGCAGTCCAATGATTCTGCGAACTTGATAAATGACAAAGGGCAAGGGCCTCAAAACAAACCTTTAGAAACAAAATCCTCACAGAAACAAACCTTTAATGAGCAAGGAAGGAACGACTAAAGAAGCCTCCTTATATATATATAGAGAGAGAGAGAGGAGAGAGATCTATTGCAAATAGGTCCGCGTTTTTTTAAAACGGGAACTCTTGATCCACGACATATTTGAATTATCCAAACCGTTCAAGTGGATCATCCTACCATCAAGTGTATGTGTATCAAAAATCAAAGAATTTAAAGACCTCTAACCCATACATCGAATGAGTGCAAAATGAATGTCTTTCAATATCGCAACATAAAATCAATCTAATACATGGATTAGAGGTCTTTAAATCTTTTAATTTTTCATACACATACATTTAAGGATAGGGTGATCAACTTGAACGGTTCAGATCGTTCAAATATGTCGTGGATCGAGAGTTTCCGTTTTTAAAAAACACGGATCAGTTTGCGATAGAGCGGTCTAATATATATATATATATATATATAAGAATAATGGAGGAAAGATGTCATAGAAGGGAATTTTCTCCTATGGCGCCGGAAAAATACATCTTCCCTCATTTTTTCCGATGATCGGCACCCACCATCTTCATCGTTATCATCTAAGATGTGGGTATACCAAATTTCATGTGATTCTACAACTTTTTCACCGTTGATTTAGTGGGTTCAAAATTAACGGTTTACCGACAATAGAACTTTTTACATTGCTAAATCAACAGTGAAAAGTTATAGAATCACATGAAATTTGGTATACCCACATCTTAGATGATAACGATGAAGATGGTGGGTGCCGATCGTCAGAAAAAATAAAGGAGGGTGTATTTTTTCGACGCCATAGGAGGAAATTCCATCCTATAGCCTCTTTCCTCCATTATTCTATATATATATATATATATATATATATATATATATATATATATATATATATAATTTGATAGTTATTTTATGAAAGATGCTTTTAATATTGTTTTTATTATGCTTAATCATTTACAAAGGGATTGCTGCAGTCATCATCATAGTGGCGAAGTTGATGAATCAATCGAGGGTGGTTGCGGGTGGGGTGGTCATTGTGGGGAGGAACGGGCGGGGGGTTTGGGAGAGGGTGTTTGGGATCGAGGGAGGGTGTGTGTGTTCCTAGCTTTAGTTAGGCCAGGATCACCATCAAAGTCTTGGCCTGTCGTTGGTGTATGGAGGGTTACGCTAGCGCTCCGGCCATTTTCCGTGGCCAAATGCGGAACAAATTTTTTTCTACGATTAGAAACTTGACGCTAGAATAATACTAAATCCGGATCTTAACCATAAACCTAATCTAGCAAATAAGGGTTTTATCTATTATGATAGAAAGTATACCTAAAGAAACCAAGTCTTTCGAGTCTTTGATCCTCTCCTTAAGCTTCTTGATGGAAGTATGGATCGTGCTTGAACTTCGGCATCCTCGCGTTAATGATGATCCACCCGAGATGCCAACTAAGAGCTCCTACCTCCTAATTGAGGTAACTAGAATACTTAGCTTGTTAATCTAAGTATACTAGAGTGTGTAGAGAGTGATTAGGGATTAGTTAGTCTTTTAGACCCTTGGATTCTCAACTCATGAGACACTTTCGGGTAAGAGGAAGAAGATGAGAGCTTGGAGGAGAGAGTGTGTAAGATATTATGAAATGAAAAATGCCAACCCTAGATAATTATGAAGCATAGAATAATATAAAATCAAGTATGCTTCAATAGCTATCATATGAGTCACTAAGTGAGTCATCTAGTGGCCATGCTTCATTTAATGTAACTCATCCTCCACCTCATTTCATCATTTAATCAAAAAGAATAAATAAGAAATGAGGTGTCATCTTCTAGAAGCACTCTTGCCAAAATTACAAGAATACCTCTCGTCCGTATATACATACCTATATCCATATTCCGAAAAATACGAAAACCCAGAGACTAAATAATCCGATAATCTAATACTAGGATCTGGTTTAAACCAAAGCCCGCTAGTATTATCCGCCCGAACATCATACGTACACAAATGTACATATATGATCGAACCCTACCGTAAAACCACACGGCCTCTATATCGTTTCGTCCGAAGCAGAGAAACTCTCTGTGTGGGACTCTAAAGACTCAACAGTGCGTTGGCAGTAGGTTTAACCACAAGCACGTCAGCGGCACTCGCTGTACGTAACGGCTACCCGGGTACCTGTCGAAAAAAAAGGCCAACAAGCAAACTCGTCCGAACTCCTACTGAGCCTATCCGTGACAATATCCGTACAGTCTGGTCTCTTCGTCAAAGAGTATCGCATACCAGGTCTAGGGGTTGGTAAACGTCAGACCCTAATAACCCGATAAGTCGTGCTGATGTGGCTCAGGACCAATCCGGGAACTACTGATCAACCTATCAGTAAATCCCAACTGCCTTGGCCAAGATCTTATGGTCCTGACCAATCGATCACTGTACGATATCAACTTCCAATACCGGGAGAGACGAATCCCCAACAATCGCTTGCTGCCTCCATGTGGCTTGGGACTGTACCCAACCAAAACCTGTTTGCACGAATCAGTAGAGCCGTGGTAGGGTAGTAATCAAAGCTCAGTGGGAACTCACACGAGACAAATGCCGATCTCAGGTCCGAAGACTAACCTGTACACATGTCACCTGAGAACTTCCATCTGACGATAGGTATAGTACCATCTGGAAGTTCTCGGTGAGTCCGTCCAGTGTACTCACACTCAGTGAGCATCTGTATACGATCTTAGGTGCATCAGACCAATGGCTGCGGGACCAACCATCCCCCGACGGGGCTAGAAATGTATACACTGGTCTACTCTAGAGTATCAATACCCAGTTTCGATACTCACGTGACTAGGGACCATTTAAGGATGTGCTTATGGACTACCCTGCTCCCATAAGTATGATCGCCATTACAACGCAGGTAGTCAAGCAAGATCATACGGGCTTTATCAACATGTAACCGCAATATGTAATAACGAGTATGACATATGCCATGTTAAGATAAAGACAAACCATAATAGTATACTACCGTATCGAGTCTTTATCAATATGTGTAAACTAGATATAACAACAATAGAAATAAATACACATATCCTGATAAAGACAAGTCAAATAATATACTATAAAACTGAGCAAGATTGTCCTGTACATACGTATCCTTAGCATCCATATGTATACATATACAATACTGGCCTCTGGGGCATATGTATCCAACAATCTCCCACTTGCACTAAAGGCCAGTAATTGGCGTACTGAATACCCAACGTCTGCACTAAGGCCAGCTGCTGGCGTACCGCATACCCAACATCTCAAAAAGTCGCTCGAACTGCGTTTGAGGGAGGGCCTTTGTAAATGGATCCGCCGTGTTCTCTTTTGTATCCACTCTCCGTACCTCGATCTTTTGGCGATCTACGATCTCCCTGATCAGGTGATACCGCCTTAAGATGTGCCTGAATTTCTGATGGGACCATGGTTCCTTCGCTAAAGCTATAACCCCATTGTTATCGCAATACAAAGGTATTGGGTCAATAATGGACGGAACTACCCGAAGTTCATTAATGAACTTCTTCATCCAGACCGCCTCTTTTGCGGCATCACTTGCAGCAATGTATTCAGCCTCCATCGTCGAGTCCGCAACGGTATCCTGTTTGGAGCTCTTCCAACACACCGCCCCTCCGTTGAGGGTAAATACAAAACCCGAGACAGACTTGCTGTCATCCTTAGCACTCTGGAAGCTTGAATCGGTAAAGAACTCGACCTTTAGGTCTCCATTACCGTAAACCAAGAATATCTCTTTTGTCCTTCTCAAGTATTTGAGAATGTTCTTTACTGCTGTCCAGTGGTCCTCATCTGGGTTCGACTGATACCGGCTCACCACACTTAGCGCATAAGCTACATCTGGCCTTGTACATAGCATCGCATACATTATAGATCCTACCGCCAAAGTGTAGGGTACAGTGCTCATGTGAACCCTCTCCTCGTCAGTCTTGAGAGACATCTCCTTGGAGAGGGTGATTCCGTGCAATGCGGGTATGTTACCGCGCTTGGAATCTTCCATACTAAATCTCTTTAGTACGGCCTCTATGTACCTGGACTGTGAAAGTCCCAGTAATCTCTTGGATCTATCTCTGTAGATCTTAATCCCTAAAATGTACGAGGCATCACCCAGGTCCTTCATGGAGAACCTTTGTGATAAGATTAGCTTGACCGATTGTAGCATAGGAATGTCATTTCCTATCAAAAGAATGTCGTCCACGTACAAGACTAGAAACACGACAATTCGTCCTACAATCTTCTTATAAATACAAGGCTCATCCTCGTTCTTGAGGAAGTCAAATTCCTTGACTGTTTCATCAAAACAGATGTTCCAGCTCCGTGATGCCTGCTTTAATCCATAAATGGATTTAAGCAACTTGCACGCCTTCTCGCTGCTCCCACTGTCTAGGAAACCTTCCAGTTGATCCATATAAACGCACTCTTCTAAACTTCCGTTTAGAAAAGCCGTTTTTACGTCCATCTGCCAGATCTCATAGTCATGGAAGGAAGCAATGGCAAGCAAGATCCGAATGGATTTGAGCATAGCTACTGGAGAAAAGGTTTCGTCATAGTCTATAACTGGTCTTTGACGAAAACCTTTTGCAACGAGTCTAGCCTAATAGGTTTCCACCTGCCTATCTACACCAAGTTTCCTTTTGTAGATCCATTTGCATCTAACAGGTTTTACCCTAGGTGGAGCAATATCCAAGGTCCACACTTTATTGGTGTACATGGACTCCATTTCGGATCGCATAGCATCCAGCCACTTATCAGAGTCCCTACTGATAATAACCTGCCTAAAACTGGTAGGGTCATCTTCTTCCAAGATTCAATCCTCTCAATCCCCGTCTATGAGAAAACTGTGGTATCTCTCGGACGGATGAGAAATCCTACCAGATCTGCGGGGTGGCTGAGGCTCGTCCGAGGTTATTGAATCTTGAGGTTCCACCAAATCTTCAGTTACAGTTTGTCATTCTGGAATTTCTTCCAGTTCTACCGTGCTCCCACTAATTTCTTTTGCAAGAAATTGCCACTCTAAAAAGGTGGCGTGCTGAGCAACAAACACCTTCTGTTCCTAGGTGTGGTAGAACAGATATTCATTTGAATGCCTGGGATATCCTACAAACTTACATAGAACTGACCGTGCCTGAAGTTTGTCCGGATTCTGGTTTTTCACATAGACCAGACAACCCTATATCTTAACCCTTTTAAGACATGGTTTCTTTCCACTCTATATTTCATATGGAGTCTTAGGCACAGATTTGGATGGGACCTGATTTAATAGATACGTTGTTGTTTCAAGCGCAAGTCCCCAGAATGAAAAAGATAACTCAGCACTACTCATCATGGAGCGAACCATATCCAATAGGGTACGATTCCTCCGCTCCGATACACCGTTGTGTTGTGGAGTATACGGAGGAGTAAGCTGAGAGAGAATACCATTCTCTTTTAGAAAGTCTCTGAATTCCGTACTTAAGTACTCCCCCCTCTATTAGATCGGAGGATCTTAATACTTTTACCAGTCTGGTTCTCTATTTCGTTTTTGAATTCTTTGAATTTCTCAAAAGCTTCAGATTTGAGTTTCATAAGATACACATATCCAAACCTAGAGAGATCGTCAGTGAATGTGATGAAGTATGAGAACCCGCCCCTTGCATGTATAGACATTGGACCACATACATCACTGTGTATGAGTCCCAAGAGCTCTGCTGTTCTTACTCCGTGTCCGGTGAACAGAGATTTGGTCATCTTTCCTTTGAGACAAGATTGACAGGTTTCATAAGATGAAAATTCGAACGTATCCAAAAGTCCATCTTTATGCAACCTACTCAGTCTTTTCTCTCCGATATGACCAAGTCTACAATACCACAAGTAGGATTCGTTCACATCCGAACTCTTCCTCTTGCGTGTGTTTTGTATACTGAAAACTGTGTTTTGATTAAGAACATAGATATCATTACACAGTGTACCTTCGGCAACCAATACCTGATTAAGGTAAATATTCATGATATTTCTATCAAGAACAAACTTTTATCCATCCTTATCAAGTAAAGAAACTGATATGATGTTGCAAACCATGGAAGGTATATAGTAGCAGTTGTTCAAAATCATAGTATTGCCATTTGGCAATGCTGGATGATATTCACCGACGACAGAAGTATCAACCTGTGCTCTGTTCCCTACTCTGAGGGTCATATCACCAGGTCCAACCATCCTACTTTTTCTCAGTCCCCGTAATAAATTACAGATATGAGATCCCGATCTAGTATCGAGTACCCAGAAGGTAGGACTGACCGAAAAACAGTTCTCAATAACAAAAACACCTGAAGAAGACACAATAGTATTTTTTCTTCGATGGGGTCATTAAGGAATTCAAACAATCCTCTTTCCCATGCTCACACTTATGACTGTTGTCATAAGTTAGAGACGAACCGACGTTCCCCAGCCCCGAATAAGAATTCGGATCGGTCAAGCGATAAATTTTATTATCTTGATTAGGGCGCGAAATGGTTGCTACCTGGGAGAGAGAAAAGAAACACTCAGCGTGCACTCTTACAAGATTAGATTGGTTATTAATATATCTAATCAGGATAGCTCCCACTGTTTCCTCGAATTCTTCTTCAAACCTTAAAAGAAGAATTAGTTGGGATTAATCGCACGTCACAATACTTACTTAACCTTTCGGTCAGGCTGGTGTCGGTACTTCGAGGGAGATTTTCTAACTCTTTCGCGAAGTTCCTTAATTACATAATCTCTTTTCCCTTGGAGGCGTAGCCCCGCTAACACCGTTCTAGACACCTACTTGGTTTATACCATTGATTGTTTAAGTGAGATAATCTCCCGAGAGTAATCCTACTCATCAGTGGGATCGGAATCCAACTATCATTGTGTGATTGTTCAGTTGATAAAACTGAACTTTTAATATGACATTTTTCCTACTATTTCTATATAAAAAATGTGTTTATTATAATATATGACACATATGAGAGTTTATCTGTAAAAATACTATTTTCATGTGTTTATATATTATAATTAACATTATGAAGGAAAAAGTAAGTATATAATATCCATGTAACATTTGGCTCATTTAATATGCTTACCTTATTAAATACCTTTGACCAATTCTCTTAAAACTAAAATATCATGACAAATGGTTAAAGATAATATCTCAATAAAAACAAATTCTACTAACATTATTTATTGAGATAATTGTGCAGAAATTATTTCAGGACTGGAATCAAGGAAATCCGAATTATCGAGATCAAATCTGCCGAAATAGTAAAGTAAATTGAAGAAATCAATTCTGGCAGAGACGCGGAGAAGATTTTCAAATTCCAGATACCAAAATAGTCTACATGTGTCACCAGAAGAAGCCTCAAGAGAAACGAACCCACGATCCTCCTAATCCAACGCGGATCCACGGCCAAACCCACCATTACGCCGCGGTTCCGCCGCACTTCTGAGGAGTTAGGGCCCTGGATTTTCTGGTTGGGATCCTAACAACTGGTTACCATATATGGAAAGTTACTATATATGGAAAGTCGCCATATTAGGAAAGTTATCATATATGGAAAGTCACCATCTATGGTAATTAGGATTTCTTCTTTGAGGGCTATATAAAGGACCAAGGGTTAAAGTTAGAAGGCATCAAGCTAAAGAGATCACGAAGTCCACGACAGGCTCATGCATCCAGGCTGATCATCAACGGTTCATCTACCTCCTTAGAAGAGATCGAGAAGCAAACTAGCATTTTTTTGTAATCATTTTCTAAGGGAACAAGGTGTAAATGAATTTTGTTGATTAATAAAGATAGTTGTTTTTATTATTCTATCTCTTTGTAGTTTTAATATGATTTCCCTCTCCATCTCTTCCTCTCCTAACATGCGCGAGTAATTCTCCGCTTGTTAGGGTTCGTAGGATTAGGGTAGATTAATGAATGATGAAGATCCTTAAACTCTTTTTACGTCCTATAAAGTTTATAAATTTTACCAAAAGAATCATTAACATCCTAATCGGGCACGCTACCAATTTATTGCTAGCCTCGACCGCGATTAGAGATTAGATTAACGATTATTTTGGTAAAGGCTAGACATGAACAGAGATCCATGTCAAAATAAGGGTTAAGAGTGGAAACCCTATTCCCTCCAGAAACCCTAATCTACACGCATCACTGTCGATCTAGTTTTAAATCTATTAAAGGATAAAAGGAGTAATCTTTAATTAATTATCCATGACTACTAAATCTTAACGAACCCTACAAGCCCCCTTTTTAATATTAAAGCTACATCCGTAGTTAATCAAGATCTATATTTTGCATAGATTTAGATTCTATAACCATTCTTCACCATTCTTTATTCTTCCTCCTTTCTTTCTCAACACGCCTAAAGTAAGAATAAAATATTTAACGTTTCCCAGAACGACCCGTACTCATCTCGGTCTAGCTACACGCGACACCGTTATTGATTGCGGTTAACTACATACTACATACAAAACAGATCAATCAAATGGCGCCGTTGCTGAGGATACGTGCGTAATTTATTTTTCTTACTATTCGTGTTGAATTCTTATTCGATCTATATCATAAATAAAACAAAACTGCAAATTATATATTTAACGATTATTGTGTGAATTTTGCAAAAGAATCTGGAGTCGCAGTATTGAGAAAATAGAGAGCCAGAGACATTCATCAATATCCAAAGGAGCATAAGAGGCCACGTAGCAAAACTCATCACAAGATCCCTCCACTTAGCGTCGGATCCGCGGCAAATAGGCCAAATCACGGCGCAAGCGCGGCGCAAGAGAAGGATTAGGGTTCCAAAATTCTCTGGTATCTTTCTCAACTCTTTCTCTCTCCTCTGAAATCCAATAAAATATCTTTCCTGTGCAAAATATCGCCGCTTAAAAATCTTTTTGCAAAGTTTTGTTATTGGTTTGTTTATTCATATTTTAATACGAACTTTAAGGGGCATGACTACAATTCAGATTAGGTGGGGATTTTATCACCCTTCCTAGGCCCCACAAATCACAAAACGAGCATCTGCATAACCCTACATTAATTTAAAAAATATCTAGATCAAGACTCTACGGACTGTCGCGCTCAATAAGGACAGAGGAAGGTCGTGGGTAATCTATCGCTTATCTGCATTTCTTTTGTGGTGTCTAGGCAAGTGTGTCTAAGGCAAGTGGTTACTTAATTAGGCCCGTTATTTTCGGTGATTCGTATAGCGGATACCTCCCACTTACCTGGCACTTACCTGGCCACAAGAGTTATAAAGAAGTGGTAGAGAATTGATCCTGCGGCTTGTCCTTTGGAAGTCTAGGAGCGGTCTAGTGCTTGACCTAGGTAACCTTAGTTCAAAGGGTTTGCTTGTGCATTTTATGATTTGTTGAGTCAACCCTCAAGTCCCACTTTCAAAGCAAAACAATCCAAAATAGAGCTTAAATCTTTTCACCCTCCTCCCTCTTTTCACCTTTTTATAATGGGTAACCCAAACAGACGAATTCTTGCCGAGCTTTGCTATCCACAACCAGATATTTCCTGTTATCATAATCGCTTCGGTATACCATCCGACTCTCCCATATCTTTAAGAGATCGGATAGAACAAGAGGATAGAAACAGTTGGCCACCTCAGTTCAGGTCTTATCAACCGTATCCTAATTCTATATCTGTTTCAGTTGATACTCTGAGTGAGGAATCCCCTAGATGCATGTCCATTGCTGAGCATAGAGCGAGGGCTAACGACCAAAGTTTCAATCCGGACCAACATCAACCATCACCACCACTTTCTAAAGAAGAATTTTATAATCGGTTTATGACATATATGATGTCTATTGAAAATAGCCAACCAACCAACCCATATCAATATTCTTCTTATCATAATATTGATCCTACTCATGCCCCATTTTCAGAACAATTCAATTCCTATCAATCCTACCCGACTTTTACACCTTCTCTAGACAGTCCTTCTAATCAGTCATTTGGGAGTTTTACTTATCCACAAGAATTTCAATCTTATACTCAAACCCCTTATCGACCCAAGTCTAGTCTTGAGCAGACATTAGAAAAATATGTGGAAATGTCGAAAAAATTAGGAAGGAAACAACAGAGTAGATGCAAGCAAATAATTTCAAATCAGCCCAAAAATTTTCAGTATATAATACGACCATGGGACAAAGTGAGAATTTGGGTAGTGAGACAGAACTGTACACCCTTCCTAATCAAACCTCCCCATTCCAAACTGAAATCCACAACTCCAGTTTCACAGATTTATCGAGTACACCAAATGATTCATCAATTGAAGATAGAATGTCTGATAAGTTGTGTGACTTTGTAGTGTTTGATTTACCCGATTGTGAAGGGTCCATTTCAAATGAAACCACACCCAACCCTTATGATCTCTACACCTCCACTATTGAACCAAAATTGATTGAAAACCATAATTTTCATGAAGTGTTTGAGAATTCTAACCTTCACTTGAATGAGGAAATTGACATTAGGGATATATTGAACGATGAACCCGAAAATTTGGATGAGTTTGTCCCACCAATTTATCAGGTCCTTTCACTTCCTTGTGGTTATCATCTTGAGCCTTTAATTATTCTTCCTGAACCCCATATGGTCTTGAAGTTGATGATAATTGTATAACCGAACAGCAGACCGAAATTCAGCCTTCATCTCCCACATCTGGTTCAGCGATACTCGACACACCAATTTGTTTACCCATTTCACCTTCTACTTTCTCAGGTTCTTCTTCTATTCTTCCTATAGTTCCAGTGAGTGTTGATGAATTACAATCCGATAATTCAAGTTTGATAATTCCAGAAAGCCAACTTGATTTGGATACTTTTTAAAATGAGGTAGATGAGCTTTTCGAGTCTCCTACCTCCATAATTTTTGACAAATCAAGTATGATAAATTCTGGCACAAAACTTACTGACAGCAAAATGTTCGATTACACCATCGATGAAAGTTTTGAAGAACTTTTTGCTGACGAACTTGCATTTCTAAACAACGCGGATTTTGTAATTAATCAACCTCCACCTATAAAAGTTGAACCACCACCCTTTCTTATTATAAAATACAAGAATGCCAATATTCCACTCATTTCTGATCATTCACGTTCTCGTTTTTATTTATCACCTCTTATCGCTTCACATTCACGTTCACGCAAACCCTTTCCATACCACCACTTATCTCTTCCCCACTTTTTCTTGGCTCTATATAACATGTTCTTCCACCAACTTATACGTTACATTGATAAAATTTTTGAATGGTTGGTATTAACTTTTGGTCTTTGTAAAGTCTTATATTGACCAAATAACTTTACCCCCCTCAAAATGATTAATATTGTTTAACTCAAGTTTGGGGGGGTATATTTTTGGCTCTTGAAAATAAAATTTGTCCTCAAAATTGTGAGCCAAAAATAAGTTTGGGGGAGGATTTTCACTTTCAATTTTTGTTGCCCCCGTTAATAACCTTTCCTCCCAAGTCTACAGGTTTTTGAGATTTATAAGAAACAACAGTGAGGACACTGCTACAAACAGACTTGGGTGAGGTTTGTGCTTATTTACGCATTACTTTGCATTATAATATATATAAGCACAAAAAAAATTTAAATGATGCAAATTTGAAAGTGAAAATTTACATATGAAAGATATGAATAGTTTGAGAAAACCAAGAAAATTAGATGTTTTCTTAAATGAAACTAGTAATAAGTAGTTATGAGCTGTTGTCCCAAGGGTTAGTAAGATGAAGGAAATTGCTAATCTGAGAATAAAAATAAGTCTGAAAAATAGTCTCTATTCTTGAGGCCAAACATTAGAACGTTGATACCGTACTATACGCACATCTTGAAACTTGGGATAATAGAGGATACCTTGAAATGCTCTTGTCTAAAAGCCTTAGTACGAAGGAAAATAAAATAAAATATATGTGGTGAAAAAAATGAACATTGGTTTTGCAATTACCAAGGCAACATAAAAAAATATAGCGAGGGTGGTTTATCACCTAGTGTTTTAGATCAACTGATTTGGGAGCCACTGCTAAGCCTTAGGTGTGCAAGACTAGGAATTACACCTTAATACGCAAGCACATTTTGTAATCGGTCGGTTAGTATCTCAAGAAGTATTAACGGTCGCATGAAGGATGTGTGAGAAATTTCATAAAAAAAAAGAAAATATTCACCGACTAAAAAGTACTTTGGAAGATGGACAAGAGTATGATAGCTTGAATTGAATTCTCTAAACGTAGGGATGTCTTTTACACACACGTAGGGGTATATGATCAATGTTTGGAAGAAAGATAGGGAAGAAGACTAAAGGCTATGTTTTATTGAGGGATGATGTGATTTCTAACATTTTTTCATGATCATTAAGATAGGGCTCATAGCAACTGAAAAGCTGGTGTAGTTGGAAACTCTTATTTTCAAGTTCTTTCTTTCATAGTTCTTATCTTTGTATGTAACTTTCACTATTTTTCTTTTATTATAGAATTTTGTGGATGTAATCCGCTGAAAACCCTCAGGAGACAACACTCTTACTACTAGGGACACCTAGAAATTTAATGGCTTGTTACGCGTGCTCAGTGCAATCGTGTTGCCTACGAAAGTGTGCTACTTAGGATTTTTCTTTTTTCTTCTTTCTCCTTCTCTTGAATAACTAGTTTGCTCGGGACGATCAAAGTTAAGTTTGGGGGTATTTATTCAGTTGATAAAACTGCACTTTTAATATGACATTTTTCCTACTATTTCTATATAAAAAAGGTGTTTATTATAATATATGACACATATGAGGGTTTATCTGTAAAAATACTATTTTCATGTGTCTATATATTATAATTAACATTATGAAGGAAAAAGTAAGCATATAATATCCATGTAACATTTGGCCCATTTAATATGCTTACCTTATTAAATACCTTTGACCAATTCTCTTAAAACTAAAATATCATGACAAATGGTTAAAGATAATATCTCAAGAAAAACAAATTCTACTAAAATTATTTATTGAGATAATTGTGCAGAAATTATTTCAGGACTGGAATCAAGGAAATCCGAATTATCGAGATCAAATCTGCTGAAATAGTAAAGTAAATTGAAGAAATCAATTCTGGCAGAGACGCGGAGAAGATTTTCAAATTCTAGATACCAAAATAGTCTACATGTGTCACCGGAAGAAGCCTCAAGAGAAACGAACCCACGATCCTCCTAATCCACCGCGGATCTACGGCCAAACCCACCATTACACCGCGGTTCCGTCGCACTTCTGAGGAGTTAGGGCCCTGGATTTTCTGGTTGGGATCCTAACAACTGGTTACCATATATGGAAAGTCATCATATTAGGAAAGTTAACATATATAGAAAGTTACCATATATGGAAAGTCACCATATATGGAAAGTCATCATATTAGGAAGTCACCATATATGGTAACTAGGTTTTCTTCTTTGAGGGCTATCTAAAGGACCAAGAGCTAAAGTTAGAAGGTATCAAGCTGAAGAGATCACGAAGTCCATGACAGGCTCACGCATCCAGGCTAATCATCAACGGTTCATCTACCTCCTTAGAAGAGATCGAGAAGCAAACTAGCATTTTTTGTAATCATTTTCTAAGGGAACAAAGTGTAAATGAATTTTGTTGATTAATAAAGCTAGTTGTTTTTCTTATTCTATCTCTTTATAGTTTTAATATGATTTTCCTCTCCATCTCTTCCTCTCCTAACATGCGCGAGTAATTCTCCGCTAGTTAAGGTTCGTAGGATTAGGGTAGATTAATGGATGATGAAAATCCTTAAACTCTTTTTACATCCTATAAAGTTTATAAATTTCACCAAAAGAATCATTAACATCCTAATCGGGCGCGCTACCAATTTATTGCTAGGCTCGACCGCGATTAGAGATTAGATTAACGATTATTTTGGTAAAGGCTAGACATGAACGGAGATCCATATCAAAATAGGGGTTAAGAGTGGGAACCCTATTCTCTTCAAAAACCCTAATCTACAAGCATCACTGTCGATCTAGTTTTAAATCTATTAAAGGATAAAAGGAGTAATCTTTAGTTAATCATCCATGACTACTAAATCTTAACGAACCTTACAAGCCCCCTTTTTAATATTAAACCTACATCCGTAGTTAATCAAGATCTATATTTTACATCCGTGTTTAACGTAGATCTAGATCCTACAACCATTCTTCACCATTCTTTATTCTTCCTCCTTTCTTTCTCAACACGCCTAAAGTAAGAATAAATATTCAACGTTTCCCAGAGGACGACCCGTACTCATCTCGGTCTAGCTACACGCGACACCGTTATTGATTGCGATTAACTACATACTACACATAAAAAACAGATCAACCAGTGATGCACTAGATGGAATCCACTCCAATCATCACACTCCATAAGGTATGCTAAATCTGCAAGTTTCCTGTATATTTGAAACTCCCGATGTGGTTTTTGCCCCAAGCGGTTTCATAACCTTGACAGAGGTCAACATGTCATAAGTCGCAAGTCAAGTTCAACTCGTTATTATCCTGGATTAATTTAGACCCACCCGCACAAGCCCTTGACGAAGGTCAAAATGACCGTGCGACTGTCCTAAATAATCGCATATCTATGCAACAAACAGGTATTACTTAGCTACCATTCACTATGCCTTGACAGAGGTCAACATACACAATATGAATACTAAGTAATACCTGTAAGAAATGACGGAGGGCTACGGCTGTGTTTTTGGTGAAAAAGCCGTTAACGTAATGAACTTAATATAGTTGAAGGAACCTGAGCAGTTTTGAAAAGGAGCGGTTTAAGCTCTGCTTTTGAAAACTAGTGGTTTTGAAGAAAACCGAATAATCTACAGTATAGAATTTTTCTCAAGAGGTCACTCCCCATGAAGGGATCTCGGCTCTTACCTCGTGGAATGAGGTGATGGATATTCATAACCGAATACTACTATGCAAAGCGAAAGAATATAACTGTAGTTTTTCAAAATTTGTTCCAACAATATCTTTTAGGTTTATTTTCTTGCATTAATAAAAATTAATGTGGTCCCATCAGTTTAAACCTATCACACCAGAAAAGAACGAAAATACGATATAGTATATGACATCCGCATTCGCCACTGGGCTCCGTCATCATCTGTTAGGTTACTTAACTAACGACAGAGCGGGGGCTGGACTAGCGCGGGTGTAAAATATATACAACATCTACTAGTATATATATAAATATATATAACATTCGTCCCATGCATGATAATAAACAACATCACAGAATCTCAGCCAACAATACAGAATGGTGGATTAACTTGGAGCCGCGGGTTTCATTTGAGCCGCAAATGAAACCCGACGTTCCCGGTCGTGTAGATAGCCTGTGCAATGAGAACCTGGACCCCTACGAACGCGGCAAGTTACCCGCCAATCCCAGAAGCGAGGCAACCCCATTCAACAAAGTGAATGGGCCACCCGGCACTTCACGGAATCCGGTAACTTGGGCGCCCCTCTGTGGGTCATACTATACCCCCTATGAGTGCGGCGAATAGCCCGCCAATTCTAAAATGAAACCCCCTCCATCTCAACGCCATGAGATGCGGGCTTGTTACCTTCTAGAACCCGGCTATTCGTGCACTCCACCGCGAGGTAATCCTAGTACAGAAAAAAATAATATGTACAAATGGTGACATCGACCTCAACCCGGTCGTGCCCCAATCAAATAATATACAACCCAGCAGAGACGGCAGTCCACATGTCGGACGCTCACCCCGCAATAACAAATGTACAAATGAATATAAACTGTACTGCTAACATTGCACCACATGCTATCCACCACGACAATCCAACCACAATATCAGCACAATTACAGAAACATCAATGTGAATGTCACGTTCGCAAATCCGTCTAAAAGAACATATAGCAGATAGACGAGTTTACCGATCAAATGACATTCACGGTCGCAGATACTAATCTAAGTATTGATAACAATTAAACAGTGTCAAATATAACGACTTCGAAACACTCCAAATTGCCCCAAACAACTAGATAAAACAATATCAAAACTGGGCTAAACTAGCAATACCATTGAATCCAGAGATAAGACCACACACGAAACACGAAGTCCAAAATCCTTCCCAAGGTCGGCCAGCTCGGAAAAATTGAGCATGTGCTCGGGTGAAAACGGGTGAAATGGGTTCGTATTTGGTGTGTGCTCTTGTGGTCACATAAGTAGTCTTCTGCAGTTTCTAAAATAATTTTTTTGAAGACTCTAAAAATTCGACAGAAACTGGAATATTGGTTTCAATCTTTTGGAGCTGTTTTGGTTTCGTTGTTTTAACATTGTTTAAACTTACTAGTGTAGGGTTTATGGGCTGGCTCTGATACCATGAAGGGTTACGCTAGCGCCCCGGCCATCTCCCGTGGCCAAATGCGGAACAATTTTTTTTCTACGATTAGAAACTTGGCGCTAGAACAACACTAAAGCCGGATCTTAACCATAAACCTAATCTAGCAAGTAAGAGTTCTATCTACTATGATAGAAACTATACCTAAAGAAACCAAGTCCTTCGGGTCTTTGATCCTCTCCTTAAGCTCCTTGATGGAGGTATGGATCGTGATTGAACTTCAGCCTCCTCGCGTTAATGATGATCCACCCGAGAGTGCCAACTAAGAGCTCCTACCTCCAAATTAAGGTAACTAGAATACTTAGCTCGCTAATCTAAGTATACTAGAGTGTGTAGAGAGTGATTAGGGATTAGTTAGTCTCTTAGACTCTTGGATTCTCAACTCATGAGACACTTTAGGGTAAGAGGAAGAAGATGAGAGCTTGGAGGAAAGAGAGTGTATGAGATATTATGAAATGAAAAATGGCAACCCTAGATAATTATGAAGCATAGAATAATATAAAATCATGCATGCTTCAATAGTTATCATATAAGTCACTAAGTGAGTCATCTAGTGGCCATGCTTCATTTAATGTAACTCATCATCCACCTCATTTCATCATTTAATCAAAAAGAATAAATAAGAAATGAGGTGTCATCTTCTAGAAGCACTCCTGCCAAAATTACAAGAATACCCCTCGTCCGTATACACATACCCGTATCCGTATTCTGAAAAATACGAATACCCAGAGACTAAATAATCCGATAATCTAATACTAGGATCTGGTTTAAACCAAAGCCCGCTAGTATTATCCGTCCGAACATCATACGTGCATAAGTGTACGTATGTGATCGAACCCTACCGTAAAACCATACGGCCTCTATATCGTTTCGCCCGAATTAGGGAAACCCTTTGTGTGGGACTCTAAAAACTCAACAGTACACTGGCAGTGGGTTTAACCACAAGCACGTCAGTGGCACTAGCTGTACGTAACGGCTACCCAGGTACCTGTCGAAAAGAAAGGCCGGTGAGCAAACTCGTCCGAACTCCTACTGAGCCTATCCGTGACAATATCCGTACAGTCCGATCTCTTCGTCAAAGAGTATCACATACCAGGTCTAGGGGTTGGTAAACGTCAGACCCTAATAACCCGATAAGTTGTGCTGATGTGGCTCAGGACCAATCCGGGAAACTACTGATCAACTTATCAGTAAATCACTACTTATATTTTGGGGGTGACTCTCTAAAAGTGCAAAGGTACATTGCTGCGGACTATTCGGGAGATCGAGATAGTGGGAAGAGCACAACGAAATACGTATTTACAGTTGGGGAATAGCGGTGAGTTGGGTCTCTCAACTGCAAAAGGTGGCGGCATTGTCAATTACAGAGACAAAGTACGTGGCGATCACGGAAGCCGGTAAGGAGATGATATGGTTGTAAGAGTTACTTGAAGAATTAGGCAAGAAGCAAGATTTCAACACCTTATGGAGCGACAGCCAAAGTGCGATATATTTGGCAAAGAATCTGGTGTATCACTCTCGAACGAAGCACATCAAAGTGCGGTATCACTTCATTCGTATAACGATTGAAGAGGAGGAGTTGACATTGCATAAGATCGCTGGAGAAAAGAATCCGGCGGATATGTTCACTAAGGTCGTAGACAGAGATAAGTTGAATCTCTATTGCAGATTGGTGAACCTCTCCATAAAAATCTAATGAGGAGAGAGCAGTAGCGGAATCGTGTGAAGTCTAATAGCGTCGAGAATCAAGGAGGAAGAAATCTCCAAGTGAGAGAATGTTATATTGTGGAGAATCTTCCTAAAAATTATGATGAATTTGAATCAAGTTAGTTGGAATTAGATGTATGGATTTATGTTAATCTCTACCTAAATTCCACCACTAGGTTTATACAAGCATCAAGTATGCAATTTTAAAAAAATCTAGAGTGCTAAGCTACACAAACCTAGAATCTAACTAGAGTATTAGGGTTTAACAAATGATAAAAAAAAGATCTATGCTAAGTGAAGAAGGTTACAACCATTGTAGACCAAGTCCTTCACTTCTAAAACTCCAAGTAGTAGTCCCTAACCTCCAAGTAGTGTCCCTAGAACTCTTCTTGGCTCCACTTGAAGAAAGGATCGAGCTTGCTTTGCGATCTTCGAGACCGAAAATGATCCACCTTGAAGTCTTTCTAACTCAAGCTAATGTTTCGCTAATCAAGTATTAGTGAAACCAACAACCTAAACTAATGGGCCAGATGAGTGTAGGTTGATGAAATAGGAATTTTGCTCACTTTAGAAATCTATTTCTCTTTTTATTTTCCAACTCAAGAAAAACTAGAGAGGAAAAAGATGAATTTAGGTGAGTGAGAGAAAGTCTTCTCCCAAAATGAGAGAGTGAACCATGAGTTAAAGATAATCTTGGGGTTAAAAAATATCTAGAGTAAAAACAAAAATGAGAGATGAGTCATGACTTCTACATGCTTGTACAAGCAAACAAGCCATGATCATTTCCAACTCATTTTTAATTTTCCTCTTAATAAATAAACACCCAAATTATCTTTAGTCTTGGTGTGAATCTCATACACCCATGTTCAATGTATCATCCACCATGACACAATAGTATTTTATATATAAATAAATATATACATATCATATATATATATATATATATATCATTATATATAACAAGAGAAGAAAATCATTCATGAGCTTATATTAGTTAATATATATTAATATATCAAATATAAAAATATATATCAAATTATTAAATCAACACTTGATTCAATAATCCGGTCATATCATATATAACCGACTAATACCACTTATATGTATATCACATTATCAAATCAACACTTGATTCAATAACCCGGTCATATCACATATAACCGACAGCATTCAATATACTATATCAAATCAACACTTGATTCAGTAATCCGGTCATATCATATATAACCAGCCAATATCAAATATATATACATATAACATATCATTGAATCAACACTTGATCCGGTTATATCATATATAACCTAACCGATATCAAATATCGCGAGATTAGAATACGGCATCACATACTCGTATTTAATCAAGCTCCCACACATATCAGCATATGTGCCCTATTTCGTTTCGCTTGAGCTAGGAAACCTCTATATGGGACTCTAAAGACTCGTCAATACGCCAGCAGTAGGTAATGATCATATCAGTCACCCAAAAGCCATCAGCGGTACTAGCTGAACATAACGGCTACCCAGATATTGAGCGAATAGCAGATCAACATGCAAGCTTGTCCAAACTCCCATAAAGCCTATAAGCTACACTTACCGTACAGCCCGGTCTCTTCGTCTTATATGTCGCATATCAAGTCTAGGGTTGGAATCGTCAGACCCTAGTAACTTAATAAGTCATGCCGATGTGTGGCCTATAACCGTTCGAGAAGCTACTGATAACACTTACCAGTAAATCTCATCAGCCATGGCCAGGGACTTACTGTTATAGTCAATCGAGTATAGCGCAACATCAACTCCCTATACCGAGAGAGAAGAAACCCCTCATATCGCTTATTTCCTCCATGTGACTTGGTACTGTACCCAAAATCCACCTGTTTGCACGACTCCTTTGAGCCGTGGTAGGGAAGAAATCAAAGCACGGTGGGAACCACACAAGACTCTATGACGATATCGGGTCTACAGACTAATCTGTATAAGTGTCACCAGAGAACTGCTATCTGACGATAAGTATAATACCAACTAGGAGTTCTCGGCGAGTCCTATTCGGTGTACCCATTCTCTAATGAGCACCTGTGTACAATCTTTGATGTCAAACACCAATGGATGTGGGATCAACCATCGCCACATACAGGGTCAAGAAACGTACACACTAGTCTACTCTGGAACATTGATGCCCTGTCTCGATATTCTCTCGATTAAGAACTATTAAAGGATGTGCTTGCGGACTACACAAGCCCCACTAGTATGATCTGCATCATAGTCCTGGTAGTCAAGCTAACATCCTAATGGTTTTATCAACATGTGTCAGAGAGACAGTATAATAATACAAGTGTATATGTTAAGATAAAAAGCAATCGGATAGCATATTATCATGCCGAGCAAGAAAGTCCTCTATATATATATCCAAGCATCTACTATATTATACAATAATGGCCTCTAGGGCATACATATTCCTAACAATCTCTCACTTGCACTAAGGCCAGTTGTTGTAGTATCTCATACCCAACATCCCAAAAAGTTTCTCAAATTGCGTCTGGGGGAGGGCCTTCGTGAGTGGATCCGCTGTGTTATCCTTCGTGTCAACTCTCCTGACCTCGATCTCCCGGCGATCAACTATCTCCCGGATCAGGTGATACCACCTTAGAATATGTCTGGATCGCTGATGGGACCGGGGTTCCTTGGCCAAAGCCACAGCTCCATTGTTATCACAATACAAGAGTATTGGATCCTCAATGGATGGAACCACACCAAGTTCAGCAATGAACTTCTTCATCCAGACAGCTTCTTTAGCAGCATCATTGGCAGAGATGTATTCAGCCTCCATCGTCAAGTCTGCTACGGTATCTTGCTTGGAACTCTTCCAACATACCACCCCTCCATTGAGGGTAAAGACAAAACCCGAGACCGACTTACCATCGTCCTTATCACTCTGGAAGCTCGAATCGGTAAAGGACTCCACCTGGAGTTCTCCGTTACCATATACCAAGAACATCTCTTTAGTCCTTCTCGAATACTAAAGAATGTTCTTCACAGCTATCCAGTGCTTCTCCCCAGGATCTGATTGATACCTACTTACCACACTAAGTGCATAAGCTACATCCGGTCTGGTGCATAACATCGCGTACATGATAGACCTAACTGCAGAAGCATAGGGTATCCCTTGCATGCGAGCTCTCTCCAAACCAGTCTTGGGAGATATCTCTTTGGAGAGAGTGATTCCTGAGCAAGCGGGTAAATTACCACGCTTAGAATCTTACATACTAAACCTCTTTAGTATAGTATCAATGTACCTGGATTGGGACAATCCCAACATCCATTTAGATCTATCTTTATAGATCTTAATTCCCAAGATGTAGGAGGCATCACCCAGATCTTTCATGGAGAACTTTTGTGATAAGAAGAGCTTGACCAAGTGTAGCATAGGAACATCATTTTCTATCAAGAGTATATCATCCACGTACAATACGAGGAAGACAACCTTACTCTCTATAACATTGTTGTATATATAAGGTTCATCTACGTTTTTTATGAAGTCAAACTCTTTGACCGCTACATCAAAACAGATGTTCTATCTCCACGATGCCTGATTTAATCTGTAGATTGATTTAAGAAGCTTGCACACCTTTTCGCTGCTTCCACTATCTACGAAGCCCTCTGGCTATATCATGTACACGCTCTATTCTAAATCACCATTTAGAAAAGCGGTCTTGACATCCATCTGCCAGATTTCGTAGTCATGGCATGCAGCAATGGAAAGTAGGATCCTGATGGACTTAAGCATAGCCACTGGAGAAAAGGTTTCATCATAATCGACGCCTGGTCGTTGACGAAAACCATTTGCTACAAGTCTAGTTTTGAAGGTCTCAACATTTCTATCTATACCAATTTTCTTCTTAAATATCCACTTGCTCCCAATGCGTTTTACCCCTTCAGGAGTAACTTCCAAAGTCCATACTTTGTTGGTGTATATGGATTCCATCTCAGATCGCATAGCATCTAGCCATTTCACAGAGTCTCCACTTGTGATGGCATGCTCGAAACTAGTTGGGTCATCATCTTCCATGATGCAATCCTCTCTCCCACCGTCTATGAGAAACCCGTTGTATCTCTCAGGTGGATGAGGAACCTTACTAGATCTGTGGAGTGACTGAGGTTCGTCGGGGACTATTGAATCCTGCGGGTCTACCAAATCATCAGTTATACTTTGTGTAGCTGGAACTTCTTCCAGTTCTACCTCATTATCACTAATTTCTTTCACAAGAAATTCCTTTTCTAAAAAGGTGGCATTCCGAGAAACAAACACCTTTTGTTCCTTGGTGTGGTAGAAGGTATACCCTCGTGAATGTTTGGGATATCTAATAAACTTACACAAAATAGACCTTGCCTTGACCTTGTTCGGATTTTGCTTTTTAATATAAGACGGACAACTCCATCTCTTAATGAAATTAAGACATGGTCTATTTTCCTCCCATATCTCATATAGAGTGGTAGGCACGGATTTGGTTGGAACCCTATTCAATAGGTATGCAGCTGTCTCAAGTGCATAACCCCAAAAGGAAATAACTAACTCAGCAATACTCATTATAGAGCGCACTATATCTAATAGGGTGTGATTCCTCCGCTCCGATACTCCATTGCGCTGTAGTGTATACGAAGGAGTAAGCTGAGAGAGAATCCCATTCTCTTTTAAATTGTCTCGGAATTCCATGCTCAAGTATTCTCCTCCCCGATCACATCATAGGACATTAATACTTTTACCCGTCTAGTTCTCAACTTCGTACTTATATTCCTTGAATTTCTCAAAAACTTCAGATTTGTGTTTCAACAAGAACACATGTCCGAATCTTGAGAGATCTTCGGTGAATATAATAAAGTATGAGGAACCATTCCTGGCATGTGTAGACATAGGACCACATACATCAGTATGTATCGGTCCGAAGAGTTCAGTAGCTCTTTATTCGTATCCCGTAAACGGAGTTTTGGTCATCTTTCTTTTGAGACATGACTAGCAAGTTTCATAAGATACAAATTCAAACTGATTCAAATATCTATCTTTATGCAACTTAGTTAGTCTGGTCACGTTGATATGACCAAATCTACAATACCACAATAAGCCTTCGTTCATTTCTGAACTTTTCCTCTTGTGTGTGTTCTGTATGCTTAGAACTGTGTTTTGATTCAAAACGTATATACCATTACACAACGTACCAAACCCAATCAACACTTGATTCAGGAAAATTTTCATAACATTTTTCTCTAGTGCAAAATTATATCCATCTTTATCTAATAAAGAAACGGATATGATATTGCACATTATCGACGGTACGTAATAACAGTCGTTCAAAATCAATGTATTACCATTTAGCAATATAAGGTGATATTCACCGACAGCTTCGACAGCAACAATTGCTCAGTTCCCTACTCTGAGGGACATATCACCCTTTCCCAGTTCACTACTTCTTCTTAACCCTTGCAACTGATTATAAATATGGCATCCTGATCCAGTATCTAATACCCGGGACGTAGAGTAAACTGAGAAACAGTTCTCGATAATGAACACACCCGAAAAAGATGCATCATCATGCTCTTTTTTCGTTCGGGTTGCATGGGAATCCATGCATTCCCCTATTCCTTACTCAAACTTATGACAGTCATAAGATAGAGTGGAACCAACGTTCCCCAGCCCAGTATAATAAGCGGGTTTGGTCAATACATCCATATTATTATCTTAATCAAGGCGTGTCATGGTCGCTACCTGGAGAAAGAGAGAAGAAAACACTTTAGCGGGCGCTCTTGCAACATTAGATTGGTTATTATTTTATCTAATCAGGATGGCTCCTACTGTTTTTATCAAATCTTCCTTCAAACCCTAAAAGTTAAGATTAGCCGGGATTAATTACACCCTACAAGTTCGCCAATCGGTCAGCCAGGCAGGTATTGGTACTCCGAAAGAGTCTCCCCGTGCTTTCGCATGGAACTAATTAAATAATCTTGTTTCTGCAGGGGCATAACCCTATTAACACCTGTTCCCCTCCGAATGGCGGCGGCGACGCGAGGTACGTCTTGCCTGAGATTCGGGGCAGATGCTATATGGTTTTATCCGTCTACCTCTCCGAAGATGCCAAGTTGATTTATGGCACCGTTTATCGGAGGTTTAGACGGATGCGGCCGATGTAGCAGACTTCGTCAGATTCCCCCTCGTTTGAGGGGTTTTTGATTGTGGGGACGCTCTTCCCTGCAGGCGCAAGCCCCTGCAGTTAATTACGCTACCGCGTCGCGGTAACAACTTTCTCCTTCTCCAGAATTTCACTTCGTGTCGTGTATGTTTGTTTTGTTTGTGGATGCCCGTGGATTGTATACGGAGAATAAGTAATGCCGTCGCCCGTAGGACGTGGATTAGTCCAAATCCGTATTTACTTAGATTTGGGTTTGGTGTTTTTAGTTTAAGGATACGTTAGCCGTGTTGAGGCTAAGATCAACTTAAACACTCGTTAAGGATACGTTAGTCATGTTTTGAGACTAAGATCAACTTAACGTGGTGATCCATTTAATATATGTCCGTCGGAACTCGTCACCTCTCTGACGTCGTTGAAGGATTACAACGATAGGTGTCAGAGGAGTTAAGAGATGTACCCTTGAACCAAAGTCGATTTGGAGTTTTATAGTCCATTTGAACGTTTAAGGATACGTTAGCCGTGTTTGGGGCTAAGATCAACTTAAACGGGATCATTTAGATCCGGCAAAAGAGCGTTTGGAGGCTCTATTGTTCCAGTTTAGGGACGTGGTGGTCCATTTTCCAGTTTAGGGACGTGGTGGTCCATCGCCAGTTTAAGGACGTGGTGGTCCATTATTAGTTTAAGGACGTTTCGGTCCATCGCCAGTTTAGGGACGTGGTGGTCCATATTCCAGTTTAGGGACGTGGTGGTCCATCGCCAGTTTAAGGACGTGGTGGTCCATCATTAGTTTAAAGACGTTTTGGTCCATCGCCAGTTTAGGGACGTGGTGGTCCATCATTAGTTTAAGGACGTTTCGGTCCATTTTATTTATGGCCGTCGGGACCCGTCACCTCTCTGACGACGTTGAAGTATTACAACGACATGTGTCAGAGGAGTTCGGAGATGTACCCTCGAACCGGTTGTAAATTGATTTAAGGGAGCGGCTGTGCTCAGTCAATTTAATTTGAGGACTTACGGCCATGATTGGGCTAAGTCCAGTTAAAAAATGTTCAACACTTTTACTTGTTTTTGGCCTATTAGACCTGTGCTAGGGCTTGGCCCCTTTTTGATAATGCACAACATTAATCTTGGTCTCTGTTGGCCCTTTGTTTGGGTTCTGCCCCTTTTAAGTGATGCACAGCATCTGCTTTGTTTGGGCTCTGCCTTTTTAATGCATATCATTATATTTGGCCTGTTAGCCCTCTTTTAATTGGGCTTGGCCCTTCAGTAAATAATGCAATGCATTTGTCAGGCGCTTTGCGCCAATCATTGAGCGCAAGTGCATATGGAGGTGACACGTGTCATGCTCTGGTGAGCGCAAGCGCAACAGCACAGTGCGCCGCGCTAGTGCGCTGCGCTGTTGCGCTGCTGACACGTGGCGCGCTCTAGTAGGTTGCGCCAATCTCAGAGAGCAATGCTCTATCTTAAAAGCGCAGAGCGCAAGTGGTTTTGGTGCTGACACGTGGCACTCTCTGGTGGCTTGCGCCAACCTAAGAGCGCAACAGTGCAGTTTTGCAAGTGTAAGGCACTATTAACTTGAGAATCTTTTAGATTCTAGAACCAATGGTTCATAAGTGCAAACATCTATTTTTAATTTGTTTTTTATTGAAGATCATTGATCTTGTTCTTAGATCAATGATCTATTAGAAGAAATTCTTCTATCTTAAAGGGGGTTTTTTTACCTTTTTTCTTCTTGGAATTTCTTCAGAGTACTCTCTGTTTGAAATTCTTGATTTCTCACCAATGTTCATGCCATTGAATTGAGGTTTAGTGTCCTTTTTATAGTGCCCATAAATTAGTTAAATTTGTTAAAGAGATCTTTCTCTGAGTGATTTGGGGAATTTTTCCCACCGTTGGATCTTTGATCCAAGGGTTTCTGTTTTACAGAAGAAAATCTTCTTGTTTTAACAAGAACAGAAAAATCTTAATTCTGTTTGGCGTAAATGCCCCAGCGTGTGACACGTGTCAAGCAGCGCACAGCGCAGCGCACCTGCGCTGACACGTGTCGCGCAGCGCAAAGCGCAGCGCAACTGCGCTAGCGCATCTGCTCTGACACGTGTCGCGCAGCGCAGTACTTGCGCACCTGAAGTGTTGCTTCCTTTAATTTTGCTTTAAATAGAGCTTTGCTCTGATTGGGCGCGCCTTGTTGGGCGTTGCGCTGACGTATCAGCGCCTGACACGTGGCGCGTTGCGCCCGAGATTTGAAGCGTTGCTTTAAAATTTGAATTTTGAATTTCAACAGAGCTTTGCTCTGATTGGGGAAACAACACCTTTCTTAGACACCTACTGGATCAGCTAAATGTAAGGTGGAAAACTCTCCCAGGAGTAACACTTACTCGCAGTGGGTATCGGGATCCAACTATCTCATAGAAGGTATGCAATCTCATTGCAAATTTCAACACTTGAAATTCTCAATATCTGTTTTTACCCCTAATGACCTATGACCTTGATGGAGGCCAACAAACCATAGCTGCTAGTCAAGTTCAACCCGTCATTTCATGATTGAATTAAATCCATCCGCACGACCCTTGACGGAGGCCAACAAAGTCGTACGACTACCCTAATCCAATTGCATCATATGTTGCAGATAAGCACTAATCAGCTACCGCACACTACGCATTGATGGAGGCCAACAAACTCAGCACGAATACTGAATAGTCCTTATCTGAAATGACGGAGGGCTACGACTGGTTTTGAAGAAAACCTTTAACGTAATGAATTTGATATCGCTGTAGAATCCAGTGATTTGAAAAGGAGTGGTTTAAGCTCCGCTTTTTAAAATCGAGTAGTTTTCAAAACAAATCGAGTGGGTTGTAGCATTTGCTAGTATTGCTAAAGAGGTCACTCCCGGTGAAGAGATCTAGGCTATTTCCATATCGAATGAGGTGCTGGATATTCATAAAGGAACGCCGCTATGCAAAGCAATAACCAGAGCTACCTTTTTGAAAAATTTGATTCCACAACATCCTTAGGTTTCTTTTCTTTTCATTAATCTCATTAATGATGTCCCATCATTTTGCAACTGTTTAAAAAACAATTCAGAAGCCATTTAAAAATTTACAGAAAGTTGGATTTTGGATTCTAGTTTTCGGAGTTGTTTCGGTTTCGTAATTTATATAAATCGTCTAATCCTCTAGCTTGGCTCTGATACCATGAAAGTGTGTCTTAGCACCACCACTAGGTTTATACAAGTATCAAGTATGAAATTTTAAAAAAATCTAGAGTGCTAAACTACAATAACCTAGAATTTAACTAGAGTATTAGGGTTTAACAAATGATAAAACAAGATCTATGCTATGTAAAGAAGGTTACAACATTTGTAGACCAAGTCCTTCACTTCTAAAACACCAAGTAGTAGTCCCTAAGCTTCAAGTAGTAGTCCCTAGAACTCTTCTTGGCTCCACTTGAAGAAAGGATCGAGCTTGCTTTGCGATCTTCGAGGCCGAAAATGATCCACCTTGAAGTCTTTCTAACTCAAGCTAATGTTTCGCTAATCAAGTATTAGTGAAACCAACAATCTAAACTAATGGGCTAGATGAGTGTAGATTGATGAAGTAGGAATTTTGCCCACTTTAGAAATCTATTTCTCTTTTTATTTTCCAACTCAAGAAAAACTAAAGAGGAAAAAGATGAACTTGGGTGAGTGAGAGAAAGTCTTCTCCCAAAATGAGAGAGTGAACCATGAGTTAAAGATAATCTTGGGGTTAAAAAATATCTAGAGTAAAAACAAAAATGAGAGATGAGTCATGGCTTCTACATGCTTCTACAAGCAACCAAGCTATGCTCATTTCCAACTAATTTTTAATTTTCCTCTTAATAAATAAATAACCAAATTATCTTTAGTCTTGATGTGAGGCTCATACACCCATGTTCAATGTATCATCCACCATGACACAATAGTATTTTATATATAAATAAATATATACATATTATATATATATATATATATATATAACAAGAGAAGAAAATCATTAGTGAGCTTATATTAGTTAATATATATTAATATATCAAATATAAAAATATATATCAAATTATTAAATCAACACTTGATTCAATAATCCGGTCATATCATATATAACCGACTAATATCACTTATATGTATATCATATTATCAAATCAACACTTGATTCAATAACCCGGTCATATCACATATAACCGACAACATTCAATATACCATATCAAATCAACACTTGATTCAGTAATCCGGTAATATCATATATAACCGGCCAATATCAAATATATATACATATAACATATCATTGAATCAACACTTGATTCAACAATCCGGTTATATCATATATAACCTAACCGATATCAAATATCGTGAGATTAGAATACGGTATCACATACTCGTCTTTAATCAAGCTCCCGCACATATCAGCATATGTGTCCTACTTCATTTCGCTTGAGCTAGGAAATATCTGTGTAGGACTCTAAAGACTCGTCAATACGCCAGCAGTAGGTAATGATCATATCAGTCACGCATAAGCCGTCAGCGGTACTAGCTGGACGTAACGGCTACCCAGGTATTGAGCGAATAGCAAATCAATATGCAAGCTTGTCCAAATTCCCACAAAGCCTATTTGCTACACTTACCGTACAGTCCGGTCTCTTCGTCTGATATGTCGCATATCAAGTCTAGGGGTGGAATCGTCGGACCCCAGTAACTTGATAAGTTATGCCAATGTGTGGCCTATAACCGTTCGAGAAGCTACTAATAACACTTACCAGTAAATATCATCAGCCCTGGCCAGGGACTTACTGTTATAGCCAATCGCGTATAGCGCAACATCAACTCCCTATACCGGGAGAGACGAAACCCCTTCTATCGCTCATTGCCTCCATGTGACTTGGGACTGTACCCAAAATCCACCTGTTTGCATGACTCCTTTGAGCCGTGGTAGGGAGAAAATCAAAGCACAGTGGAAACCACATAAGACTCTATGACGATCTCGGGTCTACAGACTAATATGTACAAGTGTCACCAGAGAACTGCTATCTGACAATAGGTATGGTACCAATTAGGAGTTCTCGGCGAGTCCTGTTCGATATACCCATTCTCTAATGAGCACCTATGAACAATCTTTGATGTCAAACACTAATGGATGTGGGATCAACCATCGCCCCATAAAGGGTCAAGAAACGTACACACTAGTCTACTCTGGAATATCGATGTCCTGTCTCGATATTCTCTCGACTATGAACTATTAAAGGATGTGCTTGCGGACTACACAAGCCCCACTAGTATGATCTGCATCATAGTCCTGGTAGTCAAGATAACATCCTAAGGGCTTTATCAACTGTATCAGATATAGTATAACAATACAAGTGTACATATTAAGACAAAGAGCAACCAGATAGCATACTATCATGCCAAGCAAGAAAGTCCTCTATATATATGTCCAAGCATCCACTTTATCATACAATAATGTCCTCTAAGGCATACATATTCCTAACAAATTCCAAGTTATCTCTAAAAGCCTATGGATATATATGGATATATATATCATAGATTAATTGGATTTTATGAAGATTTAAATTAATCTAAGTTTAAATTTCACATTATCTACAAGGAAGCCATTCACCTATATATATAATTGATTAGTAAATCAATTATGTATGCATCCACCAAAAAGAAAAGGAGAAGCCACGTTAATTTAACAGAGGTTTATTAAAGGGCGGCAACTGCTATGTTAAATTAATTTCACAAGGTCAAGATGAATTAATTTGAGAGATTATTGTATTGAGAGGGTGATGGCTAATAGAGAGATTTGAGAGAAATCTCCTAACGTTGTTTGTAAACTTGATTCAAGAAATTAGTAGATGTTTGCAGATTCTGCTCTGCCAGAGAATAGCCATACGGTTAGTGAACCCCGTCAACAAATCCTTGTGCCTATCTGCTTTGCATTTTCTATTTTTATTCTCGCACTTATTCATATATCTTTCGTTGATTAATTGCTTGATTGTTTTTATTGTGTGATTTGATTTGTCGCGAATATTGTTCCGTGTATCGATTTTTTCCCAACACTCTAGTGGCCTAATTTGATTATTCCTCATTTAATAGCAAAATGATTCTATCATGCGGAATATTTAAGAATTATCCGGTGATAATTGGATATTAACACAAACTTTTTTTTTAGTGTAGTTAGGCTTCTTGTGGCGCCTCCTAAGCTAATAATGATCCATCCTTATGCAAAGTAGGAATGGTCATTCTTTACTTTTCAAATTTATGTGGTTGTTTTGAATGCAAATGATAAAGGCTAAAATGCGGGAAACCCGCTTCACTTATAACTGAAATGCAAGAAACCAATCTAAATTTGAAAAATATGCACTTTACCTCTAAAACCCTAACGGTGTTAGTTTTTTTGTCCATAAGATTTTTTGTTAGAATTGGTTCAAATTCAAGAGTCAATGATGAAGAGCGAAGCGGTTTGTTGCAAAGTTGATGGAGTCTGAGTTCCTCTAGGGTTTGGTTTTGGAAAGATTCGTTTTGAAGATTAATTTAGAGAATTTATTGGAGGTTTATTTGAAAAGTTGTTTGAAGATTTATAGATATCTTTTACGAGCTTAATTAGGAAAGTTTGTTTGGAGAATTATTTGAAAATTTGTTAGAAATTGTTTTAGAAATTTAATGAGATCCTAATTGGAGTAGGAGTTCTATTATTTTGTTCTATAAATAGAGAAGGATCTCATCAGAGAATAGTGACCAAACATAAGAAAGAGAAAGAGAAAGAGAAAGAGAAAAAGAAAATGAAGGCAAAGACGAAAGGTGGGGGATTCACCAGAAGAGTAGTTTTTGTGTTTGTATGAAGAGACTAAGGCGAAGGTGAAGGGTAGCCATCCATAGATGAAACTGGAGAGATATACCAAGAATAGTCTTTGTATTTGTATGAGCGTTGAGATATGAACGAGATGAGAGAGAATATAAAATGTGGCGGTATTCTTGATCATTAATAAAGAGTTTCTCATGTTTGCTCGGTGGATAAAGGCCTTTGGTCGAACTATGTTAAATATTAGTGTTACGTGTTCTTATTTTTTGCTCGTCTTCCTTGCATGCTTAGCAGAAACTCTAACAAATTGGTATCAGAGCTGATGGTAGAAATCAGACGATGGCATGGAGGAAGTTCGGATCAAGATGGAGCTTTGTTGAAAAGAAGAGATTGGAGATGTCTCGTTGAATATAAACCAAGGTGGAGATTTGTTAGAGTTGGTTCATATTCAAGAGTCGATGATGAAGAGCAAAGTGATTCGTTGCAGAGTTGATGGAGTCCGAGACCTTTTAGGATTTGGTTTTGGAAAAATTCGTTTTGAAGATTAATCAGGAGAATTTGTTGGAGATTTATTTGAAGAGTTATTGGAAGATTTATAAATGATCTTTCAGGAGCTTAATTAGGAAGGTTTATTTGGGAGAATTATTTGGAGATTTGTTAGAAATTGTTTTGGAGATTTGATGAGATCCTAATTGGAGTAGGAGTTCTATTATTTCGTGTTATAAATAGAGGAGGGTCTATTAGAAAAGTGGTCAAACATGAGAAAAAGAAAGAAAAGGAGGAGACGAAGGCGAAGGCGAAGGATGAGAGATTCACCAGAAGAATAGTCTTTGTATTTGTATGAAGAAACGAAGGCAAAGACGAAAGATAGTCATCCATAGATGAAGGTGGGGAGATTTACCAGGAGTAGTGATTGATAGAGAGCTGTTTAGTGTGTGCATTTAAAAATTTAAGAATAAGAATACCGCAATCAAGGCGGTGTCGCTTAGTAGCTGGCCGATTGAGTATGGGTCGGTCCACAGGGAAATGGTGTTCTCTCTTTAAGTTCTAACGAGTTAAGTCCTATTTTTGGTAGGTTTTGTTTAAATTCTAAGAATGAAATTCAATCAATTTAAAGTCTTGATAGGGTTAGAATTAGGTTAGTTTGGAAAAGAGAATCTACTCACCGCTTTCTTTGCCCTAGTTAAGAACATAGGTGTTAGGATAATAGTCAACGAAGGGGATTAGCACGACTAGGAAGAAACTTCGTTTCTTCCTTTTGGTCCTTATCCGTCCTTTCTTAACTCTTAGCCCTAACCTCCATTTGAATCAACCACAACCGATCTAAATAGGGAATCACCGCTATCTTGTAAGATAGGGTGCCGTAGTGAGCGGTGTGTGGTTAATTTAAATAGAGTCCTAATTAAAATATTATATGGGTAAAGAAAGGAGTGAGAGAGATTTCCTTCTCTCAAACCTTTCCTATCCTAACCCTAACAAGTGAGGAATTACTCACTCATTAGGAAAGTTACGATAAAATTCATTTTTATAGTTTTATTTTAGTGACCTAATTTGCTGATAATAAAAGATAGATAATAAAATTGCAGAAATTAAATTCAGATAAAAAAATGCAAGATAGAAAAAAGAAACTTACTTTATTGATACCTCTTCAACGATTACAAAGAAATAAAATTTTAGATCTAGAAAATAAAAAGAGGCATGCCTAATTAGGCTTTCGGCTTTCCTATTTATAGATAGGAGAAACCCTAGGTTTTATATCTGATCCACATTTGAATTTACAGAACTATCCTAAGAAAGCCGGGTCAAAGCACCGACACCCACCGACACGTGCACCGACACGTGCACTGCATGGCCGCGGAACCGCAGCCGTATTGTGGGCTCTTGGACTCAGTTCTTTAGGGATGCTTCAAGTTGCCTTTTCCTTCTGTTTTCTTCACTTGGTTCCTCAGAATCTTTTCTACTTTCTTCCAGATTTCCAACAGTGCAGAATTATGTGGATTTTTACCGTAAGCTTCGCGTTGAAGTCTTGAATCCTGTGCTGCCCATGTGGTTTATGCAATTGAAATGTTTACTGATCTTCATTTGTTCCTTGAACTGTTAGGCGGTATCATACGGATTCTTCTATTGTTGGTCGTAGTCTCACATTTGTAGCGTCTTTTTCATGAATTTCACTGTAATGACCTGAGAACCTGTAACCTGCAACTATTTAGCAGACATGGATCAAAAGCACATATTTATTTGTAATATGATTAAGAATGGGCGATATAATAATGCAAAATTCTGATATGAACTAATACCCCCAAACTTATCTTTTACTCGTCCCGAGCAAAGCTAATTTATTCTCGAAAAATCCTAACCTCACTTTCGCAGGGAATCGCGATTGCACTGAGCTCGTGCAACAAGCTGTTAAATCTCTAGGTGTTCCTAGTAGGAGGAGTGGTGTCCTCTGAGGGTTTTCAGCGGATACTACCCACAAAATCCGATCAATTTGGTCTGTTGACTTCCATTCTTCAATTCGGTGTTCTAGCAAGAAATTCTATTATTTTCAACTTATAAATCATCAACTCGTATTTTTCACACTCACTTATCATTTAACTTAAGATCGTATATGTTCTGTAAATTTATTCAGCTTTCAGCATTTTTTGAATTTTCCTTCTAAGGTTCCATCTCAACTTAGGAATTTTTACCATCTCTACTGAAGGTATAAGCCCTATCTTTCATTCCCATCTCTCATCTAAATCCCAATCATATACCCCTACGTGTGTGTATGTATCACCTCTACACTTGGAAATTCAATTCAAGCTATCATACTCTTGTCCATCGTCCAAAGTACTTTTAGTTGGTGAATTTTAGAAGAAATTGCTCGCACATCTTTCATGCGACCGTTAATACTTCTTGAGATACTAACGACCGATTACAAAATGTGTTTGCACATTAAGGCGTAATTCCTCGTCTTGTAATACCTAAGGCTTTAGCAGTGACTCCCAAACCAGTTGGTCTAAGGCACTAGGTGATAAAGCACCCTCGCTATATATTTTTTATTTATTTATGCAGCCTTAAGTAATTGCAAAACCACTGTTAATTTTTTTCTCTTTATTCACTCTTGTATTTTTATTTTATTTTCCTTCACACTAAGGATTTTAGACAAGAGCATTTCAAGGTATCCTCTACTATCCCAAGTTTCAAGGTGCGTGTATGTGCTAATTGTAGGGTATATATTTTCAGAATTTAGACTTAAGGTTAAGAATTATTTTTCAGACTTACACTTCAAATAAAAATTCAATATTCTTTCCTTATTTTGACTTAGCCCAAGAACTGAACTCAAAATTTGCCTATTTCTAAATAAGCTATAAGGACATATATTTTCTACCGTTAAACTTTAAGAAAAGTTATTTATAGGGTTTTTAATTTACTAAGTTTAGGATCTAGTTTTTATCTACTACTCAACCGTCATGTTGAACTTAAGTCAAATATGGTCAAAATTGAATTTTTAAATTTTTATAATTTTTAAAAAAATTTAATTTTTTATTTGATTTTATTTATATATTTTTAAAATTTTTTTTATAAAGATGCAATGCGGAATTAAGTATGTAAAGAAAGAAAAAACAAATATGTACAAAAATAAAAATATGCAAATGCAAAGATAACTATTTACAAACCATCTCCACCCCCAAACTTATCAAAAGCAGTGCCCTCGCTGCTCATGGTCTCACCGTCCCCTCGAACGTGAACGAGAACGTTCCTCTCTCGCCAGCAGAGTGGTCATGCCATGCTCTATTTCCGTCACTCGGTGATCCAGGTTGGTCACCATCCCAATCAATCTGTCTATCCCCCTAGTGGATTTCCTAAGCAAACGTGCATGTGCTGCAGGGGTAAGCTCTTCCTCGCTCGCGGTCGAGCTGGAGCTTGGTGTCTTAGCAGGTACATTCTCGGCCGGCTCAGTGCGCGACCATACATCATTTAAGCGTGTGTACGACGTGGATACGCCCTCAACAAGAGGTCTAATGGGGATACCTTCATGCATATAAAACTCAAATTCCTCCACAAGGAGGAAATTGCGACACAGTTGTGTCACCAACATAGGGCATGGGTAATTGTGTCACGACCCGAAGGTACGGAACGTGACCGGAACTTAAATTACGAAGCGTCTAGAGGCGCAACGTAATCTAAGTAAGACGAAGCCCAGAAATCTAAACCATATAAAAGAAGATGTAAAGGAAAACATATAGGAAAACAAGTTTAAAAGCAACATCAATTTTCTCAAAAATTTCGGCAGAGTCTCCTTTGTAAAAACTGGCCCCAAACGGGTACAAACAAGAATAATATATATACAAACAATAAAAAGGCATCTCCAAGCGGGAGCTAGCTATACGCCAACAGGCGGAAACAACCACACCATGCACGATAATATACAACGCCAAAGGGCGAGGCTCAAAATTCAAAAGAAAACAAATCCACCAGATACTATAATAATACAAGCGCGACTTTAAGGTCGAAATAAACAACTTGTCCTTTAAACAATCAAGTAATACAAGTCTGGTTGATGGAGCTTACTAGATACAAATGAAATAATAAGGTACAACGGCGGTTCTGATGCAAGTGAACCAACCTACCAAGCAAATCACCCAGAATGAAATGGTGTGCCGGCAAGCTGCCAAGGAAACCTGTACATCGAAACCTGTAGAAAAATTTGGCACAACGGGGATGAGTTGCCAACTCGTGAGTAGAAAACATCTGCGAAAAGAAATCGAATGCACGACGCTGTCCTAGGTCATAATAATATACTAATATATCACTAGTCATCTAATAATGGCAGGGTAATAAACTACGCGTAAGTGCAAATGCTCCGTGCTCGTGTCAGTGCCTCAAATAGTAATATGTCATGTGAATAAGTATGCATGCACCATGAATGTAAAACAATCAATCCTGAAATCTGGATATATCTGTATAAGAAATCTTTAAGTTTTATCATGGTAAAATTTGTATAGAAATCTGAAATATCATCAATGAAATCCATGGAAATCCGTATCAAGCATCGACACAAAACATATAAATCTCAAGTCTCAATACCTCATAGTCTCAATATCTCGGGCTCCGTCAGTCCGGATCGGCCCATATCATCAAATCTCACGACAACGGTCGGTATCCTCCGGATATCCACCGCGCAAGACATCACCGGTAGATAGTCTTCCCCTGCCAGGCTCATCGTCTACAACTCAATCTTCTTACCCCAGGGTACCATACCGGGCCCACCATGTACCCGAGACGGTTCATCCACTCCTCGAATCGGGTCTCGAAATCCAACAGAAAACATGAAATCTCATGGTGGACGACACATACATCACGAGAAAACCGCAACTTATATTTTAAAAAGAGAGGAAGAGAGAGAGAAGTTTTTATATATATTCTTGCGGTTTTTCCCAAAATTCAGAAATCTCATAGAAATCCAAAATCCCAAAATCATGAGTAAGTAAATGATAAGTGTCGGCATAAGCCCCACAATACTGCATGATAACATGAAATTGTGAATGCATGAAATGTCTAAGTAATAAATGCAATGTCTAGACTAACACCTGAGAGTAATCACAATATTATATTGATCTAGCCTTTAGCTGATTCTATCAATAAAAGATAATATGTTCTAAAGTGTACGTGACATAGCAATTACCGATGATGGTGTGTGTGAGCCGGCAAATAAGTGTACGTGGAATATGCGCATCATCGGTAATGGTGCTGGTGTCCTAACAAGCAGAGTTTCATACTGACTAAAGAAACATATGTATGAACATGCAACTTGATGATTACGATCGGAATGTAAAGATGAATGTTTATTAACCACTCATTTGTAATATACATGTCTAACTACAACTAAATGACTCGAGCCTAAACTAGTATCTATCTAACCCCCTAAGAAACTAAACTAAAGAAACTAGTCGATCAGAAATAAGAATCCACCTAGGGTCTGAGTCCATATCTCTAATAGTCGGCGATCCAGCCTCAATAGCGTCACGTACGTAGTACGACTTCCTCGAATCAAGAGTGCGGATCAATCATCACATCTATGTCTCGTACGGTAAAATCCATCGTACGGCATCCCAATATCGGGGTACAGGTCAAGTATCACCTACGTACATCATCATTCGTATAATATCATCATCAATTAATGTCATGATCAAAGGTACTTTATTGTAATCGCATACATCCCAATATCCTCAATCATATCTCATTGTCTGCGTACATATACATCGTCAATTGTTCCTCAGAAATATCATGTCATATATATCATATCGTAATCCGGTCACACATATATCATATCGTAATTAAGTCACACATATATCATATCGTAACCAAGTCACACATATATCATATCGTAATCAAGTCACAGGTTACAGTCCGGGTTCTATTCTAGAGTCTCGTATATCTCAATGTCATCATCACCTATTATCGTTTATGTATACATATCCATTTTCTTATTTCCAACGATCCGCTAAAATCATAACACGACTATACAGCCAAGAGATCACGGCATCAAGCCCAGTTATGTTGTCTCATCCCCATGTATCATATAACATCCTTATCTCACATATACATGTTGTGTATATATATATACCTACACACATTCCTATACACACACACACACACACATACACATATACACCAAGTCAAGTTTCTGTGTGTGCGTGTGTGTGTGTCTACCTGAAACCTACGAATCCCCTCTAAGACATTCATCCTCCGGTAAAGTCCTTCTAAATCCGTCTAGTCCAACCTAAAGTCTTTAATAGGGTCCTACTCGCCAAGAATCTAAGGTCACGTCCGACTTCCTAATGACAATAAGTAATATTCCTATCCTACGTTTGTGGGGGTGCTAAACGCCATCCACCCGACTTCCCCCGTAGATATACATCTACTCACCTGGTCCTTGTCCGCCGAAGACGATATCGCCCTCCTCTTCTTCCTCGTTCGAAATCCACGTGAGGGGTACCTATACGCAAACATATATAATATCATAAACTGAATCACGGACAAAATCAAAACGACGCACGAAACGCGCATAGGTTAAAACCTATGACCCGCTCATGCAAAAGAACCAAATATCGCTCGATATCGGCGTACAAACACCGACTGATCGAGATAAAACACCAACCAACAACTCGTAGTTTCAAAACTCATTATTTATAATATAAAACATGATTTAAATTATCGAAACCCTAAAATCGATCAAATCGTCCAATTCCGCAAAACCTTGAAAATGTCAATTTACCGTTTTTCTTCAAAACTTGATATTTAAATGAAACTAATGGTCATAATATTCTTTAAATAACATAACTAGATTATAGAAACCATTACCATATTTTTATCACACAAATTGGTATTAAATTGGAAATTCTAGTTTGCAATTTTGTCAATTTCAACACCTTGCAAGCAAAATTTCACAATTTCACAACTAAACTTGATTTTGCATAAATTAACTTATTAAACTACAATTCATGATGTTAATAATGTAATGAAACCATAATTAGATTTTAAATCTCAATTATTTAAGAAATATCTAAAACCTAGTTAGCACAAAAAAATAACATATTTGTCACAATTTCCATTATCAATTTGAAACTAGTAACCAAACTAGGTTTTTCATTCCTCTAATATGTTAATATTCTCATTAAAACCACAATATAGTGATAAAAACATTAATTAGAATTTTATCTCACCAATAAATATAATTATAAAAATCCAGTTTGCAAAATTGATTAATTTAAACAATTTTGAATGAACAATTTACAATATATTTTGAAACCCTCTCTTGAATTTTGAATCTTGAAATTGAAACCACAATTAATTTTGCAATTAAGCTAGATTAAGAAAGCAAACAACAATTTAACTATGGTTTAGGATTTTATACCTCAAGGGTTGTGGATCAACATGAAAACTTAGCCTCCCAAAAATGCTAATTTTGCTCCAAGAACCAAGCTTGATAGGTCAATGGAAAATGGGTAAAGATTGGATATTGATTTTTAGGTTTATTTTGGATTTTTTTTGTTGAATTTTGATGATTTTTAATGCAAACTGAAGTGGGGAAATTTTGGGGGCAGCCATGAGGTGAGGGCCGGCCATGGAGGGAGGTAGGAGAGGAGAGTGAGAAAAGTGTGTGGTATGATGTAGAAACTTCTCCAATTAATTACTTCTTATTAGTCTTTTAATTAATTAATAAAATTTATTTATTTTCCTAACTCAATTTAACCTAGAAAGATCTAGAACCATGGAAAATTTTGGAAAAGAATTTTGCATAATTCACACTTGATTCCAATATGTAATGGTTCACTTTTGCTAATTTAACCCATTCAAATTTGTAATTTACACTAATTTAATGTATAAATAAAGCTTATGTTAATATTTAAAATAATTAATTTAGGAAAAATATTTAATTAAACTAAAAATTTATAAGTGACTAAATAAACACCATTTACTAGTAATTACATAATTAAAATAAGTCTTTTTAAATTTATAATGAAAAATAATTATGGTTAAGTTTTACGAAAAATACGTTTTATTTTACCGAAAATCAGAAAATTCACTTAAAGGATTTTATTTATTTAATTATTTATTTATTTAAAACGTTACAATCTTCCCCCCTTTAAGAAATTCGGTCCCCGAATTTAAATTAAAACTCCCCCCAATTACTAAAACATTCAACCAAAATACTCAAATCGTCGGGGCTCCGAAATCCTCAATACATAACTAAAATCAACTCCGTCAAGCATAACGCAATCATCAGAGTTATAGTGAAAATAGAATATCAAAGCCCAATATGAAAACCAACATAATATACATCAAAACTATAACTTATATATAGTGCGCATCGTAGTAAAATCGTCCAAACATCTGAATAAAGAAGCATGCAAAAACCCCTTTTGAAAATCGCCGTGCGATGCACGTGTCACGGCATAAGTAGTGGACGTTTATTTTTAAAAAAATTAGCTATACATATATATCTTTTATTTAACATACACGTCCCGCCTGGTTACTAAATCAAATAGTAATGATTATAAAAACATACTACTCAAACTGAAATCAATCCCAATCACATCATAAAAATATCATGTGCGTCCGGTGCGCACTGAAATCGAAACCAAATACAGATGCCACGAATACGCACAGAAACAAAATTGAGTGCAACAGGTGTGCACCAAAAACATCTGTCAAGTGCAACGGGCATGCACGACACTAATATCAGTGTATCTAATCTGCACAAAACCCCGATTTAGTGTATCTAGTGTGCACAAAATCGTATCAAGTGCGCCAAGTGTGCGCAAGAATCTCAATCAAGTGCACATGGTGTAAAAAAAACATACACCGAATATCAAAATCGAAATCACGGTACGAAAAATGCATGAAAACTATGTCGAAGCATACGTCAAAATCATGTGCAACCCATATTCACGAAATCAAATCAATATCTCAAAATGTATAAAACCAAATCGAGTGCACTGGGTATGTACAACACAACATCAATACAACTAATATATGAAACACGAATAGAATGTAATGAATGTACACATAAGAAATACCAATCGTAGAACAAAATCCTCAAAATACCAAAATCCAAACAACGGAAATTTGAAATTTAAATCACCAAATCACAATCGTAAACACTATCGTCAATGTGCGCCTTTTCTAATGTCGACTGATTCGGACTCGTCTCCTCATCGCTGTGCTGACTGCGCTACAAATGGCTATGCTCATATCTAGAGTCTCCCATGTAATCTATCCCTTCACCTAATATCCGGACTACGTTAAACTTTTCGATCGAATCATCAAAATCCCAAAATTCCCCGAGAGCTCAACACTCAAGTACGGTTTAAAAATATCCAGTACATGCCCCAGCATCTGCGGACCAGCCGTAGAAGGGCAAACCCAAGCCTCACTAATGGCACTACGGAACTGCCGTAAACCCTAAGGTTTAAAGGCGTTCTCGTGGTCATTATGTCGAGTTAGGGTTTCATTCTTCTAGAGGGTCCATAAAAATACCTGCATGTTCTTCCGAATACCTTAAACTTGGGAAAATGGGTTTCTGACAATCGTTCGAACCCTTTAACTTTGCCTGGACGGCATGTGATACCCTTCGTCCGCACGCTAAACAATGCTTCAATCCTTAAGAATAAACGATGCCCTACTGGTCATAACATACGAGCCGCAGCTCCCTCTGCCCGTGCGACCATGGTAACAGAAACATCATCCGATTTCGACGAAGATAGATCAAAGGAATGAATAGAATACGGTGCAAAAAATGTACATCCTAAGGCTTCTTAAGCAGAGTAGCGTATCGTAAGTATGCCGCGGATCATACCCACGGTACGTCACTCTACCTAAGTCACCTACTCCATCAACCAAGGGTCATCCTAGACTTATACAAAGGTTAAACCTAACACTCTGATACCAACTTTGTCATGACCCGAAGGTACGGAACGTGACCGGCACTTAAATTACGAAGCGTCTAGAGGCGCAACGTAATCTAAGTAAGCCGAAGCCTAGAAATCTAAACCATATAAAAGAAGATGTAAAGGAAAACATATAGGAAAACAAGTTTAAAAGCAACATCAATTTTCTCAAAAATTTCGGCAGAGTCTCCTTTGTAAAAACTGGCCCCAAACGGGTACAAACAAGAATAATATATATACAAACAATAAAAAGGCATCCCCAAGCGGGAGCTAGCTCTACGCCAACAGGCGGAAACAACCACACCATGCACGATAATATACAACGCCAAAGGGCGAGGCTCAAAACTCAAATGAAAACAAATCCACCAGATACTATAATAATACAAGCGCGACTCTAAGGTCGAAATAAACAACTGGTCCTTTAAACTATCAAGTAATACAAGTCTGGTTGATGGAGCTTACTAGATACAAATGAAATAATAAGGTACAACGGCAGTTCTGATGCAAGTGAACCAACCTACCAAGCAAATCACCCAGAATGAAATGGTGTGCCGGCAAGCTACCAAGGAAACCTGTACATCGAAACCTGTAGAAAAATTTGGCACAACGGGGGTGAGTTGCCAACTCGTGAGTAGAAGATATCTGCGAAAAGAAATCGAATGCACGACGCTGTCCTAAGTCATAATAATATACCAATATATCACTAGTCATCTAGTAATGGCAGGGTAATAAACTACGCGTAAGTGCAAATGCTCCGTGCTCGTGTCAGTGCCTCAAATAGTAATATGTCATGTGAATGAGTATGCATGCACCATGAATGTAAAACAATCAATCCTGAAATCTGGATATATCTGTATAAGAAATCTTTAACTTTTATCACGGTAAAATTTGTATAGAAATCTGAAATATTATCGATGAAATCCATGGAAATCCGTGTCAAGCATCGACACAAAACATGTAAGTCTCAAGTCTCAATACCTCATAGTCTCAATATCTCATAGTCTCAATATCTCGGGCTCCATCAGTCCGGATCGGCCCATATCATCAAATCTCACGACAACGGTCGGTATCCTCTGGATATCCGCCGCGCCAGACATCACCGGTAGATAGTCTTCCCCTGCCAGGCTCATCGTCTACAACTCAATCTTCTTGCCCCGGGATACCATACCGGGCCCACCATATACCCGAGACGGTTCATCCACTCCTCGAATCGGGTCTCGAAATCCAACAGAAAACATGAAATCTCATGGTGGACGACACATACATCACGAGAAAACCCAACTTATATTTTAAAAAGAGAGGAGGAAAGAGAGAAGTTTTTATATATATTCTTGCGGTTTTCCCAAAAATCCAGAAATCTCATAGAAATCCAAAATCCCAAAATCATGAGTAAGTAAATGATAAGTGTCGGCATAAGCCCCACAATACTGCATGATAACATGAAATTGTGAATGCATGAAATGTCTAAGTAATAAATGCAATGTCTAGACAACACCTGAGAGTAATCACAATATTATATTGATCTAGCCTTTAGCTGATTCTATCAATAAAAGATAATATGTTCTAAAGTGTACGAGACATAGCAATTACCGATGATGATGTGTGTGAGCCGGCAAATAAGTGTACGTGGAATATGCGCATCATCGGTAATGGTGCTGGTGTCCTAACAAGCAGAGTTTCATACTGACTAAAGAAACATATGTATGAACATGCAACTTGATGATTACGATCGGAATGTAAAGATGAATGTTTATTAACCACTCATTTGTAATATACATGTCTAACTACAACTAAATGACTCGAGCCTAAACTAGTATCTATCTATCTAACCCCCTAAGAAACTAAACTAAAGAAACTAGTCGATCAGAAATAAGAATCCACCTAGGGTCTGAGTCCATATCTCTAATAGTCGGCGATCCAGTCTCAATAGCGTCACGTACGTAGTACGACTTTCTCGAATTAAAAGTGCGGATCAATCATCACATCTATGCCTCGTACGGTAAAATCCATCGTATGGCATCCCAATATCGGGGTACGGGTCAAGTATCACCTACGTACATCATCATTCGTATAATATCATCATCAATTAATGTCATGATCAAAGGTACTTTATTATAATCGCATACATCCCAATATCCTCAATCATATCTTATTGTCTTCGTACATATACATCGTCAATTGATCCTCAGAAATATCATGTCATATATATCATATCGTAATCCGGTCACACATATATCATATCGTAATTAAGTCGCACATATATCATATCGTAACCAAGTCATACATATATCATATCGTAACTAAGTCACAGGTTACAGTCCGGGTTCTATTCTAGAGTCTCGTATATCTCAATGTCATCATCACCTATTATCGTTTATGTATACATATCCATTTTCTCATTTCCAACGATCCGCTAACATCATAACACGACTATACAGCCAAGAGATCACGGCATCAAGCCCAGTTATATTATCTCATCCCCATGTATCATATAACGTCCTTATCTCACATATACATGTTGTGTATATATATATACCTACACACATTCCTATATATATATATATATATATATATATATACATACACACACATACACACATACACATATACACCAAGTCAAGTTTCTGTGTGTGCTGTTGGGGTAAAAATTTACACCCCGGTTCACCGAGTTAAAGTCAGGGTCAACCCCCAAGCTAGGTGGGCCCAAGCCCAGGTCAAGCGGGCCCATGCCAAAGTCGAGCCCGCGGCCAGCCTCCCCCATGCCAACCACAAGACCATGTAATAAATAATTTTTATGTAATTTTTTATGCATGAATGTAAACAAAATGGGCATAAAACCAATATTTTGTAAGCCCGTGGCTTATGTGCAAAAATGAAATGGCACATGAGCCATGGGATGGCTAAAATGCCATTTTTGTAAAGCCCAAGGGGCTATATGTAAATATGTAAGCCTATAAAAGGCAACATGATGAATAAAAAAAGAACTTTTCATTCTCTCCACAAAAAATTTTAGATCTGAGATCTTTTGTGCCTCCTGCTCCTTCTCCAAGGTTCTAAACCTTCTTATTTCTTTTGAATTAAATCAAGAGTTTTACTCTTTCTTTTCAAAAACTAAGAAGTCTTCCACCACGAAACCCACAAAGGGGAACTTGGATCTACCATTAGATCTCAGAAAGGAGAGATTTTTAGAGCTCACATCTCTTGATCATACAGATCCAGCCAACAGAGGAGGAAGAGGAAGAATCCCTTTCATCAACCAAAACATTTTCGGAGTTTAACTCTATATATTTACATAGATATATATATATATATAATAAATATTTCCTTTCTGAAGCATAGCTTCTGGTTCTGGGACTAAAAGTCCTTTTGTCTCGCCAGCGCCCAGCGCTCGAGCGCAAAACGCCCACGTGCCGACACGTGGCGCGCTTGCGCTCGGGCGCACTGCGCTCGAGCGCAAAGCGCCCACGTGCCGACACGTGGCGCGCTTGCGCTCGGGCGCACTGCGCTCGAGCGCAAAGCGCCCACATGCCGACACGTGGCGCGCTGCACTCAGGCGCACTGCACTCGGGCGCACTGCGCCCACGTGCCGACACGTGGCGCGCTTGCGCCCGAGCGCACAGCACCTAAGCGCACAGTGCTCAAGGCGCTGGCCCCACGCATCCTTTGGATGCCTTTTTACCCTCTTTCTTTTATATATATATGTATATATACATATATACATATATATATATATACATATGTATACATATTTACACACACACATACTCCGCGACACTGTCCCTGTTAGAAAAAATTTCTAACGGGGCGCTGCCCCACACCCCGTAAGGGGGCTGCTAGCCCCCTTGACCCCTAACCCGCTATCCGGGTAGCAGGACTCCCATAAAAAACTCTGCGTGGCTCCCGATATATCGAAACCCCCCTTCCAAAACAACACACACATACACTGCACATTGAGTTCGCATGACCAGTTTAACCCGTTAATCGGAGGTTCCCTCGCTCCAAAGGCGAGGGGTAATTAACGGCAGCTTAGTCCGCGGCTGCCGGAGATTCGGATCCCCACAATCATTAAACCTCGGCCTACCCTAGGCAGGGGGAATCTGTAGTACGCCTGACAAGCGCGCGCGTATTCCCATCTCAATGGGGTGACGAAAAACACCCTACAGATTCTGGCACGCCCGGTGGGACCAATCTCTCCTCCCATATTTCGGGTTAAGCGTTCATGCGAACTCAATCAATATACGTACCTGTATTTATACTAAAAATAATGCTTTTTCATGCAGATTTTCAAGCAATCACCTTCTGACGATGTCTTCGATGATGAACTCAGCTCCCGTCTCCTACACGATGAGGATAGACTCTAGGACGGTCCTTCCGGCCAGTCTCGGGCGACAATGGGAAGAGCCGCTGCTACCATTCGGCTCTATTATGTTCATGCCAGTTGGCGCCATCCCAGCTCCTCAAGCCCCGGTGGCAGACAAACCGGTCTCGAAAGGCAGGAGACCAAATGTGGTGATTTCAAGGGCGCCCCAACCCAAACGCAAGTCGGTGTCTGAACGGCTTTCCTTGGCCCCAGCTGGGGGCAAGGCCATCAACACCAACAAAGCTACAACACGTCCCGAGCAAGCTCCAGCGGTGCTCTTGACCACTGCTCGATCGGGTGTCTTCTTTAAGCTCCCCGCCAATGAGAAAGAGACGACTAGATATGAGGTCCACACTGTCTACATGGTGGGCACGCGCAGCAAGAGTAAGGACGGGGCCACCACATCCCAAATCCAATCTGGTATGAATATGGCTGTCACATCCCAAGGCCAGCCTCCTCTGGAAGGTAATGAAGACCTTCCCAGTGAGGCTGATAAGCAGAAAGACCCTTCGGTCCATGAGGAGTCGGGCTCGGAAAGCGAAGAAGAGCCGACTTTCCGCCCCAGGACCGCGGAGCAAGAGCTGCTTCAAGAGCTCCGAAAGCAGCTCAGAGACAAAGACAAGGAGATGGCCAAACTCTACTTCAAAATCGATGACTTGACGAATGTCGTGATACAGCTCACGGCCCGACTTGCCTCTCAGCCGCCCAATCAAGCGGAGGGCTCTGCTCGTGAACCGGGAAATGGTGTCCCAAAGCAGCCGACGCCTATCCCCTCAAATCCAAAAGTGGGCGAACCGCATGAAAATCAGTCGCATCCTATCTCGGGAAATGTCTTGGCTACCGATGACAGTAGCCCGCTAACTCAAGATCAAATCATGGATTTGGTTGCCGGCAAAGTCAAAACACTGGTAGCCGAAGCTGAAGCGCAAAAAGATGTTAGCAGTAGCGGGAGACCATATCCTGCTCAATATGATCTGGTAGAATTTCCTAGCGGCTATGTCATCCCTAAATTCGGAAGATTTGATGGGACGGGAAATGCGATTCAACACATCGCCCACTTCAAAGCCTCATGCGGGAATACTGGGGGCAACGATGCGCTTCTCCTCCGCCAGTTCGTTAATAGCTTGACCGATGTTGCTTTCGACTGGTACGCGAGCATACCGGATGGCTCCATTACTACTTTCGTCCAAATGGAATCTTTGTTTCGACAAAGGTTCATGAGCGTCAGCGATAAGATCACAATTGCCGAGCTCGTAAGGACCAAGCCCAAGAACAACGAAAGCAGTACGGATTTTATAACCCGATGGCGCAATCTCTCCGTCAAATGCGAATCACCGATAGAGCAGGACCAATCTGTCAGTATCCTTGTCGAAAATCTCAACAACTGGATGACCCCGTTTCTATGTACCGCGGGTCTCAAAACATTCCAAGAGCTGACCAGAAAAGTCCAGATGTTGGAACGCTCAAAGCAGGAGTCCTCCTCTGACTCCCAAAATAACAATAGGTTCTGGAGAAACCGAAAGTACAAAAATCGCAAAGGCGGAAACTCCGATGATTCTGGATCTTTCAACATTTCGGCTAACCGAAATAAGCAAGAGATGAGCGGGCCTAGCGCCAACCAGCCTCGGAAGCCAGTGTTCGGAGAGGGAGGAGAATCTCCACTGAAAGAGAAACTGGATAAGGTCTATTCCTTCAGAAAGGACAAAATCCGTAAAATATTCAAAGACGCCTTGAAGAACGGTCTACAACTGCCAGAGTCAAAAAGACCGCAGGAAGCGAATAGGACCGACGACCCCAAATACTGCCCTATCACAAAGTGATAGGTCATGCCATTGAGGAATGCTTCGTCTTCAAAGATTGGGTCGAAAAGCAATACAAGGCAGGATAGATAGAACTGTCCAAAGGCGTGTTAGTAAACAGTCAAGATGCGACCGCCAATTTCATACAAACGGAGACCGAAGTTCTTTGTGAAACTGATTCTCTCAGACATCTGCCTTTCTCTGAAAACAATCGACCACCACGTCATTAAACTTGGAACAGCAGACCTCTAAGTCGTTAAACTGGGAATGTAAATAAAAAATATATATGTGTAAATAAAAGAAAAATAAAGAAAAGCCGAAATGATGGGGCAACTCGCAATAAAAATCAGCGAGTAAAATAAAGATGAAAATAAAGCCGAAATGATGGGGCAACCGCGAATAAAAGCCGAAATGATAGGGCAATCGCGATCTTCGCGACAAGAAAAGCTGAAATGATAGAGCAATCGCGGTAAAACAAAAACAAAAAAAAAGGCGAATGATGGGTCGCTCCTGGTACTATATTCCAGTGCAGCGATGCAGATGCCAACCAAAATCCAATTTCTCAAAGTTCTCCCAGCCCTACGGCCAGTCCCCAAATTGACTGCCGTATACAATCCACGGGCTCTAATAATTCTCAGCATACCCATGCCCCACCGCAATCACCAGTTACGCGGCTGGTCTCCGCCTGTGGAATTATGCTCCATTGAGAAGACCCACTCATGTGTCCTCACGATACATGAGGAGAACAAACCTTTGTGGGATCCTTACGACTCACGAAGGAAAAACACACTTAGGAGTCCTCACGACTCCTAAGGAGAAAATACACCTACGGGATCCTTACGACCCGTAGGGAGAAAATGCTTTTATGGGACCCTCACGACCCATAAAATTGAAAAGCCTTAGGCGATAGGGATCTAAACCTGTCTCCTAAGCCATCGCTCCCCAATCCCCAAGTGGCGAATGATGAGTCGCTCCTGGTACCATATTCCAGTGCAGCGATGCAGACGCCAACCAAATTCCAAATTCCAATCCCTAAATGGCGAATGATGAGTCGCTCCTGGTACCATATTCCAGTGTAGCGATGCAGACGCCAACCAAATTCCAAATCCCATACCCCAACGGCGAATGATGAGTCGCTCCTGGTACCATATTCCAGTGCAGCGATGCAGACGCCAACAAAGTCCCAAAAATTTTTCCGGCCCTACGGTCTGGATCATACAACCTGCAAAACCGTATACAATCCACGGGCGTAAAACGATCCCAACCTCTCCCAAGTCCTACTGGTGAGACCACATTCAAAGTCTAAAAAAAAATAGAAAATAAAATAAAATAAAATAAATAAAATGGTATGTCCACAAGCAAAATGGGCACGGATGAAAACCCGAAAGGGCTCCGTGAGTAAAAACAGCAGGACTGCCGGCAAGTTTGTGAAAACCCGAAAGGGCACAAACTCGTGAGAAAGAGATGAAATGCACTCACAAGGTCCTCTCGACTTTGTGAGAAGAAAATTCCCGTGTGAGATCCTTACGACTCACAAAGGAGCAACACACTTGGGAGTCCCCACGACTCCCAAGGAGAAAATACACCTACGGGATCCTTACGACCCGTAGGGAGAAAATGCTTTGGGAGACCTTTACGGCTCACAAAATTGAAAAGTCTTAGGCGATAGGGACCTAAAACTTGTCTCCTGAGCCATCGTTTCCTAATAAGCAAACGCAAATGATGATTCGCTCCTGGCACCATATTCCAGTGTAGCGATGCTGATGCCAAACAAAAAAAAATAATTCCCAAATTCTCTCATGACAAATGATGATTCGCTCCTGGTACCATATTCCAGTGTAGCGATGCTGATGTCAGCCCAAATCAAATCAAACCAACAACCTCTACGGCGGAATCATGCTCCGTCCCAGAATGCACCCCGTGTCGAAATCATGCTTCGCCTCGGAATATCTACCTTCCCTGCCGGAATTATGCTCCGCCTCGGAATCAAGTCAACCAGCAAGCTCTGCGTCGGAATTATGCTTCGTCTCAGAATGCACCCCGTGTCGAAATGATGCTTCGCCTCGGTGTACCTGCCTTCCCAGTCGAAATTATATTTCGCCTCGGGATCAAGTCAACCAACAAGCTCTGCGCCGGAATCATGCTCCGTCTCAGAATGTACCCCGTGTCGAAATCATGCTTCGCCTCGGAGTATATGCCTTCCCCGTGGAATTATGCTTCGTCTGGGAATCAACCTTTGCATCGAAATTATGCTTCGGTCAGAATATCTGCCGCGCTTCGGAATGACGCTCCGAATCCTGGAATTATACTCCGCTCTTCGGAATGATGCTCCGAACCCTGGAATCATGCTCCGCTCATCAGAATGATACTCCGATCCCCTGGAATTATGCTCCGATCATCGGAATGATGCTCCGATCTCTGGAATTATGCTCCGCCCATCGGAACGATACTCCGATCTCTGGAATTATGCTCCGCCCTTCAGAATGATGCTCCGAATCCTGGAATCATGCTCCGATCATTGGAATGATGCTCCGATCTCTGGAATTATGCTCCGCCCTTCGGAACGATGCTCCGAACCTTGGAATTATGCTCCCCCCTTCGGAACGATGCTCCGATATATGGAATTATGCTCCGCGAATCGAAAAGATGCTCCGATCTCTGGAATTATGCTCCGCCCTTCGGAACGATGCTCCGAACCCTGGAATTATGATCCCCCCTTCGGAACGATGCTCCGATATCTGGAATTATGCTCCGCGAATCAGAATGATGCTCCGATCCCCGGGAATCATGCTCCTCGAGATGATACTCCGCCCCTGGAATGATGTTCTACCTCGAAGTCCAACTTCAAGATCCATCAATTTCATGCACACAACTCAAATGTGCGGTGTGTATTTATTGATGGGGGCACTTTGTTGGGGTAAAAATTTACACCCCGGTTGACCGAGTTAAAGTCAGGGTCAACCCCCAAGCTAGGTGGGCCCAAGCCCAGGTCAAGCGCGCCCATGCCAAAATCGAGCCCGCGGCCAGCCTCCCTCATGCCAACAACAAGACCATGTAATAAATAATTTTTATGTAATTTTTTATGCATGAATGTAAACAAAATGGATATAAAGCCAATATTTTGTAAGCCCATGGCTTATGTGCAAAAATTAAATGGCACATGAGCCATGGGATGGCTAAAATGTCATTTTTGTAAAGCCCAAGGGGCTATATGTAAATATGTAAGCCTATAAAAGGCAACATGATGAATAAAAAAAGAACTTTTCATTCTCTCCACAAAAAATTTTAGATCTGAGATCTTTTGTACCTCCTGCTCCTTCTCCAAGGTTCTAAACCTTCTCATTTCTTTTGAATTAAATCAAGAGTTTTACTCTTTCTTTTCAAAAACTAAGAAGTCTTCCACCACGAAACCCACAAAGGGGAACTTGGATCTACCATTAGATCTCAGAAAGGAGATATTTTTAGATCTCACATCTCTTGATCATCAAGATCCAGCCAACAGAGGAGGAAGAGGAAGAATCCCTTTCATCAACCAAAACATTTTAGGAGTTTAACTCCATATATTTACATATATATATATATATGATAAATATTTCCTTTCTGAAGCATAGCTTCTGGTTCTGGGACTAAAATTCCCTTTGTCTCGCCAGCGCCCAACGCTCGAGCGCAAAACGCCCACGTGCCGACACATGGCGCGCTTGCGCTCGGGCGCACTGCGCTCGAGCGCAAAGCGCCCACGTGCCGACACGTGGCGCGCTTGTGCTCGGGCACACTGCGCTCGAGCGCAAAGCGCCCACATGCCGACACGTGGCGCGCTGCACTCAGGCGCACTGCGCTCGAGCGCAAAGCGCCCACGTGCCGACACGTGGCGCGCTTGCGCTCAAGCGCACTGCGCTCAAGCGCAAAACGCCCACGTGCCGACATGTGGCGCGCTTGCGCCCCAGCGCACAGCACCTAAGCGCACAGCGCTCAAGGCGCTAGCCCCATGCATCCTTTGGATGCCTTTTCCCCCCTCTTTCTTTTATATATATATATACACATATGTATACATATTTACACACACACATACTCCGCGACACTGTCCCTGTTAGAAAAAATTTCTAACGGGGCGCTGTCCCGCACCCCGCAAGGGGGCTGCTAGCCCCCTTGACCCCCAGCCCGCTATCCGGATAGCGGAACCCCCGTAAAAAACTCTGCGTGGCTCCCGATATATCGAAACCCCCCTTCCAAAACAACACACACGTACACTGCACATTGAGTTCACATGACCAGTTTAACCCGTTAATCGGAGATTCCCTCGCTCCAAAGGCAAGGGGTAATTAACGGCAGCTTAGTCCGCGGCTGCCGGAGATTCGGATCCCCACAATCATTAAACCTCGGCCTACCCTAGGCAGGGGGAATCTGTAGTACGCCTGACAAGCGCGCGCGTATTCCCATCTCAATAGGGTGACGAAAAACACCCTACATGTGCGTGTGTGTGTCTACCTGAAACCTACGAATCCCCTCCATGACATTCATCCTCTGGTAAAGTCCTTCTAAATCCGTCTAGTCTAACCTAAAGTCATTAATAGGATCCTACTTGCCAAGAATCTAAGGTCACGTCCGACTTTCTAATGACAATAAGTAATATTCCTATCCTACGTTTGCGGGGGTGCTAAACGCCATCCACCCAACTTCCCCCGTAAATACATCTACTCACCTGGTCCTTATCTGCCAAAGACGATGTCGCCCTCCTCTTCTTCCTCGTCCGAAGTCCACGTGAGGGGTACCTATACGCAAACATACATAATATCGTAAACTGAATCACGGACAAAATCAAAACGACGCATGAAATGCGCATAGGTTAAAACCTATGACCCGCTCATGCAAAAGAACCAAATATCGGTCGATATCGGCGTACAAACACCGACTGATCGAGATAAAACACCAACCAACAACTCGTAGTTTCAAAACTCATTATTTATAATATAAAACATGATTTAAATCATCGAAACCCTAAAATCGATCAAATCGTCCAATTCCGCAAAACCTTGAAAATGTCAATTTACCGTTTTTCTTCAAAACTTGATATTTAAATGAAACTAATGGTCATAATATTTTTTAAATAACATAATTAGATTATAGAAACCATTACCATATTTTTATCACACAAATTGGTATTAAATTGGAAATTCTAGTTTGCAATTTTGTCAATTTCAACACCTTGCAAGCAAAATTTCACAATTTCACAACTAAACTTGATTTTGCATAAATTAACTTATTAAACTACAATTCATGATGTTAATAATGTAATGAAACCATAATTAGATTTTAAATCTCAATTATTTAAGAAATATCTAAAACCTAGTTAGCACAAAAAATAACATATTTGTCACAATTTCCATTATCAATTTGAAACTAGTAACCAAACTAGGTTTTTCATTCCTCCAACATGTTAATATTCTCATTAAAACCACAATCTTGTGATAAAAACATTAATTAGAATTTTATCTCACCAATAAATATAATTATAAAAATCTATTTTGCAAAATTGATTAATTTAAACAACTTTGAATGAACAATTTACAATACATCAACCATATAAGATTTTCCATGTCTAAAAATGTTAAACTACATATTATAACCCCACTCAATTAATAAAAACCCAAACTTCATTTTGAAACCATCTCTTGAATTTTGAATCTTGAAATTGAAACCACAATTAATTTTGCAATTAAGCTAGATTAAGAAAGCAAACAACAATTTAACTATGGTTTAGGATTTTATACCTCAAGGGTTATGGATCAACATGAAAACTTAGCCTCCCAAAAATGCTAATTTTGCTCCAAGAACCAAGCTTGATAGGTCAATGAAAAATGGGTAAAGATTGGATATTGATTTTTAGGTTTATTTTGGATTTTTTTTGTTGAATTTTGATGATTTTTAATGCAAAGTGAAGTGGGGAAATTTTGGGGGCAGCCATGAGGTGAGGGCCGGCCATGGAGGGAGGTAGGAGAGGAGAGTGAGAAAAGTGTGTGGTATGATGTAGAAACTTCTCCAATTAATTACTTCTTATTAGTCTTTTCATTAATTAATAAAATTTATTTATTTTCCTAACTCAATTTAACCTAGAAAGGTCTAGAACCATGGAAAATTTTGGAAAAGAATATTGCATAATTCACACTTGATTCCAATATGTAATGGTTCACTTTTGCTAATTTAACCCATTCAAATTTATAATTTACACTAATTTAATGTATAAATAAACCTTATGTTAATATTTAAAATAATTAATTTAGGAAAAATATTTAATTAAACTAAAAATTTATAAGTGACTAAATAAACACCATTTACTAGTAATTACATAATTAAAATAAGTCTTTTTAAATTTATAATGAAAATAATTATGGTTAAGTTTTACGAAAAATACGTTTTATTTTACCGAAAATCAGAAAATTCACTTAAAGGATTTTATTTATTTAATTATTTATCTTTTTTTTTAAAACGTTACAAATTGGCAGCCCTTTTGCCCGCACCGATTGATTGAAGTAATACCGTGCACATATCATAACTGGGGTTCCTAGTCATCAAGGTGTGCACGATATGAAGGGATGGTGTAAAAAATGCCGTATTATGCGAACTACCAAAAATGTTATTTTGTGCCCAATGGCACACAGTCAATACGTTCGCAAAGAGGATTCTAGCCTGGATGCCCTTACGTGGCTCTCTCGAACAGTCATTATCCCTTAAGAGCAAGTAATCCTCGAATTGGAGGGGTTGGTCATGGGTAGGTAGTCTAGGTATTAAGGTGACTTTATGGATGAAATCCCTATCGATTATGATTTCCCTATCCTCCCAATTTAACCTAATGTATCCGTGTTGTGAGAGGCTACCATCCTCTATGCATTCGTAAAATCGGGTGACGAGATCTGGAAGAGCGAAAGAGTTTGGATGGTTAAGAAGTAAGAAATTCCACCCTCGCCTTCGGATCTCTTTACCGAAATAGCTACTGTAGATCGTGTGTGCAAAGATCTGTGAAAAGTCCCTCTCAAATTGCAGGGTTGGTGCCATCACAGAGAACTAATTTAAAAAATAGAGATTTTACAGAGAGGGAAAAGGAAGTGTAAACCTCCTCTGAAGATTTCAAAGGGCGACTCAGCAAGGTAGCGGCGGAAGCGCGGTCAGATGCTGCGTTTGGCGACGGTTGGGCGGCGGGATGAAGCGATCTTCTTGCTCTGGCTGCTGCGGCGGCTAGGGTTTTGAGAGAAGAATACTTAGGGTTTGGTAAAAACAGTAGAGGAATCGGGTTTCTTTTATAGGGGGATTTTTTTGGTGATATGCAAAAAGGACCTCTTAAAAAAAGGAATTTATTTGTAAATAAAATTTTTATTTTTATTATTTATTATTTATTAAAAAACGAAAATTTACAAAAATACCCTAATTTTTTTTTTATTTTTAATTTTTTTATTTTTATTTTGTTTTGATATAATTACAAGTGGTACATACCCCCAAACTTATTTGAAACGGTGTTTCCACTGTTTTATAGCTGAATAACCAAAATTTAAGGGTAGATGGAGGAAGATCAGTCAATGTAAATCGGCTTCTGCAACAGCAGGAGCTCCTCCGAAGGGTCCGCGGTGATGAATGGTTTAAGTCTATGTCCATTCACTTTAAATAGTGAACCGTCCTCCGGATTTTCTAAATCGACCGCACCGTGCGGATATACGGTGCGTACCAAAAATGGCCCTTTCCAACGAGATCTAAGTTTGCCAGGATAGAAATGTAGCCGGGTGTTGTATAATAAAACCTGTTGACCAGGTTTGAAAGTTTTGCGCATAAGGTGTTTATCGTGAAACACCTTCGTTCGGTTTTTAATGACAACCGCGTTCTCATACGCTTCATCCCGAAGCTCGCTTAATTCATTCAAATGCAGTTTTCTATGGCTGCTCGCATCTCCTAGAGATAGATTTAACTCTTTTATCGCCCAAAATGCTCTATACTATATTTCAACTGGAAGGTGGCAAGCCTTTTCATAAACAAGCGTATATGGAGACATGCCAAGATCGGTCTTATAGGCAGTTCGAAATGCCCAAAGGGCATCAATAAGTTTTGACGACCAATCTTTATGGTTTTTGGAAACCGTTTTCTCCAATATCTGTTTAATTTGCCGATTTAAAATCTCGGCTTGCCCACAAGTTTGGGGATGATAGGGCGTTGAAAGCTTGTGATTAACGGAATATTTCCGCATTAAGGACTCGAAAGTCCTATTACAAAAATGAGTTCCATTATCGCTGATGATTGCGCGGGGGTGCCCAAACCGAGAGAAAATGTTTTCTTTGAGGAATCTAACGACAACCTTGTTATCATTGGTCCGGCTGGGCACAGCCTCAACCCACTTAGATACATAATCAACAGCGAGGAGAATATACACATTCCCAAAAGAATTGGGAAATGATCCCATAAAATCTATCCCCCAAACATCAAAAATTTCCACAACCAATATTGGTTGGAGCGGCATTTAGTTTCTCCTAGAGATCCGGCCCAAGTGTTGGCACCGGAAGCATGTCTTGCAGTAATCATGTGCGTGTTTAAAAAGCTGTGGCCAGTAGAACCCACACTGCAAGATTTTTTCGGCTGTCTTTTTAGGGCCAAAATGCCCGCCACATGCTTGATCATGGCAGAATGACAGCACGCTCTTAAATTCATTGTCGGGGACACACCGATGAATGATTTGGTCGGGACGGTATTTGAATAGGTAAGGCTCATTCCAGTAAAAATGTTTTATCTAGGATAGAAATTGGAGTCTGTCCTGATTCGACCATTCATTTGGTATAAGTCTGGTGGCCAAATAATTCACGATATCTGCGAACCAAGGTTCGCATGACACAGTCAAGAGCTGCTCATCAGGAAAAAACATCTTTTATAGGAAATTGCAGCGTCGGCAAAGAAGGAAGGCGTGAAAGATGGTCGGCGACTACGTTTTCGCATCCTCTCTTGTCTCTGATGACAAGGTCAAACTCTTATAGTAAGATGATCCAACGTATCAGCCGAGATTTTGCATCCTTCTTCGCGAAAAGATGCCGAAGAGCTGAATGGTCAGTGTAAACGATGACTGGAGAGCCGATTAAGTAGGGCCTGAACTTTTCTAATGCAAACACAACAGCTAAGAATTCCTTCTCAGTTGCTGTGTAATTTAATTGGGCCTCTTTCAAGATTCAGCTAGCGTAATAAATTACATGCGGTATCTTATTGATGTGCTGTCTAAGGACAGCACCAATGGCAAAATCAGATGCATCGCACATAATTCAAATGGATGCGTCCAGTCAGAAGACAAAAGAATTGGATCAGAAGTAAGTGAGTTTTTCAATAACTCGAACACCTTCATACAGTTTGAGTCAAAATCAAATGTGGTGTCCTTGGCCAACAAAAGAGTCAAGGGTCTAGCAATCTTGCTAAAATCCTTGATGAGCCGTCTATAGAAACCGGCATGGCCAAGGAAGGCTCGAATATCTCGGACGCATTTGGGAAGAGGAAGATTGGAAATGACTTCAATCTTAGCTTTATCCACCTCAATGCCATTTTGCGAGATGATATGTCCTAAGACAATACTTTCTCGTACCATAAAGTGGCACTTTTCCCAATTTAAAGTAAGATTCTTATCCTTACACCGGGTAAGGACTGCGTCTAAATGTAGCAAACACTCATCAAAGGAGTCGCCGAAAATGGAGAAATTATCCATGATGATCTCCAAGAATTTTTCCACCATGTCTGAAAAAATACCCATCATACACCGCTGGAAAATAGCGGGTGCATTGCATAACCCAAAGGGCATGCGACGGTAAGCAAACGTACCGAAAGGACAAGTGAATGTGGTCTTGTCTTGATCCTTTTCGGCGATGGGAATTTGATTATAGCCAGAGTAGCCATCCAAAAAGCAATAAAATTCATGCCCAGCCAATCGTTTTAGCATTTGGTCAATCAAATGTAATGGAAAGTGGTCTTTCTGTATCGCAGCGTTGAGTTTTCTATAATCGATGCATACTCGCCACCCAGTTTGGGTGCGAGTAAGTATTAACTCATTTGCCTCATTAGTTATGACCGTTATGCCCGATTTCTTTGGGACAACGTGAATGGGGCTAACCCACTGGCTATCAGAGATAGGGTAAATGATACCACTATCAAGACATTTTACGATCTCCTTTTTAACAGCCTCCTTCATTATTGGGTTGAGTCGTCTCTGTGGATCCCTTGCTGGTTTGACATCATCCATTATATGAATATGATGTTCAACAATTAGGTGACTAATCCCCTTGATGTCCTCCATAGTCCAACCAAAAGCTTCTCGATTGCTATGCAAGACCGTTAAAAGGATTTTCTCTTGCTCGGGGGATAGAGAAGCCGAGATGATAACAGGAAGGGTCTCATTCTCACCTAAGTAAGTGTATTTAAGGTGAGACGGCAATAGCTTTAGTTCGAGTGTTGGAGGCGAAACAATTGAAGGTAAAATTGGTGAAATTGTCTTAAACTCGAAAGATTCCAACAGAGGTTCAAAATGAGTGTAAGCAACCGAGTCGGATGGTTCAGCTAACTCATCCGAAAATTCAAAGGATTCAAACTCGGGTGGTGATGGTTCAAGATCGTTCGAGAAAGTGAAACACTCGTAGTCATTATCAGGTGTGAAAGCAGTATCAGAATCAAGGAGGAATGCACTAGTGGCGTCAAAATTGTTGTGATCGAACAGAAATTTCTCGAGCTCACAATCCTCCTGGGTGATCTCTTGGATCGAGCAAACATCAAGTATATTAGCATTAGGTTCGGAGGGCTGATTCCCCAACTTAAAAATGTTGAGCTCAATTGTCATATTTCCAAAAGATAGGTTCATCGAACCATTTCGACAATTGATCACCGCATTAGAAGTTGCAATGAATGGTCGACCGAGTATCACCGGAATTTGATTCCAGGGGTTAGCTACAGGCTGTGTATCCATAACAATGAAATCAACGAGAAATATGAAGTCCCCTACTTTAATCAACACATCCTCTAACTCACCCCTAGGATGGGCGATGGATCGGTCGGCCATTTAGAGAGTACAATGTGTAGGTTTCAGCTCTCCAACGCCTAATTGTTCATACACTAAATAAGGAAGCAGGTTAACACTGGCACCAAGATCTAAAAGTGCGCGGTTGATGTTCTTATCCCCAATAGTTATTGAAATTGTAGGACAGCCAGGGTCCTTCCGTTTTTGAGGTAAAGGTTGGGTAAGAGTATCACTTACTGCACTAGCCAAGAAAACTTTCTCAGGTACCTGTGATTTCCTCTTCTTGGTGCATAAGTCCTTCAAGATTTTAGCGTAAGAAGAGACTTGTTGGATTGCATCCAAGAGAAGAATGTTAATGCTAATCTATTTAAATAACTCCACAATCTTCTCCATTTGTGGAGTTTGTTTATTGGATCTCAACCTGTTTGGAAATGGAATATTTTGAAAATTGGTTGAATCCAATGTTTATGGAGGAGATTGCGGAGTTGGAACGGATCCCGGTGTTGGTGTTTTCGTGGAGTGAGATGTGGCTCCGTTTGGAGTAGTAGAAGAAGTAGAGCCTTATGAAGAATGGAGAACAGGCTCTGAAGATGAAGAAGAAGATGAAGAAGGAGATGAAGAAGAAGCGGTGGCCGGGGTGTTATCATCAATGCCAACATTGTTGTGCAACGTCCTTCCAGATCTCAATGTAGTCACGGCACTCACATTATGATTTTGTTGTTCATGAGCAACATGTGCATTTTTTGGGTGACCGGGATTTGGCAGTAGTTGAGATGGAAGCTTCTCTTTCTCTCGCTCACTTAAAACAGCATTCAGTTGTGCAATTTGGGCTTCAATGGTTTTGATGCTTTGCCCATGTGATGCGGTGTGTTGCACCAAAGACTGAATGGAAGATTGGATGTTGGCTGAGGATTGAATAGATTGTTTTAAAAACGCATCCAGACTTCGTTCTAGCGAGAAAATTTTATCGTTATTTGGTGGAACAAAATTGTTTTGAGGAAAAGAATTGTTGGGTGCAAAATTGTTCATTTGATTTTGGTAAGGTTGGGGCTGGAAAGGTTGCTGATATTGAGTTTGTTGAGGTGCTTGTTGCTGAGGATGAGGCCTTTGGAAATTGTTGTTGCCTTGGAATTGTTGTTGATTTTGATTCCAAGCAAAATTGGGGCGGTTCCTCTAAGCAGGATTGTAAGTTGAAGAGTATGGATCATTTCTTTGTCTTTGCTGAAGGCAGCATTGACTTGATCCTGTCCTTGAGCAGGTGGGTTGTAAGGACACTCTTCGGTCAAATGGGACGGATCCGAACAACAAGCGCATATAGTGCGAGGGGGTAAAGCGGAGGCAAGAGAAGGCGATGAGAATTTGCTCTCAATTGCTTCTAATTTTCGTGTAATTGCGGCCATTTCGACTTTCATTGCAATTGATATATCAAGTTGGTGAACACCTGCCCTAGACGGACCGGATGAAGTAGATGAAGCGGACGAAGCGGTCTGTCTAGTGCTTTCCCACTGAAGCGTTTGTTCAGCAAGATCGTCGAGAAATTGCCAAGCTTCCTCGTCAGATTTGGTAAGAAAGTGACATTGACAAATGGTTTCCAGCAACTGCTTAGTTGATAGGTTCAGTCTTTCGTATAAAGTTTGGCAAAGTTGCTATCTTTCAATACCGTGATGAGGGCACCGAACAAGAAGGTCTTTAAATCGTTCGAAACACTTCCAAAAAGGTTCGGAAGGAAGCTGGGAAAATTGGTTAATTTCATTATGAATTCTCGCGGTCTTGTGATATGGGTAAAACTTTTTAAGAAATGCCTTAACAAACTCCTCCCAACTTTTCATGGAATGCGATGCTGTACTATATAGCCACTTTTCAACTAGGTCACATAATGTGAAGGGAATAACTCGTAGCCTTATAGCATCATCGGACAGTTGGGTGGTCTTCATCATTACACAAACATTCTGGAATTTGTTAATGAAGATATAGGCATCTTCGGATTCCAATCCATGAAATTTGGGCAACATATTGATGAAGTGGGGCTTAATTTCAAAATTATCCCCATTTGCCGGCGGGAGTGAAAGACAAGTAGGAAGTGCGGAGCGGGTAGGATAGAAAAGATCCTGGAGCACGATTCGCTGGGGCGCTTCAACAGGAGGGTGTTGTGGGTTATTCGCACCCAGTTGAGGTGGAATCAATCCCGAGGTAGGTAAGGGGTTGTTAGGATTGAATCCCGACATCTCCTTAGAAGATGATGAATGCGAAGATGAAGGTAAAGGCGAAAAAGAAGTGGGGGGAGTTTCGACTTCGGAGTCGAACGCGTCGTCAGTAGCGACTAACGAGACACGGACCAAACGGGCGCTAGTGTCTCTAGTCCAACCGGACATACACTAAACAAGACTTAGTGCAGTCAAATGTAGAATATGAGGGTAAGAAAACGTCAATGGGGAAATGTGGGTGAAGGTTGCATGCAATGAAATTCTAGCGACAAATGGCAAGTTTTTGTAAAAATTTTGTTTTGTGTTTTTTTAAAAAATTTTATAAAGAGTTTTGCAAAAGATTTTGTACGGAACTACGACACACTTTCAAACAGTCACAATTTAAGCATGCACAATCAAACCTAAAGCTAGGGTCTCCTAAGTCAACTAGACTGCTCCTAACTGATCCAAAGCGACAAGTTGTGAGATATATCTCAAATCGCCTCTTCACCGCCAATTGTGCCCAGGTAAGCACAAGTGAAGAAAGGAGAGATCCGCTCACGAATCACCGTGAGACGGGCCTTTTAAAGTTACCTTTCCCACTTGTCTAGTCTAGGCACCACAAAGTCAGTTTTAGATAAACGACTGAATGCTCACAACCTTCCTTTGTCCTAATGAGCGCGGCAGTCCTTAATTGGCCGAGTCTAGATATTTTTTAATTAACTCGAGGGTGATGCATATGCTTTTTATGATTTCTGGGGTCTTAGGAAGGGTAATGAAATCTCCACCCAATCTTGATTGGTGTTATAGCCCCTTAAAAGTCCGTATTAATTATGCAAAGCAATTAACACACAAAATCTAAAACACTTGCCAAATTATTTTTTTCTTTTTTATTTGCGGCGCAAAGAATCCTGCACAAAAATGATTTATTGGAGAGGGAGAAGAAGTTTTGCGCAAAGAACTCTGCAGGAAATTTTTTTAGTGGAGATCAGGGGGTAGGAGAAAAGATGAGAAATACTCACAGAGAAATTTGAACTGCTGACGTCAGCAGTTGACCGCGGTTCCGCGGTCAAACCCCTGATTTAGCCGCGGTTCCGCGGTGGTTCAATTGGATCAGGCCGTCAAAACTTTTCTGTTTTCTGTTGTGGTTCTTCTCTGTTTGTTCAGATCCTCTGTTTCTTGATTTGTTCACTGGGCTTTTTCCAGATCTGAATCTGTCCGTCTTCCGTTCCTGCACAATTCGCACAAAAACCGATCAAAAAGAACAAGAAGATTTTTTTATGTATTTTTATTTTTTTAATTTTTATAATATTTTTCAATTTCAATTAACCCGAAATTACAAAAAGAAAATAAGCACCGTTTCCCCGGCAACGGCGCTATTTGATTGATAGAGAGCTGTTTAGTGTGTGCGTTTAAAAATTTAAGAATAGGAATACCGCAATCAAGACGGTGTCGCTTGGTAGCTAGCCGGTTGAGTACGGATCGGTCCACAGGGAAATGATATTCTCTCTTTAAGTTCTAACGAGTTAAGTCCTATTTTTGGTAGGTTTTGTTTTAAATTCTAAGAATGAAATTCAATCAATTTAAAGTCTTTCTAGGGTTAGGATTAGGTTAGTTTGGAAAAGGGATTCTACTCACCGCTTTCTTTGCCCTAGTTAAGAACATAGGTGTTAGGATAATAGTCAACGAAGGGGATTAGCACGACTAGGAAGAAACTTCGTTTCTTCCTTTTGGTCCTTGTCCGTCCTTTCTTAACTCTTAACCCTAATCTCTATTTAAATCAACCACAACCGGTCTAACTAAGAAATCACCGCTATCTTGTAGGATAGGGTGCCATAGTGAGCGGTGTGTGGTTAATTTAAATAGAGTCCTAATTAAAATATGATATGGGCAAAGAAAAGAGTGAGAGAGATTTCCTTCTCTTAAACCTTCCCTATCCTAACCCTAACAAGTGAGGAATTATTCACTCATTAGGAAAATTATGATAAAATTCATTTTTATAGTTTTATTTAGTGACCTAATTTGCTGATAATAAAAGACAGATAATAAAATTGCAGAAATTAAATTCAGATAAAAAAATGCAAGATAGAAAAAAGAAACTTACTTTATTGATACCTCTTCAACGACTACAAGGAAGGGGCTAGCTCTTTTCTTGAGTTTCGAAAACGGCTTTCGCGCTAGCGCGCTCATCCCTTGCTTGGTGACTCGTGAAAGTGATCTAGAAAATAAAAAGAGGCATGCCTAATTAGGCTTTCGGTTTTCCTATTTATAGATAGGAGAAACCTTAGGTTTTACATCTGATCCGCATTTGAATTTACAGAACTACTCTAAGAAAGCCGGGTCAAAGCACCGACACCCACCGACACGTGCACCGACACGTGCACTGCACTGCCGCAGAACCGCTGCAGAATACCATGTTTGGCCACAGTTCCGCGGTCGTATTGTGGGCTTTTGGACTCAGTTCTTTAGGGATGCTTCAAGTTGCCTTTTCCTTCTGTTTTCTTCACTTGGATTCTCAGAATCTTTTCTACTTTCTTCCAGATTTCCAACAGTGCAGAATTATGTGGACTTTTACCGTAAGCTTCGCGTTGAAGTCTTGAATCCTGTGCTGCCCTTGTACTTTGTGCAATTGAACTGTTTACTGATCTTCATTTGTTTCTTGAACTGTTAGGCGGTATCATACGGATTCTTCTATTGTTGGTCGTAGTCTCACATTTGTAGCTTCTTTTTCATGAATTTCACTGTAATAACCTGAGAACCTGTAACCTGCAACTATTTAGCAGACATGGATCAAAAGCACCTATTTATTTGTAATATGATTAAGAATGGGCGATATAATAATGCAAAATTCTGATATGAACAATTAGTTTTTGTGTTTGTATGAGCGTTGAGATATGAGCGAGATGAGAGAGAATATAAAATGTACCGGTATTCTTGATCATTAATAAAAAAATTCTTATGTTTTCCCCATGGATGTAAACCACTGCTCGAACTATGTTAAATATTGATGTTGCGTGTTCTTATTTTTTACTCGTCTTCCTTACATGTCTAGCGAAAATCCTAACACTTTTCTATACCCAAAAAGCCCTTAAAACATATTGAATTTATCAACCTAATATTCTCTTTTATTTTTATTTATTTTACCATTTTAAATCCATTCTCACTCTTTTCCACGATTACAAAGAAGATATATAATGTTTTGAATTATAGATTTTGGGAAAATGATTTTAAAAATGTTTGGAGAGAAAAAAATTATAAAAAAGAAAGAGAGAAAGAATTTAAAGGAGAAATGTTTGAGGGGCATTTTGGGTAGTATACATCTAAAAAGGTAACGATGTTAAATTTATGGGATAAAGTGCATGTTATTTAAGTTTGGGGGGTTCTGCTTTTGGGGTAAAAATGAAGGGGATTTCCGTATTTTAGCCAATAATAAATTTAAATGAACCAACACACTTACAATGACAAATGCGATCCTAAGACATCAGTAGCTAATATTTAGAATTTGATGGATTTTTAGACAGAGTACTACTCCTAATACATCAGTAGCTAATGTTTCAAAACAGAGTGTTAGCCATACCTTCTAATAGAAATGCTAAAAATCAGATTTGCATATTTCTTCATACGAATAAATGAAATTGAGACAAGTAAAAATTCGATTATCAAATTTGCTCACGCCCTCTCAAAATCTGAAATTCTCACCACTCTCACCCGTGACCATTGATACCATTTATTGCCCTCTAACCACGGTGGCCCCCGCATACTCGCCGTCGACCATCTCCTACTTGCTGCCAATTGCCAGCAAAGCCGCTTGTCATCTGCCGTTGGGTGCTGACAACCAACTTATGTAAATGATTTCCACCGGCGAGCGTATGCCTTGTTTATTGCCGACCTCCATATGTAACAGACTGTCGCCAACCACCAATTTCCACTACCGGTAATCGACATCAATGTGTCGATGATTGTCTCCGACAGCCAACCGCTGCTGATGACAATCTTAGGCAACCGCCCGCCAACGGTGCCCACCTGTTAATAACCACCGTAATTAAGAACCTCCTGCCGATGACCATTGCCAGTATCCATCCGTCGATGACCGCAACTACCCTAACAGCCGGCTTCCTCCAACCATTGCCCGTAAATGACCATCGTCGAGTGATCACCATCATTGACTGTCGTTGATGGCCGCAGTCATCACAAGATATGCTGATGGCCGTCAAGCACCACTGCCGGCATCTGTTAACCAATGACCACCGTCATCGTCCACCGATGACCACCAAGCCACTGTCTACCGACTGCCGTCGATCACCGACATCCGCCATCGTTGATTGTCTCCATGTCATCATCTGATTTCCATCTGCTAACTTTAATATCATGTATTTAAGAAGTATATGGACACCAAAATCAAATCGACTGACATTTTGAAAACGAAAACGACATATCTTGATCAAAACGATAAGTACATTTGATTTTTGAAATTCAAGATTTTAACATCACACTTGAAAAAGAGAATGTAAAAATAACGGGGGAAAAGTCCTAAATTTCCATTTCTAAATAAAAAGGGTTATTTAACAGAAACTCTCTCGTAATTTAGGGAATTATCCAGATACTCCTTGTAGTTCTGTCGTTAGACAAAACCCTCTATAGTTGACAATCGTTACCCAGAACCCCTTCGTCCATTACAATCTACTTTTGAGTAGCCATGTGACCTCACGTGACATATTAAAAAAATTTAGATCGCCCTTTTACCCTTCTTCTTCTTCATTATAACATCTCCTCCAAATTGATTCTCCTTTCATTCTAAATTTTCTAGGGTTTCATGATCATCGAAGCGTCCAGAGGAGAAACGTCGGCAAGCTCCTCTAGAAGAAGATCCAGCGTCCCAGCGGAGAGTTCAAGCATCATGATCGAGGACGATGTGTTCTAATGCATATGCGACTTGAGATCACCGGTCAGCAACCACTGTAGAAAATGCTGGTAAGAAATTCTTTAGCTGCTACTACTAACCTAAAAGGTGTCCATTATTTAAATGGGTAACTTCTGATATGACTCCAAGAGACAATCGAGCACTTTATGATCGTGTCTTGGAGCTTGAGAGACAGTTAATGATGGCTACAACGTACATTGAAGCGCATGGAGCCGCCGCAGAAGCACCAGATGCTCCAGATGTTCTAAATATCAGAGTAATTCCAACTACCCCAAGTATAGCTGATCAAACTTGGTTGGTTAGGATATTGTTTGTAATAGTTGTGATCTTGTTGTTGATTCATATATTTGAGAGGATCACTAAGTTATTTTCCAATGTAGAATGAATGATTGTTCTAGCATATGTTTGTTAATCGATAATGTGTTTTGCTATGTAATATGTTTGAAAGAAATGTAGATATTGTTGTGCCAAATGTATCTAAATGAATGATGGCGTTTACAATGTGTTTCTGTGAATGCCTAAAAGGAATTATGGTGTCACATCCCGCTTCCCAAAAAGACGGAAACAGACACGTGATAAGCCCATGACATATTTATTCTGAGAAGGTCATTTTCCGCAATAAATACGCTAAGCGTTTATAAGCAATATAACATACAAGAAAATTTGACAAGTGAAATAAAACTTCAACAATTTTATTTATATTCAACTTACACAAAGTTTTGATATAAGATAACTGAAAATAAGAGTGTAATTAAAATGCCTAACAGGTGGCATACTGAAAATAAACTGCTGAATGAAACTAAAAGTTAGTCTGTGCTTCGAGCTGAGCGTAAACCTCTGAACTTGATTCAATCTCCTCAGTATCTGACGAACATTCCAAGGAAATAAAGAAAAAGAATGTTGTCAGCGAACTAGTGCTCGGTAGGTCCCCAAAAAAAATATGAATATGAATATGATAAAGGACAATATATAAGTAGAATATGAATTTTTTAGTGTTGTAACATATATGTAAAAGTGTCTTTTTAAACGTGAGCATGATAATATCTTTTAAGCATAGCATTACATAAAAGCATGACAATGTATGTAAACTTGATTACTCTATTCTAACGTGTTATTTGTAGTTCGGTAAAAATAATATGCGTGTATATACGAGAGTAGTCCGTGAAGCCACGGACCAACAGCACGTTTCGTTCAAGGCCCCGTGAAGCCACGGGACAACAGCACATTGATTCATGTTAGGTGATTTTTAGTGGACTCTCATGCCACGATATACATTCTTTACCAGATTATCCCTTATCCCCGCGTATGTTAATTTAAGTTAAAATTACAAGTCTTGATCGAAACTATAAATTGTAATAGGTGAAGAATGAAATCGAGTAAGTCAAGTAGAATGCAAGTCATGTCAGTTGCAATCCTGGATCGAGTCAAGTTAGTTTGAGTTCGAGTTTAAGTTCAAGTCGAGTTTGTATTCAGGTTCTAGGCATATCATATTACTAGATTTGTGAATTTCTTGAGTTTTGAAAATATCGATAATCGTTGCACATGGACGGCAGAATTTGTCTTTTTCAAAAACGAATATCATTTGATAATTTCTACTCTAAGATTACGATCTATATTTAGGGAGAGACAAATGGTGTATCATTGTCTCCAGCAACCCCGAGACAAGTGATAAGAGAAGATACCACTCAAACTAATATGTAACCTAAATACGTAACTTAGACCGGACTTTTGATTTCTAGGGTATTTTTATAAAAATGCTCGAGGGTTTTTAATTCGTCCTAAAGTCTCGAATAAGTTTTTAATATGTTGTTTTAAAATGTCAAGATTTTTGTATAAAAACTTATTTTATATTTTGTGGTATTTTAGTGTAAAAATCTAACTTTTAAAGTTTATGGTATTTTAATGAAAACCATCCCTTTTGAAAACTTAATGGTATTTTTGTGTAAATTCAATCTTTCATTTAAAAATATAGTTTTCAAAATTTGTTTTCATAAAAATACGGATTTTTGATTTATATAATTTTCCAATGATTTAATTTGTTTTAAAATCGTATTTCTTTAGAATCGTATTTTTATTCTTTTCGAGACCGAATTTTCCGTGTAGAGTTCTGTATCTCGCTCTACTATCCCAAGGACATGCGAGAACCCGCACCATCCACAAATGGGTCTTCTAACGAGAGTTGTAGAGGCGTAATTGCAAAGGTTTTAAATATAGCGATTAAAACATATTTTTATAAAGCGAGGGTATTTTAATGAAAATTGTTTCTTTTATAATAAAACATTGTATCTAAAATATCGTGCTATGAAACATAGTGCATGTGAGTGGGAAAGGTCATTACCCCATGAATTTTCTAGAGTTATATATCAAAATAGTGATAAAGGGTGCATGCAAAGTTCATGGCAGTTTTGCGTAAAAGTTCAATACGCGTTATATTTACATGAAATTCTAAACACTTCAAAGGGTAATTAGATGATCATCATTTAAGGTTTTTGTTAAAAAGGTTAGGGTAATTTAATTAGCATAGCAAGTGTGATAAAATTATTTAAAAGAAAATTTATTAAAAGCTAACTCCACTTTTTATCGATGTCGTTTTTAAGAAGAGTTTGAGATTAAACGATTAAGAAGATGGAAAAGAAAGAAGAGCCTTACGTAATTACAAGTGATGAGGGGTGTCAACATGGTAAAAAAACGAGGAGAGCATACAAGTGAGAAAAATAGAGAGGATGAGAGGGCTTACCTGATCCGCTCATACTTGTTCGAGCAAGAAATTGAAGAGAAGTAGCTTCAGTTTGAAGAACCGAGGCCGTGAATGCGACTAGAGGGCGAGCTCGATCTACTGACGTCACTTGGGTGAGTTCTGAAGCAACGGAGAGGGAGGAAAGAGCTTGCGTGAACAACGATGCAAGATGGAAGAAACAAGCTCGACTCCTTGAGGGAACTTGAGTGCTTGAGAATTTGAGAGAGAGTATAGATTTGAGAGAGTGGTATGTCTAGGGGAAGAGTTAGAACGGGTCTAGATATTTATAAGAGAAAAGTGAAGAGTATGGTGGATTAAATATAATTAAAAGAATTGAAAATGAAATTAAAGTGAGTAAAAGGGGTAGATGAAATGTTTGACAGATCTCTGGATGTTTTCAGAAATTTTAAAATATAAAAATAGGTAGTGGGGAGCTAAAGGGTCGCGTGTGTACGAGACAGACCCGAATGGAGCAAGGTAGACCGCTGGTGGCGGTTTTGTGGCGGCCAGAACATGGGCGATTACCTCGGGGTTCGTGCTAAGGATTTATCTTGGTTTAAATGTCTCATTTATCCACTTTAATTTTGTTGAAACTTTTGGTATCTCCATGTAATACTCGTGCAAACTCTTGAGCTTCCAAAACGCTAAAAGAAAAAATATTAAAATAATTAGGGCTGATAGAATTCGAACACGCAGGCTAAAAAACAGCAGTGTAGAAACTTAACCTGTGAGTTACAAGTTGTTTCTTACTTTTATTTAACAATAATTACTTATAACTCATTGTCAGAGTAGAAACACACCTTCATATTTATATTGAACTTGATACAATCGTACAGGGATTTCAGGATCATTACAGATGGGATTTTTTTTGTAAATACCTAAAAGAGATGGTGTGTTGGGTTAAAATTTACACCCTATTGACCAAAGGTCAAAATCAAAGTCAAACCGCGGATAAGTAGGCCCAAGCCAAAATAAACGGACCCTACTGTCGAATCCGAGCCGAGCCCACGCCCAAACCCAAGTTCAAGCAGGCGGGCCTAAGCCCAAACCGGTCCCATGCTAAGAAAGTACAACAAATAAATGCAATATTTAAATAAATGGGTAAAAAACCAATTTTTTGTAAAGCCCATGTTTCATGTGCAAAAAGAAACAAGCACATGAGGTATGGAATGGGCAAAATGCCATTTTGTAAAGCCCAATGGGCTATGTGTAAACTTGTAAGCTCATATAATGCAACATTATGATGAAATGAAAAATAATTCATTCCTAGGTTTTGTGCCTCCATCTCCTTCCTCTCAAGTTCTTCCTCTTCGTTTCCAATCAAATCAAGAGCTTAGCTCTCTTTTTTTTCAAAACTAAATAAAGTTTCACCATAAACCCATTGAAGGAGAATTTAACTCTCGCATCAAATCCAAAAAGGGGAGATTTTTACTATCTTCTTCTACCTCCTCAAGATCCAATTTGAGAGAGGGAGAAGAAGGGAAACCCACCTCCCAATGCTCCATCAAGAGAAGATAAAGGATCTCTTTCCATCATCCAAAATCCAAATCTTGGAATTTCAAGAGAACCTATTTGGGTTTTTTCTCAAAAGAAAAAAGGGGAAATCTTTTGGAGTTTAACTACACCAAATTTTTTTTTGGGAGTTTAACTCCAAAATAAAATTTTTGAGAGTTCGACTCAATTTTAAATTATTTTATGAATTTAACTCCAATATAAAATCAAAGGAGTTTAACTCCAAATCCGGTCCACACAATCCGGGGCCCATGCTCGCGTCCGCGCGCTCGTGCTCCACACGTGACGAGCGCCAGCCCGCGTGTGTGATGCGCGCTCGTACGCGTGCCGCACATTGGCACCCGCACGCGTGGCGCTGCGCGCTTGCGCTTCATCTCCACACTTGTTCTTAAAAAAATAAAAAATGTTTTCTTTGAAGTAAAAAAAATCTTTTGTCACAAATAGAATAAAAAAGAAAATAAAATGAGCACGCCTTTTTGCATTGTTTTTTTCTTTTCAAAAATACACACATATCACATACCGCATATTGAATTTGCATGATATGTTTGACTTGTTAATAGGAGGTTCTCTTGCTCCAAAAGCGAGGGGTAATTAATGGTAGTTTAGTCCGCGCCTGCCGTAGATTTGGATCTCCAAAATCATTAAACCCCAGCCTGCCCCAGACAGGGAGAATCTGTACATGCCTGACAAATGCACGCATTCCCATCTCAATACGGTGTCGAAAAACACTCTACATAGTGAGATTTTCTTCAACGAATATCTGAAAATGAAATAGCTTTGTTAAAATGGCATTTGCATCAGCAAAAGATGCAACATCGGCTTGTTAACATTAAACCTGAAATCTGGAGGCAAATATTGTTGGGGTTCCTTAGCACAACCACTAGGTTTTAGCAAGTATCGAGTATGCAATTTTAAAAAATCTAGAGTGCTAAGCAACACCATCCAAGAATCGAACTAGAGAATTAGGGTTTTATAAAGCATGTAAACAAACTTTACACTAAGTGAACAAGGAATACAACCTTTGTAGACCGGTCCTTCACTTCTAAAGCTCCGTGTAGTAGTCCCTTAGCTCCAAGTAGTGGTCTCCCGAACTCTTCTTAGGCTCCACTAGGCGAAAGGAACGAGCTTGCTTAAGAATCTTCGAGGCCGAAGATGATCTATGTCGAAGAACTCTAACTCAAGCTATCTCTTCACTAATTAAGGAATTAGTGAAGTAAACAACCTAAACTAAATGGCTGGTTTGGTATAGATTGATGAAGTTGGAATTTTGCTCACTTTAGAATTATTTTTCTCTCTTTCTTTTTCACCTCACTCAAGAGCTAGAGAGCAAAGAAGGAGATGAAGAAGATGATCTAGTGTGAACCCTTTCAACCATGGGTGAGAAAATATCACAAAAATGATATTTGTAGAGACTTAACAATGGCTAAAGATAATGGTTGGGTTAATAAATATCTAGAGTAAAAAAAAATTAGTGGACTAAGTCAAGGTTTCTACATGTTTCCATAAGCATCCTAAACCATGCCAATTTCCACCTAATTTTGATTTATCCCTTAATAATTAAATCCCCAAATTATCTTTAGTTTGGTATGAGTCTCATACACCCATGTCTAATGTATCATCAATCACGACACAAAATTAAATACATTAATATATATCACATATATATTTAAATGTATTAGTAGAAAAGAAATTCTTAAGTGGACTAATATTAGTTAATATATATTAATATATCAAATATATATAATTATATATTAAATTATTAAATCAACACTTGATTTAATAATCCGGCTATATCACATATAACCGAATAATATCATTTATATCAATTTATCGAATTAACACTTGATTGAATAACCCGGCTATATCTCATATAACCGACTGATATCATATATCGCGATATTAGAATACGGTATCACATACACGTATTAATTTCGGTCCCGCACATATCACATATGTGCCCTACTTCGTTTCGCTTGAGTTAGGATGGCTCCCACTGCTTTTTATCAAATCTTCCTCCAAACCCTAAAAGGAAAGACTAGCCGGGATTAATTACACACTACAAGTTCGCCAATCTTTCAGCCAGGCCAGTGTCGGTACTTTGAGGGAGGTCCCCCGTGCTTTCGCACGAACCTAATTACTGTAAACCTCGTTTTCCCAGAGGCGTAACCTCGTTAACACCTTTCTAGACACCTACTTGATCGGCTAATTGTAATGTGTAAAACTCTCCCAGGAGTAACTCTTACTCGCAGCGGGTATCGGGATCCAACTATCTCATAGAAGGTATGCAATCTCATTGCAAATTTCAACACTTGAAATTCCCGATAATATTTTGCCCCGAACGATCTATGACCTTGACAAGGTCAACAAACCATAGACCGCAAGTCAAGTTCAACCCGTCATTTCTTGATTGAATCAAACCCACCCGCACGACCCTTGACAAGGTCAACAAGGCCGTACGACTACCCTAACTCAATCTGCATCATATGCATAAGCAGATAAATACTGGTTAGCTACCGCACACTGCGCCTTGACAAGGTCAACAAACGCAGCACGAATACTAAACAGGACTTATCTGAAATGACGGAGGGCTACGCTAGGTTTTTCTGAAAACCTATTGCGTAATGAACTTGATATCGTTGTAGAATCAAATGAAGTTTTAAAATGGAGTGATTTTGAGGCTTTTCTGGTTTTGCTAAAGGAGTCACTCCCGGTGAAGGGATCTCGGTCCTTTCTTCGTCGAATGAGGTGCGGGATATATCATATATATCGCTGTGCAAAGCAAAAACTCAAAAGCAATCAAAAGCAAACCGAGTGTGTAGCATCTGCCAGTTATTGCTAAAGGAGTCACTCCCGGTGAAGGGATCTCGGTCCTTTCCTCGTCGAATGAGGTGCGGGGTATATCATATATACCGCTATGCAAAGCAAGAACTGTAGCTACCTGTTTTATTTTAAAATTCGATTCCACAACATCTTAGGTTTCTTATCTTTCATTAATCACATTAATGAAGTCCCATCATTTAATACCTAAACATCACAGATAGATATGACGTACACTTATGCCATCCGCATTCGCCTCGATGTCCCCTCGTGCACCGTTAGGTTAGGTAACTAACGACAGAGCAGGGCAGGGCTAGCGCGGGTGTAAAACATAAGTAACGTCTATATAATATATCATATATACTATATACTAAATCCATCACAGAAACATCACATGATCTCATCACAGATATCGCAGCAGAATAAACATATGATTTATTGGATATACTAGGACGTCCGTGTTTTCAATACGAGCCAGTATAAAACACGGATTCCACGGTCGTGATGAATAGCCAATCCCACACCCCTAGACCCCTACGAGAGCGGCAAGCAACCCTGCCAATTCTAGGGTTAGGAGACCCGGACTCGACTCCTCGAGTTGGTCTCCCACTGGACCCCAGAACCCGGTTACTTGTGCTCCCCTCCTTGGGTCTATCCTAGTGCAGAAAAGTAAATAATATACAAAGGGTGACAACTCCCGCATCCTGGAAGTGCCCCGAATAAAAGAATATTACATACACGTTTTTACATGAATGAAAATGAAAACACTCATCTCACATAAAAACCCCCGGCTATTCAAACACGACGATCCAATATAACATATCCAGCAACACATAACATCACATGTCATCAACGTAAATAAGTATGCATACCCCAATTGTCGTTGACGTATAGCAACGAAACCGGCGATATGAACATACTACACTTACGGTTACAGAAAAGAAAGTGTAAAACTACAACAATTGGAATCCGCAACTTCTTTAGACATCACATGCCTAACGGTTATAAACCCCGCATTTTAGTCCCATTATCGAAAACTCTTTTCGATATCCAATGAAACTAAACCGCTAGATTTATAACATTCATTTAGTTATCACATAACTACATGTGAATTCCAATTATTGTATCCAATTCCGGATAAATAGAATATATCAAACTTTCCGATCGAACATTCGAACACCCAAGTTTTCCCGACACCGATCAACACATGAAATAGGCTCAAAGACATTCACTTCATACCTCAGTACCGACGGTCCAGCCGTAGAAGGGTCAAGCCAACGCCTCACATGTGGCACGCCGTACTGCCCCAAACCCGAAGTTTCAAAGGACAGTTCAAGACGGTCACATAATCGAGTTAAGGTTTGTGTCTTCCAGAGGGACCATCGCGTTACTTGCACTACTTGGAACGTCTTTTAACCAGAGAAAAGTCCAACACTTGGAATTATTCGGCAGGGGAAAACTTGGGTATTTATATCCGGTCGAACTCTTTAACATATTCTACAGTTATCTGGAAAAACACAAAGACGAAATTTGATAATCCGGTCGAAACACTGATTCCCAATAGTACCCCAGAATACTCTTCTGTAAAGTCACAATAAAAATATCCCAGAAAACATAGCATTATATTACAAGAGTTTCTGTGCAGAAATAATTATGAAAGGGAACAGTACGGCCGCGGAAGCGCCACACATGCTTAGCATGTGCCGCCCTTCCGCGGTGGAAAAGTTGAATTACCCCCTCGTATTTCACAGTAATTCTAATAACATCCTGCTTGATTTTCTACATATTTTTAATTGACAAAAATCCGAATTTTTAGAAAAAGTCCAGAGAGCATTTTTAGGTTTTGGATTTCGGTTCGATCGGGTTTCAAACGTCGTCGGGACTTCGCCTAAGGCTCTAGCTAGGCTCTGATACCAGTGAAAGGTTCCTAGGCACCCTAGTGGGTTCTCACAAGGCATCGAACATGCCAAATTAAAATTTTTAGTGCCGAGAAACCCTAGACTACGGATCTTTAACTAGATGTTTAGGCGAAAAAGATAACTAGTTAACAGTTAACTACTAAGATACGGATATACAACCTTTGTAGATCCGGATTTCCGCCTCCACGGCTCCGCAACGTCATGTCCTCGCTGTCCATCATGAATTCTCGACTCGATCATCGGCTTCATCAGGAAAGCAAGCGGAATAGGTCGTCGGCCTTGTGTCAAAGACGATCTACGTCGAGGTTGCACAAACTCAAGCTCCGACTTCACAAACTTGTGAAACTTGTGAAGTAAACACCCAAAACAACTTGGCAAGAGGTAGAGGGTGAAGAAATAGGAGGTGGGTTCACTTTAGATTTGGATTTAACTCACTAAAGCTCAAGTTGCCATTGGAGTAGCAAACTTCAAGAAGAAGAAGAAGATGAGCTCAAGAAAGAATTATGATAAGTGTTATTAAAAATAAAAATAAATCAAATACTTATCATAACTTGAACTAGGGTTAAGTGTAGAGAATTAACCATGGTCACTTTGATGGGTTAGGGTTAAGCATGAAGATAAGGATGGTTAGCAAAGTCAAAGCTTCATGAAGCTTCAATATAAAACAAACTTAGCCACCATTCTTATCATAACTTATTTCAAATAAATAAATAAATAAATAAATGAAAATGCAAAACCCTAATTATCATATTAACCATGGATTAATTTTATACACTTAACAAAAAGATCATGTATCATCAAACATGATACAAAAAAGTGCACGAAAGTATATCACATATACAATGTGCAATCCAAGTGAGAAAAATCCGTTTAAAGTGAACCAATACTAGTTAATGCAAAGTAATATATCAAATATATAATTATGCATTAAATCATTAAATCAACATTTGATTCAATGATCCGGTCATGTCGCACATAACCGACTTGAATCTAATGTATCGATTTATCGAATCAATGATTCGATAACTAGGTCATATCGAATATAACCAATCGAAACATATATCGCGAGAATGAAATGCGGTATCACATACACGCATCATTCTCGGTCCTGCACATATCTCATATGCGCTCCTATTTCATTTCGCTTGAGCCAGGAAACCTCTGTGTAGGACTCTAAAGACTCGTCAATACGCCCGGTAGCAGATGATGATCATATCAAGCACCCACAAGCCGCAAGCGGTCTGCTAAACGTAACGGCCACCCGGGTATTGAGCGATCAGAAGATCGACGAGCTAGCCCGCTCACACTCCTGCGAATCCGACCAGTAACACTTACCATACAGTCAAGTCTCTTCGTCTGATACGTCGCATATCAAGTCTAGGGGTGGTATACGTCAGACCCCAATAACCCGATAAGTCGTGCCGATGTGAGGCTCGTAACGGGTCGAGAAACTACTGGTAACACTTACCAGCAAATCTCAGATCAGCCCTGGCCAGGGACTTACCTGTCACGGCCAATCGAGCACTGCGCAACATCAACTCCCAATACCGGGAGAGACGAAACCCCTCCTATCGCTCATTGCCTCCATGTGACTCGGGACTGTACCCAAAGACCACCGTTTTGCACGCCCTCATGGACGTGGTAAGGTGGAGATCAAAGCACAGTGGGAATCACACAAGACTCTATGACGATCTCGGGTCTACAGACTAACCTGTACAAGTGTCACCTGAGAACTGCCATCTGACGTGAGGTATAATACCATCTGGGAGTTCTCGGCGAGTCCGTCCAGTGTACCCAGTTTCCACTGAGCACCCGTATACCATCTCTGATGTCAAACACCAATGGATATGGGATCATCCATCGCCCATCACATGGGTCGAGAAGCGTATACGCTAGTCTACTCTGGTATATCGATGCCCCGTCTCGAGATACCCATGACTAGGGACCTTGAAGGATGTACTTATGGACTACCATGTCCCCACTAGTATGATCTGCATCATAGCCCAGGTAGTCAAGTACAAATCCTAAGGGCTTTACCAACATGTAACTATAAGACAGTATAAAGAGACTAGTGTACATGTTAAGATAAATAGCAACCAGATAGCATACTATCATGTCGAGCAAGAAAGTCATCTCTATATATGTCCAAGCATCCAATATAATATACATCATCTGTACAATACTGGCCTCTAGGGCATACATACAACTAACAATCTCCCACTTGCACTAGGGCCAGCTGCTGTAGTATCTCATACCGAGCATCCCGAAGAGTCTCTCATACTGTATCTGGGGAATGGCCTTCGTGAGTGGATCCGCCGTGTTGTTCTTCGTGTCAACTCTCCTGACCTCGATCTCCCGGCGATCAACTATCTCCCGGATCAGGTGATACCGCCTCAGAATATGCCTGGACCGCTGATGGGACCTGGGTTCCTTGGCCAAAGCCACCGCTCCATTGTTATCGCAATACAAAGGTATCGGATGCTCAATGGATGGAACCACACCAAGTTCAGAAATGAACTTCTTGATCCAGACAGCCTCTTTGGCAGCATCGTTGGCAGCGATGTATTCAGCCTCCATCGTCGAGTCTGCCACGGTCTCCTGCTTGGAACTCTTCCAGCTAACCGCCCCTCCGTAAAGGATAAAGACAAAGCCCGACTGCGACTTAGAGTCGTCCTTATCACTCTGGAAGCTCGAATCGGTAAAGGACTCCACTTGGAGTTCTCCGTTACCATACACCAAGAACATATCTCTAGTCCTTCGCAAGTACTTGAGAATGCTCTTCACAGCTGTCCAGTGACTCTCTCCAGGATCAGCTTGATACCTACTCACTACACTTAGTGAGTATGCTACATCGGGTCTGGTACATAGCATCGCATACATGATAGAGCCTACTGCCGAAGCATAGGGTATCCCTTGCATGCGAGCTCTCTCCAAATCAGTCTTGGGAGACATCTCTTTGGAGAGAGTGACTCCAGAGATCGTGGGCAAGTTCCCACGCTTGGACTCTTCCATACTAAACCTCTTTAGTATGGTGTCAATGTACCTGGATTGGGACAATCCCAAAATCCGTTTGGATCTATCTCTATAGATCCTGATTCCTAATATGCAGGAGGCATCACCAAGATCTTTCATTGAGAATCTTTGTGATAAGAAGAGCTTGACCGATTGCAGCATAGGAATATCATTTCCTATCAAGAGTATGTCGTCCACGTACAATACGAGGAAGACAACCTTACTCTCTGCCACCTTCTTGTAAATACAAGGTTCATCTGGATTTTTGACGAAATCAAACTCTTTGATAACGACGTCAAAGCAGATGTTCCAACTCCGCGATGCTTGCTTTAATCCATAAATGGATTTAAGCAGCTTGCACACCTTCCCGCTGCTCCCACTGTCTACGAAGCCCTCTGGCTGAGTCATGTACACGCACTCTTCTAAATCACCATTTAGAAAGGCGGTCTTAACATCCATTTGCCAGATTTCGTAGTCATGAAAGGCAGCAATGGCAAGCATGATTCGGATGGATTTAAGCATAGCCACTGGAGAAAAGGTTTCGTCATAGTCCACACCTGGTCTTTGACGAAAACCCTTTGCTACAAGTCTAGCTTTGAAAGTCTCCACTTTCCCATCTACACCAAGTTTCTTCTTGAAGATCCACTTGCTCCCAATGGGTTTTACCCCTTCAGGAGCAACTTCCAAAGTCCATACTTTGTTGGTGTACATGGAATCCATCTCGGACCGCATAGCATCCAGCCATTTCACTGAGTCCCCACTCGTGATGGCCTGCTCGAAGCTAGTTGGGTCATCATCCTCCATGATGCAATCCTCGCTTCCACCGTCCATGAGAAAACCGTAGTATCTCTCAGGTTGGCGAGGAACCCTACTAGATCGGCGGAGTGGCTGGGGTTGGTCGGGTACTACCGAATCTTCTGGTTCCACTAAATCTTCAGTTATTGTTTGTGCTTCTGGAACTTCTTCCAGTTCTACCTCAGAGCCACTAATCTCCTTTGCAAGAAATTCCTTTTCTAAAAAGGTGGCATGTTGAGCAACAAACACTTTTTGTTCCTCACTGTGGTAGAAAAAATACCCATAAGAATTCTTTGGATATCCCACAAACTTGCAGAGAACTGACCGTGCCTCGAGCTTGTCCGGATTTTGTCTTTTGACATAGGCCGGACAACCCCATATCTTAACTCGTTTAAAATATGGTCTCTTCCCACTCCATATCTCATATGGTGTGGTAGGTACAGATTTAGATGGAACTTGATTCAATAGATATGCTGCTGTCTCCAGCGCATATCCCCAGAAGGAAATAGGTAACTCAGTTGTGCTCATCATAGAGCGCACCATATCTAATAGGGTGCGGTTCCTCCGTTCAGATACACCGTTGTGCTGTGGTGTATATGGAGGAGTTAGCTGAGAGAGAATCCCATTCTCTTTTAGGAAGTCCAGGAATTCATTGCTCAAGTATTCACCTCCTCGATCAGATCGAAGGATTTTAATACTTTTTCCGGTTTGGTTCTCAACTTCTTGTTTATATTCCCTAAATTTCTCAAAAGCTTCTGATTTGTGTTTCATCAGGAACACATACCCGAACCTAGAGAGATCATCAGTGAATGTAATGAAGTATGAAGAACCATCCCTGGCATGTGTAGACATGGGACCGCATACATCACTATGTATTAGTCCTAAGAGTTCGGTAACTCTTTCTCCGTGTCCCGTAAACGGAGTCTTGGTCATCTTGCCTTTGAGACATGACTGGCAAGTGTCATAAGATGAAAATTCAAACGGATTTAAATATCCATCTTTATGCAACTTAGCTAGTCGTGTCGCATTGATGTGACCCAGTCTACAATGCCACAAGAAGGATTCATTGAGTTCAGAACTCTTCCTCTTGTGTGTGTTTGTTATACTGAGGACTGTTGATTGGTTTAGAACATAAATGCCATTGCACAACGTGCCTGATCCAACCAACTTTTGGTTATGGAAAATGTTCATAACATTGTCCTGTAATACAAAATTATATCCCTCTTTACTTAATAAAGAAACCGATATAATGTTGCATATCAGGTTCGGCATGTAATAGCATTCGTTCAGAACCAATGTATTACCAGTTGGTAATACAAGGTGATATTCCCCGACAGTCTTGGCTGCAACAATTGCACCATTTCCAACTCTAATGTCTTTATCACCTTCTCCAAGTTCTCTACCTTTCCTTAGCCCATGTAACTGATTACATATATGGGATCCTGACCCGGTATCTAATACCCAGGACGTAGAGCAAATGGAGAAACAGTTCTCAGTAACGAACACACCCGAAGAAAATGCATCAACATGTACTTTCTTCATTCGGGTGGCATGGGAATCCTGGTATTCCCCTATATCCTGTTCATTCCTATAACTCTTATAAGAAAGAACAGAACCAACGTTCCCCAGCACAGTATAACATGCGGGTTCGGTCAATACATCCATATTATTATCTTTATTAAGGCATGAAATGGTCGCTACCTGGAGAGAGAGAGAAGAAAACACTTTAGCGTATGCTCGTGCAAGATCAGATTGGTTATTATCTTATCTAATCAGGATGGCTCCCACTGCTTTTTATCAAATCTTCCTCCAAACCCTAAAAGGAAAGGCTAGCCGGGATTAATTACACACTACAAGTTCGCCAATCTTTCAGCCAGGCCAGTGTCGGTACTTTGAGGGAGGTCCCCCGTGCTTTCGCACGAACCTAATTACTGTAAACCTCGTTTTCCCAGAGGCGTAACCTCGTTAACACCTTTCTAGACACCTACTTGATCGGCTAATTGTAATGTGTAAAACTCTCCCAGGAGTAACTCTTACTCGCAGCGGGTATCGGGATCCAACTATCTCATAGAAGGTATGCAATCTCATTGCAAATTTCAACACTTGAAATTCCCGATAATATTTTTCCCCGAACGATCTATGACCTTGACAAGGTCAACAAACCATAGACCGCAAGTCAAGTTCAACCCGTCATTTCTTGATTGAATCAAACCCACCCGCACGACCCTTGACAAGGTCAACAAGGCCGTACGACTACCCTAACTCAATCTGCATCATATGCATAAGCAGATAAATACTGGTTAGCTACCGCACACTGCGCCTTGACAAGGTCAACAAACGCAGCACGAATACTAAACAGGACTTATCTGAAATGACGGAGGGCTACGCTAGGTTTTTCTGAAAACCTATTGCGTAATGAACTTGATATCGTTGTAGAATCAAATGAAGTTTTAAAATGGAGTGATTTTGAGGCTTTTCTGGTTTTGCTAAAGGAGTCACTCCCGGTGAAGGGATCTCGGTCCTTTCCTCGTCGAATGAGGTGCGGGATATATCATATATATCGCTGTGCAAAGCAAAAACTCAAAAGCAATCAAAAGCAAACCGAGTGTGTAGCATCTGCCAGTTATTGCTAAAGGAGTCACTCCCGGTGAAGGGATCTCGGTCCTTTCCTCGTCGAATGAGGTGCGGGGTATATCATATATACCGCTATGCAAAGCAAGAACTGTAGCTACCTGTTTTATTTTAAAATTCGATTCCACAACATCTTAGGTTTCTTATCTTTCATTAATCACATTAATGAAGTCCCATCATTTAATACCTAAACATCACAGATAGATATGACGTACACTTATGCCATCCGCATTCGCCCCGATGTCCCCTCGTGCACCGTTAGGTTAGGTAACTAACGACAGAGCAGGGCAGGGCTAGCGCGGGTGTAAAACATAAGTAACGTCTATATAATATATCATATATACTATATACTAAATCCATCACAGAAACATCACATGATCTCATCACAGATATCGCAGCAGAATAAACATATGATTTATTGGATATACTAGGACGTCCGTGTTTTCAATACGAGCCAGTATAAAACACGGATTCCACGGTCGTGATGAATAGCCAATCCCACACCCCTAGACCCCTACGAGAGCGGCAAGCAACCCTGCCAATTCTAGGGTTAGGAGACCCGGACTCGACTCCTCGAGTTGGTCTCCCACTGGACCCCAGAACCCGGTTACTTGTGCTCCCCTCCTTGGGTCTATCCTAGTGCAGAAAAGTAAATAATATACAAAGGGTGACAACTCCTGCATCCTGGAAGTGCCCCGAATAAAAGAATATTACATACACGTTTTTACATGAATGAAAATGAAAACACTCATCTCACATAAAAACCCCCGGCTATTCAAACACGACGATCCAATATAACATATCCAGCAACACATAACATCACATGTCATCAACGTAAATAAGTATGCATACCCCAATTGTCGTTGACGTATAGCAACGAAACCGGCGATATGAACATACTACACTTACGGTTACAGAAAAGAAAGTGTAAAACTACAACAATTGGAATCCGCAACTTCTTTAGACATCACATGCCTAACGGTTATAAACCCCGCATTTTAGTCCCATTATCGAAAACTCTTTTCGATATCCAATGAAACTAAACCGCTAGATTTATAACATTCATTTAGTTATCACATAACTACATGTGAATTCCAATTATTGTATCCAATTCCGGATAAATAGAATATATCAAACTTTCCGATCGAACATTCGAACACCCAAGTTTTCCCGACACCGATCAACACATGAAATAGGCTCAAAGACATTCACTTCATACCTCAGTACCGACGGTCCAGCCGTAGAAGGGTCAAGCCAACGCCTCACATGTGGCACGCCGTACTGCCCCAAACCCGAAGGTTCAAAGGGCAGTTCAAGACGGTCACATAATCGAGTTAAGGTTTGTGTCTTCCAGAGGGACCATCGCGTTACTTGCACTACTTGGAACGTCTTTTAACCAGAGAAAAGTCCAACACTTGGAATTATTCGGCAGGGGAAAACTTGGGTATTTATATCCGGTCGAACTCTTTAACATATTCTACAGTTATCTGGAAAAACACAAAGACGAAATTTGATAATCCGGTCGAAACACTGATTCCCAATAGTACCCCAGAATACTCTTCTGTAAAGTCACAATAAAAATATCCCAGAAAACATAGCATTATATTACAAGAGTTTCTGTGCAGAAATAATTATGAAAGGGAACAGTACGGCCGCGGAAGCGCCGCACATGCCTAGCATGTGCCGCCCTTCCGCGGTGGAAAAGTTGAATTACCCCCTCGTATTTCACAGTAATTCTAATAACACCCTGCTTGATTTTCTACATATTTTTAATTGACAAAAATCCGAATTTTTAGAAAAAGTCCAGAGAGCATTTTTAGGTTTTGGATTTCGGTTCGATCGGGTTTCAAACGTCGTCGGGACTTCGCCTAAGGCTCTAGCTAGGCTCTGATACCAGTGAAAGGTTCCTAGGCACCCTAGTGGGTTCTCACAAGGCATCGAACATGCCAAATTAAAATTTTTAGTGCCGAGAAACCCTAGACTACGGATCTTTAACTAGATGTTTAGGCGAAAAAGATAACTAGTTAACAGTTAACTACTAAGATACGGATATACAACCTTTGTAGATCCGGATTTCCGCCTCCACGGCTCCGCAACGTCATGTCCTCGCTGTCCATCATGAATTCTCGACTCGATCATCGGCTTCATCAGGAAAGCAAGCGGAATAGGTCGTCGGCCTTGTGTCAAAGACGATCTACGTCGAGGTTGCACAAACTCAAGCTCCGACTTCACAAACTTGTGAAACTTGTGAAGTAAACACCCAAAACAACTTGGCAAGAGGTAGAGGGTGAAGAAATAGGAGGTGGGTTCACTTTAGATTTGGATTTAACTCACTAAAGCTCAAGTTTCCATTGGAGTAGCAAACTTCAAGAAGAAGAAGAAGATGAGCTCAAGAAAGAATTATGATAAGTGTTATTAAAAATAAAAATAAATCAAATACTTATCATAACTTGAACTAGGGTTAAGTGTAGAGAATTAACCATGGTCACTTTGATGGGTTAGGGTTAAGCATGAAGATAAGGATGGTTAGCAAAGTCAAAGCTTCATGAAGCTTCAATATAAAACAAACTTAGCCACCATTCTTATCATAACTTATTTCAAATAAATAAATAAATAAATAAATAAATAAATGAAAATGCAAAACCCTAATTATCATATTAACCATGGATTAATTTTATACACTTAACAAAAAGATCATGTATCATCAAACATGATACAAAAAAGTGCACGAAAGTATATCACATATACAATGTGCAATCCAAGTGAGAAAAATCCGTTTAAAGTGAACCAATACTAGTTAATGCAAAGTAATATATCAAATATATAATTATGCATTAAATCATTAAATCAACATTTGATTCAATGATCCGGTCATGTCGCACATAACCGACTAGAATCTAATGTATCGATTTATCGAATCAATGATTCGATAACTAGGTCATATCGAATATAACCAATCGAAACATATATCGCGAGAATGAAATGCGGTATCACATACACGCATCATTCTCGGTCCTGCACATATCTCATATGCGCTCCTATTTCATTTCGCTTGAGCCAGGAAACCTCTGTGTAGGACTCTAAAGACTCGTCAATACGCCGGTAGCAGATGATGATCATATCAAGCACCCACAAGCCGCAAGCGGTCTGCTAAACGTAACGGCCACCCGGGTATTGAGCGATCAGAAGATCGACGAGCTAGCCCGCTCACACTCCTGCGAATCCGACCAGTAACACTTACCATACAGTCAAGTCTCTTCGTCTGATACGTCGCATATCAAGTCTAGGGGTGGTATACGTCAGACCCCAATAACCCGATAAGTCGTGCCGATGTGAGGCTCGTAACGGGTCGAGAAACTACTGGTAACACTTACCAGCAAATCTCAGATCAGCCCTGGCCAGGGACTTACCTGTCACGGCCAATCGAGCACTGCGCAACATCAACTCCCAATACCGGGAGAGACGAAACCCCTCCTATCGCTCATTGCCTCCATGTGACTCGGGACTGTACCCAAAGACCACCGTTTTGCACGCCCTCATGGACGTGGTAAGGTGGAGATCAAAGCACAGTGGGAATCACACAAGACTCTATGACGATCTCGGGTCTACAGACTAACCTGTACAAGTGTCACCTGAGAACTGCCATCTGACGTGAGGTATAATACCATCTGGGAGTTCTCGGCGAGTCCGTCCAGTGTACCCAGTTTCCACTGAGCACCCGTATACCATCTCTGATGTCAAACACCAATGGATATGGGATCATCCATCGCCCATCACATGGGTCGAGAAGCGTATACGCTAGTCTACTCTGGTATATCGATGCCCCGTCTCGAGATACCCACGACTAGGGACCTTGAAGGATGTACTTATGGACTACCATGTCCCCACTAGTATGATCTGCATCATAGCCCAGGTAGTCAAGTACAAATCCTAAGGGCTTTACCAACATGTAACTATAAGACAGTATAAAGAGACTAGTGTACATGTTAAGATAAATAGCAACCAGATAGCATACTATCATGTCGAGCAAGAAAGTCATCTCTATATATGTCCAAGCATCCAATATAATATACATCATCTGTACAATACTGGCCTCTAGGGCATACATACAACTAACAATCTCATCATCAGCCCTGGCCAGAGAATTCCTGTTATAACCAATCGAGCATAGCGCAACATCAACCCCCAATACCGGGAGAGACGAAACCCCTCCTATCGCTCATTGCCTCCATGTGACTCGGGACTGTACCAAAAATCCACCTGTTTGCACGCTCTCTTGAGCATGGTAGGGAGGAAATCAAAGCATAGTAGGAATCACACAAGACTCTATGACGATCTCGGGTCTACAGACTAACCTGTACCATTGTCACTAGAGAACTGCTATCCGATGTCAGGTATAATACTATCTAGGAGTTCTCGGCGAGTCATGTTCGATATACCCATTCTCCAATGAGCATCTGTGTACAATTTTTGATGTCAAACACCAATGGATGTGGGATCATCCATCGCCCCATACAGGGTCAAGAAACGTACATACTAGTCTACTCTGGAATATTGATCCCTGTCTCGATACTTTCTCGACTAGGAATAATTAAAGGATGAACCTGTGGACTACCCTGGCCCCACTAGTATGATATGCATCATAGTCTTGGTAGTCAAGTACATGTCCTAAGGACTTTATCAACATGTAATGGAGAGACAGTATAATGATACAAGCGTACATGTTAAGATAAAGAGCAACCAGATAGCATACTATTATGTCGAGCAAGAAATTCCTCTCTATATATGTCCAAGCATCCACTATAATATACAATCATGTACAATAATAACCTCTAGAGCATACATATAACTAACAAATATATGGCATTATTAGAAAGAAAAAAAAGACAAATAAAAATGACTTATTGTAACTGAAAACTGGAATGTAATCGCATTTGCATCAATAGACATGCATATTCAACTTGAAAAGTGGAAAAATATGCGGCAGCAACAATGGCATGCAGCGGCAGCAAAAGATGTAGCAGCAGCAAAAGATGTAGCAACAGAAAAAAAAAGCAAACATATGCATAGCAGACATGCAGCAGCAGCAACAAAAGAAGGCAGCAGATTTCCCAAAAGAAGCAACCACATAGACAACAAAGTAAAAGAATACATATTAGAATATAACTTTACCATCTCAATGTAATAAATATGCACACAACAATTTATAAGAACACAAGCATTGGAGCAATAATGAGTTCAGCAACTCAAACCAAATTACTCAGTTTAATTGTAAAAGAACCGACACATCATTGTTTAACAACCCAAAATAAAACAAATAGTCTAATTGTTTAAGAACTGACAACTCAACATCATTGTTTAACAACTCCAATCCAATCAAGACTGTTTAAGAACTGACAAAAACACATTGTTTCATTGCATCACACACCCATTAATCTCCTGCTCCTCTTAGTAAATAATTTTCATATCCATCAAAACCAGAACACTGCATACATCATCTTCCAACCATCAAATTTTGCCATCTTCCATTCTTGTATGGACATTAGGTCTGCATGAGTCATTTTTTGCTATACTTATTAATTATATATTTCAATGTGTAAGTAGAAATCTACATTCATTATTTTTCAAATACAAAGTAGAAGGCTCACCCTCTGCTTCCAATCATCTCAGGCTATTTCTATACTTTCAAATCATCTCTTGCATTCCTCACTATTTTCCTTCTGGATATCAACTGCTTGCACAGAAGATATAAGTGAACGTTGAATCAGACTTGATGCAATGAATACACTATAGCACTCAAATTGATGAAATGTGATAATGCAGTTAGCCAAATATATCAACTGAAAATGAAATAATACAACATAAATGTAAGGAGATATACCTTTGGTTGTCTTGGTTGTGATGGCGTTCCACTTCCACCAACACCCAACCTTCCCATTATTTTGCTGCTTCTTTTTGCTGCTAATGTCTTGGACATTAGGAGTAGGAGTAGGAGTAGGAGTAGACTGCCACAATGAAAATACAGATGCCTGACTTGGTGTCTGAGAGCTTGACTCTTACTGAAATCCCTTTCAATCTTCTTTGGTCTCCCTAGCTTTTTGGGTGCTTTCATAGGTATTGAAGCTTCTTGATTGTTGCAACTCTTTAGTTATGACCCCAACCCTTGCATTTGGAGCACATTAGTGAATCAGTAGATGTCCTAATTGATTTAGGTTGTGTTGGCTCATCTATTCCTCTCTTTCTCTTCTTCTTTTGCTTTCCAGCCTTAGTCTTATGCCATAGAGCTGCAGGGGCAGGCATTTCAGTTCTTTCCCACTGACTGCAATGGGGGATTGGAGTTATGCTGCACTCATATCTCTTCAGGTACTTTTCTTTGGAGTAGAAAGGATGGACAAAATATTCAAGGTTCCTTCTTGTTTTGATACAAGCTGCAATGGTATGACGGCATGGTATTCCGGTCATATCAAACATCCTATAATTATAAGTGCTCCTGCTTAAGTTACAAATATATGACCTATACTTATCTGGTACTTCCAAATCATCTTCTCCTCCTTTCAGCACCCTATAAAATCTGGATTTTTTTCAACTTGAACAATTTTCTTCAATATTAGTAGACCCAGTCTCCTAGGATGACCCTCTTATAAATCCTTGTCATCAGTTACCTTTTGATCATCTCCAGCATAGTCAAGATTGATTTATCTTTTACCTCCATGATTGTTTTATTTCAAGACCTCGCAATGTTGTTTACCACTAAATCACATTTTACTATAGTGATAAAATATGCCCTACACCAATAAGATGATTGATACTGCTTCATGAGCCACTCATGGGCTTTAGGATTTTTGGTTTTCAATTTTACCATCTGTGTTTTGAAGCCGGAATCTGTATAAGCCTTTGCACACTTATGAAATTGTTTTTTAATGGCACCCGATCCTCTATAAACCAACAACATGTCAGCATACATGTGCCTTACACAAAACCTGTGTTCAGCTCCTTAGACAACTTCTTCAATTGCCTTGAGAAATCCCTACAATAGAAAAAAAAATCAAACCATACTATGTTCAGTTCCAGGAACATTTGCTATAGTCACAGAACATAATTTTTTTTATCTTAAGTACTAAACTATACCACTTACCTTTTACCTATCTGATATAAAAACCCATCGATTCTCTTCTTGTGGACCAACTGATGTTAAAGTGCATTCAATAAAAAATTTCCAAGCATCTTTCGTCTCAGACTCCACTACAACAATTGCTAATGGAAATATCTCATTAGTTGCATCTCTATATTGTGATGAATGAAGTGATTACAATAAGTAGTATATATTAATGCATGCCGCTTTAACCGAGTTTATCAATTAAGATTTTTAACTTACCTTCCAATTGCACTTAATAGAAGGCCTTCCTGTACATTGAGATGACAGCCATCAAGACCTATGAATGGTTTGCAACCAGCCTTGAATCCTTGTATTTGAGCATCACACGAGATGTATATCCTTTTAAACACATGAGGAGAATTAGGCAAAGGGTCATCAACCTGAACCTTCATATAGCTTCCCGGATTCTTCACAAATATCATATTTGCGTAATCCCTAATCTTCCAATACTGTTCCCGATGAGAACCCTCAAATCTTCTCTTCACAGCTTGCTTAACTTTATATAGTTATGTTACATTCATATCCAACATGTAATCTCTCTTCAAATTTTTTTTTGCATTGCCTTTACATTCTAATTTGGGTTCTCCCTTAATTCACTCTCATACTCCTTTGATATCCACTCAGTTCATGCATGCTTATTCTTTCAAGTTCTTGCACATGTGTGCTCTTTGATCAACTTCTTCACTTGGAATGATCTTCTCTCTGGAGCCCATGAAGCATGTATTCTCCACATACATTTTTCTTCTACTCTCCTTGAACAAACACATGTTATTCTATCACCTTCATTCTTTATATAAGTCACTGCATAACATCTGACAAGTGCAATCTTTCTGAAGTGTCAATCTAAACTCAGCCGCATTTGCAAACTTATCCCCATCTACCAATTCTACGTGATTAGTATGCTTCTTCATATCAAACTCTCTAAACTTAGCCTTAGAATTATTGTCATCACCATCCAATGACATTAAATCATTATCTCCATAATCTGACTCCACTTCAACTTCAGGAAAGCAACCAATATCCAAATCAATATTTACATATGGAATTTCCTCATCATTTTCTTTTGATGGAGTTGGGCAAGGGCCTTTACCATGTCTTCTAGTGTGTGTTTGATATTGCTGTGAAGCCTCTGGCACTTTTGATGTCTCAGGCCCAGCTGATGTCTCAAGCATCTGTCTTGCCTCATTAGTACCAAGGTCTACAAAGACTGGATCAGTAGTTGATTTCTTTAATTTTTGAATCCTAGATGATCTCCTCATGATAGTTGTGGTTGATTTACTAAAATAAGATATAAAAAATTATGTTATAGATTAGAAAAACAACTTCAAAATTAAAATTTAACAAAAATGTACTGCTTTTACCATAACTAAACATAATGAATGCGTACTTTCTTTCTGAAGTTGGAAGTGGTGTAGAAGCAGTTGCATGAACATCTTTTTCTGTCGACTTTGTTGCATTGGTTCTCACTACTGGTGGGGTTGTGATGCCTTTAGATTTTCTAACACAAGTTCAAAATACATAATTGGCGGTAATAGTTAATTTCAATTAAGACACTAATTAAACACACAACATGATACTTACTTCTGTTTTTCTTTGGAGGGTGGTGTCACAGCAGCAGATTTCCTAACACAAGTTTCAGATTTCCTAAAAACAAGTATAGAATTGAACACATACTAAGTAATCACACAATATGAACACTTACTTTTGTTTTTCTATATTGGGTAGTGTCACAATAGCATCTTTCCTAATACATGTTTCAAATTTCCTACCACAAATATAGAATTGAACAAGTTTCAGATTTTCTTGCACAAGTTTAAAATTTCAATGAACATATACTAATTAATCACACAACAAGACACTTGTTTTTCTTTAGATAGTGGTGTCACAGCAGTATCTTTCCTAATACCTGTTTCAGATTTCCTAGCACAAGTATAGAATTGAACAAGTTTCAGATTTCCTAGCATAAGTTTCAAATCTCAATTAACACATACTAATTAATCACACAAGAAAACACTTACTTTTGTTTTTCGTTAGATGGTGGTGTCGCGGCAGTATCTTTCCTGGTACCTCTTTCAGATTTCCTAACACAAGTGTAGAATTGAACAAGTAGAAATTTACAATTGAAGAATAGACAAACATTATTTAATTTCAAATAACTCATACTAATTAATGTAATAAATTGACACTTACTTTTGTTTATCTTTATAACTTGGTATCACAACAAATATATTTCCTACCACAAATTTAGAATTGAAGAGTATGCCAACATTATTGAATTTCAATTAATACACACTAATTAATATAATAAAATGACACTTACTTTTGTTTTTCTTTACAACTTAGTGTCACAGAAGCAGATTTCCTACATGATTTTAGAATTGAAGAGTATGCCAACATTATTGAATTTCAATTAACATATACTAAATAATCAGGTAACATGAACACTCGCTTTTGTTTTTCTTCAAATGGCAGTGTCATGGCAGCAAATTCCCAAGCAAAAATTTCAAAATAAAGGATTATTAATTTTTATTTAGGATAAAACAGTATTCAACCTGTAACAATACATATGAATATACACGATACTTATTTTGGTGTTTTTATAGGGACTGTTGTTGTGTGAGTGGGCTCTACTAGACCCAAAATAATAGCATTGTTTCTATATGCTCAGCTTCTTCACTTATATGACCTTCAAGCACCTTGTGTACTAAATATAAATGCAAATATCCAAGAACACTTGATACTTCCACCATTAATCTCAAGTCCATTCTCACTTTAAGCCAATACAATCGCCGACTTTTTGAATACCACACAATTCTATAAGTATCTTTCTCATAACCCCGACCTTTGATATGCCCAACAATCTCAAAAAAGCAGACTTATCCACATCAACAACAACTTTATCTATACTGCCCCTTTTGTATACAAAATCACTTGGATTAAATGCACCACGATGATGAAAAATTACGTTCGCCATTTCATCAGCTATCCATAAAAAATAAATGACCATAGAAAATATTTCTATATCAAGATGAGATAGACAAAATACAATTTCTTTTTAAAATTTATATAAATCCATATTACTATATCAGTATTCAGTAGACATATATAGCATAGATTAAGATTATTTCACTCCAAAAAATAACTATTATCAAACTATTGTTCACGTGAAACCTTATGTCCAGTCTCATCAACACTTTAAGGACCCTAACATGAAAATATTGGATAGGATTGACAGTCTATACTTAAAATTCTACATTTACTAAAAAAGTGAGAAATAATCTTTAAAATATGGATTGTAACTGTTGCAACTGGAGGAATCCAATGCTTAGAACTCACAATAAATAGCAATGAAGAGAACTTGAGTAACATCATAATACAAGTGAAGAAAGCAAACCAAAAGAGCCTAAGGTTTTTTGTCTCTACTTATAGAAGAATTAAAGAATATACAAATAATACATCTTGATGGAGGTCCTTTTCGGGTCTCCGTCAGATGTTGTCTTCCGTCGATCTTCCGGTGGAACTTGGAGGTGACCTCCTGTTGCATGTGGGTTTCAATGGGTTTTGAGGAGATTGGTGGTTTTGAGGAGTTTGCGCCGAGTACCTGCAAGGAAGTCCCGGTGTGGTTTGGTACCACCGAGGACCCTCCGATGATCAAGTTAGCACAAGATCCGAGCAGAGTAACGGCTAAGTAGGGTGAAAAAAGCTTACTTGACCCCTCTGTGATGGGGGTTTATATAGTGGCAACAACACGCGGTAGCAGGCGCGGGAATCTCGCCGGCAGTTATGCTCCCGACGTCACGCCCGCGTAATAAGCGGATCGCCCGTTAATGGGGATCGTGATGGCATGGAACGTGGGATGTTGCCGACGGAGAATCCGCGCGTGGCGAGATTTGCGGAGCGGCGGTTACGCCTGCGAGTGGTGGAGTTGGTCGGTCGGAGGGACCGAGGAAGATGGCCTCGGCGGGAGAGCTCGGGAACGAGTAGGGGAGCTGAGGTATCTTGGTCCTGTGGTAGCTCGGGGGCGAGCTGAGAGGCCGAGGAGGCCAATTTGCAGGGGGCTCTGAGGTGAGCCAGCTTGTGCTTGCAGGTCGGGTACGATGGTGGCCTGGTCGGCCCCTGTGGGCCCTTTCTTCTGAGTTCTGAGACACGTCATCTGCCACGTGTCCTGATCTGGGAGATCGCCAATATAGAGCATCATCATTAGCCCCCCACTCTTGTCCCGACCGGCTGGCGGGTCGGGTCAAGAGTGGACTGCTGGGCCGCCCGGGGTGAGCTTCCTCCTAAGATTTCGTTGGGACGTGTCCCCGGGCTGTCAGCTGTCTTTTCTGCCAGTGAATCAGGGTGAGATCTCTGCATTTAAGGAAGGTGCGCCGCTTCGTGCATCCTGTCACTGAAGCGACGGTCCGCGTGTCAAGCGTCGGTTAGCTTACACGATGTGTATAGACCTGCAGCGTCTGATGGGATGCGGCCCAGTGTGGGAACGACAAGTGGAGCGATCGGAGCCGTTGGACGCGAGGAGGCGCTTTGGCGGGAGATGAAGGGCGCCGTTGGATGAGGGCGATTGTGGTGATAAATAGGGGTGGGGCCCCCTCCAGGGCCTTTACCCCTTCATATTTCCTCGCTCTAAGTCCTGCTTGCTCGGCGCTCGTCTTCTTTCTTCTGCTTTCATTTTTCGAGGATCCCTCTTCTCCAGGTTAGATGTCTTCTTTCGTAGAATTTGTAGATGTCATTGGAGTAGGTTCTAGGGTCCCTCTAGTTGAGCCTGAGTCTTCCCGGGGAGCAGGGCTCAAATCCTCTCCCCGGGATCGTGCGGCGGGGGCAGCCCCCAGGGAGGAGACGGTAGACGCTGCCCCCGGCGCGTCGTGTTGGGTGAGGCATGAGGACGAGCTTGCCAATGCTCGGTCTTGCTTCCATATCCCCTCGCGTTATACGCTTCGCCTGGCCAAGGAAGGAGAGAGGGAAGACCAAGTACGGGGCAGGGAGATCGCCCTATACTTGGAAGCCTTTTGGGTGGAATGCACCTACCCTTCTCTTCCGAGGTCGTCGAAGCGCTGAACTTCTTCAGGTTAGCCCTTGGCCAGTTAGTACCGAACTCATGAAGGATTCTTCTCGGGTTCCTGATCTGCTTGAAGCTACAAGCGGATCCCTTTAGCTTCTCCATCCTTGATGCTTCCCTCATTTTCAAAAATCATCCTGGGGGTCGGACGGGTGACCCGGGGTGGGTCTACCTCTCTTTTAGAAAGCGACAGGGGGGAGCCGCCGGGACAGGGGTTGTAGTCCTGCCTTCTTCCATTCATGACTGGAAGAAGAAGTTTTTCTTCGTCACGCCGCCCGAGAGCGAGGACTGGCCCGTGCCCACCAAGTGGTCGAGGGAAAAATGCTTGCCGGGGAACCAGTCCAATGACCCCGCCGCGGTGAAAGTGGTATCGTGGGAGCCCGTCCCCCGATTTGACATGTTGCTGTCTGAGAGGGTCCTGAGTTGGGCAGGGCTCAGCCCCGTTGAGTTCGTCGGTAAGTTAGGCTTGCTTTTTGGTTTTTATATTGCATGTGTCGCTGACTTCTTTGCATTTGGTTTTGTGCAGGACCCATGGACATGAACGAGCTTCGGGACTCCATGCGCCAGTCGAGGAAGGTTACGAAGGCTGGAGGCGCCAGCTCTTCCCGTTCGAAGCCTGCCCCGGCTCCTTCATCCTCCGTCCCAGTGCCTCCGGTGCCCGCGCCCCTTGAGCGTTCGGGGGCGGATCCCACCCCGGGGCTAGCAGAGCACCGGGTCGGAAGCAGGCTAAAATTCTGGAGGACCCGGTCTCAGAGGAGGAGACCGGCTCTCCATCGGAGCCACTCAAGAGGGGTTCCCGAAGGTCTCCTCGGGGCCCGCCCTCGCCGATCATGGTGGAGGAGGGGGGCCTCCGGTTTGCGGTGTCCTCGGGGCTATCTGTCGCGGATAGCCTCCTGCACGAAATAGAGAAGTCGGCAGGGGGTAGGGTCCCTGAGGGGACCTTCAGGGCCCAGATGGCGTCCATCTCCCAGGAGTTCGTGCAGGTAAGTTCTCGGTTGTTTGTGAGATTCGGTGCTTCCTTCGTCTTCCTGACCTCTTTCTTATTTTTTCAGGTCCTCCAGCACGTCGCCCTTGCCTTACGCATGGAGGTCGAGGTGATAGCCCCGGCGATGAAGGCCGCGGACCAGCTTACCTCGCTGGAAGAGAGCTCCAAGCGGGAGCTGGAGGCGGTGATGGTGAAGGTTGCCGCCCTGGAGGGCGAGGTGGAGGCCGAGAAATGGGAGGTTGCCAGGTACCGCGAGGCAGCCGTGGCTGCCGAGGTCAATCTTGAGGATGCTCAGGCGCTCGCCGGCAACATGAAGAAGACGGTAAGGACCCTCCGGAAGGAGCTGGGGGCGGCGGTCGAGGCGGCGAAGCGGGCCGACCTCTCGGCGGCGATGGCGGTGGAGGGCTACAAGAAGTCGAAGGAATTCTACAATGACTTAGCCGTGGCCACCACCCGCATCTGGCATGAGGCCCTCGATGCCGTTAAGGTCCGGATGCCGGAGTTCGCTGATGAAGAGCTCTGGGCCGAATACCCCCTCACGGACGCCGATGAGCAGGGGGAAGAGATTCCTAACGAGGAGGTGTCCGAGGACCCTGCTCGACCCGTGGTAGATATCGAGGACCCCGAGGTCGTGCCTGGCCCCGAGGCTTAAAGCCCCCATCTTCGTCCTTTTATTTTGCCGCTTCTAGAATTTTTGTAAGCCTCCGGGCAGTCTGGAAGGCTGGGGAGCCCAAATTACCCTTTGTAAAGACTTCGCTTTTGGTAGTAAAACTTTTTGTTTCATCGGCTTGCACTTTATCTTCTGTTTGTGAAGAATGCTCATAAAATATCCTTGCTTGCACTGTTGGGCTTCCATGTCAGGTCGGCCATCTGTCTAGCGATCGTTCGTCGAGTTGATTCCGATCACTTGCTAAGTGTGCCGAGCGCTGCTGAGAAGGAGGCATCTCCATGGCCTCAGAGTCGAGGGGGGATCACTCAGACTTGGATAGACCTGATGTCTCTTGTTGGGGCTTCAGATCCGCTGCATGTGATTGGCAGGAGGATGCCTGCTGGGGATGACCGAGCAGGGAAGTTGCTCGGTTGATCTTGGGAGGGCTTTGATCCTTGTCAGTTGTGGTAGGAAGCTACCAACCGGGGATAGCCGAACAAGGGTCGGGCTCGACTGCCTCTGGGAGGACTTTTTGATCCCTGGCATTGCGAGTAGGGAAGCTACCGGCCAGGGATAGCCGAGCAGGGTAGCTGCTGAGCTGCCTCTAAGGAGGACTTTGATCCTTAGCGTTGGAAGGGCCGTAGGAGGCCTGCTAAAGATAACCGGACAGTGAAGCTGTGCGGTTTCCTCTTGGCGAGGGCTTTGATCCCTGGCGTTGCGAGTAAGGAAGCTACCGGCCAGGGATAGCCGAGCAGGGAAGCCGCTCGGCTGCCTGACTTTGATCCTTAGCGTTGGAGGGGCCGTAGGAGGCCTGCTAAGGATAGCGGGGCAGTGAAGCTGAGCGGTTGCCTCTGGGCGAGGGTTTTGATCTCTGGCGTCATGGGTAGGCAACTACCAGCCTGGGATGACCAAGCAGGGTAGCCGCTCAGATGCCTCTTGCGAGGGCCTTAATCCCTGGCGTCATGGGTAAGGAGCTACCAGCCGGAGATGACCGAGCAGGGTAGCCGCCCGGTTGCCTCTTGCGAGGGCTTTGATCCTTTAGGACGGGGACCGAGTAGGGTTACTACCCAGTGCCTCTTGGCGAGGACTTTGATCCCTGTCGGTTGTGGTAAGAAGCTACCAGCCGGGGATAGCCGAGTAAGGGTCGGTCTCGACCGCCTCAAAGGAGGACTTTGGTCCTTGGCGCGGGAGGGGCTGTAAGAAGCCTACTAAGGACCCTTGGCCGGGCAGGGTTACTACCCGGTACCTCTTGGTGAGGGCTTTTGTCCTGAAAGATAGCCGAGCGACGGTCAGGCTCGACTGCCTCTGGGAGGGCTTTTGATCCTTGCCTGTTGTGGTAGGAAGCTACCATCCGGGGATAGCCGAGCGACGGTCGGGCTCGACTGCCTCTGAGAGGACTTTTGATCCCTGGTGTTGCGAGTAAGGAAGCTACCGGCCATGGATAGCCGAGCAGGGAAGCCGCTCGGCTGCCTCTAAGGAGGGCTTTGATCCTTAGCGTTGGAGGGGCCGTAGGAGGCCTGCTAAGGATAACCAGGCAGTGAAGCTGCGCTGTTGCCTCTTGGCGAGGGTTTTGATCCCTGGCGTTGCGAGTAGGCAAGGTACCGGCCAGGGATAGCTGAGCAGAGAAGCCGCTCGGCTGCCTCTAAGGAGGACTTTGATCCTTAGCGTTGGAGAGGCCATAGGAGGCCTGCTACGGATAACCGGGAAATGAAGCTGCGCGGTTGCCTCTTGGCGAGGGCTTTGATCCCTGGCGTTGCGAGTAGGGAAGCTACCGGCCAGGGATAGCCGAGCATGGTAAAGGCTTGGCCGATTCTTCATGAAGTTTTGCCCAACCATCCCGCTGCAGGTATGGGGAACAGGGACGGTCGCGGCGAACGTGCGCGTAGCATGCGCATTGAATGTGGGGGGAGGCGAAGTGCCAAAGTCGCGTCGTTTCAATCCCGCCAGAGAAGGCTCAATGATCGACGCATGGCGGCGACTTTATGGGCGAGAACGGGCGACTGTTGGGTTCTATTGGGGTGCAGTAGGATACATAAAGCCGAGGACCGCTGGTCCTTCCTTTCTTCACAAACAGACCGTTGAGAATGGAAGACTTCTCTTTTACCATTCCCGAAATCATCCACTTCGACGACGTATACCTCTACGACCAGAACTGCACCGAGGACACGGTGCAGTTGGTCTATGGGAGCATTGAAGACCACTTCGGCCAGCTGCTCCCCCGGCGCTCCCCTCTGCTGCAGCTGTTGATGTACTCCATCTGGAGGGCATCGCCGGGGCTTTACAACCCCTTGTCCGAGCAGCTCTACGACGAGGCCGTGGGCAAGCTGCGGTCTCTGAGGCACTTTGGCTTGATCTCCACGGGTTGACTGGCTCGCTCGGTGGTACTCGTCCGTGAGTGCTATGAACTGAGGCTCGAGGTCAACGCGCGCGAGGGGAATCGAGGGCAAAGGCTGGATCTCTCGAGGTCTTGGCTGGCGGAGATCTTTACTGAGTACCATTAGCAGTGCTCTCTGCACCCCCTTCCCCCGCTGCTGTAATTTTCTTTTCCTTTTTGTATGTATGGCTGAGGAGCCCATAATACCTTTTATGAATAAATAAGACCTTTCCTTCTTTTTCGCAATGTTCCATTGATCTTTTATTAAATTAACAACAGACCCTAGGAAGAGTTTACATTGCCCTTGAAAAAAAAGTACATGCTAATAGGTGACCTTATTAGCGTGGCCCGAGCTCCCCGAAGGCTTGTTGGTCTCCGTGCTCGGCACCGGGTAAGGGGCTCCCTGGGCGCTGGACTAGTCATATGCCGAAACGAGCATGATCTGGCCGATGGTCAGCTCGGCGGGAGGGGGACGCTGCTCATGCTCGCGGTCGGCCTGCCGTTTATCTCTTAAGTAGGCGGCGAGGTGTCCTGATCGGATGAGCTCCTCGATGTAGTCCCGGAGTTGCTTACAGTATTCCGTGGCGTGGCCCAGTGTCCGATGGAAGGCGCGGTAGGGGCCCCAGGTTCGCTTCGAGGCCTGACGCGGGATAGGAGAGAACTTGAAGAACCCCTCGCCCTGGGCCTCCTCTAGTAACACTGCGAGGGAGACGTTGAGCGGGGTGTACTCCTGAAACTTCGGGTGATAGGGTTGCTGATGATCCGGCCTCTCTTCCCGAGCCCTCTTCTTCTGGTCGGACCGTTCTGCTCGAGGGTGTTCCCCTCCGAACACGGAGACGCGACCGCGTAGGTCCGTCTTGCCTGAAATTCGAGGCAGATGCTAATTGGTGCTATCCGTCCATCTCTCCGAAGATACCAAGTTGATTTATGGCACCATATATCGAAGGTTTAAATGGATGCGGTCGATGTAGCAGACTTCGTCAGATTCCCCCTCGTCTGAGGGGTTTTTGATTGTGGGGACGTTCTTCCCTGCAGGCGCAAGCCCCTGCAATTAATTACGCTACCGCATCGCGGTAACAACTTTCTCCTTCTCCAGACGGTCACTTCGCGTCGCGGGTGTTTGTTTTGTGTTTGGTTGCCCGTGGATTGTATACGGAGACTAAGTTATGTTGTCGCCCGTAGGGCATGGACTAGTCCAAATCCGTATCTTTCTTAGATTTGGGTTTGGGGGGTTTAGGTTTAAGGATACGTTAGTCTCATTTGAGACTAAGATCAACTTAAACGTTTGTTAAGGATACGTTAGTCTAATTTTAAACTAAGATCATCTTAACGGGACCGTTTAGATCCGACAAGAGAGCAATTAGGCTCTATTGTTTTGTTTAGTGACATTGCGGTCGATAATTAGTTTAAGGACATTACGGTCCATTGTTAGTTTAAAGACATCACGGTCGAGGTTAAGGACATCATAGTCCATGGGTTTAAAGACTCCATAGTCCGTTGTTAGTTTTAAGACATCACGGTCAAAGTTAAGGACATCATAGTCCATGGGTTTAAGGACCCCACAGTCCGTTGTTAGTTTTAAGACATCACGGTCGAGGTTAAGGACATCATAGTCCATGAGTTTAAGAACCCCACAGTCCGTGGTTTAGAGACGTCATATTCTATGAAATATATGGTTGTCAGGACCCGTCACCTCTTTGAAGACGTTGAGGAATTACAACGACAAATATCAAAGGAGTGAAGAGATGTACCCTTGAACCAAGATGGATTAAATGATCTGTAGCCCAGTTTGGAACTAAGACCAATTAATTATATTATGAGCACAATAGCTCAGTTAAGTCTGAATTGAGGACTTATGGCCAACTTGGGCTAAGTCTGTTCCAGTTAAAATGTTTAACATTCGTTTTGGGCTGTTAAGCATTTGTTTGGGCTTGGCCCTTTTAACAATGCGGAGCATTAATTTAAATTCTGATAATGTTTGTCTTTTATTGAATGCTAAGCATTCATCATAGCTCTAGGGCTTATCCAAAGAACAATTTATGTTCTGCCCAAGCGCACATAAAAGTATATAGCGCGCTTGGCACCAGCGCCAGTCGATGCCCTATAGTTAAAGCGCTAGTGCACTTGGCGCTTTGCGCCAGATGTTAAGCGCTGATGCGTTTAGCGCTTTGCGCTAAGTGAAGAGCGCTGATGCGCTATAATTGAAGCGTTGAGGCGCTTGGTGCTGGTACCATATAATGAGCGCAAAGCACTTTTATTAATGCAGCGCACACTTGAGGAGCACGTGGCACGCTTAGCGCTGAGCGCTAGCCAATGAGTGCGGTGCGCTGTGTTTGAAGTACTATTGCACTGCAGGGCTTTGCGCCAGATGAAGAGCACTAAGGAACTTTTAAATTAGGAGCGCTAAGGCTCTTCTTAGGTTAACTTTGCGCTCTGAAGATTATTTTCTTTGATAAGAGACTTTTTCTCAAGATTCCAAGAACAAAGTTCTTAACCTATAGGAGATACTTCAATCTCTTTTTAATGAAAGGCTTTGCCTTTTTGGATCTGTGATCCTAAGAGAATTGAATAATTCTCCCCCTTTATAACGAGATGTTCATGATCTCAAAAAGACAATTTGTCTTATAGATTTATGATCTGTGAAGTAAGTACTTCTTTATTTTTATGATGAGATCTTTTTTTATCTCTTTATGAAAGACCTTGGTCTTTGTAAATCTATGATCTTTTAAGAAGAGAATTCTTCTCTTTAATCATGAGATGATTTCATCTCTTTGGTCGTCACCATTCTTTTTATCTTGAAGAAAAATCTTCTTTTGCCGAAAGCTAGACTTTCTCAAAGTTTATGGGAGGGTTCCTCCTTTTTTAGACTTGAAGTCTTGGGTCCTTTATATAGGGGAAGCTGATTTGTTGAATCAGTTAAAGAGATTTATTCTCCAATTGATTTGGGAATTTCCCCACCGTTGGATCCTTGATCCAAGGGCTTCTGATTTACAGAAGATAATCTTCTTGTTTTAACAAGATTGAGAAATCTTTCCTTCTTTACAGAATTTGTTCTGTATTTTAGTGATTTTTAATCCCCATTGGATCATTGATTCAACGGTGTTCCAAATTCAAGGCACAATCTTTTCTGTTTGGAAAGATTCAACAGAATTTTATTCTTATTAATCAATGATTTAATCATATCCGTTGGATATTTGATCCAACGGTGAGAAACATTTAGTTCCAGCGCTAGCGTTTATACGCTCTGCCTATGGTGCACTTTGCCCATGGTGCGCTAATTGGAGCGCAACGCTCTTAGCGCTAGCGTACATGTGATTTGCACGTGGTGCGCTACTTGGAGCGCAGCGTTCTTAGTGCTAGCGTACATGTGCTTTGCACGTGGTGCGCTATTTGGAGCGCAGCGCACCCAGAGCTAGCGCCTATGTGCTTTGCACGGGGTGCACTAGTTGTAGCGAAGCGCTTTCATAAAAGCGCAGCTGTAATTCAAATTTTGAATTCTGAACAGATCTTTGCTCTAATTGGGGAAACAAATGCCCCCCATCGTTGCGCTCACGGGGCCCACACATGGGTGCAGTGGTGGCAACATCTCGACTTTTGGATCACCCAAGGAACTGAAACGGCGCTTAGTGCCTATAAATAGGACCCTTGGCCTTTGAAATGACTTCTGTTCATTTTCAATCCTTCTTAAAAATTTATTTTCTTCTTCAGAGCGCAGCTCTTCTTCTTAAGAATTTTTAAGGACAGAACTTTGTCGAATTAGGTAAAAGATTAAATCTTTTTGAGATATCTTTTAGGGTTTCACCCGTTAACAGAGCTTTGCTCTTCATATTCTTTGATCTAAAGAAAATCCTTTGTAGGGTTTTATTAATAGAGCTTTGCTCTTTTAGAATCATAGATCTAAAAGGATCTTGCTTATGATTTCTTAATCCATTAATGGAGCTTTGCTCCTTTCAGATCAAATAGAATAACTTTTAAGTGTTTGTTCATGGATCTAGAAGATCAAATTGAAATTTTATTTTTGATAGATTATTCCATCATCTTTTCAGAGCAAGGCTCTTCTTGAGGAATTTTATTCCTTCATCATTAGACTTTGACAGATGTTTGTCTAGTGAAGAGCGCTGCTCTCAATGGGAGTTTTACTCCTTTGCCCGAGAGATTTCTCATTTAATGAGAATCTCTTGAGGATTTCCTCATTTAATGTCAGCCTCATCCGATGATGAGGCAGTTTTATTAATGATGAACTGTCCTTTAGATTTTGTGGGTCCCCTTTGGTCCCCTTTAAATGCATTGCAGTGCGGTTCGGATTTATAGTACCTTGTAACAGAATTTAATTTATAGCATCGGTGGCTGAAAAATTCGTTCTTTTCTGCGCAGGCATTATGTCTTCCGACACCTCCTTCCCATTCATTCGTTCAGAAGGAGGATTTCCTGAAAAACCCGTTGATCGAGAGGTTTTCGCACTAATAAAAGATCATGACCTGGAGCATAAGAGTCTTCATCTATGGGGTAAATGGTATGATCAAATTATCATGGGCCGACGGAGTTTTTCCTGTGCGACACCCTCGGAGCGTATTTCAGCGATTGCTTATGCAAATGCGCCTCCGATGAATTACACTGTGGAGGAGGTCAACTGGACTTTAGAAGGTCTCCTTCGGCCTTCTATTGCCGCAATACCCGTGCAGCCGCCGGTGGCTTTGGACATCCTAGGGCGACGCATATGTCAGGACGAGTTATGCCCCTGGGGATAGCCGTACAATGTAGGACTAACTCCCCGTCACCCAGCCGGGTATTTGCAGTGGGCCCGGTATATTCTATCGGCGAGGAAGCCACAGTTGATGAAGCTCAGATTGTATCCCACCGTTTATGCCTCTTTGTTTCAATATTCCACACCCCCCATATGGTGGGTCAGGGCATTTCTGGAACAGTGGAACATCCCAACCTACACCTTCCTTCTATCAGATCGAGAAATCTCCATTTCTTTGGAGGAGTTTGCAGAGGTCTCGGGTTTACCCGTTAGGGGGGAACATTATGAAGAATTGCTTCCCCCGGATGAGTATGTTTTCGCTACCAAATTAGTGGTAATGGGTCTTACTCCTAAGAATGCTATTCAGCACAAATTTCTGAGCTTAATAAAAGTGTTGAATATGTACGAGAACCTCTCTCTTGCATCCGAAGGTCGTGGAGTTAGTTTTATGGCTTTTATCGCTGATTTTCTTCGCCCGGAAATATTGAAGGAAGAAGTCGAGAAATTCGCCAGTCTTGACGACCTCTTCGGCTTGGGTTTAGGCAATCTTCCAGCAGTGGAGGCGGATCAACAGAGCTTCTTTCTACCTGATACCCCGGTCATCCCTTTTGCAGAACTGGCGGCTCCTGGGATCGACGAAGTAGTGTTCTTTTTAAGGTTCTTCGGGCTGTGGCTGAGTTGGTTCGCGCTTCCCATGCATCCTCGCCGTATGAGGCCGTCCGTCTTCTATCCTGCGCATCGGATGGTTGCTGGGATACAAGTGGCTGTGGGGATTGCTGGGTTAGCCCATATGTATCACGGCCTCAGCTTGGCGGCTGATACCACTGAGCCAGGGGTGCAGTCGGTAAACTTCCCGATGCATTATTTCACGTCATGGCTCGAGTTACACGTGCTAGGTGTCTTTAGCATCCACAAGAGGCCGGGGTTTTTATGACAGGTGCAGGTTCCCTCGGATCATGCGACTGGTTGGTGCTTCTATTGTGACTCCGACGCAATGGGAAGCTAGAGGCTTGCTTCTTCGCCCGCGCACGGTTGGGGTTGGCATGTCCTTTACTAATAAAGGTCTGACCGTCGGACAAGAGTCGGGGAAGATGGTGCTGCCACTGCAGGACATATTTAAAGATGGGGCATCTGTGTTGAAAGCTCGAGAGATCCTTCATTTATACTCCATCAGGCTGGGTTTCTTAGTGTTCAGGCAAAATGATGCGGCGTTATTCATGAGACATAATCCACACCGTTTCGCCCAGCAGCTAAGTTACAATCAGGGCGTCCCACTTGAAGCCTTCTTAGCCGAGCCTGCTGCTACCGAAGAGGGAATGTGGAGCGCACTGCATCATTTCATGCGCTTGAACACAGGGTCCAACTTCTTTATCAGTGAACCGAGTTGCGTCCCAAAGGCTCTTAATGCGTATGTGGCATGGTATCAGCATTCAATGGGTGCCGTCATCAGGGAAGAGAAGCGATTGTTGCTCGATCGCAAGGGTGCAGTGCCGGCTGGTGATCGAAATGTTCCTCTGAAGCGACGGAACATTGTTCATCCTCCCCTGAGAGAGGTCACTGTAGTTGAGCCTCCACACGTGTTAAGCCCTACGCGTGGGTTGCCCCTACCCAGCGAGCCTGAAAAAAAGGTAACTGTCGCGTCCTCTCAGTCAGACGTGGGAAAAGAAATTGGGACTCGTCGTCCAAAGGTGTCTACCAAACGCAAACTCGTGTTATCGGCCACCTGCGCCCATCCTCAGAAGAAAAAGAAACAAGTACTTTCTTTGGACACCATATTAGGCTCGACGCCCCCTGCTCCGTTTAGCGAAGGCTTGAGCGAATATGGGACCAACGGGGGTTTATTCGGGATGCTTGATGATACCGACTTGGAGGTCGCCATTGAAGCTTCCAAACAATCGGCCGCCCTCGAAAAGGAATTGGCCGCCCTTGCGCAGTCAAGTATATTCTATCATTATCTCTCAGTTGTTTATTTCACTTTTTTTTATACTCTGACTGATGCCTCCTGTTTTAACAGGTGCCTCTACAGAAGAAGCCATTGCTGCTTCGCTTAAAACCTTTGAAGATGAGGAAAGGCTTCGCGCTTCATTGCCAACAGAGGCTTCGCTTGAACGACCGATGATGGATACCGTACCGGTTCCGGATGTAAAACCCAGCTCTGATGATAATATCCCCTTGGCGAAGGTCCTGAAGAAGTCTCCTCTCTCTGTCAAAACCGAGAAGCAGCCCAAAAAACAGACGGCAAGGGGAAAGAAGCGATCTTCTAGAGCCATTAGCTCTGGGCCAAAACGGGGGAAGAAGACCGCTGTTAGTCCACCAGACGACAGTCTTCTTTTTCCTGGTTCATCTGCCGAGGAAGCTGCACAACTGGCTGAGGCTATAAGACATTCTCAAGACGAGTCAGAGAACGTAAGAATTCTGAAAAAACCCTACCCAGCTGTCATTTTTTATGAAGACCCTTCGTGGATCCGGCAACGATTCATCGGCCCTTTGGAGGAATGGGGCGAAAGGGCCCTTAAACATGCTGCTTCGGAGGACGCTACGGATGCGCTTTCATTGTGGACTGGCGGCCACGAGTCTACCCTTGAACCTCGGCGAACACATCTCCTTGAGAAGGAGTGTCGGCTTGAGCGAGCCATACAGAAAGCTTCCTTGCGCATCGGTATGTTCCGGTATTTCTTTATGATACTTCATATTGTCTGCACTTGTATATATGTATTCTTATCCTCGTGTGAACTGTGCAGAGACTTCGGCGATGGGGGAGGTTCCCATGGGTTTACTGACCGTAGAGCCTGCTAATACCCCTAATGAAACACTGCTCAGTGTGGAGGGGGTTGATGAAACTGTCCCTCCTGCGATAGAGCTCCCTGCGGTGGTTCCTGCTTCCGAAGCACTTGCTCTCTCAGGGGAGGCACCTTTGGTGGTCGCCGTTCCAATGGATCTTCCTGGGGACAGCCCGGAGACTGCGGGACAGATAGTCAAGGCCACCATCCTTCCATTGGAGCCTGTAGCGATGGTCACTGCTCCTCCACCGGAAGTTACTATACCGATCCACCTCACCGATGATGTGTCTGGGGGCACGGAAAAGGCCGCCGAAGCCGCTATCCCTCCAACCCAAAGTGGGAGGAGTATCGAAGGTGTTGTTCCATCTTTTATTTTAATGATCTCTTCATTATTTGAACTTTTCTGTCTTTTCAGAGCTATGGGAATTGGTGACGTCCATCGCTGGCCTGTCTCCCAGGAAATCTTTCCAGCGTTTGCTGGAACTGGCTGCTCCACAGGCGATATCCCCTTAGCGCATCATTCTATCTTCCGGACAAGGTTAGCATTGTTCGCTCCTTTCTCGATATTGTTACTTCTTTATGTAACAATGTTCATGTCTTCTGTAGTTTTGGAGGCTGATGATGAGGTTGGGGTCCTCGATGGGCCCGGAGATCTTCTAGACTCTTCTCGTATAAACGTGGGTAAGTAAAGTTTCGACGCTTTTGCATCTGTCCTCTATTTGCAACCTTCGCTGATCTTTTATCAATCTTTAACAGCTCTGCCTACTTTTACCGCGTTGGAGACTCACATTCTCATGCCGTCTGGCCCTTATGCACTGCGTGCATCCGAACGAATGACCAAGTCAAGCCTTCATTCTTTGTTAGAGTTAATCGAAGACTTTCGTATTGGTAGCTCGCTCACAGCCGAAGAATTTGCCGCTGAAGCCAACGGTTCTCTCCCCTTTCTTGCTACTTATCACAGTGAAGCATTTGTGCAAGTTTGGGTCGAATTCTATCGTCGAGTGGAGGCTTGCTTGCATGGTCTTGAATGCGCACGCCTTCCTTCGGAGGTGGTGGCTGCGAAGACAAGTTTGCAAGAGTTGATTAAGCGGTACGCCGCTAATATGCTTTCCTGTGAAAAGAGGCTCCGCCGAAAGTTCTCAGAGAGGAAGCTGGCTTCAACCGCGCTAGGGGAGCTTCAAGCCGAACTTACATCTAAGACCACCCGCGCATATAAACTTTGGCAAGAGCTTCAAGCCGTAATCAAGGACGTGGTGGCTGTTAATAAAGCTGTTATCTTTACCCGGACGATGGTTGATGCTCATAAAGCTACTGAGCATGAAGTCGAAGGCCGGCTTGCCTCATATCAGGCCCAACAGTCGGAAGCGGAGACCCGTCTCGCAACCATAGCCAATTTTGAAGCTGAGATCCAAGAAAGGAAGGATGAACTGATGAACCTTTTGAATCATCCGCCAGCTTGAAGAATTGTATATTTTTTTATTCTTCCTTTGTACATACTCCTGAATGAGAGTATTTTTGGTTCTTTCATAAATTGTACTTTGTATTCATTTGGATTCATGAATAAAAGGAATATTTTGCTTCATGATGGTGTGTCCCTTTTTGTAAGTACATTTTATGGATAATCTATTTTGATTTCCTTGTAGGACAGCGATGGCTTAGGAGTCAGGTTAAGATCTGCTTCTTAAGGCTTTTCAATTTTATGAGCCGTGAGGGTCTCATAAAGAATTTTCTCCCTATAGGTCGAGAGGATCCTGTAGGTGTATTTTCTCCTTAAGAATCGTTAGGATTCCTAAGTGTGTTTTCTCTTGAAAGTCGTAAGGATCTCACAAGAGAATTTACTCCCTTACGAGTCGTGAGGACCTGTAAGTGATGGGTAAAGTTGCCCTTATCCGCATTTCACGAAGTCAAGGGTTGCTCTGGATGCTTCCCACGGGTTCATTGCCGTGTTCTGCGAGGACCAGGCTCCGCTCTGAACGTTTTCCAGGATACCATAGTTTAAAGATATCGCGGTCGAGATTAAGGACATCATAGTCCGTGGATTTAAGGACTCCACAGTCCGTTGTTAGTTTTAAGACATCACGGTCGATGTTAAGGACATCATAGTCTGTGAGTTTAAAGACCTTACAGTCCAATGTTAGTTTTAAGATATCACGGTCGAGGTTAAGGACATCATAGTCTATGAGTTTAAGGACCTCACAGTCCAATGTTAGTTTAAAGACATTACAGTCGAGGTTAAGGACATCATAGTCCATGAGTTTAGAGACCTCACAGTCCAACGTTAGTTTTAAGACATCACGGTCGAGGTTAAGAACATTATAGTCCGTGGATTTAAGGACTCCACAGTCCGTTGTTAATTTTAAGACATCACGGTCGAGGTTAAGGACATCATAGTCCGTGAGTTTAAAGACCACACAGTCCAATATTAGTTTTAAGACATCACGGTCGAGATTAAGGACATCATAGTCCATGAGTTTAAAGACCTCACAGTCCAATATTAGTTTAAAGACATTACGGTCGAGGTTAAGCACATCATAGTCCATGAGTTTAAGGACCTCACAGTCCAATGTTAGTTTAAAGACATTACGGTCGAGGTTAAGGACATCATAGTCCATGAGTTTAGGGACCTCACAGTCCAACGTTAGTTTTAAGATATCACGGTCGAGGTTAAGGACATCATAGTCCGTGAGTTTAAGGACCTCACAAGTCCAATTTTTGCTCTGGATGCTTCCCACGGGTTCACTGCCGTGTTCGGCGAGGACCAGGCTCCGCTCTGGATGCTTCACACGGGGTCATTGCCGCGCTCTGCGAGGACCAGGATCCGCTCTGGACGTTTCCCATGGGGTCAGAAGTGACATAATCCGCGTTCCACGTAGCCAGGAATTTTGCTCTGGATGCTTCCCACGGGTTCACTGCCGTGTTCGGTGAGGACCAGGCTCCGCTCTGGATGCTTCACACGGGTTCACTGCCGTGCTCTGCGAGGACCAGGATCCGCTCTGGACGTTTTCCACGGGTTCAGAAGTGACATAATCCGCGTTCCACGTAGCCAGGAATTTTGCTCTGGATGCTTCCCACGGGTTCACTGCCGTGTTCGGCGAGGACCAGGCTCCACTCTGGATGCTTCACACGGGTTCACTGCCGTGCTCTGCGAGGACCAGGATCTGCTCTACACATTTTCCACAGGGTCAGAAGTGACATAATCCGCGTTCCACGTAGCCAGGAATTTTGCTCTGGATGCTTCCCACGGGTTCACTGCCGTGTTCGGCGAAGACCAGGCTCCGCTCTGGATGCTTCACACGGGTTCACTGCCGTGCTCTGCGAGGACCAGGATCCGCTCTGGGCGTTTTCCACGGGGTCAGAAGTGACATAATCCGCGTTTCACGTAGCCAGGAATTTTGCTCTGGATGCTTCCCACGGGTTCACTACCGTGTTCGGTGAGGACCAGGCTCCGCTCTGGTTGCTTCACACGGGTTCACTACCGTGCTCTGCGAGGACCAGGATCTGCTCTACACATTTTCCACAGGGTCAGAAGTGACATAATCCGCGTTCCACGTAGCCAGGAATTTTGCTCTCGGTCATCTGTACACCGCCGAGTCATGGAACTGGGAGTTGCCGCTGTTCCGCTTTGCTTGATGTTGCGTCCGTTGTAATAAAACGAATGTTGAGATGATCTCCAGGTTATCTGTGAACCGTTGAGATTTAGCTTCTTCTTCTGATGAAACCTAGGGAGGAAGGGTGTGATTCCCTCTTTGTTTGCGCCCCTGGATTGTATACAGGGATTGACATGATATCACCTGTAGGGCATAAATTTCATTCATATTTTTTTTTATTTCTTTCCGCGATGCTCTATCATTTCAGCTTTTATATCACGAAAGTCGCGATTGCCCAATCATTTCGGCTATTTTTCGCGGTGCCCAATCATTTCGGCTATTTGTTTTATTTTTACTCGCTGCTTTTTATTGCGAGTTGCCCAATCATTTCGGCTATTTCGCATGCATATATTTTTACTTGCTGATTTTGTGTGCAAGTTGCCCCATCATTTCGGCTATTTTGTATGCACGTGTGGTTTGCGAGCTTTTTGCTCGCGAGCTTGGAATTAGGCACCGGTTTCGGCATCAGCACCGCTACCGCTGGGATATGGCCAGGAGCGAATCATTATTTGCCTTCGTCGATGTCGGGCAAAGATGGCTTAGTAGACAGGGTTAGGATCGATCCCATCGACTAAGGCTTTTGACTTCATGAGCCATAAGGGTCTCATAAGGGTGTTTCTCTCTACGAGTCGTGAGGATCTTGTAGGTGCTTTTTCTCCTTAGGAGTCGTGAGGATTCTTAAGTGTATGATCTCTTATAAGTCGTAAGGATCTTACAAGAGTGTTTTCTCCTTGCAAGTCAAGAGGACTTACAAGGGCAGTTCACCGTGCAAACATATCCCTAGCCATGGATGGGACCTTGTTAGGGAAATGTTTATTCGCGCCCGTGGATTGTATACAAGGGTCAGCGTTGAGCCGCTTGTAGGGCAGTATCGGAGGTTGTGGGGACTGCTTAAGAACAGATTCAGATCCCTGTAGCTTAAGACTTTCAAATCTTATGAGCCGTGAGGGTCCCATAAGAGGGTTCTCCTTACGAGTCGTGAGGATCTCGCAAGTGTAATTTCTCCCTAAGGATCGTGGGAATCCCTAAGTATGTTTGCTCCCTTATGAGTCGTAAGGATCTCACGCAGGCGGTTTCTCCTTACAAAGTCGAGAGGACCTTGCAAGTGTTTTTTAACGAGATTGCGCCCTTTCGGGTTTTCACAAAACTCGCCGACAGCCCTGCTGTTTTTACTCACGGAGCCCTTTCGGGTTTTCATCCGTGCCCTTTTTGCTTATAGACATACCGTTTTCTTTTTTCTTTCTTCTTTTTTTCTTATTCTAACGAGGTTGCGCCCTTTCGGGTTTTCACAAGACTCGCCGGTAGCCCTGCTGTTTTTACTCACGGAGCCCTTTCGGGTTTTCATCCGTGCCCTTTTGCTTGTGGACATACCGTTTTCTTTTTCTTTTTTTTTATTCTTCTCTTTTTTGTATCAGTTTTGGGATGCTGCAATCCATCGTAGTTTATCGACATCTCGGTCAGCAGCTAGTTTTAGGACATAGTGGTCCATCGTTAGTTTAGGGACGTTTCGGTCCGTCGTTAGTTTAAGGACGTTTCGGTCCGCTATTAGTTTAAGGACGTTTCAGTCCGTCGTTAGTTTAAGGACGTTTCGGTCCGCTGTTAGTTTAAGGACGTTTCGGTCCGCAGTAAAGGAAGCCGGTTACTACTTACAGAGTTTAGGCTTAAGAAGATAGCGAGCGGACATAGTCATCGTCATCTATCATTGACCTAGGCCATGACTCGTTAGGCGTAGTATTTCTTCAGGAAGCGACCGTTTATCGGCCTGAAAGGCCTTTCACCATGCATGTCCATGAGTAGGTAGGCTCCACCCTGGTAAACTTTGTCTATGATATACGGGCCTTCAAAGTTTGGCTCGAATTTCCCCCGGCTTGGCGCGATTAGGAATCATAGGTCTTTTAACCACTAGCATGAGTTCGCCTTGGCGGAATGTTTTCGGCCTAGTCAATCTTTCGTATGAGCGCGTCATCTTTGCTTTATAAGCTTCCAGATTTTGTTACGCTATGAGCCGGGTTTCATCAAGGGCATCGAGCTCCTCAAGCCGAAGGTGAGCATTCTCTTCGTCAATTAGTTCGTAATGAACTGCCACTCGTAAAGAGGGTAGCTCTATCTCAAGGGGGAGCACTGCTTCTGTACCGAATACCAATGCGTACGGCGTTGTGTTCGTGGCCGTCTTGAACGTAGTCCGGTATGCCCAGAGAGCTTCATGTAGTCTCTCGTGCCAGTCTTTCTTATTCCGGGACACCGTCTTTTTCACGATCTTCGTCAAGGTCTTATTAAAAGCCTCAGCTAGACCGTTAGCTCGAGGATTATAGACTGAAGAGTATCTCCAGTCTATGTTATGTTGTTGTGCGAAGCGGCTGATTTTGTGGTTTCTGTAGGCTGGTCCGTTATCGGAGATAATCCGTCGCGGAGTGCCAAACCGATAAATGACGTGTGTCTTGAAGAAATGGAGGATATTCTCCGTCTTCACTTCCCTCAGCGGTAACGCTTCTGCCCATTTGGAGAAGTAATCAGTTGTCGCCAAAATGAATCGATGTCCTCTGGACGATACTGGTTCGATGGGGCCGATTATGTCAGTTCCCCATATTTCGAACGACCAGCTAGCTACCGTTGGGTGTAGTGGATTCGGATACTGATGGATAAAGTCCCAATGGATCCGGCACGAGTGGCATTGCTTCGTATACTCGAGGTAGTTCTGGATCATCGTGGACCAATAATAACCCATCCTTTTGATTTTCAGCTTCATCTTCGGCCCGGCTTGGTGAGAACCACAGAGATCGTCGTGAGTTTCTTGGACGACTCTTTTTGCTTCTTCAGGTCCCAGGCATCTTAACCATAGAGAATCAAATGATCTCTTATACAGAGTATCATTGACAAAAGCAAAAGACGGAGCTCGTTTTATAAGCTGATATCTTGAGGACACATCTTCAGGCGTTCGACGGGATTTGAAGTAGTCTATAAAGACTTCTCTCCAATCCTCAACCTTTTCCTGGTCTTTTATTTACAAGGCCGTTTGCTCGGTCGCTTCCTTTTCCTCGGACGACTCCGGAGATATTTCTGCCGGTGCAAGAACCCTGCGGCTTTGTACCACGATTCTTACGTCATCGAGGTTCTCGTCAGCCAGTTCTTTAGCGAGCTTGGCTAATGCATCCGCCTTGCTATTTTCCGCACGTGGTATGCTTTCCAAAGTGTAGGAAGGTATTTGGGTCAGCAGTTGCTGTACTCTCTCGCCGTACTTTACCAACTCTGGCTTGCACGTTTGATAGTCGCCGTTTACTTGACTAACGACCGGTTGGGAGTCTCCGTATATGAGGAGGTTTTCGATTCCCATGTCGATAGCGATCTCGAGACCTGCTATCAAAGCTTCATACTCGGCTTCGTTGTTCGTTCTCGGCTCTGTTAAGGAGAAGGCAAAGCGCATTATCCCTCCTTGTGGAGTTTCGAAGATGAGGCCTACCCCTGATTTGATTATGGGGGTGCTTTGTTTGCGCTTCTTCATGGAAGACGCTCCATCAAAATAAAGTTCCCACCGGGTATCACTACTGTCGATCATGTCAAACGCATGTTCGTCTGACAGTTCGCAATTCAAAGGAGAATCGGCAGGTATCGGATGCTCAGCGAGGAAGTCGGTGATGGCTTGGCCCTTCACTGCCTTAAGAGGCTGATAAGTTATTGAGAACTCCATAAAAAGCAAGGCCCATTTAGCGAGCCGCCCTGTCAATATGGCCTTTGACATCAAATATTTGAGAGAATCCACTTTCGATATGAGACGGACTTCATGCGCCAACGCATAGTGTCTGTGCTTCGTTATCGCGAAGATCAATGCCAGGTAGTGTTTTTCGATAGGAGAATAATTGCTTTCTGCCCCCAGGAGAACTCGACTCAAATAGTAGAGGTCTCTCTCCTTCTCTTGGTCGTTCTCTTGTGCCCATAACGCGCCTAAGGAACCTTCGAGGACTGTTGTATAAAGAATGAAAGGCTTTCCCCTGACCGGAGCAGCCAGCACAGGTGGGTTCTGTAGGTACTGTTTGATTTCGCTCGGCGTACTTTGGCATTTGCGATCCCAGACGAAAGGGGTTCCCTTCTTCAATAAGTGGCTGTAAGGACGGCATTTGCCTGAGAGATTGGCTATAAATCGCCGGATATACGCGAGCTTCCCTTAGAGAGATCGCAACTGCTTGAGAGTCCTCGGCGGGGGCATCTCCATAATTGCCTTGATCTTTGACGGATCTATCTCGATACCTCGGTGTCGGACGATGAATCCTAGGAACTTGCCCGAGGAAACTCCGAATGCGCATTTCAGAGGGTTCATCTTCAAGTTATATTGCCGGAGGTGTTGAAACACGATTCTCAGATGCTCTAAATGCTCCTCGTATGATTTGCTTTTCACTACAAGGTCGTCAATATAGCATTCGACGATTTCATGTATAAGGTCATCGAAGATCTTCGTCATGGCCCTCTGATAGGTGGCGCCGGCGTTCTTTAGACCGAAGGGCATCACCTTGTAGCAGAATATACCCAAAGGGGTCCGGAAAGCGGTGTACTTCTGGTCTTCGGGATGCATTTTTATCTGATTGTATCCTGACGAGCCGTCCATGAAGGAGAAAACCTCGTGAGTGGATGTATTATCTATCATCAGCTCGGTGACCGGTACTGGGAAGTCGTCTTTCGGGCAGGCTTTATTGAGATCCCGAAAGTCCACGCATATGCGTACTGTCCCATTTTTCTTCATCACCGGGACGATATTGGCGATCCAGTCAGGATACTGAACTTTTTGGATGAAGCCAGAGTCGATCAGCTTCTTGACCTCGGCATTGATGCTCATCTCAAGCTCGAGCCGCATTCTTCTCGGTGCTTACTTGACTGGGTTGACGTCCGGGGATATGGCCAGTTTGTGGACAGCAATTTCTGGATCTAGTCCTGGCATCTCGGAATAATTCCATGCGAAGCAATCTTTATGCTGCATGAGCACGTCCTTCAGTATAGCCATCCTTTCTTCAGACAGCAATTCGCTAACGAACGTCGGCCGCGGGTCACTTGCCGTCCCTAAATCAATTTTCTTGAGCTCATCTGCAGTGGTATGTATTCCATCTTCCAGCTCTTTCGGCGCCGGTGGAAACTCTGAGATCACCTCGTCATCATTGTTTTCGAAGCACCAGGGGAGATTATCCATATCGTCAGGGTCTTCTTCTGATAACGTTATCACGTGACAGGTACGAGCTCGCTTCCAAGACCGACATTGATCTGGTTCTACCCTCGTGGATTTGAGTTCATGCCTTTGCGGCGGGGTTACCCTCCAGCTGCTGGATAGAGCGAATCTGCCCTGTCGATATTGATCTTCGACCTAGTTCTTGAAGGTGAAGCAGTCTTTAATAGGATGTCCTATTGCCTTGTGATAGGAGCAATAGTCCGGATGAGAGACTTCGCCAGCTTGCTCGGGGTGCTTGGACTCCGGGAGTGTAATCAATTGATGTTTTATGGCGAGATCGAGCATCTTCCGTGTTTTGTTCTGAGGAAAAGAGTATGTTCGACTCATCTTCTTCATAAGAGATGAATTCTGGCCATTCAATTTCGGATCGCGTGGCTTCTTGGTCCCGCTTTGTCGCTATCGAACGCCTTTCCCGTTCTTTGATTTATTTTTGCCTCTGCGTCGGGCTTTTTGTACAACGGGTTGACAGGGAGGAGCATTTTCATCTTTCACAGCCTGTTGAAGAAGGCGTTGCGTCCTGGCTTTCTCGTAGATGGCCATTTCGTGATTGTGGTCGTCTCGAACCTTTTGACTTGCTTCCCTTATAAGCTTGTCCATTTGTTCTTCGAACGACGGACTGGGCATTTTTACGTCGGGAGCTCTTTCTGGTTCAGGGTTAGCATTTTCCCAAAAAGCGTCTCCCTCTTCATCAAAGTCATATATGACGTAGCAGTCGCGGAGTAGCTCCCGTTTCTTGGATTAAACATATCCAAGCCCGATCGTTTCCATTCTCCCGTTGGGCAACTTTCGCTGAGTTCCAGGGACGTTCCAGATCCTGTTATAGAACCATGCTTGTCGAGCAGTTTGCTTAAGGGGTACACCTTGGCGTCTCAAGAGTCTCCTTAGTCCGTCTGTGTAATATCTGGGCAAACGGATTGGCTGGAGCCTGTCGAGTGTGGAATCCGCGCCGTGCCAGATTTCCTTCTCCACTTTAGTTTTCCCGGATCGGTAGAATAGGATCGCCTTTTCACCTTCTCGCCTGGGAGGGACATAAAACGTCTGCAGCTCTTCCATACTGTAGGTATCAAGCGCGTCTAGTTCTTTATGATGTTTGGGCGGAACCATGGCAACTTGCAAACTTTGCTCTTCATCAGCGAATGTTTGAATTGAAGGCCGAGCAGAGAATATGGCATTGACCTCATCTTCCGAGTCACTGCCGAAGATCAACATGGGGGCGGAGGGTCTCAGCTTGTTGTACTGGGGTGCCCCTGAATAAACTATCTCTTTCTCTTCCTCGGTATCACTCCCGAAGACCGGAATGGTGGTGATAGCTTTGTTCTCCGGTTTATGACATCTCTCTGTGTCTTCAAAGTCTGGCAAGAAGTATTTTGCATCTTCGTACTTTCGGACTTCGTTCACGGAGAATGGGTTCAGCTCTCCCGTCACAGTGTACTCGAGACCATCCTTGAAGTATTTCATACACTGATGTTGTGTCGAAGGGATGATATTGTACTCGTGTAACCAGGGCCGGCCGAGCAAAGCGTTATAGCAGGTCTTGGCGTCAATGACGTGAAATTTAATATCCATGAAGAGTAGTCCGAAGCGCAACGTCAGTATCACAGAGCCGAGAGTCCGTGATGACTGGGAGTCAAAACCGGAGATGGTGATCTTATCCCTAGCGAGGTGTTGAACACTCATGCAGATTTCCTTTAACACCCTCACGTTAAGGAGGTTGACTGAGGACCCATTGTCGACCAGGATTTTACCTATCTTGATGTCATAACAGTACCCGGAGACATATAGGGGACGGTTGTGCTCGCATGTCCTAAGGAGGAGATCTTCATCGCCGAAGGTGATATCGGCTGTGTACCTCTTCCAGCTCGTCCTTCATCTTTTCTTCGGCGAGGAAAGCTTGGAATTGCTCAAGCTCCTGCAGCGCCTTGATTAAAGAATCTCTCGCTTCTTTTGATAATAAAAAGACGTCGAGAATGCTGAGTGTTCCCCTCCGAAAGACGCGCAAGACGGACGTCTTGCCTGAATTTGGGGGCAGATGCTAATTGGTGCTATCCGTCCACCTCTCCGAAGATGCCAAGTTGATTTATGACACCATGTATCGAAGGTTTAAACGGATGCGGCCGATGTATTAGATTTCGTCAGATTCCCCCTCATTTGAGGGGTTTTTGATTGTGGGGACGCTCTTCCCTGCAGGCGCAAGCCCCTGCAGTTAATTACGCTACCGCATCGCGGTAACAACTTTCTCCTTCTCCAGATGGCCACTTCGTGTCGTGGGTGTTTGTTTTGTTTTTGGTTACCCGTGGATTGTATACGGAGACTAATTTATGATGTCGCCCGTAGGGCGTAGATTAGTCCAAATCCGTATTTTCTTAGATTTGGGTTTGGGGTTGGGTTTAAGGATACGTTAGTCTCATTTGAGACTAAGATCAAATTAAACGTTTGTTAAGGATACGTTAGTCTAATTTTAGACTAAGATCAACTTAATAGTTTGTTAAGGACACGTTAGTCTAATTTTAGACTAAGATCAACTTAACGGGATCGTTTAGATCCAACAAAAGAGCATTTGGACTCTATTGTTCTACTTTAGGGACTTTGCGGTCAATTGCCAGTTTAAGGACATGGTGGTCCAATACCAGTTTAAGGATATAGTGGTCCAATACCAGTTTAAAGACATAATAGTCCAATACCAGTTTAAGGACATAGTGGTCCAATACCAGTTTAAGGACATAGTGGTCCAGGTTAAGGACATCATAGTCCGTGAGTTTAAAGACCTCACAGTCAAGATTAAAGACATCATAGTCCGTGAGTTTAAAGACCTCACAGTCAAGGTTAAGGACATCATAGTCCGTGGGCTTAAAAACCTCACAGTCCAGTTTAAAGACGTCATAGTCTATGAAATGTATGGTTGTTAGGACCCGTCATCTCTCCGAAGACATTGAAGGATTACAACGACAAATATCAGAGGAGTGAAGAGATGTACCCTTGAACCAAAGTGGATTAAGTGATTTGTAGTCCAATTTGGAACTAAGATCAATTAATTAGAATTATGAGCACATGGGCTCAGTTAAATCTGAATTGAGGACTTATGGCCAGTTTGGGCTAAGTCCAATTGGATTTGAAGTATTGGCCCTTTGTTGGACCATTAGACATTTGTCTGGGTTCAAGCCCACATTATTTAGCAATGCTAAATCAGGGTTTGAGGGCTCTGAGAACATTTTGTCCTTTATTAGGCACTGACCATTCATCATGGCTCTGGAGTTTACTTTGAATGTCATGTGAAATGATCAAGTTTGGAGAACAAGGGTATATTTGAAGTTCAGTCAAAGGGGAATCCTGCCTCTGGAAAAACTTAGTCATTTTGGGCTAGGTTGGTTTTGAAATAGTGTTAACACTAGAAGGTATTTGACGATTACGTGTTCCTACGTGATACGCTTTAAAAATAGTGTTAAACACTAAAAATGGGGTGGTCACGTAGGGTCACGTGAGGCGCCTGAGAATTAGGCCGAAACTCCTTTATTTTACCCTCAAAGCTGCAAATAAGTGTTAAACACTTAGCTTTTAGGCCATCACGTGTGAGCATGTGAGGCATCTGAAGATGGGGCCAGATTTCCTTTTACTTTATTCTGCAAATAAGTGTTAAACACTTTTTGACTTTCTGGCCATCACGTGCGGGCACGTGATAAGCATTCATGCACTGATTTGTTAAGGCATTTATTAGGGTCACGTGGTAATACGTGAGAGTGCCCAGAGCCAACATTTCCTTTGCTTTTATTCTCTTTGTTTTAGAGGTCACGTGGGAGCACGTGAGGCATTGCCTCAAAGCTTTTTCCTTCTCATTTTTGGGGATCTTTTCAGGGGTCACGTGGGGCCACGTGACCTTAGTTCTTTGCATGCATGGAGATCTTTTAAGTCTCTTTATTATTTTTTTTAAGAATTAAATTCTTTGCAGGGTTAAACCCTGATTACGACTTTGGAGGAATTAAATTCCTATTTTGAAAGAATTAAATTCTTATGTAGGGTTAAACCCTAATTTCTTTTAAAGGAATTAAATTCCCATATATGTTAAAGAATTAAATTCTTATACATGGTGAAACCCTAGTTCTGTCTTGGAGGAATTAAATTCCTATGAATTTGGGAGAATTAAATTCTCATATAAGGTTAAACCCTAGTTCTGTCTTGAAGGAATTAAATTCCTATGAAATTTGGAGAATTAAATTCTCATATAGGGTTAAACCCTGGTTTTTGTCCATCTTAAAGGAATTAAATTCCTATAATTGTAAGAGAATTAAATTCTCATATAGAGTTAAACCCTAATTTCATCTTGGAGGAATTAAATTCCTATAAATTTGGGAGAATTAAATTCTCTAAACTCAATCCCCCCACTAGGTTTTGGATCTGCATGGCAGGATCTCAATCCGATGAGAATTAAATTCTCAACTTATGGGGAGATGTGCTCTTTGCAGATCTTCAACTAGAGGAAGAACTAAGTTCTTTTGTGCAGAATAGTTAAACTCTTAGATTGAGAATTAAATTATCTTTTTTGAAGTTTTGATCCCTTTCCTTTTCTCACCTAGGGTTTTCTCTCTTGAGAATTAAATTCTCCTCTCCTTTTTCTCTCTGTTGTTGTTATCTCCCAAAAAAAAGTAGATCATTTCTCTTCTTTTCTTGGCTCCTATTTATAGGAGAAAGAAAAGAATCAATTTGTTTTGTCAATTTTTCATTGAAAGATTTTAATTGATTTTGTAACCAACATGATCTTTTAGATCACTCAGTGAATTTTATTCATCATTGGATTTTTAATCCAAAAGATCTTTTATCTATTATTCAAATTTCAGGGAAATCTTTCCTTGTATAGAATCTTTCTATAAATTAGTAATTTTTAATCACCATTGGATTTTTAATCCAACGGTGCTCCACTTTACAGAGCACAATCTTTTTGTTTGGAAAGATTTAAAGAAATATTTTTCCAGTTAGGGTTTTTGATTTCCCTTAATTAGAATTTAATTCTATTATTTCAGAGATTTTAGGATCCCATCACGTGTTGACACGTGACCCCCTCGATTAAGCATTTAATTCTGTTGTTTTAAAGAACTCAGGAATTATCACGTGTCAGCACGTGACCCTTTGTCACGTGTGAGCACGTGATGCCCCATTAGGGCTTTTCCTTATTATTTTATTATACTTTTAATTCTTTTCAGTGAGTTTAAAGGTCTATCACGTGTTGACACGTGACCCCATTGTTGGAATTTAATTCTTATTATTTCAGAGGGTCTAAGAGCCCATCACGTGTTAGCACGTGACCCCACTGATTAATTATTTAATTAGAATTTAATTCTATTAATTAAGAGAGCTTAGGAACCCATCACGTGTCTGCACGTGACCTTTGGTCACGTGTGGGCACGTGATGCCCCATTCGGGTATTTCTTGCTGTTTTATAATATTTTTTAATTCCTTTCAGTGGGTTTAAAGGCCTATCACGTGATGGCACGTGACCCCATTAATTATTTATTTTATTCAGTGCCTACAGGCTTTGCCTGTAAATGGTCACGTGTGGGCACGTGATGCCAGGTCACGTGCGGGCACGTGATGCCAGGTCACGTTTGATCCCGGATGAATTATGAAGCCCATAATATATCAAATCGAAGGATTTTTCGAGATGCTTTCGATACTATCAGAATTTAATAGTTTCTCCTTTGGGAGTTTATCAAAATATAGGCTGGAAGATGCTGGTTCGCATTTTCTTAAGTATCGCTGCCATTTGATACCTTAGACTCTTTTGCGCAGAAATTTTTAGCGGGAACACTGAGCAGTAAGGGTAACTTCCTCAAGTGCGCCAGAACGTTATAGTCCACCTTACTCTTCTTTGGAGGGTCCTTGGCGGTCAGTTCTTTTATGACTTGGTCATCTAGGGCGATATTCTCAGAGACCTTTTCTTTTCCTTTATCTTTTCTATTCGACCCACTGTTCGAGGGCCCAAGATTCTTTTCGGGCAGCGTACGATTGCGTAGCTGAATGTTTTCACAGGTCTTTGGTTCCTCCACTTTTCCCAAGGTGGACTCTTTAAAGAGAGGACCGAGAGCCATTTCTTCGTCAGAGTCGCTCCCGAAGGTGAGAACCTGCGGCCCCCGGCGTTAACCATGCGACAGTTGCCGGCAGCTCTTCCAAGCTCCTCGGTCGTGTTTTTTCGCTCCCGACGAGTTTTGCGTTTCATCCGCTTAAAATGCTGCCGGTGAGCAACATATCTCTGCCACCATCTTTTAAAAGCGTTGCATTCTTCGGTGGGGTGCGAAATATTTCGATGATATAAGCAGTAGCTAGGATGTGTCTCTGCTTTACCGAGAATGTTTCCTTCGGAGGGTGGTAGCTTCATCCCCATTGATATGGCTTTAGCAAACCTTTTCCTCGTCTTGAACTTGTTTTTATTCGCGACGGATGTCCCTTGATTCGGCGGAAGTGTCTTGACTCTTTCGTCCAGTCGCCGGCGTTTGGCTTTTTCAAATACGGTCATCTCACACTCCCTATCAGCTTTACTTTTCAGATGAATTTCATTTAGAAAGGCATCGATCATTTCGTCTGTCGGCCATAGAAGTTCCGGTTCAGGCCCTGCCCCCAGTCTTTCGGTGCAAGGTGCTTCTTCCTCGTCTGTCGACGAGTGAGAGATCACATGGCAACTTGCCACGTAATCTTCAGATTCATCCAACGAGTCTTCTCCATCATCTCCGTCTTCAAGGACGTGGCCGAGGAATTCTTGGAGCGTGATCGGAGTTCGCACCTTCTGGTTGTACTCTTCCAGCACGTCGATCTGTTTCTACAGGTCCGTGCGCTTGTCACCAAGCTTCACGGACTTCTTGGATTTCTTTTTCTTCTTCGAGGATTTCGACGGCTGGATGTGCGAGCTTTGGCTATCGCCACTGATCTTTGGAGTTGGGCACGGTTTTAGCATCCCTTCGATGATCTGGGGTTCCAGCGGATTCTTCCAGCTGATTGCCGGACATGTCTGAAGCTCATTCAGCATCCTTTTGGTTTTGGCCGAAATAGCCACCTCCCATGGAGCTTCCTCAACAAAAGAGCACGTTGCCCCTAGTGTATCCATCTTCTTAGGAGTGTGCGGCTGTGGTGGGTTTACTTTCCACTTCTCCGACAGCGCAAACTTACCTTGTAGGCACTGATCCTCGATCCATCCCTTAAAGACGAAGCAATCTTCGATCGGATGGCTTACCGTTTGGTGGTAAGGGCAATAATTGGGATTATTCACTTCGCCGGGTTGCGATGGTCGCCTTGGATTCGGCAAATTGATAAGTCTGTTGCGCATCGCTAGTTCGAACAGCCTCTTCGTTTTATCCCGCGGGAATGAGTAAGGGCGCTTCATTTTCTCATTGTAATAGCGTCGTCTCTCCTCCAATTAATCCGTTAGTCTTTGAGCACTGGGCTGCTGTTGGGTGTTCGCAATGAAGGTCGCCTTCTCTTTACCCTTTTCGTTTCGCTTGTCGATTAAATCCTGGAACGTGGTCGGTTTGAAGAACATCATGAACTGTGAAATAGTTGCATGAGGGTCTAGGGTGCCCACAAACATGCCCACCGCTGGTGCTTCTTCGATGCGCTGTTTGCACTTCGACCACAGGTTCCGCCATCGGATTGCGTACTGAACCCACATCTCGCCTGGCTTCACCCTGGCATTGATCAATGCTGTTATTGGGATGCATTCACTAGCACTTGCGAATCGCTGGGTGAACAACAACTCCATTTCCGCGAAAGTTTTGACGGAGTCGTTTGGAAGTTCGGAGTACCACTCAAACGCCGTCTCCGATAAGCTGCCGACGAATTGGCGGAGCAAGAGCTTATCATCGCCACCAGTATTGCCACAGAGGGCCCTGAACTAAGCAACATGTTGATGGGGATTGCCCGTCCCCTTGTACACATGAAATTTGGGGATTGTATATCCCGGCGGGTACTTTATTTGATCATACCAGCCCGGGTACGATCGTCCAGTTCTAACAATTTGCCCAGCCGCTTCATTCGCCGGGTGAACTCGTATCTGCTGAGCAATATAATCATCCAGGGCAGCTTTGGAGATTGTCTCCTCCTTTGCTGTTGACAGAGCCGGCGGAGGATTCAATGTTTCTCCTCTATCATCTTCAATTATTACTGGAGGATCTTCGGCTAGGGGATCCGGCTGGATCATCATGCCCACCATATCTTGGAATAGAAAGGCCATTTGCTTTATATTGGCCGCTTGCTCCGCAGCCTCTTTTTCTTTCTTCTCAAGCATTCTCTGAAGGAACTCGGCATCAGTTTCTTGCTCGTGGCGTTGTTCCGAGGATGCCTCTGGGCTTGCTTTCGGTCCTGTGAGCGCGGCCATAGCAGTCATCATCTCCTGAAGCTTCTACTGCTGCTCTTGGGCTTTTGTCACGGATCGCGTAAGCGGTCGATGAGCTGTGGAGATACGGCTATCCTCTTTTCCGGATGCCATATAGACGGTATGCACCACCATGCCCCCAGACTTAGGGCATTTGGGCTCAGTGCCTTTGACATTTGTCGCAGGCATGGGGATTTTCTCCAGCCTTCTCCTCTTATCGGCGGTCAAAGTTGAGGGGGTCGTTGCAGTGGGCACCCAAGTAGCCATCGCCTTCTGTGGCTTAACATGACGGTTTTCTTCCTGTCGGACCTTCAGCTTCTTCTGCCGGCGGGGATAGTCTTGATCAACCACCGACTCTCGGACTTGTCGCCAGATTTTGTAAACTTTAAAAGATAGTCGTTGAGGGGACTGCTCCGGCTTTATTTCCGTGACAGTCTCCACCGGTGGTGGAGATCTTTTCAGTACGGCGGTAGGCGAGTTCCTGCGCACCTTATTCAGCAGCTCAAAACTGTTCCCGGTTGGAACAGCAGTATTAGCTTCCACCGTTGGAGCTGGTGGTGTTAGCCCAGAGGGGGAGTTGCCCCCAGCCTTCCTTACTCGGCGCCAGTGGCGACGTCGAGCGTGTCGAGCTATCGGGGTTGGTTCGGCGATGGAAATGGCTTCGTCTTGCCCCCTTTCCAGATGAGGGGCTGTCGCTGGCGCCAGCCTCTTGAAGACTGACGTGTTTTGAGTAGCGGTATCTAATCTGTAAAAGACAGACTTCCGAGCAGGGACGGGAACCGTAGTGGGAGCTGGAACAGTCAGTCTTGTAAAGACCGACCCTTTGGCCGGAGAAGCCGCCTTGACGACTTCGGGAGCAGGGTTGGTTACTCTTTTCGGAATAGCCTTTTCTTGAGGTGCAGGCTTCATCACGGGCCCATATGAATTTTGGCCCAGTCTGGCGAAGACCGAGGAGCTGGAGTTGGACGACCCGTTGAGAGAGGCCAAGGTAGTAGCAAGCCGATCAAAGACCGACTTCTTGGAAGCTTCCGGCGTTGGCACAGGAGCGGTGAAGCTCGTTGGCGGGAGTATGGTCCCGAAAAACAATCCTGTGGTAGCTTGAGTGACCTATTCCATCGGCATCGTGAACAGGGAAGCCGCTTGGGGCCCATAAGCTATGCCTCCAGATGAGGCGGAGCGCGAGTTGCAGCCGCAGTTGGAATACTTCAAGCAAGTGGATGCCATTGATGTTGCGCTTTCTGCACCAAGCAAGAAACCAAATCTTAGTACCTCGAACCCAAGGGTAACCATTAGCAAAACGTGATTCGTTCGCGAACACGACACACGAAGTGTGGGGTGGAAAGAGGAAAAGGTCCCACCGGGCGTGCCAGAATCTGTTCCCCTCCGAACATGGAGACGCGACTGCGTAGGTCCGTCTTGCCTGAAATTCGGGGCAGATGCTAACTGGTGCTATCCGTCCACCTCTCCTAAGATGCCAAGTTGATTTATGGCACCATGTATTGAAGGTTTAAACGGATGCGGCCAATGTAGCAGACTTCGTCAGATTCCCCCTCGTCTGAGGGCTTTTTGATTGTGGGGACACTCTTCCCTGCAGGCGCAAGCCCCTGCAGTTAATTACGCTACCGCATCGCGGTAACAACTTTCTCTTTCTCCAGACGGTCACTTCGCGTCGCGGGTGTTTGTTTTGTGTTTGGTTACCCGTGGATTGTATACAGAGACTAAGTTATGTTGTCGTCCGTAGGGCGTGGACTAGTCCAAATCCGTATCTTTCTTAGATTTGGGTTTGGGGGGTTTGGGTTTAAGGATACGTTAGTCTCATTTGAGACTAAGATCAACTTAAACGTTTGTTAAGGATACGTTAGTCTAATTTTAAACTAAGATCATCTTAACGGGACCGTTTAGATCCGACAAGAGAGCAATTAGGCTCTATTGTTTAGTTTAGTGACATTGCGGTCGATAATTAGTTTAAGGACATTACGGTCCATTGTTAGTTTAAAGACATCACGGTCGAGATTAAGGACATCATAGTCTGTGGGTTTAAAGACTCCATAGTCCGTTGTTAGTTTTAAGACATCATGGTCAAGGTTAAGGACATCATAGTCCATGGGTTTAAGGACCCCACAGTCCGTTGTTAGTTTTAAGATATCACGGTCGAGATTAAGGACATCATAGTCCATGAGTTTAAGGACCCCACAGTCCGTAGTTTAGAGACGTCATAGTTTATGAAATGTGTGGTTGTCAGGACCCGTCACCTTTTTGAAGACGTTGAGGAATTACAACGACAAATATCAAAGGAGTGAAGAGATGTACCCTTGAACCAAGGTGGATTAAATGATCTGTAACCCAGTTTGGAACCAAGACCAATTAATTATATTATGAGCACAATAGCTCAGTTAAGTCTGAATTGAGGACTTATGGCCAACTTGGGCTAAGTCCGATCCAGTTAAAATATTTAACATTCGTTTTGGGCCGTTAAGCATTTGTTTGGGCTTGGCCCTTTTAACAATGCGGAGCATTGATTTAAATTTTGATAATGTTTGTCTTTTATTGAATGCTAAGCATTCATCATAGCTCTGGGGCTTTTCCAAAGAACAATTTATGTTCTGCCCAAGCGCACATAAAAATATATAGCGCGATTGGCACCAGCGTCAGTCGATAAGCGCAGTGCGCTATAGTTAAAGCGCTAGTGCGCTTGGCGCCAGATGTTAAGCGCTGATGCGTTTAGCGCTTTGCGCTAAGTGAAGAGCGCTGATGCGCTATAATTGAAGCGTTGAGGCGCTTGGTGCTGGTACCATATAATGAGCGCAAAGCGCTTTTAGTAATGCAGCGCACACGTGAGGAGCACGTGGCGCACTTAGCGCTGAGCGCTAACCAATGAGCGCGGTGCACTGTGTTTGAAGTACTATTGCACTGCAGCGCTTTGCGCCAGATGAAGAGCACTAAGGCACTTTTAAATTAGGAGCGCTAAAGCTCTTGTTAGGTTAACTTTGCACTCTGAAGATTATCTTCTTTGATAAGAGACTTTATCTCAAGATTCCAAGAACAAAGTTCTTAACCTATAGGAAATACTTCAATCTCTTTTTAATGAAAGGTTTTGCCTTTATGGATTTGTGATCCTAAGAGAATTGAATAATTCTCCCCCCCTTTATAACGAGATGTTCATGATCTCAGAAAGACAATTTGTCTCATAGATCTATGATCTGTGAAGTAAGTACTTCTTTATTTTTATGATGAGATCTTTTTTTATCTCTTTATGAAAGACCTTGGTCTTTGTAGATCTATGATCTTTTAAGAAGAGAATTCTTCTCTTTAATCATGAGATGATTTCATCTCTTTATTCGTCATCATTCTTTTCACCTTGAAGAAAAATCTTCTTTTGTCGAGAGCTGTTTCTTCTTCTTGAGACTTTCTCAAAGTTTACCGGGGGGGGTCCTCCTTTTTTAGACTTGAAGTCTTAGGTCCTTTATATAGGGGAAGCTGATTTGTTGAATCAGTTAAAGAGATTTATTTTCCAATTGATTTGGGAATTTCCCCACCATTGGATCCTTAACTCAAGGGCTTCTGATTTACAGAAGATAATCTTCTTGTTTTAACAAGATTGAGAAATCTTTCCTTCTCTACAGAATTTGTTCTGTATTTTAGTGATTTTTAATCACCATTGGATCATTGATCCAATGGTGTTCCAAATTCAAGGCACAAATTTTTTTGTTTGGAAAGATTCAACAGAATTTTATTCTTATTAACCGATGATTTAATCATATCCGTTGGATATTTGATCCAACGGTGAGGAACATTTAGTTCCAACGCTAGCGCTTATGCGCTCTGCCCATGGTGTGCTTTGCCCATGGTGTGCTAATTGGAGCGCACCGCTCTTAGCGCTAGCGCACACGTGCTTTGCACGTGGTGCGCTCCTTGGAGCGCAGCGCACCCAGAGCTAGCGCCTATGTGCTTTGCATGGGGTGCGCTAGTTGTAGCGAAGCGCTTTCATAAAAGCGCAGCTGTAATTCGAATTTTGAATTCTGAACAGAGCTTTGCTCTAATTGGGGAAACAGAGGGAGGTTCGCGCTCACCTCGGACTCGAGCTGGACCTTGCGCTCGGTCCACGCCTTGACCTTGGCCATGGTCTTAGGCTGCGCCAATGCAAAGGAGCGCAACCACTCCTTGTGCCTAAGACCAGATCTGTGCACCGTGATGACGGTCTCGTCCTGGTGCTCGGGGACCTCGAGGAGGGCGTTGTAGAAGCGGGTGATAAAAGCTTTGAATGTCTCTTGTCCCCACTCTTAATTGTGAAGAGGTAGTTGATCGTGCATTTCTGCCGACGGTTTCGACGAAGTGGCCGAGGAACTGAGTAGCCGGCTCGTCAAAGGTCGAGATTGAGCGAGGCTCAAGTCCTTGGAACCAGTCCCGACCAGAGTGGATGAGGGTGGCCGGGAAGGCTCTGCACTGGGCGGCGTCGGAATGGTCCTGGAAGCTCATCCCCGCGGTGAAAGCATCCAAATGGTCTTTCGGGTCGGTTTTCCCGTCGAACAGAGAGACCTTCGGGGACTTATTGCACGAGGAGACGTGAACAGCGAGTAGTCCCTCGGTAAATGGCTTGGTGAGCGAGTCGGCGGCGTACTTAGCCCCGTCGCCCGAGAGGTGACTTTCACGGCGTATGCCCTCGATTTTCTTCTCGAGGGCGTAGAGTCGGCCGTGGTACCCAGAGGATTCGGCGTCTTGTGATCCCTGGCCTCTGCTGTGGGAGATCTACGTCTGGACGCGGCCCCGGTTCCTCTTGATGAGGTTCCTCAGATCCCCGGGCGAGGTGGCCCTCGAGCCGCCGTGGCGATCCCCTTCTGTGCGACCCCGTCGAGGGAGGGGGTGTCGGTCATGCCTGGGGATAGGCGAGGTGACCGACATCTCCTCAGGGGGGTGAGGGGCGCGAGGAGGCTCGAGGCAGGGCACTCTGGTGGCGGATCTTGGTGTTGAGCTGTGGGGTGCCCAACGGGCCTAAGAGAGTATCGGCCCGTGAGATCTGCGGCCATGGGACGTAGCCTGTCGGTGGTCAGCCGTGCCGACGAGGGCAGAGTCTTCTGGAGGCGGAGGAGCGGCGATCTGGGGCCCTGGCCCGGCCGTTTGGACCTGGACGAGCGCCTCCACGAGGGACTGTAGTCGGTCTATTCGGCCGGTGAGGGCGTTGATGACGGTCGCCGGAGGAGGTTCATCCGTGCCTCCGATGAGGGGGAGGCGGCGACTGGTACCTAGATCTTCAGGGTGATCGCTTGCCATGTGGATGGAGATCGGAATGCCAACTTTGTTTTTTGTGGAGTTTAGTTCCCACAGACGGCGCCAACTGATGGAGGTCCTTTTCGGGTCTCCGTCAGATGTTGTCTTCCGTCGATCTTCCGGTGGATCTTGGAGGTAATCTCCTATTGCGTGTGGGTCTCAATGGGTTTTGAGGAGATTGGTGGTTTTGAGGAGTTTGCGCCGAGTACCTGCAAGGAAGTCCCGGAGTGGTTTGGTACCACCGAGGACCCTCCGATGATCACGTTAGCACAAGATCCGAGCAGAGTAACGGCTAAGTGGGGTGAAAAAAGCTTACTTGACCCCTCTGTGATGGGGGTTTATATAGTGGCGGCAGCACGCGGCAGCAGGCGCGGGAATCTCGCCGGCAGTTACGCTCCCGACATCACGCCCGCGTAATAAGCGGATCGCCCGTTAATGGGGATCGTGATGGCGTGGAACGTGGGATGTTGCCGGCGGAGAATCCGCGCGTGGCGAGATTTGCGGAGCGGCGGTTACGCCTGCGAGTGGTGGAGTTGGTCGGTCGGGGGGACCGAGGAAGATGGCATCGGCGGGAGAGCTCGGGAACGAGCGGGGGAGCTGAGGTATCTTGGTCCTGTGGTAGCTCGGGGGCGAGCTGAGAGGCCGAGGAGGCTAATTTGCAGGGGGGCTCTGAGGTGAGCCAGCTTGTGCTTGCAGGTCGGGTACGATAGTGGCCTGGTCGGCCTCTGTGGGCCCTTTCTTCTGAGTTCTGGGACACGTCATCTGCCACGTGTCCTGATCTGGGAGATCGCCAATATAGAGCATCATCACATCTACATTTGCAATGAAGTTTCTAAGTGGTTACTAAAGGGTGAAAGATATGGTGGTGAAAAAAATCAGTTTTTAAGTGGTTACTAACGTAGTTACTTAATGATTGAAGTCCATTCCAGTGTACATCTTCAGCCACGAAACTCGTAGAAAAAGGCACTATTGTATGCCATATAAGTTAGAGGGAGGAAACGGTTCATATGAACATGCTCTTTCCCTCCTCTCAGAGCTGCATTCAATCTAACAACAAGAATCATGCAGCATCGAGTTCTTTACTGTTATTGTATAACATTTAATTAATGTATATGGTGTAGCAGTAAATTTGTAAATTAGCAGCGGTAATCCAGTATTCATATAGTGTTTGTATATTATTGCAATTTTTTAAAAAATATTTCAGTTGAAAATCAGTGAAGATTGACTATCAACTTTTTTTCAAAAATAAATTTCTGCCAAGAACAAATTTCTGCCCAAAAATCCAAAATTGAGATGAATACACATGAAATTTCAAAAACAAAGTTTAAATGACTTAATTGATAGCAAAAATCCCAAAGTACAAAGCAAATCCGAAAGAAAAGTGTGATCCAGGGTTTAAAATAAGAGAAATACCTCAATTCTTCTTTGGATCTCTATCGGGTCGTTCTGGGTTCGATGAACGCTCTGAGCTCCCAGTGTCGATCTGCGTTGATGAAGGATTTTTCTTCAAAGTGGAACGATCTCAGCTGCCGTGTCGATATTGGGTTAAGTTTGGGTTTTCTTTTTCTAAAAAATAGATCCAATCTTATTTTGGGAAGGGAGAGAGATAATAAAGTCATTTCATAAGGGATTTAACGCTAATGGGTTCTGGTAACAATTGACAGCTATAAGGAGTTTTGTCTAATGGTGAATCTATGTGGAGTTTCTGGATAATGCCCACCCAAATAAAAATGTAAAATAAGAAAGGAAAAAAAATTAGAATTAGAATCTCAGAAAGTGAGGGGAGAGAGAGATAGAGATGAATGAATGAAAGATGTCCAGAATCGGTGGTTGTTCGTGGCGCTGGTGTTAGCGAGCGTTCTCTTGGCCTTGCGCCCTTCCCCTTTTCTTCCTCCTCTCTCTTCTTCTCCTCTTCCTCCTCTACCGCCTCGTGACAATACAACCCTCGCCTTCCCCTCTTCGATCCCAAACCCTAACCCTAACCCTAGCATCGGCATCGAGATCCACGCGATCCCCGACAACAAAGCTGCGTCCGCTGCTGCAATCATGTCTCAGGCTCGGGTCTACACCGATGTCAACGTCCTTCGTCCCAAGGAGTACTGGGATTACGAGGCTCTCGCCGTCCAATGGGGGTAACTTCAATCCCTAACCCTAACCCTAACCCTAACCCTAATCTGGAGATAACTCCTGATAGATTTGAATGTGATCCATTAATTGATGACATGTTATTATTTATCCTGTTTCATTGGATTCTGTACTAATTAATAGCTGCAGCCATAAAATTAGTTGGTGCTTGTTCTTCGATGAAAGCATTTCTATTGCAAAGAACTTATTTTTCTGAAGAAGAAGCACATTCTCTTGTCGATTGTTTCGACAATGAGCTCAATTTCTCGTTATTTGAGATTCCAATTGTGTTTCTTTGCTAATTCTATCCGTTGCTTGATGCTATGTAGGTTTAAAGTATTACTAGGGAGTATATTGAGAGAGTATACTCACACGGTTTGCATGCTGTATGGATGACCTGACTTCTTATGATACACAGTGATGCAAGGGATATAGTGTCAGCAGGAAAAAAGGCAACATATGCATGCATGCAAGTCCACTTGGTGAAAAAAAAATATAAAGTTCTGATGCAAACGATGAGTCTCAATCACCCTAAATAAAAAACTTTGGTTTTAGACAATGGGATTGAAATTAAAGCCCAAAATTTACTCAGCTTTGAGGTATTTGGTACTGCCTATAAGGTTGTTAAGCTGCAATATAAGTCTAGTTCCCATTGATGCTAATCTAGTTTGTAGATTCTTCATCTGGTTATAGCTGGTCTTTTGCTTTCCTACCACTGCTGTTTTATCGAAGTTTTTACAGGGTCAGTTGATATGAAATATGCGTATGGACTTTGCCTACTCAATGCATTATTTAACATCAGACTTTACTATATGCCTTCTTGTTTATCTGTAGGAATAATGATTCCTGCAGATGAAGGTAGGCGATAGGCACCCATGTCTAATGAAAGCAGTTATTGTGAAACATAAAACTTTGAATATATTAATAATTCTTATACCCTTTGCTGCTGGTGTTGTTTTTGTATTTGCTCTCTTCAGTAATTGAAATCCAACAATTCTAATTTTAATGTCAACACTATGTTTGCTGCAATCATCTTTGGCAGAAATCCAGTATAATAAATGCTCTTTTGTAATCTAGTGATCAAGATGATTACGAAGTTGTTCGCAAAGTTGGAAGAGGGAAGTACAGTGAGGTGTTTGAAGGAATCAACGTAAACAACAAGGAGAGATGCATAATCAAGATCCTTAAGCCTGTGAAGAAGAAAAAGGTATACTGGAGCATTCTATGTGTTACAATTTACTAAATCTGGATGAGCTGCCTTCATTTCCAAATTTATTTTGCCTGGTTTATTGAATATAGAAAGTAGGGGTATGGCTCTAAGGCCCCGTTAGTCAATTGGAATTTTTAAATAGAACTCGGGTATTTGGAAACTAGAACCATTTTACCAGAACTTTTATGGAAACTTTTTTAATGGGGTTACAGAACTATATTATATTATTAGAACTAGAACTGAAAACATGAACTATATCGTAACTTTTATGACATATGAACTTATGCCATTTATATATGTCCAAAATTATTTTTTGCTTTTAACTAGTGTTATCAAATAAACTGTAATTTAATAATACGAATGAGTCTATTAAAAAATAATTATTAATAAGAATTTATAATAAAATGACCGTATAGTAATATTACATTAAATTTAGAGTAACAATCTATATACATTATATTCTCTAAAATACAGAGCAAATTTTTTGAATGATAAATACACGAATGATATATTAATTAAATCAAATATGTTATTTCATGTTTATAAAACCCATAGCATGTCTAGTCACTACACCGTAATAATAATTGACCAAAAAACCTAAAAAAACAAATCAATAAATATTTTTGTTGAACTCTTGAAAATACATAATTTTATTTTCATTTTTAAATAACAAATCAATCAATTATATTTAATTAATATTAGCAATAATTCCAATCATATTTAATTAGTATAAATAACATAATTTTAAAAAACAAGAAACATAAATATTATAAAGTAAATTAGCAATTTTTGTAATCTAATAATTTAATTAAATTAGTGCTTGACTAATTTTCTTTTTTTGACATGAGAGAAGAACAATGAGGGGAGAGAGAGAGAGGGTGGAGGGAGGAGGAAAGAGGGGTACAATGAGGGATGGAGAAAGAAAGAAAGAACGGGTGATGGATGGAAGATAGAGAGGGTGTGTGTGGGAAAGGATGAAAAGATCTTTTATTGTAGTTCCATTCTTTTAATCGTTGTTCCACTCAATCAGGTGGGGTAATTATTAGGCTCAAATTAGAGGGTTTTATATGATGGAACTAAAAATTTGAACTTTTAACCCATCAATTCTAGTTTTAGTTCCACCCATGACTAACACCAAAAAAATTGGAGTTGCAGTTCCGGTTCTAATTGACTGACACTAAAAGTAAAATTACCCCAACAAATTCCAATTCCATCTAAGGGTTCTAATTGACTAACACCCCCTAAGGTGTTTTGCATATTTCAGCTAACGGCAATCCGGTGTTTCAAATTTTATAAAAGTGTAACCCTAAGGATTTTATGTTTACCAACGATACCATTAACTGCCATAAATTTGTTACCTTTCAGCCTCTGCACACCAAAAACTGTGCAATTTGTTGGGACTTCCAGTTTTTCTTGTGACAATCCACTGTGAGGCTATATTTATTTTGGACTTCAGTTTATACAAAGCTATCTCTTTTGCTATTTTTGCAGATAAAGAGGGAGATTAAGATACTACAGAACCTTTGTGGAGGCCCTAATATTGTGAAGCTTCTTGATATTGTCAGGGATCAGCATTCCAAAACTCCTAGCTTGATATTTGAATATGTGAACAGTACAGATTTCAAAGTATTATATCCGACTTTGACAGATTATGATATTCGCTACTACATATATGAACTTCTTAAGGTTCTTTCTTACCCTTGTCCTCTGTATCTCAGTAGTTGTATTTTTATGTACTTGTTATGACATATTGCAGCTTTCTGAGACCCGTGTTAAAAGGAAATTAGCGTAGATTTAGAACTTGCAATTCACACAAAGGGCTTCTAGGCATATGATGATTAATTAAGTTCAATTTATTTGTGCCAACAATCATTAAGTTTACCACACACGTAGTGAACGGTCTTCAAAAATGAAATTCATCTAGGATATTGATGATTATGCAAAGGAGGATAATATGGAATGCTGATTTGGTATGTTGTGAGGGTTGGTAATGTATACCAAGACAAATGCGGATGCTTATTTTATTTGATGTAAAATTGTTTCTGGTTGAGTTTCCGATATAGAGTATCTTTAGTAGCAATGGTTTTATAATTTTAGAAGAATTAGTTATAGTTGAAGGGAGAACGGAAGTCTAAAAATCTAAGTCTCAAACTCCAATTTTCAGTTTCCTTTTCTTCTTGCTTGAGGAGTCCGTTACACAAGCCACAGTTGTCTCAAAAAGTTTTCTTCCTTCATGAGACTTTATCGAACGATAGGCTTTTCAGTGCTCTTTAAACATGCAATGTTTGAATCCTTAAATTGCAGTGAAACTCCAAAGTTATCAGGGAATTATGCTTATCTGTTGACACTACCCCGCAGGTTCAGCACCATTTTTCTGTGGGTAGAAATTTAAGATCTGTGTAACAGCATTTTTTTTCAGTTAATGCACCCAAAATGCACACCTAACTTTATTTGAAGGTAGGTGTAAAATTCTTACATTGCACCAAACTCCAGGATTCAAGAATTTTTATTTATCCTTTGACATATAGTGGAGGTTATTCAATGATAATATAAGTTTTTGAATTATCTTCTCATTGACCCTTAGTTAGTAGTAACTCAAACCATGGTTTGAAATGTCGGCTGATCTCGATCCAAGACAGCCTATTTCTATCCAACAAACGGCCGTCCGAGTTTTGATACTAATACCGAGTTATATTGGGTTTACCATTTGATTAGTAGAGCTATAGTATTAAGTTTATTAATGGGTTAATCAATAGGTTAGTGAATTATGGTTATTGATGGGTTAATCAATAGGTTATTGAATTATGGTTTATTTGACATCATTAATTACTAAAAATATGTCAAAAAGATGAGAGTTATTTTTTGAGATAAAATTATAGTTATTTTTTGTGTGTTTAAGAGATCATAGTTATTTTTATTTAGTATTAAAACAACCATTTTAGACATCATTAGTTGCTAAAGAATTTACCAATTTTTTTTACGTCTCATTTAAAGTATTTACTAAATTTATGAAAGAACTATTGTCAAACAATAGAAAATAACATTTCCTATCCGAGATGACCAATGCGGCTGATTCCCATCCCAAAAGCGACCGTCTAGTACCGACACCGATTCTGAGATTTTAAACCGCGACTCAAATGTGCCTTCAATGTGCTTAAAATCTTCATGTGGTCTTTACATTTTTCTTTGAATATAAATCAATTATATATTTTTTCTATTAGAAATTTCAATTTCTTACATTATAAAATCTTTGTCAATCTAATTAAGGATGGCACTTAGCTGAGGGCAATGCAAACATTTAGTGGCCCCCAAATGTTTGGGATTAAGGCTTGTTATTATAGTGAGGCTATATACATTCTAAATGCTTCTTTTTCTTCCCCACCCCCCAAAAATAAAAATAAAAAATAATATAGAACAATGCTTGTGTGCTTACCTTTCTATCTGTACCCAAATTTAGGAGTTATTGAATAAAATAACATCATCTATACTCTATCTTTTTGCTGCAGAACAGCACTGATTGTTGCATCTTGCTGCATCTATAGCTCTACAATTAATTGATATGATATGCACCTTTGTTTATTATGCAATTTTCTACTTACTCTCTAATCTTATATGTTTGCAGGCACTAGATTACTGCCACTCACAAGGGATTATGCATCGAGATGTCAAACCTCACAATGTTATGATTGACCATGAACTTCGCAAACTACGGCTGATAGACTGGGGTCTTGCTGAGTTCTACCATCCTGGCAAGGAATATAATGTTCGTGTTGCTTCAAGGTAAATGTTTAATGTTTAAGCAAGGGTGTTGATTAAATTGTAGTTACTAAATTATCTAGCTGTTTTATTCTGCTGTGAGATAGTTAAATTTTTCATACCGATTCTAGAGTTGTTAATTGTCATTGTTAGAGTGAGGTTCTTTAAACCAATGTCAAATAATAGATTTAATTTTTATTATACAAATGGGCTTCTTTGTGGTTTCCTAACCTGTCTTCCTTATTGAAGAAGTTGAACCATAAGTCCAAAGGCATTACCCGACTCTCTCTCTCTCTCTCTCTCCCCGGTTCTTCTTGTCAAGGACTGATCTTCGTTGTTTCTTTTCTCTTACATTTATTTTGAATACTTTGCCGGTACCTCTCTTCCTTCCTCAGTCAGTTAACAGCTGCATAAACTACTTTAGTTAATGGGCGTTTTTTCTTGTCAATGATTAGTCTCCTCTCTCTCCGTCTCTCTGCACCAACGGTCCTGCTTCCTCTTCTTGTTGATGACTGGCCTTTGTTTCTTGTTTCTTACATTTATTTTAAATATTATGCCCCTCCCCCTCCCCCTCCCCCCTCTGTGTGTGCGCGTGTGAGCGCACGCTTGTGGGCGGGCATGTGAAGGTTAAGCTGCATGATGTGGCCATACATGGAACTTGAAAATATTTGGCAATTCCCTCTCATTTCTTGATTTTGTTATACTGCTTTTTTTAGCAACTCATTATCTTTTGGGGTAGGAAATTTCTATGAACATGTTGATGGCATGCCTGGACCTGAGCGCTCTCATCCTAAGGAATATTTTTAACCAATGGACCTAATTCTCCATTATGTTATCATGCTTTGTAATATCATGAGTAAATTATGTATTATCTTCTATATCGCTGAATGAAAGATTTTATCGTGCTGCCTCTTTGAAGCAAATGATCCTAGCATGGGATTATACTAGGATTTAAGTATTTCAAATCTGTGTGATGTCTTACGATTGAATATAACTGATGCATGCATTGCTACTCAGATATTTCAAGGGGCCTGAACTTCTCGTTGATTTACAAGATTATGACTACTCCTTGGACATGTGGAGCCTTGGATGTATGTTTGCTGGAATGGTACGAGTCTTATCTATAATTAGAGTATTGTATAAATGTGGTTATAACTATTTAGCTAAGCTAGTTACCTGTCCGCATGTTCTCTATTTCTTGTAGATGAGTTTTAGGTTCTAGTCATAATGAGCAATTTTGTTCTTTGCCTGCAGATCTTCAGGAAGGAACCCTTTTTCTACGGACATGACAACCATGATCAGCTTGTTAAAATTGCCAAGGTTATTATTAACCCTAACTTCCATTTGGTGCTTTAATTTTGTACAATTGGTGTTTATGTAAATTATCTTCTAGACATTTACCTTTTTTTATCCTTATGTTTGCTTGCTAAGTGTATGTATATGGTATATAATCTGCAGGTGGTTGAATAATCTCTACTTGGTATACTTGTGTACTAATAGCATTTTTTTTTGTTTTGTATACAATTCTAATTTTTGTACGATTGATGAGAGTAGGAAGGGATAATATCTAAAGTTGAATCATGGAGAAGATTTAGAATTTGAAGTAAGGAAAATAAGAATATGTTACTGTAGTATATGTAAATAACCGTGAGAAGAAACGAGGCTGCAAATATGAGTTGCCTTTTAGGTTCAGTGGTCCAACATGATGGCCTGATCGAAGGATATTGTTCATAGAATCTAAGCTAAATGGTTAAATGGAAGAAGTGCTTCTAGAGTATTATAAGAGTGAAGATCATATGAAGTTGAATAGCTGGCAATTTTAGGAACTAAGATATTGTTCTAGATATTGGCCAGCATTAACAGTCAATTGAACAGTATATCATTTATATAGGTTTGCGCTACGATATGGCTAAAAAAGGCATTATTTTGAGGTGTCTTACCTGTGGATATACCAGTTAATCTCCTTTCAAAGACACCGGCCGATGCTATCAGCATGATTACTGTGTTAAGGGGTCCAAAATTTAATGAAACTGTTGGTCCCTAACCAAGCCACTACTTTAGTCCAATTTTAAATGGTTAACGTGCAGTACTCCTCTATATAAATCCAAACTCCACCCCCTCTTCTCTATTCCACAATCCCTTTGTGGTCTAATATGAATTGTCATCACCTCTTCGCTCTTAGAACCACCATGCCCACATTGCTTTATTTTTAAAGGAACTATCATGATGATGCCTCATGGTGTCACCTTACTACACCATCTCCTCAGTGATCTGCGACGTCTTTTCTTACCCTCTTTTGGAAGAATTTTGGACCACAGCCTCCCTCTCTCTCCACCTCTCTCCAACCTTTGTTTTTTGGTATTTCAAAATAATATCATTTTTCGTTATTATTAGGTTATTAGTTTGTTATTGTTATTAGACCATGTTTTTGGTTCTTTAATATGGGGGTTTGCTTGGTTTGGAATATGTATAAGTTTAACTTTATCATTATTTTTGTCTCAGGGAGACATGATGATGCGATCTTCATGTTCATAGCACCAGATGGATAAGAACTGTGACATTTTCATGGAATATAGTCATCAAAATTATGCTTTTGCATTTTCTTCTTTGCATGGCAGGAATGATTTGAAGCCAATAAAGTATTTCCTTGCTAATTCATAATTTGCCAATTTGATTTTTTTCTTTGCGTGATTTAGACATTTAGCTTATGCGAATTTCATATGATGACATCTAAAGACAGCAGAACATCATTGAGGAAATGAACTTCCAAACATGTACTTGTTTTACATATTTATCATTTGTATTTGAAAAGAACAAGAGGAAATAATTTATTGGCTTATTAAATCATGAGCTCCTGCATATAAATATATAGAGAGGGTCATAGACCTCCTCTCCATTTATAGACGATGTGGGACTAAAGCTAATAACTATTTATATTCATAATACTCCTCGCAAGCTGGAGCGTAGATGTCAATAATGCCAAGCTTGGATAGAATACGATTGAAAATCGGTCGAAAAAGAGATTTGGTAAGGATATCTGCTCGTTGAGCCGAAGAAGAAACATGTTGGAGTACAACAACTATATCTGTCATCTTGTCACGAATAAAGTGGCAATCTATCTCGATATACTTGGTCTTCTCATGAAAAACTGGATTCTCAGCAATGTGGATCTCGGCCTTGTTATCACAGAAAAGTGTTGTCGGAAGAGAAGAGAGAACCCCAAGCTCTGTTAGGAGCGAGGTAAGCCATATCAACTCAGCAACTGTATACGCCATGGATCTATACTCAGCCTCAGCAGAAGAGCGAGCTACTACATTTTGCTTCTTACTTCACGTAACTAAGTTTCTTCCCAAGAATACACAGTAGCCACCAGTGGAACGACGATCATCAATAGATCCAGCAAAGTCAATATCTGCAAAGGCTGTGAGCGACAACGTAGATGGTTTGTAGAGAAGACCATGTCTTGGAGAACCTTTGATGTATATGAGAATATGCTCAACTGCCTTAGGGTGAGGGGTCGAAGGGTTCTGCATATACTGACCCACTTTGCTAACTGCAAAGGCAACGTCAGGACAAGTGACAAACAACAACAACAACAACTGAGCCTTTTATCCCAAGCATATGGGGTAGGCTCTTTTGGTTCATGTCATAGAATGTGACAAAGTTTTACGTTGGCTGTCACAGGCCTACCACAACCCTCACCCTTTCTCATCCGGACTTGGGACCGGCAACGGTGGGTTTAGGACAAGTGACAGTGAGGTAAATAAGCTTCCCAGCCAGACGTCGATGTCCTGGATCAGGCAGTGGAGGATCTGAGAGAGCTCAATCGAGATAGCTCGATCGTGGAATCCATAGGAGTGTCTGCTGGTCTACATCCCAGAAATCCCGTCTCAGATAGAAGATCGAGTGTATACTTGTACTGAGAGAGTTATAATCTACCAGAATTCCGTGACGCTTCAATTTCAAGGGAGTATCTAAGTGGTCCAATGTCCTTGGTATGCAAGTGTGAAGCCAAATATTCTTTCACCTTAGAGATGCCAGCAGAATCACCTCCAGTAATGATAATATCAACATACACCAGCACAAACCCCGAGGACGACTGTGTAAAGGATGTGTTGGCGCGACTGCGTTTGAAACCAATCTGTCATAGAACCGTATTAAACTTTTCAAACCAGGCACGCTGTGACTACTTCAATTCATATAAAGATTTATGTATGAGATAAACCATAGATTTTCTCGGTCGCTCAAAATCAGGAGGCCACTACATGTAAATAGTCTCCGAAAGATCGCCATTAAGAAAGGCATTCTTTACAGCAAGCTGATGAAGGGGTCATGCCTTAGAAACAGCCAAGGATGCAAGAACACGAACCGATATCAATTTGGTAACTGGCAAAAAAGTCAACATAATCCAAACCATACCGATGAGTAAAGCCTTTGGCCATCAATCGAGCTTTGAGACGGTCAATCGTCCCATTTGGATTTTATTTGACAGTAAAGACCCATTGACAGCCGACAATCTTCTTATCTGAAGGTGGAGTTATCAATTTTCATGTTTGATTAGAGCGCAGTGCGGCAAGCTCCTTTAACATAGCTGCATGCCAATCTGGGTGCTGAAGTGCGTCCTGAACGGAAGAAGGAAGAGTGATGGCAGACAAGAAAGAAACATACTGACGAGCAGATGGTGTCAGTCTATCATAAGAAACAAAGTTAAAAATTGGATGTGCCGTGGTATATGATCGCTTACCCTTGCGTAAAGCAATAGAAAGAAAATGATCTTTTTCTGAAGGCATCCGTGGTAGAGAACCAGGAATCGTGACTGTATCGGAGTACCTGTAAAAGAATCGTTAGGAGTAGAAATGGTGGGAGGGGCTGGTGCTTTTGGGTCGTGACGATGATACACCGGTGGATAGGGGGACACATGAGTAAAATTAGGACACATGTCGAACAGATGAATCAAGCTCCAAGAAAGGTAGGTGAGGAGCAGAGATGGTAGAAGCGGGGTTCTTGACAGGTGGTAGAAAATATGCTTGATCTTCTAAGATCACATGTGGCAGGATCAAATCGAACATATCCTTTCTAGGATCGTGAGCAACCTATAAATACCATATGGGTAGCTCGAGAATTAAATGTTACTTGAGGACCTAGAATATGAGGATAGCATAGATAACCAAATACTTTAGGAGGAACAGGAAAGGGTTTGTCCTGTAGAAACAAAATAGAGAAAGGGGACCGGTTGCTTAGGACTGGAGAAGGCACGCGATTGATATAAAAACATGCAGCTAAGACCGTAAAATTCCACAATTGTTAGGGACATGCATACGCAAAATAAGAGAACGAGCTATCTCAAGCAAATGTCGATTCTTCCGTTCATCAATCCCATTTTGCTGGGGAGTATAAGAACATGAAATTTGATGCAGTAAACCGTGGGTATGACAAAATGCAGTAAACTTCGTGCTAATATACTTGTTGGCATTATCCGAACGAAGAACCTTTACCGGAACACCAAATTGATTAGTAATCTCATATATGAAGATTTTAAAGGTAGACATCAAACCTATCACGCAGAATATGCAACTAAGTTATACGTAAATGATCATCGATAAATTTCACAAATTATTTATGACCAAACATACTAGGAAATTTAAAGGGACCCCAAATATCGGAGTGAGCTAACGCAAAAGGTAAATTGTGTCTTTTATTAAATGGAGGAAATGATGAGCGATAGTACTTACCAAGAATACATGATTCATAACTGAACTCTGATAAATCAAGAGAAAACAGTATAGTACGTAAAGAAGTAAGAGGAGGGTGACCAAGTTTCCAATGCTACTGAATAGTAGAGACAGCCACAGACATACTGGAAAGGTAATCAACATAGTACAACTCATTCTGTTCATGACTCTACCAATCCGCTGCTTCGTCAGAAGGTCCTGTATCACAAAGTGATGTGTATAAAATCTTACGGAGCAGTTAGAATCATTTGTAAGCTGACGAATAGAAATCAAGTTTTGTTTTAAATATGGCACAATTAAAGCATTTTCAGGTGTAAAGATGAAGTGATAAATTAGCAGAGCCAGAGACGTGTGGTATTACCATCAGCCATTGAAATATTCTTGTGAGGATTAGAAATAAGATCAGACGGTCCATCACGAGATATATGATGTGAGGCGTTGGAATCAACCGACCCACGAATTAAAATGAGAAATGAGCGATATACCTGACGGAATAGAAAGTTTGGCAGGAGTTGTAGAAGAAAGGGGACGCAACTGGCCCTACTCAGCACTTGATAAAGGTAAATGGCCAGCAGAAGAGGAAGGCTGGTCAGTAGCAACTGGTGTGAATGCCTAGCGAGCTGTAGGTGTATCATCAGGATAGCCATGCTTCTCTTAACGCCAGTTTTAGCGATAATTAGTGCCGCCGCAATAAGCACAATAAATGCCGACACGGTTACGACCATTGAGCAGTAATGGGGGCACGACCACGAGCAACAACTGAGACCGAATCAGAATCCATGATGAATGGCGCAGAAGTAAATCATGAGAATGCGGAAATAAGGTTGGCTAACATCCAAGCAAGTACAAGCGTAAAGAAGTTAGAGCAAGACGATTGAATAGATCATCGTTATTAAACGAGAGGAGCGGAGACGACGGTTGCCAGGCGTCTGTTGGCGAGGGCTAGGACTAGGGTTCGAGAGGGCAGCGATTGGTATGGAGGAGGCTGTCTCCAAGCTGAGGGCAGCGGCCATGGAGGCTGCGGTGCAGTGAAGGCTGCAGGTGCTGGTATGGATGCAGGTGGGTGCGGGTGTGGGTGCTGGTATGGATGCGGGTGCTGGTGTTGAAGCAGGTGGGTGCAGGTACTGGTCCAGGTGGGTGCAGCAGGGTGCGGTGAGGGCAGGTGCGTGGTGCGGTGTCTAGAGGAGCGTGGTGCGGTGAGGGTTGGGCAGCGAGGGCTGTAGGGGTGGGGGGGCAGAGGAGGAGAGGGGGGCGTCTAGGGCAGCATCGGCGGCGGCCGGTGAGGGCAGAGGAGGGGCGGCGGCGAGGGAAAATAGGGTTAGGGTTTTTGAGGTTAGAGTTAGGGTTTGGGAAATTAGGGTCTAAAGAAGCGCTACTGTTGGATATATAAACCCCCCATCCTGAACGAGATGTCCGATATTTAGAAGTTAATATCCTGACTAAGATGGGTTTCTATGACAAATGTTCAGATAAAAAAAGGGCATTGAGATTAAGTAAGTAACTTCAGCCAAGGTGAGGGAGAATCCTATGGGATTTATGCAAACAGATTAGTGCATTAGTTAAAAGGAACGACAAGGTTGTATTGAAGCATCGATTAAAACTCAATGTAGGTTAAATAAACATAAACCTGGCCAGTTTGTAATTGAATAGAGGTAGCTGTAGGATTTATTTAGTGTTCTTTATAGTTGTTTTTGCATGGCTAAATGGAAGAACTGGTGCTTCTTTTTATCAATGGTAGAATCATCAACTGGAAGCTACATGCCTACATATATATGTTTCTGGCTTTCTGCTCATAAACCATTGATTGAAATGGATGCTTGCTGCTTTCTGAAGCCTTATGCTTAGATTGTCTCATTCATAGGGAGAACGAGTGAAACGAACAAAGAGGAAACAGAACAAAACAAAATCATAAATGAAGCACTTCAAGGATATGTTTGTAAATACATGATCATTATTTTACCTTAACAGGATTTCTGACTTCAACTATGAGTAGACTGTTACTTCTTTGGTGGAAGAAAGAGTGATTGATGAATGTTCTATTATGGTATTAAGCTCATACTTGATGCTTATGTTTCCATAGGTGCTGGGAACAGATGCATTGAATGCTTACTTGAGCAAATACCGCTTGGAGCTTGACCCACAACTCGAAGCGCTTGTAGGAAGGTAACTGCTTTAGATTATTTGAGATTTACCATGGAGTTTATGAGAGAGTGTTTGTGTTTTATCTGAATCTGTTCTCCGCTTGCTTTGATGTCTTCAGGCACAGCAGGAAACCTTGGTCTAGATTTATTAATGCTGACAACCAGCATCTAGTTTCTCCTGAGGTCCTCATTAAATATACTATTTATTTTGAAATCAGCATGCTCCTAGTTTAGCTTTGAATACTTATATTCTCCCATAACCATATTGGATGTGTGTGATATACAGGCAATTGATTTTCTTGATAAGCTGCTTCGGTATGATCACCAGGACAGACTTACAGCTCAAGAAGCAATGGTAAAGTCAATTTTGAACTTGTTTACTTTGGCAGGAACAACTTAATCTACTTATTTGCTTTTCTATAATAGGACCGCGGCATCTAGTTATTATCCTTTTCTTTTTGCAGTATGCATCCTGCATGTGAGTGGAGAGAATCTTGTCAAAGAACGGTATAACTAGGGTGGAGTTGGCACAGATATGGCCTATACTGACTAATCCCTATCAAGTCTGAGCAGGCCTTACCTTACCCAAGTAACCTGACTTCGGTAGGTTTACAAGTCAGTTTGGGATAGCAAACCCAGTATTGGGTCGTGTTGTCGGTACTGCAAAGATCAAAATGGAGACTAAACCATCTGATCCACTCTGTAGACCTTGACCCATTTCTTAAAAAAAAAGCTAAAAATAAGAAACTAAATGTTTCCAAAGATTCTCCACCTCGAAAGCTCCCAGAGCGATAGCTATAGATAGCATCATAGCATCTTTCTCCCCATGGGAGTCTTCCTCGATATAGGATGTAAGCTACTGCAATGCTGTAAATTCAAGCATCAGAGATTACTGATTGAAAGGAAAAATCTACTTTTGTGTGATACCACATAATCCAAGCCTAAATTTCTTCTATGCATTTGACCAAACTGACAGAGAACTGATGCATGTTTTTAAACATTGACGGGCTTCATTAAGGGATGAGTGGGGAAGTTTGACGTTGTCGTCAATGGTTGACTGTGTTCAACAATAGGGAGGCCTCTTCATTAAGGAGCTCAGTGGGTTTCATTAGTGGTGGGTCGGAAGTTTGATGTGGGTGATATCATCGATGCACTTTCTCAAGGAGGTGGTTTGTTTTTGTTAAACAATGAGTGCGCAGTCCTCGTCACGAGACCTAGTATCAGGCATTGAATCAAATATCGGTAATAACGGCCGATCTCCTGTTAGTGGTAAGTCACCATATTGATATGGATCATTATCAGTAATTTTCATTTCAGCCCAATATCTGCCGGTATTCCATATGGAGGATGATATATCGGATTATATATATCAACCCAATATAGGCCGATGTGGATCATAATGGATTATTATTAAATTTAAATTAATAGCGTGTCGTTTATTTTATAAATTGGGTTACTTAGGTATTGGATAATGCGCCAAACCCCATTATAATCCCTCTCAAAATCCAACAAACATCAAACCAAAAATAAAATCTAAACTAAACTAGAAACAATAGTTTTATGTGCATTTATGATAAATGATAATTTAAGATTTATATAATTATATATTTATAAAATTAATATAATCAATTTATGGAGTGTTCTATGTAGATAAGACAAACTCTATATGTATGTAGGAATATCCGATATTATACTCGATATGTTTGATATCAATATCCAATATGCCCAGTATCGATATTTGATATGAACGTATGATATGAACCCATATTAACCCATATTACCTTGATATCGTTTGATGTCCGCTGCTCGATATTAAAAATACTCATCCGATATACATTGATGTCAGGTTAGAAGGTATATACTCTTGAGATCTTGTAGGCTGAGTAGTCTCTTCTTCATCTCAAAAGCCTAACCCTCATGTTAATCATCTACTCAAGATCTTATCTTCAACATCACATGGCGGCTGGCATCTCCATTCTTCCTTTCTCCTAGATTCGTCTAATTAGAAAGCTATGACCGAACAATTTAAAATCCTTCTCAAACGATTAAAAGAAAATATCTCAAATCCATCATTTTCCGTTTCTCACGCAGCAACAATATTCTCTCTCTAAATCCATCATTTTAGGGTTTAGAAGAGGAGAGAGATTTGGGGAATGATTTTGGATGTTGCGAGATCTCTTTCTAAGCTCCATTATATAGATGTGATCATTTACGTATCCATCCCTCTAATCACATTTAACTAATTACATATTGAATGTCCTTATATTTCTCCTCAGGCTGAAGCGTACATATTGTATATACCAAACTTGTCACAAATAAGTTCACTCTCAACCTTCGCAAAGGTTTGGTGAAAAGATCAGTTAATTGATTAGCAGATTACACATAATATGTGCCAATCGTTCCATCTACTTTCTTACGAACAAAGTGACAATCAATCTCAATGTGTTTGCTCTTTTCATGGAAGACTGGATTTGAAGCTATAAATGGCATCTTTGTTGTCACAATATAATTGCATAGAACTGGGTCCAAAGCCAAGCTCTCAAAGTAAGAAGTTAATGCATACCAACTCACAAGTGGTATTTGCCATAGCTTTATACTCGACTTTGTGCTGGAGTGATGCAACACTTTGCTTCTTGCTTTTGCAGGATATAAGTTACCACCAATGAATATACAATATTCTGTGGTAGATCTTCGATCAAAAGATCTTACCCAATCGGTATCGGCGAATCCTGCTGCTCGAGAGTGCCTATTATCCGAGTATAAAAGACCTTTCCCTTTAGCACTCTTCAGTATTATTGGCTCCGGCTGCTACATCTTAATAAGTGACCTTAGAGTCCCTCATGAACTAGCTCATTACACTGTGTGGATAAGTGATATCAGGTTGAGTATTTATGAGATAATTCAGTTTGCTAACTAGTCGTCAATTTCTATCGTGATCTTCTAATAAATCATCCTGTCCATGAAGCAGCTTGGTAGTCGGATCTATAGAAGTCTATGGGCTTACATTCTAATATCCTGGCCTCAGATAGCATGCCAATCACGTTTGTGAGATATAAATGCCTTTTCAAGATTGAGTAATTTCAATGCCTAAGAAATATCACTCACAAAGTTCTTAGTTTGAAACTGAATTTTGAGGTGGAGCTTCAGCTTGTATTGTCAATGCTGTTATCAACAGTGATCACAATATTATCAATATATATTACCAACAAAATATGTAAACTATAGGAGTGATGAAAGACAGAGTGATTATGAACACAGTGACTAAGGCCAAAAGACGTGACTACCTTGCATATTATGCCTGAAGAGATTGCTTTAAGCCATATAAAAATGATTTCTCAAGACGATAAACTACGCCACTCCCTTTGAGTTACAAAATCAGATGGTTGCTTCATATACACATCCATGTTCAGGTTGCTGTTAAGAAACTCATTCTTCACATCTAGATGATGAGTGTAGACACCCAGCGAAGCAACCATTTTACCCCTGCATCGGTTTTTGCATCATAACATTACATCTTCATCATAAAATTCATTCCGCCATTCATAATAAGAACTGTTTGGCATACATGAAAACAACTCAATTAAATGGTTTAAAATTTGCCCAAAATGACCAAAATACGTCTTTTTAAGAACGCTAAAAAATTCTTCTCTTTTGAAATCTTCCACGACTTGTCATGTGAATTTTTGTAGAATTTTTGTAGAGATTATCCATGATTTATCATGAATTATCAAAGCAAAAGATTGGATTTGACATGTCGATTTCCTTGAGATTTTGAAAGCTAAATTTTTACCAAACCAGATTTGGACTTTTCACTTTGATATGCTGAAAAGTAAATACTTGGACTTTTGGAGAATATAATAATTCAGTAAACTATTACGTACCATTGTATCTACATCTGAACTGAAATTTTTATGGTTAAAGAATCTCTTTCTAGTTGCATTGAAACAATTAGAAGATTCTCTAGAAGAAATGCGGGGTTTAGCTTCTGGTGGCAACATGCTATTGGGTGATGATCCTGGTTAATGGGTCAAATCACTACGTTCAAAGAAATATTTGAATATCAATCTAATCAATCTCATAAGTATCATATCAAATCCCATCAATCGAATCACTTTTTCGAGAAATCCGAGACATCTAAGTCGTACGAGTAAAGAGATCTATTTATTGATAAGGAAAAAAAAGAAACGTAAGCGATGTTTGGATTGATGATAAAATCGAATCCTGGCCAATAGATTTCTAAATTTGTTTATGATGTGGGACCAAAAGACTTTGATTTATGTTTCAACAAACATGACTACCATAATCATACGAGGCACACATGCGACTTCACATCGGCCAATAGATTGTCAATGTTTTAATATTAATATAATATACTACTGTATTACTATAAAATGAATATTACTATAAAATAAATAAATTATATATATATATATATATATATATATATATATATATATATATATATATAGAGAGAGAGAGAGAGAGAGAGAGAATAACGGAGGAACCATAGGAGGAAATTTCCTCTTATGGCGTCATAAAAATACATGCTCCATGATTTTTTTCGACGATCGGCATTCATCATCTTTATTATCTAAGATGTAGATATACCAAATTTCACGTGATTGTACCACTTTTTACCGTTGATTTATTGGGTGCAAAATTAACGGATTACCGACAATAGAAATTTTTACATTGCTAATTCAACGGTGAAAAAGTGGAAGAATCATGTGAAATTTGGTGAATTCACATCTTAGATGATAAAGAAGATGGTGGTGCCGAGTGTTGGAGAAAATAGCGGAAGGTGTATTTTTTCGACGCCATAAAAGGAAATTCTCTCCTATGACCTCTTTCTTTCATTATTCTCTCTCTATATAGAGAGAATAATGGAGGAAAGAAACCCAAGGAGATTTTTTTGTTAGGCGGCGGCAAAAAGTACACCCTTCACCATTTTATTCGACGATCAGCACTGCCCATCTTGATCTCCATTGTAGTCTGATATGTCGATACTCCAAATTTCATGTGATTCTAACACTTAATCATTGTTGATTTAATGGGTGCAAAATTAACGATTTACCGATAAAAGAACTTTTTATATTGCTTTGAATAAAATAGAGGGTGTACTTTTTGCCGCCACCTAACAAAAAAAAGCTTCCTAGGGCCTCATTCCTCCTTTATTCTCATATTTATATATATTATGTTGTTTTTATTTATACGATAATGATGTTTATATGATAATTATGTCTAATTATTCAACAAATGGCAAGAATGTTATATTATAAAGAAGGTATCATATCTCATTTAAGTTGGGCCAGCTTCTTTCCAGGGTTCCATACCTTAGGGCTTTATGTTCATAACGGCGTCGTGCTTGATTTTGGTACTCCGGAAAGATAAATCTTGATCGAACCTATATTTGCCCAATGGATACAATCCGCTCATGGTAAGACTTCATATGGGTTCGATGTATTCTTATCTTCAACAGCTGGACCGACATTCAATGCAGGTCGAAGCATGTAGTTAGCCGGTTGGTTTAATGCTATTAAAGAAAATAACAATTCACTCTTTTTAATAGTAGGTCAGGGAGATTTCTTGGTTCATCATGCAATTGCTCTGGGTTTGCATACAATTACATTGATTTTAGTAAAAGGTACTTTAGATGCACGTGGTTCCAAATTAATGCCAGATAAAAAGGATTTCGGTTATAGATTTCCTTGCAACTATATTTATATTCGGAGAATATAATAACTCACGAAGCTACTATGAACTTGTTACCGACTCTCAGAATCCTACCATGATGGTGTGGACTTGGACTATACATGCTCTCTTTTGTTTACTTCATCTTACTTTTTCTCATATGTCAACCTAGTTTGGTATGGAATGTTTTTACCTGTTCCATTTTATCATATTCTTTCAATTAGAAGAGCACTTTATCCAAGTTTATCACTTGATTGGATTGGAGCGGCATTTTGAGTCTTGGACTATGGAATCATGGGACATTGATGGTTGCGTACTATAATATACAATGTTAAATTGGTTTAGTAAAATTCATACTTTTCAGAACAAGTCATTAGGCAAATGAGCTTTCCTACTCATTGGCGTAAGCTCAGGCTCCACAAAAGAATTGACCCATCTTGTTGCAAGTCTTTTCTTCATTCCAGAACATGCAGCTCCCAGCTTAAGATCAAATCCTTATTTGATCTTGTTTTAATGGTCTTTCTTCATTCCAGAACATGCAGCTCCCAGCTTAAGATCAAATTCTTTTTGGATTAGAACTGGCCGCGTTCCTATTTTCATGGTGCAAAGTCTATTTGTCTGATGAATTGACATATTTTTTGTACTAGTTAATGTGAGATATATGTTTTGTTTTCCTTTTTTGATGAAAAAACTTGTACAAATTAGCCGGTAGAAAATCCATGTAATAGGAATTAAAGAAATCGATCAAATATAGTTTAATTTGGGGGATTTAGTTAAAAAAACGCCAACAGAGTCTACTTCCAGATTTATTATTTGTATTTGTATTTTATTTTTAATCCCTAGCAACTGAAACCATATACTTTTGTTGCAGGCACATCCATATTTTCTTCAGGTGAGGGCAGCCGAGAATAGCAGAAACCGCACATAGCATCACTTGCACTTGCTAGCTCTAATTTTTCTGGTTTTCAATAAAGGACGGTGAATGTGTATTTTTGAAGCACAGTTTCATGAAACTTATACAGTATGGACATTATTCAAAATTATACTGTATGCATAGCTGTAAACAAGTATTTTCTTTCACTCAATGTAATATAAGTAGAGGTCTGCACCAGAGATTATTCCCCAATGAAATACAGCATCTGATACTTTCAACATAACTACTGCTATAGAAGCAAATCAACACTTATAAATAGGGCTGAGAAGTGGTTGGGTACCAGACCGTCTACCAGACTGAAGCGATGCCGGCTTAGATAACCGACTGACTGCTTTAGTTTGGGCCAGGTCGGGCCACAAAAGTCCCTATTTTAAAACGTTGAACCCAGATGTTGAAATTTGAAGCTGGCCTTAGTAGACAACAGCTATATTAAGCAAATCTGAGGGAAAGGCTACCTATCAAGGCCTCAAAATGTATAATAATTAAAAATGGCAGAATAGATTAAGAGCATGAAACTGGATGTCGTTTGTATGATGATCGAAAACCTTAAAATTGAGGTGCTAATTGCAAGGTTTATTGCAATGGAAACCTGCTAGGAATCTAGAAGAGCACATTTGAGAGAGTGCCAGAGATGTTGAAGAGGAGAGAATAGAAAGGCGGGGGCACGGAGATGCTATAATTGAGAGAGAATCAATTTTAGGACAGACAAATACAAACTGGGTATTTTTTTCCATCTATTTATTATTGTCTTAAGTGGTCAGTTTGGGTCGAGCGGGTTTGGTACACCGAACCAATGGAACACCGAACCAACCAACCAAGGTTCCGATATTTATAAGACTAACCCAACCCGGTCCGACCCAACTTCAAAACTGACCGAGGGTTTTGACCCAACATCAAAACAGGCGGGTCAGTTCCATCTTTAGCCCTAGTATTTTAGTTATTAGGAAGCCTACAAATCTGTAGATTCCCCCTTTTAAGTCGAGCAATGGAGAATTGAAGCACGAAAGCTGGAAACTCCCCTCTCTTGATCAGGTGACAAGGAACTACAGCACATTGATGAAATCACATATCGATCTTTAAACATCCGTCTTCCCGACATAATTACCAGCTTGATCACATTAAAGCAATGTCCATCATATGCATCTAAGAAATGATTTCTTCAATGAACTAAAACTCACAATTGCGTGTTCCCCTGTTCAAACTTTTTAGAGCAGATCAGCACATGCATATTTAGGTGACACACACCTAGAGCTTTAGAGTTATGATTTCATGTTTCAGCAGACAAACCAATTAACAGGGTCGAGCCCACATTTCTCATTAGTTCAATCCACTATCGATAGAAACATATCACACACTGCGTACAGGTCTTAATAAAATTTAAATCAAGACTGCATCGTTCTGATGGATTCAGCTAAACATATCGCTTGCATTCAAACTCTGAGAGGATTCTAGTATTCACTTTTTGAGGCGGGGGATGCACTGGGCAACATCAGACTTGGGGTGTTTTGCTTCAGCATGCTCCCTGCACTTCACTTCTGATGTCGTGCATATGAATGTCTGCATGCATACCTTACACTGGATTCCAAATAAGAAACAAATGCCAAATGTGTCAATTTAACAAACAAAGAACTCAAGCTGGCAAGTAATAATTCATTGAATATATTGCCAATTGCTAATAGGCATCGACGGCAGCAGTTATTGTAAAGATTTTACTATCTGCAACTTAGCCTTAATGGTATGCACCATTATGCACAAATTGCCTATTGAATCCGATTCCAAAGATTTTCCAGATTTATATGTTCTCTGATGATAATAATATTCACAATAACCAAGCTTGCAAAAGCATACAAAGGACTATGAGTAACTCAATGCCCTTTCATAAACGGAAAAGGGCAGAGGGCCGAATGGAGTTCAACATTATGACTAAACAAAAAGATAACAAAGGTAGTTTTTCACTGTATATATGGGTGAAAACCTTTCTTTTATCTGTAGCGAAACCTTCTTCCCCCTTCTTTTCGGTTCTTCTTGTGCACCCCAATGATTGAGATAAAGGCTTTATTATTGTTGCCGTTGCTGGGTTCTTCTTATTCTAATGCAGAAATAAGATCAATCTAGCATGTCTTCGTTCAAATGATCATAGCTAAGCAAATTATTCATAGCTCAGAAAGTCGAGTCTCTTATTAGCTTCCTTGTGCATTCATGGACGTACTCATACCCAAGGGCAGGTGCAGGAATTTCGGTTAGTGGGGGCAAAATAAAAATAAATTTTTTTTATTAAAAATCATTATACAATTTTAAACAAGAACAAAGTTTAAGATATATTGGAAATTCTTTATATTACCAAAGGCACTTCGAAACCCACACCACGAAAGTAAAGCATAAAATTAAATTTAGTAAGCAATGAAAATTTTTAACAGACTAAATTGCACGTAAATACCTAACAGATAAATACCTAAGTTTATGTAAGTAGCAGATATATACACAACTTTTTATTCCGTTTGCACTTAACTACCTATATGTGATATATGATGGTGGTATAATGGTTATTTTGCCATTGCCGTTACTTTTGTTATTTTACTCATAAAAACTTGGGTATTTATCTGTGAAATTGGTGAAACCTTAGATATTTGCGTGCAATTTAGCCTTTTTAATATTATAAAAACACTTTGAAACCCACGCCACAAAAGTAAAACATAATTTAAATTAGTACGCAAAGGAAATTTTTACATTATAAAGTCACTTTGGAAACTCACACCACAAAAGTAAAGTATAAAATTAAATTTAGCAAGCAGTAATTTTTTTTATATTATAAAAGCACTTTGAAACGCACACCATAAAAATAAAGTAAGAAAATTAAATTTAGTAAGCATTGAGATTTGAACACAACGTCTTCTCCATGAAAGTAAACTAACCTATCATCTAGGTTGGACAACATTCTTAACTCAATTTTTTTTTTGTGTGTGTGTGTAAATATGATATTTGTTTGCAACTGATATTAATCTTCTGAGTTTTTACAAAGTGCAATGGGGACAGTTGCCCCCGTTGGACCCTCTTTGGATCCGCCCTTGCTCATATCCAATATAACATCTTTTTTGACAATTGAGTACACACTACTAGCATTATGAGAGATAGAGCATCATAGCCCTAGAACCACTGTTTCTGCAATTAGTATAAAATTCTCTAGTAATTATAGCTCGATCGAACTCATGATCTAGCCCTAACACAGTTTTTCAAGTTCACCTGAAATTTAATGACTTAAACCTCTTTTTGGAAGCTATTCACTATGCATCAACTGGATAACAATGGAATACAAGTGCGGTTCAGCTGAAAGTAAATACAAGTGTAGAGGATTTCTGTGATTAGACTTGGAAGCCCTAACCACTCTAGTACATCTGATAGATGCTGGAATTCAAATAGTCGACGCATGTGCCCGGTTACTGGGAAAGTTGGATCATCTAGATAGGAATTAAAAGTTTCAAGTTAGAATTGATTCCCTTTGTCCACCTTTTTCTATCTGTTGCCGGAAAGCGTACAAGTTCTCTTCTAATCAACCAGTGCCATGTCTATTTAACCAAGTTCAGATTGTATGCAGTCAATGCCATGTATTTTAACTAGATTTTACAAATTGCAAAAACCATCCAAGGCGCTGTCTAGATGCTAAGTGGCCGTTGGCCCTTTTGCCGTCTAACAAGCCTAGTGGATTTTAAATCATTGCCATGCCATTGCAAACCAACTGACATGGAAAGACAAGTGTAATGAAATGCAAGACAAGCTCAAGCGACATAAAATACAGGATCGACTCAAAATCGATAAAGCGCAGCATGGTGCTGTACTAACTTATTCCAAATTAGATAATTAGATGTCTATGTGCCAGAACCAAATTCCCAGCAATTTGAAGTTCAGGTTGAGATCAATGACAACCTAAACATTTCAAGTCTTTTTGAGAGCGCAACTACACTTCAGGGCACTTTGGCCATCTAAATAAATCTTGAGGAAGTCCACATTATGTAATAGGCAGGAAACGTATCTTGGAATTTTCAACCAGATGCTATACAAGATCAACTCTTATAGGTCAATTTTAACACAAAATCTCAACTTAAAGCAATTGGATTCTTCAATTATTATTAGAAGAAGAAGATCACGCTGGAAAGGAAGGGGGGGGGGGGGGGGGGGAATAGAAACCAAACCTGAAACGTCATGGCCTTCTTGTTCGATTCCAATTGGCTCCCTGTAGACAGTGTTAACATCAATCACAGCGACCACCAAAAAGGCGGGAAATTGAAATTTGAGAGTACAAAATCGAAGGAGAAGAAGAAGCGCGAAAACGTAACCCAAGGAAGAGAAGAGAAAAGAAGAAGCGCAAAGAGACGAAGGGCGATTGCCAATTGCGGGGGCTTTATATTTTGTGGTTCTAGAATTGTGTGCTCTCTCTTTTCATTATTATTATTTTATTGTTTTTTGGATAGAGCCTGTTCTAGACGCTTTCTTTGAGCTGGCGTTTATTAACGTTTGGGTAAAATTTCATGCTGCAGTTTTGGCACCTGCAATGCTAAGCTAACGTAATATCTTGATTTAAATGCATTTATGTTTTATTGGTTTAATTTGTTATTAATTTATTTGATTTTACAAGGACATTTCATAAACTTTTTATGATTTTTCAAGTATTTTTATATTTTTGTAATTGGTATCTTTTGGATTTTTTTTAAAGTCTATTGATGAACATATTTTCAAATTTGCTACAACTATTGACGATTTTTAAGTATAATAATCTCTTTAAATTTTTTCATTTAAAACTATTTGTTTCCTTTATGATTATTGATTCTAAAAGATTTTCTCTAATCAAAATAGTGAATGATGTGTACCATCTTAGATTTAAAATTAAAAAAAAATTCTTATTTTTTTTTCAACTAAGGGAAATCCGCGTGTTCCAAGACCCAATTATCAAAACCAATTTATTTTAAACCCAAATAGTTTGAAAATTGCTAAAAACCCCAATACGTAAATTATACGAAATATTAGAAATCCCCCATACGTCTCAAACATATAATCTTGGCTCATTCTCTTGGTATTCCCTGTTTTACCCTCTAGTTATCTTTTTTGGAAAACAAATTGTCTAAATATTTCAAAATGATGTTTTCTGGGTTTTTTTCCCTTTATTTATTTCTTGATAGAGACATTTTCTAAATATCATCCATGGTTTTATTATTGGATCTTTTCAATTCCCTTCTCTTTTCAGAACCCTGACATTGAACACCATCCATATTAAAGTGTGGATATAATGAAACATAGTGCCCTAATTTCATGGTTTTGATTTGAGATGGGATGGAATATCCTAATTGAATGATGAACACTTCATCAATTTAATATGATAAGTTTTATTCTCCATATGAAGTAATCAAAGGAAGAAACATAGGGCACAAAAAGAAAGGTGACTAAATAAGAGACAGTGGAAGAAAAACTGAATTATTGAAAAGTTTGATTGTGTTTAATGGATTCTAATAGGTTGTAGGTTGAAGATAATGGTAAAAAAGGTATTGGTATATAATACAACGTATAATATTTTGTATATGGATTTTTGGGTATAGAAGAAATTAAATATAAGTTATTGGTTTTCCCTAATTACCGCCACATGCCCTTTCCTCTTTTAATTCTAAAAAAAAAACGTCATATTCATTTCATTTTGGGTCATTCACAAGTAGACTATCATTTTGGGGTTATTCAATCCATTCTTTTCTTATACGAATTGATAATACTAAACTTTCTATACGAAATTATCAATTCAAAAGTGTTTCATGGCATTTTTACAGTTCTTTGATCCTATCTCGAAAAACTTGAAAGTTCGATAGTGGTTTATAAAATTTATCCCTGACGTTCCTAAGGTTTTCTTTCGTCTCAATACTTGTCAACAGTCAACATTCAAAAGGAGGGAGCATCACTATTTTATATTTTTTGGGTTTTCCGCGTATAGTATTTGGCCTTTTTAGCTTAGGAAGAGCCATCTCTTTAATTTTATTCCATAAGGCCTGGTTGAGAATCGAGTTAAAGAAAACTGGAGTTTGGAGATGATCAGCAAACCCTAGTTTGTAAGACCTTAACCTCTGTTTTATAGAGCTATTGGGCTTATATTCATTTTCGTTTTGTATTTTATGCCCACAATATAAAAATTACTTCTTTAGCAGGTTGTTCCACAGTTTTTGGGTATGCCTTGGATATATAATTTTTTGTTAGAATAACAGGCCGTAGGCCGTAACCTGATGCAAGGATTGAAATTCAAAACTTTTGTTCAATTGCAAAAAGGTATACCAGCTGTCTGGTAGGGACAGCTGTTATAGCACTCACTATTAACTAAGTTAGCATGTGAAGGGGAGTTTCTTTTCGTATGATGGAATGGTTGGGAAACAGATGGGAGATGGTTTCTTTTAATGCATTAGGACCGATAGCATCATTGGTGGACACAAATCAAAGCAGCACCCCAGTGGTGGTAGGGCTGGGCCATCAATGGCTTCATTTGTCGTTCAGAAATATTTACCTCAAATTATTACACTGTAACGTCTCAAAATACCAAAGTGCCAAACAGAATAGGTTTGCAGGCGCCACTTGCTACTGAATCAAAGTGCCAGTAAAATTCAAGTTCAACTTTACCTATCAGCCCTCGTTTCGTTTCCTACCAGCATTCTATTCCTATCACGGATCTAACAAGGGTGGTCTTTGTCTGGTGGGGCCCTCATCTTTACCGATTAGCCACTCGACAAAGGGCTGGTAAAAGAAGATTTTTCTTCTTCCGTAAAGTTGTTGTCAAAGGTCCTCTAAACCAAACTGTAATCATTAAATTGCATAATTATCAGGAGTATGACCATTCTCCTATCGGTATTTCTTAACCATTGGATTTGCTTCGGGATATGCGATATCAATGACGTGATTAATGAGAGAAATAAGAGATTCTCTTCATAATAGGAGCAAAGTCGTAGCATAGACATAGGCATTACTATATAACTGTAATAATATCCTCCATGAAAAGAGTTTAGTACAAATGTGGTATGTAAATTTACTAAAAGTTGATGTCAATTTGCCCTTCAAAACAAGAGAACTGTGGACCGCAGAGAAACTTCCATAACCATAAATATAAGGTTCGTTTTCCTCAAAAAATAAATAAATATAAGGTTCATCCTGATCCTATGAGCTCTACGGTTACACTGGGAATTTTTTTATAGAAAAAATAAGTTAAAGAATATATTGAAAAATGAAAATTGCTTATTGACAATAATAACCTATCAAGCAAAATTAAAAAAGTTTCAACATTAACAAGAAAATACATGCATGGCACCCCAGAAAAAAAACCACATATCAAAAATCGAAACTTGAACACAAAAAGAATTATCTCAGAAAGACACTGTACACAAAAATGACTAAACACCTTAGAGCAAGGAAAATACATTCCATTTCCCTTGGGCTGAATGCTTGTTGTTCTCCCCGGTATCAGTTATTTGCAGAGAAAAGTTCATAAAATTACACAGAAGGATCTAAAGCAGCATTAAGTGCTCTTTGGAAAAGATAAAAATGGAGTATACTTACAATTGTGAAGGTTGGTTCTCAGTAACACAACTACAACAAAAGAACACCTGATTATCTCATTGCCTCCCTTGCTTGCTTTCGTTCTTCGTCCTCAGCTCTCTTCCAAGCAGCCTGCAAATGGATTAACCGACAGATATAACCATCGTACTTTTTATCATCAATAAAGCAAAACGCATAAAATGGAACTGATATAGCTTCTTCTTTTTCCACTAAACTACCATAAAATTTTCAATTTTATTTTAGTCAACTCCATAAATTTTGGTTTTAAAGGAGTTTTCCTACTAAATACAGCACTTTAATGGTGCTTATTGCAGGAAAGAATCATTAAGATAGTTAAGGGTAGTAGTCTAGTATAATTTAACCCAAATAAAACATATGAACTATTGCTTACTCTGTCTCGCTCGAGCCTCGAAAAATGAGGCCGTATAGAATTTCCCAAGCTTAACCCTCTCCATGCTTCTTGCAATTCTTTCTCTCTTGCTTCCTTACGAGTATCTACATGCTTAATATATTCCTCGGATTTCTGAGCCGCAGCCAACTTGGCCTTCTCAATTTCTGGTTGATGCCTGACCAATATTTTGTCTAAGCTATCTGAACCTGCACTTTCAGTTTCATTTTTCCTATGTTTAACTGCTGATATCGGACCACACTCTTTCTCAGACGCCATTTTCTCCTTCTCGAGCCTTGACACATGTTTTACCAATATCTCGTCTAAGCTCCCTGAATCTGCCACATCGGCCGCATGCTTTTGATGATCTCTTTCAATTGTGTACTCATTCGTTCTTCGTGCCGATGCTTGCATTTTCTCCCTCTCCAGTCCGTGGATGGGTTTTACTAAGATCTTATCAAGGCTAGACTCATCCTGAGAAGAAAATGAATTTAATACTTCCAGTTTGGCTCGTTCAAGCCGAGATATGTTTTTCACAGGTGATGGCATTAGTGTATTAGCGTTAACATTCTCTTTGTTTCTGGCTTCTTGGACCTCCTTCTCAAGTTTAGATACATGCTTTACAAGAATACTTCCAAGATCTGAAATGGGCTCAGGCTTTCTTAACTCAGGGTCTATCACCACTTCAGACGCCACTAAATTTTTCCGACATTTCGAGTTTTTTGCTTCTTGAACTTCTCTCTCGAGCCTAGAAAAATGCTTCACTAAGAACTTGTCGAGACTGGGAACTTCTGTAACAACTTCAGTAACAGGTCCTTTCTTATTTGGATATCCATCCAAAAAGCGTGAGACACTGGAACTCCTCCTTGATCCTGCTGCTATTCTCTGTTCATTCAGATCATGATCTTTGCTATGTTCGAGTTCAAGGAGAGCAGCATTCAAACCACAAGTTGCAACTATAGTGGCGAGAGAGGATAGCTCATCCTCTTGTAGACCTCTAAGCCTATTAAGCATTTCATTTACAAGATCTGCATCAAATTCAGATTCTAGAGACAAGTCTTCGCCACTGTCAGGATTCTGACTAATTCTCCAAAGCAAGTCTTTAAATTCTTCTTTGTTTAAAGAAGAGGGACAATTTGCAAACTGAATAAACGCTTCTTTGATTGCGGCCATCACTTCCTTATCTACTTCAAATGCAGTTACGAACGAAGCAGCAACAGTGTGCGTGGATTTTCCACCAACAGACAATGAGGATTCTACTTCACATGATCTCTTTGAGCTTTTGGGTCTATCATACATCATAACTCCCTTTGCTCTTGCTGCTTCGAAAGCCTCTGCCACGCATTTCTCAGCCTTTTCCAACTCTGCTTTTGCTTCTTTACTTTCAATCCTGTGAGAAAATTAATAGATAGAGAGGTTAATTTTGGGGAGGGCACAATATGAAAGGCTAAACACACTAAATTACCCTCTACTATTGCTTGTTGTCACTACCATAATTTTAATCACAATAGGCTCTCTTAGAGTACTAGATTTACCCCCTCTCTTAAATCCAAAATTTAAGGGAGTTTACTGTAATAATAAGTTTTCAAGGCATCTTAGTGAAAGCAAAGATAGTACGGGTACTTTAGTGTGATTTAGCCAATATGAGCATATTGAGATGTTGCACCTAGCTGCTCTAAGAATTCGGCACCACGAGGCTTCCACCATAGCCACTTTACGAGCTTCCATAGCTTTCCTTGCTGCCTCTCTAGCAGCAATTTTCTCTCTTGCTATCCTTGTATAATGAGGATTAGCGTTGTCGAGAATCTCATCAAGTGATAAGTTCATTCCTTCGTTTTCCTACAAAAATTAGCAAGTTATACCTATCAGATAATAAAAGCTTTATTTGTTTTCTTCACAGGATCAGTCTGTTGAATTAAAGAAAAGCAATGACTGAAAAACCTGAAGACGTTTGATTTTTCTATTCAAGTAAGAGTCCGCCTTGTTCCGAGGAAACCAGTTGACTGGAGAACCGGTTTGCCGATGTGCAGGCTTCTTGATTTGTGAGACAATTTTACTGACAGAGTTTAAAATGAAATGCACGTTCTCTTTCTGTCCTCCATTCTGATTAAAAACATGCATAACACAAATTTTTCTGTGAACGATGTTGATTGTACGTGTGCTTCTAAAAGATGAAAATAAATTAGATTCATCATATTAGCATGAGAAAAATATTTCAGCAATCTCATATTTTGGTTATCATACTTTAAAGAATGGATTTGAAATCATCCCACCATATGTGTTATGGGGAGCACACATGATTTTCTAAACTTTGCAAATACTGTTAATAGCATTTAAGGATAGACCTAATGCAATAATTTTTCGACTTCCAACAATATTTTTCTAAGGAAATTAAGAACTAAAAATGACGTATTGAAGTGATAACTAAAGCAAACGGTGCACCCTAAGCATAGATAAAATGCTATCACCAGTATCTTCTCATAGTTTCTGTGCATCAAGCTAAAGCTAATCGTATGAGAAATGGACTGCACCACAAGGAATAGCTAGCTATAATTGTATCAAATAGATACATCGGCCTTCAACCTAATTAAATAAAGAAAAACAATAATGAGCTTGAGAATCCTACCATCATGAACATACAAAGAATCTTCGACTAAACAGCACCAACCAAATGGATTAAATTCTTCTACAGTCTTACCCAAGCATGAAGACCAATCATAGGCTCTAGTTAAGCAAGGAAAAAAGATTTCCTCCCAATCAAATTGATTTAGCCAAGCAACTTGAATTAACGTTGACGTTTCCAGAATGTAACTTTATACAATGAGATACATATTTTCAATGATACCAGGCAGCATTAAACATAGGCTCCAATGCAACAAGCATAGATCTATGGAGGAAGTAGCCAACATTAGGTATAACATAGCATACAAACATGTGCTTCCCTTATAGACCCATCTATAAACTTATCGGTCCAAACTCCACAAAAATAAAAAACCTCGAATATTTTCATTGAATTATTGCCAATGATCAAATTTTTCAACGTATCAGTAGTAGAAGGAAGCAAATTTGATGTCAACACCATATTCAGCAGTTCCCCTTAGCCTTAGCACCGTGAGATATATTAATTTCAGTTACAGATTAGTATGAGATACGACATGAAGGTTGTTGAACCTAAAATTTTGATCTAAATTTCAATACATTCTTGTGATAATCGCTCAAATCATGTCGATCCGCTGTCCAAGTAAAACATTTCGTTATGTCTTGCTAATATAATGTGAACTAGGAGAATCGATAAGTGCTAACAAACTCAAGCGATGACGAGTTTTAGAGATAAGCATGACTAACAAAACTCTATACAGGTAACCAAACTTCAAGTTTGCGTCGTGTAACTATCAATCTAGAGCAGCAATCATCAATTGAGGTATCGTGACAAAATATTGTAATCAAAAATTAAAATTTCAACAAATAAGCAGGAATTCATAAAATTAAATTAGGAAGGGGGGAACCCTAATTGATTGAATTGAAGGCAAAGGATGAAGCGATTACCTTTCTTCCTCTTCCGATCGCAGTTCCTCCTGATGGTTCGACTTGTGTTTCGTCGCCGTCCAAATCGGTAACGATCTCGTTGTTCTTCGATTTGTGAACGCAACGCAATTCCATGGCCGATACAGCTCTAGATCTAGATCTTGATGATTTTGGAGAGCAAATCAGAGGATAATTTCGCCAAAGATAAAGTATGAGGCTAGATTTTAGTAAACCCTAGAAGGAAAGAAGTGAGAGAGGGAGTGTATCCGTTACAAAAATTTTGTGAGGAGAGAGAGAGAGAGAGAGGAGAAAAGGCGTGTTGGCGGCATATAAAAGAGCGAGAAAACTAGCCGTTACGATCTTTTCACGTTCAACGTTAATTAATGGGGAAATATTCGCGCTGTGGGTCTGATCCCAGAAAAAAACTAATGGCCTGCACCTTGCAAAAGCCCATGGATTTTTCTTGCAAAAAAGCAGCTCATCCAAAAATTATGCAAGGGCTTGTATAATGCAATATAGTAGAATTTTTCCCGATCCTTGAAATTCTTACATGGGACGTCCGCATAGAAAATTTTTATTTAGGAATAAATCCGTGTTTTTTCTTATTTTCTCTCAGAAATGATGGAAATAATGAAAATATTTGTTCTTTGTCTTTATAACTCTTGCTTAGTTGTTTTCACAAGTGATGCATGTCTACATGTAAATTGTGGAGAAATGCAGAGTATAGAGTATAAAATGCAACCGTGGTAATTTCCTACATGCTTCAGTCTCGTAGGACACATGACATTATTTTACTCATTAATCCATAACAAATTATTTTTTCATTCTAATTTAAAAGATTCTTGTACTTTTACATTAACATGATGCTTTGAGTCCTGCCATTGTAGAAAACAGTGACAATGTAATCCACATTTTAGATATTATAGGAGACATCAAATGCAAGGCAGACAATGGAAACATAGCAAGAAAAATTCCATATGTTCTTAATTCTACAAGTTTTTTTTTTCCTTCTGAAAAACTTAATTCCATAAGTAAAACATGTATTTAACTTTTAAAATATAATTCTTATTTCATTATGCAAGTATTTTAATGTGGAGGGCTTTTTATGCAAAGTATTCATTATTAAGAGGGTTTAGGAAAAAAAGCCCCGGCGTACATTTATTATTTTAACAACAAAATTATAATAAAATAAAATAAAGATAAACTACTTTTACACCAGCGATAGCTAGCAAGCATCTTCAGCATCAGAAATAAAATGGCACATGGAAACAACAAAAACCACCAAAATAAAGCCACACAAATTGCTAGTAACAAAATTTGTAGCTCAGCTCTTCATCTCATCGATCAAATTAACAGTCTACATCAAACCCATATCTATACATACCAAGATTTATATGTAAAAACTAAAGTGCTATCAACAATATAACCAAGGCATGCATGATTCAAAGAGTGGTTTGTTCATTCTTGAGTTGCCTGCTTTCATATACAACAATGGTGTCTGGTTACAACGCAAGGTTCCGACATGTGATTTTCGCCGTAAAGTTTCTTTTCCTACATAAATTAATTGCTTTTATGACCTTTGTTTAACTATATATATCCTCTGCTACAATGGTCAAAAAAGCTGTTAAATTGCACAAAAGTTTACATACAAGAGGTGAATGATATACTGACTGGAATCATGTTGTATTGATTAAATTAGAGCTACAGCATAAAATCCAATCAGTTCTTTTGATCTCTGATCCATTTTGTTGCAACCCATTTCTCGCCTTTGGTGACTGGGCAGCTACCATGAAGTGATGTCTGCATAAACAGAACCAGTGTCATAAATCTATTATCAGCACTCTTACCAAGTTCGCTTATTTTTCTAGAATCACAAAATTAATTGATACTGCTAGTTATAGTTCAAGTCAACGAAGCTCACTCAGAAGAAGGAAACCGATTACAAATAACGGTTTTAATATATAGGTATAGAATATTATAAATCCAAAGAAACTTGATTGCAACATTTCAACTGTCGTACATGGTGATTTCTGGCATCAGAATTTTCCTGCTGCTATAGTCTCCAAAAAATCTCACCCCATGACAAAAAGAAATGTATCCCTTTAAGAAAACCGAACATTCCGCTTTTGCAGAAAATTAAATAACCTATTTTCTGATTGGTATATTGTACCTCTTATATCTAAATTAAAATCAAAGTATACATTAAGGTTTTTCCAATTTCAAGTTCTCTCCTTCCATCCATTCACTTACAATAGGGTTAATTGCGAAGAATAACCATCATTTCCCCCGTATAGCACTTGTACCTTCTCAAGTGATTATTGGAAAGCATGCTTCTGCTCATCAACCGAAACCCTTAGATAACACTCAAATTCAACTCTAAAGTTCAGATGATTGTTTTCTTGAACTCCAGAACTTCTTTGAGCAGAATTTAAGTGCATGGGGGTTTAGATAGATGAACAAGGGATTTGTGCAACTGAATCACTTTCAAAGAAGTAAATTAGTAAGAATGTAAAAGATACTTCAGAAAGGTTCCAGTTACAACCAATGTCATCAATGTAATATATTAGAAGAATACAGACTCAGAGTCACCATCAAAACCTTCAAGAAATTGACTAAAGGCCAACTTTCATAGCAGCCAAGTTATCACAGGCTCACGGCATCACACTGCATTGCAATTTCTTATAATCCCTTGGGACAAGGGTTCTTGCGCAACCATTCCCTACACAACTCTTTACACAACAGAGACAAACCAAGTGGGCCCCACCCACTCAGGCAGAACCCGGCCCCCAAAAGCATAGGAGATTTGCACAGGGTCCCCGAGCTCTAATCCCTTTATGATTGAAAAGCAATTTTAATTGTATTCCTTCGTTCTTTTTTGTTATTGCAACATGTTGCGGAGAGCTCATTAAGCGCATGTACATATTAGGGTCGTTAAAAAAGATAATTATTGTAGGCAACCACATACCGGGTCAATTGTGCCATTTGTGAACAATGAGTAAAACAAAAGACCATCTCCTTGTCGTGGTTTCACCTTCAAACCAATACACTCCTGGTAATCATAGCCAATATCCATATTCTCTCCATTCTGCAAGTCAATAGAATTCACCATAAAAAACCAATCATACATGAATTGGGGGTGGGGTGGGGGGTGGGGGGGGGGGCTTCTGGCAGTATCCATTCTACTTACTTCATAGGGAAACATGGTTTCTCCTCCCTCCTCCACATCAGATAGATACAACAAGAACGAAGCTATCTGAAAATTCATTAGTAATAAGAATTAATAATGTTAATAGTTTGCTTTTGACATTCTCCAAGCTGGATAACAAGTATGTATAAGAGTAGAAGCTCAATGTATAAGTATTAATCCTTCACTAAGATCTAAAAGAATTCTACTACATGAGAAGCAAAACAATTCGCCCCTAGTAAATCAGAGAGAACCACGACGACACCATCGAAAACAGGCGAAAGTAAGATAAAGAAAAGCGCTCCATGGAAATGAAATTTATATACATATGGCTCAAGTGGCTTTAAATAAACCTATCAAAAGAGGGGAAAGGGAGACAAAAAATGGCAGGGGAGAAAAGCTTCAATTCGAGTGGATTTGATGAATGACTCTGAACGACAGAGGTTTCGATGTGCTAGGGGCAATGGCAGGGGATAGATAACAAATTGGACACACAGTAAACTCACAGCGCAGTATAACTTAAAAGGTCACCAAATATCTTCTTAATCTTTAGCATGGATATCCTTTCCCAAAAAAACTCAAACGGTCTTCTTAATCAAAGCATGGGTATTTTTCCCCCAAAGACTTTATATAGGCCATTACATGTAAAATATGACTTTTAGAATTCATAATTAAATATTTATTAAAACAAGCCTCCTCTATACTGCAACCAACATCATAAATATGAATTAAACAACCCATCTAACTAAACCAAACACACAACTGAGGGCCATCAAATTCTTTGAAAGAAAGCCTGAAGCAGATCTGCAACACTGATAGTGAGAAGACACTTGTCCATTATGGCTGAGTTCATTGGACAAGGGGTGTTGCAAACCCCTAAACCACTCTTGAATCCCAAGTGCAAGTAAGGCCAAGTATGGCTTGGTATCTCCAAAAGGCATAGCGTATAAGATTTAAAACAAAATTAACATAATCAGGAGCCTAACAAGTTTACACAGTTTGATAATTGACAAATATGATCTGGGAAGTTTGCATGTCTTTATCATCTTATTATGGCATATGTTTACATATTTGTTTGTGTGAGAAAACTACTTCACTCAAAAGCTTAACCTGAATAGTTGTGGGATAGAAATATATAAAGAAATAATAACACTCAAGACTCCTTACCTCGCACGGCAAGGCCTCCACCATAAACATGATTAGCTTTAGGCAATATAAATAAGGCTGAATAACCTTATTTTAAATTTCCATACTTATGACCCTGTTAGAACCAGTTGCTCTGATATCATATTAAATAAGCACTTCATCAAAAGTTTATGAGTAGCGGGATAACAATGTATCAAGTCTTCACATGCAACAGCACCCAAAAGATCACAATTCCTTCAAGCATTTTCGCATAACCTCTCAGTTAGCAGTAGACTAGAAATACAGATAACCTTGACAGCGGTGCCTGCTAGGATTTCAATCATGCTTTTGAAAAAATATGATACCCATCATTTGTCGGCATTTTTCTACCATAATGTCTATAAGGTGATGTAGATATGGATGAATTAAGTTAGAATTTGATACAGTAGGTGTCTTGAACCGAAACAATTGGTATGCCTAGCATAGCCAGCAAAACTATATCAAAGTTTTACCATTTAAAGAGCACCGAAGAAAATGTCAGAACCAAAACTGAACGGATCCATCAAACATATTGCATACTATGTAAATGTAAAGCAGTAAAGGTATTCATGTAATGAAGCTTTCCATGCAGGTAATGAAAAGAATGTTAATTTAATTTCAACATGTTTATGAATATTATCTAAGTTATTCAGTCCCTCCAAAGCAAGATAAATGTTATAGCTCTGTACATACCCTTTGGCTTCGCTGTGGACCATATTCAGCAGGGTTGAAAGCGTCATAATGAGAAGCATACTTCTGCCCAATCTCATAACGAAGGATATTGAAAGCCTGCAACACAATAATAATCCTGCACGTTAGTCAAGACCATTTATAGTCACCCTCAGTAAATAATGACCAAGTTAATATGACAATCAATTTCTGAGCATCATGGATGACACAGCCAAAAAAATTGCATTAAAACAGCACATTGTACAGGAATCGGCTAATAGCCGTAAAAGAACTAGGATAATACTAAATTCCCTCATGACATTTAACATTCTCCAGTCTAATATGTTTGTGACCTGTAACAATCTAGAAAGCAATGGTATTAATTTCAACAGAAGCCTTTCAGATTTAATCATCCGGATCGATAAGATTTCTCTTTCTACAAATTCAGAACCTTCAGTTATATGAACATTTTTATTAGTAACCATCTCATTAAACACATAATATAAGCTAACAGATCTTCCACGCAATTACTGAGAATAGTTCGACAATTATGTAGTCACCAGCATATATAATACTCCAGGGATTTGTATCATACCTCTCCATGGTCTCTTGGAATCATTGTGGCCCTTGCTATCTTCTGCTCTATATAGCTCAATGTTCCCGTTGGTTCTTCAGATGCACTTACAAAAGTTCCAGAACTGTTGACAAATACTAACGCTTAGCAATTGTCTGAAAAATTCTCAGTGCTTGCAATAAACAATATAATGGTGTACTAGGATATGGTAGCATGCTAACCAAAAATGATGGTTGTTTCGCAAAAATAAATTCTAAACTTGCAAATCCAACAGATATGAATATTATTAGGATTTAAAATAAAATAAAATAAAATAAATATCCATGATCTCCAATTATAGGAAAGGAAGCAAGCGCGTGCACCCCCCCCCCCCACACACACACACATGAAGACAGATGCACCACAAAGGTTGAGAACTAAATTGCTGATATTCAGAAATTAATGACAAGGCTGACTTAAAACAACGTAACTTTAGAAGTAGGCAGCACGAAATTGAAAACTGCATGGCCAGGAACAAAATCAGAGAAATAATGCCCAGCAGATATCCTCATCCCAGAGACAGAGCTCCTTCATTAATTGGAAAGAAAATAAAACAGTAAACCAAAACAGTCCATTCATGCTGTAAGCATAACTCATGAAAGAAGCTGGAATTCAATCGAGTAATTAATGTTGGTCAATCATTAAAGAAGTAACACAAGTATAGCATACTTGTTTTATGTCTTTTTCATTTTTCCGCCAACATGTTTTGGCTTCATCACGTGCGTTATGAGTTTATGGCCATAGTAATTTGTATAAAATTTTGCATATTGTCAGTATACTTGATAAGTAATACCTGACTGCTACTCAAGGCCATCTTTCAGCATTTTTTAATTTTCTCATGTTTTTACAGACTAGAAAACTACTGCCTACTGTGAAAGGTTACCACATAAAAGCAAACTTGACCTTTTTTTAATCAAAGAGGTTGACTTTAGTTTCTTTTCTTCTTCTTCTTTTCCCCCCTTTTTCCCTTTTGGTTGGAAAAATAGATCAGTTCAAAGGGACCATACCGAAGGTTGACTTCAGTTTCTATGCCCACATCCACAAACTGGTGCCTTTCCAATTCTCATCACAAAATCCGAAAATGTACTACTGTTAATTTACTTGGACAATGTATATCTTACTAAGAACTAGTAGATATTCCATGTTACATGTGCAAGTGAGATCTTATTGGATATGTGATTTTCCAAATTTCTTGTAGAGATAAGAAAATTCCATAGTAGTAGTAAAGTAAAGTGACCAATAACGAAAGCAATATCATCATCGTCGTCGTCGTCATCACCTAAGCCTTTTCCCATTCAAATGGGGCTGGCTATGAAGCAAAGCTCTGATAAAGATCTGACAAAGTTCTACAACCAGCTATTGACCTGATGAAAAGACGTCAGCCCTCTCCAAATAAATGCCAATCCAAACTCAAAGGAAAAAACTAATATCATTGAAAGTTGCATAATTAGGTGACTCAGTATAATTGTGTCTATGCATGCTATTAATTTGCTGTTGCTATAACTTTTACCCGCCTTCGTCTTCTTCTCGAATACAATGTTGTGTAGAATACACTGACCTATATTTGGAAGATCATGGCTCTCATCGATGTGTTTCCCTCTAGTTATTATCCTGCTCTTCTTTTAAATTTGAGCCAGCCAACAAAAATGAAACCGACCAAGCAACCATAAAGATTCAAAACAAAGGTCAAAGGGCCTTATATTTCCATACTTAAATTACAAAGGGCTGGAGTTCACAAGGAAACTTTCAAACTTGAGTTGTGTTTACTTAAAGATTCTAATCTCAGTGAGGTTAGGTTAGGTTTGACCCTCAATCCAATGTACACAAATTCTTGTGCATTACATTTGCGTATTTAATTTGTATGTTATTTTGGATTTAAAATCAACCAAGAGTTCTATCTATCTGTGAGAATGTGTTTGCCTTGGCTATATTTGTGCCTAACAGTTCTATCTGGTCGTGAACATAAATTCCAATAAGAAAGCTGTCTGCTACTTCTAGATTTATACTCCTATATAATTTAGAATTTGATGGAAGCAACTAATTATATAGAAGCCTAGCCCCTCCCTGGGCCACAGCCAAGAATTTGAAATCATGAGAGGGTTGACGACATAAATTAATGGCTATACATGTTAACTTGATAATTCTTTTAGCAGACAACAATTTGTTAAAAAGAGGCTCAAATGAAGCAATGATAATAAGATTAAAGTTTAATGAAGTTCAATAACACAAGCATTGCTCAGTAATGTTTCTAACCCCATTTATAAATACTGGATTCTTAAATTTTGTGTGGTGATTCATTCAGTATGCTGTTGGATATATGTATGCTCTAGAGGCCATTATATGTATAGTGGATGCTTGGACATGTATATATGTATATAGATGACTTTCTTGCTCGACATGATAGTATGCTATCTGGTTTACTTTATCTTGATATGTTCATTTGATCATGCATCTTATTCATTTGGTACATGTTGATAAAGCCCATAGGATATTTGCTTGACTACTGGGATTATAATGCAGATCGTACTAGTGGGACACCTGTGGTTTATAAGCACATCCCTTAACTGTTCCTAGTCGTAGGTGTATCGAGACGGGGCATCGATATTCCAAAGTAGACCAGCGTATACCATTCTTGTTCTATATGATAGGCGATGGATGATCTTATATCCATCTGGTGTGGTGAGAGCAAAGATTGTATACGGGTGCTCAGTGGAGACGGGATACACTGAACGGACTCGCCGAGAACTCCTATATGGTATTATATCTATTATCGGATAGCAGTTCTTAGCTGACACTGGTACAGCTTAGTCTGTAGACCCAAAGTCGTCATAGAGTCTTGTGTGTCCTCCCACTGTATTTTGATATCCACCCTACCACGGCTCTACTAAGTCGTGCAAACAGGTGGACTTTGGGTACAGTCCCGAGACGCACATGGAAGCAATGAGCGTTAGGAGGGGTTTCGTCTCTCCCGGTATTGGGGGTTGATGTTGTGCTATGCTCGATTGGCTATAACAGGAAGTCCACGTCCAGGGCTGCTGAGATTTACTGATAAGTGTTATCAGTAGTTTCTCGATCTGTTATGAGCCATACACCGGCATGACTTATTGAGTTATTGGAGTCGACGATTCCATCTCTAGATTCGATATGCAGCATATCTGATGAAAAGACCGGACTGTACGGTAAGTGTTGCCAGTTGGCTCGACGGGAGTTTTGACAGCTTCGCTGGTTTTCTTCTGATCGCTCAATACCCGGATGGCCGTTACGTTTAGCTGACCGCTTGTGGTTTGTGGGTGTTTGATATGATCATCACCTACTGCCGGCGTATTGACGAGTCTTAGAGTCCCATACAGGAGTTTCCTAGCTCAGGCGAAAAGATGTGTGCATATGAGATATGCACGGGGACTCGATTAAATGCGTGTATGTGATACCATATATTTAATCGAGCGTTTTTCTATTGGTCGGGTCGTATGTGATATGACCGGTTTGTTAAATCAAGTGTTGATTTAACAAAGATTTTTAGATTAATTCTTTATTAAACCCTTTTCTTTGTTGATGTATGCATGCACATGATGATGTGCATGGATACATACATACATTGTATCATGGTTGATGATACACTAGTGATGGCAATGCAAGACTCACATGGGAATATATATATATATATATATATATATATATATTTGAATTAAAGAAATAGAAAATCAATTCATGGTGGATAATTATCCTTGACCTTTCTCTTAACCTTAGCTCCCACCATGAGTTAACTTTCTATGATTATTTTTCTCCAAAATAAATATCTAGATATTTGTTAACCCATGGTTAAGGATGAGAGTGGAAAATATTTATATTTTCTATTCTCATTTTTATCTTTCATCATATCATTATCTCTTGAGAAAAGCTTAGCCACCATTATCTTCTTCTTCCTCCAAGCTCTTTTGATTTTTCTAAAGAGTCGAGTTGATAAAAAGAAAGGATTTTGATTATAGAATACAAACCACCTCATCATTCTACACCTCCCTAGCCCATTTGTGTAGGGTGTTTACTATACTTCTTCCAAAGATCAAGTAAAGCAAGGAGTTTTGGGCAAAGAGACTTCGGGTGGATTATCGTGGACGAGGAAGGCCTCTAGCGATCCGTTCTATACTTTCAAAGGTCCAAGGAGTCACCAAGGGAGGTCTATAAAAGTTGTAATCTCTTCACTTAGTGATAGATTCTCAATTATATGTGATACTTGTTCATTATTACCCTAAAATTCTAGTTAAGATTCTAGTTTAGTTTACTTAGTACCTTTAAAAATTTAATTGTGGCATCTGTGATGCTTTCAAACTCTAGATTAAGTGTTAGGTAAACCCAACAATGGTATCAGAGCCAACCTAGAGCTTTAGAGTAACCTAAACGACGTTAAAAATCTCGAACAAACGAAACATGTTGCCCGAATCATGCTCTCTGGAAATTTTTCAAAAAGTTGGATATTTTCACATTAAAAATACTCAGAAAAACGTGCAGCGAATTGTATGGGACCACAGGAAGAACGAAGCCCTAACTCGACTTAACGACCGCGGAACCGCGGCCAAAATGGTCATTTTGCGGCGGTTCCGCGGCGCCGTTGGTGAGGCGTGGACTGAGCTTTCTTGTGCTGGCCCGTATGAGGTTGTAGCAGTCCCTGGTGTATTTTAATATTGCTTAAGTGTTGAGCTTTCTGAGAATTATTTGGGTAATTGACCGTTCGATCGAATGTTTTAACTGCGCCTAGTATTTGAGATTGTGATACAATAATTGGAATCTACAAATTTGTTTATTGCGTGTAAATCTAACATTTCGGTCTCGGGTTTAATCGGAAATATTGTTGAATTATCCGACTTAATTTGAAAAAGTGTTTTCATGGGTGAGACCTAAATGTGAGCTTTACATTGTTGGACATGAAATCTTTGATATGTGATATCCCTGGTTTTTGAGGTCTAAGGGCAGTTACGATTCCAATTGTTGTAGTTTTTCAATTTCTTTTCTGCGACCGTAAGTGTAGTATGTGGTGTATCGCCGTTTTCGTTGCTATATATCAACGACAATCGGGATACGCATACTTACTTATGTTGATGATATATGACATTATGTATTGCTGAGATATGATGTGCAGGATTGTCGTGATGGAATAGCCGGGGTTTTTATGTGAGATGAGAGTTTATTTTCATTCATGTATAAATCAATTGTATATAATATTCTTTTATTTGGGGCACTTCCAGGTTGAGGATGATGTCTCCATTATTGTATATTATTTACTTTTCCGCGTTAGGATAGACCCAAGGAGAGGAGCACAAGTGACAGGGTTCTAGGGTTTAGTGGGAGGCTATCTCGAGGAGTCGAGACCGGGTCTCCTAAACTCTAGAATTGGTAGGGTCACTTACCGCTCTCATAGGGGTCTAGGGGCGTGGGCTTGGCTATTCATCGCGACCGTGGAATCCGTATTTTCTATCGTTGGCTAAATACAAAATACGGACATCCTAAATATCGTTTTATTTTCATATGTGCTTCTGCTGTTGATATTCTGTAATGTGATTACTTAGTATCTGAGATGAATGGATTATATATATATATATATATGATATATAATAAACGTTGCTTATGTTTTACACCCGCGCTAGTCCCGCCCCGCTATGCCGTTAGTTAAGTAACCTAACGGTGCATAACGGGACACTGTGACGAATGCGGATGGCATAAGTGAACGTTCTATTTTCGTTTCTTTTCTGTGATGGCTTAGAAACTTAAATGATGGGACTACATTAATAAGATTAATGTAAAGAAAAAGAAACATAAAGATGTTGTAGAATCAGCTTTGAAACCCACTCGGCCTTTTTATGAAAAATGCAAGTTTCAAAAGATACGGAGCTTAAGCCACTCATTTTCTAAACTGTTTTGATTCTACAACGAGACAAGTTCAAAGCGTTAAAAGTTTTCATAAAAACCATCCGCAACCCTCCGTCATTTTAGAAAGCAGAGTACTTAGTATTCGTGTTGCGTATGTTAATTATAGTCAAGGCGTAGTGTACGGTAGCTAAGTGATGTCTTCCTACAAAGCATATGATGCGATCAGTTAGGACATTCATGTGATTATGTTGATCATAGTCAAGGGTCATATGGGTGGGTCTAGTTAATCTCGAAATGACGGGTAGCACTTGACTAGTGCTTATGATATGTTGACCATAGCCAAGATCATAAGCAGCTAGGGGTAAAAACCATGTCAGGAGTTTCAAGAGTTGAAATTTGTAATGAGATTGCATGCCTTCTATATGATATATGGATCCCGATCCCACTGTGAGTAAGTGTTACTTCCATGAGAGTTTTGCACTTTACAATTAGCTAATTCATTAGGTGTCTAGAAAGGTGTCAACGGGGTTTGATCTCTGGGAAAATGAGGTTTATTTTAATTAGGTCCGTGCGAAAACACGGGGAACCTCCCTCAAAGTACCGACACTGGCTTGGCTGACCGGTTAGCGAAACTGTAGAATGTAATTAATCCTGGCTAGTTTTCTTTTTAGGTTTTGAAAGAAAATTTGATAAAAGCAGTGGGAGATATTGATTAGATAAGATAATAACCAATCTAATTCTTTGCAAGAGCATTTTGCTGAGTGTATTCTTTTCTCTCTCCTAATGGCAGATACCTGATAACGAGACTTAAGCTTCTTTTAGAGAAAAATAAACTGACGGGACCGAATTATAAAGAATGGCTGAGGAACTTGAACATTGCACTCACATATGATAAAGTATCATATGTCCTCACTACCGAAGCCCCATCCGTCCCAGGTCCTGAATCATCTGTTTCGGATAGAGAGATCCGAAAAACATGGGATATGATTGTAACACGGCCAAGTGCCTCGCGCTTGCTTCTATGGACAGTATACATCAGAAGCAGCACGAGAATATGGATGTTCAATCCATCTTTTTTCATACAAAGGAGTTGTATGAAGAGCAATCTCGGACTTTACGATACGAGGCATCTCGAAAGTTGTTTCAGATGCGGATGGCCCCTGGTACATCAGTAGGAGAACATGTTCTGAAAATGATTGGTCTTATAGAAGAACTCGAGGAACTGGGATGGACCATGGATAATGAGCAATATGCAGATATTGTTCTGCAATCTCTCCCCTTGCCTTTGCTCCGTTCATACTGAATTTCACTATGAACGATTTGGAGAAGTTATTGCCTGAACTTCTCAATATGTTGAGAAGTGCAGAGAGAACGCTTAAGACAGCGAAAACTCCCGCTTTACTTGCTGGGCCATCTTCCTTTTCCGTCCCAAAAGCTAAGGCCAAGAAAAAGAAGAAGAAACCCATCAAACCGAAAGTTGGAGTTCAAAAGGCGAAGGGGAAAGACAAATCTGGGGCCGCGGGAAGTGGAAAAAGAAAATGTTTTTACTGCCACAAGTCGGGACATTGGAAACGCAACTGTGCTGTGTATCTTGCTGATCTCAAGAAGAAGAAGTATGTTGATGCTTCCGCTTCAGGTGTGTTTGTAACTGAAAACCGTTTTTCTATAAACTCTGCATCTTGGATATTAGATACCGGTTCTGGTTCTCACATCTGCAATTGTATGCAGAGATTGAGAAACAGTAGAGTTTTGAAGACTGGTGACCATAGTCTGCGGGTTGGAAATGGTTCCAATGTGCATGCTGTATCCGTAGGAAAGTATCATTTGGGGTTGCTTTCGGGTTGTATTATTGTTTTGAACCCGTGTTATTATGTACCTAGTATGCTATGTAATATAATATCCATTTCTTTGTTGGACGATGAAGAATATCATTTTGTGTTGCAGAATAATGTTGTGAACATTAATTTGAATCAACAATTGATTGGGTATGGTACACTAAATAACGGTATTTACGTTCTGAACCAACACACAGTTTTCAATATACAACATACTAATAAAAGAAAGTTTTCAGACATAAATGAAGCTTTTCTTTGGCATTGTAGACTTAGTCATGTTGGGGTAAAAATTTGCACCCCGGTTGACCGAGTCAAAGTCAAGGTCAACCCCCAAGCTAGGTGGGCCCAAGCCCAGGTCAAGCGGGCCTATGCCCAAGTCGAGCCCGCGGCCAGCCTCCCCATGCCAACAACAAAATCATGTAATAAATAATTTTTATCGTATGCAAAATGGGCATAAAGCCAATATTTTGTAAGCCCATGGCTTATGTGCAAAAATGAAATGGCACATGAGCCATGGGATAGGCAAAATGCCATTTTGTGAAGCCCAATGGGCTATATGTAAATATGTAAGCCTATATAAGGCAAAATGATGATGAATAAAAGAATACTTTTCATTCTCTCAAAAAACCTAGGGTTTGTGCCTCTTCCCCCTTTCTGAAGGTTTCAAATCTTCTTTTATTTTTTGAATTAAATCAAGAGTTTTACTCTCCCTTTTCCAAAATTAAATAGTTTTCACCACAAAACCCACAAAGGGGAACTTGGATCTGTCATTAGATCTCAAAAATAAGAGATTTTTAGATCTCACGTCTCTTGATCCAGCCAACAGAGGAGCAAGAAGAAGAACCCATTTCCTCAACCAAAACATTTTTAGGAGTTTAACTCCACTCTAAACCCTATTTCTGGGACTAAAAGCCCCTTTTTCTCGCCAGCGCCCTGCGCTCGAGCTCAAAGCGCCCACGTGCCGACACGTGGCGCGCTTGCGCCTAAGCGCACAGCGCTGGCCCCACGCATCCCTTGGATGCCTTTTTCCCCTTTATATATATATATACATATGTATACATATGTACACATACACATACTCTACAACACTCTCCCTCCCAAAAAAATTTTGGGCCGGGGCACTGCCCCGCACCCCGCAAGGGGGCTGCTAGCCCCCTTGACCCCCAGCCGCTATCCGGGTAGCGGGACCCCCGTGAAAACTCTGCGTGGCTCCCGATATATCCAAACCCCCTTCCAAAACAACACACGTACACTGCACATTGAGTTCGCATGACCAGATTAACCCGTTAATCGGAGGTTCCCTCGCTCCAAAGGCGATGGGTAATTAACGGCAGCTTAGTCCGCGGCTGCCGGAGATTCGGATCCCCACAATCATTAAACCCCGGCCTACCCTAGGCAGGGGGAATCTGTAATGCGCCTGACAAGCGCGTGCGTATTCCCATCTCAATGGGATGACGAAAAACATCCTACAGATTCTGGCACGTCCAGTGGGACCAATCTCTCGACCCATATTTCGGGTTAAGCATTCATGCGAACTCAGTCAATATACATACCTATATTTATACTGAAATAATGCTTTTTCATGCAGGTTTTCAAGCAATCACCTTTCAACAATGTCTCCAAAGATGAACTCAGCTCCCATCTCCTACACGATGAAGATAGACTCCAGGACGGTCCTTCCGGCCAGTCTCAGGCGACAATGGGTGGAGTCGCTGCTACCATTTGGCTCTATTATGTTCATGCCGGTTGGCGCCATCCCAGCTCCTCAAGCCCCGGTGACAGACACACCGGTCTCAAAAGGCAAGAGGCCAAATGTGGTGGTCTCGAAGGCGCCCCAACTCAAACGCAAATCGGTGTTTGAACGATTCTCTCTGGCCCCAGCTGGGGGCAAGGCCATTAACACCAACAAAGCAACAGGGCCTCTCGAGCAAGCTCCGGCGGTGCCCCTGACAACTGCTCGATCGGGTGTTTTCTCTAAGCTCCCCGCTAATCGACTCACGGTGGCTTCCCAGGAAATGGATGCCCGTCGAGCCCTTAAAATTGAAAAGTTAAGGCAGAAAAGGCTCAGATATAGAGCCAACAAAAGGGCTAGGGCTCCTGCTAGGCTGAACCTCATGAGGTTCGAAGAACAGGGTTACCCCGACGAAGATGGGGAAATGGCTGGGTATGTGGTCCACACTGTCTACATGGCGGGCACGCGCAGCAAGAGCAAGGACGGGGCCACCACATCTCAAATCCAATCTGGCTTGAATGTGGTTGCTGCTTCCCAAGAACAGCCGCCCCCGCTGGGTGATGAAAACCTTCTCGATGAGGATGATAGGCGGAAAGACCCTTTGGTCCATGAGGAGTCAGGCTCGGAAAGCGAAGATGAGCCAACTTTCCAGCCTAAGAATGCGGAGCAGCAACTTCTCCAAGAGCTCCGAAAACAGCTCAGAAGCAAAGACAAGAAGATGGCCAAGCTCTACTCAAAGATCGACGACTTGACAAATGTCGTCCTACGACTTACGGCCCAAATTGCCTCTCAGCCGCCCAATCAAGCATAGGGCTCTCCTCATGAACCGGGAAACGTTGTCCCGAGACAGCCGGTGCCTATTCCCTCAAATCTAAAGATGGGCGGACCGCATGAAAGTCAATCACATCCTATCTCAGGAAATGTCTTGGCTACTGATGACAGTAGCCCGCTAACTCAAGATCAAATCATGGATTTGGTTGCCAGCAAAGTCAAAACATTGGTGGCCGAAGCCGAAGCGCAAAAAGATATCAACAGTAGTGGGAGACCATATTCTGCTCAGTATGATCTGGTAGAATTTCCTAGCGGCTATGTCATCCCCAAATTCGGAAGATTCGATGGGACAGGAAATGCGAATCAACACATCGCCCACTTCAAAGCCTCATGCGGGAATACTGAGGGCAATGATGCGCTTCTCCTTCGCCAGTTCGTTAATAGCTTGACCGATGTTGCTTTCGACTGGTACGCGAGCATACCGGATGGCTCCGTTACTACTTTCGTCCAAATGGAATCTTTGTTTCGACAAAGATTCATGAGCGTCAGCGATAAGATCACCATTGCCGAGCTCGTGAGGACCAAGCCCAAGAACAACGAAAGCAGCACGGATTTTATAACCCGATGGCGCAATCTCTCCGTCAAATGCGAACCGCCGATAGAGCAGGACCAATCTGTCAGTCTCCTCGTCGGAAATCTCAACAATTGGATGGCCCCGTTTCTATGCACCGCGGGTCACAAAACATTCCAAGAGCTGACCAGGAAAGTTCAGATGTTGGAGCGCTCAAAACAGGAGTCCTCCTCGGATTCCCAAAATAACAATAGGTCCTGGAGAAACCGAAAGGACGATAATCGCAAAGGCGGAAACTCCGATGATTCTGAATCTTTCAACACTTCGGCTAACCGAAATAAGCAAGGGATGAGCGGGCCTAGCGCCAACCAGCCTCGGAAGCTAATGTTCGGAGAGGGAGGAGAATCTCCACTGAAAGAGAAGCTGGATAAGGTCTATTCCTTCAGAAGGGACAAAATCCGTAAAATATTCAAAGACGCCCTGAAGAACGGTCTAAAACTGGCAGAGTCAAAAAGACCGCAGGAAGCGAATAGGACCGACGACCCCAAATACTGCCCCTATCACAGAGTGATAGGTCATGCCATTGAGGACTGCTTCGTCTTAAAAAATTGGGTCGAAAAACAATACAAGGCAGGAGAGATAGAACTGTCCAAAGACGTGTTAATAAACAGTCAAGTCGCAACCGCCAATTTTATACAAACGGAGACCGAAGATCTTCGTGAAACTGATTCTCTCAGACATCTGCCTTTCTCTGAAAACAATCGACCACCACGTCATTAAACTGGGAACAGTCGACCTCTAAGTCGTTGAACTGGGAATGTAAAAAAAATGTGTATATAAAAAAATGTGTAAATAAAAGAAAAATAAAGAAAAGCCGAAATGATGGGGTAACTCGCAATAAAAAAACCAGCGAGTAAAAATGAAAATGAAAATAAAGCCGAAATGATGGGGCAACCGCGAATAAATAGCCGAAATGATAGGGTAATCACGACCTTCGCGATAAGAAAAGCTGAAATGATAGAGCAATCGCGGTAAAACAAACAAAAAAATGCAAAAAAAAAGAGAAAAAAAACAAAAAAAACGGCAAATGATGAGTCGCTCCCGGTACCATATTCCAGTGCAGCGATGCAGACGCCAACCAAAATCCGATTTTCCAAAATTCCCTCGGCCCTACGGCCAGTCCCCAAATTGACTACCATATACAATCCACGGGCTCAAATAATTCTCATCACACTCACGCCCCACCACAATCACCAGTTACGCGGCTGGTCTCCACCTTTGGAGTTATGCTCCATTGAGAAGACCCACTCATGTGTCCTCACGATACATGAGGAGAACAAACCTTTGTGGGATCCTTACGACTCATAAAGGAAAAACACACTTAGGAGTCCTCACGACTCCTAAGAAAAAAATACACCTGCGGGATCCTTACGACTCGCAGGGAGAAAATGCTTTTATGGGACCCTCACGGCCCATAAAATTGAAAAGCTTAGGTGATAGGGATCTAAATCTGTCTCCTAAGCCATCGCTCCCCAATCCCCAAGTGGCGAATGATGAGTCGCTCCTGGTACCATATTCCAGTGCAGCGATGCAGACGCCACCCAAATTCTAAATCCCCAAAATGGCGAATGATGAGTCGCTACTAGTACCATATTCGAGTGCAGCGATGCAGACGCCAACCAAATTCCAAACGCAAATCCCAATGGCGAATGATGAGTCGCTCCTGGTACCATATTCCAGTGCAGCGATGCAGACGCCAACCAAATTCCAAATCGCATACCCCAACGGCGAATGATGAGTCGCTTCTGGTACCATATTCCAGTGCAGCGATGCAGATGCCGACAAAGTCCCGAAATTTTTCCGGCCCTACGGTCTGGATCATACATCCTGCAAAACCGTATACAATCCACGGGCGTAAAACAACCCCAATCTCTCCCAAGTCCTACCGGTGAGACCACATTCAAAGTTCCACCAAAAATAAAGAAAAAATAAACAAAATAAAAAAATGGTATGTTCATAAGCAAAATGGGCACGGATGAAAACCCGAAAGGGTTCCGTGAGTAAAAACAGCAGGACTGCCGGCGAGTTTGTGAAAACCCGAAAGGGCGCAAACTCGTGAGAAAGAGATGAAATGCACTCACAAGGTCCTCTCGACTTTGTGAGGAGAAAATTCCCGCGTGAGATCCTTACGACTCACAAAGAAGCAACACACTTGGGAATCCCCACGACTCCTAAGGAGAAAATACACTTACGGGATCCTTACAACACGTAGGGAGAAAATGCTTTGTGAGACCCTTACGGCTCACAAAATTGAAAAGTCTTAGGTGATAGGGGCCTAAAACCTGTCTCCTAAACCATCGTTTCCTAATAAGCAAACGCAAATGATGATTCGCTCCTGGTACCATATTCCAGTGTAGCGATGCTGATGCTAAACAAAAAAAAAAAAACCAATTCTCAAATCCTCTCATGACAAATAATGATTCGCTCCTGGTACCATATTCCAGTGTAGCGATGCTGATGTCAACCCAAATCAAATCAAACCAACCTCTACGGCGGAATCATGCTCCGTCCCAGAATTTACCCCGTGTTGAAATCATGCTTCGCCTCGGGATATCTACCTTCCCTGCCGGAATTATGCTCCGCCTCGGAATTAAATCAACCAGCAAGCTCTGCGTCGGAATTATGCTTCGTCTCAGAATGCACCCCGTGTCGAAATAATGCTTCGCCTCGGTGTACCTGCCTTCCCTGTCGAAATTATGCTTCGTCTCGGAATCAAGTCAGCCAACAAGCTCTGCGCCGGAATCATGCTCTGTCTCAGAATATACCCCGTGTCGAAATCAATGCTTCGCCTCGGAATATTTGCCTTCCTTGTCGAAATTATACTTTGCCTAGGAATCTACCTCTGCATAGAAATCATGCTTCGGTCGGAATGATGCTCTGCTCTTCGGAATGATGCTCCGAACCCTGGAATCATACTCCGCTCATCGCAATGATGCTCCGATCTCCGGAATGATGCTCCGATCTCTGAAATTATGCTCTGCGAATCGGAATGATGCTCCGATCTCTGGAATCATGCTCCGCTCATCGGAATGATGCTCCGATCCCCTGGAATCATGCTCCGCTCTTCGGAATGATGCTCCGATCCCTGGAATCATGCTCCGCCCTTCGGAATGATACTCCGATTCTTGGAATCATGCCTCTACTTTTCGGAATTATGCTTCGACTCTTCGGAATGATGCTCCAACCTTGGAATAATGCTCCGCGAATCAGAATGATGCTCCGATTCCCGGGAATCATGCTCCCCGGGATGATGCTCCGCCCCCGGAATGATGTTCCACCTCGAAGTCCAGCTTCAAGATCCATCAATTTCATGCACGCAACTCAAATGTGCGGTGTGCATTTATTGATGGGGGGCAATTTGTTGGGGTAAAAATTTGCACCCCGGTTTACCGAGTCAAAGTCAAGGTCAACCCCCAAGGTAGGTGGGCCCAAGCCCAGGTCAAGCGGGCCTATGCCCAAGTTGAGCCCGCGGCCAGTCTCCCCATGCCAACAACAAAATCATGTAATAAATAATTTTTATGTAATTTTTTTTTATACATGAATGTATGCAAAATGGGCATAAAGCCAATATTTTGTAAGCCCATGGCTTATGTGCAAAAATAAAATGGCACATGAGCCATGAGATAGGCAAAATGCCATTTTGTGAAGCCCAAGGGGCTATATGTAAATATGTAAGCCTATATAAGGCAAAATGATGATGAATAAAAGAATACTTTTCATTCTCTCAAAAAACCTAGGGTTTGTGCCTCTTTCTCCTTTCTGAAGGTTTCAAACCTTCTTCTTTTTTTTGTGAATTAAATCAAGAGTTTTACTCTTCCTTTTCCAAAACTAAATAGTTTTTCACCACAAAACCCACAAAAGGGAACTTGGATCTGTCATTAGATCTCAAAAAGAAGAGATTTTTAGATCTCACATCTCTTGATCCAGCTAACAGAGGAGGAAGAAGAAGAACCCATTTCCTCAACTAAAACATTTTTAGGAGTTTAACTCCACTCTAAACCCTATTTCTGGGACTAAAAGCCCCTTTTTCTCGTCAGCGCCCTGCGCTCGAGCGCAAAGCGCCCACGTGCCGACACGTGTCGCGCTTGCGCTCAAGCGCCCAGCGCTCGAGCGCAAAGCGCCCACATGCCGACACATGGCGCGCTTGCGCCTAAGCGCACAGTGCCTAAACGCACAGCGCTGCCCCACGCATCCTTTGGATGCCTTTTCCCTCCTTTATATATATATATTGTATATATATACATATGTATACATATGAACACATACACATACTCTACAACACTCTCCCTGCCAAAAAATTTTTGGGGCGGGGCGCTGCCCCGCACCCCGCAAGGGGGCTGCTAGCCCCTTGACCCCCAGCCCGCTATCCGGATAGCGGGACCCATGAAAACTCTGCGTGGCTCCCGATATATCCAAACTCCCCTTCCAAAACAGCACACACGTACACTGCACATTGAGTTCGCATGACCAGTTTAACCCGTTAATCAGAGGTTCCCTCGCTCCAAAGGCGAGGGGTAATTAACGGCAGCTTAGTCCGCGGCTGCCGGAGATTCGGATCCCTGCAATCATTAAACCCCGGCCTATCCTAGGCAGGGGGAATCTGTAATGCGCCTGACAAGCGCGCACGTATTCCCATCTCAATGGGGTGACGAAAAACACCCTATAAGTCATATTAATGAAACAAGACTAAACAAGCTACATAATGATGGATATTTAAATCCTTTTGAATATAAATTTTATGCGACTTATCAGTCTTGTATCAAAGGTAAAATGACCAAAACTTCGTTTATTGGACACGGAGAAAGAGCTGTGGAACTCTTAAACCTCATACATAGCGATGTATGCGAACCAATGTCTATATATGCTAGAGGCGGTTTTTCATACTTCATTACTTTTACTGATGATTTCTCAAGATTCGGACATGTGTTTTTGTTAAAACATAAATCCGAAGCTTTCGAGAAATTCAAGGAGTACAAACTTGAAGTAGAAAAACAAACAGGCTTGAGTATCAAGAAACTTCGATCAGATCGAGGTGGAGAGTATTTGGGTACAGAGTTTTCAGTCTTCTTAAAAGAGAATGGGATTCTCTCTCAGCTCACTCCCCCTTACATACCACAGCACAACGGTGTGTCAGAACGGAGGAATCATACCCTATTAGATATAATACTATCCATGATGTGTGATGCTGAGTTACCGCTTTCCTTTTGGGGACATGCATTGGAGACAGCAATATATCTGTTAAACAGGATTCCAACCAAGATCGTGTCTACCACACCATATGAGATATTGAGTGGAAAGAGACCATCTCTTAAAAGAGTTAGGATATAGGGTTGTCCGGCTTTTGTCAAAAAGCAGAATTCAGACAAACTCGAGACACGATCGGTCATATGTAAATTTGTGGGATATCTAAAACATTCATATGGATATCTATTCTACCACAAGGAGAAACAAAAAGTGTTTGTTTCTCAACATGCCATATTTTTAGAAAATGAGATTTTTACAAAAAGTGATGATGGCAATGCGGTAGAACTAGAAGAGGTTCTAGAGACACAAATTACTCATGACGGATTGGTTGAAACTGATGTTGCAATAGAACTTCAAGAACCTCAGTCGCTCCGGAGATCTAGTAGAACTTCTCGCCCACCGGAGAGATACAATAGGTTTCTCATTGATGGTGATAGAGAAGATTGCATCTGGATGATGATGACCCTACTAGTTTTCAGCAAGCTATCACGAGTGATGACTCAGTGAAGTGGCTGAAATCCATAAGATCTGAAATGGAGTCCATGTACACCAACAAAGTATGGACTTTGGACGTTGCACCTCCTGGGATAAAACCCGTAGGATGCAAATGGATCTTTAAGAGAAAGATTGGTGTAGATGGACAGGTAGAGACCTATAAAGCAAGGCTTGTAGCGAAAGGTTTTCGTTAAAGACCAGGGTTGGATTATGATGAAACTTTCTCTCCAGTAGCAATACTTAAATCCATTCGGATCCTACTTGCTATTGCTGCTCACTACGACTATGAAATCTGGCAGAAGGACGTTAAAACTGCATTTCTAAATGGTGATTTAGAAGAATGCGTTTATATGGATCAGTCAGAGGGCTTCATTGACAGTGGGAGCAGCGGGAAAGCATGTAGGTTGCTTAAATTCATTTATGGATTAAGGCAGGCCTCACGGAGCTGGAACATCTGCTTTGATGATACAATCAAAGAGTTTGATTTTATCAAAAATATAGATGAACCATGCATTTATAAGAAGATTATAGGGAGTACTGTCACATTCCTCATATTGTACGTGGATGACATTCTTTTGATAGGAAATGATATTCCTATGCTACAATCGGACAAACTATTCTTATCACAAAACTTCTCCATGAAAGACCTGGATGATGCCTCGTGCATTTTGGACATAAGGATCTACAGAGATAGATCCAAGAGATTATTGGAATTGTCCCAATCAAAATACATTGACACCATTCTAAAAAGGTTTAGTATGGAAGATTCCAAGCGTGGTGCCTTGCCCGCTTGTCATGGAATCACTCTTTCCAAAGACTTCTGTCCGAAGACTGATGAAAAGAGAGCTCGCATGAGCATTATACCCTATGCTTTAGCCGTGGGATCTATAATGTATGCGATGTTATGTACCCACCATGATGTAGCTTATGCACTGGCTGTAGTAAACAGGTATCAATCCAACCCAGGGGAAAAACATTGGATAGCAATGAAAAACATTCTTAAGTACTTACGAAAGACTAAAGAACTGTTCTTGGTATATGGTAATAGGGATCTCCAAATGGAGGCCTTTACCGATTCCAGCTTCCAAAATGATAAGGATGACAGCAAATCTATCTTAGGGTTTGTATTTACCCTCAATGGATGTGCGGTTAGTTGGATTAGTTCCAAATAGGATACCTTTGAAGACTCCACGATGGAAGCTGAGTATATTGCTGCAAATGATGCTGCCAAGAAAGCCGTTTGGATAAGGAAGTTCATCGCGAAACTAGGAGTAGTTCCATCCATTGTTGATCCAATACCATTGTATTATGATAATAATGGGGCTATGGCGTTAGCAAAAGAACCAAGGTCCCATCAGAAGTCCAGACACATCATGAGGCGATATCATTTGATCCGGAAGATGGTACATCGCCAAAAGATCAAGATTCGGAGAGTAGATACAAAGAATAACACTGCGGATCCACTCACCAAGGCCCTTCCACAGCCGCAACATGAGCGACTTTTTGAGATGTTGGGTATGAGATACGTCAATAATTGGCCTTAGTGCAAGTGGGGGATTGTTGGATATATGTATACCCTAGAGGCCATTATATGTATAGTGGATGCTTGGACATGTATATATATATAGATGACTTTCTTGCTCGACATGATAGTATGCTATTTGGTTTATTTTATCTTGACATGTTCATTTGATCATACATCTTATTCATTTGGTACATGTTGATAAAGCTCATAGGATATTTGCTTGACAAATGGGATTATGATGCAGATCGAACTAATAGGACACCTGTAGTTTATAAGCATATCCTTTAACTGTTCCTAGTCATGAGTGTATCGAGACGGGGCATTGATATTTCAGAGTAGACTAGCGTATACTATTTTTGTCCCATGTGATGGGCGATGGATGATCCCATATCCATCTGGTGTAGTGACACCAAAGATTGTATGCGGGTGCTCAATGGAGACTGGGTACACTGAACGGACTCGCCGAGAACTCCTATATGGTATTATATCTATCGTCGGATAGCAGTTCTCAGGTGACACTGGTACAGGTTAGTCTGTAGACCCAAGATTGTCATAGAGTCTTGTGTGTCCTCCCACAGTACTTTGATCTCCACCCTACCACGGCTCTACTGAGTCGTGCAAACAGGTGGACTTTGGGTACAGTCCCGAGGCACATGGAGGCAATGAGCGATAGGAGGGGTTTCGTCTCTTCCGGTATTGGGGGTTGATGTTGTGCTATGCTCGATTGGCTATAACAAGAAGTCTTTGGTCAGGGCTGCTGAGATTTACTGATAAGTGTTATCAGTAGTTTCTCGATCTGTTATGAGCCATACACCGGCATGACTTATTGAGTTATTGCGGTCGACGATTCCAGCCCTGGACTCGATATGCAGCATATCTGACGAAGAGACCGGACTGTACGGTAAGTGTTGCCAGTTGGCTCGACGGAAGTTTTGACAGCTTCGCTGGTTTTCTTCTGATCGCTCAATACCCGGATGGCCGTTACGTTTAGCTGACCGCTTGCGGCTTGTGGGTGTTTGATATGATCATCACCTACTGCCGGTGTATTGACGAGTCTTAGAGTCCCACATAGGAGTTTCCTAGCTCAGGCGAAAAGATGTGTGCATATGAGATGCGCGGGGACCCGATTAAATGCGTGTATGTGATACCATATATTTAATCGGGCGTTTTTCTATTGGTCGGGTCGTATGTGATATGACCGGTTTGTTAAATCAAGTGTTGATTTAACAAAGACTTTTAGATTAATTCTTTATTAAACCCTTTTCTTTGTTGATGTATGCATGCACATGATGATGTGCATGGATACATACATACATACATTGTATCATGGTTGATGATACACTAGTGGTGGCAATGCAAGACTCACATGGGAATATATATATATATATATATATATATATATATATATATATATATATTTGAATTAAAGAAATAGAAAATCAATTCATGGTGGATAATTATCCTTGACCTTTCTCTTAACCTTAGCTCCCATCATGAGTTAACTTTCTATGATTCTTTTTCTCCAAAATAAATATCTAGATATTTGTTAACCCATGGTTAAGGATGAGAGTGGAAAATATTTATATTTTCTATTCTCATTTTTATCTTTCATCATATCATTATCTCTTGAGAAAAGCTTAGCCACCATTATCTTCTTCATCCAAGCTCTCTTGATTTTTCTAAAGAGTGAGGTTGATAAGAAGAAAGGGTTTTGATTATAGAATACAAACCACCTCATCATTCTACACCTCTCTAGCCCATTTGTGTAGGATGTTTGCTATACTTCTTCCAAAGATCAAGTAAAGCAAGGAGCTTTGGGCAAAGGGACTTCGGGTGGATAATCGTGGACGAGAAAGGCCTCTAGCGATCCGTTCCATACTCTCAAAGGTCCAAGGAGTCACCAAGAGAGGTCTACAAAGGTTGTAATCTCTTTACTTAGTGATAGATTCTCAATTGTATGTGGTACTTGTTCATTGTTACCCTAAAATTCAAGTTAAGATTCTAGTTTAGTTTACTTAGCACCTTTAAAAATTTAATTGTGGCATGTGTGATACTTCCAAACTCTAGATTAGGTGCTAGGTAAACCCAACATATGCATTACATAAATCACATTTCTTTCTAAATATAATTCTACAAGTGTCCTGTTGCAGTGCGCCTGTCAGCAGAACTTACCTTGTTCTTACTCCTTTGGTGTTCTCTTCAGTCTCTCCCTTACGCAACGCGAGTGTTGATGGCTTGAGTCTTGTTTTGGCCTTTTTTATTATGGTCTCGCATTGTTCTGCTGTTGCAAATTTGGGAAAATACAGCGCACGGGGTTTCCAGCTCAAAACCTGCTCCCAAACATAAAAGGAGAAAACTGATTACTCTAACAGCAGAATCTCAATAAAAATAAGGAGTCGTGAACCTTCATCATGATCCAAGCAGCCCCCCATCAAAATCTGACACGCTATGAACCTTAACTGAAAATTTGACAAATTTTATATTCAGTTAGCCATTGACATCCACTCTCTGAATGGGTGCCAATTTCTTGGTCAAGGAAGCCAAAAACAGAGCTTGTCATGACCTGGTGAGCTAGTTTACTAATAGAGAAGCTACCATCCAAATCATGCAACAAGGCACAATTTCCATGATGATTGTGTATTATGCATTATGCATACGACGAGTAGTTTATGCTCCTACAACATAAATAACTTTTAGACCAAATTTATGGAGCAGCATTTAATGCTACTAAGGAACAATTCACTTTGTTATGTGCACAAACTAAAGATTTGCCCAGTTAGCAAATTTGCCAGAATATTATGTAGAATAGCAACAGCTCTCAATCCCTACAAGGAATGCGTAGCCCACTAGCTTCATCAGAATTTGCAATCATACACTACAGAGCTCAGGATAGCTACGTGGAAATTATTTACCAGGAATCAGGAATGTAACAACCGAGTCCAGTGTTACAAATTTCTGTTACCGTATGTACGGTGTGTGGTATTTATTTCATTTATACTGATTTGACTGTTACCGGTTATAGTTTACACCGACATGTCATATTCTGCATATAACAATTTAAGTCATCTAAAATTAAATTAAAAATACTTGTCATGGCCTGCTCGATACCCCTAACCCTGTGATAGCGTCCTTGTATCGTGTTCTCGTCCCGTTCAGTGAAACGGACGTGTTTGGACGTCTACGCGCACGCGCGTGCGTCCGTTCTTGGGGGTATGCTTTTTAATTATAAAATCATTCATTTTAAATTTTGGAACCTGCTAATAAATTTCATATTTCAAATTCAAATTTTTGGACTCGATCAGGGCGCAATTCTGAAATATTTTGTAGCCCGCCAAATTTGGTTATTTAAAAATTTTATTAAATGATTCAGCAGCATAGGAAATATTTTTTTAGTTGGTTGGAAAACCTTTCACCAGAATAAATCTTTCTAAAAGAAAATTTTATACCTAAACAAAAATCTTTCCCCACCAATCATTTTCTCTCCTTCGCGTGGTGGCCCCACAAGATCTTCTCCCTCTGTTTCTCTCTCCTTCTCTTTCTCTTCCTCTCTCTCTCTCAAGTTTCTCTCTCTCCTCTCGCTATTCCCTCTCTCTCCTCTCGCGGTGGATTTAGGTCCCAACACCGCCCTCTTTCCTTACGGTCACCGCCCGCTTTCTTCTTCTCCTTCTATATTTTTCGCCCGAGCGCCACGAACCCATCAGAGGAAAACCCTAACCCTATTTTGTCCCCGCTCCTCAACCCTCGTCGACGTCCTCCACATCCCCTCGCAACCCTCATCTCCATCTTCTCTTCTTCTTCCTCCTTTTTCTCTCCCGAGGCCGTGCACCCTGCACCTAAACCACTTGCACCGTCTCAACCCACCGCCGCCGACCACCTTCGCCATTGCCGTCTCTCCTTTCTCTTCCCTCTTCCTCTGCTCCTTTCCTCTGCTCTTTCCCGAGCACAAAACCCTGCAACGTAACCCCACCAAACGCAAAACCCTAGCCGAGCCATTCCCTGCAACTTGGAATCTGTCGCCTTGCCGTGATCTCGCCGGCGATCCTTGCCGACGACTACCCACCTTGGCAAACACAGCCGTCTCCCAAACCCCGTAAGCAACCTTCCTCTTCTTCTTCCTCTTCTTCTTTTTTCTCTTCTTTCCATCTTAAGTTTTTCTTCTCTGTTAAATATTTGAATCCTGTGTAGATCGCCGGAGCTCCGTCGACGACGCGCAGACGACGCAGCCATCCCTCTACAATCCAGTGGGTAAGTTCCTTCCTCAATATCCTTCGATCTCTGTCGCTTTGCTTTGTTTCCAGTCCATGCATTTCCTGTAGTATCTTTAATGTTCACTGGGTTTACTGTTCTCTTTGGTGGCCAGAATCCGACCGCGCCGGCGACGTTTCCCGACGACTCAGCAAGAACCTCTGATCCGTGTGACTCCACTGTTCGTCGTTTGGGTTCTCTCCGTGTACCGTGCGCGCGTCGCGATTTTTCCCCGCCGACGCGTAACGTTCCGTTTTCCGTTTCGCGACCCGTCGAGACAAGTAAAACTTGCTACATACTAATTAATATATTACATATACATTGATGGCACTCTAAATCCGTAGTTTAACTTTAGTACCATGATTTTCTTTTTCTTTTTTGTGTTCAATGTCGCGTTATGTCATTTTAGTTTCCAGAATTGAAACCTACCGTTCGCATTTACTTCATTAAACCAAATAACCACAATCATATGTTTTAATCACACTTTTAACTATTGACATAGCCTATGGTATTTTTCTATAGTTTTACTCCATCGGACACTCGTGTGCATTTAAACCTGTTTTAGCTGTGATTTCATCTATTGAACCTATTTATAGATCATTGCATCCCTGGAATTTCTTAATATTTGTTAATATGATTTAACGGCCATAATTGTCATACTGTATTCATATAATGTTGAAACCATCTCTGAAACACAAACTGATAATCGTACAGCTAAGTAGTTTAATCTGCACATATTGCTTAACCTACTGCATGTGCCCATTTATTGTGTTGTTGATACCCATGCTTGTTTATTTATAACCATGATTATATTAGTTGATTATGAGCACCCACATGATATCTTTTACACCCTGACATGACTTGTTACACACATATTACTTGACCCGACACGGTACCGTACACGACTTGACCTGATGTACCATGGCTTGACCTGTTACCTAATCTTGTGTCTAATGCCAACAAACCTGACATGTGGTCCTTACGGACCGTTCCTGTTGTCTATCCAGACAAACATGCACCTACCTGCTCTTGTGTTGGCATTAGTTCGTGATTACTTAAATACCTGACTTGAACACTTATAATTTGGGGGTATGGGGAAATCAATGATGAAACCTGACTTGTAACTCGACAGTTCGATACCTGTTCTGATCAGTCTTACGGGCTAGGCCAGCCCCGGAGTGATGATGCTGACATCACTCATCTGTACATGCTACCTTTTACTGCCTAGCGGCACGTCTCGAATTCAGCCCGAGAATCTTAACCGTGGTCCCGGGCACGCACGGGATAATATTGAGTTACATCGATAATTCATCAAATTGATTTCAAAGACTTTATAGTAGATAATTCAATAGACCAGTTTAGCTTACTCACTGCACACTACCCTTCACTGCCCTGATTTATATTACTGTTACACCTGCTTTTCATTCATGTCTATATTTGCATTGCCTGTTACCCTGTTTACATTTTATTACTTGATGACACGACACGCTGACGTCTGGGTTTTGCATGGCCCAGATTCCGTACCTTTGCTGCAGTCCGAGCAGGAGTACTTCAGCCAGCAGGCTGAGCAGTGAGGTTTCTGTATTAGTTAGTTCTTTTATTTTCTGCATTTTATTCCTGATGTGAGCCCGCATTATGGGACATACATTCCAGTTATTTGTATTGGATCTTTTGCTTCCGCACTTTTATTATTCTTGAGTCATGTTATCTTGGCTTATGGGCATGTATTAGATAGTTACATTTTGTTCTTGATATCTCTACAGCCGTAATGTGACTGTGGATGGATACTTCCTACCCCCAGGTAGCATGGTTGGCTATGTCACGTGCCCAATTTAGCGTACTCTGAGAAGCGGGGCGTGACATGGTTCTTTTGGTATCAGAGCCATAGGTTAGTCGGGTTGATTCTTTTGTAGCTGGGTATTGTACCCAATACACGAATCAGAATACCCGTGTTTAGGAAACATGTTCTGCCACCTTGCCGTTTTAACCGTTCTTGAATCTAAGTTCTTCCTGATTATATCTTTTGCGGTGTGCAAACTTCCTTTGCATATCGACTCGAAACCTGATTCCTTGTTATCTCTAGGACTTAGGCGACTTGGGTGGAGTTATGTAATTGTAGCTATAATACCGCGGCATAGTTACAATGCGGTACTCTATTTAAGTAACTTGGAGCTCTAGCCTTGATCTATATTTTGAATCTGTTATCATGCTAATCTTTGGGTGTTTTGGTTTCAGGAGTATGGCAGACAAGAATCTGAAGACGTACCAAAGGCGTGTTGACGAAGCCGCCATGCTTGGAGTGATACGGGGAATGCTGGAGAATCAAAGGAGACAGACCGAGCTGATCCAGCAGAAAGCTGAATCGTTTCAGGAAGGTTTGCGGACCGTTCGGCAGTCCGTGAACTATGTTGGAGCTAAGCCAGTTGATCGCGTAGGGACAGTAGCAGATTTCAGACGTTTGGGACCGTCTGTCTTTACTGGTTTGGAGGAGCCGTTGCCAGAAGAGCAGTGGCTAATTGACACGGAGAACTTACTTATTGCGGCACAGATTCCAGATGAGAAAAGAGTGGATGTAGTGCGCATTCAGTTAGTGGACTATGCCCATGAATGGTGGCTTGTGGAGGAAACCCGCTTGCCCAAGCCGATCAAGTGGGCGGATTTTTCGAAGAGTTTTCTGGAGAAGTTCTTTCCGCGAACTGCACGGGAGGAAATGGAAGAGAAGTTCATCAGTGTAAAGCAGAATGGTGCGGCCGTAGATGTACATGCAGCTGAGTGGACATGGCTCAGTAGATTCGCTGGACCTTTAGTTGCCAACGATGCAGACAGGGCAAGGAGGTTCATGCGCAGCTTGGACGTGGACATCCGGAGGCAGATTGTCTCCCTGTGTTTGACCACTTTCTCACAAGTTCTTACGGCAGCCCGAGAACAGCAGAGCTTATCTGGGAAGACGGGAAGACTGGGAGTTCGCTGCAGACAGCAGTTACAGTAAGGAAGCCGGCATTTGTACCAAACCGAGCTCATGGACGCAGAGGTATCCCAGTGGACCGTCGTGGTGTAACACCGATGAAGAAGCCTGTTGTCGTTGATCGAAGAAGGAGCGTGATTTGTGACTACTGCCATTTACCTTGCCACGTGCAAAGGATTGTCGAAGGAGGCAGGGACTCTGTTTGGTTTGTGGATCGGCGGATCATACTGTTAATTCTTGTCTGTCGAAACTTCGCACAAGGGATGATATTCAGAAGCCTCTGCAGAAACCGTTCCAGGGGCAGAAGGAGCTGACTCAAGGACCTAATCAGGCTCGAGCTTTTACCTTGATGGCCGAGGAAGCTAAGGCTTCGGGAGAAGTTGTTTCAGGTACTCTACTCGTTCATGGTTTTCCCGCATTAGCGTTATTTGATTCTGGTGCATCCCATTGTTTTATGTCGTCCAAGTTTATAACTACACACTCGATTACTTGCACGACCCTGTCTAGTTTCTGGAACATACACACTGGGAATGGAAAAATCATATCTAGTAGGGAAAGTAAAGATTGTACAGTTGTTGTTTACGGACGGGAACTTTTTGCAGATTTCTTGGTGATTGATACGGGCAGCTATGAAGTCGTCTTGGGAATGGATTTTCTTGGCACTTTCCACGCTCACATTGAGTGTAGGGCAAAGAAAGTAATTTTCCAGATTCCCGGACATCCCGAGTTTACCTTCACTGGAGGAAGCAGTTCTGTCGGGCCAGTCGAGTTTAGGGCTAGGCCGACAACTAATATTCTTGCATCAATGGAGGTTGATGAAAGAGAAGAGCCAGCTGTTGTTCGTGATTTTATGGACGTGTTTGAAGATATATCGGGATTACCGCCGAAGCGAGACGTGGAGTTCACAATTGATCTTATTCCTGGTGCAGCGCCAGTATCTAAAGCGTATTATCCAATGGCACTAGTGGAGTTGGAAGAAGTCAAGAAACAGGTTGCTGAATTGCTTGAGAAGGGTTGGATTCGAAACAATAACTCGCCTTGGGGAGCTCCAGTTCTTCTAGTTAAGAAGAAAGATGGCACGAGAAGGATGTGCATCGACTATCGAGAATTGAACCGAGTGACTATTAAAAACAAGTACCCGATCTCTCGCATTGGCGAACTATTTGAGCAGCTTAGTGGCGCGAGGGTATTCTTGAAGCTGGATTTGCGATCCGGATATCATCAGGTCCGAGTGAAAGCAGAAGATATTTGCAAGACGGCGTTCCGAACTCGGTATGGACATTACGAGTACTTAGTGATGCCCTTCGGAGTAACGAATGCACCGGCGATATTCATGGACTTGATGAACCGAATCTTTTCACCATTCTTGGACCAGTTTATTGTGGTGTTCATTGATGATATTCTGGTTTACTCGAAGAGTTTTGAAGAGCATGCTGAGCATTTGAAGATCGCACTGCAGGCGTTGAGACAAGAGAAGTTATATGCGAAGATGAGCAAGTGCGAGTTTTGGCTCGAAGAAGTAAAGTTTTTGGTTTAGGGCATGTTGTGTCTGGCGATGGAATCGTCGTCGATCCAGAAAAGATTGCAGCAGTTCGAGATTGGCCGATTCCGAAGAATGTTGCAGAGATAAGAAGTTTTCTTGGACTCGCCGGGTATTACCGAAGATTTGTGGAGAACTTTGCTCGTCTGGCGGAGCCGTTGACCAAGCTTACGTGCAAGGAGGTACCTTTTGTGTGGACGGATAATTATGCGTCAGCTTTTGAGACGTTGAAGCAGAGATTGATAACCGCTCCTATTCTGACCGTGCCAGACAATTCTGGAGGATTGGTGATTCACAGCGACGCATCTGGGAAAAGATTGGGATGTGTTTTGATGCAGCATGGGAAGGTTGTAGCGTACGCATCAAGACAGTTGAAAACCCATGAGAAGAATTACCCAACTCATGACTTGGAGCTTGCGGCTGTGATCTTCGCTTTGAAGATTTGGAGACACTACCTTTTGGGCGAAAGGGTCGAGGTGTTCACTGATCATAAGAGCTTGAAGTATGTGTGCACGCAGAAGGAGCTTAATATGAGGCAACGTAGATGGTTGGAGCTGATGGCTGACTATGATCTTGATCTTAAGTACCATCCGGAGAAAGTTAATGTCGTGCCGGATGCGCTCAATCGGTTACCAGCAATCCAGATGTTGACTACGCAAAAGGAACTCGTTGAAGACTTTCGAAAATTTGATTTGGAGGTTGTGCTACCGCATTCTTCGGGGCAGTTGATGCAGCTGCAAGTACATTCGTCGTTGATCGAGAATATTAAAGCAGCGCAATCGCAGGACCCTAGATTGCAAAAGTTTCGAGAACAGGTTGAAGCCGGACTACGAACAGATTTAGTGATCCACGAAGATGGTTCGTTGAGGTATGGTAACCGTTTGTGTGTGCCAAAAAGGGATATTCGTGAAGAACTTATGAAGGAGGCACACAGTTCAGCGTATTCCGTACATCCAGGAGGCATGAAGATGTACCGAGATATACGACAGCATTTCTGGTGGGAAGGCATGAAACGGGAGATTGCTCGCTTTGTGGCAAAGTGCTTGGTGTGTCAGCAAGTTAAGGCTGAACATCAAAGGGTTGCTGGTTTATTGCAACCACTTCCGATTTCTCAGTGGAAGTGGGAACATATAACCATGGATTTCGTGACAGCTCTACCGCGGAGTCCAAAAGGCAACAATGCAGTATGGGTGATTGTTGATCGATTGACCAAGGCAGCTCATTTCATTCCTTTTCGGATTGGTCAATCAACAGAAGCTTTAGCGGAGCGGTACATGCAGGAGATTGTAAGATTGCATGGAGTACCGGTAAGCATCGTGTCCGATCGTGACACTCGGTTCTTATCACACTTTTGGCGGAGCTTACAGGAAAGTTTGGGGACTCGATTGAAGTTTAGCACAGCTTATCATCCTCAAACTGATGGCCAGTCGGAGAGAACGATCCAAACTCTTGAAGATATGTTGAGAGCGTGCATGTTGGACTTCAAGGGTTTATGGGAGGATCATCTGCATTTGGTAGAGTTTTCTTACAACAACAGTTTCCAGGCAACTATTCAGATGGCTCCATTCGAAGCTTTGTATGGTCGCAAATGTCGTTCACCTGTTTGTTGGGACGATGTCGGTGAACGAAGATTGTTGGGACCAGATTTGGTTGTGCAGACAGTTGAGTAAGTTAACACTATCAGGAATCATATGAAAGCAGCACAAGACAGACAGAAGAGTTGGGCAGATACGTCGAGAAGACCTCTAGAGTTCGCCGTAGGTGATTTGGTATTCTTGAAGATATCACCGACTAGAGGGGTGATTCGTTTTGGAAGTCGAGGAAAGCTCAGTCCTCGATTTGTTGGACCCTTTGAGATCTTGAAGCGTGTTGGCGAGGTAGCGATCGATTGGCGTTACCGCAATCCTTAGCGAATTCTTGATGTGTTACACGTATCTAACTCCGTAAGTATGTTCGAGATGAAATGCATGTATTGGATCATTCGGAGCTGACTGTACGAGAAAATTTGACTTTTGAGGAGCGACCGGTTGAAATTGTGGATCGAAGGGAAAATATTCTTAAGAACAAGGTTATCCCTCTTGTACTTGTTTCTTGGGATAATCGCTTACATGGAGAGTCTACTTGGGAACGGGAAGATGAAATCCGGCAGAAGTTTCCTCATCTTTTCTTGTAGTTGGTTGTCGTCTATCTTTTGTATTCTTGGAATTTCGAGGACGAAATTCTTTTTGTAGTTGGGTATAATGTAACAACCGAGTCCAGTGTTACAAATTTCTGTTACCGTATTCGGTGTGTAGTATTTATTTCATTTATACTGATTTGACTGTTACCGGTTATAATTTACACCGACATGTCATATTCTGCATATAACAATTTAAGTCATCTAAAATTAAATTAAAAATACTTGTCATGGCCTGCTCGATACTCCTAACCCTGTGATAGCGTCCTTGCATCGTGTTCTTGTCCCGTTCAGTAAAACGGACGTGTTTGGACGTCTAAGCGCACGCGCGTGCGTCCGTTCTTAGGGGTATGCTTTTTAATTATAAAATCATTCATTTTAAATTTTGGAACCTGCTAATAAATTTCATATTTCAAATTCAAATTTTTGGACTCGACCCGGACGCAATTCTGAAATATTTTGTAGCCCGCCAAATTTGGTTATTTTAATATTTTATTAAATGATTCAGCTACATAGGAAATATTTTTTTAGTTGGTTGGAAAACCCTTCACCAGAATAAATCTTTCTAAAAGAAAATTTTATACCTAAACAAAAATCTTTCCCCACCAATCATTTTCTCTCCTTCGCGTGGTAGCCCCACGAGATCTTCTCCCTCTGTTTCTCTCTCCTTCTCTTTCTCTTCCTCTCTCTCTCTCAAGTCTCTCTCTCTCCTCTCGCTATTCCCTCTCTCTCCTCTCGCGGTGGATTTAGGTCCCAACACCGCCCTCTTTCCTTACGGTCACCGCCCGCTTTCTTCTTCTCCTTCTTCTATATTTTTTGCCCGAGCGCCACGAACCCATCAGAGGAAAACCCTAACCCTATTTTGTCCCCGCTCCTCAACCCTCGTCGACGTCCTCCACATCCCCTCGCAACCCTCATCTCCATCTTCTCTTCTTCTTCCTCCTTTCTCTCCCGAGGCCGTGCACCCTGCACCTAAACCACTTGCACCGTTTCAACCCACCGCCGCCGACCACCTTCGCCATTGCCGTCTCTCCTTTCTCTTCCCTCTTCCTCTGCTCCTTTCCTCTGCTCTTTCCCGAGCACAAAACCCTGCAACGTAACCCCACCAAACGCAAAACCCTAGCCGAGCCATTCCCTGCAACTTGGAATCTGTCGCCTTGCCGTGATCTCGCCGGCGATCCTTGCCGACGACCACCCACCTTGGCAAACACAGCCGTCTCCCAAACCCCGTAAGCAACCTTCCTCTTCTTCTTCCTCTTCTTCTTCTTTCTCTTCTTTCCATCTTAAGTTTTTCTTCTCTGTTAAATATTTGAATCCTGTGTAGATCGCCGGAGCTCCGTCGACGACGCGCCGACGACACAGCCATCCCTCTACAATCCAGTGGGTAAGTTCCTTCCTCAATATCCTTCGATCTCTGTCGCTTTGCTTTGTTTCCAGTCCATGCATTTCCTGTAGTATCTTTAATGTTCACTGGGTTTACTGTTCTCTTTGGTGGCCGGAATCCGACCGCGCCGGCGACGTTTCCCGACGACTCAGCAAGAACCTCTGATCCGTGTGACTCCACTGTTCGTCGTTTGGGTTCTCTCCGTGTACCGTGCGCGCGTCGCGATTTTTCCCCGCCGACGCGTAACGTTCCGTTTTCCGTTTCGCGACCCGTCGAGACAAGTAAAACTTGCTACATACTAATTAATATATTACATATACATTGATGGCACTCTAAATCCGTAGTTTAACTTTAGTACCATGATTTTCTTCTTCTTTTTTGTGTTCAATGTCGCGTTATATCATTTTAGTTTCCAGAATTGAAACCTACCGTTCGCATTTACTTCATTAAACCAAATAACCACAATCATATGTTTTAATCACACTTTTAACTATTGACAGCCTATGGTATTTTTCTATAGTTTTACTCCATCGGACACTCGTGTGCATTTAAACCTGTTTTAGCTGTGATTTCATCCATTGAACCTATTTATAGATCATTGCATCCCTGGAATTTCTTAATATTTGTTAACATGATTTAACGGCCATAATTGTCATACTGTATTCATATAATGTTGAAACCATCTCTGAAACACAAACTGATAATCGTACAGCTAAGTAGTTTAATCTGCGCATATTGCTTAACCTACTGCATGTGCCCATTTATTGTGTTGTTGATACCCATGCTTGTTTATTTATAACCATGATTATATTAGTTGATTATGAGCACCCACATGATATCTTTTACACCCTGACATGACTTGTTACACACATATTACTTGACCCGACACGGTACCGTACACGACTTGACCTGATGTACCATGGCTTGACCTGTTACCTAATCTTGTGTCTAATGCCAACAAACCTGACATGTGGTCCTTACGGACCGTTCCTGTTGTCTATCCAGACAAACCTGCATCTACCTGCTCCTGTGTTGGCATTAGTTTGTGATTACTTAAATACCTGACTTGAACATTTATAACTTGGGGGTATGGGGAAATCAATGATGAAACCTGACTTGTAACTCGACAGTTCGATACCTGTTCTGATCAGTCTTACGGGCTAGGCCAGCCCCGGAGTGATGATGCTGACATCACTCATCTGTACATGCTACCTTTTACTGCCTAGCGGCACGTCTCGGATTCAGCCCGAGAATCTTGACCGTGGTCCCGGGCACGCACGGGATACTATTGAGTTACATCGATGATTCATCAAATTGATTTCAAAGACTTTCGAGTAAATAATCTAATAGACCAGTTTAGCTTACTCACTGCACACTACTCTTCACTGCCCTGATTTATATTACTGTTACACCTGCTTTTCATTCATATCTATATTTGCATTGCCTGTTATCCTGTTTACATTTTATTACTTGATGACACGACGCGCCGACGTCTGGGTTTGCATGGCCCAGATTCCGTACCTTTGCTGCAGTCCGAGCAGGAGTACTTCAGCCAGCAGACTGAGCAGTGAGGTTTCTGTATTAGTTAATTCTTTTATTTTCTGCATTTTATTCCTGATGTGAGCCCGCATTATGGGACATACATTCCAGTTATTTGTATTGGATCTTTTGCTTCCGCACTTTTATTATTCTTGACTCATGTTATCTTGGCTTATGGACATGTATTAGATAGTTACATTTTGTTCTTGATATCTCTACAGCCGTAATGTAACTGTAGATGGATACTTCCTACCCACAGGTAGCATGGTTGGCTATGTCACGTACCCAATTTAGCGTACTCAGGAAAGCGGGGCGTGACAAGGAACCTAAGGAATATTGCAAGGACCGTTATATAATTCTTTTTTGTGTTAAATGAGGATTATGCAAACATAACCATCATTAAACTTGCATTATTCTGATGAACAGTAAATTAAACAAGCATATGAATCTCGATGATCTGATGCTACATTTGCAAATCTTGATAAGAAAGTAAATGGAACAGTAATGCTATATTTGCAAATCCAGAAGAAAATAACAGCCTCTGTATGATTGTGATTTGTGAATGCAATGGATAGTTGGCCTTGGTGACGGGGCCACGAAAACTCCCTATCTATTTTTATTAAGAGCGAAGTATGATTCATGACATTAAGAGGGCTGCAGATATAGGAAGTTTATGGGATAAGACCAACAATGAGAGGGGAACTGATGATTGTTTGCTTTTGGTAAGAGCTCATACAGGAGCCAAGTTTCTTGGGAACGTGGTTAGGAGGTATGATGCATGTTCAGAGTAAGAGATAAACCATCACAAATCCACCGTCATACTAGGAGGAAGGTTCAAAATAAAAATCAAAGAACAATTTAATCCTCTTACATCCCGTCAGATTGCATGGGACTGTGTAATTGTTTTGGCGCACTCGCTGATGGAAAGTGGCTTCATTTATCAGTGCGCAAGTCATTGCAAGAATGCTAGATAAAGCGAGAAGCATGATAGAAGGTTGGAGTTGGTGACTACCATCCATTTCAGGTGGACTTACATGGTTGTGCAGTGCAGATGATGGTAGCAGGCTAGCAGCACCGCATACTCATGTATTCGCAAATCATCGGATTTCCAATAGAGTACTTGATGAAACAGAGAAAATACTAGTAGTTCAGGTTCTATAAGGTGAGAGAAGAAGATGACTTCATGCCTTCATCTACTGCCTTGGGGTAGTGAATACATGAGATCTCTAGAAGGGATACTAGGAGAAAGAAAGCACTGGTTGTTTCATGGTGCTCCAGTGGGCAAGCAAATGAGCAAGTTGATCCTGTAAAGGACGTAATTATCGACTCAGATCGCATAATTTTTTTTATAGGATTGCAATTCTCTTAACATACTTAAAAACGAAGCCTAATTAATCATGAACTTGCAAGGGGGTTGAGAGTTGCTGCTCCAATTGCTTAATCGCTTCGGAAGTTATTCGATTAGAAAGAGACTTTAGAGTTTAGACCGGGGTTGGAAAATATTCTCACACTTAACTGCAACATAAATAGACTTTGATCAGAGTTAATTCAGTCCATTTTATTCTTGTTTTATCTGAAGTGAATGTGAGTGGATATTGGCTTGGGCCTTGGGTAAAAGATATAGTACAGTAAACAATAGAGCAGCATTGATACATTATGCGTGTTACTTACATTCGAAAGTAATTTGTTAGACCGCAAATTTTTTTTTTTAATTGCATGTGTGCATCTTTCTATTGGATCATCAAAGCAACTACATCGTGATGCAACTTCGCACGATGTCATTCGCTCAAGATGGATCTAACCTAGTTACGATGAGGTCAATTTTTTTTTTTTACAGGTCTGTAGTAGGGTCCAAATCCATCTCTTTAGAGTCAGCAATCGGCACGCTTAGTAGTTGATGAATTCAAGATCAATATCCACTATCTAAGGGAGGTCATGGATCTTTGAAATCACTGCTCAATCTCATTATCCAACAATGTGTCATCAAACGATTCAATCATAGAAAATACCTGAAAAGGGATGGGAGAGAGATGAGACTCTCCGCTGTCTCCATGGGGCATCGCTATCAACTCCGCATCGTCATCGTCCGTTTCCATTAACCTAACTCGAGGAACAGCATCGCTCGAAAGATCCTGCAGCGTTAAACACATAAATCACCAGATCAAGGGCCAGATCAAATTGGGGGCAAGGCAAAGAAAGAGAAAGAAGTATACATGAGAGAGGAGCATGGATCCGAAGAAGCCAGCGAGGAAGAAGAGAGAACAGGAGAGGAACACCAAGGGTAGCCCTAGCTTCGTCCTTTTGAGGCCGTAGATTACTCGGCTTCTGTTCCCTCTCATTGCGAATCTGCGATCTATTTTCTCTTTTCGTTTGAATTTTGTAAACGGGAAAAAAAAGGAAGAAGAAGGAAGAAGATAGAAATGTTGGTTTTGGGAAACTTGAGGCAGAAGCTGCCGGAGAGCTTACGGAAGAAGATGAAGACGGGATCGGTGACGTAGGAAAACGAGACAGCTGTTGGAAATTAATTAATTAAATTGATTAGTGGGTACTTTTAATTTATTATTGCGATTGTGACTGTGAAGGAGGAGTTGGGGGCCGTAGTTTCGCCGCCGCGGGTTCTGTGATTTGTTTTGTAGATCGCAGATCCACTGGCACACGAGAGGCAGGGCCGGACTGGTCGGTTGATACTCCATTCAGATCCACGCCACTCATGCCCATCGCGCTTTAATAAATCAAGGATACAACCATAAATGCATTCAAACATTTTTAGGTAAATTGTCAAAAAGCTCCCGACCCGCTTCAAACTTGTGTAAAACCCTCTAGACTTTTTGCTCTTGTTAGGAAATCCTGGTCCAAGCAAAACCTTATGTATATTTGTCACATGTAATATCTATGCAGTTACCTGTAATATCTAGGCAATTGAGGGAATACAAGACCTCAATAAAATACAGCTCAAGGATTTTTTCACAAAGATTTTGAACAGTAGGTCCTTTCCAACAATTTCGAAAATTACAGGGTTTTTAGACAACTCCCGAACTGGCCTAGGGAATTTTGACAATTTAAGTAACATTTTTTGTTGTTCAAACTAGACAAAAGAAATGAGAGGGTCTTGATCTTCAAATTTATCTATGGCATGGTTTTTCTTACAAATGCATGTGAGCTTGTGAGAGAGAGAGAGAGAGAGAGTTCCAAATCAGCTCCCCTATACTTGATCCTTTCGATGTGAAATTTACGTAATTAAAAGCTAATATATATTGCAATTAAAAATGTTCGTAGCTAATAATAGGACATGTTTTCGACCAAGTACTCAGGTAGGTAACTAGAAGTTTCAAACTCATCTGATACTTATTTCTAATCCAATAGTCTCCAAGTGGGCCCTCTTGGCCACCGACGACCTTGGCTTTTTAGAGAATCCCGCTCCTGTGTCGTAGGACTTGTAGCTCGGCAGTCCACCGGGTAGGTTTCTTTATCCTTCCAGTTTCGAGTGTCTTCTTGGATAGTTATAGCGGCCCATAGACGCGAGATGTACCTTGTGGGGGGCGGCGGTCCCCTGGACATGGTCCTTTCAGGCAGTGGCCGTTTAGTCCATGGTCCGTTGGATGGTCGGTGCAAGGCCAGAAATTGGAACACATTGATTCCGCTCGTTTCTGTCCTTCGCTTCAGGGCCTGTCCCTCGGTGTGGTCAGTACAGTACTCCATACTGTCGGGCAGCGAAGCTTACACTTGTTCACTTATTATTATTATGACGGTTCACCAAGGCCTCTTTCCTCCTCCCTTTTCTGCTCACTCGTAGGGGTCCGGACCCCACTAAGGGGGGGAGTCGACTGAACATCTTAGCCATTGGCGGGAATTTCGCCCGCATCCGATCCCATAAAAATTCGGACCCCTCGAGCCCATCGAGCTCGGACAAGAGAGCGAAGCGAACGAAAAAGTACAGCCAATACTGGGAAGTAACCTCAGGGAACTGAAAAGTTTGCTGAGGTGTATCGGTATGGAGCCGGCGTCGGTCGGAGAAGGTTTCAAAAAGCACTTTCCGAAATACTTCTCAGCCATGTCGGGGGCCTCACGTTTCTTTGGGTGCGCACGCGGTGTTTGGTATGCTAGAATCGACCCATGGGCGGAGGCAGGGGTCCCCCTAAGCCCAACTTCGGCCTTATCGACGCCATCGCGTGTCACTCCGCCCCCGGTTAAGCGGGACAGAGCAAGGTTGCCGCAATATCCTACTCGAAACGGAAACCAGTTACGCTTCCCGACGGAACATGCAGCTTCCCTTAAAAAGTACTGATCCAATCACCGCCCCTCTTAAGACATCGATTACCTACCACCACCTAAAAGTGCTTAACACGGATGGAGGCACCCTGAAGGCTTTTCTCCTATCAGGACCCTCCGGGGTCTCCGTGCTCGGTCTTGCGAGTCAAATCGCTTAACGTCCCAACGAGGAATTGGTCAACAACTTTTAGGTCACCGGCAGTAAGCGAAATCGACTTTCGATGATCATTATATGATGCATTTAATATCAATATCATGGTTTTTTCCGGCCTCGGGTTCCGGTTCCGTCAAGAGAGCGAAGCGAACGGTAGTGCAGTTGTTGCCCTTTTGAGTTTCCGAATATCGCATCGTTGCCCTTTTGAGTTTTCGGTTCGGGCAAGAAAGCGAAGCGAACGATCCCATTCGGACCGGCCCTGGCGCATGCTGCGAGCCCCCGGCGATTGAGGGCGCACCTCGCCAAGTCAGTGAAGCGAAGCGGAACGGCGAGGCAAGTGAACGAAGTGAACGATAGGGTTTGAAGTCGAACGAGTGAAACGGGGCACCCGAGTGGAACGATAGAATTCCCATAACGGGAATTCCAACTACCGATTAATGAAGGCAAGTGAACGAAGTGAACGATAAAGGAGTGAAGGGAGTTTTACGAGCGAAACGTCGTAATCAGTTAACTTTATTTAATAAAAACTTTAGATAATTTTATAAATGGAGATTCTCATTGGAATGGTCTCTCAATTTGAAAAGAGAAGATTTACTATGTGATGATGCTCTATATTGGCGATCTTCCGGATCGGGACACGTGGCAGATGACGTGTTCCAAAGCTCAGAAGAAAGGGCCCACATGGGTTGACCAGGTCACCCCTGTACCCGACCCGTAAGCACAAGCTGGCTCTCCTCAGAGCCCCTGTAAATTGGCCTCCTCGGCCTCTTAGCTCGTCCCGAGCTACCAGAGGACCAAGATGCCTTGGCCCTTCCGCTCGTTCCCGAGCTCTCCCGCCGAGGCCATCTTCCTCGGTCCCTCCGACCGACCAACTCCAACACTCACAGGTGCAACCGCCGCTCCGCAAATCTCGCCATGCGCGGATTCTCCGCCGGCAACATCCCACGTTCCATGCCATCACGATCCCCATTAACGGGCGATCCGCTTATTACGCGGGCGTGACGTCGGGAGCGTAACTGCCGGCGAGATTCTCGCGCCTGCTACTGCATGCCGCCGCCGCTATATAAACCCCCATCACAGAGGGGTCAAGTAGGTTTTTTCACCCCACTTAGCCGTTACTCTACTCGGATCTTGTACTAACTTGATCGTCGGAGGGTCCTCGGTGGTACCAAACCACCCCGGGACTTCCTTGCAGGTACTCGGCGCAAACTCCTCAAAACCACCAATCTCCTCAAAACCCATTGAGATCCACACGTAACAGGAGATCATCTCCAAGATCCACCGGAGATCGATGGAAGACAACATCTGACAGAGACCCGAAATAGACCTCCATCACTATGAGTACATGCTCCTTTTGGTTTATGTAAAGAAAAGAAGATGAGACGATAAGAGTTTGAAAGCTCATACTGTTTTATATGCTCCTGGACCATACACATCCATATGCACTTCATACTTTCGCACTCCTTAGCAATAAAGAAGTCTCAAATGATCCACCAATTCTAAATGTACAAATTCAGGAGAAAAAAGCAAAGCCCTGTCCAAGTCTCAATCATGTTCAATGCCTTAATTTAGCTACATGAAAGATAGCAAGTCATGAAAAGATGTTCAAATCTAACACGTACTCATAATTTCATAACATATCAAGCCCCCAAGATGCAAGGATCTTAAACTCTTTAAACATATGCCACCAATACATCTTGCATATAAAGGAAAAATGATAGTAATTTTCATTACATCATCTTAAAAAATTAAGTATGCTGGCAACACTCAACAGCATCACTTAAAATGCCAAATCTTCAGATGCAAAATTAACTCAAATCATTCACGGATTACCAAAAATAAAATATAAAAAATAAAAATTGAACAAAGAAGACATATCTACCGATCAAATAAATGATTTTACATTAGAATCTACATAATTAAAGCATATTGTGTGATTTAGTGAAATTCACAAGTCCCTAAAACGTTCAAATGAAGAAGCGTCCAGATCTTTTGGTTGATAAATAGTTGATCGTCTAATGACAAGGGAGTTGAAAATAAAGATAGAATTATAGAGGAATCCATTCTATGCGGTCCACTGTATGCGGAATGATTTTCAAGGTAAGCTGATAAAGATGAATATTAGGGTGTTGAAATTATAAGCCCAGAAAGCATGTAAAGTTTCAAATCCATGCAATAATATTGAAAACCACTAATATATTAATTGGAAAATTATTAATAGCCTGGTAGGATTGGCTTCATGTTACTGTCTATCACAATCATATTTCTCAACACACGGGATGATTCACTGCCATTAATTTTTAGTCAAAAGGCAAAAACCTGCAGTTCCCAGATTCAGGCGAACCTATAACCGGTTGGGATGCGTTAATATACAGTGATGCCCTGGGCAGTGCGTGCAGATGAGGCTCAATAGCGAAAGGCCAGTCCATCTGCAAAAATGCCTGTGATAATGTACCTTATAAATGAACACCACTGCAATTAGCGAAATTTACTTTATTGCAAAAAAAAGTGATGTCTACACCTTTACTACTTATAATTTCGGTCTTACAATTTCTATTTAACTTGTGGCAATGACAAATGCCATTTTTTCGTATAATAGTAGTACAAGTATCCTATAACAAATAATGACTACATGCTCTACTTCCCTTTTACATGGAAGTTAAGATTGAGGATATCAGGCAGGAGTTTGCTGACCAATAAGAAATTTTTTATTGATAGTATTCAGGCTGCATGTAATATTTAACAAGAAACCATGTGCAACCAATGCGTTTTGCCATGTCAAGCAACCAAACAATGGAAGAAAGAGAACCTCTCATTTTAAGACTACTTACTAACTTTCACTCAGAGGCTGTCAGCTCTCCTTTGGACATGGAAAATAATACCATGGTACAAGCACTATATTTTATTCTAGTCCCCCCCCTCCCCCATTGATAAGAGACATCAACAAAGAATTATAACAGAAGGAAAGAATATGAATGTAAGTTGCCTATAAATCTTTGGTGTCCTCCAAATATGAACCAAACTACAGTTGATGCCGCTGCTAGCGAACAGGAAACCCTCTGCAATCTCCAGTTAAGCTCCAGGAAACCATCTCAAGGAGCCCCTCTCATATGAAATAAAGTCGGGATATTTAGTTGCTATACGGAAAAAGATCCAAAATTTGTGCAAGCCTGTGAAGCGGCATCCTGACAAGGATCCATAATTACGCAACTCATGCCAGAGCTAGATTGACCAATGCCTGTCAGCTATTTCTGTAACCTTAACAATATCATAGATACAACATATCTTCTGAGAGCTCTAAATTGAGCTACATCAACTCTCATATTTGGTCCAATACATGCACCAGCATGAGCTAACTGCTTATTTTTGCCTCCAAGACTCCATGCATTTACAGTATTTTCTTACACCAACGAAGAACGCCATAGAGTTTTGGTTCAACAAAATCCCTAACAGTTCGTTTCCTTCTTCCATATTCAAGGTCTAAAGTTCTATAAGCAAGAGCTAGAAGATACATAGCAGGGTGTAATCTCCTGAATCATATAAGAAGAATTGTTAGCTCATGAAGTGAAATGAAATTTGATTACCATTCAATATAGGAAGCAGCTAGGCTCCAAGAAAGTAATTTATTAGGCATCTAAAAGCAGTATAAGGTAAATCCATGAAGCAACATGAATTCATCCATATTATTATACCAGGAATATCCATCCAAAATGAAATTATACAGTAAAGCATGGAAACAAATCATCAACTTAAATAACTTGTTTAATATCACACATTTAAAGGCATTCTTGTTAATTCAACTATTGTCGTCACTACAAGCTTTAACATTTTTCTATGAGAAAAGACCAAACCAGAGGCTGGTAAGGTAAATGCATCTAAAGCTCAAGGAGTTACATTGAAAGAAGATGAATACAATCGTTACATTAAATTTTTGGTAAGCAGTCAGTCAAAGTTGCTTCTAATTAGAATATAGTAGCAAACCAGCGATAGAGAAGGTTCCCTTCAAGGGACCAAGGATACAGCAGTGCATTAGTCCTCTATATTTAGTTACCACAAGATATCTTAAACCTTTTAATTCTTCTTTGCATGGCCGAATCCATGGGTATGCCTGTTTCTTTTCATACTTACAGGCTTTTGAGGGTGAGTCTTGGCTCGGATGCCCGCCGCCATTTGTGGAGTAGTCACACAGAAAGCAATCGGCCAGGATCATTCAATACTACAGTATGAACATGGGGACTAGTGAAATCTCACCAGATTTTAAGTATATTGTGACAAAAAAAATTCAAATAGAAGTCTTTCAGAAGCGAGAGAAGTCCATAGCCAGTTGCTGGAGTACTCAACTTTTAAGTGCGACTATGATCTTTTACACATTTGGATGAAGAAATTGATTCTCAAAATTGGCAGACTTGTAGCTGCAGATGATCTTTTATGAGTTCCGTTTTGCGACAACTGAAATGCTAACTATGCTAAGACAGGATCACTTTTCATGATAATTTCTCACTCTTGGTTGTTATCACATATTTCTGTCGGTTTTCATTTCAATGAGGTTAACTGACTTATTAACAGGTTAAATACCTCAATAATTAATGATAGTAAAGAACAAAGAGCAAACCTAGACCTCACTAGCGAAATGCAATGTAGACATTTCATAGTATGAGTAACCCAAAATTTGAACACTGTCAGACCATAGTTGCACAAAGCGGGGGCGGGGGATTGCCAAAACCTAAAAGAATCTTATGTCTTAAGTTAAGAGGGTCGGGGGAGCGCTATATATATATATATATATATATATATATATATAATGCCATAAAATTATAAAATTGCACCATGAATTGATTACCATGAACACATCAGGTTATTAGTCCAATATTTCATTAAAACCCAAGAAACTGCAGAGACAATAACTCAGCCGAAGAGATTTGAAACTGAATTGAGATTCTGTTGTATGAGAGTCAAGATTCTGTTTCGAATCTCAGTAAGAACCGCGGATTCGAGGTTCCGAAGCGAGATTCATTATATACCCCCAAGGTTCCTGCAACTAAGTGTCAGACCATTAAGCACAAATACAAGCATCTATTCTTTCCTTTCCATAGGAAACAAAAAAAAAAGTATTTCATCCTAGTCCTGGTGTCAGTTATAGGTATCCATTTCCCCATTTAGCTCTATGGACCATACCCTCATAAACAGCATCCTCCACATATTTTATTACAGTTTCAGTGCAAGTTCATTTTCGCCTACCATCACTCGTGGCAGTACCTTTAACTAAGATCCTATGACCCATAAATGAAGCACTGAATAACATCCCGTTTTCCTTGGCAATATTGCATCTTCAGCAACCAATTCTTTACCATTAAATCCTAAATACCTATCTGAAGAGCAATTTAGACAACCTTGGCCTCATATCCATTGCATGTTAAAACTTGAAAGATCATCAACCAAAGAGAAAATAGTTGCTCTTACTCTTCCGTAATCTTCAGAGTATCCCCACAAGCTCCTGGAAGAATACCATCCTTATAGTGTTTCAACAATGGTTTTTGGCCTCATGCCCTGGTCTGCATCCAATGCCCTCAACAACCATAATGGATTTTTTTCGGGAACCAACTTCCTTGAAACAAATATTTCACCGATATTAAAATAAGCTACAACAAAAGAATCAAATAAATGGCCCCAGAGATTTATCATTTGAATACAGGAAATGCCCCGGGTGAATAAATTATAATGCATATGCAATAATTCACAGTACAACGGAATAAGTGGAAAGCAGCAATGTAATATTACAAGAAATGCTTACTTTTCAGGATGTCTGGCCATGCTATCCCATTGCCTTTGGGACGGGATTGTCCTTCCTTTCCTGTCTTTTCCAAATGTTTCAACATACCAGCCGCCAATGTCATGCATGCTAGAACGTGGCTCGAAAAGCCAAAATCTGCAGGAAAAAAATTGGACTACAAAATATGACCATTAAAAAGAATGACCTTATGAAAAATGAAACAGTAAATTGGTCAAAATTAATCGTAGCACCATTTTGCATCTGCTTCTCAATGCTCCAGCTCCCTTTATAATACACCGATATTGTTGTCTACTTTAACAACACTAAAGAGTTAACATATGATTTTTAAATTTTTTCAAATTCAAATCCACATGGTACACTATTAAGAACATCAAAATCTTACATAAAGTATACAAAGAGCGCAATGTAAGTATGTCTCGGATTTCTGACTAAGATCCCGACAAATGGCCCCATGTCCTTCTTTAATGGCATTCCTCTTACGTTACATCAATAGCATATTGCACTCACCTCATTTCAAGGTTTGAACCACCTGACCTCCAAATATAGAGTTTTTAATCTTTATAACGGGAAACCTTACACAGATATTCCCATTGAAAAGTTAATAAAGCTAGGTTTTATTTGTATAAACGTATATTGCAATTGAGAATCAGATTTAGGTTAGCAATCTATAACCTAAATGTTTACAAGATTTTAAGCTGGAGACGTGTTGGTTGTTCTGACATGTCTATTACCCAAATCAGCATCCCAAGTTAAAGCATCTTGTTGACCACCAAAAACAACACTTTTTAAGGATCCATCTTGTAAGTAATCACTTCCAGGATCCATCTTTGAAGCAAGCACTTCATGGAATCAGCTTTCCCAGTATAGGTCACCACAACATCAATGACTTCACCCTACCTTTTATTATCTTCGATGTTTGTGGAATCCTCTTTACCAAAGTCCCGCTTAGACTGCATAGTATAACAAGCTAAACAAACTCCAGGAGTTCATTATATGTCTTCCCGGCATTTAGGTTAAAAATTAGGGCAGGGGAAACAGTTAATCTGTAAGAGTTTGTGACAGACAATGTAACTGGTTATAGTTACCAACATTGAAAGGAACTGCTTCAGCTTACTTGCTAGGTGGAAGGCGGGCTCTACTACATCTGCACTCACAAGCTGAAACTTCATCCCCTGCTTGATACCAGTGCATATGTTTCACCTGGAAAGATTATCTAGGCTATATTTTTCAATCTGAGTGCAGACGAATTATATATTAACTGAAATTAACGATATTCTGTATCTTAGATCATTTTCTAATAGAAGAGCAAGATAATTAAAATGCTAATGTTAAGAACACCGGAAGACCAGAAGAACGGGAAGCTGCTAGTTGAAGCATTTGGACCTAATAATCTCTCTCACCCATGCTCGCGCACGCATGCATATTCATAGATATAGATATAAACATATAGAAATACACAACCACATACATATACATATATATACAGATACATAAACACACATACACATGCCCATATAGATACATCCATACATGTACATGTATGGATGTATGTGTGTGTATGTAGACAATCAGACATATACATATATATACATATACACATATGTATATGTATGTAAAGAATAATGGAGGAAAGCTGCCATAGGAGGTAATTTCCTCCTATGGTGTCGAAAAAACACGCCCTCCACTATTTTTTCGACGATCATCACCCATCATCATCTTTATCATCTAAGATGTGGATACACTAAATTTCATGTGATTTCACCACTATTTCACCGTTGATTTAATGGGTGCAAAATTAACGGCTTATCGACAATAGAACGTTTTACATTGCTAATTCAACGTTGAAAAAGTGTTAGAATCACGTGAAATTTGGTGTATCCATATTTTAGATAGTAAAGATGAAGATGATGAATGCCGATAGTTGGAAAAAATGGAGGATATAAATTTTTTACGCCACCTAACGAAAAATCCTCCTAAGGCCTCTTTTCTTCATTATTCTCATGTATGTATATATATGTGTATTTAACAATGTATATATATATTAATAATATATTAATGTTGGAAATAGAGATAGCGTAAAGCGTATAGCTTCGCCACCCAATGTTTTAAAAGCGAAAGGCGAGTCAAGGCGACGAAGCTTGCCCGTCGCCTGAGACGAAAGGCGCTAAAAAGGAGACCGCTTGAGTGAAGTAAGGATTCAAACATTTAATCTGCTTATAAGATTTTGCTAGGTCGGTTTGAGAACTAGGGAAAGAATGAAAAAGAAAGAATATATGACTTTTTCTATTTAAAATTAAAACCCTTGTTTTTTTGTCATTTTTTGTTTAATTCTGTTATCATTGAAGACTTTCTCTATGATTAAAGAGAAAGCGAGTACATAAAAACAAAAAGAATAGTGAAATAATATGAAATTTAATTTATTTCGTTTTTTAAAACAAAAATCACTCAGACGCACGCCTCAAAACTTCGTCTTGAACGTCTAAGGCGCACGCCTGGGCACTTGAGGCGATTGCAACCCCGATCGTCTCGCTCGGACGCCTTGCATTTAAAACACTGGCGCCACCAGATAAGAAAATGCGTAAATAGTGTAACGTATAGCGTAAGCTATGAAATTTATTAATATTTAATTTTGAAATATAAATATAGTTATACCGATTTTTAAAAAATGGTAAAATTACTCAGATAATTAAGAATCTATAATTTAAAAAATCTAAGGAATTAGAAGCCTTAGCATACCAACAATTTTCCTAATGTTTAATCAGTCAGTTCAAACGTCTATATATGTTTAGTAGTTCACAAGAACTATACCCATCCACGATATATAAATTGAAAATCAATTTAAGTATTTAAAAAATAAAATAACATAAACAAATAACTTAAGTATGTAGAACGTCATATACACATTGATGGCCTTGGATATCCTCGAAAGAGATAGGTGATGGCCTCAGAGCGGACGATGCAAAACAAGGCCTTAAATGGCCAGCGATGGTCTTGGTTGGAAGACCAATTCAGAGGAGAAAAGGGGGAAGAGGAGAAAGTGAAGTGTTGATGCTCTTGATGATCGATAGCGATTTGTGAATGCTTTTGTTTATGGGTTTAAGCGATTTTGGTCGGATTTTTTTTTAAAAATACCCACTAGAACCCTATGCTCCATAGCTTAAATAGCTTAAGCCATATATCTCAAGTTAGGTAGTGTAAGCTAATTATAAAAATAGCATAAGCTATAGTGAACTCGCGCTATGTGCAACACTATGTAGCGAAATGGGCCTTGCTACGCTATGTAGCGCTCTGTTTTTTACCATGACATACGCGCGCGCGCGTGTGTGACATTTGGAAGCTAAATTTGGCTAGATAGAACCAATTTAGTCATTACAGTGACCATATGTGCAAGATGCAACACAAGAAGAGGGATTTCTTACAGTTCAACTGTACAACAAAGAAAAACATTGAAAGTAAAATTGTAATCAACGCCCAAGGACAATGGACCCCAATTCTTAAAATTTTCAACCTCATTATGTAATGATGTACCTTAGGGAACTCTAAGAACACAAAAGTACGGTTATGGAGTCTTCTTCCTTGTTTTGAAGATTTAACAAGGTAGCTAGCCTTGTCTATTTCAAAGCGTCAATTCATCTTGCATAAGTTTGGGTGGTTTGCATTCACAAAGTCATTTCAGTGCTAATTAGCATGTGCAGAAAAATAATGTGACAATTTTTTTCAATCAGACAGCATAATGCTCATCTCTCAGCTGCACAGGAAACGTAAATTTATCATATCCAAGATGCAAGAACAACATATATTCTTATTTGGGGGTATTCAATTCAAGGTTAAACTTATAAATACATAAACCACTGTTTTTTGTTCCCCTTCTGTCATACACAGAGCAAATTCCTTCTTCAGCCTTAGTTCCTAGTCCATTTATCGTCCCCAAGATGATCCTTGATCCAATCGACGAACTTGTGTTAGTTGAAACATCCTCACTGTATACACTTTGTCTTCATCAAAATTAAGAAAGACATTTATTTGGTCTTCACTATCATCATCATTGTACTACTAGACTTGCATTTTGGAGGACTTCTAGCTGCTGTAGCAACTAATACTCCAGAAATATGCAATTGCAGATCTTTGTATATATCAGATGTACTTTTCTTGTGTTGCTTCTTGATGACATCAGATTTTTCTGGCAATGAAGAAATCGGTCCCATATTTGTCTGCCTATCATATTGAAAAATCTCATGAGCCGTTGAATTAAAAGAAGTTATTTTTTCATGGCGGGTATCTGACAATTCAGGAACTTGATCAACTACGTTAACGAATCCAAAAAGATCACGCCCAGAAACCAAATGCAACACATCAGGAGTGTCATACACAGACCTTTCCTCGGCTTCAAAACAATTGGGAAGAAAGTCCATTGATTCAATAAGCAGGCCATAATATGTAGCACGCACGTATCGCTGAATACAGTTTGCTTTCAAGTTCCTCTAAATAACCTGAGCCAACCGCTACCCTCCTCTCGGTAAGAATATCTTCAATCACAAGTCTATACCATTTTACCCATTCCACTGCTTCATCTTGTTTCGTTATTGTTAAAGACGAATTGTACATATACATAACGGAACCAGATCTGCGATGCTTGAGTGAAACCTTCCTCTGCTGTCATAATGTGCTCTTTTATTGGAATCTGATAGAATCTGCAGAGCAATCAAAAGCCAATTTTTACACAGCAAACAAAAATTTCATCCCAATTTTTTTGGGATAAGAATAAGAAGCATCATAAAAGCAGTCTTTCCAGCGAGAAGAAGACTTTGCATGTATACACATGTGAGAGTAGCTTTCTTGTGTGCATGTCTGCATATTTTTAGAAATATGGATCAGGTCAATAGTGGCCTAAGCCAAGGAAACATTTCATTGGATGTATAATACGAGAAGTGTTCCAAAATTCAAACCATAGAGTTGTGGATTAAGCATCTCTAGAAGGGTTTTTTTCATATAGGCCCTCTAAAACATTGCTATTTTGAAAAACACCCCTAAAACTTTATATTTTTAAACACACCCCCTAAAACCTCTTTGTTAACTAAAACACCCCTTTACTTAAGTTAATTATGATTAATAATTGAATTTGAGCTAATATGATGAATTGTGATTTAAAAGTCTTATATAACATCAAAACCTTCATCTCTTTTCATTTTTGTGCAAAACTCATTAGTCTTGCTCTTCCAAATTCTTATATTTGAGGTTTCATTTTAGATTCTTAACGAAGATTTCTAACGGTGTTGAGAATGATAATTAAGCATAGGGGGCAAATTAGTTTAATTAAGATTTTCATGGGGTGTATTTAAAAATATAAAGTTTTTGGGGGTGTTTTTCGAAATAGCAATGTTTTAGGGGCCTATATAAAAAAAACCCAAATATTTTAACCCTTAAAGGGTTAAAGAACATGTCCAAGAAGAATCCATCATCAAAATTTCCAAAGTGATATTGATTTCATTCGGGATAACCATAGAAAAGGATTTTTTACCATTGAACATTGTCATTTCTTTCGATTCAGGTACACCGATACAATGCCATGAAAAGATTTCCCAGTCATCCCTAATCTTTTTATAAACTCTTTTGCTTTACCATTTTGTCCACAATAAGAATCAAGATGCCAGTTTATCTTCTATTTTGCATAGACGTCTTTCATTAGCGCATATACCATTTCTTCTAGAAGGTAAAAGTTCAAGTTGTAGGGAAATAAAATCAATAGTAACATGATACAAACATTGTCGGAATTTCTTATGGATTCCTTCTTCACGCTTAGATGATGATGGCATGTTGGATGTTGTAGCGTAAGTTCAACCAATGCAAAGAGAGCTATAGGCCATGAAATCAATGGTGTCAAAAAAATTAAAAACTTATAAGTTAATTGTTGACCCAACAATCACTAGCTTAAGCTTCTAGGTTAAGAGGTAAGCAAAACATTCCTGACCCAAATCCAATTGTAAAAACCAAAAGGGAAAGAAAAAATGTTTTGCTCATGCATTTTATCTACCGCATGTAAAATGATGTATTCTTTCTTTCATGTGCACTGTGACGTCGGTTATTATGTAGAATAATTTTTATTGGCTTACCGTCCACCACTCAGTGACTTGTTTTTTTTGGTAAATTAAAATGGTTATCTACAAATAGAAAACCACCATAGCCGTTATGATTGATATCTAAGGTCCCTTCGCATTTTATATTGTTTAACAACCAGCCCCAAACTAGGGGTGGAGCCAAGGGATGGGCAAGGGCCCAGGCCCCTAATTTTTTTTGGAATTTTAGAATATGTATGTAAGACTATAAGTGTATTTGTATGTGTGTTGTGTGTGTGTGTCTGTATAGTATGTGTGTAAAGCGTTTGGACAAAAATAGTTAAAAATTCATTACATAATTACCAATTTGAAGTTGGCCTAATGATTAAAGCTTGGTCTTATAGGCCTGTAGACCATAGGTTCGTGGGCCGTTTTTATTTTATTGTATTAATTTTTCTACACCACATACAACTTTAACAAGAAAACTTTATCAAATGTTTTTTCATATTTGTATCTAACCCCTTATTTTCATTATGTCAGATTCCAGTCTTTTGAAAATTATGAATAGTTACATAATAATCATTTTCATTAGGGTTTCTTTTATAAAAAGAGCTTTTATTGTTAGATTATTTGGAATATATTATATTAATACAAAAGGTAACACAAACCCACTTGTTTATATTGTTGTGTATTTTCTTATATTTCTATTGAACTAAACAACTCTTTTACACGAAAGTTATTTTTGTTCTAATTTTTCCTTTTAGATTGAGATTGTAATCAACTTGTTAGATTTATTTTTTTGGTTGTTGCATCCATGATTCCAATTAAATTAAATATATAAAGCATTTATATATAATTAATAAGAACTCAGACTAATATATGAATATAAAAGCTTTCCATTTTTAAATAAATTTTTTCCTCTTTCCCAGTGTTTTAAAAGTCGGCCGCTTAGGCGGCGGAGCGGGTTTCGTTGTTCCGCTTTATCCCGCTTAAATAGGTGGATATTACATAGCCTAGTTTTATTGATATATACACTTTATATGTGTCATAATAGGTATATAACTATTATTATTAGAGTGAGATTAACACAAAGTCCTATCTCTTTTCTTTCTCTTTTTACACGTCGTTTCTCTTTAGCATGCTCAAGTCGACATGGGCTAGAGTTTTTTAGATGCTTGATTTCGCCAAACTTCAAGTTTTGGGTTTTCAAAACTTCAAAAATTAAGGTTTCGATCTGATCAACTTTGAGATTAAGATCCGGATCGATTTCGAGCAATTTTAAGGTTTTCCTATTTCAATTTCGAGTAGTTTTCGAATTTCGATCTTGAATTTCTAATTCGATTTCGACTTGACTAGCTTTAGACCGCAATCTTTTAGGTACTTTTTTTGTGATTTTGTTATATCTGTACTGATTTTGTTAGTTCTTCTAGTTTCATTCAATGTTTATTTTTAAAATGAATTCTAGCAACAATAAGATTTTTTCACGGTCAATTTGCATTTTCTTACGCATTTACAGGTGCAAAAGGAAAATAAAATAGTTAGAACTCTAATATAATCAATATTTATTGATAAGAAATAATTTTTTTTGATGAGATCACCACTTTTCTGATTTCTGAGTGGCCGCTTAAACGGCCAGGCTTCTCGACCGCTCCGCCACTATTGAAACATTGCTCTTCCCCCAACTATTAAATCTTAGCTCCTCCCCAGTCCCGGGCAATGGCCTCATTTGATTTACAAGTGGAATTCCAGACTCACCAAAAATTCCATCAATTTAGTCAGCTATGATTCCATAATCATTTATTTTAGTAAAATGGATCTAACATTCTGTGGCTGTTACAAAGAGCCGAATCTGTCGATCTTCGGCCATGGTTCTTTGCAGTTGAATGTATCAGAAGTAGGAGGATTACACAACAATTCCCCAATTTAAACATTCTTTATAAACTTGATTAGGGGTTTCAACAAGTCTAAACGCACTACAGCACAAACATCGTATCAAAACCCTAACTACTCCCAATCCAATAACAATTCACCCAATTGCACATCCAAATCACACTGATATCAAAAGGAATACCTCGTAATCTAGCATTGTTCACACCATCCTCATGCTGCACGGCTGTCGTATACATGGTAATGTATGGAAAATCAAGGATTTTGATTTTTGAAAACAAAAGGATCTGTGGAATCTTGCATTTGCTAAATCAAACGGTGACGAACTTTCTTCTAAATTAAATTCACGAACATCACGTGTGCTCATAAGCTAAAGCAAGACACATTGAAAAGAAGAAGCCAACCACCATAACGTGTGGGCTCCTAATAATCAAAACTCTTATGGGGTGACATTTATGAGCAAAAAATCTCTTAGAATCTAGCGTCCCCATCTCCATTTCAGTGGTATAAAAAAAATACGATTAAAAAGGACTAAAAAACAGCAATATGTGCATCTTAATCTATTTCATATGATTCTTAATATTTTTTTGCAACAACCCATAAGTTTTTAAGAGAGGATGGCTGATGGGAACTTTCTCCATATAATTGGCTGAAAATTTTCCTTGCCATTGTAAGTGAGGGGTTTCGAATCCAATATCTTCCTATCAAGTTGGTGAGTGTCATTGTCGCTTGGGTAAAGGCTGAAGATCTTTGAGTACATGGGATAATGATATGTTTTTATTAATGAAACAAACCTCGAAGAAATGTGATTCGATAAATGTGAAATCATTTACATTAATGCAGAATTAATTATTGGAGGTTTTAACTCTTTAAAACCACATGCCCCATGGTCTATGAATTTCCTATTCTTCACACTAATTTTCTTGGGTACCGCAATTTTCTTGCATTTACACAATTTTCTTGCATGCGCGACACCTTCTCAAGTCAAATATAATGGACTTATCAGCTTAAAAAAAGACGAATCGAAGCTCGAGTTTTTTCTTTGGCAACTTTTAATGCCATTAGGCAATATAAAAGTTTAATTTTCTTTCACAAGTACAATACATATAGTCGTATACTTTTCTTCTTGTTCATTATGTTAAGTTAACAGATACTTCAGTGTGGCTGTACCGTCCATATGCTAACATATAGGTTCAGTGTGTTTCTATCACAACTTGGTGTTGGGGTCGAAATCTACGCTCCATTACCGAAATCAAAAGTCAAAAGTTAAAAATCAAAGTCAAGATCAAAAAGTCAAAATCAACGCCTAAACAAGCGGACCTAAGTCAACGCCTAAACAAGCGGACCTAAGTCCAACCAAGAAAAAATCTATGTTTCGGAGTATATCAATTTGTGGGACAAGTCTAAATTGATATCGAAGCAAAAGGAGTTGAATTTGATGCTAGCATAGGAGAAGGTCAGGATATGGCAGGCGATTACTTCACTTGATACACTGCTATTGCCAGGAATGTAATACACCCCCTAGTCAACCAATTACGATATACGAGTTTAACATCAAGATTAACCGCCAGTTACTTCTCAATTATGTAAGTATTGTTTATGTTTTGTTTTTGTTTTATATTACCTTTAACATATTAGATCCAATTATTAATATTTATTATTTATTATTTTTAAGTGAACTCGGTTGAACTTAATAAATTTTTGTTGGATGACGACAATCTCAAGAGATTACACGAAGAGATCAAACGAGTTCTAAAGGGTGAGATTAAAGAGAAGGGGGAATGAAGCCTTAAAAATGGATGAAATTGCCGGGACTGAAGAACCCGAGGATGAAAATGATGAGGAGGCCGTTGAGCCAATTGAAAATGTCGGGACTAAAGAACCTGAGATTGAAAATGTTGAGGAGGCCGTTGAGCCAACTGGAAATATCGGGACTAAAGAACCCAATGTTGAAAATATTGAGAAGGCCGTTTGTAACACCCTAATATATTTATACAATATTATTTGGTATTTTAACACTTGCTTTACAATTCTTCTATTTTATTCATTTGGGTTGCAAGTGATTCGAAAGTAGCAGTGATTATCCGATCCGACCCGCATGTGTGAAACCCAGTATGGTGCTACATTATATCTTATATTTATTAGTAAATTGAATCTATGTGGATCTAGTATAATATATATATAACATATATTTAAATTATTATATATCTTTTAGTAACCACAAGTTAATGATAAATTATATTTTTGTTAACTACCATCACTTAATTAATCATCCCATATATTAGTTTGCTTTTATCTATCTCGTTTAAATCTCAAGATATCATATAATCAAATGTTTATTAAATCTATATATTTATTAAAAATCCTTTTTAAATCTTATATTAAGGGGTATATGTATTTAAAATTCTATTCTTGCATTATGGCTTAAAATTTTACGTATATGTATTATTCTTTAAAATATATTTTTGATGAGATTCTGGTGAAGTTGGTTGTAATTTGATATTATCTGCATACCCTAAAACTAATATATATATATATATATATATATATATATATATATATATATATAATTTTCTCTCTCTCCCTCGCCTCCTACGAGAACCCCGAGCCCTCACCCCTTTTCTCACCTCCGACTTTGCCTTCTTCCTCGTCACCATCACCTTCATCAACTCCTCTTCCTCGTTGTCGTCAGTACCCCCGGACACCACCACCGGCATCCTCCTCATCATCATTATCTTCTTCTTCTTTCTACCCTCGCCGAAGCCGACCCCAACAACATCACCGCCTCCACTTTGTTTCCCCGCCGACGATCACAACCTTGACCGCACACTATCATCATCAGCGACCTCATCTTCTTCTCACCAAGACTCTTCATCCTCGAACTCCTCGTCGCCACCTCGATCTCGTCGCCGCTTCCATGACCACCTACTTCCTCTCGCCGACGATCTAAACCTAGACCCAAGTCTCTGAAGTTCAGAGCACGAGCAGACACCCCATCGTCGCACTTGCCTGGCCGAGACTTGTTTCGATCGTATGTCATGCGCCGTGTTTCTCGATCGTGTCGTCGTGTGGGTATTCGTATTCGTCGTCATATTCTTTTATCAATCAAGGCAAGTTTCCTAACTTGCAACATGCTATTTACATATACCAAACTATAATATATTTATAATGTACATATATTTATAATTTTCGTAAACTGTTATTAATATACAATTTATTAGAGATAATCCATATATATTAGAAACAATAGCCGTGTGTTGTTGTAATTGTGAAACTGCGCAAAATTACTTATATGAACTATTTTAGTAGATACATATTAGTTTATATTAAGTGACAAACGTAAAACGTTATTATAAATAGGTTTAAAAATATATTATATAGTAAATGAATTAATCAAACCTTACAATTTAAACAGTATACATCAGTTATTTGTATAGTGGATTAAATAAACCGGTTACTGTTATTTCATTGAATATTTCTCTTGTAAATATACAATACCTGACATGCCTGCGACATACTGCTATTGTTTACACCTGTTACTTAAATAACTACTAATGCCAACAGTATTGACTCGTTATTCTGATTGACCTGACTTGTTGTCTTGCTAGACAAGACCTGTACACGATTATTTCTGTGTTGGCATTGGGTAGACTTCCTATTGATACTTGACTTGAACATGAAACCTGGGGGAAAAGGGGAAGTCAATAATGAAACCCGACTTGTAACTCAATAGTTTACTCCTTTCCGGAGACTGTCAATACGGGCTTCGGGCCTCGGAATGATGATGCTGACATCATTCGTCTGTACATGATATTGTTTTTACTGCCTAGCGGCACGTCTCAGATTCAGTCTTGAGAGTCATGACCGTGGTCCCGGACACGCACGTGATACTATTGAGTTATATCGAAAATTCCATTAATTGGTTTCAAATACCGTTAGGATAAATAATCTAGAAACATAGATTTTAGGATACACATAAGATACCTATTGTTCCCCTAATAATTAAACATAATAAGAGCTAAACTCTGTTAAATTTCAATGAGGCATCACCTTACATGCTCCTTACGAGAGCGCCGGCGCTAGTCTTATAGGATTAAACCCTATAGTGGCGCCGCACGTGAAGTTCACGTGAGCGCCAATACGCAAAGCACAAGAGCGCCTATCATAAATAAGAATTTAATTCTTAAGTGACGCCCACGTGCATAACACGTGAGCACCATTGTCCAAACTAAAATAGGTACAATTAAATTCTACATGAGAATTACTTCCCTAAAAATTGGGATATTCTCTGTTAAACAGAGCCGTTGAATCAAAAATCCAATGGTGATGATAAATCATCAAATGGTAGCATTAAATTTTATTAGAAGAAAATATCTCCCTAATCTTTCTAAATGAGAAAGATATTCTAAATTGGTTCAAAGATCTAATGATAGAATTAAATTCTATTTTTGGGAATATATTTCCCCAATCTTTCTAAATAAAGATAGATTGTTCTCTGTAAAACAGAGAGCCTATGGATTAAAATCCAATGGTAGTTAAAAATCACCGTTTGATAGAATAAAATTCTGTATATGGGAAAATATTTCCCCAATCTTATTAAAAACAAGAAAATATATTCTGTGAAACAGAAATTATTGGATAAAAGATCCAATGGTGGATAAAATCCCCTGAACAATCTTTGAGAACAACTAAATCAATTGGAATATCTCAATGAGAGATTTTCTCAAAACTAATTAACAATTTGCCTCTACTATATAAAGGACCCGAGACTTCAAGTCTAAAAAAGGAAACCAAGAGAGATAGAGGATTGATCCCATAAATTTCTCTACAAAAAGAAAACAAACAGAGAATTGAATTCTCAAAAGAAGAAGAAGATCTTCCTCCTTTCAAATTCTAGATAAAGAAAAAGAAGAGATCAAAATATCTCCTTTGCCCAGTATAAACGGAAACAAGGGTTTAACCCTTCATATAAGAACTTAGTTCTTCCTCTGATTTAAGATTTGCGAAGCAAATCTCCTCACAAGTTGAGAATTCAATTCTCATTGGAGAGTCTCTGTTCTTCAAACTCAAAATCTACGAGAAAAGAACTAGGTTAAAAGAAAGAGAAAGAAAAAGAACCTATGTTCTATGAATTTAATTCCTCTGAAGATAGGGTTTAACCTTAAAAAGAAACTTAGTTCTTATAAAATAAAAAAACATAAGAACTTAGTTCTTAAAGAAAACTTGATCCCAGATCTTCAAAACAAAGATCTTGATGATCATTAATGGTCAAAATATTATTAACAGAGATTCAATCTCTAAAAAAGAAAAGGAATTAGAGCCTCATATGATTCCCACGTGGGCGCCCCCAATAAAGGACTCGGCGCCTTACGTGAAAAACACATGGGCGTCCAAAACAGAAGGCCAGGGCCTCACGTGAAATACACATGAGCGCTGAATAAAAGTGCTTGGCACTTCATATGCAGCAAAAACGACTGAGTGCTTAGTACTGATTGGGTAGCGCCCAGCGCCTTACGTGAAACACACGTGGGCGCCCAACAAAATAAAATGAGACAGCGCCTCAAGTGAAAAACACGTGGACGTCCAACAAAATAAAATGAGACAGCGCTGCACGTTCTCTTTACGCAGACGCCATACAAAAGTGCTTAGCACTATATGTTCAGTAAAAATGACTAAAATGCTTAACACTTATTGGGCAGCGTCCATGACTGAGTGCTTTACATGATACACATGTGAGCGACAGAGTTTTAAACAAGTGCTTAGCACTCCTGCAAAAAAAAAAAAAAGGGGCTGAGCAAATAGAACCCAAATAAGTGCTTAGCACTTTTGAATAAAAAAAAAGAAAGAAGAAATGACTGAGCAGACCAAGCCCAAATTGGCTAAAAGTCTCTCTGAAATTTCTAGCATCTGAGCCCAAATGCTCTATTGTTTGAGTCTCAATTAAAATTTAATGATCTTGAAAATATTGCAAAGTTGATCTCAGTCTCAAATAGAACTAACGTATTCTTAGTTAAAAATAAATTGAGCTCAAATGCTCATATATTTAAGTTGATCTTAATCTCAAACTAGATTAACGGTCCTTAAATAAAACAAAATATGTTTGAACTAAAGGAACATATAACCTAAGTTCAAAACCTAAACCCAAATCTAAAATACACGGATTTGGACTGATCTGCGCCCTACGGGCGACGACATAAACCAGTCTCCGTATACAATCCACGGGCAACCTTAAAAAACAAAATAACACACGACATGAAGTAAACTACTGGAGTAGGAGAAACTAGTTATCGCAACGCGATAACGTAATTAACTGCAGGGGCTTACGCCTGCAGGGAAGAGCATCCCTACAATTAAAAACCCCTCACAAATGAGGGGGAATCTGATAAAGTCTGTTACAATGGTCGCTTCTATCCAAACTTCCGATATATAGTGCCATAAATCAACTTGGTATTTTCGAAGAGGTGGGTGGATATGTCCAAATAGCATTTTCCCCCAAATTCAGGTAAGACGATCTATCCCAGTTTGTCTCTGTTTTCGACGGTAAACAGAATCTGGCACGCCAAGTAGAACCTTTTCCTCTTTCCACTCCACACTTCGTGTGTCGTGTTTCGCGAACAAAATCGCGGTTCGCTATGGTTGTCTTTGGATTCGAGATACTAAAACTTGGTGTCTTGCTCCTGTATAGAAAAATCAATGGCTTCCTACTGCAGCTCATGTAGCAGCAACTCCCACTCCACCCCAACTGGAGGAGTGACCTAAGGGCCCAATGCGGCCTCTATTTTCCCAATGCTGGTGGGGCAGGTCACACGAGCCACCACCGGACTATTCTTCGGGACCATGCTTCCACCAGTGAGTTTCGGTGCCTCAACGCTACAAGAAGAAGCTCCTAGAAGGTCGGTCTTCGATCGTCTGGCAACCACGACGGCTCTTATCAACAAGCCGTCAAACTCTAGCGTCTCAGTCTTCAACAGTCTGAGCAAAACCTCGAATGGGCCCGTAAAGAAGCTTATGATACCTGAAGGGGCTACCCAAAAAAGGCTAGCCCTCCCTACGCCTGGTAAAGCTGGCAAAGGTGCTTCCCCTATTAGACGGTCTGTCTTTGAAAGATTAGCCGACTCTCCTCAAACTCCATCAAGGACGTTGGTGTTCAACAGGCTGATGCCAATTGAAACCCCTCAGCAAAACCGGGGGCATGATGAATCCGCTTACAAAATTGAGGCGGTCCCCTTAGCAAAGCATGCTCGACGTCGCCATTGGCACCGAATAAGACAGGCTGGGGTAACTTTCCCTCTGGACTCACCCCACCAGCTCCTATGGTGGAGGTCGACGCTATTGTTCCAACTAGGAACAATTTTGAACCGCTTAGGAGGGTGCGCAAAAACTCCCCAATGGCGGTGCTAAAGAAATCACCCCTACCTGCAAAAGTTACAGTGCAGGCAAAGCCGGAGCGGCCTTATCAGCGGCTCTCCTCGCAAATTCATAGGGTCCGGCGAAAAGTCTAAGACTCTGTGATTGATAAAAACTACTCTCGTCAACTAAAAAAATCGAAAGCCCGACAAGAAAAAGACCACTCCTCTGCCATACAACGGAGGACTTTTCCTAAACAGGCGCCTGTTGCAACAGCTCCTTCAACTCCAATCTCTCATAAAAGGACGAGGCTGGAGAAAACTCTACCGTCCACGGCAAATTCCACAGACGATGGATCTAAATGCCCCAAGTCTGAGGGCATAACCGTACATATGGTCTACATAGCTTCAAGAAAAGAAGAAAGCCGTGCCTCGGTAAGTCATTGACCCCAAACCCGATCGCTGACTAAGGCTCAGGAGCAACAACAAAAGCTCCAGAAAATGCTGACCAAAATGGAAGCATTTATCAGACAGATAGAAAGTCCGGATAAAGAGGCCGAATATTGCCGAGAGTAAGAGACCGATACAGAGTTTCTGCGAAGGTTGCTCGAAAGAAAGGATAAAGAAACCGCTGAGCAAGCTGTTAACATAAAGCAGATGACTCTCTTGTTTCAAGATATGGTTGGAATGATAATCCAACCAGGACCCCTGACCGAAGATCTGCCGATAATCATCGAGCATGATAGAGGAGAAATATCAAACCCTCCTCCGGCCTTATCAGCGGCCAAAGAAGAAATTATCTCTAAGGCCGCCCTGAATGATTGCATTGCTCAGCAAATAAGAGCTCCCCAGGCTAATGAAGCCTCCAGCCAAATTGTCAGAACTGGATGACCATATCCAGGCTTGTATAATCAAATTAAATACCCGCCGGGATATACGATCCTCAAGTTCTATGTCTATAAAGGAACATGCAACCTTCACCAACATGTCGCGTAATTCAGAGCTTTATGCGGTAACGCTGGAGGCGATGATAAAATGCTGCTTCGCCAGTTCGTCGGCAGCTTGTCAGAAACAGCCTTCGAATGGTACTCGGAGCTCCCAAATGACTCCGTGAAAACATTCGCAGAAATGGAACTGCTATTCACACAACGTTTCACCAGTGCGAGCGAATGCACTTCGATCACGACATTAATCAATGCTAGGGTAAAGCCGGGAGAAACCTGGGTCCAATACGCGATCCGGTGGCCGAACCTATGGTCTAAATGTGAACAGCGCATTGAAGAATCTCTTGCCTAGGCATGTTCATCTGGACCCTTGATCCTCAAACGACTGTGTCCCAGTTCATTACGTTCTTCAAACCCACAACTTTTCAGGCTCTGATAGATAAACTGGCCCAAATGGACCAGATGGGCCATGGGCCTTCATCCTCAAATAAGGACCCTCGAAATACTAAGGGTAAAGGAAAAGCGGCCTTCGTCGCTAACACGCAACAACAGGCGAGCGGCCCAAAACCGACTGTTCGCCAAAACAACGCGCGTCTACGCTTATCCTTGAAAGAAAGGCTAGGACGTGCTTACTCGTTTCCCCTCGACAAGACGAAGAGACTGTTCGAATTGGCAATGCATAATAACCTTATCACATTACCAGACCCGCGGCGTCCAGCGTAACCCGGCGATGTCAACAACCCTAATTACTGTTCCTATCACAGAATGATGAGCCGCCTAATTAAGGATTGCTACGTCTTCAAAAACTGGGTTGAGAACCAATATCAACAGGGGAAATTCACGTTGTCTGATAACTGGAAGGTAAACCCACCCCAGAAGCACACTCCCAAAAAGGTGGATGCGGAGGGGGCATCATGCTCACTTGTGGAAGAATCCATGGGAAATCGTTCTTTCAACGAAAACCAAAAGAATGCTAAAGGATCTACAAATATGTCCAGCAGTCAAGTGGAAAAGCCCACTTGAACCCAAAATAATCGAAGGGATGCTAAAACCTCGTTTCGCACCGAAAATTGTTGACGAAGGGAAAACCCCCCAAGTCAAGCCTTCGAAATTTTTGAAGAAAAAGAAGAAGACCAAGAATCCTGTGCCGCCTTCCGAGTACGATGATAAGCACACAGATCTACAAAAATATATAGACGCGCTGGAGGAGTATAACCAGAAGGCGCAGACACCGGTCACGCTCGAAGAATTCCTCAAGCATATTCTTGAGGGCGAAGATAGTGATAATGATGAGGGAAATGACTCATCAGAAGACACCAAAAACCATGTAGCAAGTTGCTACATGGTCCCCCATTCATCGTTATATGAAAAAGAGGCTCCTTCGGCGTCAGAAAACAACACAGAGGAACTAGGGGCAGAATCGGCGCTAAAATTCCCGAAACTGCCAGAAGAAGACCCAATTGAGAGGCTGCTAAACGAAGCCTTTCAAAAAAGCAAAGTTGACCGAGAATGTGAGACACCATATATGTAAAGGCTAAGCGTCAGCGTCTGAGTAAAGAAGCTGCGGCGAGGACGAGTCGTAAAGTACTCCAACCAAACCAAAGCACACCTACAAAAAATAAGAGCAGGATCAAAATAAAGAAGCGGTTTGCCAAAGCCCTTGTGGATATAGTGCCCTCAAGGCAATTATTATGATTGCAAGTAGGCGATTATGATAATTAAAGGATGACCTATATAGGTATAGCAGTTTTATTTGAGATGATAGTATACTATTTGGTTTGTCTTTATCATTGATGAGGCCCATAGGATTGTTGCTTGACGACCAGTTTTATGATGGCGATCATATATGTGAGAGCTGGGTTGTCCGAAAGCACATCCTAAGTCGTAGGAGTATAGAGACTGGGCATCAATATTCCGGAGTAAACTAGTGCATACGCTTCTAGACCCCGACGAGGGGTGATGGCTGGTTTCATAAGCCATTGGTGTTGTGTCACCTAGATAGTATACAGGTGTTCACTGGAGGTGAGTACACAGGACGGACTCGTCGAGAACTTCTAGATGGTATTATATCTATCGTCAGATGGAAGTTTTCAGGTGACATGAGTACATGTTAGTCCTTTGACCTAAAATCATCATTTGTCTCGTGTAAGTTCCCACTGTACTTTGATTACTACCCTACCACGGCTCAAAGGAGTCATGCAAACATCTTTTAGTTGGATACAGTCCCGAGCCAGATGGAGGCAGATGTTGATTGTCAGGGATTCGTCTCTCCCGGTATTAGGAGTCAATGTCGCGCTGTGTTCAGTCGGCTATCACTGGAAATCCATGGCCACGGTGGGTGAGATTTACTGATAGTTGATCAGTAGTTTCTCAGTTGGTGATGAGCTTGACTCAGACATGACTTATCGGGTTAGTAGGGGTTTGACGTTATCCACCCCCAGACTCAATATGCAATACTCTTTGACGAAGAGACCGGACTGTACGGAGATTGTCACATTCAGGCTTAGTAGGGTAAGGACGCACTTGATTGTCGACCCCCCTTTCGACAAGTACCTAAATAGCCGTTACGTACAGCTAGTGCCGTTGACGTGCTTGTGGTTAAACCCACTGCTAGTGTATTATCGAGTCTTTAAAGTCCCACACAGAGGGTTTTCCCGGTTCAGGCGACAGATGTAGGAGCCGTATGTTGGTACGTGCAGGGGGTCCGATTAAATACGTGTACGTGATACACGGATTTTAATCGGACGGTTGATAATACTAGCCGGGTTAGGATTAAGCCGGATTATTAAATCAGGTTTTGATTTAATAATTTATGTATATATTTTGATACATATATTTTAGTATTATTGTTCACTATTATTTTCTCTCTTTGGTGCTATCCGTATTTTTATACGGATACGCGTATATGTAGAGATATATATACCAGGTAAAGTATTCCGTATTTATACGGAAATGCTTCTAGAAGAAGAACACCTCATATTTGTTTTTCTTTTTAGAAAAACAAATAAGGAAATGAGGTGGATATTGGGGTTTTAATAAAGCATGGTGATGAGAGATGGCTTGGATGGTGATGTGCATTTGTTGTGCACTATTGCATCATGGTTGCAAGCTTATGTAGACATTCTCTCTTTCATTTTTGAACTTGATGATTTTTCATTCCACAAGTGAGCTTCATGCTTCATTCCCACATCTTCTCCTTCTTCTTCTTGCTCTCCATTTTTGAGAATGGTTCAAGAGAGAAATATTTAGTGAAGTATTCCTACATCACCGACCATCCAAATCTAGCAAGTCTGGATCGTCGGTTAGAGCCTCCTCCGGATTCTCTCGGGTGGATCGTCTTCGGTAAGGGTGGTCGATTCTCAAGCACGATCTCGGCGGCTACAAGTTTGGAGGGGTGTTCCACAATTGGGTGGACACGCGACAAAGGTTGTATCTTCTCAACCATTGCACTTTAGTTAGCTAGTTTAGATTTATTGGACCGTATCTTGGGTTTTACGGGTGTTCGGTGTTCGCTAAATTTTTTGTTTCCGCTTCCGTCTCGGCCACGGTTTCCACGCCGCGGGCACCGAAACCCAACATGGTATCAGAGCCACTCTGTAAACCTTAACTAGCTAGTTTGCATAAGTTTAGAGTTTCGATCGACGAATTTTTCCTGAATTGCATTCCCATTTGCATGCTTGTTGTTCGAATTTTAAAGTTCAAAAAAATTGTTCTGGTTGTCTTAAAATTACGTGTAGGCATATATAGAGACCACGAAGAATTTTGGGCTCATAAGCCCAAAACTCGACCGTGGAACCGTCGCCTATAATTCCATTTGGCCGCTGTTCCGCAGTTAAGTATTGGCTGTTGTGCCCAAATTTTTTGTGGTGCTCTGTAATATGGAAATGTGCTTTTTGGGATGTTTAGTTTTGGCCCAGATTTGTTTGAGTACTGGTTTATACTTGGGGACAATGCGGAAAGTTTTAATCGATCGAAATTTTGAATTTGTGTTTATCACTGCATATGTTAGTTTCCGCGACTCTGAATATCATAGAGCAGTACAATCCGACTGGTTGCTATATGTACAATCAGACGGGTTTACGAACATGATATTCATGTTGATATTCTGTGTTGCACTGATATTATGGATGGATTGTCGTGATGGATAGCCTTGTGTGCAATGTTAGATGTACAGTTCAGATTCATTTGTATATTGATTATTGCGAGGTGAGCGTCCAACTTGTGGACTGCCGTTTCTGCCCGTTTGTATATTCTTTTATTGAGGTACGACCGGGTTGAGGTCGATGTCACTGTTGTGTATATATATATATATTTTCTTTTCTGTACTAGGATTACCCCGCGGAGGAGTGCTCGAATAGCCAGGTTCTAGAGGGCAACGGGCTCGCATTTCATGGCATTGAGACTGGAGGGGCCTTACTCTAGATTTGGCAGAATATTCTCCGCACTCGTGGGCGATAGGTTGACCTATGGTGGGGTGATCAAGTTACCGGATTTCGTGAAGTGCTAGGTGGCCCATTCACTTTGTTGATTGGGGTTGCCTTACTTCGGGGATTTGCGGGTAACTTTCCGCACTCGCAGGGGTCTAGGATCTTCATTGCACTGGCTATCCCACGATCGGGGAACGTCGCGTCTCATTTATAGCTCAGATGAAACACGGGGCTTCTAGATTATCCGCTATTCCATATTGTTGTTCGCATGCTTGTGATGATTTTTATCTGCATGTGATAACTATTATCTTCCTGCGATATATATATATATTTAGTAGATACTTCTATATGTTTTGCATCCGCACTAGTCCTGCTCCCGCTCTGCCATTAGTTAAGTAACCTAACGATGCATGACGGGGACCCGTGGTGAATGCGAATGGCATATAAAAAGTATGTTATTTTGGTTATTTCTTTTGTGGCTTGGAAACATAAAATGATGGGAACATATTATCAATATAATGCAAAGAAAAATAAACCTAAATGATGTTGTCGGAACCAATTTTAAAACCACTCGGTTTTCTTCAAAACTCAAAGTCGTATTCTTTTGCTTTGCATAGAGATATTCGGTTAGGAATATCCCGCACATCATTTTATGAGGGAAGAGCCTTGATCCCTTCACTGGGAGTTCGCTCTTAAGTAAAAGTTTATGTTATCATTTTTAAAATGCAGAGCTTAAACCACTCCATTTCAAAGCCACTCGAGTTCCTTCAATGATATCAAGTTCATTACGTTAATGGTTTTTCACCAAAAATCAGTCGTAGCCCTCCGTCATTTTAGACGGGTAGCACCCAGTATTCATGCTATGTTTGTTAGCCTTCGTCAAGGCATAGTGTATGGTAGCTATGTGTTATTTTTCTGTTGCATGTATATGCATTAATTTAGGACATTCGTACAGCCTTGTTGGCCTTCGTCAAGGGCGAGTACAGGTGGGTTTAGATTAATCATGATAATGACGGGTAGAACTTGACTTGCGACTTATGATTTGTTGGCCTTTGTCAAGGTCATAAGACGCTTGGGGCAAAAATCATACCGGGAGTTTCAAACATACGGGAAACTTGCCAGGCATGCGCATACCTTCTGGAGTGTGGTGACTTGAGTGGATTCCGTCAAGTTATCATATGATGATAGTTGGGTCCCAATTCCCACTGATGAGTATGTATTACTCTTCGGGAGATTTTTCACTTCGCAATTAGCCAACCTATTAGTTGTCTAGAAAGTGTTAACGAGGTTACGCCTTTGCGGAAACGGGGTTATTAATTGGGTCCGTGTGAAAACACGGGAGAGCTCTCTCGGAGTACCAACACTGGCCTGGCTGAACGGTTAGCGAACTTGTAAAGTATAAATGATCCCGACTAGTTCTCCTTTTAGGATTTGAAGGAGAATTCAAGGAAACAGTGGGAGCCATCCTGATCAGATAAAGTGATAACCAATCTGATCTTGATAGAGTGCATGCTGAATATTTCTTTTCTCTCTCTGGTACAACGACCCATGACTTACCTTAAAAGCTCATGAACCAATTTGACCGAACATTTTTACACCCTTTGGTTTTGGCTTGTCTTGATTCACGATAAAGTCGCATATATCCCTGCCACTCCTACTCCACCCTTTGCATTTCTTCAGAACACGTCGTATTACTGCGATAATCTATATTGCTTGGAACGACCATCATATAGTTACATACGAACTCGAAAAAATTACTTCAGTCGAGAATGGCCACAGGTTCTGGAGAAATTGAATAGAATTATTCGGTTGTCTCTTCCCTTTATCTTCTCTCAAATTGTGAGAGCTCCTTGTATTAGGAGAGTACATCTGTTACGCTTATTGGATTGTGTCACGCCTCGCTTCCCAGTATACGGGCAGAGGCCGCTACGAGGCCTCTACGTATTTACTGCGAAGTAAATACGCTAAGCGTATCTAAGCAATATAAAAGTAAATGCACAAGAGACAAGATATAATAAAACAACAACTTTATTTATTCACATTCTTTCTGTACAATGCATGGAAAGTAAATACAACTGAAATAAAGCAATGCCTAAACAATGGCATAACAGAAATGAAAAGGTACTGAAATGAAAGTGTACAATGAACTAAATCTCGGGGTCTTCACTGAATTGGTCCAAGTCTTCAGCAGTGGGCTCGATCTCAGGAATGTCCAGATCACCTGACGACATTCAAAGAAGAAAGAAAGAGAATGTCGTCAGCGAACGAATCGCTCGGTAAGTCCCAAAGATAAGGGAGAACTAGAATAGACAGAAAGAGAAGGTAGCTTCTAAAGTTGTATTATCTTGTTTTAGTGTTAACGCTGTTGTTTGTAGCTTGGTACAGAAGGATGCCAGTGTATACGAGAGGAGTCTTTATATGCCAGAGACTAGAGATAAGTGTAGTACAAGGAACCGTTTATGCCACGGTACAACAACAACTGGATTCAGGTTAGGTGTATTAAATCTTACTGTCTCGTGCCACTTCTAACACATTCCGTACCAATCCACCCCTTAAACCCCGTAGTGTCTTGATTGTATTGTTGTATTGTATTGTCTTGTATTGTAAACTGTATAGATTGTATAATTGGATGACTTTGCCGAAACCATGATATCAGTAAACGGATGTAACTGTATAATCATGTAAATGGATGTAACTGGAGAATCATGTAAATGGATGTAACTGGAGAATCATGTAAATGGATGTATATCCATAGTTCGGTTCAGTCAAGTTATATAGATTGATAAATTGATTCATGAATTCATGTTTAATTGTAATATTGTAGATTGTAGATTGTACTTGAATCATATTCAAGTCAGATTATAAAGAGACTCAATCTAAGTCAGACAATTAGAAAAGTAAATTGAAGTCCTGATTGTTTTGATGCTATCGGTAACCGCTGCACAAGGGCGTCATGATTTGTGTCTTTTTCAAAGACGATGTCACGACCCAAATGTGGCCATGACCGGCACTTAAATCACATGATATCTAATGACATCGACGAAATCCAAGTAAACCGAAACCCAGAATCTAAATCCTTTTTGAAAATATTGGAGGTGAGGTTTAAATAATCATCAAAAAATCAATTTAAAATAATATCTAAATTTAACTAAGTATGTTGAAATGCTTTTATGATGTTTTGAAACTTGACATCACCTCCTTTAAATTTTTATAAAAAACCCGATACAACATAGTAAAATAGCATCCCAATGGTAGCTAGTCTCCACGTCCAAACGATGGACCAACAATCTAAATCAGCAATCGACTCCAAAGAGTACGATATCACCACACATAAACTCTAAGTCTTGCTTCTAAGTCCAAAATATACCACTTCTAAGTTGATGGAGTTTCTACTAAATACAAGAATACATGAATAATCAAGAGTGAGTATGATACAATAATAACCCACTTACCAATCAATCCCTGAAAAGAATGTGTGCCCAAGCCGCTGATAATCCAAGCGGTAAAACCTGCAAGAAACTGTGGCACAACGGGGATGAGTTGCGAACTCAGTGAATAAAAGTACATCTAAACGTAGAAATCGAAATGTATGACGATACCTAGGTCATAAGTAAAGTCCTATCATAATCAGTACCAATATATTATATGATCTGCATATGTGCAATACTAACTATCATGTAATCCCAAGTAAAATAGCTCAATGTCATATGGTCAAAAATCATGAATCTATAGTTCGTATTTGAATCCCTTTTTGTATATGAATATCTGTACCAATATATGCAGGTACTGCCCCTCGGATCAATCCTGGTTGAATCCACTAAATAATATCTAACTGTGTACCTCATGATAATGATCATATCAATATATATAAATAGATGTCCAGCATCGACATCGAAATCTAAAATCTCTCGTCTCCATCATCGACACGGAAATGCAGATACCGTCGACATCATCTCAACAGATGATCGCCACCCGATATCCTGGCTACGATCAGTATCCCCTGTATATCTGCCGTACCCAATCGAACCCCGGTTAGTATCCCCTGGATATCTGCCGTGCTCATTCGAACCCCGGTCAGTATCCCCTGGATATCTGCCGTGTTCATTTCTATCTCCGGAATCGAGTATTCTCGTTAGGCTCCCCATCTATAATGCGGTTATCCCGTCCCTCGGTCTCGAACCGGGTCCACCATGTATCGACTGTATAGCTCCCTCACTCAGTCCGGATAATAACAGGTCCGAAGCCGTATAGCTCCCCCACTCGGGTCGGAATCAGAATCAGAAAACACAAAACTCATAGTGGACGTTTAACTCATCATATCAAAATATCAAGTAAGAAATAAGAATACTTGCATAGATTATATTGATGATATTATATATATATAACAGTATCCCATACCACCGATATATATCATCAGGAGTAAAATACCCAGAAAATCCAAGAAAATCCAATACAACATCTATAGTACTAATGTTCGCAATCTACAACAAGAATAAGAAAAGACTATATAATTATATCACATAAACATAGATTTCAATTCTACCGTGTCATGGCATTACTAATGATGTGTAGTGTAGCATGCGCGTCTGTACTCGTGCAATATGGCAATCATTAGTATTTGTGCAAGTGTTCTACGATGTAACAACTTATTTATTGTAGTACATATATAACAGTACGGTTCTACAGTGACATGGCAGTACCAATGAGGTGTAGTGTAACATATACTTACGTGCTTGTGCAGCATGGTAATCATTGGTATTTGTGCAGTGTTCTATCAGAGTGTGCGTAACGCAAAAATTTATAATATGGATATTATAATGCAAACATGTACAGTAATCTAAACATAACTATGGTAATTACTTGCTATGAGCTATACCATTATCTTTTGAAATGATCGAAACGTTAAGTTTGAAATAAGGAAGCTGCCCTAGATTTAAAATTGATATCCGTTTTAGAAACTGGCACGCATCCTAGTATTTAAAAGACAAACGAATCGTAGTTTTTAACAGAATATGGCTCACACCAGTATTACACCCTAAAACAGAATATAATCTAACTCTACGAGTCAAAAGATAAATTGGCCGTTATTCGGCATACAAAGTTCATCATTTTCAATACGTATAAATCCTTGTATTATATCTCATCATATCACCGTATCTGTATCATCTCAAGTCTAGCGTGATCCTTCATACAAATCCATCAAACCATATCCATATCGTATCACTGTATCTGTATCATCACAAGTATGGTATGATCCCTCGTACAAATCCACCAACCATATCCATATCGTATCACTATATCTCATCTATAACTATGCATGAAACTGTATGAAATTGAAGGACATACTAGATGCAATACTATATAAATATCTTGAATAATTACTAAACTAACTAGATATTATAATACTATTTGTAAGGTTGCGGGGGTGCTATACGCCATCCACCCGACTTCCCCAGTAGATGTAAATCTACTCACCAACTTAAAAGCTCGCTGAATCCACGCTGCTAAATCTCCCACTCCGTCTCGAAATTCTCGAATCGTACCTATATTCGTATTTAAATCGCATAGAAGTAAATATCATATCGAAAACCAAAACAACAAGCTAAACGCCCGTATGTTAGAACCTACAGCACACTTAACCCAAAATGACAACAAAATTCTGTCGTTAACATATAAACGTCAACGTTTCAGCTGTAATATCAAAATACGAAAACTCCGTATCGTAAATATCTGAATTTTGATAAAACCATTTCTAAAACGTTCCCAGATTTTACTGTGTACATATTTAAACAACACAAACAACACAGAGACTTGTAAAATACCAACTCAAAGCTACAGCAGAAAAACCAACACCAATTGCCTAGGTAAGGCCGGCGTCGCCGGAATTTTAAGGTGGGTCGCCGGATTTTGTGTTGAGTTTGGGACTTAGGTTTTCAATGTAATCTTCTAGTTTGCTCATTATACTTTTGGTCTTATTAGTTTTTCTAGTGATTATTCCTATTAGTTTCAGATTCACTTTCTGTAGTTAAATTATCACAAACACTAAATATGCTGTGTGTCGTATATATAATTTTACTCCTAAACTGATATTAGCTTACAGATTTAACCCACTGAAAACTAACTTATTTAAACAATACCAAACACATTAATCCACACCCATAGTCCTACCCTAAAATCCACATAAGCCAACTTTTCAAGAAATCCGGTGAGATCGGATTTTCCTTGATGGTCGCCGGCCAAAATCCGAGCACTGGGGTCCGTTTTCTTATGGGTTATTCTAAGTCCAGATTACAATATAATGACACTGTTTGGTTAGGTTAATTTCCAACTAAACTATAGTAGATTCCAGACAAATCCTAACTTATCAAAATACGATATCCGATTTCAAACAAAAACTGAATTAAACTAAAACGGTAAGGTTTGAACTTATACCTATTGAATGATTCACAAGAGAACACCAGCTCCAGAATCCTATGATGGAATCCTCTAAGAGTTGTAGTGTATTGAGCTTGATGAAAAGTACACTTGATGAAGGAAACCATTGCTCTCTCCTTCTCTTTTAGTATGAACACTTAGGAATTTCTTGGTTTGGGCTGAAGAAGTGTAGTGTTCAGTGGAGATGCTAAAGTGTAGAGAATGCATGAGGTGGAGGTTAAGAGATGGAGGTGGCATGAGAGGAAGGAAGAGGTGTGAGCATGAAATGGATGGTATTTTCATGCAAGAATGAGGTGGACATATGAAGTGTCACCTATGATATGCTATTCCATGGTTACAACTTAAGCTTAACATGATCTTACCTTTTTTGCATAACAACCCTTAACCAATTCTAATTTGCATAAGGAACTAACCTTATCACATAACCCCCCCATACTATATCATATTACACATGAAGCTAACCTTTTCACTAAAACCCTTATGATTCATTAATATTATAACTAAACTTCAATTTTAATTTGTTTCACATACCACCAATGAAATATCCTATTTTGTTTCAATAACTTTGTAAATTAACATTTTATTATTTAATTAACTAAATTAATTTATTATCTAAATTTTCGAAATGTTACAATATTCCCCCTTAAGAAAATTCGGTTCTCGAATTTAAATTAAAACTCTTTCTTAAAACATTTTCTCAATCCAATCAACTCATTTCAAAACAATTTCCTGGGATCAAACTTTAAAACATGAAAATTTCTCGTTATAGCAAAACTCCAAAGTCCCAAACGAGCTAAAATGCATCACAACGCAACCGTGTGCGTGAAAACTCATAAGATATAATCTTTCATAACTGTCACTCTAGCGGTTTCTATGAGAATTACTCCAGTTATGACAAAAATTTGCCAAATACGAAAACCGTTGTGTATCCTAAGTACACACAATCAATGCCATGATTGCAGTGCAATATCAGTGCACCCGACCAAGCGAAAAATTCTTTTATATAAACCAATCTATAACATGTCCTATCAAGTGCAAAGTATGAAAACAAAATCAACCCTAATGGGTTTGCACGTAAGTCTCAAACCGCACTTCACGGTGTGCACTAAAACAATACGCTAAGTGCAACAGGCGTGCACAAAACGATATCCACTGCACCCTCTGTGCATGGAATTAAAAATATACAAAATAATATCAAGTGCATCAGGGTGCACAAAAATCAAATCTAAGTGCATCGGGGTGCACAAAAATCAAACGGGCAACTAGTGTGCACGAAATCAAACCAAGTATACCTAGAATATATATATAAATTCTTAACCATGTGCATTTGATGTGCACGAAAAATCAGTGTAGTGCATCCGGTGTACACACCCTCCAATCGAGGGCAGTCACCTCGCACTAAAATTTCAACAAGTGCACCTAGTGTGCACAAAGCATAAGTCAAAGTGAAAGTACTGTACCTAGAAATCTCATCAAGTGCACCTGGTGTGCACAAAACATAAATTGATCCTCATATCCTTAAAATACAAAAATCATGGACATCGAGTTGTCCTTTTTCCAATATTTGAAAATGAATGTTTTAGAGTATATAATAAAAAAAAACGTAAATCGAACTTAAAGGACATTGAATTATATGCTCTTAAATGTCGGAAGGTATTTATACCACCGGGATTGGCATAGCAAGAGTTTCTACTTTCCGTCTTCCACGTTCTAACGTTCTCTGCCTCTGAATTCTGGTTCTTCTTGCAAATCTCTAATACAATGGTTTCTTTATGTGATTGTCCGGTGAGGAGCAATGACACCATTTGTCTTATTGCGGATACATCCTATCACACCTTCTTGATCAGTAGTTCAGTCTCTTGTACGCAACAGTTTGATAACGGAAATCTCTGTCCTCTGCTTGTGTGCTAACAATTAATCCAAATCAAATCTTATTTATTAAAATTCCTGGAAGAGAATCCATCGAGTATTATGCTAAAATCATTTATCCAGCCTGTCCGGAACTAGTACTCATTACTGAATCCACTTTTCCTTGGTAACCACTGTCATCCCTTTTTAATTTCCTCCTGAAAGTGTTGTCGTATGCGTCATCAAATCTTCGATATCAACTGTGAAGAACAACTACCCCCTAAACTTCGCACCATTCTCCTGTTCCATAAATTTCCTGTATCAATCACTTAACGAGCGTATCTGCATAGTCACGCGAATTGCAAGTCATACTTGGTTATGACAAAACTCGGAGTCTTACAAACTCGGAAACACGAATCCGTCACTTCTGATACTCTGTAGAGGAATTTGGCTAATCTCACCTTCGAAGACTCATCCCAATTTGTCGGAGGAAAACTTACTGCACGATCTCTTTCTCGAACGACTTGTATCTGGTCTAAGCAAGATCCATCTGTAAAAGTACATCACTTTCACCGATCTCGTTTCGGAGCGCCATAGTGGATTAAAAGTCCTAACCATCCCACCTCTGAATGGCTATGAATCCTGCGGACCCATCTATACTGGTAACCATCGTCAACCTTTAGTTTCATGAACTCTGGAAACAACCTCTTGATAACCTCAGCAATGTTTATTATCGCTATATAAACAGAACGCAACACCACGATCTTCAGAGAAGGGAAAAGCATCACGCCTCATGTCTGGCTGATATCACGCAATGACTCTTCCATCTGGTGCGGATCCCGAAGAAACTCGCTTCAATATTAAAACTCAATTAATATCAATAAACGACGTATCTCTATATCATCGGAAATTCACCCTGGTCAGTCCTTGTCCCAGATAAGTCTGCCCTAACCGTATCTCTAACTGCAGCCCTCTCGGCCCTCATAAACATGGTGATCGAAACAATCAATCATGCACTGACGAAGATAGATCAATGGAAGGAATAGAAGGAAGATCTCAAGATATAATTCCTAAGGTATCTTAGGCGGTGTATCATATCGTAAATATGCCGCGGAACATATGTACGGTACATCACTATAGTTAATACCTACTCCATCAACAAAGGTCATCCTATATAATGAAAGTTCGGGTATAAGACCCCCAAAGTCAAGTATAAGTCCTATCAGGTTAAGCCCAGGTAACAAAATGTATGCCCAGACTCCATATAGTCAACTTAGACTCGAACAAAGGTTAAACTAAACGCTCTGATACCAACTTTGTCATGACCCAAATGTGGCCGTGACCGGCACTTAAATCACATGATATCTAAAGACATCGACGCAATCCAAGTATGCCGCAACCCGGAATCTAAACCCTTTTTGAAAATATTGGAGGTAAGGTTTAAATAATCATCAAAAAATCAATTTAAAATAACATCTAAATTTAACTAAGTATGTTGAAATGCTTTTATGACGTTTTGAAACTTGATATCACTTCCTTTACATTTTTATAAAAAACCCGATACAACATAGTAAAATAGCATCCCAATGGTAATTAGTCTCCACGTCCAAACGATGGAGCAACCAAAAATCTAAATCAGCAATCGACTCCAAAGATTGCGACAGCACCACACATAAACTCTAAGTCTTGCTTCTAAGTCCAAAACATACCACTTCTAAGTTGATAGAGTTTCTAATAGATACAAGAATACATGAATAATCAAGAGTGAGTATGATACAATAATAACCCACTTACCAATCAATTCCTGAAAAGAATGTGTGCCCAAGCCGCTGATAATCCAAGCGGTAAAACCTGCAAGAAACTGTGGCACAACGGGGATAAGTTGCCAACTCAGTGAATAAAAATACATCTAAAGGTAGAAATCGAAATGTATGACGATACCTAGCTCAAAAGTATAGTCCTATCATAATCAGTACCAATATACTATATGGTCACATATGTGCAATACTAACTATCATGCAATCCCAAGTAAAATAGCTCAATGTCATATGAGTCAAAAATCATGACTCTATAGTTCGTATTTGAATCCCTTTTTGTATATGAATGTCTGTACCAATATATGCAGGTACTATCCCTCGGATCAGTCCTGGTTGAATCCACTAAATAATATCTAACTGTGTACCTCATGATAATGATCATATCAATATATATATATAGATGTCCAGCACAGACATCGAAATCTGAAATCTCTCGTCTCCATCATCGACACGGAAATGCAGATACCGTCGACACCATCTCAACAGATGATCGCCACCCGATATCCTGGCTACGATCAGTATCCCCTGGATATCTGCCGTACCCAATCGAACCCCGGTTAGTATCCCCTGGATATCTGCCGTGCTCATTCGAACCCCGGTCAGTATCCCCTGGATATCTGCCGTGCTCATTTCTATCTCCGGAATCGAGTAAGCTCGTTAGGCTCCCCGCCTATAATGCGGTTATCCTGCCCCTCGGTCTCGAACCGGGTCCATCATGTATCCGATTGTATAGCTCCCCCACTCAGTCCGGATAATAACAGGTCCGAAGCCGTATAGCTCTCTCACTCGGGTTGGAATCAGAATCAGAAAACACAAAACTCATGGTGGACATTTAACTCATCATATCAAAATATCAAGCAAGGAATAAGAATACTTGCATAGATTATATTGATGATATATTATATATATACATATATAACAGTGTCCCATATCACCGATATATATCATCAGGAGTAAAATACCCAGAAAATCCAAAGAAATCAAATACAACATCTATAATACTAATATTCACAATGTACAACAGGAATAAGAAAAGACTACATAATTATATCACATAAACATAGATTTCAATTCTACCGTGTCATGTCATTACTAATGATGTGTAGTGTAGCATGCACGTCTGTGCTCGTGCAACATGGCAATCATTAGTATTTGTGCAAGTGTTCTACGGTATAACAACCTATTTATTGTAGTACATATATAACAGTACGGTTCTACAGTGACATGGCAGTACCAATGAGGTGTAGTGTAACATATACTTACGTGCTTGTGCAGCATGGTAATCATTGGTATTTGTGCAGTGTTCTATCAGAGTGTGCGTAACGCAAAAACGTAAAATATGGATATTATAATGCAAACAGGTACAGTAATCTAAACATAACTATGGCAATTACTTGCTATGAGCTATACCATTATCTTTAGAAATGATCGAAACGTTAAGTTTGAAATAAGGAAGCTGCCCTAGATTTAAAATTGATATCCGTTTTAGAAACTGGCACGCATCCTAGTATTTAAAAGACAAACGAATCGTAGTTTTTAACAAAATATGGCTCACACCAGTATTACACCCTAAAACAGAATATAATCTAACTCTACGAGTCAAAGGATAAATTGGCCGTTATTCGGCATACAAAGTTCATCATTTCCAATACGTATAAATCCTTATATTATATCTCATCATATCACTGTATCTGTATCATCTCAAGTCTAGCGTGATCTTTCATACAAATCCATCAAACCATATCCATATCGTATCACTGTATCTGTATCATCACAAGTATGGCATGATCTCTCGTACAAATCCACCAACCATATCCATATCGTATCACTATATCTCATCTATAACTATGCATGAAACTGTATGAAATTGAAGGACATACTAGATACAATACTATATAAATATCTTGAATAATTACTAAACTAACTAGATATCATAATACTATTTGTAAGGTTGCGGGGGTGCTATACGCCATCCACCCGACTTCCCCAGTAGATGTAAATCTACTCACCAACTTAAAAGCTCGCTGAATCCACGCTGCTAAATCTCCCACTCCGTCTCAAAATCCTCGAATCGTACCTATATTCGTATTTGAATTGCATAGAAGTAAATATCATATCGAAAACCAAACCAACAAGCTAAACGCCCGTAGGTTAGAACCTACATCACACTTAACCCAAAATGACAACAAAATTCTGTCGTTAACGTATAAACGTCAACGTTTCAGCTGTAATATCAAAATACGAAAACTCCGTATCGTAAATATCTGAATTTTGATAAAACCATTTCTAAAACGTTCCCAGATTTTACTGTGTACATATTTAAACAACACAAACAACACAGAGACTTGTAAAATACCAACTCAAAGCTACAGCAGAAAAACCAACACCAATTGCCTAGGTAAGGCCGGGTCACCGGAATTTTAGGGTGGGTCACCGGATTTTGTGTTGAGTTTGGGACTTAGGTTTTCAATGTAATCTTCTAGTTTGCTCATTATACTTTTGGTCTTATTAGTTTTTCTAGTGATTATTCCTATTAGTTTCAGATTCACTTTCTGTAGTTAAATTATCACAAACACTAAACATGCTGTATGTCGTATATATAATTTTACCCCTAAACTGATATTAGCTTACAGATTTAACCCACTGAAAAACTAACTTATTTAAACAATACCAACCACATTAATCCACACCCATAGTCCTACCCTAAAATCCACATAAGCCAACTCTCCAAGAAATCCGGCGAGATCGGATTTTCCTTGATGGTCGCTGGCCAAAATCCGAGCACTGGGGTCCGTCTTCCTATGGGTTATTCTAAGTCCAGATTACAATATAATGACACTGTTTGGTTAGGTTAATTTCCAACTAAAATATAGCAGATTCCAGACAAATCCTAACTTATCAAAATACGATATCCGATTTCAAACAAAAACTGAATTAAACTAAAACGGTAAGGTTTAAACTTATACCTATTGAATGATTCACAAGAGAACACCAGCTCCAGAATCCTATGATGGAATCCTCTAAGGGTTGTAGTGTATTGAGCTTGATGAAAAGTACACTTGATGAAGGAAACCATTGCTCTCTCCTTCTCTTTTAGTATGAACACTTAGGAATTTCTTGGTTTGGGCTGAAGAAGTGTAGTGTTCAGTGGAGATGCTAAAGTGTAGAGAATGCATGAGGTGGAGGTTAAGAGATGGAGGTGGCATGAGAGGAAGGAGGAGGTGTGAGAATGAAAGGGGTGGTATTTTCATGCAAGAATGAGGTGGACATATGAAGTGTCACCTATGATATGCTATGCCATGGTTACAACTTAAGCTTAACACGACCTTTACCCTTTTTGCATAATAACTCTTAACCAATTCTAATTTGCATAAGGAACTAACCTTATCATATAACCCCCAATACTATATCATATTACACATGAAGCTAACCTTTTCACTAAAACCCTTATGATTCATTAATATTACAACAAAACTTCAATTTTAATTTTTTTCATATACCACCTATGAAATATCCTATTTTGTTTCAATAACCTTGTAAATTAATATTTTATTATTTACTTAACTAAATTAATTTATTATCTAAATTTTCGAAATGTTACAGACGATTACCGTGTTGATAACACCGTTTGTTAAGTTGACTACCTTAGATAGGCAAGCACCCACTTCTCTGGCTCCCTGAGGTTCAAGAGATTGGTCCCGCTTAAACCTATGTTTACTAGGGTCCTCAGGGTAATTTATAGAACTTGAGGGGTTTTATGTAAAAAATACTTTTGTATAGTTTTCAAAATACACCTCAAGTATTTATTAATCGTCTTTAGAGTTGAAATGAATGTAGATTTTAAATTGTGATATATCTAGTGAAAATATCCTAATTCCATAATAAAGGGTATTTATTTGTAATATTGACCTGTATGGAATTCATGGTATTTTAATGTAAAATGATTCTTCGATTTGGAAAAGTTTTAATATTTATATTATAACAAAAATAGGTATTTTGATATTACATATATATATATATATTTATTTATAAAAATAAATTTTAATATATATTATAATTCTAGAAATCTCATTTTCTTAAGATTTTTGTATTTTAAATCTTTCGAGACAGAATGCTCCTTGCGGAGGTCTGCATCTCGCACTACTAAGTCTAGAGATGTGCGATAATCTGCACCATCCCAGTCGGGTTCCCCAAATTGGGTTGTAGTGGCACTTTGCAATGATTTGTGTAAATACTAAATCGTTTAGAAAATGGTTTTTATTAGTAATAGTATTTATTTGAAAAGGTGTTGTTTTCCCGTATTCTATGTTCCCGAAAGTATTGTGCTATATTTCATATGAGTGTGTGAGGAGGTAGGTCATTACCTCGTGATCTACTTAAAGGTATAGCAAGATTTTGATGGTTTAAATGTAGAAATGAAACTATATGGTAGTTTGATGAAAAAAATACGGTAAAATGGAAATAGCAATTACTTTTGATATGGAATTTATTTAATATAATTAGTTAGTGTTTAATAGTCAACATGTAGTGGTTGTAGCATAATTGTATTAAAGAAAGAGTTAAGTTTTATAAAGAACCGAATCAGAAATCGGATTTGTTTCGATTCCGTCGGGTTTTGAAATTTCATATTTTAGAATAAGAATAGAGAAGAAGGAATTGGGACTTATGGGTTTAGTTAATATAGGAGAGGGAGTGGGAGTGGACGTAGCTTCCGGTATGTCGTTCCGTCGCCGGGATCTTCTAGGGTTGTCGCCGGAAAACTCGCCTTTCGCTTCGCCTTTCGCTTCTTCCAAAGTACACTAGGGTTTTCTAGGGTTTTCTTGAGAGTTGGCTCAGAATTTTGGGGTGAGGGGGTAGTGTTTAGGCGTGGTATTTATAGGGTTAGGTTAGGATTAGGGTAGATGAAGAGTTTAATTGAAAAAATATATTAAAAATATATTAAAATGTAATAAAAGTGGAGTAATTAAGGTATTAAGAGGTCTCTGGAACCGATCTAGGTAAATGAAGTGTGCAGGAGGGTAGGGGAGGCTAAGAGCCCCAACTTTACTGTTGGGGACTCGGCGGTCCGGCCGAGTCGGGCCCCAAATGGGTCACCTGACGGTCAATATACTCACCGGTGTAATTAAGTTTTTATGGGTAGTGGGGTTTTTATGAGATATGCACGTGTAAACTCTTGGTATTCTAAAAATTCAAAACGAAATAATATTAAAAATAATATGGGGTATGTGATTTGAACTCTGGTGGCTTGGTTCAGCAGTGCAAGGTATTACCAATGAGCTACAAGCTCCTTCTTGTAATTAAAGAGTTAATTAATTACTTAAAGTAATCACAGCAAAAGTAAATACCCAAGGTATACATTAATTTTAAAGCAAATTTTTGTACACTAAAAATGGAGTTGTTACAGTCTACCCTCCTTACAAAAATTTCGTCCTCGAAATTTACAACTTTTATTTGAGAACTAGTTTACAAAGAGGTGTGGATATCTTGCACGCATTTCATCTTCCCTTTCCCAAGTGGACTCTCCTGGAGTGTCTTTTCTCCACATCACTCGAACCAAGTTGACTTCCTTGTTCCGAAGTGTCTTCACTTTCCTGTCCAGGATCTCCACAGGTTGTTGCTCATAAGGTAAGTCGGGCTGTATAGTGAGCTCGGAATGATCAAGAATATGGCTGGGGTCACTCACATACCTTCTGATTTGAGATATGTGGAACACATTATGCACTCCTTCAAATGAAGGTGGAAGTGCTTAGCGATATGCCACTTCACCGACTCATTCAAGTATGTCGAACGGTCCAATGTATCTCGGACTTAGCTTACCCCGTCTTCCAAATTGGATCACTCCACGGTTCGGAGATATCTTTAAGAACACAAGATCTTCTGGCTGGAACTCCAAGTGACATCTCTTTGAATTAGCCCAGTGCTTCTGTCGATCTTGGGCTATGCGTATCTTTTCCCTGATAGTACGAACCACATCGACAGTCGCTACTATCATCTATGGTCCAAGAAGTTCCCTATCTTCGACGTCGTCCCAACTTAATGGCAATCGACACTTCCTTCCATATAGTGCTGCAAAAGGTGCCATTCCTATGCTTGCTTGGTAGCTGTTGTTGTACTAGAACTCCACAAGATGTAGGTGATCTTCCCACGATCCTTTGAAGTCTAACATACATGCTCTGAGCATATCCTCTAAGATCTGAATAGTTCGCTCAGACTGACCATCTGTTTGTGGATGATAAGCCGTGCTAAAGTTCAGACTTGTTCTCAAACTTGCTTGTAGACTCTGCCAAAACTGCGATCGGAACCTGGTGTCACGATCGGAGACAATGCAGACCGGTACTCCATGAAGTCTCACAATTTCATGTATGAGTTCATGAGTATCAAAGATAGTACATTATGAAGAGTTTAAATCTTAAGTAGATTATTACCTCCATGTACTTCTTTGCTAGTGTCTCAGTTGATTGGCCAACTCGAAATGGGATGAAGTTAGCCGACTTTGTGAGTCGATCCACAATGACCCATACGACATCGTTACCCTTTGTGCTGCGAGGAAGTGCAGTCACAAAATCCATTGTGATGTGTTGCCACTTCCATTTTGGGATTGGTAACGGTTGAAGTAATCCAGCCGCCCTGTGATGTTCAGCCTTTACCTACTGACACACCAAGTATTTTGCGACGCTTCTGGCTACTTCACGCTTCATTCCATTCCTCCAATAATTCTGACGTAGATTTTTGTACATTTTGGTACCTCCAGGGTGTACTGAGTAGGAAGAGCTGTGAGCTTCTTTCATTAACTCTTCCCAACAGGACCTTTTGGTACACACAATCTGCTGCCGTATCTCAAAGATCCATCTTCATGGATGATGAAGTCTGTTCTGAGTCCATTCTCCACTTGTTCTCTGATCTTTTGCAACTTAGTATCACTTGCTTAAGCTGCTTTGATCTGATTGGCAATGGTAGATTGAACTTGTAAATTCATCAAACTTGAAGCGTTACCCGGCATGACTACTTCAATCTCCATCTGATGCAAGTTCTGTTGAAGCTTCCACTGAGCGGTGAGTTGCATTGCTAATGGTTGTCGACTAAGAGCATCTGGAACTACATTCACTTTCCCTGGGTGATATTGCAGGTTGATGTCAAAGTCCGCCATGAGTTCTAACCATCTTCTCTGCCGCATATTCAACTTCTTCTGAGTAAACACGTACTTCAGGCTCTTATGATCTGTGTATATGTTTACTCGTTCACCAAGTAGATAGTGGCACCAAATCTTGAGAGCAAAGATGATAGTTGCCAATTCCAGATCATGCGTCGGATAATTGCGCTCATGAGTCTTCAGCTGTCTTGAAGCATAAGCCACAACTTTACTGTGCTGATGTAGAACACATCCTAATCCCTTACCGGATGCATCGCAATGCACTTCGAAACATCCGGATTGGTCCGGTATGACGAGAATAGGCGCTGATGTCAACCTTGACTTGAGCTCTATGAAAACTTGTTCGCATGCTTCTGACCACACAAAATCTTCATCTTTACGTGTGAGCTTGGTCAGGGGTGTTGCTATCTTTGAAAAGCCTTCAATGAACCTTCTGTAATATCCAGCTAGACCCAAGAAACTCCGAATGTCCTTCACTGACTTTGGTGTCGGCCATTCGCTAATTGCTGAAACTTTCGCTGGATCCACAGAGATTTCTTCACCTGATACGATATGTCCAAGAAAACCAACTTGATTTAGCCAAAACTCGCACTTGCTGTACTTGGCATATAACTGATGTTGACGAAGAGTTTCCAGGACAATTCGTAGGTGCTCGGCATGTTCTTTCCGACTCTTAGAATACACCAGGATGTCGTCGATGAAGATGACAACAAACCTGTCTAAGTACTCGCGGAAAACTTGATTCATCAGGATCATGAATATTGCTGGTGCATTGGTCACTCCAAATGGCATCACTAGAAATTCGTAATGTCCACAGCGAGTTCTGAAAGCTGTTTTATGAATATCAGCTTCCTTGACCTTCACCTGATAATAAGCTGAACGAAGATCTAATTTAGAGAAAACACAAGATCCACTTAGCTGATCGAATGAATCGTCGATGTGCGGGAGTGGATACTTGTTCTTTATAGTGACTTCATTCAAGGCTCTCTAATCGATGCACATTCTATATGAACCTTCCTTCTTCTTCACAAGTAGTACAGGTGATCTCCAACTTGAAGTGCTGGGACGAATCCATCTTTTCGCCAGTAATTCATCCAACCGTGTTCGTACTTCCTTCAAACATTCTGGACTTAATCGATAAGGTGCTTTGATCACCGGTTGTGCTCCTGGTACTAAATCAATGCTGAATTCAAGAGCTCGATCGGGAGGCAAACCTGATATATCGTCAGGAAACACATCGTCGAACTCTCGAACCACATCTGGTTTTGATTCTTCCTCCGCTTGAGCTGCTGCAACTATTGATTCATTTGGCTTCGCTTTGTAGGTACTTGGCTCCAGGGTACGGTCTCCGCTTTTGAAATAAAAGACCGGGTGGTCTGGAATCTCGAAGACTACCCTCCTTTGACGATAGTCGATGGTAGTATAAAAAGTTCCAAGCCAATCCATAACTAGAACCACATCGAAATTCGGTGTGTCCAGCACTTTGAAGTCAGCATAGAACTCTCTGCTGCAGACGAATACTGGACACAAACTATATCCCATTATTGCCTTTAGAACTCCATTTCCCGAACTGACATTCCAGCTGGATACAAGCGGTGAGACTGGAATCGCATGGGTTCGGACGAACCGTTGCGACATAAAGCAGTGAGATGCTCCAGTATCAAACAGTGCTAGTGTAGGTATTGAGGATACTAAGATTGTACCTAAGGTATGTGGGATATGTTTTAGGTATAGGAAATGTATGTAGATAAATAGCAAAACTGAAAGAAAGTTTGAGAAAGAAAGGTTTACCGCCAGTGGCCTCAGCTTCTTCCATGGTCATCGTGAAAGCCTGGCACCTTAGTACATTCCTCCTGGCCTGAGGAGCATTCCTCGTAACGTTCCTTTGAGCTTAATGGAACTGACGAGGAGGTGGTGCGGCTTGTGGTCCTCTAGGTGGTGGAGCAGTTAGTGCAAGTCTTGGAGTAGGTGCTTGTCACGCCCCGCTTCCCAGTTTACGGGTAGAGGATGCGACGAGGCCGATACGTATTTACTGCGAAGTAAATACACTAAGCGTATCTAAGCAATATAAAAGTAAATGCACAAGAGACATGATATAATAAAACAGCAACTTTATTTATTCACATTCTTTCTGTACAATACATGGAAAGTAAATACAATTGAAATAAAGCAATGATTAGACAATGGCATAACAGAAATGAAAAGGTACTGAAATGAAAGTGTACAATGAACTAAAGCTCGGGGTCTTCACTGAATTGGTCCAAGTCTTCAGCAGTGGGCTCGATCTCAGGAATGTCCAGATCACCTGACGACATTCAAAGAAGAAAGAAAGAGAATGTCGTCAGCGAACAAATCGCTCGGTAATTCACAAAGATAAGGGAGAACTAGAATAGACAGAATAAGAAGGTAGCTTTTAAAGTTGTATTATATTGTTTTAGTGTTAACGCTATTGTTTGTAGCTTGGTACAGAAGGATGCCAGTGTATACGAGAGGAGTCTCTATATGCCAGAGACTAGAGGCAAGTATAGTATAAGGAACCGTTTATGCCACGGTAAAACAACAACTGGATTCAGATTAGGTGTATTAAATCTTACTGTCTCGTGCCACTTCTAACACCTTCCGTACAATCTACCCCTTAAACCCCGAGATGTCTTGATTGTATTGTTGTATTGTATTGTCTTGTATTGTAAACTGTATAGATTGTATATTGGATGACTATGCCGAAACTATGATATCAGTAAACGGATGTAACTGTATAATCATGTAAATGGATGTAACTGGAGAATCATGTAATTGGATGTAACTGGAGAATCATGTAAATGGATGTATATCCATGGTTCGGTTCAGTCAAGTTGTATACATTGATAAATGGATTCATGAATTCATATTGAATTGTAATATTGTAGATTGTAGATTGTAGATTGTACTTGAATCATATTCAAGTCAGATTATAAAGAGACTCAATCTGATTTAGACAATTAGAAAAGTAAAATGAAGTCCTGATTGTTTTGATGTTATCGGTAACCGCTGCACATGGGCAGCAGGATTTGTGTTTTTTTCAAAGACGATTACCGTGTTGATAACACCGTTTGTTAAGTTGTCTATCTTAGATAGGCAAGCACCCACTTCTTCGGCTCCCTGAGGCTCAAGAGATTGGTCCCGCTTAAACTTATGTTTACTAGGATCCTTAGGGTAATTTATAGAACTTGAGGGGTTTTATGTAAAAAATACTTTTGTATAGTTTTCAAAATACTCCCCAAGTATTTATTAATCGTCTTTAGAGTTGTAATGAATGTAGATTTTATATTGTGATATTTCTAGTGAAAATATTCTAATTCCATAATAAAGGGTATTTATTTGTAATATTGACTTGAATGGAATTCATTGTATTTTAATGTAAAATGATTCTTCGATTTGGAAATGTTTGAATATTTATATTATAACAAAAATAGGTATTTTGATATTACTGTTCCCGCCAAAAATTTCTACGCAAAGGAGTCCAAGGTATCCAATGGCAGTGATACGCTTAAAGAAATGCGAACCAGTATCTTCCGGCCTATATTTTGATAAACTCCTGAAGGAGGAACTATTAAATTCTGATGGTATTGGAAGCATCTCGAAAAATCCTTCGATTTGATATATTATGGGCCTCATAATTCTTCCGGGATCAAAAGTTATGAGGTATCACGTGTCCACACGTGATGGACCTTTAAGAACCCGCTGGAGGAGTTAAAAGATATAATAAAAAACTCAGAAAAGACCCCAATGGGGCATCACGTGCAGACACGTGACTATGGGTCACGTGCAGACACGTGATGGGCTCTTAAGGCCTCTAAAATAATGAATAGAATTAAATTCTAAAATCTGTTCCCTGATTAAAAATCAGAAGTAGTCTCAATGAGGTATCATGTGCTCACACGTGACCAATGGTCACGTGTTGACACGTGATGGTTAAAACAACAACATAAACAAGCGGCTGTTAAAAGAACCAATTTGGGGGTCACGTGCTCACACGTGACCAAGGGTCACGTGCCAGCACGTGACAGACTTTGAAAGCCTTACAGTTTAATAGAATTAAAATTCTAAATTTCTCTAAAATCTTTCGAAATAGAATTAAAATTCTAAAAGCTTCTAAATCTTTCCAAATGGAAAAGGATTATGGGGACCGTTGGATTAAAGATCCCAAGGTGGTTAAAAATCACCAATTTATGGAAAAATCTTGGACAAGGAAAGATTTCCCCTAAATCTCACCGAAAATAACAAACAGAATATCTTTGGATTTAAAATCCAATGGTGAATAAAATTCACTGAATGATCTAAAGGCTCATATTAAATATGAAAACAAATCAAATCTTTCAATGGGAGATTTGCTAAACAAATTGATTCTTTTCCTTCTCCTATAAATAGGAGCTAAGAAGAGAAGAGAAGGGATCTACTTTTTTGGGAGAAGAAACAGAGGGAGGAGAATTTAATTCTCAAGAGAAAAAAGAAACGAGGAGAATTTAATTCTCTGCAAAAGAAAAACCCTAGGTAAGAAAGAGAGGCTTCAAAAGAGAATTTAATTCTCTAAAGAGTTTAACTCTTATATAAAAAAAAGAAGAACTTAGTTCTTCTTCTGGTTGAAGATCTGCACAGGGCACATCTCCCCATAAGTTGAGAATTTAATTCTCATCGGGTCGAGATCCTGCCATGCAGATCCTAAACTTAGAAGGGGAATTGAGTTTTGAGAATTTAATTCTCCCAGACTCACAGGAATTTAATTCCTCCTAAAATGAAACTGGGGTTTAACCCTAATCAAGAATTTAATTGTTTTACATATCTGGGAATTTAATTCCTTTAAAAAGAAATTAGGGTTTTGCCCTAAATAAGAATTTAATTCTTTCACAATAGGAATTTAATTTCTCCAAAACAAAATTAGGGTTTAACCCTACAGAGAATTCAATTCTTAAAAGATCTCTGTTCATGAAAAGAACTAAGGTCACGTGTCCCCACGTGACCCCTAAAAAGATCCCCAAAAATAAAGAGGAAGAAACTTTGAGGCAATACCTCACGTGCTCTCACATGACTCCCAAAACGCAGAAAGAAAAAGCAAAAGAAATGAAACCTTTGGGCGCTCTCACGTGTCCCCATGTGACCCCTAACAAATCCCTTTAATATCCAATGGATGGATGCCTATCACGTGCCTGCACGTGATAGCCAGAGAGTCAAAAAGTGTTTAACACTTATTTGCAGAACAAAGTAAAAGGAAATCTGGCCCCATCTTCAGATGCCTCACGTGCTCACACGTGATGGCCTAAAAGCTAAGTGTTTAACACTTATTTGCAGCCTTAAGGGTAAAATAAAGGAGTTTCGGCCCAATCTCAGGCGCCTCACGTGACCCCACGTGACCACCCCATTTTTAGTGTTTAACACTATTTTTTTAAAGCACATCATGTTGGAACACGTGATCGTCAAATACCTTCTAGTGTTAACACTATTTCAGAACCAACCTGGCCCAAAATGGCTAAGTTTTTCCAGAGGCAGGATTCCCCTTTGACCGAGCTTCAAATATACCCGTGTTTTCCAAACTTGATCATTTCACATGACATTCAAAGTAAACTCCAGAGCCATGATGAATGGTCAGTGCCTAATAAAAGCCAAAATGTTGTCAGAGCTCCCAAATCTCTGTTTAGCACTGCTGCATGATGAGGGGCTGAACCCAGACAAATGTCTAATGGCCCAAAGGGCCAACATTTTAAACATAATTGGACTTAGCCCAAACTGGCCATAAGTCCTCAAATCATCTTGAATTGAGCACATGTGCTCTTTCAACCAACTCATTGGTTCAAGGGTACATCTCTGAACTCCTCTGATATTTGTCGTTGTAATCCTTCAACGTCTTCAGAGAGGTGACGGGTCCCGATAACCACACATTAATACGGACTGTGGGGTCCTTAAACTCATGGACTAATGCGTCCTTAAACTAACATTTGTCCCCAAAACGGGAATGATGGACCACCATGTCCCTAAACTGGAGATGGACCACCATGTCCCTAAACTGGTATCGGACCACCATGTCCCTAAACTGGCAATGGACCACCATGTCCCTAAACTGGAACAATAGAGCCCAAATGCTCTTTTGTCGGATCTAAACGATCCCATTTAAGTTGATCTTAGCCTCAAATATGGCTAACGTGTCCTTAAACCTTCAAACAGACTTTAGTCCCAAATTGGACTCTAGATCCCCCAATCAACTTTGGCTCAAGGGTACATCTCTGAACTCCTCTGACATCTGTCGTTGTAATCCTTCAACGTCGTCAGAGAGGTGATGGGTCCCGACGGCCATACATGTAATGGACCCCTATGTCCCTAAACTGAAACAATAGAGCCAATTGCTCTTTTGTCGGATCTAAACGATCCCGTTAAGTTGATCTTAGTCTCAAATTGGACTAACGAATCCTTAACAAACGTTTGAGTTGATCTTAGCCTCAAATATGGCTAACGTATCCTCAAACCAAAACCCGAAACCCAAATCTAAGAAAATACGGATTTGGACTAATCCACGTCCTACGGGCGACGACATAACTCAGTCTCCGTATACAATCCACGGCCAACCGAACACAAAACAAACACCCACGACACGAAGTGATCATCTGGAGAAGGAGAAAGTTGTTACCGCAATGCGGAGCGTAATTAACTGCAGGGGCTTGCGCCTGCAGGGAAGAGCGTCCTCACAATCAAAAAACCCCTCAAGCGAGGGGGAATCTGACGAAGTCTGCTACATCGGACGCATCCGTTTAAACCTTCGATACATGGTGCCATAAATCAACTTGGCATCTTCGGAGAGGTAGACGGATAGCACCAATTTGCATCTGCCTCGAATCTCAGGCAAGACGTCATGTCGCGCCGTCTTTCGGAGGGGAACAGATTCTGGCACGCCCGGTGTGACCTTTTCCTCTTTCCACTCCACACTTCGTGTGTCGTGTTCGCGAACGAATCGCGGTTTGCTAATGGTTGCCCGTGGGTTTCGAGGTACTAAGATTTGGCGTTTTGCTTGGTGCAGAAAGTAAAGGATCAATGACGTTCACCTGCTCAAAGTGTTCCACATGCAACTGCAACCCACGTCATGCCTCAACTGGGGGTATATCTTATGGGCCCCAGGCGGCTTCCCTGTTCACAATGCCGATGGAACAGGTCACTCAAGCCACCACAGGATTGTTTTTCGGGACCATGCTCCCGCCAATGAGCTTCACCGCTCCTGTGTCAACACCGGAAGCTCCTAAGAAGTCGATCTTCGATCGGCTTACAGCTACTGCGGCCCCTCTCAACGAGTCGTCTAACTCCAGCTCCTCGGTCTTCGCCAGACTGGGCTAAAATTCCTGTGGGCCCACAATGAAGCTTGCAATCCCAGAGAAGGTTATTCCGAAGAGGATAGCCATCCCTGCTCCTGAAGTCGTCAAGGCGGCTTCTCCTGCTAAGAGGTCGGTCTTCGTAAGACTGGCCGTCCTAACTCCCACTCCCGCTACCGCTACTCAAAAGACGTCAGTCTTCAAGGGACTGGCACCAGCAGTGCTTCATCTGGACAGGGGTCAAGACAAAGCCATCCCCATCGCTGAACCAACACCGTCCGCTCGACATGCTCGCCGTCGTTACTGGCGCCGGGTAAGGAAGGCTGGGGGCAACTCCCCCTCTGGGATAACTCCGCCAGCTCCGATGGTGGAAATCAATGCTGCTGTTCCGACCGGTAATAGCTTTGAACCGCTAAGAAGGGTGCGCAAAAACTCGCCGACTGCCGTATTAAAAAGATCTCCTACACCTGTGGATAATGCCCCAAAGGTGAAGCTGGAGCAGCCCCCTCAACGGCTGTCCTCTAAAATTTACAAGGTCTGGCGTCAAGTCCAGGACTCCGTAGTGGATCAAGACTATCTCTGCCGACAGAAAAAGATGAAGGTTCGGCAGGAGAAGGACTACCCTGTCAAGCCAGAAAAAGCAATAGCTGGTAGGGTGCCCACTGCAACGGCTCCCTCAACGTCCATCGCTCAAAAGAAAAGGAGGCCGCAAAAAGCCCCCGTGAACATGGCGAACCGTAAAAGCACTGAATCTAAACGCCCCAAGTCTGGGGGCATGGTAGTGCATACTGTTTATATGGCATCCGGGAAAGAGGATAGCCGCGCTTCGATGGGTCACCGACCACTTACCCGATCCACCACAAGAGCTCAGGAACAGTAACAGCAGAAGCTCCAGGAGATGCTGTTTGCAATGGCCGCACTCACCGGGCCAAAAGAAAGCCCGGAAACATCCGCGGAGCAGCGCCGTGAGCAGGAAACTGACGCTGACTTCCTACGCAGAGTCCTCGAAAAGAAGGACAGAGAGGCAGCAGAACAAGCTGCCAACATAAAACAAATGGCGCTTCTCTTCCAAGACATGGTGGGAATGATGTTACAGCCGGACCCTCCAGCTGAAGACCCTCCGATCATTATTGAAGACGATAAAGAGGAGACATCTAATCCTCCTCCGGCTCATTCAACAGCCAAGGAGGAAACCATTTCCAAAGCTGCACTAGATGACTATATAGCTCAGCAAATACGAGCTCATCAGGCAAATGAAGCGGCCAGCCAAGTCGTCAAAACTGGGCGACCATACCCGAGCTGGTATGACCAAATCAGTTACCCGTCGGGATATACGATCCCTAAGTTCCATGTATACAAGGGGATGGGAAATCTGCATCAGCACGTTGCTCAATTCAGAGCCTTATGCGGCAACACTGGCGGCGATGATAAACTCTTGCTTCGCTAATTCGTTGGCAGCTTATCGGAGACGGCGTTCGAGTGGTACTCTGAACTCCCAAATGACGCTGTCAAGACATTCGCAGAGATGGAGTTGCTATTCACCCAGCGTTTTGCAAGCGCTACCGAACGCACCCCAATCACGGCATTGATCAATGCCAGGGTGAAGCCTACACAAACTTGGGTCCGGTATGCGATATGGTGGTGTAATCTATGGTCAAAGTGCGAGCAGCACATCGAAGAAGCTCCTGCCGTGGGCATGTTCGTGGGTACTCTCGACCCTCAAGCGACCATCTCCCAATTCATGATCTTTAAGCCAACTACTTTCCAGGCCTTAATTGACAAGTTGGCCCAAATGGATCAGATGGATCATAGATCATCTCCTTCAAAGACGGACCCTCGGAATGAAAAGGGGAAAGGGAAAGCAACTTTCGTCGCTAATAGTCAACAACAGTCGAGCAACTTAAAGCCGGTTGTCCGTCAAAACCATATGCGTCCACGCCCATCCCTCGAGGAGAGACTGGGACGTCCTTACTCGTTTCCTCAGGATAAAACGAGAAGACTGTTTGAGCTGGCAGTGCACAACAGACTCATCAATCTGCCGAGTCCAAAACATCCGTTGCAACCAGGCGATGTCAACGATCCCAATTATTGCCCTTACCACCAAACGGTAAGTCACCCGATCGAGGATTGTTTCATCTTTAAGGGGTGGATCGAGGATCAGTACCTACAAGGAAAGTTCGCGCTGTCTGAAAAGTGGAAAGTAAACCCACCACAGCCGCACACTCCAAAGAAGACGGACGCACCGGGGGCAACTTGTCACGTGATCTCCCACTCATTTACGGACGATGAAAAAACTCCTTGCATTGAGAAACTAGGGGCAGAGCCTGAGCCGGAATTCGTGTGGCCGTCAGACGAAATGATCGACGCTTTTCTAGATGAGATTCGTCTAAAAAGTAAAGCTGATCGGGAGCGCGAGATGGCCATATTTGGAAAGGCCAAACACCGGCGACTGGACAAAAGGGTCGAAACACTCCCACCATATCAAAGTACATCCGCTGCAAATGAAAGCAGGATCAAGACAAGGAAACGATTCGCCAAAGCCATATCAATGGGGATGAGGCCGCCCTCTTTCAGAGAAAATTCTCCTGGTGGTATACATCCTAATGAAGCGGACGTACATCCTAACTTCTGCTTATAGCATCAGAAGATCACACATTCTACTGAAGACTGCAACTCCTTTAAGTGTTGGTGGCAAGGGTATGTCGCTCATAAGCAACACTTCAACAGGACAAAGCGTGAAGCTCGTAGAAAGCTGAAAAATGCGTCAGATGAGCGTAAAAGAATTGCCGGCAATTGTCATAGGGTTGATCCTGGGGGATCGCGAGTTCTCACCTTCGGGAGCGACTCCGATGAAAAAGTAGCCCACGGTTCTCTCTTCAAGGAATCCATCTCTGAAACGAAAGAATTGAGGAGCTGTGAGAACATTCAGCCGTGCAATTGCACACTAGCCGGAAAGAATCTCGGACCCGCGAACAAGAGATCGAACAAAAGGGATAAGGGGAATGGAAAAGCGTCCCTTGTCGCCAATGCTCAACAACAGCCGAGTAACCCGAGACCGTTTGGTCGTCAAAACAACAAGCCGCGATACCTCAATGAGAAGTTGAAACATCCTTACTCGTTTCCCAAAGATAAAACAAAGAGATTGTTCGAGCTAGCAGTGCGCAGCGGGCTCATCACTCTGCCAGATCCAAAACTTCCGTTGCAGCCAGGTGACGTTAACAATCCTAACTATTGTCCCTACCACAGAGTAATGGGTCACCCACTCGAAAATTGCTACGTCTTCAAAAACTGGGTTGAAGACCAATACCAACAGGGCAAGTTCGCGCTGCCCGAAAAATGGAAGGTGAACCCACCACAGCCACATGCTCCGAAAAAGATGGACATGCCGGGGGCATCATGCTCGTTCATAGAGAAAGCCCCATGGACCGAAAAGTCCGTAAACTAGATTCTCGCCTCAAATATGGCTACGGTAGACCGAAACGTCGTTCAAATAACAACGGACCACTACGTCCTAAAACTGGATAATAGACCGAAACGTCGTTAAACTAACAATGGACCACTATGTCCTAAAACTGGTTGAAGACCAAAACGTCGTTAAACCAACGATGGACCGCAATGTCCTAAAACTTGCAAATGACCGAAACGTTGTTAAACTACTCCCAACCCGCGGCATCTTCAAGCTGACGTGGTGTAAAAAAAAGGGTATGTCCATAAGCAAAATGGGTACGGAAGAAAACCCGAAAGGGCTCCGTGAGTAAAAACAGCAGGGCTACCGGCGAGTGTTGGTGAAAACCCGAAAGGGCGCAACCTCATTAAAAAAAAAGAATAAAAAGAAAAAAAAAGAAGACGGTATGTCCATAAGCAAAATGGGCACGGACGAAAACCCGAAAGGGCTCCGTGAGTAAAAACAGCAGGGCTACCGGCGAGTGTTTGTGAAAATCCGAAAGGGCGCAACCTCGTTAAAAAACACTTACAGGGTCCTCTTGACCTTGTAAGGAGAAACCACCCATGTGAGATCCTTACGACTCATAAGGGAGCAACACACTTAGGAATCCTCACGATTCCTAAGGAGAAATTACACTTGCGAGATCCTCACGACTCGTAAGGAGAACTCTCTTATGGGACCCTCACGGCTCATAAGATTTGAAAGTCTTAAGTTACAGAGACCTGAACCTGTTCTTAAGCAACCCCCACAACCTTTTTGTCCTACAAGCGGCTCATAATGACCCTTGTATACAATCCACGGGCGCGAATAAACATTTCCCTAACAAAGTCCCACCAGTGACTAGGGATATGTCCATATGGTGAACAACCCTCATAAGTCCTCTCGACTTATAAGGAGAAAACCCTTTTGTAAGATCCTTATGACTTACAGGGGAACATACACTTAGGAATCCCCACGATTCCTAAGGAGAAAACACACCTATGAGATCCTCACGACTTGTAGGGAGAAACACCTTTGTGGGACCCTTACGGCTCATAAAGTCAAAGCCTTAGTTGACAGCATCCTAACCCTGTTCGCTAAGCCACCTTTGTTCGACGTCGACAAAGCCAAATGATGATTCGCTCTTGGCAATATCCCAGTTGTAGCGATGCTGATGCCTAAATCAGTATCAAATTCCAAGTCCTTTCATGACAAATGATGATTCGCTCCTGGCAATATTTCAGTTGCAGCGATGCTGATGCCAAGATTGGTATCAGATCCCAAATCCCCTACTCGCGAGAAAAAAAATCAGTGAGCAAAAAAAATGCATACGAAATAGCCGAAATGATGGGGCAACTTGCAAACAAAATTAGCAAGTAAAAATGTATGTATACGAAATAGCCGAAATGATTGGGCAACTCGCAATAAAAAACAGCGAGTAAAAATAAAATAAATAGCCGAAATGATTGGGCACCGCGAAAAATAGCCGAAATAATTGGGCAATCGCGACCTTCGCGATATAAAAGCTGAAATGATAGAGCATCGCGGAAATAAAATAATAATATGAAAATGAATGAAACTTTTGCCCTACAGGTGAGATCACATCGATCCCTGTATACAATCCAGGGGCACAAACAAAGAGGGAACCATACCTTCCTGACAGGCTCCAACAGAAAGCGAAGCCAAATCTCGATGGTTCATAGACAACCTAGAGACAAGCTCGACATTTGTCGCAATATTGCAGACACAATGCCAACAAATGAAGTAAAAGAAGATCCATAGCTTCAGGGTCTCGACGTCGATATCGACAACTTAGAGATCACCAACGGCGTTTCTCCTCACTCCAACCAAATGCAGACGCGACGTCGACAACCGACCTCAGAGTCGCAACGAAACGGAGCCATGGCAAAATCCCTATTTCCAAATCCCAATGGCCACATCTGCAGCCTGGAGACCAACAACGGTGGGCCTCCTCATTCCAGCGTGACACAAATGTTACACCATCAAACGGAGCCATGGCAGAATCCCATCCCCACCTCAGCATTCGACCCGATACAGCAGACGAGATGTCAACGACGGTGTTCCTCCGTAGTCCAGCAGGATGCAGATGCAACATTAACGAAAGACCTCACGGTCGAAACTAAGCGGAGTGACGGCAAAATCCCAGCTCCACCTCAGCATTCGTCTCGTTACAGCAGACACAATGTCAACAACGGCGTTCCTTCGCAGTCCAACAGGATGCAGAAGCGACGTCAACAAAAGACCTCACGGTCGAAACAAAGCGGAGCGACGGCAAAATCCTAGCTCCACCTCAGCAGTCGTCTCGATACAGCAGACGAGAGATCACCAACGGCGTTCCTCAGCAGTCCCTCAGGATATGGACGCAACGTCAACAAAAGACCTCACGGTCGAAACAAAGCGGAGTGATGGCAAAATCCCTCGTCTCGATACAGCAGACGAGATGTCACCCCAGCGTTCTTCCCCCAGCAGGATTTGGACGCGCCAAAGCAAATTAAGCAAAAGGCCAAATTCCTAGCTTCAAGGTCTTGACGGCAAGTCATATAAAGCTTGAAAGACAATCGGAGATCATCTCGCACCAGCACACGTTCGTCTCGATATAGCAGACGAGATGTCACTACGGCATCCTTCCTCCAACAGGATCCGTACGCGCCAAAGCAAATGAAGCAAAAGGCCAAATTCCTAGCTTCAAGGTCTTGACGGCAAGTCATATAAAGCCTGAAAGACAATCGGAGATCATCTCGCACCAGCACAGAGTGGTCACCACCTCGACGTTCATCTCGATACAGCAGACGAGATGTCACTACGGCATCCTTCCTCCAACAGGATCCGGACACGCCAAAGCAAATGAAGCAAAAGGCCAAATTCCTAGCTTCAGGGTCTTGATGGCAAGTCATATAAAGCCTGAAAGACAATCGGAGATCATCCCACATCAGCGCGGAGTGGTCACCACCTCGACGTTCGTCTCGACACAGCAGACACAACATCACCAAAAGAAGCCACGACAAAATCCCTAGTTCCAAACCTCGACGGTTCACCGGCAACCTAGAGACAACCACGACATTCGTCTCGATACAGCAGATGCAATGCCGCCAAACGAAGCAAAGGCCAAATTCCTAGCTTCAGGGTCTTAACGGCAAGTCATATAAAGCCTGGAAGACAATCGGAGATTATCTCGCACCAGTGCAGAGTGGTCACCACCTCGACGTTCGTCTCGACACAGCAGACGCAACATCACCAAAAAGAGTCACGGCAAAATCCCTGGTTCCAAACCTCGACGGTTCACCAGCAACCTAGAGACAACCGCGACATTCGTCTCGATACAGCAGACGCGATGCCAGCAAACGAAGCAAAGGCCAAATTCCTGGCTTCAGGGTCTTAACGGCAAGTCATATAAAGCCTGAAAATCTATCGGAGATTATCCCACACCAGCGCGGAGTGGTTATGACTCATCGGGGCTCTCCAAAATGAGCCCAACCTCAAGTAAAAAGCGGCATGGCAAATTCCTAACGCTTGCTCTTCCGACGGACAAACTGCCAAGGAGGATTGCTTGAAGACGTCTTGTCCAGCCTCCGAAGGGATCAGAGACACGACAGTCGCAGGGCTACTCGAACAACATGATTGCCTATCGAGGAATATATCAGCTGATGCGACGGTACGACGGCCAAAACCCTAAGTACCACAGACCCTAACGGACTTCTGTCGTAAAGAGCAGAGGTTAACTGTGACGTTAGTATATTCTTGCGAGATCTGCTCGATCCATTTCGACTCGTGAGGAAGTTGATGTCTTTGCGAGAACTTCTCGATTCGTCTCGACTCGTGAGATAAAGCCTTAGGCAGTAGGGATTAAAAAAAAACCTGTTTCCTAAGCACTGGGATCCTGCACGTCGGCCCAAAATGGTCTCTTGCATACTATCCACGGGTCACACTCTCCAAACTCGAATCTCGACAAGGAGGGAAACAACCGCTTACGGGTCCTCTCGACTCGTAAGAGGAAAAACTCTCTTATAGGATCCTTACGACTTATAAGAGAAAACACACTTAGGAATCCTCACGACTCCTAAGGAGAAAATACACCTACGAGATCCTCACGACTCGTAGGGAGAAAGTCTTTATGAGACCCTCACGGCTCGTAAAGTTGAAAAGTCTTAGGTGGCAGATCCTACCCCTGTCTCCCAAGCCATCACTGCCCTGCAAAGAGGTCAAGATGGACCATCTATGAGCCACACTTGCCAAAGCTACATGCCACTGAAATGGAGAAGCTACTCATGAGCATATAAACTACTTCACGCCAGACTAAGACATAAAAAAATGGAAGGGTGCGGCTCATGGAGTTAAGGGTTTGGAACTATATCCCTTAAGAGTTGAGATTTGAGTCAATGATAAATGACGACGCTTGTGTCCACTCGTTATCTTCTCAGGTCAAGATTCTGAAAGTGATACACCAACCCGAAACTGGTCATACGCCATGCATAACTCTGCACTACTTCACCCACGTACATACTTACGTGGGCAAAGTAGTGGGGGGCATTTGTTCCCGCCAAAAATTTCTACGCAAAGGAGTCCAAGGTATCAAATGGCAGTGATACGCTTAAAGAAATGCGAACCAGTATCTTCCGGCCTATATTTTGATAAACTCCCAAAGGAGGAACTATTAAATTCTGATGGTATTGGAAGCATCTCGAAAAATCCTTCGATTTGATATATTATGGGCCTCATAATTCATCCGGGATCAAAAGTTATGAGGTATCACGTGTCCACACGTGATGGACCTTTAAGAACCCGCTGGAGGAGTTAAAAGATATAATAAAAAACTCAGAAAAGACCCCAATGGGGCATCACGTGCTCACACGTGACTATGGGTCACATGCAGACACGTGATGGGCTCTTAAGGCCTCTAAAATAATGAATAGAATTAAATTCTAAAATCTGTTCCCTGATTAAAAATCAGAAGTTGTCTCAATGAGGTATCACGTGCTCACATGTGACCAATGTTCACGTGTTGACACGTGACCATTAAAACAACAACATAAACAAGCGGCTGTTAAAAGAACCAATTTGGGGGTCACGTGCTCACACGTGACCAAGGGTCACGTGCCAGCACGTGACAGGCTTTGAAAGCCTTACAGTTTAATAGAATTAAAATTCTAAATTTCTCTAAAATCTTTCGAAATAGAATTAAAATTCTAAAAGCTTCTAAATCTTTCCAAATGGAAAAGGATTATGGGGACCGTTGGATTAAAGATCCAAAGGTGATTAAAAATCACCAATTTATGGAAAAATCTTGGACAAGGAAAGATTTCCCCTAAATCTCACCGAAAATAACAAACAGAATATCTTTGGATTTAAAATCCAATGGTGAATAAAATTCACTGAATGATCTAAAGGCTCATATTAAATATGAAAACAAATTAAATCTTTCAATGGGAGATTTGCTAAACAAATTGATTCTTTTCCTTCTCCTATAAATAGGAGCTAAGAAGAAAAGAGAAGGGATCTACTTTTTTGGGAGAAGAAACAGAGGGAGGAGAATTTAATTCTCAAGAGAAAAAAGAAAAGAGAGGAGAATTTAATTCTCTGCAAAAGAAAAACCCTAGGTAAGAAAGAGAGGTTTCAAAAGAGAATTTAATTCTCTAAAGAGTTTAACTCTTATATAAAAAAAAAGAAGAACTTAGTTCTTTTTTTGGTTGAAGATCTGCATAGAGCACATCTCCCCATAAGTTGAGAATTTAATTCTCATCGGGTCGAGATCCTGCCATGCAGATCCTAAACTTAGAAGGGGAATTGAGTTTTGAGAATTTAATTCTCCCAGACTCACAGGAATTTAATTCCTCCTAAAATGAAACTGGGGTTTAACCCTAATCAAGAATTTAATTGTTTTACATATCTGGGAATTTAATTCCTTTAAAAAGAAATTAGGGTTTTGCCCTAAATAAGAATTTAATTCTTTCACAATAGGAATTTAATTCCTCCAAATCAAAATTAGGGTTTAACCCTACAGAGAATTCAATTCTTAAAAGATCTCTGTTCATGAAAAGAACTAGGGTCACGTGTCCCCACGTGACCCCTAAAAAGATACCCAAAAATAAAGAGGAAGAAACTTTGAGGCAATACCTCACATGCTCCCACGTGACTCCCAAAACGCAGAAAGAAAAAGCAAAAGAAATGAAAGCTTTGGGCGCTCTCACGTGTCCCCACGTGACCCCTAACAAATCCCTTTAATATCCAATGGATGGATGCCTATCACGTGCCTGCACGTGATAGCCAGAGAGTCAAAAAGTGTTTAACACTTATTTGCAGAACAAAGTAAAAGGAAATCTGGCCCCATCTTCAGATGCCTCACGTGCTCACACGTGATGGCCTAAAAGCTAAGTGTTTAACACTTATTTGCAGCCTTAAGGGTAAAATAAAGGAGTTTCGACCCAATCTCAGGCGCCTCACGTGACCCCACGTGACCACCCCATTTTTAGTGTTTAACACTATTTTTTTAAAGCACATCATGTGGGAACACGTGATCGTCAAATACCTTCTAGTGTTAACACTATTTCAAAACCAACCTAGCCCAAAATGGCTAAGTTTTTCCAGAGGCAGGATTCCCCTTTGACAGAGCTTCAAATATACCCGTGTTTTCCAAACTTGATCATTTCACATGACATTCAAAGTAAACCCCAGAGCCATGATGAATGGTCAGTGCCTAATAAAAGCCAAAATGTTGTCAGAGCTCCCAAATCTCTGTTTAGCACTGCTGCATGATGAGGGGCTGAACCCAGACAAATGTCTAATGGCCCAAAGGGCCAACATTTTAAACATAATTGGACTTAGCCCAAACTGGCCATAAGTCCTCAAATCATCTTGAATTGAGCACATCTGCTCTTTCAACCAACTCATTGGTTCAAGGGTACATCTCTGAACTCCTCTGATATTTGTCGTTGTAATCCTTCAACGTCTTCAGAGAGGTGACGGGTCCCGACAACCACACATTAATACGGACTGTGGGGTCCTTAAACTCATGGACTAATGCGTCCTTAAACTAACATTTATCCCCAAAACGGGAATGATGGACCACCATGTCCCTAAACTGGTATCGGACCACCATGTCCCTAAACTGGCAATGGACCACCATGTCCCTAAACTGGAACAATAGAGCCCAAATGCTCTTTTGTCGGATCTAAACGATCCCATTTAAGTTGATCTTAGCCTCAAATATGGCTAACGTGTCCTTAAACCTTCAAACAGACTTTAGTCCCAAATTGGACTCTAGATCCCCCAATCAACTTTGGCTCAAGGGTACATCTCTGAACTCCTCTGACATCTGTCGTTGTAATCCTTCAACATCGTCAGAGAGGTGATGGGTCCCTACGACCATACATGTAATGGACCCCTATGTCCCTAAACTGGAACAATAGAGCCAATTGCTCTTTTGTCGGATCTAAACGATCCCGTTAAGTTGATCTTAGTCTCAAATTGGACTAACGAATCCTTAACAAACGTTTGAGTTGATCTTAGCCTCAAATATGGCTAACGTATCCTCAAACCAAAACCCGAAACCCAAATCTAAGAAAATACGGATTTGGACTAATCCACGTCCTACGGACGACGACATAACTCAGTCTCCGTATACAATCCACGGGCAACCGAACACAAAACAAATACCCACGACACGAAGTGATCATCTGGAGAAGGAGAAAGTTGTTACCGCAATGCGGTAGCGTAATTAACTGCAGGGGCTTGCGCCTGCAGGGAAGAGCGTCCCCACAATAAAAAAACCCCTCAAGCGAGGGGGAATCTGACGAAGTCTGCTACATCGGACGCATCCGTTTAAACCTTCGATACATGGTGCCATAAATCAACTTGGCATCTTCGGAGAGGTAGACAGATAGCACCAATTAGCATCTGCCCCGAATCTCAGGCAAGACGTCATGTCGCGCCGTCTTTCGGAGGGGAACAATTACATATATATATATATTTATTTATAAAAATAAATTTTAATATATATTATAATTCTAGAAATCTCTTTTTCTTAAGATTTTAGTATTTTAAATTTTTCGAGACCGAATGCTCCTTGCGGAGGTTTGCATCTCGCACTACTAAGCCCAGGAATGTGCGATAATCCGCACCATCCCAGTCAGGTTCCCCAAATTAGGTTGTAGCGGCAGTTTGCAAAGATTTGTGTAAATACTAAATCGTTTAGAAAATGGTTTTATTAGTAATAGTATTTATTTGAAAAGGTGTTGTTTTCCTGTATTCTATGTTCCCAAAAGTATTGTGCTATATTGCATATGAGTGTGTGAGGAGGTAGGTCATTACCTCATGATCTACTTAAAGGTATAGCAAGGTTTTGATGCTTTAAATGTAGAAATGAAACTATATGGTAGTTTAATGAAAAAAATACGGTAAAATGGAAATAGCAATTACTTTTGATATGGAAATTGTTAAATATGATTAGTTAGTTTTTAATAGTCAACATGTAGTAGTTGTAGCATGATTGTATTAAGGAAGAGTTAAGTTTTATAAAGAATCGAATCGGAAATCGGATTTGTTCCGATTCCGTCGGGTTTTGAAATTTCGTATTTTAGAATAAGAATAGAGAAGAGAGAATTGGGACTTACGGGTTTAGTTAACATAGGAGAGGGAGTGGGAGTGGTCGTAGCTTTCGGTGCGTCGTTCTGTCGCCGGGATCTTCTAGGGTTGTCGCTGAAAAATTTGCCGGTGCTTCGCCTTTCGCTTCTTCCAAAGTACACTAGGGTTTTCTAGAGATTTCTTGAGAGTTTGCTCAGAATTTTGGGGTGAGGGGGTAGTGTTTAGGGGTTGTATTTATAGGGTTAGGCTAGGGTTTAGAGTAGGTGAAAGGTTAAAATGAAAAATGTAATAAAATGTATTAAAAATATAATAAAAATGTAATAAAAATAGAGTAATTATGGTTTTAAAAGAGCTCTGGAAATGTTCTGAGGAAATAAATTATACAGGTGTGTAGGGAATATGAAAAGACACAATTTTCATGTTGGGGTCGTCGCCGGAATCGGCCGACTCGTCCGTGACTCGGCCGCGACTCGGTCGGAGGCCTGAGTTTGCCGAGTCGAGGCCGAGTCGGCCGATTTCCGGCCGAGTCAAGTGGACGGAATCCCCCTCGACGGTTCATCTATCCTCTGGCAATGTTACATTTTTGGGTGTAGTGGGGTTTTTGTGAGATATGCACGTGTAAACCCTTGGTATTCTACATTAATTTTTAAGCAAATTTTTGTACACTAAAAATGGAGTTGTTACAGTCTACCCTCCTTACAAAAATTTCGTCCTCGAAATTTACAACTTTCATTCGAGAACTAGTTTACAAAGAGGTGTGGATATCTTGCACGCATTTCATCTTCTCTTTCCCAAGTGGACTCTCGTGGGGTGTCTCTTCTCCACATTACTCGAACCAAGTTAACTTCCTTCTTCCGAAGTGTCTTCACTTTCCTATCCAGGATCTCCACAGGTTGTTGCTCACAAGATAAGTCGGGCTGTATAGTGAGCTCGGAATGATCAAGAACATGGCTGGGGTCACTCACATACCTTCTGAGTTGGGATATGTGGAATCCATTATGCACTCCTTCCAATGAAGGTGGAAGTGCTAAGCGGTATGCCACTTCACCTACTCGTTCGAGTATGTCGAACGGTCCAATGTATCTCGGACTTAGCTTACCCCGTCTTCCAAATCGGATCACTCCGCGGTTTGGAGATATCTTCAAGAATACGTGATCTCCTGGCTGGAACTCCAAGTGACGTCTCTTTGCATCAGCCCAGTGCTTCTGTCGATCTTGGGCTATGTGCATCTTTTCCCTGATAGTACGAACCACATCAATAGTCGCTACTATCATCTCTGGTCTAAGAAGTTCCCTATCTCCGATGTCGTCCCAACTTAATGGCGATCGACACTTCCTTCCATACAGTGCTGCAAAAGGTGCCATTCCTATGCTTACTTGGTAGCTGTTGTTGTACGAAAACTGCACAAGATGTAGGTGATCTTCCCACGATCCTTTGAAGTCTAACATACATGCTCTGAGCATATCCTCCAAGATCTGAATAGTTCGCTCAGACTGACCATCTGTTTATGGATGATAAGCCGTGCTGAAGTTCAGACTTGTTCCCAAGCTCGCTTGCAGACTCTGCCAAAATTGCGATCGGAACCTGGTGTCACGATCGGAGACAATGCAGAACGGTACTCCATGAAGTCTCACAATTTCCTGTATGAGTTCATGGTTATCAGAGATAGTACATTATGAAGAGTTTAAATCTTAAGTAGATTATTACCGCCATGCACTTCTTTGCTAGTGTCTCAGTTGATTGGCCAACTCGAAATGGGATGAAGTGAGCCGTCTTTGTGAGTCGATCCATAATGACCCATACCGCATCGTTACCCTTTGTGCTGCGAGGAAGCGCAGTCACAAAATTTATCGTGATGTGTTGCCACTTCCATTCTGGGATTGGTAACGGTTGAAGTAGTCCAGCTGTCCTGTGATGTTCAGCCTTTACTTACTGACACACCAAGTATTTAGCGACACTTCTGGCTACTTCATTCTTCATTCCATGCCACCAGTAATTCTGACGTAGATTTTTGTACATCTTGGTACCTCCAGGGTGTACTGAGTAGGGAGAGCTATGATCTTCTTTCATTAACTCTTCCCGAACAGGACCTTTTGGTACACATAATCTGCTGCCGTATCTCAAAGATCCGTCTTCATGGATAAGGAAGTCTGTTCTGAGTCCATTCTCCACTTGTTCTCTGATCTTTTGCAACTTAGCGTCACTTGATTGAGCTGCTTTGATCTGATTGACAATGGTTGATTGAACTTGCAAATTCATCAAACTTGAATTGTTACCTGGCATGACTACTTCAATCTCCATCTGATGCAAGTCTTGTTGAAGGTTCTACTGAGCGGTGAGATGCATTGCTAATGGTTGATGACTAAAAGCATCTGGAACCTCATTCTCCTTCCCCGGATGATATTGCAGGTTGATGTCAAAGTCCGCCATGAGTTCTAACCATCTTCTCTGCCGCATATTCAACTCCTTCTGAGTAAACACGTACTTCAGGCTCTTATGATCTGTGTATATGTTCACTCGTTCACCAAGTAGATAGTGGCGCCAAATCTTGAGAGCAAAGATGACAGCTGCCAATTCTAGATCATGTGTCGGATAATTGCGCTCATGAGTCTTCAGCTGTCTTGAAGCATAAGCCACAACTTGACCGTGCTGATGTAGAACACATCCTAATCCCTTACCGGATGCATCATAATGCACTTCGAAACCTCCAGATTGGTCTGGTATAACGAGAATAGGCGCTGATGTCAACCTTGACTTGAGTTCTACGAAAGCTTGTTCGCATGCTTCTAACCAAACAAAATCTTCATCTTTACGTGTGAGCTTGGTCAGGGGTGTTGCTATCTTTGAAAAGCCTTCAATGAACCTTCTGTAATATCCAGCTAGACCCAAGAAACTTCGAATGTCCTTCACTGGCTTTGGTGTCGGCCATTTGCTAACTGCTGAAAATTTCGCTGGATCCACAGAGATTCCTTCACCTGATACGATATGTCCAAGAAAACCAACTTGATTTAGCCAAAACTCGCAGTTGCTGTACTTGGCATATAACTGATGTTGACGAAGAGTTTCCAGGACAATTAGTAGGTGCTTGGCATGCTCTTTCCGACTCTTAGAATACGCCAGGATGTCGTAGTTGAAGATGACAACAAACCTGTCTAATTACTCCCGGAAAACTTGATTCATTAGGTTCATGAATATGCTGGTGCATTGGTCACTCCAAATGGCATCACTAGAAATTTGACCATAGCGAGTTCTGAAAGCTGTTTTATGAATATCACTTCCTTGACCTTCACCTGATGATAACCTGAACGAAGATCCAATTTAGAGAAAACACAAGATCCACTTAGTTGATTGAATAAATCGTTGATGCGTGGGAGTGGATACTTGTTCTTTATAGTGACTTCGTTCAAGGCTCTATAATCGATGCATATTCTGTATGAACCTTCCTTTTTCTTCCCAAGTAGTACAAGTGATCCCTAACTTGAAGTGCTGGGACGAATCCATCCTTTCACCAGTAATTCGTCCAACTGTGTTCGGACTTCCTTCAAACCTTCTGGACTTAATCGATAAGGTGCTTTGATCACCGGTTGTGCTCCTGGTACTAAATCAATGCTGAATTCAAGAGCTCGATCGGGAGGCAAACCTGATATATCGTCAGGAAACACGTCGTCGAACTCTCGAACCACATCTGGTCTTGATTCTTCCTCCGCTTGAGCTGCTGCAACTATTGCTTCCTTTGGCTTCGCTTTGTAGGTACTTGGTTCCAGGGTACGGTCTCCGCTTTTGAAATAGAAGACCGGGTGGTCTGGAATCTCGAATACTACCTTCCTTTGACGACAGTCGATGGTAGCATAAAAAGTTCCAAGCCAATCCATACCTAGAACCACATCGAAGTTCGGTATGTCCAGCACTTTGAAGTCAGCATAGAACTCTCTGCTGCAGACGACTACTGGACACAAGCTGTATCCCATTGTTGCCTTTAGAACACCATTTCCCGAACTGACATTCCAGCTGGATACAAGCGGTGAGACTGGAATCACATGGGTTCGAACAAACCATTGCGATATAAAGCAGTGAGATGCTCCAGTATCAAACAGTGCTAGTGCAGGGATTGATGATACTAAGATTGTACCTAAGGTATGTGAGATATGTTTTAGGTATAGGGAAATGTATGTAGATAAGTAGCAAAACTGAAAGAAAGGTTTGAGAAAAAAAGTTTACCAGTGATAACTTGGCCAGTAGCCTCAGCTTCTTCCACGGTTATCGTGAAAGCCTGGCGCCTTGGTACATTCCTCCTGGCCTGAGGAGCATTCCTCGGAACGTTCCTTTGAGCTTGATAGAACTGATGAGGAGGTGGTGCAGCTTGTGGTCCTTTAGGTGGTGCAGGTAGTGCAAGTCTTGGAGCAGGTACTTGGATGGCTGGGCGCTGTGGGTAAGTGTTTGCTGGCCTGGATGCAGCAATTGGATTTTGTCTATGCGGACAAGACCCAATATCATGAGTAGCTGAGCCGCAGATCAAGCAAAGGTTGTTCGCACGCCGACAATATTTCGCCAGATGCCCATTTCTCTTGCAGTAGTTACAAAAGACTAGGCCGGGCCTGCTGTTTGGTACTCCTGGTCTCCTTAGCATAAAAGGTGGCCTGGACGAGGCTCCTTCTGTCACCTGGTTGACAGGATGTTTAACTCCTGCAGACTGAGGTCTGCCCCTCGCTTTTATCACTGCCTCATAACTGCGGGCAGCTTTCAGAGCATCTTCATGAGTCGGAAATTTCCTTGTGGCTAGTGCAGCCTGAATTTCCGTGTCCAAATCTTGTTGAAATCGACGGGCTCTAATCTCGTCCGTCGGTATCAAGTGTGCCGCGAATCTGTTTAAAGGATTGTGTTAGCTGTGTAGTATGTGATACTTAAAAAAATTTAAAATATTGTGACATATCTTACCGACTGAGCATGGTGAACTCAGCGTCATACTCATCTACCGACTTGATCCATATCGAACCTTGTTACAGATGAATAAACTGCTGTTCCATGTCGAACCTGGAAGTCACAGGGAAGTACTTCGCGTCGAACTTATCGCGGAAAGTCTTCCATTCAATAGGCTGTTCAAGACGGCTTTCTTCCGCCTTCCACCAGTTCCGTGCATGTCCGTGAGCTGTAATTTTGCCACACGAACCCAAGCTATGTCTGGTACTTGTGCTGCCGCCAGATCATCTTCTATACTTTGTGCCCATTCCTCAGCTTCCAGTGGGCTTCCGTTTCCTGAGAACTGTTTGGGATGCAAGGCTCTGAATTGCTTTATCCCAGGTGCTTCAGTCTCGGGACGGTTCAAGAGTTGTTGTTGTCCATCAACGAGGCTGCGGATTGCCTCAAGCAAAACTGTTTGCTCGGTGGATGGAGCAGGAACAGTAGGTACGATGGGTAGTGGAGGTGGAGTGTTGTTGAAGTTGGTGCTTGTCTTGTTTGGGGAATCCATAACCTTGAAGAAATTTTTTGGTTAGGACAGATTCAAAATATATGATTCAAAAAATATGAAATTGTAAGATTTAAGGAACATGAATTGTAAAGAATGTTTTAGTTCCTGGTTCTTGTGTTATATTGCTTAGGTTGTTCACACAGAACAGACTGTATGATAGGGTTTCATACAGCTCGGACCTGCATGGGTTACCAACAAAACCTGTCACGCCCTGCTTCCCAGTATACGGGCAGAGGCCGCGACGAGGCCGCTATGTATCTACTATAAAGTAAATACGCTAAGCGTATCTAAGCAATATAAAAGTAAATGCACAAGAGACAAGATATAATAAAACAACAACTTTATTTATTCACATTCTTTCTGTACAATACATGGAAAGTAAATACAACTGAAATAAAGCAATGCCTAAATAATGGCATAACAGAAATGAAAAGGTACTGAAATGAAAGTGTACAATGAACTAAATCTCGGGGTATTCACTGAATTGGTCTAAGTCTTCAGCAGTGGGCTCGATCTCAGAAATGTCCAGATCACCTGACGACATTCAAAGAAGAAAGAAAGAGAATGCCATCAGCGAACAAATCGCTCGGTAAGTCACAAAGATAAGGGAGAACTAGAATAGACAGAATAAGAAGGTAGCTTTTAAAGTTGTATTATATTGTTTTAGTGTTATCGCTGTTGTTTGTAGCTTGGTACAGAAGGATGCCGGTGTAGACGAGAGGAGTCTCTATATGCCAGAGACTAGAGGCAAGTATAGTACAAGGAACCGTTTATGGCACGGTACAACAGCAACTAGATTCAGGTTAGGTGTATTAAATCTTACTGTCTCATGCCACTTCTAACACCTTCCGTACCAATCTACCCCTTAAACTCCGAGATGTCTTGTTGTATTGTATTGTCTTGTATTGTAAACTGTATTGATTGTATAATTGGATGACTCTGCCGAAATCATGATATCAGTAAACGGATGCAACTGTATAATCATGTAAATGGATGTAACTGGTGAATCATGTAAATGGATGTATATCCATGGTTCGGTTCAGTCAAGTTGTATAGATTGATAAATGGATTCATGAATTCATATTGAATTGTAATATTGTATATTGTAGATTGTACTTGAATCATATTCAAGTCAGATTATAAAGAGATTCAATCTGAGTCAGACAATTAGAAAAGTAAATTGAAATCCTGATTGTTTTGATGTTATCGGTAACTGCTGCACATGGACGGCAGGATTTGTGTCTTTTTCAAAGATGATTACCGTGTTGATAACACCGTTTGTTAAGTTGTCTATCTTAGATAGGCAAGCACCCACTTCTCCGGCTTCCTAAGGCTCAAGAGATTGGTCCCCCTTAAACCTATGTTTACTAGGGTCCTTAGGGTAATTTATAGAACTTGAGGGGTTATATGTAAAAAATACTTTTGTATAGTTTTCAAAATACACCCCAAGTATTTATTAATCGTCTTTAGAGTTGTAATGAATGTAGATTTTACATTGTGATATTTCTAGTGAAAATATCCTAATTCCATAATAAAGGGTATTTATTTGTAATATTGATTTGTATGGAATTCATGGTATTTTAATGTAAAATGATTCTTCGATTTGGAAAAGTTTGAATATTTATATTATAACGAAAATATGTATTTTGATATTACATATATATATTTATTTATAAAAATAAATTTTAATATATATTATAATTCTAGAAATCTCATTTTCTTAAGATTTTCGTATTTTAAATCTTTCGAGACCGAATGCTCCTTGCGGAGGTCTGCATCTCGCACTACTAAGGCCAGGGATATGCGATAATCCGCACCATCCCAGTCGGGTTCCCCAAATTGGGTTGTAGCGGCACTTTGTAAAGATTTGTGTAAATACTAAATCGTTTAGAAAATGGTTTTATTAGTAATGGTATTTATTTTAAAAGGTGTTGTTTTCCCATATTCTATGTTCCCGAAAGTATTGTGCTATGTTGCATATAAGTGTGTGAGGAGGTAGGTCATTACCTCATGATCTACTTAAAGGTATAGCCAGGTTTTGATGGTTTAAATGTAGAAATGAAACTATATGGTAGTTTAATGAAAAAATACGGTAAAATGGAAATAACAATTACTTTTGATATGGAACTTGTTTAATATGATTAGTTAGTGTTTAATAGTCAACATGTAGTGGTTGTAGCATGATTGTATTAAGGAAGAGTTAGGTTTTATAAAGAACCGAATCGGAAATCGGATTTATTCCGATTCCGCCGGGTTTTGAAATTTCGTATTTTACAATAAGAATAGAGAAGAGAGAATTAGGACTTACGGGTTTAGTTAATAGAGGAGAGAGAGTGGGAGTGGACGTAGCTTCCGGTGCGTTATTTTGTCGCCGGGATCTCCTAGGGTTGTTGCCGAAAATTCGCTGGAGCTTCGCCTTTCGCTTCTTCTAAAGTACACTAGGGTTTTCTTGGGATTTCTTGAGAGTTTGCTCAGAATTTTAGGGTGAGAGGGTAGTGTTTAGGGGTTGTATTTATAAGGTTAGGATAGGGTTTAGAGTAGGTGAAAGGTTAAAATGAAAAATGTAATAAAATGTATTAAAAAATGTATTAAAAGTGGACTAATTGTGGTTTTAAGAGAGCTCTGGAAATGTTCTGAGGAAATAAATTATGCAGGTGTGTAGGGAATGTGAAAAGACACAATTTTCATGTTGGGGTCGTCGCCGGAATCGACCGACTAGTCCGTGACTCGGCCGTGACTCGGTCGGAGGCCCGAGTTGGCCGATTTCAGGCCGAGTCAGGCGGCCAGAACCCCCCGACGGTTCATCTATCCTCTGGCAATATTACATTTTTGGGTGTAGTGGGGTTTTTGTGAGATATGCAAGTGTAAACCTTTGGTATTCTAAAGGTTTAAAAAAAATCAATATTAAAAATAATGCGGGGTATAGGATTTGAACTCTGGCGGCTTGGTTCAGCAGTGCAAGGTATTACCAATGAGCTACAAGCTCCTTCTTATACTTTAAAGAGCTAATTAATTACTTAAAATAATCACAGCAAAAGTAAATACCCCAAGTATACATTAATTTTTAAGGAAATTTTTGTACACTAAAAATGGAGTTGTTACAGTGCTTGGATGGCTGGGCGCTGTGGGTAAGTGTTTGCTGGCCTGGTTGCAGCAATTGGATTTTGTCTATAAGGACAAGACCCAATATCATGAGCAGCTAAGCCGAAGATCAAGCAAAGGTTGTTCGCACGCCGGCAATCTTTCGCCAGATGCCCATTTCTCTTGCAGTAGTTACAAAAGACCAGGCTGGGCCTGCTGTTTGGTACTCCTGGTCTCCTTGGCACAAAAGGTGGCCTGGACAAGGCTCTTCCTATCACCTGGTTGACAGAGCGTTTAACTCCTGCAGACTGAGGTCTGCCCCTCGCTTTTATCACTGCCTCATAACTGCGGGCAGCTTCCAGAGCATCTTCATGAGTCGGAAATTTCCCTGTGGCTAGTGCAACCTGAATTTCCGTGTCCAAACCTTGTTGAAATCGACGGCCTCTAATCTCGTCCATCAGTATCAAGTGTGCCGCGAATCTGTTTAAAGGATTGTGTTAGCTGTGTAGTATGTGATACTTAAAAAATTTGAAATATTATGACATATCTTACCGACTGAGCATGGTGAACTCAGCGTCATACTCATCTACCGACTTGATCCATACCGAACCTTGTTGCAGATGAATAAACTGCTGTTCCATGTCGAACCTGGCAGTCACAGGGAAGTACTTCGCATCGAACTTATCGTGGAAAGTCTTCCATTTAATGGGCTGTTCAAGACGGCTTACTTCCGCCTTCCACCAGTTCCGTGCATTGTCCGTGAGCTGTAATTTTGCCACATGAACCCATGCTATGTCTGGCACTTGTGCTGCTGCCAGATCATCCTCTATACTTTGTGCCCATTCCTCAGATTCCAGTAGGCTTCCCTTTCCTGAGAACTGTTTGGGATGTAAAGCTCTGAATTGCTTCACCCCAGGTGCTTCAGTCTCGAGACGGTTCAAGAGCTGCTGCTGTCCCTCAAAGAGGCTACAGATCGCTTCAAGTAGAACCGTTTGCTCGGTGGGTGGAGCAGGAACAACAGGTATGATTGGTAGTGGTGGTGGAGTGTTCTTGAAGTTGGTGCTTGTGTTGTTTGGGGAATCCATAACCTTGAAGAAAAATTTGGGTTAATACAGATTCAAAATATTTGAAATGATAAGATTCAAGGAACATGAATTGTAAAGAATGTTTTAGTTGCTGGTTCTTGTGTCATATTGCTTAGGTTGTTCACGCAAAACAGAATTGCATGATAGAGTTTCATACAGCTCTGACCTGCATGGGCCACCAACAAAACCTGTTACGCCCCGCTTCCCAGTATACGGGCAGAGGACGCGACGAGGCCACTACGTATTTACTGCGAAATAAATACGCTAAGTGTATCTAAGCAATATAAAAGTAAATGCAGAAGAGACAAGATATAATAAAACAACAACTTTATTTATTCACATTCTTTCTGTATAATGCATGGAAAGTAAATACAACTGAAATAAAGTAATGCCTAAACAATGGCATAACAGAAATGAAAAGGTACTGAAATGAAAGTGTACAATGAACTAAAGCTCAGGGTCCTCACTGAATTGGTCCAAGTCTTCAGCAGTGGGTTCGATCTCAGGAATGTCCAGATCATCTGACGACATTCAAAGAAGAAAGAAAGAGAATGTCGTCAGCGAAAAAATCGCTCAGTAAGTCCCAAAGATAAGGGAGAACTAGAATAGACAGAAAGAGAAGGTAGCTTTTAAAGTTGTATTATCTTGTTTTAGTGTTAACTCTATTGTTTGTAGCTTGGTACAGAAGGATGCCAGTGTATACGAGAGGAGTCTCTATGTTAGTTATATGTATGCCCTAGAGGCCATTACTGTACATACGATGTATATTGTAGTGGATGCTGGGACGTATATAGGGAGGACTTTCTTGCTCGACATGATAGTATGCTATCTGGTTGTACTTTATCTTAACATGTACTCTGATTGTCTTTAATACATGTTGATAAAGCCCTTAGGATATGTACTCGACTACTGGGACTATGATGAGATCATACTAGTGGGGCCACGGTAGTCGACGAGTACATCCTATAACTGTTCCTAGTCGAGGGTGTATCGAGATAGGGCATCGATGCACCAGAGTAGACTAGCGTATACGCATCTTGACCCATATGGTGGGCGATGGATGATCCCATATCCATCGGTGTTTGACATCAAGGATGGTGTACGGGTGCTCAGTGGAGACTGGATACACTGGACGGACTCGCCGAGAACTCCCAGATGGTATTATACCTCACGTCAGATGGCAGTTCTCCGGTGACACTGGTACAGAGTAGTCTGTTGACCCGAGATCGTCATAGAGTCTTGTGTGATGCCCACTGTGCTTTGATTTCCACCTTACCACGTCTAAGAGGGCATGCAAAATGGTGGTTTTTGGGTACAGTCCTGAATCACATGGAGGCAATGAGCGATAGGAGGGGATTCGTCTCTCCCGGTATAGGGAGTTGATGTTGTGCTGTGTTCGATTGGCTATAACCGGAAATCCCTGGCCAGGGTTGCTGAGATTTACTGGTAAGTGTTATCAGTAGTTTCTCGAACTGTTATAGACCTCATATCGACACGACTTATCGAGCTACTGGGGTCTGACATTTACCACCCCTAGGCGAGATATGCGACATATCAGACGACGAGACCGGACTGTACGGGAGTGTTACTGATTGGATTCACAGGAGTACTAGCAGGCTTGCTTGTTGATCTTCTGATCGCTCAATACCCGGGTGGCCGTTACGTTTAGCAGACCGCTTGCGGCTTGTGGGTGTTTGATATCATCATCACCTACTGCCGGCGTATTGACGAGTCTTTAGAGTCCTACACAGGGGTTTCCTGGCTCATCGAAACGGAGCAGGAGCGCATATGTGATATGTGCAGGACCGAGATTGATACGATATGAGATACCGTATTTTATTCTCACGATTTGTGACATTGATCGGTTGTATGCGATATAGCCGGGTTATCGGATCAAGTGTTGATTCGATAAGTTGTTACTTTTGATATTAGTCGGTTATAGCCGGATTATTAAATCAAGAGTTGATTTAATAATTTAATGCATAATTATATATTTGATATATTATATTGCATTAACTAGTATTACCTCACTTATGATTTATTTTCTCACTTGAATGTGCACATTGTTTATATGTGATATATGCAAGTGTACATGTTTGTATCATGCTTGATGATACACACAAGTTGGGTGTATGAGACTTAAACCAATTCAAGGTTAAATTAGGGTTTACTATTTTCCTAACAAATAACAAAAGAGGTGAGACTTTGGTCAAAGTTATCAAGCTTCATGAAGCTTGATAAACATTGACAAAGTCAACTCTTTTGTCATTCCTTAGGATATTAGTTAACCCAACCCTTAATCTAATGACTTGGTTAATTCTCTACATGAGTTAAGCATGAGGGCTTAACTCAACCATGGTGCAATAATTCATTTGGATAAGTTTTCATTTGGATGGATTATTCTTTCTTCTTCTTCTTCTTCATCAAGCTCCATCCAGAAGCTTACTAGCTCCAATGGTGTCATGAGAAAAAGAGTGAGAAAATCAATTCTAAAGTGAGCCCACTTCCTATTTCTTCATCCTCTACCACTTGCCATGTAGTAGAGTGTGTTCTCTTCACAAATTTTATGACCTAGTGAAGGAATAACTTGAGTTAGTGTCTCCCCGATGTAGATCATCTTCGGCCTCGAAGTCAACGAAGCAAGCACGTTCGTTCTTCTTGTAGAGCTTCTCTAGAGTCCGGAGTTCACGATCGCAGCGATGAGGACATCTACACGAAGCTAATGAAGTGAAGGACCGGATCTACAAAGATTGTAATCCCTTTCACTTGTAGTTAAAGTTGTTAACTTGCTAGTTTTCGCCTAAACCCTAGTTTAAAGATCCGTATTAGAGTTGTTCGGCACGGCTAAAATTTTAATCGGGCATGGTTGATGCCTCGTAAACCCTTGTGCGTGTGCCTAGTAACCCTACAGTGGTATCAGAGCCAAGCTAGAGCTTTAGGCGAAGTCTAGGCGAAGTTTAAAGTCCGATCGAACCCGAAAACCCCGATGTAAACCCTTCTCTGTACATTTTTTGAAAATGTGATTTTTTATGAATTAAAAATGCTCAGAAAAACAAGCAGGAAAAACTAAGAATTACTGTGAAGTACGGTCCACTAAGTCCCTAAAATGACTGCGGAACCGCGGCCAAACCAAGGGTTTGGCGGCGGTTCCGCGGCCAAAATTTAGACTTAGTCCTTCATATTTCATATATTTATTCTTAGGTCTTTTCTTGTCAATTTTTTCTGGGAATTTTTTTATTCCACTCAAGTGTTGAGTTATCTAGGGTTGTATTGGGGACTCGTTGATTCGATCGGATAATTTAACTTTGTTTAGTTTTGTCCGGGTAATTTTAGAACATGTTAAAAAGTTCGACCGGATGTAAATAACCCACTTTTTCCCCTGACGGGAAATTTCCAAGTGTTGGATTTTTCCGTAGTTTAAGAACGTCTAAATCGTGCAAGTTACGCAATGGACCCTCTAGAAGACAACAAACCTTAACTCGATTATGTGACCGTCTTGAACTGCCTCATGAACCTTAGGGTTTGGGGCAGTACGGCGTGCCACATGTGAGACGTTGGCTTGACCCTTTTTCGGCTGGACCATTGGTACTGTGGCATGTGATGGATGTTTTTAAACTCCCCTCAAGTGTTGAGAACCAATTGGGAAAACTTGGGTGTTTTGATTATTCGATCGGAAAGTTTAACACTGTCTATTTATCTGGAATGTGATACAATATTTGGAATCCACAAGTTGTTATGAGATAACTAATTTGATTGTTATAAACATAGCAGTTTAGTCTCAAATGATTGGTTGCCACGGAATTTTCACATCAAAATTCCGTCGCAATCACGTAGCGTACGCGGATACTCGCCGGGTAAATTTAATAGACAGCCATGCCCCATAGCCCGACCAAGTGACTGTAGGAGAACCCCGTCGCCAAAACCATCCGTTCGGGTGCTCGCGGCAGCGGTGTTCCGCCTTAGTGCACTTTGTCAACGGCATCCGGGGGTGCGGCCGTCTACTAAAGTTTGTGACGAGCATTCGATCAGGATGTCGAGAATCTTGTTGAATTGCCCGACTTGATATTGAAAAGAGTTTTCGATAATGAGACTAAAATGCGGGGTTTATAATTGTTAGGCATGCGATGTCTAAGAAATTCATTTGGTTAGGCATGCGATGTCTAAGGAGGTTGCGGATTCCAACCGTTGTAGTTTTATACTTTCTTTTCTGCGACCGTAAGTGTAATATGTGATATTGCCGGTTTCGTTGCTATATGTCAACGACAATTGGGATGCGTATATTTACTTACGTTGATGACATGTGATGTTATGTGTTGCTGGATATGTTATATTGGATCGTCGCGTTATGAATAGCCGGGGGTTTTATGTGAGATGAGGGTTTTTATTTTCATTCATGTAAATTAAATGTATGTAATATTCTTTTATTGGGGCACTTCCGGGATGAGGTCGTTGTCACCATTTGTATATTATTTACTTTTCTGTACTAGGATAGACCCAAGGAGGGGAGCACAAGTAACCGGGTTCTAGGGTCCAGTGGGAGACCATCTCGAGGAGTCGAGTCCGGGTCTCCTAACTCTAGAATTGGAAGGGTTGCTTGCCGCTCTCGTAGGGGTCTAGGGGTGTGAGTTTGGCTATTCATCACGACCGTGGAATCCGTGTTTTATAGAGGCTCAAAATAAAACACGGACGTCCTAGTATATCCAATGTTTCATATGTTTCTTCTTCTGCGATATCTGTGATGTGATCATTTGATATGTTGTGATAGATACTGTATATAGTATATATGATATATTATATAGACGTTACTTATGTTTTACACCCGTGCTAGCCCTGCCCCGCTCTGCCGTTAGTTACCTAACCTAACGGTGCACGAGGGGCATCGAGGCGAATGCGGATAGCATAAGTGTCCGTCGTATTTATCTGTGATGTTTAGGTGCTTAAATGACGGGACTTCATTAATATGATTAATGAAAGAAAAAGAAACCTAAAAGATGTTGTGGAATCGAATTTTCAAAAAAAAACAACAGGTAGCTACAGTTCTTGCTTTGCATCGTGGTGTTCCTTGTAGAACATCCTGCACCTTATTCGATAAGGAAAGGGCCGAGATCCCTTCACCGGGAGTGACCCCTTTAGCAATAACTGGCAGATACTACAACCCTCGGTTTGTCTTTTGATTGCTTCTATAGTTCTTGCTTTGCATAGTGATATTTGTGAAATATCCCGCACCTTATTCGATAAGGAAAGGGCCGACGATACCTTCACCGGGAGTGACCCCTTTAGCAAAACTAGAAAAGCCTCAAAAACACTCCATTTAAAATTATTTGATTCTACAACGATCTCAAGTTCATTACGCAATAGGTTTTTAGAAAAACCTGTCGTAGCCCTCCGTCATTTCAGATAAGTCCTACTTAGTATTCATGCTACGTTTGTTGGCCTGCGTCAAGGCGTAGTGTGCGGTAGCTAACTAGTATTTATCTGTTTATGCATATGATGCAGATTGGATTAGGGTAGTCGTGCGACTTTGTTGGCCTACGTCAAGGGTCGTGCGGGTGGGTTTAATTCAATCAAGAAATGACGGGTTGAACTTGACTAGCGGACTATGGTTTATTGGCCTGCGTCAAGGTCATAGGACGCTAGGGGTAAAATATTATCGGGAATTTCAAGTGTTGAAATTTGCAATGAGATTGCATACCTTCTATGAGATAGTTGGATCCCGATACCCGCTGCGAGTAAGAGTTACTCCTGGGAGAGTTTTACACATTACAATTAGTCGATCAAGTAGGTGTCTAGAAAGGTGTCAACGGGGTTATGCCTCTGAGAAAACGAGGTTTACATTAATTAGGTCCGTGCGAAAGCACGGGGCACCTCCCTCAAAGTACCGACGCTGGCCTGGCTGAAAGATTGGCGAACTTGTAGCGTGTAATTAATCCCGACTAGTCTTTCCTTTTAGGATTTGAAGGAAGATTTGATAAAAACAGTGGAAGCCATCCTGATTAGATAAAATAATAACCAATCTGATCTTGCAAGAGCATACGCTGAGTGTTTTCTTCTCTCTCTCTCTCCAGGTAGCGACCATATCACACCTTAATCAAGATAATAATACGGATATATTGACCGAACCCGCTTGTTATACTGAGTTGGGGAACGTTGGTCCCGTTCCAACTTATAATTGTTATAAGACAAAGCAGGAAATTGGGGAATACCAGATTTCCCGTGCCGCCCAAACGAAGAAAGTGCATGCTGATGCATCTTCTTCGGGTGTGTTCATTAAATAGAACTATTTCTCAGTATCCTTTACGTCCTGGGTATGAGATACCGGATCAGGATCCCGCATATGTAATCTGTTACATGGGATACAGAAAGGTAGAGAACTGAGAACGGGTGATAAGTTTCATGAGACAGAAAACGGTGCAAGTGTTGCAGCCAAGTCTGTTGGTCACTGTCACCCTGTATTACCAGAATACATTGATTCTGAATGAATGTTATTAGATACCGAACCTGATATACAACATCATATCAGTCTCTTTATTAGTAAAGAAAGGATATAATTTTGTATTGTTGGATAATGTTTTGAACATCCTATATCAAGAGTTGATCGATTCAGGCACGTTATCTAAAAGCATTGATGTTCTAAATCAAACTAGAGTTCTTAGTATACAGAACACACACAAGAGGAAGAGTTCAGAAATGAACGAATCCTTCTTGAGGCATTGTAGACTAGGTCATATCAATGCGACCCGACTAGCTAAGTTACATTTAGATGCATATTTAAATCTGTTTGAATTTACATCTTGTGAAACTTGCTGGTCATGTCACAAAGATAAGATGACCATAGCTCTATTTATTGGAAACAGAGAAAGAGTTAGTGAACTCTTGGGATTGATACATGATGATGTATGTAAGGTCCCCTGTCTACACATGCCAAGACCGGTTCTTTATACTTCATTACATTCTCTGATAATCTCTCAAGATTCAGACATATGTTCCTGTTGAAACACAAGTCCGAAGCTTTTGAGACATTCACAGAATATAAGATAGAAGTAGAGAACCAAAATACGGGTATAAGTATTATGTCCTTTGATGTGATCAAGGAGGAGAATACTTGAGCACGGAATTCCTGGACTATTCTAAAGGAGAATGAGATTCTCTCTCAGCATTACTCCTCCGTATACACTATAGCACGATGGTATATCGGGGCGGAGCACTAGCACCCTATGTGATATGGTGTGCTCTATGATGAGTACTACTGAGTTTCATATTTCCTTTTGGGAGTTATGCACTTGAGAAGCTGCATACCTATTGAATAGGGTTCAAATCAAATCAGTTGCCTACCACTTCATATGTGATATGGAATGGGAAGAGCCCATATCTTAAGTATGTTAAGATTTGGGGTTGTCCGGCCTATGTCTAAAAGCAAAATCCGGACAAGCTCGAGGCAAGATCTGTTATGTAGAACTGGAAAGGTTCCAGCTATACAAACTACAGCAGATGATTTGATAGAACCGAAGGATTCAATAGTTACCAACGAACCTCAGCCTCTCCGCCAATCTAATAGGGTTCTTCACCCACCTGAGAGATACTTCGGTTTCTCTATGACAGTGGGAGTGAGGATTTCATCATGAGATGATGACCTAACTAGTTTCGAGCTGGCCATCAGGAGTGGGACTCTGTAAGAATGGCTGGATGCTTAGCGATCTGAGATGGAATATTTATACACCAACAAAGTATGGACTTTGGTTGCTTTATCTGAAGGGTTAAATCCCCATCAGGAGAAAGTATATCTTGAGAAGATTACTTGGTGTACATGGAAAAGTTGAGACTTTCAAAGCTAGACTTGTTAAAGGTTTGCATCATTGACCAGGTATGGATTATGATGAAACCTTTTCTAAGGAGCTATGCTTAAGTCCATCCAGATCCTACTTGCCACGGCTACATACTATGACTACGATATCTGGTGGTTGGGTGTTATGACTGCTTTTCTAAATGATATTTTGGAAGAGAGCGTCTATAAGTACACAGCCAGAGGGCTTCGTAGACAGTGGGAGCAGCGGAAACGTGTGCAAGACGTTTTATGTGATAAAACAGGCATCGCGGAGTTGGAACGTCTGTTTTGATGTGGTAGTCAAAGAGTTTGACTTTATCAAAATGGTAGATGAACCTTGTATATACAAAAAGGTAGTAGAGAGTATGGTGGTGATCCTCGTAGAGTACGTGGATAACATACTCTTGATAGGGAAGAAGTTTCCTATGCTACGCTCGGTCAATCTCCGCTTATCACAAGGATTCTCCATATAGGATAAAAATGATACCTCCTAAATCCTGGGATTTGGATCTATGAGATAGATCTAATTGGATGTTAGGATTCTCACTAGTTGTAGTGAGATGGTGTCAATCAATCCTGGGGAGAATCACTGGAAAGGTTCCAGGGTGGTAAGGACGACTGAATGTCAGTCGCAAGTATTGTCTTTACCCTCAGTAGAGGGACGGTATGTTGGAAGAGTTCCAAGCTAGATACCGTGACTTACTAGACGATTAAAGGCAAGATACATCGTTACCAAGGATGCTACCAAAGAGGCGTCTGGATATATATATAATTTCATGAGATGAACTTCGTTCCTACCATTGTGTGACAATGGAGTTGTGGCTTTAGCCAAGGAACTACCGTCCCATCAGAAATCAAGATATAATTCTTAGGCAGTATCACATGATCATGGAGATGGTTGATCTCCAGGGAGATCGAGGTTAGGAGAGTAGACACAGAGGACGATAGCGCGGATCCACTCACAAAGGCCTTTTTCCCCAGTAGAGACTTTTATGGGATGGTTGAGTATGAGATACTTCAACCACAACTAATTGTTGGGTATGTGATACCACAACAGATGACCCTAGTGCAAGTGGGAGATTGTTAGTTATATGTATGCCCTAGAGGCCATTACTGTACATACGATGTATATTGTAGTGGATGCTGGGACGTATATAGGGAGGACTTTCTTGCTCGACATGATAGTATGTTATCTGGTTGTACTTTATCTTAACATGTACTCTGATTGTCTCTAATACATGTTGATAAAGCCCTTAGGATTTGTACTCGACTACTGGGACTATGATGAGATCATAGTAGTGGGGCCACGGTAGTCGACGAGTACATCCTATAACTGTTCCTAGTCGAGGGTGTATCGAGACAGGGCATCGATGCACCAGAGTAGACTAGCGTATACGCATCTTGACCCATATGATGGGCGATGGATGATCCCATATCCATCGGTGTTTGACATCAAGGATGGTGTACGGGTGCTCAGTGGAGACTGGGTACACTGGACGGACTCGCCGAGAACTCCCAGATGGTATTATACCTCACGTCAGATGGCAGTTCTCCGGTGACACTGGTACAGAGTAGTCTGTTGACCCGAGATCGTCATAGAGTCTTGTGTGATTCCCATTGTGCTTTGATTTCCACCTTACCACGTCCAAGAAGGCGTACAAAACGGTGGTTTTTGGATACAGTCCCGAATCACATGGAGGTAATGAGCGATAGGAGGGGATTCGTCTCTCCCGTTATAGGGAGTTGATGTTGTGTTGTGTTCGATTGGCTATAACCGGAAATCCCTAGCCAGGATTGCTGAGATTTACTGGTAAGTGTTATCAGTAGTTTCTCGAACTATTATAGACCTCATATCGACACGACTTATCGAGCTACTGGGGTCTGACGTTTACCACCCCTAGGCGAGATATGCGATATATCAGACGACGAGACCGGACTGTACGGGAGTGTTACTGATTGGATTCACAGGAGTACTAGCAGGCTTGCTTGTTGATCTTCTGATCACTCAATACCCGGGTGGCCGTTACGTTTAGCAGACCGCTTACGGCTTGTGGGTGTTTGATATGATCATCACCTACTGCCGGCGTATTGACGAGTCTTTAGAGTCCTACACAGGGGTTTCCTGGCTCAAGCGAAACGGAGCAGGAGCGCATATGTGATATGTGCGGGACCGAGATTGATACGATATGAGATACCGTATTTTATTCTCGCGATTTGTGATATTGATCGGTTGTATGCGATATAGCCGGGTTATCGGATCAAGTGTTGATTCGATAAGTTGTTAGTTTTGATATTAGTCGGTTATAGCCGGATTATTAAATCAAGAGTTGATTTAATAATTTAATGCATAATTATATATTTGATATATTACATTGCATTAACTAGTATTACCTCACTTATGATTTATTTTCTCACTTGAATGTGCACATTGTTTATATGTGATATATGCAAGTGTACATGTTTGTATCATGCTTGATGATACACACAAGTTGGGTGTATGAGACTTAAACCAATTCAAGGTTAAATTAGGGTTTACTATTTTCCTAACAAATAACAAAAGAGGTGAGACTTTGGTTAAAGTTATCAAGCTTCATGAAGCTTGATAAACATTGACAGAGTCAACTCTTTTGTCATTCCTTAGGATATTAGTTAACCCAACCCTTAACCTAATGCCTTGGTTAATTCTCTACATGAGTTAAGCATGAGGGCTTAACTCAACTATGGTGCAATAATTCATTTGGATAAGTTTTCATTTGGATGGATTATTCTTTCTTCTTCTTCTTCTTCATCAAGCTCCATCCAAAAGCTTACTAGCTCCAATGGTGCCATGAGAAAAAGAGTGAGAAAATCAATTCTAAAGTGAGCCCACTTCCTATTTCTTCATCCTTTACCACTTGCCATGTAGTAGAGTGTGTTCTCTTCACAAAGTTTATGACCAAGTGAAGGAATAGCTTGAGTTAGTGTCTCCCCGACGTAGATCATCTTCGGCCTCGAAGTCAACGAAGCAAGCACGTTCGTTCTTCTTGTGGAGCTTCTCTAGAGTCCGGAGTTCACGATCGCAGCGATGGGGACATCTACACGGTGCTAATGAAGTGAATGACCGGATCTACAAAGGTTGTAATCCCTTTCACTTGTAGTTAAAGTTGTTAACTTGCTAGTTTTCGCCTAAAACCTAGTTTAAAGATCCGTATTAGAGTTGTTCGGCACGGCTAAAATTTTAATCGGGCATGGTTGATGCCTCGTAGACCCTTGTGTGCATGCCTAGCAACCCTACACTCTATATGCCAGAGACTAGAGGCAAGTGTAGTACAAGGAACCGTTTATGCCACAGTACAACATCAACTGGATTCAGGTTAGGTGTATTAAATCTTACTGTCTCGTGCCACTTCTAACACCTTCCGTACCAATCTACCTCTTAAACCCCGTAGTATCTTGATTGTATTGTTGTATTATATTGTCTTGTATTGTAAACTGTATAGATTGTATAATTGGATGACTTTGCCGAAACCATGATATCAGTAAACGGATCTAACTGTATAATCATGTAAATGGATATAACTGGAGAATCATGTAAATGGATGTAACTGGAGAATCATGTAAATGGATGTATATCCATGGTTCGGTTCAGTCAAGTTGTATAGATTGATAAATGGATTCATGAATTCATGTTGAATTGTAATATTGTAGATTGTAGATTATAGATTGTACTTGAATCATATTCAAGTCAGATTATAAAGAGACTCAATTTGAGTCAGACAATTAGAAAAGTAAATTGAAGTTCTGATTGTTTTGATGTTATCGGTAACCGCTGCACACGGACGGCAGGATTTGTGTCTTTTTCAAAGATGATTACCGTGTTGATAATACCGTTTGTTAAGTTGTCTATCTTAGATAGGCAAGCACCCACTTCTCCGGCTCCCTGAGGCTCAAGAGATTGGTCCCACTTAAACCTATGTTTACTAGGGTCCTCAGGGTAATTTATAGAACTTGAGGGGTTTTATGTAAAAAATACTTTTGTATAGTTTTCAAAATACACCCCAAGTATTTATTAATCGTCTTTAGAGTTGTAATGAATGTAGATTTTATATTGTGTTATTTCTAGTGAAAATATCCTAATTCCATAATAAAGGGTATTTATTTGTAATATTGACCTGTATGGAATTCATGGTATTTTAATGTAAAATGATTCTTCGATTTGGAAAAGTTTGGATATTTATATTATAACAAAAATAGGTATTTTGATATTACATATATATATTTATTTATAAAAATAAATTTTAATATATATTATAATTCTAGAAATCTCATTTTCTTATGATTTTCGTATTTTAAATGTTTCAAGACCGAATACTCCTTGCGGAGGTCTGCATCTCGCACTACTAAACCCAGGGATGTGCGATAATCCGCACCATCCCAATCGGGTTCCCCAAATTGGGTTGTAGCGGCACTTTACAAAGATTTGTGTAAATACTAAATCGTTTAGAAAATGGTTTTATTAGTAATAGTATTTATTTGAAAATGTGTTGTTTTCTCGTATTCTATGTTCCTGAAAGTATTGTGCTATGTTGCATATGAGTGTGTGAGGAGGTAGGTCATTATCTTGTGATCTACTTAAAGGTATAACAAGGTTTTGATGGTTTAAATGTAGAAATGAAACTATATGGTAGTTTAATGAAAAATACGGTAAAATGGAAATAGCAATTACTTTTGATATGGAACTTGTTTAATATGATTAGTTAGTGTTTAATAGTCAACATGATTGTATTAAATAAAGAGTTAGGTTTTATAAAGAACCGAATCGGAAATCGGATTTGTTCCGATTCCGTTGGGTTTTGAAATTTCGTATTTTAGAATAAGAATAGAGAAGAGGGAATTGGGAATTATGGGTTTAGTTTACAGAGGAGAGGGAGTGGGAGTAGACGTAGCTTCCGGTGCGTCGTTCCGTCACCGGGATCTCCTAGGGTTGTCGCCGGAAAATTCGCCGGAGCTTCGCCTTTCGCTTCTTCCAAAGTACACTAGGGTTTTCTAGGGATTTCTTAAGAGTTGGCTCAGAATTTTTGGGTGAGGGGGTAGTGTTTAGGGGTGGTATTTATGGGGTTAGGCTAGGGTTAGGGTAGATGAAGAGTTTAATTGAAAAAATGTATTAAAAATATATTAAAATGTAATAAAAATGGAGTAATTAAGGTATTAAGAGGTCTCTGGAACCGATCTAGGTAAATGAAGTGTGTAGGGGGGTAGGGAAGGTCAAGAGCCCCAACTTTACTGTTGGGGACTCGGCGGTCCGGCCGAGTCCGGCCGGCGACCGGCCGTGTCCGGCCGAGCCAGACCCCAAATGGGTCCCCTGACGGTCCATATACTCACTGGTGTAATTAAGTTTTTATGGGTAGTGGGGTTTTTGTGAGATATGCACGTGTAAACTCTTGGTATTCTAAAAATTCAAAACAAAATAATTTTAAAAATAATGTGGGGTATGAGATTTGAACTCTGGTAGCTTGGTTCAGCAGTGCAAGGTATTACCAATGAGCTACAAACTCCTTCTTGTAATTAAGGAGTTAATTAATTACTTAAAGTAATCACAACAAAAGTAAATACCCCAAGTATACATTAATTTTAAAGCAAATTTTTATACACTAAAAATGGAGTTGTTACAGATAGTCTTCTTTCAAACCTTAGGCTGGTACCGAAAGGTAGAGAAGGAAGAAAACCAGTTAGCCTAAGGACGATATACAGAAGGTAAGATGTAGAAACATATAAAGGGATTGAAGTGAGGGCAAAGGAAATTGCGACCACTGTCATGAATCTGGATAATGGAAAAGGCATTACTAGGAACACCTGACCATCCCCTATGAAACAGTTTCATATTTCAGTTTTTCTGTGTACATGTAATAGAGAACTGTTTTCCCAATCAATTCTGACTCCAGGATATGTATTTATCAGTTTTGGATCTTACATCTGTACAGTATTACAGATGATGAGTAGCAGTAGAATATTGGGAAATGGGCAATTTGGTCCTCAAATATCGGAATTCGTTGCAATTGGTGATATTGGATAAGATTGCCTGGTTTTTGCCTGACGACAAATATTTGATTTCGAATAACCGTTATTATGCACCAAATTTTAAAATGAATTATCTGTGCCTTTATTTTATAAAGTGAGATATATATTTTGAAAATTATGTTGTAAATATTTACGTTTATCAGTTGAGGATAAGCTAAGGTGCATTGAATAATGGTGTAAGACATTCTGAACCAAGATACAATTTTTAATTTACAAAGCGCAAAATTTGAGTTGGTATACTCTTGGGACCTGTACATGAAAATGTATGTTATCCAGTATCCTTCAGAACAAAGGGGTTAGTACTGTTACTTCATTTAGGTTTACCTATGAGTTCTCTGGTTTTAGACACGCATTCGTAGTAATGCAAGGTCAAAGATTTTGAGAAGTTTGTTGGTATAAGAATAAAGTAGAGAACCATACGTTGGAAGTATCGGGATTCTTCGAGGTGATCGAAAATGTAGATACTTTTGCTAGGTATTCCATCATAGTAATATCGAGAACTTGATTCTCTCACAGGTTACTCATCCGTGGACGTGCTCCATGGCAAGTAATGCTGTATTGGCTTTTTTCCATTAGGTAATATGCACTGGAAACAGCTGCATGACATTTTGAATCTGGTTCGATCTAAATTATTGCATTGATTCTATATGGATATAAAATGGTTGTATATCTTAAGGTTGTTAAGATATGGAGTTATCTGGTTTCTGTTTAAGAGCAGAATCTGGACAAACTCGAGGCACGCTTTGGTAATAGCGGTTTGTGGATTATCCCAAGCATTCACTAGAATTTTGTTTCTACTATTTTCAAAATCAACAGTTGCATTGTTCTTGACTCGCCACCATTTTAAAAAAGGATTTTTTTTGCAAAAGAAACTAGTAGGAGTATCGTAGAATTGGAAGTGATTCCAGAACCACAACTGGTTATCGAAAATTTTGTAGAATCTAAGAATTCAATTGGACTTGACAAACCGTTAACCACTCCACAGATTTTAGTAGGCGATCTCAGACACCAGAGAGATACTTCGGTTTTCTCGTAAACGGTGATAGGGAGGTCGGCATCATGGTGATGATGACCCTACAAGTTGTCATCAGGTCATAGGAAGTGATAACTTCCAGGTGACCAGATGCTTCGTATCCAAGACGGACTCCACGCATTTCAGCAAATCATGGATTTTGGATTTTGCTGGGTGCTTGATTGAAAGATATTTTACGTATTATATCTAAGTTTAAAGTTAACCGCAATCAAGACGGCGTCGCGTGTAGCTAGCCGTGATGAGTACGGGTCGTCCGTAGGGAGATGGCGCATTTTACGTTCTTGTTCTCACGAGTTAAGCCGAAGGTCCGAATAAGTTCAATTCTAACCTAAGTGTAACGTATATATGCAGCGAACCATTTATTAGGAATAGAGATAAGTTTGTTTAAGTTAGAAAAATCCGTACTCGTTCCTTTGTGCCTTACTTGACTTATCGAAGCTGTGGTAATCAGCAACAACGTGGATTAGGGTGCTTAAACACGGTATTTCGAGAAATCTGGCTTATTGACCCTTATCCTTCCGTTCTTGCCTCTTATCCATCGCCTCCGGCCAAACCAAATGCAACCGGTCACGGTTAGGGATTACCGCTACCGTGGTAGAGTAGGGTGCCTAACGGAGCGCTTGTGTGAGGTTTTGGCGGAGTTCGGTTAGCAATTCTCGGACAAAGAAAATGAGTATAAGAAAAAACATAACTTAAATAACCATTCTCTTTTCCTAACAAGATATACTATTCACAAACCATTATTAACATCCAAAGATAATGCGAAAGAAGAAGAGATCAAAGAAACAACATTGCAAGTAAGTAAAGTAAGAAATGAAATTGCAAGAAAGTAAGTAAAGAGAAGAAATACTAAGAATCATATTGCAAAAATAAAAGCTTCATTCAAGTTTAAAACAAAAGTATAAGCAATGAGTTCAATAACCAAAACCTAAACTTGCAAGCTCAATTAAGAGGTTGCGAGATCAGGAGAAGGCAAGGAACTCAAGCCAACTAACTAATATATACAAAGAGTTAAAAAAAAATTATAAAATGGAAATGGAATGAAGTGTCAAAGTATTGCCAAAGTATCTTCCTTTGAGCTTGCTCTCTGTTTTGGTATTTATAGGCACAAAATCAATAAAAGCAAACAATAAAAATGAGATGATGTGACAACTAGGAATGACCGGAAGAAAAATGGAGCCAAAATGAGAATATTGGACCGGTTGTAGCGGTTATTTATTCATTTCTGCCGGTTTACTGTAGCTTGGTGGGGCCCATATTCTTGTAGTGATCTTGTGTGCTCTCCATAATTTCACTGGTATTGTTTGATTTTTCTATATAAGTTTGTATTGCACTCTGTAGATTTTGAGGGAAATACAATCTTTAAATCGCATCACACCTTTTATTTCCACTCATGACCTATGCCCACTTGCTCATCCACTTGCACAAGTCATGATTCATGTGTTCCCACTTGTTTTAGGCTGTTCCACCAAGGTTCATGCATCAAAAGAGCTTTGTGTTCACACTTGTATTGTTGCATTATGCTTGATAAAAAATGTGTACACTTGTTTGTTGCAAAAATAAACTCTTTGAATATTGATCAGTTTTCTGTTCCGGTTGCAGTGTTGGCTCACAAATGTCGTATCCGTGTATTTGAATGTGTTTCCATTGTTTTGTCATGAATACTTGTAATCTGTATTTATTGAGCAGACACGGGTTAATAGTACTGATATATCACAAAATTGATAATGAATGAACGGTATTGAAATGCAGTTTTTCGTGATGAATAAATACCCCCAAACTTATTTTTTGCTCGTCCCGAGCAAAACAAAATCCTAATCTCACTTTCGCAGGGAATGTGATTGCACTGAGCTCGTGCAATAAGTCGTTAAACCTCTAAGTCGTTAAACCTCTAGGTGTTCTTAGTAGGAGGAGTTTTGTCTCCTGAGGGTTTTCAGCAGATTACACCCATAAAATCCCGTCAAGCTAGTTTTGCGAAATAACTGTTGATTCTAACCCTAAGGTTTAGCTTCAAAGCTAGAAATTCTATTGTCCTAAGTTAGTAATATTGAACCCTTTATTTTTCATACCTCACTTCTTATTTATCTTAACATTCTATATGTCTTTACGTGCTGTGCAAATAGCGTCGTTACGTTTCAAAAAGTTCGATTAGAGTCAACATGTCACGAAATAAAGACCGGATAAAACTTCAAAAAGGATCACACAAGTTTATAAAGAATTAATCTTTTCTCAAGTTTCGTTTTCCAGCCAGGTTTCAAATTCAGAATTTCTATCTTCCTTAACAGGAAACTAGGTTTTATTCTTCACTCCACCTGTTACTTGTTTTTGTTTCATACACACCTTCGTGAACGTGCAATAGTCTTTATCATAGGATAAAACTTTCATATCTCTGTTAAAAATATTTTTATAAAAACTTGTCTTATGTCAAGATTATTCTCACACAAAGAACCGTTAGAAATTTTAACTCGGAGAGAACACTTGCTTGACTTTGTTTTAATTTGGACTTTCTAAACTTCTTAGCGAGCTTCGGGCCAATACACCTAAACCAGTTGGTTTTAGAGCATTAGGTCCAGAGACACCCCGGCGGACTTAATTGTCCAAGTTACCTAGACCCTAAAACAAAAGGACTCATTTTAGTATGAAAATCATAATTAATTTATGCGAATGAAGATATAACCAGTTGTTCAATTATTTTCAGGATAAAAAACGTGTTTGTGTGGATCGGATGTGTAATCACTCCAATCAAGTTCCAGATGGGTTATTCTTCAGAATTAGTTCCTATTAAGACTTCAATAATATCTCTTCATATCCACTTCACTTTATAAACTATTCTTGATATTACTTATTTCAGAACAAACCTATTTGATTGTAAAAAAAAGTTTATCAATTTAAAAGTTTTTAAGACATATCAGACTTGTCATCTAATTTTCAAAACTCATGACACGTGTAATGTGATGCAAAGACGCATATTAGCTACGGTTAAACTCAAAAGAGGGTAATTTTTCAGGTTTTCAAAATCTAAAAATAAGATTTAGTTGGTCCTATCTTATCAAACTCAATCGTAGGTATTTTGAATCTAAATTCTCCCTAACTTGATGCCAAAGTTTTTATGTTTTTGAATTTTTTTCTCACTTTATGGTTTTTTTAATATGTATGTAAATGCAGAATATACAAATGAATGCAAATGATAGAAATGCTTACCGAGCACACCCCCAAACTTAAAATTGACAGTGCCCTCACTGTCATGCTACACTAAGAGGGTCCAAAATTGTTAAGGGGTCAAAATTGTCGGTTCTCTTTTTTTTTTTTTTTATATATAACAGAAAAAAGAAAACAAAATATATAGACATAAAAAGCCCCCCAAACTTAAGTGAAACAGTGTTTCCACTGTTAAGCATTGAAGTTCAAAGTTGGGGGAGGGAACTATTTCAATCTATACAAGGCTTTACACAGACTAAATGTTAATACCAACCATTCAAAAATGTTATCATGATTCGCCCATGGTTGGTGAAAGAATATGGAGAGAAAGAAAACGAAGAATACGTGAAGCCGTGTGTGGATGGAAGTGGTATACGGTCTTGGTAGATGAGAGGATGAACGGAAGGGAGAAAGAAATGGAGTGCGAACTTGAGGTTGAAAATTGATTGAATAAATTAGTACAGTCTGTACTGATTTGAAACTGGAATTGTTTAACTGTACTAATTTATCAATACTATGAGAAATGGGGTCAAACCTTTCAAGATTTGCAAGAAAATACGGGCCTATCGAATTTGGTAAACCATATGAAGGAAATGAAGATATCAAGTGGTCTTGTGATAAGTAACGATGGAGGAAAGTAACCGAGGAATGGTATAGGTTAGAAGTGCAAGAGGATGTTCACAGTCAATGGAGGGGACATGATGAATCGGAAAATCCGACTCATCCAACAAAACGTGTATATCCTCAAAGATATCCTCAAAATTCTCCACAAAATCAAAATCATCCATGCATTCATCCAAATCTTCATTAATAAACTTAAGATGTAAATGGGGTTCAGGAGAAACAGTTAAAGGTTCAGGATGATGTCCACACGGTTCTGAAAGAAAGTGCTGAATTGGTGAGAAAAACTCACCTAAATTTATGGGTTCATCATCGAAATCATCCCCAATATCGATATCCTCAATCAAGTAAAACGTAAAGTTCTCAAACACCTCAACAGAAGCATGGTTTTCAATCGGTTGGGTCTCTAGATTGGGGATGCAGAGATCAAAGGGAGTGGTAATAGTTTCACTTGAAAGGGACCCTTCACAATTGGGTAAATCAAACACTTTGTAGTCATACAACTCATTAAACATTCTATCTTCAATTGGTGAATCAGTTGGGATACTCGATAGACTTTTGGAACTGGAATTGTGGAGATCAATTGGGAACGGGTAGGCTTGATTTTGAAGGGTAGATTGCGTACTTTCACTACTCAAATCATCAAATTGCTCTATTGCCACATCATACATGGGAAAATTTTGAGCTAGTTGGGAATTAGCTGCTGGTTCATAAGGTTGTATGAGGGCAGCCATGGATGCATTCAATTCCTCTATTTGTCGGCATGAAGCCATTCGAAATTTTTTTAATGATTGTTCCAGACTAGACATGGGTTGAGAAGGGGTTTCGATGAAAGATTCAAATTCGTTTGGATATCCGAAACTCCCAAATTGATGTTCAGAAGTGATGTCTACTGAAGTTGTGAGTCGGGTAGGATTGATAGGAATCGAATGGTTGCGTAGAATGTGTACGATTAGGATCAACATCTTGATAGGTAGATGGTTGGAACCGTTGTCCTAAAGAATCCGGAGTGGTGAAAGGCATGAAAGATTGGCTATGGGATTGTGCAATTCGTTCAGCAATGGACATCGATTTAAGAGTCGCCACGTTACCCTCAGAAGGGATATCAACATGAGGAGGGGTGAAAGTTTGAAAATGTTAATATGACGTGGATTGTGGTGTCCAAGTTGTGTTCCTAGAAGTTTCTATCCGATCTTTCAAAGAAATTTTTGGTATGGATGGATCACTTGACGTTTTACCAAAACAAGAGCCGTATGAAGTAATATCTGGCTGAGGGTACCAAAGTTTGGCAAGAGTTAGTCAATGTGGGATACCCATGATATGATGGGGAGAAGAAGAGATGAAAAAGGTTGTGAGGGGTTTTTAAATTTTTGTATGTTAGTTATCAACAAAAGAATGAAATATACACATAAAAGGTAAAGAAAAAACAATCACGACACAATACCACACATGTAATTGGTCTAGGGTTCACTTAGGTTGACTAGACCTGCTCAAGAACTTGATTGTTGAAGTAAAACTGTGTCGAGAAACATGCTCAAGATATACTGATCACGAGGCCATGTAAGTGCAGAGATAAGGGGAGGTTTTCCATCGCTTTCGCGAAGTTCCTTAATTAGAATAACCCTTGATATTGGTTTGAATTGAGCGTGCTATATTGAACACTTTGCCTAGTCACTCTGTGAACGATATACCGTTAAGCGGTGTTCTAAATACCGTTAATTTCTCCTAATGAGCGTGAAGTCCTTAAAGGCTTAAAGTCTAGTTTCTTTTAAAATTTGTGCGCGTAAACGTTATGTTTAATTTCGTTATTTGTGGACCACGGAAAAGGTGATGCAATATTTTACCGTATGTTGTGGGGTTCGCTTTCCCTTAAGTCCGTATTAAAGAATGCAATGCATAATTCAATGAAAAAGTTGTTCAAAACATCAAACAATTGTTTTTTTATGTTTAAGCGCGGCGCTGCAACAAATACGGGTTAGTTCCTTTAGCGTTTGGCAGCAAACTTGCAAAGAATCCTACAAAGATAGAATAGTGGATGCGTCGAATTTGAGAAAGAAGGAGTTAAGAAATACGTATCGATAAGTTTTCTGGGTTAAGAAACCTCCGTTGAATTGACTCCGATTAGCTTGAAAAGTTCGCTTGCGCGGATCAAACTACCTGGATCTTTGGCACTGTACTTCGCTATCACCTTAACTTTGAATGTACACTTTGCTCTGCATGATCGCAGTTTGCAATTCCTTAAAATTTGCAAATGTCGGAAAAACAGATATTCAGTGCGAAAAAGTGATATATGTGGACAAACTCATGCATACAAAAAATTATGAAAATCAAACAATAACAATAGAGTACTAACAGAATACTAGAGCCAACACAAGAAGAAATTTTTCAATCCCTCACACAAAAACCGGCGGTAGCGACCAAATGTGGGAGACCGGCGGGAGATTTTAAAGATTAGGTGCTCAAATTTTGTGTGGGTGCTCTGTGCTATTCTAGTATACTATTGTTATACTTTGATTTTTCTATTTAACCACAGAGTGTTAGCAGGTCAAATTTCCAGAGAACAAAATGTTTAGAAATGTTAAATTTTGATTTGGTTTTTTGAATTTTTTTTTTCTATTTTTAGTTTTGTTTTTAAGAATAGTGTTAGTGTTATCAATAAGATATACAGAGATTAAACCGAAATAACAAGAATAAAAATGTTACCGTCTCCCCGGCAACGGCGCCATTTGATCGATAGATATTTTACGTGTCGTATTTAAGTTTAAAGTTTACCGCAATCAAGACGGCGTCACGTGTAGCTAGCCATGATGAGTACAGGTTGTTCGTAGGGAGGTGGTGCGTTTTACGTTCTTGTTCTCACGAGTTAAGCCGAAGGTCTGAATAAGTTCAATTCTAACCTAAGTGTAATGTATATATGCAACAAAATGTTTATTAGGAATAGAGATAAGTTTGTTTAAGTTAGGAAAATCCGTACTCGTTCCTTTGTGCCTTATTTGACTTATCGAAGCTGTGGTAATCGGCAACAACGTGGATTAGGGTGCTTAAACACGGTATTTCGAGAAATCCGGCATATTAACCCTTGTCCTTCCGTTCTTGTCTCTTATCCATCGCTCCGGCCAAACCAAACGCAACCGGTCACGGTTAGGGATTACCGCTACCGTGGTAGGGTAGGGTGCCTAGCGGAGTGCTAGTGTGAGGTTTGGGCGGTGTTCGATTAGCAATTCTCGGGCAAAGGAAATGAGTAAAAGAAAAAAACATAACTTAAATAACCATTCTTTTTCCATAACAAGATATAGTATTCACAAACCATTATTAACATCAAAAGATAATGCAAAAGACGAAGAGATCAAAGAAACAATATTGCAAGTAATTAAAGCAAGAAATGAAATTGCTAGAAAGTAAGTAAAGAGAAGAAATACTAAGAACCATATTGCAAAAATAAAAGCTTCATTCAAGTTCAAAACAAAAGTACAAGTAATGAGTTCAATAACCAAAACCTAAATTTGCAAGCTTAATTAAGAGGTTGCAAGATCAGAAGAAGGCAAGGAACGCAATCCAACTAACTAATATATACAAAGAGTTAAACAAAAATTATAAAATGGAAATGGAATGAAGTGTCAAAATATCGCCAAAGTATCTTCCTTTAAGCTTGCTCTCTGTTCTGGTATTTATAGGCATAAAATCAACAAAAACAAACAATAAAAACGAGATGATATGACAACTAGGAATGACCAAAAGAAAAATGGAGCCAAAATGAGAATATTGGACCGGTGGTAGCTGTTATTTCTTCATTTCTGCCGGTTTACTGTAGCTTTGTGGGGCCCGTATTCTTGTGGTGATCTTATGTGCTCTCCATGATCTCACTGGTATTTTTTGATTTTTCTATATAAGCTTGGGTTGCACTCTATAGATTTAGAGGGAAATACAACCTTTAAATCACATCACACCTTTTGTTTCCACTCATGACCCATGCCCACTTGCTCAACTACTTGCACAAGTCATGATTCATGTGTGCCCACTTGTTCTAGGCTGTCCCACAAAGGTTCATGCATCAAAAGAGCTTTGTGTTCACACTTGTATTGTTGCATTATGCTTGATAAAAAATGTGTACACTTGTTTGTTGCAAATAGAAACTCTTTGAATATTGATCGGTTTTCTGTTCCGGGTGTCGTATCCGTGTATTTGAGTGTGTTTCCGGTGTTTTGTCATGAATACCTGTAATCTGTATTTATTGAGCAGACACGGGTTAATAGTATCGATATATCACAAAATTGATAATGAATGAGCGCTATTGAAATGCAGTTTTTCATGATGAACAGTTCTCCTGAAGGGGTAAAACCCATTAGGAGCAAGTAGATCTTTCAAGATCTGTGTAAGTGGAAATGTGCTAACCTAATAAATAAGGCTAGACTTGTTGTATAGAGTTTTCATCAAATACCCGTTGTGGATTATGATGAGACTTTTACTTCAATATCTATGCTGAAGTCCATATGGATATGACTTGACACTGCTATTCCCCCTACTTGTTATCAGCAGGTCATAGGAAGTGGTAACTTCCAGGTGACCATGTATTTCATACCTGAGATGGACTACATGCACTTCAGCAAGCCATGGATTTTGGACTTTGCTGGGTGCTCTTGAAGAGGTGAAGCCCATTAGGAGCAAGTAGATATTTCGAGATCTGTGCAGGTGGAAATGTGCTAACCTGATAAGGCTAGACTTGTTGTAAATAGTTTTCATCAAATATCTGTTGTGGATTATGATGTGACTTTTACTTCAATGTCTACCCTGAAGTTCATATGGATATGTTTTGGCACTGATGCTGTTCATGGCTATGATATCTGGCAGATGGGTGGCTATAACGTCTTTCCAAATGGGATTTTGGAAGTGCACGTGCATATGACTCTGCCAAAAGGTTATCATATTCAGTGGGAGCAGCTGAAGGTGTGCAAGTTGCTTATGTTTATTCGTAGACTGAAGTATGGATAGCGGAGATGGATCTTATGTTTTGATGTGACAGTCAAGGTGATTGACTTCATCAAAATAAAAAATGAACCTAGTAAGAAGGATGTGGGGAGTACTGTCTGGGATTTAGATGATGTACTCCAAATAGGAAGTGATGTTCCTTTACTACAATTGGTCAAACTTTGGTTGTCATAAAGTGTTTTCTCCACGTTGGATGCGGATAGTATATCGGGAATTCTGGTAACTAGATCTAGATTTAGGATGTTTTCTAAATAGGGTACTTAGACAGCATTCTAAAAGTATTTTAGAATGGACGAATCCTAGCATGGTGGTGTACCCGCAGGTGATAGAATCACCCTCTCTAAAAGGGATGTCTTTTGGACTGATGAAGAGAGGGACTGGCTGAATGGCATATCATTTGCTTAGACAATAGAGTCAATCATGCAATGTCATGTACAACACCAGATGTTGCTTTTGCACTAGTTGCAACAAGCATATATTAATCGAGTCCTCGAGAAACAAAGGGAAGCAGTAAAGAACATAAGAGGATGTTCTTGGTATAAGATAACGACAGCCTCCTTTAGGAAGCTGTTATCAGTTCAGGCTTCTAAGATGACCTGGATGACAGAGATACTGTCAGAGTTTTGAGTTTAACCTCTTTTGAGGATTAGTGTATTGGATAGTGTTTCAATAGGGATACTGAGATAATCATGGTGCAGGATGACCGGTTATAACTTAACAGAGAATATAGCCCAAGAAGTTTGTTGGATGGAGTTGTTCATTGATGAACTTGGTCTCATCAGGTATCCAGACAAATTCTTGAGGCAGGGTATCGCTCAGTTTAGGAGATTGTTGATCTCTTCAAAGTTGAGATATAGAGAGATGAAGTTGGAACATTGTAGCGAGTCCACTCACTGAGGCTATTTCTCGAACACGTTAAGTTTCACAAACATAGTTTACGAAACTGACTAGTAGAGAAGTTGGGTATTCGGTAGCACACGAGCTGTGGGTACGTGATACCGCAATAATTGGCCTTAAGTGCAAGTGGGAGATTGTTGGATATAGTGCCCTCAAGACAATTATTATGATTCCAAGTAGGTGATTATGATAATTGAGGGAGGACCTATACAGGTATGACAGTGTTACTCGAGATGATAATATGCTATCTGGTTTGTCTTCATCATTGATGAAGCCCATAAAATTGTTGCTTGACGACCAGTTTTATGATGACGATTATATATGTGAGAGTATGGTTGTCCGAAAGCACATCCTTAAATGTCCCTAGTCGTGGGAGTATCAAGACTGGGCATTAATATTCCGGAGTAGACTAGTGTATACGCTTCTGGACCTCGACGAGGGGCGGTGGCCGATCTCACAAGCCATTGGTGTTGTGTCACCTAAGATAGTATACAGGTGCTTATTGGAGGTGAGTACACCGGATGGACTCGTCGAGAAATTCTAAATGGTATTATATCTATCGGCAGATGTAAGTTCTAAGGTAGCATGAGTATAGATTAGTCCTTTGACCCGAAATCGTTATTTGTCTTGTGTGAGTTCCTACTGTACTTTGATTACTACACTACCATGACTCAAAGGAGTCGTGCAAACAGGTTTTAGTTGGGTACGTTCCCGAGCCATATGGAGGTAGTGGTCGATTGTCAGGGATTCGTCTCTCCTGGTATTAGAAGTCAATGTCGCGCTGTGTTCAGTCGGCTATCACTGGAAATCTGTGGGCACGGTGGGTGAGATTTACTGATAGTTGATCAGTAATATCTCAGTTGACGATGAGCTTGACTCAGACAAGACTTATCGGGTTAGTAGGGGTCTGACGTTATCCACCCCTAGACCCGATATGCGATACTCTTTGATGAAGAGACCGGACTGTACGGAGATTATCACATTCAGGCTCAGTAGGGTAAGAATGTACTTGATTGTCGACCCCTTTTTCAATAAGTACCTGGATAGCCGTTACGTACAGCTAATGCCGCTGACGTGCTTGTGGTTAAACCCATTGCAAAGCATATAAGCGCTAAATAAACAGTTAAAACCCACATTGGGGTCACGTGTTAAACATGTGAGAACACCTTTTTGAAGCATTGGCTTCAGATAGAGTTAAACTCTATACATAGAATTAAATTCTATTTCTTGTATGAAAAACATATAAGCACTAAGAGTAAGTGGCTAAAAGCCAAACTGACCTCATGTGTTAAACACGTGAGCGCTTATATGCAAGGCATATGGGCGCTAAGTAAAACAGGTTAAAACACATCGGGGTCATGTGTTAAACATGTGAAAGCGCCTCCCTATATAGAATTAAATTCTAGGAAAATACCTCCCTTGATCATTCTAAAAAGGGAAATATATTTTCTGTTAACAGAGAACCGTTGGATCAAACATCCAATGATAATTAAAAATCACCAAATATAGAATTAAATTCTATTGGAGGGAAATATCCCCTTAATCTTTCTAAATGAGAAAAATATTTTCTGTTAAACAGAAAATTGTTGGATCAAATATCCTATCAGATGGAAAATATTTCCTATATCTATCTAAACAAAGAAAGATGTGCTCTATTAAAGAGAGAACTCTTGGATTAAAAATCCGATGGTGGTTAAAAATCACTATATGACAGAATTAAATTATGTATATAGAAAATATTTCCCTAATCTTGTTAAAAACAAGAATATATATATTCTGTAAAATAGAAATTTACTGGATTAAAGATCCAACGGTGGATGAAATCCCCCTAACAAATTTTGAGGCCAATAAAATCAATTGGAATCTCTCAATGAGAGATTTTCTCAAACTAATTAACAATTTGCTTCTACTATATAAAGGACCCGAGACTCATAGAGACACAGATAGAGAGGATCGACCCCCCAAGGTTCTGCAAACAAAAAGACAGAGGTTCTCAAAACAACAGAGAATTTAATTCTCTAAAAGAAGAAGATTTCTCTCCTTTCCAACTCTAGGTAGAGGAAAACACAGAGATCAGAATATCTCCTTTGCCTAGTGTAAACGGAAACAAGGGTTTAACCCTTCACGAAAAGAACTTAGCTCTTCCTCTGATTTGAGATTTGTAAAGCAAATCTTCCCACAAGTTGAGAATTTAATTCTCATCGGGAAGATTTTGTTCTTCAAACTCAAAATCTAGGAGAAAAGAACTGGGTTAAAAAGAAAGAAAAAAAAAGAACTTATGTTCTAAGGAATTTAATTCTTCTAAAAATAGGGCTTAACCCTACGTAAAGAACTTAGTTCTTATAAAAAACTGGGGGAACTTAGTTCTTAAATAAAACTGATCTCAGATCTTCAAAGCTGAGATCTGAGTGATCATTAATGGCCAAAATACCATCTCTGAAAGAAAAGAACATGGCGCTTCCCATGCTTCCCACATGAGTGCCCTAAAACAAAGAAACTCATTTGCATTGATTGGGCAGCCACCAAAACAAAGCAACCCAGCACCCAAAAAATAAAGCAATCACGTGAAATACATGTGAGCCACAAAAACAAAGGCTGAATACCTCACGTGCTTTCCACGTGAGCGACAGAGCTCCAAACAAGTGCTTAGCATTTCTGCATAGAGGAAAAGGGCTGAACAAACATAACCAAAATAAGTGCTTAGCACTTTGAATAAAAAAGGGGGGAAAGAGAAAAGACTGAATAGACCAAGCCCAAATTCGCTAAAAGCCTTTCTGAAGTTTCTTGCATGTAACGCCCCACGCCCCAGTACAGATGGTATTGTCCGCTTTGGCCGAAACCACATGGTTTTTTCCTTTAGCGCGAACCGGACCCGACCAGGGTCCACTTCCTAGGAGGTCACCCATCCCGAGACTTCCCTGGCCTGAGCACGCTTAACAACGGAGTTCTCAAGCTCCTGTAGTTCCAGTTCACTTAAAAGGCGCTTCTGTAATTCAGGGTGGTATCATTATATCTAAAGACTACACTGCTCTGGGGTATTACATTCCCCCATCTTGGAGTCTTGGATCGAACCCGATATCTAAAGACCGCATTGCTCTTTCAGAAGTCTTGGAACCACATGGTTTTTCCCTTTAGAGCGAACCGGACCCGACCAGGGGCCACTTTCCAGGAGGTCACCCATCCCGAGACTTCCCTGGCCTGAGCACGCTTAACTACGGAGTTCTCAAGCTCCTGTAGTTCCAGTTCACTTAAAAGGCGCCTCTGTAATTCAGGGCGGTATCATTATATTTATAATGCAGTTCGGTCCTCTATCGGAATGTGCTTTAGGGACCCGATCCCATTGTTCTGAAATGACTCCCTCACTCAGATCACCAAGATGTCCGCAAAAGACCGCACTGAGTGTGGACATAGCAGATCACCATGATATCTAAAGACTGCACTGCTCTGGGGTATTACATTCCCCCATCTAAGAACAATGGTCCGTCCTCGAACCACAAACCTACTATTGAGGGACCTGCATGGGCCACCATAAATGTAACGCCCCACGCCCCAGTGCAGATGGTATTGTCCTCTTTGACCGAAACCGCACGGTTTTTCCCTTTAGAGCGAACCGGACCCGACCAGGGGCCACTTCCCAGGAGGTCACCCATCCCAAGACTTCCCTGGCCTGAGCACACTTAACTACGGAGTTCTCAAGCTCCTGTAGTTCCGGTTCACTTAAAAGGCGCCTCTGTAATTGAGGGTGGTATCATTATATTTATAATGCAGTTCGGTCCTCTTTCGGAATGAGCTTCAGGGACTCGATCCTATTGTTCTGAAATGGCTCCCTCACTCAGATCACCAAGATGTCCGCAACAGACCGCACTGAGTGTGGACAGATCAGATCACCATGACGTCTTAAGACCACACTGCTCTGGGGTATTACATTAACCCTAATTACTCTATTTTTAATACATTTTAATACATATTTTCAATTCAACCTTTCACCTACCCTAAACCCTAGCCTTACCCTATAAATTGTAAGTCTACGCTAGCGCCCCGGCAGTCTACAGACGCCAAATGCGGAACAAAAAAAACTTTTAACTGGCGCTATCGTGTACTTTAACCCGGATCTGCCATTATTGCTAAACTAACAAACAGTAAAGAGTGTAGAAAGGTTATACCGAACGATCCGAGTCCTTCGTTCTTTAACCATCATCCCACGCTCCGTTGCGGCTGCTCCGATTTCGTCGATCTCCGATCTGCTCGTCCAGGTGGCACCACATCAACGATTCTTTAAACGGGCTCCCGCCTCTGACTCGAGGCAACTCGGTCGTCAAGTTTGCTAAAAGAGACGACCAAGAATGATGTAGAGAATGAGTAGATGACTTTGTCTCACTTCGTCCAAAGCCGTGGACGATCGGTTAATGAAGTTGCCAATTTTATCGGGTGATGGAATGAAAGAGGCAATGAAATTTCCATGCACCCTAAACCATAGTCTTTTCTCACAAGAATGAAATTAATCTCTCTATCTCTTCTCAAGGGGGCCGGCCACTATATATCAAAGAGGGAGGTGAGTGTAGTAGAGGGGAGAGTGACCATAAGAAATGATCCTTATCATAACAAAAGATCTTAAGCAATCCAAAAGACATTAATTAAAACCATGAGTCACAAAAACCTAGTTACCATTTAATAAATGCAAAGAAAGATGCATGAATCTAGTCACCAATCTAGAAGCTTCTAGAAGCATGACTGACATCATCCAAGAAAAGATAAATCCATTTTTAACCGAATGTTAAAAGACGGCTGATAGAAAACTGGAAACTGGCAACTTCCAAAAGTGATCCTGAAACGACTTTCAGGATAACCCCTATCTGTATAAAAATACCCGCATTTGTATTACGACCGAATACAAATGCAACTGAGACAAAGATATTATACCTACTCAATATAATACTCGGATCCGGCTTAAACCAAAGCCGACCAGTATCATCTGCCCGAAAAATAACACGTGCGTAAACGCACGTGCATTTTCCGAACCCTGCCATAAAACCATACGGCCTCTACAACGTTTCGCCCGAACTTGGGAAACTGTCTGTGGGGGACTCTAATGACTCGTCAGTACCCTGGCAGTGGGTTTAACCACAAACCGTCAGCGGCACTAGCTATGCGTAACGGCTGCCCATGGACTGACCTCAAGGGAGGCCGATGAGCGAAATTATCTGGAAACCCTACTGAGCCTAACAGTGATAATGTATATACAGTCCGGTCCGTTCGTCTATGAGTATCGCATATCTGCCTAGGGGGCTAGTAACGTCAGACCCCCAATAGCAGTATAAGTCGTGTCGGAGTGTAGCCCAATAACACCCTGAGATACTACTGGAGTACCTACCAGTAAATCTCCTGCCATGGCCATGTACTTGGTGTAATGGCTCTCCTAGACACAGCACGACCTCGCACCCAATACCGGGAGAGACGAATCCCCTGCCGATCCGCTCACGTGCCTCCATATGGCTCGGGACTGTACCCAAAAACTACCTGTTTGCATGACTCCTTTGAGCCATGGTAGGGTAGAAATCAAAGCACAGTGGGAACTCACACGAGACAAATGACGACCTCAGGTCGATGAACTAACCTGTACACATGTCACCTGGGAACTGCTATCTGACGATATGTATAATACCAACTAGCAGATTCCCGGCGAGTCCTGTCCGGTGTACTCATAACCCAATGAGCACCTGTATACATCTTAGGTGATCCAACTGACACCAGTGGCTTATGAGACCGGCCACCGCCCCTCGTCGGGGTCTCGACTGTATACACTAGTCTACTCCGGAGTATCGATGCCCTGTCTCGAAACTCCCACGACTAGGGACCACAATTAAGGATATGCATATAAACCACCCAACTCTCACGTATATGATCGCCATCATACTGTTGGTGGTAAAGCAAGATCCTAAGGGCTCTATCAAAGTGTAACATGTAATCAGTCACCTGAACATGTACACGACTGATAAAGGCAAACAAGATAGCATACTATCATCTCGAGTAAGACTGTCCTACCGGTATAGGTCCTCCGCAATCATTGCAATCACGTACCTGTGATCCAATAATTGACTATGAGGGCACTATCTCCAACAATCTCCCACTTGCACTCAAGGCTAATTATTGCGATGTCGACTACTCACAGCCCGTGTGAAACCGAACATCCAACCCCTCTACTAATCAGTTTTACAAAGCCCGTTTGTAAAACTATTGTGTTCGAGAAATAGCCTCAGTGAGTGGATCCGCCTAGATGTTTCTTTCTATATCTCTCTAAATCTCAAGTTCGCGGAGAAAGCCATCTCCCGAATCGAGTAATACCTGTCTTAGAATATGTCTGGATATCTGATGGGACCTAGTTCATAAATGAACTCCAAATCCAAACTTCTTAGACTGTATCGATCACTGAACCTAATCAGTATCCGGCACCATGCCTCCCACAGTATCCTCTTGGACCACCTGTCCATAATACTGTCCCTCTTCGTCAGAGGGAAAAACTATAACTCTGACAATCACTCTGTCAACCATGTCACCTTTGAAGCCTGGAATGATAATCGTCTCCCAAAGGAGGCTGCTTTTATCAAATCCGTAGAACATGTACTTATGTTCTAAAACTGCTTCCTTATGTTTCTCCAGGATTGGATTAATACAAACTTATTGCATCTAGTGCAAAAACAACATTTGGTGTGATACTTGACATCTCACGATTGACTCAATTGCCTAAGCAAGTGATCTGTCAATCATGCACATCCCTCTCCTCTTTAGTCTATACGACACCTTTAGAGAGGGTGACTCCATCACCTGCAGGTACACCACCATGCTAGGAGTCAACTATTCTAAAAACCATTAGAATATCTGTCAAAGTACCCACATTGGGAAACTACCCAAATCTAGATCTAAAATCATAGATCTAGAAACCAGAATGTCAAATATTATATCCATATCCTGTCTGGAGAAACAACTGTGTGACGACCACAGTACAACCGATCGTAGTATAGGAATTTTACTTCCTACTTTGTGTATGTCATCCAGATACCTTGACATCACACCCTACTACCTTCTTAACAGATCCATCCCTTATTCTGATTGAAGTCAAACCTATGACTGTCACATCAAAAATAGATGATCTATCTCCGCTATAACTGCTCTAGTCTATAAATAGACATAAGCATCTTGCCCACTATGCTTCCGTTGCTCCCACTGACTACGACAACCCTCCTACCGGGTCTCATAACCTGGAACAATAGTAGTGTCAAGTCTGGGTACATAAGAACCTCCCTGTCACCGTCCTTGAGGCTACCGGAGTACCTCTCGGGTGTCTGAGGTTACCCACCATATCTGCGGAGTGGCTATTGGAATGTCAAACCTGATTGAATATATAGGTCATATTAAATTTTCCGTAATCGTTCGCGGTTCTGGAATCACTTCCAGTTCTACCATACTCCCACTACTGTTTTCTGAAAAAATCCATTTTACTAAAACTGTGGCGAGTCAAGAACAATATCACTATTGATTTTCCAAATGGTAGAATATCAACCCTCGTCATAGCCAGGGTCAACCCACAAACAGCCATTACAGAAAAGTGCCCTGAGTTATCCAGAGTCTGGTTTTAAGCATAAGCTGGACAACTCCCCGTACCTTAACATCTTTTAAGGTACGAACCATTCTATATCCAATATAGAAACTTTGGCACTTATTTAATTGGAACCAGATTCAAATCATGCAGCTATCTCCAGTGCATATCAACTTAATGGAAAGAGGCTAATCAGCATTACTCAACTTAGAAATCCATCCAATTATGAGTAACCTGAAAGAGAAACACGTTTCTCAAAACCATCACTATCATCTGAATACCAATCACAAGAATCTACATCTTCGATCTCTTTGAAGAATCCCGATACTTGTGATACCTGGTTCTCTACTTTATTCTTATACCCACAACTTCTCAAAACTTAGACCTTGTATTTCTACGAAACACTTGTCTAAAAACCAGAGAAGTCATAAGTAAACAGAACACAGTACGAGGACCTACCCCTTTGTCCTAATGGACACTTGGACAACATACAATACTCTGTATAAGTCCGCTGAGTTGAACAACTCAAAGCCTGTGCGTCGTAGGTTGAAAACTGTACCCTGGCGATTTCCTCAAATATCACCAATTACAACGAATTCCGATATAATGAGGATAATCACCTAATTCCCAATAACTTACTCCCACTCATCATCTGTAAAACCATACAGATATGAGAATGAAACCTGGTAAATACATACCCTTGGAGTAAGTGTCTAATCGGGAAAACAGTTTTTCTTTAACAATGCACTGAAACATGAAAATGTTTCATAGGGGTATCTTGGTATTCATAGCAATGCCTCTTCCATAATCCAATTCATGACTTCAACCGTATATTTTATTGCCATCTCTCCAAATCCCTTTATTTGTCTTTAGTCGTTACCTTCTGTACACCATCGTTAGGCTAAATGGTTTTCTTCCTTCCCTACCGTTCGGCACCAGCCTATGGTTTGGAAGAAGACTATCCAGTAAGCATAATAGGTGTACCCTCCTAAATCAAGGAGTACTCATAACTGAGAGAAGGTGATGATAAAAGACAACTGAATAATACCTTATTCTTTTAAAGGTGAAATAGGAGTGGCGATGAAGTACGCGGTTTTGGTCGTGAATGATATCGGTCGCAATTTACTTTGCCCTCTTTCTAATCCCTTTATTTTGTCTTTACATATTACCTTCTGCACACCCTGCTTAGGCTAATTGGTTTTCTTCATTCCCTACCTTTCGGCACCTGCCTATGGTTTGGAATAAGACTATCCAATAAGCGTAATAGGTGTACTCTCCTAAACCAAGGAGCTCTCGCAACCTAAGAGAAGGTGATAATAAAAGACAACTGAATAAACCAATTCTATTTCTCCTGAACCTGGATCCATCCTCGAAGAAGTCCCTTCGAGTTCGTATATAACCATACGATGGATCTATCCAATGGAAGTGGATGTCCGTAGTAATACGGGTGTTCTGAGAAATTCAAAGGGTAGAAGAAGGAGTGGCAATGACTTATGCAACATAGACAATCCAATAGCCAGTATTTTAAGAAGGTTCGGTCAACTTGGTCACTGAGTCATAGTCTAGGGTCGGTCAATGGTCGCTGCCAAAGAGAGAGAGAAAAGAAACACTCTGCGTGCACTCTAACCTAGATCAGAATGGTTATCACTTTATCTAATCTGGAAACCTCCCACTGTCTTGTCAAATTCTCCTGCAAACCTAAAGAAGAATCAATCGGGATCACCCGAAGAGTAAACCAACTCATCAGTGGGAATCGGGATCCAACTCTCATCGCATGATAACGTGATGGAATGCATCCACGTTACTCATACTCCAGAAGGTATGCGCATACTTAGCAAGTTTCAGTTTCTTTAGAAACTCCCGATATGATTTTTGCCCCATGCTCTTATAACCTTGGCGTTGGTCAAAATGTCATAAGTCACATGCCAAGTTCTACCCGTCACTATCTTGTCAATTTGAACCCACCCGCACATGCCCTTGACGTTGGCCAAAATGGCAGAACGACTGTCCCAAACCAACTCATCTATCTATGCAACAATTGAATACCCAGCAGCTACCAAACACTATGCCTTGGCGTTGGTCAAAATACATAGCTTGAATACTACTGAATACCCAAAAGAAGTGACGGAGGGCTACGGCTGGTTTTTGGCGAAAAACCTTTAACGTAGTGAACTTGATATCGCTGAAGGAACCTGATAGCTTTTTAAAATATAGTGGCGAAAACCTTTTGCTAAAGAGGTCATTCCCGGTGAAGGGATCTCGGCTCTTTCCTCGTGGAATGAGGTGCAGGATATTCCACTGAATACCGCTATGCAAAGCAACATGTAATCGACTATAGTGAAGTTATTACCCTGACGCAAACTTCTACCCAAGGGGTCAGTCCCGGTGAAGGGATATCGACCCTTGCCTCGTCGAATGAGGTGCAGGATATTCCACTGAATACCGCCATGCAAAACAAAAGGAAGCGTCTTTGCAATAACACTTTTTAAATTTGTTCCAACAACTGCAAACAGGTTTGTTTTACTTTGCATTGATCAGAATCAACGCAGTCCCATCAATCAATCACACCAGAAAAGAACGAAAATAAAATGTACGTATATGCCATCCGCATTCGTCACTGGGTCCCGTCATCACCCGTTAGGTTACTTAACTAACGACAGAGCGGGGACTGGACTAGCGCGGGTGTAAAACATATACAACATCTAATAGTATATAAACCAATATACAATAATCTCTCCAGACGTGATAATATGCAACATTACAGAAAAGTAATAAGCATCACAGAACAATACAGATAATCTGGGATCCCCGGGTTTCACAGAGCCGCTGCTGAAACCCGACGTTCCCCTGTCGTGTGGATTGCCTGTGCAATGAAACCTAGACCCCTACGGGTGCGGCAAGTTACCCGCCAAAACCTGAAGCGAGGCAGCCCCCTACAGCATAGTGAATGGACCACCCTGCACTTCACGGAATCCGGTAATCTTGGGCACCCCTCTTTGGGTCAACCTGTACCCCCTATGAGTGCGGCGAATAGTCTGCCAATTCTAGAGTGGGACCCCTCTGCCTCTCAAAGCCATGAGATGCGGACCCGTTGCCCTCCAGAACCCGGCTATCCGTGCACTTCGTCGCGGGGTAAAACCTAGTACAGTAATGAAAAATAGTACAACAGGTACATCGACCGCAACCTGGTCGTGCCCCAAAAGAATATTATACAACAGGCAGTGACGGCAGTCCACATGTTGGACGCTCGCCCCGCAATATCAAATGTACAAATAAACTCAAACTGTACTACCATTGCACACTGCTATCCACCATGAAAAATCCGCAACATCACAGCACAACACAGAACATCAACGCGAATGTCACATTCGCAAACCCGTCTAAAAGAACTATAGCAATCAGACGCGGTTTACCGATCAAATGACATTCCTGGTAGGAGATATAATGTAAGCACTGTAAACTAATATGTTTAAATTTCGATCGACTAAATATCACAAAGTGGGCCCCACGCAAATCTGCTGAACAGTAATAAAATCTGGGCCCAAAAGATATATACCAAAAACCCCAAATTCCAGAGAAGAATACACTGTGCAAATTTGGAGGCATGATCGCTCAGAACAGCCGTGGATGCGCGGCCAAACCATGGGTTTGGCCGCGTTTACACTGCAGTCTTGTCGATTCACGTGTCCAAATTTGTACGGCGTTCTTATAAAACCCTGCACAGATTTCTGTGATATGTGGAATATTTTTAGGACACCATTTAAAATCGACAGAAACTGTGAAAATTGGATTTTGCAGTTTTTGATTTTCGGTTCGATCGATGTTTTAAACGCGTTAGCACAAGCTAGTATAGCAAAATGGTTAGGCTCTGATACCACTGTAAGTCTACGCTAGCGCTCCGGCCGTCTACAGACGCCAAATGCGGAACAAAAAAAACTTTTAACTGGCGCTATCGTGTACTTTAACCCGGATCTGCCATTATTGCTAAACTAACAAACAGTAAAGAGTGTAGAAAGGTTATACCGAATGATCCGAGTCCTTCGTTCTTTAACCATCATCCCACGCTCCGTTGCGGCTGCTCCGATTTCGTCGATCTCCGATCTGCTCGTCCAGGTGGCACCACATCAACGATTCTTTAAACGGGCTCCCGCCTCTGACTCGAGGCAACTCGGTCGTCAAGTTTGCTAAAAGAGACGACCAAGAATGATGTAGAGAATGAGTAGATGACTTTGTCTCACTTCGTCCAAAGCCGTGGACGATCGGTTAATGAAGTTGCCAATTTTATCGGGTGATGGAATGAAAGAGGCAATGAAATTTCCATGCACCCTAAACCATAGTCTTTTCTCACAAGAATGAAATTAATCTCTCTATCTCTTCTCAAGAGGGCCGGCCACTATATATCAAAGAGGGAGGTGAGTGTAGGAGAGGGGAGAGTGACCATAAGAAATGATCCTTATCATAACAAAAGATCTTAAGCAATCCAAAAGACATTAATTAAAACCATGAGTCACAAAAACCTAGTCACCATTTAATAAATGCAAAGAAAGATGCATGAATCTAGTCACCAATCTAGAAGCTTCTAGAAGCATAACTCACCTCATCCAAGAAAAGATAAATCCGTCTTTAACCGAATGTTAAAAGACGGTTGATAGAAAACTGGAAACTGCCAACTTCCAAAAGTGATCCTGAAACGACTTTCAGGATAACCCCGTATCTGTATAAAAATACCCGCATTTGTATTACGACCGAATACAAATGCAACTGAGACAAAGATATTATACCTACTCAATATAATACTCGGATCCGGCTTAAACCAAAGCCGACCAGTATCATCTGCCCGAAAAATAACACGTGCGTAAACGCACGTGCATTTTCCGAACCCTGCCATAAAACCATACGGCCTCTACAACGTTTCGCCCGAACTTGGGAAACTGTCTGTGGGGGACTCTAATGACTCGTCAGTACCCTGGCAGTGGGTTTAACCACAAACCGTCAGCGGCACTAGCTATGCGTAACGGCTGCCCATGGACTGACCTCAAGGGAGGCCGATGAGCGAAATCATCCGGAAACCCTACTGAGCCTAACAGTGACAATGTATATACAGTCCGGTCCGTTCGTCTATGAGTATCGCATATCTGCCTAGGGGGCTAGTAACGTCAGACCCCCAATAGCAGTATAAGTCGTGTCGGAGTGTAGCCCAATAACACCCTGAGAAACTACTGGAGTACCTACCAGTAAATCTCCTGCCATGGCCATGGACTTGGTGTAATGGCTCTCCTAGACACAGCACGACCTCGCACCCAATACCGGGAGAGACGAATCCCCTGCCGATCCGCTCACGTGTCTCCATATGGCTCGGGACTGTACCCAAAAACTACCTGTTTGCACGACTCCTTTGAGCCGTGGTAGGGTAGAAATCAAAGCACAGTGGGAACTCACACGAGACAAATGACGACCTCAGGTCGATGAACTAACCTGTACACATGTCACCTGGGAACTGCTATCTGACGATATGTATAATACCAACTAGCAGATTCCCGGCGAGTCCTGTCCGGTGTACTCATAACCCAATGAGCACCTGTATACATCTTAGGTGATCCAACTGACACCAGTGGCTTGTGAGACCGGCCACCGCCCCTCGTCGGGGTCTCGACTGTATACACTAGTCTACTCCGGAGTATCGATGCCCTGTCTCGAAACTCCCACGACTAGGGACCACAATTAAGGATATGCATATAAACCACCCAACTCTCACGTATATGATCGCCATCATACTGTTGGTGGTAAAGCAAGATCCTAAGGGCTCTATCAAAGTGTAACATGTAATCAGTCACCTGAACATGTACACGACTGATAAAGGCAAACCAGATAGCATACTATCATCTCGAGTAAGACTGTCCTACCGGTATAGGTCCTCCGCAATCATTGCAATCACGTACCTGTGATCCAATAATTGACTATGAGGGCACTATCTCCAACAATCTCCCACTTGCACTCAAGGCTAATTTTTATCGCTCTTTTTGTAGGGTTCCTAGGCACACTAATGAGATTCCACAAGGCATCAACCATGCCAAATTCTAATTTTTCTGGTGCCGAGAAACCCTAAGGCGATCGTTAACTAGAGTTTAGGCGAAAACAAATGCGAATAAACAACTTTACTCTAAAGTGAACCGAAAATACAACCTTTGTAGATCTGGTCCTCCACTTCCTTGGCTCCGTGATGACGTCCCTCCGCTGTACCCATCGGAATCCTAGACTATCGCGGTGGTTTCATCGGAGAAAAGATCGGGCTAGGTCGTCGACTTCGATGCCGAAGATGATCTACGTCGAGGCAACTCAAGATCAAGCTCCAACTTCACCAAGTCATAGAACTTGTGAAGAAAACACCCTATACTACTTGGCAAGTGGTAGAGGATGAAGAAATAGGAAGTGGGTTCACTTTGGATTTGGATTTCTCACTCTTTTTCTTAAGACACCATTAATGGTAGCATAGTTTCTTCTTCTTGAAGAAGAAGAAGAAGAAGAAAGAATATCATGAGAGAATCATCAAATCAAATGATAAATCAAGTGAAGTTATCATAATGCAACCTTGGTTAAGTGTAGAGAATAAACTAGAGTTAGGTGAATGGTCAGGTTTAGGCAAAAGACAAAATGGTAGATAATCTAAAGAAGCTTCATGAAGCTAAAGCAATGATACAAAATTAGCCACCATTTCATTTTGCCAAAAATGAATAAATAAATAAATGAATAAGTAAATAAATCAAACCCTAACCATTAACCTAATCATAGTTAAAAGCATACACATACCCAAGTTTGCAATGTATCATCAAACATGATACAAACTAGTGCACAAAACTATATCATATATACAATGTGCACATCAAGTGAGAAAATCCATCTTAAGTGAACCAAAACTAGTTAATGCAAAGTAATATATCAAATATATAATTATGCATTAAATTATTAAATCAACACTTGATTTAATGATCCGGTCATACTGCATATAACCGACTAATATCAAGTGTATCAATGCATCGAATCAACATTTGATTCGGTAGCCCGGCTATATCACATATAACCGTCCCATGATACATATCGTGAGAATAGAATACAGTATAATATACTGGTATTATTCTCGGTCCCGCACATATCTCATATGTGCTCCTATTTCGTTTCGCTTGAGCCAGGAAACCTCTGTGTAGGACTCTAAAGACTCGTCAATACGCCGGCAGCAGGTGATGATCATATCAAACACCCACAAACCGCAAGCGGTCTACTAAACATAACGGCCACCCGGGTATTAAGCGATCAGAAGATCGACGAGCAAGCCCGCTCACACTCCTGTGAATCCAACCAGTAACACTTACCATACAGTCCGGTCTCATCGTCTGATATGTCGCATATCTCGCCTAGGGGTGGTAAACGTTAGACCCCAATAGCTCGATAAGTCGTGTCGATATGAGGTCTATAACAGTTCGAGAAACTACTGGTAACACTTACCAGTAAATCTCAGCAACCCTGGCTAGGGATTTCCGGTTATAGCCAATCGAACACAGCGCAACATCAACTCCCTATACCGGGAGAGACGAATACCCTCCTATCGCTCATTGCCTCCATGTGATTCGGGACTGTACCCAAAAACCACCGTTTTGCACGCCCTCTTGGACGTGGTAAGGTGGAAATCAAAGCACAGTGGGAATCACACAAGACTCTATGACGATCTCGGGTCTACAGACTAACCTGTACCAGTGTCACCAGAGAACCGCCATCTGACGTAAGGTATAATACCATCTGGGAGTTCTCGGCGAGTCCGTCCAGTGTACCCAGTCTCCACTGAGCACCCGTATATCATCTCTGATGTCAAACACCAATGGATATGGGATCATCCATCGCCTGTCTGTATGGGTCGAGAAGGTATACGCTAGTCTACTCTGGTATATCGATGCCCCGTCTCGATACGCCCACGACTAGGGACCTTGAAGGATGTACTTATGGACTACCATGTCCCTACTAGTATGATCCACATCATAGTCCAGGTAGTTAAGTAAACATCCTAAGGGCTTTACCAACATGTAACAGAGAGACTGTCAGTGTACACGTTAAGGTAAAGAGCTACCAGATAGCGTACTATCATGTCGAGCAAGAAAGTCCTCCCTATATATGTCCAAGCATCCACTACAATATACATCCTATGTATAGTAATGGCTTCTAGGGCATACATATAACTAACAATCTCCCACTTGTACTAGGGCCATCTGATAGCAGTGGTTGTAGTATCTCATACTCAACCATCCCATAAAAGTCTCTCTCTGGGAAAAGGCCTTTGTGAGTGGATCCGCCGTGTTGTCCTCCGAGTCTACTCTCCTAACCTCGATCTCCTTGGATATCAACCATCTCCATGATCAGGTGATGCTACCTCAGAATACGCCTGGGTCACTGATGGGACCGGGGTTCCTTGGCATAAGCCATAACTCCATTGTCACACAATGGGAGGAACTAAGTTCATCTCATGAACTAATATACACCCAGACAGCCTCTTTGGTAGCATCTTAAGTAGCGATGTATCTTGCCTTTAATCGTCTAGTATGTCACGGTATCTAGCTTGGAACTCTTCCAACATACCGTCCCTCCATAGAGGGTAAAGACAATGCCTGTGACTGACATTCAGTCGTCCTTATCACCCTAGAACACTTCCAGTGATTCTCCCCAGGATCGATTGATACCATTTCACTACCTCTAGTGAGAATCCTAACATCCATTTAGATCTATCTCATAGATCCAAAACCCAGGATTTAGTAGGTATCACTTTGATCCTATGTGGAGAATCATTGTGATAAGCGGAGATTGATCGAGCGTAGCATAGGAAATTCCTTCCCTATCAAGAGTATATCATCCACGTACTCTACGAGGATCGTCACCATACTCCCTACTACCTTTTTTTCATACAAGGTTCATCTACCATTTTGATGATGTCAAACTCTTTAACTACTACATCAAAACAGACGTTCCAACTCCGCGATGCCTGCTTTATCCTATAAAGCATCTTGTACACGTTTCCGCTGCTCCCACTGTCTACGAAGCCCTCTGGCTGTGTACTTACAGACGCTCTCTTCTAAAATATCATTTTAGAAAAGCAGTCATGACACCCAACCGCCAGATATCGTAGTCATGGTATGTAGCCGTGGCAAGTAGGATCCGGATGGACTTAAGCATAGCCACTGGAAAAGGTTTCATCATTATCCACGCCTGGTTGATGACGAAAACCTTTAACAAGTCTAGCTTTAAAAGTCTCAACTTTTCCATCTACACCAAGTAATCTTCTCAAGATATACTTGCTCCTGATGGGGATTTAACCCTTCAGATATAGCAACCAAAGTCCATACTTTGTTGATGTATAAGGATTCCATCTCAGATCACTAAGAATCCATCCATTCTTACAGAGTCCCTACTCTCGATGGCCTGCTCGAAACTAGTTGGGTCATCATCTCATGATGCATTCCTCGCTCCCACTGTCATCGAGAAACCGAAGTATCTCTCAGGCGGATGAGGAACCCTACCAGATCGGCGGAGAGGCTGAGGTTCGTTGGTAACTATTGAATCCTTTGGTTTTATCAAATCATCTCCTGTAGTTTGTATAGCTGGAACTTTTCCAGTTCTACATTACAGACCTTGCCTCGAGCTTGTCCGGATTTTGCTTTTAGATATAGGCCGGTCAACCCCAAATCTTAACTAGCTTAAGACATGGGCTCTTCCCATACCATATCTTATATGGAGTGGTAGGCTGTGATCTGATTCGAACCTAATTCAATAGGTATGCAGCTTCTCAAGTGCATAACCCCCAAAAGGAAACAGGTAACTCAGTAGTACTCATCTTAGAGCGCACCATATCGAATAGGGTGCAATTGCTCCGCCCCGATATACTATCGTGCTATGGTGTATACGGAGGAGTAATGCTGTGAGAGAATCTCATTCTCCTTTAGAATAGTCCAGGAATTCTATGCACAAGTATTCTCCTCCTTGATCGCATCAAAGGACATAATACTTATACCTGTATTTTGGTTCTCTACTTCTAACTTATATTCTGTGAATATCTCAAAAGTTTCGGACTTGTGTTTCAACAGGAACATATGTCTGAATCTTGAGAGATTATCAGAGAATGTAATGAAGTACAAAGAACCTGTGTTGGCATGTGTAGACAGAGGACCTTACATACATCATCATGTATCAGTCCCAAGAGTTCACTAACTCTTTCTCTGTTTCCAATAAACAGAACTGGTGTCATTATATCTTTGTGACATAACTGGCAAGTTTCACAAGATGTAAATTCAAACTGATTTAAATATGCATCTAAATGTAACTTCAGCCAGTCGGGTCGCATTGATATGACCTAGTCTACAATACCTCAAGAAGGATTCGTTCATTTCTGAACTCTTCCTCTTTTGTGTGTTCCGTATACTAAGAACTGTAGTTTGATTTAGAACATCAATGCTTTTAGATAACGTGCCTGAACCGATCAACCTTTGATATAGGAAATGTTCAAAACATTATCCAACAATACAAAATTTTATCATTTCTTTACTAATAAAGAGACTGATATGATTTTGTATATCAGGTTCGGTATCTAACAACATTCGTTCAGAATCAATGTATTTGGAATACAGGGTGACAGTGACCAACAGACTTGGCTGCAACACTTGCACCGTTTTCTGTCTCATGAAACTTATCACCCGTTCTTAGTTCTCTACCTTTCTGTAACCCTATGTAACAGATTACATATTTGGGATCCTGATCCGGTATCAAATACCCAGGACGTAGAGAATACAGAGAAACAGTTCTTTGTAATGAACACACCCGAAGGAGATGCATCATATGCATTTTCTTCGTTTGGGCGGCATAGGAATTCAGGTATTCCTCTATTTCCTGCTCTGTCTTATAACAATTATAAGTTGGAGCGGGACCAACGTTCCCCAGCTCAGTATAGCAAGCGGGTTCGGTCAATACATCCGTATTATTATCTTGATTAAGGCGTGATATGGTCGCTACCTGGAGAGAGAGAGAGAAGAAAACACTCAGCGTGCGCTCTTGCAAGATCAGATTGGTTATTATTTTATCTAATCAGGATGGCTCCCACTGTTTTTATCAAATCTTCCTTCAAACCCTAAAAGGAAAGACTAGCTGGGATTAATTACACGCTACAAGTTCGCCAATCTTTCAGCCAGACCAGTGTCGGTACTTTGAGGGAGGTCCCCCGTGCTTTCGCACGAACCTAATTAATGTAAACCTCGTTTTCCCAGAGGCGTAACCCCGTTGACACCTTTCTAGACACCTACTAGATCGACTAATTGTAATATGTAAAACTCTCCCAGGAGTAACTCTTACTCGCAGCGGGTATCGGGATCCAACTATCTCATAGAAGGTATGCAATCTCATTGCAAATTTCAACACTTGAAATTCCCGATAATTTTGTCCCAAACGATCTATGACCTTGACAACGTCAACAAACCATATACCGTAAGTCAAGTTCAACCCGTCATTTCTTGATTGAATCAAACCCACCCGCACGACCCTTGACAAGGTCAACAAGGCCGTACGACTACCCTAACCTAATCTGCATCATATGCATAAGCAGATAAATACTGGTTAGCTACCACACACTGCGCCTTGACAAGGTCAACAAACGCAGCACGAATACTAAGCAGGATTTATCTGAAATGACGGTGGGCTACGACAGGTTTTTCTGAAAACCTATTGCGTAATGAACTTGATATCGTTGTAGGATCGAATGAATTTTGAAATGGAGTGTTTTTGAGGCTTTTCTAGTTTTGCTAAAGAGGTCACTCCCGGTGAAGGGATCGTCGGCCCTTTCCTCGTCGAATGAGGTGCGGGATATATCATATATATCACTGTGCAAAGCAGAAACTATAGAAGCTATCAAAAGACAAACCGAGTGTGTAGCATCTGCCAGTTATTGCTAAAGGGGTCACTCCCGGTGAAGGGATCGTCGGCCCTTTCCTCATCGAATAAGGTGCAGGATATATCATATATACCGCTGTGCAAAGCAAGAACTGTAGCTACCTATTTTATTTTTGAAATTCGATTCCACAACATCTTAGGTTTCTTTTTCTTTCATTAATCATATTAATGAAGTCCCAGCATTTAAGTACCGAAACATCACAGATAAATACGACGTACACTTATGCCATCCGCATTCGCCTCGATGTCCCCTCGTGCACCGTTAGGTTAGGTAACTAATGGCAGAGCGGGGCAGGGCTAGCACGGGTGTAAAACATAAGTAACGTCTATATAATATATCATATATACTATATACAGTATTTATCACAGAACATATCACATGATCACATCACAGATAACGCAGCAGAAAATATCATATGAAATATTGGATATACTAGGACGTCCGTGTTTTTAATACGAGCCAGTATAAAACACGGATTCCACGGTCATGATGAATAGCCAAACCCACACCCCTAGAACCCTACGAGAGCGGCAAGCAACCCTACCAATTCTAGAGTTAGGAGACCCGGACTCGACTCCTCGAGTTGGTCTCCCACTGGACTCCAGAACCCGGTTACTTGTGCCCTCCTCCTTGGGTCTATCCTAGTGCGGAAAAGTAAATAATATACATCAACGGTGACATCTTCCACAACCTGGAAGTGCCCCAATAAAAGAATATTACATACAAGTTTTTACATGAATGAAAATGAAAAACACTCATCTCACATAAAAAACCCCCGGCTATTCAAACACGACGATCCAATATAACATATCCAGCAACACATAACATCACATGTCATCAACGTAAGTAAACATGCGTATCCTAATTGTCGTTGACATATAGCAACGAAACCGGCGATATCACATATTACACTTACGGTCGCAGAAAAGAAAGTGTAAAACTACAACAGTTGGAATCCGCAACCTCCTTAGACATCGCATGCCTAATCAAATGAATTTCTTAGACATCGCATGCCTAACAATTATAAACCCCGCATTTTAGTCTCATTATCGAAAACTCTTTTCAATATCAAGTCGGGCAATTCAACAAGATTCCCGACATCCTGATCGAATGCTCGTCGCAAACTTTAGTAGGCGGCCGCACCCTCGACGCCGTCGACGAAGTGCACTAAGGCGGAACACCGTTGCCGCGAGCAACCGAACGGATGCTATCGGCGACGGAGTTCTCCTACAGTCACTTGGTCGGGGCTATGGGGCGTAGCTATCTATTAAGTTTACCGGCGAGTATCCGTGTACGCTACGCGATTGCGACGGACTTTTGATCGCATCAAAATTCCGTGGCAACCGATCAAGTGAGACTAAACTGCTATGTTTATAACATTCATTCAGTTATCTCATAACTACTTGTGAATTCCAAATATTGTATCACATTCCGGATAAATAGAAAATGTTAAACTTTTCGATCGAACAGTCAAACACCCAAGTTTTTCCGAAACAGCTCAACACTTAAAACAAGTTTAAAAACATTCACTTAATGCCACAGTACCAACGGTCCAGCCGTAGAAGGGTCAAGCCAACGCCTCACATGTGGCACGCCGTACTGCCCCAAACCCTAAGGTTCAAAGGGCAGTTCAAGACGGTCACATAATCGAGTTAAGGTTTGTTGTCTTCTAGAGGGTCCATCGCGTTACTTGCACTACTTAGAACGTTCTTAAACCACGGAAAAATCCAACATTTGGAAATTTCCCGACAGGGGAAAAATTGGGTATTTATATCTGGTCGAATTATTCAACATTTTCTAAAATTATCCGGAAAAACCCAAACGAAGTTAAATTTCCCGATCGAAACACCGAGTCTCCAATACAACCCTGAAAACTCAACTCTTGAGTAAATATTAAAAATTTCCAGAAAATACATCACTAACATATAGGAATTACGGTGCAAAGAAAATGAAAAGATGCCACTATATGGCCACGGAACCGCCGCACACGCCTGGGTGGGGCCGCGGTTCTGCGGCGCGTTAGTCGATTTGGGCTTTCGTGCTTCACAATAACTCTTATAATACCCTGCTGTAATTTTTGGATATTTTTAATTTGGAAAAATCCACATTTTCAGAAAATGTACAGAGAAGGGTTATGCGTTAGGGTTTCGGGTTCGATCGGGTTTCTAACTTCGTCTACATCGCCTAAGGCTCTAGCTAGGCTCTGATACCACTGTAGGGTTCCTAGGAACACTAATGAGGTTCCACAAGGCATCAACCATACCAAATTTCTAATTTTTCCGGTGCCGAGAAACCCTAAGGCGATCGTTAACTAGAGTTTAGGCGAAAACAAATGCAAATAAACAACTTTACTCTAAAGTGAACCGAAAATACAACCTTTGTAGATCTGGTCCTCCACTTCCTTGGCTCCATGATGATGTCCCTCCGCTGTACCCATCGGAATCCTAGACTCTCGCGGTGGTTTCATCGGAGAAAAGATCGGGCTAGGTCGTCGACTTCGATGCCGAAGATGATCTACGTCGAGGCAACTCAAGATCAAGCTCCAACTTCACCAAGCCATGAAACTTGTGAAGAAAACATCCTATACTACTTGGCAAGTGGTAGAGGATGAAGAAATAGGAAGTGGGTTCACTTTGGATTTGGATTTCTCACTCTTTTTCTCAAGACACCATTAATGGTAGCATAGTTTCTTCTTCTTGAAGAAGAAGAAGAAGAAGAAAGAATATCATGAGAGAATCATCAAATCAAATGATAAATCAAGTGAAGTTATCATAATGCAACCTTGGTTAAGTGTAGAGAATAAACTAGAGTTAGGTGAATGGTTAGGTTTAGGCAAAAGACAAAATGGTAGATAATCTAAAGAAGCTTCATGAAGCTAAAGCAAAGATACAAAATTAGCCACCATTTCATTTTGCCAAAAATGAATAAATAAATAAATGAATAAGTAAATAAATCAAACCCTAACCATTAACCTAATCATAGTTAAAAGCATACACACACCTAAGTTTGCATGTATCATCAAACATGATACAAACTAGTGCACAAAACTATATCATATATACAATGTGCACATCAAGTGAGAAAATCCATCTTAAGTGAACCAATACTAGTTAATGCAAAGTAATATATCAAATATATAATTATGCATTAAATCATTAAATCAACACTTGATTTAATGATCCGGTCATACTGCATATAACCGACTAATATCAAGTGTATCAATGCATCGAATCAACATTTGATTCGGTAGCCCGGCTATATCACATATAACCGTCCCATGATACATATCGCGAGAATAGAATACAGTATCACATACTGGTATTATTCTCGGTCCCGCACATATCTCATATGTGCTCCTATTTCGTTTCGCTTGAGCCAGGAAACCTCTGTGTAGGACTCTAAAGACTCGTCAATACGCCGGCAGTAGGTGATGATCATATCAAACACCCACAAACCGCAAGCGGTCTGCTAAACGTAACGGCCACCCGGGTATTGAGCGATCAGAAGATCGACGAGCAAGCCCGCTCACACTCCTGTGAATCCAACCAGTAATACTTACCGTACAGTCCGGTCTCATCGTCTGATATGTCGTATATCTCGCCTAGGGGTGGTAAACGTCAGACCCCAATAGCTCGATAAGTCGTGTCAATATGAGGTCTATAACAGTTCAAGAAACTACTGGTAACACTTATCAGTAAATCTCAGCAACCCTGACCAGGGATTTTCGGTTATAGCCAATCGAACACAGCGCAACATCAACTCCCTATACCGGGAGAGACGAATCCCCTCCTATCGCTCATTGCCTCAATGTGATTCGGGACTGTACCCAAAAACCACCGTTTTGCACGCCCTCTTGGACGTGGTAAGGTGGAAATCAAAGCACAGTGGGAATCACACAAGACTCTATGACGATCTCGGGTCTACAGACTAACCTGTACCAGTGTCACCAGAGAACCGCCATCTGACGTAAGGTATAATACCATCTGGGAGTTCTCGGCGAGTCCGTCCAGTGTACCCAGTCTCCACTGAGCACCCGTATATCATCTCTGATGTCAAACACCAATGGATATGGGATCATCCATCGCCCATCTGTATGGGTCGAGAAGGTATACGCTAGTCTACTCTGGTATATCGATGCCCCGTCTCGATACACCCACGACTAGGGACCTTGAAGGATGTACTTATGGACTACCATGTCCCCACTAGTATGATCCGCATCATAGTCCAGGTAGTCAAGTAAACATCCTGAGGGCTTTACCAACATGTAACTGTGAGACTGTCAGTGTACACGTTAAGGTAAAGAGCAACCAGATAGCGTACTATCATGTCGAGCAAGAAAGTCCTCCCTATATATGTCCAAGCATCCACTACAATATACATCCTATGTATAGTAATGGCCTCTAGGGCATACATATAACTAACACTTTTTCAGTATAATACCATGTAGTTTCATTTCGACTTTAAAACAACCTTAATATTGCTATACCTTTAAGTAGATCACGAGGTAATGACCTACCTCCACACAACACTCATATGCAATATAGCACAATACTTTTGGGAACCTAGAATACGGGAAAACGAAACCTTTCAAATAAATACAATTTACTAATAAAACCGTTTTCTAAAAAGATTAAGTATTTTACAAATGTTTGCAAAGTGCCGCTACAACCCATTTTGGGGAACCCGACTGAGATGGTGCGGATTATCGCACATCCCTGGGCTTAGTAGTGCGAGATGCAGAGCTCCGCAAGGAACATACGGTCTCGAGAGATTTAAAATACGAAAATCTTAAGAAAATGAGATTTCTAAAAATATAATATATAGTAAAATTATTTTTATATAAATATATATATGTATCATAAAAATATCTATTTTGTGATAATATAAATATTCCAATTTTTTAAAAATATTCCAAGGATCACTTTACATTAAAATACCATGAAATCCATACAAGTTCAATATTACAATTAAATATCATGTATTATGAAAAATAGCTTATTCTCACTAGAAATGTCATAAATATAAAATCTACATTTATTACAATTCTAAAGACGATAAATAAACACTTGGGGTGTATTTTGAAAATTATACAAAGTATTTTTACATAAAACCTCCTCAAGTTTTATAAATTACCCTAAGGACCCCAGTAAATATAGGTTTAAGCGGAACCAATCTCTTGAACCTCAGGGAGCCGGAGAAGTGGGTTCTTGCCTATTTAAGGTAAACAACTTAACAACGGTGTTATCAACATGGTAATCGTCTTTGGAAAAGACACAAATCCTGCCGTCCATATGCAGCGGTTACCGATAACATCAAAACCTAATTCAGGACTTCAATTTCTTTTCTAAATTGTTCTGACTCAGACTGAGTCTCATTATAAATAATCCGACTTGAATATGATTCAAGTACAATCTACAATCCAACATGAATCCATGAATACGTGTATTCAATCTATTCAGTCTGTATTGATTAAACCTAACCATGGATATACTTCCATTTACATGATTCTCCAGTTACATCCATTTACTGATATCATGGTTTCGGCAAGTCATCCAATTATACAATGTATACTACAATTTACAATACAACACAAACAATACAAATAAGACATCAAGGGATTTAAGGGGTAGATTGGTACGAAAGGTGTTAGAAGTGGCACGAGATTGTAAAATTAAGACACCTGACCTATATTCCGTTGCTGTTGTACCGTGGTATAACGGCTCCTTGTACTTCCGTTTGCTCTAGTCTCTGGCATATAGAGACTCCTTTCGTATACACTGGTATCCTTCTGTACCAAGCTACAAACAACAACGTTAACACTAATACAATATAATACAACTTTAGAACCTACTCTCTCCCTCTGTCTATTCTATTTCTTCCTTATCTTTGGGACTTACAGAGCGATTGTTCGCTGACGACATTCCTTTTCTTTCTTCTTTGGAATGTTGTCAGGTGTCTGGAACTCAGGAGATCGAGCTTACCAGCGAGGACTTGGACCGGCTTGTATACGATCCAGAGCTCTAGCTACATTGTACACTTTTATTTCAGTACTTTTCTTTTCTGTTATGCCATTGTGTAGGCATTGCTTTCATTCAGTTGTATTTACTTTCCATGCATTGTACAAAAGAATGTAAATAAATAAAGTTGCTGTTTTATTATATCTTATCTCTTGTGCATTTATATTTATATTGCTTAGATACGCTTAGCGTATTTACTTCAGAGTAAATACATAGCGGCCTCGTCGCGTTCTCTGCCCGTATACTGGAAAGCGGGGCGTGACAGGTTTTGTTGGTGGCTCATGCAGGTCTTAAGACATCATGGTGATCTGCTCTGTCCACACTCAGTGCGGTCTGTTGTGGACATCTTGGTGATCTGAGTGAGGGAGCCATTTCAGAACAATGGGATCGGGTCCCTAAAGTACATTCCGAAAGAGGACCGAACTGCATTATAAATATAATGATACCACCGTCAATTACAGAGGCGCCTTTTAAGTGAACTGGAACTACAGGAGCTTGAGAACTCCGTAGTTAAGCGTGCTCAGGCCAGGGAAGTCTTGGGATGGGTGACTTCCTGGGAAGTGGCCTCTGGTCGGGTCCGGTTCGCTCTAAACGGAAAAACCGTGCGGTTTCGGCCAAAACGGACAATACCATCTGTACTGGGGCGTGGGGCGTTACATTTATCGTGGCCCATGCAGGTCCCTCAATAGTAGGTTTGTGGTTCGATGACGAACCATTGTTCTTAGATGGGGGAATGTAATACCCCATAGCAGTGTGCGGTCTTAAGACATCATGGTGATCTGCTCTGTCCTTACTCAGTGCGGTCTGTTGCGGACATCTTGGTGATCTGAGTGAGGGAGCCATTTCAGAACAATGGGATCGGGTCCTTAAAGCACATTCCGAAAGAGGACTGAACTGTATTATAAATATAATGATACCACCTTCAATTATAGAGGCGCCTTTTAAGTGAACCGGAACTACAGGAGCTTGAGAACTCCGTAGTTAAGCGTGCTCAGGCTAGGGAAGTCTTGGGATGGGTGATCTCTTGGGACTCGACCAGGGGCCACTTCCCAGGAGGTCACCCATCCCAAGACTTCCCTGGCTTGAGCACGCTTAACTACGGAGTTCTCACTGTAATTGAGGGTAGTATCATTATTTTATAATGCAGTTCGTTCCTCTTTCGGAATGTGCTTTAGGGACCCGATCCCATTGTTCTGAAATGGCTCCCTCACTCAGATCACCAAGATGTCCGCAACAGACCGCACTGAGTGTGGACAGAGGAGATCACCATGATGTTTTAAGACCGCACTGCTATGGGGTATTACATTGCAGCCGAGCCCAATGCTCTATTGTTGGATCTTAATAAAATTTAATGATCCAGAAAATATTGCTAAGTTGATCTTAGTCTCAAACATGACTAACGTATTCTTAGTTAAAACAAATTGAGCCCAAATGCTCATATATTTAAGTTGATCTTAATCTCAAACTAGATTAACGGTCCTTAAATAAAACAAAGAATTTTTGAACTAGAGGAATATATAAAATAAGTTCATAACCCAAATTCATCAATATACGGATTTAGACTAATCCGCACCTTACGGGCGACAACATCAAATAGACTCCGTATACGATCCACGGTTAACCAAAATAAACTAAACATAATACGACACGAAGTGAACTACTGGAGCAGAAGAAAGTGGTTATCGCAACGTGATAACGTAATTAATTGCAGGGGCTTGCGCCTGTAGGGAAGAGCGTCCCCACAATCAAAAACCCCTCACAAATGAGAAGGAATCTGATAAATGGTGCCATAAATCAACTTGGTATTTTCGGAGAGGTGGATGGATATGTCCAAATAGTATCTGCCCCCAAATTCAAACTAGACGTCCCCAGCGTCTCAGTCCGGTCTTCGGTGGTAAACAGATTCTGGCATGCCCGGTGGGAACTTTTCCTCTTTCCACTCCACATTTCGTGTTTTATATTTCGCGAACATAATCGTGGTTCACTATGGTTTCCCTTGGATTCGAGGTACGAAAACTTGGTGTCTTGCCCCTGTACAGAAAATCAATGGCTCTTAACTGCACCTCAGGCAACAGAAACTCCCGCTCCACCCCAAATGGAGGAGTGGCCTATGGGCCCCACGCAACCTCTATTTTCTTAATGCCGGTGGGGCAGGTCACACAAGCCACTACCAGACTGTTCTTCGGGACCATGCTCCTACCTATGAGTTTCGGTGCCTCAACGTCACAAGAAGAAGCTCCTAGAAGGTCGGTTTTGATCGGCTGGCAACCATGACGGCTCCCATCAGCAAGCCGTCAAACTCTGGTATCTCGGTCTTCAACAGGCTAAGCAAGAACTTAAACGAGCCCGTAAAGAAGCTTGTGATACCTGAAGGGGCTACCCCAAAATGGCTAGCCTTCCATTTTCCTGCTACAAACGAAGTCGGCAAAAGTGCTTCTCCTATCAGACGGTCGGTCTTCGAAAGATTGGCCGGATCTCCTCAAACTCCATCAAAGACGTCGGTCTTCAACAGGCTGACGCCGATTGAAACCCCTCAGCAAAGCCGGGGGTATGATGAAGCTACTTCCAAAACTGAGACAGTCCTTTCAGCAAGGCATGCTCGACGTCACCACTAGCGCCGAGTGAGAGAAGCTGGGGCAACTCCCCGTCTGGGCTCACCCCACCAGCTCCTTTGGTGGAGGTCGACACTGCTGTTCCAACTGGGGACAGTTTTGAACCGCTTAAGGGGGTGCGTAAAAACTCCCCAATGGCGGTGCTAAAAAATCACCCCCACCTGCAAAAGTTACAGTGCAAGCAAAATCGGAGCGGCCTTATCAATGGCTCTCCTCGCAAATTCATAGGGTTTGGCGAAAAGTCCAAGACTGTGATTGACCAAAACTACTCTCGTCGACGAAACAAATCGAAGGTTCGATAAGAAAACGACTACTTCTCCGCCATACAACGGGGGACTTCTCCTAAACAGGTGCCTGTCACAACGGCTTATTCAACTCCAATCTCTCATAAAAGAACGAGGCTGGAGAAAACTCTACCGCCTACGGAAAATTCCAAAGGGGATGGATCTAAATGCCCTAAGCCTGGGGTTATTATCATCCATACGGTTTATATGACCAATGGGCAAGAAGGGAGCCATGCTTCGGTGAGTCATCAACCGTAAACTCGGTTGTTGACAAAGGCTCAGGAGTAACAAGAAAAACTCCAAGAAATGTTGAAAAAAAAGACGGCACTGACTGGACAGAAAGAAAGTCTGGACAAGGAGGCTGAACAGCGCCAAGAGCTAGAGACCAATATAGAGTTTCTGCGAAGGGTGCTAGAGAGAAAGGATAAAGAAGCTGCTGAGCAAGCTGCTAACATAAAGCAGATGGCTCTCTTGTTCCAAGACATGATTGGAATGATGATCCAACCAGAACCCCTGAACGAAAATCCACCGATAATTATCGAGGATATTAGAGGAGAAACATCAAACCTTCCTCCGGCCTTATCAGTGACCAAAGAAGAAACGATCTCCAAGGCCACCGTTGATGATTACATTGCTCAACAAATAAGTGCTCATCAAGCTAATGAAGCCGCCGACCAAATTGTCTGAACTGGACGACCATATCCAGGCTGGTATGATCAAATCAAATACCCGCCGGGATATACGATCCCCAAGTTCCATGTCTACAAAGGAACATGCAACCCTCACCAACAAGTCGCGCAATTTAGAGCTCTGTGTGGCAACATTGGAGGCGACGAAAAATTGTTGCTTAGCCAGTTCGTAGTTAGCTTTTCAGAAACAGCTTTCGAATGGTACTCAGAGCTCCCAAATGTCTCCGTGAAAACATTCGTAGAGATGGAACTGCTGTTCACACAGCGTTTCGCCAGCACGAGCGAACACACTCCGATCACGACATTAATCATTATCAGGATAAAGCCGTGAGAAACATAGGTCCAATACGTGATCCGATGGAGGAAACTGTGGTCGAAGTGCGAACAACGCAGTGAACAATCTTCTACCGTGGGCATGTTTATCGGGACCCTTGATCCCCAAACGACTGTGTCCCAGTTCATGACATTCTTCAAGCCCATAACCTTCCAGACCCTGATAGATAAATTGACCCAAATGGACCAGATGGGCCATAGGCCTTCCTCCTCAAATAAGCACCTTCGAAATGCTAAGGGTAAAGGGAAAGCAGCCTTCGTTGTCAACACACAACAACAGCTGAGTGGCCCAAAACCAGCTGCTCGCCAAAACATCACGCATCCGCGCCCATCCTTAGAGGAAAGACTAGGACGTGCTTACTCGTTTCCCCATGACAAGACGGGGAGACTGTTCGAATTGGAAATGCGTAATAAACACATCACATTGCCAGAGCCGCGGCATCCACCGCAACCCGGCGACATCAACAACCTTAAATACTGCTCCTATCACAGAATGGTGAGCCACCCAATTAAAGATTGCTACGTCTTCAAAAACTGGGTCGAGGACTGGTATCAGTAGGGAAAATTCGTGCTGTCTGATAACTGAAAGGTAAACCCACCCCAGAAATACACTCCCAAAAAGGTGGACGCGCAGGGGGAATCATGCTCACTCATGGAAGAAACTCCATGGGAATTCGTTCTTTCAGCAAAAACCAAAAGAATGCTGAAGGATCTACAAGCTTGTCCGGAAGTCAGGTTGTCACGCCCCGCTTCCCAGAGTACGCTAAGGTAGGCACGTGACATAGCCAACCATACTACCTGTGGATATGAATTATCCTTCCACAGTCACATTACGGCTGTAGAGATATCAAGAACAATAATAGACTATCTAGCACATGTCCATAAGCCAAAGTAAAATGAGTCAAGAATAAAATAATGTGGAAGCAAAAGATCCAATACAAGAATAACTGGAATGTATGTCCCATAATACGGGCTCACATCAGGAATGAAAATATTGAAAATAAAAGAACTAACTACTAACGAGTCCTCACTGCTCAGCCTGCTGACTGAAGTACTCCTGCTCGGACTGCAGCAAAGGTACAGAATCTGGGCCATGCAAAACCAAGACGTCAGCACGTCATAACATCAAGCAATAATATATAAACAGGGTAGCAAGATATGCAAGTATAATCATAAATGGTAAAGCAGGTATAACAGCAATATAAATCAGGGCAGTGAAAGGTAGTGTGCAGTGAGTAATCTAAACTGGTCTATTGGGTTAACTACCCTCAAGTCTTTGAAATCAATTTGATGAATCATCGATGTAACTCAATAGTATCCCGTGCGTGCCCGGGATCACGGTTTATAACTCTCGGGCTGAACCCGAGACATGCCGCAAGGTAGTAAAGGATGGTAGGTAATGACGAGTGATGCCAGTAGCATCACTCCGGGGCTGGCCTAGCCCATAAGACTGATCAGAAAAGGTATAGAACTGTTGAGTTACAAGTCAGGTTTCATCATTGATTTCCCCATACCCCCAAGTTAAATGTATTCAAGTCAGGTATTAAGTAATCAAGAGCTAATGCCAACTCAGGATCAGGCAGGTACAGGTTTGTCTGGATAGACAACATGAACTGTCCGCAAGGACAACAGGTCAGGTTTGTTGGCATTAGACACAAGATCAAGTAACAGGTAACGCCATGGTACATCAGGTCAAGCCAGGTAGTATATAGGCATCATGTCATGTTGAGAGGTGCACGGTACCAGGTCGTGTCAAGTAATAGGTGTAACAAGTCATGTCAGGGGTGCACAGAATGTCATGTGGGTGCTCATCATCAACTAACGTAAGCATGGGTAAACCAAACAAGCACGGGGTATTAGTGAAACAATAAAAATGAAACATGGTGATGATATATGCAAGGGTACAGATTAAAGCATGGGAATGCACAGTTATAGATTAGAGTTAGGGTTGTGGTTCCAACCTTAAGTAAAATACACTTAAACCAGTATGGAATTGTTAAATCTCGTTATTATGGGTTAAATGATCTAGGGATGCAATGATATATAAAATATGTTCAATGGATGCAACCGGGTATTCGGGGGTAGAAACTATTTAAAAGTGCTATGGGTTATGCAGATAATTATTAAGTAATTTAAACACGGATGTGGGTACACGAAATCGTACTATAACATGCAATAAAGTATAATTTAAGATCTGAATCCACAATGATATAATCTGACATCGAAATGCAAAATGGAAACTAATAGCCTTAGGTTTAATTTATATGTTCTATGTATAAATAATATAGTAGCATGTAGCAAGTTTCACTTGCCTCAACGGATCACGATACGGTATACGGAACGTCACACGTCGGCGAGAAAAGTCGCGACGCGCGCACAGTACACGGAAAGAATCCAAATAACGCACGAGGGATCACACGGGTCAGAGATAGTCGCTGGGTCGTCGGGATCGCCGATGTCGTGGCCAACTTCGGCGATCTAGACAAAGACAGAGAACATTTAAAGAAGTGAAGAAAGAAAGAAAGGAAAGAAAGAAGAAAGAAAGCAAGAAAAGAGAATGGAGGAGGGATGGGTGTCTTACTGTGGGCAGAGAGGAGTCGTGGGGAGTTGACGGCCGTGAACGAAGCTCCGGCAATGAAGTTGGCTGCTAGGGTTCGGTTAGGGTTCGGTTGCTGGGTTTTGTTGCGGGGTGTTGGTGCAGGGTATGTGCAGGGGTTTAGGTGAGGTGAGGACGCAGAGGAAGGGAGAGGAGAGGAAGGAGATGGCGATGGTGATGGGAGATGGTCTGCGGCGATGGAAAGGTGGGTTCTTGGGTTCGTGTAGGGTGTGTGTGCAGGGGAAGAAAGGCTTGGGGAAGAAGAAAAGAAGAAGAATAAGATGGAGAGGAGGAGGAGAGGAGATGAGGATGGAGACGATGGTTTTGGAGCAAGGAATAGGGTTAGGGTTTGAAGAGGCGATGAGGAGTTGGATGGGTTTCTCGTGGCGAGGAGATGCGCTGGGTTTTTAAAAAAAACAGAAGAAGATGAAGATAGAAAGAAGGGAGGTGACGGGAGCAGAAGGCGGTGACCTGACTCAAGAAGGAAACAGTAAACGCGAGAGGAGAGAGAGAGGCGCGAGAGGAGAGAGAAAGAAGAGAGAGAGAGTGTGTCGCGCTCGGGGAGAGAGAAAGAGAAGGAGAAAGATTTTGGGGGGGGATAGAGGGACGTGTGGGGCCCGGTGAATTAAAAGGAAAGTTTCTGATTGGTTGTGGGAAAATAAAAGAGGAAGAGATAGAAGAGAGAGAGAGGCTCGGTGGTGGGGGCCAGTATTAAAAAAAGAAGGCTGGGGATTGGTTGGATAAAATTATTTTTAGAGAAAGAATTTTAAAAGATTTCAATCGTTAAAAAATTATTTTCTTTGTTAGCTGAGCAAGAAATCTTAGCTGTTAAAATATATTAAATGAATTAAGAAATTTAAAATAATTAAAATTTGGCAGGATATAAAATAATTCAGAAATGCGCCCGGGTCGGGTCCAAAATTTTGGATTTGAAATATGAAAATTATTTGTAAGTTCCAAAATTTAAAATGAAGGATTATGTAACAGAAATGCATACCCCCAAGAACGGACGCACGTACATGCGCGTAGCCCTCCAAACACGTCCGTTTCACTGAACGGGACGAGAACACGATGCAAGGATGCTATCACAGGGTTAGGGGTATCATGCAGGCCATGTCATGTATTTTAAAATTATTTTATATGACTTAAATTATTATATACAAAATACGTGATGTTAGGGTATTCTATAACTATAAAACAACAAGCTCAAGAAAGCGGGTCGAACGTAAAGTAACCTACCATTCGCATCCAAACACGGTAAATGAAATAAACACCACAAACAACACATACGGCAACAGAAATTGGTATAATTGAACTCGGTTGTTATATTATACCCAACTACAAAAGAATTTCGTCCTCGAAATTCCAAGAACACAAAAAGATAAACGACCCACAAACTACAAGAAAAGATGGGGAAACTTCTGCCGTATTTCATCTTCTCGTTCCCAAGTTGACTCTCCATGTGAGCGATTACCCCAAGAAATAAGTACAAGAGGGATAACCTTGTTCTTAAGAACATTTTCCCTTCGATCCACAATCACAATCGGTCGCTCCTCAAAAGTAAAGTCTTCTCGGACGGTCAGCTCCGAATGATCCAACACATGTGTTTCATCTCGAACATATTTACGGATTTGAGATACGTGAAACACATCATGAACATTCGCTAAGGATTGCGGTAACGTCAATCGATACGCTACCTCACCAACACGCTCCAAAATCTCAAAAGGTCCGACGTATCGAGGACTGAGCTTTCCTTGACTTCCGAAACGAATCACCCCTCTAGTCGGTGATATCTTCAAGAATACCAAATCACCCACGGCGAACTCTAGAGGTCTTCTCGACGTATCTGCCCAACTCTTTTGTCGGTCTTGTGCTGCTTTCATATGATTCCGGATTGTGTTAACTTTCTCAACTGTCTGCACAACCAAATCTGGTCCCAACAATTTTCGTTCACCGACATCGTCCCAACAAACAGGTGAACGACACTTGCGACCATATAAAACTTCGAATGGAGCCATCTGAATAGTCGCCTGGAAACTGTTGTTGTAAAAAAAACTCCACTAAATGTAGATGATCCTCCCATGAACCCTTGAAGTCCAACATGCAAGCTCTTAACATGTCTTCAAGAGTCTGGATCATTCTTTCCGATTGGCCATCTGTCTGAGGATGATAAGCTGTGCTAAACTTCAATCGAGTCCTAAAACTTTCCTGTAAGATCCTCCAAAAGTGTGATAAGAAACGAGTGTCACGGTCGGACACGATGCTCACCGGTACTCCATGCAATCTTACAATCTCCTGCATGTACCATTCTGCCAAAGTTTCTGTTGATTGACCAACTCGAAAAGGGATGAAATGAGCTGCCTTGGTCAAACGATCAATAATCACCCAAACTGCATTGTTTCCTTTTGGACTCCGCGGTAGAGCTGTCACGAAATCCATGGTTATATGTTCCCACTTCCACTGAGGAATCGGAAGTGGTTGCAATAAACCAGCAACCCTTTAATGTTCAGCCTTAACTTGCTGACACACCATGCATTTTGCCACAAAGCGGGCAATTTCCCGTTTCATGCCTTCCTACCAGAAATGCTGTCGTATATCTCGGTACATCTTCGTGCCTCCTGGATGTACGGAATATACTGAACTGTGCGCCTCCTTCATAAGTTCTTCGCGAATATCTCCCTTTGGCACACACAACCGGCTACCATATCTCAACGAACCATCTTCATGTATCAATAAATCTGTTCGAAGTCCAGCTTCAACCTGTTCTTGAAACTTTTGCAATCTAGGGTCCTACGATTGCGCTACTTTAATATTCTCGATCAACGACGAATGTACCTGCAGCTGCATCAACTGTCCCGAAAAATGCGGTAGCACAACCTCCAAATCAAATCTTCGAAATTCTTCAATGAGTTCCTTCTGTGTAGTCAACGTCTGAATTGCTGGTAACCGACTGAGCGCATCTGGCACTACATTAACTTTCCCCGGATGGTACTTAAGATCAAGATCGTAGTCATCCATCAGCTCCAACCATCTACGTTGCCTTATATTAAGCTCCTTCTGCGTGAACACATATTTCAAGATTTTATGATCGGTGAAAACCTCGACCCTTTTGCCCAAAAGGTAGTGTCTCCAAATCTTCAAAGCGAAGATCACAGCTGCAAGCTCCAGGTCATGAGTTGGGTAATTCTTCTCATGGGTCTTCAACTGTCTCGATGAGTATGCTATAACCTTCCCATGCTGCATCAAAACACATCCCAATCCTTTCCCAGATGCGTCGCTGTGAATTACCAATCCTCCGGAACTGTCTGGCACGGTCAGAATAGGAGCGGTTATCAATCTCTTCTTCAACGCCTTAAAGTTGACGCACACTTATCCGTCCACACAATTGGTACCTCCGTGCACGTAAGCTTGGTCAACGGTTCCGCCAGACGAGCAAAGTTCTCCACAAACCGTCTGTAATACCCGGCGAGTCCAAGGAAGCTTCTTATCTCCGCAACATTCTTCGGAATCGGCCAATCTTGAACTGCTGCAATCTTTTCGGGATCGACGGCGATTCCATTGCCTGACACGACATGCCCCAAAAACTTTACTTCTTTCAGCCAAAACTCGCACTTGCTCATCTTTGCATATAATTTTTCTTGCCTCAGCGTCTGCAGTGCGATCTTCAAATGTTCTGCATGCTCTTCAATACTCTTCGAGTAGACCAGAATATCATCAATGAACACCATAATAAACTGGTCCAAGAATGGTGAAAAGATTCGGTTCATCAAGTCCATGAATATCGCCGGTGCATTCGTTACTCCGAAGGGCATCACTAAGTACTCGTAATGTCCATACCGAGTTCGGAACGCCGTCTTGCAAATATCTTCTGTTTTAACTCGGACCTGATGATATCCGGATCGCAAATCCAGTTTTGAGAATACCCTCGCGCCACTAAGCTGCTCAAATAATTCGCCAATGCGAGGGATCAGGTACTTGTTCTTAATAGTCACCCGGTTTAATTCTCGATAATCGATGCACATCCTTCTTATGCCATCTTTCTTCTTGACTAGAAGAACTGGAGCTCCCCACGGCGAGTTACTGCTTCAGATCCAACCTTTCTTAAGTAATTCAGTAACCTGCTTCTTAACTTCTTCCAACTCCACTGGTGCCATTGGATAATACGTTTTAGATATTGGCGCTGCACCAGGAATAAGATCAATCGCGAACTCCACGTCTCGCTTCGGCGGTAAACCTGATATGTTTTCAAACACGTCCATGAAATCTCGAACAACAGCTGGCGTTTCATCTTGAGCAACCTCCATCGATGAAAGAACATTAGTTGTCGGCCTAGCCCTAAACTCGACTGGCCCGACAGAACTGCTATCCCCAGTAAAGATAAACTCGGGATGTCCGGGAATCTGGAAAATTACTTTCTTTGCCCTACAATCAATGTGAGCATGGAAAGTGCCGAGAAAATCCATTCCCAAGACGGCTTCATAGCTGCCCGTATCAATCACCAAGAAATCTGCAAAAAGCTCCCGTCCGCAAACAACAACTGCACAATCCCTACACTCTCTACTAGATATGATCTTCCCATTCCCAGTGTGTATGTCCCAGAAACTAGATAGGGTCGTGCAAGTGATCGAGTGTGTAGCAATAAACTTGGACGACATAAAACAATGGGATGCACCAGAATCAAATAACGCTAATGCGGGAAAACCATGTACCAGTAGAATACTGATTTATCTCAAAAACTATCTATTAACCGCAATCAAGAACGGCGTCGCTTTGCAGCTAGCCGGTGAATACGGGTCGGTCCAAAGGGATGTTGTGAATTTCCTAATCGCGCTTACGAGTTAATTCCGATCGGTGTGAATGGATTAATTAAATCTAAAAACTAAATTAATCTAGGGCAATTGAATTAAAGATCTAACTATCTAACTAGGACAAGAAATTAAATTTATACTAGGGCAGAGAATGAAAAATTACCTAGGGCAAGAATTGAAATTACCTACTTACTTTACAGATGGCTCTCTCCAAACATCAACACAAGATTTGTCAGATCTGAATTTCTGAAATGAAAAGAGGTATCGATGCTCTCCAAAAGAAATCTAAATTTTATTGATAAAAAGAGGCATAGGGAGGCATAGCCTTTACAATGATTTAGAGTTCCTATTTATAGAGAATAGGAAACCCTAGGTTACAATTGATTCGCATGTCTATATTTACCAAAATATCCTTAGGAAGACTTAGTCAAAGTAGACTCCAAGGTTTGGTAAAATTTTATGTCTCTGTCTCTTTAAAAGGAAGTATTGGGCCTTGAAATTTCCTTTGTTGGCTCTTCTGTTTTTAGGCTTCCTTATTATTTGGTTCTTTTATTAAAATAGCTTCTATGTTTCTTCCAGATCTGCGGTGGACTTTTAACCGTTCGCTTTGTAATCTTGGACCTTACATTGCCTTGTACTTTGTGAATTTTATCTTTGATGTAGGCTTGATCAAGAGTTTTCTGTTTGTTGGTCAAAGTCCACTTTTGCATCGTCTTTTCATTGTTTTCACTGTTTTCTGTCCAAGAACCTGTAACCTGTAATATGTAGCAGACATGCGTCAAAAGCACCTGTTTATTTATAAAACGAATAAGAATGGGGAATATAATAATACAATATTATGGTGTGAACAAATACCCCCAAACTTATCTTTTGCTCGTCCTCGAGCAAACTTATTTTTTATTCTCTACAAAAACCTAACCGCACTTTCGCAGGGAAACGCGATTATACTGAGCTCGTGCAACAAGCCGTTAAACCTCTAGGTATCCCTAGTAGGAGGAGTGTTGTCTCCTGAGGGTTTTCAGCGGATTACACCCACAAAATCCTATCAATTCGTCTTTTTCGACTTTAATTCTCCAATTAGGTTTTCTAACAAGGAATTCTATTATCGTCGACTCATAAATTATCCACCCATATTCTCATCATTTAACTTAAGATTATATATGTTCTGCAGACCTACTTAGCTTTCGGCACCTCTTAAGTTTTCCTTTTAGGGTTCCATCTCCACTTAGGAATTTTTATCAACTCTACTAAAGATACAAGTTCTATTCTTCATTCCTCTCTCTTATCTAAATCCCAATCACATACCCCTACGTGTGTGTATATATCACCTCTACACTTGGAAATTCAAATCAAGCAATCATACTCTTGTCCGTTGTCCAAAGTACTTATTAATTGGTGAATTTTTAAATGAATTTTGCTTACACATCCTTCATGTGACCGTTAATACTTCTTGAGGTACCAACGACCGATTACAAAATGCGTTTGCACTTTAAAACGTAATTCTTAGTCTTGCAACACCCAAGGCTTTAGTAGTGACTCCCAAACCAGTTGGTCTAAGGCACTAGGTGATGAAGCACCCTCGCTAAATATTTTTCTATATTTTTAGCCTTAAGTAATCATAAAAACCAGTGTTCATTTTTTTCTCTCTCTTTATTCACTTTTTTCTTCTTTTATTTTCATTGTACTAAGGACTTTAGACAAGAGCATTTCAAGGTCTCCTCTACTATTCCAAGTTTCAAGGTGCGTGTTTGTGCAATTTGTAGGGTATACATTTTCAGAATCTAGACTTAAGCTAGGAATTATTTTTCAAACTTATACTTTAATAAAAATATCAATACTTTTCCTTCGTTTCGACTTATCCCAAGAAGTGGACTCAAAATTTGCCTATTTCTAAATAAACTACAAAGATATATACTTTCTACCGTTAAACTTTAAGGAAGGTTATTTTTAGGGTTTTTAATTTACTAAGTCTAAGATCTAGTTGTTCCTAGCCAGTTAACCTATCTGTCAAACTTAAGTCAAATAAGGCCAAAATTGAATACAATAATTTTTATAATTTTTGAAAATTTTCAATTTTTATGGATTTTAGAATAAGTATGCAAATCAAAAATATACATATGAATGCGAAGGCAGAAAACGTACCGAGCATACCCCCAAACTTAAACTTGACAGTGTCCTCACTGTTCTGCTACACCAAGAGGGTCAAAATGCCGGCACTCCCCTGTTTATTTATTTATAAATTTTTTTTATATATATATTTTTGTTTTGAATTTTTTAAAAATTTTTTAAAAATTTTTTTATAGAAAAAGAAAACAAAAATATATATACATATATACAACAAGGTTCCCCCAAACTTATTCTTGGCCTTACACAAGCCAAAGGTTAGCACCAACCATTCAAAAATCTTATCGTGGTAATGGTCGAGTTGGTGAAAGAATGGAGTGGAAAGAAAAAAGATGAGAAGCACACGAGACTGAGTGGAAAGAAGAGTGGAATATGGTCTCGGCGGAGGAGAAGAAGGGCGGAAAAGAGAAAGAAGTGGAGTACGATCTTGAGGGTGTAAATCGAGGGTGTAAATTAACACAATTTGTGATGATCGATGTGTTAAAAGCGATTGTGCTAACCTATCAACCCGTCGAGAAATGGGATCAAATCCCTCAAGATCCGCAAGAAAGCATGGGTACGCCGAACTTGGTATTGGAGATGAAAGCGTAACGGTCTCTTGTACGGTCGGAACGATAGAAAGGATGAAAGGGAGTGAATTAGGGATAGTCTCATTCTCACCGTAGTAAACTGTCTCGAACTTAAAAGATTCTATCAATGGTTCGAAACGACTGTAAGCAACCGAATCTGATGGTTCAACTAACTCATCTAATTCAAAGGACTCAAACTCGGGCGGTGAGTCATCAACATCGTCCGAAAAAGTGAAACACTCGTAAGTGTTATCGGCTGTGAGAACTGTGTCAGATTCAAAGGAAAATTTTTCAAGCTCACAGTCTTCAAGCGTGATATTAGGCGTGGTCGGAACGATGGAAAGGAGGGAGGGTGATTTAATTAAAGGTTCAAGAGGATGAATTGGAAAATCCGACACATCAAACAAAAATGGTTCAACCTCAATATTATCCTCAATACTCTCCTCAATACTATCCTCATAATTCTCCTCAATATTTAACTGATCCATGCCATTATCATCAAAATCAAGACGCATATAAAGTTCGGGAGAAACATCTAATGACTCGGGATGATGAATTGGACATAAAATTTCAATCAAATCGAAAGGTTCATCATCCGAAATATTCTCGGCGTCTATATCCTCAATCAAGTGAAAATCAATTTTTTCTGTCACCTTATCAAAAGCATGGATATTTATCGATTTAGGTTCTAGAGTGGAGGTGTAAAGGTTGAAAGGATTAGGTGCGGTTTCACTCGAAAGGGGTTCCTCATAATCTGGTAAATCAAGCACTACAAAGTCGCACAACTCATCATTTTGGACACATGTTTGAAAATTGGAGTTGTTGGATTCAATTGGGTATGGGTAGGTTTGATTTGGAAATCCTCTCACATTCTCACTCTGTCCAACCGCTTCCTCATATATTAGAAAATTTGAAGCTAGTTGGAAACTAGCTTCCGGTTCACTAGGTTGCATAAGGGAGGCAATGGACGCATCTACATTCCTAATCATTTTGTTTGTTGCTGCAATGTACGCCTCCAACGACTGTTCCAAACTAGACATGGGTTGTGGAGGGGTTTCGGTAAAAGATTCAAAACTGTTTGGATACGTGAAACTCCCAAATGGCTGTGTAGAAGCAATGTCTAGTGAAGGTGGGAAAGTCGGGTAGGACTGGTAGGAATTGGATGGTTGGACAGGAGTAGGGTCAACATATGGATAAAAAGGTGAATGGACTTGTTGATCCCTAGAACTAGATGTGTGGAGAGGGGTGAAAGATCGGCTACGAGATTGAGCAATATGCTCAGCAATGGACATCGGTCTAAGAGTTACAACTGGACTAGAAAAAGTGGTATCAACGTACGAAGGTGGTAAAGGTGGAAATGGTTGACACAAAGTGGGTTGCAACGTCGAACTGTTTCTCCTAGACGCTTCTATTTGATCTTTCAAAGAAATTTTAGGCAGGGAAGGATCTTCCTTAAATCGACCGAAACAATTGACGTACGAGGCAAAGTTAGGTTCGGGATACCAAAGTTCGGCAAGAGATTTATGATGTGGGGTACCCATGATAGAAGAAAGAGAAGAGAAAGAAGGTAGGTGGTGCAAGGATTTCTTAGCGGCAAAAGTTGCAAGTCTTTTTATAAAAAGATGTTTCCTTTTTCCTCTTTTTTTTTATTCGGAACTGTTTGCAAAATTTTTTTTTTTTGATAAAGGGCTAAGACATACTTTTGATCAACCAAAAATGCACAATCAAGCCTAGATCTAGGATCACCTAGGTCAGCTAGACAGCTCCTAACTGTTCCAAAGGGCTAGAGATAGGACCTCAAACCGCCTCTTCACCGCCAATTGCGGCCAGGTAAGTGCCGGGTAAGTGGGAAGGAACCACAGTAGTGGGCCTAATTAAAAACCACTAGTCTTGACACACTTGCCTAGACACCGCAAAGTCAGGTTAGGATAAACGGTCGATGCCTATAACTAGTCCTCTGTCCTATTGAGCTCGAAGTCCTTAGTGCCGAGTCTAGTATTTTTTAATTAAGAGTGGTCAATGCAAATGCTTTAAATGATTTCTGGGGTCCTGGGAAGGGTAATGAAATCCCACCCAATCTGAATTAGTCAAAAGCCCCTTAAAGTCCGATTAAAATATGCAAAGCAGTAAATCACTTGCGATCAATTATTTTTTTTAGCGCGGCGCAAAGAATCCTGCAGAAAATCAATTATTGGAAGGAGGAAGAAGATTTTTAGCGCGAAGAATCCTGCAGAATATTTGACAAAAAGATATATAGGGATTTGCAGAGGGGAGAAAAAGGAAACAAACCGACAAAATTTCACGCGCTGATGTCACAAGGGGGCCGCGTAAGGGCAGCGGGAGTGCGCTTAGGCCGCGGTTTAGCGGTGGGATGAAGAGATCAGGTCCTGAGAAAATTTGTACTGCTCTGTTGTAGCAATCTCCCTCTGTTCTGATGTACCGTTTTCTGTTTCGAACTCTGGATTTTTCCAGATCCGTCAATCCTGCAAAATTCTCACAAAAATACCCTTTCCAAAAATAACAGATGATATATTATTATATTTTTTTGATTTTTCAGATTTTATGATTTTTTTAATTTTGATTAACCCGAAATTGCAAAAAGGACATAACACGCCATCCCCGGCAACGGCGCCATTTGATTTATCTCAAAAACTATCTATTAACCGCAATCAAGAACGATGTTGCTTTGCAGCTAGCCGGTGAATTCGGGTCGGTCCACAGGGATGTTGTGAATTTCCTAATCGCGCTTACGAGTTAATTCCAATCGGTGTGATTGGATTAATTAAATATAAAAACTAAATTAATCTAGGGCAATTGAATTAAAGATCTATCTAACTAGGACAAGGAATTAAATTTATACTAGGGCAGAGAATGAAAAATTACCTAGGGCAAGAATTGAAATTACCTACTTACTTTACAGATGGCTCTCTCCAAACATCAACACAAGATTTGTCAGATCTGAATTTCTGAAATGAAAAGAGGCATCGATGCTCTCCAAAAGAAATCTAAATTTTATTGATAAAAAGAGGCATAGGGAGGCATAGCCTTTACAATGATTTAGAGTTCCTATTTATAGAGAATAGGAAACCCTAGGTTACAATTGATTCGCATGTCTATATTTACCAAAATATCCTTAGGAAGACCTAGTCAAAGTAGACTCTAAGCTTTGGTAAAATTTTATGTCTCTGTTTCTTTAAAAGGGAGTATTGGGCCTTGAAATTTCCTTTGTTGGCTCTTCTGTTTTTAGGCTTCCTTATTATTTGGTTCTTTTATTAAAATAGCTTCTATGTTTCTTCCAGATCTCCAGTGAACAATTGCGGTGGACTTTTAACCGTTCGCTTTGTAATCTTGGACCTTGCATTGCCTTGTACTTTGTGAATTTTATCTTTGATGTAGGCTTGATCAAGAGTCTTCTGTTTGTTGGTCAAAGTCCACTTTTGTATCGTCTTTTCATCGTTTTCACTGTTTTCTGTCCAAGAACCTGTAACCTGTAATATGTAGCAGACATGCGTCAAAAGCATCTGTTTATTTATAAAACGAATAAGAATGGGGAATATAATAATATAATATTATGGTGTGAACAAATACCTGAAACAACTTCTCCTGAAGCCTTGGCTTCCTTAGCCATCAGGGTAAATGCGCGAGCTTGATTGGGTCCCTGAGTCAGCTGCTTCTGTCCTTGAAACGGTTTCTGCGGTGGCTTCTGACCATCATCCTTCGTGCGAAGCTTCGACGGACAAGTGCTGATAGTATAATCCACCAATCCACAGACCAAACAGAGTCCCTGTTTTCTTCGACATTCCCTTTGCACGTGTCCAGGTAAATGGCAGTAGTCACAGATCATGGTCCTCCTCTGATCAACCACAGCATGCTTCTTCATCGGGGTTACACCACGAAGGTCCACTGGAATAACTCTGCGTCCATGTGCTCGGTTCGGTGCAAATGCCGGGTTCCGTACTGTAACCGCTGGCTGCTGTGTACTCCCAGTCTTCATAGATAGGCTCTGCTGATCCCGAGCCGCTGTAAGCACTTGAGAAAAAGTGGTCAAACCCAGGGAGACAATCTGCCTCTGGATGTCCACATCCAAACTGCGTATGAACCTCCTTGCCCTATCAGCATCGTTGGCAACCAGAGGTCCAGCGAATCTACTGAGCCGCGTCCACTCAGCTGCATGTACATCTACAGGTGCGCCGTTCTGCTTCAAACTGAAGAACTTTTCCTCCATTTCCTCCCGTGCAGTTCGCGGGAAGAACTTCTCCAGGAAACTCTTTGAAAAATATGCCCACTTGATCGGCTTGGGCAAGCGGGTCTCTTCCACAAGCCACCATTCACGGGCGTAATCCACCAGCTGGATGCATACCATATCCACTCTCTTATCTTCTGGGATCTGTGCCGCAATGAGTAAATTTTCTGTGTCAACCAGCCACTGCTCCACTGGCAACGGCTCTTCCAGGCCAGTAAATACAGATGGACCCAGTCTCCTGAAATCCGCTATGGTTCCCACACGATCCCCCGGTCTGGCCACAACATTGTTCACGGATTGCTGAACGGTCCGCAAACCTTCCTGAAAAGATTCATCCTGCTGCTGGATCAGCTCGGTCTGTCGCTTTTGATTCTCCAACATCCCACGTATTACTCCAAGCATGGCGGCTTCGTCAACACGCCTTTGGTACGTCTTCAGATTCTTGTCTGTTATGTTCCTGAAATCAAAGCACCAAAAGTATTAGCATGATAACAGATTCAAAATGTAGATCAAGGCTAGAACTCCAAGTTACTTAAATAGAGTACCGCATTGTAACCATGCCGCGGTATCATAGGTACAATTACATAACTCCACCCAAGTCGCCTAAGTTCTAGAGATAAACAAGGAACCAGGTTTCGAGTCGATATGCAAAGGAGGTTTGCATATCGTAAAAGTATAATCAGGAGGAGGTTAAGATTCAAGAATGGTAAAATGGTAAGGTGGCAGGACATGTTTCCTAATCACGAGTATTCTGATTCATGTATTGGGTCCAATACCCAACTACAAAAGAATCAAACCCGATTAACCTATGGCTCTGATACCAAAAGAACTATGTCACGCCCCGCTTCTCAGAGTACGCTAAGGTAGGCACGTGACATAGCCAACCATACTACCTGTGGATATAAATTATCCTTCCACAGTCACATTACGGCTGTAGAGATATCAAGAACAATAATAGACTATCTAGCACATGTCCATAAGCCAAAGTAAAATGAGTCAAGAATAAAAAAATGCGGAAGCAAAAGATCCAATACAAGAATAACTGGAATGTATGTCCCATAATGCGGGCTCACATCAGGAATGAAAATATTGAAAATAAAAGAACTAACTACTAACGAGTCCTCACTGCTCAGCTTGCTGACTGAAGTACTCCTGCTCGGACTGCAGCAAAGGTACAGAATCTGAGCCATGCAAAACCCAGACGTCAGCACGTCATAACATCAAGCAATAATATATAAACAGGGTAGCAAGATATGCAAGTATAATCATAAATGGTAAAGCAGGTATAACAGCAATATAAATCAGGGCAGTGAAAGGTAGTGTGCAGTGAGTAATCTAAACTGGTATATTGGGTTAACTACCCTCAAGTCTTTGAAATCAATTTGATGAATCATCGATGTAACTCAATAGTATCCCGTGCGTGCCCGGGATCATGGTCTATGACTCTCGGGCTGAACCCGAGACATGCCGCAAGGTAGTAAAGGATGGTAGGTAATGACGAGTGATGCCAGTAGCATCACTCCGGGGCTGGCCTAGCCCATAAGACTGATCAGAAAAGGTATAGAACTGTTGAGTTACAAGTCAGGTTTCATCATTGATTTCCCCATACCCCCAAGTTATATGTATTCAAGTCAGGTATTAAGTAATCAAGAGCTAATGCCAACTCAGGATCAGGCAGGTACAGGTTTGTCTGGATAGACAACAGGAACTGTCCGCAAGGACAACAGGTCAGGTTTGTTGGCATTAGACACAAGATCAAGTAACAGGTAACGCCATGGTACATCAGGTCAAGCCAGGTAGTATATAGGCATCATGTCATGTTGAGAGGTGCACGGTACCAGGTCGTGTCAAGTAATAGGTGTAACAAGTCATGTCAGGGGTGCACAGAATGTCATGTGGGTGCTCATCATCAACTAACGTAAGCATGGGTAAACCAAACAAGCATGGGGTATTAGTGAAACAATAAAAATGAAACATGGTGATGATATATGCAAGGGTACAGATTAAAGCATGGGAATGCACAGTTATAGATTAGAGTTAGGGTTGTGGTTCCAACCTTAAGTAAAATACACTTAAACCAGTATGGAATTGTTAAATCTCGTTATTATGGGTTAAATGATCTAGGGATGCAATGATATATAAAATATGTTCAATGGATGCAACCGGGTATTCGGGGGTAGAAACTATTTAAAAGTGCTATGGGTTATGCAGATAATTATTAAGTAATTTAAACACGGATGTGGGTACACGAAATCGTACTATAACATGGAACAAAGTATAATTTAAGATCCGAATCTACAATGATATAATGTGACATCGAAATGCAAAATAGAAACTAATAGCCTTAGGTTTAATTTACAGGTTTAATCATGAAATAAATATGTATAAATAATATAGTAGCATGTAGCAAGTTTCACTTGCCTCGACGGATCGCGATACGGTATACGAAACGTCACACGTCGGCGAGAAAAGTCGCGACGCGCGCACAGTACACGGAAAGAGTCCAAATAACGCACGAGGGATCACACGGGTCAGAGATGCTCGCTGGGTCGTCGGGATCGCCGACGTCATGGCCAACTCCGGCGATCTAGACAAAGACAGAGAACATTTAAAGAAGTGAAGAAAGAAAGAAAGGAAAGAAAGAAGAAAGAAAGCAAGAAAAGAGAATGGAGGAGGGATGAGTGTCTTACTGTAGGCAGAGAGGAGTTGTGAGGAGTTGACGGCCGTGAACGAAGCTCCGGCGATGAAGTTGGCTGCTAGGGTTCGGTTAGGGTTTGGTTGCTGGGTTTTGTTGCGGGGTGTTGGTGCAGGGTATGTGCAGGGGTTTAGGTGAGGTGAGGGGGCAGAGGAAGGGAGAGGAGAGGAAGGAGATGGCGATGGCGATGGGAGATGGTCGGCGGCGATGGAAAGGTGGGTTCTTGGGTTCGTGTAGGGTGTGTGTGCAGGGGGAGAAAGGCTCGGGGAAGAAGAAGAGAAGAAGAATAAGATGGAGAGGAGGAGGAGAGGAGATGAGGATGGAGACGATGGTTTTGGAGCAAGGAATAGGGTTAGGGTTTGAGGAGGCGATGAGGAGTTGGATTGGTTTCTCGTGGCGAGGAGATGCGCTGGGTTTTTAAAAAAAAACAGAAGAAGATGAAGATAGAAAGAAGGGAGGTGATGGGAGCAGAAGGCGGTGACCCGACTCAAGAAGGAAACAGTAAACGCGAGAGGAGAGAGAGAGGCGCGGGAGGAGAGAGACAGAAGAGAGAGAGAGAGTGTCGCGCTCGGGGAGAGAGAAAGAGAAGGAGAATTATTTTAGGGGGGGAGAGAGGGACGTGTGGGGCCCGGTGAATTAAAAGGAAAGTTTCTGATTGGTTGTGGAAAAATAAAAGAGGAAGAGATAGAAGAGAGAGAGAGAGGCTCGGTGGTGGGGGCCAGTATTAAAAAAAGAAGGCTGGGGATTGGTTGGATAAAATTATTTTTAGAGAAAGAATTTTAAAAGATTTCAATCGTTAAAAAAATATTTTCTTTGTTAGCTGAGCAAGAAATCTTAGCTGTTAAAATATATTAAATGAATTAAGAAATTTAAAATAATTAAAATTTGGTGGGATATAAAATAATTCAGAAATGCGTCCGGGTCGGGTCCAAAATTTTGGATTTGAAATACGAAAATTATTTGTAAGTTCCAAAATTTAAAATGAAGGATTATGTAACCGAAATGCATACCCCCAAGAACGGACGCACGTACGTGCGCGTAGCCCTCCAAACACGTCCGTTTCACTGAACGGGACGAGAACACGATGCAAGGACGCTACCACATGGTTAGGGGTATCATGCAGGCCATGTCATGTATTTTTAAATTATTTTACGTGACTTAAATTGTTATATGCAAATACATAATGCTAGGGTATTCTATAACTATGAAACAACAAGCTCAAGCAAGCGGATCGAACGTAAAGTAACCTACCATTCGCATCCAAACACGGTAAATGAAATAAACACCACAAACAACACATATGGCAACAGAAATTGGTATAATTGAACTCGGTTGTTACACAGATGGAAAGGTCCACTTGAACCTGAAATAATCAAAGGGATGCTAAAACCTCATCCCGCACCGAAAATTATTGACGAGGGGAAAAAAGCCCAAGTCAAGCCTTCGAAGAAAAAGAAGAAGACCAAGAAGCCTGTGCAGCCTGCCAAGTACGACCACAAGCATACCGATCTATAAAAATACATAAACGCGCTGGAGGAGTATAACCAGAAGGCGCGGACACAGATCACGCTCGAAGAATTCCTCAAGCATATTCTTAAGGGTGAAGATAGTGGCAATGATGAGGGAAATGACTCATCAGAAGACACCGAATACCGTGTAGCAAGTTACCACATGGTTTCCCATTTGTTGATATATGGTGAAGAGGCTCCCTCGGCATCAAAAAACAATGCAGAGGAACTGGGGGCAGAATCGGCGCTGAAATCCCCGGAACTGCCAGAAGAAGACCTGATCGAGAGGCTGCTAAACGAAGGCTTTCAAAAAAGCAAAGTTGACCGAGAACACGAGACAACCATATATGAAAAGGATAAGCATCGGTGTCTGAGTAAAGAAGTTGCGGTGAGGATGAGTTGTAAAGTACTCCAACCAAACCAAAACACACCTGCAACAAATAAAAGCAGGATCAAAACAGAAAAGCGGTTCGCCAAAGCCCTGTCAATGGGGATGAAGCTGCCACCTCTCATAAAGAACACTCCCAGGTTCATATGCCTTGATAGAGAAGAATCACATCCAAACTACCGCCTATATCATCGGAGGGTACCCACCCCATCGAGGAATGCAGTGTTTTGTGGTGGCAAGGATATGTTGCCCATTAAAAACACTTTAAGAAGATGAAGCGTGAAGCTCATGCTCGTCGACGGCAAAATAGTGGGACGAACACACATGAAGAAACGATTGGCAACTGTTATATGGTTGGTACCAGTTCGGAAAGGGAAAAACCCCAAGTTCTTACCTTCGGAAGCAATTTTGAGGATGAAACACCCCTCAACCATCTCTTCAAAGACTCCGCCTCCGAAAAAGAAGAGGAGCAGAAGAACTGAAAGAATATTCAGTTGCGTAATCGCACGCTGCCTGAGAAGAACCTTGGACATGGTTAGAACAAAAAAGACAAAGGGAAAGGGAAAATCCCTGAGGAAATTGCCCTCGACGATGGAGTGGTAAAAAGCTCACCACAGAAGATCCGCCTAAGAAAATTAAGATGGATTACAACATCCTGGCACATCTGAGGAAAATACCCTCGCAACTAAGCATATTGGATGCTCTCCTCCTGTCCAAATAGACGCGGGATTTTCTGATCAAGGCATTACAAGAGCCCAATCAGTTCCAAACTTTCCTCGCGGAAGAGAAGATAAAAAATGAATTGGAAGAGGTCCACATAGCTGATATTACATTCAGCGATGAAGATCTACTTCTCGGTACGTGCGAACATAATCGCCCGTTATACGTCACTGGGTACTGCCACAACATCAAGATAGGGAAAATCTTTATCGACAACGGATCCTTTGTTAACTTTCTCAACGTGAGAGTGCTGAAGAAAATTTGCATGAACTTTCAGCACCTTGCCCGAGATAAAATTACCATCTCTAAGTTCGACTCACAGCCGTCACGGATGCTTGGGTCCGTAATATTGACGCTACACTTCGAGCTGCTCGTCACTGACATCAAATTTCATGTCATTGACACCAAGATCTACTACAACGCCCTACTCGGCAGGCCCTGGTTACACGAGTACAATATCGTCCCTTCTACAAAATATCAATGTATGAAGTATTTCAAGGATGACTCGGAGTACACCATCACGGGAGAGCTAAATCAGTTCTTCGTAAACGAAGTCCGGAAATACGAAGACACAAAGTACTTCCTACCAGACTTCGAGGATACTGAAAGGTGCCACAAGCCGGAGAATAAACATAAATCCGTCGCTACTATCCCGATCTTTGAGAGCGATACCAAGGAAGATGAAGAAATAGTCTATTCGGGGCAACCCCAAAAAGAAAACAATAAGCCCGGACCATTTACCCCTATCTTGGTCTTTGGCAGCGACTCAGAGGACGAGGCCAATGCAGTGTTCTCCGTCCGCCCGTCAATGTAAACTTTTGCCGGAGCAGATCAGAGTCTATAAATTACAATGGCTCCGCCTCGAAATTACAAGGAACTTGATGCGCTCGATACATACAGCGTACAAGAGCTACAAACTTTCTACGTGCCTCCCAAGCGAAGAGGCGAAAAGGCGATCCTCTTCTACCAATTTATGGAGACCAAAGTAGAGAAAGAAATTTGGCACGGTGCCGATTTTGCTCCCGACATGCTTCAACCCATCCATCTGCCAAGATATTACGCGGAAGGATTAAAAAAGTTGTTAACATGCCAAGGTGTACCCCTCAAACAAACTGTTCGACAAACCCAATTCTACAAAAAGATTTAGGATATTCGCGAGATTCAGCGAAAGATGCCCAATGGGAAGATGGAGACAACCGGGCTCGGATACGTTCGGTCCAAGAAACGAGAGCAGATCCATAGTTGTCGCGTCGTAAACAGCTCAAGTGAAGCGGAAAATGCTCTTCCAAATAGCCGTGACGTCAAATCAGAGCGAGATCCCGCTCTAAAATCGTTAAGTCTGTTGCTGGAAGAACAAATTGACAAGTTAATAAAAGAAACTTGTTAAACAAGCCGGGACAACCACAGTTGCAAAATGGCCATTTATGAAAAGGCCAGGACACAGCGTTTTAGTCAGTAATCTGGGGGGAAAGTAGACCGTAATGCTCTTCATCCCTGGCCCGCTATATGTTCTCGAGAAAGGGGAAAACCCCAAAATGGAAGAAAAAACAGAGCCAAGAACGCAAACAACATTTGAAGACAACAAATCGGATCTAAGACACCGTGCAATCGAGAAAAACATAATTGGAGCCCATCCTTTATAAAGAAGATGGGTCGGGAATACTCTCTTCCTCAAGACAAGTCAAGGAAAATATTTAACCTTATGATAAAGCACCAAATGATGACGCTTTCGAAGTCTCGCCACCCCGAACAAATAAATAAGGTTCATCATCCGGATTATTTCTCCTATCACCAAGTAATAGGTCACCCCCTTGAAGACTGCTTCACCTTCAAAGACTGGGTAGAAAACCAGTATCGACAAGGCAGGTTTATGTTATCTGATAGCTGGAGGGTAACCTCGCCACAAAAGCATGAGCCAAAGAGGACCTATACTGTCAGGATAGGACCAGCTCAACATCAAGAAGGGAAGCAGACTCGTACTTTCCATATGATAACACTCTCAAAAGAGAGAGAACACGAGACTATGAATGACCTCTATAGGTGCTTCGCAAATGAAGACGAGGACGAGGTGATCTCGAAGTTTCCACCAGCACCAAAAGAGCTGGAAAATAGGATACACACTATGGTGGACAACCTAAGGAAAATCGATTTAGGAATGGAAAATGACCCGAGGCCAACGTTTGTCGGTGATCTGAAAAATAGGTGGTCACGTTAAAAGACGTGCTCATACAATATAAAGATTGCTTCGTCTAGAACTACTCTGAAATGCCGGATCTAGATCCAAAAGTGGCAGTACATAAACTGACTATATCGCCAAGTATAAAGGGAATCAAATAGGCGCCAAGAAGGATGCGATTCGAACTTGAGATGAGTATCAACGCTGAAGTCAAGAAACTAATCGAGTTAAGGTTTGTTGTCTTCTAGAGGGTCCACCACAAAACTTGCACGTATTTCCGAAAGATTTAAACCCCATGAAAAAGTGAGTAAATGATACTCGTTCGAACAATTCAATACTTTCTAATTTACCCCGGAAAAGACACGAAATCAAAATTCCGATCGAATCACTGACTCCAAAACAATCTTTAGAACATACAGCACTAAATTCAGATTAAAAATTCCCCAAAAAAATATACAAGCAGAGAAAACAATTACTGTTCAAAAACGACAAATTGATTCATCCGTACGGCCGCGGAACCGCGGCCCAAGCAGGCTATTGCCGCGGTTTCGCGGTGATAAGTACTGTTCATGTCATCGTTTTTTACATGTGTGCTTAGATTTCCCTGCTGAATTTTTTAAGGATTTTTAATTCTGAAAATAACCAGATTTTAAAAATTGTCCAGAGAGTGTCCGAAAAGTTCGTATTTTGGTTCGATCGGAGTTTTAACTTCGCTAAAGTGTCGCCTAATGTTCTAGATTGGCTTTGACACCAATGTTAGGTTTACCTAGCACCTCATGAAGGGATTGGAAGCATCACATGTACCAAAAATTAAAATTTTAGGGTGCAAAGTAAGCATACAAAGAATCAATCCTAGAAAATTAGGGTTTCTAAAACAACACTACATCACAAGTAGATTAAGCTAGGGATTTGAGAGTACAACCTTTGTAGCTCCCTATGCTAGACTCCTCGGCTACTTGGGGTTTGGAAAAAGTCCGCTTGAACTCCTCTAGGTCCACGATGATCCACCCGGAGTCCGCTTAGTTCAAGCTTGCAACTTCACTTTATCAAGAGAATGAAATGAAGCTAACACTCTAAACAAGTGGGCAAGACTTGTGTAGAATGGTGTTGTGGTTCTTTTTCTCACTTCAAAATCCTAACTTGATGAGTATTTTGCTCACTACAAAAGTCTAGAGAGCAAAAATGAAGAAGGAGGAAGAAGATGATGGCCTTTTAGAACAAGAGTGAAAAGAATCACACTTGAGAAAATGAAAAATATATGTATATATATTTTCCACTTCTCATCTCAAACCATGGTTAATGATAAAGATATTATTGTATTTGAGTTTAAAACACCAAAGAAAAATTAACCAAGGGTTAATAAGTAGGTGAACATGGTAAGATGAAGAAGAGTGTAGAAACAATCCATGAATTAACCCTTTTTCTTTTCCTTTTTTGTTTTAACACAAATGCAATAATAATTCATATAAAACCCATGGTGTAAGTCTTATATTGCCACCATTTTCAATGTATATGCAACCATGAAGGATGATGTATGTATGTATGTGCGCATGCACATCCATATGTGCATGAATCAAGAAAGAAAGCATACATGCATGCATACATCCATCAAATACAAGAAAGGATTTCTAGTGAGAAAATAATGGTTAAATGATAAATCAACACTTGATTTATCAATCCGGCCATATCACATACGACCCAACCAAAAGCAAGCCGTCCGATTAATATACGGTATCTCATACGCGCATTTTAACCGGGTCCATGCGCATATCGCATACGCACACCACAACGTTTCGCCTGGACTAGGTAACTACTTTGTGGGACTCTAAGACTCGTCAATATGCCGGCAGTTGGTGATGATCATATCAAGCACCCCCAAGCCGCAAGCGGTCAGATAAACGTAACGGCCACCCGGGTATTGAGCGATCAGAAGAAAACAAGCGAACCTGCTACAACTCCCGTCGAGCCAACCGGCAACACTACCTTTGCTGTCCGGTCTCCTCGTCTGATATGTCGCATATCAAGTCTAGGGGTGGTAAACGTCAGACCCCAATAACCGATAAGTCATGCCGATGTGAGGCTCATAACGGGTCGAGAAACTACTGGTAACACTTACCAGTAAATCTCTAATCAGTCCTGGCCAGGGACTTCCCTGTTACGACCAATCGAGCACAGCGCAACATCAACCCCCAATACCGGGAGAGACGAAACCCCTCCTATCGCTCATTGCCTCCATGTGACTCGGGACTGTACCCAAAAACCACCGTTTTGCACGCCTTCATGGACGTCGTAAGGTGGAAATCAAAGCACAGTGGGAATCACACAAGACTCTATGACGATCTCAGGTCTACAGACTAACCTGCACAAGTGTCACCTGAGAACTGCCATCTGACGTGAGGTATAATACCATCTGGGAGTTCTCGGCGAGTCCGTCCAGTGTACTCAGTCTCCACTGAGCACCCGTATACCATCTCTGATGTCAAACACCAATGGATATGGGATCATCCATCGCCCATCTCATGGGTCGAGGAGCGTATACGCTAGTCTACACTGGTATATCGATGCCCCGTCTCGATACACCTACGACTAGGGACCTTGAAGGATGTACTTATGGACTACCATGTCCCCACTAGTATGATCCGCATCATAGTCCAGGTAGTCAAGTACACATCCTAAGGGCTTTACCAACATGTAACTATAAGACAGTATAAAGAGACAAGTATACATGTTAAGATAAAGAGCAACCAGATAGCATACTATCATATCGAGCAAGAAAGTCATCTCTATATATGTCCAAGCATCCAATATAATATACATCATCTGTATAATACTGGCCTCTAGGGCATACATACAACTAACAATCTCCTACTTGCACTAGGGCCAGCTGCTGTAGTATCGCATACCGAGCATCCTGAAGAGTCTCTCAAACTGTATCTGGGGAATGGCCTTCGTGAGTGGATCCGCTGTGTTATTCTTCGTGTCAACCCTCCTGACCTCGATCTCCCGGCGATCAACTATCTCCCGGATCAGGTGATACCGCCTCAGAATATGCCTGGATCGCTGATGGGACCTGGGTTCCTTGGCCAAAGCCACCGCTCTATTGTTATCGCAATACAAAAGTATTGTATGCTCAATGGATGGAACCACTCCAAGTTCAGTAATGAACTTCTTGATCCAGACAGCCTCTTTGGCAGCATCGTTGGCAGCGATGTATTCAGCCTCCATCGTCGAGTCTGCCACGGTTTCCTGTTTGGAACTCTTCCAGCTAACCGTCCCTCCGTAAAGGGTAAAGACAAATCCCGACTGCGACTTAGAGTCGTCCTTATCACTTTGGAAGCTCAAATCGGTAAAGGACTCCACTTGGAGTTCTCCGTTACCATACACCAAGAGCATCTCTTTAGTCCTTCGTAAGTACTTGAGAATGCTCTTCACAGCTGTCCAGTGACTCTCTCTAGGATCAGCTTGATACCTGCTCACTATACTTAGTGAGTATGCTACATCGGGTCTGGTACATAGCATCGCGTACATGATAGAGCCTACAGCCGAAGTATAGGGTATCCCTTGCATGCGAGCTCTCTCCAAATCAGTCTTGAGAGACATCTCTTTGGAGAGAGTGACTCCAGAGATCGTAGGTAAGCTCCCACGCTTGGATTCTTCCATACTAAACCTCTTTAGTATGGTGTCAATGTACCTAGATTGGGACAATCCCAATATCCTTTTAGATCTATCTCTATAGATCCTAATTCCCAATATGCAGGAGGCATCACCTAGATCTTTCATTGAGAATCTTTGTGATAAGAAGAGCTTGACCGATTGCAGCATAGGAATATCATTTCCTATCAAGAGTATGTCGTCCACGTACAATACGGGGAAGACAACCTTACTCTCTGCCACCTTCTTATAGATACAAGGTTCATCTACGTTTTTGACGAAATCAAACTCTTTGATAACGACGTCAAAGCAGATGTTCCAACTCCGCGATACTTGCTTTAATCCATAAATGGATTTAAGCAGCTTGCACACCTTCCCGCTGCTTCCATTATCTACGAAGCCCTCTGGCTGAGTCATGTACATGCACTCTTCTAAATCACCGTTTAGAAAGGCGGTCTTAACATCCATTTTCCAGATTTCGTAGTCATGATATGCAGCGATGGCAAGCATGATCCAGATGGATTTAAGCATAGCCACTGGAGAAAAGGTTTCGTCATAGTCCACACCTGGTCTTTGACGAAAACCCTTTGCAACAAGTCTAGCTTTGAAAGTCTCCACTTTCCCATCTACACCAAGTTTTTTCTTGAATATCCACTTGCTCCCAATGGGTTTTACCCCTTCAGGAGCATCTTCCAAAGTCCATACTTGTTGGTGTACATGGATTCCATCTAGGACCGCATAGCATCCAACCATTTCATTGAGTCCCCACTCGTGATGGCCTGCTCGAAGCTAGTTGGGTTATCATCCTCCATGATGCAATCCTCGCTTCCACCATCCATGAGAAAACCGTAGTATCTCTCAGGTTGGCGAGGAACCCTACTAGATCGGCGGAGAGGCTGGGGTTCGTTGGGAGCTACTGAATCCTCTGGTTCCACTAAATCTTCAGTCGCGGTTTGTGTAACTGGAACCTCTTCCAGCACCACCACTTTGCCACTAATTTCTTTTACTAGAAATTCCTTTTCTAAAAAGGTGGCATGTTGAGCAGCAAACACTTTTTGTTCCTCGCTGTGGTAGAAAAAAATACCCATATGAGTTCTTTGGATATCCCACAAACTTGCAAAGAACTGATCGTGCCTCGAGTTTGTCCGGATTTTGTCTTTTGACATAGGCCGGACAACCCCATATCTTAACTCGTTTAAGATATGGCCTCTTCCCACTCCATATCTCATATGGTGTGGTAGGTACAGATTTAGATGGAACTTGATTCAATAGGTATGCTGTTGTTTCCAATGCATATCCCCAGAAGGAAATAGGTAACTCAGCTGTGCTCATCATAGAGCGCACCATATCTAATAGGGTGCGGTTCCTCCGTTCCGATACACCGTTGTGCTGTGGTGTATATGGAGGAGTCAGCTGAGAGAGAATCCCATTCTCTTTTAGGAAGTCCAGGAATTCATTGCTCAAGTATTCACCTCCTCGATCAGATCGAAGGATTTTAATACTTTTTCCGGTTTGGTTCTCGACTTCTTGTTTATATTCTCTAAATTTCTCAAAAGCTTCTGATTTGTGTTTCATCAGGAACACATATCTGAATCTAGAGAGATCGTCAGTGAATGTAATGAAGTACGAAGAACCATCCCTGGCATGTGTAGACATGGGACCGCATACACCACTATGTATCAGTCCCAAGAGTTCAGTAACTCTTTCTCCGTGTCCCGTAAACGGAGTTTTGGTCATCTTGCCTTTGAGACATGACTGGCAAGTGTCATAAGATGAAAATTCGAATAGTTTCAAATATCCATCCTTATGCAACTTAGCTAGTCGTGTCGCATTGATGTGACCCAGTCTACAATGCCACAAGAAGGATTCGTTCAGTTCTGAACTCTTCCTCTTGTGTGTGTGTGTTATACTCAGAACTGTTGATTGATTTAGAACATAAATGCCATTGCACAACGTGCCTGATCCTACCAACTTTTGGTTACGGAAAATGTTCATAACATTATCCTGTAATACAAAATTATATCTCTCTTTACTCAACAAAGAAACCGATATAATGTTGCATATCAGGTTCGGCATGTAATAGCATTCGTTCAGAATCATTGTATTACCAGTTGGTAATACAAGGTGATATTCCCCGACGGTTTTAGCTGCAACAATTGCACCATTTCCAACTCTTATGTCTTTATCATCTTCTCCAAGTTCTCTACCTTTCTTAAGCCCATGTAACTGATTACATATATAGGATCCTGACCCGGTATCCAATACCCAGGACGTAGAGGAAATGGAGAAACAGTTCTCTGTAACGAACACACCCGAAGAAAATGCATCATCATGTACTTTCTTCATTCGGGTGGCATGGGAATCCTGGTATTCCCCTATGCCCTGTTCAGTCCTATAACTCTTATAAGAAAGAACGGAACTAACGTTCCCCAGCACAGTATAACATGCGGGTTCGGTCAATACATCCATATTATTATCTTGATTAAGGCATGACATGGTCGCTACCTGGAGAGAGAGAGAAGAAAACACTTTAGCGTATGCTCTTGTAAGATCAGATTGGTTATTATCTTATCTAATCAGGATGGCTCCCACTGTTTTTTTATCAAATCTTCCTTCAAACCCTAAAAGGAAAGACTAGCCGGGATTAATTACACCCTACAACTTCGCCGATCTTTCAGCCAGGCCAGTGTCGGTACTTTGAGGGAGGTTCCCCGTGCTTTCGCACGGACCTAATTAAAGTAAACCTCGTTTTCCCAGAGGCGTAACCCCGTTGACACTTTTCTAGTCACCTACTTGATCGGCTAATTGTCCTGTGTAAAACTCTCCCAGGAGTAACAATTACTCACAGTGGGTATCGGGATCCAACTATCTCATAGAAGGTATGCAATCTCATTGCAAATTTCAACACTTGAAATTTCCGATAATATTTTGCCCCAAACGATCTATGACCTTGACAAGGTCAACAAACCATAGACCGTAAGTCAAGTTCAACCCGTCACTTCTTGATTGAATTAAACCCATCCGTACGACCCTTGACAAGGTCAACAAGGCCATACGACTACCCTAATCCAATCTGCATCATATGCATAAGCAGATAAATACTGGTCAGCTACCGTACACTGCGTCTTGACAAGGTCAACAAACACAGCACGAATACTAAGCAGGACTTATCTGAAATGACGGAGGGCTACGACAGGTTTTTCTGAAAACCTATTGCGTAATGAACTTGATATCGTTGTAGAATCGAGTGAATTTTGAAATGGAGTGATTTTGAGGCTTTTATTAGTTTTGCTAAAGAGGCCACTCCCGGTGAAGGGATCTCGGCTCTTTCCTCATCGAATAAGGTGCAGGATATATCATATATATCACTATGCAAAGCAAAACTCCAAAAGCAATCAAAAGCAAACCGAGTGTTGTAGCATCTGCAAGTTTCGCTGAAGAGGTCACTCCTGGTGAAGGGATCTCGGCTCTTTCCTTATTGAATAAAGTGCGGGATATATCATATATATCACTATGCAAAGCAAAACTGTAGCTACCCTTTTTGAAAAAAATTTGATTCTACAACATCTTTTAGGTTTCTTTTCTTTCATTAATCACATTAATGAAGTCCCATCATTTAAGTCACCTAAACATCACAGATAAATACGACGTACACTTATGCCATCCGCATTCGCCTCGATGTCCTCTCGTGCACCGTTAGGTTAGGTAAGTAACAATAGAGCAGGGCAGGGCTAGTGCGGGTGTAAAACATAAGTAACGTCTATATAATATATCATATATACTATATACTGTATCCATCACAACATATCAAATGATCACATCACAGATATCGCAGCAGAAACATAGACATAATATGGGATATACTAGGACGTCCGTATTTAGTATTTAGCCAACAATAGAAAATACGGATTCCACAGTCACGATGAATAGCCAAGCCCACACCCTAAACCCCTACGAGAGCGGCAAGCGACCCTACCAATTCTGGAGTTTAGGAGACCCGTCTCGACTCCTCGAGATGGCCTCCCACTGAACCCCAGAACCCGGTCACCTGTGCTCCCCTCCTTGGGTCCATCCTAATGCGGAAAAGTAAATAATATACAACACTGGTGGCATCAAGCTCAACCCGGAAGTGCCCCAAATAAAAGAATATTACATTACATTTGAATTTACATGAATGAAAATATAAAACTCTCATCTCACATAAAACCCCCCGGCTATTCAATCGCGACAATCCTGCACATCATATCTCAGCAACACATAATATCATATATCATCAACGTAAGTATGTATGCATACCCCAATTGTCGTTGATGTATAGCAACAAAACCGGCGATATATACATACTACACTTACGGTTACAGAAAAGAAAGTGTAAAACTACAATATTTGGAATCCACATTCTCTTTAGACATCATAAATGCGAAATATCATATACTTCGTATTTCATGCCTAAACTATATGAATTCCACATATTGTATCACATTCCAGATAAATAGACAGTATTAAAGTTTTCGAACGAATGATCAAATACCCAAAATTCCCTAAAGCTCAACACTTGAGCGGAGTTCAAAAACCCAGAGTGTGACACAGTAGTAGCGGACCAGCCATAGAAGGGTCAAGCCAACGCCTCACATGTGGCACGCCGTACTGCCCTAAACCCTAAGGTTCAAAAGGCAGTTAAAGACGGTCACATAATCGAGTTAAGGTTTGTTGTCTTCTAGAGGGTCCACCACAAAACTTGCACGTATTTCCGAAAGATTTAAACCCCGTGAAAAAGTGAGTAAATGATACTCGTTCGAACAATTCAATACTTTCTAATTTACCCGGAAAAGACACGAAATCAAAATTCCGATCGAATCACCGACTCCAAAACAATCTCCAGAACATACAGCACTAAATTCAGATTAAAAATTCCCCCAAAAAATATACAAGCAGAGAAAACAATTACTGTACAAAAACGACAAATTGATTCATCCGTACGGCCGCGGAACCGCGGCCCAAGCAGGCTATTGCCGCGGTTCCGCGGTGATAAGTACTGTTCATGTCATCGTTTTTTACATGTGTGCTTAGATTTCCCTGCTGATTTTTTTAAGGATTTTTAATTCTGAAAATAACAAGATTTTAAAAATTGTCCAGAGAGTGTCCGAAAAGTTCGTATTTTGGTTCGATCGGAGTTTTAACTTCGCTAAAGTGTCGCCTAATGTTCTAGGTTGGTTTTGATACCAATGTTGGGTTTACCTAGTACCTCATGAAGGGATTGGAAGCATCACATGTACCAAAAATTAAAATTTTAGGGTGCTAAGTAAGCATACAAAGAATCAATCCTAGAAAATTAGGGTTTCTAAAACAACACTACATCACAAGTAGATTAAGCTAGGGTTTTGAGAGTACAACCTTTGTAGCTCCCTACGCTAGACTCCTCGGCTACTTGGAGTTTGGAAAAAGTCCGCTTGAACTCCTCTAGGTCCATGATGATCCACCCGGAGTCCGCTTAGTCCAAGCTTGCAACTTCACTTTATCAAGAGAATGAAATGAAGCTAACACTCTAAACAAGTGGGCAAGACTTGTGTAGAATGGTGTTGTGGTTCTTTTTCTCACTTCAAAATCCTAACTTGATGAGTATTTTGCTCACTACAAAAGTCTAGAGAGCAAAAATGAAGAAGGAGGAAGAAGATGATGGCCTTTTAGAACAAGAGTGAAAAGAATCACACTTGAGAAAATGAAAAATATATGTATATATATTTTCCACTTCTTATCTCAAACCATGGTTAATGATAAAGATATTATTGTATTTGAGTTTAAAACACCAAAGAAAAATTAACCAAGGGTTTGTTGGAGATAGTGCCCTCAGAGTCAATTATTGGATCACAGGCACGTGATTGCAATGATTGAGGGAGGACCTATCCCGGTGGGACAGTCTTACTCGAGATGATAGTATACTATCTGGTTTATCTTTATCATCGTGTACTGCTTTAGGTGACCTGACATGTCGCTATTACACGTTGATAGAGCCCCCAGGATTCTTGCTTGACTACCAGCAGTATGATGGCGATCATATACGTGGGAGCTGGTAGTCTATAAGCACATCCTTAAAAGGTCCCTAGTCGTGGGAGTTTCGAGACAGGGCATCGATACTCCATTAGTAGACTAGTGTATACAGTCGAGACCCCGACGAGGGGCGGTGGCCGGTCTCACAAGCCACTGGTGTCAGTTGGTTCACCTAAGATGTATACAGGTGCTCATTGGGTTATGAGTACACCGGACAGGACTCGCCGGGAACCTGCTAGTTGGTCTTATACCAGATGTCAGATAGCAGTTCCCTGGTGACATGTGTACAGGTTAGTTCATCGACCTGAGATCGTCATTTGTCTCGTGTGAGTTCCCACTGTGCTTTGATTACTACCCTACCACGGCTCAAAGGAGTCGTGCAAACAGGTTTTAGTTGGGTACAGTCCCGAGCCACATGGAGGCAGTGAGCGGATCTGCAGGGGTTCGTCTCTCCCGGTATTGGGGGTGAGGTCGCGCTGTGTCTAGGAGAGCCATTACACAAAGCCCTCGGCCGAGGCAGGAGATTTACTGGTAGGTATTCCAGTAGTATCTCAGGGTGTTCTGGGCTTCACTCCGACACGACTTGTACCGCCTTTGGGGGTCTGACTTTTACCAACCCCCTAGGCCCGACATGCGATGCTCATAGACGAACGGACCGGACTGTACGGATATTGTCACTGACAGGCTCAGTAGGGTGTCAGGATGAGTTCGCTCATCGACGTCCCTTTTGGTCAATAGCTGGTGGCCCGTTACGTATTGGCTTATACCTCTGACGTGCTAGTGGTTAAATACACAGCCATTGTATTGACGAGTCTTTAGAGTCCACCACACTTTCAGTTACTCAGCTTTCGGGCGAAACGCTGTAGAGGCCGTATGGAGATATGGCAGGGTCCGATCAGATACGTGCGGTATTGCACGGATCAGGATCGGACAGTTTTGTACTAGTGGCCGTATGGATATATGGCAGGGTTTGATCAGATACGTGCGGTATTGCACGGATCAGGATCGAACGGATATTACTAGCCGGCTTTGGTTTAAGCCGGATCCTAGTTTAGTACAGTGTAGATTTTGTCTCTTTGCATTTGTATCCGGTCGGAATACAGATGCGGGTGTGTATGCACAGTGTCGGGGTTTTCCTGTAATTTATTACGGGACCAGTTTTCTGGAGTTGCCAGTTTGCATTCCGTTTCGGCCGGTTTTCCTTTGTTCTTTCCCGGCCGGACTTTTCCGATGGAGGGGGTTATTTGCAATTTTGCAAATAACACTTTGTGGAGGGTTTTATTGCAAAAGTATTTATTATGATAGCTTCATTTCTTTTGCTCCATGCTTTTGCTTTAAATGAGATTTGAGAGGGTATGGGTTGGATTTAATGAAGCATGGTTGATGTTTTGTTTGTGGTCACCTCTTTTCACTTCCTACACTCACCTCCCTTCATGCTTCATATACTTTCTTTCCTCCACCATTTTATTCTAAGATGATAAGTTTTTCATAAGTGAGAAGGAGAGGAAAAAGAAAGAGAGAAGAAGAAGAGAGAGTTTTCCTTCTTGAGAGATTCATTCTTCTTGATCTCATTTTCATGCTAGAAAAATGCAAGCACCAATTTTCTAGCCTTGATTCCTCCATCACCTTCAAAGGCAACAAACCCCAAATGAGACTAGCATGTTCTACAACATATTCTACAGCAAATCTTGAGCATGTCGAGTTGCCGGCTTCATGCCCGAGTTGCCTCGGTATTGAGGCGGGAGCCCGTAAAAGACGAAGGCGATGTGGTGCCCTTTCCGGCGAGGAGGCGACGATGTGGAGCCAAGACTTTCCGCGGGAGATCGGGATGACGAAGAGAAGACCGGAGGACTCGGATCACTCGGTATACTTTTCTTCCCATCTCTTGATTGCTAGCATTAGGTTAATGGTAAACGATCCGGGTTTTCTTTGTCCGCGGTAGCGCCGGTTTCCGAGTAAGGAAAATTTTTGATTCCGCATTTTGGCCTCGGAATAGACGGCCGGGGCGCTGCCGTGGCGCAACATGGTATCAGAGCCACGCCATTAACCTTACTTAGCTTGTTCTAATGCGTTTTACTTATCCGATCGACCAAAATTCCAAAAACCGCGTTTTATGCATGCATCAGTTTTCTGTTGGAATTTTTTGGTGTCTAAAAATTTTTCAGGTTGCAGAAAAATGATGTGCTGAAAAAGATAAGGCTACTGTAGAAAAACGACAAAATGATTCCCTTATTGCAGCGCGGAACCGCGGCCAAAACCCCCTTTGGGCCGCGGTTCCGCCGCACTATTGTAAGTTCACTTGGTCGTATTTCTTCAGTTGCTTTCTGGGCTGAAAATAGGGCTTTTGGGATATTAAATTTGGGCCCAGATCTTCTGTGACTGCTACAGTATTACTTGGGGGCCCACTTGTTAATTGTTTGATCGATCGGATATTTTAAACACATTATTTCACAGTATTTACATTATATCTGCGACCGTGAATGTCACTTGATCGATAAATCCCGTCTAACTGCTATAGCCCGGTTAGACGGATTTGCGAACATGATTTTCACGTTGATGTTCTATGTTTATGCTGTGTTGTTGCGGATCGGTCGTGGGGGATAGCCTGGATGCAATGCTAGTACTGTTTTGTTTTATATGTACATTTGATATTGCGGGGCGAGCGTCCGACTTGTGGACTGCCGTCACTGCCTGTTTGTATTATTCTTTTGGGGCACGACCTGGTTGCGGTCGATGTACCCGTTGTATGTATATTTTACTTTCTGTACTAGGGTTACCCCGCGGAGGGGTGCACGGATAGCCGGGTTCTAGAAGGCAACGGGCCCGCATCTCAGGGCATTGAGACGGAGGGGGCTTCAGTCTGGAATTGGCGGGCTATTCGCCGCACTCATAGGGGGTACAGGTTGACCCAGGAGGGGTGCCCAAGTTACCGGATTCCATGAAGTGCTGGGTGGTCCATTCACGGAGATGAAGGGGGCTGCCTCGCTTCAGGTTTTGGCGGGTGACTTGCCGCACCCGTAGGGGTCTAGGATTTCATTGCACAGGCTATCCACACGACCAGGGAAACGTCGGGTTTCAGCAGCGGCTCTGTGAAACCCGGGGCTTCCAGATATCTGTATTGTTCTGTGATGCTGTACATTTATGTGATGTTGCATTTTATTCACGCCTTGAGCGAAATACTATATATTGGTATATATATTAGTAGATGTTGTATATGTTTTACATCCGCGCTAGTCCAGTCCCCGCTCTGCCGTTAGTTAGCTAACCTAACGGGTGATGACGGGATCCAGTGGCGAATGCGGATGGCATATACGTACGTCAGTATATTTTCGTTCTTTATGGTGTGATCAATTGATGGGACTGCGTTGATTCGGATCAATGCAAGATAAACAAACCTATTCTGATGTTGTTGGAACACTTTTCAAAAAGCTGTTATTGCAAGGACGTTCGCTTTTGTTTTGCATCGTGGTATTCATTTGGAATATCCTGCTCCTCAGTCGACGAGGCAAGGGCCGAGATCCCTTCACCGGGAGTGACCCCTTGGACAGAAGTTTGCGTCAGAGCATTAACTTCACTATAGCCGATTACTTTTGCTTTGCATCGTGGTATTCAGTTGGAATATCCTGCACCTCATTCTACGGGGAAAGAGCCGAGATCCCTTCACCGGGAGTGACCTCTTTAGTAAAGGTTTTCGTCACTATATTTTCTAAAAAGTTATCCGGTTCCTTCAACGATATCAAGTTCATTACGTTAAAGGTTTTCACCAGAAACCATTCGTAGCCCTCCGTCATTTCGGATTAGTATTGCATAGTATTCGCTCTACGTTTGTCGTTGCTATTCGCCGAGGCGTAGTGTGCGGTAGCTCTGTAATGCTTTCTGTCGCATGGATATGTGGATTGGTTAGGACAGTCGTGCGACTTTGTTGATTATTCGTCAAGGGTCGTGCGGGTGGGTTTAACGCAATCAAGATAATGACGGGTTGAACTTGACTAGGACCTTTTGATTTGTTGATTATTCGTCAAGGTCACTTGGGTCCTAGGGGTAAAAATCACATCGGGAGTTTCAAAAGAACTGAAACTTGCCAAGCATGCGCATACCTTCTGGAGTGTGGTGACTTGAGTGGATTCCGTCAAGTTATCATGCGATGATAGTTGGATCCCGATTCCCACTGATGAGTTGGTTTACTCCTCGGGTGATCCCGACTAATTCTTCTTTCAGGTTTGGAGGAGAATTTGAGGTACAGTGGGAGGTTTCCTGATTAGATAAATTGGTAACCATTCTGATCTAGGTTAGAGTGCACGCTGAGTGTTTCTTTTCTCTCTCTCTGGCAGCGACCATTGACCCGACCCTGGACTATGACTCAGTGACCAAGTTGACCGGACCTTCTTAACACTGGCTTTTGGATTGTCAGAGTTGCAAACCTCATTGCCACTCCTAGTTTTACCCTTTTCTCCAGGACACCCCGTAATATTATGAACGTCCACTTCCATTGGACAAAACCATCGTATGGTTATATACGAACTCGAAGGACTTCGAGGATGGTTTCTGGTTCTGGAGAAAACGAATAGGATTATTCAGTTGTCTTTTCTTTTCACCTTCTCTCATTGTGAGTACTCCTTGGTTTAGGAGATAGTACACCTATTATGCAAATTGGACAGTCTTCTTCCAAACCTTAGGCTGGTGCCAAACGGTGGGGAATGAAGAAAACCAATTAGCATAACGATGGTGTGCAGAAGGTATTAAGATTAAGACAAAGCAAGGGATTAGTAAGAGGGCAAAGTAAATTGCGACTGATATTCATGACCAAACCAAGTATTTCTTCGCCAATCCTAAATCACCTTTGTATTTCTCCAGGACACTCCGTATCACTACGAAGATCCACAGTTTATTGGATACTCCATCATATTTTTAGATACGAACTCGAAAGGAACTTGTTCCAGTTCGGGGATGGATTCTGGTCCAGGAGAAATATGAATACGGTTTATTCGGTTGTCTTTTCTCTTCACCTTCTCTCGCATTGCGAGTGCTCCTAGGATTAGGACGGTACACCTTTTATGCTTATTGGATTGTCTTCTTCCAAACCATAGGCTGGTGCCGAACGGTAGGGAAGGAAGAAAACCATTTGGCCTAAAGGGGTGTGCAGACGGTATTGACTAACGACATATAAAGGGATTTGGACAGGTGGCAAAGAATTATACGGTTATAGTTGTGAATCTGGATAATGGTAGAGGCATTACTAGGAATACCAGGATTCCCCACAGAAACATTTCAATGTTTCAGTTTTACTGTGTAATGTTAAAAGAAAACTGATTTCCCGATTAGACACTTACTCCAGGGTATGTATTTACCAGGTATGATTCTCATATCTGTATGGTTTTACAGATGATGAGTGGGAGTAAGTTATTGGGAATTGGGTGATCATCCTCATTATATCGGGATTCGTTGTAATCGGTGATATTTGAGGAGATCACCTGGGCTGTTTGCCGGTCGGCAAATATTTGGTTATGAATATCCGCTGTTGTGCACCAATTTCAAATTGATATATCTGTACGTCTATTTTCATAGAGTGAGATATACCTTTTGATATTATGTCGATGACATTTACCTATATCAGTGGATGGTTAGGTAAGGAGCATAAAACAGCGGTGTAATTCTTCTTAACCATAAGTACAGTTTTCAACCTACGACACACAGTGAAAGAGTTGTTAGACTCAGCGGACTTATACAGAGTATTGTATGTTGTCCAGTGTTCATTAGGACAGAGGGGTTGGTCCTCATACTATATTCTGTTTACTTTTAACTTCTCTAGTTCTTAGACATGTGCTTCGTGGAAACACAGGGTCTAAGTTTTGAGGAGTTATAGGTATTTGAATAGAGTAGAGAACCAGGTGTAGCAAGTATCGGGATTCTTCAAAGTGATCGAAGATGTAGATACTTGTGTATGGTATTCAGTTGATAGTAATGATAAAGAGAAATTGCTTCTCTTTCAGGTTACTCATAATTGGAAGCATTCCTAAGTTGAGTAACGCTGATCGGCCTCCTTCCATTTAGTTGACATGCACTGGAGACAGCTGCATGATTTGAATCTGGTTCAATTGAATCAGTGCCTCTGTTTCTATATTGGATATAGAACAGTTCATATCTTAACGATGTTAAGGTACGGGGAGTTGTCCGGCTTATGCTTAAAACCAGACTCCGGATAACTCAAGGCACGTTTCTGTAATGGCTGTTTGTGGGTTGACCCAGGCTATGACGAGGGTTGACTTTCTACCATCTGGCAGATCAATAGAAATATTGTTCTAGACTCGCCACAGTTTTATTAAAAATGGATTTTTTCAAAAACAGCAGTGGGAGTATGGTAGAACTGGAAGTGATTCCAGAACCGCAAACGATTACTGAAGATTTAATAAGGAACCTAAAGATTCAATCTGATTTGACATTCCATTGGCCACTCCGCAGATAAGGTGGGTAACTTCAGGCACCCGAGAGGTACTCTGGTAGCCTCAAGGACGGTGACAGGGAAGTTCTTGTTTACCCACACTTGCCATTGTTGTTGTTCCAGGCTGCGAGACCCGGCAGGAGGATGAGTATAGCGTCGTTCTAAACTAGCTTTAGAAGTGCACGTCTATATGACTCTGGCAGAGGGTTGTCGTAGTCAGTGGGAGCAGCGGAAGCATTGGTGGACTTCATGCTTATGTCTATTTATAGACTAAAGCAGATATAGCGGAGTTAGATCATCTGTTTCTGATGTGACAGTCATGGGTTTGACGTCGTCAGAATAGGGGATGGATCTGTTGAGAAGGTAGTAGGAAGTGATATTCCTATACTACGATCGGTTATACTTTGGTCGTCACACAGTGTTTTCTCCACATGGGACTTGGATATTATATCAGACATACTGGTTACTAGACCTATGGTTTTAGATCTAGATTTGGGTGGTTTCCCAATCAGGGTAACTTGACAGCATTCTATGAGTATTTAGAATGGACGACTCCTGGCATGGTAGTGTACCTGCAGGTAATGGAGTCACCCTCTCTAAAGGTGTCTTACAGACTAAAGGGGAGAGGGATACGCATGATTGACAGATCACTTGCTTAGGCAATTGAGTCAATCATGAGATGTCAAGTACCACACCAGATGTTGTTCTTGCAGTAGGTGCAATAAGTTGATATTGATCCAATCCTGGAGGAACAGTCGGAAGCAGTTTTAGAACATAAGTGAATGTTCTAGGGATATGATAACGGCTGCCTTCTTTAGGAGACGGTTATCACTCCAGGCTTCCAAGGTGACATGGACGACAAGGAGGTTGTCAGAGTTATAGTTCTCCTTCTGACGAGGGACAGTATTTTGGACAGGTGGTCCAAGGCAATACTGAGGGAGGCATGGCGCAGGATACTGATTAAGTTCAGTTGATGATACAGTCTAAGAAGTTTGGATTTGGAGTTCATTTATGAGCTAGGTCCCATCAGACATCCAGACATTCTAAAACAGGTATTGCTCATTTCGGGAGATGGCTTTCTCCGCGAACTTGAGATATAGAGAGACATAGAAAGAAACATCATAGCGGATCCACTCACTGAGGCTATTCCTCGAACGCAATATTTTCGCAAACAAGCTTTGTGAGACTGACTAGTAGAGGAGTTGGGTGTTCGGTATCACACGGGCTGTGAGTATGCGACATCGCAATAATTAGCCTTGAGTGCAAGTGGGAGATTGTTGGAGATAGTGCCCTCAGAGTCAATTATTGGATCACAGGCACGTGATTGCAATGATTGAGGGAGGACCTATCCCGGTGGGACAGTCTTACTCGAGATGATAGTATGCTATCTGGTTTATCTTTATCATCGTGTACTGCTTTAGGTGACCTGACATGTCGCTATTACACGTTGATAGAGCCCCCAGGATTCTTGCTTGACTACCAGCAGTATGATGGTGATCATATACGTGGGAGCTGGTAGTCTATAAGCACATCCTTAAAAGGTCCCTAGTCGTGGGAGTTTCGAGACAGGGCATCGATACTCCATTAGTAGACTAGTGTATACAGTCGAGACCCCGACGAGGGGCGGTGGCCGGTCTCACAAGCCATTGGTGTCAGTTGGTTCACCTAAGATTTATACAGGTGCTCATTGGGTTATGAGTACACCGGACATGACTCGCCGGGAACCTGCTAGTTGGTCTTATACCAGATGTCAGATAGCAGTTCCCTGGTGACATGTATACAGGTTAGTTCATCGACCTGAGATCGTCATTTGTCTCGTGTGAGTTCCCACTGTGCTTTGATTACTACCCTACCACGGCTCAAAGGAGTCGTGCAAACAGGTTTTAGTTGGGTACAGTCCCGAGCCACATGGAGGCAGTGAGCGGATCTGCAGGGGTTCGTCTCTCCCGGTATTGGGGGTGAGGTCGCGCTGTGTCTAGGAGAGCCATTACACAAAGCCCTCGGCCGAGGCAGGAGATTTACTGGTAGGTATTCCAGTAGTATCTCAGGGTGTTCTGGGCTTCACTCCGACACGACTTGTACCGCCTTTGGGGGTCTGACTTTTACCAACCCCCTAGGCCCGACATGCGATGCTCATAGACGAACGGACCGGACTGTACGGATATTGTCACTGACAGGCTCAGTAGGGTGTCAGGATGAGTTCGCTCATCGACGTCCCTTTTGGTCAATAGCTGGTGGCCTGTTACGTATTGGCTTATACCTCTGACGTGCTAGTGGTTAAATCCACAGCCATTGTATTGACGAGTCTTTAGAGTCCACCACACTTTCAGTTACTCAGCTTTCGGGCGAAACGCTGTAGAGGCCGTATGGAGATATGGCAGGGTCCGATCAGATACGTGCGGTATTGCACGGATTAGGATCGGACAGTTTTGTACTAGTGGCCGTATGGATATATGGCAGGGTTTGATCAGATACGTGCGGTATTGCACGGATCAGGATCGAACGGATATTACTAGCCGGCTTTGGTTTAAGCCGGATCCTAGTTTAGTACAGTGTAGATTTTGTCTCTTTACATTTGTATCCGGTCGGAATACAGATGCGGGTGTGTATGCACAGTGTCGGGGTTTTCCTGTAATTTATTACGGGACCAGTTTTCTGGAGTTGCCAGTTTGCATTCCGTTCCGGCCGGTTTTCCTTTGTTCTTTCCCGGCCGGACTTTTCCGATGGAGGGGGTTATTTGCAATTTTGCAAATAACACTTCATGGAGGGTTTTATTGCAAAAGTATTTATTATGATAGCTTCATTTCTTTTGCTCCATGCTTTTGCTTTAAATGAGATTTGAGAGGGTATGGGTTGGATTTAATGAAGCATGGTTGATGTTTTGTTTGTGGTCACCTCTTTTCACTTCCTACACTCACCTCCCTTCATGCTTCATATACTTTCTTTCCTCCACCATTTTATTCTAAGATGATAAGTTTTTCATAAGTGAGAAGGAGAGGAAAAAGAAAGAGAGAAGAAGAAGAGAGAGTTTTCCTTCTTGAGAGATTCATTTTTCTTGATCTCATTTTCATGCTAGAAAAATGCAAGCACCAATTTTCTAGTCTTGATTCCTCCATCACCTTCAAAGGCAACAAACCCCAAATGAGACTAGCATGATCTACAACATATTCTACAGCAAATCTTGAGCATGTCGAGTTGCCGGCTTCATGCCCGAGTTGCCTCGGTATTGAGGCGGGAGCCCGTAAAAGACGAAGGCGATGTGGTGCCCTTTCCGGCGAGGAGGCGACGATGTGGAGCCAAGACTTTCCGCGGGAGATCGGGATGACGAAGAGAAGACCGGAGGACTCGGATCACTCGGTATACTTTTCTTCCCATCTCTTGATTGCTAGCATTAGGTTAATGGTAAACGATCCGGGTTTTCTTTGTCGGCGGTAGCGCCGGTTTCCGAGTAAGGAAAATTTTTGATTCCGCATTTTGGCCTCGGAATAGACGGCCGGGGCGCTGCCGTGGCGCAACAGGGTTAATAAGTAGGTGAGCATGGTAAGATGAAGAAGAGTGTAGAAACAATCCATGAATTAACCCTTTTTCTTTTCCTTTTTTGTTTTAACACAAATGCAATAATAATCCATATAAAACCCATGGTGTGAGTCTTATATTGCCACCATTTTCAATGTATATGCAACCATGAAGGATGATGTATGTATGTATGTGTGCATGCATATCCATATGTGCATGAATCAAGAAAGAAAGCATACATGCATGCATACATCCATCAAATACAAGAAAGGATTTCTAGTGAGAAAATATTGGTTAAATGATAAATCAACACTTGATTTATCAATCCGGCCATATCACATACGACCCAACCAAAAGCAAGCCGCCCGATTAATATACGGTACCTCATACGCGCATTTTAACCGGGTCCATGCGCATATCGCATACGCGCACCACAACGTTTCGCCTGGACTAGGTAACTCCTTTGTGGGAGTCTAAGTCTCGTTAATACGCCGGAAGTGGGTGATGATCATATCAAGCACCCCCAAGCCGTAAGCGGTCAGCTAAACGTATCAGCCATCCGGGTATTGAGCGATCAGAAGAAAACAAGCGAACCTGCTACAACTCCCGTCGAGCCAACCGGCAACACTACCTGTGCAGTCCGGTCTCTTCGTCTGATATGTCGCATATCAAGTCTAGGGGTGGTAAACGTCAGACCCCAATAACCGATAAGTCATGCCGATGTGAGGCTCATAACGGGTTGAGAAACTACTGGTAACACTTACCAGTAAATCTCTAATCAGCCCTGGCCAGGGACTTCCCTGTTACGGCCAATCGAGCACAGCGCAACATCAACCTCTAATACCGGGAGAGACGAAACCCCTCCTATCGTTCATTGCCTCCATGTGACTCGGGACTGTACCCAAAAACCACCGTTTTGCACGCCCTCATGGACGTGGTAAGGTGGAAATCAAAGCACAGTGGGAATCACACAAGACTCTATGACGATCTCGGGTCTACAGACTAACCTGCACAAGTGTCACCTGAGAACTGCCATCTGACGTGAGGTATAATACCATCTGGGAGTTCTCGGCGAGTCCGTCCAGTGTACTCAGTCTCCACTGAGCACCCATATACCATCTCTGATGTCAAACACCAATGGATATGGGATCATCCATCGCCCATCTCTTGGGTCGAGGAGCGTATACGCTAGTCTACACTGGTATATCGATGCCCCGTCTCGATACACCTACGACTAGGGACCTTGAAGGATGTACTTATGGACTACCATGTCCTCACTAGTATGATCCGCATCATAGTCCAGGTAGTCAAGTACACATCCTAAGGGCTTTACCAACATGTAACTATAAGACAGTATAAAGAGACAAGTATACATGTTAAGATAAAGAGCAACCAGATAGCTTACTATCATATCGAGCAAGAAAGTCATCTTTATATATGTCCAAGCATCCAATATACATCATCTGTACAATACTGGCCTCTAGGGCATACATACAACTAACAAGATCCTTATGACTCACAAAGGAACAACACACTTAGGAATCCATACAATTCCTAAAGAGAAATTACACTTGCGAGGTCTTCACGACTCGTAAGGAGAATGCCCTTTATGAGACCCTCACGGCTCATGGGATTCGAAAGACTTAAGTTACAGGGATCTAAACCTGTTCTTAAGCTGTCATATCCCCTAAGCTGCCCTACAGACGGTTCAATATTGACCCTTGTATACAATCCACGGGCACAAATAAATATTCTCCCACCAAGTTCCACCAATGGCGAGAAATGTCCCCAGATGGTGAGCGACACTTGTAAGTTCTCTCGACTTTAAAGGAGAAAATACTCTTGTAAGATCCTTACAAATTACAGGAGAAAACATACTTAGGAATCCTCACAACTCATAAGAACAAAATACACCTACATGATCCTCTCGACTCGTATGGAGGAATGCATTTATGAAACCTTACGGTTCATAAAGTTAAAAAGTCTTAGTCGACAGGATCCTCACCTTATTTGCTAAGCCATTTTTGTTCAAATCGACAAAGGCAAATGATGATTCGCTCGTTGCAATATCCCAATTGTAGCGATACTGATGCCTATATAGGTATCAAATTTCAAGTTCTCTCACGGAAAATGATGATTCGCTCCTAGAAATATCCCGATGGTAGCGATGCTGATGCTAAGATTGGAATCAGATTTTAAATCTCCAACTCAAAAAAAGGCGAAATGGTAGGGCAACTCGCAATAAAAAGCAGCGAGTCAAAACAAAAATAGCCGAAATAATTGGGCACCGTGATAAATAGCCGAAATGATTGTGCAATAGCAAATTTCGCGATATAAAAGATGAAATGATAGAGAATCGTGGAAAGAAATAAAAAAAAGAAAATGAAACTTTTTTGCCCTGCAGGTATATCCATATTGACTCATGGGCACAAATAAAAAAAAAGGGAACCATATTTTCCCACCACGCTTTGTCAAAAAGAGCTCCAAGTCTTGACGGTACATATATAAGCTAAAGACTATCCTATCGTTCCTTCTTATTCCGGTAGGATGCAGACGCAACGTCATCATCAAAAAAAGGACCCAAGGGTCAAAGCAAAAATGGAGTAATGGCAAAATCCTTGCTCTAAGTCTCGACGGTACATATACAAACTAAAGACTATCTCGGCGTTCTCCTTCACTTCATCAGGATGCGGATGTAGCTATCAAATGAATTTGGAGTAATGACATATTTCTATCTCCAGACTTCAATTGCAATAAATACAGCATAGAGGTTTTACAGATGTTTACCCTACTTCAGCAAAGAATCGGCGCGACATCTGTTAATTATGTATATGCCCTAGAGCCCATTATTGTACATGTGATGTTTATTATAGTGGATGCTTGGATATATATAGAGAGGACTTTTTTGCTCGACATGATAGTATGCTATCTGCTTGCTCTTTGTCTTAACATGTTGACTTGTATTGTGATACTGTCATGCTCTCACACGTTGATAAAGCCCTTAGGATTTGTACTTGACTATGATGGAGATCATATTAGTGTGGCCAAGGGTAGTCCACAAGTATATCCTATAATTGTTCCTAGTCGAGGGTGTATCGAGACAGGGCATCGATATTCCAAAGTAGACTAGCGTATATGCTTCTTGACCCATATGATGGGCGACGGATGATCCCACATCAATTGGTGTTTGACATCAAAGATGGTATATGGGTGCTCAGTGGAGACTGGGTACACTGAGCGGACTCACCGAGAACTCCTAGTCAGTATTATACCTATCGTCAGATAGCAGTTCTCAGGTGACACTGGTACATGTTAGTCTGTAGACCTGAGATCGTCATAGAGTCTTGTGTGATTCCCACTATGCTTTGATTTCTACCTTACCACGTTCAAGAGAACGTGTAAAATGGTGGCTTTTGGATACAGTCCCAAATCACATGGAGGCAATGAGCGATAAGAGGGGATTCGTCTCTCCCGGTATAGGTGGTTGATGTTGTGCTGTGCTCGATTGGGCATAACGATAAGTCCCTGGCCAGGGTTGCTACAGAGATTTACTGATAAGTGTTATCAGTAGTTTCTCGACCCGTTATGAGCCTTGCATCGGTACGACTTATCGGTTACTGGGGTCTGACGTTTACCATCCCTAGACTAGATATACGACATATCAGACGAAGAGACCAGACTGTACGGTAGTGTTACTGACAGGATTTACAGGAGTTAGAGCGGGCTTGCTTGTTGATCTTTTGATCGCTCAATACCCGGGTAGCCGTTACGTCCAGCTAGTACCGCTGACGGCTTGTGGGTGCTTTATATGATCATCACCTACTGCCGGCGTATTGACGAGTCTTTAGAGTCCTACACAGAGCTTTACTGGCTCAGGCAAAGTGAAGTAGGAACACATATGTGATATGTGCAGGACCGAGAATAACACGAGTATGTGATACCGTATTCTATTATCACGATATGAGATATCGGTCGGTTATATGTGATATAACCGGGTTATCGAATCAAGTGTTGATTCGATATGTTGATACATATAATATTAGTCGGTTATATGTGATATAACCAGATTATTAAATCAAGTGTTGATTTGATAATTTAGTGTATAATTATATATTTGATATACTAGTTTACATTAACTAATATTAGCTCGCTTAAATGTACATTAATATATATCATGGTGCAAGTCTTATACACCCATGTAGTGTGTATCATCAAGCATGACACAAAAATGTACATTAATATATATCACATATATACTATATCCACACAAGTGAGAAAAAGAAACATTTAAGTGAGCTAATATTAGTTAATGTAAACTAGTATATCAAATATACAATTATACAATAAATTATTAAATCAACTCTTGATTTAATAATCCGGCTATATCACATGTAACCGACTAATATTATATGTATCAACATATCGAATCAACACTTGATTCGATAACCCGGCTATATCACATATAACCGACCAATATCTCATATCGTGAGAATAGAATATGGTATCACATACTCGTATTATTCTCGGTCCCGCACATATCACATATGTGCTCCTACTTCGTTTTGCCTGAGCCAGTAAATCTCTGTGTAAGACTCTAAAGACTCGTCAATACGCCGGCAGTAGGTGATGACATATTAAGCACCCACAAGCCGTCAGCGGTACTAGCTAGACGTAACGGCTATCTGGGTATTAAGCGATCAGAAGATCAAGAAGCAAGCCCGCTCTAGCTTCTATAAAGACTATCAGTAACACTACCATACAGTCCGGTCTCTTCGTCTGATATGTTGCATATCTAGTTTAGGGGTGGTAAACGTCAGATCCCAGTAACCGATAAGTCGTGCAAATGTAAGGCTCATAACGGGTCAAGAAACTACTGATAACACTTATCAGTAAATCTCCGTAGCAGCCCTGGCCAGAGACTTATCGTTATGACCAATCGAGCATAGCGCAACATCAACCCCTATACCGGGAGAGACGAATCCCCTCTTATCGCTCATTGCCTCCATATGATTCGAGACTGTACCCAAAAGCCACCGTTTTGCATGTTCTCTTGAACGTGGTAAGATAGAAATCAAAGCACAGTGGGAATCACACAAGACTCTTTGACGATCTCGGGTCTACAGACTAAGCTGTACCAGTGTCACCTGAGAACTGCTATCTCACGATAGGTATAATATTAACTAGGTGTTCTCGGTGAGTCCGTTCTGTGTACCCAGTCTCCACTGAGCACCCGTATACCATCTTTGATGTCAAACACCAATGGATGTGGGATCATCCATCGCCCATCATATGGGTCAAGAAGCGTATACGCTAGTCTACTCTGGAATATCGATGCCCTGTCTCGATACACCCTCGACTAGGAACAATTATAGGATGTACTTGTGGACTACCCTTGGCCCCACTAGTATGATCTCCATCATAGTCATGGTAGTCAAGTACAAATCCTAAGCGCTTTATCAACATGTGAGAGCATGACAGTATCACAATACAAGTCAACATGTTAAGACAAAGAGCAACTAGATAGCATACTATCATGTCGAGCAAGAAAGTCCTCTCTCTATATATCCAAGTATCCACTATAATATACATCACATGTACAATAATGGCTTCTAGGGCATACATATAACTAACAATCTCCCACTTGCACTAAGGCCAGTTGTTGTAGTATCTCATACCCAACATTCTGAAGAGTCTCTCAAATTATATCTGGGATATGGCCTTTATGAGTGGATCCGCTGTGTTGTCCTTCGTGTCAACTCTCCTGACCTAGATCTCCCGGCGATCAACTATCTCCCGGATCAGGTGATACCGCCTCAGAATATGCCTGGATCACTGATGGGACCTGGATTCCTTGGCCAAAGCCACTGCTCCATTGTTATCGCAGTACAAAGGTATTGGATGCTCGATGGATGGAACCACTCCAAGTTCAGTTATGAACTTCTTCATCCAGACAGCCTCTTTGGCAGCATCGTTGGCAGCAATGTATTCAGCCTCCATCGTTGAGTCTGCCACGGTTTCCTGCTTGGAACTCTTCTAGCATATCGCCCCTCCATTGAGGGTAAAGAAAAATCCCGAGACTGACTTAAAGTCGTCCTTATCACTCTGGAAGCTCAAATCGGTAAAGGACTCCACTTGGAGTTCTCCGTTACCATACACCAAGAGCATCTCTTTAGTCCTTCTCAAGTACTTGAGCATGCTCTTCACAGCTGTCCAGTGACTCTCTCCTGGATCTGTTTGATACCTACTCACTACACTTAGTGAGTATTCTACATCGGGTCCAGTACATAGCATCGTGTACATGATAGAGCCTACTGCCGAAACATAGGGTATCCCTTGCATGCGCTCTCTAAATCAGTCTTGAGAGACATCTCTTTAGAGAGAATGAGTCCTGAGATCGTAGGTAAATTCCTACGCTTGGATTCTTCCATACTAAACCTCTTTAGTATGGTGTCAATGTACCTGGATTGGGACAATCCCAGTATCCGTTTAGATCTATCTCTATAGATCTTAATCCCCAAGATATAGGAGGCATCACCTAGAACTTTTTTTGAGAATCTTTGTGATAAAAAGAGCTTGACCGAGTGCAGCATAGGAATATCATTTCCTATCAAGAGTATGTCATCCACGTACAAAACGAGGAAGACAACCTTACTCTCTGCCACCTTCTTGTATATACAAGGTTCATCTACGTTTTTGATGAAGTCAAACTCTTTGACTGCAACATCAAAACAGATGTTCCAACTTCATGATGCCTGCTTTAACCCTTAGATAGATTTAAGCAGCTTGCACACCTTTCCGCTGCTCCCACTGTCTACGAAGCCCTCTGGCTGAGTCATATACACGCTCTCTTCTAAATCACCATTCAGAAAGGCGGTCTTAACATCCATTTGCCATATTTCGTAGTCATGGTATGCAACAATGGCAAGTAGGATCCAGATGGACTTAAGCATAGTGTAACATTTCAGAAAATATAAAATATTATTTTTGGAATTTAATATTAAAATAATATATTTCGCGAAAACTCCCCGATTTACGAAATTGGAGTTTTCGTAAAATGGTATAAATATATACCAATAATTGTTAAATAATTGGAGATTAAAATGATTTATTCATTTAAATATATATTTATTGGATTTGGCATTTTTATAATTAATTATATGCAGTTTAAATAAAAAGTGATTAGTGCACCACTAATCGCGATTAAATCAAATCCGCGTTTCTACATTTTTCCATGGTTAGTGCACCATGACATATTGCATTTTTATTGCATGTTGTTTCATTAGTATGTGTTGATATTTGGTTTTAAGAAAAGAAAAGAAAAAGGAAGCTAAAAGACAAAAGAAAGTGTATTATTGAGAGAGTGAGAATAAGAAGGGGGGGTAAGAAAATGAGTGAGAATATGAGAGGGGGGGCTGCCCATTTTCCTTCACCCTCCTCCATTTGTTTGCTTCATCTTCTTCCTCCTCATCTCCCTCCACCTCCACCTCCATTTCTCATCTCAAAAACCTTGCTAAAACCCTACACCCTCTTCATTAAAAATGATCCCCACTCCATCCTCAACACTATGGACCAACGAAGTTTGAATTTTGGAGACTTTGGGAAGTTAGGGTTTTTCATGAATTGCCAAATGAGGTTTATCTCCCTTCACTTAGTTTAGTTTTAAGTTTCCTAGCATCCTAGCTTAGTTTAGCATTAAACTGATTAGTGATGTTTGGAAAATCCCAATAGAGGATTTGGGTGATTGTGTGGATTGGTGATGTTTAGGGGCTGTTATAAGACCTTAGTGTTGATTTTACAGGCCAAGACCCAGATTAGAAACCAAAATACGGACTTAGGAAATTCCCCGTGTCGGTTTTGTGAAGCTATGTTTGCCTACAGGGTATCTAGAGCTAATTGGGGTAGTTTTAGGAAAATCTAGCAAGTCCAGTGACCTAGATACATGACCAGAAGACCACCACCTGAATACGAGCCCATTTCCTCATCAAACGGCCGGCGAGACCGGACTTGGGGGTGATGTCGCCAGATTTCCGTAAGGGTATAGGGCTGAGGTTTTGTCTGTAGCTTGGTTACCCTATAAACAACTCCCTATACTTGCTAGTTTTGTCCCTGTTTACCTGAACCAAAATGTGGGAGCTGTTGTGAGTGGGTTTGGTTATGTTTTCCCGATATTTGAATTCATGGTTTGGTATTTATGATTTATGAACTGGGGTTTTGGAAATTGATATTGTATTTGGTCGTTGGATGTTTTTACGTCAACGACAAGGGTTGTTTGGTTATTTTTGCATGCGTAGCCTATAGGTTCTAACCTATAGGAAATTCGTGTGCGGTATTGGATTTCGGGATTTATTTTAATAGCTTTGCGACCGTGTATTTATTGTAGGTACCTTCGCATGGATTCCGAGATGACGAAGCATATCGACTATGGCTGAACAAGGAGTTCTGCAGGCGAGTAGATTTATATCTACGGGAGAAGTCGGGTGGATGGCGTATAGCACCCCGCAAATTTTGATGGAAACCGATATATAGAATATGGTTAAGGAAACCTATATTAGAAAACTATGGATATGGTTACAAAGATAGTTAGAGATGATATGAATGATTGTATATATATATATATATATATATCGAGATATGAGATGAAAGCTATAGGGATATGACTCTTGACATGATATGATAGAAATGATGTCTCGAATTGATATATAAGGATATGAAAAGTGAATGTGAATCAAGATATGTAAATATAGATAGTGCACGAGAATAAGTATGAGTTTTAGAGTAGCATAACATGAGATTAATAAGATAGAATGTGTATGTAAGATGACTTGATGTGAGATATTAATGTGATGAAAAGAATATACGACGTGATATGATGGCTTGATAGATATGCCGGTATACGAATGCGAGTCGATACGAGATAAATGATACCTTTTTCGGTCCCATGATATGAGATTGATACGGATATGACCTGGGATATAGGTATATAGATATATATAATATTGTGAATCATGAGTGATATGTCGTACAGGACGTTAGGTCCGTACCCTCATTGTCATATAGGATGATAGGATCCTTAATGGTTTAATGCCGCCGTACGATGATTTACCGTACGTGATGAGTTTTATCTGATGATTAATCCATACCCTTGACTAGAGGATGCCGTACGATGGATTATACCGTACGTGATGTTGTGAGGTTGGATGCCGATTGATAGATTCACCGACTCGGATATATCGTAAATACATATACCTGATAGCATTTCGCGTACGATGTACTTTATGTTACGTTCATGACATTCTCATTGCATTATATATACCTGTGCTAGTACACCTACACCATTATTGATGATGCGTATGTTACACTTACACAGATTTGCCGGCTCACACACCTTCATCATCGATAATTGCTATGTCACTTACACAGTAGAATTGCCCCATCGTATGCTATGTTGCATGATATACTTGCTATGCTCACATCATTATAATATGTCGCATGATATACTGATATGTTCATGATATATTGGATATGCTCACATCTCTGTTCTATGTTTGCATACATCATGCTTTACGATTATATGCATTGAGATGCTGTTTTCATGAGATTTCTGGATTTGAGAACCGTGGTTAAATTTCAAAGGAAATTATGTACTGTTTTAAAAACCCGGTTACTCTTGATATGATATTTCGAGACGTCCACCATGTGTTTTCTCGGTTCTGAGATTGGCATATGAAACCCGATTCGAGGAGCGGTAGGTACCGTCTGCGGGTACATGGTGGAACCGGTGAGGTACCCCGGGCAAGAAGACTCGTATTGTTAGGTGGTGAGCCTGGCAAGGGAGCACTACCTACCGGTGATAGTATTTGGACTCGGCGGTTATCCGGAGGATACCGACCGGAGTCATGAGATGGATATGAGGGCCGACCAGAGTATGCGGCGCCTGAGGGCCGATCTGAGGATGCGGTGCCTGAGATATGAGGATTTACGTGTCGATGTTGGACACGAGTTTCATGATGTTTCGAGTGTCGATATTGGACACTCAGATTCCATGATTTTGATGTGTTGTTGATGGACACACGTTGGTTGATATCCTCATTTTACATGCATATGTTTTCATGGTATTTATATGCATGATGTTGTTGTGTCATTGATGGACACGTAGATGTTATCCACATGCAGATAGGCATTGATTATATAGTTGGCACATATGCAGATACGGTCACCCTAGATATCATAGTATTACCTTTATGATATAGTTGACCTAGGAATCGTTGTTTTATTCGATTTCTACCTGATGATGTTTTCTACCCACGAGTTGGCAACTCACCCCCGTTGTGCCACAGTTCTTACAGGTTGATCGCATGGATCAGTAGCGGTATCGCTGGCACACAGCTGTATTCGGGTGTTATTCCTGTTGTATCTGGTTAACTCCATCAATCAGAAACTAGTATTTGTGTAATTAGTAAGACTTAGTGAGACTTGTGGTTGCGAGACTTAGAGAGAGGGTTTATGTTCGCTTGGTTGGTTTGATGTCCTACTTTACATTATCTTTTTGGTGTTGATCTTTTCCCTTGGGTGTTGTATACTCATTTTATGACTTGCGTGGTTGTGATTCCGCCGTTTGGCGAAGAGCTAGCTCCCGCTTGGGGATGCCTTTTATATTATAATGTATATATGGTTTTGGATCAAAATATACAAAGGAGGTGCTGCCCAAATTTTTAAAAGACGAAACATGTTTTTTTTCAACTAGTAAAATCCACTTGCATTTTTCATGTTTCATTACTTATACATTTAAGAAAACATTTGATTTCAGCATACATTTATTTCAAAACTTCACTTCTTTTATTTTCTTTAAAAAGGTTTATATTTCTGGGCTTCGGCTTACTTAATTTACGTTACGCCTTTAGACATGGCGTGATTTAAGTGCCGGTCATGAGCTAATATTTTGAGTCGTGACACATAGCCACTGGAGAAAAGGTTTTATCATAATCCACATCTGGTTGTTGACGAAAACCTTTTGCAACAAGTCTAGCTTTGAAAGCCTCAACTTTTCCATCTACACCAAGTTTCTTCTTAAATCCATTTACTCCCAATGGGTTTTATCCCTTCAGGAGCAACTTCTAAAGTCCATACTTTATTGGTGTACATGGATTCCATCTCAGATCGCATTGCATCCAGCCACTTCACTGAGTCCCTACTTGTGATGGCCTGCTCGAAACTAGTTGGGTCATCATCTTCCATGATGCAATCCTCGCTCCCACCATTAACGAGAAAACCATAGTATCTCTCGGGTGGATGAGGAACCCTACTAGATCGGCGGAGAGGCTGAGGTTCGTTGGGAGCTATCGAATCCTCTGGTTCTACCAAATCTTCTGTCATAGTTTGTGTCGCTGGAACTTCTTCCAGTTCTACCTTCTCGCCACTAATTTCCTTTGTAAGAAATTCCTTTTCTAAAAAGGTGGCATGCTGAGCAACAAACATCTTTTGTTCCTAAGGGTGGTAGAAGATATGTCCTCGCGAATGCTTGGGATATCCTACAAACTTGTACAGAACTGACCTTGCCTCGAGCTTGTCCGAATTTTTCTTTTTAATATAGGCCGGGCAACCCCATATCTTAACAAAATTAAGACACGGTCTCTTCCCCTCCCATATCTCATATGGAGTGGTAGGCACTGATTTGATTGGAACTCTATTCAATAGGTATATGGATGTCTCAAGCGCATACCCCCAAAAGGAAATAGGTAACTCAGCGGTGCTCATTATAGAGCGCATCACATCTAATAGGGTGTGATTCCTCCGCTCCGATACACCGTTGTGTTGTGGTGTATACGGAGGAGTAAGCTGAGAGAGAATCACATTCTCTTTTAGATAGTCCAGGAACTCATTACTCAAGTATTCTCCTCCTCGATCAGATCAAAGAATTTTAATACTTTTACCCATTTGGTTCTCGACTTCGTGTTTATATTCTTTGAATTTCTCAAAATCTTCAGACTTGTGTATCTTGAGAGATTGTCAGTGAATGTAATGAAGTATGAGGAACCATTCCTAGCATGTGTAGACATGGGACCACATACATCACTATGTATCAGTCTCAAGAGTTCCGTAACTCTTTCTCCGTGTCCACTAAACGGAGTTTTGGTCATCTTTCTTTTGAGACATGAATGGAAAGTTTCATAAGATGATAATTCGAACGGATTCAAATATCCATCTTTATGTATCTTAGCTAGTTGTGTCGCATTGATATGACCTAGTCTACAATGCCACAAGAAGGTTTCGTTCATTTCTGAACTCTTCCTCTTGTGTGTGTTTTGTACATTAAGAACCGTGGTTTGATCTAGAATGTATATGCCATTATTTAACGAGCCTGATCCAATCAACTTTTGATTCAGGAAGATGTTCATAACATTATCATGTACTACAAAATTATATCCCTCTTTACTTAATAAATAAACTGATATAAGATTGCATATCAGGGTCAGTATGTAATAGCATTCGTTCAGAATCAATATATTACTATTTGGTAATACAAGGTGATATTCGCCAACTGCTTTGGCTGCAACATTTGCACCATTCCCTACTCTTACGGAATGATCACCCATTCCCAGTTCTCTACTTTTCATCAGCTCATGTAACATATTATATATGTGGGATCCCGATCCGGTATGTAATACTCAGGACATAGAGTGAACTGAGAAACAGTTCTCAATAACAAACACACCCGAAGAAGATACATCAACATACTTATTCTTCGTTTGGGCGGCGTGGAAATTCGGATATGACTCTGTTCCCTGCTAAGTCTTATAACAATTATAAGAAAGAACGGGATCAACGTTCTCCTGCTCAATATAACAAGCGTGTTCGGTCAATACATCCATATTATTATCTTGATTAAGGCCTGACATGGTCGCTACCGAGAGAGAGAGAGAGAAGAAAACACTTTAGCGTATGCTCTTGCAAGATTAGATTGGTTTATTATCTTATCTAATTAGGATGGCTCCCACTGTTTTTATCAAATCTTCCTTCAAACTCTAAGGTAAGACTAGCTAGGATTAATTACACCTTACAAGTTCGCCAATCTTTCAGCCAGGCCAGTGTTGGTACTTTGAGGGAGGTTCCCCATGTTTTCGCATGGAGCTAATTAAAATAAACCTTGTTTTCCCAGAGGCATAACCCCGTAAACACCTTTCTAGACACCTACTTGATCGGCTAATTGTCATGTAAAACTTTCCCAGGAGTAACTTTTACTCGCAGTGGGTATTGGGATCCAACTATCTCATAGAAGATATAAAATCTCATTGCAAATTTCAACACTTGAAATTCCCGATAATATTTTGCCCCTAGCGCTCTATGACCTTGACGGAGTTTAACAAACCATCGGCTGCTAGTCAAGTTCAACCCATCATTTTCTGATTGAATTAAACCCACCCGCATGACTCTTGACGGAGGTCAACAAGGTAAAACAATCGCATCATATGCAGCAAATAAATACTAGTCATCTACGGCACACTACGCCTTGACGGAGGTCAACAAACGTAGTACGAATACCAAGTAGGACTTATCTGAAATGACGGAGGGCTACGACAGGTTTTTATGAAAACCTTTTGCGTAATGAACTTGATATCGTTGTAGAAACAAGTGATTTTTAAAAGGAGTGTTTTTGAGGCTTTTACTAGTTTCGCTAAAGAGGTCACTCCCGGTGAAAAAATCTCGGCTCTTTCCTTATCGAATAAGGTGCGGGATATTTCACAAATACCACTATGCAAAGTAAGAACTATAGAAGCAATCAAAAACAAAACCGAATGGGTTGTAGCATCTGCTATCTTTAGCTAAAGAGGTCACTCCCAGTGAAGGAATCTCGGCTCTTTCCTTATCGAATAGGGTGTTGGATATTCTACAAGGAATACTGCTATGCAAAGCAAAAACTAGAGCTACCCTTTTTGAAAATTTGAATCTACAACATCTTTTAGGTTTCTTTTTCTTTCATTAATCTCATTAATGAAGTCCCATCATTTATACTTCCTAAACATCACAGGAGAAATGAAAATACAACGCACGCTTATGCTATCCGCATTCGCCACAGTGTCCCGTTATGCACCGTTAGGTTACTTAACTAACGGCATAGCGGGATGGGACTAGTACGGGTGCAAAACATAAGCAACGTTTATTATATATCATATATATAATAATAAAGCATTTGTCTCAGACATATAAAGTGATCACATCACAGAATATCAGCAGCAGAAGATAACATATGAAATATTGGATATACTATGAATTCCGTGTTTTAAATTAAGCCAGTATAAAACACGGATTCCACGGTCATGATGGATAGCCAAACCCACATCCTTAGACCCCTACGAGAGCGGCAAGCAGCCCTACCAATTCTAGAGTTAGGAGACCCGGACTCGACTCCTCGAGATGGTCTCCCACTGGACCCTAAAACCCGATTACTTGTTCTCTCCTCCTTGGGTCTATACTAATACGGAAAAGTAAATAATATACAACAATGGTGACATCATTCTCAACCCGGAAGTTCCCCAATAAAAGAATATTACATACAATGACTTTTACATGAATGAAAATAAAAAATCTCATCTCACATAAAACCCCCGGCTATTCAGAACACGACGATCCAATATAACATATCACAGCAACACATAACATCACATGTCATCAACGTAAGTAAATATGCGTATCACAATTGTCGTTGACATATAGCAACGAAAATGGTGATACACCACATATTACACTTACGGTCCCAGAAAAGAAAATGTCAAACTACAACATTTGGAATCCATAATCACCTTAGACATCATAAACCCGAAATATCACATACTTCGGATTTCATGCCTAACTATATGAATTCCACATATTGTATCATATTTCAGAAAAAGCTAGACGATATTAAACATTCCGATCGAATCACAAACATCCAAAATTTCCCAAAAAGCTTAACACTTGAGCGTAGCTTAAAAATACTCAGTACATGCCACAGTACCAATGGACCAACCATAGAAGGGTCAACTCTTGCCTCACCTATGGCGCCGCAGAACTACCGCAAACCCTAGGCTTTGGCGGCGGTTCTTACGGTCATTGAATCGAGTTAGGGTTTCGTTCTTCTAGAGGGTCCATCGAATTACTTGCATGATTTTTGAAAGTTCTTTAACTTGGAAAAAATCCAACAGTTGGAAAATTTTCCGTCGAGAGTTAAAGTGGGTATTTGATATCCATTCGAACATTTTAACGCCGTCTAAATAACTCGAAAACATATTAGAATTATGACTACGAAACACTCTGAATTGCCCTTGCAGAAAGTTAACATCACATGCAAATTTAGCAAAAATAAGCAACACCTGAAACACCAAAACTCAGAGACTGGAACACCCTAAAAATTTGAAGCCATTCTGCCCTAACAAAACCGAGGAGCTCGGATTTTTGATGCATGTGGCCGACCAAAAACAGGTGGGTTTGCTTCAAATTTCGATAGTGTTCATGTTATATCACATACAACATTCTGCAGTTGCTAAAAAAATTTTTAGAGCCCATTTAAAATTCGACAGAAACTTGATTTCGATGTTTCAAGTTACGGAGTAGTTTCGGTTTCGTAATCTAACAAACATCGTCTAGTTCTCTAGCTTGGCTCTAATACCACTGTAGGGTTACTTAGCACAACAGCAAGGTTTCGGGAGGCATTGTCCATGCCATATTCAAAATTTTTGCCATGCTACTTAACCCTAACCCTAGAATCTTTAACTAGAGATTTAGACGAAACAAAGTGTAAAAAACTTTACAACTAAGTGAACTAGGAATACAACCTTTGTAGACCGGTCCTTCACTTTAATAGCTCCGTGTAGTAATCCCTTCGCTCCAAGTAGTGATCTTGCGGACTCTAGAACGGCTCCACAAGGTGAATGGAACGAGCTTGCTTGAAGTCTTCGAGACCGAAAATGATCTACGTCGAGGAGACACTAACCCAAGCTATTTCTTCACTAATGAGGGATTAGTGAAGCTGACACCCTAAACTAAATGGCTAATCTAGTAGAGCATAATGAAGTAGGAATTTTGCTTACTTTAGAATTTATTTTCTCACAATTTTTCTTCACTTGCTCAAAAGTTAGAGAGCTTATTTCTTGAGGAAGAAGAAGATGAAGAAATAATGGATGAGAGAGTGAATGGCAACCATGGGTGAGTTTGTATCATATATTAACTCATATAGAGACATAACCATGGCTAATTGATAATGGTTAAGTTAATAAATATCTTAGGTAAAACAAAATTAGTGGACTAAGTCAATGCATCTACAAGTTTCCACAAGCTTCATGCATGTAACTAATTTCCATTTAATTTAGATTTACTTAAAATAGATAATCCTCACAATTATCATAAGTATGGTGCAAGTCTTATACACCCATATAGTGTGTATCATCAAGCATGACACAAAAGTGTACATTAATATATATCACATATATACTATATGCACACAAGTGAGAAAAAGAAACATTTAAGTGAGCTAATATTAGTTAATGTAAACTAGTATATCAAATATACAATTATACACTAAATTATCAAGTCAACACTTGATTTAATAATTTAGTGTATAATTGTATATTTGATATACTAGTTTATATTAACTGATATTAGCTCACTTAAATGTACATTAATATATATCACATATATACTATATGCACATTTTTGTGTCATGCTTGATGATACACACTATATGGGTGTATAAGACTTGCACCATACTTATGATAATTGTGAGGATTATCTATTTTAAGTAAATCTAAATTATATGGAAATTGGTCACATACATGAAGTTTGTGGAAGCTTGTAGATGTATTGACTTAGTCCACTAATTTTGTTTTACCTAAGATATTTATTAACCTAACCATTATCAATTAGCCATGGTTATGTCTCTACATGAGTTAGTATATGATACAAACTCACCCATGGTTGACATTCACTCTCTCATCCATTATTTCTTCATCTTCTTCTTCCTCAAGAAATAAGCTCTCTAGCTTTTGAGCAAGTGAAGAAAAATTATGAGAAAATAAATTCTAAAGTGAGCAAAATTCCTACTTCATCATCCTCTACTAGATTAGCCATTTAGTTTAGGGTGTAAGCTTCACTAATCCCTCATTAGTGAAGAATTATCTTGGGTTAGTGTCTCCTCGACGTAGATCATTTTCGGTCTCAAAGACTTCGAGCAAGCTCGTTCCATTCACCTTGTGGAACCGTTCTAGAGTCCGCAAGATCACTATTTGGAGCGAAGGGACTACTATACGGAGCTATTGAAGTGAAGGACCGGTCTACAAAGATTGTATTCCTAGTTCACTTAGTTGTAAAGTTGTTTACACTTTTTTTCGTCTAAATCTCTAGTTAAAGATTCTAGGGTTAGGGTTAAGTAGCATGGCAAAAATTTGAATTTGGCATGGACGATACCTCCCGAAACCTTGCAGTTGTGCTAAGTAACCCTACAACATCGTCAAAGTAAAAACGAAGTGACGGCATATTCCGAGTTTCGGGTCTTGATGGCATTACATATAAACTCTAAAGATCGTTAGAGATCATCCCACCAAAGAAGGGTGCTGCTATGACTCATCAGGGTTCCAAATTGAGCCTAATCTCAAGTAAAAAGCGCCACGGCAAATATATAATACTTGTTCTTCCGACTGTAATATAAATACTCCAACCTAAGAAAATTACTCAAAGACGTCTTGTCCGGCGACACGACAGTCGTGGGGCTACTCGAACATCGACTTAAAAACTACATATCGAGGAATATATCAACCAACGCGACGGTACCACAGACTAAAACCGTAGTACCACAAACCTAACGGACCTCTGTCATAAAAGAATAGGGGTTATCTACATACAATGTTAGGACAAATTTGCCTATAAACCCAAGGGAGCTAAACTAAAAACACTCCGAAATGAGTACATAAACTAGAGATTCTGAAATGAGTGAATAAACTACAAACTCGAAAATGAGTACGTAAACTAGAGACTCCGAAATAAGTGAATAAACTACAAATTCCGAAATGAGTAAATAAACTATACACTCCGAAATGAGTGACTAAACTACGAACTCCAAAACGAGTAAATAAACTAATCAATGCCAAATCAAGACATCAAAAGATAGAGAGGTGCAAACATGAAATAAAATATGTTTTTTATTCATAAACCAAAATAAATACAAGATAAAAAAGAGGGAAAATAAAGCAACATAAAAGTGTTAATACGGTGGACGATTCAATAAGCCAGCTAGATCAATATTTTTTCGTCAGACTTCAGCCTCAAGCTCTATCAGCGCCGCACGCTGAGCCCTACCTATGCTTGTTGTTGTTGATACAAAGAAAACCGATGCTCAAGCTCCTTCTCAGCAGTCTTGTGAGTTTTAACCGTTTCGCACGTAAAAGTTGTTGGCTATAGTGCCCTCAAGTCAATTATTGAATCGCAGGCACACGATTGTGATGATTGAGGGAGGACCTATACGGGTAGAACAGTCTTACTCAAGATGATTGTATGCTATCTGGTTTGTATTTATCATCATGTACATGCATTAGGTGGCATTACAGATCACTATTACATGTAGATAGAGCCCATAGGATTCTTGCTTGACTATCAGTTTTATGATGGTGATCATATACGTGAGAGCTGTGTAGTCTATAAGCACATTCTTAAATGTTCCTAGTCGAGGGAGTATCGAAACGGGGCATCGATATTCCGGAGTAGACTAGTGTATACTTATCAAGACCCCGACGAGGGGCGGTGACCGGTTTCATAAGCCATTAGTGTCAGTTAGTCACCTAAGATAGTATACAGGTGCTTATTGGATTATGAGTACACTGGACAGACTCGCCGGGAACATGCTAGTTGGTATTATAGCTATTGTCAGATAGCAGTTCCCAGGTGACATGAGTACAGGTTAGTCTGTCAACTTGAGATCGTCATTTGTCTCGTGTGAATTCCCACTGTGCTTTGATTACTACCCTACCACAGCTCAAAGAAGTCTTGCAAACAAGTTTTAGTTGGGTACAGTCCCGAGCCACATGGAGGCTGTGAGCGGATCGTCGGGGATTCGTCTCTCCCGGTATTGGGGGTTGATGTCGCATTGTGCACGGGTGGCCATCACTAGAAATTCGTGGCCACAGTGGATGAGAATTACTGATTTGGATCAGTAGTTTATCAGTGGGTGATGGGCTTTATACCGACACGAAATATCGTGTTATTAGGGGTCTGACTTTTTCCACCCCCTAGACCTGATATACGATACTCTTAGACGAACATACTGCACTGTACGGAGATTGTCACAGACAGGCTCAGTAGGGGTTTGGATGAGCTTGCTCGTCAACTTTCCTTTCACTCAATACCTGTGTAGCCGTTACGTATAGCTAGTGCCGCTGACGTGCCTGTAGTTAAACCCACTGTCAGCGTATTGACGAGTCTTTAGAGTCCAACACAGAGGGTTTCCCTGGTTCTGGTGAAATGATGTAGTAGCCGTATTGGATATGTGCAGGGTTCTGATCGATCGATCGTACTTTTTACCCGAACTTTCGATCAGACAGTTGATGATACTAGCCGGCTCGGGTTTGAGCCGGATTATTAAATCAGGTAGTTTTAATAATCTACATATATATATTTCGATATGTATATTCTAGTATTATGTTCTTTGTGTTATTTTATCTCTTTGGGTATTCGTATTTCGCTACGAATACAGGTATGTATATACAGTAGAATGTAAATCCGGAAAACATTCTAGAAGGTGGACACCACATTTTGGATTTACTCATTTGTTAAAAATGAGATAATGAGGTGGAAATTGAGAATGGGAAGTATAGTGAGAACCATGCTTGCATAATGTGCACAAATAAATTATTAATTCATTTGTGCATACTATTCAAGTATGGGTTGATTTTAAAAAGGGAAAATAATGTTTTGTAAAACCAATTTCTTTGTGAATTTTTTCCACACTTGCATTTTTTGGTCACTTGGAGACTTCATTTTTTTTGAGATGGTTCATTTTTCACTTGAGCTCTCTCACTATTAGCTTCACTCTCTAGCTCTCTTGAGTTTCCTCCATCTTCATCTTCCACCTCCTCTTAACCCTCTCATGTGTTGAGAATTATGAGAGAAGGTGAGATGAGATAGATAAACAATTAGACCACTGCATCCTAGGCATTCTAGACCAGCATCCTAGAATCCCTAGTTGCTTCACTTGCTTTCGATGTAGAGCTAGAACCATGAGCTACATCCCTCGGGTGGATCATCTTCGACGGAGGAAGACCGGCGGCTAAGCTTGTTCGAGCATGTCTCAAGGAGCTAAGGAAGTTGATGGAAGACCGAAAGACTTGATTCATTTGGTATAAAACCTCTAACCCTTTAGTTTAGCTCTTTGTTATTTGCTAGCATAGGTTTATGGGTAGATCTTGAGAGTGTTTTGTTTGCGCCAAAATTTTAAACGCCAGTTTTTGTTCCGCATCGGCCACGGTAGATGCTCAGGGCGCAGGCGAAAACCAATAAAAGTGACAGCTTAATCGAGTGCCACCACCTTCGTAATTGCTTCTTAAAGAACTCAACAAATTTTATAGGCCCGAGTAGTTTTGGTTGTGATATGGGCTTGAAGTTCCCCCAAAGCGTTTGAGGCCAGCACCCTCTCCAAAAATTTCCGGTTAAGCATTTTCTTACAAGATCGGAGGATGGCTGCACACCGATTAATCCATTCAGGCAATTTGGCCTTTACAGATAAGATATCAGAAGGAAGACATATGCATTCTACTTCATGTAGAGAAGCCTCCACTCGACGACACTACTCAGCTCAAGTACGCACCAGCTCCTCATCATGGTAGGTAGCAAGGACGGAAAAAGAAGCATTAGCTTCAATAGCAAATTCCTCTGCAATGACGGAAGTGCCGGCGCGAAGATCTTTGATAAGAGTGGCCAATGAATGTATACTCTGCTTTGCCATCTTTTCAGACATATGTATGGCATAAGGGCCCAGCGACATGCAAATATGGGACTCGAATGGAGTCAGGGTTGGCAAAACTGTGAAGATACATGCATGGTTAGTCGCCTTTCCGAAAAGGGAATAAGTAAAAGAATACTAGGGCTAAAGTGCACTTACCTATGGTCACAGAAGGCAAATCTGAGAAATCCCCAGGCCCATCAAGAACTTCAACTTCGTCATCAGCCTGTAAGACTGTGGTTCAAAGTAAAGGGCACGTCAGTATCATTATGGAAATATAATACAGAAGGCAAGAGAATACCAACCATGGCCGGAAGAAAGGACGATGCGCTGGGGGGTATCACGTGCGAGGCCGCCATGTTAAGTAGGCGTAAGAAGGTCTCCTTCGGAGAACGATCAACAATAGAGGACGCCAACTTTCGCAATTCTGGGAGAAAGAAAAGGTCAGACATATTGAAAGATCGTTACACAAAAAGAAAGATATAAGATTATCTTCAATATTTCGTCCATTTTGGACCAAAAGGACGGCAGCCTCAGGAATGTCCTCTACATTCTCCATGAGACCAATACTGGAGGGCATTTGTTCCCTTATAAAAAAGGGAGAGAAAAAAGGAGAATTCCCCATGTTTTGAGCCTCGCGTGTTAAACGCATGAGCGATTATATGCAAAATCATATAAGCGCTGAAAGCAAACGACTAAAGGCTTAACATGCCTCACGTGTTAAACATGTGAGCCCTTATATGCTTTGCATATAAGCGCTAAATAAACATTTAAAACCCACATTGGCTTCAAATAGAGTTAAACTTTATACATAGAATTAAATTCTATTTCTTATATGCAAAACATATAAGCACTAAGAGTAAGTAGCTAAAGGCCAAACTGACCTCACGTGTTAAACACGTGAGCGTCCATATGCAAGGCATATGGGCGCTAAGTAAAACAGGTTAAAACACATCGGGGTCACGTGTTAAACATGTGAAAACACCTCCCTATATAGAATTAAATTCTAGGAATATACCTCTCTTGATCTTTCTAAAAAGGGAAAGATATTCTCTGTTAACAGAGAACTGTTGGATCAAAAATCCAATGGTGATTAAAAATTACCAAATATAGAATTAAATTCTATTGGGAGAAATATCCCGATAATCTTTCTAAATGAGAAGGGTATTTTCTGTTAAACAGAAAATTGTTGGATCAAAGATCGTATAAGATGGAAAATATTTCCTATATCTTTCTAAACAAAGAAAGATGTGCTCTGTTAAAGAGGGAACTCTTAGATTAAAAATCCAATGGTGGTTAAAAATCACCGTATGACAGAATTAAATTTTGTATATGGAAAATATTTCTCTAATCTCGTTAAAAACAAGAATATATATTTTGTAAAACAGAAACTCACTGGATCAAAGATCCAAAGGTGGAAAAGATCCCCCGAACAAATTTTGAGGCCAATAAAATCAATTGGAATCTCTCAATGAGAGATTTTCTCAAACTAATTAACAATTTGCCTCCATTATATAAAGGACCCGAGACTTCAAGTCTCACATAGAGACATGGGTAGAGAAGATCGACCTCCTAAGGTTCTGCAAACAAAAAGACAGTGGCTCTCAAAATAATAGAGAATTTAATTCTCTAAAAGAAGAAGATTTCTCTCCTTTTCAACTCTAGGTAGAAGAAAACATAAAGATCAAAATATCTCCTTTTCTTAGTGTAGACGGAAATAAGGGTTTAACCCTTCACGAAAACAACTTAGTTCTTCATCAGATTTGAGATTTGTAAGGTAAATCTCCCCACAATTTGAGAATTTAATTCTCATCGGGAAAATTCTGATTTTCAAACTCAAAATCTAGGAGAAAAGAACTGGGTTAAAAAGAAAGAGAAAGAACAAGAACTTATATTCTGAGGAATTTAATTCCTCTAAAAATAAGGTTTAACCCTACGTAAAAAACTTAGTTCTTATAAAAAAACAGAGGGGAGCTTAGTTCTTATAAAACTGATCTCGGATCTTCAAAGCTGAGATCTGACTGATCATTAATGGGCAAAATACCATCTCTGAAAGAAAAGAACTTAGCGTCTAATGTACTTCCCACGTGAGTGCCCAAAATCGAAACTCATTTGCACTGATGGGCAGCCACCAAAGCAAAACAACCCAGTACCCGAAAAATAAAGCAATCACGTGAAATACACGTGAGCCACAAAAACAAAGGCTAAATGCCTCACGTGCTTTCCACATGAGCGACAGAGCTCCAAACAAGTGCTTAGCACTTCTGCATAGAGGAAAATAGCTGAACAAACAAAACCCAAATAAGTGCTTAGCACTTTGAATAAAAAAAGAGGAAAAGAGAAAAGACTAAGCAGACCAAACCCAAATTGGCTAAAATTCTCTTTGAAGTTTCTTGCAGCCAAGCCCAAATGCTCTGTTGGATCTTAATAAAATTTAATGATCCTGAAAATATTGCTAAGTTGATCTTAGTCTCAAACAGGACTAACGTATTCTTAGTTAAAACAAATTGAGCCCAAATGCTCATATATTTAAGTTGATCTTAATCTCAAACTAGATTAACGGTCCTTAGACAAAACAAAACATTTTTAAACTAAAGGAATATATAACCTAAGTTCAGAACCCAAATTCATAAATATACGGATTTTGGTTAATCCGCGCCCTATGGACAACATAAAATAGTCTCCATATACGATCCATGAGCAACCAAAATAAACCAAACATAACATGACACGCAGTGAACTACTGGAGCATGAGAAAGTGGTTATCGCAATATGATAACATAATTGATTGCAGGGGCTTGCGCTTGCAGCGAAGAGCGTCCTCACAATCAAAAACCCCTCACAAATGAGGGAGAATCTGATAAAGTCTGTTACAATGGTCGCACCTATCCAAACCTCTGATATATGGTGCCATAAATCAACTTGGTATCTTCGGAGAGGTGGATGGATATGTCCAAATAGTATCAACCCCTAAATTCAGGCTAGACGTCCCCAGCGTCTCAGCCTGGTCTTCGGCTGTAAACAACGAGCGTATTGGCTCAGTTGATTTAAGTGGAAGCTTAAGCTTCACAGACTTAACCAATTTGGGCTAAGATTGGGTTTCTATACCACCCAGCAGTGCTAAGCACTCAAATATATAACGCTCACGTGTGTTTCACATGAGGCGCTGAAATAGTGCGAAGCACGAGTCTTTTCTGGTGCTTACATGTGTTGCATGTGAGGCGCTCAGCTTAGGGCGCTCACGTGTGTTGCACGTGATGCGCTCAGCTTAAGCCGCTCACGTGTGTTTCACGTGAGGCACTGAGCTTTTAGCTTCTTTTGAGTGCTTACGTGTGTTTCACGTGAAGCACTGAATTTTAGCGCTCGTGTGTGTTTTACGCAAGACGCTATCTTCTTAGAGATTTAATCTCTGTTGATATTTTCAGAGAGGTTAAATCTATGTTAATGGTATTTTGACCATTAACGATCACCAATATCACCATTTTGAGGATCTGGGATCAGGTTCATTAAGAACTAAGTTGTTGATTATGAAGGAAGTAAGTTCCTTGAGTATTATGGACTCTATCTTCTTCATGTTCTTCTCTCATGTCCTTTTTAACCTTGTTCTTCCATGAATTATTGATTCTCAAGAACAAGATCTTCCCGATGAGAAATAAATTCTTAACTTTTGGGAGATCTGTCTTGCGAATTTTAGATCCAGAGAAAGAACTTAGTTCTTTTCGAAAGGGTTAAACCCTTAGATATAATATGATAAATAAAAGAGATATTTTGATCTCTCTATTTTCTTTATCTAGGGTTTTAAGGAGGAAAACAATTTATTTCTTTATTGAGAATTAAATTTTCTCTTGTTTTGTGGAAGCTTGTGGAGAACTTTTTGTATATTTTTTACAGAAGCTTACAGGGGGTCTCCTCCTTTTCTCCTGAGATTTAATCTTTTTCCTCCTATTTATAGGAGAAGAGAAAAATCAATCTGGTGGAGGGAATCTCTTATTGAGAGATCATGATTGATTTTATAATCAATCAAATTGATCTTAAAAATCAACCGGTGAATTTTATTCACCGTTAGATTTTTAATCTAAAGCTCTCTATTTAATAGAGAAGATTTCTTATTTGGTTTAACAAGATAAGAAAGATATTTCCTAAATATAGAATTTTATTCTATCATATAAATATCTTGTTAATTTAACAAGATTAGAAAGATATTTTCCTAATATAGAATTTTATTCCATCATATGAATATCTTGTTAGTTTAATAAGATTAGGAAGATATTTTCCGAACATAGAATTTTATTCTATTTAACAGAGAAAATCTTTCTTATTTTAGAAAGATCAGGAGAATATTTCCCACATAGAATTTAATTCTATCACATGGTTTAATTAGTGATTTTATCACCATTGGATTTCAAATCCAAGATTTTCTAGAAAGATCTTTCTCTAACAGAAAATCTTGGATTTAAAATCCATTGGTTAATATTTCCCAAATAGAATTTAATTCTATCAGATGAGAGCATTTTAAATTAAAGTTCTTACGTGTTATCGCGTGAGCACTGCCATATACATATATGGCAGCGGCGCTCACGTGCTTTGCATATGAGCGCTGTCAAAAGAATGCGGCAAGAGAATTCACGTGTTTAACACATGGGCGCTCATGTGTTTAACATGTAGGGGCTATCATTGGATTTAATCCGATCTGAAGACGGTACTCACATGCTTTGCATGTGAGCGCTCATGTGTTTAACACGTGGGCGCTACTGTAGGATTTAATCCTATCTGCAGCAGGTACTCGCGTGCTTTGCACATGAGTGCTCACGTGCTTTGCACGTGGAACGTTGCTATCTATTTTTATAAAAGGAACATCAAGCTTTGAGCCAAAAATTTTGGCGGGAACATAGGTCATATGGATATCTACCCCTTTTCAGTGAAGGAGCGGCGCGACATCATCAAAGCAAAAGCGAAGTGACGGCAAATTCCTAATTTCGGGTCTTAATGGCAAGCCTAAAAACCATTGGATGTCATCCTTCCCTAGAAGTGTGCGGTTATGACTTACCGGGGCTCTACATCGAGACTAATCTCAAGTAAAGCGCCATGGCAATATCTAACGCCGGATCTTCTAATGGTAATGTGAATATTCCAACCTAAGAAGACTACTTGAAGATGTCTTGTCCAGCCTCAGAAGGGATCAGAGACACGACAGACGCGGGGCTACTCAAGCAACAACCTAAGGGATTGCATGTCGAGAATATATCAACCAATGCAAAGGTACGATGGACTTAATCCAGTACCACAAATCTAACGGACTCCTGTATCGAAAAAGGTTATCTACGTTAGGATACACCTGCAAGATCCTCTCGACTCGTAGGGAGAAATATCTTTATGAAACCCTCACATCTTATAAAGTTGAAAAGCCTTAGGAAACGGGGATATAAACCTGTTTTCTAAGCCATTGTCGCCATATAAGGAGGTCAATACTGACTCTTGTATACTATCCATAAGCCACATTCATCAAGCATACTGATGAAGTGAAGATGCCACTTACGAGTCCTCTCGACTCGTAAGGAGAAAATACTCGAGTGAGATCCTTACGACTCACGGAGGCGAAGGAAACTTAGGAATCCTCACGATTTCTATGGAGAATATGCACCTATGAGATCCTCACGACTTATAGGGAGGAAAAAACTTCATGTGACCCTTATGGCTCATGAAGATGAAAAAGCTTAAGCGACAAAGATCCTAAGCCATCAATTTTATGGCAATGCATAACTTTGCACTACTTAATCCACGTACATATTTATGTGGGCAAAATAGTGGGGGGCATTTGTTCCTGCCAAAAATTTTGGTTCAGAGCTTGTTGTTCCCTCATAAAAATAAATGGAAGTCCCCCACGTATTAAATACGTGCACACCCACATGCAAAGCATGTGAGTGCCGCTTCAGATAGGATCAAATTCTATATTGGCTCCCACGTGTTAAACACGTTAGCGTCTTACGTGATATCCACTTGAAGCGCTAGTGCAGCCTCTTGGCAGCGTGCGTCACGTGATATCCACGTGAACACACATACTAGCATCTTGGCAGCGCCTCATATGATATCCACGTGAGCGCACTTGCCAGCTTCTTGGCAGCTCTCACGTGATATCCACATGAGCGTTATAGACCAATACCTCACGTGCAATGCACACGAGTGTTCTTTTTGATAGAAATAAATTCTATGCAGAATTAAAATTCTATGTGGGAAATATTTCTATGATCTTTCTTAAATAAGAAAGATCTTCTCTGTTAAACAGAAAGCCCTTGGATCAAAAATCCAATGGTAATTATAAAATCACCAATTGATTTTAGGAAAATATTCTCTGTTAAACAGAGAGTCTTTGGATTAGAAAATCCAACGGAGAATAAAATTCAACGGTTGATCTTTAAGATCATTTTCAATTGATTATGAAATCAATCATGATCTCTCAAAATAGAGATTTTCTCAAACAGATTGATCTTTTCCTTCTCTTATAAATATGAGCAAAGAGATTAAATCTCATAGAGGAGATCCCTTATAAGCTTCTGCAAAAAATACATAAGGCTCTTAAAAAGTTTCGGCAATAGAGAATTTAATTCTATTTGAAAAATAAGATCTTCCTCCTTTCAAACCCTAGGTAAAGAAAACACAGAGATAAAAATATCTCCACTTTACCCATCACTTGCATATATAAGGGTTTAACTATTCCAAAAGAACTAAGTTCTTCCTACGGATCTGAGATCCACAAGACAGATCTCCAAAAAGAGAATTTAATTCTCGTAGGGAAAATCTTGTTTTTGAGAATCAAAAATTCAGGAGAGAATAAGGCTGAAAAGAACAGTGATAAAAGAAGAACATAAAGAAGATGGAGTTTATACTCCAGGAACTTAGTTCCCAAGCATGACAAGAATTTAGTTCTTAAAGAACCTGATCTTAGATCCTCAAAATAGTGATCTTAGTGGTTGTTAATGGTCAAAATACCATTAATAGAAGTTTAATGTCACGACCCGAATGTGTGGAACGTGACTGGTACTTAAATCATGCAACGTTTAGAGGCGTAACGTATTCTAAGTAAGCCAAAGCCTAGAAATCTAAACCGTTTAATGAAATGGAGTGAAAAATACTTGTTTTACAAAGGTGATTTTAACAAAATAAAGTAACATTAAACATTTTAAAAGCATCAAGTTTTCTCGAAAATTTCGGCAGAACTTGATGCTTTTAAAATGTTTAATGCTACTTTATTTTGTTAAAATCACCTTTGTAAAAGAAGTATTTTTTCACTCCATTTCATTAAATGGCTTAGATTTCTGGGTTTTAGCTTACTTAGATTACGTTACGCTTCTAGACGTTGCGTGATTTAAGTGTCAGTCACGTTCCACACATTCGGGTCGTGACAAAGTTGGTATCAGAGCGTTAGGTTTTACCTTTCTGAGTGTAAGATGGTCCTTGGTATGATGGAGTAGGTGACTTAAGCAGAGTGACGTGGCATGTGTATGTTCCACGGTATACTCACGATACGGTACTCCGCCTAAGTGACCTTAAGATATAATTGCTTGTACTTCCTTCCTTGATTCCATATATCCTTTGATTTGATTGCAATATTCTCATCAAATCCTATTTCTTGTTCCAGCCACTATGTCGCCGAAGACTACGAGGGCCCAGAGGGCTGCCACCAGAGATGAGATTAGAGCGGGCTCGTCTAAGACGAGGACCGACCAGGGCGGTATGCCTACCCCTCAGGGACAGACTGACCCCCCTTCTCCAAGCAGGGTAGCTAGGATGGAGGTGAGCATTTAGGATTTGCACCAGATGGTTGGATCCCTAGTTGAGGCCAGCCGAGCACCGAGATTCGATGTTGTTCTTCCTGCTACAGGGACTATGATTGTACCTGTTTTCCAGACAGCTGTACCTACGGCTACCGAGACTATCCCCATATCATTACCAGAGTTTGTGAGGCTGAAGCCTCCAGTTTTTACCAGCACAGAGGCAGCGGAGGATCCACAAACATTCCTTGACAGGATGGCCAGGATTTGTCATTCACTAAGATGTTCCAATGAGAGATCGGTCGAGCTTGCGAGTTTTTGTCTGGAGGGTCTTGCTCAGACGTGGTGCGAGTCAGTTGAGAGAGGCCGAGCTGCAGGTCTACCTCCTATGACCTGGGATGAGTTCATTGCGGTGTTTCTTGCTCATTTACTTTCGGAGAGCGTCAGGAATGCTCAAGCCCGTAGTTTTGAGTCTTTACGCAAGACTCATGGGATGACCATGTCCGAGTATGACATTCAGTTCACTCAGCTGTCAGATATGCTCTTTACCTGGTGGACACTGAAGAGAAACGTATAAAGAGATTCGTACAAGGCTCAGACATCAACTGTTTCTTTTTATTGGCGCACAACATTTCGACACCTACGCAGCAGCGATAGACGCAGCTATATTAGTTGAGGAGCGTATCTCTGAGGCTACAGTGCCGAAGAGGATTTGTACAAGTATATCAGCTCCAGTACGGTTGGGTAGAGATATGACAGGCAGAGGCCGTGGTGGTGGTCGAGGCATGATGCGAGGCCAGTTATTCAGTTCATATTTACCAGGACAGCAGCCGTCGCTGGGATGTTTCCGATGTGGGAGTCCGCAGCACCATGTCAGGCATTGTCCCACGAGGCGGCAAGGCGGGGCGACAATTCCACATGTGACTTTACCACCTTCACCCCCTCCTCTGAGCGCTTTACCTCCTACACCTGTTGTTGCTCCACGCCAGATAGATGCCCCCAAGAGGCCATGGTCGTAGCAATCCGGTTCAGAGAAGACAAGGTGGCAGAGGCCGAGGACAGCCGGGTACTGGCAGAGGGCAGGCCCGAGTTTTTGTTTTGACACCTCAGGATGCGCAGGCATCGAACGCAGTGGTGATAGGTACTCTTCCAGTGTGTTCCTCTAACGCGCGTGTATTATTCGACCTAGGTTCTACGCATTCTTATGTATCTACGTACTTTGTACCGAGATTGGGCCGAGAGTCGTCTTTGCTTGATCAGCCGCTTGTTGTTATTACTCCCGTAGGCGAGTCTTTTGTCGCTCGACATGTATTTTGATCGTTTTTTGTTCATATTAGAGATAGGGATTCATCTTTTGATTTGATTATCCTCGATATGTTACATTTCTACTGGGCATGGACTGGTTAGCCACATGTTATGCGTCCGTAGACTGTCGTGAGAAGGCAGTCATATTTAGTTTTCCGGGTGAGACAATTCTTGTTGTTCAGGGAGACCATAGTGCCACCCTCCCTAGTCTGGTTTCTTCCCTTCGCGCTGGTCGGCTCTGGAGGAAGGGATGTCAGGGATTCTTAGCATATGTGCGTGATGCTGGAGCCGCAGAGGTACCGTTGGACCAGGTTTCGATTGTGAGCGAGTTTCCGATGTCTTTCCTGACGAGTTACCTGGATTGCCACCAGAGCACGATATCGAGTTCTGCATTGACTTGATTCCCGGCACGGGGCCTATTTCTATACCACCTTATCGGATGGCCCCGGTGGAGCTTAAAGAGCTGAGGATCAGTTGCAAGATTTGCTGGATAAAGGGCTCATTCGTCCGAGTGTGTCACCTTGGGGAGCTCCTGTCCTGTTCTTCAAGAAGAAGGAAGGCAGTTTGCGATTTTGCATCGATTATCATCAATTGAATCGAGTTACTGTGTGGAATAGATATCCCCTACCTCGTATTGATGATTTGTTTGATCAGCTCTACGGTGTTGGACATTTCTCGAAGATTGACTTGCGGTCGGGTTATCATCAGTTGCGGGTTCGGAATGATGACATTCCGAAGAATGCTTTTCGTACGCGTTATGGGCATTACGAGTTTTTGGTGATGGCTCGGACACACCAATGTCCCGGCTGCATTCATGGATTTGATGAACCGCATATTCAGGCCATTTCTTGACCAATTCATCATCGTGTTCATCGACAATATTCTAGTATACTCCCGGAGTTGAGAGAAGCACGAGCAGCACTTAAGGATCACGTTGCAGACTTTGAGAGAGCACCAGCTGTTTGCTAAATTCTCCAAGTGTTCCTTCTGGCTTGACAGTGTCGATTTCTTAGGTCACCTGGTTACGAAAGATGGCATACGTGTGGACCCGAAGAAGATCGAGGCCGTTCAGCACTGGCCCAGATCTATATCAGTGACGGAGGTTCGCAGCTTCTTGGATTTGGTCGGATACTACCGACGCTTTGTTCAGGATTTTTCTCGTATCGCTGCACCACTGACCGGGTTGACCCGGAAGGGAGTTCCTTTTCTTTGGACCGAGACATGCGAGCAGAGTTTTCAGCAGTTGAAGACTCGTTTGACAACTGCACCAATTTTATCCTTGCTATCAGGTTCAGGCGGCTTTGTCATTTATTGTGATGCTTCTAGAGTGGGTTTAGGATGTGTGTTGATGCAGCACGGTAGGGTCGTCGCCTATGCTTCTCGGCAGTTGAAGAAGCACGAGCAGAACTATCCTACTCATGACTTAGAGATGGCCGTGGTGGTCTTTGCACTTAAGATTTGGAGGAATTACTTATACGGTGAGTCGTGCCAGATATTTACGGACCACAAGAACTTAAAGTACATCTTCCAGTAGTGGGATCTGAATTTGAGACAGCGCCGTTGGATGGAGCTTGTAAAGGACTATGACTGTGAGATTCTTTATCATCCGGGCAAGGCGAATGTTGTAGCTGATGCTTTGAGTCGGAGGCCCAGTGGTAGCTTGTCCTGTTTGAGCGCAGTTCAGAGGCAGTCTTCCGCAGATTGGTAGATCTTATGTGACAGCTGAGTACAGTTTGAGTTTACTTCAACCGAAGGACAGCTTGCTCATGTCCGCGCCCGTCTACAGTTACTTGATCGTATCCATGAGGCACAGTCTGATGATGTTCGTTTGTCAGAGATCATGGAGCAGGTTCGACAGGTTACAGATTTCGAGTTTGTGATCGATGACCAAAGAGTACTACGATTTGGGACTCGACTATATGTACCAGATTCTGAGGGAATGAAACGCAAGATCTTAGAGGAGGCGCATTAGTCAGCTTACAGCGTTCATCCGGATTCCACCAAGATGTATCATGACTGTTGGGTTACGGCAGCGCCCCGGCCATCAATCTGTGGCCAAATGGAGAACAAAAACTTTTAAAAAACCGGCGCTAATGGAACCCGATTCCCAGATCGTACCATTAACCCTATACTAGTTCTATAAAAGGAGTTTAGAGAGGTTATACTGATCGATCTGTATCCTTCGGTCTTCAACCTCTATCCCAAGCTCCTCGCGGCTTCCCTGATCATGTTTGATCTCCGGTCTCCCCACATCGACGAAGATCCACGTCGATGGTTCATAATACGGGCTCCTGCCTCTAAACCAAAGCAACTCGGGTATCTAGTTTGCTAGCCTAGATACCAAGATGAAATAGAGAGTGTGTGTGATTACTTTGTCTCAATACACCTAAGGATTCTCAACTCATGAGAGGGTTTGGGTGGAGGTTGAAGAAGAAGCCTAGAGGTGAAGAGTGTGAGCTCAAGAAAAGGCAAGTGAAGAAAAGAAAATGGGCTGCTCTTTTCTTGAGTTGTTTTTGGCTAAGTATTCTGTGTGTGATATTGTTGTGAGCACTTGAAGAAAATTCTCACACGGAAATGAACTGCCATCTCACAAAGAATATCTCACACAAATATCTTTCCCAAAACAAAACCATCCCATGACCCAATACCATGAGTCACAAAGTGCACATGCTACATCAATGCATCAAAGCCAAAACTCACTCTCACTTTCCACCTCACTAAACATTTAAACCCTAAATGTTTAATCCAATAAAAAGAAATGTCATTATCTAAAGTGATCTTGTAACGAATTACAAGAATACCCCTCATTCGTATATAGATACCCGCATCCGTATTCCGACTGAGTACGAATACTACGAGACGAAAATAATCCAACAATACAATACAATACTAGGATCCGGCTTAAACCAAAGCCCACTAGTATTATCGTCCAAATCATGACACGTGCATAAGTGTACGTCTATGATCGAACCCTACCATAAAACCATACAGCCTCTACAACGTTTCGCCCAAACCAGGGAAACCCTCTGTGTGGGACTCTAAAGACTCATCAACACGCTGGCAGTGGGTTTAACCACAAGCACGTCAGTGGCACTAGTTGTACATAACGGCTACCCAGGTATTGAGCGAAAGGGAGGTCGACGAGCAAACTCATCCTGAAACCCCTACTGAGCCTGACAGTGACAATATCCATACAGTCCGGTCCGTTCATCTATGAGTATCGATTATCGAGTCTAGGGGGGTGGATAAAGTCAGACCCCTAATAAAGCGACATTTAGTATCGGTATGAAGCCCATCACCACCTGAGAAACTACCGATCCTAGATCAGTAATTCTCGACTACCTTAGCCAAGGATTTCTGGTGATGGCCACCCGTGCACACCGCGACATCAACCCCCAATACCGGGAGAGACGAATCCCCTGACGATCCACTCACTGCCTCCATGTGGCTTGGGACTGTATCTAACTAAAACCTGTTTGCATGACTCCTTTGAGCCGTGGTAGGGTAGTAATCAAAGCACAGTGGGAACTTACACGAGACAAACAACAATCTCAGGTCGATAGACTAACTTGTACACATATAACCAGGTAACTGCTATATGACAGTAGGTATAATACCAACTAGCATGTTCCCGGCGAGTCTGTCTGGTGTACTCATAACCCAATGAGCACATGTATACATCTTAGGTGAACCAACTAACACCAATGGCTTGTGAGACCGGCTACCGTCCCTCGTCGGGGTCTTGATCAGTATACACTAGTCTACTCTTAGAGTATCGATGCCCAGTCTCGAAATTCCCACGATTAGGGACATTTTTAAGGATGTACTTATAGACTACCCAGCTCCCACGTATATGATCGCTATCATACTGCTGGTAGTCAAGCAAGAATCCTATGGGCTCTATCAACATGTAATAGTGATCTGTAGTATCATCTGAAGCATATACACGATGATAAAGACAAACCAGATAGCATACCGTTCTATCTGTATAGGTCCTCCCCCAATCATTGCAATCACGTGCCTGCGATCCAATAATTGACTTGAGGGCACTATAGCCAACAATGGCTTGAGAGATGTCTACTGGTGGGAAGGGATGAAGAGAGATGTCGCAGATTTCGTTTCAAGATGCCTGACTGCCAGCAAGTCAAGGCCAAGAATCAGAGGCCGGCAAGAGAGTTACAGCCTTTGCCCATTCCAGAGTGGAAATGGGAACAGATCTCTATGGATTTCATCGTGGGTCTACCTAGGACCGGTCGAGGGTATGACTCTATTTGGATGATCATAGACCGATTGGCGAAAGCGGATCACTTTCTGCCAGTGAAGACCACTTTCGGATTCACTCAGTATGCTTAGATATATGTTGATGAGATTGTATGACTATATGGCATTCCGACTTGCATTGTTTCAGACAGAGGAACCCAGTTCACTAGCCGACTATGGCAGAAACTTCAGGAGGCTTTGGGCACCCGATTGAGTTTCAGTACAGCTTTCTATCCGTAGACTGATGGTCAGTCAGAGCGGACCATACAGACTCTCGAGAATATGCTCCGAGCTTGAGTTCTAGATTTCAGTGGAAGTTGAGATCGTCACTTGCCCTTGATAGAGTTCTCCTACAATAACAGCTTCCAGCAGACGATTCAGATGGCACCCTTCGAGGTATTGTATGGGAGGAGATGTCGATCACTAGTTTGTTGGACAGAGCTCAGTGAGAGCAGTATTTTGGGACCGCAGTTGGTGCAGGAGACCACAGAGAAGATTCATTTGATTCGGGACAGGATGAGAGCAGCCCAGAGCAGGAAGAAATCTTATGCTGATAGACGTCGTCGCAGACTTGAGTTCGCCTTGGGTGCACGTTTTCTTGTGGGTTTCGCCGATGAAGGGCGTGATGAGGTTCGGAAAGAAAGGGAAGCTTAGTCCCAGATACGTTGGTCCTTTCGAGATTCTCGAGCGAGTCGGCATCGTTGCTTATCGTTTGGCTCTTCCACCCAATTTCCCAGATGTTCACCCCAAGTTTCATGTATCGATACTCCGCAAGTACCTTCATGACTCCTCTCACGCGATTCAGCATCAGACGATCCAGATGGAGCGCGATCTTTCTTTCACCGAGCAGCCGGTAGTCATTCTAGATCGGCAGGTGAAGAAACTGAGATCAAAGGTCATACCATCCGTAAAGGTTCTTTGGCGTGGCCCGAACAGCGATGAGGTCACCTGGGAAGCCGAAGGCGAGATACGGAAGAAGTTTCCCCATCTTTTCGAAGGTACACGTAGCTAGATTTTAAATTCGGGGACCGAATTTCTTTAAGGGGGAAGATTGCAACGCTTTAAAAATCGTTTAGGTTATTGTATGATAATTAGTAATACAACATGTGTTTTTTGTAAAACCTAGTTATAATTATTTTTCCACATAGACATAATTATAGCTATTTTAATTATGTAATTGCTTATGTATGGGTGTTTAATTAGTTACTTATTTAATTGCTAGTTTACTTAATTATTTTCCTTATTTATTTATTTCTAAATATTATTTTAATCAAGCACTTACACACTAAATTAGTGTTAATTACAAATTAGTATGGACTAATGCATATTTGTGCACTGTGACACAATTAAACACAAATATAACATGTTATTTTAAAAAAAATGTTTGACCAAATGGTTTTAGAATTTACATAGAAAAAACTTAAATAGAAAATAAAATTAAAAGATAATGAAAAGCTTTATTTGAGGCATGGTGCATTAATGAGGTATGGGTGGCATGGCATGAACATCCACACTCTCCCCTTCCCTCGTATTTTCGGCCAGCAGCCCATCCCCTCTTCTCCCTCATTCTTCCTTGCAAAATACCTCACCACCTCAATCAAAAACTCCACAAATAAACAACTAATTTCTTCTAAAATCATTACAAAAATTCCTTTTCTAAACTAAGCTTGGTTTTTGAAGCAAGTTGACATTTTGGGTGGCAAAGGCTAGCAAGTTAGATCTTTCCAAAATCTTTTTGAGGTATAAAACCAAATCCTAGTTTGTTTTGCAAATTCTTGCCGTAATCTAATTTTTATTAGGTGTTAATGTAGTTTTAAAGCAAGATTAGAATTTTAAAGAGAAGGGTTTGGGTTAAGTTAAGGTTTTTATCACATATTAGGGTAGCTAAGTGTAGTTTAATATCTAATGGCTTTGTAAATCTAATCTAGTTGTTACGTTGTTATATTGCTTTTAATTGTCTTAATTTAGTGTTTATGTAACTTAATTGCATGTTTAATGTGTTTAAGTGAGGGTTTAGTTTAGTTTATGTTTGTATGGATTAATTAGGATATTTAAGTGTGATTAGTGGCTACTAGACTTACTAATCCACCTAGTTTTGCACTAAAATACCTTATGGTTGCTAACTGGGTTTTTAAAAGAAAGGGTTTTAGTTAAGTTTCAATTGTGTTTAACCCACAACCTTTTCCCAATTGTGAGCGTTGTGTTATTTGTGCGATTCGAACGTTTAGACTCTAGATTTGGTGTTTGCTATGCATAGCAATCCCTAGTTGTGGTTTGTGGTGATGTTTCGTGTGTTTTGTGCACCAAGTGAACGCGCGTCTAGCTAGTGTGCGTTGGCTTGCTTCGTATCATTTTTTGTTCGCGTATATTTAAATGTTTAGCCTCATATGTTTTATTTGTGCGATTATAGGATCGGTCGCGGAGATGTCGGATGCAGCAAGAAAAGGCAAGGCAGCGATCGGATTCGACTAGCCGAGCCGTTCCGGTGAGTAGATGTACACATCTACGGGGAAATCACATAGATGGCGTAAAGCGCCCGATAGTTAGGACTTAGTTATAATTTTGGTGTTCATATGCGTATGTCATTTTCATGTATTTTTTGCATTATCATGCAAATTGATATTATAACCAAGGACACTTGCACTATTACCAATGGTTTATACCGCACGTGCACTATTTTATGTGGACATATATGCCATTGGTAATTGCTATGTCACGATACACTTAGAACTTGCTTAATAATCGGTATCTGTGCATTTGCATCATGTATGATATGTAGTTTTCTAGTCATATGCTTCATTGCAACATCATTTATATATAGTCTTCTAGTCATACATCATATTGCATCATGTTGATATCATGGACATTCATAGTTACCCACATATTCATATATTGTGATTTTCTTGGAGATTTTCATATTCATGAGATTTCTGGATTTGGGAAAAACCGCAAAAGAATTTCATAAACTTATAAAGATTTCAAATATAAAGTGCGGTTTTCTCGTGATATGATGTGTGTGGCGTCTACCATGAGATTTCTTGGTTCTTGAGCCACGTATGTACATATACCCAATTCGAGAAGAGAGACATCGTCTGCGGGTACATGGTGGACCCAATAAGGTACCTCGGGGCAAGAAGGTCTTATAGCGAGAAGTTGAGCCTGGCAGGGGAGCACTACCTACCGGTGATTTTTGACCCGGCGGTCATCCGGAGGATACCGACCGGAGTCGTTTGATTTGATAGATTTGAGGGCCAATCTAAAAGACGGCTACCGAGATTTAACATATATATATGGTGTCGATATTGACACGGTTTTCTGTCGATTTCATTTTATGATACCCCAGTTTTATTATACAAAAGTTTTACTAAGATAAGAATACAGATTTTTCTCATACCAGATATATAACCAGATTTCGTGTTTGATCTTTCATTCATGTAGCATTCATATTAATACATCGCATCATAGTAGTATATATATAGGTTGTGACGCATTTGCGTGCATGCTTGCTATTTCCCCAATCAGAGCAAAGCTCTGTTTTGAATTTCAAAATTCAATATTGAAGCAACGCTTCAGATCCTGCGCGCTGTGCGCCACGTGTCAAAAGTAGACACGCCAGCGCCAGGAGCGCTGAGCCCTAGGCAGCACACCCCAATCAGAGCAAAAATTAAAAAGATGAAGCAACGCTTCAAATCCAGCGCTCTGCGCTGCGTGCCACGTGTCTAACACAGGTGCGCTACAGCAGTTGCGCTGCGCTCTGCGCTGCGCGCCATGTGCCAAGCATGGGTGCGCTAGCGCAGTTGCGCTGCGCGCTACGTATCCGACGTGGGTGCGCCAGTGCTGGAATTAAAATTCCCACCCTTAGATCAAAAGACCTAATAATAACAATAAAACATTTATTAACCAGAATTAAATTCTGTTAAGGAAAGATTTCTCAAAATCTTTCCAAACTACAAGATTTCTCAAAATCTTTCCAAACGACAAGATTGTGCTTTAAGCACCATTGGATCAATGATCCAATGGTAAATAATGAATTATCAAAAACAGAACAAATTCTGCATGGAATGATTTTTCCAAAACAAGAAGATTACCTTTTGTCAAACAGGAGCCTTAGGATCAAAGATCCAACGGTGGGAAATATTCCCCAATCAATCAAGAGAAATATCTCTTAAACCGATTTAATAAATCGATTGGCCTTATATAAAGGCCCAAGACTTCAAGTCTCCATATAGAAGAAACCCTCTGCAAACTTTGAGAGAAACTCAAAAGAAAAAGAAAGGTAAAGAATTGATTTCTTGAAAAACAGAGATGAAAACATCTCGTAAAAAGAAGAAATGTCTTCTAAAAAGATCTTAGATCTATAAAAAAAGACCGAGGTCTTTGAATAAAAAGAAAATATCAAGATCTAAATCATAAAAAAGAAGTATTTTACTTCACATATCTCTTGATCTAAAAAGGCAGAGCCTTTTATAAGAATAAGAACTTAGTTCTTGAATCTTGAGGCAAAACCACTTTTAAGAAGAACATAAACTTGTTCTTTAATTTTAAATTGATCAAAATGCGATTTTCGCTATTGGACAGTGCTTTGCACTCATGAACTGCGCCCTTGCGCTCCTTGGACTGGCGCTCAGCGCCATAACATGCCACGTGTCAACCATGGACATGATCTGCGCTTTGCGCTCATGAAAACAGCGCACTGCGCTCTTGGGTTGGCGCTCAACGCCAAGCGCACCACGTGTCACTCACTGGCGCACCCATAAACTAGCGTAGCGCACTCATAAATTAAAAACGTAGTGCGCTAAGCGACACGTGTCCTCCTCGTGTGCGCTAACCGACAAAAGCGCAATGCGCTCTTTGACTGGCGCAAAGCACCTAGTGCGCCACGTGGCGCGCTGTCAGAACTTACTTTGTTCTGATAAATGCTATGCATTTAATCCCAGACAAAATGTCAGAGCCCAATGCTTGGCATTATTAAAAAGGGCAGAGCCCAAACAAAGGCCCAACAGGAAGAACAAAAATGAAATGTTCTTTAACCGGACTTAGCCCAATTCTGGCCGTAAGTCCTCAATTTAAATTGAACTGAGCATACCTGCTCTTCTAATCAATTTACACCCGGTTCGAGACTACATCTCTTCACTCCTCTGATATCTGTCGTTGTAATCCTTCAACGCCGTCAGAGAGGTGACGGGTCCCGACAACCACATATTGCTACGGACTGTGGGGTCCTTAAACTCATGGACTATGATGTCCTTAACCTCGACCGTGATGTCTTAAAACTAACATCGGACTGTGGCGTTCTTAAATCCACGGACTATGATGTCCTTAACCTCAACCGTGATGTCTTAAAACTAACATCGGACTGTGAGGTCCTTAAACTCACGGACTATGATGTCCTTAACCTTGACCGTGATGTTTTAATACTAACATCGGACTGTGGAGTCCTTAAATCCATGGACTATGATGTCCTTAATCTCGACCGTGATGTCTTAAAACTAATATCGGACTGTGAGGTCCCTAAATCCACGGACTATGATGTCCTTAACCTCGACCGAAATGTCTTAAAACTAACAATGGACCGTAATGTTCTTAAACTAATTATCGACCGCAATGTCATTAAACTAAACAATAGAGCCCAATTTCTCTCTTGTCGGATTTAAACGATCTCATTAAGTTGATCTTAGTCTAGAATTAGACTAACGTGTCTTTAACAAACGTTTAAGTTGATCTTAGCATCAAATAAGGCTAACGTATCCTTAAACACAACCCCCCCAAACCCAAATCTAAGAAAGATACGGATTTGGACTAATCCACGTCCTACGGGTGACAATACAAATTAGTCTCCGTATACAATCCACGGGCAACCGAACACAAAACAAACACCCACGACACGAAGTGACCATCTGGAGAAGGAGAAAGTTATTACCGCGATGCGGTAGCGTAATTAACTGCAGGAGCTTGCGCCTGCAGGAAAGAGCGTCCCCACAATCAAAAACCCCTCAAACGAGGGGGAATCTGATGAAGTCTGCTACATCGGTCGCATCCGATTAAACCTTCGATATATGGTGCCATAAATCAACTTGGCATCTTCGGAGAGGTGGACGGATAGCACCAATTAGCATCTGTCCTGAATTTCAGGCAAGACGGACCTGCGAGGTCGCGTCTCCGTTATTCGGAGGGGAACAGATTCTGGCACGCCCGGTGGGACCTTTTCCTCTTTCCACTCCACACTTCGTGTGTCGTGTTCGCAAACCAATCACGGTTTGCTAATGGTTGCCTTTGGGTTCGAGTTACTAAGATTTAGTTTCTTGCTTGGCGCAGAAAGCAAAACAGCAATGGCATATACTTGCATAAAGTGCTCCAACTGCAGCTCCAACTCGCATCCTGCCTCAACTGAGGGCATAACCTACGGGCCCCAAGCGGCTTCCCTGTTCATGATGCCCGCGGAACAGGTTACTCAAGCCACTACAGGATTGTTTTTCGGGACTATGCTCCCGCCAGCAAACTTCACCGCTCCCGTGCCCGTACCAGAAGCTCCTAAGAAGTCGGTCTTCGATCGACTTACAGCTACTGCGGCCCCTCTCAACGGGTCATCCAGCACCGGCGCCTTGGTCTTCTCTAGATTGGGCCAAAATTCCTGTGCGCCCATAATGAAGCCTGCAATCCCAGAGAAGGTTATTCCGAAGAGAGTAACCAACCCTGCTCCTAAAGTCATCAAGGCGGCTTCTCCTGCCAAGAGGTCGGTCTTTACAAGACTGACTGTCCCAACTCCCGCTCCTGCTACTCAAAGGATATCAGTCTTCAACAGGCTGACGCCAGCAACGGCGCCTCACCTGAACAGGGGGCAAGACAAGGCCATCCCCGTCACCGAGCCAACTCCATCAGCTCGACATGCTCGATGTCGCCATTGGTGCCGAGTGAGGAAGGCCGGAGGCAACTCCTCTTCTGGGCTAACTCCACCAGCCCCGACGGCGGAAATTAATGCTGCTGTTCCAACTGGGAACAGCTTTGAGCTGCTGAATAAGGTGCGTAGGAATTCTCCTACCGCCGTACTAAAAAGATCTCCTCCTCCAATGGAGAATGTTACGGAAGCAAAGCCAGAACAGTCCCCTCAGCGGCTGTCCTCCAAGATCTACAAAGTCTGGCGGTAAGTCCGGAACTCAGTGGTTGATTAAGATTACCCTCGCCGACAAAAAAGGGCGAAGGTTCAACAAGAAGAAAGCCATCCTGTCAAGCCACGAAAAGATATCGGGATGCCCACCGCGACGGCCCCCTCAACTTCGACCGCTCATAAGAAGAGAAGGCCGGAGAAGATCCCCGTGCCTGCGACAAATGTCAAAGGCACTGAGCCCAAACGCCCTAAGTCTGGGGGCATGGTGGTGCATACTATTTACATGGCATCCGGGAAGGAGGATAGCTGCGCTTGTACGGGCCACCGACCACTCACCCGATCCATCACAAGAGCTCAAGAACAACAACAGCAGAAGCTTCAGGAGATGCTGACTGCCATGGCCGCACTCACCGGGCCAAAAGAAAGCCCGGAAGCGTCATCGGAACAACGCCGTGAACACGAGACTGATGCTGAATTCCTTCGAAGAATGCTCGAAAAGAAGGACAAGGGGGCTGCGGAACAAGCGTCCAATATAAAGCAAATGGCTCTTCTATTTCAGGACATGGTGGGTATGATGATCCAGCAGGATCCTCCAGCTGAAGATCCTCCGATTATCCTCGAAGATGACAGAAGGGAGACGTCGAACCCTCCTCCGGCTCTTTCAGCAGCCAAGGAGGAAACCATTTCTAAAGCTGCCCTGGATGACTATATTGCTCAGCAAATAAAAGTTCATCAGGCAAATGAGGCAGTCGGCCATGTTGTCAAAACAAGGCGACCGTATCCAGGCTGGTATGATCAGATAAAGTACCCGCCGGGCTACACGATCCCGAAATTCCATGTCTACAAGGTGACAGGCAATCCCCACCAGCACGTAGCCCAGTTTAGAGCTCTGTGCGGCAACACCGGGGGAGATGATAAGCTTTTTCTCCGCCAATTCGTCGGCAGCTTATCAGAAACGGCGTTTGAGTGGTACTCTGTGTTAGGTCCACGTTACCTCTCCCGGTACTTTCGGGGTTGCGGAAACGGTAAATCAAAATTTTTTCTAAACTTTGTAATATGGACCGTAAAAGCCGGATCTTTGCTAAACTACAAACTAGCAATCTAACAAGAGATGTATCTACTCGGTTAGGGGTTATACCTCAACTTGAACTCCTTCTCTTCTTGTTGTTCTTCTTCTTTGTTGTTGTTCTTTTCTTCTTGTTGTTGTTCTCTTTGCTTGCTCAATGGTTGATCCGGACTTCGGTCACCTCCGCGGCCTCCTTGAGTCGAAGACGATCCACCCGAGAGATGTACACCGAGCTCCATCTCAAGCCGAGGTAACTAGGGCAAGTAGATTGCTAATCTAGAAGCCCTAGGATGTGTAGAGGAGATGTATGGATGTGTTTGTCAAGTGAAAACCTTTTTCTCTCAACACATGAGATCAAAGGAGAAATCAAGAGGAGGAAGAAGAAGGAGGTTTTCTTGCAACCATGGAGCTTCTCTTTTCAAGAGAGAGAAAGAGAATAATATTATGATCCAAATGAAAAACAACCATGGTTGCAAATAATGCAAAACAACATCATTACCAATTCCATCAAGATAAAGTTGATGGCTACTTTGAAATGACCATTATCACAATCCAAAAGAAAAAGGAAAAGAAAAGAAGAGTGTGGAAACCTCTTGAAAGTCAATGGTCAACCCGGTCAACCGGTCAACAAAGTCAAGAGGGGTCAACGGGGTCAAATGGTCAATGCAATTAGCCATCATAAGATTATCACTAATAGGATTAGTAAATGATGTTTGCGGCTCATAATGGTTTTGACCAATACGAACTGTCAAAACCCTAATGAGCCTGCCACATAGCGGTTTTGGCCGAACCAACTGCCAAAACCCTAATGAGGCACCTCCTCCTTCATCGTTCTGGAAAACTGTGCATACACACCTGCATCCGTATTCCGTAGAATGCGGATGCGCAGAAGACAAAACAAATCCATCCGTACAATACTAGGATCCGGCTTAAACCAAAGCCTACTAGTACTGCCTGCCCGAACACCATACGTACACAAGTGCACGTAAGTGATCGCAGCCCTGCCGTAAAACCATACGGCCTCTACACGTTTCGCTCAGTGCAGGGAAACTCTCTGTGTGGGACTCTAAAGACTCGACACTATGCTGGCAGTGGGTTTAACCACAGACCGCAAGCGGCACTAGCTGTACGTAACGGTCCCCAGGTAGATGTCGATAAGAAGGCCGATGAGGTACACCCATCCGAACTCCTACTGAGCCTGTATGTGACAATCTCCGTACAGTCCGGTCTGTTCGTCTGATACATCGCATGGCGGGCCTAGGGGGCGGTAAACGTCAGTCCCCTAATAGCGGTACAAGTCGTGTCGGAGTGAAGCCCAATACACCCTGAGATAACACTGGAAACCTACCAGTATATCTCGCTTGCCCTGGCCAGGGACTACTCGTGTAATGGCTCTCCTAGACACAGCGCGATGTCAACCCCCAATACCGGGAGAGACGAATCCTGTCTAACCGTCACTGCCTCCAAGTGCTTCGGGACTGCTCCCAACTACTACCTGTTTGCACGACTCAGTAGAGCCGTGGTAGGGTGGCAATCAAAGAACAGTGGGAACACACTCGAGGCGAAGTGACAGTGTCAAGTCAGCGGACTAAGCTGTACTCATGTCACCTGGGAACTGATAACTGACGATAGGTATAATACCAACCATCAGTTCCCGACGAGTCCTGTCCAGTGTACTCGTAACCCAACGAGCACCCGCATACTATCTCAAGTACGACATACTGACGGCTGTGGGACAGACCGTCTCCCGTGCTGGGATGAGAAGCGCATACGCTAGTCTACTCCGGAGCATCGATACCCTATCTCGATACTCCCACGACTAGGGACGTGTATAAGGATATGCTTGTAAATTACCCAGCCCCCACGAGTGTGATCGCCATCACAACGCCGGTAATCAAGCAAAGATCCTAAGGGCTCTACTAATGCGTATAGGTGATATAATAAATAAACACACATGTACACATTAAAGCAGAGACAAACCAAGTAGCATACTACTATATTGAGCAAGATTGTCTGTACAACTGTGAATATCCCAAGCTTCCATCAAGTAATATACATACTAGTATGATACAGTAATGGCCTCTAGGGCATATACACTAACAATCTCCCACTTGCACTAAGGCCATGTACTGGCGTATCGAAGACCTATCATCTCGATCAGCCGCTCGAACTGAGTCTGGGGTAAAGCCTTCGTGAATGGGTCCGCAGTGTTGTCCTTTGTGTCCACTCTCCGCACCTCGATCTCCTGTCGATCAATGATCTCCCTGATCAGGTGATACCGCCTTAAGATGTGCCTGGATTTCTGATGGGACCTTGGTTCCTTCGCTAAAGCTATAGCCCCATTGTTATCGCAATACAAAGGTATTGGGTCAACAATGGACGGAACCACCTGAAGTTCACTAATGAACTTCTTAATCCAGACCGCCTCTTTTGCGGCATCGCTTGCAGCAATGTATTCAGCCTCCATCGTCGAGTCTGCGACGGTATCCTGCTTGGAACTCCTCCAACATACCGCCCCTCCGTTGAGGGTAAACACAAAACCCGAGACAGACTTGCTGTCATCTTTTTCACTCTGGAAGCTTGAATCGGTAAAGGACTCGACCCTGAGGTCTCCATTACCGTAAACCAGGAACATCTCCTTAGTCCTTCTCAGGTACTTGAGAATGTTCTTCACTGCTGTCCAGTGGTCCTCCCCTGGGTCCGACTGATACCGGCTTACCGTGCTCAACGCGTAAGCTACATCTGGTCTTGTACATAGCATCGCATACATTATAGATCCTACCGCCGAAGCGTAGGGTATAGTGCTCATGCAAACCCTCTCCTCGTCAGTCTTAGGAGACATCTTCTTGGAGAGGGTAATTCCGTGCAATGCGGGTATGTTACCGCGCTTGGAATCCTCCATACTAAATCTCTTTAGTACGGTCTCTATGTACCTGGACTGCGAAAGTCCCAATAGTTTCTTGGATCTATCTCTATAGATCTTGATCCCCAGAATGTACGAGGCATCACCCAGGTCCTTCATGGAGAACCTTTGTGACAAAAACAGCTTGACCGATTGTAGCATAGGAATGTCATTTCCTATCAGAAGAATGTCGTCCACGTACAAGACTAGGAATACGACAGTTCGTCCTACAATCTTCTTATAAACACAGGGTTCATCTTCGTTCTTGATGAAATCAAATTCCTTGATTGCCTCATCAAAACAGATGTTCCAGCTCCGCGATGCCTGCTTTAATTCATAAATGGATTTAAGCAACTTGCACACCTTTCCGCTGCTCCCACTGTCTACGAAACCTTCTGGTTGATCCATGTAAACGCACTCTTCCAAACAACCGTTTAGGAAAGCCGTTTTAACATCCATCTGCCAGATCTCATAGTCATGGAAGGCAGCAATGGCAAGTAGGATCCGAATGGATTTGAGCATAGCCACCGGAGAAAAGTTTCGTCATAGTCCAAACCAGGTCTTTGACGGAAACCTTTTGCAACGAGTCGAGCTTTATAGGTTTCCACCTGCCCATCTACACCAAGTTTCCTTTTGTAGATCCATTTGCATCCAACGGGTTTTACCCCAGGTGGAGCAATATCCAAGGTCCACACTTTATTGGCGTACATGGACTCCATTTCGGATTGCATTGCTTCCTGCCACTTATCAGAGTCCCTACTGATAATGGCCTGCCTGAAACTGGTCGGGTCATCTTCTTCCAAGATGCAATCCTCTCGATCCCCGTCTATGAGAAAACCGTAGTATCTCTCGGGCGGATGAGAAATCCTACCAGATCTGCGGAGTGGCTGAGGTTCGTTTGGGGTTATTGAATCTAGCGGTTCCTCCAAATTTTCTGTTAAAGCTTGTGTTTCTGGAATTTCATCCAGTTCTACCGTGCTGCCACTATTGTTTTTAACAAGAAATTCTTTTTCTAAAAATGTGGCATTTCTTGAAACAATTATCTTCTGTTCCTCTGCATCGTAGAATAGATACCCACTTGAATCTTTTGGGTATCCCACGAACTTACACAAAACTGCCCGTGCCTCAAGTTTGTCTGGGTTCTTCTTTTTGACATAAGCTGGGCAACCCCAAATCTTAATACGTTTAAGATACAAACTTTTACCACTCCATATTTCATACGGAGTCTTAGGCACGGATTTGGATGGAACTTGATTCAATAGATGTGCTGCAGTTTGAAGTGCATATCCCCAGAATGAAAGAGGTAACTCAGCACTACTCATCATGGAGCGAACCATATCCAGCAGGGTACGATTCCTCCGCTCCGATACACCGTTGTGCTGTGGTGTATAAGGAGGAGTAAGCTGAGAGAGAATACCATTCTCTTTTAAGTAATCTAGGAATTCCGTGCTTAAGTACTCCCCTCCCCTGTCAGACCGGAGGATCTTGATACTTTTTCCTGTCTGGTTCTCTACTTCGTTTCTGAATTCTTTGAATTTCTCAAAAGCTTCAGATTTGTGTTTCATCAGATACACATATCCGAACCTAGAGAGATCGTCAGTGAATGTGATGAAGTACGAGAACCCACCCCTTGCATGTATAGACATCGGACCACATACATCACTATGTACGAGTCCCAAGAGCTCTGCTGCTCTTTCTCCATGTCCGGTGAACGGAGATTTGGTCATCTTCCCTTTGAGACAAGACTGACAAGTTTCATAAGATGAAAACTCGAACGCATCCAAGAGTCCATCTTTATGCAACTTACTCAGTCTTTTCTCTCCGATATGACCAAGTCTACAATGCCACAAGTAGGATTCATTCGTATCTGAATTCTTCCTCTTGCGTGTGTTTTGTATATTGAGAACTGTATTCTGATTTAGAACGTAGATACCATTACACAGTGTACCCTCTGCAACCAATACCTTATGCAGGTAGATGTTCATGATATTCTTGTCAAGAACAAAGTTATATCCATCTTTATCGAGTAAAGAAACTGATATGATGTTGCAAACCATGGAGGGTACATAGTAGCAATCGTTCAAAATCATAGTCTTGCCATTAGGCAATACTAGGTGATATTCACCGACGGCTGCCGCATTAACTTGTGCTCCATTCGCTACTCTGAGCGACATATCACCCGGTGCAACTTTCCTACTTTTTCTCAGTCCCTGCAATAAATTACAGATATGAGATCCTGATCCGGTATCAAGTACCCAGGAGGTAGGGCTGACCGTAAAACAGTTCTCAATTACAAGAACACCTGAAGTAGATGCAAAACCATGCTTCTTCTTCAACTGGGTATCCTGGAAATCCATACTTTCCTCTTTCCCATTCTCATACTCATGACTGTTGTCACAAGTTAGAGCTGAGCCAACTTTCCCCAGTCCCGAATAAGAATTCGGATCGGTCAAGCGATACATTTTATTATCTTGATTAGGGCGTGAAAAGGTTGCTGCTTGGAGAGAGAGAAAAGAAACACTCAGCATATGCTCTTGCAAGATTAGATTGGTTTATTAATTTATCTAACCAGGATGTCTCCCACTGTTTCCTCAAATTCTTCTTAAAACCTTTTTAAAAGAAGAACTAGCCGGGTTTTAATTCACGTCACAATACTTGCTTAACCTTTCAGCCAGGCTAGTGTCGGTACTTCGAGGGAGGTTTTCCAACGCTTTCGCGAAGTTCCTTAATTAAAGAACCTCTTTTCCCTGGGGGCGTAGCCCCGCTAACACCTTTCTAGACACCTACTAGGTTTATAGCATTGATCGTTAAGTGAAATAATCTCCCGAGAGTAAACCAACTCATCAGTGGGATCGGGATCCAACTGTCATTGTGTGATAATCTAGATGGAATCCACTCTAGTCACCACACTCCAGAAGGTATGCTAAATCTGCAAGTTTCAGTTCTTTTGAAACTCCCGATGTAGTTTTTGCCCCTAAGACCCAAGTGATCTTGACACAGTCAACAAATCAAAAGGTCCTAGTCAAGTTCATCCCGTCATTATCTTGATTGCATTAAACCCACCTGCATAACCCTTGACACAGTCAACAAGGTTCTACAAATGTCCTAACCAATCACATTGTATCCAGCAAATAAGCTACACTTAGCTACCGTTCACTGCGCCTTGACACAGTCAACAAACGCAGCACGAATACTAAGTATAACTTATAAGAAACGACGGAGGGCTACGGCTGGGTTTTTGGCGAAAAACCCGTTAACGTAATGAACTTGATATCGTTGAAGGAACGTGATACATCCTTTTGAAAAACATAGTGGCGAAAACTTTTGCTAAAGAGGTCACTCCCTGTGAAGGGATCTCGGTTCTTTCCTCGTCGAATGAGGTGCAGGATATTCTAAACTGAATACCTCGATGCAAAGCAAGAATGATCGACTATAGTGAAGTTATTACCCTGACGCAAATTTTTGTCCAAGGGGTCACTCCCGATGAAGGGATCTCGGCCCTTGCCTCGTCGACTGAGGTGCTGGGCATTCATAACCGAATACCTCGATGCAAAACAAAAATTGGACATCCTTGCAATAACAGCTTTTGAAAAAAAAATTGTTCCAACAACGTCTTTTAGGTTTATTTTCTTGCATTAGTTCTTTTAATGCGTCCCATCATTTAATCCTACCATTGCAGAAAACAACCAAAATATGACGTACGCTTATGCCATTCGCATTCGCCACGGGGTCCCGTCATCACTCGTTAGGTTACTTAACTAACGACAGAGCGGGGGCTGGGCTAGCGCGGCTGTAAAACATAAGCAACGCCTAAATAGAAAGCAATGATAGACATTACAGATCACAGATGAATACATTGGATATACTAGCAATCCGCAATCCTTTCGAGCCTGGAACGAAAAGCGGATAACACGGTCGCGGTGAATAGCCAAATACCCTACCCAAGACCCCTACGGGTGCGGCAAACCACCCGCCAAGTACTCGGTAGTTTGTGCACCCCCTCCATGGGTCTATCCTAGGAGCAAAAACAGTAAAAAGAATTATACAATGACGGCTACAACCCCGACCCGGTTGTGCGGCCAAACAAATAATATAATTACATCAATTTACATTTACAATGAATGAAAGAAAAACAAAAGCTCATCTCACATCCACCCCGGCTATTCACCCGCGACAGTCCAACAGATTCATATACACAATCCAATATCAAACACAGATCATGTATAACCCCGACTAATCGACTTATAGCGATTAGCCGATGTTCAATACATGCAAATATCACAGATATAACCAACATAGCCAAAGTGCAGTGAAGTTCGGAAAAAATACGGAATTATAGGACCCCAAAAGTGAATTTCAGTTCTGGAAAATCTGGGCACATATAATACATTTCAAAAATCCCAAAACCAACAGAGACACACACTGCACGAAAAACGATGCACAGAAGACGACAAACCGCGGCGCTTCCGCCGCACATGCCTACCTCGTGCGGCGGAAGTGCGGCGGTTTGAATGAATTAGGGCAACGTTTTTCTTGGGTGTTCACACAAAACCCTGAGCCGAATTTACAAGTATAAAGTTTTTCATTTAGAGCAGAAAAAAATTCAACAGAAACTTAGGGTTTTGTTTTTCCGGTTTTGTGATTTTTTCGGTTCCGAACTTCGTTACACTTCACTACCAAGCTAGTTTAAGTTTAGTTAGGCTCTGATACCAATGTTAGGTCCACGTTACCTCTCCCGGTACTTTCGGGGTTGCGGAAACGGTAAATCAAAATTTTTTCTAAACTTTGTAACATGGACCGTAAAAGCCGGATCTTTGCTAAACTACAAACTAGCAATCTAACAAGAGATGTATCGACTCGGTTAGGGGTTATACCTCAACTTGAACTCCTTCTCTTCTTGTTGTTCTTCTTCTTTGTTGTTGTTCTTTTCTTCTTGTTGTTGTTCTCTTTGCTTGCTCAATGGTTGATCCGGACTTCGATCACCTCCGCGGCCTCCTTAAGTCGAAGACGATCCACCCGAGAGATGTACACCGAGCTCCACCTCAAGCCGAGGTAACTAGGGCAAGTAGATTGCTAATCTAGAAGCCCTAGGATGTGTAGAGGAGATGTATGGATGTGTTTGTCAAGTGAAAACCTTTTTCTCTCAACACATGAGATCAAAGGAGAAATCAAGAGGAGGAAGAAGAAGGAGGTTTTCTTGCAACCATGGAGCTTCTCTTTTCAAGAGAGAGAAAGAGAATAATATTATGATCCAAATGAAAAACAACCATGGTTGCAAATAATGCAAAACAACATCATTACCAATTCCATCAAGATAAAGTTGATGGCTACTTTGAAATGACCATTATCATAATCCAAAAGAAAAAGGAAAAGAAAAGAAGAGCGTGGAAACCTCTTGAAAGTCAATGGTCAACCCGGTCAACCGGTCAACAAAGTCAAGAGGGGTCAACGGGGTCAAATGGTCAATGCAATTAGCCATCATAAGATTATCACTAATAGGATTAGTAAATGATGTTTGCGGCTCATAATGGTTTTGACCAATACGAACTGTCAAAACCCTAATGAGCCTGCCACATAGCGGTTTTGGCCGAACCAACTGCCAAAACCCTAATGAGGCACCTCCTCCTTCATCGCTCCGGAAAACTGTGCATACACACCTGCATCCGTATTCCGTAGAATGCGGATGCGCAGAAGACAAAACAAATCCATCCGTGCAATACTAGGATCCGGCTTAAACCAAAGCCTACTAGTACTGCCTGCTCGAACACCATACGTACACAAGTGCACGTAAGTGATCGCAGCCCTGCCGTAAAACCATACGGCCTCTACACGTTTCGCTCAGTGCAGGGAAACTCTCTGTGTGGGACTCTAAAGACTCGACACTACGCTGGCAGTGGGTTTAACCACAGACCGCAAGCGGCACTAGCTGTACGTAACGGTCCCCAGGTAGATGTCGATAAGAAGGCCGATGAGGTACACCCATCCGAACTCCTACTGAGCCTGTATGTGACAATCTCCGTACAGTCCGGTCTGTTCGTCTGATACATCGCATGGCGGGCCTAGGGGGGCGGTAAACGTCAGTCCCCTAATAGCGGCACAAGTCGTGTCGGAGTGAAGCCCAATACACCCTGAGATAACACTGGAAACCTACCAGTATATCTCGCTTGCCCTGGCCAGGGACTACTCGTGTAATGGCTCTCCTAGACACAGCGCGATGTCAACCCCCAATACCGGGAGAGACGAATCCTGTCTAACCGTCACTGCCTCCAAGTGCTTCGGGACTGCTCCCAACTACTACCTGTTTGCACGACTCAGTAGAGCCGTGGTAGGGTGGCAATCAAAGAACAGTGGGAACACACTCGAGGCGAAGTGACAGTGTCAAGTCAGCGGACTAAGCTGTACTCATGTCACCTGGGAACTGATAACTGACGATAGGTATAATACCAACCATCAGTTCCCGACGAGTCCTGTCCAGTGTACTCGTAACCCAACGAGCACCCGCATACTATCTCAAGTACGACATACTGACGGCTGTGGGACAGACCGTCTCCCGTGCTGGGATGAGAAGCGCATACGCTAGTCTACTCCGGAGCATCGATACCCTATCTCGATACTCCCACGACTAGGGACGTGTATAAGGATATGCTTGTAAATTACCCAGCCCCCACGAGTTTGATCGCCATCACAACGCCGGTAATCAAGCAAAGATCCTAAGGGCTCTACTAATGCGTATAGGTGATATAATAAATAAACACACATGTACACATTAAAGCAGAGACAAACCAAGTAGCATACTACTATATTGAGCAAGATTGTCTGTACAACTGTGAATATCCCAAGCTTCCATCAAGTAATATACATACTAGTATGATATAGTAATGGCTTCTAGGGCATATACACTAACACTCTGAACTTCCAAACGACTCCGTCAAAAATTTCGCAGAAATGGAGTTATTGTTCACCCAGCGATTCGCGAGAGCAAGTGAACGCACCCCGATAACAGCATTGATCAATGCGAGAGTAAAGCCAGGCGAAACTTGGGTTCAATATGCAATCCGATGGCGAAATCTATGGTCGAAGTGCGAATAGCGTATCGAAGAAGCACCAGCAGTGGGCATGTTCGTGGGCACCTTAGACCCTCATGCAACTATTTCACAGTTCATGATGTTCTTCAAATCCACCACGTTCCAGGCCCTAATTGACAAGCTGGCCCAGATGGGTCATAGACCATCTCCCCCGAAGCCGGAACAGCGAAACGAAAAGGGTAAAGGGAAGGCGACCTTTGTTGCGAACACCCAACAACAGCCCAGTGCTCCAAGACTAGCGGATCAATTGGAGGAGAGACGGCGCTATTACAATGAGAAAATGAAGCACCATTACTCATTCCCGCGGGATAAAACGAAGAGGCTGTTTGAGCTGGCGGTGTGCAACAGGCTTATCAATTTGCCAAATCCAAGGCGACCACCGCAACCCAGCGAAGTGAATAATCCCAATTATTTCCCTTACCACCAAACGGTAAGCCATCCAATCGAAGATTGCTTCATCTTTAAGGGATGGATCGCGGATCAGTACCTACAAGGCAAGTTTGCGTTGTCTGAGAAGTGGAAAGTAAACCCACCACAACTGCACACTCCTAAGAAGACGGACACACCGGGGGCAACGTGCTCTTTTGCTGAAGAAGCTCCATGGGAGGTCGTGCTTTCAGCCAAAACCAAAAGGATGCTGAATGATCTTCAAACATGCCCTGCGATCAGGTGGAAGAACCTGCTGGAACCCCAGATCATTGAAGGGATGCTAAAGTCGCGCCCAACTCCAAAGATTGGTGGTGATAGCCAAAGCGTTCATGCTCAGCCGTCGAAGTCTTCGAAAAATAAGAAGAAATCCAAAAAGCCCGTGAAGCCTGGCGACAAGCGCACGAACCTACAAAAATAGATTGACGCGCTGGAAGAGTACAACCAGAAGGCACGAACCCCAATCACGCTTCAAGAGTTCCTCGGCCACGTCCTTGAGGACGAAGATGATGGAGAAGACTCGTCGGATGGATCTGAGGATTACATAGCAAGTTATCATGTGATCTCTCATTCGTCGCTAGACAATGAAGAAGCTCCCTGCACAGAGAGACTGGAGACAGGTCCCGAACCAGAACTTTTATGGCCATCAGACGAAATGATCAACACCTTCCTGAATGAGATTCATCAGAAAAGTAAAGCCAATCGGGAGCGTGAGATGGTCATATTTGAAAGAGCCAAACGGCTGCGACTAGACGAAAGGGTCGAGACGCTCCCGCCGAATCAAGGAACATCCGTCGCAGATAAAAACAAATTCAAGACGAGGAAAAGGTTTGCTAAAGCCATATCAATGGGAATGAAGCTACCACCCTCTGAAGGAGACACTCCTGGTGAAACAGAAACACATCCTAGCTGCTGCTTATATCATCGAAAGATTTCGCACCCTACCGAAGAGTGCGACGCTTTTAAAAGATGGTGGCAGGGATATGTTGCTCACCGGCAACATTTTAAGCGGATGAAACGCAAAACTCGTCGGGAGCAAAGAAGTGCGACTGAGGAGCCTAAAAGAAATACCGGTAACTGTCACATGGTCAACACCGAGGGATCGCAGGTTCTTACTTTTGGAGGCGACTCTGACGAAGAGATGGCTCTTGGCCCTCTCTTTAAAGAATCCACCTTGGGGAAGGAGGAAGAACCGAAGGCCTGCGAAAACATTCAGCTGCGCAATCGCACGCTTCCAGAAAAGAATCTCGGACCCATGAGTAGAAAAGATAAGGGAAAAGAAAAGGTCTCTGAGGATATCGCCCTGGACGACCAAGTCATGAAAGAACTGACTGCCAAGGACCCGCCAAAGAATAGTAATGTGGACTACAACATTATGGCACACTTGAGTAAATTACCTTTGCAGCTCAGCGTTCTCGACGCCCTTTTACTATCCAAAGAAGCGAGAGATTCATTGATCAAGGCGCTACAAGAGCCAGAGCAATTCCAAGCTTTTCTCGCCGAAGAAAAGATGAAGGACGGGCTGGAAGAAGTATACATAACCGATATCACCTTCGGCGATGAAGATCTCCTCCTTGGGACGTGCGAGCACAACCGTCCCCAATATGTCTCCGGATACTGTCATGATATCAAGATAGGCAAAATCCTGGTTGACAATGGGTCTTCCGTCAATCTTCTCAACGTACGAGTGTTGAAGGAAATCTGCATGAGCGTCCTGCATCTCGCTCGTGATAAAATCACCATCTCTGGTTTTGACTCCCAGTCATCGCGGACTCTCGGGTCTGTGATATTGACATTACGATTCAGGCTACTTGTCACGGATATTAAATTTCATGTCATTGACGCCAAGACATGCTATAACGCTTTGCTCGGCCGGCCTTGGTTACACGAGTTCAACATCATCCCATCTACACAACATCAGTGTATGAAATACTTTAAAGATGGTCTCGAGTATACAGTAACGGGAGAGCTGAACCCATTCTCCGTGAATGAAGTCCGCAAGTACGAAGATGCAAAATACTTTTTGCCAGATTTCGAGGACATGGAGAGATGTCACAAACCGGAGAACAAAGCTAGCGCCACCATTCCAGTCTTCGGGAGTGATACCGAAGAAGAGGAAGCGATAGTTTATTCAGGTCCACCCCAGTACAACAAGCCGGGACCGTCCGCTCCTATGTTGATCTTTGGCAGCGACTCGGAAGATGAGGTCCATGCTATATTCTCCGCTCGGCCTTCAATACAAACGTTCGCTGATGAAGAGCAAAGTTTGCAAGTTGCCATGGTTCCGCGGGACCATTACAAAGATCTCGACGCACTTGAAGCTTATAGCGTGCAAGAGCTCTAGACATCTTACGTCCCTCCCAGGCGAAAAGGCGATCCTATTCTACCGCTCCGGGGAAACCAAAGTGGAGAAAGAAATCTGGCATGGCGCAGATTCTATACTTGACAGGCTCCAGCCTATCCGTCTGCCTAGATATTATACAGAAGGCTTGAAAAGGCCGTTAAAGCGCCAAGGGATACCCTTCAAACAGACCGCTCGAAAAGCTATGTTCTATGACAGGATCTGGAACGTTCCCGGAACTCAGCGCAAGTTGCTCAACGGGAGAATGGAAGCGATCGGGCTTGGATATGTTCGGTCCGAGAAACGGGAGCTACTCCGCGACTGCTATGTCGTACATGACTTTGATGAAGAAGGATATGCTCAATGGGAGAATGCTAACCCTGAACCAGAAAGAGCCCCCGATGTGAAAATGCCCAGTCCGTCGTTCGAAGAACAAATGGACAAGCTTATAAGGGAAGCAGGTAAGAAGGTTCGAGACGACCATAATCGCGAAATGGCCATCTACGAGAAAACCAGGACACAACGCCTTCTTCAACAGGCTGCAAAAGATGAAAATGCTCCTCCCTGTCAACCCGTCATTCAAAGAGCCCAATGCAGAGGCAGAAACAAGTCAAAGAGCGAAAAAGGCGTTCGACAACGACAAAGTGGGACCAAGAAGTTACGCGATCGAGAATCGAGCAGTCCGGATTTGTCCCTTATGAAGAAGATGAGTCGAGCATACTCTTTTCCTCAAGACAAGACAAAGAAGATACTTGATCTTGCCATAAGACATCAAATGCTTACACTCCCAGAGTCTAAGCAGCCCGAGTAAGCTAACGAAGTCTTTCATCCAGACTATTGCACTTATCACCAAGCAATAGGACGCCCTCTCGAAGACTGCTTCACCTTCAAGAACTGGGTCGAAGACCAATATCAGCTCGGCAAGTTCGCTCTATTCGACAGTTGGAGGATAACTCCGCCGCAGAAGCATGAACCCAAATCCATGAAGGTAGAACCAGATCAACATCGGTCGTGGAAGCGAGCTCGTACTTGTCATATGATAACACTATCAAAAGAAGAGCCTGAGAACATGGATGACCTCCCCTGGTGCTTCGAAAACGATGATGACGAGGTGATCTCAGAGTTTCCACCGGTGCCAAAAGAGCTGGAAGATGGAATATATACCACTGCAGATAACCTCAAGAAGATTGATTTGGGGACGGCAAGTGACCCACGACCGACATTCGTCGGTGAGCTGTTATCTGAAGAAAGGGTGGTTGCGCTAAAAGATGTGCTTATACAGCATAGAGATTGCTTTGCATGGAACTATTCCGAAATGCCAGGATTAGATCTAGAGATTGCTGTCCACAAATTGGCCATATCCCTCGGATGTCAGGCCAATCAAACAAGCATCAAGGAGAATGCGGCTCGAGCTTGAGATGAGCATCAACGCTGAGGTTAAGAAGTTGATCGACTCTGGCTTCGTCCAAGAGGTTTAGTATCCTGACTGGATCGCCAACATCGTTCCGGTGATGAAGAAAAATGGGACAGTGCGCATCTGCGTAGACTTTCGGGATCTCAATAAAGCTTGCCCGAAGGACGACTTCCCAGTACCGGTCACCGAGCTGATGATAGACAATACGTCCACTCACGAAGTCTTCTCCTTCATGGACGGATCGTCAGGATACAATCAGATAAAAATGCATCCCGAGGACCAGAAACATACCGCTTTCCGGACCCCTTTGGGTATATTCTGCTATAAGGTAATGCCTTTCGGTCTAAAGAACGCCGGTGCCACCTATCAGAGGGCCATGACGAAGATCTTCGATGACCTCATACATGAAATCGTCTAATGCTATATCGACGACCTCGTGGTTAAAAGCAAATCATACGAGGAACATCTCGAACATTTGAAGATCGTATTTCAACGCCTTCGGCAATACAACTTGAAGACGAACCCTCTCAAATGCGCGTTTGGGGTGTCCTCAGGCAAATTCCTAGGATTCATCGTCCGACACTGAGGTATCGAGATAGATCCATCAAAGATCAAGGCGATCATGGAAATGCCTCCGCCAAGGACTCTCAAGCAATTGCGGTCTCTCCAAGGGAAGCTCGCGTATATCCGGCGATTTATAGCCAATCTTTCAGGCAAGTGCCGCCCTTACAGTCACCTGATGAAGAAGGGAACCCCGTTCGTCTGGGATCAAAAATGCCAAAGCGCACTGAATGAAATCAAACAATACCTGCAGAATCCGCCGGTGCTAGCCGCTCCGGTCAAGGGAAAGCCTCTCATTCTTTATACAACAGCCCTCGAAGGTTCTTTAGGCGCATTATGGGCACAAGAGAACGACCAAGGAAAGGAGAGAGCCCTCTACTATTTGAGTCGAGTTCTACTGGGGGCAGAAAGTAATTACTCTCCCATCGAAAAACACTGCCTGGCGTTGATCTTCGCGATAACGAAACTCCGGCACTATGCGTTGGCACATGAAGTCCGTCTCATATCGAAGGTGGATCCTCTCAAGTATTTGATGTCAAAGGCCATATTGACAGGGCGGCTCGCTAAATGGACCTTGCTTTTGATGGAGTTCTCAACAACTTATCAGCCTCTTAAGGCAGTGAAAGGCCAAGCCATCACCGACTTCCTCGCTGAGCATCCAATACCGGTCGATTCTCCATTGAATTGCGAACTGCCAGACAAACATGCATTTGATGCGATCGACGGTGGTGATACCCGATGGGAACTTTATTTTGATGGAGCGCCTTCCATGAAAAATCGCAAACAAAACACGCCCATAATCAAATCAGGGGTAGGCCTTATCTTCGTGATCCCACAAGGAGGGATAATGCGCTTTGCCTTCTCAGTAACAGAGCCGAGGACAAACAATGAAGCCGAGTATGAAGCTTTGATAGCAGGCCTCGAGATCGCCACCGACATGGGAATTGAAAACCTCCTCATATACGGAGACTCCCAACTGGTCGTTAGTCAAGTAAACGACGACTATCAAACGTGCAAACCAGAACTGGTAAAGTACGGCGAGAGGGTAAAGCAACTGCTGACCCAAATTCCTTCTGACACCTTGGAAAGAATACCGCGTGCGAAAAATAGCAAAGCAGATGCATTAGCCAAGCTTGCTAAAGAGTTAGCCGACGAGAACCTCGATGACGTGAGAATCATTGTGCAAAGCCATTGGGTTCTTGCGCCGGTGGAAATATCTCTGGAGTCGTCTGAAGAAAAAAGAGAGACTGAGCAAATGGATATGCAAATAAAAGACCAGGAGAAGGCTGAGGATTGGAGAGAAGTCTTTATAGACTACTTCAAATCGTCGAACGCCTGAAGATGCGTCCTCAAAACATCAGCTTATGAAGCGAGCCCTATCTTTTGCCTTCGTCAATGATACTCTGTACAAGAGGTCGTTTGATTCTCTATGGTTGAGATGCTTGGGACCTGAAGAGGCGAAAAGAGTCGTCCAAGAAGTTCACGATGGACTCTGCGGTTCTCACCAAGCAGGCACGAAGATGAAGTTGAAGATCAAACGGATGGGTTATTATTGGCCCACGATGATCCAGGTCTGCCTCGAGTATGCGAAGCAATGCCACTCATGCCAGATTCATGGGGACTTTATCCACTAGCATCCAAACTCACTACATTCGACGGTGGCTAGCTGGCCGTTCGAAATGTGGGGAACTGACATAATCGGCCCCATCGAACCAGCATCGTCCAGAGGACATCGATTCATTTTGGCGACAACTGATTACTTCTCCAAATGGGCAGAAGCAGTACCGCTGAGGGAGGTGAAAATGGAGAACATCCTCCATTTCTTCAAGACACACGTCATTTATCGGTTTGGAACTCCGAGACGAATCATCTCCGATAACTGGCCAGCCTACAGAAGCCACAAGATCAGCCGCTTCGCACAACAGCACAACATAGACTGAAGATACTCCTCAGTTTATAATCCCCGAGCTAACGGTCTAGCTGAGGCTTTCAACAAAACCTTAACAAAGATCGTGAAAAAGACGGTGTCTCGAAATAAGAAAGACTGGCACGAGAGACTGCATGAAGCTCTCTGGGCATATCGAACTACGTTCAAGACGGCCACGAACACAACGCCGTACGCGTTGGTATTCGGTACAGAAGCAGTACTCCCCCTCGAGATAGAGTTACCCTCTCTACGAGTGGCAGTCCATTATGAGCTAACGGACGAAGAGAATGCTCACCTTCGGCTTGAGGAACTCGATGCCCTTGATGAAACCCGGCTCATAGCGCAACAAAATCTGAAGGCTTATAAAGCAAAGATGACGCGCTCTTACGAAAGATTGACTAGCCGAGGACATTCCGCCAAGGAGAACTCGTACTAGTGGTCAAAAGACCTATGTCCCAATCGCGCCATGCGGGGAAAATTCGAGCCGAACTATGAAGGCCCGTATATCATAGACAAAGTCTACCAGGGTGGAGCCTATCTACTCATGGACATGCATAGTGAAAGACCTTTCAGGCCAATAAACGGTCGCTTCCTGAAGAAGTACTATGCTTGATGAGTCACGGCCTAGGTCAATGATGGATAACGATGACTATGTCCGCTCTCTATCTTCCTAAGCCCAAACTCTATAAGTAGTAGCCGGCTTATTTTACGACGGACCGAAACGTCCTTAAACTAACGGCAGACCGAAACGTCCTTAAAATAACGCTGGACCGAAACGTCCTTAAACTAACGACGGACCGAAACGTCCTTAAACTAACGACGGACCGAAACGTCCCTAAACTAACGACGGACCACTGTGTCCTAAAACTAGCTGTTGACCTTGATGTTGATAAACTACGGTGGATTACAGCATCCCAAAGCTGATACTAAAATAAAAAAAGAAAAAAAGAAGAAAACGGTATGTCCATAAGCAGAATGGGCACGGCTGAAAACCCGAAAAGGCTCCGTGAGTAAAAACAACAGGGCTACCGGCGAGTCTTGTGAAAACCCGAAAGGGCACAACCTCGTTTGAAAAAAGAAGAAGAAAGAATAGAAAAAAACGGTATGTACATAAGCAAAATGGGCACGGATGAAAACCCGAAAGGGCTCCGTGAGTAAAAACAGTAGGGGTACCGGCGAGTGTTTGTGAAAACCCGAAAGGGTGCAACCTCGTTAAATGACACTTGCAAGGTCCTCTCGACCTTATAAGGAGAAATCACCCTCGTGAGATCCTTACGATTCACAAGGGAGCAACACACTTAGGGATCCCTACGATTCCTAAAGAGAAATTACACTTGCGAGATCCTCACGACTCGTAAGGAGAATCCTCTTATGAGACCCTCACGGCTCATAAGATTTGAAAGTCTTAAGCTACAGGGACCTGAACCTGTTCTTAAGCAACCCCCACAACCTCCGATACTGCCCTACAAGCGGTGCAACACGGACCCTTGTATACAATCCACGGGCGCGAATAAACATTTCCCTAACGAAGCCCCACCCGTGACTAGGGATATGTTCGCACGGTGAACAACCCTTGTGAGTCCTCTCGACTTATGAGGGGAAAACTCTCTTGTAAGATCCTTACGACTTACGAGAAGCCATACACCTAGGAGTCCTCACGATGCCTAAGGAGAAAATATACCTACGAGATCCTCACGACTTGTAGGGAGAAATACCTTTGTGAGACCCTTACGGCTCATGAAGTCAAAAACTTAGTCGACATAATCCTAACCCTGTTTACTAAGCCACCTGTTCCCCTCCGAAAGACGGCGCGACGGGACGTCTTGCCTGAGATTCAGGGAAGATGCTAATAGGTTCTATCCGTCCACCTCTCCGAAGATGCCAAGTTGATTTATGGCACCGTGTACCGAAGGTTTAAAAAGATGCGTCCGATGTAGCAGATTTCGCCAGATTCCCCATCGCTTGAGGGGGTTTTGATTGTGGGGATGCTCTTCCCTGCAGGCGCAAGCCCTTGCAGTTAATTACGCTACCGCATCGCGGTAACAACTTTCTCCTTCCCCATATGGTCGCTTCGTGTCGTGGGTGTTTGTTTTGTGTTTGGTTGCCCATGGATTGTATACGGAGACTAAGTTAAGTTGTCGCCCGTAGGGCGTGGACTAGTCCAAATCCGTATCTTTCTTAGATTTGGGTTTAGAGGGTGTGTGTTTAAGGATACGTTAGCCTCATTTGCGGCTAAGATTGACTTAAACGTTCGTTAAGGACACGTTAGTCTAATTTTAGACTAAGGTCGACTTAACGGGATCGTTTAGATCCGACAAGAGAGCAATTGGGGGCTCTATTGTTTAGTTTAGTGACATTACGGTCGATAGGTAGTTTAAGGACATTGCGGTCCAATGTTAGTGTTCCCCTCCGAACGGCGGCGCACAGGACCGCGATGTCCTGACGCTGGGGTTCGGGGCAGATGCTATTTGGTTTTATCCGTCCACCTCTCCGAAGATGCCAAGTTGATTTATGGCACCGTGTATCGGAGGTTTAGACGGATGCTACCAATGTAGCAGACTTCGTCAGATTCCCCCTCGCTTGAGGGTTTTTTTTGATTGTGGGGACGCTCTTCCCTGCAGGTGCAAGCCCCTGCAGTTAATTACGCTACCGCATCGCGGTAACAACTTTCTCCTTCTCCAGAATTTCACTTCGTGTCGTGTGTGTTTGTTTTGTTTATGGTTGCCCATGGATTGTATACGGAGACTAAGTTAAGCCATCGTCCGTAGGACGTGGATTAGTCCAAATCCGTATTTACTTAGATTTGGGTTTGGTGTTTTTAGTTTAAGGATGCATTAGTCGCGTTGCGGCTAAGATCAACTTAAACGTTCGTTAAGAATACGATAGTCCTGTTTGAGACTAGGATCAACTTAACGTGATAATCCATTTAATATCTGGCCGTCGGGACTCGTCACCTCTCTAACGTCGTTGAAGGATTACAACGGCAGATGTCGGAGGAGTTCAGAGATGTACCCTTGAACCAAAGTCAATTTGGATTTTTACAGTCCATTTGAATGTTTAAGGATACGTTAGCCGTGTTTGGGGCTAAGCTCAACTTAAACGGGATCATTTAGATCCGGCAAAAGAGCATTTGGAGGCTCTATTGTTCCAGTTTAGGGACGTGGTGGTCCATCGCCAGTTTAGGGACGTGGTGATCCATATTCCAGTTTAGGGACGTGGAGGTCCATTATTAGTTTAAGGACGTTTCAGTCCATCGCCAGTTTAAAGACGTAGTGGTCCATCATTAGTTTAAGGACGTTTCGGTCCACCATTAGTTTAGGGACGTTTCGGTCCAACATTAGTTTAGGGACATTTCGGTCCACGAGTTTAAGGACCCCGCATTCCATATCCATGTGTGGTCGTTGGGACCTGTCGCCTCTCTGACGTCGTTAAAGGATTACAACGAGAAGTGTCAGAGGAGTTCAGAGATGTACCCTCGAACCGGAGGTAAATTGATTTAAGAGAGCATTTGCGCTCAGTTCAATTTAACTTAAGGACTTACGGCCAGAATTGGGCTAAGTCCAGTTGAAAATGTTCAACATTTTATTTGCATTTGACCTGTTAGACCTTTACTGGGGCTCTTCTCTTGTTTAATAATGCATGGTATTTTTGTTTGGTCTATTAGACCTTTATTTGGGCTCTGCCCTTTTATAAATGATGTGCAGCATCTGTTTTTTTATTTGGGCTCTGCTCTTTTTAAAGTAATGCATTGCATTTAATTTGGCCTGTTAGGCCCTTTTTTAATTGGGCTTGGCCCTTCTGTAAATAATACAGTGCATTAATCATCTGATAGTGGCTTGTCAGGCGCTTTGCGTCAATTATTGAGCGCAAGCGCTTATGATGAGGACACGTGTCCTGCTCTGGTGAGCGCAAGTGCAACAGCGCAGTTTGGAAGTGCAAAGCACTAAGAATCTTTTAGATTCAAAAACAGGAGTGCAAAGCACTATTTGATTTCTTGATCTAATTTAGATCAAAGAAAAGATAAGTTTTTTTTGTTTTTTCTTATCTCAAAGAACCCAAGGTTCATAAAAAGTGCAAAGCACTATTTTATTATATATTTTTTTATTTTTATTAAAAATCCTTGATCTTGTTTTTAGATCTATGATCTGTTCATAAGAGAACTTTCTCTTCCTTCTAAAGATTTTTACCTTTTTGTTCTTGAAGAGTTCTTCAGTGTTCTCTTTCTCTCTTTTTTTTTTTTAGAAAATGTGTTTTCTCCTTTTGAATTGAGGCTTGGGGTCTTTTTTATAGTGCCCATAAATTAGTTAAATTTGTTAAAGAGATCTTTCTCTGAGTGATTTGGGGAATTTTCCCCACCGTTGGATCTTTGATCCAAGGGCTTCTGTTTTACAGAAGAAAATCTTCTTGTTTTAACAAGAACAGAAAGATTTCTTTAGAATTTTAATTCTTTTTGGCGCAAATGCCCCAGCGCGTGACACGTGCAGCGCACAGCGCAGCGCAACTGCGCTAGCGCATCCGTGCTGACACGTGTCGCGCAGCGTAACTGTGCTAGCGCATCCGCGCTGACACGTGTCGCGCAGCGCACAGCGCAGCGCAACTGCGCTAGCGCATCCGCGCTGACACGTGTCGCGCAGCGCAGTGCTTGCGCAACTGAAGCGTTGCTTCCTTTAATTTTACTTAAAATAGAGCTTTGCTCTGATTGGGCGCACTGCCTTAGGTGCTGCGCTGCCGTATCAGCTTTTGACACGTGGCGCGTTGCGCCCGGAATTTGAAGCGTTGCTTCATTTATTAAAACTTAGATTTTGGGAAAATCAGAAGCGTCGCCTCGGCCTGAGATATCTTTTCATCTCCTTTTTTTCAAGTCAAACTTGTATTTCCAAAATTCTGATTTCCCGGGCCATGGAAATGATTTCATTGTGCACAGAATTTTCTGTGCTTGGGTCTATATATATATAATTCAAGCCTAAGCCTTTTCTTCAATTTTAGAGAACTTCTTCGATCATGGCTTGCAACCGCCCTCATGCTCGCCGACAACCATGGGAGGTGCCGATTCGGGACATCGTTCCCCGTTTTGCTGCGCGCCTGGTGGACCTTTCTCTCTCGGACGAGCAATGTGACGCTGCAATGCACGAGCTTTTGACTCGTGTGGGGTCTTCTCTCCCTCCGCATTCTATTTGGCTTCGGATGCTTCTTGCCTCGGTGCTCGCCGACATTCCCCCTCCTCCAGCAGAGATGTCCTCAGCAATGCTGGATGCCGCCGAGGATAAGATTGAGTGCTTTCTCGAAGCGCACTTGATCACCAAAGTCCTGAGGGACTGCTCTTTCCACTTGCTGAGCCAAATACGGGCTCGTCGGGTCGTCATCGCCACTTTTTCCGAAGAGTGTGGCGTCGACCGTTGGATGGCTACCCCTCGGGAGGATCGCCGTTTCGACATGATGGAGAAGACGGGGAGGGATCTGAATAATCTTCTTTTCCTTTTTGTGAACCCTTGTCTTTCTGATCCCGTATTCGGTGATCTTTTTTAAATGTAATAACAATAATAATGAATAAGTATTTTTCTTTTTAATCAAGTACTTCATTGTCTGTTAAGGGTTCTTTTATTTTAGTTCTCTGTTGTGCTTGTGCATCGTATGATTTTAATTTGTTATTATCAAGTGCATGTAATTTTGCATGGATAAATTGCCTTTGGCACTTAGCCCCTTCTTCTGCGCTAGCGCATCTGCGCTGACACGTGTCGCGCAGCACACGAAGGACGGCGCGCAAGACTGCGGGGTCTTGGCACTGAGATTCGGGGCAGATGCTAATTGGTGCTATCCGTCCACCTCTCCGAAGATGCCAAGTTGATTTATGGCACCATGCATCGAAGGTTTGAACGGATGCGTCCGATGTAGCAGACTTCGTCAGATTCCCCCTCGCTTGAGGGGTTTTTGATTGTGGGGACGCTCTTCCCTGCAGGCGCAAGCCCCTGCAGTTAATTACGCTACCGCATCGCGGTAACAACTTTCTCCTTCTCCAGATGGTCACTTCGTGTCGTGTGTGTTTATTTTATGTTTTATTACCCGTGGATTGTATACGGAGACTGAGTTATGTCGTCGCCCGTAGGACATGGACTAGTCCAAATCCGTATTTATCTTAGATTTGGGTTTGGGGGTTTGGTTTGAGGATACGTTAGCCATATTTGAGGCTAAGATCAACTCAAACGTTTGTTAAGGATACGTTAGTCTAACTTGAGACTAAGATCAACTTAACGGGATCGTTAAGATCCGACAAAAGAGCATTTGGGGCTCTATTACTCCAGTTTAGGGACATAGTGGTCCATTGAATGTATGGCCGTCGGGACCCGTCACCTCTCTGACGACGTTGAAGGATTACAACGACAAATATCAGAGGAGTTCAGAGATGTACCCTTGAACCGAAGTTGATTTGGGGGATTCATAGTCCAGTCTGTTTGAAGGTTTAAGGATACGTTAGCCATATTTGAGGCTAAGATCAACTTAAACGGGATCGTTTAGATCCGACAAAAGAGCGTTTGGGCTCTATTGTTCCAGTTTAAGGACATAGTGGTCCATCGCTAGTTTAAGGACATTGCGGTCCGTAGGTAGTTTAAGGACATTGCGGTCCATTATTAGTTTTAAGACATCTCGGTCAAGGTTAAGGACGTCGTAGTCCATGGGTTTAAGGACCCCACAGTCCATTGTTAGTTTTAAGACATCTCGGTCGAGGTTAAGGACGTCGTAGTCCATGAGTTTAAGGACCCCACAGTCCGTTGTTAGTTTTAAGACATCTCGGTCAAGGTTAAGGACGTCGTAGTCCATGGGTTTAAGGACCCCACAGTCCATTGTTAGTTTTAAGACATCTCGGTCGAGGTTAAGGACGTCGTAGTCCATGGGTTTAAGGACCCCACAGTCCATTGTTAGTTTTAAGACATCTCGGTCGAGGTTAAGGACGTCGTAGTCCATGGGTTTAAGGACCCCACAGTCCGTTGTTAGTTTTAAGACATCTCGGTCGAGGTTAAGGACGTCGTAGTCCATGGGTTTAAGGACCCCACAGTCCATTGTTAGTTTTAAGACATCTCGGTCGAGGTTAAGGACGTCGTAGTCCATGGGTTTAAGGACCCCACAGTCCATATCGATGTGTGGTCATCGGGACCCGTCACCTCTTTGAAGACGTTGAGGGATTACAACGCTAAGTATCAAAGGAGTGAAGAGATGTACCCTGGAACCGGAGTGAATTAAATAGTCCTTGGCCCAATTTGGGATCAAGACCAATTAATTATGTTATGAGCCCATTAGCCCAGTTAATTACGAATTGAGGACTTATGGCCAGCTTGGGCTAAGTCCAATCATGTCTGGAATATTGGCTTCCTGTTGGTCCATTGAAGGAGAGACTTTGTCTCTGGCCATTTAGCCAATTGGGCCAAAGCCTAGTGTTAAACACTACAGACCAATCAGTGTTGAACACTGGGAATGAAATTGACAAGTTAGTGTTTAACATTAAAAGATAATTGGTGTTAAACACCAGCAACAAGGCTTTCAAATTAGCATTAAACACTAGAACAGATCAGTGTTAAACACTGGCAACGGAGATCTCAAATTAGTGTTAAACACTAAGGTAATCAGTGTTGAACACTGCAAATAAAGTTCTTTGATTAGTGTTGAACACTAAGGCCCAACAATGTTTTAACACTGGATTCGGGAGTTCCAATTTAGCGTTAGACGCTAAGGCAAGAGGGGTCACGTGGCAACACGTGAGAGCGCCCTCCCTTCATTTGTTCTTCTAAGGAGATCACATTTTTGGAGCATCACGTGTCATCACGTGACGGGTGTCTAATCGAGGTATGTTAAAGCTTCTGTTAAGGGTCACGTGGGTCACGTGAGGCACTGCCTCAAAGGGCTTTCTGTAGATCTTTTGGGGAGGGGTCACGTGGTGACACGTGACCCTTCTTTTCTGTAGTTGTTTAGAAGATCTGTTAATCCCTTTCAGGAATTAAATTCCTCGTAGGGTTGAACCCTGACAATAATTTCAGAGGAATTAAATTCCTAGTTCTTTTTGAAGAGTTGAACTCTGAATCTTCTATAGGAATTAAATTCCTCATATATGTGAAAAACTGAATAGGGTTAAACCCTAATAAAAGCTTTAAGGAATTAAACCCACACTCTCTGTTAGAGAATTATTCTGGGGAATAAGATTAAGGTAATTAAATTCTTGTTGTTTTAACAGAACTAAGTTCTTAACTAGGGTTAAACCCTGATTCTTTTCGTTCTGAAGGAATTAAATTCCCATAACACAGGGTCAAGCCCTAATTTTATTTTAAAGGAATTAAATTCCTATAGTTCTGTGAGAATTAAATTCTCGTGCTTCCGTTCCCTCTCTATGTTTTGGATCTGCATGGCAGGATCTCGACCCATTGAGAATTAAATTCTCAACTTCAAGGTGAGATGTGCACTTTGCAGATCCTCTATCAAAGAGAGAAGAAATATGTTCTTCTGTTTTATATATCAGAGTTAAACTCTGTTGAGAATTAAATTCTCTTTTCTTTCAAGGAGCCTTCCCTTTCTTACCTAGGGTTTTCTTTTGCAGAAGATCCAAATTCCTCAAAGTATCAAGCTCTCTCCCTTTTCTTCCCTCTGCGTCTGTCTCTCTTTTTTGTGTGTCTCGGCTCCTATTTATAGGAGAAGCAGCCGAGTCAATTAGTTTTTTGACGTATCTTCATTGAGAGATTTGATTTGCATCCATCATTCGTTCTGGACCTTTGGATTATTAGGTGAATTTTATTCACCATTGGATTTCAAATCCAGCGATTCTCCTTTGTGATTTCTGTTAGATTTAAAAGGGAAATCTTTCCAAGTTCAGGATTTTTCCATAGATAGATGATATTCAATCACTCTAAATCTTTGATTCGGTTGGTTCCAGATAATCGCTTTCCTTTGGAAAGATTTGAATCTCTTTCAGAATTTAATTCTGTTAACAAAATGGGCTTTGAAAGCCGGTCACGTGTAACCACGTGACCCTTGGTCACGTGTGGGCACGTGACCCCCTTGTAACGAGCCCTTTTCTTCTTTTGCACTCTGCCTTCTTCTGCTTCTTAGCCGTCACGTGCCACCACGTGACCCCTGGTCACGTGTGAGCACGTAACCCTCGTCTGGAGTCTTTTTCTTGATTTATCCGGAGAATGAGTCTGATGTTTTGAGCGTCACGTGCCGACACGTGACCCTGGTCACGTGGGAGCACGTGACTCTTTCTGAAGCCCTTTTCTTCGATGTAGTTGGGAAACTGAACTTGTCTTGCCGATACTTTTAGGTGTCACGTGCCAACACGTGACTGCTGGTCACGTGTAAGCACGTGACCCTTTTCTGAAGCTTTTTCCATAAGCTTTTCTGATTTTAAATCAGGAAACAAATGCCCCCACAGCGTTGTTCTCACGTGTCAGCACGTGAGTGCAACGCTGTCACCTTTTGTGACCGTTGGATTCCTTTAGGGATTTAAGGAGATGACGCGTCTCCATCACATCCTATAAATGTTCATGTCCCTTCCGAAGAGCCTTCACTTTGCTCATCTCCTTCTTTTGAGAACTTTTTCTGAGAATTTAATTCTCTTCTTCCAGAACTTAGTTCTCTGCCTTGAAATATTTTTAGAGTTTAACTCTGTTTAAAAGGACTCTTCCTCCTCAGGTAATGGTAATCGAAGCACCTTCATTTTGACAAAACTCTCTGGATTTTAAATCCATATCAAGGGTTTCACAAAGAACCCATTTTTCTTCAAGTACTTTAATCAAAATATGAGACCACTTAACCTCCAACAGTAGATCTCTTAGGGTTTAGATGATCCTTAGGGAGATGATGATGGCAGTTCAAATCCATGGAATTCAATTCCATCCCAAAAATGTTTCTGGGAATTTAATTCCCTTCTCCTAATAAGGAATTTAATTCCAATGAAGGACTCGATTTCTTCACACGGAGGCTTCTTGGGGTCTCTTGGCCCGAGATTGTTCTTCTGCAATTAATGAAATGGGGGCTTTGTAATGATGTCTTCTGTGGGAATTTAATTCCTTTGATCTTGTTGGATTCATCGTAGAGCCTGAGACAGATCCTGTTGGGAGGGATGTGCATGGTCATCATTCTTTATTAAATGAGGATATTCCCTTTGTTTTATTGTAACTATTTGGTCTCATTATTAATGAGCCGTCATCCGGATTCTGTGGGGCCCATGTGTTTTCTAGCCAATGGTCCCAGAAAACTCTGCTGTTGCCTTCTTTAACTAGTCTTCATGTTCATGCATGAATATATATATTGCTGACTTTTCTTTTAACGGTCTTCCTTTATTGGATTTCAGGTGCGATGGCTTCTGTTCCACGCTTTCCCTTTTCTCGCTCGGAGGCTGCTTTTCCTCAGTCACCATCTCATGAGGAAGCGATGGCGATGATTCGGGCCCATGACCCGAACTGTACCAACCTTCTTCAATGGGGATCTTGGTATAGTCAGATTATTCAGGGTCGCCGGAGTTTTCTTTGCGCGGTGCCGACGGAGCCCACTTTCCCGTTCTTACCGATGGACCCTCCGAGGACGGTTTTTGCTGTGGAAATGCCCAACTGGTCTCCAACGGGGAGGCTGGAGCCTTCGACGACCGGTATTCCGAACCATCCGATTCCGGCCATAGACATCTTGGGGCGGCGTATCTGCCAGGGTGAGGCCCACCCGTGGGGGCAGATCTATAAGATAGGGCTCACTCCCCGACACCCCACGGGCTATCTTCTCTGGGCTCGCTACATCCTTGCTACCCATCGTGCGCGGCTGCAGAAGGTCGGGCTTTATCATGCAATATACGCGTCATTCTTCCATTATAAGTCCCCGCATGTCTGGTGGGTTAAGGCGTTTTTGAACAAATGGAATCTTCCCACCAACATTTTCATTCTAGGAGATCGTGAGGTCTCGATCTCTCTTGCAGAATTTTATGAAATCTCGAGATTGCCAATCAGGGGTGCACTGTATGAGGAGTTGTTGCCTCCTGACGAGTATGTCTTTGAGCCCGAGTCTGCACCGGCTGACGGCTTGTCTGCTGAGAACGTCGTTCGTCATAAACGCCCCAGTTTAATCAAGGCGCTAGGCATCTTCGACCGATTATTCACCGAATCCGAAGAGCAGGGCGTTACTTTCAAGAGCTTCATTGCTCGTTTCCTTCGTGAGGACGCCTTATCCAAGACAGCCCCGAAGTTTGCCAACATTGAGGACCCCTTTGGGTTCGGTCCGAAGAAGCTGCCGACCACTGAATCAGATCTACCTCAGTACTACATCCCTATTATATCGCCGATATCTTTTGAATCCATTGCTGTCCCAGGCATGGACGAGGAGACGTTCTTTGTGGGGTTTGTTAGTGTTTGGCTCAGTTGGTTCGTTATCCCCATGCATCGCCGCTTCATGAGAGCCTCGGTCATCTACCCGGCCCATCGTATTGCTGAGGGGACGCGGTTGGCCATTGGCATCCCGGCCTTGGCGCACCTCTATCATGGATTGGGCACCGCGGCTAATACCTCTACACCCGGCGTGGACGTAGTGAACTTTTCGCTTCATTATTTCACGTCCTGGGTCGAAATGCATGTGCTGGGGGCTTTCGCTATGCATCAGAGGCCCGCGTTTTACAACGCCTATCCCTTCCCACGACTTATGCGATTGGTGGGTGCTTCTGCTGCTGACCCGACTCAATTCAGGGCTATTCGGGTGCTGATTTCTCCTCACGCCGCCTCTGGCGGGCTGATTTTTAATGATCGGGTCTTGTCTACTCCCTCGGATCCAGTTCAACAACTCTGGGACCAGTCGAAAGACAACGCACCTTCTTTGAAGCCCCGGGAGGCCGCGCATTTGTATACAATTATACCGGGCTACTTGGTGTTTCGCCAGGACAGTGCAGCTCTTTTTATGCGGTACAATCCGCATTGATTCGCCCGGCAGCTTGGATACGACCAGGGTGTTCCTTTCGAGGCTTTTATAGTCGCCCCGATCCCTTCGCTCGATGCTGTTCGCGATGCCGCTCATCATTTTATGAGGCTGAACACCGGCTCCCGTTTCATGGTCCCTGAAGCTGAGTACATGTCCCGGTGTGTGGGTGCATTTACGGGCTGGTATCTTCATCGGATCAGTCCAATTATTCTTGAAGAAATATGGGTGCTTCTTGGTCACGACGCGCCTCTTCAGGTTTCGGGGGCTAAGATACGGCCGAGGGTTCCAGTCCGCTTCCCTTTAAGGGAAATTGGCACCGCGCTCATTCCGGGGGAGTCAGGGGTAGACCTTACTCCAACAGCTGGTATGCCCTTGGGTTCCCGATCGCGGGGTAAACGAGCCCCAGTAGTAGCACCCCTGCCGGTGGCGGCACCGCCCCCTGTGGCATCGACAATGGCGATGTCATCCTCGGTTGTGGCACCGAGCGAGAGTAACAAGGATGAGGGCGCTGAGGGCGATGTGGGCCAGCGCCGCCCTAAGGCGTCACGAGGGAGGAAGCGGTCATCCTCAGCGACCGGCTCTGGGTCTAAACGGCGGAGGAAAGCGGCCACCACCCTGCTTGATTCTGTGGCGGAGTCTGAGCCTATTCTTGAAGATGAACCATTGGCCCTGCAAGAGTCAGACGCTGGACTTCTCTTCCCGAGTTCGGCTGATGAGGAGGCCGCACAGTTGGCTGAGGCCATACGGCGTTCAAAAGACGCGTCTCATAACGCCAAGGTTCCGAAGAAGTCTTATCCTGCTGTAATTTTTTACGAAGACCCTTCGTGGATTCGGCGGCGATTTATCGGTCCTCTGGAGGAATGGGGAGAAAGGGCTTTGAAGCAGGCCGCTTCAGAAGACGCAGCTGATGCACTTTCCTTATGGACCGGCGGTCATGAGTCTACCCTTGAACCCCGGCGAGCCCACCTTCTTGAGAAGGAGCAGCGGCTTGAAGAAGCCATATTGAGGGCTTCTTTGCGTATAGGTACGTTGTGCTTCTTTTGTAGTTTTTCTGATCATTTATGCCCGTGCATATATATCATTATTCTTATTTGAATCGTGCAGAATCTTCGACGCTGGGGGAGCTCCCTACGGGCCCATTAAAGCTGAAGCCCGTCGAAATTCTCAATGAAACATTGCTTGATGCGGAGGGGGCTGATGAGGTTGCTCCTCTTGCAATAGAGCCTCCAGTGGCTGTTCTTGATCAGGTAGTGCTCGCCCTTTTGGGGGAGACTCATTTGGAGGCTGCTGCCCCAACGGCTCTTCCCGAAGGCGGCCCCGAGGCTGAGATGGAGGTAGTGGGGACTTCCCCCCTCTGTTGGAGTCCGGGGTTCCGACAGAGGCTGTCGAAGCCGCTATCCCCCCGGCTCAGAATGGGAGGAGTGTTGAAGGTAACCTTTCTGAATTTTAAATTAGCGGTCTTTCCGTTGTCTGAACTCTTTTGTTTTCTCAGAATTACGCGAGTTGGCGGCCTCTATTGTCGATCTGTCTCCCCGGCAATCCTTTCAGCGTCTGCTGGAGATGGCAGCTCCACAAGCGATATCCCCCCAACGCATTGTCCTCTCATCTGGGCAAGGTTGGTGTCGTCCATCCCTTCTCATAGCATCGTCGTTATTTTGCGTACTGACATTGATGTTTTCTACAGTTCTGGATGCCGATGATGAGGTCGAGGTTCTCGAAGGGCCAGGGGAGCCTTCAGCTCCTACTTGCACGACTGTCGGTAAGCGACATTTCATTATACTCTCACTCGTTCTTTGCTTAAGAATTTTGCTGACGTCTTCCAAATTTGAACAGCTCTGCCAGTCTCCACGGCGTTGGAGTCGCGCATCGTGATGCCGCCCGGCCCTTATGCCTTGCGGGCTTCAGAACGCTTGGCCCAATTAAGCCTCGTCTCCTTGTCGTCTCTGATCGAGGAGCTTCGTGCTGGCAGCGCGACCACGGCTGAAGCATTCGCTGCCGAGGCTAACGGTTCTCTTCCTTTTCTTGCCACCTACCACAGCGAAGAGGTGGTGCGAGTCTGGGTGGAGTTCTGCCGGCGGGTGGAGGCTTGCCTGCACGCCCTCGAATGTTCCCACCTTTCCTCGGAGGCCGTGGCTGCAAAGGCGGAGTTACGGGGGCTGATAGCACTGTGCGCGGCAAACATGACGTCATGTGAGAAGAGGCTCGGTCGCAAGTTCTCGGAGAGGGAGCTAGCCTCCAAGGCGCTGGGCGAGCTTCAAGTCAATCTCACAGCCAAAGCCAACAAAGCGTATGAACTCTGGCGGGTGCTTCAGGAGTCCATCAAAGAGGTGGTGGCTCTCGATAAAGCTGCCACGTTCACTCGTGCGAGGGTCGAGGCTCATAAGGCCACTGAGAAAGAGCTCGAAATTCGGCTTGCTTCGTATCAAGCTCAGCAAGCTCAGGCGGAGGCTCGTCTTTTGGAGATCTTGCGTCATGAAGCCGTGGTCCAACAAAAGCAGGATGAGCTGACCAAGCTGCTGAATCGCCCGCCGGCTTAAAACATTTGTATCTTTTCCTTCCTTTTTGTACATACTCATGGATGAGAGTATTTTCTTTTTGTTTCTTTCATGAATTGTACTTTGTACCCATTTTGGTTTATGAATAAAAGATACATTTTTCTTCTCAATGATGTGTCTCCTTTTCATTGAATGTATTCTGCGGATATTCTACCTTGATCTCCTTGCAGGACAGCAATGGCTCAGGATTCAGGGTTAAGATCTGCTTCCCAAGACTTTTGCATTTTATGAGCCACGAGGGTTTCATAAAGAGTTTTTCTCCCTACAGGTCGAGAAGATCCCATAGGTGTAAGTTCTTCTTAAAAATCGTGAGGATTCTTAAGCGGGTTTTCCCTTGAGAGTCGTAAGGATCTCACAAGAGAGTTTTTCTTCCTCACAGGTCGTGATGACTTGTAAGTGCTGGATATGGCTACCCTTGTCCGTGTTTCACGGGATCAGGGGTCGCTCAAGGTATCGTAGTTTAAAGACATCACGGTCAAGGTTAAAGACCTCATAGTCCGTGGATTTAAGGACTCCACAGTCCGATGTTAGTTTTAAGACATCACGGTCAAGGTTAAGGACCTCATAGTCCATGGATTTAGGGACTCCACAGTCCGATGTTTGGTCGCAGGGACCCGTCACCTCTTTGAAGACGTTGAGGAATTACAACGCCGAGTGTCAAAGGAGTGAAGAGATTTACCCTTTAACCAAGGGAGAATCCGTAGGGAATCGGGGTGATTGATTGTTAGTTTTAAGACATTGCGGTCGAGGTTAAGGACGTCATAGTCCGTGGATTTTAAGTACTCCACAGTCCGGTATTTGCTCTGGATGCTTCACACGGGTTCACTGCCGTGCTTGGCGAAGACCAGGCTCCGCTCTGGACGTTTTCCACGGGGTCAAAGAGTGACATTATCCGCATTCCACGTGACCAGGAATTTTGCACTAGATGCTTCACACGGGTTCACTGCCGCGCTCGGCGAGGACTAGGCTCCGCTCTGGATGCTTCACACGGGTTCACTACCGTACTCTGCGAGGACCAGGATCCGCTCTGGACGTTTTCCACGGGGTCAAAGAGTGACATTATCCGCGTTCCACGTAACCAGGAATTTTACACTAGATGCTTCACACGGGTTCGCTGCCGTGCTCGGCGAGGACTAGGCTCCGCTCTGGACGTTTCACACGGGGTCAAAGAGTGACATTATCCGCGCTCCACGTAACCAGGAATTTTGCACTAGATGCTTCACACGGGTTCACTGCCGTGCTCGGCGAGGATTAGGCTCCGCTCTGGATGCTTCACACGGGGTCAAAGAGTGACATTATCCGCGCTCCACGTAACCAGAAATTTTGCACTAGATGCTTCACACGGGTTCACTGCCGTGCTTGGCGAGGACTAGGCTCCGCTCTGGATGCTTCACACGGGGTCAAAGAGTGACATTATCCGCGCTCCACGTAACCAGGAATTTTGCACTAGATGCTTCACACGGGTTCACTGCCGTGCTTGGCGAGGACTAGGCTCCGCTCTGGATGCTTCACACGGGATCAAAGAGTGACATTATCCGCGCTCCACGTAACCAGGAATTTTGCACTAGATGCTTCACACGGGTTCACTGCCGTGCTTGGCGAGGACTAGGCTCCGCTCTGGATGCTTCACACGGGTTCACTGCCGTGCTCTGCGAGGAACAGGATCCGCTCTGGATGCTTCACACAGGGTCAAATAGTGACATTATCCGCGTTCCACGTGACAAGGAATTTTGCTGATTGTATCCGCATTTCACGGGATGGAGGTTTGACTGTTGGCGATATGTATACCACCGAGCCATGGAACTGGGAGTTGCCGCTGTTCCGCTTAGCTTGAAGTTGTGTCCGTCGTTACGGGACGAATGTTAGGATGATCTCTAGTCGCTTGTGGCCCGTCGAGATTTAGCTTCTTTCTTGGGTGAAACCTGGGGGGGTATGTTCCCTTTTTGTTTACGCCCCTTTTTTATTTTATTTCTTTTTCCGCGATGCTCTATCATTTCAGCTTTTATATCGCGGAGGTCGCGATTGCCCCATCATTTCGGCTATTCTTCGCGGTGCCCAATCATTTCGGCTATTTATTTATTCTCTACTCGCTGCTTTTTTATTGCGAGTTGCCCCATCATTTCGGCTATTTATTTCATTTTTTACTCGCTGCTTTTTATTGCGAGTTTTCCCATCATTTCGGCTATTTTTCATGCATATATGGCTCGCTGTTATTTTTTTTATCGCGAGTGTGGAACTTGGAATCCGGTGCCAATCTCCGCATCAGCATCGCTACAACTGGAATATTGCCAGGAGCGAATCATCATTTGCCGTGAACGGACTTGGAATTTGATACCGGTTTAGGCATCAGCATCGCTGCAACTGGGATATTGCCAGGAGCGAATCATCATCTGCCTCTGTCGATGTTGAACAAAGGTGGCTTAGTAAACAGGGTTAAGGGTCCTGTCGACCAAGGCTTTTGACTTCATGAGCCGTAAGGGTCTCACAAAGGTATTTCTCCCTACAAGTCGTGAGGATCTTGCAGGTGTATTTTCTCCTTAAGGATCGTGAGGATTCCTAAGTGTGTGTTCCTCTGTAAGTCGTAAGGATCCTACAAGTGGGCTTTCTCCTTATGGGTCGAGAGGACCTACAAGGGTTGGACTTTGCTGGGGAAATGTTTATTCGCGCCCGTGGATTGTATACAAGGGTCAGTATGAGCTGCTTGTAGGGCAATATCGAAGGTTGTGGAGGATTTGCTTAAGAACAGGTTCAGGTTTCTGTAACTTAAGACTTTCAAATCTTATGAGCCGTGAGGGTCCCATAAGAGAGTTCTCCTTACGAGTCGTGAGGATCTCGTAAGTGTGTTTTTCTCCTTAGAAATCGTGAGGATCCCTAAGTGTGTTGCTCCTTTATGAGTCGTAAGGATCTCACGCAGGTGGTTTCTCCTTACAAGGTCGAGAGGACCCTATAAGTGCCTTTTAACGAGGTTGCGCCCTTCCGGGTTTTCACAAACACTCGCCGGTGGTCCTGCTGTTTTTACTCACGGAGCCCTTTCGGGTTTTCATCCGTGCCCATTTTGCTTGTGGACACACCGTTTTTTATTCTTTTTCTCTTTTTTTTTATCTCGTCAGCCTAAGGATGCTGCGGTAGTAGTTTAGGGACGTTTCGGTCCGTCGATAGTTTAAGGACGTTTCGGTCCTGCGATAGTTTAAGGACGTTTCGGTCCGGCGTTAGTTTAAGGACGTTTCGGTCCGCTGATAGTTTAAGGACGTTTCGGTCTGCTGATAGTTTAAGGACGTTTCGGTCCGTTGTTAGTTTAAGAACATTTCGGTCCGTTGTTCAGGGGAGGGCCGGCTACTGCTTGTAAAGTTTGAGCTTAGGAAAATAGCGAGCGGACATAGTCGTCGTCATCTATCATTGACCCAGGCTGTGGTTCATTAAGCATAGTACTTCTTTAAGAAGCGGCCGTTTATTGGCCTGAGAGGCCTTTCACCGTGCATGTCCATGAGTAGATAGGCTCCACCCTGGTAGACCTTGTCTATGATGTACGGGCCTTCATAGTTTGGCTCAAATTTTCCCCGCTTGGCACGATTGGGGATCATAGGTCTTTTGACCACTAGTACGAGTTCGCCTTGGCAGAATGTCCTCGGCCTGGTCAATCTTTCATACGAGCGCGTCATCTTTGCTTTGTAGGCTTCTAGACGTTGTTGCGCTATAAGCCGGGTTTCATCGAGGGCATCAAGCTCCTCAAGCCGAAGGTGAGCGTTTTCTTCGTCCGTTAGCTTGCAGTGGACCGCCACTCGTAGAGAGGGTAACTCTATCTCGAGGGGGAGCACTGCTTCCGTCCCAAATACCAACGCGTACGGCGTTGCGTTCGTGGCCGTCTTGAATGTAGTTCGATAAGCCCAAAGGGCTTCTTGCAGCTTCTCGTGCCAGTCTCTCTTGTTCCGGGAAACGGTCTTTTTTATGATCTTCGTCAAGGTCTTATTGAAGGCCTCGGCCAGACTGTTAGCTCGTGGGTTGTAAACTGAAGAATATCTCCAGTCTATATTGTGCTGCCGCGCGAAGCGGCTAATCTTATGGCTTCTGTAGGCTGGCCCGTTATCGGATATAATCCGCCGTGGGGTTCCAAACCGATAGATGACGTGCGTCTTGAAGAAGTGGAGGATATTCTTTGTCTTCACTTCCCTCAGCGGTACTGCTTCTGCCCATTTGGAGAAGTAATCAGTTGTCGCCAGGATAAAACGATGTCCTCGGGACGATGCTGGCTCGATGGGGCCGACTATGTCAGTCCCCCACATTTCGAATGGCCAGCTAGCCACCGTTGGGTGTAGTGGATTCGGATGTTGGTGGATAAAGTCTCCATGAATCTGGCACGAGTGGCATTGCTTCGCATAGTCGAGGCAGTCTTGGACCATCGTAGGCCAATAGTAACCCATCCGTTTAATTTTTAACTTCATCTTCGGGCCTGCTTGATGAGAACCACAGATTCCGTCATGAACCTCTTGAACGACTCTTTCTGCTTCGTCCGGTCCTAAACATCTTAGCCATAGAGAATCAAACGATCTCTTGTATAGAGTGTCGTTGACGAAAGCGAAAGACAGAGCTCGTTTCATGAGCTGATGCCTTGAGGATGCTCCTTCGGGCATTCGGTGGGACTTAAAGTAGTCTATGAAGACTTCCCTCCAGTCCTCAGCCTTCTCACGGTCCTTTATTTGTAGGGTCGTCTGCTCAGTCACCCCCTTTTCTTTGTATAATTCCGGAGATATTTCTGCTGGGACGAGCACTCGACGGCTTTGTACCACGATTCTGACGTCATCAAGGTTCTCATCAGCCAGTTCTTTAGCAAGTTTGGCCAGCGCGTCTGCTTTGCTGTTTTCCGCGCGCGGTATGTTCTCCAGAGTATAGGAGGGAATTTGGGTCAATAGTTGTTGCACCTTTTCGCCGTACTTCACCAATTCTGGTTTGCACGTTTGGTAGTCACCATTTACTTGACTAACGACCAATTGGGAATCCCCGTATATGAGGAGATTTTCGATTCCCATGTCGATGGCGATCTCGAGGCCTGCTATCAGAGCTTCGTATTCAGCTTCATTGTTTGTCCTCGGCTCTGTTAAGGAGAAGGCGAAGCGCATTATCCCTCCTTGTGGAGTTGCGAAGATGAGGCCTATCCCCGATTTGATCATTGGGATACCTTGTTTCCGTTTCTTTACGGAGGACGCTCCATCGAAATAGAGTTCCCATCGGGTACTACTGCCACTAATCGCATCAAATGCATGCTCGTCTGGCAACTCGCAGTTCAGAGGAGAACCAGCAGGTACTGGATGCTCAGCGAGGAAGTCGGCAATGGCCTAGCCTTTCACTGCCTTAAGAGGTCGATATGTTATTGAGAACTCCATCAGGAGTAGAGCCCATTTAGCGAGTCGACCCGTCAATATAGCCTTTGACATCAGATATTTAAGAGGGTCCACCTTCGAGATGAGACGGACTTCATGTGCCAACGCATAGTGCCTGAGCTTTGTTATCGCGAAGATTAACGCCAAGCAATGTTTTTCAATGGGAGAGTAGTTGCTTTCTGCCCCCAGCAGAACTCGACTTAAGTAGTATAGTGCTCTTTCTTTCCCTTGGTCGTCCTCTTGTGCCCATAATGCGCCTAAAGAACCTTCGAGGGCGGTTGTATAAAGATTGAGAGGTTTTTCTTTAACCGGAGCAGCCAACACCGGCGGGTTCTGCAGGTATTGCTTGATCTCGTCTAGCACGCTTTGGCATTTTTGATCCCAGACGAATGGGGTTCCCTTCTTCATCAGGTGACTGTAAGGACGGCATTTGCCTGAAAGATTAGCGATAAACCGCCGGATGTATGCGAGCTTCCCTTGGAGAGACCGCAACTGTTTGAGGGTTCTTGGCGGAGGCATTTCCATGATCGCCTTGATCTTAGATGGATCTATTTCGATACCTCGATGTCGGATGATGAATCCCAGGAATTTGCCCGAGGAGACTCCAAACGCGCATTTGAGGGGATTCATTTTCAAATTATATTTCCGAAGGCGTTGAAATACAGTCTCCAGATGCTTTAAATGCTCTTCGTATGACATGCTCTTCACTACAAGGTCATCGATATAGCACTCGACGATATCATGTATGAGATCGTCGAAGATCTTTGTCATGGCCCTTTGATAGGTAGCACCGGCGTTCTTTAGACCAAAGGGCATAACCCTGTAGCAGAATATACCCAAAGGGGTCCGGAAAGCGGTGTGCTTTTGGTCTTCGGGATGCATCTTTATCTGATTGTATCCTGATGAGCCGTCCATAAAGGAGAAAACCTCATGAGTGGACGTGTTATCTATCATTAGCTCGGTTACCGGTACTGGGAAATCGTCCTTCGGGCAAGCTTTATTGAGATCCCTGAAATCCACGCATATGCGTACCGTCCCATTTTTCTTCATTACCAGGACGATATTGGCGATCCAGTCGGGATATTGGACTTCTTGGATAAATCCAGAATCGATCAGCTTCTTGACTTCGGCGTTGATGCTCATTTCAAGCTCGAGTCGCATCCTTCTTGGCGCCTGCTTGACCGGCTTGATATCCGGGGATATTGCTAACTTATGCACAGCAATCTCCGGATCTAATCCTGGCATCTCGGAGTAGTTCCACGCGAAGCAGTCTTTATGTCGTAGAAGCACGTTCTTTAAAGCAGCCACCCTTTCCTTAGATAGCAGCTCGCTGACAAATGTCGGTCGCGGGTCATCTGCCGATCCCAACTCAATCCTCTTGAGGTTATCTGCAGTAGTATGTATGCCATCTTCCAGTTCTTTCGGAGCTGGCGGAAATTCTGAGACCACCTCATCATCGCTGTTCTCAAAGCACCAGGGAAGGTCATCCATATTCTCGGGCTCTTCTTTTAATATCGTAATCGTGTAACAGGTGAGAATCCGCTTCCAGGACTGAGGTGGATCTGGTTTTGCTTTTGCGGCTTTGGGTTCGTGCTTTTGTGGCGGCGTTACCCTCCAGCCGTCGGATAAGGCGAATCTGCCAAGTTGATACTGATCCTCGACCCAATTCTTGAAGGCGAAGCAATCTTCGAGAGAATGACCTATTACTCGATGGTAAGAGCAATAGTCTGGGAGTGAGGCTTCGCCTGCTTGTTCGGGGTGTTTAGACTCCGGCAATGTAAGCATTTGGTGCTTTAAGGCAAGATCGAGTATCTTCTTCGTCTTTTCCAGAGAAAACGAGTATGCTCGACCCATTTTCTTTATGAGGGATAGGTCAATAACGCTCGATTCCCGTTTGCGTGGCTTCTTAGCCCTGCTTTGCTGCTGTTGAGCGCATTTTTGGCCTTTCGACTCATTTCTGCTTTTGCGTTGAGCCTCCTTTACATCAGGTTGGCAAGGAGCGGCATTTTCATCTTTTACAGCCTGTTGAAGAAGGCGTCGCGTCTTGGCTTTCTCGTAGATGGCCGTCTCGCGGTTGTGGTCTTCCCGAGCTTTCTGACCCACTTTCCTGATAGGGTTGTCCATTCGTTGTTCAAACGACGGACCCGGCATTTCAATCGCGGGATCTAGTTTTGATGAGGGATTGGCATCTCCTGACAGGGCGTCCTCTTCTTCATCAAAAGTATATATAGCGTAGATGCTGTGGGCCCGTCCCCGTTTTCCGGTTCTCGCGTATCCAAGCCCAAGTGTTTCCATTTTCCCGTTGGGCAATTTGCGTTGAGTCCCAGGGACATCCCAGATCCTGTTGTAGAACCCAGCTTGTCGAACAGTCTGTTTTAAGGGTACTCCTTGGCGCTTCAATAGCCTCTTTAATCCATTTGTATAGTATCTGGGCAAACGGATGGGTTGGAGCCTGTCGAGTGTAGCATCCGCGCCATGCCAGATCTCTTTCTCTACTTTCGACTCTGAGGATCGGTAGAATAGGATCGCCTTCTCACCCCTTTGCCTGGGAGGGACGTAAAATGTTCGCAGGTCCTGCACATTGTGAGCTTGAAGTGTGTCGAGATACTTGTAGTGTTCTCGCGGTACCATGGTGATTTGCAAACTATGGTCATCGCCAGGGGGTGTTTGTATTGACAGCCGATTGGAGAACACGGCATTAACTTCATCTTCTGAATCACTCCCGAAGACCAACATGGGGGCGGGCGTCCCCAGGTTGTTGCGTTGAGATAGCCCTGCATAAACTATCTCTTCCTCTTCTTCGGTATCGCTCCCGAAAACAGGGATGGTGGCGGCGGTTTTGTTTTCCGGGTTGCGACACCTTTCTGTATCCTCGAAATCTGGCAAAAAGTACTTCGCATCTTCGTATTTGCGGACTTCGTTCACGGAGAATGGGTTCAACTCACCTGTTACGGTATACTCGAAACCATCCTTAAAGTACTTCATACACTGATGTTGCGTAGAAGGGATGATGTTGTACTCGTGTAGCCAAGGACGGCCGAGTAAGGCATTGTAGCAGGTCTTGGCGTCAATGACATGGAATTTGACGTCTGTGATGAGAAGTCCGAAGCGTAATGTTAGTATTACAGATCCGAGAGTCCGTGACAATTGTGAATCGAAACCGGAGATAGTGATTTTGTCACGAGCGAGGTGCTGCACACTCATGCAGATTTCCTTCAACACCCGAACATTAAGGAGATTGACGGAGGATCCATTATCCACCAGGATCTTGCCTATCCTGATATCATGGCAGTATCCAGAGACATATAGGGGACGATTGTGGTCGCACGTCCCGAGAAGGAGGTCTTCGTCACCGAAAGTGATGTCGGCCGTATGCACTTCCTCTAGTTCATCCTTCATCCTTTCAGTGGCGAGGAAGGCTTGAAATTGCTCAGGTTCTTGTGACGCCTTAATTAGTGAGTCTCGCGCCTCTTTTGATAATAGGAGGGCATCGAGAATGCTAAGCTGAGAAGGTAGCTTCCTTAGGTGCGCTAGGATGTTATAGTCCACTTTACCCTTTCTAGGAGGGTCTTTTGCAGCCAGCTCTCTCATGACTTGGTCATCTAAAGTGATATCTTTAGTGACCTTTTCCTTTCCCTTATCTTTCCTACTCGCGGGCCCGAAATTCTTTTCTGGGAGTGTGCGATTGCGCAGCTAAATGTTCTCGCAGGCCTCCGATTTCTCCTTTTTCCCTAAAACAGATTCTTTAAAGAGAGGGCCCAGAGCCATTTCTTCATCAGAGTCGCTCCCAAAGGTGAGAACTTGCGACCCCCCGGCGTTAACCATGTAACAGTTGCCAGTAGTTCTGTTGTACCCATCGACGGTGCTTCTTTGCTCCCAACGGATCTTGCGTTTCATGCGCTTAAAATGTTGCCGATGAGCAACATATCCTTGCCACCATATCTTAAAGGCGTCGCACTCCTCCGTGGGGTGTGAGATTTTCCGATGATATGCGCAATAATCAGGGTGCCTCTCCACCCCATCGTGCGTGTTTCCTTCCGAGGGTGGTAGCTTCATTCCCTTTGACATGGCTTTGGCAAACCTTTTCCTCGTCTTGAATATCTTCTTGTCTACTTTGGATGCCTTTCGCTCTGGCAGGGGTAGTTCAACTCTTTCGTTCAGTCGTCTGCGTTTGGCTCCTCCTGAAGCGGCCATCTCACGCTCCTGATCCGCTTTACTTTTTAGGCGAATCTCGTCTAGAAAAGCGTCGATCATTTCGTCTGTTGGCCATGCACGCTCCGGTACAGGCTCTGCCTCCAGCTTCTTAGTGCCAGGAGTTTTCCCATCATCGGTAAACGAGTAGGAGATTACGTTACAACTCGCCACATATCCTTCGGATTCATTCGACGAGCTCTCTCCATCATCTTCCTCTTGAAAGATGTGGTTGAGGAACTCTTGCAGTGTGACAGGAGCTCGCGCCTTTTGGTTGTATTCTTCCAGCGCGTCAATTTGCTTCTGCAAGTTCGTGTGCTCGTTTCCAAGCTTCACGGACTTTTTGGATTTCTTCTTCTTTTTCTTCGAAGATTTTGACGGTTGGGCGTGAGTATTTGGGCTCTTATCGCGAGTCTTCGTAGTTAGGCGAGGCTTCAGCATTCCTTCGATAATTTGAGGTTCAAGAGGGTCCTTCCATTCGATCGCAGGGCACGCATGAAGGTCTCTCAGCATTCTTTTGGTTTTAGTTAATAGCACGACCTCCTATGGAGCTTCTTCAATAAAAGAACAGGTTGCCCCCGGTGTATCCGCTTTCCTAGGAGTATGCGGCTGTGGTGGGTTCACCTTCCACTTTTCGGACAGTATAAACTTCCCCTGGAGGTACTGATCTTCAATCCATCCTTTGAAGACGAAGCAATCTTCGATCGGATGACTTACCGTTTGATGGTAAGGGCAATAATTAGGGTTATTCACCTCCGTGGGTTGCGGCGGTCGCCTTGGATTTGGTAGGTTTATAAGTCTGTTGCGTATTGCCAGCTCGAATAACCGTTTTGTCTTGTCTCGTAGGAACGAGTAAGGACGTTTCATCTTTTCATTATAATACCGGCGTCTTTCTTCCAGTTGATCTGCCGGTTTCGGGGCGTTAGGTTGCTGTTGGGCATTTGCGACAAAGGTTGCCCTTCCTTTACCCTTGTCATTCCGAGGTTCCGACTTCGGGGGAGGTGGTCTATGACCCATCTGGTCCATCTGAGCCAACTTGTCGATTAAATCCTGGAATGTGGTTGGCTTAAAGAACATCATAAACTGGGAGATAGTTGCGTGGGGGTCTAGGGTTCCCACAAACATGCCCACTGCGGGTGCCTCCTCAATGCGTTGTTCGCATCTCGACCACAAATTCCGCCAGCGTATAGCATACTGGACCCAGGTTTCGCCTGGTTTTATCCTGGCGTTAATCAGTGCTGTTATTGGAGTGCGTTCGCTGGCACTTGCGAATCGCTGAGTAAACAGCAACTCCATTTCAGCGAAAGTTTTGACGGAGTCGTTCGGAGGTTCCGAATACCATTCGAACGCTGTTTCTGATAAGCTGCCCACGAACTGGCGAAGCAACAGTTTATCATCACCGCCGGTGTTACCGCAGAGGGCCCGGAACTGGGCAACATGTTGATGGGGATTGCCGGTCCCCTTATACACGTGGAATTTCGGTATCGTATAGCCTGGCGGGTATTTAATTTGGTCATACCAGCTTGGATACGGCCGGCCCGTCTTTACGACTTGACCAGCTGCCTTAGTCGCATGATGAACCCGGATTTGCTGGGCTATATAGTCAACCAAGTCAGCTTTAGAGATCGTCTCTTCCTTGGCCGTTGAGGGGGCTGGCGGTGGATTTGACGTTTCTCCTCGGTCGTCTTCAAGAACGATTGGGGGATCCTCGGCGGGTAGGTCCTGCTAGATCATCATTCCTATCATATCTTGGAAGAGAAGGCCCATACGTTGTATGTTGGTTGCTTGTTCGGCAGCCTCTTTGTCCTTTTTCTCCAGTATCCGGCGAAGGAATTCAGCGTCGGTTTCTTCCTCCTGGCGTGCGTCTGAGGACGTTTCTGGGCTTTCTTTTGGCCCGGTAAGTGCGGCCATAGCATTCATCATTTCTTGGAGCTTTTGCTGTTGCTCCTGGGCTTTGGTCACCGACCGTGTAAGCGGTCTATGACCCGTGGACACACGGCTGTCTTCTTTTCCTGACGCCATGTATACGGCGTGGACCATCATGCCCCCAGACTTAGGGCGTCTGGGCTTAGTGCTATTAGCTGTCGTTGCAGGCTGGGGGATCTTCTCTGGCTTCCTCCTTTCATGAGCCATGGAGGTTGAGGGGGCCGTTGAGGTGGGCGTCCAGACAGCCTTTCGGGGTTTAGCCTGGTGACCAGCTTCTGGTTGGATTTTCAGCTTCTTGTGCTGGCGGGAGAAGTTTGGATCGATGATCGAGTCTCGGGCCTGTCGCCAAACCTTGTAGATTTTGGAAGACAGCCGTTGAGGGGATCGGGGCTGTTCTGATTTTATTTCCACAACCTTTTTTAATGGGGGAGGAGACCTCTTTAGCACTGCAGTAGGAGAATTCCTTCGCACCTTATTTAGCATCTCGAAGCTGTTCCCAGTTGGAACAGCAGCATTAATTTCTGCCATCGGGGCTGATGGAGTTAACCCGGAGGAGGAGTTGCCCCCAGCCTTCCTTACTCGGCGCCAATGGCGACGTCGAGCGTGTCGAGCGGACGGCGTTGCGTCAGCGGTAAGAATGGTTTCGTCTTGCCCCCTGTGTAGGTGGGGGGTCGCTGTTGGTGTTAGCCTATCAAAGACCAACGTCTTTTGGGTAGCAGGGGCGGGAGCTGAAGCCGTCAATCTTGTAAAGGCCGACTTTTTGGCCAGAGAAGCCGCCTTGGCGATTTCGGGAGCAGGAGCAGCCACTTTCTTAGAAGCAGCCTTCTCTGGGATTGTAGACCTCATGATGGGTCTACCGGATTTCTGGCCCAATCTAGAGAAGACCGAGGCGCTGATGTTGGGCGACCCGTTGAGATGAGCCGCGGCAGGGGTAAGACGATCAAAGACCAACTTCTTGGGAGCTTCCTTTGTCAGCACCGGCGCCGTGAAGCTTGTTGGTGGGAGTATAGTCCCAAAGAACAATCCGGTAGTGGCCTGAGTCACCTGGTCCACCGGCATTGTGAATAACGAAGCAGCTTGGGGTCCGTAGGCTATACCTCCTGGCGAGGCAAAGCGTTGGTCACAATTGCAGTCTGAGCAGTTGGAGAATTTCACGGAAGTAGAAGCCATCGATCCTTTGCTTTCTGCAATAAGCGAGACGCCAATTCTTAGTATCTTGAAACCCAAGGGCAACCATTAGCGAACCGCGATTGGTTCGTGAATCACGACACACGAAGTGTGGAGTGGAAAGAGGAAAAGGTCCCACTGGGCGTGCCAGAATCTGTTCCCCTCCGAAGGACGGCGCACAAGACTGCGGGGTCTTGGCACTGAGATTCGGGGCAGATGCTAATTGGTGCTATCCGTCCACCTCTCCGAAGATGCCAAGTTGATTTATGGCACCATGCATCGAAGGTTTGAACGGATGCGTCCGATGTAGCAGACTTCGTCAGATTCCCCCTCGATTGAGGGGTTTTTGATTGTGGGGACGCTCTTCCCTGCAGGCGCAAGCCCCTGCAGTTAATTACGCTACCGCATCGCGGTAACAACTTTCTCCTTCTCCAGATGGTCACTTCGTGTCGTGTGTGTTTATTTTATGTTTTGTTGCCGGTGGATTGTATACGGAGACTGAGTTATGTCGTCGCCCGTAGGACGTGGACTAGTCCAAATCCGTATTTATCTTAGATTTGGGTTTGGGGTTTGGTTTGAGGATACGTTAGCCATATTTGAGGCTAAGATCAACTCAAACGTTTGTTAAGGATACGTTAGTCTAACTTGAGACTAAGATCAACTTAACGGGATCGTTCAGATCCAACAAAAGAGCATTTGGGGCTCTATTACTCCAGTTTAGGGACATAGTGGTCCATTGAATGTATGGCCGTCGGGACCCATCACCTCTCTGACGACGTTAAAGGATTACAACGACAAATATCAGAGGAGTTCAGAGATGTACCCTTGAACCGAAGTTGATTTGGGGGATTCATAGTCCAGTCTGTTTGAAGGTTTAAGGATACGTTAGCCATATTTGAGGCTAAGATCAACTTAAACGGGATCGTTTAGATCCGACAAAAGAGCGTTTGGGCTCTATTTTTCCAGTTTAAGGACATAGTGGTCTATCGCTAGTTTAAGGACATTGCGGTCTGTAGGTAGTTTAAGGACATTGCAGTCCATTATTAGTTTTAAGACATCTCGGTCAAGGTTAAGGACGTCATAGTCTATGGGTTTAAGGACCCCACAGTCCATTGTTAGTTTTAAGACATCTCGGTCGAGGTTAAGGACGTCGTAGTCCATGAGTTTAAGGACCCCACAGTCCGTTGTTAGTTTTAAGACATCTCGGTCAAGGTTAAGGACGTCGTAGTCCATGGGTTTAAGGACCCCACAGTCCATTGTTAGTTTTAAGACATCTCGGTCGAGGTTAAGGACGTCGTAGTCCATGAGTTTAAGGACCCCACAGTCCATTGTTAGTTTTAAGACATCTCGGTCGAGGTTAAGGACGTCGTAGTCCATGGGTTTAAGGACCCCACAGTCTATTGTTAGTTTTAAGACATCTCGGTCGAGATTAAGGACGTCGTAGTCCATGGGTTTAAGGACACCACAGTCCATATCGATGTGTGGTCATCGGGACCCGTCACCTCTTTGAAGACGTTGAGGGATTACAACGCCAAGTATCAAAGGAGTGAAGAGATGTACCCTGGAACTGGAGTGAATTAAATAGTCCTTGGCCCAATTTGGGATCAAGACCAATTAATTATGTTATGAGCCCATTAGCCCAGTTAATTACGAATTGAGGACTTATGGCCAGCTTGGGCTAAGTCCAATCATGTCTGGAATATTGGCTTCCTGTTGGTCCATTGAAGGAGAGACTTTGTCTCTGGCCATTTAGCCAATTGGGCCAAATCCTAGTGTTAAACACTACAGACCAATCAGTGTTGAACACTGGGAATGAAATTGACAAGTTAGTGTTTAACACTAAAAGATAATTGGTGTTAAACACCAGCAACAAGGCTTTCAAATTAGCATTAAACACTAGAACAGATCAGTGTTAAACACTGGCAACGGAGATCTCAAATTAGTGTTAAACACTAAGGTAATCAGTGTTGAACACTGCAAATAAAGTTCTTTGATTAGTGTTGAACACTAAGGCCCAACAATGTTTTAACACTGGATTCGGGAGTTCCAATTTAGCGTTAGACGCTAAGGCAAGAGGGGTCACGTGGCAACACGTGAGAGCGCCCTCCCTTCATTTGTTCTTCTGAGGAGATCGCATTTTTGGAGCATCACGTGTCATCACGTGACGGGTGTCTAATCGAGATATGTTAAAGCTTCTGTTAAGGGTCACGTGGGTCACGTGAGGCACTACCTCAAAGGGCTTTCTGTAGATCTTTTGGGGGGGTCACGTGGTGACACGTGACCCTTTTTTCTGTAGTTGTTTAGAAGATCTGTTAATCCCTTTCAGGAATTAAATTCCTCGTAGGGTTGAACCCTGACAATAATTTCAGAGGAATTAAATTCCTAATTCCTTTTGAAGAGTTGAACTCTGAATCTTCTATAGGAATTAAATTCCTCATATATGTGAAAAACTGAATAGGGTTAAACCCTAATAAAAGCTTTAAGGAATTAAACCCACACTCTCTGTTAGAGAATTATTCTGGGGAATAAGATTAAGGGAATTAAATTCTTGTTGTTTTAACAGAACTAAGTTCTTAACTAGGGTTAAACCCTGATTCTTTTCGTTCTGAAGGAATTAAATTCCCATAACACAGGGTCAAGCCCTAATTTTATTTTAAAGGAATTAAATTCCTATAGTTCTGTGAGAATTAAATTCTCGTGCTTCCGTTCCCTCTCTATGTTTTGGATCTGCATGGCAGGATCTCGACCCATTGAGAATTAAATTCTCAACTTCAAGGGGAGATGTGCACTTTGCAGATCGTCTATCAAAGAGAGAAGAAATATGTTCTTCTGTTTTATATATCAGAGTTAAACTCTGTTGAGAATTAAATTCTCTCTTCTTTCAAGGAGCCTTCCCTTTCTTACCTAGGGTTTTCTTTTGCAGAAGATCCAAATTCCTCAAAGTATCAAGCTCTGTACTTTTTCTTCCCTTTGCGTCTGTCTCTCTTTTTTGTGTGTCTCGGCTTCTATTTATAGGAGAAACAGCCGAGTCAATTAGTTTTTTGACGTATCTTCATTGAGAGATTTGATTTGCATCCATCATTCGTTCTAGACCTTTGGATTATTAGGTGAATTTTATTCACCATTGGATTTCAAATCCAGCGATTCTCCTTTGTGATTTCTGTTAGATTTAAAAGGGAAATCTTTCTAAGTTCAGGATTTTTCCATAGATAGATGATATTCAATCACTCTAAATCTTTGATTCGGTTGGTTCCAGATAATCGCTTTCCTTTGGAAAGATTTGAATCTCTTTCAGAATTTAATTCTGTTAACAAAATGGGCTTTGAAAGCCGGTCACGTGTAACCACGTGACCCTTGGTCACGTGTGGGCACGTGACCCCCTTGTAACGAGCCCTTTTCTTCTTTTGCACTCTGCCTTCTTCTGCTGCTTAGCCGTCACGTGCCACCACGTGACCCCTGGTCACGTGTGAGCACGTGACCCTCGTCTGGAGTCTTTTTCTTGATTTATCCGGAGAATGAGTCTGATGTTTTGAGCGTCACGTGCCAACACGTGACCCCGGGTCACGTGAGAGCACGTGACCTCTTCTGAAGCCTTTTCCTTGATTTGATCAGGGAACCAATGTGCCTATGCCACTTGCTTTTAAATGTCACGTGCCGACACGTGACCCTGGTCACGTGGGAGCACGTGACTCTTTCTGAAGCCCTTTTCTTCGATGTAGTTGGGAAACTGAACTTGTCTTGCCGATACTTTTAGGTGTCACGTGCCAACACGAGACTGCTGGTCACGTGTAAGCACGTGACCCTTTTCTGAAGCTTTTTCCATAAGCTTTTCTGATTTTAAATCAGGAAATAGTGCATCGTATGATTTTAATTTGTTATTATCAAGTGCATGTAATTTTGCATGGATAAATTGCCTTTGGCACTTAGCCCCTTCTTCTGCGCTAGCGCATCTGCGCTGACACGTGTCGCGCAGCACACAGCGCAGCACGACTGTGCTGGCGCATCTGCGCTGCCACGTGTCGCACAGCGCAGCGCGGCGCTTCCTTTAACAGAGCTTTGCTCTAATTGGGCACGCCTTCTTGGACGCTGCGCTAATGTATCTGCACCAGACACGTGGCGCGTCGCGCGCAGTGCAAAGGATCTGAAGCGTTGCTTCATTTATTAAAGTTTAAATTTTCAAAGCAAAGCTTTGTTTCTGATTGGGGGAAGATGAAGCGTTGCTTCATCTCCCGCCTCGGAATTTGAACAGAGCTTTGCTCTGATTTGGCTAAACAAATGCCCCCCCCCCCCACCGTTGCGCTTACGTGGCCTTAAACGTGAGCGCAACGATGGCGAAATTCCAACCGTCGCGGCAATTTTTGGAAGTTGAAGAGGCACTTGATGCCTATAAATAGGACCTTTGGTCCCCCAATAATGCTTATCAGCTTTCAGATTTTTATTTTCAAAAAACATCAGAGCTTTGCTCTTGCCTTCAAGAACTCTAGAGCCTTGCTCTCCTTTCCAAAGTTTTTAGAAAAACTTTAGGTAAAATTGATTCTTAGATTAAATTAATTTTAATTAATCTTAACCAACAGAGCCTTGCTCTCATAGATCTTCTGATCTAAAGAAAGTCCCTTCGGGGTTTCACCAGCAGAGCTTTGCTCATTTTCAAACTTAGAAACTTTAGGTAAAATTAATGTAAATCAAATTAATTTAAATTAATCTCAACCAAAGAGCTTTGCTCTCACAGATCTTTTGATCTAAAGAGATCCCCATTGGGGTTTCATAAACAGAGCTTCACTCTCGAAAACTTATAGATCTGCAGAGCTTTTGTTCATGGGTTTCAATCCCTGAACAGAGCTTTGCTCTCGAGGAATTTAGCCCTCAGTGCATATTATTTTCTTCTATCGCTAATCTTCCCGTGGTATTTCCTCCAGGCATAATGGCGGTGCGTCTATACAGTTTGCACGAGTTCATCACCTATGACGATATCCGCGCACAGGGTCGTCAACAAAACCAGGAGTTTACAGACGCTCAATGTGCAGAGGTCATGGGTCGTCTGAATGCAAGCGGTGGTTGGCTGCTTCCTCGTCGTTCGGCTCTCTTAAAAGTCGTGCTGGGAGCAATATGGAGAGCACTTCCGGGTCTTCACAAGGCCCTACCGCTCAACGCGCTGGATGATGCCGAAGACAAGGTGCATTCAGTGTACCTGACGGGGCTGATCTCGAAGAAACGGCGGGACGGCCTCATTGACATCCTACATCAAATCTTCTAGCAGAAGACGATAGTTGCTGCTTATCGAAGGTCGGGAGGGCTTGCTGAGGATCTTGACACACAGGAGCACGAGAGGCTGCGCATAACAATAATTAGAAAGGCCAGAAGAACTCTGGATGGCCTTACTTTTGAATTCCTCAATCCGTGCCCCGGATCTGAAGTTATACCGTTGTAATAATTTGAATAATGTTTCTTATTCATTGCTTTTATGATTGTAAGAATTTTAGCAATATGAATGGAAACCCCCTTTTTTTAATTTCAGCTTGTCTTATTTCTCGTCCTGAGTCCTCTGCCCATGTATAAATGAGTGTGTCTCGAACGCTTGGTCAAATGTAAATCGGATGTTCTTTCTGTCATTTTCTTCTTTCTTTTATTGTTAGTAGGCTGTCTTAATAACCATGGTTGACGGATGATTAGAGCGAGTATCCCGACCCTCTTAAGAAACAGCAATGGCATAGGCCGCAGGTTCAGATCTGCTGCCTAAGACTTTTCAACTCTATGAGCCGTGAGGGTCTCATAGAGACTTTTATCCCTACGGATCGGGAGGATCTCGTAGGTGGGTTTTTCTCCTTAGGAATCGTAAGGATTCCTAAGTGTGGTTTTCTCTTATAATTCTTAAGGATCCTATAAGAGAATTTTTCCCTCTTATGAGTCGAGAGGACCCGTAAGCGGTTGTTTCCCTCCTTGTCGAAACTCGACTTTGGAGAGTGAGACCCGTGAATAATATGCAAGAGACCGTTTTAGATCAACTTGTAGGGTCCCATTGTTCAGGAAGCAAGTTTTTCAGTCCCTGCTGCCTAAGGCTTCATCTTGCAAGTTGAGACGAATCGGGAATTTCCCGCAGAGGCACTAGTTTCTCTTCGAGCCGACACGAATCAGGAGGTTCTCGTCAAGGAGTGTTTGTATCCGTGAGTCGAGGAGTTTGCTAGGGATTATTTGTTTCCCAAGCGCCAAGGATTATTTGTTTCCTTGGGGTTTGAAACGAGTCGAGGATTTCCCACGGAGGCACTGGTGGCTCTGCGAGTTGACGCAGATCAGGAGCCTCTCGTCAAGGAGTGTTTGTATCCGTGAGTCGAGGAGTTTGCTAGGGATTATTTGTTTCCCAAGCGCCAAGGATTATTTGTTTCCTTGGGGTTTGAAACGAGTCGAGGATTTCCCACGGAGGCACTGGTGGCTCTGCGAGTCGACGCGGATCAGGAGGCTCTCGTCAAGGAGTGTTTGTATCCGTGAGTCGAGGAGTTTGCTAGGGATTATTTGTTTCCCAAGCACCTAGGGATTATTTGTTTCCCAAGCACCAAGGATTATTTGTTTCCTTGGGGTTTGAAACGAGTCGAGGATTTCCCACGGAGGCACTGGTGGCTCTGCGAGTCGACGCGGATCAGGAGGCTCTCGTCAATGAGTGTTTGTATCCGTGAGTCGAGGAGTTTGCTAGGGATTATTTGTTTCCCAAGCGCCAAGGATTATTTATTTCCTTGGGGTTTGAAACGAGTCGAGGATTTCCTACAGAGGCACCGGTGGCTCTGCGAGTCGACGCGGATCAGGAGGCTCTCGTCAAGGAGTGTTTGTATCCGTGAGTCGAGGGGTTTGCTAGGGATTATTTGTTTCCCAAGTGCCAGGGATTATTTGTTTCCTTGGGGTTTGAAACGAGTCGAGGATTTCCTACGGAGGCACTGGTGGCTCTGCGAGTCGACGCGGATCAGGAGGCTCTCATCAAAGAGTGTTTGTATCCGTGAGTCGAGGAGTTTGCTAGGGATTATTTGTTTCCCAAGCGCCAAGGATTATTTGTTTCTTTGGGGTTTGAAATGAGTCGAGGATTTCCCACGGAGGCACTGGTGGCTCTGCGAGTCGACGCGGATCAGGAGGCTCTCGTCAAGGAGTATTTGTATCCGTGAGTCGAGGGGTTTGATAGGGATTATTTGTTTCCCAAGCGCCAAGGATTATTTGTTTTCTTGGGGTTTGAAATGAGTCGAGGATTTCCCACGGAGGCACTGGTGGCTCTGCGAGTCGACGCGGATCAGGAGGCTCTCGTCAAGGAGTGTTTGTATCCGTGAGTCGAGAAATTTGCTGAAAACACTGGTTTCTTCGAAGTTGGACTGAACCGTCGAGATTTGGCTTCGTCTTCTGGCGGAACCTGTTGGGAAAGTATGGTTTCCTCTTGTTTGTTTACGCCCTTGGATTGTATACAGGGATCGATGTGATCTTAACTGTAGGGCCAAAGTTTTATCATCATTTTTTTGTTTTATCTCCGCGATGCTCTATCATTTCAGCTTTTATATCGCGAAAGTAGCGATTGCCCAATCATTTCGGCTATTTTTCGCGGTGCCCAATCATTTCGGCTATTTATTTTATTTTTACCCGCTGTTTTTTTTATTGCGAGTTGCCCAATCATTTCGGCTATTTTATTTTTTTTTATTTTTACTCGCTGCTTTTTTTATTGCGAGTTGCCCAATCATTTCGGCTATTTTTTTTTACTCGCTGCTTTTTATTGCGAGTTGCCCCATCATTTCGGTTATTTTGCATGCATATATTTTTACTTGCTGCTTTTTATTGCAAGTTGCCCCATCATTTCGGCTATTTCATATGCATGTGCGGCCTACTGGCTTTTCGCCGTAAACCTGAAATTAAACACCGATTTCGGTATCAGCACCGCTACAACTGGGATATTGCCAGGAGCGAATCATCATCTGCCTCTATCGATGTCGAACAAGAGTGGCTTAGCGAACAGGGTTAAGGTCCTGTCGACTAAGGCTTTTAACTTCATGAGCCGTAAGGGTCTCACAAAGGTATTTCTCCCTACAAGTCGTGAGGATCTTGTAGGTGTATTTTCTCCTTAGGAATCATGAGGATTCCTAAGTGTTTGTTCCTCTGTAAGTCGTAAGGATCCTACAGGAAGGTTTTCTCCTTGTAAATCGATAGGATTTACAAGGGTTGTTCACCATGCAAACATATCCCCCAGTCTCGGATGGGACTTAGTTAGGGAAATGTTTATTCGCGCCCTTGGATTGTATACAAGAGCTAGTATTGGACCACTTGTAGGGCAATATCGGAAATTGTGGGGATTGCTTAAGCATAGGTTTAGGTCTCTGTAACTTAAGACTTTCAAATCTTATGAGCCGTGAGGGTCCCATAAGAGGGTTCTCCTTACGAGTCGTGAGGATCTCGCAAGTATATTTTCTCCTTAGGGATCGTGGGGATCCCTAAGTGTGTTGCTCCCTTGTGAGTCGTAAGGATCTCACGCGGGTGGTTACTCCTTACAAGGTCGAGAGGACCCTATAAGTGTCTTTTAACGAGGTTGCGCCCTTTCGGGTTTTCACAAACACTCGCCGGTAGCCCTGCTGTTTTTACTCACAGAGCCCTTTCGGGTTTTCATCCGTGCCCATTTTGCTCATGGACATACCGTTTTTTTTATTCTTTTTATTTTCTTTTTCTCTTTTTTTTTTACGAGGTCGCGCCCTTTCGGGTTTTCACGAACACTCGCCGGTAGCCCTGCTGTTTTTACTCACGGAGCCCTTTCGGGTTATCATCCGTGCCCATTTTGCTTATGGACATATCATTTTTATTTTTTATTTTTTTATTTTTTTATATATTTTTTTCTTTTTCTCTTTTTTTTATTCATCTTGTCAACCTAAGGATGCTGCGGTAGTAGTTTAGGGACGTTTCGGCCCGCTATTAGTTTAAGGATATTTCGGTCCGACTTTGAGAAGGCTGGTTACTGCTGATAGAGTTTGAGCTTAGGAAGACAGCGAGCGGACATAGTCGTCGTCATCTATCATTGACCTAGGCTGTGGCTCATTAAGCATAGTATCTCTTTAGGAAGCGACTGTTTATTGGCCTGAAAGGCCTTTCACCGTGCATGTCCACGAGTAGATAGGCCCCACCCTGGTAGACCTTATCTATGATGTACGGGCCTTCATAGTTTAGCTCGAATTTTCCCCGCTTGGCGTGATTGGGGATTATAGGCCTTTTGACCACTAGCATGAGTTCGCCTTGGCAGAATGTCCTCGGTCGGGTCAATCTTTCGTATGAGCGCGTCATCTTTGCTTTATAAGCTTCCAGATTTTGTTGCGCTATGAGCCGTGTTTCTTCAAGGGCATCAAGCTCCTCAAGCCGAAGGTTAGCGTTTTCTTCGTTAGTCAGCTCGTAGTGGACTGCCATTCGTAGAGAGGGTAGCTCTGTCTCGAGGGGAAGTACTGCTTCTGTACCGAACACCAATGCGTACAGCGTTGTGTTCGTGGCCGTCTTGAACGTAGTTCGATACGCCCAAAGAGCTTCTTGCAGTCTTTCGTGCCAGTCTTTCTTATTTCGGGATACCGTTTTCTTTATGATCTTTGTCAAAGTCTTGTTGAAGGCCTCGGCTAGACCATTAGCTCGCGGATTATAAACTGAGGAATAGCTCCAGTCTATATTGTACCGTTGCGCGAAGCGACTAATCTTGTGGCTTCTGTAGGCTGGCCCGTTATCGGAGATGATCCGTCTTGGCGTTCTAAACCGATATATGGCATGCGTCTTGAAGAAGTGGAGGATATTCTCCGTCTTTACTTCCATCAGCGGTACTGCCTCTTCCCATTTGGAGAAGTAGTCAGTCGTTGCCAGGATGAAACGATGTCTCCTAGACGATGCTGGTTCAATGGGGCCGACTATATCAGTTCCCCACATCTCGAATGGCCAGCTAGCCACTGTCGTGTGTAGCGGATTTGGATGCTGATGGATGAAGTCCCCATGAATTTGGCATGAGTGGCATTGCTTCGCATATTCGAGGCAGTCCTAGATCATTGTGGGCTAGTAGTAGCCCATCCGTTTGATCTTCAACTTCATCTTTGGGCCCGCTTGATGAGAACCGCAGAGTCCGTCGTGAACTTCCTGAACGACTCTTTCTGCTTCGTCAGGTCCTAGGCATCTCAGCCACAGAGAATCGAATGACCTCTTGTACAGAGTATCGTTGACGAAGGCGAAAGACAGAGCTCGTTTCATGAGCTGATGTCTTGTGGACGCATCTCCGGGCATTCGGTGGGACTTAAAGTAGTCTATAAAGACTTCCCTCCAATCCTCAGCCTTTCTTCGTTCTTTTATTTGTAGGGTCATCTGTTCAGTCAATCCCTTCTCTTCGGATGATTCCGGAGATATTTCTGCTGGGGCAAGCACTTGATGGCTTTGTACCATGATTCTAACATCATCGAGATTCTCATCAGCCAGTTCTTTAGCAAGTTTGGCCAATGCGTCTGCTTTGCTGTTTTCTGCGCGCGGTATGTTTTCCAAAGTGTAAGAAGGAATTTGGGTCAACAGTTGTTGCACCTTTTCTCCGTACTTCACCAACTCCGGCTTGCACGTTTGGTAGTCACCGTTTACTTGACTAACGACCAGTTGAGAATCCCCGTATATGAGGAGATTTTCAATTCCCATGTCGATGGCGATCTAAAGGCCTGCTATCAGAGCTTCGTATTCGGCTTCATTGTTTGTCCTCGGCTCTGTTAAGGAGAAATCGAAGCGCATTATCCCTCTTTGTGGAGTCACGAAGCTGAGGCCTACCCCTGATTTGATTATGGGGGTACTTTGTTTGCGCTTTTTCATGGAAGATGCCCCATCGAAATAAAGTTCCCATTGGGTATCACCACCGTCGATCGCGTTAAACGCATGTTCGTCTGGCAAATCGCAATTCAGAGGAGAATCAGCCGATATCGGATGCTCAGCGAGGAAATCGGCGATGGCCTGGCCTTTCACTGCCTTGAGAGGTTGATACGTTATCGAGAACTCCATCAAGAGCAGAGCCCATTTAGCGAGTCGACCTGTCAATATGGCCCTTGACATTAGATATTTGAGAGGGTCCGCCTTTGAAATGAGACAGACTTCATGTGCTAATGCGTAATGTCTGAGCTTTGTTATCGCAAAGATTAGCGCCAGGCAGTGCTTCTCAATGGGAGAGTAATTGCTTTCTGCTCCCAGCAGAATTCGACTTAAGTAATAGAGTGCTCTTTCCTTCCCTTGATCGTTCTCTTGTGCCCATAATGCATCTAAGGAACCTTCAAGGGCGGTCGTGTAAAGAATGAGAGGCTTTCCCTTAACTGGAGTAGCCAATACTGGAGGGTTCTGCAGGTACTGCTTGATCTCGTCCAGTGCGCCTTGGCATTTGTGATCCCAGACAAATGGGGTTCCCTTCTTCATCAGGTGGCTATAGGGACGGCACTTGCCTGAAAGGTTGGCTATAAATCGCCGTATGTATGCGAGCTTCCCTTGGATAGATCGCAACTGTTTGAGAGTTCTCGGCGGAGGCATTTCCATGATCGCTTTGATCTTTGACGGATCTATTTCAATACCTCGGTGTCGAACAATGAATCCCAGGAATTTGCCTGAGGAAACTCCGAATGCACACTTGAGCGGGTTCATCTTCAAGTTGTATTGCCGAAGGCGTTGAAATACGGTCTTCAAATGCTCGAGGTGTTCCTCGTATGATTTGCTTTTAACCACGAGATCGTCGATATAGCATTCGACGATTTCGTGTATAAGGTCATCGAAAATCTTTGTCATGGCCCTTTGATAAGTGGCACCGGCATTCTTTAAACCGAAGGGCATCACTTTATAACAGAATATACCTAGAGGGGTCCTGAAGGCGGTGTGTTTCTGGTCTTCGGGATGCATCTTTATCTGATTATACCCTGATGAGCCATCCATGAAGGAGAAAACCTCATGAGTGGATGTATTGTCTATCATCAGTTCGGTGACTGGCACTGGGAAATCATCCTTCGGGCAAGCTTTATTGAGATCCCGAAAGTCCACACATATGCGCACCGTCCCATTTTTCTTCATCACCGGGACGATGTTAGCGATCCATTCAGGATATTGAACCTCCTGGATAAAGCCAGAGTCGATCAGCTTCTTGACCTCGGCGTTGATACTCATCTCGAGCTTGAGCCGCATTCTCCTCGGCGCCTGTTTGACTGGCTTGATGTCCGGGGATATCGCCAATTTGTGTACAGCAATTTCTGGATCTAGTCCCGGCATTTCGGAGTAGTTCCATGCGAAGCAATCTCTGTGCTGCATAAGCAGGTCTTTTAATGAAGCCACCTTCTCTTCAGATAGCAGCTCGCTGATGAATGTCGGTCGCGGGTCATTCGCTGTTCCCAACTCAATTTTCTTAAGGTTATCTGCAGTGGTATGAATTCCATCTTCCAGTTCTTTTGGCGCTGGTGGAAATTCTGAGATTACCTCGTCGTTGCTGTTTTCGAAGCACCAGGGAAGGTCATCTATGTTCTCGGGCTCTTCTTTTAATATTGTTATCATGTGACAAGTGCGAATCCTCTTCCAATCCCAATATGGAGTTGGTTCTGTTCTTGTGGCTTTGGGATCGTGCTTCTGTGGCGGCGCTACCCTCCAGTTGTCGGACAGAGCGAATGTGCCGAGCTGATACTGATCTTCAACCCAATTCTTGAAGGTGAAGCAGTTTTCGAGAGGGTGCCTTATTACTCAATGGTAAGAGGAATAATTTGGGTCAGAGACTTCGCCTGCTCGTTCGGGATGTTTAGACTCCGGCAATGTAAGCATTTGATATTTTAGAGCAAAATCAAGTATCTTCTTCGTCTTGTCCCGAGGAAACGAGTACGCTTGACCCATTTTCTTCATGAGGGATAGATCAATAACGCTCAACTTCCGTTTGCGTGGCTTCTTAGCCCTGCTTTGTTGTTGTTGAGCGCCTTTTTGGCCTTTTGACTTATTTTTGCTTTTGCGCCGAGCCTTCTTTATAACAGGTTGACAAGGAGCGGCATTTTCATCCTTTACGGCTGTAGGGTTCCTAGGCACTCTTGTGAAGGTTCATAAGGCATCAAACATGCCCGGATTAAATTTTAGACGTGCCGAACAACCCAAAACCGGGATCTTTGCTAGATTATTAGGGTTTAACATGCATTAAGATAACTTTTATCTAAGTGTGAGGGATTACAACCTTTGTAGTCCGCTCCTTCACTTCACAAGCTCCGAGTAGAAGTCCCTTTGCCGCGATCCACGATCTCCCGGACTCATGAGAGGCTCCACAACTCGAACGATCCATGCTAGCTCGAAGTATTCCAAATCTCCGATGATCTACCTTGAAGTTGCTACGACTCAAGCTTTCTCACTCTTATGAGATGAACACACTAATCTCAAGGGCTAGATGAGATGAGGATGAGAGAGTAGTAATTTTGCTTTCTTTTTATATCATTTTCTCATATTTTATCATCACTTTAGGATTTTCAAGAGAGCTTCTTCAAGAGAGAAGAAGAAGAAGATAATGGATAATGATAATATGAATTAATCCTTTTGTGATGAATAGAAAATAAAGTATATGATTGATATGTAAACCATGGTCAAGGATGAATGGATAAGAATGTGTAGAGAAACAACTAGGGTTAGGGTTTGGTTAGGTTAAAAGAATGTGTCATTCTAAATATCTTAAGAATGACAAAAGAAGAAAGCTTCTAGAAGGAACTTGAAGCATCCAACCCTAATCAAACCTTAACCTCAATTAATCATCCTTAAACATGTTTAACAATTAATCATATCATGTCACAATAATATATATCACATATATATTATATATTTGCAACAAAAGAAAATAATACAATTAACATATATCGCATATATATCAATGTATCATCCACTGAGAAAATGAAATAATAAAGCGAGCCAATATTAGATAATGTAATACAATATATCATATATATTATAATACATTAAATCATCGAATCAACACTTGATTCGACGATCCGGCTATATCGAATATTACCGACTAATATATCATGTACCGATTCATCGAATCAACACTTGATCCGATGACCCGGTTCATATCCATATATCGCGAGAATATAATACGGTATCCCATATCGCATTATTCACGCTCCTGCGCATATCACATATGCGCTACTACTCCGTTTCGCCTGAGCCAAGAAACCTCTGTGTAGGACTCTAAAGAATCGTCAATACGCCGGTAGCAGGTGATGATCATATCAAACACCCACAAGCTGCAAGCGGTCAGCTAAACGTAACAGCCACCCAGGTATTGAGCGATCAGAAGATCAACAAGCTAGCCTGTGCGTTCTCCTGTGAATCCAACCAGTAACACTCCCGTACAGTCCGGTCTGTTCGTCGGATATGTCGCATATCAAGTCTAGGGGTGGTATACGTCAGACCCCAGTAACCGATAAGTCGTGTCGATGTGTGGCTCATAACGGGTCGAGAAACTACTAGTAACACTTACCAGTAAATCTCCATATCAGCCCTGGCCAGGGACTTCCAGTTATAGCCAATCGAACACAGCACAACATCAACTCCCTATACCAGGAGAGACGAATCCCCTCCTATCGCTCATTGCCTCCATGTGATTCGGGACTGTACCCAAAAGCCACCGTTTTGCACGCCCTCTTGGACGTGGTAAGGTGGAAATCAAAGCACAGTGGGAATCACACAAGACTCTATGACGATCTCGGGTCTTCAGACTACCCTGTACCTGTGTCACCGGAGAACTGCCATCTGACGTGTGGTATATCACCATCTGGGAGTTCTCGGCGCATCCGTCCAGTGTACCCAGTCTCCACTGAGCACCCGTACACCATCTCTGATGTCTAACACCGATGGATATGGGATCATCCATCGCCCATCATATGGGTCAAGATGCGTATACGCTAGTCTACTCTGGTGTATCGATGCCCTGTCTCGATATACCCTCGACTAGGAACAGTTATAGGATGTACTCATCGACTACCGCGGCCCCACTAGTATGATCTCATCATAGTCCCAGTAGTCGAGTACAAACCCTAAGGGCTATATCAACATGTGAGAGTAAAACAGTAAACCAATACAAGTCAACATGTTAAGACAAAGTGAAACCAAATAGCATACTATCATGACGAGCAAGAAAGTCATCTCTATATATAACCAAGCATCCATTATAATATACATCATATGTACAACAATGGCCTCTAGGGCATATACATAACTAACAATCTCCCACTTGCACTAAGGCCAGCTGCTGTAGTATCTCATACCTAGCATCCCGAATAATCTCTCAAACTGTATCTGGGGAATAGCCTTCGTGAATGGATCCGCAGTGTTGTCCTTCGTATCTACTCTCCTGACCTCGATCTCCCGACGATCAACTATCTCCCTGATCAGGTGATACCGCCTCAGAATATGTATGGACTTTTGATGGGACCTGGGTTCCTTGGCTAAAGCCACAGCTCCATTGTTATCGCAATACAGAGGTATTGATGCTCAATGGATGGAACCACACCAAGTTCACTAATGAACTTCTTGATCCAGACAGCCTCTTTGGCAGCATCGTTGGCAGCGATGTATTTAGCCTCCATCGTTGAGTCTGCAACGGTATCCTGTTTGGAACTCTTCCAACATACCGCCCCTCCATTGAGGGTAAAGACAAAACCCGAATGCGACTTAGAGTCGTCCTTATCACTTTGGAAGCTGGAATCGGTAAAGGACTCCACCTGGAGTTCTCCGTTACCATACACCAAGAACATCTCCTTAGTCCTTCGTAAGTACTTGAGAATGTTCTTCACTGCTGTCCAATGACTCTCTCCTGGATCTGCTTGATACCGACTCACTACACTTAGTGAGTATGCTACATCGGGTCTGGTACATAGCATCGCATACATGATAGAGCCTACTGCCGAAGCATAGGGTATCCCTTGTATGCGAGCTCTCTCCAAATCAGTCTTGGGAGACATCTCTTTGGAGAGAGTGAGTCCAGAGATCGTGGGTTGGTTCCCACGCTTGGATTCTTCCATACTAAACCTCTTTAGTATGGTGTCAATGTATCTGGATTGGGACAATCCCAGTATCCGTTTAGATCTATCTCTATAGATCATGATTCCCAATATGCAGGAGGCATCACCTAGATCTTTCATTGAGAATCTCTGTGATAAGAAGAGCTTGACTGACTGCAGCATAGGAATATCATTTCCTATCAAGAGTATGTCATCGATGTATAATACGAGGAAGACAACCTTACCCTCTGCTACCTTCTTATAGATACAAGTTTCATCTATATTTTTGATGAAGTCAAACTCTTTGACTACAACATCAAAACAGATGTTCCAACTCCGCGATGCTTGCTTTAACCCATAAATGGATTTAAGCAGCTTGCACACCTTTCCGCTGCTCCCACTATCTATGAAGCCCTCTGGCTGAGTCATGTACACGCACTCTTCTAAATCACCGTTTAGAAAGGCGGTCTTAACATCCATTTGCCAGATTTCGTAGTCATGGTATGCAGCAATGGCAAGTAAGATCCGGATGGACTTAAGCATAGCCACTGGAGAAAAGGTTTCGTCATAATCCACACCTGGTCGTTGACGAAATCCCTTTGCTACCAGTCTAGCTTTGAAAGTCTCAACTTTTCCATCTACACCAAATTTCCTTTTAAAAATCCACTTGCTCCCAATGGGTTTTACCCCTTCAGGAGCATTTTCCAAAATCCATACTTTATTGGTGTACATGGATTCCATCTCAGATCGCATTGCATCCAGCCATTTCACAGAGTCACCACTCGTGATGGCCTGCTCGAAACTAGTGGGGTCACCATCATCCATGATGCAATCTACGCTTCCACCATCAATGAGAAAACCGTAGTATCTCTCAGGTGGACGAGAAACCCTACTAGATCGGCGGAGAGGCTGGGGTTCTCGGGTACTACTGAATCCTCTGGTTCCACTAAATCATCTGTTGTAGTTTGTGTTGCTGGAACCTCTTCCAGTTCTACCTCTCTGCCACTAATTTCTTTTGCAAGAAATTCCTTTTCCAAAAAGGTGGCATGTTGAGCAACAAACACTTTTTGTTCCTCACTGTGGTAGAAAATATACCCTCGCGAATGCTTGGGATATCCAATAAACTTACATAAAACAGATCTTACCTCGAGTTTGTCCGGGTTTCGTCTTTTGACATAAGCCGGGCAACCCCATATCTTAACAAAATTAAGATATGGTCTCTTCCCTTCCCATATCTCATATGGGGTGGTAGGCACTGATTTGGTAGGAACTTTATTCAGTATGTATGCCGCTGTCTCAAGTGCATACCCCCAGAAGGAAATAGGTAACTCAGCTGTACTCATCATAGAGCGCACCATATCTAATATGGTGCGATTCCTTCGTTCCGATACACCGTTATGCTGTGGTGTATAAGGAGGAGTAAGCTGAGAGAGAATCCCATTCTCTTTTAGATAATCTAGGAACTCACTGCTTAAGTATTCACCTCCTCGATCAGATCGAAGAATCTTAATACTTTTGCCCGTTTGATTCTCTACTTCGTACTTATATTCTCTGAATTTCTCAAAAGCTTCAGACTTGTGTTTCATCAGGAACACATATCCGAATCTTGAGAGATCGTCAGTGAATGTAATGAAGTAGGAAGAACCGTTCCTGGTATGCGTAGACATGGGACCGCATACATCACTATGTACCAGTCCTAAGAGTTCGGTAACTCTTTCTCCATGTCCACTAAACGGAGCTTTGGTCATTTTTCCTTTGAGACATGAATGGCAAGTATCATAAGATGATAATTCGAACGGATTCAAATAACCATCTTTATGTAACTTAGCCAGTCGTGTTGCATTGATATGACCAAGTCTACAATGCCACAAATAGGATTCGTTCATATCTGAACTTTTCCTCTTGTGTGTGTTTTGTATATTCAGAACTGTATTCTGATTTAGAATGAATATGCCATTATGTAACGAGCCTGATGCAATCAACTTTTGATCTAGGAATATGTTCATAACATTATCCTGTACTACAAAATTATATCCCTCTTTACTTAATAAAGAGACTGATATAATGTTGCACATCATGTTCGGTATATAATAGCACTCATTTAGAATCAGTGAATTACGACTTGGTAATACAAGGTGATATTCGCCAACTGCTTTGGCTACAATACTTGCACCGTTCCCTACTTGAACGGAATGATCACCTTTTCCTAGTTCTCTACCTTTTCGTAGCCCATGTAACTGTTTACATATGTGGGATCCTGATCCGGTATCTAATACCCAGGACGTAGGGTGAACTGAGAAACAGTTCTCAATAACTAACACACCCGAAGAAGATGCATCAACATGCATGTTCTTTTGGGCGGCTTGAGAATCCAGATATTCTTCTATTTCCTGTTCAGTTTTATAACTCTTATAAGAAAAAACGGGTCCAACATTCCCTAGCTCAGTACAATAATTGGGTTCGGTCAATGCATCCATATTATTATCTGATTATGGCATGATATGGTCGCTACCTGGAGAGAGAGAGAAGAAAACACTTTAGCGTATGCTCTTGCAAGATTAGATTGGTTATTATCTTATCTAATCAGGATGTCTCCCACTATTTTTATCAAATCTACCTTAAAACCCTAAAAGGTAAGATTAGCCGGGATTAATTACACCTTACAATTTCGTCAATCTTTCAGCCAGATCAGTGTCGGTACTTTGAGGGAGGTTCCCCGTGCTCCCGCACGGACCTAATTAAAATAAACCTCGTTTTCCCAGAGGCGTAACCTCGTTAACACTTTTCTAGACACCTACTTGATCGGCTAATTGTCCTGTGTAAAACTCTCCCAGGAGTAACTCTTACTCGCAGTGGGTATCGGGATCCAACTATCTCATAGGAGGTATGCAATCTCATTGCAAATTTCAACACTTGAAATTCCCGATAATATTTTTGCCCCTAGTGTCCTATGACCTTGACAGAGGTCAACAAACCATAGGCTACTAGTCAAGTTCAACCTGTCATTTCTTGATTGAATTAAACCCACCCGCACGACCCTTGACCGAGATCAACAAGGCCGTACGACTGCCCTAATCCAATCTGCATCATATGCATAAGCAGATAAAAAACTAGTCAGCTACCGTACACTGCGCCTTGACGGAGGTCAACAAACGTAACACGAATACTAAATAGGACTTATCTGAAATAACGGAGGGCTACGTCAGGTTTTTCAGAAAACCCTGAGCATAATGAACTTGATATCGTCGTAGAATCGAGTGAAGTTTTGAAAAGGAATGTTTTTGAGGCTTTTCTTAGTTTCGCTAAAGGGGTCACTCCCGGTGAAGGGATCGTCGGTCCTTTCCTCATCGAATAAGGTGCAGGATATATCATATATACCGTTGTGCAAAGCAAAACACTAAAAGCAATCAAAAGACAAACCGAGTTTTGTAGCATCTGCCAGTTTTGCTAAAGGAGTCACTCCCGGTGAAGGGATCTCGGTCCTTTCCTCATCGAATAAGGTGCAGGATATATCGTATATATCACTGTGTAAAGCAAAACTGTAGCTACCCCTTTTATAAAGTTTTTGATTCTACAACATCTTTAGGTTTCTTTTCTTTTATTAATCTCATTAATAAAAATCCCATCAGCTTATGCTTCCTAAGCATCACAGAAGAAACGAAAGCAGTAATATTTATATATCAGCATATATATAGTATAGGCATTCGTCTCAGGCAGTAATATGATCTCATCACAGAACATTGCAGCAGAAGAACATATATGAAATATTGGATATACTAGGACGTCCGTGTTTTCAATACGAGCCTGTATAAAACACGGATTCCACGGTCGCGACGAATAGCCAAACCCACATCCCAAGACCCCTACGAGAGCGGCAAGTAACACTGCCAATTCTAGGGTTAGGAGACCCGGTCTCGACTCCTCGAGATGGCCTCCCACTGGACCCTAGAACCCGGTTACTTGTGCTCCCCACCTTGGGTCTACCTAATGCGGAAAAGTAAATAATATACACTGGTGACAGCAACCGCAACCTGGAAGTGCCCCAAATAAAAGAATATTACATTACAAATGAATTTTACATGAATGAAAATAAAAACCCTCATCTCACATAAAACCCCCGGCTATTCTGAACGCGACGATCCAATATAACATATCACAGCAACACATAATATCTCATATCATCAACGTAAGTAAATATGCGCATCCCAATTGTCGTTGACATATAGCAACGAAACCGGCGATATCACATATTAAACTTACGGTCACAGAAAAGAAAGTGTAAAACTACAATATTTGGAATCCACAATCACTTTAGACATCGTAAATCCGAAATATCACATACTTCGTATTTCATGCCTAACTCTATGAATTCCACATATTGTATCACATTCCAGATAAATAAATAGTATTAAACTTTTCGAACAGATAATCAAACACCCAAAATTTCCTAAACTGCTAAACACTTGAGCGGGGTTCAAATAATCCCAGAATATGTCACAGTACCGGTGATCTAGCCGTAGAAGGGTCAAGCCAACGCCTCACATGTGGCACACCGTACTGCCCCAAACCCGAAGGTTCAAAAGGCAGTTCAAGACGGTCACATAATCGAGTTAAGGTTTGTTGTCTTCTAGAGGGTCCACCGCTTAACTTGTACAATTTTTCCGAAAGATTTAAACCCGAATAAATTTCAACACTTGAAAATTCGCCGTACCGGGAAACAGTAAGTTAATGATATCCGTTCAAATAGTTTAACAGTTTCTAAATATCCGGAAAGAAATACGAATTTAAATATTCCGATCGAATCTACGATTACAAAATAAACCCCAGATTTTATCAACACCTGAAACAGATTAAAAATATCCAGAAAACTCAACAAGTACCTACGGTCATTACCATAAAATCCACGTGTCATGATCTCATCAATCCGCCGCGGAACGCGGCGCAAGCAATGCCTTGCGCCGCGGATCCGCCGCCGTTTAGTGGAATTAGGGGCTCGGATTTTATGGTAATTCTTAGAATTCCCTGCTGATTTTTTTACATATTTTTAATTCAGAAAAATCCCAAAATTTAAAAAATTTCCAGAGAGGGGTCAAGTTTCGTCGTTTCGGGTTCGATCGGAGTTTTAACTTCGTAAACACATCGCCTAATGCTCTAGCTAGGCTCTGATACCACTGTAGGGTTCCTAGGCACTCTTGTGAAGGTTCATAAGGCATCAAACATGCCCGGATTAAATTTTAGACGTGCCGAACAACCCAAAGCCGGGATCTTTGCTAGATTATTAGGGTTTAACATGCATTAAGATAACTTTTATCTAAGTGTGAGGGATTACAACCTTTGTAGTCCGCTCCTTCACTTCACAAGCTCCGAGTAGAAGTCCCTTTGCCGCGATCCACGATCTCCCGGACTCATGAGAGGCTCCACGACTCGAACGATCCATGCTAGCTCGAAGTATTCCAAATCTCCGATGATCTACCTTGAAGTTGCTACGACTCAAGCTTTCTCACTCTTATGAGATGAACACACTAATCTCAAGGGCTAGATGAGATGAGGATGAGAGAGTAGTAATTTTGCTTTCTTTTTATATCATTTTCTCATATTTTATCATCACTTTAGGATTTTCAAGAGAGCTTCTTCAAGAGAGAAGAAGAAGAAGATAATGGATAATGATAATATGAATTAATCCTTTTGTGATGAATAGAAAATAAAGTATATGATTGATATGTAAACCATGGTCAAGGATGAATGGATAAGAATGTGTAGAGAAACAACTAGGGTTAGGGTTTGGTTAGGTTAAAAGAATGTGTCATTTTAAATATCTTAAGAATGACAAAAGAAGAAAGCTTCTAGAAGGAACTTGAAGCATCCAACCCTAATCAAATCTTAACCTCAATTAATCATCCTTAAACATGTTTAACAATTAATCATATCATATCACAATAATATATATCACATATATATTATATATTTGCAACAAAAGAAAATAATACAATTAACATATATCGCATATATATCAATGTATCATCCACTGAGAAAATGAAATAATAAAGCGAGCCAATATTAGATAATGTAATACAATATATCATATATATTATAATACATTAAATCATCGAATCAACACTTGATTCGACGATCCGGCTATATCGAATATTACCGACTAATATATCATGTATCGATTCATCGAATCAACACTTGATCCGATGACCCGGTTCATATCCATATATCGCGAGAATATAATACGGTATCCCATATCGCATTATTCACGCTCCTGTGCATATCACATATGCGCCACTACTCCGTTTCGCCTGAGCCAAGAAACCTCTGTGTAGGACTCTAAAGAATCGTCAATACGCCGGTAGCAGGTGATGATCATATCAAACACCCACAAGCTGCAAGCGGTCGGCTAAACGTAACAACCACCCAGGTATTGAGCGATCAGAAGATCAACAAGCTAGCCTGTGCGTTCTCCTGTGAATCCAACCAGTAACACTCCCGTACAGTCCGGTCTGTTCGTCGGATATGTCGCATATCAAGTCTAGGGGTGGTATACGTCAGACCCCAGTAACCGATAAGTCGTGTCGATGTGTGGCTCATAACGGGTCGAGAAACTACTAGTAACACTTACCAGTAAATCTCCATATCAGCCCTGGCCAGGGACTTCCAGTTATAGCCAATCGAACACAGCACAACATCAACTCCCTATACCGGGAGTGACGAATCCCCTCCTATCGCTCATTGCCTCCATGTGATTCGGGACTGTACCCAAAAGCCACCGTTTTGCACGCCCTCTTGGACGTGGTAAGGTGGAAATCAAAGCACAGTGGGAATCACACAAGACTCTATGACGATCTCGGGTCTTCAGACTACCCTGTACCTGTGTCACCGGAGAACTGCCATCTGACGTGTGGTATATCACCATCTGGGAGTTCTCGGCGAGTCCGTCCAGTGTACCCAGTCTCCACTGAGCACCCGTACACCATCTCTGATGTCTAACACCGATGGATATGGGATCATCCATCGCCCATCATATGGGTCAAGATGCGTATACGCTAGTCTACTCTGGTGTATCGATGCCCTGTCTCGATATACCCTCGACTAGGAACAGTTATAGGATGTACTCATCGACTACCGCGGCCCCACTAGTATGATCTCATCATAGTCCCAGTAGTCGAGTACAAACCCTAAGGGCTATATCAACATGTGAGAGTAAAACAGTAAACCAATACAAGTCAACATGTTAAGACAAAGTGAAACCAAATAGCATACTATCATGACGAGCAAGAAAGTCATCTCTATATATAACCAAGCATCCATTATAATATACATCATATGTACAACAATTGCCTCTAGGGCATATACATAACTAACAACGGCCTGTTGGAGAAGGCGTTGCGTCTTGGCTTTCTCGTAGATGGCCGTCTCGCGGTTGTGATCATCTCGGACTTTTTGACCAGCTTTCTTTTGTCCATTTGTTCCTCGAACGACGGACTGGGCTCCTTTGCATCTGGAACTTTCACTGGCTGAGGATTAGCGTCCTCCCATTGAGCATCCGCTTCTTCATCAAGGTCATACACGACGTAGCAGCCGGGTAGTAACTCTCGTTTCTTTGACCGGATGTATCCAAGCCCTTTTGTTTCCATTCTCCCGTTAGGCAGTTTGTGTTGAGTCCCGGGGACGTTCCAGACCCTGTCATAGAATTTGGCTTTTCTAACGGTCTGTTTGAAGGGCATCCCCTGGCGTTTCAGCAGCTTTTTCAAACCTTCCGTATAATATCTGGGGAGACGGATAGGCTGAAACCTTTCGAGCGTAGAATCCGCACCATGCCAGATTTCTTTTTCTACCTTGGTTTCTTCAGAGCGGTAAAACAGAATTGCTTTCTCGCTCTCTCTCCTGGGAGGGATATAGAATGTCTGCAACTCTTCTACACTGTAGATATTAAGTGCATCCAGTTCTTTGTGGTGTTTAAGCGGTACTATGGAGACTTGTAGACTTTGCTCTTTATCAGCGGACGTTTGTATTGAAGGTCGAGCAGAGAATACAGCATGGACTTCATCTTCCGAGTCGCTGCCAAAGATCAATGTAGGAGCCGATGGTCCCGGCTTGTTGTGTTGGGGAGGACCCGAATACACTATCTCCTCTTCCTCCTCGGTATCACTACCGAAAACAGGGATGGTGGCATTAGTTTTATTCTCCGGCTTGTGACACTTCTCTGTGTCTTCGAAATCCGGTAAGAAGTATTTTGCATCTTCGTATTTGCGGATCTCGTTCACAGAGAACGGGTTCAGTTCTTCCGTCACGGTATACTCGAAACCATCCTCAAAATATTTCATACACTGATACTGTATAGAAGGGATGATGTTGTACTCGTGTAACCATGGTCGGCCGAGCAAAGCGTTGTAGCATGTCTTGGCGTCTATGACATGGAACTTAATGTCCGTGACGAGCAGTCCGAAGCGTAGCGTCAGTATCACAGACCCAAGAGTTCTTGATGACTGGGAGTCGAACCCGGAGATGGTGATCTTATCCCGAGCAAGGTGCTGGACGCTCATGCAGATTTCTTTTAAGACCCGTACATTGAGGAGATTAATGGAAGATCCATTATCGATCAGGATTTTTCCAATCTTTATATCATGGCAGTATCCAGAGACATAAAGGGGGCGATTGTGCTCGTACGTCCCAAGGAGAAGGTCCTCGTCGCCGAAAGTGACGTCGGCCGTGTACACTTCCTCCAATTCATCCTTCATCTTTTCCTCGGCCAGGCATGCTTGGAATTATTCCGGATCTTGGAGTGCCTTAATTAACGAATCTCTCGCCTCCTTTGATAGCAAAAGAGCGTCAAGAATGCTGAGCTGTGAGGGTAGCTTCCTCAGATGCGCTAAGACGTTGTAATCCACCTTATTCTTCTTTGGCGGGTCTTTGGCAGCTAGCTCTTCCACCACTTGGTCATCTAAGATGATATCTTCAAAGACCTTTTCTTTCCCTTTATCTTTTCTGTTTAAGGGTCCGAGGTTCTTTTCAGGCAGCGTCCGATTCCGCAGCCGGATATTTTCGCAGACCTTCGGTTCTTCTTCTTTTCCCGAAGCGGACTCTTTAAAGAGAGGGGCAAGTTCTAGCTCTTCATCAGAATCACTCCCGAATGTAGGCACCTGTGATCCACCGGTGTTAACCATGCAACAATCGCCAGCCGTTCTTTTAAGTCCTTCGGTCGTATTTCTTTGCTCCCGACGAGTTTTGCGTTTCTCTCGCTTAAAGTGCTGTCGATGAGCAATATATCCTTGCCACCATCTATCGAAAGCTTTGCACTCTTGTGTGGGGTGCAAAATCTTTTGATGATATATGCAATAGGAGGGGTGCGTTTCCACTTCACTGGTGATGTTTCCTTCAGCGGATGGTAGCTTCATGCCCATTGATATGGCCTTAGCAAACTTTTTCCTCGTCTTAAATTGGCTTTTGTCGGTAGCGGAGGTGTTTAGCTCCAACGGGATCGTCTCAGCTCCTTCATCAAGTCGCTGGCGCTTGGCCCTTTCAAATATAGCCGCCTCGCGCTCCCGATCAGCTTTACTTTTCAACCGAGCTTCTTTAAGAAATGCGTCAATTACTTCATCTGATGGCCCCAGAACTTTCGGTTCGGGATCTGCCCCCAGCTTTTCGGTGCAAGGAGTCTCCTCATCGTTCGTGATCGAATGGGAAATCATATGACAGCTCACCACATATTTCTCGAATTCATCCGATGAACTTTCTCCCTCATCTTCTTCTTGAAAGACGTGATTGAGGAACTCTTGGAGCGTAATGGGAGTCCGTGCCTTTTGGTTGTATTCATCCAGCGCGTCAATTTGCTTTTGTAAGTCTGTGCGCTTGTCGCCAGGCTTCACGGGCTTCTTAGATTTCTTCCTCTTCTTTTTTGAAGATTTTGACGGCTGGCTGCAAGTGCTTGAACCACCACCATCGGTCTTTAGAGTTGGACGTGGCTTCAACATCTCCTCACTGACTTGCGATTCTAACGGGTTCTTCCACCTAATCGCTGGACATGTCTGAAGGTCGTTCAGCATCCTCTTTGTCTTGGCTGATAATACAACCTCCCAAGGAGCTTCTTCAATGACGGAGCATGTTGCCCCCGGCGTATTCGTCCCCTTAGAGGTGTGGGGCTGCGGGGGATTCACCTTCCATTTATCAGATAACGCAAACTTGCCCTGTTGGTACTGGTTTTCAAGCCAATTTTTGAAAACGTAGCAATTTTCGATCGGATGGCCTAGTACTCGATGATAAGGACAGTAGTTGGGTTCGTTGACGTCACTTGGTTGCAACGGACGTTTTGGATCCGGCAGATTTATGAGTCTGTTGCGTAATGCCAGCTCGAATAACCTTCTTGTTTTATCCCGGGGAAACGAGTAAGGACGCCCCAGTCTTTCCTCAAGGTCTACGTACGGACGCATATTATTTTGACGCACAACCGGTTTCGAGTTGCTCAGTTGTTGTTGAGCATTAGCGACGACGATCGCTTTTCCTTTCCCTTTGTCATTTTTGGGAGTCCGGCTTTGGAAGAGGGGGTTTATGGCCCATCTGATCCATCTGCGCTAGCTTGTCAATCAAAGCCTGGAAGGTAGTCGGCTTGAAAAACATCATAAATTGCGAGATGGTTGCTTGTGGATCAAGGGTTCCTACAAACATACCCACCGCGGGAGCTTCTTCAATGCGCTGCTCGCACTTCGACCATAAGTTCTTCCATCGTATAGCGTACTGAACCCACGTCTCGTCGGGTTTTACCCTGGCGTTAATCAGTGCCGTCATCGGGGTACGTTCACTGGCGCTTGCAAAACGCTGGCTAAACAATAGCTCCATTTCCGCGAAGGTTTTGATAGAGTCGTTTGGGAGCTCAGAGTACCACTCGAACGCCGTATCCGATAAACTTCCAACAAACTGGCGAAGTAAAAACTTGTCATCACCACCGGTGTTGCCGCAGAGTGCCCTGAACTGGGCAACATGCTGGTGAGGATTGCCCGTCCCCTTGTAGACATGGAACTTGGGAATTGTGTAACCTGGCGGGTACTTGATTTGGTCGTACCAAATTGGATATGGCTGCCCTGTTTTTACAACCTGGCCGACTGCTTCGGTCGCATGATAAACCCGTATTTGTTGGGCTATGTACTCGTCCAAATCAGCCTTAGAGATTGTATCCTCCTTAGCTGTTGATAGGGCTGGCGGAGGATTTGATGTCTCTCCCCTATCATCTCCAAGGACGATCGGGGGCTCTTCGGTCGGAGGATCTTGCTGTATCATCATCCCTATCATGTCTTGGAAGAGGAGGCCCATACGCTGTATGTTGGCTGCTTGTTCAGCAGCCTCTTTGTCCTTCTTTTCCAATATCTGACGAAGGAATTCGGCGTCCGTTTCTTCCTCTTGACGTTGGTCCGAGGACATTTCATGGCTTTCTTTTGGTCCGGTAAGTGCATCCATAGCATTCATCATTTCTTGGAGCTTTTGCTGTTGCTCCTGAGCCTTGGTCACTGACTTCGTGCGCGGTCTATGACCTGTTGATATGCGGCTATCCTCCTTTCCCGATGCCACATAAACTGTATGAACTATCATGCCCCCGGACTTAGGGCGTTTAGGCTCACCACCTTTGGCATTTGCCGCGAGCGCGGGGGTTTTCTCCGGCCTTCTTCTTTTGTGGGCCGTTGAAGTTGAAGGGGCCGTTGCAGTGGGCATCTTGGTGATCGTTGTCCTCTGCTGTTTAATAGGACGGTCCTTTTCTTTTTGCACCTTCATCTTCTTTCGTTGACGGGAGTGATCCGTGTCGATCACGGAGTCTTGAACCCTCCTCCAAACTTTATAAATTCTTGAGGACAGCCGTTGAGGGGGCTGTTCTTGCTTTGTTTCTAGGACTCTCTCCGCAGGCGGAGGAGATCTTTTCAGAGTAGCGGTTGGAGAATTCTTCCGTACCCTCCTCAGCAGTTCAAAGTTGTTCCCAGTTGGAACAGCAGCGTTGACTTCCACTACTGAAGCCGGTGGAGTTAGCCCTGAGGGGGAGTTTCCCCCTGCCTTCCTCACTCGTCGCCAATGGCGACGTCGAGCATGACGAGCCGTTGGGACTGGCTCGGAGATAGAGATAGCTTCTTTTTTCCCCCTGTCTGAATGAGGCGTCGCTGGTGCTAACCTCTTAAAGACTGACGTTGTCCTTTGAGGGATGATATTTAACCTGTCGAAGACAGATCCTCGGGCGACGGCAGGAGCAGGAATCGTCATTCTCGAAAAGACTGATTCTTTGACAGGGGAAGCCGCCTTGACGACTTCTGGAGCAGCAGTTATTGCTTTCCTTGGGACAGCCAATTTAGAGTTCTGATTTAGCCTGGTGAAAACAGAGGCTGTCGGTTTGGTAGTGGGCGACCCGTTGACAGGGGTCGTCGCAGCAGTAAGCCGGTCGAAGACCGACTTCTTGTTCACTTCCGGTGCAGGTATTGGCTCAGAGAAGCTTGTAGGTGGGATCATGGTCCCGAAGAACAGGCCAGTGGTGGCCTGGGTCACCTGGTCTACTGGCAGAGTGAGGAATGAAGCCGCTTGGGGCCCATATGCTACACCTCCCAGTGAGGTGGAGCGTCCGTTGCAGTGGCACTTCGAGCAGTTGGTGCAATTAAAGGCCATTGAATCTCGAGTTCTGCGCCGGGAAAAAGACCAAATCTTAGTAACTTGAAATCCGAAGGCAACCATCAACAAACCGCGATTGGTTCGCGAAGACGACACACGAAGTGTGGAGTGGAAAGAGGAAAAGGTCCCACCGGGCGTTCCAGAATCTGTTCCCTCCGAAAGGCGGCCGCACATGACCGCGATGTCCTGACGCTGGGGTTCGGGGCAGATGCTATTTGGTTTTATTCGTCCGCCTCTCCGAAGATGCCAAGTTGATTTATGGCACCGTGTATCGGAGGTTTAGACGGATGCGGACGATGTAGCAGACTTCGTCAGATTCCCCCTCGCTTGAGGGGTTTTTTTGATTGTGGGGACGCTCTTCCCTGCAGGCGCAAACCCTTGCAGTTAATTACGCTACCGCATCGCGGTAACAACTTTCTCCTTCTCCAGAATTTCACTTTGTGTCGTGTGTGTTTGTTTTGTTTATGGTTGCCCGTGGATTGTATACGGAGACTAAGTTAAGCCATCGTCCGTAGGATGTGGATTAGTCCAAATCCGTATTTACTTAGATTTGGGTTTGGTGTTTTTAGTTTAAGGATGCATTAGTCGCGTTGCAGCTAAGATCAACTTAAACGTTCGTTAAGAATACGATAGTCCTGTTTGAGACTAGGATCAACTTAACGTGATAATCCATTTAATATCTGGCCGTCGGGACTCGTCACCTCTCTAACGTCGTTGAAGGATTACAACGGCAGATGTCAGAGGAGTTCAGAGATGTACCCTTGAACCAAAGTCAATTTGGAATTTTACAGTCCATTTGAATGTTTAAGGATACGTTAGCCGTGTTTGGGGCTAAGCTCAACTTAAACGGGATCATTTAGATCCGGCAAAAAAGCATTTGGAGGCTCTATTGTTCCAGTTTAGGGACATGGTGGTCCATCGCCAGTTTAGGGACGTGGTGGTCCATATTCCAGTTTAGAGACGTGGAGGTCCATTATTAGTTTAAGGACGTTTCGGTCCATCGCCAGTTTAAGGACGTTTCGGTCCATCATTAGTTTAAGGACGTTTCGGTCCAATATTAGTTTAGGGACGTTTCGGTCCACCATTAGTTTAGGGACGTTTCGGTCCAACATTAGTTGAGGGACGTTTCGGTCCACGAGTTTAAGGACCCCGCAGTCCATATCCATGTGTGGTCGTTGGGACCCGTCGCCTCTCTGACGTCGTTGAAGGATTACATTGAGAAGTGTCAGAGGAGTTCGGAGATGTACCCTCAAACCGGAGGTAAATTGATTTAAGAGAGCATTTGCGCTCAATTCAATTTAACTTAAGGACTTACGGCCAGAATTGGGCTAAGTCCGGTTGAAAATGTTCAACATTTTATTTGCATTTGACCTGTTAGGTCTTTACTGGGGCTCTTCTCTTGTTTAATAATGCATGGCATTTTTGTTTGGTCTATTAGACCTTTATTTGGGCTCTGCCCTTTTATAAATGATGTGCAGCATCTGTTTTTTTATTTGGGCTCTGCCCTTTTTAAAGTAATGCATTGCATTTAATTTGGCCTGTTAGGCCCTTATCTAATTGGGCTTGGCCCTTCTGTAAATAATGCAGTGCATTAATCATCTGATAGTGGCTTGTTAGGCGCTTTGCGCCAATTATTAAGCGCAAGCGCTTATGATGAGGACACGTGTCCTGCTCTGGTGAGCGCAAGCGCAACAGCGCAGTTTGGAAGTGCAAAGCACTAAGAATCTTTTAGATTCAAAAACAGGAGTGCAAAGCACTATTTAATTTCTTGATCTAATTTAGATCAAAAAAAAGATAAGTTTTTTTTGTTTTTTCTTATCTCAAAGAACCAAAGGTTCATAAAAAGTGCAAAGCACTATTTTATTATATATAGTTTTTATTTTTATTAAAAATCCTTGATCTTGTTTTTAGATCTATGATCTGTTCATAAGAGAACTTTCTCTTCCTTCTAAAGGTTTTTACCTTTTTGTTCTTGAAGAGTTCTTCAGAGTTCTCTTTCTCTTTTTTTTTTAGAAAATGTTTTTTCTCCCTTTGAATTGAGACTTGGGGTCTTTTTTATAGTGCCCATAAATTAGTTAAATTTGTTAAAGAGATCTTTCTCTAAGTGATTTGGGGAATTTTCCCCACCGTTGGATCTTTGATCCAAGGGCTTCTGTTTTACAGAAGAAAATCTTCTTGTTTTAACAATAACAGAAAGATTTCTTTAGAATTTTAATTCTGTTTGGCGCAGATGCCCCAGCGCGTGACACGTGCAGCGCATAGCGCAGCGCAACTGCGCTAGCGCATCCGCGCTGACACGTATCGCACAGCGCATAGCGCAGCGCAACTGCGCTAGCGCATCCGCGCTGACACGTGTCGCGCAGCGCAGTGCTTGGCGCAACTGCGCTAGTGCATCCGCGCTGACACGTGTCGCGCAGCGCAGTGCTTGCGCAACTGAAGCGTTGTTTCCTTTAATTTTACTTAAAATAGAGTTTTGCTCTGATTGGGCGCACTGCCTTGGGTGCTGCGCTGCCGTATCAGCTTTTGACACGTGGCGCGTTGCGCCCGGGATTTGAAGCGTTGCTTCATTTATTAAAACTTAGATTTTGGGAAAATCAGAAGCGTCGCCTCGGCCTGAGATATCTTTTCATCTCCTTTCTTCAAGTCAAACTTGTATTTCCAAAATTCTGATTTCCCATGCCTTGGAAATGATTTCATTGTGCACAGAATTTTCTGTGGTTGGGTCTATATATATATAATTCAAGGCTAAGCCTTTTCTTCATTTTTAGAGAACTTCTTCGATCATGGCTTGCAACCACCCTCATGCTCGCCGACAACCATGGGAGGTGCCGATTCGGGACATCGTTCCCCGTTTTGCTGCACGCCTGGTGGACCCTTCTCTCTCGGACGAGCAATGTGACGCTGCAATGCACGAGCTTTTGACTCGTGTGGGGTCTCCTCTCCCTCCGCATTCTATTTGGCTTCGGATGCTTCTTGCCTCGGTGCTCGCCGACATTCCCCCTCCTCCAGCAGAGATGTCCTCAGCAATGCTGGATGTCGCCGAGGATAAGATTGAGTGCTTTCTCGAAGCGCACTTGATCACCAAAGTCCTGAGGGACTGCTCTTTCCACTTGCTGAGCCAGATACGGGTTTGTCGGGTCGTCATCGCCACTTTTTCCGAGGAGTGTGGCGTCGACCGTTGGATGGCTACCCCTCGGGAGGATCGCCGTTTCGACATGATGGAGAAGACGGAGAGGGAGCTGAATAATCTTCTTTTCCTTTTTTTGAACCCTTGTCTTTCTGATCCCGTATTCGGTGATCTTTTTTAAATGTAATAACAATAATAATGAATAAGTATTTTTCTTTTTAATCAAGTACTTCATTGTCTGTTAAGGGTTCTTTTATTTTAGTTCTCTGTTGTGCTTGTGCATCGTATGATTTTAATTTGTTATTATCAAGTGCATGTAATTTTGCATGGATAAATTGCCTTTGGCACTTAGCCCCTTCTTCTGCGCTAGCGCATCTGCGCTGACACGTGTCGCGCAGCACACAGCGCAGCGCGACTGTGCTGGCGCATCTGCGCTGCCACGTGTCGCACAGCGCAGCGCGCAGCGCGGTGCTTCCTTTAACAGAACTTTGCTCTAATTGGGCATGCCTTCTTGGACGCTGTGCTAATGTATCTGCGCCAGACACGTGGCGCGTCGCGTGCAGTGCAAAGGATCTGAAGCGTTGCTTTATTTATTAAATTTTAAATTTTCAAAGCAAAGCTTTGTTTCTGATTGGGGGAAGATGAAGCGTTGCTTCATCTCCCGCCTCGGAATTTAAACAGAGCTTTGCTCTGATTGGGGTAAACAGTTAGTTTTAAGACATTGTGGTCAAGGTTAAGGACGTCATAGTCCGTGGATTTAAGGACTCCACAGTCCGGTGTTAGTTTTAAGACATCACGGTCAAGGTTAAGGACGTCATAGTCCGTTGTTTAGTTTTAAGACGTCACGGTCAAGGTTAAGGACATCATAGTCCATGAGTTTAAGGACCCCACAGTCCGTGAAATGTATGGTTGTTGGGACCCGTCACCTCTTTGAAGACGTTGAGGAATTACAACGACAAGTATCAAAGGAGTGAAGAGATGTACCCTTGAACCAAGGTAGATTAAATGATCTGTAGCTCAATTTGGAACCATGACCAATTAATTATATCGTGAGCCCATTGGCTCAGTTAAGTCTGGATTGAGGACTTATGGCCAACTTGGGCTAAGTCCAATTAAGTCTGGCCTGTTTGACATTTGTCTGAGTCTAGTCCACAAAAGTTTTGAGGGGCATGATAACATTTCTGTTATAGCTCTTGATGTTATTCAATTTCGAGGTTCAATTGAAGGGGAGGCTTTGCCTCTGAAAGATTAGACAATTTGGCTAGAAGTAATGTTAAACACCAAATAACAAAAGTGTTAAATACTAAAGACAGAATTCTCAAACTAGTGTTAAACACTAAAAGAACAATCAGTGTTAAACACTGGAAATATAGTTTTCGATTTAGTGTCAAACACTAGAAAATAATCAGTGGTAACACGTGAGAGCGCCCAAAGCTTCTATTTCTTTCGCTTTTTCTTTCTGTGCTTCAGGGGTCACGTGGAGCACGTGAGGCGTTGCCTCTGAGTTCTTTTCTGTGGATCTTTACAGGGGTCACGTGGGGACACGTGACCCTGGTTCTTGCCTGTTTGAAGATCTCTTTATCTTTTTAAGAATTAAATTCTTCATAGGGTTAAACCCTAGCTATAACTTTGGAGGAATTAAATTCATATTTTCTTTGGAAGAATTATATTCTTAGGTAGGGTTAAACCCTAATTTTCCTTTTGTGGGAATTAAATTCCCATGTATGTAAAGAATCAAGTTCTGGCATAGGGTGAAACCCTAATTTCATTTTAAGAAGAATTAAATTCCTGCGAGCTTGAGAGAAATAAATTCTCAATTAGGGTTAAACCCTAGTTCTGTCCATCTTGAAGGAATTAAATTCCTATAATTTTGGAGAATTGAATTCTCATATAGGGTTAAACCCTAATTTTATCTTGGAGGAATTAAATTCCTATAACGTTGGGAGAATTAAATTCTCCAAACTCAATTCTTCCTCTAAGTCTTAGATCTGCATGGTAGGATCTCGACCCGATGAGAATTAAATTCTCAACTTATGGGGAGATGTGCACTTTGCAGATCTTCAACCAGAAAAAGAACTAAGTTCTTTGCAAAAGAGTTAAACTCTTAGATCTTTGAGACTTAAATTCTCTTTTTTCTGAAGTTTTGATCCTCTTTCTTTTTCTCACCTAGGGTTTTCTTTCTGAATTTTCAAGATGCTAAAAAACTCTTCAAAGTTTTCTCTCCAAAATTCTGTCTCTCCTCTTTTCTTTTAATTCTCCCTTCTCGACTCCTATTTATAGGAGGAGAAAAAGAATCAATTTGTTTAGTAAATCTCTCATTGAAAGATTTGATTTGTTTTTCATCATTAATCTGAACCTTTAGATTATTAGGTGAATTTTATTCACCGTTGGATATTTTAATCCAAAGATATTTCATTTGTTATTTCGGTGAGATTTAGGGGAAATCTTTCCTTGTCCAAGATTTTTCCATAGATTGCTGATATTTAATCACCCTTGGATTCTTAATCAACGGTTCTCCTTAATTCTCCTCCATTTTGAAAAGATTTAAATGATCCTTTAGAATTTAATTTTATTAAACCGTGAGGCTTTTAAAGCCAGTCACGTGTAAGCACGTGACCCCCCGAATGGACTCGTCTTCTGAGCTCTGTTTTGTGCCGCTGCTTTAACCATCACGTGCCGACACGTGACCATTGGTCACGTGTGAGCACGTGATGTCTCTTTTTAAGATTTTTCCTGATTTTTAATCAGGGAACAAATGCTCCCACAGCGTTGCTCTCACGTGTCTGCACGTGAGTGCAACGCTGTCACTTTTGTGACCGTTGGATCCATCTAGGGAATCGGGGAGATGAAGTGTTTCCATCACATCCTATAAAAGCAGGGGTCTTTTCAGAAGCGCCTCCACTCTTTCCATCTTCCTCCTTTGGCTATCTTTTCTTTTGAGAATTTAATTCTCGTTTCTCAGAGCTTAGTTCTCTGTCTTGCAAATTTTCCAGAATTTAACTCTGTTGAAGAAAGACCCATCTCTTCAGGTAATGCTCTTGAGCGAACGAAGAACTTTCACAGAAATCACCACGGGATTTTAAATCCACACCAAGGGTTTTCCCTTTTGACAAGAACCTATTTTTTAAGTTCCTTAACAAAAACAGAAAACCATCTAATCTTCAAATACTAGATCTTTTAAAGTTTCTCTGGTCTTTAGGGATCGATGGTGGTGTCTGTCTTTTCCATGGAATTTAATTCCATAGTCAAGGAGCTCTGGCTCTGGAACAAAAAATTTCTGGGAATTTAATTCCCTTTTTCAAAAAGGAATTTAATTCCTATGAGGAACTAAGTTCTTCCCGTGGGGATTTCTTGGGGTTTCCTTGCCCTGAGTTGTTTCCTTCACAACCGAAAAGAAGAAGTTTGCAATTAATTTTCTCTGGGAATTTAATTCCTTTGATTCTGTTTGATTTGTCACAGTCCAAAATGGATTTCTTTTTAGAGGAATGTGTAGGGTCACTTGAAATCCACTGCTTATTTAATGAGAATCTTCCTTTTGTCTCATTATAATTGCTTAGCCTCATTATTAACGAGCGGCCATCTTGATTCTGTGGGACCCATGTGTTTTGTAGCCAATGGTCCCATAAAAATAATCTGTTGTCGCTTTCTTCAACTGTCTTTATATATATATATATATATATATATATATATATATATATATATATATATATATATATATATATATATATATATATATATATAATCATATATATATATATATATATATTGCTGGCTTTGCTTTTAACAGTTTTCCTCTATTTTATTTCAGGTACAATGACTTCGGTTCCGTACTTTCCTTTCATCCGCTCGGAGGCCGCCTTTCCTCAGTCACCATCCGATGAGGAAGTGATGGCGATGATCAAGGCTCATGACCCGACCTGCACCAACTTGCTTTTGTGGGGGACCTGGTACGGTCATATTATCCGGGGGCGCCGAAGCTTCCTTTACGAAGTACCAACGGAGCCCGCCTTTCCGTTTCAGCCAATGGACCCACCAAGGACAGTCTTTGCCGTGGAGATACCGAATTGGACTCCGATGGGGTGGCTCGAGCCTTCGACGACTGGTATCCCAAACCATCCGATCCCAGCTATAGATATTCTGGGACGGCGTATTTGCCAGGGTGAGGCCCAACCATGGGGAAAAATCTACAAGATAGGGCTCACCCCTCGACACCCTACGGGCTATCTGGGCTCGTTACATCCTTTCCGCCCATCGCGCGCGGCTGCAGAAGGTCGGGCTTTACCAGGCGATGTATGCGTCGCTCTTCCACTACCAATCCCCGCATGTCTGGTGGATTAAGGCGTTCTTGAACCAGTGGAATCTCCCCACCAACACTTTTCTTCTAGGGGACCGAGAGGTTTCGATTTCGTTGGAAGAATTTTATGAAATCTCGGGGCTGCCAATCCAGGGGACACTTTATGAGGAGTTGCTGCCTCCCGATGAGTACGTCTTTAAAACCGAGCCTGCAATCCTTGACGGCTTTTCCAGCGAGAACGCTGTCCGCCACAAGCGTCCAAGTCTGATTAAGGCGTTGGGTATCTTTGACCGGCTGTTCACAGAATCTGATAAGCAAGCCATCACTTTTAAGAGCTTCATCGCTTGCTTCCTTCGCGAGGATGTCCTGTCGAAGACGGCTCCAAAGTTCGCGAATATTACTGACCCCTTCGGGTTTGGTCCGAAGAAGCTGCCGACCAAGGAATCAGATTTACCATAGTACTACTTCCCATTATGTCGCCGGTGTCTTTCGAATCCATTGCAGCTCCCGGCATGGATGAGGAGACGTTCTTCGTGGGCTTCGTTAGCGTCTGGCTCAGCTGGTTCATCATCCCCATGTATCGCTGTTCATATCAGATTTTTGCATTTTCATACCGCCCAATTTTTATCACATTGCATATCAGTAGATACTCTTGAGCCGTGTTTGCTAGTCAATTGCAGGATACATGTTCTCGGTTCTAAAACGGTGAAATTCATGGAAAACACGACAAAATCCAGGTTCCTGCCAACCACAGATAAAACACGGGTCTCCGCTCTTTATCCGTCTGTTGCCACACACCAGTTTAGGAGACAAAATGGCAAATCGATTGTCACCTTCATGCACAAGGCTCAATGGCAACACAAGATCCAAGAAATCTACGCGGAGCTCAAGAAAATCATGACAAAAGATCCATGTCCAAATCACCTTTTGATCCACTAGAATTCTGGAAGAAATGTGGAAAGATTATCAGAAACAACATGTACCAGACAAAAGGGGACAAAAGACCAGGGAAGCACGAGAAACCGGAGAGCCCAAACCCTCTATTAGGCCGCGGAACCGCGGCCGTATGGTGGCGGCAGATGTTGATCCTTCAGGGGCAGCTTGGTCTTTTTATGAGGGTTCTGAATATTGCCCTAGGTTTTCCTTTTCCTGCCTATAAATAGCCCAGAACCTTGTGAAGCCAAGGGTGCATAATCTTGTATTTTTCTAGGTTTAGAATACTTGTTTCTTCTTCCACTTCTCATCTCTTCTCCATTGAAAATCTTGTAGTGAGCTTTTGTGAGTGAAGAATGATGAATAAAGAAGAACCATTTACTTATCATGCTTGTCTTGTTCTTTAGTTAACTTGTTAATTGTTGTAATTTTCATTTGTTAACTTAGTTGTTGTTATTTCTTGTTGTTTCTTTCTTCTCTCTTTTTCTTTATCCTTAAAACAACCATGATGCTTACGCTTGATCCTTGCCAAGGTGAGGTCGCAAATAGCTAGTTGTTATCTTCTAATCTCCTTCTTTCTATCTTCCTCTTTTGTTTCATTTTTCCGTATTATGGGTGAGTAGTTTCCATACTTGTTAGTGTAGGATAAGGGAAGTTTGAGAGAAGGAAATCTCTCTCACTCTTTCCCTGCCCAACATCTTAAATCGACTCCCGTTAATTGAACCACAATCCGCTCCTTACGGCACCCTATCCTACATGATAGCGGTGATTCCGTAGTGAGACCGGTTGTGGTTGAATTAACCGGAGGTTATGGCTAAGAGCCAAGAACGGACGGACAAGCACCAAAAGGAAGAACTTATGCGTTGGAAAGCCTAGCTTATACTCGCAAGTTCCTTCCTAGTCGTGCTAATCCCCGTTGTTGCCGATTACCGTAACACCGATATTAAGAGTGGCAATGAAAGAAGTGAGGGACTCCTAACTCAAACTAACCTAATCCTAACCCTAACAAGCTCTCTTTACATATTATTTTAACACTTAGATAATCACAAACAAATCTGGAAAACTGGACTTAACTCGTTAAAGCACATAGAAAAAGATTCCCATCTCCCTGCGGACGACCCGTACTCAACCGGCTAGCTACAAGCGAAACCGTCTTGATTGCGGTAATTAATTAAACTTGAACACGCAGAATCACTACAATCAATCGCCGCTTCATGAGAGTCTCGGTTATCTATCCGGCTCATCGTATAGCTGAGGGGGCACGGCCGGCCGTCGGGATCCCGGCATTGGCGCATCTCTATCACGGGTTGGGAGCTGCGGATAATACCTCTACTCCTGGCGTAGATGTAGTAAACTTTTCGCTTCATTACTTCACGGCTTGGATCGAAATGCACGTGTTGGGTACTTTTGCTATGCATCAGAGGCCCGCATTTTACGACGCCTACACCTTCCCGCGACTTATGCGATTGGTGAATGCTTCTGCCTCCGACCCAACTCAATTTGGGGCCATTCGGGCGTTGATTGCCCCTTATGCTACTGCCGGCGGATTGGTATTTTTTGACTGAGTTTTATCATCTCCTTCAGGTCCAGCTCAGCAACTCTGGGACCGGTCAAAAGACAATATGCCTTCTTTGAGGCCCCGGGAGACCACGCACTTGTATGCAATTAGACCAGGCTACCTGGTATTTTGCCAGGATAGTGGGACCCTTTTCATGTGGTACAACCCGCATCGCTTCGCTCGGCAGCTCGGATACGACCAGGGCGTCCCTTTTGAGGCTTTCATAGTTGCGCCGGTCCCTTCACTCGAAGCCGTTCGCGATGCAGCTCACCATTTCGTGAGGTTGAACACCAGCTCCCACTTCATGATCCCTGAAGCTGACCATCTTCCCCGGTGCGTGGGGTCATTTACGGGTTGGTACCTTCATTGGGACAACCCGATTATTGTTGAGGAGAGAAGGGTACTCCTTGGCCATGGTGCTCCTACTCAGGTTCCGGTTACAGGAGCTACGCTGCGACCGCGCGCCCCGGTCCGCTTTCCCCTGAGGGATACCGTGTTGCGCTTATTCCGGGGGAGTCGGGAGTAGACCTCACTCCCACTGTTGGTATGCTCTTGGGCACCTGGTCGTGAGCTAATCGGGCTCCGGTGGTAGCACCACCACCCGTGGCGTCGACAATGGCCGTGTCATCCTCAGTTATAGCGCCAAGCAAGGGTGGTAGGGATAAGGGTGTCGAAGGTGAAGTGGGTTGGCGTCGTGCTAAGGTTCCACGGGGGAGGAAACGGTCGTCTTCGGCGGCTGGTTCTGGATCTAAGCGGCGGAGGAAGGTGGCCACCAACTTACTCGATTCTTTAGCAGAGTCTGAGCCCATACTTCTAGATGAACCGTTGGCCGTGCAAGAGTCGAACGCTGGCCTTCTTTTCCCGGGTTTGGCTGCCGAGGAAGCAGTTAGTTATATGTATGCCCTAGAGGCCATTACTGTACATAGGATGTATATTGTAGCGGATGCTGGGACATATATAGGGAGGACTTTCTTGCTCGACATGATAGTATGATATCTGGTTGCTCTTTACCTTAACGTGTACACTGATTGTCTCTCTGTTACATGTTGGTAAAGCTCTTAGGATGTGTACTTGACTACCTGGACTATGATGCGGATCATACTAGTGGGGACATGGTAGTCCATAAGTACATCCTTCAAGGTCCCTAGTCGTGGGTGTATCGAGACGTGGCATCGATATACCAGAGTAGACTAGCGTATACCTTCTCGACCCATATAGATAGGCGATGGATGATCCCATATCCATTGGTGTTTGACATCAGAGATGATATACGGGTGCTCAGTGGAGACTGGGTACACTGGACGGACTCGCCGAGAACTCCCAGATGGTATTATACCTTACGTCAGATGGCAGTTCTCTGGTGACACTGGTACAAGTTAGTCTGTAGACCCGAGATCGTCATAGAGTCTTGTGTGATTCCCACTATGCTTTGATTTCTACCTTACCACGTCCAAGAGGGCGTGCAAAACGGTGGTTTTTGGGTACAGTCCCGAATCACATGGAGGCAATGAGCGATAGGAGGGGATTCGTCTTTCCCGGTATAGGGAGTTGATGTTGCGCTGTGTTCGATTGGCTATAACCGGAAATCCCTGGCCAGGGTTGCTGAGATTTACTGGTAAGTGTTACCAGTAGTTTCTCGAACTATTATAGACCTCATATCAACACGACTTATCGAGCTATTGGGGTCTGACGTTTACCACCCCTAGGCGAGATATGCGATATATTAGACGACGAGACCGGACTGTACGGTAAGTGTTACTGGTTGGATTCACAGGAGTGTGAGCGGGCTTCCTCGTTGATCTTCTGATCGCTCAATACCCGGGTGGCCGTTACGTTTAGCAGACCGCTTGCGACTTGTGGGTGTTTGATATGATCATCACCTGCTGCCGGCGTATTGACGAGTCTTTAGAGTCCTACACAGAGGTTTCCTGGCTCAAGCGAAACGAAATAGGAGCGCATATGAGATATGTGCGGGACCGAGAATAATTACAGTATGTGATACTGTATTCTATTCTCGCGATTTGTATCATTAGACGGTTATATATGATATAGCCGGGTTACCGAATCAAGTGTTGATTCGATACACTTGATATTAGTCGGAATTTCGCCCTGGTCAGTCCTCGTTCGTGACGAGCTTGTGCTGACCGCAACTCTAGCCGTAGCTCTCCCTGCCCGTAACCGTAGCAGCAAAACCAAACTGGTACCGACGAGGCTAGATCAGGAAGGAATATAATACTGAACAAGGAAATGTACATCCTAAGGCTTCATAAGTGGAGTGGCGTGTCGTAAATATGCCGCGGAACATACCAACGGTACGTCACTCTACTTTAGTCACCTATTCCATCAACCAAGGGTCATCCTACGCTCCGAAGGTTAAAACCTAACGCTCTGATACCAACTTTGTCACGGCCCGAAAGTACGGAACATGACCGGCACTTAAACTACGAACGTCTCGAGGCGTACGTAATCTAAGTAAACCGAAAAACCCAGAAATCCAAACCAAGAAAAATAGTAGAGTGAAGGAAAACCAATTTAAATCAAGTAATTTCAATAGCATAAGACGAATTATGCGGTTTTTAAAAACATCAAAAAATTACTGAAAATTTCGGCAGTCTCCTTTGTAAATACTGGCCCCCAAACGGGATACAACATGAATAGTATACGAAATCAATAAAAAGGCATCCCCAAGCGGGAGCTAGCTCTTCGTCAATCGACGGTCACAACCACACAAGCAAAATAATATACAACGCCAACGGCGAGGATCAAAACTCAAAAGGAAACTCAAAAAAACCACCAGAAATATAACGAGCGACTCTAAGGTCGAAAGAATAAACAACACTGGTCTCTATCCCAATAAATACATGTTTGGTTGATGGAATTTACTAGATACAACGAAATAATATTATACAAGGTAATATGATGGGTACGATACAAGAAAAACCCACCTACTAGAAAGTCACCCGAATGAAACTGAGCCCGCAAGTCGTAATGAAACCTGTACGGCAAACCTGCAAGAAGCTGGGGCACAACGGGGGTGAGTTGCCAACTCGTGAATAGAAAAAACATCTACGCACAGAAATCGCATAAATAACGCAATCCTAGGTCAATGATCATAATATATCCTCAAAAATATGCATAACATGCAGCCTATAACAATGGCTAGGGTAATATCTAACCGAGTGAAATCTCATGTGCCCGTGTCAGTGCCTCAGGTAGCAATATATCATATGAATGAGGTATGAATGCATGAAAACAGAATACATGTAAATGAAGAAACTGTTTTCATAAATTAGTGAGATTTCCTTTGTATTTTTTTCAAATGAGGTATCATAACTGAAATCAGCACCAACGGTGTCTAGCATCGACACAAAACATAAATCTCAATGTCTCAAAATCTCAATATTTAAATCACAATATCTAGGGCGCCGCCAGTCCTGACCGGCCCCTACCATCCATCTCAAGACCACGACGGTATCCTCCGGATATCCGACGCGTCGGGTAATATCACCGGTAGGTAGTCTCCCCCTGCCAGGCTCATCGTCATCACCATGAGCTTCTTGCCCCGGGGTACCTTACCGGGTCCACCATGTACCCGAAACGGTTCCTCCACTCCTCGAACTCGGGTCTCACATGTCGCTCTCAGCACCGAGAAAACACATGGTGGACGCACTGAAATATCATATCCAAGGTAACCGGGTTTTTTAAACAATTACATATTCTCTTTTGAAATCTCCACGGTTCCCAAATCCAGAAATATCAAGGAAATCCGAGTCCAAAACCTCAATAGCACATAAACTAGTGAATAAAGGCATGAGAATCCATGCGTGCGGTATAACAATGAATAACAATATGCATGAAGTAGCAAGTAATAACTGAAATGTCTAATATGGCATATAAGGAAAGTACACTAATATCATGTCAAAACTACTAGCTAACAAGCTAAGTCAAGCAAATATATTCTCTAAAGTGTACGTGACATGGCAATTACCGATGAAGATGTGTATGAGCCGGCAAGTAGGTGTACGTGGTACATACGCATCATCGGTAATGGTGCTGGTGTCCTAACAGCATGATATCAATAATGGAATATACAGCACAATAAGTATACGAGGCGAAGCGAACAGCAATAATGTGCGGGAGCTGAATACTAGACACAACGATAACTAATCTGCAATAATCTAATATAAGTCCTACAAATGGTGCCTTTTGAAATAACACGAATCATGGGGTTTTGAAAATAGGGGCTACGGTGTTTTCATGAAAAGATACGTCGTTTTTGAAATATCCGTGGATTCTCTTGAGCTGTCTTTAAAAATGCCCACGATTCGTTAGTTTTTGAAATAGGTAAGAAGTCTAACCTAATCTAACAACTACACTAAACTATACGGCTGAACTAACAAGCTGAACTACAGGTAAGGAAACCGCCTATCATCTGAGTCGATACATATACATACCTGTATATGTATAGTCGGTGATCCCGCCTCAATAATATCATATCCGATACCATATCTATAATCAGGCATCCCAAGTCAAGAGTGCGGATCAATCATCAATATAGCTCGTACGTAAATCCGTCGTACGGCATCCCAATCTGGGTACGGGTCAATATCACATTCATCATACTATTCACCTGGTATCCTCTTTATCAAATATCATGATCGGGGTACTGATCTACGTCTAGTACCATACTGATACCGCCTACGTGTGCATGGACATGTGTGAAACATTACGTCAAGGACCAGCTACAACGTCATGTCGTATCTAAGATACGAACCCTGCTATATCACCGATCTCACGGCCTCAATTCAAATCTCATCGACTCAGCTCAATCCCAAGTATCATCATCAATCCGTATGTGACCACATAGTCCCATACCCATGTGAACACATAACTATAAAGAATCCCATGAGCACATATCAATAGGAATGTATGCAAGTATGTATGTGTGTATGTGTAGTGCAACACTACCCTAGGGTTCGCAACGCTAAAATAATCTAACACACCAATATCCATCCTAAGTATCGTTAATAATCCCAAATAACATATGATAATTGTTGGTGTGTATACGCATCCGTATACACCACCACGGACTGCGGGGGTGCTATACGCCATCCACCCGACTTCTCCCCGTAGATATAAATCTACTCACCTGGTCCTCGCTAGCCGGTGCCGACGTCGCCACGTGCTTGCTTGTTGTCTCGAAGTCGACATGGGGGTACCTACATATCATAACGCACCATATCGCATTAAAACTAAATTCGAAATCGAAACGGCATACGAAAATCAAATCGGCACGCGTATCACGCATAGGTCCAAACCTATCGCCTACGCATGCAAGAATAGTCAGACCAACCCTCGATGTCGATGTACGAACGTCCAACCATCGAGAAAAAAATCCAAACACACCAATCTTGATTTCAAAACTCACTAATTATATAAGAAATAGGGTTTAGTTCATCAAAACCATAAAATTAAACAATTCGTTTTATTTTCCAAAAACCTAGTTAGCATAAATTCCCATTTCGGTTCAAAACTTAATGTTTTACCCAAACTAAATATTTTGACGATTCTAATGGCCAAAATGCTCACTTAATATCATAATTAGGTCATACAAATCACCTCCATATTTTTAATCTCACGAATTAGCATTAACTCAAATTTCAAGTTTGCAACAAATATCGATTTTAACACTTTTCAAGGTAAAATTCACAATTTATCAATTAAGCATGGTTTTGCACGATCAAAGTCGCTAAACAACAAATTAAAATGCTAATAAAGTCATCAAAACCTTAATTACATTTTAAATCTCAATTTTATATGTATTTCACTAAAACCTAGTTTGCAAATTACATAATTAATACAAATTTGAATTTAACAAAAATATAAACTACCAACTAGATTAGTTTTGGCATTACAACAACATGTTAAACTACACAATTATCCCATGATCAATTACAAGAACCCCAACTTAAATTCACAACCCTAATCTAGAATTTCCCAAACCCTCACTTAATAATTTCCACTTGAAATTAGAACCCAAATTAACATTTAACTACTTAGCTTATGAAAACAATAACAACAGATTAACCATTAGATAAGATTATACCTCCAAGACTTGTAGATTTACATGCATCATAGCCTCCCAAATTAGCTTCTATGCCCCAAAATCCATGCTAGATGGGCTAAAGAATAATGGGTAAGTGTTGGATTTGAATTTAGCTTTGATTTTGTGTTAATTTTGAAGCATTTTGTGGATTTTTTTGTGATGAAATGAGAGGGAGAAGAGGGGGGGAAGCTACTGCAGTGGGAAGAAGCAAGTTTCGGCCAAAATGGGGGGGGGGGATGAGGGGAGAGAGAGAGAGGTGTTGAATGAAAGGGTCAAAGAAAGCCATACTTCAAGTCAACACTTAACATCTTTTCCTTTATTTTTCCTTTTCTTTTCTTTGTTTGTTTTGACTTTTAAGTGGGGAGATGAGTGGGGGGCTGCTGAATTCAGCAAAGGGGTAGAGGAAATGGGTGTGTGTGGGTGTGGGTACGGGTGTGGGGTGATGAAAAATGATAAATACGATACCCCAAACATCCATTTACGCTAAAAAAAAGCCTTTTTTTCTTCAATAATTTCTAAACCGTTTTGGCAAATGATTTCGTTCCAAAAATCACATGATAAAATTTTATTTAATGTTTTATGATGCACAAAATTTTTTTCAACTCATTCCAATTTGTAATTTTCCCTAATTAAATGTATTAGTGACGGCTTAAAATAATAATAAAATAATATTTTTTTCAGAAAATTTGAAATTTCACCAGCGGCTCAATAAACACCAAATAATAGCAATTACATAGCTAGAATATGTATATTTAATTTTTATAATAAGATATTTGTATTTTGACTTTTTACAGAAAACCCCTTTATTTTACCGATTTTTTCGAAATTTCACCGAAACGATTTTCAAAACGCTACAATCTTCCCCCCTTAAAGAAATTCGGTCCCCGAATTTAAATTCAAACTTTCCAAAATACTAAAACATCTAAGAAAAACCATCAAGTCGTCGGGGCTCCGAAACTGTAAATACATAAAACAAATCGTAGCGCAGTGCATGCGCTTGGAAAAAAAATGATTATATAACTCAAATCAAAACTCCGTCAAGCATCCCGCAATCATCGGAGTCATGGAGAAGACATCAATTCCAAATCCAAATCAAACCAATATGATATAACTCGAAACTATACATGTAAACATCGAATCTATATCTGTAAGTATCTGAAGGAAATGCATGCCAAATCTCTTAAGTCGCTGTGCAACGCGTATAACACTGCACAGTGGCGGACGTCCATCATAAGAAAATAGCTATATACATATATACCTTTGTTTGAAATGTACGTTCCGCCGTTTTGGAAACAATTTAGAAGGGTCTCCTTGTTTTAAACATTTCGTGTCATATCAGACACGTAGGTAAATACTGAGGCTATAGCTCGCTTTTTGGAAATCCCTTCAATAACTATCAATGCATGCAAAATATATTCAGGTACTGTCCTCTGACTAGTCCTGCTCAGTACGAAAACATACAAACATACTGCTCTATCATAAAAACATACAGCAATATCATAAAAACATACTGCTCTATAAGAAATCAATCCCAAAATATGCACATGAATACTACGTGCGTCTGGTGCGCACGGAAATCAAAATCCATGAATGTGCTATACATGCGCACAGAAACATCTAAGTGCATCGGGTGTGCATGAAACATCTGTCGTAGGCAACATGTGTGCCTGACAGCAAAATCAGGTGCATCTGACATGCACGAAAAATTCTCAATTTAGTGCCTCTGGTGTGCACCAAAACCACCCTTCAAAACATGCGCCCAACATGCGCGAAAATCCATATCAGGTGCATCCAGCGTGCACGAAATCATGAAATCTAATATTAAGCACCGAACGTGCGCAAAATCAATCAGGTGCACAAGGTGCACAAAAGAAATATCGAGTATCACAATCGAAATCGAAGTCCAGTGCATCTAAGTGCACAAAAGGCGTATCACTGCACTGCAAGCATATATAAACTATACAGAGTGCAGGAACCAAATCGTGTGCGTGCATATGCACAAAATCAACTCAAATGTCTAAAACCGTAAAATCACAAATATGTGAAACTAAAGCACGAAAACGATATCAAGTGCAACACTGTGCAAAGATCATAAATCCTTAATCATCAAAATTAAATCATACGAATAAATCACCCAAAACATCGGAATCAATAATGGCGGAATAGTACTGCTCCAGCGCATCCTCTAAGAATCTCGGCCAACTGTCGCGGTCACTAGTGGGACGTCTCGTCGATGATCATGAACTCTGTCCTGCTGGTGTGTGTAACCATGACCACTCCTGGGTCAAGGTCTTCACTGTGAATTACCAATCTTTCGGTCCATCGGCTCATCGGCCCTGTCGGGTGTGCTAACGGGGATGATCCAGTTCTGGCACGTCTCTTGTCATCTCCCGGTCAATCATCACGACCACTCGTAAGACAGCATATCACTGGCGTCGGCCTCTGGCTCTTTGAATGTACATGACACCTCTGATCCTAGGTGCAAGTATCATTGCAGCAGTGTCCTGGAAGGAATCCTGCTCATGGTCTCTTCCATGTCTCGTCCCTACCAACTGTCCGGAAGTCGTTGTCCTTTCCTATATCTGCATCTTGCTCTGGAATGACTGCATACTCATCGCGACTCCTTCTGGAAGGTAAGTCCAAGGATCATGCCTCGGCATGCGCATCGCCTCTCTGATGTCGGCGGAGTGGAACATCATCTCATCTAGATCTGGTGCGAACCTTTTACTCCACTTTTCTCTAATGTCGACCGCTTCGGACTCGTCTCGTCGTGGCTGCATGGACTGAGCTCCAACGGCTATCCTCGTATCTGGAGTCTCCCAAGAATGCATCTCACCACCTAGCATCCGAATTAAGTCGAGCCATCCGATCGAGTCGTCAAAACCTCATAATCCCCCAAGAGCTCAACATCTTGGGCACAGTTTAATAGTATCGAGTACATACCACAGTATCGGTGGTCCAGCCGTAGAAGGGCAAACCCAAGCCTCACTAATGGCGCCGTAGAACTGCCGCAAACCCGAAGGTTCAAAGGCTTTCACACGGTCATTAAGTCGAGTTAGGGTTTCATTCTTCTAGAGGGACCATAGAATTGCCTGCATGCCTTTCTGACTACTTTAAACTTGGAATAATAGGTTTCTGACATTCGATCGTCTCTGTCGACTCCCAACGTCTCCGCGTGAAGTCGTCTCTAGCTGGAATCAATCTATCTGATGACTTCGCATCGGGGTAGGCGAACGATTCACATGTCCTAGTCATTCATCCTCGATGACTAGTGAGCTTCTATCATCTCTTAGTACAACTCGTTCTGCACTAACGCCAGCATCTGGGGCAATATCTCGTCGTTAGCAGCAATAACTGGCTCGCTCGTCTACACGTTGAACGGTGCCTCAATCATCAGGAGTAAGCAACACACCAACGGTCATCAAAATCTGGCTGGCCTCTATCATTGGCTCAATCCTCTAGTGTCGATCAGCACCTCCGAGTAACCTCATAAAGGCGATCCGCCAAACACTCGTGGCACGGAAACACAATAAAAAGATACATCTCTGCAATCGTGTGTCGCCGGAATTTCGCCCTGGTCAGTCCTCGTTCGTGACGAGCTTGTGCTGACCGCAACTCTAGCCGTAGCTCTCCCTGCCCGTAACCGTAGCAGCAAAACCAAACTGGTACCGACGAGGCTAGATCAGGAAGGAATATAATACTGAACAAGGAAATGTACATCCTAAGGCTTCATAAGTGGAGTGGCGTGTCGTAAATATGCCGCGGAACATACCAACGGTACGTCACTCTACTTTAGTCACCTATTCCATCAACCAAGGGTCATCCTACGCTCCGAAGGTTAAAACCTAACGCTCTGATACCAACTTTGTCACGGCCCGAAAGTACGGAACATGACCGGCACTTAAACTACGAACGTCTCGAGGCGTACGTAATCTAAGTAAACCGAAAAACCCAGAAATCCAAACCAAGAAAAGTAGTAGAGTGAAGGAAAACCAATTTAAATCAAGTAATTTCAATAGCATAAGCCGAATTATGCGGTTTTTAAAAACATCAAAAAATTACTGAAAATTTCGGCAGAGTCTCCTTTGTAAATACTGGCCCCCAAACGGGATACAACATGAATAGTATACGAAATCAATAAAAAGGCATCCCCAAGCGGGAGCTAGCTCTTCGTCAATCGACGGTCACAACCACACAAGCAAAATAATATACAACGCCAACGGCGAGGATCAAAACTCAAAAGGAAACTCAAAAAAACCACCAGAAATATAACGAGCGACTCTAAGGTCGAAAGAATAAACAACACTGGTCTCTATCCCAATAAATACATGTTTGGTTGATGGAATTTACTAGATACAACGGAATAATATTATACAAGGTAATATGATGGGTACGATACAAGAAAAACCCACCTACTAGCAAGTCACCCGAATGAAACTGAGCCCGCAAGCCGTAATGAAACCTGTACGGCAAACCTGCAAGAAGCTGGGGCACAACGGGGGTGAGTTGCCAACTCGTGAATGAAAGGTTCCTAGGCACCCTATAGTGGTCTCACAAGGCATCGAACATGCCAATTTAAAATTTTTGGTGCCGAGAAACCCTAGACTACGGATCTTAAACTAGATGTTTAGGCGAAATATAAAGCTAGTTAACACTTAACTACTAGGATACGGAAATTACAACCTTTGTAGATCCGGATATCCACCTCCACGGCTCCGCAACGAAGTCTTCTCGCTGTACATCATGAATCCTAGACTCCTCCGTCGGCTTCATCGGGAAAACGTGCGGAATAGGTCGTCGGCTTCGTGTCAAAGACGATCTACGTCGAGGTTGCACAAACTCAAGCTCCGACTTCACAAACTTGTGAAACTTATGAAGTAAACACCCAAAACAACTTGGAAAGAGGTAGAGGGTGAAGAAATAGGAGGTGGGTTCACTTTAGAATTGGATTTATCTCACTAGATCTCAAGTTGCCATTGTTGAAGCAAGCTTGAAGAAGAAGAAGAAGATGAGCTCAAGAAAAGAATATGATAAGTCTTGATAATAAAAATAAATTTAAATCAAATACTTATCATAACTTGAACTAGGGTTAAGTGTAGAGAATTAACCATGGTCACTTGGATGGGTTAGGGTTAAGCATGAAGATAAGGATGGTTAGCAAAGTCAAAGCTTCATGAAGCTTCAATATAAAACAAACTTAGCCACCATTCTTATCATAACTCATTTCAAATAAATAAATAGACAAATAAATAAATAAATGAATATGCAAAACCCTAATTATCAAATTAACCATGGATTAATTCTATAAACTTAACTATATGATAAAGCATCATCAAACATGATACAAAGTACTGCACTAAAGCATATCACATATACAATGTGCATCAAGTGAGAAAAATCCGTTTAAAGTGAACCAATACTAGTTAATGCAATGCAATATATCAAATATATAATTATGCATTAAATCATTAAATCAACATTTGATTCAATGATCCGGTCATGTCGCACATGACCGACTAGAATGTAATGTATCGATTTATCGAATCAATGATTCGATAACTTGGTCATATCGAATATAACCAATCGAAACATATATCGCGAGAATGAAATGCGGTATCACATACACGCATTATTCTCGGTCCTGCACATATCTCATATGCGCTCCTATTTCGTTTCGCTTGAACCAGGAAACCTCTGTGTAGGACTCTAAAAACTCGTCAATACGCCGGTAGCAGATGATGATCATATCAAGCACCCACAAGCCGCAAGCGGTCTGCTAAACGTAACGGCCACCCGGGTATTGAGCGATCAGAAGATCGACGAGCTAGCCCGCTCACACTCCTGCGAATCCGACCAGTAACACTTACCGTACAGTCCGGTCTCTTCGTCAGATACGTCGCATATCAAGTCTAGGGGTGGTAAACGTCAGACCCCAATAACCCGATAAGTCGTGCCGATATGAGGCTCGTAACGGGTCGAGAAACTACTGGTAACACTTACCAGCAAATCTCTGATCAGCCCTGGCCAGGGACTTCCCTGTTACGGCCAATCGAGCACAGCGCAACATCAACTCCCAATACCGGGAGAGACGAAACCCCTCCTATCGCTCATTGCCTCCATGTGACTCGGGACTGTACCCAAAGACCACCGTTTTGCACGCCCTCATGGATGTGGTAAGGTGGAGATCAAAGCACAGTGGGAATCACACAAGACTCTATGACGATCTCGGGTCTACAGACTAACCTGTACAAGTGTCACCTGAGAACTGCCATCTGACGTGAGGTATAATACCATCTGGGAGTTCTCGGCGAGTCCGTCCAGTGTACTCAGTCTCCACTGAGCACCCGTATACCATCTCTGATGTCAAACACCAATGGATATGGGATCATCCATCGTCCATCACATGGGTCGAGAAGCGTATACGCTAGTCTACTCTGGTATATCGATGCCCCGTCTCGATACACCCACGACTAGGGACCTTGAAGGATGTACTTATGGACTACCATGTCCCCACTAGTATGATCTGCATCATAGTCCAGGTAGTCAAGTACAAATCCTAAGGGCTTTACCAACATGTAACTATAAGACAGTATAAAGAGACTAGTGTACATGTTAAGATAAATAGCAACCAGATAGCATACTATCATGTCGAGCAAGAAAGTCATCTCTATATATGTCCAAGCATCCAATATAATATACATAATCTGTACAATTCTGGCCTCTAGGGCATACATACAACTAACAATCTCCCACTTGCACTAGGGCCAGCTGCTGTAGTATCTCATACCGAGCATCCCGAAGAGTCTCTCAAACTGTATCTGGGGAATGTCCTTCATGAGTGGATCCGCCGTGTTGTTCTTCGTGTCAACCCTCCTGACCTCGATCTCCCGGCGATCAACTATCTCCCGGATCAGGTGATACCGCCTCAGAATATGCCTGGACCGCTGATGGGACCTGGGTTCCTTGGCCAAATCCACCGCTCTATTGTTATCGCAATACAAAGGTATTGGACGCTCAATGGATGGAACCACTCCAAGTTCAGTAATGAACTTCTTGATCCAGACAGCCTCTTTGGCAGCATCGTTGGCAGCGATGTATTCAGCCTCCATCGTCGAGTCTGCCACGGTTTCCTGCTTGGAACTCTTCCAGCTAACCGCCCCTCCGTAAAGGGTAAAGACAAAGCCCGACTGCGACTTAGAGTCGTCCTTATCACTCTGGAAGCTGGAATCGGTAAAGGACTCTACTTGGAGTTCTCCGTTACCATACACCAAAAACATATCTCTAGTCCTTCGCAAGTACTTGAGAATGCTCTTCACAGCTGTCCAGTGACTCTCTCCAGGATCAGCTTGATACCTACTCACTACACTTAGTGAGTATGCTACATCGGGTCTGGTACATAGCATCGCATACATGATAGAGCCTACTGCCGAAGCATAGGGTATCCCTTGCATGCGAGCTCTCTCCAAATCAGTCTTGGGAGACATCTCTTTGGAGAGAGTGACTCCAGAGATCGTGGGCAAGTTCCCACGCTTGGACTCTTCCATACTAAACCTCTTTAGTATGGTGTCAATGCACCTGGATTGGGACAATCCCAAAATCCGTTTGGATCTATCTCTATAGATCCTTATTCCCAATATGCAGGAGGCATCACCAAGATCTTTCATTGAGAATCTTTGTGATAAGAAGAGCTTGACCGATTGCAGCATAGGAATATCATTTCCTATCAAGAGTATGTCGTCCACGTACAATGCGAGGAAGACAACCTTACTCTCTGCCACCTTCTTGTAGATACAAGGTTCATCTGGATTTTTGACGAAATCAAACTCTTTGATAACGACGTCAAAGCAGATGTTCCAACTCCGCGATGCTTGCTTTAATCCATAAATGGATTTAAGCAGCTTGCACACCTTCCCGCTGCTCCCACTGTCTACGAAGCCCTCTGGCTGAGTCATGTACACGCACTCTTCTAAATCACCATTTAGAAAGGCGGTCTTAACATCCATTTGCCACATTTCGTAGTCATGAAAGGCAGCAATGGCAAGCATGATTCGGATGGATTTAAGCATAGCCACTGGAGAAAAGGTTTCGTCATAGTCCACACCTGGTCTTTGACGAAAACCCTTTGCTACAAGTCTAGCTTTGAAAGTCTCCACTTTCCCATCTACACCAAGTTTCTTCTTAAAGATCCACTTGCTCCCAATGGGTTTTACCCCTTCAGGAGCAACTTCCAAAGTCCATACTTTGTTGGTGTACATGGAATCCATCTCGGACCGCATAGCATCCAGTCATTTCACTGAGTCCCCACTCGTGATGGCCTGCTCGAAGCTAGTTGGGTCATCATCCTCCATGATGCAATCCTCGCTCCCACCGTCCATGAGAAAACCGTAGTATCTCTCAGGTTGGCGAGGAACCCTACTAGATCGGCGGAGTGGCTGGGGTTCATCGGGAACTATGGAATCCTCTTGTTCCACCAGATCTTCTGTTGTAGCTTGTGCAGCTGGAACCTCTTCCAGTTCTACCTCATGACCACTAATCTCTTTTTCAAGAAATTCCTTTTCTAAAAAGGTGGCATGCCGAGAAACAAACACTCTTTGTTCCTCAGGATGGTAGAAGATATACCCTCGCGAATGTTTGGGATATCCAATAAACTTACACAAAATGGACCTTGCCGCGAGTTTGTCCGGATTTTGCGTTTTTACATAGGCCGGACAACCCCATATCTTAACATAATTAAGATATGGTCTCTTTCCTTTCCATATCTCATATGGAGTGGTCGGCACGGTTTTGGTGGGAACCATATTCAATAGGTCTGCAGCTGTTTCCAGTGCATATCCCCAGAAGGAAATAGGTAACTCAGCTGTGCTCATCATAGAGCGCACCATATCTAATAGGGTGCGGTTCCCTCGTTCTGATACACCGTTGTGCTGTGGTGTATATGGAGGAGTCAGCTGAGAGAGAATCCCATTCTCTTTTAGGAAGTCCAGGAATTCATTGCTTAAGTATTCTCCTCCTCGATCAGATCGTAGGATTTTAATACTTTTTCCGGTTTGGTTCTCAACTTCTTGCTTATATTCCCTAAATTTCTCAAAAGCTTCTGATTTGTGTTTCATCAGGAACACATACCCGAACCTAGAGAGATCGTCAGTGAATGTAATGAAGTATGAAGAACCATCCCTGGCATGTGTAGACATGGGACCGCATACATCACTATGTATTAGTCCTAAGAGTTCGGTAACTCTTTCTCCGTGTCCCGTAAACGGAGTCTTGGTCATCTTGCCTTTGAGACATGACTGGCAAGTGTCATAGGATGAAAATTCAAACGGATTTAAATATCCATCCTTATGTAACTTAGCTAGTCGTGTCGCATTGATGTGACCTAGTCTACAATGCCACAAGAAGGACTCGTTGAGTTCAGAACTCTTCCTCTTGTGTGTGTTTGTTATGTTTAGAACTGTTGATTGATTTAGAACATAAATGCCATTGCATAACGTGCCTGATCCAACCAACTTTTGGTTATGGAAAATGTTCATAACATTGTCCTGTAATACAAAATTATATCCTTCTTTACTTAGCAAAGAAACCGATATAATGTTGCATATCAGGTTCGGCATGTAATAGCATTCGTTCAGAACCAATGTATTACCAGCTGGTAATACAAGGTGATATTCCCCGACAGTCTTAGCTGCAACAATTGCACCATTTCCAACCCTAATGTCTTTATCACCTTTTCCAAGTTCTCTACCTCTCCTTAGCCCATGTAACTGATTACATATATGGGATCCCGACCCGGTATCCAATACCCAGGACGTAGAGCAAATGGAGAAACAGTTCTCAGTAACGAACACACCCGAAGAAAATGCATCAACATGTACTTTCTTCATTCGGGTGGCATGGGAATCCTGGTATTCCCCTATATCATGTTCATTCCTATAACTCTTATAAGAAAGAACGGAACCAACGTTCCCCAGCACAGTATAACATGCGGGTTCAGTCAATACATCCATATTATTATCTTTATTAAGGCATGAAATGGTCGCTACCTGGAGAGAGAGAGAAGAAAACACTTTAGCGTATGCTCGTGCAAGATCAGATTGGTTATTATCTTATCTAATCAGGATGGCTCCCACTGCTTTTTATCAAATCTTCCTCCAAACCCTAAAAGGAAAGACTAGCCGGGATTAATTACACACTACAAGTTCGCCAATCTTTCAGCCAGGCCAGTGTCGGTACTTTGAGGGAGGTCCCCCGTGCTTTCGCACGAACCTAATTAATGTAAACCTCGTTTTCCCAGAGGCGTAACCTCGTTAACACCTTTCTCGACACCTACTTGATCGGCTAATTGCACTGTGTAAAACTCTCCCAGGAGTAACTCTTACTCGCAGTGGGTATCGGGATCCAACTATCTCATAGAAGGTATGCAATCTCATTGCAAATTTCAACACTTGAAATTCCCGATAATGCTTTTGCCCCTAGCGTGCTATGACCTTGACGCAGGCCAACAAACCATAGTGCGCTAGTCAAGTTCAACCCGTCATTTCCTGATTGAATTAAACCCACCCGTACGACCCTTGACGCAGGCCAACAAAGTCGCACGACTACCCTAATCCAATCTGCATCATATGCATAAGCAGATAAATACTAGTTAGCTACCGCACACTACGCCTTGACGCAGGCCAACAAACGTAGCACGAATACTAACTACTACTCATCTGAAATGACGGAGGGCTACGCCAGGTTTTTCTGAAAACCATGAGCGTAATGAACTTGATATCGTTGTAGAATCAAATGAAGTTTTAAAATGGAGTGATTTTGAGGCTTTTCCAGTTTTGCTAAAGGAGTCACTCCCGGTGAAGGGATCTCGGTCCTTTCCTCGTCGAATGAGGTGCGGGATATATCATATATATCACTGTGCAAAGCAGAAACTATAAAACCAATCAAAAACAAACCGAGTGTGTAGTATCTGCCAGTTATTGCTAAAGGAGTCACTCCCGGTGAAGGGATCTCGGTCCTTTCCTCATCGAATAAGGTGCGGGGTATATCATATATACCGTTGTGCAAAGCAAGAACTATAGCTACCTGTTATATTTTAAAATCTGATTCTACAACATCTTAGGTTTCTTATCTTTCATTAATCACATTAATGAAGTCCCATCATTTAAATACCTAAACATCACAGATAGATATGACGTACACTTATGCCATCCGCATTCGCCTCGATGTCCCCTCGTGCACCGTTAGGTTAGGTAACTAACGACAGAGCAGGGCAGGGCTAGCGCGGGTGTAAAACATAAGTAACATCTATATAATATATCATATATACTATATATTATATCCATCACAGAAACATCACCTGATCTCATCACAGATATCGCAGCAGAATAAACATATGAAATATTGGATATACTAGGACGTCCGTGTTTTCAATACGAGCCAGTATAAAACTCGGATTCCACGGTCGTGATGAATAGCCAATCCCACACCCCTAGACCCCTACGAGAGCGGCAAGCAACCCTGCCAATTCAGGGTTAGGAGACCCGGACTCGACTCCTCGAGTTGGTCTCCCACTGGACCCCAGAACCCGGTTACTTGTGCTCCCCTCCTTGGGTCTATCCTAATGCGGAAAAGTAAATAATATACAACGGGTGACAACTTCCGCTACCTGGAAGCGCCCCAAATGAAAGAATATTACATACAAGTTTTTACATGAATGAAAATGAAAAACACTCATCTCACATAAAAACCCCCGGCTATTCAATACGACGATCCAATATAACATATCCAGCAACACATAACATCACATGTCATCAACGTAAGTAAGTATGCATACCCCAATTGTCGTTGACGTATAGCAACGAAACCGGCGATATGAACATACTACACTTACGGTCACAGAAAAGAAAGTGTAAAACTACAACAATTGGAATCCGCAACGGCTTTAGACATCACATGCCTAATCAGATATAAATCCCGCATTTTAGTCTCATTATCGAAAACTCTTTTCAATATCATATGGGACTAAATTGCTAGATTTATAACATTCATTCAGTTATCTCATAACTACTTGTGAATTCCAATTATTGTATCACATTCCAGATAAACAGAAAATGTTAAACTTTCCGATCGAACAATCGAACACCCAAGTTTTCCCAATACAGATCAATACATGAAATAAGTCTAACAACATTCAGTTCGTACCTCAGTACCAACGGTCCAGCCGTAGAAGGGTCAAGCCAACGCCTCACATGTGGCACGCCGTACTGCCCCAAACCCGAAGGTTCAAAGGGTAGTTCAAGACGGTCACATAATCGAGTTAAGGTTTGTTGTCTTCTAGAGGGACCATCGAGTTACTTGCACTACTTAGAACGTCGTTAAACTACGGAAAAATCCAACACTTGGAAATTTCCCGACAGGGGAAAAATTGGGTATTTATATCCGGTCGAACTTTTTAACATATTCTAAAATTTATCCGGAAAGCCAAATAGACAAAATTTGATACCCCGATCGAAACACCGAATCCCCAAAACAATTGCAGAAAATTCAACTCTTGAATCAATATTAAAAATTCCTAGAAAACTCAGCAGAATTTATCAGGAGTTACTGTGCAAACAAAGTGGGCTGACGTCACCAATTGGCCGCTGATCAGCCGCAGAAGCCATGCTTCTGCCGCTGATCCGCCGCAAAAAACACTGTTCACCAGAAACTTTATGCACCGTAATTCTTATTATTTCCTGCTGAATTTTTTAGCAATTTTTAATTTGGAAAAATCCACTGTTTTCAAAAAAGTACAGAGAGCATATTTTGGGTTTCGGTTTTGGGTCGTTCGGACTTCAAATTCCGTCTACGCTTCGCCTAAGGCTCTAGCTAGGCTCTGATACCAGTGAAAGGTTCCTAGGCACCCTATAGTGGTCTCACAAGGCATCGAACATGATAATTTAAAATTTTTGGTGCCGAGAAACCCTAGACTACGGATCTTAAACTAGATGTTTAGGCGAAATATAAAGCTAGTTAACACTTAACTACTAGGATACGGAAATTACAACCTTTGTAGATCCGGATATCCACCTCCACGGCTCCGCAACGAAGTCTTCTCGCTGTACATCATGAATCCTAGACTCCTCCGTCGGCTTCATCGGGAAAACGTGCGGAATAGGTCGTCGGCTTCGTGTCAAAGACGATCTACGTCGAGGTTGCACAAACTCAAGCTCCGACTTCACAAACTTGTGAAACTTGTGAAGTAAACACCCAAAACAACTTGGCAAGAGGTAGAGGGTGAAGAAATAGGAGGTGGGTTCACTTTAGAATTGGATTTATCTCACTAGATCTCAAGTTGCCATTGTTGAAGCAATCTTGAAGAAGAAGAAGATGATGAGCTCAAGAAAAGAATATGATAAGTCTTGATAATAAAAATAAATTTAAATCAAATACTTATCATAACTTGAACTAGGGTTAAGTGTAGAGAATTAACCATGGTCACTTGGATGGGTTAGGGTTAAGCATGAAGATAAGGATGGTTAGCAAAGTCAAAGCTTCATGAAGCTTCAATATAAAACAAACTTAGCCACCATTCTTATCATAACTCATTTCAAATAAATAAATAGACAAATAAATAAATAAATGAATATGCAAAACCCTAATTATCAAATTAACCATGGATTAATTCTATAAACTTAACTATATGATAAAGCATCATCAAACATGATACAAAGTAGTGCACTAAAGCATATCACATATACAATGTGCATCAAGTGAGAAAAATCCGTTTAAAGTGAACCAATACTAGTTAATGCAATGCAATATATCAAATATATAATTATGCATTAAATCATTAAATCAACATTTGATTCAATGATCCGGTCATGTCGCACATGACCGACTAGAATGTAATGTATCGATTTATCGAATCAATGATTCGATAACTTGGTCATATCGAATATAACCAATCGAAACATATATCGCGAGAATGAAATGCGGTATCACATACACGCATTATTCTCGGTCCTGCACATATCTCATATGCGCTCCTATTTCGTTTCGCTTGAACCAGGAAACCTCTGTGTAGGACTCTAAAGACTCGTCAATACGCCGGTAGCAGATGATGATCATATCAAGCACCCACAAGCCGCAAGCGGTCTGCTAAACATAATGGCCACCCGGGTATTGAGCGATCAGAAGATCGACGAGCTAGCCCGCTCACACTCCTGCGAATCCGACCAGTAACACTTACCGTACAGTCCGATCTCTTCGTCAGATACGTCGCATATCAAGTCTAGGGGTGGTAAACGTCAGACCCCAATAACCCGATAAGTCGTGCCGATATGAGGCTCGTAACGGGTCGAGAAACTACTGGTAACACTTACCAGCAAATCTCTGATCAGCCCTGGCCAGGGACTTCCCTGTTACGGCCAATCGAGCACAGCGCAACATCAACTCCCAATACCGGGAGAGACGAAACCCCTCCTATCGCTCATTGCCTCCATGTGACTCGGGACTGTACCCAAAGACCACCGTTTTGCACGCCCTCATGGACGTGGTAAGGTGGAGATCAAAGCACAGTGGGAATCACACAAGACTCTATGACGATCTCGGGTCTACAGACTAACCTGTACAAGTGTCACCTGAGAACTGCCATCTGACGTGAGGTATAATACCATCTGGGAGTTCTCGGCGAGTCCGTCCAGTGTACTCAGTCTCCACTGAGCACCCGTATACCATTTCTGATGTCAAACACCAATGGATATGGGATCATCCATCGCCCATCACATGGATCGAGAAGCGTATACGCTAGTCTACTCTGGTATATCGATGCCCCGTCTCGATACACCCACGACTAGGGACCTTGAAGGATGTACTTATGGACTACCATGTCCCCACTAGTATGATCTGCATCATAGTCCAGGTAGTCAAGTACAAATCCTAAGGGCTTTACCAACATGTAACTATAAGACAGTATAAAGAGACTAGTGTACATGTTAAGATAAATAGCAACCAGATAGCATACTATCATGTCGAGCAAGAAAGTCATCTCTATATATGTCCAAGCATCCAATATAATATACATAATCTGTACAATACTGGCCTCTAGGGCATACATACAACTAACAGTGAATAGAAAAAACATCTACGCACAGAAATCGCATAAATAACGCAATCCTAGGTCAATGATCATAATATATCCTCAAAAATATGCATAACATGCAGCCTATAACAATGGCTAGGGTAATATCTAACCGAGTGAAATCTCATGTGCCCGTGTCAGTGCCTCAGGTAGCAATATATCATATGAATGAGGTATGAATGCATGAAAACAGAATACATGTAAATGAAGAAACTGTTTTCATAAATTAGTGAGATTTCCTTTGTATTTTTTTTCAAATGAGGTATCATAACTGAAATCAGCACCAACGGTGTCTAGCATCGACACAAAACATAAATCTCAATGTCTCAAAATCTCAATATTTAAATCACAATATCTAGGGCGCCGCCAGTCCTGACCGGCCCCTACCATCCATCTCAAGACCATGACGGTATCCTCCGGATATCCGACGCGTCGGGTAATATCACCGGTAGGTAGTCTCCCCCTGCCAGGCTCATCGTCATCACCACGAGCTTCTTGCCCCGGGGTACCTTACCGGGTCCACCATGTACCCGAAACGGTTCCTCCACTCCTCGAACTCGGGTCTCACATGTCGCTCTCAGCACCGAGAATACACATGGTGGACGCACTGAAATATCATATCCAGAGTAACCGGGTTTTTAAAACAATTACATATTCTCTTTTGAAATCTCCACGGTTCCCAAATCCAGAAATATCAAGGAAATCCGAGTCCAAAACCTCAATAGCACATAAACTAGTGAATAAAGGCATGAGAATCCATGCGTGCGGTATAACAATGAATAACAATATGCATGAAGTACCAAGTAATAACTGAAATGTCTAATATGGCATATAAGGAAAGTACACTAATATCATGTCAAAACTACTAGCTAACAAGCTAAGTCAAGCAAATATATTCTATAAAGTGTACGTGACATGGCAATTACCGATGAAGATGTGTGTGAGCCGGCAAGTAGGTGTACGTGGTACATACGCATCATCGGTAATGGTGCTGGTGTCCTAACAGCATGATATCAATAATGGAATATGCAGCACAATAAGTATGCGAGGCGAAGCAAACAGCAATAATGTGCGGGAGCTGAATACTAGACACAACGATAACTAATTTGCAATAATCTAATATAAGTCCTACAAATGGTGCCTTTTGAAATAACACGAATCATGGGGTTTTGAAAATAGGGGCTACGGTGTTTTTATGAAAAGATACGTCGTTTTTGAAATATCCGTAGATTTCCTTGAGCTGTCTTTAAAAATGCCCACGATTCGTTAGTTTTTGAAATAGGTAAGAAGTCTAACCTAATCTAACAACTACACTAAACTATACGGCCGAACTAACAAGCTGAACTACAGGTAAGGAAACCGCCTATCATCTGAGTCGATACATATACATACCTGTATATGTATAGTCGGTGATCCCGCCTCAATAATATCATATCCGATACCATATCTATAATCAGGCATCCCAAGTCAAGAGTGCGGATCAATCATCAATATAGCTCGTACGTAAATCCGTCGTACGGCATCCCAATCTGGGTACGGGTCAATATCACATTCATCATACTATTCACCTGGTATCCTCTTTATCAAATATCATGATCGGGGTACTGATCTACGTCTAGTACCATACTGATACCGCCTACGTGTGCATGGACATGTGTGAAACATTACGTCAAGGACCCGCTACAACGTCATGTCGTATCTAAGATACGAACCCTGCTATATCACCGATCTCACGGCCTCAATTCAAATCTCATCGACTCAGCTCAATCCCAAGTATCATCATCAATCCGTATGTGACCACATAGTCCCATACCCATGTGAACACATAACTATAAAGAATCCCATGAGCACATATCAATAGGAATGTATGCAAGTATGTATGTGTGTATGTGTAGTGCAACACTACCCTAGGGTTCGCAACGCTAAAATAATCTAACACACCAATATCCATCCTAAGTATCGTTAATAATCCCAAATAACATATGATAATTGTTGGTGTGTATACGCATCCGTATACACCACCACGAACTGCGGGGGTGCTATACGCTATCCACCCGACTTCTCCCCGTAGATATAAATCTACTCACCTGGTCCTCGCTAGCCGGTGCCGACGTCGCCACGTGCTTGCTTGTTGTCTCGAAGTCGACATGGGGGTACCTACATATCATAACGCACCATATCGCATTAAAACTAAATTCGAAATCGAAACGGCATACGAAAATCAAATCGGCACGCGTATCACGCATAGGTCCAAACCTATCGCCTACGCATGCAAGAATAGTCAGACCAACCCTCGATGTCGATGTACAAACGTCCAACCATCGAGAAAAAAATCCAAACACACCAATCGTGATTTCAAAACTCACTAATTATATAAGAAATAGGGTTTAGTTCATCAAAACCATAAAATTAAACAATTCGTTTTATTTTCCAAAAACCTAGTTAGCATAAATTCCCATTTCGGTTCAAAACTTGATGTTTTACCCAAACTAAATATTTTGACGATTCTAATGGCCAAAATGCTCACTTAATATCATAATTAGGTCATACAAATCACCTCCATATTTTTAATCTCACGAATTAGTATTAACTCAAATTTCAAGTTTGCAACAAATATCGATTTTAACACTTTTCAAGGTAAAATTCACAATTTATCAATTAAGCATGGTTTTGCACGATCAAAGTCGCTAAACAACAAATTAAAATGCTAATAAAGTCATCAAAACCTTAATTACATTTTAAATCTCAATTTTATATGTATTTCACTAAAACCTAGTTTGCAAATTACATAATTAATACAAATTTGAATTTAACAAAAATATAAACTACCAACTAGATTAGTTTTGGCATAACAACAACATGTTAAACTACACAATTATCCCATGATCAATTACAAGAACCCCAACTTAAATTCACAACCCTAATCTAGAATTTCCCAAACCCTCACTTAATAATTTCCAATTGAAATTAGAACCCAAATTAACATTTAACTACTTAGCTTATGAAAACAATAACAACAAATTAACCATTAGATAAGATTATACCTCCAAGACTTGTAGATTTACATGCATCATAGCCTCCCAAATTAGCTTCTATGCCCCAAAATCCATGCTAGATGGGCTAAAGAATAATGGGTAAGTGTTGGATTTGAATTTAGCTTTGATTTTGTGTTAATTTTGAAGCATTTTGTGGATTTTTTTTGTGATGAAATGAGAGGGAGAAGAGGGGGGGAAGCTACTGCAGTGGGAAGAAGCAAGTTTCGGCCAAAATGGGGGGGGGGGGGGGGATGAGGAGAGAGAGAGAGGTGTTGAATGAAAGGGTCAAAGAAAGCCATACTTCAAGTCAACACTTAACATCTTTTCCTTTATTTTTCCTTTTCTTTTCTTTGTTTGTTTTGACTTTTAAGTGGGGAGATGAGTGGGGGGGCTGCTGAATTCAGCAAAGGGGTAGAGAAAATAGGTGTGTGTGGGTGTGGGTACGGGTGTGGGGTGATGAAAAATGATAAATACGATACCCCAAACATCCATTTACGCTAAAAAAAAGCCTTTTTTTCTTCAATAATTTCTAAACCGTTTTGGCAAATGATTTCGTTCCAAAAACCATATGATAAAATTTTATTTAATGTTTTATGATGTAAAAAATTTGTTTCAACTCATTCCAATTTGTAATTTTCCCTAATTAAATGTATTAGTGACGGCTTAAAATAATAATAAAATAATATTTTTTCAGAAAATTTGAAATTTCACCAGCGGCTCAATAAACACCAAATAATAGCAATTACATAGCTAGAATATGTATATTTAATTTTTATAATAAGATATTTGTATTTTGACTTTTTACAGAAAACCCCTTTATTTTACCGATTTTTTCGAAATTTCACCGAAACGATTTTCAAAACGCTACAATCTTCCCCCCTTAAAGAAATTCGGTCCCCGAATTTAAATTCAAACTTTCCCAAATACTAAAACATCTAAGAAAAACCATCAAGTCGTCGGGGCTCCGAAACTGTAAATACATAAAACAAATCGTAGCGCAGTGCATGCGCTTGGGAAAAAAATGATTATATAACTCAAATCAAAACTCCGTCAAGCATCCCGCAATCATCGGAGTCATGGAGAAGACATCAATTCCAAATCCAAATCAAACCAATATGATATAACTCGAAACTATACATGTAAACATCGAATCTATATCTGTAAGTATCTGAAGGAAATGCATGCCAAATCTCTTAAGTCGCTGTGCAACGCGTATAACACTGCACAGTGGCGGACGTCCATCATAAGAAAATAGCTATATACATATATACCTTTGTTTGAAATGTACGTTCCGCCGTTTTGGAAACAATTTAGAAGGGTCTCCTTGTTTTAAACATTTCGTGTCATATCAGACACGTAGGTAAATACTGAGGCTATAGCTCGCTTTTTGGAAATCCCTTCAATAACTATCAATGCATGCAAAATATATTCAGGTACTGTCCTCTGACTAGTCCTGCTCAGTACGAAAACATATAGCAATATCATAAAAACGTACTGCTCTATAAGAAATCAATCCCAAAATATGCATATGAATACTACGTGCGTCTGGTGCGCACGGAAATCAAAATCCATGAATGTGCTATACATGCGCACAGAAACATCTAAGTGCATCGGGTGTGCATGAAACATCTGTGGTAGGCAACATGTGTGCCTGACAGCAAAATCAGGTGCATCTGACATGCACGAAAAATTCTCAATTTAGTGCCTCTGGTGTGCACCAAAACCACCCTTCAAAACATGCGCCCAACATGTGCGAAAATCCATATCAGGTGCATCCAGCGTGCACGAAATCATGAAATCTAATATCAAGCACCGAACGTGCGCAAAATCAATCAGGTGCACAAGGTGCACAAAACAAATATCGAGTATCACAATCGAAATCGAAGTCCAGTGCATCTAAGTGCACAAAAGGCGTATCACTGCACTGCAAGCATATATAAACTATACAGAGTGCAGGAACCAAATCGTGTGCGTGCATATGCACAAAATCAACTCAAATGTCTAAAACCGTAAAATCACAAATATGTGAAACTAAAGCACGAAAACGATATCAAGTGCAACACTGTGCAAAGATCATAAATCCTCAATCATCAAAATTAAATCATACAAATAAATCACCCAAAACATCGGAATCAATAATGGCGGAATAGTACTGCTCCAGCGCATCCTCTAAGAATCTCGGCCAACTGTCGCGGTCACTAGTGGGACGTCTCGTCGATGATCATGAACTCTGTCCTGCTGGTGTGTGTAACCATGACCACTCCTGGGTCAAGGTCTTCACTGTGAATTACCAATCTTTCGGTCCATCGGCTCATCGGCCCTGTCGGGTGTGCTAACGGGGATGATCCAGTTCTGGCACGTCTCTTGTCATCTCCCGTTCAATCATCACGACCACTCGTAAGACAGCATATCACTGGCGTCGGCCTCTGGCTCTTTGAATGTACATGACACCTCTGATCCTAGGTGCAAGTATCATTGCAGCAGTGTCCTGGAAGGAATCCTGCTCATGGTCTCTTCCATGTCTCGTCCCTACCAACTGTCCGGAAGTCGTTGTCCTTTCCTATATCTGCATCTTGCTCTGGAATGACTGCATACTCATCGCGACTCCTTCTGGAAGGTAAGTCCAAGGACCATGCCTCGGCATGCGCATCGCCTCTCTGATGTCGGCGGAGTGGAACATCATCTCATCTAGATCTGGTGCGAACCTTTTACTCCACTTTTCTCTAATGTCGACCGCTTCGGACTCGTCTCGTCGTGGCTGCATGGACTGAGCTCCAACGGCTATCCTCGTATCTGGAGTCTCCCAAGAATGCATCTCACCACCTAGCATCCGAATTAAGTCGAGCCATCCGATCGAGTCGTCAAAACCTCATAATCCCCCAAGAGCTCAACATCTTGGGCACAGTTTAATAGTATCGAGTACATACCACAGTATCGGTGGTCCAGCCGTAGAAGGGCAAACCCAAGCCTCACTAATGGCGCCGTAGAACTGCCGCAAACCCGAAGGTTCAAAGGCTTTCACACGGTCATTAAGTCGAGTTAGGGTTTCATTCTTCTAGAGGGACCATAGAATTGCATGCATGCCTTTCCGACTTCTTTAAACTTGGAATAATAGGTTTCTGACATTCGATCGTCTCTGTCGACTCCCAACGTCTCCGCGTGAAGTCGTCTCTAGCTGGAATCAATCTATCTGATGACTTCGCATCGAGGTAGGCGAACGATTCACATGTCCTCGTCATTCATCCTCGATGACTAGTGAGCTTCTATCATCTCTTAGTACAACTCGTTCTGCACTAACGCCAGCATCTGGGGCAATATCTCGTCGTTAGCAGCAATAACTGGCTCGCTCGTCTACACGTTGAACGGTGCCTCAATCATCAGGAGTAAGCAACACACCAACGGTCATCAAAATCTGGCTGGCCTCTATCATTGGCTCAATCCTCTAGTGTCGATCAGCACCTCCGAGTAACCTCATAAAGGCGATCCGCCAAACACTCGTGGCACGGAAACACAATAAAAAGATACATCTCTGCAATCGTGTGTCGCCGGAATTTCGCCCTGGTCAGTCCTCGTTCGTGACGAGCTTGTGCTGACCGCGACTCTAGCCGTAGCTCTCCCTGCCCGTAACCGTAGCAGCAAAACCAAACTGGTACCGACGAGGCTAGATCAGGAAGGAATATAATACTGAACAAGGAAATGTACATCCTAAGGCTTCATAAGTGGAGTGGCGTGTCGTAAATATGCCGCGGAACATACCAACGGTACGTCACTCTACTTTAGTCACCTATTCCATCAACCAAGGGTCATCCTACGCTCCGAAGGTTAAAACCTAACACTCTGATACCAACTTTGTCACGGCCCGAAAGTACGGAACATGACTGGCACTTAAACTACGAACGTCTCGAGGCGTACGTAATCTAAGTAAACCGAAAAACCCAGAAATCCAAACCAAGAAAAGTAGTAGAGTGAAGGAAAACCAATTTAAATCAAGTAATTTCAATAGCATAAGCCGAATTATGCGGTTTTTAAAAACATCAAAAAATTACTGAAAATTTCGGCAGAGTCTCCTTTGTAAATACTGGCCCCCAAACGGGATACAACATGAATAGTATACGAAATCAATAAAAAGGCATCCCCAAGCGGGAGCTAGCTCTTCGTCAATCGACGGTCACAACCACACAAGAAAAATAATATACAACGCCAACGGCGAGGATCAAAACTCAAAAGGAAACTCAAAAAAACCACCAGAAATATAACGAGCGACTCTAAGGTCGAAAGAATAAACAACACTGGTCTCTATCCCAATAAATACATGTTTGGTTGATGGAATTTACTAGATACAACGGAATAATATTATACAAGGTAATATGATGGGTACGATACAAGAAAAACCCACCTACTAGCAAGTCACCCGAATGAAACCGAGCCCGCAAGCCGTAATGAAACCGAGCCCGCAAGCCGTAATGAAACCTGTACGGCAAACCTGCAAGAAGCTGGGGCACAACGGGGGTGAGTTGCCAACTCGTGAATAGAAAAAACATCTACGCACAGAAATCGCATAAATAACGCAATCCTAGGTCAATGATCATAATATATCCTCAAAAATATGCATAACATGCAGCCTATAACAATGGCTAGGGTAATATCTAACCGAGTGAAATCTCATGTGCCCGTGTCAGTGCCTCAGGTAGCAATATATCATATGAATGAGGTATGAATGCATGAAAACAGAATACATGTAAATGAAGAAATTGTTTTCATAAATTAGTGAGATTTCCTTTGTATTTTTTTCAAATGAGGTATCATAACTGAAATCAGCACCAACGGTGTCTAGCATCGACACAAAACATAAATCTCAATGTCTCAAAATCTCAATATTTAAATCACAATATCTAGGGCGCCGCCAGTCCTGACCGGCCCCTACCATCCATCTCAAGACCACGACGGTATCCTCCGGATATCCGACGCGTCGGGTAATATCACCGGTAGGTAGTCTCCCCCTGCCAGGCTCATCGTCATCACCACGAGCTTCTTGCCCCGGGGTACCTTACCGGGTCCACCATGTACCCGAAACGGTTCCTCCACTCCTCGAACTCGGGTCTCACATGTCGCTCTCAGCACCGAGAAAACACATGGTTGACGCACTGAAATATCATATCCAGGGTAACCGGGTTTTTAAAACAATTACATATTCTCTTTTGAAATCTCCACGGTTCCCAAATCCAGAAATATCAAGGAAATCCGAGTCCAAAACCTCAATAGCACATAAACTAGTGAATAAAGGCATGAGAATCCATGCGTGCGGTATAACAATGAATAACAATATGCATGAAGTAGCAAGTAATAACTGAAATGTCTAATATGGCATATAAGGAAATTACACTAATATCATGTCAAAACTACTAGCTAACAAGCTAAGTCAAGCAAATATATTCTCTAAAGTGTACGTGACATGGCAATTACCGATGAAGATGTGTGTGAGCCGGCAAGTAGGTGTACGTGGTACATACGCATCATCGGTAATGGTGCTGGTGTCCTAACAGCATGATATCAATAATGGAATATGCAGCACAATAAGTATGCGAGGCGAAGCGAACAGCAATAATGTGCGGGAGCTGAATACTAGACACAACGATAACTAATCTGCAATAATCTAATATAAGTCCTACAAATGGTGCCTTTTGAAATAACACGAATCATGGGGTTTTGAAAATAGGGGCTACGGTGTTTTTATGAAAAGATACGTCGTTTTTGAAATATCCGTAGATTTCCTTGAGCTGTCTTTAAAAATGCCCACGATTCGTTAGTTTTTGAAATAGGTAAGAAGTCTAACCTAATCTAACAACTACACTAAACTATACGGCCGAACTAACAAGCTGAACTACAGGTAAGGAAACCGCCTATCATCTGAGTCGATACATATACATACCTGTATATGTATAGTCGGTGATCCCGCCTCAATAATATCATATCCGATACCATATCTATAATCAGGCATCCCAAGTCAAGAGTGCGGATCAATCATCAATATAGCTCGTACGTAAATCCGTCGTACGGCATCCCAATCTGGGTACGGGTCAATATCACATTCATCATACTATTCACCTGGTATCCTCTTTATCAAATATCATGATCGGGGTACTGATCTACGTCTAGTACCATACTGATACCGCCTACGTGTGCATGGACATGTGTGAAACATTACGTCAAGGACCCGCTACAACGTCATGTCGTATCTAAGATACGAACCCTGCTATATCACCGATCTCACGGCCTCAATTAAAATCTCATCGACTCAGCTCAATCCCAAGTATCATCATCAATCCGTATGTGACCACATATTCCCATACCCATGTGAACACATAACTATAAAGAAACCCATGAGCACATATCAATAGGAATGTATGCAAGTATGTATGTGTGTATGTGTAGTGCAACACTACCCTAGGGTTCGCAACGCTAAAATAATCTAACACACCAATATCCATCCTAAGTATCGTTAATAATCCCAAATAACATATGATAATTGTTGGTGTGTATACGCATCCGTATACACCACCACGGACTGCGGGGGTGCTATACGCCATCCACCCGACTTCTCCCCGTAGATATAAATCTACTCACCTGGTCCTCGCTAGCCGGCGCCGACGTCGCCACGTGCTTGCTTGTTGTCTCGAAGTCGACATGGGGTACCTACATATCATAACGCACCATATCGCATTAAAACTAAATTCGAAATCGAAACGGCATACGAAAATCAAATCGGCACGCGTATCACGCCTAGGTCCAAACCTATCGCCTACGCATGCAAGAATAGTCAGACCAACCCTCGATGTCGATGTACGAACGTCCAACCATCGAGAAAAAAATCCAAACACACCAATCGTGATTTCAAAACTCACTAATTATATAAGAAATAGGGTTTAGTTCATCAAAACCATAAAATTAAACAATTCGTTTTATTTTCCAAAAACCTAGTTAGCATAAATTCCCATTTCGGTTCAAAACTTGATGTTTTACCCAAACTAAATATTTTGACGATTCTAATGGCCAAAATGCTCACTTAATATCATAATTAGGTCATACAAATCACCTCCATATTTTTAATCTCACGAATTAGCATTAACTCAAATTTCAAGTTTGCAACAAATATCGATTTTAACACTTTTCAAGGTAAAATTCACAATTTATCAATTAAACATGGTTTTGCACGATCAAAGTCGCTAAACAACAAATTAAAATGCTAATAAAGTCATCAAAACCTTAATTACATTTTAAATCTCAATTTTATATGTATTTCACTAAAACCTAGTTTGCAAATTACATAATTAATACAAATTTGAATTTAACAGAAATATAAACTGCCAACTAGATTAGTTTTGGCATAACAACAACATGTTAAACTACACAATTATCCCATGATCAATTACAAGAACCCCAACTTAAATTCACAACCCTAATCTAGAATTTCCCAAACCCTCACTTAATAATTTCCACTTGAAATTAGAACCCAAATTAACATTTAACTACTTAGCTTATGAAAACAATAACAACAAATTAACCATTAGATAAGATTATACCTCCAAGACTTGTAGATTTACATGCATCATAGCCTCCCAAATTAGCTTCTATGCCCCAAAATCCATGCTAGATGGGCTAAAGAATAATGGGTAAGTGTTGGATTTGAATTTAGCTTTGATTTTGTGTTAATTTTGAAGCATTTTGTGGATTTTTTTGTGATGAAATGAGAGGGAGAAGAGGGGGGGAAGCTACTGCAGTGGGAAGAAGCAAGTTTCGGCCAAAATGGGGGGGGGATGAGGAGAGAGAGAGAGGTGTTGAATGAAAGGGTCAAAGAAAGCCATACTTCAAGTCAACACTTAACATCTTTTCCTTTATTTTTCCTTTTCTTTTCATTGTTTGTTTTGACTTTTAAGTGGGGAGATGAGTGGGGGGGCTGCTGAATTCAGCAAAGGGGTAGAGGAAATGGGTGTGTGTGGGTGTGGGTACGGGTGTGGGGTGATGAAAAATGATAAATACGATACCCCAAACATCCATTTACGCTAAAAAAAAGCCTTTTTTTCTTCAATAATTTCTAAACCGTTTTGGCAAATGATTTCGTTCCAAAAACCACATGATAAAATTTTATTTAATGTTTTATTATGCACAAAATTTGTTTCAACTCATTCCAATTTGTAATTTTCCCTAATTAAATGTATTAGTGACGGCTTAAAATAATAATATAATAATATTTTTTTCAGAAAATTTGAAATTTCACCAGCGGCTCAATAAACACCAAATAATAGCAATTACATAGCTAGAATATGTATATTTAATTTTTATAATAAGATATTTGTATTTTGACTTTTTACAGAAAACCCCTTTATTTTACCGATTTTTTCGAAATTTCACCGAAACGATTTTCAAAACGCTACATGAATGTTATAAACATAGCACTTTAGTCTCACTTGATCGGTTGCCACGGAATTTTGATGCGATCAAAAGTCCGTCGCAATCACGTAGCGTACGCGGATACTCGCCGGATAAACTTAATAGACAGCTACATCCCTTAGCCCCGACCAAGTGACTGTAGGAGAACCACGTCGCCGAAAGCATCCGTTCGGGTGCTCGCGGTAGCGGTGTTCCGCCTTGGTGCACTTCGTCGGGGGTGCGGCCGTCCACTAAAGTTTGCGACGAGCATTCGATCAGAATGTCGGGAATCCTGTTGAATTTCCCGACTTGATATTGAAAAGAGTTTTCGATAAATAAGACTAAAATGCGGAATTTATAATTGTTAGGCATGCGATGTTTAAGGAATTCATTTGATTAGGCATGCGATGTCTAAAGAGGTTGCGGATTCCAACTGTTGTAGTTTTACACTTTCTTTTCTGCGACCGTAAGTGTAATATGTGATATCGCCGGTTTCGTTGCTATATGTCAACGACAATTGGGATACGCATATTTACTTACGTTGATGACATGTGATGTTATGTGTTGCTGGATATGTTATATTGGATCGTCGTGTTTGAATAGCCGGGAAGGTTTTATGTGAGATGAGTGTTTTTCATTTTCATTCATGTAAAAACTTGTATGTAATATTATTTTATTGGGGCACTTCCAGGTTGCGGAAGATGTCACCTTTTGTATATTATTTTCTTTTCCGCACTAAGATAGACCCAAGGAGGAGGGCACAAGTAACCAGGTTCTAGAGTCCAGTGGGAGATCGACTCGAGGAGTCGAGTCCGGGTCTCCTATCTCTAGAATTGGTAGGGTTGCTTGCCGCTCTCGTAGGGGTCTAGGGGTGTGGGTTTGGCTATTCATCACGACCGTGGAATCCGTGTTTTATACTGGCTCGTATTGAAAACACGGACATCTTAGTATATCCAATGTTTCATATGTTTATTCTGCTGCGATATCTGTGATGTGATCATTTGATGTGCTGTGATGGATACTGTATATAGTATATATGATATATTATATAGACGTTACTTATGTTTTACACCCGTGCTAGCCCTGCCCCGCTCTGCCGTTAGTTACCTAACCTAACGGTGCACGAGAGGATGTCGAGGCGAATGCGGATGGCATAAGTGTACGTCGTATTTATCTGTGATGTTTAGGTGACTTAAATGATGGGACTTCATTAATTTGATTAATGAAAGAAAAGAAACCTAAGATGTTGTGGAATCAAATTTCTTAAAAACAGGTAGCTACAGTTCTTGCTTTGCATCGCGGTGTTCCTTGTAGAACATCCTGCACCTTATTCGATGAGGAAAGGGCCGACGATCCCTTCACCGGGAGTGACCCCTTTAGCAATAACTGGCAGATGCTACAACCCTCGGTTTGTCTTTTGATTGCTTCTATAGTTTCTGCTTTGTATAGTGATATATATGATATATCCCGCACCTCATTCGACGAGGAAAGGGCCGACGATCCCTTCACCGGGAGTGACCCCTTTAGCAAAACTAGAAAAGCCTCAAAACACTCCATTTTAAAATCATTTGATTCTACAACGATATCAAGTTCATTACGCAATAGGTTTTCAGAAAAACCTGTCGTAGCCCTCCGTCATTTCAGATAAGCACTACTTAGTATTCGTGCTGTGGTAGTTTGGCATTCGTCAAGGCGTAGTGTGCGGTAGCTAACTAGTACTTATCTGCTTATGCATATGATGCAGATTGGATTAAGGTATTCGTACGGCGTTGTTTGGCATTCGTCAAGGGTCGTGCGGGTGGGTTTAATTCAATCAAGAAATGTACGGGTTGAACCTGACTAGTGGACTATAGGTTGTTTGGCATTCGTCAAGGTCATAGAACGCTAGGGGCAAAATATTATCGGGAATTTCAAGTGTTGAAATTTGCAATGAGATTGCATACCTTCTATGAGATAGTTGGATCCCGATACCCGCTGCGAGTAAGATTTACTCCTGGGAGAGTTTTACACATTACAATTAGCCGATCAAGTAGGTGTCTAGAAAGGTGTTAACGAGGTTACGCCTCTGGGAAAACGAGGTTTACATTAATTAGGTTCGTGCGAAAGCACGGGAGACCTCCCTCAAAGTACCGACACTGGCCTAGCTGAAAGATTGGCAAACTTGTAGTGTGTAATTAATCCCGGCTAGTCTTCCCTTTTAGGGTTTGAAGGAAGATTTGATAAAAACAGTGGGAGCCATCCTGATTAGATAAAATAATAACCAATCTGATCTTGCAAGAGTATGCGCTGAGTGTTTTCTTCTCTCTCTCTCTCTCCAGGTAGCGACCATATCACGCCTTAATCAAGATAATAAATACGGATTATTGACCGAACCCGCTTGTTATACTGCGCTGGGGAACGTTGGTCCCACTCCAGCTTATAAATGTTATAAGATAAAGCAGGAAATTGGGGAATACCAGATTTCTCGTGCCGCCCAAACGAAGAAAGTGCATACTGATGCATCATCTTCGGGTGTGCTCATTACAGAGAACTGTTTCTCTGTATCCTCTACGTCCTGGGTATTTGATACCGGATCAGGATCCTAGATATGTAATCTGTTACATAGGGCTACAGAAAGGTAGAGAACTGAGAACGGGTGATAAGTTTCATGAGACAGAAAACGGTGCAAGTGTTGCAGCCAAGTCTGTTGGTCACTGTCACCCTGTATTCCAAATACATTGATTCTGAACGAATGTTATTAGATACCGAACCTGATATACAAAATCATATTAGTCTCTTTATTAGTAAAGAAATGATAAAATTTTGTATTGTTCGATAATGTTTTGAACATTTCCTATATCAAAAGTTGATCGGTTCAGGCACGTTATCTAAAAGCATTGATGTTCTAAATCAAACTACAGTTCTTAGTATACGGAACACACTCAAGAGGAAGAGTTCAGAAATGAACGAATCCTTCTTGAGGCATTGTAGACTAGGTCATATCAATGCGACCCGACTAGCTGAAGTTACATTTAGATGTATATTTAAATTAGTTTGAATTTACATCTTGTGAAACTTGCCAGTCATGTCACAGAGATAAGATGACCATAGCTCTGTTTACTGGAAACAGAGAAAGAGTTAGTGAACTTTTGGGATTGATACATGCTGATGTATGAACGTCCCCTGTCTACATATGCCAAGATAGGTTCTTTTTACTTCATTACATTCTCTAATAATCTCTCAAGATTCAGTCATATGTTCCTATTGAAACACAAGTCCGAACCTTTTGAGATATTCACAGAATATAAGTTAGAAGTAGAGAACCAATACGGGTATAAGTATTATGTCCTTTGATGAGATCAAGGAGGAGAATACTTGTGCATAGAATTCCTGGACTATTCTAAAGGAGAATGAGATTCTCTCTCAGTATTACTCCTCCGTATACACCACAGCACGTCAGTGTATCGGGGCAGAGCAATCACACCCTATATGATAAGGTGTGCTCTATGATGAGTACTACTGAGTTTCCTATTTCCTTTTGGGAGTTATGCACTTATGAAGTTGCATACCTATTGAATAGGGTTCCGATCAAATCAGTGCCTACCACTCCATATAAAATATGGTATGGGAAGAGCCTATCTCTTAAGTAAGTTAAGATTTAGGATTATCCGGCCTATGTCAAAAGCAAAATCCGGACAACATCGAGGCAGGGTCAGTTTTGTAGAACTAGAAAGGTTCCAGCTATATAAACTGCAGCTGATGATTTGGTAGAACCAAAGGATTCAATAGTTTCCAACGAACCTCAGCCTCTCTACCGATCTAGTAGGGTTCCTCACCCACCAGAGAGTTACTTCGGTTTCTCTATGACAGTGGGAGCGAGGATTACATCATGAGATGATGACCCAACTAGTTTCGAGCTGGCCATCAAGAGTGGGACTTTGTAAGAATGGCTGGATGCTTATCGATCTGAGATGGAATCCTTATACACCAACAAAGTATGGACTTTGGTTGCTTTATCTGAAGGGTTAAATCCCCATCAGGAGCAAGTATATCTTGAGAAGATTACTAGGTGTAGATGGAAAGGTTGAGACTTTCAAAGCTAGACTTGTTAAAGATTTTCGTCATCGACCAAGCGTGGATAATGATGAAACCTTTTCTAAGGAGCTATGCTTAAGTCCATCCAGATCCTACTTGCCACGGCTACATACCATGACTACGATATCTGGCGGTTGGGTGCCATGACTGCTTTTCTAAGTGATGTTTTAGAAGAGTGTGTCTATAAGTACACAGCCAGAGGGCCTCGTAGACAGTGGGAGCAGCGGAAACGCGAGCAAGATGTTTTATGTGATAAAGCAGGCATCGCGGAGTTGAAACGTCTGTTTTGATGTGTTAGTCAAAGAGTTTGACATCATCAAAATGGTAGATGAACCTTGTATAAACAAAAGGGTAGTAGGGAGTATGGTGGTGATCCTCGTAGAGTACGTGGATGACATACTCTTGATAAGAAAGGAGTTTCCTATGCTACGCTCAGTCTATCTCCGCTTATCATAATGATTCTCCATATAGGATCAAAGTGATACCTCCTAAATCCTGGGTTTTGGATCTATGAGATGTTGGAGATAGTGCCATCAGAGTCAATTATTAGGTCACAGGTACGTGATTGTAATGATTGAGGGAGGACCTATCCCGGTAGGACAGTCTTACTCGAGATGATAGTATGCTATCTGGTTTACCTTTATCATCGTGTACTGTTTTAGGTGACCTGACACGTCGCTATTACACGTTGATAGAGCCCCTAGGATTCTTGCTTGACCACCAGCAGTATGAGGGCGATCATATAAGTGGGAGCTGGGGGTCTATAAGCTTATCCTTAAAAGGTCCCTAGTCGTGGGAGTTTCGAGACTGGGCATCGATACTCCATTAGTAGACTAGTGTATACAGTCGAGACCCCGACGAGGGGCGGTGGCCGGTCTCACAAGCCACTGGTGTCAGTTGGATCACCTAAGATGTATACAGGTGCTCATTGGGTTATGAGTACACCGGACAGGACTCGCCGGGAACATGCTAGTTGGTCATATACCAGACGTCAGATGGCAGTTCCCTGGTGACATGTGTGCAGGTTAGTTCATCGACCTGGGGATCGTCATTTGTCTCGTGTGAGTTCCCACTGTACTTTGATTACTACCCTACCACGGCTCAAAGGAGTCGTGCAAACAGGTTTTAGTTGGGTACAGTCCCGAGCCACATGGAGGCAGTGAGCGTATCTTCAGGGGTTCGTCTCTCCCGGTATTGGGGGTGAGGTCGTGCTGTGTCTAGGAGAGCCATTACACAAAGTCCTTGGCCAAGGCAAGGAGATTTACTGGTAGGTATTCCAGTAGTATCTCAGGGTGTTCTGGGCTACACTCCGACACGACTTGTACCGCTTTTGGGGGTCTGACTTTTACCAACCCCCTAGACCCGCCATGCGATACTCATAGACGAACGGACCGGACTGCACGGATATTGTCACTGACAGGCTCAGTAGGGTTGTCAGGCTGAGTTCACTCACAGACATCCCTTTTAGTCAGTACCTGGTAGCCCGTTACGTATTGGCTTATACCTCTGACGTGCTAGTGGTTAAATCCACAACCAAGGTGTTGACGAGTCTTTAGAGTCCCCCACATTCAGTTACTCAGCTTTCGGGCGAAAGGTTGTAGAGGCCGTATGGAGATATGGCAAGGTCCGATCAGATACGTGCGGTATTGCACGGATCAGGATCGGACAGTTTGTACTATAGGCCGTATGGTTATATGGCAGGGTTCGATCAGATACGTGCGGTATTGCACGGATTAGGATCGAACAGATATTACTAGCCGGCTTTGGTATAAGCCGGATCTTAGTATAGTACAGTGTAGACTTTGTCTCATTGCATCTGTATTTCGGTCGAAATACAGATGCGGGTGTGTATGCACAGTATTGGGGTTTTCCTGTAATTTATTACGGGACCAGTTTTCTGGAGTTTCCAGTTTGCTTTCCGTTTCGGCCAATTTCCATTGTTCCGTTCATTGGCCGAAGATTGGAGGAGGAGGGCTTATTTGCATTGTTGCAAATAGGCATTTGTGGAGGGGGTTCTTTGCATCTTGTAGCATCATGATGGTTTTCATGATGTGCACCATCATTGACTTCTCATTCTCATGATGGCTTGACTTTTAGTGGGCATGATGGTTGATGATGATGAGGGGTGAGGTTGGTTGAGTGTGGGTTTATTGTTGTGATCATTCCTTTTTGGCATGATGGCCTTCTCTCTCTCCATTGCATTATTGGATGGCTCTCTCCTTTTCTATCATACTCTCCCTCATTCTCACTCACCCTCATTAAAAATGGCCGGCCACTTCCCTATAGGGGCTGTCCAAGTTTTTGGGTGTGGGGTTTTTGTTCATTTCATGTTCCCAAAATCCCCAAAGTTCCTCCACATTGTTCTTGTATCATCCCTCCACCAAAAAGGCAATTCCGATAACCCCAAATGAGACTTGCTCGCTACATTCTACAACGAACCTTGGGCACGTCGAGTAGCCGGCTTCGTGCCCGAGTTGCCTCGGCATTGAGGTGGGAGCCCGTAAACAAAGTAGGCGATGTGGTGCACTTCCGGCGACGAGGAGGAGACGGGACTTTTCCGCAGGAGATCCGGACGATGGCGAGAAGACCGGAGGACTTGGATCGTCGGTATATCTCTAACCCATCTTGTTGATAGCTTAGACTAGTTAATGGTCCGATCCGGTTAAAGTGCGCGGTGGTGCCGGTTTGCAAAGTCCGCAAAATTTAAGTTATTCACCGCTTCCGCATTCCGGCGTCGGATTGACGGCCGGGGCGCCGCCGTGCACTTACAGTGGTATCAGAGCCTCCCCATTAACTTAGTCTAGCTTTGTGTAATGTGTTTTTAAGTTCCGATCGATCGAAATGTCCGAAAACCCAAATACACCCACGACAGTTTCTGTTGATTTTTTTTCAGTCTCGAAAAATTTTTCAGGTTGTAAAATATTGATGTAGGAGAAAATATAAGAGTTCTGTAAAAATTCGACGATGTAACGCTACAGTGTGAGCGCGGAACCGCCGCGGAAACCCCATAAATGCCGCTCTTCCGCGGCTCACTGTGCATGTCACATCACCAAATTTTTACAGATGCCTTCTGGGTTTATTTCAGGGGTTTTGGAACATTAAAATTGGGCCCATATTTTCTGTAACTGCTACAGTATTGTTTTGGGGCCCACTTGGTATAATTTGATCGGTCGGATATTTTAAACACATTTTTCACAGTATTTACATTATATCTGCGACCGTGAATGTCACTCGATCGGTAAATCCGGTCTAACTGCTATAGCCCGGTTAGACGGATTTGCGAACGTGACTTTCACGTTGATGTTCTATGTATTTGCTGTGATGTTGCGGATCGGTCGTGGGGGATAGCCTGGATGCAATGCTAGTACAGTTGTGGTAGTATTATGTACATTTGATATTGCGGGGCGAGCGTCCGACATGTGGACTGCCGTCACTGCCTGTTTGTATTATTCTTTTGGGGCACGACCTGGTTGCGGTCGATGTACCCGTTGTATGTATATTTTACTTTCTGTACTAGGATTACCCCGCGGAGGGGTGCACGGATAGCCGGGTTCTAGAGGGCAGCAAGCCCGCATCTCATGGCATTGGGACGGAGGGGGCTTCACTCTAGGATTGGCGGGCTATTCGCTGCACTCGTAGGGGGTACAGGTTTGACCCAGGAGGGGTGCCCAAGTTACCGGATTCCGTGAAGTGCTGGGTGGTCCATTCACGGTGCTGAAGGGGGCTGCCTCGCTTCAGGTTTTGGCGGGTGACTTGCCGCGCCCGTAGGGGTCTAGGATTCTCATTGCACAGGCTATCCACACGACCAGGGGAACGTCGGGTTTCAGTAGTGGCTCTGTGAAACCCGGGGTTCCCAGATATCTGTATTGTTTCTGTGATGCTGTTCATTCTCTGTGATGTTGCATTTTATTCACGCCTTGAGCGAATATAATATATTGGTATATATATTAGTAGATGTTGTATATGTTTTACATCCGCGCTAGTCCAGTCCCCGCTCTGTCGTTAGTTAGCTAACCTAACGGGTAATGACGGGACCCAGTGGCGAATACGGATGGCATATACGTACATCAGTATATTTTCATTCTTTTTGGTGTGATCAATTGATGGGACTGCATTGATTCGGATCAATGCAAAGTTAAAAACAAACCTAATCTGATGTTGTTGGAACACTTTTTCAAAAAGCTGTTATTGCAAGGACGTTCACTTTTGTTTTGCATCGTGGTATTCATTTAGAATATCCAGCTCCTCAGTCGACGAGGCAAGGGCCGAGATCCCTTCACCGGGAGTGACCCCTTGGACAAAAAGTTTGCGTCAGGGCATTAACTTCACTATAGCCGATTACTTTTGCTTTGCACCGTGGTATTCATTTGGAATATCCTGCACCCCATTCTACGGGGAAAGAGCCGAGATCCCTTCACCGGGAGTGACCTCTTTAGCAACGGTTTTCGTCACTATATTTTAAAAAGCTATCAGTTCCTTCAACGATATCAAGTTCATTACGTTAAAGGTTTTCGCCAGAAACCATTCGTAGCCCTCCGTCATTTCAGTTAAATATTCGGTAGTATTCAAGCTATGTATTTTGACCTCACGCCAAGGCATAGTGATTGGTAGCTGCCGGGTATTTATCTGTTGCATAGATAGATGCGTTGGTTTGGGACAGTCGTGCTACTATTTTGGCCTACGTCAAGGGTATGTACGGGTGGGTTCAAATTAACCTGGATAATGACGGGCAGAACTTGACATGTGACTTATGATATTTTGACCTCACGCTAAGGTCATAAGAGCATGGGGCAGAAATCACATCGGGAGTTTCAAAAGAACTGAAACTTGCCAGATATGCGCATACCTTCTGGAGTGTGATACCGTGAGCGGATTCCGTCACGTTGTCATGCGATGAGAGTTGGATCCCGATTCCCACTGATGAGTTGGTATACTCCTCGGGTGACCCCGACTAATTCTTCTTTAGGTTTGGAGGAGAATTTGAGATACAGTGGGAGGATTCCAGATTAGATAAATTGGTAACCATTCTGATCTAGGTTAGAGTGCACGCTGAGTGTTTCTTTTCTCTCTCTCTTTGGCAGCGACCATTGACCCGACCCTAAGACTTTGACTCAGTGACCAAGTTGACCGAACCTTCTTTAACACTGGCTTTTGGATTGTCAGAGTTGCAAACCTCATTGCCACTCCTACTTTTACCCTTTTCTCCAGGACACCCCGTTTTACTACGAACGTCCACTTCCATTGGACAAAACCATCGTATGGTTAGATACGAACTCGAAAGAATTTATTCGAGGATGGTTTCCGGTTCTGAAGAAAACGGATAGGATTATCCAGTTGTCTTTTCCTTTTACCCTCTCTCAGGTTACGAGTACTCCTTGGTTTAGGGGTAGTACACCTATTACGCAAATTGGATTGTCTTCTTCCAAACCTTAGGCTGGTGCCGACCGGTAGGGAATGAAGAAAACCAATTAGCATAACGATGGTGTGCAGAAGGTATTAAGTTCAGACAAAGCAAGGGATTAGTAAGAGGGCAAAGAAAATTGCAACAGATATTCACGACCAAACCAAATATTTCGTTACCACTCCCACATCACCTTTGTATTTCTCCAGGACACTCTGTATCACTACGAAGATCCACAGTTTATTGGATACTCCATCGTATGGTTATATACGAACTCGAAAGGAACTTGTTCCAGTTCGGGGATGGATTCTGGTCCAGGAGAAATAGGAATAAGGTTTATTCGGTTGTCTTTTACCTTCACCCTCTCTCATTGCGAGTGTTCCTAGGATTGGGACAGTACACCCATTATGCTTATTGGATAGTCTTCTTCCAAACCATAGGCTGGTGCCGAACGGTAGGGAAGGAAGAAAACCATTTGGCCTAAAAGGGTGTGCAGAAGGTAAAGACTAAAGACATATGAAGGGATTTGGAGAGGTGGCAAAGAACTATACGGTTACAGTCGTGAATCTGGAAGAGGCATTACTAGGAATACCAGAATACCCCAACGAAACATTTCGATGTTTCAGTCTCACTGTGTACTCTTAAAGGAAAACTGATTTCCCGATTAGATACTTACTCCAGGGTATGTATTTACCAGGTACGATTCTCACATCTGTATGGTTTTACAGATGATGAGTGGGAGTAGGTTATTGGGAATTGGGTGATCATCCTCATTATATCGGGATTCGTTGTAATCGGTGATATTTGAGGAAATCACCTGGGCTGTTTGCCGGTCGGCAAATATTTGGTTTTGAATATCCGCTGTTATGCACCAATTTCAAATTGATATATCTGTACGTCTATTTTCATAGAGTGAGATGTACCTTTTTAAAATAATGTCTATAACATTTACCTATATCAGTGGATGGTTAGGTAAGGAGCATTGAACAGCGGTGTAATTCTTCTTAACCATAAGTACAGTTTTCAACCTACGACACACAGTGAGTGAGTTATCAGACTCAAGGGACTTGTACAGAGTATTGTATGATGTCCAGGGTCCATCAGGACAGAGGGGTTGGTCCTCGTACTATATTCGGTTTACTTATGACTTCTCTAGTTTTTAGACAAGTGTTTCGTGGAAACACAGGGTCCGAATTTGGAGAAGTTATAGGTATTTGAATAGAGTAGAGAACCAGGTGTAGCAAGTATCGGGATTCTTCAAAGTGATCGAAGATGTAGATACTTGTGTATGGTATTCAGTTGATAGTAGTGATTAAGAGAAATTGCTTCTCTTTCAGGTTACTCATAATTGGAAGCATTCCTAAGTTGAGTAACGCTGATCGGCCTCCTTCCATTTAGTTGACATGCGCTGGGGACAGCTGCATGATTTGAATCTGGTTCAATTAAATCAGTGCCTCTGTTTCTATATGGGATATAGAACAGTTCATATCTTAACGGTGTTAAGGTACGGGGAGTTGTCCGGTTTATGATTAAAACCAGACACTGGATAACTCAAGGCACGTTTCTGTAATGGCTGTTTGTGGGTTGACCCAGGCTATGACGAGGGTTGACTTTCTACCATCTGGATGAACAATAGAAATATTGTTCTACACTCGCCACAGTTTTAATAAAAATGGATTTTTTCAGAAAACAGTAGTGGGAGTGTGGTAGAACTGGAAGTGATTCCAGAACCACAAACGATTACTGAAGATTTGATAAGGAACCTAAAGATTCAATCTGGATTGACATTCCATTGGCCACTCCGCAGATAAGGTGGGTAACTTCAGGCACCCGAGAGGTACTACGGTAGCCTCAAGGACGGTGACAGGGAAGTTCTTGTTTACCCACAATTGCCATTGCTGTTGTTCCAGGTTACGAGACCCGGCGGGAGGATGAGTATAGCGTCGTTCTAAACCAGTTTTAGAAGTGTACGTCTATATGACTCTGCCAGAGGGTTGTCGTAGTCAGTGGGAGCAGCGGAAGCATTGGTGGACAGGTTGCTTATGTCTATTTATGGACTAGAGCAGATGTAGTGGAGATAGATCATTTATTTCTGACGTGACAGTCATGGGTTTGACTTCATCAGAATTGGGGATGGATCTGTTGAGAAGGTAGTAGGGTGTGATATCCTGGTATTTGGATGATATACACAAAGTAGGAAAAGAAACTCCTACACTACGATCGGTTATACTTTGGTCGTCACACAGTGTTTTCTCCACATAGGACTTGGACATTATATCAGACATACTGGTTACTAGATCTATGGTTTTAGATCTAGATTTGGGTGGTTTCCCAATCAGGGTACTTAGACAGCATTCTAAGAGTATTTAGGATGGACGACTCCTGGCACGGTAGTGTACCTGCAGGTAATGGAGTCACCCTCTCTAAAGGTGTCTTACAGACTAAAGGGGAGAGGGATGCGCATGATTGGCAGATCACTTGCTTAGGCAATTGAGTCAATCATGAGATGTCAAGTACCACACCAGATGTTGTTCTTGCACTAGATGCAATAAGTTGACATTAATCCAATCCTGGAGAAACAGTCGGAAGCAGTTTTAGAACATAAGTGGATGTTCTAGGGATATGATAACGACAGCCTCATTCAGGAGACGGTTATCATTCCAGGCTTCCAAGGTGACATGGACGACAAGGAGGTTGTCAGAGTTATAGTTTTCCCTCTGACGAGGGGCAGTATTTTGGACAGGTGGTCCAAGGCAATACTGGGGGAGGCATGGCGCGCAGGATACTGATTAAGTTCAGTTGACGATACAGTCTAAGAAGTTTGGATTTGGAGTTCATTTATGAGCTAGGTCCCATCAGACATCCAGACATATTCTGAGACAGGTATTGCTCATTTCGGGAGATGGCTTTCTCCGCGAACTTGAGATATAGAGAGACATAGAAAGAAACAACTAAGCGGATCCACTCACTGAGGCTATTCCTCGAACGCAATAGTTCCGCAAACGAGCTTTGTGAGACTGACTAGTAGAGGAGTTGGATGTTCGGTATCACACGGGCTGTGAGTATGCGACATCGCAATAATTAGCCTTGAGTGCAAGTGGGAGATTGTTGGAGATAGTGCCATCAGAGTCAATTATTAGGTCACAGGTACGTGATTGTAATGATTGAGGGAGGACCTATCCCGGTAGGACAGTCTTACTCGAGATGATAGTATGCTATCTGGTTTACCTTTATCATCGTGTACTGTTTTAGGTGACCTGACACGTCGCTATTACACGTTGATAGAGCCCCTAGGATTCTTGCTTGACCACCAGCAGTATGAGGGCGATCATATAAATGGGAGCTGGGGGTCTATAAGCTTATCCTTAAAAGGTCCCTAGTCGTGGGAGTTTCGAGACTGGGCATCGATACTCCATTAGTAGACTAGTGTATACAGTCGAGACCCCGACGAGGGGCGGTGGCCGGTCTCACAAGCCACTGGTGTCAGTTGGATCACCTAAGATGTATACAGGTGCTCATTGGGTTATGAGTACACCGGACAGGACTCGCTGGGAACATGCTAGTTGGTCATATACCAGACGTCAGATGGCAGTTCCCTGGTGACATGTGTGCAGGTTAGTTCATCGACCTGGGGATCGTCATTTGTCTCGTGTGAGTTCCCACTGTACTTTGATTACTACCCTACCACGGCTCAAAGGAGTCGTGTAAACAGGTTTTAGTTGGGTACAGTCCCGAGCCACATGGAGGCAGTGAGCGTATCTTCAGGGGTTCGTCTCTCCCGGTATTGGGGGTGAGGTCGTGCTGTGTCTAGGAGAGCCATTACACAAAGTCCTTGGCCAAGGCAAGGAGATTTACTGGTAGGTATTCCAGTAGTATCTCAGGGTGTTCTGGGCTACACTCCGACACGACTTGTACCGCTTTTGGGGGTCTGACTTTTACCAACCCCCTAGGCCCGCCATGCGATACTCATAGAATAACGGACCGGACTGCACGGATATTGTCACTGACAGGCTCAGTAGGGTTGTCAGGCTGAGTTCACTCACAGACATCCCTTTTAGTCAGTACCTGGTAGCCCGTTACGTATTGGCTTATACCTCTGACGTGCTAGTGGTTAAATCCACAACCAAGGTGTTGACGAGTCTTTAGAGTCCCCCACATTCAGTTACTCAGCTTTCGGGCAAAAGGTTGTAGAGGCCGTATGGAGATATGGCAAGGTCCGATCAGATACGTGCGGTATTGCACGGATCAGGATCGGACAGTTTGTACTATAGGCCGTATGGTTATATGGCAGGGTTCGATCAGATACGTGCGGTATTGCACGGATTAGGATCGAACAGATATTACTAGCCGGCTTTGGTATAAGCCGGATCTTAGTATAGTACAGTGTAGACTTTGTCTCATTGCATCTGTATTTCGGTCGAAATACAGATGCGGGTGTGTATGCACAGTATTGGGGTTTTCCTGTAATTTATTACGGGACCAGTTTTCTGGAGTTTCCAGTTTGCTTTCCGTTTCGGCCAATTTCCATTGTTCCGTTCATTGGCCGAAGATTGGTGGAGGAGGGCTTATTTGCTTTGTTGCAAATAGGCATTTGTGGAGGGGGTTCTTTGCATCTTGTAGCATCATGATGGTTTTCATGATGTGCACCATCATTGACTTCTCATTCTCATGATGGCTTGACTTTTAGTGGGCATGATGGTTGATGATGATGAGGGGTGAGGTTGGTTAAGTGTGGGTTTATTGTTGTGATCATTCCTTTTTGGCATGATGGCCTTCTCTCTCTCCATTGCATTATTGGATGGCTCTCTCCTTTTCTATCATACTCTCCCTCATTCTCACTCACCCTCATTAAAAATGGCCGGCCACTTCCCTATAGGGGCTGTCCAAGTTTTTGGGTGTGGGGTTTTTGTTCATTTCATGTTCCCAAAATCCCCAAAGTTCCTCCACATTGTTCTTGTATCATCCCTCCACCAAAAAGGCAATTCCGATAACCCCAAATGAGACTTGCTCGCTACATTCTACAACGAACCTTGGGCACGTCGAGTAGCCGGCTTCGTGCCCGAGTTGCCTCGGCATTGAGGTGGGAGCCCGTAAACAAAGTAGGCGATGTGGTGCACTTCCGGCGACGAGGAGGAGACGGGACTTTTCCGCAGGAGATCCGGACGATGGCGAGAAGACCGGAGGACTTGGATCGTCGGTATATCTCTAACCCATCTTGTTGATAGCTTAGACTAGTTAATGGTCCGATCCGGTTAAAGTGCGCGGTGGTGCCGGTTTGCAAAGTCCGCAAAATTTAAGTTATTCACCGCTTCCGCATTCCGGCGTCGGATTGACGGCCGGGGCGCCGCCGTGCACTTACATGAGATAGATCTAATTGGATGTTAGGATACTCACTAGTTGTAGTGAGATGGTATCAGTTGATCCTGGGGAGAATCACTAGAAAGGTTCCAGGGTGATAAGGACGACTGAAAGTCAGTCACAGGCATTGTGTTTACCCTCAGTAAAGGGATAGTATGTTGGAAGAGTTCCAAGCTAGATATCGTAGCAAACTAGACGATAAAGGCTGGATACATCGCTACTTAAGATGCTACCAAAGAGGCAGTCTGGATGTATATTTGTTCATGAGATGAACTTAGTTCCTCCCATTATGTGACAATAGAGTTGTGGCTTATGCCAAGGAACGTCCGTCCCATCAGTGATCCAGACATATTCTAAGGCAGTGTCACCTGATCATGGAGATGGTTGATCTCCAGGGTGATCGAGGTAAGGAGAGTAGACTTAGAGGACAACACGGCGGATCCACTCACAAAGGCATTTTCCCAGAGAGAGACTTTTATGGGATGGTTGAGTATGAGATACTGCAACCACTGCTACAGATGGCCATAGTGCAAGTGGGAGATTGTTAGTTATATGTATGAACTAGAGGCCATTACTGTACATAGGATATATATTATAGTGGATGATGGGACATATATAGGGAGGACTTTCTTGCTCGACATGATAGTATGCTATCTGGTTGCTCTGTACCTTAACGTATACACTGATTGTCTCTCTGTTACATGTTGGTAAAGCCCTTAGGATGTGTACTTAACTACCTAGACTATGATGCAGATCATACTAGTGGGGAGATGGTAGTCCATAAGTACATCCTTCAAGGTCCCTAGTCGTGGGTGTATCGAGACGGGGCATCGATATACCAGAGTAGACTAGCGTATACCTTTTCGACCCATATAGATGGGCGATGGATGATCCCATATCCATTGGTGTTTGACATCAGAGATGATATACGGGTGCTCAGTGGAGACTGGGTACACTGGACGGACTCGTCGAGAACTCCCAGATGGTATTATACCTTACGTCAGATGGCAGTTCTCTGGTGACACTGGTACAGGTTAGTCTGTAAACCCGAGATCGTCATAGAGTCTTGTGTGATTCCCACTATGCTTTGATTTCTACCTTACCACGTCCAAGAGGGCGTGCAAAACGGTGGTTTTTGGGTACAGTCCCGAATCACATGGAGGCAATGAGCGATAGGAAGGGATTCGTCTCTCCCGGTATAGGGAGTTGATGTTGCGCTGTGTTCGATTGGCTATAACCGGAAATCCCTGGCCAGGGTTGCTGAGATTTACTGGTAAGTGTTACCAGTAGTTTCTCGAAATATTATAGACCTCATATCGACACGACTTATCGAGCTATTGGGGTCTGACGTTTACCACCCCTAGGCGAGATATGCGACATATCAGACGACGAGACCGGACTGTACGGTAAGTGTTACTGGTTGGATTCACAGGAGTGTAAGCGGGCTTGCTCATTGATCTTCTGATCGCTCAATATCCGGGTAGCCATTACGTTTAGCAGACCGCTTGCGGCTTGTGGGTGTTTGATATGATCATCACCTGCTGCCGGCATATTGACGATACACAGAGGTTTCCTGGCTCAAGCGAAACGAAATAGGAGCGCATATGAGATATGTGCGGGACCGAGAATAATAACAGTATGTGATACTGTATTCTATTCTCACGATTTGTATCATTGGACGGTTATATATGATATAGCCGGGTTACCGAATCAAGTGTTGATTCGATACATTGATACACTTGATATTAGTCGGTTATATGCAGTATGACCGGATCATTAAATCAAGTGTTGATTTAATGATTTAATGTATAATTATATATTTGATATATTACTTTGCATTAACTAGTATTGGTTCACTTAAGATGGATTTTCTCACTTGATGTGCACATTGTATATATGATATAGTTTTGTGCACTAGTTTGTATCATGTTTGATGATACATGCAAACTTGGGTGTGTGTATGTTTTAAACCATATTTAGGTTAATGGTTAGGATTTTATTTAGTTTATTTATTTTCTTTAATTCATTTTTGGCAAAAAAGGAAATGGTGGCCTACTTTGTTTTATTGTTGAAGCTTCATGAAGCTTTGAATAAGTCTACCATTTTGTTTGTATGCTTAACCTAACCATTTACCTAAACCCTATTTTATTCTCTACACTTGTTAACTCACCCATGGTTGCTACATGATAAGAATCACTTGGATTTTCATTTTGCAATAATTCTTTTTCTTTCATCTTCTTCTTCTTCTTCATGAAGAAAAGAAAACTCTTCTTGAAAAATTCTAAGTGATGAATCCAAGTGAGAAATCCAATTACAAAGTGAACCCACTTCCTATTTCTTCATCCTCTACCACTTGCCATGTAGTAGAGTGTGTTATCTTCATAAGTTTTATGACCTAGTGAAGGTGGAGCTTGAGTTTGAGTCGCCTCGACGTAGATCATCTTCGGCATCGAAGTCGACGACCTAGCCCGATCATTTCTTCGACGAAATCATCGCTAGAGTCCGGGATCCGATGATCGCAGCGGATGGACGTCATCACGGAGCTAAGGAAGTGGAGGACCGGATCTACAAAGGTTGTATTTCCATTCACTTTAGAGTAAAGTTGTTTACTTGCATTTGTTTTCGCCTAATCTCTAGTTAACGATCTAGTTTAGGGTTTCTCGGCACCGGAAAATTTTGATTTGGCATGGTTGATGCCTTGTGGAACCTCATGGGCGTGCCTAGGAACCCTACAGAAGCCGCACAATTGGCTGAGGCTATAAAACGTTCTAAAGATGAGTCTCAGAACGTAAGGGTTCCGAAGAAACCCTATCCTGCCATAATCTTCTATGAAGACCCCTCGTGGATCCAGCGGCGGTTTATTGGCCCTTTGGAGGAATGGGGAGAAAGGGCCCTGAAGCAAGCTGCTTCGGAGGATGCTGCGGACGCGCTTTCCTTGTGGACCGGCGGCCACGAGTCCACTCTCGAATCCCGGCGAGCACACCTCCTTGAGAAGGAGCATCGGCTTGAAGAAACCATATTGAAGGCTTCCTTACGCATTGGTTCGTTCTTATACTTCTTTGCAACACTTCACATTGTTTACACTTGTATGTATGTATCCTTATTCTTGCATGAATTGTACAGAGACTTCGGCGATGGGGGAGGTTCCTACGGGCTTGTTGAAGATAGAGCCTGTTGACATTCCCAATGAAACATTGCTCGATGTGGAAGGGGTTGACGGCGTTGCTCCTCTCACAATAGAGCCTCCGGTGGCGGTCCTTGATCCCGGAGCACTCGCTCCTTTGGTAGAGGCTCCCTTGGTGGTCGCCGCCCTAACGACTCTTTCTGAGGGCGGCCCAGCGGCTAGGATGGAGGTAGTCGGGACTACCCTCCCTTTGTTGGAGCCCGAGGTCATGGCGGAGGCCGTTGAAGCTGCTATCCCCCCAGCTCAGAATGGGAGGAGAGTCGAAGGTAACCCTCTACATTTTAAACTAGTAATCTTTCTGTTACCTGAACTCTGTCTTTTCAGAATTGCGTGGGCTGGCGGCCTCTATTGCCGATCTGTCTCCCCGACAATCCTTTCAGCGTCTGCTGGAGATGGCCGCCCCGCAGGCGATATCTTCTCAATGCATCATCCTCTCGTGTGGGCAAGGTTAGTGTCGTTCACCATCTTTTCATAGCATTGTTGTTATTTTGCATAATGACATTGATGTCCTTTACAGTTCTGGAGGCTGACGACGAGGTTGAGGTTCTCGAAGGGCCAGGGGAGCCTTCAGCTCCTTCTTGTATGACTGTGGGTAAGTGAGGTCCCAATATTGTCCCACTTATTCCTTTGCTTAAAAGTTTCACTGATCTTTTATAAATCTGAATAGCCCTGCCAGTTCTTACAATGCTGGAGTCGCGCATCGCCATGCCGCCTGGTCCTTATGCTTTGCGAGCCTCAGACCGTCTGGCAAAATTAAGCCTCGACTCCTTGTCGTCCCTGATCGAGGAGCTTCATGCGGGCAGTGTAATCACAGCCAAAGCGTTTGCTGCTGAAGATAACGGTTCTCTTCCCTTTCTTGCTATCTATCATAGCGAGGCCGTGGTGCAAGTCTGGGTTGAGTTTTGTCGTCAGGTGGAGGCTTGTCTGCACGTGCTTGAATGTACCCGCCTTTCCTCGGAGGCTGTGGCTGCGAAAGCGGGCTTGCGGGGTTTGATTGAGCGGTGCGCGGCGAACATGGTGTCGTGCGAGAAGAGGCTCGGCCGCAAATTCTCGGAGAGGGAGCTGGCTTCTAAGGCGCTGAACAAGCTTCAAGCCAATCTTACCGCCAAGGCCAACAAAGCGTATGAACTCTGGCGAGTGCTTCAAGAGGCCATCAAGGAGGTGGTGGCCATTGACAAGGCTGCCGAGTTTACTCACGAAAGGGTTGAGGCCCACAAGGCTACTGAGAAAAAGCTTGAAGGTCGACTTGCCTCGTATCAGGCCCAGCAGGCTCAGGCGGAAGCCCGTCTTCTGGCGATATTGAACCATGAGGGTGAGGCCCGGCGGAAAAAGGATGAGCTGACCAAGCTGCTAAATCGCCCGCCGTCTTGAAAACTTGTATATCTTTTTTTTTCTTCTTTTGTATATACTCCTGAATGAGAGTATATTTTTTTGTTCTTTCACGAATTGTACTTTGTATCCATTTTGGTTTATGAATAAAAGACATATTTTTCTTCTCAATGGTGTGTCCCTTTTATTGAATGGATTCTGCGGATAGTCTATCTTGATCTCTTTGCAGGATAACAATGGTTTAGGATTCAGGGTTGAGATCTGCCTCTTAAGACTTTTCAACTTTATGAGTCATGAGGGTCTCATAAAGAGTTTTTCTCCCTATAGGTCGAGAGGATTCCGTAGGTGTAATTTCTCCTTAAGAATCGTGAGGATTCCTAAGCGTGTTTTCTCTTGAAAGTCGTAAGGATCTCACAAGAGAATTTGCTTCCTTACGTGTCGTGAGGACCCGTAAGTGCTGGGTGCGGTTGCCCTTATCTGTATTTCGCGGGGTCAGGGGCTGCTCTGGATGTTTTTCGGGGTACCGTAGTTTAAAGACATCGCGGTCGAGGTTATCATAGTCCGTAGGTTTAAGGACTCCACCATCCATTTCTAGTTTTAAGACATTACGGTCGAGGTTAAGGACATCATAGTTCGTAGGTTTAAGGACTCCACCATCCGTTTCTAGTTTTAAGACATTACGGTCGAGGTTAAGGACATCATAGTCCGTGGATTTAAGGACTCCACAGTCCAATGTTAGTTTTAAGACATCACGGTCAAGGTTAAGGATATCATAGTCCGTGGATTTAAGGATTCCACAGTTCAATGTTAGTTTTAAGACATCACGGTCAAGGTTAAGGACATCATAGTCCGTGGATTTAAGGACTCCACAGTCCAATGTTAGTTTTAAGACATCACGGTCAAGGTTAAGGACATCATAGTCCATGGATTTAAGGACTCCACAGTCCACGAAATGTGTGGTTACTGGGACCCGTCACCTCTTTGAAGATGTTAAGGAATTACAATGACAACTATCAAAGGAGTGAAGAGATGTACCCTTGAACCAAGGTAAAATCAGTCTAGAATCATTATGGTTGATTGTTAGTTTTGAGACATTACGGTCGAGATTAAGGACATCATAGTCCGTAGATTTAAGGACTCCACAGTCCGATGTTTGCTCTGGATGCTTTACACGGGTTCACTGCCGTGCTCTTGTGAAGACCAGGCTCCGCTCTGGACGTTTTCCGTGGGGTCAAAGAGTGACGTTATCCGCGTTCTACGTGACCAGGAATTTTGCTCTGGATGCTTCCCATGGGTTCACTGCCGTGTTCGGCGAGGACCAGGCTCCACTCTGGATGCTTCACACGGGTTCACTGCCGTGCTCTGCGAGGACCAGGATCCGCACTGGACGTTTTCCACGGGGTCAAAGAGTGACGTTATCCGCGTTCCACGTTACCAGGAATTTTGCTCTGGATGCTTCCCACGGGTTCACTGCCGTGTTCGGTGAGGACCAGGCTCCGCTCTGGACGTTTTCCACGGGGTCAAAGAGTGACGTTATCCGCGTTCCACGTAGCCAAGAATTTTGCTCTGAATGCTTCCCACGGGTTCACTTCCGTGTTCGGCGAGGACCAGGCTCCGCTCTGGATGCTTCACACGGGTTCACTTCCGTGCTCTGTGAGGATCAGGATCTGCTCTGGACGTTTTCCACGGGGTCAAAGAGTGACGTTATCCGCGTTCCACGTAACCAGGAATTTTGCTCTGGATGCTTCCCACGGGTTCACTGCCGTGTTCGGCGAGGACCAGGCTCCGCTCTAGATGTTTTCCACGGGGTCAAAGAGTGACGTTATCCGCGTTCCACGTAACCAGGAATTTTTCTCTGGATGCTTCCCACGGGTTCAAAGAGTGACGTTGTCCGTGTTCCACGTAACCAGGAATTTTGCTCTGAATGCTTCCCACGGGTTCACTGCCGTGTTCGGCGAGGACCAGGCTCCGCTCTGGATGTTTTCCACGGGGTCAAAGAGTGACATTATCCGCGTTCCACGTAACCAGGAATTTTGCTCTGGATGCTTCCCACGGGTTCACTGCCGTGTTCGGCGAGGACCAGGCTCCGCTCTGGATGTTTTCCACGGGGTCAAAGAGTGACGTTGTCCACGTTCCACATAACCAGGAATTTTTCTCCGGATGCTTCCTACGGGTTCACTGCCGTGTTCGGCGAGGACCAGGCTCTGCTCTGGACGTTTTCCACGGGGTTAAAAAGTGACGTTATCCGCGTTCCACGTAACCAGGAATTTTGCTCTGGATGCTTCCTACGGGTTCACTGCCGTGTTCGGCGAGGACCAGGCTCCGCTCTGGACGTTTTCCACGGGACCAAAGAGTGACGTTATCCGCGTTCCACGTAACCAGGAATTTTTGACTTCATCTGTACTTCACGAAGTCTGAATTTGACTCTCGGTCATTCGTACACCGCCGAGTCATGGAACTGAGGGTTGCCACTGTTCCTTTTTTCTTGATGTTGCGTCTACTGAGACGAATGTTGAGATGATCTTTAGACTGTTTATGACCCATCGAGGTTTGGCTTCCTCCTCGAATGAAACCTGGGGGAGGATGTGATTCCTTCTTTGTTCGCGCCCCTGGATTGTATACAGGGATCGAAACGACATCACCTATAGGGCATAAATTTCATTTTTATTTTATTTCTATTTCTGCGATGCTCTATCATTTCAGCTTTTATATCGCGAAGGTCACGATTGCCCCATCATTTCGGCTATTTTTCGAGGTGCCCAATCATTTCGGCTATTTATTTTATTTTTACTCGTTGTTTTTTATTGCAAGTTGCCCAATCATTTCGGCTATTTTTCATTCATATATTTTTACTTGCTGATTTTGTCTGCAAGTTGCCCCATCATTTCGGCTATTTCGTATGCATGTGCGGCTTGCTGGCTTTTCGCCGCAGGCTCTGGATTAGACACCGATTTTGGCATCAGCACCGCTACAACTGGGATATTGCCAGGAGCGAATCATCGTTTGCCTCTGTCGATGTCGAACAAAGGTGGCTTAGTAAACAGGGTTAGGGTCTTGTCGACTCAGGCTTTTGACTTCATGAGCCATAAGGGTCTCACAAAGGTATTTCTCCCTACAAGTCGTGAGGATCTCGTAGGTGTGTTTTCTCCTTAGGAATCGTGAGGATTCCTAAGTGCATGTTCCCCTGTAAGTCGTAAGGATCTTACAAAAGGGTTTTCTCCTTATAAGTCGAGAGGACTCACAAGGGTTGTTCACCGTGCGAACATATCCCCAGTCACGGATGGGACTCGGTTAGGGAAATGTTTATTCGCGCCCGTGGATTGTATACAAGGGTTAGTATTGAGCCGCTTGTAGGGCAATATCGAAGGTTGTGGGGGGTTTGCTTAAGAACAGGTTAGGTCTCTGTAACTTAAGACTTTCAAATCTTATGAGCCGTGAGGGTCTCATAAGAGAGTTCTCCTTACGAGTCGTGAGGATCTCGCAAGTGTAATTTCTCCTTAGGAATCGTGGGGATCCCCAAGTGTGTTGCTCCTTTGTAAGTCGTAAGGCTCTCACGCAGGTGGTTTCTCCTCACAAGGTCGTGAGGATCCTATAAGTGTCTTTTAACGAGATTGCGCCCTTTCGGGTTTTCACAAGCATTCGCCGGTAGTCCTGCTGTTTTTACTCACGGAGCCCTTTCGGATTTTCATCCGTGCCCACTTTGCTTATGGACATACCGTTTTTTTTTATTCTCACTTTTTTTATTCTTTTTATATAACGAGGTCGCGCCCTTTCGGGTTTTCACAAGCACCCGCCGGTAGCCCTGCTGTTTTTACTCACGGAGTCCTTTCGGGTTTTCATCCGTGCCCATTTTGCTTATGGACATACCGTTTTTATTTTATTATTTTTTTTATCGGTTTTGGGATGTTGCAATCTACCGTAGTTTATCGACATCTCGGTCAACAGCTAGTTTTAGGACGTGGTGGTCTGTCATTAGTTTAAGGACGTTTCGGTCCATTGTTGAAGAAGGCCGGTTACTACTTATAGAGTTTGGGCTTAGGAAGTTAGCGAGCGGACATAGTCGTCGTCGTCTATCATTGACCTAGGCTGTGACTCATTAAGCGTAGTATTTCTTTAGGAAGCGATCGTTTATTGGCCTGAAAGGCCTTTCACCGTGCATATCCATGAGTAGATAGGCTCCACCCTGGTAGACCTTGTCTATGATGTACGGGCCTTCATAGTTCGGCTCGAATTTTCCCCGCTTGGCGCGATTGGGGATCATAGGTCTTTTGACCACTAGCACGAGTTCGCCTTGGCGGAATGTCCTCGGCCTGGTCAATCTTTTATATGAACGCGTTATCTTTGCTTTATAAGCCTCCAGATTTTGTTGCGCTATGAGCCGGGTTTCATCAAAGGCATCATGCTCCTCAAGCCGAAGGTGAGCATTTTCTTCGTCCGTCAGCTCGTAGTGGACTGCCACTCGTAGATAGGGTAATTCTATTTCGAGGGGGAGTACTGCTTCTGTACCAAATACCAACGCGTACGGCGTTGTGTTCGTGGCCGTCTTGAACGTAGTTCGATACGCCCAAAGAGCTTCCGGCAGTCTCTCGTGCCAGTCCTTCTTATTTCGGGACACCGTCTTCTTCACGATCTTCGTCAAGATCTTGTTGAAAGCCTCAGCTAGACCGTTAGCTCGGGGATTATAAACTGAGGAATATCTCCAGTCTATGTTGTGTTATTGTGCGAAGCGGCTGATTTTATGGCTCCTATGGGCTGGCCCGTTATCGGAGATGATCCATCTCGGAGTTCCGAACCGATAAATGACGTGCGTCTTGAAGAAATGGAGGATATTCTCCGTCTTCACTTCCCTCAGCGGTACTACTTCTGTCCATTTGGAGAAGTAATCAGTCGTCGCCAAAATGAATCGATGTCCCCTGGACGATGCTGGTTCGATGGGCCGATTATGTCAGTTCCCCACATTTCGAATGGCCAGCTAGCCACCGTTGGATGTAGTGGGTTTGGATGCTGGTGGATAAATTCCCTATGAATCTGGCACGAGTGGCACTGCTTCGCATACTCGAGGCAGTCCTGAATCATCGTGGGCCAGTAGTAGCCCATTCGTTTAATTTTCAACTTCATCTTTGGGCCAGCTTGATGAGAACCGCAAAGTCCGTCGTGAACTTCCTGAACGACTCTCTTCGCCTCTTCAGGTCCCAGGCATCTCAAACACAGAGAATCAAATGACCTCTTGTACAGAGTATCACTGACGAAGGCAAAAGACAGGGCTCGTTTCATGAGCTGATATTTTGAGGACGCATCTTCAGGTGTTCGACGGGATTTGAAGTAGTCTATAAAGACTTCTCTCCAATCCTCAGCCTTTTCTTGGTCATTTATTTGCCGGGCCATCTGCTTAGTTGCTTTCTTTTCCTCGGATGATTCCGGGGATATTTCTGCCGGAGCAAGAACTCGACGGCTTTGTACCACGATTCTTACATCATCGAGGTTCTCGTCGGCTAGCTCTTTAGCGAGCTTGGCTAACGCATCTGCTTTGCTATTTTCCGCACGCGGTATGCTTTCCAAGGTGTAGGAAGGTATTTGGGTCAACAGTTGCTACACCTTTTCGCCGTACTTTACTAACTCTGGTTTGCATGTTTGGTAGTCGCCATTGACTTGACTGACGACCGGTTGGGAATCTCCGTATATGAGGAGGTTTTCAATCCCCATGTCGATGGCGATCTCAAGACCTGCTATCAAAGCCTCGTATTCGGTTTCATTGTTCGTCCTCGACTCTGTCAAGGAGAAAGCAAAGCGCATTATCCCTCCTTGCAGGGTCACGAAGATAAGGCCTACCCCTGATTTGATTATAGGCGTATTTTGTTTGCGCTTCTTCATGGAGGATACTCCATCGAAATAAAGCTCCCATCGGGTATCACCAACGTTGATCGTGTCAAACGCATGTTCATCTGGAAGTTAGCAATTCAAAGGGGAATCGGCCGGTATCGGATGTTCAGCGAGGAAATCGGCGATGGCCTGGCCTTTCACTGCCTTAAGAGGCCGATAAGTTATCGAAAACTCTATCATGAGCAAGGCCCATTTAGCGAGTCGCCCTGTCAATATGGCCTTTGACATCAAGTAATTGAGAGGATCCACCTTCGATATGAGACGGACTTCATGCGCCAACGCATAATGCCTGAGCTTTGTTATCGCGAAGATTAATGCCAGGCAGTGTTTTTCGATGGGAGAATAATTGCTTTCTGCCCCCAGGAGAACTCGACTAAAGTAATAGAGAGCTCTTTCTTTCCCTTGGTCGTTCTCTTGTGCCCATAATGCGCCTAAGGAACCTTCGAGGGCGGTTGTATACAAAATGGGAGGCTTTCCCTTGACCGGAGCAGCCAGCACTGGCGGGTTCTGCAGATACTGCTTGATTTCGTCCAGCGCGCCTTGGCATTTGTGATCCTAGACGAACGGGGTTCCCTTCTTCATCAGATGACTATAAGGACGGCATTTGCCAGAGAGATTGGCTATAAATCGCTGGATGTACGCGAGCTTTCCTTGGAGAGACCGCAACTGTTTGAGAGTCCTTGGCGGGGGCATTTCCATGATCGCCTTGATTTTTGACGGATCTATCTCGATACCTCGGTGCCGGACAATGAACCCTATGAATTTGCCTGAAGAAACTCTGAATGCGCATTTGAGAGGGTTCATCTTCAAGTTGTATTGCCGAAAGCGTTGAAATACGATCTTCAGATGCTCGAGATGCTCCTCGTATGATTTGCTTTTCACCACGAGGTCATCGATATAGCATTCGACGATTTCATGTATGAGGTCATCGAAGATCTTCTTCATGGCCCTCTAATAGGTGGCACCGGCATTCTGTAGACCGAAGGGCATTACTTTATAGCAGAATATACCCAAAGGGGTCCGGAAAGCGGTATGTTTCTGGTCCTCGGGATGCATCTTTATCTGATTATATCCTGATGAGCCGTCCATGAAGGAGAAGACTTCGTGAGTGGACGTGTTATCTATCATCAGCTCGGTGACCGGTACTAGGAAGTCATCCTTCGGACAAGCTTTATTGAGATCCCGAAAGTCTACACAGATGTGCACCGTCCCATTTTTCTTCATTACCGGGACGATGTTGGCGATCCAGTCAGGGTACTGAACCTCTTGGATGAAGCCAGAGTCGATTAGCTTCTTGACCTCGGCATTGATGCTCATCTCAAGCTCGAGCCGCATTCTTCTCAGTGCTTGTTTGATCGACTTGATGTTCGGGGATATCGTCAGTTTGTGAACCGCGATCTCTGGATCTAATCCTAGCATTTCGGAATAGTTCCATGCGAAGCAATCTCTATGCTGCATAAGCACGTCTTTTAACGCAGCCACCCTTTCTTCAGACAGCAGCTCGCTGACGAATGTCGGCCGCGGGTCGCTTGTCGTCCCCAGCGCAATTTTCTTGAGCTCATCTGCAGTGGTATGTATTCCATCTTCCAGCTCTTTCGGCGCCGGTGGAAGTTCTGCAATCATCTCGTCATTATTGTTTTCGACGCACCAGGGGAAGTCATCCATATCCTCGGGTTCTTCTTTTGATATCGTTTCATATGACAAGTTCGAGCTCGCTTCGAAGACCGATGTGGATCTGGTTCTACTCTCGTAGTTTTGGGTTCATGCTTCTACGACGGAGTTATCTTCCAACTGTCGGATAGAGCGAACTTGCCGAGCTGATATTGATCTTCGACCCAGTTCTTGAAGGTGAAGCAATCTTCGAGAGGGTGTCCTATTACTCGGTGATAAGAGCAATAGTTTGGGTGAGAGACTTCGCCTGCTTGCTCGGGGTGTTTAGACTCTGGAAGTGTAATCATCTGATGTTACATAGCGAGGTCAAGTATCTTCTTTGTCTTGTCTTGAGGAAAAGAGTATGCTCGACTCATCTTCTTTATAAGGGACAAATCTGGACCGCTCGTTTCCCGATTGCGTGACTTCTTGGTCCCGCTTTGTTGCTGTCGAGCGCCTTTTCCGCTCTTTGACATGTTTCTGCCTCTGCGTCGGGCCTTTCGCACAACAGGTTGACAGGGAGGAGCATTTTCATCTTTCGCAGCCTGTTGAAGAAGGCGTTGTGTCCTGGCTTTCTCATAGATGGCCATTTCGCGGTTATGATCGTCTCGAACTTTCTGACCCGCTTCCCTGATAAGCTTGTCCATTCGTTCTTCAAATGACGGATTCGGCATTTTGATTGGAGGATCTTGTTTTGGTACGAGGTCGGCATTTTCTGACAGGGCGTCATCTTCTTCATCGAAGTTATATATGGCGTAGCTACCATAAACTCGTTCCCATTTCCCGAATTTCACATATCCAAGCCCAAGCGTTTCCATTCTCCCGTTGGGCAACTTGTGCCGAGTCCCAGGGGCATCCCAGATCCTGTTGTAGAACCGAGCTTGTTGAATAGTCTGTTTAAAAGGTACCCCTTGGCGCTTCAATAGTCTTTTTAATCCGTTCATGTAGTATCTGGGCAAACGAATGGGCTGGAGCCTGTCAAGTGTAGAATCCGCGCCGCGCCAGATTTCTTTCTCTACTCTTGTTTCCGTGGACCGGTAGAATAGGATCGCCTTTTCACCTTCTCGTCTGGGAGGGACATAGAATGTCTGCAGGTCTTGCACACTGTAAGCTTCAAGTGCGTCGAGATCTTTATAGTGCTCCCGCGGAATCATGGTAATTTGCAAACTCTGATTATCACCAGCGAATGCTTGTATTGACGGCCGACTGGAGACCACAGCATTAACCTCATCTTCCGAGTCGCTTCCGAAGATCAATATGGGGGCGGACGGTCCCTGGTTGTTACGTCGAGACGGCCCAGAATAAACTATCTCTTCTTCTTCCTCGGTATCACTCCCGAAGACAGGAATGGTGGTGACGGCTTTGTTCTCCGGTTTGTGACATCTCTCTGTGTCCTCGAATTCTGGCAAGAAGTATTTTGCATCCTCGTACTTGCGGACTTCGTTTACGGAGAATGGGTTCAGCTCACCTGTTACGGTATACTCGAGACCATCCATGAAATACTTCATACACTGATGTTGCGTAGAAGGGATGATGTTGTACTCGTGTAACCAAGGACGACCGAGCAAAGCGTTGTAGCAGGTCTTGGCGTCAATGACGTGAAACTTAATATCCGTGACGAGTAGTCCGAAGCGTAATGTTAGTATCACAGATCCGAGAGTTCGTGATGACTGGGAGTCGAAACCGGGGATGGTAATTTTATCACGGGCGAGGTGCTGAACGCTCATGCAGATTTCCTTCAACACCCGTACATTAAGGAGATTGACGGAGGATCCATTATCAACCAGTATTTTACCTATCTTGATATCGTGGCAGTATCCAGAGACATATAGGGGACGGTTGTGGTCGCACGTCCCAAGGAGAAGGTCTTCATCACCGAACGTGACATCGGCTGTATGCACTCCTTCCAGTTCGTCCTTCAACTTTTCTTCGGTGAGAAAAGCTTGGAATTGCTCAGGCTCTTGCAGCGCCTTAATCAGCGAATCTCTCGCTTCTTTGGATAGTAAAAGGGCGTTGAGAATGCTGAGTTGTGAGGGCAATTTCCTCAAGTGCGCCAGAACGTTATAGTCCACCTTATTCCTCTTTGGCGGGTCTTTGGCGGTCAGTTCTTTCATGACTTGGTCGTCCAGGGCGGTATCCTCGGAGACCTTTTCTTTTCCCTTATCTTTTTTATTCGTGGATCCGAGATTCTTTTCCGGAAGCATGCGATTGCGCAGCTGGATGTTTTCACAGGCCTTCGGTTCTTCCTCCTTCCCCAATGCGGATTCTTTAAAAAGGGGGCCAAAAGCCATTTCGTCGTCAGAGTCGCTTCTGAAAGTGAGAATCTGCGATCCCCCGGCGTTGACCGTACGGCAGTTACCGGTAGTTCATTTACGCTCCTCGGTCGCACTTCTTTGCTCCCGACGATTCTTGCGTTTCATCCGCTTGAAATGTTGTCGGTGAGAAACATATCCATGCCACCATCTTTTAAAAGCGTCGCACTCTTCAGTAGGGTGCGAAACCTTTCGATGATATAAGCAGTAGCTAGGATGTGTTTCTGCTTCACCGGGAGTGTTTCCTTCAGAGGGTGGTAGCTTCATTCCTATTGATATAGCTTTAGCAAACCTTTTCCTCATCTTGAACTTGTTTTTATTCACGACGGATGTCCCTTGATTTGGTGGGAGTGTCTCAACTCTTTTGTCTAGTCGCCGGCGTTTGGCTTTTTCAAATATGGCCATCTCACGTTCCCGATCAGATTTACTTTTCAGGAGAGCTTCGTTGAGGAATGTGTCGATCATTTCATCTGACGGACCCAGAAGTTCCGGTTCAGGCTCTGCCACCAGTTTCTTTGTGCAAGAAGCCTTTTCATCGTCTGTAAACGAGTGAGAGATCACATGATAACTTGCTATGTAACCATCAGATTCATCCGACGAGCCTTCTCCATCATCTTCCTCCTGAAGGACGTGGCTGAGGAACTCTTAGAGCATGATGGGAGTCCGCGCCTTCTGATTATACTCCTCCAGCGCGTCGATCTATTTCTGCAAGTCCGTGCGCTTGTCGCCAGGCTTCACGGCCTTTTTGGATTTCTTCTTCTTTTTCTTTGAAGATTTTAACGGCTTGGTGTAGGTGCTTGGGCCATCACCACCAATCTTTGGAGTTGGGCGTGATTTCAGCATCCCCTCGATGACTTCCGGTTCAATCGGATTCTTCCATCTGATCGCCGGGCATATATGAAGATCATTCAGCATCCTTTTGGTTTTGTTTGAAAGCACGACCTCCCATGGAGCTTTTTCAACAAAAGAACAAGTTGCCCCCAGTGCATCCGTCCTCTTAGGAATGTGCGGTTGTGGTGGATTTACCTTCCATTTCTCGGACGGCGCAAACTTACCTTGTAGGTATTGATCCTCGATCCATCCCTTAAAGACAAAGCAATCCTCGATCGGGTGGCTTACCGTTTGGTGGTAAGGGCAATAATTAGGGATATTCACCTCGCTGGGTTGCGGCGATCGCCTGGGATTCGGCAAACTGATAAGCCTGTTGCGCATAGCCAGCTCGAACAGCCTCTTCGTCTTGTCCCGTGGGAATGAGTAAGGACGCTTCATTTTCTCATTGTAATAGCGTCGTCTCTCCTCTAGTTGATCTGCTAGTTTTGGGGCACTGGGCTGTTGTTGGGTGTTCGCAACGAAGGTTGCCTTCCCTTTACCCTTATCGTTCCGCGGTTCCGGCTTTGGGGGAGACGGTATGTAACCCATCTGATCCGTCTGGGCTAGCTTGTCGATTAACGCCTGGAAGGTGGTCGGTTTGAAGAACATCATGAACTGTGAAATAGTTGCATGAGGATCTAGTGTACCCACAAACATGCCCACCGCCGGGGCTTCTTCGATGTGCTGTTCGCACTTCGACCACAAATTCCACCATCGGATTGCGTACTGAACCCATGTCTCGCCTGGTTTCACCCTGGCATTGATCAACGCCGTGATTGGAGTACGTTCGCTGGTGCTTGCGAAACGCTGGGTAAACAACAACTCCATTTCAGCGAAAGTTTTGACGGAGTCATTTGGAAGTTCGGAATACCACTCAAATGCTGTCTCCGATAAACTGCCGACGAATTGGCGAAGTAAGAGCTTATCATCGCCGCCGGTGTTACCACAAAGAGCCCTGAACTGGGCGACATGTTGATGGGGATTGCCTGTCCCCTTGTAGACATGGAATTTTAGGATCGTGTAGCCTGGCGGGTATTTGATCTGATCATACCAGCTCGGATATGGTCGCCCCATTTTGACAACTTGGCCGGCCGCCTCAGTTGCCTGGTGGACTCGTATCTGCTGGGTTATATAGTCATCCAGGGCAGCCTTAGAGATCGTTTCCTCTTTGGCTGTTGAAAGAGCCGGAGGTGGATTTAACGTTTCTCCTCTGTCATTTTCAAGGATAATCGGAGGGTCTTCGGCTGGAGGATCCGGCTGGATCATCATACCCACCATGTCCTGGAACAAAAGGGCCATTCGTTTTATATTGGCTGCTTGTTCCGCAGCCTCTCTATCCTTCTTTTCAAGTATCCTGCGAAGGAATTCGGCATCGGTTTCTTGCTCCTGTCGCTGATCCGAGGATGTTTCTGGGCTTTCTTTTGGCCCGAAGAGTGCGGCCATCGCGGTCATCATCTCTTGGAGCTTCTGCTGCTGCTCTTGAGCCTTAGTCACTGATCGCGTAAGCGGTCGATGACCTGTGGATATACGGTTATCCTCTTTCCTGGACGCCATGTAGACGGTATGTACCACCATGCCCCCGGACTTAGGGCGTTTAGGCTCACTGCCTTTGACATTTGTCGCGGGCGTGGGGACTTTCTACAGCCTTCTTCTCTTGTGGGCGATCGAAGTTGAGAGGGCCGTTGCAGCGGGCACCCAGGTAGCCGTCGTCTTCCGAGGCTTAACAGGACGGTTTTCTTCCTGTCGGACCTTCGGCTTCTTATGCCGGTGGGAAAAATTCAGATCAATCATCGATTCTCGGACTCGTCGCCAAATCTTGTAGACTTTGGAAGACAGACGTTGAGGGGACTGCTCCGACTTTGTTTCTACGACGGTCTCTACCGGTGGGGGAGATCTTTTGAGCACAGCAGTTGGCGAATTCCTGCGTACCCTGTTCAGCAGCTCAAAGCTGTTCCCGGTTAGAACAGCAGCATTAATTTCCACCGTTGGAGCTGGTGGAGTTAGCCCCGAGGGGGAGTCGCCCCTAGCCTTCCTTATCCGGCGCCAGTGGCGACGTCGGGCGTGATGAGTTGTTGGGATTGGTTCAGCGACGACTTTGTCTTGCCCTTTGCTCAGGTGGGGGGTTGTTGCCGGTGTCAGCCTCTTAAAGACTGACGTCCGTTGAGAAGCCGTACCCAAACGGTCAAAAACAGATTTCTGAGTGGGAGCGGGAATGGGAGTAGTCAGTATTGCAAAGACCGACCCTCTGGAAGGAGAAGCCGCCTTGATGACTTCTGGAGCAGGGATGGCTATCTTCTTTGGGATGGACACTTCAGGTATCATGGGCTTCTTGGTAGGCCCTTTGGAGCTCGAGTTCAGCCTGGTGATGACCGAAGGGTTGGAATCGGGCAACCCGTTGAGAGGGGCCGTGGTAGTAGCAAGTTGATCGAAGACCGGCTTCTTTGAAGCTTCCGATACGGGTCCAGGGACGGTAAAGCTCGCTGGTGGGAGCATGGTCCTAAAAAACAGCCCTGTGGTGGCCTGAGTAATCTGCTCCACGGGCATCGTGAACAAAGAGGCCGCTTGGGGCCCGTAGGTTATGCCCCCGGTCGAGGCGGAGCGTAGGTTGCAGTTTCATGCGGAACACTTTGAACAGGTGCCAGCCATTGATCCTTTTGCTTTCTGCAGCAAGCAAAATGCCAAATCTTAGAACCTCGAAACCCAGGGGCAACCATTAGCGAACCGCGATTGGTTCACGAACACGACACACGAAATGTGGAGTGGAAAAAGGAAAAGGTCCCACCGGGCGTGCCAGAATCTGTTCCCCTCCGAAAGACGGCGCGACGGGGATGTCTTGCCTGAGATTCGGGGCAGATGCTAATAGGTTCTATCCGTCCACCTCTCCGAAGATGCCAAGTTGATTTATGGCACCGTGTATCGAAGGTTTAAACGGATGCGTCCGATGTAGCAGACTTCGTCAGATTCCCCCTCGCTTGAGGGGTTTTTGATTGTGGGGACGCTCTTCCCTGCAGGCACAAGCCCCTGCAGTTAATTACGCTACCGCATCGCGGTAACTTTCTCCTTCTCTATATGGTCGCTTCGTGTCGTGGGTGTTTGTTTTGTGTTTGGTTGCCCATGGATTGTATACGGAGACTAAGTTATGTTGTCGCCCGTAGGGCGTGGACTAGTCCAAATCCGTATTTTTCTTAGATTTGGGTTTAGGGGATGTGTGTTTAAGGATACGTTAGCCTCATTTGCGGCTAAGATCGACTTAAACATTCGTTAAGGACACGTTAGTCTAATTTTAGACTAAGGTCGACTTAACGGGATCGTTTAGATCCGACAAGAGAGCAATTGGGGGCTCTATTGTTTAGTTTAGTGGCATTGCGGTCGATAGGTAGTTTAAGGACATTGCAGTCCAATGTTAGTTTTAAGACATTGCGGTCAAGGTTAAGGATGTCATAGTCGGTAGATTTAAGGACTCCACAGTCCGGTGTTAGTTTTAAGACATCACGGTCAAGGTTAAGGACGTCATAGTCCGTTGTTTAGTTTTAAGACGTCACGGTCAAGGTTAAGGACATCATAGTCCATGAGTTTAAGGACCCCACAGTCCGTGAAATGTATGGTTGTTGGGACCCGTCACCTCTTTGAAGACGTTGAGGAATTACAACGACAAGTATCAAAGGAGTGAAGAGATGTACCCTTGAACCAAGGTAGATTAAATGATCTGTAGCCCAATTTGGAACCAAGACCAATTAATTATATCGTGAGCCCATTGGCTCAGTTAAGTCTGGATTGAGGACTTATGGCCAACTTGGGCTAAGTCCAATTAAGTCTGACCTGTTTGACATTTGTCTGATTCCAGTCCACAAAAGTTTTGAGGGGCTTGATAACATTTCTGTTATAGCTCTGGATGTTATTCAATTTCGAGGTTCAATTGAAGGGGAGGCTTTGCCTCTGAAAGATTAGACAATTTGGCTAGAAGTGGTGTTAAACACCAAATAACAAAAGTGTTAAACACTAAAGACAGAATTCTCAAACTAGTGTTAAACACTAAAAGAACAATCAATGTTAAATACTGGAAATATAGTTTTCGATTTAGTGTCAAACACTAGAAAATAATCAGTGTTAAACACTGCAAATAGGGTTTTCAAATTAGTGTTAAACACTAAGAAAAATCAGTGTTAAACACTGGGAATAAATATCTCTAATTAGTGTCAAACACTAAAGGAAGAGGGGTCACGTGTGGACACGTGAGAGAGCCCAAATTCCCCTTATTTTGCTCTGCAAAAAGTGTTGAATACTTTTTTTATATTTGATTTTGGAGCATCACGTGCTGACACGTGATGGGGATTGTGTGCTTATTTGCCAAGGGGTCACGTGGTAACATGTGAGAGCGCCCAGAGCTTCTATTTCTTTTGCTTTTTCTTTCTGTGCTTCAGGGGTCACGTGGAGCACGTGAGGCGTTGCCTCTGAGTTCTTTTCTGCGGATCTTTACAGGGGTCACGTGGGGACACGTGACCCTGGTTCTTGCCTGTTTGAAGATCTCTTTATCTTTTTAAGAATTAAATTCTTCATAAGGTTAAACCCTAGCTATAACTTTAGAGGAATTAAATTCATATTTTCTTTGGAAGAATTATATTCTTAGGTAGGGTTAAACCCTAATTTTCCTTTTGTGGGAATTAAATTCCCATGTATGTAAAGAATCAAGTTCTGGCATAGGGTGAAACCCTAATTTCATTTTAAGAGGAATTAAATTCCTGCGAGCTTGAGAGGATTAAATTCTAAATTAGGGTTAAACCCTAGTTTTGTCCATCTTGAAGGAATTAAATTCCTATAATTTTGGAGAATTGAATTCTCATATAGGGTTAAAACCTAATTTTATCTTGGAGGAATTAAATTCCTATAACTTTGGGAGAATTAAATTCTCCAAACTCAATTCTTCCTCTAAGTCTTAGATCTGCATGGCAGGATCTCGACCCGATGAGAATTAAATTCTCAACTTATGGGGAGATGTGCACTTTGCAGATCTTCAACCAGAGAAAGAACTAAGTTCTTTGCAAAAGAGTTAAACTCTTAGATCTTTGAGAATTAAATTCTCTTTTTTCTGAAGTTTTGATCCTCTTTCTTTTTCTCACCTAGGGTTTTCTTTCTGAATTTTCAAGATGCTAAAAAACTCTTCAAAGCTTTCTCTCCAAAATTCTGTCTCTCCTCTTTTCTTTTAATTCTCCCTTCTCGACTCCTATTTATAGAAGGAGAAAAAGAATCAATTTGTTTAGTAAATCTCTCATTGAAAGATTTGATTGGTTTTTCATCATTAATCTGAGCCTTTAGATTATTAGGTGAATTTTATTCACCGTTGAATGTTTTAATCCAAAGATATTTCATTTGTTATTTCGGTGAGATTTAGGGGAAATCTTTCCTTGTCCAAGATTTTTCCATAAATTGGTGGTATTTAATCACCCTTGGATTCTTAATCAACGGTTCTCCTTAATTCTGCTCCATTTTGGAAAGATTTAAATGATCCTTTAGAATTTAATTCTATTAAACCGTGAGGCTTTTAAAGCCAGTCACGTGTTGACACGTGACCTTTGGTCACGTTCCCGGTCACGTGTGAACACGTGACCCCGGTCACGTGTGAACACGTGACCCCGGTCACGTGTGAACACGTGACCCCGGTCACGTGTGAACACGTGACCCCGGTCACGTGTGAACACGTGACCCCCCGAATGGACTCCTCTTCTGTGCTCTGTTTTGTGCCGCTGCTTTAACCATCACGTGCCGACACGTGACCATTGGTCACGTGTGAGCACGTGATGTCTCTTTTTAAGTTTTTTCCTGATTTTTAATCAGGGAACACCACCTTTGTTCGACATCGACAGAGGCAAATGATGATTCGCTCCTGGCAATATCCCAGTTGTAGCGGTGCTGATGCTGAAATTGGTGTCTAATTCGAAGCTTGCAGCGAAAATCCAGCAAGCCACACATGCATACGAAATAGCCGAAATGATGGGGCAACTTGCAACAAAATCAGCAAGTAAAAATGCATGCATGCGAAATAGAAGAAATGATTGGGCAACTCGCAATAAAAAGCAGCGAGTAAAAATAAAACAAATAGCCGAAATGATTGGGCACCGCGAAAAATAGCCGAAATGATGGGGCATCGCGACCTTCGCGATATAAAAGCTGAAATGATAGAGCATCGCGGAAAGAAATAAAATAAAAATAAAAATGAAATTTATGCCCTACAGGTGATATTACATTAATCCGTGTATACAATCCAGGGGCGCAAGCAAAGAAGGAATCACACTTATCCTCCCCAGGTTTCATCAGAAGAAGAAGCCAAATCTCGACGGGTCACAGATAGCCTGGAGATCATCTCAACATTCGTCTCATTACAGCAGACACAACATCAAGCAAAGCGGAACAGCGGCAACTCCCAGTTCCATGACTCGGCGGTGTGCAGACGACCGAGAGTCAAATTCCGATTCCGTGAAATGCGAATAAAGTCAACCCTTCCTGGCTACGTGGAACGCGGATTATGTCACTTCTGACCCCGTGGAAAACGTCCAGAGCGGATCCTGGTCCTCACAGAGCACGGCAGTGAACCCGTCTGAAGCATCCAGAGCGGAGCCTAGTCCTCGCCGAAAATGGCAGTGAACCCGTGGGAAGCATCTAGAGAAAAATTCTTGGTTATGTGGAATGCAGATAACGTCACTTCTGACCCCGTGGAAAACGTCCAGAGAGGATCCTGGTCCTCGCAAAGCACGGGAGTGAACCCGTATGAAGCATCCAGAGCGGAGCCTGGTCCTCGCCGAACACGGCAGTGAACCCGTGGGAAGCATCCAGAGAAAAATTCCTGGTTACGTGGAATGCGGATAACGTCACTTCTGACCCCGTGGAAAACGTCCAGAGCGGATCCTGGTCCTCGCAGAGCACGGTAGTGAACCCGTGTGAAGCATCCAGAACGGAGCCTAGTCCTCACCGATCACGGCAGTGAACCCTTGGGAAGCATCTAGAGCAAAATTCCTGGCTACATGGAACGCGGATTATGTCACTTCTGACCCCGTGGAAAACGTCCAGAGCGGATCCTGGTCCTCACAGAGCACAGCAGTGAACCCGTGTGAAGCATCCAAAGAGGAGCCCGGTCCTCGCCGAACACGGCAGTAAACCCGTGGGAAGCATCCAGAGCAAAATTCCTGACTACGTGGAATGCGGATTATGTCACTTCTGACCTCGTGGAAAACGTCCAGAGCGGATCCTGGTCCTCGCAGAGTACGGCAGTGAACCCGTGTGAAGCATCCAGAGCGGAGCCTAGTCCTCGCCGAACATGGCAGTGAACCCGTAGGAAGCATCTAGAGCAAAATTCCTGGCTACGTGGAATGCGGATTATGTCACTTCTGACCCCGTGGGAAATGTCCAGAGCGGATCTTGGTCCTCGCAGAGTACGGCAGTGAACCCGTGTGAAGCATCCAGAGCGGAGCCTGGTCCTCGCCGAACACGGCAGTGAACCCGTGGGAAGCATCCAGAGCAAAATTCTTGGTTACGTGGAACGCGAATAACATCACTTCTGACCCCGTGGAAAACTTCCAGAGCGGATCCTGGTCCTCGCAGAGCACGGCAGTGAACCCGTGTGAAGCATCCAGAGCGGAGCCTGGTCCTCGCCGAACACGGCTGTGAACCCGTGGGAAGCATCCAGAGCAAACATCGGACTGTGGAGTCCTTAAATCCACGGACTATGATGTCCTTAACCTCGACCGTGATGTCTTAAAACTAACATCGGACTGTGAGGTCCTTAAACTCACGGACTATGATGTCCTTAATCTCGACCGTGATGTCTTAAAACTAATATTGGACTATGGAGTCCTTAAATCCACGGACTATGATGTCCTTAACCTCGACCTGATGTCTTAAAACTAACATCGGACTGTGGTGTCCTTAAATCCACGGACTATGATATTCTTAACCTCGACCGTGATGTCTTAAAACTAACAACGGACTGTGGGGTCCTTAAATCCACGGACTATGATGTCCTTAACCTCGACCGTGATGTCTTAAAACTAACAACGGACTGTGAGGTCCTTAAACTCACGGACTATGATGTCCTTAACCTCGACCGTGATGTCTTAAAACTAACAATGGACCGTAATGTCCTTAAACAAATTTTACCTTGGTTCAAGGGTACATCTCTTCACTCCTTTGATATTTGTCATTGTAATTCCTCAACGTTTTCAAAGAAGTGACGGGTCCCGGCAACCACACATTTCACGGACTGTGGGGTTCTTAAACCCATGGACTATGATGTCCTTAAGCTCGACCGTAATGTCTTAAAACTAACATCGGACTGTGAGGTCCTTAAACTCACGGACTATGATGTCTTTAACCTCGACCGTGATATCTTAAAACTAACATTGGACTGTAAGGTCCTTAAACTCATAGACTATGATGTCCTTAACCTCGATCGTGATGTCTTAAAACTAGCATTGGACTGTGGAGTCCTTAAACCCACGGACTATGATGTTCTTAACCTCGACCGTGATATCTTAAGACTAACATTGGACTGTGGAGTACTTAAATCCACAGACTATGATGTCCTTAACCTCGACCATGATGTCTTAAAACTAACATCGGACTGTGAGGTCCTTAAACTCATGGACTATGATGTCCTTAACCTCGACCGTAATGTCTTAAAACTAACATTGGACAGTGAGGTCCTTAAACACATGGACTATGATGTCCTTAACCTCAATCGTGATTTCTTAAAACTAACAACGGACTGTGGAGTCCTTAAATCCATGGACTATGATGTCCTTAACCTCGACCGCGATGTCTTTAAACTACGGTATCGTGGAAAACGTCCAGAGCGGAGCCTGGTCCTGCCAAACATGGCAGTGAACCCATGGGAAGTATCCAGAGCAACCCCTGACTCCGTAAAATGCGGATAGAGACAACTTCACCCATAACTTGCGGGTCCTCACGACTCGTAAGGAAGAAAATTCTCTTGTGAGATCCTTACGACTCTCAAGAGAAAACGCCCTTGGGAATCTTCACGATTCTTAAGGAAAAGTTACACCTACGGGATCCTCTCGACCCGTAGGGAGAATTCTTTATGAGACCCTCACGGCTCATGAAGTTGAAAAGTCTTAGGTGACAGATCTTAACCCTGTTTTCTAAGCCAGCATCACTCTACAAAGAATCCAAGACTGATAGTTATATACTTGCTAAAATCACATGGCAACAACACAGTAAAGAGGAGAAGGCAACAAGGAGAATATCTGATCTGCACTTAATTAAGTGTTCAAGGAACACCCCATCCATGCATTTGCAAAAAGATTCAGAACGTGAAATAAAACATGCTAAAACGAGAAATTTTCCATTCGTATTGCAAAAAGGTTCTTACAATTATGAAAGCAATAAACAAAGATATTACTAAAGTAATTACAATGGCAAAACCTCAAATCCAGGACATGGATTGAGGAACTCAATAGTGGCTTTGTCCAGAATCTTCCAAGCTGGCGAACCATCCTAGTGTGTTTTCTTTCGCGATCACAAGCGTCGGGATCCCCACGGATGTCCTCCACCCTCCGATAGGCAGCAAGTATGGCAGACTGTTGAAAAGCCTGGTGCAGGAGATTGACAAGATTGTCTCGCCGTCTCTTCGAGATTAGGTTCATCAGATACACCGAGTGCACCTTATCTTCAGCGGCATCCAATGCTCTAAGTGGCATGCCGGTATAGAATAGAGGGAGCGCTTCCCAGATTGCTCCCACAATAAGCTTAAGAAGAGGGGAACGCCGAGGAAGCAGTTGACCATTATATGCGTCAAAGCGACTCATAATTTCGGCACACTCGGCGTTTGTGAATTCACGATTTTAAGAACGTCCGAGTCGGCGGATGTCTCCGTAAGAGATAATCTCTTCGAGATCATACATGTAAGCGTCCATTACTCTTGTGACAGAAAATCAGCAAATATCAGCAGACAGACGGAATAAGCAATTTCTTATTCAAAATAGGCATATGGAGTTAAACTCCTCGAGAGCAATGCTCAGCAGACAGGAGTGACACTTGTCAAAATCAGTTATGAAGGGAAGTTAAAGAAGGCCCCCGAGAACATTGAGAGCTTTGCTCTAAGAAGATGATATAATTCATCAAAAATAAAATTTCATCTTAAATCTTCAAGATCCATGAAAAACTCTCAAGAGTTCTTCTATATGATTTGAAAAGAGCAAAGCTCCATTAATGAATTAAGAGATCACAAGAAAAATCCTTTTAGAGAGCAGAGCTCTATAGAATCCTAATAGGGTTCTCTTTAGTTCCCTTTAGATCTCTTTAGACCTATGGAGTAAAGCTCTGCTAAATAAAACCCTAAATGGGTTTTCTTTAGATCAAAGATCTATAAAGAGCAAGGCTCTGTTAATGGGTAAGAACCCTAATTTGTTAAAATTAAATTTCTAAATTTTACCTAAGAGTTTTGACTCTTGAAAGTTCTTAACAAAGAAGCTGCGTTCTGAATGAAAATTTTCAAGAAGAAGATGATAATCATCTAAAGGACCAGAGGTCCTATTTATAGGCGCTGAGCTGCCTCTTCAACTTCTGAGTTGATCCAAGAGCTCAGATGTTGCCACCGCTGCACTCACGTGTGCGCCACGTGAGCGCAACGGTGGGGGGGCATTTGTTTCCCCAATCAGAGCAAAACTCTGTTTTGAATTTCAAAATTCAAAATTGAAGCAACGCTTCAGATCCTGCGCGCTGTGCGCTGCGCGCCACGTGTCAAAAGCAGACACGCTAGCGTCAGGAGCGCTGAGCCCTAGGCAGCGCACCCAATCAGAGCAAAAATTAAAAAGATGAAGCAACGCTTCAGATCCAGCACTCTACGCTGCGCGCCACGTGTCTAACACGGGTGCGCTAGCGCAGTTGTGCTGAGCTCTGCGCTGCGCGTCACGTGTCTAACACGGGTGCGCTAGCGCAGTTGTGTAGTTGCACTGCGCTCTGCGCTGCGCGCCACGTGCCAAGCACGGGTGCGCTAGCGCAGTTGTGCTGCGCTCTGCGCTGCGTGCCACGTGTCCGACGTGGGTGCGCCAGCGCTGGAATTAAAATTCCCACCGTTAGATCAAAAGACCTAATAATAACGATAAATCATTTATTAACCAGAATTAAATTCTGTTAAGGAAAGATTTCTCAAAATCTTTCCAAATGACAAGATTGTGATTTAAGCACCGTTGGATCAATGATCCAATGGCAAATAATGAATTACCAAAAACAGAATAAATTCTGCATGGAAAGATTTTTCCAAAACAAGAAGATTACCTTCTGTCAAACAGGAGCCTTAGGATCAAAGATCCAACGGTGGGAAATATTCCCCAATCAATCAAGAGAAAGATCTCTTAAACCGATTTAATAAATCGATTGGCCCTATATAAAGGCCCCAAGACTTCAAGTCTCCATATAGAAGAAACCCTCTGCAAACTTTGAGAGAAACTCAAAAGAAAAAGAAAGGTAAAGAATTGATTTCTTGAAAAACAGAGATGAAAACATCTCGTAAAAAGAAAAAATGTCTTCTAAAAAGATCTTAGATCTATAAAAAAGACCGAGGTCTTTGAATAAAAAGAAAAGATCAAGATCTAAATCATAAAAAAGAAGTATTTTACTTCACAGATCTCTTGATCTAAAAAGGCATAGCCTTTTATAAGAATAAGAACTTAGTTCTTGAATCTTGAGGCAAAGCCTCTTTTAAGAAGAACATAAACTTGTTCTTTAATCTTAAATTGACCAAAATGCGATTTGCGCTATTGGACAGTGCTTTGCAGTCATGAACTGGGCCCTTGTGCTCCTTGGACTGGCGCTCAGCGCCATAACATGCCAGTGTCAACCATGGACATGATCTGCGCTTTGCGCTCCTGAAAACAGCGCACTGCGCTCTTGGGTTGGCGCTCAACGCCAAGCGCGCCACGTGTCACTCACTGGCGCACCCATAAACTAGCGCAGCGCGCTCATCAATTAAAAACACAGTGCGCTAACAAACTAGCGCTTAGCGCTAAGCGACACGTGTCCTCCTCGTGTGCGCTAACTGACAGAAGCGTAATGCGCTCTTTCACTGGCGCAAAGCACTTAGTGCGCCACGTGGCACGCTGTCAGAACATACTTTGTTCTGATAAATGCTATGCATTTAATCCCAGACAAAATGTCAGAGCCCAATGCTTGGCATTATTAAAAAGGGCAGAGCCCAAACAAAGGCCCAATAGGCAGAACAAAAATGAAATGTTCTTTAACTGGACTTAGCCCAATTCTGGCCGTAAGTACTCAATTTAAATTGAACTGAGCATACCTGCTCTTCTAATCAATTTACATCTGGTTCGAGGGTACATCTCTTCACTCCTCTGATATCTGTTGTTGTAATCCTTCAACGTCGTCAGAGAGATGACGGGTCCCGACAACCACACATTGCTACGAACTGTGGGGTCCTTAAACTCATGGACTATGATGTCCTTAACCTCGACCGTGATGTCTTAAAACTAACATCAGACTGTGGAGTCCTTAAATCCAAGGACTATGATGTTCTTAACCTCGACCGTGATGTCTTAAAATTAACATCGGACTGTGAGGTCCTTAAACTCATGGACTATGATGTCCTTAACCTTGACCGTGATGTCTTAAAACTAACATCAGACTGTGGAGTTCTTAAATCCACGGACTATGATGTCCTTAACCTCGACCGTAATGTCTTAAAACTAACATCGGACTGTGAGGTCCCTAAATCCACGGACTATGATGTCCTTAACCTCGACCGCAATGTCTTAAAACTAACAATGGACCGTAATGTCCTTAAACTAATTATCGACCACAATGTTATTAAACTAAACAATAGAGCCCAATTGCTCTCTTGTCGGATCTAAACGATCTCATTAAGTTGAGCTTAGTCTAGAATTAGACTAACGTGTCCTTAACAAACGTTTAAGTTGATCTTAGCCTCAAATAAGGCTAACGTATCCTTAAACACAACCCCCCCAAAGCTAAATCTAAGAAAGATACGGATTTGGACTAATCCACATCTTACGGGCGACAACACAAAATAGTCTCCGTATATAATCAACGGGCAACCGAACACAATACGAACACCCACGACACGAAGTTTGGAGAAGGAGAAAGTTGTTACCGCGATGCGGTAGCGTAATTAACTGCAGGAGCTTGCGCCTGCAGGGAAGAGCGTCCCCACAATCAAAAAACCCTCAAACGAGGGGGAATCTGACGAAGTCTGCTATATCGGCCGTATCCGTTTAAACCTTCAATACATGGTGCCATAAATCAACTTGGCATATTCGGAGAGGTGGACAGATAGCACCAATTAGCATCTACCCCGAATTTTAGGCAAGACGGTCCTGCGCGGTCGCGTCTCCGTGATTCGGAGGGGAACACTTGCGATAACCTTATTAGATGCTACTTACTACTCATGAGTTGGAAACTCACCCCCGTTGTGCCACAGTATCTTGCAGGACCGACCCGTCAGCATAATAGCGGCGGGCATACTTCTTCTTCTTCTGTTACCTTTTGCTTCGACTCGAGGACTTTGCACATAGGTGGGTTTTTGGGAGCATATTCTTTTGTTCCCACCATGTATATTTATTTTGTATCGAGTACACTCCATCGACCATGTGTATATGTGACCTAGAGACTGGACAGTGAGATTTGTATATTTTGTTATCTGGTGTCGAGCTTATGTGAGCCGACTTGGTGCATTCCTATTTCTTGCTTTTATATGCTTATTTCACACTATTATAATGTTTCTTGCATGTGGTTGTGTTCTGCCATTCGGCGAAGAGCTAGCTCCCGCTTAGGGATGCCATTTTATTATTGCTTATACTTATTCATGTTTTGTACCCGTTTGGGGCCAGTTTTTACAAAGGAAACTCTGCCGAAATTTTCGGGAAAACTTGATGCTTTTAAAATGTTTAATGTTACTTTATTTTGTTAAAATCACCTTTATAAAACAAGTATTTTTTCACTCCATTTCATTAAACGGTTTAGATTTCTGGGCTTTGGCTTACTTAGATTACGTTACGCCTCTAGAAGTTGCGTGATTTAAGTGCCAGTCACGTTCCACACATTCGGGTCATGACATTTAACTTCTCTAAAAACATGAATATGGATTAAATCTTTAAGGACTCAGCGCCTTACGTGACATTCATGTGAGCGCTCACAAAAAAGTTAAGACTGAGCGTCTCATATGATATCTACGTAAGCGCCTGAGATTGAGTGCCTCTCGTGATATACATGTGAGTACTCAAAAGCCATGGAGATAGCTCCCCACGTGATATCCGCATGAACGCCCGGATGCTGCAGACTTAGCGCCTCACGTGCCATACACGTGAGCGTCTAAGTATGAGCGCCTCATGTGATACACACGTGAGCGCTATATGTTTGAGTGCCTAGCACTGCTAGGTGACATAGAAACCCAATCTTTAGTTCTAAATTGGCTAAATCTATGAAGTGAAAACTTCATTGAGCCCATCTGCTCACATGTTTAAGTTGATCTTAATCTAAAACAAAATTAATGATCATCAATCATATTTTCAAGACGATCTTAGTCGTATATATGACTAATGATCATTCATCCACATTGATCTTAGACCCATATACGACTAATGATCGACCACCCAAATTGATCTTAGTCCCATATACGACTAATGATCTTTATCATAGTCTCATATAAGACTAATGATCCTCAGATCTGACATTATCTTATCCCTCATATATGGGATTTGGTTTAATGGTATATCTTTCCACACCTTTAATATACGTCGTTGCAATTCCTCAACGTCTTCAGAAAAGTGGCGGGTCCCAACAACCAACTCCTTTCTCGTTCAAACTTGATAAAAGATATGAAATTTCATCAAGACAGGGAATGTCCTATCTTTCATATTGATACGCATCCCATATAGATGTACATCTCATATTGAGCCCCGGCTCTATATATATATATATATATATATATATATATATATATATATATATATATATATATCTTTGAAGGAAATATAAATGCCTTTAAAGTGGATCGCAGCCCTAATAAATGCCTTTAAAGTGGATCGCATTCCAATATTAGGCACACTCCATGTTACCATCGTTCACTTCGCCACGTGACATACATGTGTGTGTAAAATGAAAGATGGACCGAAACGTCTTTAAACTAATAATTCGTCCCAAACACGGGAATGTTGGACCGAAATGTTCCTAAATTAATATTGTATCGAAATGTTCCTAAACTAACATTGGACCGCAGTGTCCTTAAACCAGTATGCTTTGCCCTGCAGACTGTCTCCATATTGACTACCATATACTATCCATTCGTTATTCATATATGATCTGATGACCAGTTGAGCCCATATTCTTACTGTTCATAAGTCGATCTTAGTCCTATATACGATTAACGATCCTTAGATCAAACTCATATATCCCATAAACTAATAGACCTCATTTATATAAGATATGCGTCCTAAGTTCAAAACCCCAAATCTAATATACAGATTTGGACTAATCTGCGCCGTATAGGCATAACAAGATTGGTCTCCGTATACAATTCAAGGGCAACCCTATAATAAACAATATATAACACGACACGATGTGATCTATATGGAGAAGGTGAAAGTTGTTATCGCAATGCGATAGCGTAATTAACTGCAGGGGTTTGCGCCTGCAGGGAAGAGCATCTCCATAATCAAAAACCCCTCAAAGAGGGGGAATCTGATAAGTCACGCTACATCAGCCGCATTTGTCCAGACCTCCGATATACAGTGCCATAAATCAACTTGGTATCTTCGGAGAGGTGGACGGATATGTTCCAAATATCATTTGCTCTAAAATTCAGGCTAGATGCCTCCGCATCTTAGTTCAGTTTTCGACGGGAAACACACCTCAAATGAAGAGGAATCTGATAAGTCTGCTAAAATGGTTTCATCTATCCAAACCTCCGATAGATGGCGCCATAAATCAACTTGGTATCTTCGGAGAAATGGATGGAGATGTTCCATATAGTATCTGCCCCTAAATTCTGGTAAGAAGTTTGTTTTCCCAGTCTTCGGCGGTAAATAGTTAACATTTCTCGTATGTCATTTTAAAGCAAAGCTCATTCAATTCTCTTACTAGATTCATTTCCATTGCTTCAACTTCAGCTATAAGCAATGGAAATGAATCCAGTAAGAGAATTGAATGAGTTTTGCTCTAAAAAGACATAAGAGAAATGTTAATCAAAGACATACAAAGATAGTGTCACTTCATTTATAACTGAAGTTGAAGCAAATATCATGGTTTATACGGCTGCTTCTATAAGAACCGACAAAAAGACTGATAAGAAACTAGCTGCAAGAGCCATGCTTCAGACCTTAAACAAAGCTATACCTGGACTCTAATTTGTTCAACTCAATAATTTTTTAGCAGCAAATGATATAATAAGTTTTAAGGTCTGATATTTGATTATGTGTATGGCTGCTAAGAAACTACCTAAATGATGTAATAAATTTTAGATTGTTGATGTGTATATTATGTGTAGCTGTGTATTGAACAATGAATTTTTAGATTTCACAGAAACTATCCAAATGATATAATAAATATGATATTTGTTTTCATTCTCCATCTATATATGATGTATGTTGATGTGTGTTAATATTATCTATATATAATGTGTGTTGATATTTGTATCTGAAGTCTGATATTTATTTGTTGTAAATGATATAAATTTGTGAGAAAATGATGTAAAATTTAACCGCTACTTTAAGTAGCAGTTAAATTTTGAGCTCCTTCAGAAACAGAACTCAAAATTTAACCGCTACTTAAAGTAGCAATTTTATTTTAAGGTCAAAATAAAACCGCTACTTTAAGTAGCGGTTAAAATTTGAGCTCACTCCAGCAACAGAGAGCACACAATTTAACCGCTGGTTTAACTAGCGGTTAAATTTTGAGCTCACTCCATGTAATATTTAACCGCTAGTTAAACTAGCGGTTATATTTTGAGCTCATTATATAACCGCTGCTTTAATTAGCGATTATCATTTCTGCACCAACAAATTTAACAACAGTATTGATTGACACAACCAATATCAATACATTTAACAACATCATTAATTGACACAATCAATATCAACAACTAATATTGCATCAAGTATCATTCTTTTACATCAAATATCATTTATTTACAACAAATGTCATTCATTTACCAAAAAATCAAAAATTAGGTTATAGTTTATCAAATATCATTCATTTACATCAAAAATCATTCATTTACATCAAATATCATTCATTACAACAAACTATTTTGACCAACTAAACAGTTGATTCAAGTCCCATGACGGCTCAAGACATATGAGATTCGGTTGATCAGGATGTATATCTTCTACATGTTGTGTTTGTCTACTCAGACATGTTCTTTTGTTATGGAATAATAATTGGTTACATCTTGTGCATACCCTCTTTTTCTTTTTCCTATCACTATTTTTGTTATCGATCCAAAATTTAATCCGATTATTTTTACGACTCCTAGGGTTAGATTGCAAAGGATTTTGTATTTTTGAGATATCATCTTTCACGGATTTCAAATCATATGTTGCTTCATCTACCAAGTCCTTTTTCATACTCGGTATTTCAACTGGAAGTTTAGATATTCGTATCGTAAGTTTGAACAATTCCGCAAGTATAATTTTGTATCCATTCTCTGACGCAGCACTTTTAACGGTAATTAGATTGAACTCGTTGTATAAATAACTATACCGCGACGTTTCAGTCATCTCTACTGGAGGTGGTACAATACTCGTCATGACAATATTTTGATTAACATTTCTTGTCTATCTTGGAAAAATATATTGAGACGGATACCATTCACACTTTTAGATACAAAAACTCTGAATATATATCTACATAATAGTCCGGTTGAGTCAAAATGATTGCAAATGTACTTAGAAAATTTCCCTTTTATCGTAAATTGGACATAATATAATCTTCGCTTGTCTTTCTTCAGACCGAGTACGTTATGAACTTTATATCAGGTTGTCCCATCGACTTTTGAAACTTTCTGGATATTAAATAATTGAGATTTCTGGAGCTCTACTTGAAAATTTTCAAAAATGTTTTTGGTGTAAATTTTGGAAGTGTCTAATTCCAGTGGCATATTTGTTGCACACGTACGATTTTTGAAAAGCGTATCAGAATCCATTCTTTTCTCATGCCCGTAATGCATTCATAGTGCACTTCTCGTTTTCATAACAAACTCTTTAATTGTGGTGTTTCAATTAAGATAAGCATCAAAAAAGCATTCATGCTCTCACTACGCCCGGTAATTCACATTACCGCCGAAAAGTTTCTTATTTTATAAACCGATATCCATTTCTCCTGTATACCATGCATTATTGAAAGCCATTTATGCTCACTAAATTGATACTTTTCATCTAGCGCTGACCACTTATTTTCAATTTTCTCAACTGTCAAACTTTTATCTACGCAACATTTGAAGTCGTTTCGAAAACCGGTATACTGATATATAAAATCTGCAATTTCTCAGGATGCTTCTGACTAATGTGCCATATGCAATAATTATGTCTTGTATTTGGAAATACCTTGGTAATAGCATTTTTCATAACATGATCTTGATCAGTGATCATAGATAGTGGTGCCTTATTATTCATCATAATTAACCACTGCTGAAATAACTAGGTGAAAGACTCTTCAGACTCATTTCGTATTAGTGACAAACCAAATATTTATGATTTATAATAATGATTAACACCGGTGAATGGGGTAAAGGGCATTTAATATTTGTTCTTTCGATACGTAGCAATTGTATCACCGAAAGTTTTATAGGAAGCTTTAGAGAGCGCATCCACGAATAAGAGGGTATCGATATGATTTTCTTCGTCATATTTTACTACGCAAGTAAAATTAGGTTTCTCAACTTGAATGGATTGCAAATAAGCTAAAGTGGTTTAAGCGTCCGATACGTCCATAGATTGATGAAGTATTTTTTTAATTCAGTCTTCATATCGTTTAGCCCGTAACCAAGATTCTCTACCCCACCATGACCTTGTCCTAGTATCGTATATGCTTTGCTTGGACCAACCCTACTATCCTTCAAATTATAAATTCGACTTCTGTCGAATTTGGAAATTCTTTTGTGACAAGATAGGTATTGCACCATTGACTATATGAAGTTACTATCCATAGATCTTTTCTTTTAAGAACAAACATACGAGCTTCGCACTTGGATCCAATATAATTATATCTCCGGAAAGCCGAAAAAAATATTTTACGTTTTACATCGAGCTTGAACTGTTTAGGCGGCCTTGTTACATTCATATAGTCTAGAGATATCTTCATTACTGCGAACTACACGACGAGTAGAACGAACAATGATAGCAAACTCAATGTTTCGAGCATAAGCCAAATAACATTCATAAGCATCATCTATTGAATTGAATATCGGGCCAATTTCAGGTTCTACCAAATCACATGTAGTATTCTCAAAATTTTCATACTTTGAATCACTTGTTACACCTCATTCATTATTCTCATCTGGACTGACTTTTGAAAACAGATCATTTTTACATTTTCTTCCACTAGTTGACGATATAAACTTTACATTTTCATATTTTGAATCACTTGTTACCCCCTCGTTCGTTATTCTCATCAGGACTGATTTTAGGAGATGGAATATTTTACATTTTCTTCCACTAGTTAACGATATAAATTCAACATTTTTCCTTTCAGAAGTTATTAAATCGATTGGAATAATAGGTTTTTTCAAGCATTGATCTTCGTCTGTTTCCATTACCATTTCTTATTCATTTTCTTCTAATTCAGGAATAGTCCACTCATATGCTAGATTAATCGACATGTTGGTATATGTAAACCTAAAATTAAAAAATTTACCACAACCACTTTGAAAAACTTCGTTGGGGAAGACATAGACGTGCTCTGGCGGAAGCTAGGATTCCAAAATCGAGAGATCAGTTCGAAAGACTTCGTTGAGGAAGGCGCAGAGTGCTCTAGCGATCTCTAGGGTTCGAAAATCGATAGATGATATATTCCTCAACCGCTAGAAAAAAATTACTTAAGAAGCGGTTTGATATTTATTTTCAATCGATATTTTAAGTGGCGGTTAAATAAGACCCGTTAGATCTTAACCACTTCTTAAATTAGCGGTTGAGTTTACACGGTCCAAATTTGTTGGATAAATTAACTTTTGATGTTAACCGCTACTTTAAGTAGCGATTAAATAAGGATCGTTGGATTTTAGCCGCTTCTTAAAGAATCGATTAATGTTGAACGGTCCTAATTTGTTGGATAAATTTTTATCCAACATTGTACCTAGGAGCCGTCCCTAACTATAGATATTTTATGAAGTGCAAGGAGACACATGCATGAGCTTCATCAATATAATTTCAAGGACAAAACTGTTGAATGCAACTCAAATTTTGGCTCAATATGTGTCAAAGTGAATTGGCTGCAATATTGTTTCCTAGTTAGATTCACGTTTTAGCAGCCACTAGCTTATATTGATACAAGCCAGCCCATCATTGCTTAGATTTTTGTTGCATCCAAGTCTCTGCACTGCTGTAGTCATTGTTTGTCTTTGGCATCATCCCATCATGAAATGTTCATATTATTTGATTGAATTTTGTTAATTGATTTTCTTCATGTACATGTGTGGAGATGTTTCAACCAATTGCAAAGTCTTTTATATTCATGTGCCAAGAAATTAAGAGCACCATAAAAGATCTTTCCGAAAGTTGCAATTTATAAAATACTTTAATGAAGTTAGGGTCGACTGTTGGTAGCACACAGCGGGAAAAAAACATGATGGATGTTGAGATCCATTTAAAGAATAACAACTAGAATAAAGAAAAATCAAATAGCAACACAAGAGATTTAACATAAACCCAAACGGGAAAAACCACTGGGAAAGGGGCAGTGGTGGATCCAGAATTTTATCAAGTGTGAGGCCAAATTTGCTATCATTGTAAAGGCCCTAAGATCGAACGTGGGGGTTGGAGGACGGTAGCCCCTGAGCCGAATTTTTTGAGTAATAGCATGCATATAATGTTTCCATGTGACACATAAAGAGGCTTCAAAATATATTTTGACTATATATATATATATATATATATATATATATATATATATATAGGACACGACAAATTTGTAAAAATAGAACAGAAAAAAACTACTATATTATCTATCTATATTTTTGATGAAGTTAAAATAAGAGGGCAGGGCAAGTGGAAACTATATTGTGATGGAGTTTTGAATAGTGTGAGAATAATTTAATTCCAAAAAAAAATGTCTCAAGTGGCAGTTGAACCCACGCCCCTCTCAAAGACCAGAGTTTAAGGCTAACGCCTAAGACCACTAGGGCACTCTCATCTTCAAATTTTTATTTATATCTATATAATGATGTATGTACACTTCAATATATATATATACACACACATATATAGGGTGTTTATTTTTCAAAATAGGGTGGGACCATGACCTACCCTGCCCTCAAGTGGGTCCACCCTGGAAAGGGGAGAATACTTTCTTAGAATTTTAGAGAAAACTTTACAGAAGATTTCAAACCCTCTCCTTTAAGATCAACAATGAGATCTACCTTCTTCTCTCTTCAAGTTCACCTTAATGGCCTACTTTATCTCTTATGGATCCGTTTTTGCGTCTCCCTTAAACCTTATGATCAAGCTCTTTTAACTTAACCTTAGCATTCTATTTATACCCCCAAACAAATCTGAATTATAATATGATTTCCTTATTTAACGAAATTGCTCAGTTCGACCCGAAATTTTATTTTGAGCCGGCTCAACATAAATATGAGCCGTCTCACATGAACAAAGAAGAATTGCTAATTCTAGATAGGTTGTGAGACATCTCAAAATTACCTTGAGCCGTCTTGAAATAGGCTGAGTCGTCTCTGGATTTCTGGATCTTGATCTTTAGACATCTCATTCATTTCTTGAATCATGCACAGTCTCAATATACAAGACACCTTCACAGCAATCTCCACCTTGGTTTGTATATCCTTATAGACACATTGAAAATTTGTTGTCTTCGTCTTGTACCCCTTAGTTCTTCCCATTTCCCTTTCCGGCACAGCTCCAAAACTTGAAACTGCGAACTGTCACATTTTTTCCTCAAAATTGTGAAACTGATACGACCCTCCTACCGAGGTCGCGGACCTTCCTCACATTTGAGTACCTAAATAAAAGCCAAGGCTGACTTGAACTTCTCCGTAAGAATAACCTTCGTTAGAATGTCCGCCGGATTCACTTTAGTATCGATTTTAATCAAATCGATCTCCTTTTCGGCCCACTCCCTTATCTTGTGATACCGCACGTCGATGTGCTTCGTTCGACTGTGATATACCTGATTCTTCACCAAGTGAATGGCACTTTGACTGTCGCAAAATAAAGGGACCGACCCCTTCTCGAATCTGAACTCGCCAACTAAACTCTTTAACCACAAGGCTTCCTTCAATATTTATACTGCTGCCATATATTCTGCCTCCGTCGTTGATAGCGCCACAGTATCTTGAAATGTTAACTTCCAACTGACTGGAGATTCTGTAACTGTATATACATAGCATGTAGTTGATCTTCTCTTGTCTAACTTACTAGCGTAATCAGCATCTACATATCATTGCAACTGGCTTGATTTATTTTCTGACTTGCGAAAAAGTAAACTGAGATCTTTACTTCCTTTCAGATACCGAAGTATCAACTTTACAGCTTCCCAATGGAGCTTTCCTGTATTTGACATGTACTGACTAACCAGACTTACCGCATAGGATATATCTGGACGTGTGCATACCATAGCATACATAAGTGATCCCACCGTGATTGCATATGGTACTCGAGACATCTTTTCCTTCTTTTCCTTTGATTTCGGACACTCCTTGAAGGATAACTTGAAATGACCGGTGATAGGGGTACTCACCTGTCTTGAGTCCCTCATGTTGAATCTCTTCAACACCTTCTCAATATACTTTCTTTAGGATAGCCATAGCTTTTCAGTCTCCATCCCAAAAATTTTCTTTGCTTCACCTAAATCCTTCATATCAAATTCTGCACTCAATGAATCTTTGAGCGCCTTTATTTCCGTCATGCTCTTAACAGCAATTAACATATCATCAACATATAGGAGTAGATATATCGACTAGCCATCTTTAAGCTACTTCAAGTACATGCAGCTGTCATAACCACATCGACAGTAGTTGGTCTTCATTATAAAAGAATCGAAGCACTTGTACCACTGCCTGAGAGAATGTTTCAACCCATATAGAGACCACTTAAGTTCTTATACGTGATCCTCCTTTCCCGGCTCTATAAATCCTTCAGGTTTCTTTATGAAGATAGTCTCTTCCAACCCACTATGCATAAAGGTCATTTTCTCGTCTATTTGCTCCAACTCTAAATTCTGAACTGCTACCAGTGTCAACAAAACTCGAATAAATGTATGCTTGACTACAGGAAAGAAAATCTCGTTATAGTCAACCCCCTTCTTTTGAGCATAACCCTTCACAACTAACATTTTTTGTATTACTTATCATCCTTTTTCCTGAATGCCCACTTACAGTCAATAGCCCTTTTTCCTTTCGGTAGATTAATCAACTTCCGCGTGTCATTCTTTTAAAGTGACTCCATCTCTTTTATCATCACAACAACCTATCGATCCCTATCTTCTTGCTCAATAGCCTCCCGATAATTACTGGGATCTCCGCTTTTAGTGACTAAAGCAAATACGAGTATATCTTCGAAACTGTACCTTACTGGTGCCTTATGTGGACGTGTAGATTTCCTTAATGCCATTGTCTATGGATACTATTGGGGTTGGTTCTCACTATCTATCTCTGTATTCTGCCTATCCACCTCTGCATCAATAGGTTAAAATTTTGCTTCAGTATCCGTATCTTTATGAGTGCCAGAAAACTCTATCTCCACCAAATCATCATCACCTAATGCTCTACCTGCCTCTTTATTTTCTTCAACTAAGTCTTTCAACATGGATGTCTCATTGAATATCTTATATAGGCTAATGAACGTGCTTCTGTTTTCCGAATCCCATAACTTGTAGCCTTTGACTCCAAATTTGAATCGCAAAAAAAAACACCTTTTTAACTTTGACTCCAGCTTGATTGTTGGATATAGGTGGCCTCAAGACAATTATCGTAATTGAAGGATGACCTATACGGAGAACAGTCTTGCTCGAGATGATGGTGTTGGATATGTATGCCCGAGAGGTTATTATTGTATATGTATACATGTGGATGCTTGGACATATGTATGTACAGGACAATCTTGCTCGATATGATAGTATGCTATCTGGTTTGTCATTATCTTAATATGTGCATATATTCTACCATTATTAAGTATCATCTATATATGTTGATAAAGCCTGTAGGATCATTGCTTGACTACCTGCGTTGTGATGGCGATCATACTTGTGGGAGAAGGGTAGTCGATAAGCACATCCTTAATAGGTCCCTAGTCGTGGGAGTATCGAGACTGGGCATTGATATTCCGGAGTAGACTGGTTTATACGTTTCTATACTCTGACAAGAGGCAATGGTTGGTCCAGCAGCCATTGGTCTTTTGCACCTAAGATCGTATGCAGGTGCTCACTGGGGGTGCGTACACTGGACGGACTCGCCGAGAACTTTTAGATGGTACTATACCTATCGTCAGATGGCAGTAGTCAGGTGACATGAGTACAGGATAGTCTTCAGACCTGAGATCGTCATTTGTCTCGTGTGAGTTCCCACTGTTCTTTGATCACTACCCTACCACGACTCTACTGAGTCGTGCAAACAAGTTTTGGTTGGGTACAGTCTCGAGCCACATGGAGGCAGTGAGTGATTGTTGGGGATTCGTTTCTCCCGATATAGGGAGTCGATATCTCACTGTGTTAGATTGGTTAGAACCATAAGACCTTGGCCAAGGCAGTTAGGATTTACTGATAGGTTGATCAGTAGTTTCCTGGATTGGTCCTAAACCGCATCGGCACGAATTATTGGGTTATTAGGGTCTGACGTTTACCATCCCCTAAACCCGGTATGCGATACTCTTAGACGAAGAGACCGGACTGTACAAAAATTTTCACAGATAGGCTCAGTAGGGATCCGGATAAGTTTACTCGTCGGCCTTCCTTTTCGACAGGTACCCGGGTAGCCATTACATACAGCTAGTGCCGCTGACGTACTTGTGGTTATGGATTTATCCAGCAACTCACTGCCTGCGTACTATCGAGTATTTAGAGTCCCACACAGAGGGTTTCTCTGGTTCAGACGAAATGATGTAGTAGCCGTATTGGATATGTGCAGGATTCTGATCGATTGACTGTACTATGTACCCGGACTTTCGATCAGACAGCTGATAATACTAGCCAGCTCGGGATTGAGCCGGATTATTAAATCAAGTATTGATTTAATAATTTACATATATGCATTTCGATATGTATATTCTAGTATTATGTTCTTTGTGTTATTCTATCTCTTCAGGTATTCGTATTTTTATACGAATGCAGGTATGTATATACAGTAGACTGTAATCCGTATTTTATATGGAAAACATTCTAGAAGGTGGACACCTCATTTTAGTATTATCCATTTATTCTTAAATGGAAAATGAGGTGTAAAGTAAAGTGAGGGGAGTATGGTGAGAACCATGCCTCAATAGTATTGACAAATGAATTTTTAATTCATTTGTGCAAACTATTGAAGCATGGTTGGATATTTTTAATTGTAAAAATTGTTTTACAAAACCATTGGTGAGGATTTTCTCTTATATGCTAGCCTCATTTTTTTCTTAAGCTCACCATTTGCTTCACTCTCCTCTCCTTCTCTTGAGCTCCTCCACCTTCATCATCTACCTCCTCTCTACACTCTCCTGTGTTGAGAATCAAGAGAGGATGTGAGATAAAGACACAAACAAAGAACCTCACACTACATCCTAGACTCTTTAGACTAGCAATCTAAAACCTCTAGTTGCTCCACTTGACACTTAGTGTGGAGTTAGAGCCATGGACTACATCTCTCGGGTGGATCATCTTCGACGGAGGGAGACCGACGAACAAGCGCGATCCAGGAGAACCAAAGGAGCAAGGAAAGAAGAACAAGCTCGATCAAGGAGATCATTCGGAGCACAAGAAGAGGATAGAAGACCGAAGGACACGGATTTTTGGGTGAGACACATTTATCATAGTAGATAGATATCCTCTTAGTTAGCTAGTTTAGGGTTTATGGTAGATCCGACATCGGGTTATACTAGTGCCGGATTTTTTAACACATGAAAATTTTTGTTCCACAAACAGCCACGATAGATGGCCAGGGCGTTAGTGTAACCCAACATGGTATCAGATCCAGACCATGAAACCTTAACTAGCTAATTTAGACTTGTTTAAAATATCGATCGACAAAATTTTTCAAAACCTCAATTCCATTATCATGTTTGCTGTCGATTTTAAAAAGTGTTCAAAAAATATTTTCAGTGACCTTAAAAATACGTGCATGCTATTTTAGAATTCCATAAGAAATTTGGGCTCATAACTCTATCATTCTGCTGCGGAACCACCGCAAAACATGCTTATTTGCGGTGGTTCCGTGGTCGAAGTGGGACTTCACTCAAAAATTCTTCTGGGAGTCTATTGAATGGAATTGTGATTTTTAGGATGTATATTTTCTGGCCCAGATTTTTTTGAGTACTTGTTAGCACTTGGGGCCTATACGGGAAAGGTTTTTGTCGATCGAAATTTTAAATGCGTGTTTTATCAGTACATATGCTATTATCCGCGACCGTGAATATCATTGAGCGGTATAACCCGTCTAACCGCTATATGTTCTATTAGATGGGTTTGCGAATATGACGTTCACTTTGATGTTCTGTGATTGTGCTGATATTGTGGTTGGATTGTCATGGTGGATAGCATGCCGTGCAATGGTAGTAGTACAGTTAAGATTCATTTGTATATTTGTTATTGCGGGGCGAGCATCCGACATGTGGACAGCCACTTCTACCTTGTTGTATATTATTTGATTGGGGCACGACCGGGTTGAGGTCGATGTCACCATTGTACATAAATTTTTCTTCTTTTCTGTACTAGGATTACCCCACGGTAGAGTGATTGAATAGCTGGGTTCTAGAGGGCAACGGACCCCCATTTCATGGCGTTGAGACAAAGGGAGACTTACACTAAATTGGCGAGCAATTCGTCGTACTCATAGAGGGTATAGGATGACCCACGGAGGGGCGCTCAAGTTATCGGATCCCATGATGTGTTGGGTGGCTCATTCACTTTGTTGATTGGAGTTGTCTTACTTCTGGGATTGGCGGGTAACTTGCCGCGCTCGTAGGGGTCCAGGTTTTCATTGCATAGGCTATCCACACGACCGGGAACGTCGGGTTTTATTTGTGGCTCAAGTGAAACCCGAGGCTCCAAGATTATCCACCATTCTGTGTTGCTTGTTGTTGATCTGTGATGTTGTTTATATCATTCCTGGGACGAATGTTATATATATATTTATATATACTAGTAGATATTGTATATGTTTTGCATCCGCGTTAGTCCAACCCCCGTTCCGCCGTTGGTTAAGTAACCTAACGATGCATGACGGGGCCCCGTGGCGAATGCGAATAGCATATACATACATTGTATTTTCGTTCTTTTCTGGTGTGATAGGTTAATTGATGGGACCACATTAATTTTGATTAATACAAGAAAAGAAACCTAAAAAGATGTTGTTGGAACAAATTTCGAAAAATTATAGTTATACTCTTTCGCTTTGCATAGTGGTATTCGGTCATGAATATCCAGCACCTCATTCTAGGAGGCAAGAGCCTAGATCCCTTCGTGGGGAGTGACCTCTTGAGCAAAAGTTTATACTATAAATTACTCGATTTTCTTCAAAACCATTAGTTTGCAAAAGCGGAGCCTAAACCTCTCCTTTTCAAAGCTATCGGGTTCCTTCAACTATATCAAGTTCAATACGTTCACGTTTTTTGCCAAAAAACCATCTGTAGCCCTCCGTCATTTCGGATAAATAGCATATAGTATTCATGCGGTATTTGTTAGCCAAAGTTAAGGCATCGTGAATTGTAGCTATATGTTGCTTATCCGTAGCATAGATAGATGCATTGGTTTAGGACGGTCGTACCACCTTGTTGGCCAAAGTCAAGAGTGTGTACGGGTGGGTCTAAATCAATCTGGACAATGACGGGTAGAACATGACTTGCGCGTTATGATTTGTTGGCCAAAGTCAAGTTCATAAGCGCTAGGAGCAAAAACCACATCGGGGGTTTCAAACATACAGGAAACTTGCTAGTGTTGCATACCTTCTGGAGTGTGATGACTAGAGTAGCTTTCATCTAGTTTATCATGAAATGATAGTTGGATCCCAATCGCACAGATGAGTAGGATTACACTTGGAAGATATTTTCACTTCACAATTAGCTAATCTATTAGGTGTCTAGAAAAGTGTTAACAGGGCTACGCCTCTGAGGAAATGAGGTTTATTTTAATTAGATCCGTGCGAGAGCACGGGGAACCTCCCTCGGAGTACCAACACTCATCTGGCTGAATGGTTGAAGAACTTGTAAGGTGTTAATGATCCCAGCTAGTTCTCCTTTTTAGGTTTGAAGGAGAATTCACGGAAACAATGGGAGCCATCCTGATTAGATAAACTAATAACCAATCTAATCTTGCAAGAGTGCACGCTGAGTGTTTCTTTTCTCTCTCTCCAGGTACCAACCATTTCACGCCCTAATCAAGATAATAAAATGTATCGTTTGGCCGATCTGAATTCTTATTCGAGGCTGAGGAATGTCGGTTTGACTCTAACTTATGACAACAGTCATGAGTATGAGCAGAAGAAAGAGGATTGCATGAATTTCTTGATGACCCCAATGAAGAAGAAGCATACTATTGCGTCTCCTTCAGGTGTTCTTATTATTGAGAACTACTTTTCGGTCAGTCCTACCTCCTGGATACTAGATACCGGATCAGGATCTCATATCTGTAATTTATTGAAGGGACTGAGAAAAAATAGGATGGTTGGACCTGGTGATATGTCCCTCAGAGTAGGGAACGGAGCACAAGTTGATGCTTCTGCCGTCGGTGAATATCACCTAGCATTGCCAAATGGCAATACTATGATTTTGAACAATTGCTACTATGTACCTTCCATGGTTTGCAACATCATATCAGTTTCCTTTCTTGATAAAAATAGATATAACTTTGTTCTTGATAGAAATATCATGAACATCTACCTTGATAAGGTATTGGTTGCAGAAGGTACATTGTGTAATGGTATCTATGTTCTAAATCAAAACGCAGTTTTCAACATACAAAACACACACAAAAGAAAGAGTTTAGAAGAGAACGAATCCTACTTATGGCATTGTAGACTTGGTCATATCGGAGAGAAAAGACTGAGTAAGTTGCATAAGGATGGATATTTGAATACGTTCGAATTTTCATCTTATGAAACTTGTCGGTCCTGTCTCAAAAGAAAAATGACCAAATCTCCGTTCACCAGATACGGAGAAAGAGAAGCAGAGCTCTTGGGACTCATACACAGTGATGTATGTGGTCCGATGTCTATACATGCAAGGGGTGGGTTCTCATACTTCATCACATTCACTGACGATCTCTCTACGTTTGGATATATGTATCTCATGGAACAAAAATCTGAAGCTTTTGAGAAATTTAAAGAATTCAGAAACGAAGTAGAGAACGAGAATGGCAAAAGTATTAAGATCCTCCGATCTGATAGAGGAGACGAGTACTTAAGTACGGAATTCCGGGACTTTCTAAAAAAAGAGAATGGTATTCTCTTTTAGCTTACTCCTTCGTATACACCACAGCACAACGGTGTATCGGAGCGGAGGAACCATACCCTATTGGACATGGTTCGCTCCATGATGAGTAATGCTGAGTTGCCTCTTTTATTCTGGGGGTTTGCTCTTGAATCAGCTGCATTCATATTGAATAGAGCACCGACCAAATCAGTGCCTACCATCCCATATGAAATATGAAGTGGGAAGAGACCATGTCTTAATTATATTAAGATATGGGGATGTCATGCCTTTGTTAAAAAGCAGAACCCTGGTAAACTCGAGGCAAGATCTGTATTGTGCAAGTTTGTGGGATACCCTAAGCATTCAAAAGGATATCTTTTCTACCACACTGAGCAACAGAAGGTATTTGTATCTCGCCACGCTACCTTTTTGGAAAGGGAATTTCTTGCAAAAGAAATTAGTAGGAGTACGGTAGAACTAGAAGAAATTTCTGAACCACAACTGTAACAGAAGATTTGGTAGAACCCCTAAATTCAGTAGTACCCGACGAACCTCAGCTACTCCGCTGATCTAGTAGAATTTCTCATCCGTCTGAGAGATACTACGGTTTTCTCATAGACGGGGATCGAGAGGATTACATCTTGGAAGAAGATGATCTTACTAGTTTCAAGCAGGCCATTATCAGTAGGGACTCTGAAAAATGGCCAGATGCTATGCGATCCGAAATGGAGTCCATGTATACCAATAAAGTGTGGATTTTGGATATTGCTCCACCCGGGATAAAACCCGTTGGATGCAAATGGATCTACAAAAGGAAATTTGGTGTAGATGGGCAGGTGGAGACCTATAAGGTTAGATTTGTTGCAAAAGGTTTTCATCAAATACCAGGTGTGGACTATGACGAAACCTTTTCTCCAGTGGCTATGCTCAAATCCATTCGGATCCTACTTGCCATTGTTGCCTTCCATGACTATGAAATCTGGCAGATGGAGGAAAAACGGCTTTTCTAAACGGAAGTTTGGAAGAGTGCGTTTATATGGATCAGCAAGAAGGTTTTGTAGATAGTGGGAGCAGCGGGAAGGTGTGCAAGTTGCTTAAATCCATTTATGGATTAAAGCAGGTGTCGCGGAGCTGGAACATCTATTTTGATGAAACGGTCAAGGAATTTGACTTCATCAAGAACGAAGATGAGCCTTGTATATATAAGAAGATTGTAGGATGAAATGTCGTGTTACTAGTCTTGTACGTGAACGACATTCTTTTGATAGGAAATGATATTCGTATGCAACAATCGACCAAGCTGTTCTTGTCACAAAGGTTCTCCATGAAAGACCTGGATGGTGCCTTGTACATTCTGGGGATTAAGATCTACAGAGATAAATCCAAAAGATTATTGGTGTAATACCCAGTCCCTTCGTATTTATTATCCGTATTTCAATAATAATTCTATATATTTTATATTTAATCTATTCCATATATATATTCTTCATCAAAATATTTTTCCCTAAAATTTTTCCTGTATTCCTATATTTCTAGTTTTCTAACTCTAGTTATTTTATATCCTAATCTAAAACCCTAGTTCTAATTAATTTTTTTTCCTACAAACCCTAAACCCAAGTCCATATCTAAATCCCACACTTTTCCTCTAAAAATTTTCTTGAGCCCAAGACCGACAACCCAAGGCCTTACTTTTAACCAACAGATTACTTACCATCTCTTTTCTTTTCAAATTCAAAGAAAAATATATCCTCGTTTAAACCCAAATCATACAAATTAATTTCATTAAAAACCTTACAATTATATATTAATTTTACCGTTACTCCCTCTCTCTCTAATTTTTCAATTAATTATTAAAATTCTCACCCATGTTCTCTCTCTCTCTCTCAACTCACCCACGTTCTCTCTCTCATCTCACCTACGTTCTCTCTCTCTCTCTCTCACCTCGCGTTCACTATCTCTCTCTCTCTCTATGTTCTCACTTCCCTCCTTTCCTCACTAGTTCCTGCCGCCTAACCCTACCCATGCCTTCGCCTTCGCCCGCGCGTCGTCGTCGTCGTCGCGTCGACTCCTCCTCCTCCCCTCCTCGACCATCAACTCACTTCCCTCTCCTTTCAACCACCACCGACCACCACCCTAACCCATCGCGACTCCAACCCGCACCTCCACCTTCGACCTCCGGCGGACCCATCAACCATCGTGGCCACCTCCTTCCTCTTCATGCATCACCTCCGACCATAGCAACCTCATTAACACCCTCGCCTCCTTCTCAAAACCGCGGCCACCTCCTTCCACGAACACCCTCGCATGCACACCCCCTCGCCGGGCTCCTCACCTCGTCGGAGCCTTCTCTGCACCATCACTGCACCCAAGCTCTACGCTCAAGGCGAACCGCAGTTCCATCATCGTGTCCCCTAACCGAGCTCGACCCCGCACCCCAACCCCCACGAACCCCTACGCACCCACCTCCTCTGTTGAAGTCGCCCCACGCTGACGACCTTGCCAACGGCACACCGTGCTCTGCGTCATCGTCACCGTAGAATCACCCGAGCCATCTCTGCCGAGCCGTTGAACCCAAGTTCGAGCCGAGGTCGAGTTTGCCGTGTCGGGCCCAGCCGCGCTTGCATCGTGATCGCGCCACTGCCGCTGCCGCTGCCGCGTCACTGCCATAACCGTTGGTCACCACCATGCCTCGTCGCTGCCATATCATCATCGATACGTCGTAACAGATGGCCCGAGTAATAATGAATATCCTTTAAGATTTTGGTTACAAAACAATGTCGTTTGCTCACGTAAAATGGTGTCCCAATTTCTGTCGTAAAACCTGAAAATTTTCGTACATGCTAAACCGTAAAATTTATAATAAATCATGTATAGATCGTATTGAGGCGTTTCAGAACTCATATCGAAGCTAACTTTATAACCTACTGTAATATATTATTTCCATTAAATTTTAATGGGTCATGATAATGAAAATCGGGGAGGATTGCGGCTCTGAACTGCAGTCCAGAGCAGCTTTGGCTGTCGATACTCGAATGTAAATGCTTCCACGTTTCTGTGTGAAAGTGTTTTTAAGCAAAATCTTATACCTCAGCGAATATAAATCTGTTAGATAAATATTGGAAGTGATTTCATTCGTTTTTACTACCGTTTACTATTTTAATCATATTTTAAACCATCAGTACATACGGCAGTCCCAAGCAGGGACAGAACGTATACCCCAATGCTATATAATGCATAACTTCCAGTACACTATAGATATTATTGATCCGTATGATGCATTGGAAACCTAACTAATAAACCTAAATATTGTTCAACTGTAATGCTGCCTAATTTTGATCCCAACATGGTGAAAACTGTGTTACGAAATGGACTTTTAGTTCAGGAACTGAATTTCCAGCAGCAAACACTTAAAATGAAACAACTGTAATTTGCGAACCCGAAACCCGATCGACTTGAGACCAATTTCGTTGAACTTCCTACTGAGTTTACTTGTTACCATTTTTGTATCATTTTACTTAATTCTGGATGTATGATTTAATGTGATTTTTATAAGTTCATAAGACGCATAATAACTTGCATTGCACATGATTTGTTTAGCGACATAAATGCACATATTATACCCGACTGTAATACCTCTAGCGATAGTGCACGTCATTATTAAGTTTCAGTGAATAATGCATTGTTGAACGTGAGTAGTATCAGTTTGGTTGTGTCAAGTACGCCAGTGAAAAGTGAATGGCTCATGATAGTAACAATACAGTGAATAGTGAATGTAACCGTGTTATTGATGCGTACTTGTATACAACTAGCCCAAACTCATAGATAGTGAAACCTGAGGAAAAAGGGGAAATCGAAATAGAAAGGAAATTGTATTTAGCGAGGTCGGTGATTTAGAGGATGATCATTCGAACAGCGATTCTTATATATTAGGTTTGGACCTAGCGATCCGGATGACAGGATTATGTTCCGGGCAACAGCGGGCCGTAGTCTCGGGTACGTACGAGACCCTTGTTAAACATGATCACTCTTTTCCAAAACTCGATTTCAAAGTGACTTAGAGACCGATAGGGACACGGATCATACATTGCATCAGTTATTGACATATTGATTGCCTGCATATATTGTCTCCACCATTTTACTTTATTTTCCTTGTCTCTTTGTTATTACTATAATATGGCTATTGTGTCGCTCTGACGACCTGAGTATGCATGCTCGGTGATAGAGGTGGATTCGCCTGATCTCGAGAAAACCGTGAAGATCCAGATCAGTGGACCAGTTATATTTCTCCATTGATATCCCTGGTTAGTTGCCCCCTTATTTACTTCCATTGAGTTCAGTTTCCTTTATATCCGATAGTTTTAGTGACTGCATTTTCTTTATCCGTACTGAGTTTTACTGATTACCATATAATGCTAGAAGCCAAAATGTGACTACGGCAGGATTTTTCCTTGATCGTAGGAACATGGCTGGCCTTGTCACCCTTGTATTCCGTATATTGGAAAGCGGGGCGTGACTTGGTTTTGTTGGTATCAGAACCCTGGATTTAGAATAAGATTGCAGTTCAATTTAGGGGTCTCTTGAATCATACTTTGTTTCCTTGCTTTCACTTCCATTTACTACTTGTGCATCACCACTCAAGTTCATGTTTTGAATCTTATCTACTTTATATTTTCCTCGTGTTCCGTATCATTAATCGTTATTTTCCTTCGTATTCTACTATCTGATCATGACCCTTACTTTTCAGGCCATGGCCAACCCTGGGAACGTGAGGAGGATATCCGTTCGCTGTTCCCACATCTTTTCGAGTAGCCTTTTGTATCGCCGTTTTATTTTTTCGTCTTTTAATTTCGAGGACGAAATTTTCTCTAAGGGGGTATGATTGTAATACCCAGTCCCTTTGTATTTATTATCCGTATTTTAATAATAATTCTATATATTTTATATTTAATCTATTCCATATATATATTCTTCATCAAAATATTTTTCCCTAAAATTTTTCCTATATTCCTATATTTCTAGTTTTCTAACTCTAGTTATTTTATATCCTAATCTAAAACCCTAGTTCTAATTATTTTGTTTTCCTATAAACCCTAAGCCCAAGTCCATATCTAAATCCCACACTTTTCCTCCAAAAATTTTCTTGAGCCCACGCCCAACAACCCAAGGCTTTACTTTTAACCAACAGATTACTTACCTTCTCTTTTCTTTGCAAATTCAAAGAAAAATATATCCTCATTTAAACCCAAATCTTACAAATTAATTTCATTAAAAACCTTATAATTATATATTAATTTTACCGTTACTCTCTCTCTCTCTCTCTCTCTAATTTTTCAATTAATTATTAAAATTCTCACCCACGCTCTCTCTCTCTCTCTCTCTCTCTCATCTCACCCATGTTCTCTCTCTCATCTCACCCACGTTCGCTCTCTCTCTCGATCTCTCGATCTCTCGATATATATATATATATATATATATATATATATATATATATATATATATATATATATATATATATATATATATATATATATTCTCACTTCCCTCCTTTCCTCACTCGTTCCTGCGGCCTAACCCTACCCACGCCTTCGCCTTCGCCTTCGCCCGCGCGTCATTGTAGCCGTCGTGTCGACTCCTCCTCCTCCCCTCCTCGACCATCACCCTACTTCCCTCTCCTCTCAACTACCACCGACCACCACCCTAACCCATCGCGACTCCAACCCACACCTCCACCTTCGACCTTCGGCGGACCCATCAACCATCGCGGCCACCTCCTTCCTCTTCATGCATCACCACTGACCATAGCAACCTCGTTAACACCCTCGCCTCCTCCTCAAAACCATGGCCACCTCCTTCCATGAACACCCTTGCCTGCACACACCCTCGCTGGGCTCCTCACCTCATCAGAGCCGTCTCTGCACCATCGCTGCACCCAAGCTCCACGCCCAAGGCGAACCGCAGTGCCATCACCGTGTCCCCTAGCCGAGCTCGACCCCGCACCCCAGCCCCCGAAGAACCCATCAACGAACCCCTATGCACCCACCTCCTCTGTTGAAGTCGCCCCACGCTGACGACCTTGCCAACGGCACACCGTGCTTTGCGTCATCGTCACCGTAGAATCACCCGAGCCATCGCTGCCGAGCCGTCGAACCCAAGTTCGAGCCGAGGTCCAGTTTGCCGTGTCGGGCCCAGCCGTGCTTGTGTCGTGATCGCGCCGCTGCAGCTGCCATAGCCGTTGGTCACCGCCGTGCCGCTTCGCTGCCGTATCATCATCGATACGTCGTCGGGCAAGTTTTACATACTTGCTTCATGCTATTATATAATCATTTCGATTGTGATTCAATATTATTATAAGTGTTCGATGCAAACCATATTTTGAAAACCCCCTTAAAATGACGGAAAGTAAACATAACAAATGGCCCGAGTAATAATGAATATCCTTGAAGATTTTGGTTACAAAACATTATCGTTTGCTCACGTAAAATGGTGTCCCGATTTCTGTCGTAAAACCTGAAAATTTTCGTACATACTAAACCGTAAAATTTATAATATATCATGTATAGATCGGAATGAGGCGTTTCAGGACTCATATCGAAGCTAACTTTATAACCTACTGTAATATATTATTTCCATTAAATTTTAATTGGTCATGATAATGAAAATCGGGGAGGATTGCGGCTCTGGACTGCGGTCCAGAGCAGCTTTGGCTGTCGATACTCGAATCGAAATGCTTCCACGTTTCTGTATGAAAGTGTTTTAATGTGAAATCCTATACCAAAGCGAAGATAAATCTGTTATATAAATATTGGAAGTGATTTCATTCATTTTTACCATCGTTTACTATTTTAATCATATTTTAAACCATCAGTACATACGGCAGTCCCAAGCAGGGGAAGAACGTATACCCCAATACTATATAATGCATAACTTCCAGTACACTATGGATATTATTGATCCGTCTGGTGCGTTGGAAACCTAACTGATAAACCTAAATATTATTCGACTTTAGCATCACCTAATTTCGATCCCAACAGGGTAAAAACTGTGTTACGAAATAGACTTTCAGTTCAGGAACTGAATTTCCAGCAGCGAACACTTAAAATGAAACGACTGTAATTTGCGAACCCGAAACCCGATCGACTTGAGACCAATTTCATTGAACCACCTACTGAGTTTAGTTGTTACCGTTTTTGTATCATTTTACTTAATTTTGGATGTATGATTTAATACGATTTTTATAAGTTCATATGACGCATAATAACTTGCATTGCACATGATTTGTTTAGCGGCATAAATGCATATATTATACCCGACCGTAATACCTCTAGCGATAATGCGCGTCATTATTAAGTTTCAGTGAATAATGCATTGTTTAACGTGAGTAGTATCGGTTTGTTTGTTTCAAGTACGCCGGTGAAAAGTGAATGGCTCATGATAGTGACAATACAGTGAATAATGTTATTAATGCGTACTTGTACACAACTAGCACATACTCATAGATAGTGAAAGCTGGGGGAAAAAGGGAAATCGAAGTGGAAAGAAAATTTTATTTAGCGAGGTCAGTGATTTAGAGGATAATCATTCGAACAGCGACTCTTATATATTAGGTTTGGACCTAGCGGTCCGGCTGACAGGGTTATGTCCCGGGCAACAGCAGGTCGTAGTCTCGGGTACGTACGAGACCCTCGTTAAACATGATCACTCTTTTCCACAACTTGATTTCAAAGTGACTTAGAGACCGATAGGGACACAGATCATACATTGCATCAGTTTTTGACATATTGATTGCCTGCATTTATTGTCTCCACCATTTTACTTTATTTTCCTTGTCTTCTGTTATTACTATAATATGGCTATTGTGTCGCTCTGACGACCTGAGTATGCATGCTCAGTGATAGAGGTGGATTTGCCTGATCTTGAGAAAACCGTGAAGATCCAAACCAGTGGACCAGTTATATTTCTCCATTGATATCCCTGGTTAGTTGCCCCCCTTGTTTACTTCCATTGAGTTCAGTTTTCTTTATATCCGATAGTTTTAGTGACTGCATTTTCTTTATCCGTGCTGAGTTTTACTGATTACCATATAATGCTAGAAGCCGAAATGTGACTATGGCAGAATTTTTCCTTGATCGTAGGAGCATGGCTGGCTTTGTCACCCTTGTATTCCGTATATTGGAAAGCAGGGCGTGACAATTGGGACTTTCGCATTCCAGGTACATAGAGACCGTACTAAAGAGATTCAGTATGGAGGATTCCAAGCGCGGTAGCATACCCGCATTACACAGAATCACCCTCTCCAAAGAGATGTCTCTCAAGACTGATGAGGAGAGGGTTCGCATGAGCACTATACCCTACGCTTCGTCGGTAGGATCTATAATGTATGCGATGCTATGTACCAGACCAGATGTAACATATGTGCTTAACGTGGTGATCCGGTATCAGTCAAATCCGGGTGAGGATCATTGGACCGCTGTGAAGAACATTCTCAAGTACCTAAGAAGGACTAAGAAGATGTTCTTGGTTTACGGTAATGGAGACCTTAAGGTCGAGTCCTTTACCGATTCAAGCTTTCAGATTGACAAGGATGACAACAAGTCTGTCTCGGATTTTGTGTTTACCCTCAATGGAGGGTCGGTGTGTTGGAAAAGCTCCAAACAGGACACCATCGCAGACTCGACGATGGAGGCTGAATATATTGCTGTGAACGATGCCGCAAAAGAAGCGGTCTGGATGAAGAAGTACATTTCTGAACTTCAGGTAGTTCCGTCCATTGTTGATCTGATACCTTTGTATTGAGATAACAATAGGGCTATAGCCCTAGTGAAGGAACCACGGTCCCATCAGAAATCCAGACACGTCTTAAAGCGGTATCACCTGATCAGGGAGATCGTTGATTGTCGGAAGATTGAAGTGCGGAGAGTGGAGACAAAAGAAAATACGGCGGATCCATTCACGAAGGCTCTCCATCAAGCGCAGTTCGAACGAATTTTTGAGATGTTGGGTATGCGATACGCCAACAGCTCGTCCTAGAGCAGACGTTGGGTACTGAGTACGCCAATATATGGCCCTAGTGCAAGTGGGAGATTGTTGGATATGTATGCCCTAGAGGCCATTATTGTATATGTATACATGTGGATGCTTGGACATATGTATGTACAGGACAATCTTACTTGATATGATAGTATGCCATCTGGTTTGTCTTTATCTTAACATGTGCATATGTTCTACTTGTTATTACGTATCATCTATACATGTTGATAAAGCCCATAGGATCATTGCTTGACTACCTGCGTTGTGATGGCGATCATACTTGTAGGAGCAGGGTAGTCAATAAGAACATCCTTAAAGGTCCCTAGTCGTGGGAGTATCAAGACTGGGCATCGATATTCCGGAGTAGACTGGTGTATACATTTCTAGACTCCGACGAAAGGCAATGGTTGGTCCCGCAGCCATTGGTCTTTTGCACCTAAGATCGTATACAGGTGCTCACTGGGGTGCGTACACTGGACGGACTCGCCGAGAACTTTTAGATAGTACTATACCTATCGTCAGATGGCAGTTCTCAGGTGACATGAGTGCAGGGTAGTCTTCATACCTAAGATCGTCATTTGTCTCGTGTGAGTTCCCACTGTGCTTTGATCACTACCCTACCACGACTCTACTGAGTCATGCAAACAGGTTTTGGTTGGGTATAGTCCTGAGCCACATGGAGGCAGTGAGTGATTGTTGGGGATTCGTTTCTCCCGATATAGGGAGTCGATATCGCACTATGTTCGATTGGTTAGGACCATAAGACCTTGGCCAATGCAGTTGGGATTTACTGATAGGTTGATCAGTAGTTTCCTGGATTGGTCCTGAGCCGCATCAGCATGAATTATCGGGTTATTAGGGTCTGACGTTTACCATCCCTTAGACCCGGTATGCGATACTCTCAGATGAAGAGACCGGACTGTACGGAGATTGTCACAGATAGGCTCAATAGGAATCTGGATGAGTTTGCTCGTCGGCCTTCCTTTTCGACAGGTACTCGGGTAGTCGTTACGTACAGCTAGTGCCGCTGATGTGCTTATGATTATGGATTTATCCAGTAACTCACTGCCGGGTTACTGTCGAGTCTTTAGAATCCTACACAGAGGGTTTTCCTGGTTCAGGCGACATGATGTAGTAGCCGTATTGGATACGTGCAGGGTTCTGATCGATTGATTGTACTATGTACCCGAACTTTCGATCGGACAGTTGATAATACTAGCTGGCTCAGGATTGAGCCGGATTATTAAATCAAGTATTGATTTAATAATTTACATATATGTATTTCGATATGTATATTCTAGTATTATGTTCTTTGTGTTATTCTATCTCTTCGCGTATTCGTATTTTATACGAATGCATATATGTATATATAGTAGACTGTAATCTGTATTTTATACGGAAAACATTCTAAAAGGTGGACACCTCATTTTAGTATTATCCATTTATTCTTAAATGGAAAATGAGGTGTAAAGTAAAGTGAGGGGAGTATAGTGAGAACCATACCTCAATAATATTGACAAATGAATTTTTTGTTAGGAATATGTATTCCCTAAAGTCCATTATTGTATGATATAATGGATGCTTGGACATATATATAGAGGAATTTCTTGCTCGACATGATAGTATGCTATCTGGTTGCTCTTTATCTTAACATGTACACTTGTATTATTATATTGTCTCTCTGATACATGTTGATAAATCCTTAGGATGTTTGCTTAACTACCAGGACTATGATGGGGATCATACTACTAGGACTTGTGTAGTGTACAGGCACATCCTTTAATTGTTCCTAGTCGAGGGGATATCGAGACAGGGAATCGATATTCCAGAGTAGACTAGTGTGTACGTTTCTTGACCCTGTAGGGGGCGATGGTTGATCCCATAACTATTGGTGTTTAACATCAAAAATTGTACACAAGTGCTCATTAGAGAATAAGTACACCGAACAGGACTCATCGAGAACTCCTAGATGGTACCATACCTATCATCAGATAGCAGTTATCTGGTGACACTGGTACAGGTTAGTCTGTAGACCCGAGATCGTCATAGTGTCTTGTGTGGTTCCCACTGTTCTTTGATTTCCTTCCTACCGCGGCTCAAAGGATTCGTGCAAACAGGTGGATTTTGGGTACAGTCTCGAGTCACATGGAGGCAGTGAGCGATAGGAGGGGTTTCGTCTCTCCCGGTATAGGGAGTTGATGTTGCGCTATGCTCAATTGGTTATAACAGTAATTCCCCTGGCCATGGCTGATGAGATTTACTGGTAAGTGTTATCAGTAGTTTCTCGAACCGTTATGAGCCACACATCGACATGACTTATCAAGTTACTGGGGTCTGACGATTCCACCCTTAGACTCGATATGCGACATATCAGACGAATAGACCGGACTGTACGGTAAGAGTTACTTATAGGCTTCCTAGAAGTTTGGACAAGCTTGATTGTTGATCTTCTAATCGCTCAATACTTGGGTAGCCTTTACGTTCGGCTAGTACCGCTGACGTCTTATGGATAACCGATGTGATCATTACCTACTGCTGGCATATTGACGAGTTTTTAGAGTCTCACACAGTGGTTTCCTAGTTCAAGCAAAATGAAGTAGGGCACATATGCCGATATATGCGAGGGCTTAATTAAATACGAGTATGTGATACCGTATTCTAATCTAGGGACATTTGTTATCGGTCAGGTTATATGTGATATAACCGGATTATTGAATCAAGTGTTGATTTGATGATGTGATATACAGATAAATGATATTAGTCGGTTATATGTGATATAACCGAATTATTGAATCAAGTGTTGATTTAATAATATGATCTATATTTATATTTGATATAATTATATATTAACTAATATTATTGCACATTAATTATTTTCTTTTCTTAATATATATATATATATGATATGTGTGTGTGTTATGAAGCATGGCTTGGATTTTCTATTTTTAGAAAATAGAAAAAGAGGTGGAAAATGGGGAGATATTTGTGGAATGGGTGAGGCATGGCCTTTCTATTTGTTTATTCATTTGTCCATACTATTGAAGCATGGTTTGATTTTAATAATGTGATTATAATCCATGCTTCAATAAGTGTAGAGAATGAGAGAGCTATTCTTCACTTGATCATTTGCCTTAGTTCAATCTCTAGCTCTCCCCATCTCCTTCTTCCTCCACCTCAAAGCCCTAACCCTCACATGTGATGTGAACCATAGGGTTTTGGATAAATCCTAAGTGAGCTTAGAACCCATACTTCATCATCCTACTTTAGATTAGCAATTTCAATTAGGGTGTTTCCTTCACTAATGAAAGATTAGTGAAGAGGTAGCTTGAATTAGAGGAGCTTCGGGTGGATCATCTTCGACACGAAGATCGCGAAGGAAGCTTGTTCATTCTTCAAGTGGAGCCTAGAGGAGTCGTAGGGACTACTACCCGGAGCTATAGAAGTAAAGGACACGGTCTACAAAGGTTGTAGTATTCTTCACTTAGTGTAGTTTTTATTATATCATATGCTAAACCCTAATACTCTAATTAGATTCTAGGTTAGTGTAGTTTAGCACCCCGAATTTTTTAAAATTGCATGCTTGATGCCGGTTAAAACCTTTTGGTAGTGCTAGGATACACTTTCATTGTATCAGAGCCAAGATAGAACATTAGGGTAAGTCTTTATGACGTTAAAGTGTTTGATCGGTTTTCGAAACCAACATTTAGACAAGTTTCTGTCCATATTTTCAAAAGTTAAAATTTTTCATATTAAAAATATCCAGAAAATCATGCAGGCATTTCTATGGATCCCCAAGAAGTACGAGGCCATGATTCAACCAAACCGCCGCGGAACCGCCGCCAATCCCATGGTTTGGCCGCGGTTCCACCGCATGTTTGGTGAATTGATGGCTCTTACTTCTTGTGCTTCTACATTGTTATATTTGACACTTTCTGAATGTTTTTAGTGATGCTCAAGTTGTTGAGGTCTCTGGGATTTGTGGTTGTTTGATAAATCGATCGAAATGTTTAACGTCGTCTAGATTTTTATGATATATGATACAATATTTGGAATCCACAATAATTAGTTTTGTGAAAAATAGTTAGTATTTTATAAATCTAGTGTTTTAGTCTCGGTTGATCGATTGTCCCAGTATCGATTTGGATCAAAACTCCATCGCAATCACATATAGTACGCGAACACGACAGTCGGGAATCTTGTTGAATTATCTAACTGCTTATTGAAAAGTGTTTTCAGTTTGAGACTAAAATGCAAGGTTTATAGGGTTAGGCATTGTAACTACCGAGTTCATTTATACCAATTCCAGTTCCCTTATTTATATATCTGTAGTATTTTATTGATTTATCATGTTTGGGTGCGAATGGTATTTTACATTTGACATTGCATTCGACCCGACCCACTTGCTTGAACTTGTTTGATTCACGTTTATAAACTACCCTGGCTTGTTAAATAGACAAGTGCATCTCATGTATACTGCATATTGACTTTTCATCTGACATCGCACATTTTATTATATAACATTTTAAGTCACGTAAAATAAATTAAAATTGCATTTCATAGCCTGCATGATACCCCTAACCCCGTGGTAGCGTCCGCACATCTTGTTCTCGTCCCGTTCAGTGAAACGGACGTGTTTGGATGGCTACGCGCATGTATGTGCATTCGTTCTTCGGGGTATGCATTTTCATTAACTGAGCATTCATTTTAAAATTTGGAAGTCGCATATATTTTTCATATTTTAAATCTGAATTTTAGACCCAACCCGGACGTATTTTGGACTAGATTTGTATTTACCTGAAAATCCAATTTTTTTATTAAATTTAATACACGACTTAAAATTTTATATAACCAACTTACAAAATACAAATCTTTTAAACAAATTCTAAATCTTTTCGTAACTAACCCCCAGCCTCTCTCCTCTCACTGTCCGACCCCACCTCTTTCTCTCTCTCTTTTCTTTCCTTCCTTCCTTTTCTTTTCTTTCTCTCTTTCTTTTTCTCCTTCTCTCTCTTCCCTTCTCTCCCTTTCTCTATCCCCCACAAACAAACAACTTTATATCTCCTCCCTGTTCATCCCATCTCTCTCTCTCCTCTCGATCTCCCTCTCTCTCTATCTCTCTCCTCTCTCTCCTCTCGCATTCTTTCTCTCTCTCTCTTCCTTATATATATATATATATATATATATATATATATATATATATATATAATATAATTTTTTATATATATTAATCTTAAACCATACATTCTCACGTCCCTCTCTCTCCCTCATCTTCTTCTTTCATTTCTCTCTGTTTCCCGCCTCGCGATCATCGAACCCACGCCGAGCCCTCTCCTGCCTCGCGCTCGTCGTCGTCGCCTCCCGCCATCGTCCTCGTCATCCTCATATCCATCACCCTACCTGTCTCTCCCTTCTCTCCAACCCATGCGGCGAACCCACTGCACCCATCACCGAGCAATCCATGCTCCCGTTGACTCCGATTCTGAACATCATCGCCGTCGACCTCCACACCCTCGTCACCGCCTCCATCTCCTCCTCTCCTTCCTCCACTCCCCTTTCCCGACGACGAACCCTGCTGAACCCAACCTCGTCACCGCGCCTGCACCTTCGCTGTCATCGTCACCCTCACCGCCGACCATCCTCGTCGGCCTCCCCTTGTCACCTGCACAGCCTCTTTATCCTCCTTCTCCCTAGAGCCAACTCACTCCCTGCAACAACCCATCCCCGAGCTTTAACCGTGCACCCGCAACCCATCACCTCCATCGCCGATGACCCCACGACCAGTCGTCATCACTCTCGACTGCACTTCCTCACCCTCGGCAACCCATGACCACCACCTCCATCACTTCCTCTTCCCCAGGGCCGAGCCTTTCCCTGCACAGAACTGATCCCTAAAGAACCTTTTTCCTTGGCCGTGAAACCTCGCTGGAAAACTCACGACTCGTCATCACGTCTCCCTCTCTTTCTCCTCTGTCCCAGATACCCCAATCCAACACCACAGCAACACTCTTCTCCTTCTTCTTCTTCTTCTTCTTCTTCAACTTTTTCTTCTCTTTTCTCTTTCTTGAATTCTTGATTCCGATCGTCGCCAAAGCCGTACCGTCGCCGATGATCCGGGCGACCCAGAAGACGTTCTCGTGCAGCGTGGTCACTTCTTGCATTGGCTGGTCCCGTTCCGGGCTTGCATGTGTGCATCGCAGCTTTTACCGACATTGGACGTTGCAGCGCGTATCCGTATCGCGATCCATCAGGCAAGTTAATCTTGCTACATGCTATTTAAATTATTATATACTTATTCAAATACATACCATGCCTGTAGTTCAAATCTAGTTTCCCATACTTCATTTTATAATATTTCGATTTTCCGTTTGCATCCATGCATATCATTTTAGATATAGATCATGAAAATAATCATGTTACATAGTAGATTACATTACAATGCACCCATACCAATATTTATATCACATGGTGCTTATTTTTAAACATTCCATAGTACCCTTTTTTAGTTTATAACCTTCCGAATACCTATTTGCATCCATCTCGTCTAATATACATATAATTGCATCCATAGATCACTTGAATATATAACATTGTAATATTAACACCCCATGTTTAATAAATTGCATCCTATTTAGCTTTGGAACTATAACTGTAACCCTAATCAATACCTGTGCATCCATGTGTTTGAATTTATACCTATTTACATACCATATTATAATGTTCCATTTTTATTGTTCCATTAGTACCCCATACTTTTTTTGTATACCCACGCTTATTATAGTTTGATTATGAGCACCCACGTGATACTTGTGCACCCTAACATGACTTGATACACTATTACTTGACACGACTTGATACTGTGTACTACTTGATATGATTTGATCCATGTACACTGCCTGACTTGACCCGATGTACCACAGCTTGACCTGTTACCTGATCTTGATACTAATGCCGGCAATCTTGACCTATTGTCCCTACGGACATTTCCTGTTGTCTATCCATACAAACCTGTACTTGCTTGAACCTGTGTTGGCATTAGCTCCAGATTTATCAATACCTGACTTGAATACATAACTTGGGGGTATGGGGAAATCAATGATGAAACCTGACTTGTAACTCGACAGTTCGCTTGCTTATACTGATCAGTTTAGAGGCTAGGCCAGCCTTGGGATGATGTTGCTGACATCATTCATCTGTACATATTTCCTGTTTTAGTGCCTAGCGGCATGTCTCGGATTCAGCCCGAGAATCTTGACCGTGGTCCCGGGTATGCACAGGATACTGTTGAGTTACATCAATAATTCATCAATTGATTTCAAAGACTTGAGAGTAGTTAACCCAATAGACCAGTCTAGATTACTCACTACACATTACCCTCACTGTCCTCATTTATATTACTGTTATACCTGTTTTACTGGTCATGCACATACCTGTATATCTTGCTACCCCTGTTTATTTTATTACTTGATATTATGACGCACTGACGTCTGGGTTTTGCATAGCCCAGATCCTCTACCTTTGTTGCAGACTGATCAGGAGTACTGCCGCTGTTAGACCGAGCGGTGAGGATCCTGTTGGTATCCAGTTTTACTTTCCAGGTGTTTTATTTATTGGATCATTTGCTTCCGCATATTATATTATTTCTTGACTCATTTATTCTGGCTCATGGACATGTACTAGATAGTTTAGTTTACTTTCCTATTCTTGATATTCCTACAGCCGTAATGTGACTGTGGAGGGACTTTTCCAACCCACAGGTAGCATGGTTGGCTATGTCACGTGCCTATCTTAGCGTACTCTGGGAAGCGGGTCGTGACAGGCATGAAATTCAAAATATGAGATATTCCGAGTTTATGATGTCTAAGGAGTTTGTGGATTCTAATTAGTGTAGTTTTTCATTTCTTTTCTGGGACCGTAAGTGTAATATGTGGTGTATTCCCGATCTCGTTACTATATGTCAACGACATTCGGGATATGCATATTTACTTACGTTGATAACATGTGATGTTATGTGTTGCTGTGATATATTATATTGGATCGTTGTGATTGAATAGCCGGGGATTTTTTGCGTGAGATAAGAGTTTTTTAATTTTCATTCATGTAAAAATTGTATGTAATATTCTTTTATTGGGACACTTCCGGGTTAAGGATGATGTCACCATTGATGTATATTATTTACTTTTCTGCATTAGGATAGACCCAAGGCAGGGAGCACAAGTAACCGGGTTCTGGAGTCCAGTGGGAGACCATCTCGGGGAGTCGAGACCGGGTCTCCTAACTCTAGAATTGGCAGGGTTGCTTGCTGCTCTCGTAGGGGTCTAGAGATGTGGGTTTGGCTATTCATCACGACCGTGGAATCCGTGTTTTTCATTACTGGCTTAATTTAAAACACGGACCTCCTAGTATATTCAATATTTCATATGTTTTGCTTCTACTGCTTGAGTTCTGTGATGTGATCATATAACTGCGTGAGACGAATGCTATATATATGATATATATAATAAACGTTGCTTATGTTTTGTACCCGCGCTAGTCCAGCCCCTGCTCTGCCGTTAGTTAAGTAACATAACAGTGCATGACGGGGCCCCGTGGAGAATGCGGATGGTATAAGCGTACGTTCTATTTTCGTTTCTTTTCTGTGATGTTTAGGAAAACATAAATTATGGGACTTCATTAATGAGATTAATGGAAAGAAAAGAAACCTAAAGATATTTTAGAATCAAAATTTTTAAAAAGATAGCTCTAGTTCTTGCTTTGCATAGTGGTATTCCTTGATGAATATCCAATACCTCATTCAATGAAGAAAGAGCCGAGATCCCTTCACCGGGAGTGGCCTCTCTAGCAAAACTAGAAAATGCTACAAAACACTCGGTTTTGTTTTGATGGCTTCTCTAGTTCTTGCTTTGCATAGAGATATTCCTTGATGAATATCCAGTACCTCATTCGATGAGGAAGGAGCCGAGATCCCTTCACCGGGAGTGACCTCTTTAGAGAAAATAGAAAAAGCTACAAAAAAACAATCCTTTTCAAATCACTGGATTCTATAACGATATCAAGTTCATTACGTTAAAGATTTTCTATAAAACCAGTCGTAGCCCTCCATCATTTCAGATAAGTGCTATTTAGTATTTGTGCTGCGTTTGTTAACCATAGTCAAGGCGTAGTGTGTGGTAGCTGATTAGTGCTTATCTACCGCATATGATATGATTGGATTAGGGTAGTCATACGGCCTTGTTGACCATAGTTAAGTGTCGTGCGGGTGGGTTAATTCAATCACGAAATGACGGGTTGAACTTGGCTAGCGCTTATGATTTGTTGACCATAGTTAAGGTCATAATTTGTTAGGGGTAAAAACAGATATTAGGAATTTCAAGTGTTGAAATTTGCAATGAGATTGCATACCTTCTATGAGATAGTTGGATCCCGATACCCACTACGAGTAAGTGTTACTCCTGGGAGAGTTTTCCACTTTACAATTAGCTGATCCAGTAGATATCTAAGAAAGGTGTTAACGGGGTTATGCCCCAGCGGAAATGAGCTTATTTAATTGGTTCCATTCAAAAGCATTGGGAGACTCCCTCGAAGTACCAATACCTGCCGGCTGACCGATTGGCAACTTATAGGGTGTAATTAATCCCGGCCAATCTTACCTTTTATGGTTTGAATGAAAATTTGATAAAAACAGTGGGAGCCATCCTGATTAGATAAGATAATAACCAATCTAATCATGCAAAGAGCGCGCGCTAAAGCGTTTCCTTCTCTCTCTCTTCAGGTAGCGACCATGACACGCTTTAATCAAGATAATAATATGGATGTATTGACCGAACCCGCTTATTATACTGAGCTAGGGAACGTTGTTTCCTCTTTTTCTTATAATTGCCATAAGTCTGAGTAAAGAATAGGGGAACATCAGGATTCCCACGCAACCCGAACGAAGAAAGAGCATGGTGATACATCTTCTTCGGGTGTGTTCGTTACCGAGAACTGTTTCTCAGTTTGCTCTACGTCCTGGGTATTGGATACCAGATCAGAATCCCACGTCTGTAATTTGTTACATAGGCTAAGGAGAGGTAGAGAACTGGGAAAAGGTGATATATCTCTAAAAGTAGGGAATGAGCAATTGTTGTAGCCAAAGCAGTTGGCGAATATCACCTAGTATTACCAAATGGTAATACAATGATTCTGAACGATTGTTATTACGTTCCAAATATGATGTGCAATATTATATCAGTTTCTTTGTTTCATAAAGAAGAATATAACTTTGCATTAGAGGATAATGTTATGAACATTTTCCTAGATCAAGTGTTGAATGGGTTTAGTACGTTGTGTAACGGTATATACATTCTGAATCAAACCACAGTTCTAAATATACAGAACACACATAAGAGGAAAAGTTCAGATATGAATGAAGCCTACTTATGGCATTGTAGACTAGGTCATAACAATGCGATAAGACTGGCTAAGTTGCATAAAAATGGATATTTGAATCCTTTCGAATTTATATATTATGAAACTTGCGAGTCATATCTCAAAGGCAGGATGACCAAAACTCCGTTTATTGGACACGGAGAAAGAGCTACTGAACTCTTGGGACCGATACATAGTGATGTATGTGGTCCTATGTTTACACATGACAGAAATGGTTCCTCATACTTCATTACACTCACCGATGATCTCTTAAGATTCGGACATGTGTTCCTGTTGAAATACAAATCTGAAGCTTTTGAGAAATTTAAGGAATATAAGAACGAAGTTGAGAACCAGACGGATAAACGTATTAAAGTCCTACGATCTGATCAGGGAGAAGAATACTTGAACACGGAATTCCGAGACTACTTAAAAGAGAATGGGATTCTCTCTCAGCTTACTCCTCCGTATACACCATAGCACAATGGAGTATCGGAGCGGAGAAACCGCACCCTATCAGAGATAGTGCGTTCTATGATGAGTATTGCTGAGTTACCTATTTCCTTTTGGGGTTATGCACTTGAGACAGCTGCATACCTATTGAATAGGGTTCCGACCAAATCCGTGCCTACCACCCCATATGAGATATGAAATGGGAAGAGACCATCTCTTAAACGAGTTAAGATATGGGGTTGTCCGGCCTATGTTAGAAAGCAAAATCCGGACAAGCTCGAGGTAAGGTTGTAGGGTTCCTAGGCACACCCATGAGCTTCCACAACAGATCAAACATGCCAAAATCAATTTTTTTCGTGTGCCAACGAACCCTAAACTAGATCGTTAACTAGAGGATAGGCGAAAGATGCAAGTTAACAACTTAACTAGAAAGTGAAAGTGACTACAACCTTTGTAGATCCGGTCCTCCACTTCCTTAGCTTCATGACGATGTCCCTCCACTGCAACCATCGGAATCCTAGACTCTCGCGGTGGTTTCATCGGAGAAAAGATCGGGCTAGGTCGTTGACTTCGATGCCGAAGATGATCTACGTCGAGGCAACTCAAGATCAAGCTCCAACTTCACCAAGTCATGAAACTTGTAAAGAAAACACCCTATACTACATGGCAAATGGTAGAGGATGAAGAAATAGGAAGTGGATTCACTTTGGATTTGGATTTCTCACTTGAAATCATCACTTGGAAATTTTCAAGAGAACTTTCTTCTCTTCATGAAGAAGAAGAAGAAGAAGAAAAGAAAAAGCATTATTAAAAAATAAAATCCAAGTGATTCTTATCATATTTGCAACCATGGTTGAGTGTAGAGAATAAACTATGGTTTAGGTTAATGGTTAGGTTAAGGATAGAAACAAAATGGTCAAAGCTTCTTGAAGCTTCAAGCAAAAAAACAAAAGAAGCAACCATTTCATTTCTTGCCCTAAAATAAATGAAAAGAAATAAATAAATAAGAAAAGATAACAAAACCCTAACCATTCACTTAAACATGGTTCAAAGTAAACATACACCCAAGTTTGCATGTATCATCAAACATGATACAAACTAGTGCACAAAACTATATCATATATATAATGTGCACATCAAGTAAGAAAATCCATCTTAAGTGAACCAATACTAGTTAATGCAAAGTAATATATCAAATATATATAATTATACATTAAATCATTAAATCAACACTTGATTTAACGATCCGGTCATATCACATATGACCGACTAATATCCAATGTATCGATTTATCGAATCAATCCTCGATCCGATAACTAAGTTATATCGCATATAACCAATCGATACATTCATCGCGAGAATAGAATACGGTATCACATACACGCATTATTCTCGGTCCCGCACATATCTCATATGCGCTCCTATTTCGTTTCGCTTGAGTCAGGAAACCTCTGTGTAGGACTCTAAAGACTCGTCAATACGCCGGCAGCAGGTGATGATCATATCAAGCACCCACAAGCCGCAAGCGGTCTGCTAAACGTAACGGCCACCCGGGTATTGAGCGATCAGAAGATCAACGAGCAAGCCCGCTCACACTCCTGTGAATCCAACCAGTAACACTTACCGTACAGTCCGGTCTGTTCGTCTGATATGTCGCATATCTCGCCTAGGGGTGGTAAACGTCAGACCCCAATAGCTCGATAAGTCGTGTCGATATGAGGTCTATAACAGTTCGAGAAACTACTGGTAACACTTACCAGTAAATCTCAGCAACCCTGGCCAGGGATTTCTGGTTATAGCCAATCGAACACAGCGCAACATCAACTCCCTATACCGGGAGAGACGAATCCCCTCCTATCGCTCATTGCCTCCATGTGATTCGGGACTGTACCCAAAAACCACCGTTTTGCACGCCCTCTTGGACGTGGTAAGGTGGAAATCAAAGCACAGTGGGAATCACACAAGACTCTATGACGATCTCGGGTCTACAGACTAACCTGTACCAGTGTCACCAGAGAACTGCCATCTGACGTAAGGTATAATACCATCTGGAAGTTCTCGGCGAGTCCGTCCAGTGTACCCAGTCTCCACTGAGCACCCGTATATCATCTCTGATGTCAAACACCAATGGATATGGGATCATCCATCGCCCATCTGTATGGGTCGAGAAGGTATACGCTAGTCTACTCTGGTATATCGATGCCCCGTCTCGATACACCCACGATTGGGGACCTTGAAGGATGTACTTATGGAATACCATGTCCCCACTAGTATGATCTGCATCATAGTCCAGGTAGTCAAGTACACATCCTAAGGGCTTTACCAACATGTAACAGAGAGACAATCAGTGTACACGTTAAGGTAAAGAGCAACCAGATAACATACTATCATGTCGAGCAAGAAAGTCCTCCCTATATATGTCCAAGCATCCACTACAATATACATCCTATGTATAATAATGGCCTCTAGGGCATACATATAACTAACAAAGGTCTGCTTTGTGCAAGTTTGTGGGATATCCAAAGGATTCATATGGATATTTTTTCTACCACACTGAGGAACAAAAGGTATTTGTTTCTTAATATGCCACCTTTTTAGAAAAGGAATTTCTTGTGAAAGAAATTAGTGGTAATGAGATAGAACTGGAAGAAGTTCCAGCAAAACAAACTATAACTGACAATTTGGTAGAACCGGAGGATTCAATAGTCCCCAACGAACCTCAGCCACTCCGCAGATCTAGTAGGGTTCCTCATCCACCTGAGAGATATTACGGTTTTCTCATAGACGGTGGGAGCGAGGATTGCATCATGGAAGATGATGACCCAACTAGTTTTGAGCAAGCTATCACAAGTGGGAACTCTGTGAAATGGCTGGATGCTATGCGATCTGAGATGGAATCCATACACACCAACAAAGTATGGACTTTGGAAGTTGCTTCTGAAGGGGTAAAACCCATCGGGGGCAAGTGGATCTTTAAGAAGAAAATTGGTGTAGATGGAAAGGTTGAGATCTTCAAAGCTAGACTTGTAGCAAAAGGTTTTCGTCAACGACCAGGTGTCGATTATGATGAAACCTTTTCTCCAGTCGCTATGCTTAAGTCCATCAGGATCGTACTTGCCATTGTTGCATACTATGACTACGAAATCTGGCAGATGGACGTCAATACCGCTTTTCTAAATGGTGATTTAGAAGAGAGCGTGTACATGACACAGCCAGAGGGCTTCGTAGAAAGTAGGAGCAGCGGAAAGGTGTGCAAGCTGCTTAAATCCATCTACGGATTGAAGCAGGCATCGCGGGGCTGGAACATTTGTTTTGATAAATCTATCAAAGAGTTTGACTTCATCAAAAATATAGATGAACCTTATATATACAAGAAAGTTGTAGAGAGTAAAGTTGTCTTCCTCGTATTGTACGTGGATGACATACTCTTGATAGAAAATGATGTTCCTATGTTACACTCGGTCAAGCTCTTCTTATCACACAAGTTCTCCATGAATAATCCAGGTGATGCCTCCTACATCCTGAGAATAAAGATCTATAGAGATAGATCTAAGCGGATATTGGGATTGCCCCAATCTAGGTACATTGACACTATACTAAAGATGTTTAGTATGGAAGATTCTAAGCATGGTAATTTACCCACTTGTTCAGGAATCACTCTCTCTAAAGAGATGTCTCCCAAGACTGATTTGGAGAGGGCTCGCATGCAAGGGATACCCTATGCTTCGGCAGACCAAACAACGGAGTGAGCGCTAGCGCGATATTTGTTGCAGTCGGGTCTATCATGTATGCGATGTTATGTACCAGACCAGATATAGCTTACTCACTAGGTGTAGTGAGTAGGTATCAATCAGATCCTGGGGAAAAGCACTGGACAGCTATGAAGAACATTCTTAAGTACTTGAGAAGGACTGAAAAAATGTTCTTGGTGTATGGTAACGGTGAACTTCAGGTGGAGTCCTTTACCGATTCAAGCTTCCAGAGTGATAAGGACGACAGTAAGTCGGCCTTGGATTTTGTTTTTACCCTCAACGGAGGGGCGGTATGTTGGAAGAGTTCCAAGCAAGTTACCGTAGCAGACTCAACGATGGAGGCTGAATACATCGCTGCCAACGATACCGCCAAAAAGGCTGTCTGGATGAAGAAGTTCATTGCTGAACTTGGTGTGGTTCCATCCATTGAGCATCCAATACCTGTGTATTGTGATAACAATAGAGCTGTGGCTTTAGCAAAGGAACCTCGGTCCCATCAGAGATCCAGACATATTCTTAGACGGTATCATCTGATCCGGGAGATAGTAGATCGATGGGAGATCGAGGTCGGGAGAGTTGACATGAAGGACAATGCAGCGGATCCACTCACGAAGGCCCTTCTCCAGACACAGTTTGAGAGACTTTTTGGGATGTTAGGTATAAGATACTACAACAACTGGCCTTAGTGCAAGTGGGAGATTGTTAGGAATATGTATGCCCTAGAGGCTATTATTGTATGATATAGTGGATGCTTGGACATATATATATAGAACTTTCTAGCTCGATATTCACCACCGGAAAGACGGATCGGGACGTCGGGACGTCTGGCCTGAATCCTGTTGGATATGTATGCCTTAGAGGCCTTCATTGTACAGGATGCTAGGGATATATATGTATAGGACAATCTTGCTTGATATGATAGTATACTATTTGGTTTGTCTTTATCTTAACATATGATATGTTTTACTTTGTATTTCAAATCTTGTATGCATATTGATAAAGCCTGTAGGATCTTTTCCTGACTACCTGCGTTGTGATGGCGATCATACTAATAGGAGCTGGGTGGTCTATAGGCACATCCTTAAAAGCATCCCTAGTCGTATGAGTATCGATACTGGGCATTGTTACTCCAGAGTAGACTAGTGTATACATATCTAGACCCTGACGAGGGGAAATGGATTGGTCCCGCGGCCATTGGTGAGGTGCACCTAAGATTGTATATAGGTGCCACTGGGTGTGAGTACACCGGACAGTACTCGCCGAGAACTGACTAGATGGTATTATACCTAGCGTCAGATAGAAGTTCTTTGGTGACACGAGTACAGATAGTCTGTCTATCTGAGGTCGTCATTTGTCTTGTGTGAGTTCCTACTGTGCTTTGATTACTACTCTACCACGGCTCAAAGGAGTCGTGCAAACAGGTTTTAGTTGGGTACAGTCCCGAGCCACATGGAGGCAGTGAGCGACTGTTGGGGATTCGTTTCTCCCGGTATAGGGAGTCGATGCAGCGCTGTGATCAGTTGATCATTACCATAAGTCTCTGGCCAGGGCGGATTGAGTATTACCGGTGGTCGGACTAGTAGATTCTCCGATGGTCTTGAGCCACACCGACACGGCTTATCTAGTTATTAGGGGTCTAACGTTTTCCACCCTCCTAGACCTTACATGCGATACTCTCAGACGAAAAGATCGGACTGCACGGAGATTATCACGGATAGGCTCGGTTGGGGTTTCGGATGAGTTCGCTCGCCGGCCTCCTTTTCGACATGTACCTAAGTTGTCGTTACGTACAGCTAGTGCCACTGACAAACTTGTGGTTAAACCCACTGCCGGCGTACTGTCGAGTCTTTAAAGTCCCACATAGAGGGTTTCCCTAGATCAGGCGAGACGATGTAGAGGCCGTATGGTCTTACGGCAGGGTTTCGATCACATACGTGTACTGGCTACACGGATGATGTTCGAATGGATAATACTAGTGGGATTTGGTTTAATCCGCATCCTAGTATTGTACTATTAGATTATACTTGTCTCTATGTATCCTTATTTTTCAGAATACGGATACGGGTATGTATATACGGTGAGGGCATTCTTGTAATTTCACAAGAATGGGCTTCTAGAAGGAGACACCTCATTATTGATTTATCCTTTTTTGCTAAAGGATTAATGAAGTGGAAATTAGGAGACACTTAAGAAATGGGTTGAAAGTATGGCTTTGTTAATTGTTTATTCACTTGTAGTTTCTATTCAAGCATGGTTGATTATTTTGAGACTAGAATAATCCATGCTTGAATTATTGTCATGAGACTTAGCCATTCTCTCCTCTCATTCTCTAGTTCATTATCACATTCTCACTCTCTCTCCTAGGTTTCATCTCCTCCTCCTTCAAGCTCATCCCTTCACATGTGTTGTGATCCATTGAGCTTTGAAACTAATTAATCCATAGATCACTCTCTACATCTACGTAGTAATCTCATATAGCACAGTAGATCACTAAATTGCCTCACTTGAGGTTCGAGCTTGACCAGAGGCCCTCGGACGGATCTTCTACGACCTAAAGGAGACCGGCAATCGAGTTCGTTTGAAACTTCGGAGAAGCCAAAGAAAGGAGTTCAAAGTTGAAGCTCGATCCAAGGAGAAAAGAACCACTAGAAGCCCGAAGGACTTGACATGAAGGTATAACCCTCTATCCGAGAAGTTAAAGCCTTCATGTAGTTTAGTTTAACTGGTTTGGGTTTAATAAAGATCCTAAAGTGGATAAAGCCTATGTTGCAAAGCCAAACATGATCTTTTGATGTGAGAAAAATCGTTTTTGATGAATTTCGTCTCCCCGTGAACTCGCGGGTGTACGACATAGCCTTACACTGGTATCAGAGCCACTTAAACCTAAACTAGCTACTTAGAAAATAGTTAGAAGTCCGATCGAATGTTTTTTGCCTGAAATCATATTTTCTGGACTTGCTTGCTGTCGATTTTTAAATGAGTTCAAAAAATATTTTCAGAGGTCTTAAAAATACGTGCAGGCAATTGTAAGAACACAGAAGAAATTTGAGCACGTGATCGCCCAAGACCACCGCGGAACCACCGCGAAACTCACTGTTTCACCATGGAACCACGGCCGAGTCGGGACCAATTCACGCCAAATTTCTTTTGTGGATCTATTTGTTGGGAATATGATTTCTAGAATATTTATTTTTCTGCCCAGAGTTATTTGTGTTCTAGATTGTTCATGAGGTAGACACAAATTTGTTATTCGATCGAAATTCTAAGTTATTTGGCTAATCGGGTTTTCTGTGTTTGTATAAATGTGTTTCGAAACGTCCGCTAATTGCTATATGTCGGTTAGTGGGGATTGCACATTTCTGTGATTGTGATCTGTGATGGTTTGTGTATATGGATTTGTTGGATCGTCGTGAATGAATAGCCGGGGGATGTGAGAAGAGTGTTTTTCTTTTCTTTCATTCATGTACAATTTGTAAGTTGATGTAATATTATTTTTGCGGAGCAAATCCAGGTTGAGATTGTAGCCACTGTTGTATTATTTCTTTTTAATGTTTTTGCTTCTTGGATAGACCCAAGATGGGGTGCACAAACTACCAGGTTCTTGAAGTGCCGAGTAGCCTACTTATTTTATTGATGGAGGCTGCTTCACTTCGAGAATTTGGCGGGTAGCTTGTCGCACCCGTAGGGGTCTAGGGTGGGGGTTTTGTCTATTCATCATGACCATAGAATCCATGTTTCATTACAGGCTTAAACGAAGCACGGAAATCCTAGTATATCCAATATTTCCATTTGTGATTCTGTGATCTGGAATGCTTATTATTGCATGAGAAGAATGGCTATATATATTTATTATATATAATAAACGTTGCTTATGTTTTTCACCCATGCTAGTCCATCCCCCGCTCTGACGTTAGTTAAGTAACCTAACGGTGTAAGACGGGGCCCAGTGGCGAATGCAGATGGCATAAGCGTACATTCTATTTTCGTTTCTTTTGCTGCAATGATAAGGTTAATTGATGGGACAACATTAATTCTAATTAATGCAAGAAAATAAACCTAAAATCTGATGTCGTTGGAACAATTTACAAAACCACTCGGTTTGCTTCAAAAAGCATTTTTAAAAGCGGAGCTTAAACCACTCCTTTTCAAAAGCTATCAGGTTCCTTCGACTATATCAAGTTCAATACGTTAACGGTTTTTTCGTCAGAAAACCAGTCGTAGCCCTCCGTCATTTCAGATAGGTATCTACTAGTATTCATGCTATGTGTTTTGACCTTTGCCAAGACATAGTGTTTGGTAGCTAGTGGGTGCTTATCTGTGGCATAGATAGATGCATTAATCTAGGATAGGCGTACAGCTGTTTTGACCTTTGTCAAGGGCTTGTACGAATGGGTCTAGGTTAATCTGGATAATAACGGGTAGAAATTGACTTGCGACTTATAATATTTTGGCCTTCATCAAGGTTATAAGCCCACGGGGCAAAAATCACATCGGGCATTTCAACATAAAGGAAACTTGCTAGTATTGCATACCTTCTTGAGTGTGGTGTTTTTTAGTAGGCTTCCTTCAGATTCATCACACAATGATAGTTGGGTTATGATCCTACTGTGAGTACCCGCTACTCTTCGGGAAACAATTTCACTTAACAATCAATGCTATAAACCAAGTAGGTGTCTAGAACAGTGTTAGCGGGGCTACACCTCCAGGGAAAAAGGTTATATAATTAAGGAACTTCGTGAAAGCGTTGGAAAACCTCTCTCGAAGTACAGACACTAGCCTGGCTGAAAGGTTAAGCAAGTATTGTGACGTGCGATTAATCCTGACTAATTCTTCTTTTAGGGTTTGAAGAATAATACGAGGAAATAGTGGGAGCCATCATGTTTAGATAAACTAAAAACCAATCTAAACTTGCAAGAGCAAATGCTGAGTACTTCTTTTCTCCTCTCCTAATTGCAGCGACTATAATGGGACTTAAGCTCATATTAGACAAAAATAAACTCGATGGGCTAAACTATAAAGACTGGCTGTGGAATGTCTAAATGGCCCTAACATATGATAAGGTCGTATACGTCCTCACGGCGAAAGCTCCCCATGTTCCCAGTCCAGCATCCTCGGTCGTGGATATTGAGGTCCGTAAGACTTAGGATCTTGATTGAGCGAAGGCCAAGTGCCTCGTGCTGGCCTCCATGGACAATGAACATCGGAGGTGGCACGAGAAGATGGACCTTGCTTCCATCTTCCTCCATACCAAAGAGTTATATGGAGAGCAATCTCGTATCGCAAGATACGAGACCTCGAAGAAACTTTTTCAAGCGAGGTTTTCCATCGGATCATCTGTCGGGGACCACGTCGTGAAGTTGATTTCTCTCATCGAAGAGCTCGCGGACTTGAGAACCACGTTGGAAAATAAGTTGTATATCAACTTGGTCCTCCAATCCCTTCCATCCACCTATGCCCAGTTCATATTGAATTTCAATATGAACAGTATGGAAGTTTCACTTCCTGAGCTCCTCAACATATTGAGGATGGCAGAGGCATCTTGAACAAAATCAAGGAAACACCCGCTCATTTTGTTGGAGGGTCTTCTTCTATATCCAAGGCCAAGGCCAAGGGGAAGAAGAAAATGGCCCCTACCAAACCGAGGGGAGGTGTGCAAAAGGTGGCGGGAAAGGGAAAGGAAAAGATGGGAGGGGCAGCCACAAAGGAAGAGTGCTTCTATTGTCAAAAGAAGGGTCATTGGAGGAAGGACTGCAGGGCCTAAAAGGGCAAGAATTAGGACACGAAGCATGTTGTGGATTCGGCTTCAGGTGTGTTCGTGATTGAAAACTGCTTTTCCATAAACTCTACTTCCTGGGTATTGGATACCGGATCAGGATCTCACATCTGTAATTCTTTGCAAGCGCTGAGAAACCGTAGGATTTTGAGGAAATGTGATGACCCTCAGGGTTGGCAACGGAGCTAGTGTGGACGCAGTTGCAGCAGGGGAATATCATCTTAGATTGGCGAGTGGACATATTTTGTTATTACATGACTATTTTTGTATACCCAGTATGGTGTGTAATATTAAATCGGTGTCTTTATTATCAAATGAATGATATAATTTTGCACTTGTAAGCAATGTTATCAACATTCACCTAAATCATGAAATGGTTAGGTCGAGTACACTAAGCAACAGAATATACATTCTCAATCAATATCAAGTTTTCAACGTCTAAAACACACTAAAAAGAAAAACTCCAGAATCAAACCAAGCTTTTCTATGGCATTGTAGACTCAGTCATATCAATGAAACACGACTAACTAAGTTACATAAAGAAGGATACTTAGATCCGTTTGAGTATCAATCATATGCAACTTGTCAATCATGTATCATAGGAAAGATGACAAAAACTCCGTTCATTGGACACGGAGAAAGAGCCACTGAGCTCCTGAGACTCATACACAGCGACGTGTGTGGGCCAATGTCTACACATGTACGAAATGGCTATTCCTACTTCATTACTTTCATAGATGATTTCTTTAGGTATGGACATGTATTCTTAATGAAATATAAATCCGAGTCCTTTGAGAAATTTCAGGAGTTTAAGAATGAAGCGGAAAAGCAAACCGGCAGAAGTATCAAAATGCTCCGTTCCGATAGGGGCGGAGAATACTTAAGTGCCGAGTTCCTGGAATACCTAAAAGAGAATGGAATTCTCTCTCAGCTTACTCCTCCAAACACACCATAACACAACGGTGTATAAGAAAGACAGAATCGCACCTTACTAGATATGGTGCGTTCCATGATGAGTAATGCTGAGTTGCCGCCATCCTTCTGGGGTTATGCACTGGAATCTGCTGCATACCTGTTGAACAAAGTTCCAACTAAGTCTGTGCCTACCACTCCATATGAAATATGGAGTGGGAAGAAACCCTGTCTCAAGTATTTAAAGATATGGGGATGTCCAGCCTTTGTCAAAAAGGTGCATCCGGACAAACTCGAGGCACGTTCAGTACTGTGTAAGTTTGTGGGATACCCCAAGAATTCTAGGGGATATTATTTCTATCACGCTGAGGAACAAAAGATCTTTGTTTTTCATCATGCCCGCTTCATGGAATCTCAATTTCTTGAAAAAGAGATAAGTAGATGCGCAATGGAACTGGAAGAAATTCCAGAACCACAGACTATTACTAAAAACTTAGTAGAACCTGAGACTTCAATGGAACAGGACGTACCCACGCCACTCCGCAGATCTAGTAGGCTATCTCATCCGTCTGAGAGATACTACGGTTTTCTCGTAGACGGGGATCGAGAGGATTGCATCGTCGACGATGATGAGCCCACTAGTTTTCAGCAAGCCATCATGAGTAAAGACTCGGTGAAGTGGCTGGATGCTATGCGAATCGAGATGGAATCCATGTACACAAAAAAAGTCTGGACTTTGGATTTTTCTCCTACAGGGGTAAAACCTGTAGGATGCAAATGGAGCTTCAAAAAGAAGATTGATGTAGATGGTCAGGTAGAAACCTATAAAGCTAGACTTGTTGCTAAAGGTTTTCGTCAAAGACCAGGATTGGACTATGACGAAACTTTTCACCAGTGGCTATGCTTAAATCCATTCGGATCCTACTTGTCATTGCTGCCTTCCATGACTATGAGATCTGGTAGATGGATGTTAAAACCGCCTTTCTAAATGGAAGTTTAGAAAAGTGTGTTTTCATGGATCAATCAGAGGGCTTCGTAGACAGTGGGAGCAGTGGAAAAGTGTGCAAGTTGCTTAAATCCATTTATGAATTAAAGCAAGCATCGCGGAGTTGGAACATCTTCTTTGATGAGACGATCAGAGAATTTGACTTTATCAAAAATGTAGATGAACCCTGTCTGTATAAGAAGATTGTAGGGAGAACTGTGGTATTCCTCGTTTTATACGTTGATGACATTCTCCTGATAGGATGCCTCGTATATTCTGGGGATTAAGATCGATCATGACAGATCTAAAAGAATGTTGGGACTTTCACAGTCGAGGTACATTGACACCGTACTAAAGAGCTTTAGTATGGAAGATTCTAAACGCGGTAATTTGCCCGCTTGTCACGGAATCACTATCTCCAAAGACATGTCTCCCAAGACTGACGAGAAGAGAGCTCACATGAGCATAGTACCCTACGCTTCGGCGGTAGGGTCAATAATGTATGCAATGTTATGTACCAGACCAGATGTAGCTTACACACTTAGCGTGGTAAGCAGGTATCAGTCTGACCCGGGTGAGAAACATTGGATAGCAGTTAAGAACATTCTTAAGTACCTAAGAAGGATAAAAAAGATGTTCCTGGTATACGGTAATGGGGACCTCCAGATCGAGGCTTTTACCGATTCTGGCTTCCAAAGTGACAAGGATGACTCTAAATCTGTCTTGGGTTATGTGTTTACCCTCAATGGAGGGGCGGTCTATTGGAAGAGTTTTAAACAGGACACCGTAGCAGACTCAACGATGGAAGCTGAGTATATCACTGTGAGCGATGCCGTAAAAGAGGCTGTCTGGATCAGGAAGTTAATTTCTGAACTTCAGGTGGTTCCATCGATTGTTAATCCAATACCTTTGTATTGCGATAACAACGGAGCCATGTCTTTGGCAAAGGAACCACGGTCCCATCAGAAATCCAGACATATCTTGAGGCGGTATCACCTGATCAGGGAGATCGTGGATCACCAAAAGATCGAGGTGCGGAAAGTGGACACAAAAGACAACACGGCAGATCCATTCACCAAGGCCATCCTTCAAGTCCAGTTCGAAAGACTGTTCAAGATGTTGGGCATGCGGTACACCAGCTACTGGGTCTAGTGCAGACAGTGGGTACTCATTGCGCCAATTACAGGCCTTAATGCAAGTGGGAGATTGTTGGATATGTATGCCCTAGAGGCCTTCATTGTACAGGATGCTAGGGATATATATGTACAGGACAATCTTGCTTGATATAATAGTAATCTATTTGGTTTGTCTTTATCTTAACATGTGATGTGTATTACTTTGTATTTCATATCTTATATGCATGTTGATAAAGCTCGTAGGATCTTTGCCTGACTACCTGCATTGTGATGGCGATCATACTAGTAAGAGCTGGGTAGTCTATAGGCACATCCTTAAAATCGTCCCTAGTCGTAGGAGTATCGAGACTGGACATCGTTACTCCAAAGTAGACTAGTGTATACATATCTAGACCCTGACGAGGGGCGATGGATTGGTCCCGCAGCCATTGGTGAAGTGCACCTAAGATTGTATACAGGTGCTATCACGCCCCGCTTCCCGGTGTACAGGCAGAGGACGCGATGAGGCCGCTACATATTTATTCAGAAGTAAATACGCTAAGCGTAACTAAGCAATATAAGTAAATTGCACAAGAGACAGAGATAATAGATATAATTGAACATCAACTTTATTTATTCACATTCTTTTTACAATACATCTGAAAAGTAAATATATGGAATGAAAAGCAATGCCTAAACGGTGGCATAACAGAAATGGAAAGTACTGAAATGAAATGTACAAGTATCTAGAGCTCCGGGTCAAAGGCTAGCTGATCCAAGTCCTCTCTTGTGGGCTTGATCTCTTGAAGGTCCGAATCACCTGACAATATTCCAAAGAAGAAAGAAAGGGAATGTCGTCAGCGAACAATCGCTCGGTAAGTCCCAAGGATAAGGGAGAAGTAGAATAGACAGAGAGAGAGTGTATCTTTTAAAGTTGTATTATATTGTTATAATGTTGTATTTAGTGTTAATGTTGTTGTTTGTAGCTTGGTACAGAAGAGGCCAGTGTATATGAGAGGGGTCTCAGTAGACCAGAGACTAAGGTGAACAGAATCAAGAGTATAAGACTCCGTCGATAATATCACGGAACAACGGCATGGATGTAATTACGTCTTAAGTGACCACCTCGTGCCACCTTTAACACCTTCCATACCAATCTACCCCTTAAACCCCCTGATGTCTTATTTGTATTGTTTGTATTGCATTGTAAATTGTATTATCTTGTAATTTAGATTGTATAGATGGATAACTTTCCGAAACCATGATATCAGTAAATGGATGTAACTGGAGAATCATGTAGATGGAAATATATCCATGGTTCGGTTTAGCCAAGTTGTATATACTAATAGATTGAACAGATTGAATATATGAATTCATATTGAATTGTTATATATACTTGAATCTCATTCAAGTCAGATTTATTATATCGAGACTCGGTCTGAGTCAGACAATTAGAAAAAAAATTGAATCCTGAATTAGGTTTTGGTGTTACCGGTAACCGCTGCACATGGACGGCAGGATTTGTGTCTTTTTCAAGACGATTACCGTGTTGATAACACCGTTTGTTAAGTTGTCTACCTTAAATAGGCAAACACCCATATCTCCGGCTTCCTGAGGCTCAAGAGATTGGTCCCGCTTAAGCCTATATTTACTAGGGTCCTTATTGTAATTTATAAAACTTGAGGGGGTTTTATGTAAAAATAATTTTGTATAATTTTCAAAATACATCTCAAGTATTTAATTATTGTCTTTAGAGTTTTCATATATATAGATTTTATATATGTGACATTTTTAGTGAATAAAACCTAATTTCATAATATATGATATTTAATTGTAAAATTGAACTTGTATGGAATTGCATGGTGTTTTCATGTAAAGTGATTCTTTTGATTTAGAAAAGTTGGAATATTTATATTATATCAAAAATTAGATATTTTGATGATACATACATATATATATATATATATATATATATATATATATAATAATTTTAATTTATTATTTTTCTGGAAATCTCATTTTCATAAGATATTTGTATTTTTAAATTTTTCGAGACCGTATGCTCCTTGCGGAGGTCTACATCTCGCACTAATAAGCCCGAGAATGTGCGATAATCCGCACCATCCCGAACAGGTTCCCCGAAATGGGTTGTAGTGGCACTTTGCAAAGATTTGTTTAAAATACATAATCTTGTAGAAAAAGGTTTTTATATAAGTCGGAGGTAGTTTTATGTAAAACCGTATTTTCCCAAATCTATGTTTCTCAATATCATCGTGCTATGTTACATATGAGTTTTGTGAAGAGATAGGTCATTATCTCGTGAACTATCTAAAGGTATAGCTAGGGTAATGATGTTTTTATGTCGAAGCTAAACTATATGGTATTTTTCTGGAAAAAATGCGATAAAAATTACAATATGAATTCTTTTGCAATGAAACTTGTTCAATATGTTTTGTTAATGTTTAATGGTCATGATGTGCAAGTTTGGTATTGTTGTATTTAAGAAAATTGAAACTTTTTAAAGAAAACCGAATCGGAAGTCGGATTAACTCCGCTTCCGTCGGGTTTTAGAAATGCAAGTTTATAGAATAGTAAAGAGAAGAGGGAGAAGGGAATTACTGGATTTTAGATTATAAAAGAGGAAGAGAGAGTGGTAGGAGGTGCCGGTGCGTCGTTTCGTCGCCGAGAGCTCCTAGGGTCGTCGTCGGAAGTTCGTCGGAGTTTCGCCCTTAGCTAACTCCACTTGTACACAAAAGTTCTTGGGATTTTTCTTAAGAGTTTGGACAGAATTTGTGAGTGAGGGGTGTGAAATGGAGTGGTATTTTTAGGAGAATCTAGGGTTTAGGGTAGATGAAAGGGTGTGATAAAATTGTATTAAAATTTGTATTAAAAAAAGATTAATGGGGTTTTTAATGGTTCTGTTACTGTGCAGGGTTTTTAAACTGTACAGGGGTTATAAAGAGACCAACAGACACAGGAGTTAAGAAGGAGGGAATCGGATTTGGCCGAGTTGACCCGGCGGTGCCGGCCAAGTCAGCCAGGCCGCCGGCCCGAGTCAGTCCGGGTCTCGGCGCCACGTGTCCCTCGTCATTTGGTCTGTCTCCTGAACTCGTTTGTTTTTAGTGTGACCTTTGGTTTATGGGTTATGCATGTGTAGACTCTTGGGCTTCTAAAAAGATTAAAAGAAATCAATATAAAAAATAATGCGACTCATGGGATTTGAACTCTGGTGCTTTGGTTCAGCAATGCAAGGTCTTACCAATGAGCTACAAGCTCCTTCTTGCTGTTCAAAAGAAAATCAAATTTATAACTTATGCTCAAGCTCAAATACCCCTTTCTGTATTTTTGAAAAAAAATTGTACAGAAAGTTTAGGGTTGTTACAGGTGCTCACTGGGTGTGAGTACACCGGACAGGACTCGCCGAGAACTGACTAGCTGGTATTATACATAGCGTCAGATAGCAGTTCTCTGGTGACATGAATGCAGATAGTTTGTCGACCTGAGGTCATCATTTATCTCATGTGAGTTCCCACTGTGCTTTGATTACTATCCTACCACGGCTCAAAGGAGTCGTGCAAACAGGTTTTAGTTGGGTACAGTCCCGAACCACGTGGAAGCAATGAGCGACTGTTGGGGATTCGTCTCTCTCGGTATAGGGAATAGATGTCGCGATGTGATCGGTTTGTCATTACCATAAGTCTCTGGCCAGGACGGATTGAGAATTACTGGTGGTCGGACCAGTAGATTCTCGGATGGTCTTGAGCCACACCGACACGACTTGTCTGGTTATTAGGGGTCTAACGTTTTCCACCCTCCTAGACCTTACATGCGATACTCTCAGATGAACAGACCGGACTGCAAGGAGATTGTCACGGATAGGCTCGGTTGGGGTTTCGGATAAGTTTGCCCTTTTCGACATGTACCTGGGTTGCCGTTACGTACAGCTAGTGCCACTGATGAACTTGTGGTTAAAACCACTGCCGGCGTACTGTCGAGTCTTTAGAGTCCAACACAGAGGATTTTCCTGGATAAGGCGAGACGATGTAGAGGCCGTATGGTCTTACGGTAGGGTTTCGATCACATACGTGTACTGGCTACACGGATGATGTTCGGACGGATAATACTAGTGGACTTTGGTTTAAACTGGATCCCGGTATTATACTATTTGATTATACTTGTCTCTATGTATCCATATTTTTCGGAATACGGATACGGGTATGTATATATGGTGAGGGCATTCTTGTAATTTCATAAGAATGAGCTTCTAGAAGGAGACACCTCATTATTGATATATCCTTTTTTGCTAAAGGATTAATGAGGTGGAAATTAGGAGACACTTGAGGAATGGGTTGAAAGCATGGCTTTGTTAATTGTTTATTCATTTGTAGTTCCTATTCAAGCATGGTTGATTATTTTGAGACTAGAATAATCCATGCTTGAATTATTGTCATGAGACTTAGCCATTCTCTCCTCTCATTCTCTAGTTCATTATCACATTCTCACTCTCTCCTAGGTTTCATTTCCTCCTCCCTCAAGCTCATCCTTTCACATGTGTTGTGATTCATTGAGCTTTGAGACTAATTAATCCATAGATCACTCTCTACATCTACTTAGTAATCTCATCTAGCACATTAGATCTTTAAGTTACCTCACTTGAGGTTGGAGCATGACCATAGGCCCTCGGATGGATCTTCTACGATCTAAAGGAGACCAGCAACCGAGTTCGTTTGAAGCTTCGGAGGAGCCAAAGAAAGGAGTTCAAAGTTGAAGCTCGATCCAAGGAGAAATAACCACTAAAAACCCGAAGGACTTGACACGAAGGTATAACCCTCTATCCGAGTAGTTAAAGCCTTCATATAGTTTAGTTTAGCTAGTTAAGGTTTAATAAAGATCCTAAAGTGGATAAAGTCTATATTGCAAAGCCAAATATGATCTTTTGATGTGGGAAAATCGTTTTTGATGAATCCCGCCTCCCCGCGAACTCGCGGGGTGTACGACATAGACTTATAAATCCTGAAGGCAGATGCTATTTGGTTTTATCCGTCCACCTCTCCGAAGATGCCAAGTTGATTTATGGCACCGAATATCAGAGGTTTGGACGGACGCGACCGTTGTAGCAGACTTTATCAGATTCCCCCTCGTTTGCGAGGGGTTTTTGATTGTGGGTACGCTCTTCCCTGCAGGCACAAGCCCCTGCAGTTAATTACGTTACCGCATCATGATAACCACTTTCTCCTGCTCTGGAGGTTCACTTCGTGTCGTGTGTATGTTTATTTTATTTTGGTTGCTCGTGGATTGTATACGAAGACTAATTTATGTCGTCGCCCGTAGGGCGCGGATTAGTCCAAATCCGTATATTTGAGATTTGGGTTTAGGTCAAGAATTTTGCTTGACGGAGCCCACGTTGGTAGCTTGGTTTGCCAACGGGGATGAACTTACGACGCAGATCTCACATTTGTGAGGTCCATCGATTCAGGGGATATTTGAGTTTGATCTAAGGATCATTCACCATATTTGAGACTAAGATCAATTTATGAGCAGTGAGCATATGGGCTCAACTGATCATTAGATCATATATGAATAGCCCATGGATAGTATACGATAGTCATTATGGAGACAGTCCGCGGGGCAAAACATATTAGTTTAAGGACATTCCGGTCCAACATTCCCTGTTTTGGGACGAGTGTTAGTTTAAGGAAATTTTAGTCCATCATTCATTTTGCACGCACGTGTATTTTTTACGTGGCGGAGTGAACGATGGTGATATGGAATGCGTCCAATTCGGGATGCGATCTGATTTGAGGTGTGCACGTCAATTTGGAAGTGCATCAATGTGAGATGTATCATTCCCGGTCTTGATGAAGTTTTACACTAAGTTGGGACGAGAAAAGAGTTGTTATTTGTCAAGACCCGCCACCTCTCTGAAGACTTTGAGGAATTACAACGACATATATCAAAGGTGTGGAGAGATGTACCCTTAAACCAAATCCCTTATTTGAGGGAAAGAGGGTTGTTGTGGACCTAAGAATCATTAGTCATATTTGAGACTAAGATTACTTTAGGAGGCATAGGATGAATATCATGTTGGATATCATCAATGAGAGATCATTAGTCATTTTGAGACTAAGATCGGTTTGGAAAACCATGAGCAGTATGGGCTCTGTTGATTTAAAATTAAAGAGGTTTAACCTCAGAAAACTTAGCCGATTTTTGGGCTGAGATTGAGTTTCCATAATCACCCAACAGTGTTGAGCACTGGGACATACAGCGCTCACGTGTGAAACACGTGAGGCGCTGGATTAGTGCTAAGCACTAGAGTCCTGTGGTACTCACGTATGAAACACATGAGGTGTTCAGATGTGAGCATTTTTTTTAATCATTTTGGACTAATTATGGAGTGCTGAGCACTCTGCATGATACTCACGTGGGAAGCACGTGAGTGCTGGGATTTGGTCTTTATTTGATCGTTTCCTTCTTTTTACAGAAGTGCTAAGCATTTAGATAGAGCTCACGTACATTTCACGTGACTGCTTCCTTTTAGGGCGGCTGCCTAATTGACAAAAAAAATTGTTTCCTTTTTAGGCGCCCACATGAGAATCACGTGAGGCATGTTTGGCTGTTCTTTTTGTTCGTTTGAAGCACTCATGTGGGAACACGTGAGGCTTCAAGATAGTGCTAAGCACTAACGAGTCACCAAGATGTTATTGTGTTTTCTTAAAGATATTGATATCTGTTAATGATATTTTTAGTCATTGATGATCACCAAGATCTCGTTTTTGAGGATCTTGGATCATCATCATTTTTTTTAAGAACTAAGTTCTTTATATAGGGTTAAACCCTAATTTTTGGAGGAATTAAATTTCCATATGAGCCTGTTATTTCTTTTTAATTTAGTTCTTTTCTCCTAAATTTTGAATCTGCAGAGCAGAATCTCCCCAATGAGAATTAAATTCTCAACTTGTGGAGAGATCTGTTTCTGCAAATCTCAACCGGAGAAAGAACTGAGTTCTTATATAAAGGGTTAAACCTTTAGAGAGGCAAAAGAGAGATAATATGATCTCTGTGTTTCTTTACCCAGGGTTTTAATGAGGTAAGTTTCCTTTAAGAATTAAATTCTTTTTCTTTTTCAAGAGCTCACTGTATATTTTTTTTTTTTTTTGCAGAAGCTTGTGTCAAGTTCTCTTCTTTTTTTTAGATTCAATCTCCTTGCTCCTATTTATAGGAGAAGGGTAAAAATCTGGATGTTGAGAAAATCTCTCATTGAGAGATCATGAAGATTAATTAGTGAATTTTATTTACCGTTGGATTTTCAATCCAAAAGCTCTCTGTTTAATAGAGAAGATTTCTTATTTGTTTAACAGGATTAAGAAATATTTTCCTATGATAGAATTTTATTCTACCAGATGATCGTAGGGTAATTTTATAATCACCGTTGGATTTTTTATCTAAGGGTCATCTGTTTAACAGAGAAGATCTTTCTAGTTTGAGAATGATCAAGGAAATATTTCCCATATAGAATTTCAGGTGGTTTGATTGGTGATATTTTATCACAATTAGATTTTAAATCCAAATTCTCTGTTAGAAAAGAATCTTTCCGTATTAAAAAGATCAGGGAAAATATTTCTTAAATAGAATTTAATTCTATCACATAGAATTTAATTCTATCTCGCCAAAGAGTGCAGCCGGAGAAATCACGTGTTTAACACGTGATCCCTAGCATGGGTTTTAGCACACTTTATTTTCAGCACTCATGTGGTTTGTAAATGAGCACTTACGTGTTTAACACGTGAGGCCTGTTTGGCCTTTAGTTTATTTTGCTCAGTGCCCATATGCTTTGCATATAGGCGCTCACGTGTTTAACACATGAGGCTTATTTAGCCTATCAATTGTTTGAATGCAGCGTCTATAGCCGCTCACGTGTTTAACACGTAAGGCTTATTTAGTCCATTAGGTGTTTTGATTGCAGCGCCTATATGCTTTGCATATAGGCGCTCACGTGTTTAACACGTGGGGCTTATTTAGCCCATGAGTCATTTTAACTGCAGCACCTATATGCTTTGCATATAGGCGCTCACGTGTTTAACACGTGAGATTTGAATAGTGGGGAATTTTCCCCCTTTCCCTTTTTTTATGAGGGAACACTCGACATGATAGTATGCTATCTGATTGCTCTTTATCTTAACATGTACACTTGTATTATTATACTGTCTCTCTGATACATGTTGATAAAACCCTTAGTATATTTTCTTGACTACCAGGACTATGATGTGGATCATACTACTGTGACTTATGTAGTCCACAAGCACATCCTTTAATTATTCCTAGTCGAGGGGATATCAAGACAGGGCATCGATATTCCAGAGTAGACTAGTGTGTACGTTTCTTGACCCTGTAGGGGGCGATGGTTGATCCCATAATTATTGGTGTTTGACATCAAAGATTGTACACAGGTGCTCATTAGAGAATGGGTACACCGAACAGGACTCGCCGAGAACTCCTAGATGGTATCATACCTATCGTCAAATAGCAGTTCTTTGGTGACACTGGTACAGGTTAGTCTGTAGACCCGAGATCGTCATAGTGTCTTGTGTGGTTCCCACTGTGCTTTGATTTCCTCCCTACCACGGCTTAAAGGAGTCATGCAAACAGGTGGATTTTAGGTACAGTCCCGAGTCACATGGAAGCAGTGAGCGATAAGAGGGGTTTCGTCTCTCCCGGTATAGAGAGTTGATATTGCACTATGCTCGATTGGCTATAACGGTAAGTCCCTGACCAGGGCTGATGAGATTTGATAAGTGTTATCAGTAGTTTCTCGAACTGTTATGAGCCACACATCGGCATGATTTATCAAGTTACTGGGGTCTGACGATTTCACCCCTAAACTCGATATGCGATATATCAGACGAAGAGAATGGACTCAATGGTAAGTGTTACCTACAGGCTTCATAGGATTTTGGACAAACTTGCTTGTTGATCTTCTAATCGCTCAATACCTGGGTAGCCGTTACGTTCAGCTAGTACCGCTGACGGCTTGTGGGTAACTGATGTGATCATTACCTACTGCTGGCGTATTGATGAGTCTTTAAAGTCCTACACAGAGCTTTCCTAGTTCAAGCAAAACGAAGTAGGTAACATATGTTGATATGTGCAGGGGCCTGATTAAATACGAGTATGTGATACCGTATTCTAATCTGGCGATATTTGTTATCGGTCAGGTTATATGTGATATAATCAGATTATTGAATCAAGTGTTGATTTGATAATGTGGTATACAGATAAATGATATTAGTCGGTTATATATGATATAACCGGATTATTGAATCAAGTGTTGATTTAATAATATGATGTATATTTATATTTGATATAATTATATATTAACTAATATTATTTCTCACTAATTATTTTCTTTTCTTAATATATATATTAATATATATGATATATGTATGTATGTGTGTGTGTGTGTATTATGAAGCATGGCTTTGATTTTCTATTTTTAGAAAATAGAAAAAGAGGTGGAAAATGGGGAGATATTTTTGGAATGTGTGAAGCATGGCCTTTCTATTTGTTTATTCATTTGTCCATACTACTGAAACATGGTTGGATTTTAATAATGTGATTATAATTCATGCTTCAATAAGTGTAGAGAATGAGAGAGACATTCTTCACTTGATCATTTGCCTTGGTTCATTCTCTAACTCTCTCCATCTCCTTCTTCCTCTACCTCAAAGCCCTAACCCTCACATGTGATGTGAACCATAGGGTTTTGAATAAATCCTAAGTGGGCTTAGAACCCCTACTTCATCATCCTACTTCAGATTAGCAATTTGAATTAGGGTGTTTCCTTCACTAATGAAAGATTAGTGAAGAGCTAGCTTGAATTAGAGGAGTTTCGGATGGATCATCTTCGATACGAAGATCGCGAAGGAAGCTTATTCATTCTTCAAGTGGAGCCTAGAAGAGTCGTAGGGACTACTACCCGGAGTTATAGAAGTGAAGGACACGGTCTACAAAGGTTGTAGCATTCTTCACTTAGTGTAGTTTTTATTATATCATATGCTAAACCCTAATACTCTAGTTAGATTCTAAGTTAGTGTAGCTTAGCACCCCGAATTTTTTTAAATTGCATGCTTGATGCCGGTTAAAACCTTGTGGTGGTGCGAGGATACACTTTCATTTTTAATTCATTTGTGCAAACTATTGAAGCATGGTTGGATATTTTTAATTGTAAAAATTATTTTACAAAACCATTGGTAAGGATTTTCTCTCACATGCTAGCCTCATTATTTTCTTGAGCTCACTATTTGCTTCACTCTCCTCTCCTTCTCTTGAGCTCCTCCACCTTCATCATCTACCTCCTCTCTACACTCTCATGTGTTGAGAATAAAGAGAGGAGGTGAGATAGAGACACATACAAAGAATCTCACACTACATCCTAGACTCTTTGGACTAGCAATCTAAAGCCTCTAGTTGCTCCATTTGACACTTAGTGTGGAGCTAGAGCTATGGACTACATCTCTCGGGTGGATCATCTTCGACGGAAGGAGAACGACGAACAAGCGCGATCCAAGAGAACCGAAGGAGCAAGGAAAGAATAGCAAGCTCGATCAAAGAGATCACCAGGAGCACAAGAAGAGGATAGAAGACTGAAGGACACGGATCTTTAGGTTAGACACATCTATCATAATAGATAGATATCCTCTTAGTTAGCTAGTTTAGGGTTTATGGTAAATCCAACATCGTGTTATTCTAGCGCCGGTTTTTTAAACACAAAAAAAAATTCCGCAAACGGCCACGACAGATGGCCAGGGCGTTAGTGTAACCCAACAAATAGTATACTATCTGGTTTGTCTTTATCTTTCATGTGAATACGTTTTACTCGTTATCACGTATCACTAGTACATGATGATAAAGCTCTTAAAATCTTTGCTTGACTGCCAGGACTATTATAGGGATCATACTAGTGGGGCCTGGTAGTCCATAAGCACATCCTTAAATGTCCCTAGTCGTAGGAGTATCGAGACTGGGCATCGGTACTCCAGTTTAGACTAGTGTATACGTTTCTTAACCCCGACCAGGATGAATATCCATTGATGTTTGACACTAAATATTATATACAAGTGCTCATTGGAGAATGGGTTTCACTGGATGGACTCACTAAGAACTTCTAGTTGGTATTATACCAATTGTCAGATAGCAGTTCTCTGATGATATGAGTACAGGGTAGTTCCTAGACCTGAGATCGCTATAGTGTCTTATATGTGTGAAAGTTGTCCTAGAGGAGGGGGTGAATAGGACAAGATAACCGATATGCTCAAATTAAAAATACTACAAACTACACTTGCCAATCAAACATAATTGCAAAGCTTAAGTAAAGGATATATCAATAAAGATAAGAGGCTAAGCAATCTACAATTGTGAACACATGAACATATAGCAAGCAATAGATATAGCAATTAAGTAAGTAAAGAGCATAAAGAGCAAAAATGTATTGAGCATGCAATTTATATCTAAGCAATTGAAATCTAAAGCAAGAGAAAAAAAATAGCAAACGCAAACACGAGTCATTTAGAGAGGTTTGGGAGATCCCCTAGTCCTCTATCTTTAGGCATTCAAGCCCGTTCCACTAAAACACGTCTCCACCGATACAACACGTTGGGCACCCGCAACTTCTTACATCACGTCTCCACCGAGACCACAAGTTTTCATTCCTTACAAAGGCACCCTTGCACTCAAGGATCCTCACACAAAGAAAAAAATTCTCTCGCTCTTCTTTCTTACAAAGGACTCTTCTGCACTCAAAATTCCTCACACAAAAACAAGAAGAGGGTTTACAATGAAGCAAAACTCTTAAAGCTCATAACTAATACTCAATGAGTATGGAATAATCAAATTAAGCTCTTTGATTTTTTGAGTGTGTAAGAGAAAAGATAATCAAAATTAAGTTTTTACTCTCACAAGAGATGAGAAAAAGCTTTGGAAATGTTTCAAAATAATTTTGCAAGTCTTTGCTATTCAAAACCCAAAGCAAATCTCAATAAATATCACGCAAGAAAAACCAGCCGTTACAAGTCAAATCAGTCAAAAAGAGCCGTTATTGGACGTCTAAAGTTCAACCAGACAGACGTCTGAAGAAGGATCAGCAGCGGCTATAAAATAGCTTCAGACGTTTGTTTGAAAAAGCTACAGACGTTGCTGATAATTCTTACAAGAAGGCAAGAAAGAACAGAAAGCAAACAGACGTCTGAAAAAAGATTCGCTAACGTCTAAAGAAGTAATGTTTCCAAATAATTTTGAGTTTCAGACGTTTGTCTAAAATAGATTCAAACGTTTGCCGTGGTTTTTTAAAACATGGCCAATGAAAGTACAGAAAATAAACAGACGTTTGAAGAACAAGTAACATACGTCTAAAAAAGAAAAGATTTTCAAAGTTTTTAACCTTCAGATGTTTGTGCCAATAAGATTCAGACGTTTGTTCCCACAAAAAGTTTTAATGCCATGAAAACATAGAGAACAACCAAACATCTGAAAAAGGTTTGACAGACGTTTGTTCTGGAAAAAGTTTTAAGCCAATGAAAACACAAAAAACAAACAGACGTATGAAGAAGTATCGACAGATGTTTGTTCTGTCAAACGTTTTAAACAATGAAAACCCATAAAACAATCAGATGTTTATTCTGGTAAGCTTCAAACGTCTAAAGTAAGAAACTGATATTTTAAAACTTATGCATGTTTTGGAAAACGGGACAGACATCTGAAGTACAATTGTATAGATGTCTGAAGAAGGATTTTCCAGACAAATTTGATATTATTTTTTGAAAAAGATTTTAAACAAAAACCAACGCAAGTTTTTCACCAAGAGTTTCACAAATAATACGAAGAGCGTGTGCAAGAGCTTAATGTGATGTTTTCTATAGTCACGAGTACTCACATTGATTTCCTATGCCGATATCGTTCTTTTGCCAAATCTTGAATCTTCCGATATCTCGACACGAGCTCTTGAATCTTCGATTTCTTGAATTTTTTTGAACTTGGACTTTGGCTCCTTAGATTCATGAAGCTTGAATGTGATCATTTAGTAGCTCTAGTTTATTATCCTCCAACCTCCAATAGATTTGTCATTTTAGCTCAATTTCCTTCATCCTCCATCGTAGGCTTGTGTCGGTTGATATCCTAAAATCTTTCTCAAACACAACCAAGCTCATATACAGTGTTATAAAATATGTAATATGAAACACATGTATAGATCTATTAATATTGTATAACATCATGTAAACTAAATAGTAGGATTATAAAAATCCATAAACCATCAATCTCCCCCTTTTTGATGATGTCAAAATATTAATAGAAGATATCGATATATTGAAAATCAAACGTTTAAATAATCTTTAATAATCGATAAAAAGATCAATATACTAAAGTTAAAAGTTTGAATAACTTCAATATCTTGATATGAACCTATTACCCTCCCTTTTTTAACATAATCAAAAAGATTGTCCTAAGAAGTAAAACGTGTGAACTACTCCCCCTAAACAAATGCGTAAACGAAAGTTAAGTTAAACGTTTGAATAACTCCCCCTAAATATATGTATAGGAGACTAATAGGAGTTGATATGAGCAAGAGTTAAAGTTAAACGTTTGAATAACTTTGAAAAACAAGCATTGGGCTCATATCAACAAGCATATATAAAGAATAAGCAAAAGCAAGCGATACATGCAAGATAACCATATGCAATATATAAACAAGCTCTAATATCATATGGTTGAAAAGATGAAATAAAGATATAGCAAAATATGGTTTTCTCATCTTTAGTGTCGACAAGCCCATGAAGGCCCTAAACACACTCTGTTAGATCTTAGGATATGTTATAAACAACAAATCCATAATTGGGTTCCCCTAATGAGAGTTGCGGAGGCCAATTTGGCAAGATGATACCTATTAAACCATGTGCCAAGAAAAATATACCTTTGGTATTTTTATGCACACTCCAAGTTGTGTACACTTACCATGAATATTGTATATGACTCCATATGATTCCTGTACTCATACACTTTTTGAAATAATAAACCATTAAGCGTAATAGCATGAGAAATATGATCACAATTGAGCACTAGTCATATTGAATGCTAACTTGCACACAAAATCCTTTGACATACACTAATAATCTCAAGGAGCACAATTTTGTGCAAGCAAGTCAAAGACAAACAACCATAAGTAAGAGTTAGCAAAAACATGGCATATATAAGATTAATTCATACCAAGAGAACAAATTGCAACTAAGATTCATAAAAATAAAACCATAAAACAAAGAAAACTAAGTAGTTCCATACATAACCCACAAAATCATCGGTTCATAATCAATATCTTTTAAAAACGGGCATCTCTTAATGTTAGTTATATGTATGCCCTAGAGGCCAAAACTATACATGGGATGTATATTGTAGTGGATGCTTGGACATTTATAGGGAGGACTTTTTTGCTCGACATGATAGTATGCTATCTGGTTGCACTTTATCTTAACATATACGATTATTGTCTCTCTTATTACATATTGATAAAGCTCTTAGGATGAGTACTTGACTACCAGGATTATGATACAGATCATACTAGTGGGGTAGAAGTAGTCGGCAAGTACATCCTTCAAATGTTCCTAGTCGTGGGAGTATCGAGACGGGGCATCGATATTCCAGAGTAGACTAGCGTATACGCTTCTCGACCCATGTGATGGGCGATGGATGATCCCATATCCATTGGTGTTTGACATCAGAGAAGGTATACGGGTGCTTAGTGGAGACTGGGTACACTGAACGGACTCGCCGAGAAATCCTAGATGGTATTATACCTATCGTCAGATAGCAGTTCTCCGGTGACACTGGTACAGGTTAGTCTGTCGACTCGAGATCGTCATAGAGTCTTGTGTGATTCCCACTGTACTTTGATTTCCACCATACCGCGTTCAAGAGGACATGCAAAAAGGTGGTTTTTAGGTACAGTCCCGAGTCACATGGAGGCAATGAGTGATAGGACGGGATTTCGTCTCTCCCGGTATTGGGGGTTAATGTTGCGCTATGCTTGATTGGCCATAACAGAAAATCCCTGGCCAGGGTTGTTGAGATCTACTGGTAGGTGGTACCGGTAATTTCTCGAACCGTTATGAGCCTCAAATCAGCATGACTTATCTGGCTATTGGGGTCTGACGTTTACCACCCCCCAGGCCCTCGATATGCGACATATCTGACGAAGAGACCGGACTGTACGATAGTGTTACTGATTGGATTCGCAGGAGTATGAGCAGGCTTGCTTGTTGATCTTCTGATCGCTCAATACCCGGGTGGCCGTTACATTTAGCAGATCGCTTGCGGCTTGTAGGTGTTTGATATGATTATCACCTACTGCCGGCGTATTGACGAGTCTTTAGAGTCCTACACAGAGGTTTCCTGGTTCATGCGAAACGAAGTAGGAGCACATATGTGATATGTGCGGGACCGAGATTAATGCACGTATGTGATACCGCAATCTATTCTCGCGATATGTGATATTGGTCGTTTATATGTGGTATAACCGGGTTATCGGATCAAGTGTTGATTCGATATATTGTTACATTTGATATTAGCCGGTTGTATATGATATAGACGGATTATTAAATCAAGTGTTGATTTAATAATTTAATGTATAATTATATATTTGATATATATTAATTTACATTAACTAATATTAGCTCACTTAAACTTTTCTTTTTCTCACTTGTGTACAATTAGTATATATGTGATATATATTAATGTACATTATTTTGTGTCATGCCAGATGCCACATGCAACATGGGTGTATGAGACTTACACCATGGTTATGATAATCCTAAGGTTTTTATTTATCTTGGTAATTCACAAATTAGTGGTAATTAGTCACATGGTTGAAGCTTATAGAAACTTGTGGAATCTTTGACCAAGTCCACTCATTTTGTTTTACTTGAAGATATTTATTAACCCAACCATTATTGTTAACCCATGATTTATTCTCTACATGAGTTATTGTATGACACTAACTCGCCCATGGTTGCTATTCTCACTTCATGAGTTCATTCTTTCATCTTGATTCTTCATCTTCTTCTTCTTGAGAAAAAACTTGCTAGCTTTTTTCTAAGTGAGAAAATAATGTGAGAAAAATAAATCTAAAGTGAGCCCATTTCCTACTTCATCATCCTCTACTATTAGCCATTTAGTTTAGGGTGTTTGCTTCACTAATATACAATTAGTGAAGAGGTGGTATGAGCTTGAGTCTCCTCGACATAGATCGTCTTCGGCCTCGAAGACTTCAAGCAAGCATGTTCATTTCTTCATGTGAACCCTTACTAGAGTTCGGGTGTTCACTACTTGGAGCGAAGGAACTACTACACGGAGGTTTAGAAGTGAAGGACTGGTCTCCAAAGGTTGTATTCCTCATTCACTTAGTGTAATGTTTGATTACATGCTAGCTTAACTCCTAACTTTCTAGTTAGATCCTTAGCATGGGTTGCATAGCTCTCTAGGTTTTTTAAAATTGTATACTTGATGCCCCAAAAAATCCTAGTTAGGGTGCTATGGAACCAAGTACTTAAAACAAGAGGAAGCTCAAAACAAACCAAAATAAGTTCACATTTTCAACCAAACCAACACAAAACACAAAGCAAAACAAAAACAACAAAGAAAAGATCACATCTCTTATCTTCTTACTAATCTTCATCACCATCATCATTGTCACTCCCCACTGTATCCCAACTGACATTGCCACCATTTCCCCCTTTAGAACTCTTGCCTCTTGAACTCCCGCCTTTTCCACTTTGGAAATCTTCAAACCTAGCGTTGATGCTCCCAAATTGCTCTCCCAAATATGTCAGCAAAAACTCATGGGACTCATGGGTCTCTCTTCTCATAGCATCCACATTCTCGGCCAATATTTCTTGATGTGCTCTCACATACCTCACTTCTCGATCCAAGGCATCAAAACGATCATAGATACCGGTGAAGTTGGAATCATATTGCTGTTGATCCATACCCCTGCAGTAGCTTCTCTATCTTCACCTTCTCCTTCCACTTCTTCTTCAGCTATACCCTGTTTTGTCGCACGCTCGGTCGCGATTATTATTAGATTGATGGTTCTCATATCCAATGGGGCATCCACAGATCCAAATTGTTGATCTTCTAAAGGCACTTTAAGTGCTTGAAGATACGGGTGAAGATCATACCATGTGGTAAAAATTTTGGTAGGGACGAAGTTTGCGGCTGAAGCAATAACTTCCAAGATGAGATTTGGGAGATTCACCTTGACCTTATAAATGACAAGAAAGGTCACAAACTTGTGGCACCCTCTAAAAGCTCTTCGATCACCGGGTTTGCAAAGAAGGATTTTACCAAGTGCGCTGCCTATGAATTTTTCCTTGAATTTCAAAGTAGCTTTGGAGTGGTTATGGAAGGGAATAGTCTGGATATGGAGAAAATTTGAAGCACTCACCGTATTCCATCATCGGTGTAATCGGGAAAAATCTTAAGAGTGTAAGGATGGACAATAGCACCACTGGCCAGAACACCAGGGAGTTTGCTAAGTAAACCCTCATCCACAACCATTTTCTTTTCGAGCACGAATGAATTAATCAAAAGTCCATTGGTCCTAGAAATGGTGAGGTTGGCGAAAAAATATTTCATAAGATTTAGGTAAAATGCCTCATCAACCACAACATGGTTATTCCATCCTTGAAAATTAAACAACCCGGGAAGATGATATTGACTATAATCAGAGAGATGAATTCCAAAACCTGAGATTACATTTTGAGCTCAATTTCTATGGAATATCGCTTCACCGGATGCACTTAGAAAGAGGTGTTGAGCAAAGCTTGTACTTTGGGACGATCCATCACCCCTATGTCTCTTCTTTCCAATATCTCTACAGGTAGCAAGCTTGGGAGCCATTGATAGAGGGTAAAGCTTTGAGAGAGAAGAGAGAGGTGAAATTAAGGCTTTGATAAGAGAGGGAAATTTTCGATTTTGATGGGAAATCTTCTAGAGGAATTGGTGGAGGATGGCAAGGAACTTGGTTAGGGTTTTAGAAAGGAAGCACGACTGATGAGAAAGAGAGAGAGAGAGAGAGAATCCCAAAAACAAATTGCATGTATAAACCCAAAAAATTCCAGGTCAGACGTTTGTTTAAGTCACGTTCAGACGTTTGTCGAAGGTAAACGTCTGAACAAGACTCGACCAAACGTCTGGATAAGTTTAAACCAGTCTAGAAATTTATTTATTTTTTTTGAAGAGATTTTTGTTTTCGAACTTGATTCAAACGGAAGCTAATGTTCTAGGGGAAAAAACTCATTAGAACTCATAAAAGAAACTAAACATAGGTAAAGAAGAAAACAAGAGTAGAGAAAATAATAAAGAAGGGAACAAATATCTTGAATGCCTAAAACAAAAAAGAACTAATCTGGTTTATGAACCAAAACAAGAGACAAACAAAATATGTAACAAGAATCCTAAGGGCTCTATCAACGCGCAATAGTGACCTGTAAGGTCACCTAAAGCAGTACACGATGATAAAGATAAACCAGATAACATACTATCATCTCGAGTAAGACTGTCCTACCGGTATAGATCCTCCCTCAATCATTGCAATCACATGCCTGTGATCTAATAATTGACTCTAAGGGCACTATATCCAACAATCTCCCACTTGCACTCAAGGCTAATTATTGCGATGTCGCATACTCAAAGCCCGTGTGATACCGAACACCCAACTCCTCTACTAGTGAGTCTCACAAAGCTCGTTTACGAAACTATTGTGTTCGAAGAATAGCCTCAGTGAGTGGATCCGCTTTAATGTTTCTTTCTATGTCTCTCTATATCTCATGTTCGCGGAGAAAGCCATCTCCCGAAATGAGCAATACCTGTCTTAGAATGTCTGGATGTCTGTGGGACCTAGCTCATAAATGAACTCCAAATCTAAACTTCTTAGACTGTATCAACAACTGAACTTAATCGGTGTCCTACGCCATGCCTCCCTCAGTATCCCCTTGGACCACCTGTCCGAAATACTGCCCCTCGTTAGAGGGAAAACTATAACTCTGACAGTCACTCTGTCACCCATGTCATCTTGGAAGCCTGGAATGATAACTGTCTCCTGAATGAGGCTGACGTTATCATATCCCTAGAACATCCACTTATGTTCTAAAACTGCTTCCGATCGTTTCTCCAGGATTGGATTAATATCAACTTATTGCATCTACTGCAAGAACAACATCCGGTGTAGTACTTGACATATCATGATTGACTCAATTGCCTAAGCAAGTGATCTGTCAATCATGCACATCCCTCTCTACTTTAGTCTATAAGACACCTTTAGATAGGGTGACTCCATCACCTGCAGGTACACTACCGTGCCAGGAGTCGTCCATTCTAAAAACTTTTAGAATGCTGTCTAAGTACCCTGATTGGGAAACCACCCAAATCTAGATGTATAGATCTAGTAACTAGAATGTCTTGATATTATATCCAAGTCCTATGTGGAGAAACCACTGTGTGACAACCAAAGTATAACCGATCGTAGTATAGGAATTTCACTTCCTACTCTGTGTATGTTATCCAAATACCAGGACAACACACCCTACTACCTTCTAACAGATCCATCCCCTGTTCTGATGAAGTCAAACCTATGACTGTCACATCAGAAATAGATGATCTATCTCCGCTATATCTGCTTTAGTCTATAAATAGACATAAGCCACCTGTCCACCAATGCTTCCGCTGCTCCCACTGACTACGACAACCCTCTGGCAAAGTCATATAGACGTACACTTCTAAAGCTAGTTTAGAACGACGCTATACTCATCCTCCTGCCGGGTCTCACAGTCTGGAACAACAGCAATGGCAAGTCTAGGTAAACAAGAACCTCCCTGTCACCGTCCTTGAGGCTACCGGAGTAGCTCTCGGGTGCCTGAGGTTACCCACCATATCTGCGGAGTGGCCAATGGAATGTCAATACAGATTGAATCTTTAGGTTCTTATCAAATTTTCAGTAATCGTTTGCGGTTCTGGAATCACTTCCAGTTCTACCATACTCCCACGACTGTTTTCTGAAAAAATCCATTTCTTTTAAAATTGTGGCGAGTCAAGAACAATATCACTATTGATCTTCCAGATGGTAGAAAGTCAACCCTCGTCATAGCCTGGGTCAACCCACAAACAGCCATTACAGAAACGTGCCTTGAGTTATCCAGAGTCTGGTTTTAAGCATAAGCCGGACAACTCCCCGTACCTTAACAATGTCAAGATATGAACTGTTCTATATCCAATATAGAAACAGAGGCACTGATTTAATTGAACCAGATTCAAATCATGCAGCTGTCTCCAGTGCATGTCAACTAAATGGAAGGAGGCCGATCAGTATTACTCAACTTAGGAATACATCCAATTATGAGTAACCTGAAAGAGAAGCAAGTTCTCTTAATCATTACTATCAACTGAATACCATATACAAATATCTACATCTTCGATCACCTTGAAGAATTCCGATACTTGCAACACCTGTTTCTCTACTTTATTCATATACCTATAACTTCTCAAAACTCAGAACATGCATTTCTACGAAACACATGTCTAAGAACTATAGAAGTCACAAGTAAACAGAATATAGTACGAGTACCAACCCCTCTGTCCTAATGGACATTGGACAATATACAATACTCTGTATAAGTCCCCTGAGTCTAATAACTCAATTCCTGTGTGTCGTAAGTTGAAAACTGTACTTATGATTATGAAGAATTGCACCGCTGTTTAATGCTCCTTACCTAACCATCCACTGATATAGGTAAATGTCATAGACATAATTTCAAAAATTTATATCTCACTCTATGAAAATAGACGTACAGATATATCAATTTGAAATTGGTGCATAACAACGGATATTCAAAACCAAATATTTGCCGTCCGGCAAACAACTCAGGTGACTTCCTCAAAGACCACCAATTACAACGAATTCCGATATAATGAGGATGATCACCTAATTCCTAATAACTTACTCCCACTCATCATCTATAAAACCATACAGATGTGAGAATCAAACCTGGTAAATACATACCCTGGAGTAAGTACTAATTGGGAAATCAGTTTTCTTTTAACAGTACACAGTAAAACTGAAACATTGAGATGTTTCGATAGGGTATCCTGGTATTCATAGTAATGCCTCTTCCATCATCCAGATCCATAACTATAACCGTATATTTCTTTGCCATCTCTCCAAATCCCTTTATATGTCTTTAGTCATTACCTTCTGCACACCCCTTTAGGCCAAATGGTTTTCTTCCTTCCCTACCGTTCGGCAGCAGCCTATGGTTTGGAAGAAGACTGTCCAATAAGCATAATGGGTGTACTGTCCTAATCCTAGGAACACTCGCAATGCGAGAGAAGGTGAAGATAAAAGACACCTGAATAAACCTTATTCCTATTTCTCCTGAACCAGAATCCATCCCCGAACTGGAACAAGTTCCTTTCAAGTTCGTATATAACCATACGATGGAATATCCAAATAAACTGTGGATCTTCATAGTGATACGGAGTGTTCTGGAGAAATACAAAGGTGAAGTGGGAGTGGTAATGAAATACTTGGTTTGGTCGTGAATATCAGTCACAATTTACTTTGCCCTCCTTCTAATCCCTTTCTTTGTCTTAACTTAATACCTTCTGTACACCGTTTAGGCTAATTGGTTTTCTTCATTCCCTACCGGTCGGCACCTGCCTATGGTTTGGAAGAAGACTATCCAATTTGCATAATAGGTGTACTGTCCTAATCCAAGGAGCACTCGCAATCCGAGAGAAGGTAAAAGGAAAAGACAACTGAATAGTCCTATTTGTTTTCTCCAGAACCAGAAACCATCCTCGAATAAAGTCCTTCGAGTTCGTATATAACCATACGATGGCTTTGTCCAATGGAAGTGGACGTTCGTAGTAATACGGGGTGTCCTGGAGAAAAGGGTAAAAGTAGGAGTGGCAATGAGGTTTGCAACTCTGACAATCCAAAAGCCAGTGTTTAATAAGGTTCGGTCAGTTTGGTCACTGAGTCATAGTCTAGGATCGGGTCAATGGTCGCTGCCAGAGAGAAAGAAAAGAAACACTCAGCGTGCACTCTAGCGTAGATCAGAATGGTTATCACTTTATCTAATCAGGAAACCTCCCACTGTAACGTTAAATTCTTCCCCAAACCTGAAAGAAGAATTAGTCTGGATCACCCGAGGAGTAAACCAACTCATCAGTGGGAATCGGGATCCAACTATCATCGCATGATAATGTGACGGAATCCGCTCACGTTATCACACTCCAGAAGGTATGCGCATATCTGGCAAGTTTCAGTTTCTTTAGAAACTCCCGATGTGATTGTTGCCCCATGCTCTTATGACCTTGACTTTGGCCAACATATCATAAGTCACATGTCAAGTTCTACCCGTCATTCTCCAGGTTAATTTGAACCCACCCGTACATACCCTTGACTTTGGCCAAAATAGCGGTACGACTGTCCCAAACCAACGCATCTATCTATGCTGCATATGAATACCCAATAGCTACCGATCACTGTGCCTTGACTTTGGCCAACATACACAGCTTGAATACTTATTGACTATTCATATGAAACGACGGAGGGCTACGAATGGTTTCTGGCGAAAAAACCTTTAACGTAATGAACTTGATATCGTTGAAGGAACGGATAGCTTTTATAAAAATATAGTAACGAAAACCTTTGCTAAAGAGGTCACTCCCGGTGAAGGGATCTCGGCTCTTTCCCCGTAGGATGGGGTGCAGGATATTCCAACTGAATACCACGATGCAAAGCAAAACTAATCGGCTATAGTGAAGTTATTGCCCTGACGCAAACTTCTGTCCAAGGGGTCACTCCCGGTGAAGGGATCTCGGCCCTTGCCTCGTCGACTGAGGTGCTGGATATTCATAACCGAATACCACTGTGCAAAACAAAAGAGAACGCCCTTGCAATAACAGCTTTTTGAAAAATGTTCCAACAACATCAGAATAGGTTTGTTTATCTTGCATTGATCCGAATCAACGCAGTCCCATCAATTGATCACATCATAAAGAACGAAAATAATGATGTACGTATATGCCATCCGCATTCGCCACTGGGTCCCGTCATCACCCGTTAGGTTACTTAAGTAACGACAGAGCGGGGACTGGACTAGCGCGGATGCAAAACATATACAACATCTACTAGTATATATATCAATATATAATATTCGCTCAAGGCGTGATAAAATGCAGCATCACAGAAATGTAACCAGCATCACAGAACAATACAGATATCTGGGATCCCCGGGTTTCATAGAGCCGCTACTGAAACCCGACGTTCCCCTGGTCGTGTGGATAGCCTGTGCAATGAAATCCTAGACCCCTACGGGCGCGGCAAGTTACCCGCCAAGACCTGAAGTGAGGCAGCCTCCTTCAGCAACGTGAATGGACCACCCAGCACTTCATGGAATCCGGTAACTTGGGCACCCCTCCTGGGTCAACCTATACCCCCCTACGAGTGCGGCGAATAGTCCGCCAATTCTAGAGTAAAGCCCCCTCCGTCTCAACGCCATGAGATGCGGGCCCGTTGCCCTCTAGAATCCGGCTATCCGTGCACCCCTCCGTGGGGTAATCCTAGTACAGAAAGTAAAATATACATACAACGGGTACATCGATCTCGACCCGGTCGTGCCCCAAAAGAATAATACAAACAGGCAGTGACGGCAGTCCACATGTCGGATGCTCGCCCCGCAATATCAAATGTACATATAAAACAAAACTGTACTACCACTGCAACCAGGCTATCCCCATGACCAATCCGCAGCATCACAGCACAACACAGAACATCAACGTGAATGTCACGTTCGCAAATCCTTCTAAAAGGGCTATAGCAGTTAGACAGGATTTATCGATCAAATGACATTCACGGTCGCAGATATAATGTAAATACTGAGAACTAACATGTTTAAAATTTTCGATCGATCAAAATTTACCTGAAGTGGGCCCCAAGCACTACTGTAGCACTCAAAGAAAATCTGGGCCCAAAAGGAATATTCCAAAAACCCCATTTTCAACTCATAACCCCACTGTAAAAATTTGGTCAAACGAAGAGTCTACCTTGCGGCGGAACCGCGGCCAATGCGTGGGTTTGGCCGCGGTTCCGCGGTCTAAAGGTGACGTCACGCGACGAAATTTTCTCAGATTGCTTAGAATTACCTGCACGTGTTTCTGAAACAACCTGAAAAATTTTTAGAGCCCAAAAAAATTTCGACAGAAACTCATGCAATGGAAATCGGGTTTTCGGAAATTTGTTCGATCGAACTTGTAAAAACATTAGAGCAAGCTAGACTAGGTTAATGGCGTGGCTCTGATACCAATGTAAGTGCACGGCGGCACCCCGGCCGTCAATCCGACGCCGGAAATGCGGAAACGAAAAACTTTACAAAACTAGCAAACCGGCACCACCGCGCACTTTTAACCCGGATTGGGCCATTAACCTAACTACTAGCAAACTAAAAGATGGGTAGAGAGATATACCGAGCGATCCGTGTCCTTCGGTCTTCTCGTCGTCGTCCCGATCTCCCGCGGAATCTCCATTCGTCACGTCCTCGTCGGAAAGGGCACCACGTAGCCGATTTCTTTTACGGGCTCCCACCTCTGGACCGAGGCAACTCGGGCGCGAAATTGGCAAGCCGATGCGTCCAAGGGTACTGTAGGTGTAGTGTAGAATTTATGTCTCTTGGGGTTAATGTAGTTGCCTTGGTGATGGAGGAATAGACAATGGACTTTGGAGAGAAGTAGACGAATTTGTGTAGGAAGCAAAAAGAGATGATCAATTTCCCTCACATAATGAACTCCCTCCTCTCTCCTCCAAAAATGGCCGGCCTCTATCCTCTAAGGGGTGGAGGGAAAAAGAATGGCATTATCAAGAGGAGAAATGTGTGATAAAAAGAGAATAAAATGGTCACACCAAGGTCAAACCCAAATCCAACTCAATCCTTTCATTTCCATTCTCAATTAATGCAAGGATTGATCCAAAAGGAATCTCATGATGAAAGAACTATCATGAAGCCACAAAATGCAAGAAAACTCCTCCACAAATGTTATTTGCACATTTGCAAATAACCCCCTCCATCGGAAAGTCCGGCCGCGAAAGAACAAAGGAAAACCGGCCAGAACGGAATGCAAACTGGCAACTTCAGAAAACTGGTCCCGTAATAAATTACAGGAAAACCCCGCGACTGCATATACATGCCCGCATTTGTATTCCCACTGAACACAAATGTAAAGAGACAAAATCTACACTGTCTAATACTAGGATCCGGCTTAAACCAAAACCGGCTAGTAAAATCCGTCCGATCACGATCCGTGCAATACCGCACGTATCTGATCGAACCCTGCCATATCTCCATACGGCCTCTACAGCGTTTCGCCCGAAACTTGAGTAACTATGTGTGGGGGACTCTAAAGACTCGTCAATACTATGGCTGTGGATTTAACCACTAGCACGTCAGAGGTATCAGCCATACGTAACGGGCTACCAGCTATTGACCAAAAGGGACGTCGATGAGCGAACTCATCCTGACACCCTACTGAGCCTGTCAGTGACAATATCCGTACAGTCCGGTCCGTTCGTCTATGAGCATCGCATGGCGGGCCTAGGGGGTTGGTAAAAGTCAGACCCCCAATAGCGGTACAAGTCGTGTCGGAGTGTAGCCCAGAACACCCTGAGATACTACTGGAATACCTACCAGTAAATCTCCTGCCTCGGCCGAGGGCTTTGTGTAATGGCTCTCCTAGACACAGCGTGACCTCACCCCCAATACCGGGAGAGACGAACCCCTGCAGATCCGCTCACTGCCTCCATGTGGCTCGGGACTGTACCCAACTAAAACCTGTTTGCACGTCTCCTTTGAGCGTGGTAGGGTAGTAATCAAAGCACAGTGGGAACTCACACGAGACAAATGACGATCTCAGGTCGATGAACTAACCTGTACACATGTCATCTGGGAACTGCTATCTGACGTCTGGTATAATCCTAACTAGCAGGTTCCCGGCGAGTCCTGTCCGGTGTACTCATAACCCAATGAGCACCTGTATACATCTTAGGTGAACCAACTGACACCAGTAGCTTGTGAGACCGGCCACCACCCCTCGTCGGGGTCTCGACTGTATACACTAGTCTACTCTGGAGAATCGATGCCCTGTCTCGAAACTCCCACGACTAGGGACCTTTTAAGGATTTGCTTATAAACCCCAGCTCCCACGTATATGATCGCTCTCATACTGCTGGTAGTCAAGCAAGAATCCTAGGGGCTCTATCAACGTGCAATAGTGACCTGTAAGGTCACCTAAAGTAGTACACGATGATAAAGATAAACCAAATAACATACTATCATCTCGAGTAAGACTGTCCTACCGGTATAGGTCCTCCCTCAATCAATGCAATCACGTGCCTGTGATCCAATAATTGACTCTGAGGGCACTATATCCAACAGTACGAGCTTATCCCACTAAAGTACGTCTCCGCCGAGATAATACGTTGCGCACCCACAACTTATTACACCACGTCTCCACCGAGACCACAAGTTCTCTTTCCTTACAAAGGCACCATTGCACTTAAGAATTCTCACACAAAGAAAGAAAAACTTCTCTCGCTCTTCTTTCTTACAAAGGACTCTTCTGCACTCAAAATATCCTCACACAAAAACAAGAAAAGGGTTTACAATGAAGTATAATACTCTCAAAGGAGTTTCTCCTAAAGGTCACAACTAATACTCAATGAATATGGAATAATTAAATTAAGCTCTTTGATCTTTTGAGTGTGTGAGAGAAAGGATAATCAAAATCAAGTTTTTGCTCTCACAAGAGATGAGAAAAAGCTTTGGAAATGTTTCAGAATAATTTTGCAAGTCTTGGCTATTCAAAACACAAAGCAAATCTCAATAAATACCACTCAAAAATACTGGTCGTTACAAATTAAATCAGTCAAAAAGATCCGTTATCAGACGTCTGAAGTTTAAACAGACAGACGTCTGAAGAAGGATCAGCAACTGCTATAAAATAGGTTCAGACGTTTATTTGAAAAAACTTCAGACGTTTGCTAATAGTTTTACAAGAAGGCAAGAAAGCAAAAAAGGCAAACAGACGTTTGAAGAAAAAGTCACTAATGTCTGAAGAAGAAATGTTTCCAAATAATTTTGAGCTTCAAACGTTTGTCATGGTTTTCAAAACATGGCTAATAAAAGTACAGATAACAAGCGGATGTTTGAAGAACAAGTGACACACGTCTGAAGAAAAAAAGATTTTCAAAGTTTTTAATACGTTTGTGCCAATAAGACTCAGACGTTTGTTCCCACAAAAAGTTTTAATACCATGAAAACACAGAGAACAACCAGACGTCTGAATAAGGTTTGACAAACGTTTGTTCTATAAAAAGTTTTAAGCTAATGAAAACATAAAGAACAAACAGACGTATGAAGAAGTATCGACAGACATTTATTCTGTCAAAAGTTTTAAACAATGAAAACCCAGAGAACAATCAGACGTTTGTTCTGGTAAGCTTTAGACATTTGTTCTAAAGCAAGAAACTGATATTTTAAAACTTGTGCATGTTTTGGAAAACAGGACAGACGTCTGAAGTACAATTATATAGACGTCTGAAGAAGGATTTTTCAGACAAATTTGAACTTGGTTTTTGAAAAAGATTTTAAACGAAAACATGTTGCGAGTATCGACAGACAGCTCTATGTATCTATCTGTAATAACCGTTTTACGTCTGCTACCAGGTATATTGCAATTTAGATAAAGAATGTCGAATTGATATAACATTATAACAATATCATGATGAACCGACGTGCAACTAGATAAAACCGTTATTGATATGAATACATATTGCTGCTATAAACTGTAGATTGATAATATTTGCTAAATATTAAACCACATGTACCATAATTAATCACATAAATATTGATATAAGCAAATCAGCATGTTGCGAGTTTAGAACTTGCCTGATCAAGATCTCACGACGAAAGTATGGATATCACGTTCCGAACACCGAATAACGTCATGATGCAAAAACCAACGTATTTAAAACTTAGCCTGAACTGAGCAACTGCATGAAGTGGCGACTGGAGTAGACGACAACGGTGACTGGGGTTGTGCTCGTCGGCGATAACCAACTCCGGCAAAGACGAAAAAGAAAAGAAGAAGAAGAAAGAGAAAGATAAGAGGGTGGGCTATTGGGTTTTGGGGGTTTTAGCATAGACGAGGAAGAAGAGGGGGTTGTTCGGCGACAGGGAGATAAGGACAAGGTCGACTGTGAGGTCGAAGAGACGAGGAGGTTGGGTTGGTCGGCGGCAGAAAAGACAAGGAAGAAGAAAGAGGAAGTGATGGTGGTGATGGGGTGCTTTGGGCTTGATGACGAGAAGGAGAAGGTGCCGGAGGGTGATGGTGGCGATCGGTTCAGGCGGCGAGGTCAACAAGAGAGATGGAGGTGGGTTCTCGGGCGTGGAGTCGGCTCGGGTAAGTCTTCGGGGAAGAAAGAGGAAGGCGACAACGGTAGTGGTGATGAGGGGATCAGGGAGAAAAAGTAGCGACGGTGATAAGATGGGGACGGCGACGGTGACAAGGTGGGGACGGCGTGGGTTAGGGTTCGGCGCGAGAGAGAGCAAGAGGAGAGAGATAGAGACGGGAGGGAGAAAGAGTGTGTGTGTTTTATAAAAAAAAATTATTAATATAATATATATATATATATATATATATATATAAACAGTTAAGTTAGGAATATAGATATAAGAATAAGTTAGGTAATATATTATATATATATTATAGGATTTTACAGATAATATCATATCACTCAGAATATTACCCGTATCCCTTCAAAAATATAGTTTTTAAATATGAAGAGCATACGTAAGAATTTTAACCATAATGCAACTATCTATAATTAAATACATATACCCCAATAAAATCTACGTAAATATACGTAAAGATTCTAATTATTTGTCTATCTATAACTGAGAATATGAACATGATATATAGACGCAACAACACGATATGGGGTGATTTACCCTGCAATGCTAGATAGCAAAAGAATATTATTTGTTTATATCTTGTATTATAAAGAGATATATAGAGCTTAAAATATATTATATGTATATATAGTACTCGATTCATATGGATACACTGTACTAGCAAATATTGGATACAACCTTGCATCATGTCAGGTTTTAATCATGCGGGTCGGGTCGGATAATGACCACTGCTACTAATTGAATCATTCGCACCCCAATAGCAACAAGAATAAAAGAATTTTAAAGCAAGATTTAAAATACCAAATTATATAGTATAAATGTACTAAGGTGTTACATTATACCCAACTACCAAAGAATTTCGTCCTCGAAATTCACAGAACGGGGAAAAGACAAGAAGATACGGATTTAAGAAAAGATGTGTGAAAATATCTGTCGAATCTCATATTCACGTTCCCAAGTAGATTCTCCATGAGAACAATTCCCCCACGAAACGAGTACCAGTGGGATTACTTTAATCTTGAGGACCTTTTCTCGTCGATCTACAATAGCCATAGGTCAATCTTCATACGTTAAATCTTCTTTTACTGTCAGTTCCGAGTGATCTAGGACGTGTGTCTCATCTCGAACATACTTGCGGGGTTGAAATAAATGAAACACGTCATAAACACCCACCAAGGATGGTGGTAAAGCCAATCGATAAGCTACCTCTCTAACATGCTCGATGATATCGAAAGGCCCCACGAATCGAAAACTAAGTTTGTCTCGACTGCCAAATCGGATTACTCCTCTAGTCGGTATATCTTCAAGAATACAAGATCACTAACTGTGAACTCCAAAGGTCTTCGTCCAGTATCAGCCCAATTTTTCTGTCAATCCTGCGCCACCTTTATATGATTACGGATCAAGTTAATCTTCTCCACCGTTTGCACAATAAAATACGGTCCCAACAATTTTCTTTCTCCAACATCGTCCCAACAGATAGGCAAGCGACACTTACGACCATATAATGCTTCGAATGGATCCATCTGTGTGGTCGCCTGAAAACTGTTATTCTATGAAAACTCCACTAAATGCAAATGATCCCCCCATAAACCTTTGAAGTCTAACATGCATGCCCTCAACATATCTTCAAGAGTTTGGATCGTTCTTTCAGATTGGCCATCTGTCTGAGGATGATAGGCCGTGCTAAACATCAAGCGAGTTCCCCCAAACTTTCCTGTAGACTCCTCCAAAAGTGCGATAGGAAACGAGAATCACGATCAGAAACAATGCTCACGGGTACCCCATGCAATCTCACAATATCCTGCATGTACCGCTCTGCCAAAGCCTCCGTCGACTGACCAACACGAAATGGTATGAAAGGAGCTGCCTTGGTCAATCGATCGACAATCACCCAAACTGCGTTATTGCCCTTTGGACTCCGTGGTAAAGCTATCAAGAAATCCATGGTTATATATTCCCACTTCCATTGAGGAATCAGAAGTAGTTACAACAAACCAGCTACCCTTTGATATTCAGCCTTGACTTGCTGACACACCAAACACTTCGATACGTAGCGAGCAATCTCTATTTTCATGCCTTCCCACCAGAAATATTGTCATAGATCTCTATATATCTTTGTGCCTCCCGTATGTACTGAATACGCAGAACTATGAGCCTCCTTCATGACTTCTTCACGGACATCTCCTTTAGGCACACAAAAACGACTTCCATATCGTAACGAACCATCTTCATGAATCAACAGATCTGTTCGAGGTCCCGCTTCTACTTGTTCTCAAAACTTTTGCAATCTTGGATTGTGCGACTGTACTGCTTTAATGTTATTGATCAAGGATGGTTGTACTTGCAACTGCATCAACTATCCCGAAGAATCTGGTAGTACAATCTCCAACTTGAACCTCTGAAGATCGGCTATAATCTCCTTTTATGCAGTTAACATCCGTATCGCTGGTAACTGAATTAGAGCATCCGGCACTACATTAACTTTCCCCGAATGGTACTTTAGATCAAGATCATAGTCAGCCATCAGCTCTAACCATCTACGCTGCCTCATATTGAACTCTTTCTGTGTGAATGCATAGTTTAGTCTCTTGTGATCGGTAAATACTTCTACTCTTTCGCCCAATAAGTAGTGTCTCCAAATCTTCAGAGCAAAAATCACAGCTGCTAACTCCAGATCATGAGTTGGGTAGTTCTTCTCATGAGTTTTCAATTGTCTCGACGCATATTCTATGACCTTCCCATGCTGCATTAAAACACATCTCAAGCCTTTCCCAGATGCGTCGCTATGAATAACCAGTCCTCCGGAACCATCTGGCACTGTCAGAATAGGAACGGTGGTCAATCTCTGTTTCAGCATTTCAAAAGCTGACGCACACTTCTCGGTCCATACGAACGGTACCTCCTTTCATGTTAGCTTGGTCAATAGTTCTGCTATTCGGGCGAAGTTCTCCACAAACCTTCTATAGTATCCGGCAACCCCAAGGAAACTTCTGATCTACATTCTTTGAAATTGGCCAATCATGAACAACTGCAATCTTTTCGGGGTCAACTGCAATCCCATCTCCGGACAAAACATGACCCAAGAACTTCATTTCTTCGAGCCAAAACTCGCACTTGCTCATCTTAGCATATAACTTTCGTTGTCTCAACGTTTGCAGTGCAATCCTCAAGTGTTCTTCATGCTCTTCTTTGCTCCTCGAATATACCAGAATATCATCAATGAACACCACAACGAACTGATCCAGGTATAGTGAAAAGATTCAGTTCATCAAGTCCATAAATATTGCCGGTGCGTTAGTAACTTCAAATGGTATCACTAAGTACTCGTAATACTCATATCGAGTTCGGAATGTCATCTTGCAAACGTCTTCTGCTTTCACCCAAACTTAATGATATCCAGATCGCAAATCCAATTTCTAGAATACCCTTGCGCCACTGAGTTGATCGAATAATTCGCCTATGCGATGGATTGGGTGCTTATTCTTAATAATCACCCAATTTAATTCCCGATTGTCGATACACATCCTTCGCGTGCCATCTTTCTTCTTAACTAAAAGAACTGAAGCTCCCCATAGTGAACCGCTACTGCAAATCCAACACTTCTTTAATAATTCGGCAACTTGTTTCTTTATCTCATCCAGTTCTACCGGTGCCATTGGATAATAAGTCTTTGAAATTGGTGCTGCTCCAGAAATAAGATCAATCGCGAACTCCACATCTCTTTTGGCGGTAAACCCGAGATGTCCTCGAATACATCCATAAAATCCCGAACTACTGTTGGTGCATCTTCCTTATTTACTTCCATCGACGAAAGAACAGCACTTGTCGGCCTAGCCTTAAATTCGACCGGCCCGACAGATCTGCTACCTCCAGAGAATATGAACTCCGGATGTCCGGGAATCTGGAAAATCACCTTCTTCACCATACAATCAATGTGAGCGTGGAAAATTCCAAGAAAATCCATTCCTAAAACAACATCATAGGTGCCAGTATCAATCACCAAGAAATCCGCGAATAACTCCCGTCCGCAAATAACAATCGAGCAACCCTTGCACTCACTACTAGATATAATTCCAACATTCCTAGTGTGTGTGTCCCAGCAACTAGACGGGGCCATGCGTGGAATAGAGTGTGCACTAATAAACTTGGATGACATAAAGCAATAGGATGCACCAGAATCAAATAATGCCAAAGCGGGAAAATTATAAACAAACAGGATACCTGAAACAACATCATCTGACACCTTAGTCTCCTCGGCCGTCAAGGTGAAGGCCCTTCCCTAATTAGGTCACTGAGTGATCAGCTTCTGCCCATAGGTCTGCTTCTGCGGTGGTTTTTGAATATCGTCTCTCGGTCATAGCTTTGAAGGGAAAGCACTGATGGTATGGTCAGTTGATCCACAAACTAAACAAAGTCCGAGCCTCCTACAACACTCTTTTTGCGTGTGTCTGGGTAGATGGAAGAATTCACAAATTGCACCCTTTTTCTGATCTGATACAAAAGGCTTCTTCATGGGTACTGTCCCTCGTTTGTTTACCGGAATGCCTCTACGTACAGGAGCTCTGTTTGGCATAAATGCCGCCTTCCACACTACAACCTCTTGTTGTAGATTACCTTTTACCTTTACCGATAAACTCTGCTGCTCCCTAGCTTCCTTGAGAACTTAGGAGAAGGTGGTCAATCCTAGAGATATGATGTGTCTCTGAATCTCCACATCCAAGCTACGCATAAATCGCCTTGCTCTATCTGCCTCATTGGCCACCAAGGGCCCCGCAAATCGACTGAGCCGGGTCTACTCAGCCGCATGTGTATCAACGAATCCGCCATTCTGCTTCAAGCTAATGAACTTCTCCTCCATTTCCTCCAGAGCAAATTGCGGAAAGAACTTCTCCAAGAAGCTTCGCGGAAAGGTCGCCCAACTGATCGCTTGGTCAGACGGGTCTCCTCTACGAGCCACCACTCACGAGCATAATTTACCAATTAAATGTGTACTACATCCACTCTTTTCTTATCTGGAATCTGCGCGGCAACAATCAGGTTCTCTGTATCAACTAGCCACTACTCCGCTGGTAATGGCTTCTCCAATCCTGTAAATGTGGATGGACCGAGCTTCCTAAAGTCTGCTACGGTGCCCTTACGTTGTGTTGGCATGGGCACTGCTGCCCTCTCGGCTGTTGTAACAACGGACTGTTGGACCGTCCTCAGACCTTCCTGGAAAGCCTCGCCCTGCCGCTGATTCAGTTCAGTTTGGCGCTTCTGGTTTTCTAGCATACCACGTACAACTCCAAGTAATGCGACGTTATCAACACGCCTCTGGTATGACTGCAAATCTCTATCCGCCATGATTCTGAAGCCAAAGACACTGAAGGGGATTAGTAACGGTAAACATGATTCAATAAACAAGATATTGATAACTATAGATTCAAGACTGGCAAGGTAGTAATGTGGCAGGACATGTTCCTAATTCCGGGTTTCCTGATTAATATATTGGGTTCAATACCCAACTACAAAAGAACCAAATCCGACTAACCCTAAATCCTAGGGCTCTAATACTAAACAAACCCTGTCACACCCCGCTTCCCAAAATACGTAAATATGGCACGTGACAGAGCCAACCATGCTACCTATGATTAGAAATCATCCATCTATAGTCACATTACAGCTGTCAATCAGATATTAAGAACAGTAAATAAAATCTAACTAACACATGTTCATCTACCACAGCAGATAAAAGTCAAGAAATGTATGTAACGGAAACAAATAAAGATCCAATAAAGAATAATATTTGAATCGCGTCCCTTATGGGATCACATTGATAAATTAAACTACGGAAATAAAATAAACTAAGCATCTCTAAAACTAATCATCAAGCTCCTCACTGCTCGGCTTGCTTGTTAAAATATTCCCGATCTTCCTGCGACAAGGTCAAAAGAACTGGGACATGCAAAACACAGACGTCAGTGCGTCATAAATATCAAAATAATAGTAATAACCAGGATAGGATACTATGATTAAACAAGAGTGTAAATAATAGACACGTGTATAAAATAGTGAGCTATAGGTATGTGATGTATATCCTAAAGTCTGTGCTTCTAGATTATCTATTCTACAAGTCTTTGAAATCAATTAATGGAATCGTCGATATAACTTAATAGTATCCCGTGCGTGCCCGGGACCATGGTCAAGACCCTTGGGGTTGAATCCGAGATGTGTCACTAAGTAGTAAAAACAGGATATCATGTACAGACGAATGATGTCAGCACCATCATTCCGGGGCCGAAGCCCGTATCGACTGATCGGTCTCTGAAAAGTATCAAACTGTTGAGTTACAAATCAGGTTTCATTATTGATTTCCCCTTACCCCTATGTTTTGTGTTCAAGTCAGGTATTGATGACATCAATCTAATGCCAACACAGGATCAAGCAGGTACAGGTCTTGTTTATGTAGACAAGAAGTCACGTCCATCAGGACAATAAGTCAGGATTGTCGGTATTAGTAATAATCCAAGTAACAAGTCTAGGAATGTCTTGTGAACATGTCAAGCAATGTATATCCAGATGGAAGACCGTAATCAATATCTACATACGGTAAACATGACTAATGCCCAGGATGTATATGTATCTATCTGTAATAACCGTTTTACGTCTACTACCAGGTATATTGCAATCTAGATAAAAAATCCCGAACTGATATAACATTCTAACAATATCATGATGAACCGGTGTGCAACTAGATAAAATCGTTATTGGTAAAAATTCATACTGCTGGTATAAACTGTAGATTGATAATATTTGCTGAATATTAAACCACATGTACTATAATTAATCACATAAATATTGATATAAGCAAAGCAGTATGTTGCAAGCTTAGAACTTGCCTGATCGAGATCTCACAACGAAATATCACGTTCCGAACATCGAATAACATCGCGATGCAAAACCCAACGTACTTAAAACTTGGTCTGAACTGAGCAAATGCGTGAAGTGACGACTGGAGTTGATGACAACGGTGATTGGGGTCGTCAGGGTCATGCTCGTAGGCTGTAACCAATTCCGGCGAAGCCGGAAAAGAAAAGAAGAAGAAGAAGAAGAAAGAAAGAAAAAGAGAAGAGGATGGGTTGTTGGGTTCTGGGGGTTTTAGCGTAGACGAGGAAGAAGAGGGAGTTGGTCGACGACAGGGGGATGGGGACAAGGTCGACGGTGAGTTCGAAGAGACGAGAAGGTTGGGTTGGTCAGCGGCAGAAAAGACAAGGAAGAAGAAAGATGGTGGTGATGGGGTGCTCTGGGCTTGACGACGAGAAGGAGAAGGTGTCGGAGGGTGATGGTAGCGGTCGGTTCAGACGGCGAAGTCAACGAGAGAGATGGAGGTGGGTTCTCGGGCATGGAGTCAGATCGGGTAAGTCTTCGGGGAAGGAGGAAGAAGGTGACGACGGTGGTGGTGATGAGGGATGAGGGAGAAAAAGTAGCGACGACGACGAGGTGGGGACAGCGACGAGATGGGGACGGCGTAGGTTAGGGTTCGGCGCAAGAGAGAGAACGAGAGGAGAGAGATGGAGACGAGGAGGGGGAGAGAGTGTGTGTTTTATAAAAAAAAATTAATTTATCAATAGTGTGTGTGTGTGTGTGTGTGTGTAAGTTAGGTAATATTATATATATATATTGTAGAATTTTACAGATAATATCATATCACTCCAAATATTACCCGTATCTCTTCAAAAATATAGTTTTTAAATATAAATAGCATACGTAAGAATTTTAACCATAATGCAACTATCTATAATTAAATACATTTACCCCCAATAAAATCTACGTAAATATACGTAAAGAAATTATTTGTCTGTCTATAACTGAGGATATGAACATGATATATAGGCACAACAACACGATATGAGGTGATTTACCCTGCAAGGCTAGATAGCAAAAGGACATTATTTGTTTATATCTTGTATTATAAAGAGATATGTAGAGTTTAAAATATATTATATGTATATTTAGTACTCGATTCATATGGATACACTGTACTGGCAAATATTGGATACAACCTTGCAACATGTCGGGTTTTAATCATGCGGGTCGGGTCGGATAATGACCACTGCTACTAATTGAATCATTCGCACCCCAATAGCAACAAGAATAAAAGATTTGTAAAGTAAGATTTAAATACCAAATTATATAGTATAAACGTACTAGGGTGTTACAACGGTCCCACAGTATATGAAAGCAGTAAGCGATCGAAGGAATTCGTCTCTCCCGATATAGAAGTTGATGTCATGCTATGCTTGATTAACCATAACCAGAAGTTTTCGGCCAAAACAGTTGAGATAAACTGATAAGTGTTATCATTTGTATCTCAAGTAGTTATGTGTTTTACATCAACACAACTTATTAGATTATTAGGGATCTGACATATTCCACTCCTCAGATCCGGTATGCGACACTCTCAGACGAAAAGACCGGACTGTACAATGACTGTCACTAATAGGCTCTGATTGCGTTCAGATGAGTTTGCTTGCCGGCCTTTCTTTTAATCAATACCTGGGTAGCCGTTACGTGCAGCTAGTTCCACTGACGTACTTGTGGCTTGACGGATATGATCCTCTAACCTGCCGCCGGCATGTTGATTGAGTCTTTAGAGTCCCATGCAGAGGTTTTTCCCGCTCAGGCAAAATGATGTAGTGCACGTATGGTGATACGTACGGGAGTTCGATTATACGTAATAATCGGACATTTGATAATACTAGACGATTTAGATTTAAATCTGATTATTAAATCAAGTGGTGATATATATATATATATATATATATATATAGTATTATGTTCACATTATTTTACGGGTATATGTATACAATACATATACATGCAAATGTTTATATATATTGTGTGTGTGTGTGTGTGTTATATATAAACATCTTGAAGCTTTACACCTCATTTTTTTAAAGAAAAGATAAGAAAATAAAATAAAATAAGAGATAAGAAAAGAAAAGATAAGAAGAGAAAGAAAAGAAAAGAAGAATAAAAAGTTTCATATTTCTTCTTTTTCTTTCTTGATCTTAATTCTTATTCTTTTGTTATGGCTGCTGCTTCTTGGCTTCTTCTTCTTCATCTGGAGTTTAGAATGAGAGAAAAGAATGGGAGAAAATTTAGTGTTTTCACTACATCACTTCCCTTCTTGAATTAGCAACTCAAGAAGCATAAGTTACTTCACAAAAATAGTTTTTCAGTGGAGTTGAAGCTTGTGCCAGGGTTTTCTCAATGTGGATCATCTTCGGCAAGAAGACCGGTTCGAAAACTCGTCACGGATGGCGGCGAGGTTTAGCTTCGGTCTTCTATGATTGGGCGAACATGATACAAAGGTTGTAGCCTCCTAAACTCTACTTGTTTGCATGTTTTGCATTTACAGTGAATGAATGATCTTGTGGTTGTATGTTTGATGCTCAGACTTGTAAAATTTTGATTTTTTTTCGATTCCGCCATGGTCACAAGTGTTGCAACCCTAGCATCGACATACCTTTAGGTCCTATCCTTCTGATTCACAAGTAAGTAAGCATAGCACCCCAAACACTAGTAACGAATTATAACTGACTTGCTCTCCTCTCCATACTTCTTTGGGGATCTGAAGATTTGTGGTTGTAGATGGAGACTGTTAACCAAATAGCATGCATGACTTACCGCATCTACCCAAAGTTCTCCGAAAGGCCAGATTGCAACCGCATACTTCTAGCTTTCTCTAGTAATGTCATGTTCATACGCTCCGCTGCTCCATTTTGCTCTGGAACTCTTGGAACTGGCCATTGCCTTTGTATACCTTGTTTTTTATAGTAATCTTGAAACTCCTTCGAGGTATATTCTTCTCCATTATCTGTCCGCGAGTACTTCACCAATCGCCCATTTTGTTTCTCAACGGCCTTTTTCCACTCCTTAAATCTGGAAAACACCTCTGACTTGTGTTTGAGAAAATAGATACATACCTTCTGTGAGAAGTCATCAATGAAAGTGATATAGTATATGGCACCTTCTTTTGATGGAACCATGATGGTCTCCATACGTTTAAGTGTATATAGTCGAGAAGTCCTTCGATCTTATGCACAGCTTGCTTGATACTGACTTTATGTTGCTTTCCCATCGTTCAATATTTGCAGAAGTCCAGCTTGCACGTGGTAATTCCTTTAAGCAAATCCCTTCTGTGCAATTCACGAAGACCCCTCTCACTCATGTGGCCAAGATGCATATGCCACAGCTTTACGGTATCCTTCACTTGTTTCTTTATAGCCACGACTGCACCACCAGTAATTGTTCTGCCGTCCAAACGATACAAGTTCTTCAGTCATTGTCTTTTCATGACCATTAGGATACCCCGACAATTTTTAGCACTCCATCTTGACATACAAACTTGCATCCTGCTGCATCCAATGCTCTCTTCGGCTTAACGCGTGCGCACGTGTGCGTAGCGCACTCTTTCATAAGGAGTGATCTTGACTTAGGTGCACGTATTTTGCATATGGTGCGCAGCGCATTGCCTAGGGTGCACCCTAATTTGTGAAAGATGTCTTTCAGAAAAGCCTTCGCTTTCAATTTTTTAAGTGCACTTGCGCACCTATTAGGGAAAATCCTAGTTTTGTGGAAGTTCATATTTTCCAAGTAAAATATTGCTTTCAATGAAGCCTATGCTTCAATTCTTGGGAGTGCATGGGAAAATATTGCTTTCAATGAAGCCTATGCTTCAATTCTTCGGAGTGCATGCTCTGTTTTGGACATTTGTCCTGTGAAGAAAAGCTTCAATTTTTATGTATTTAAATATATTTTGTTGGAGCTTTCTCCTCAAGATCTTAGATTTTAGGATCAATCCCTTCATGAAAGCCTATACTTTTGTAGAGAGGGGATAAACTCTAAGATCTTTTGATCTTGCATATGATAAGCCAAAGCTCTAAGGAAGTCTATACTTCAAAAAGGAGAGACTTTTCTCTAATATATTTTTACCTAGCGGAGACTAAGGTTTCTTCGAGAAGAATTAGAGGCGCGGGCTTTGAAAACTTTTTCTCGGTTGATGAAGAAGGTGGAGATCCAAAATTATAATAATGCAGATGGAGATTTTTCTCCTCAAAGTCTCATATTTAAAGGAGGGAAATAGTTAAGGTTTGTTCCCAACTAAAAAATTTGAATTGATTCATATCAATTCAGAGTGCGTGCGCACTGATGGATCTCATAGATCCCAGGATATATTTGTTAAGATAGTTAATAAGGAAAATTTTCTTCCAATAGAGCAGAGTCTGTAACGGGAACGCATGTCTCAGAAGTGCGCTTGCGTATCGTGTTTTGCATATAGCGCAGCACTTGTGCATAGGGCTTGGAGGGTTGTGCACTTATAGCGCATCGCAAGTATATGTACATGTGCATTGCATGTGGTGCGGCATGCAATGCCTTGCGCAAGGTGCACTTGCACATGGGAACGGCGGCTTACACTACGTGCTTTGCACGTGGTGCGCATGCGCAGCCCAGCTTGACGCTTTCACTTCAGCATATTTGGTGAAGCTTAAGTTTCGAGCGTCAAATTTTGGCGGGAACAGAAAGTTCGATTAAACATATGTATATGATACACGTACATTAATCGGACGTTTGATAATACTAGCCAGTTTATTATAAAACCAAATTATTAAATCAAGTGTTGATTTAATAATAAAATATATGTTGATATGCATTCTAGTATTATGCTCACTTTATCTCTCTCTCTCTCTTTTGCTATTTGTATGTGATACAAATACATGTATATGTATATGATACATATACTAAAACATTGTGTATATGATATACATATACTTCTAAAAGTGATAATACGTGCGGGAGTTCGATTAAACACGTGTATATGATATACGTATATTAATTGAACGTTTGATACTGGCCGGTTTATTATAAAACCGGATTATTAAATCAAGTGTTTGTATATAGAGAATAATGGAGGAAAGATGCCATAGGAGGGAATTTCCTCATATAGCGTCGAAAAAATACACCCTCCATCGTGTTTTCCGACGATCGGAATCCATCATCTTCATTGTTATCATCTAAGATGTGGGTACGCCAAATTTCATGTTGTTCTACAACTTTTTCACCGTTGAATTAGTGGGTTCAAAATCAACGGTTTACCGACAATAGAACTTTTTGCATTGCTAAATCAACGGTGAAAAGGTTGTAGAATCACATAAAATTTGGCGTACCCACATCTTAGATGATAACAATGAAGACGATGGATTCCGATCGTCGGAAAACATGATGGAGGGCGTATTTTTTCGACGCCATAGGAGGAAATTCCCTCCTATGGCATATTTCCTCCATTATTCTTTCTTTTGTGTGTGTGTGTGTGTGTGTGTAAAGAAATGAGGTATGGATAGAGAAGCATGGTTTCTAGGAATGGGTATTATTATATTTGATATAATTTTACTATTCTAGCATAGTTTTGCCTCTCTTCCCACTACCTCATTCTTTCATGCATTTTTCTCTCTCCTCCTCTTTTGAGAGAAATGAGAGAAAAAGAGAGAGTGGGCTTACTACATCTTCTTTCCCTCTATTCTAGCAAATTGTGAGAGCAAATTGCTTCACAAAGAAGTGTTCTTTGGTGAAGTAGAAACTTGGGTTAGGTTTTCTTCGAAGTGAATCATCTTCAGTAAGGAGGTCCGCAAGCGCTCGATCCCTATGACATGGTGTCTAACTTGGGTCTTCCACTAGAGAGTAGACATGCTATAAAGGTTGTAGCCCTCTAAACTCTAGTTTAGCTCTCTTGATTTTATGCAATTTCTAGTTTATGGATAATTTTGGGTTTTGTGTTTGGTGGTATGTTTTAGAAATTTTTGTTCTATATTTCCGCTGTGGTCCATAAGTGTTGTGACCCTAGCACCACACACTTACACTTCTTCCTCTCATATTTTAGGAAATTGTGAGAACAAGTTGTGTAACAACCCTAAACTTTCTGTACAACTTTTTGTACATTTTTTTCAAAATACAAAAAGGGGTATTTTTGCCTGAGCACAAGTTATAAGTTTTTTTTGCTTCTTAATAGCAAGAAGGAGCTTGTAGCTCATTGGTAAGACCTTGCACTGCTGAACTAAAGCACCAGAGTTCAAATCTCATCATCCACATTATTTTTAATATTGATTTCTTTTTAAATTTTTAGAAGCCCAAGAGCCTACAAGTGCATAACTCGTAAAAACCCCACTACACATGTAAAACAAACTATCTCAGGGGCTACAACAAGCGACGAGGGACACGTGGCAGTGAGCCCCGACACGACTCGAGCCGGCGACTCGGCCCGCCGCCGCCGGCAGAGTTGAGCCGGATCGCCGAGTTGTCAACAGGAAAAGTGTGTCTTTTGTCCTCCCCATTACCCCTGTACACTTTAAATTTCTTGAAATTTAACAGAGCTCTTTAAAACCACATTAAACCATATTTTTAATACAATTTTCATACTACCTTTCACCTACCCTAACCCTAATCTTTCCCTATAAATATCAACCCTAAACACACCCTTCTCACTTTAAATTTCTATCCAAAACTTTCAAAAAATCCCTATAACTTATGTGTACAAGTGGAGTTAGCGAAGGGCGAAACTCCGGCGAACTTCCGACGACGACCCTAGGAGCTTCTGGCGACGAAACGACGCACCGGCGAATCCTACTTCCTCCTCTACCTCTTATCTTGATTCTAAGCCGGTAATTCCCACCTCCCTCTTCTATTCTCTAGTCTTAAAACTTCTTTTAATAAAACCCGACGGAAGCGGAGTTAAATCCGACTTCCGATACGGTTTTCTTATAAAGTTCAATTTTTCCTTAACACAACCATATTAAACTCTTACATCTTGACTATTAATCATTAACAAAACATGTTGAGCAAGTTCCATAACAAAATATTTCATTTTTTAATTTTTACCGCTCTTTTTCAATAAAATACCATGTAGTTTACTTTCTACCTTAAAACATCATTAATCCTGCTATACCTTTAATTAGATCACCAGGTAATGACCTAACTCTTACAACACTCATATGCAACATAGCACAATACCATTTTGGAATATTGAATACGAGAAAACGAAACTTTACATATAAATACCATTTACTATTAAAACCGTTTTCTATAAGATTATGTATTTTACACAAATCTTTGCAAAGCACCGCTACAACCCATTTTGGGAAACCCGTTCGGGATGGTGCGGATTATCGCACATCCTCGGGCTTAGTAGTGCGAGATTCAGACCTCCGCAAGGAGCATTCGGTCTCGAAAGATTTAAAATACAAATATCTTAAGAAAATGATATTCCTAGAAAATAATAAATTAAAAATTATTTTTATAAATAAATATATATATATGTATTATCAAAATACCTATTTTTGATATGATATAAGTATTCCAACTTTTCTAAATTAAAAGAATCACTTTACATGAAAATACCATGAAATTCCATCAAGACCAACACTTTACAATTAAATACCATGTATTATGAAAAATAGGTTTATTCACTAGAAATATCACAATGATAAAATCTACAACTATGAAAACTCTAAAGAAGATAATTAAATACTTAGGGTGTATTTTGAAAAGTATACAAAAAATATTTTTACATAAAACCCCCTCAAGTTATATAAATTATCTTAAGGACCCTAGTAAATATTGGTTTAAGCGGGACCAATCTCTTGAGCCTCAGGGAGCCGGAGAAGTGGGTGCTTGTCTATTTAAGGTAGACAACTTAACAACGGTGTTATCAACACGGTAGTCGTCTTTGAAAAAGACACAAATCCTGCCGCCCATGTGCAGCGGTTACCGATAACATCAAAACAATCAGGACTTCAATTTCTTTTCTAATTGTTCTGACTCAGACTGGGTCTCATTAAAATAATCTGACTTGAATATGATTCAAGTATCCAAACTAAAATTCAACATGAATCCATGATTCCATATATTCAATCTATCAATCTATACAATTTGACTGAACCGAACCATGGATATACATGCATTTACATGATTCTCCAGTTACATCCATTTACATGATTCTCCAGTTACATTCATTTACTGATATCATGGTTTCGGCAAGTCATCTATACAATTCAATTTTCAAGACAATACAGTACAATACAATACCATCAGTACAATCATTACTATCAATATAATAAATACACGGGGTATTGGGGTAGTTCTTTCGTGAATCCAACAGAATTTCAAGAGTACCTCTAGATCATGAATTCATGTCTACTAACACAAGTAAGCTATCAAGAGGACGCGTGTTTCCATGCTCCTGGATTACAGCCTGTTGAGTTTGGAATACTTCGACGACAGTCGAAGTCCCGTTACTAATATTTGATTCGGGCCCGTGGTTTCCTACCCCTAGATTACAGCCTGTTGGGTTCGAGAACACTCTTGAGATTGGTTGACATTCACCCTTGAACTTATGATAACAACAGTATTAACACTAAATACAACAGTATAACAATATAATACAACTTTAAAAGCTATACTCTCTGTGTGTGTGTGTGTGTTTATTCTACTTCTCCATTAGCTTTGGGACTTACCGAGCGATTTGTTCGCTGACGACGTTCTCTTTCTTTCTTCTTTGAATGTCGTCAGGTGATTCGGACCTTCCAGAGATCGAGCCTAGCACTGAAGACTTGGACCAGTTTATTGAAGATCCCGAGCTGTAGTTTCACTTGTACATTTTCCTTTTCATTCCAGTACTTTACATTTCTGTTATGGCACTGTTTAGGCATCGCTTTATCCCATGTATTTAATTTTCTATGTATTGTAAAAAGAATGTTAATAAATAAAGTTGATGTTTTATTATATCTTATCTCTTGTGCATTTATATTTATATTTCTTAGATACGCTTAACGTATTTACTTCACAGTAAATACGTAGCAGCCTCGTCACATCCTCTTCGCTGTACACAGGGAAGCGAGGCTGACAAGTTGCCTCATAAAGAAGAGTTCTTTAGTGGAGTTGAAGCTTGGGTTGGATTTCTTTCAATATGGATCATTTTCGGTAAGGAGGTTATTGATCAAACTCGTTCTAGACACTTGAGGGCAAAGCTTGGGTCTTCCACTAGAAATTGGACACGCTACGAAGGCCGTAGCCCTCGTTTTCCTTTAGAATTGCTCTCTTGTTTTGTTACAGTTGTTAGTATTTGGATGATCTTGGTTTTAGTTTATGGTGTTATTTTTAGAAATTTTTATTCTATATTTCCGCTACGGTCCATAAGTATTTCGACCCTAGCACCGTAGACTTACACTTGGTGCAACGCTTTACATCTCGAGGAAATCAGTTGGACTGAAGATTGATCCAAACCAAATCTTCAACTTCAAATTCAGCCTGTCTGCGATTCTTGTCTGCTACTGGTTTGTAATTCTTATTAGTCTTTTATATTGCACCTCGATCTTTTTTATTTTCTATCTGAATATGTCCGACTATGACATCGTCATCTCCATGAAACTTTACATCTCTTGTAAATTTCTACAACACAAAATACTCCACCAAATCAATGTTCTTATCTCCGCCGAAATGCTCTGCCAAACCTTCATTATGACTTTCCATAATTGCATCCCGAAGTGAGAAATTCGTTACACATAATTGGATCCCTTTGGAAAAAGAATCGTCAACAAGCATATCATCTTCAAAATATCACGCTCGACATTTTGTCCAAATTTTGCCGAAATTATCATCTTCATTGTACAATTCTTTTAATTAATCAAAACTGACAACTTTGTCTCGTAAAGTCGACAAAAGTGATACTTGTCTGTTCAATGTATCGACTGCTTTCTTTTGATGATTCGGTAAAACTGCTATCGGAACGAGAATAATATTATTTAAAAAAATCTCGACCGGGTTGTACTTCTTTTGGCATGATATCTGAAAACTTCTCGTGTAGAATCTTCAAGTCCAGTGAAGAACACGAAATCCCCTTATTATCTTCCGTTTTCAGAGTAGAAATCTCACAATTTTGCTCATCCGCTTCAATGAATTCGGCATGATTCAAAAAATTATTATAAGCCGAATTATCGCTGCCCTCTTCTCCGAGTTTCGGCCAACCATCTTCATTCTTGCTCTCTTAGCCCTTCATATCTACCCAAATCAAAAGAGACTCTCCATGATCACCATTAATTTCGTCGGCCTCGTCATCATATTCATCATAAATAGGAGGTTTCACTTTCTCTTCTGCTCGACAAAATTTCCTTCAATGATCGTCACGGCTCGTCGATTTGGATAATCGATTTGATAATTATCAAAACCTTGGCACTTGTGGCATTGGACCACCTTCCCTCTTACACCGCTCGATTTGCATGAATTCACAGGTGTTTCCTTGGTCGAACTCGTAGTAGTGGCCTTTGTTTACGAGTCCCCCTTCATATCAGATCCCATGTAGAAGCAGTTGGATACCGATCTCTACGCCCGATACTCCTTTCATCGTCGGATCCCAAACGCTGAAAAGGGTTTACATCTTCGGACCCTAAACCGTCATCATCTGGCCCTCAAAAGTTGGCGGACTCAATAGTTGTCGTTAGTCGTTGAACTTGTCTCTGAAGTTCTTCGATCTCAATATCTCGCAATTCATGCTCACGTTGTTGTGCACCACTCCTACGGTGTGCCATTGGTTTTTCGCTTTCCATCAAGAATGCGACGGCCCCTATGCTCTAATACCAACTAATAAGGATTGGCCTACGGAGGCTCGATGCTCAACACGATCTACTCCCCTTCAAGAGAAATCACAAGCCAAAACTCAAGATAAACCAAGGACGAGATATATTGGCCTCTCCTTAAATACAAAAGCAACAGATTTTTCTTTGCTAACAAACAAGCTTTATTCAATAATCAAAATCAACTCTCTAATATAATTGTTCTCATCCCTTTAAATAGAAGAATACAAACTTAATCTAAAAGAAACAATTCTTATTTAAAAAGTAATATAACAAACTAAATCTAATTAAATCTAAATAATCTAAACAAACCTATCAATTTAAATCGATGCGGTATTCAATTATATCTCAAATTAAATGTAACAAATTTTCTTAAATCTTAGCCGAATCTTTAATCAAATATTCGCAAATCTCTCCACATTCGGCTTCTGCTTGGTCTAGACCTTGTTTATGCGTTCGACTTCTACTCGGTCTAGGCTTAAGTTGCATGCTCGTGCATCTTGGCTAAATGCTCCTGCATCATGACGATGTTTTTGCGAAGCCACACAAAGATGATGACAAAGCTTGGCACCACTAATGCAGCAAAATCTATACTAATCTATAATGCAAATGTTATTGGTTAGAGTCCACGTACTTTCTCCATTTTTTTCAAAAATAAAAAAAAGAAGAAAATTTCTCAAATTTTAGAGCCTCCACATTATCAAAGAAAAAGAAAAGGACAAAACTAATTAAATGTTTTATTAATTTAAATTTTAAATTCACTCCACATTCTCTAAAACCTAAGGCAAAAAAAATTTCTAGAAATTAGTTTGAATTCCAAATTCAATTTACATTATACTCAAATTTAAGACAAAAAAAGAACTTTCTAAAAGTTATTTTAATTTTATCATTTTTCAAATTCTAGTTTCATTATAACTAGCTTGTTTTACTTAAATATGGTAAATAATATATTATAATATCTTCTAGAATACTCTTGATCCAAATTACTCAAATAACTATTTTATTCACCTATTAACATTCAAAATAATTTTAAACCAAAACCCCCTAATTTTATATTTATCCATAGGCCCAAGAAAAAATTTTGGGACTCTAAATAGAATAAAACTACAAACGGTGTGCAAAATGATGGTTAGGTCTAATGGAGGATGTTGAAAAATAAATCTAATTTTGTAATATGTAGTTTGTTTAAGGAGTTCTACATAAAAGTAGTAGAAGGGTCTTGAATAGTGTTATCTTGTAATAGAATAAATGAAGAAGTTTCTTAGAGAATTTATAGAAGTGTCGAGAAAGTTTCCAGAAGAGTCATAGAAGTATTCTAAGATGAGCCATGAAAAATATCATTATAGAATATTGTAGAACCTTAGAAGTGTGTAAAAGGACCCCCACATGTCTATATATATTCTTGAGGTTTCTTTGTGAATGTAAGAAGTAATAAATATTCAATAAAGACTGAGTTTTGGCCACTTTCCCATACATCTCCGAATTTACAATATTTCTATCCTTCTCAGTGAGAACCTTCCTCATCACAATATATTGTTGTTAGAGCGATTATAATTTCCAACAACCTTAATTATATCGATTCCATAAACCGAATAACCCTTGATTCAAACTTCCCCAGGATAAGGGCATGACATGTTCCACAGATTCAAACTTCCCCATCATGTACTCCACATATTGCAACGACTCCCACACAGAAAATTCTAATGCTAAGTCTCTAAGAAGCTTAATAAAAGACAATACTATTATTCAAAGTTCAATGAGTCTTTTCAACTAATGAACTAAGGTCTTCTCTAAGACCCAAGAATAAATCATACAAACCTTTCGCGGCATGGACCATGACTGGTTCTTCCTTTCCCTTCAATTTCTGTGTCACGCATGAACCCACTTCCACAATCTTTCAAATACTCTATATAATTTCTGCCACCATGCTCCCCATTTCTCATACAACAAACTAGCTAAACTAGAAAGAGAAAAAAAACAGAAAGAAGAAACGAAAATTAAATTTTGTATGGACAACACCATTTCTCACATCCTTCATGGATGCAAACTCGCCCGACAAATGGAAGAAAACCTCCACAACCTAGTAAACCAACAACAGCTACTTAAAACCTCATGCGAAGATGTTGTTGCAGCCTTCAACAATGCCGTTTATGAGTTATCGGTAGCAGATCAAGCTATGGATCTATTAGGTCTAAAAGAGATCGAGATCGAGATGGGGACTCTGGGGTTTGGTATTGGGACGAGCGGTGCCTTAATTAGTAATGTTGACTCAGAACCGGCGTTTGTTGGAGCAGGTGGAGGGGAGCAGCTAGCGATGGTGGTGGAGGGGTCAACGTTGATGTCAGGGTTGGGAAGAAGACCGGCAACTGCCGGGTCCATGGGGCAAAGACAGTCCAGAAAGAGGTAGAAATTAATTAATTAATTAATTAATATTCAAAGTCTATATATGCATGCATGGGACTTTTCCTCGCATGTGTACGTATATGATAGCGCTTAGGAAACAACCTATGAACTGCAAAACGAGTTCATATATGATCCCACATGGTTCCTCTTCTAAATTTTATTTTTTCCCTTTCTGTTAATAAATATGCATGAAATATCTCTTAAGTCGTCTTAACCCTGCTCAGCGTAGCCTGATCGAGAGTGAGAATAAGAGATACAAAACAGTAAGAATTCAAGAGTTAATTTAGATGATCGATCAATGGTTTAACTACATGCTGTTTGAATAATTAAACTGAAAGGAAGGAGAGCAAAGGAACGAGAACAATAAGGGTTCAGTCAGTTCGTTGCGGCAATCTGGAGAATCCACCTGATGATGGGTATACATGGAGAAAGTACGGCCAGAAAGAAATCCTCGGCCGTAGGTTTCCAAGGTAATTATTAATTAACTTCTTCACCTTATTCAAATTTCCAAAGAATGGTGACTAATTAAGATGCCAAAAATTAATGTTATAGGATATTTAGCAAATGTTTGTTGGATAAATGATTCTATGTTTCCAGTATGGTATGGCAATCTCTTTGTTACCTTTGATAGTTGACCATGTATGATTATTCATTAGGCATTGTATCTGGGATGCCCTCATACAGCAAACATTCTTTCCTCTAAATTTTATATATATAGTGTATAAATTATTTTTTCGGTTGCTTATTCGTCTTTAAAATATATCCTAATAAATTATTTTGTAAAATCTCTTTTTTCTTACCCACTTTCTCGACTCTATAGTAAAAATAAAAATAAAAAAACTCTTTCACCATTAATTTAAGAATCTATAAATTTGATTATTCATTGCATGCATACCTTAGATTTTACATGTACTGACTTGGTTCAAAATTCAACGGCAATGATCAACAGCATGCACACACACTAGATAAAAATAAACCAACTTAAATGTATATAGGGCTACACAAAAGCTTTGTCTGTGTTGGAGTTTTGCCTACCAGCCATGTAAATTCACGGTGTTGAATCTCTTATATTATTTACATACCTTAAGTTTGTAAGCTTTTTGTTAGACTTTTTTCTGGTCGACCAAATCTTCTTACCATCCTGGATGACGTAGGAGCTATTTTCGGTGCACTCACAAGAGCTTCTACGGATGTGCGGCAAAGAAACAGGTTCAAAGACTCGACCAAGACCCTTACACCTACCAAGTCACCTACTACGGTGACCACACCTGCCAAACCTCTACGACGCCACTTCTTCTTCCTCCCTTCGTCCACGACAACAACACACAACAGATGCCTCCGTCATCTTCTTCTCTAACTTCAATCGAACTTGGTAGTACATGGTTTAACTTTCGTGGGGCTGGAGAGAGCAGCGGTACTGCACATTTGGGCTCTTCGGATTGCCCAGTCTCAGATTTAGCCGATGCCATGTTCAACTCAGGCACCACTGGGAGCAGCATGGATGCAGTTTTTTCACTCAAGAATGAGAATTGGAAGGATGAAGAGTAGAAGCATGCCAAATCTCAACTATTGATATCAGTTCATGATAACTATGTAGTTTCGAAATCCTAGATATTATTTTACATCCCTAATTCTTTCATTTTCTAGCCGCCATGTTGGCTTCTTAATATATTGATTGTACAATTGTACTAAGATGTTACTAGGCGAGGACTTCAGCTCACAACAACAAAAATGGCCTATAGCAGCTGGAACGACTGCCACTATAGACCTAATTATCAGCCGCTGTATATCCAGCGGAATTCTAGCGATGCTTTTTAGAAATGTCCCAATAAGTCAAGTTGCTATAGCCAACATAGCTATACCGGCACTTCAGAAAGCCACTTTTGGTTAAGCTTAACAACAGAAAACCAACAGTTATAGCGGCGGTTCTTGCTGACACTATAAAACCTCATAGCCCATAGCAGTTGTTTAGAGTGCCGCCATACATATACTTTATTTTTAATTACTTCTACATACAGAGGCAGCTTGTAATGCCGCTATAGGATCTGCTATATGGTCAAGAATCTATTAATTTAAATGTACCATCCAAATCTATATAAACGATATGTACGATCACTTATTAAAAACAATTCAAAAACATTACATGCAATGCAACTATATATGATCCAAACGAAACACAGCCTACTAAAACAAGTTTCAAATTGTAGTATGTGTTTCGATTTACAACCAAATATCATTCAATTTACAATCATTCAAGTTTACATCATCATCACAGAACAAACCAAATATATTTCCATGTACAACCATTGAAGTCTACATATTAATACTAAAATTTCTTTTATATCAAATTGAACCAACACACATTTTCGTTTCGTTATCCAGGAAAACATTTGCAACCCTAAAAAAACTACTTTTCTTTCCATCTGCTTCTTCTCTTTCGAAAATTAGAATCAAAACATCCACTGTCGAAAGAAGAATCAATGCACTAGAACAGATACGAGAGAACCCAGAAAATTAGGAAAAGTTCCACTTCAAGACATTTTATTGGTAAATCCATCTCACCTTTCCTGAAGCTCTCTTCTCAGCATGAACAATTTACTAATCTAATCCACACAATCATTAGCAACTTCACTTGAGGAACTGGAAACCCATATACCTGAAAAATAACTACAAATTAAATGTTTGGAGAACATTTAAAAATACTAATATGAGCAGCTTTTAGCTCATTTCATCAAAATCCCATCACTATATATAAACTTTAAAAAGCAAACCCATAAAGAATTTAAACTGACAGTAAACACAATTAGAGCAATAAAACTATGACTTTTACAATTTCCTCCCAAAAAATACTTTAAAATCCAGATATTGGCCCTGTTTGCATATGGTGTTGAAAAAAGTAATATGTGAGAAAGCGTTTAGGGGTTTGCGAAATGTCGAATTTGTGAAAAATACACCCCAACACAATCAAGTTTTAAAAAGTAACAATACCGCAAGTGTACGGCTCGTTTATAGCGAGTCGGCAAGTACGGGTCAATTCCACGGAGAGAAGGTTGTCACGTTAGAAGTTATGATTCGAGTTAGAAGAAAAAGAATGAGTTTGGTTTTGTCGATTTGTCACAATGTTTAAGGAAAATATGATATTTAAGGAATGCTCGGAATCTGGTTCAGTTGGATGAGATTTGGCGATGCCGTTAAATTTCTCACTCTTGATCTCACAAACACGTACTCATTCACAATGTGCATAAGGGTGTATGACGCATCAAGGTTAATCACGACGGATGGCCAAGAATGCGACATCAACTTAAGTCATCTTGCGAATGAGCCGAGAACAATAAGTCTTAGTCTTAAGCTTGTTTAGTGAGTTAGTGGAAGTATATGACATATGTTAAAGAGGGATTTTTACCAACCACTTCATCAACATGACTTATCAAACCCAACAACACCTACCAATCTTAACATTAAGCTTTTGCCTAACCATAACATATTGTCAAAGTGACATATATGACAGAATGTCTGTCACAGATTTTATGTTTACCCTCTATTGAGGATCAGTATATTGGCAAAATTCCAAGTAGAAACCTGTGGCAGACATGACGTTAGATGCTGAGTGTGACTTAGCCGGTGATTCAGCCAAAAGAGCTGTTTAAGTTGTTTTCTGAACTTGATCCCATCAAATATCCAGACAAGTTCTAAGACAAGTATCACTTGATTCGGGAGATGGTTGATCTCCGCGAGATTAAGAAAAAGAGAGAAGATATTATAGACATTCTAGCGGATCCACTCACGAAGGTTGTTTCTCAGATACAGTATGTGAAAATGTTGTTAGAGAAGTTGGGTATGAGATCCTGCAATAATTGGCCTTGAGGACATTGATAGTGACTCTGACAAGGAGAATGATGACGATGGCTTCGGAGGTGGGCTAAAGCAGACACTACAGGTGCAAGTGCGGTTGCAGGTTTGGCAGCAGGGCGATGATGAGGCCGATCCATCAAAGACAGCAGCCATGGTGGCTTGATCTTTCTATCTCCTCAGCGTGTGGACTCTTTTTTATAGTAGGCTCTTCTTTTGTTTGAACGTGGTCCCAGTTTTGTTGTTTGTTTAAGGCCTGTAAAACAACTCTTTTCTGTGTGTTGTATTTATAGTATAACTATGAATAGTAGTGGTGTGATTAATGCTTAGGTTTTGATGTGGTTTGTCTTATTGGGAGACAAGTTTCATGCTTTTCAAGGCAATTTTGTTTGAGACCCTAACCTGTTGAACCGGTAATTTTCCTCCATGGTCTTGCATCGAAAGCATGAAGGAGGTACCGAAGATAAACTCATTTCATGCTATTATCAAATCATAGTTAAAAAAAAACACGAACTATGAGCATCCTTGTTTTTACCTTCACTCGCTATTGGATCTAATAATATGGAATAGCACGAGCAAAATAATATCATGGATCACGAAACAAATGATTGATGAAAACAAAAGCCTAGTCCGAGGAAATAGCTGAAAAAATAGTTGCAACAATTATCTAACAAGCAACAAAAGACTAAATTATATAATTATACCTTCTCTTCACAAGAAAACAGTGGATTAGAAGCAATCACCTCATTAACAATAAAGAAAGGAGAAACTAATATTAATGAAATATAAGGCTTGTTATCTTATGAATAGAGAAAAATATCAGGTCTTTTGAATGATGAACTGGTCAAAATCTTAGGAAGCGCATCATTTTCATGCCAAAATCTAAACAGAAGTGTGCTAGCCAAATTCTAAAGATGTTCAACAACCAGTAATTACTTTTGTTGATAACCCAAGCAAAAGGAAAGATTGCAACTTAATGGCAGTTTTCTTCCCAAATATTAATCCAGACTAGATAGCTTTTTCGAACTTTCATTGAAAAAATCTTGAAACCAACCAAATGACGTCTGCAATAACCTAACATTAATCCTATATAATTCTAAAAAAAATGTGTTTAGGTAAATCCTGAGACTAGGTAATAACTAATAACCAAACATAAGACAGGAACTTGCTAAGTTGTACTTGTATCGATCACCAACTTGAGGGCTTCCAACGCAAATTAGAGGAACTTTCTTCCCTAGCTGGAACAAGTAGCAACCTCATATATCAGAAACTAGAAAACCTTATTATTTCATGCTACCATCTCCTGTGCATTTTTTTGAGGATCAAAACATGAGGTTAGACCATATGCCTTTAAGTAATTAGGATAAATATCTCGAGTTCTCGACATTCACCCCTGGAGTACAAAAGCACTCATAATTTGGTTGCTTAGGGATACATTGGACCTGAAACCAGTCAAATGATGCCCGGACGCTCGTTATCTATAAAAATCCAGGCAAAATAAATAGTTTTTGCGTACCTCAATTGCAGATGTAGTTTCAAGTCGTGTATATGCTTTCACCTCTAACCGTTTCTAGAAGGATTAAATTAAGGACAGCTTCTAATTTGAAGCTACAAGATCGAATTATTTTTCCTCTCATGGAGATGCAATGAACTAGTCATTTTAGATTCACATTGCTCACAGGTTATTTCAGGATCATGTCTGAATATTTAAGTGAAGAGATTCCCAAATATCGTTGCCACCTCCTTGTTTACACTCTTTTCTTCTGTGTGTCATGGGCCGCATAGCAACCTAATTCACCGTTTAGGAAGTTTCAGAAGTTGTAAGAAGCTTACAACGTTAATTGTTGATCAAATGGTTCGCAGACATTTTTAACATATTTCCAAGCATATGAAGCATGGATGGACTTCATTCATTTTTGCTCCAACTTATTTGCACTGGTGCAGACCTTAGAAACAAATGCACTCCTCTATAGCAAATCATATCATTTGTCTTTATTAGACCTTTTTCCAAATGTAGAGGATATCAGAGGTTAGGCAATTAAAAGCATCATGTGCAGAAAATGGGAGAAGCTGAATTGAGAATGCAAAAGACAACTACTGGAATTTATACGATTAGATGGAATAAGAACTTATTGCATCCATAAAAAGTTAAAAGCAGTTGCAGTCAAGGACAAAGTGAGAGATGGAGATTGAGCAACAGCAATAGGGACTAGTAAGTATGATATTTATTGGGGTCACTTCTTTTTCTTTTTCTTTTTTTCTTTTTTTGTGGGTTGGGGGGAGGAGTTTGTTGCAGTGGTTCACAAATGCATGATATCCCTTTTATGGAATGTTAGACAATGCATACATGAATGGAAAATCCACTCCCTTGATCTCCAAAATATAGGCTGTGTTTGTTTGTTGTGAAATGAGGAGGTAAAAAGAAGAAAAGAACAGATGAAAAAGGAAAAGAACGAAAAGAGTCATTTTACTTGTATGGTCCGAGACTAGTCTGCAGAAAACAACAACAACTGAGCCTTTTATCCCAAGCATATGGGGTAGGCTACATGAACCAACATGAGAATCACGCCGGGTCCAGCACATGAATTCTCCGCCTCCACTCACTCCTATCGAACAATATACTTTCATTGAGGCATTTGGTACCCATATCTTTTCTTATCACCTTCATCCATGTTTTCTTCGATCTCACTTTCGTCCTTTTGACATTGCCTATATCGAAAGTATCCATTCGTCGAACCGGTGCTTTCATAGGTCTGCGTCGCATATGACCAAACCATCTTAACCGTTTTCCCGTATCTTCTCCTCCACAGATGCTACACCAACTTTCTAGTGTTACCAATATCCTAATTTCGCACTAATATCCTCATTTCGCACCTTATCTTTTCTAGTATTACCACACTTCTAATGAAGCATGCGCATCTCCGTTATGTGCATTTTATGTGCATGATACTTCTTAGGAGCCCAGCATTCTGTACCATATAATAAGGCAGGCCGAATAGCGCTCCGATAAAACTTCCCTTTCAATTTTAACGGAAAGTTACGATCGCACAAAATCTCTGTTGCATCCTCCATTTCAACCAACCAGCTTATATCCTTTGATTAAAATCGCTATCGATCTCTCCATCCTTTTGGATGATGGAACCTAGATATCTAAACTGATCGTTCGGTGATATCTAGACTTAGTCTGTAGAAAATTACAGAAAACAATCGCTCCATTGAATTTCAAATTTGATATAGCGAAGATCTAGAAAGAATTAAGTCAAACGAGTTCCGACAAGACCCAATAAGATTTGTACTTCTCTGGTGTTCTCTCTACCTTTCACAAAGCAAGATAAGAGAAAATTAAAGGTCCAAATATTGCTAACAGTTTTCTCGTTCTCTTACTTCGCTCCCACTTTCATTTTCCTTTAGAACCAAATATCTCAAAATCATTTTCAGATCTATTGTTCTTTTTATTTGCCTCGCTTTATCTAAAACCAAAAATGACCATAGAGTGCCTAAAAACAAAAGTCAAATGAATTTGGATTCTGCATAAGCATCAATAATTCAATATGCATCACCTCTAGGCTCTCAACATGGTCTCCTACCAGAAATAGAATTACCGACACGGCGACCAAGTTGCCTTAGTCACTGACTGACTACTAAACTAAGGTAGTAAATCAACGAATTTGAGCCTAAGAATATAAATAAGTAGAAGAGCGTAAATCCTACCATATACGTAACTAAGGCAGTATATCCAATAAGAGAATAATGGAGGAAAGATGCCATAGGAGGGAATTTCCTTCTATGGCATCAAAAAAAATACACCCTCCCTTGTTTTTTCTAACGATCGGCACCCATCATCTTCATCGTTATCATCTAAGATGTGGATACACCAAATTTCATGTGATTCTATAATTTTTTCACCGTTGATTTAGTGGGTTCAAGATTAACGATTTATCGACAACATAACTTTTTGTTTTGCTAAATCAACGGTGAAAAAGTTGTAGAATCGCATGAAGTTTGGTGTACCCACATCTTAGATGATAACGATGAAGATGATGGGTGCCGATCGTCGGAAAAAACGAGAGAGGGTGTAATTTTTCGACGCCATAAGAGGATATTCCCTCCTATGGCCTCTTTCCTCCATTAATTTCATCCAATAATATAGCAAGGAGTGAAGGTTATGGTTATATTTAGCACCGCCATCAAGTTATATCATATGAAATGTATAAAATATATAGAAGCAATACATATAGAATTATATCATACTTGATATGTTAGTTTATTTAAAGAAAGCTTTCAATTGTGCGATGATAAGGAATGAGATGGTACATATCTCAAAAAAATGCTCTTCAAAACTCTAAATGATAAGTAAATTGTCACATGATGATTCACATACAGGGGAGGAGTCAGCATGTGTCTAAAGGTTAGCTTAATTTAAAGAAAGATTGTGCATAGGATAAAATTAAATAGGGAGATGGTACATATCTGATTCAATATTCTCCAACTTCTAAACTCTGAAAGATAATTTAATTGGCATAAACATCATTCAGAATCAGATGATGCTTCGCACACGGGGAGGTGGTATGTGTCTAGTTTCCAGTATTTGTGTTTCACACCTTCCCACACGTTCTCTGCCAAGCAATCCTTAACAGGCAAAGGAATGAATTGTGTCTAGTAGCCTAAGTTTCCAACTTCTAATGCAACTAACTGACAGTACACAACATGGAAAAATGCATTACCGCCACAAAGACCATTGAAGTATGAATAGATCCCTCCAGGCTTCAGAAGCTTGGGAAGATGCTGATGAAATTCCCTCAGGTCTTCATAGTATTCACCCATAGGTGTCGAAGAATATGCCTGTTTAGAGAAGTAAAATAATCATATTTGATTTACATCAGTGAAGACCAACTACTACAATAACTCTTGGTAGTCAGAAAGTGCATATCTGAAAAAAAAGAATGAGATTTTTCAACTACTGATAGGCACTCTATGCTAACAATCAACAGTAACCATTCTCTGATGGTTGATGACATTATTCAAATCCCCACCCCCCTTTAATTTAAATGAGATCAAAGGTACTTGATTAACTGACCTTTCATGCTTCCATCTCCAAGCATTTCCACAGGAAGAATTATTTAATTCACTAGAAACATGAATGAGAGAAATTGTGTGTGCATTCAAAGTGTTCAACTCAAAGGACCAGAAAAGGCAGGGTCTGGTCTTGTTCAGTTAATGACGAAGTGATGGAGTCAAACATCGCACCCGCATCTCAGACCAGCGAGCAATATAAACTCCCACCAGTGAGAACAAAAAACCAACACAGCACTGAAAGATACAAGAACGGAGACAGTTACAGCAAGTGGACAAGAATACAATGAACATTAGGCTTAATGCAAGTGTTGCAAAAAGGAAGATGTCCTTAAGCGGTATTCAAGGAGTTGCAGGAACGAAAGATTAGTACCGTCATATATGGAGGTAAGGACATGAAGGAAATTTTCTTAGTGCAGCTTTGATCTTTGGTGCATATCAATCTCAGAGAAATAGAAGCATGCCAAAGTTAGCTCAGCTAACACCAAGTTATTTATTTTCAATCCAAGACTCTTACACATCACATAAATGTTTATAATTAGATTTATTTTAGATTTAAATTGAAGGACAGGAAAAATCAGCAGTGTCATATTCGAAGCCCTGGGAATTGGAGGAAATGTCCTCCATACATATAAAGAAAAATAGTATCTTTGTTAGTGCCATATTTGGTCTCAGATTGCATTAAGTTGTTCTACAATTTTCAACTCCAAAATTCTCATATTTGTTATGCTTATATTTCTAATTAAATTATTTATGACTTAAAATGTAGTTAATAGCAATGTTATGGAAAGCGGAAAGTGTAGCGAAGCGGAAGGACAGGGCTTTGGCTTTACCAGGGATTTAGAGGTAAAAGGTGCCAAAATGTTTTTAAAAATAATATATAAAATAATGACGAAAATTAGATTAATAGAAACTTTTAGAAACAAGATAATATGAAAATAAAAAGGATGTTCTATCGTTAGAAAGTTTGTATGCAATAATAGAAATATATTGAATTATTTTTAAACAGAAATAAATTGTCATCATTATAAGGTCTAAAAGAGATAATGTTACATATAAAAGACAAAAATAAGATTCAATTATAGGATAATCGACATTTTTTTGGAAATAAGGTCTCTATCCCATTCGAACACTAAAAGGAGAGTTTAACCACAACTTTCAAACACATAAGATAGCCAAAATGGACGCTTCAAGCCATTAAAGCAACGTAAAGGCTTTGTGCAAAACCAAAACGCTTTGTGGCCATTTTCCGCGAAACCCGGGCTATAACAGAGCTTTGTATGGCTTTTTTCACCGGTGGTTAATAGATAATTGAATGACATTCTTTTCTTTATTTATAACAAACTATTAGTAATAGTGGGTGGCTTTTATTTCTCTGTCATTCAAATCTTAAATACTTTAATATTGAGCGATTTATATAAGCTTGTCATTGAGAAATAAACTTTTCATGCGTCCACTCTTACAAAGCCCAAACTCGCCACTGCCTCGACCCGTTTCCTTCTTGAGTTAAACGACCATCAACCTCGCTTACTCAACCCGAGACAAAGAAGAGCGACGACAAAGAAAACTTCGCTCTTCTTTCTCCTCGCTCGACAAATCCAGCCAATCCTCACCGTTTCGACTATTCTCTACTCTATTTCAAAGATTCTCTAATATTTTGTACTACTTAGGTTTTCAAAGCTAGACTTTCCCCTATTATTGTAGAATGTAATTTTTTCCTCTAATCTTTCGCTAATATCCCATATAGTTCCATAATGGATGTATGTTGTATTTTTCGCTCTTTCATTGTTTCGCAATCTATTTGTTGCTATTTGCATATTTGTTACACCTTAGTGATTGTGAAAATGCCCCATTAAAACCTTCTAATTTTGGTTGATGTAAATTGTTCATATTTGTTGCTATGTACATATTTGTTTTATGTTTTGTTCTTAATGTATTCTTCGTTTAAATTTTATTCATACCATCGGTGTTTATTTATTCTATTTGTTGTTATTTATATAAGGATTCAGGCGTCTTCTATTCAAACACAAATATTGGTGGATCCTCGTCATTAGGAAGTCAAAGCAATGATATTTTGGAGAAACGTGCAAAATCTAATGGCAAAAGATTGGAGTTTCAAAGGCTCGATTAAAAGGAAATTGCAATAAAATAACCTGCAAGAACCGTTTAAAAGAAGTCAATCGCGAAATCTAGCGGTTTAAGCAACACATTAACAGAATTCAAGGAGAGGTTAACATATGTCTAAATAGAATGAAGTAGATAAGGCCAAATGCAAAAAGACCTTAGACATGACTAATAAGAAGAAAAATCAAAAGCTTACAAAGTATGAAATACAGCAAGATTTTCAAATCTTGAAATCAAGAGAGGAAAATAAACCCTATCCTGCTCTAATTGACTCCAAAAAATTGCATGTTTATGCAGTTTTAGATAAAATATTGGATGCAGAAAACTAAAGCAAACGGTGTTGGACGAGGAAAGAAAAGATGCATTTCTATGCAATGATGTGAGCTTATGTGACGGATGTTCCATTCCGAATGTTGTTTATTACGGAGTTCAATATCATATGTGAAGCTAACGAGAGGCATGTCCCAGGATATAAGAGGATTACACGATACCAATTTAGGGTTCCCCTTTTAAAGCAATCGTACGAAAAGATCAACGAAGGATTGAAGAAATATACTACCATGAAAAGGAACACGGTTGCAGAATCTTGACGAAGGTTGGACCGATAGGAAACATATGAGTATCATGAACTTGTGCGTGTATTGCAAAGAAGGCATAAGTTTTGTTAAATCAATAGAAAATTTGGATAAAACTCATATCGATGAAAATATATTCCAATGGATTGATGATAGTATTAAGGAGATTAGAGTGGACTTTGAATTGCAGATGGTTACAGATAACCACTCATCGTACATGACAGCAAAAGAAATGTTAAAACTGGACCGACCAAATATTTTTTAGACTAGTTATGTGGCTCACACGATCGATTTATGCTTGAGGATATCGGAATGATTCTCAAATATAAGTCTATGATTGAGAAAAGTAGATATCTTACGTATTTCTTCTTGCTCACCATAACACCCTAAGTACGATGCGGCATTTCACGAAATGAAGAGATGTGCGACCAGGAATAACAAGTTTTGTTACTTCCTTTCTTAGTTTCGCATGTATCATAGATTAAAGGGAGAATTTGCGACAATGGTGCCGTCAGATAAATGAAAAAACAAGGTATCGTCTATAACAACGAAAGTAAAAAAGAATGCAAAGCTACGGTGTATTCGAATGCATTTTAAAAGGATGCATAATATCTTTTCAAGACCGCTTTTTAAGTTATCGCGAGTCGTCGATGGAGATAGAAAACCATCAATAGGATTGTTGAATTGAATGTTCGAATATGCGTAAAATGGTAATGTATCTACTAGCGATAAGAATGCGATGTGAAAAAGATATTCATGTTCCGGTTCTATGCTATAATATCTAAGATGGGACGATACACTTTCTTATTGCAAGCGCTATGATATCATTTTTCGTATGTTCGAACAATGCATACACGAATCCTATCGATAGTCTCCTATCTCCATCGCCGATTCACGACAACTTAAAAATGTCTTGAGAAGTTATTGTGCATCCTTCCAAAATGTATCCGAATACATCGTAGCTTTATAATATTTTTCTTTCGGGATCATAAACCATACATTATTTTATCACCTATCCAACGACACCATCGCCTGATTCTCTTTTTTTGCCACGATACACTCCAAACTAAGAAAGTAGCTAATCTTGTAATCCTTGGCCTCATAACATAACATCATTTTTTGAAATGATGCATTATAGATAAGATGTTATGGTTTGCATAACGAAATTTTATAAGAGATCTCTCTCTCTCAAACACGAACCTATACTTCAGAATCTTTATGATATTCTCAAGCATAAAATTGATCGTCGGAGGAACAGAACTAGTTCAAAAAATACTTGATTTGGTCGCTCTCGGTCTCATTATTTCTTTTACTGACACATTCGTTGAGTGGTTATCCGTAACCTAAAACAAAATCCTCTTCAATCTCCTTAATACTATCAATCCATTGGAATATGTATTTTTTAGTGTGAGTTTTATCCAAATTTTCTGTCGATTTAACAAAACTTGTGTCTTCTTTGCAATGCACGCGCAAGTTCATGATACTGCTATGTTTCTTATCGGTCCAACCATCCGTCAAGATATCGCAACCGTATTTTTCTCATACTAATTTATTTTTCAATCCTTCGTCAACTCTTTTATACAATTGGTTTAGAAAAGGAATCCTAAATTGATATCGTGTAAGTCTAGTATATGTCGGGCCATGCTTGTCAATAAATTCACAAATGAGATCAAACTCCGAAACGGGGAACGCTCGAAATGGAACATCCGCCGCTTAAGCCCACATCGCCGCATAGGAATGCACATTTTCTCTCCACAGCTTTCTCTCTCTATTAAGCATTGTTTGGTTTGGCTTCCCACATCCACAATTTAATCTAAAGCTCCATATATACATGGCCTATTAGAGTCAATTAGCACAAGGTCGGATTCATTTTCCTTTCTTGATTCCGAGACTTGAATCTCTTGTCTTTTTTCACTCTCCAAGTGTTTTTATCTTTCTTCTTATCGATCGCTTCTAAGACCTCTTTGCATTTAGCCTGGCCTTATCGCTTACCTTACATTTAGACACTTTTTTACCTCTCCTTGAATTCTGACAATGTGTTGCTTGAACCACAATGTTCCGTCGTTGATTTCTTCTGAACATTTCTTGAATATTATTGTATTATAATTTTCCCGTTTTCCAAACTCCCATCATATATCATTAGACGTCGCCGGCTTTTCTGGAATATCATCGCTTTGACTTCCCCATGATGAGGATACACCAATATTTGCATTCGAATAGATAACATTAAAATCCCAAAAATAAATAACAACAAATCGAATAATTAAACATTGAGCTATCAAATTGAAACAAATATTACAACATTATGAGCAAAATATAAAACAAACATGTTTATTTAACTGCAATAAATATGTACATTAGATACAACAAATGAAACAACATGAAAATTAAACACCAATCCAACGGGCATTTGCACAAATACTAGGTGGAATAAATATGTAGATAGCAACAAATTAATTCTAAACCATAAAAGAACAAAAAAGACAACAAATCCGCCATAATATAAGTATATAAGATATCTGTGAAAGATTAGAGGGAAAATTACAAGGATAAAAGTGAGGGGAACCCTAACTTTGAAAACTTACCCTAACTAATAATAGAGTAGAAAATAATCGAAGTCGGTCGAAGTAGCAATGATTGGCTGGATTTGTCGAGTAAGGAGAAAGAAGAGCGAAATCTTCATCGTCACGGATTGGAGAAAGAAAGGGTGAATATTCTTTGTGGTCTCAGGATGAGTAAATAAGACCGGAGGCCTCAAGTTTAACTTAGATGGAATGCAGGTCAGGTCAATAGTAGGTTTAGGCTTTATAAAAAATTCAAAGTAATTCCTTCAGGCTAACTGATCATTTATGGATCGTATAATCTCAGGATGAGTTAATCGCCGATTAATCGCTTTGACAGCATAATACAGTAATTTATCAATTTTTTGTGTGCTTGGCTTGCGCAACTGAGTCACCAACCGTGAAATCAGATGCATAGAGCGATTTTTTTTAACCTTGTTAATTCAGACTCCTTACAATAAGCCACCGTCATATTTGATGTCTATTAAATGTAACTTACAAATAAGGCTAAATTTACATTTAAACTATAGTTAAACTATATTTTCGTATATTTTTTGTAATTTTCATAATATATATAATAATGTATATTATATTAAAATACTAATTACCATATAATCCTCGTAAAACAATTAATCGTTGAATAATCCGATTATGCGTTATGTGTCGGCTGAACGAATAAAGAACGAATACGAGATTCACAATATTGGAAATGAGCTAACACTCATCGGGGTTCAAAGACCTTTACCAAGGAGTTAGGACCGATATAAGCCTTAACAATTTTCTTTACCCAATAAGTAACTATGACTCATAGATGACGATGACTACCACAAAACCAAAGTATCCATGTGTTGAGGTAAAACTTTCCTCTCCCGTGTGAGAGTTCACCGGTTTGATCCTTATGTCAAGTCGACCCCCTCCCCCACCCCCACCCCACCCCACCGCCCAACACCAAAAAAGAAAAAAGAAAAGAATTATGGCAAAGAGGAAGACGACGGCAAACAACATAGAGAAGATGACAAACAACATAGAGGCGATAGTAAACACTAGTGAATGAAGTAACAAGAGCCACTATACCTTTTTCTCCTTGATCAACCTCTTCGTTTCTCTTTGATCCCTTTGTTAGTAGGTGGTTCACCTAGCCAAATGGCTAGTGATCTAGATCATTTGAAATAATGTGGTGGTAATTCAAGAGCAATAGATAATCGGCAAATATTGTAGAAATAAGAACAAACATGCTTCTAACAATATGTTTTAAGTATAAAGCTTGAATGTTACCATGAGAATACCATGAATAAAGTTAGTCTCATGAAGAATCTACACTTGGTTTGATAAAATGCAAGCCTAATGGCTTCATTAGTGTTTTAAGGGATGGCGAGAATTAAAACTATTAGGAAAAGGGTGCTTACAATTGTTATGATGTAGTGCCCATCAAAGATTCAAACATCGACGTTTCAGCATTAATCGATTGATAGCAAATGGGGGTGTAAAATTGTTAGAAAGGTTTGTTTCATTGTCTAATAACATATGCCTATAAAGCTTAATGTCATTCAACAATGTTCTATGGCCATCTTCATTTGTTTCTTTCATTAGTAGTCTCTTCATCGCACATGTGCATTATTCGCATTATGCATATCAGCATGTATTAAGGATACATTCGGATTTAGAAATCTTAAAGGTATCGACGGATAAATCCATTGTATGTGCCTTATGATTGAGCATAATTCCGCATAGCAAATCCACCACCATTCTTCTAGACCTTCCCATCTGTCTATGAGAATTTTGGTGGGTGCCATCTAGTTTTAGGATTATAGCAATCCCCTCTGTTGTCCATAGTTCATTAGGTAGAAACTTGACACGAAGTAAGCGACGGTTTCGCATCAGGTCGATAGCCTTTGTTGGCTCATATGTGAAATTGCTTCATCAAAATCCATAATTAAAGATATAATATAACAAAAAAATACCAAGATAGACTTGGCATGTTCTTACCATCATACCACTCAAGCTGAGGAATCACATCCTGACACCTCCCAAACACAACCTTCACATTCTTCCTCTCCCCCCACCCCAACCTCATCATCCTCTCGTAAAAATCCGGATGCGCCTCCACAATCGTATGCTCCATGACCCCCTCATACTTCTGAATCGCCTCATCAACCAACCCCATCCCAAACCCCACATTCAATACCCTGCCCCCCATTCAAGCAAACCGCTCTCGCGTACGCCTCCATCAGCGGCCGCTCCCATTGCGTCATCACCGCCTTGCTCTCCTCACCCATCACCCTATCCTCCCCAAACTCAACCCTAGATTCAAGGTAGCCCCTTTCGAGATCGTTCCTCGAGTTTCGCCTCGCGATGGTGCCGAGGATGAGCTCGGATTGGATGGCGTGGTTGAGGAGGAGGTCGGAGGGCTCCTGGTGGTCGTGGAGGAGGGCGAGGTCGCCGGATGAGAGGCCGGAGGGAGGGAGAGCGTTCCAGGGCGGCGTGCATGAGGGGGGTGAGGCCGGAGGAGTCGAAGTGGGATGGGTCGGCGCCGGGGGAGAGGAGTGATTCGATGGCCGCGGCACCGCCGGAGATGGAGGGGGCGATGAGGAGGTCTTCAGGTTGGGTTGAGTCTTTTGACATTTGGGGGAGTTAGGGTTTTTGGTGGCTGCTAGGGTTTTGGTCAGGGTGAACAGGGAAGAGGAGTACGTGAAGGAAATTTGAGAGCGCGAGGAGTCGCCAAACTAAGGTGCAGGTAGGGGTGAATCCGGTCCCGGCGGGTTTTTCACCAATTTTATATCCGGTCCGAAAATGTAACCTTAAACCCGAAATACCCTCAAACCCGACAGTTTGCAAACCAACATAACCAAAAGCTCGTTTTCAGGTTCGAACGAGTTACGGGTTTTCAATGGACGGATCGGGCTTCATCGGGTTTTCAATTTATACATACAATTAAAATGACTATAAAAATACTGGAGAAACACATATTGCTTTAAATTATAACTTAACATAAGAATAGCAATTTTAATGGTGATTTCTAAATTTTAAAGCAGCATTTACATTTTAGAGTATATAGATTCAAATTTACATTCAGAATTTGTCATCTGAATTTAAGAAAAATAGCATATTGTTATACAAAAATTAAAGGAACCATCATAAAAACTTCTTAATGTTAAATTGAGGCATTAACAATCAGAACTCAGCCCTCGGCCCAAAACAAACATCAACACTGCACAAATAACAATAACTGAAAATAATTGCACATCGAAACTTAATAGTTAATATCATAAACTTTCCAAACACTGCATGAATTCAAATTTTAATGCAAACAAACAATAAGCAATTCAACATCATGCTTATTCTAATAAAAGTTGAGGGTATTATTGAGCAACGAGCAACATAAACTTGAAAGTGAAAGAAACTAATATTGCAATGAAATTGAATGGAACAAAATAAAACTAAGAGATGAGAATAAACAACAACATAAGAACAGAAATGATGATCACGTTAGAAATTATACATTCCTTTGCAATGAACTGCAGCCCTTCGTCAAGAGATGAAGGACTGAAATTAGTTATAATTGAAATGGGCAGGGTTTGGGTACAGGTCGGGTTGAATTCCTGGTTTGGACGGGCGGGTTTGGACCCTAGCCCAAAACCGAACCCTAAATTTCCACAGCCCGCTTTAAACCCGCCCAAATGGGTTCGGGCGGGTATTTTTTATGGGAAAACTCCTAATTTTGCGGGCGGGGCAGGGAGGGCGGGTTCGGGTCAAACCCAGTCCGACTTTTCACCCCTAGGTGCAAGTGAGTCGGTCGGGTTGCGGTTAATACCAAACCAAAACCCGCTCAAATTCATTGGGTAGGGAAATGGTCCCAAGAAAAAAAACTCGCCCCACTGTAGCATCGTCAAAAAACCCCAAGGCCTCTTTTCTTGTTAAGAAACCCTGGTCAAAAGCCCTATCTTGTATCTTTTATTTTTTTGTATTTCTAACAACCCGTGTAACTAAATAACGATACGGATGTTTTTTCAGACAACCCATATGACCAGGCACACATTACAGGCAATTGCCAAGATATTGCAAGGCAAATATTATATGTAAATAGGCAAATTTTACAAACATCAACTTGGATATTATATATAAGTAGATAGATATTACAAGCAACTAAATAGCTATTGCATGAAATTAGGCAGATATTACATGCAAATGCTTACATATTGCATAAAACTTCGTAGTTGTCTTTGCCGCTCAAGCTCTAAATCTAACCGACCTCGCAGCCTGAATTCTCGATCCTCCCCCTCCGTCGCTCCCTCCTCTCTCGCCAAACCATCTCCTCCGCCGCCGTTCTCCTCTCTCGCCTCCACCGCACGAGCCCCTCCTCAACTCCTTCTTCCATGTCGAGGAGTCCGAGACCCTAAAATCGACCGAGAAACTCCCCCGTAGTGGAGGAGGAAGAGGAGGGAGGAAGAACGAGCCGGACAGGATGATGGTGATGGGGTTGAGAGAGAGAGAGAAGGGGTGAAAGTCAGTTTGGGTTCGACCAGACCAAATTTTTCTGGATTTTTTGGATATCCTGTGCCCATCCGAATCCGATCGTGCGGGTTGAAGATTATGTAAAAAAAACCGGGCTAGATATAGGTTTAGTGTTAAATCCACCTGTCCGAACCCTAAACCCGGCCCGAATCAAACCCGCTTCCTCTATTCGATCCAACTCGATATATTATATACAAATTTAATTCTAAACGTTGTAAAATGCCTATTATGATTTATTATAGATATGCAGTTAGAAAATATGGTTATAATTATATCACGTATAATTTATATAGTTTTACCAAGATATAAATTTTGTGTATATATATTTAGTAGAATATACACAAGTGTTGTACTTTTAATTTTTTGATGCAGTGTAACGGACAAAACTCAAAAAAACCAACCCACCCGCATAAACCCGAAACACGTCCAAACTCGTCCAAAGCCTGAAGTTGCGGGTTCGGATTTAGCACATTATAAATTTGTCTGGTTCGTATGTATGGGTTTAGGTTTTAATTTTCGGATCGAGTAAAAAAATTATCAAAAACTAGTCAGATTTGAGAGAGAGAGAGAGAAAGAGATATTTGTCATTAGTGTGGGTCTTGACAAAGTTTAGTGGACCTATAGGTTTTTAACAAGAGAATTTTTTGATAGGGCTGGAGTGGGCAAGGGGGTTTTGATAATTCGCCCGATTATCCAACCATTCATATGTATATGGGTTTGAACAAGATCCTGAGTTTCAGCGGGTTTTCGGGTTTATTTGTATCAATAGACATTAGCTATATCTTACAGCCCACTTGATACCCAAATTATCTAAATATATATAGAATAAAGTATTTAATTCAATTGACATGCTAGTTATGAGTCGTGGAGCGGGTTTTGATGGGATGGGTCGGGTTTGCATGACAGGGTTTTGTTTGGGCATGGTTTAAATTATGGAAGAATATAAATAGGACCCGGAAGGACTAGTGTTTACATTGATCTGCACATGACCGAGAAAAATCAACATGAAGAAAAAATAACTAGCCAAAATAGGTTCGGGCGGCTATATGAATCCATAAATACCCTTTATGGCTGGATAGGATCAAATTTGGATCGAACCTAGCGATTTACATTAGTTTGTCCAAAGAAACCATTTCGGATTATGATTGCGGCCAGGGATATAGACTTAAGATCGTTACATATATTGTCGTATGATGTATGAACAAAAAGTGATTTTTGGATGCGATTGTTACAGACATCAACTAACCGAAGTATCACATCAACGAACAAGACTCGTTTTTTCTTTTGCGAGAAAACGATGTATTGGTTTTCATGGTTATCCATGGACCAAAGTTTTTGTTTTTTGGCATTTTGGTTCTTTTGGTACAACACGCTTTTACCGTCTGCACATCAGATGCGGAGATGAGTCACGGATGGTATATATACGAATACCGGCTATTATATTACAATGTGTGAGTTTGAAAAGAGCATCAGCTTGCATCCACATAAGCCGAGTTTGGACAAAATTAAAACTGAACAAGTTGAGCTAGGAACGTGTTATAACCATGTATGTGTGTGTCTACGTTGTGTTTTTAGACTCTTACCGGTAGCCATTGTGCTGTATCCAACACAATGCTCTCTTGCTAAACAGTAGTTGTTGAGATTAAGCATTTAGGATGCATAAAATGATGAGGTTTCCGGTTGGCGCCATGTCGGACGTTGGAAGACCGAAATCAGAGTGTGTATTAATTGTCATAAGATACATGGTGGCAGAAAGCCAACTCCTTTCGGAGACGATTGTCACCATCCATCTGAAGCTGAATGGTTTTAAACACCAATACATAAAAAGATCTTATGGTTAACACTTCCATTAATAAAGGGTATTTAGACATTATAGTGATGACTAAAGAGTATTAAATCACAAGGTCTTTCTGTATATATGTTTTATGGTTTTTGGAAGAGGGAGAGAGTTGGAGGGTGGGATCTGTAGGGCTCATAAGAACTTTTTTCACGTGATTGGTTAATTAGCTTTGCCGAATTAAGAGGGTTTCGAACTGAAGACTTGCCCCCCATGATGTGGGGGAGTGTCATCACACTTCAACAAAGGCTCTTTGGCGAGACATTTTCTCTGTCGGTGTTATAAAATCTCATTTTCCCCATTTATTAGTATTTTTATTCCTCTCCCTTTTATTTTATTTTTCCCCCTTTTATTCTATTTCAGTCTTGATCTTATCCGAACCAACATAATCTTCTGCAACAAATCAAAATAAATGAATACAATAAATATCCCATAAAACAATAATTCGTTGCTTGTCTTGCTTCACAGCAGGAATCAAACTACACAGGCTCAACCTCTTATTTGAATGCTTCATTACAACGATCCAAGCAACACCTTGATGTTAAAATTGTTAATTATCCAACAGACTTCCTTCTGAGTTGGAAAGCCATGCACACAAACAAACATTCAAATGCAGTCAAAATGTTGTTTCACCCCACAGCGGCGATACCATGGCCCCACATAAATTCCCATTTTACATATTCATACAACGTTCATGTGTAATACACGGACGGTAATTATCCGCTAATGAGAAAAAATTGAATTTTCACTTAGATTATCAAATACGTCCTTGAATTCTAATTTGATACTTTTAGGCAGAAGCAGGCCGTACACAAACACGATCAGTAATTTAGCCACGATCAAATACGTCCTTGAATTCTAATTTGATAATTTTAGACAGAAGCAGGCCGTACACAGACACGGTCAGTTATTTAGCGGATATTTATTTAGGTAAAAATGTCATATGTAAATTGTACCCCTTTCTGAAATTATTTAGGCTTGAAAATAGCCTGAAAAGAGAACCTAAGATCTCGGAAGTTTCGAGCCATCGGTCAACTAACACCACCGGTTCATTTCCTCCCCTCCCTCGATAACGATACAACGACAATTCGCCGTCCGTTCATAGATTCCATTCCCATCCCACGACACGTGCGCATTTGCGTAACGTCGCCTCCTCGTCGTTACCCAAGCTCCATCATCGCCATTTTAGAGCAGCATCAATCCTCAGATTTAGGGTTAGGGTTTGAGAAGAGGATTGGATGGCTACAAGCTTTGATCGATGGGAGAAAGATCCCTTTTTTCCCGCCGCCGAAGAAGTTCAGGAATCCGCTGATAGGTATGAGATCCGTTTTTTTTGCCTCTCGATTTGACTGTGTTGTTTCTTCAAATTAGGGTTTCGATAAGATTGTTCTTTGATTTATGCATTTTAGGATGGAATCCGTTTATAGAAGCTGGCTTCATGAAAGAAAGAACGCATCAAACCCTAGAAACGGAGCTGTCAACGGACCCAGCGAGCTCCTTCGAGAGCTTCAGACGGCCCTCGGCACCGCAAAATGGCAGGTAATTACTATTTTTTTTTTTACTTTGGTTGTAAATAAGGGATTTTTGGTGAAATTTATCATGTATATTTGCAGCTTGACGAATTGGATCGAGAGGTCAGATCGAATGATGATGCGTGCTCAGCCGGAGAGGAGAGGCGAACTAGGCACAACCAGTTTGTTGAAGCAATTGGGAACCAGATTGCAATAGTAGAGAAATCTTTGAAGGAATCGAATTACGAGAATGGAGAAACTGAACACTCATGGGTAAGACTGGATAAAGGGGAAAGGGACGAGCTTGCGCTTTTCTTATCTTGCCCTTTGCCTCCACTAGATGGCTCAAAAGGTGGTCGCCGGTCAAATGAGGCGCCTAAGAGAGAAGCGAAGGAGGAGAGGATTAATGGGCATCGCAGGACCGCGAGCGCTTATGCGGATATTTCGGCTTGGAAAATTTCAGTTCCGAATGATGATGTGTTACCAAATCTCCCACTGCCCAAGATACCCAGCTTATCATGTTTAACAGGTGATTTGGAATTGATGTCTAAGGTTAAGCTGTCAAAAAACGTCTTTAGGAAATGGAAGGGTGGGGATCAACATCTACAAGATGATTCCGAGTCCATTCCGTTGAGGAATCATCAGTTGAGCCGGGTAAGGTGGTGAATAATTGAATATAATGAGATAGATCTGGCTGATAATTCTGATACTTGTGTTTTGTCTTGTCTCAGGGTTGCAATGCGTGTTATGAAAAAACTAAGAGTTGCCTAAGTAGTTGCAGCCATGAAACTTATGATAAGGAGCTATATGGGTGGTTTGGAACTCTTCAAAGGCAGCTCCAGAGGTCTCAGTATCATATTCAATATGGAAGGCCTTTTCAAATGATTATCTGGGCAGTTCTTGTTGTTTTCTTAATTGGTGAGTTGTGCTTTGTCTTTTGTCATCTTAGACAATATTTTCAAAGAAATATCTGGTTAAATAGTAGGAGAAATCACAACAATTTTTTTCAACCTTGAATTACGTTTTTAACAGATTATTGTACAAAGATGTTTGTTTTTTTGAGTTGACTTAATATCATGGTATATGATGCGGTTCATATGCCTGCTGGGACTAGCTTTGATTCATGTGCTATTGTAGTCACTTTGTTTGGTGATTTGGTAATCATTTGCTGACATATAAAATGCATTGCCAATTTTTGTTGGCCTCTATTGGTGTTACAGTTGCTACTTGCTAGGATTTCTACTGAGTTTTTGGGAGTACTTCGCTTATAAAAGACTTTTGAGGCATCATGCAGACCAGAAAGCAATTGATTTTGGCGAAGAAATCATGGTTTGAAAAGAAATAAATCTTACAGTTTCATGTGTCATTCTAGACTTCTAGTCACTTTGGTGATTTGGTAATCATTTGCCTGACATATTAAATGCATTGGCAATTTTTGTTGGCTCCAAAGGATGATATAGTTACTTCTTGCTAGGATTTCAACTGAACTTGTTTGGAGTATTTCGCTTATAAAAGACTTTTGAGGCATCATGCAGACCTGAAAGTAATTGATTTTGAACAAGGAACTTTATGATTTAAAAATAGAGATACCTTACAGTCTCTGCGATGTGATGGCTGCCAGTATGGATATTTTTGCTTTAGTATTAAATCCATTGTCCCCGCTAAGAAGGTTTAACCATTTTGTCAATGGAAATTAATTTGTTGCTGCCTAATGAGGAGTTCAATATTTGCAGTGGTTGTCTATGATCTGTCATGGAGAGATATCCGGAACCTTGAGTTGAGGTGAAGTTTGTTTGCATTGGCTTACATGGGTATCATTAATCACAATAAGTTGGATTTTCCCATTTGTGAACTAGCTGACTGGGCTGTACAAAGATCAGCGATCGTTTCTCGTAGCATATCTTCCTTGGAAATGAATTTTCATATTGAATTTTAGGTTGATGTCAGTTACATTGATGGTCATAAAAATAATGAAGGCTTCTTTTATTAGTATGAAATTCAGCTGCCCTCTCTTGACGGGAAATGCCTTAGATGACACCGATGATAAATAATTGAGCATGAAGTCACAACTCCTTGGAGAATCAATTTCCATCCATTTTTTCTGCAGCATTCATTTTCATCTTACATGGATGGGTTAATTGCTCCTCAACCTTTCCCCTTCATTATCTACTAGTGTTTGTTTTGAATGTAGTGTAAATGAGAATGCTAAAGCAACAAGCTCTCATATCTAGGATATGAAATGAGTATATTTACAATAAATTATAGGTAGCTTCCATAAAGAATAGAACAAAAGAAACTGATCGAGAATATTTGAACATGTGCAATGGAAAAGTCACTAGGCAGTGGTTTGGTGCAATAATAGCTATAGGGGTAGACCTAAATGAATATGCATAGGGGCATCCCGAAAATGTATGTTAGTTATCAAATTAACTGAGAAAGCGTTCCTTCTCATAGAAGGATTCATTTGGTTAAGCCCAAAATTTTGGACGAAGACTCTTTCTCCTTGTTGATTTTAGTGCCTCTTCTAGAATAGAACATTGGAAGATTGCGAGGTGAGTGGGAAGGGAGTGTCTATCATGATATTGAATCATCAATTGGCATCATCTCAAAAGTTCAAGGATCTCGTTCTCTAAATTGACTGGATTATCACTAGACACAAAAAGATATTTTGAGGAGGTTATATTTAGAACACTTTTTCTGGGAAATAATGTCACAGTTTTGCTATAAGGTAAGAGCCTGGTGCAAAGAATTCGTGTTTGATGATCATGGTCTTCGCATTAGGATTGTTGAGTTTAGGATGAAAGGTAATTTCTAAGAATCTCAAACACATTTCATGCGCTTCTCTTCATTTCCCGAACTTATAAACTGTTACTTGCTGAATCAGTAGCGAGGGACTAAGTCGTTGAACATACTGATCATGAATATTCTTCAATTATAGCAACCAATATGTTGTAGAATTTTATAAAAAAAAAATTCTTTGCTAAACAGCGTTGCAATGACGTGAATTTGAAATGATCAGGTGATTCGTAGTTTCACCATGCTGGATTTCCCTTTTAGCAGTTTCCTTTAGCTTTTGCTTATCTGTTCCAGCTCATTCCAACAGTGGTTTCCTCATGGAAACTGTATATGTCGAGTGGACGCGACGGCTGTTGTCTGAAAGTTTCTTCTCAAATCACAGCCAACTGATGTATCATACACTCTATTTCACCCTACAAATATTTTTCAATGATTCCATTTCTCTTCCCTTTCACTTTCAGACAGCTCTTATGTTTCCTATACCAGCTAGAGCTCTGAAACATTCGATTCATACTTCAAGTCCAACCTGTAGTTAAAGTATCTTAGTTTTTTTTAAAGTGAGAGATCGAATAATATCCATTTGTTGCTCGTGGCATTGGTTAGCGTCATGTATAGTTCTTTCAAGTTAGCTATTTAATTATGGATATGTAGCATATATACCTTTAGTTTTTTTAGTGAATCAAATATCGGCCGATATATCGTCCAATATATCATTTTGTGACCACTTACTATACGATATAATATCGTCTGATATATCAGCCGATATGGCGATATCGCCCAATATATCTGCCATATAGATGATATGAAGCATCAATCCGTTACGATTCCGATATCTGTCATTTAAAACCTTGTTTTTTTTTCCAAAAAGATTTACATTTATCACCTTTTCCCTCATATTTTCTGTCATGCCTTGAGTTTTTTTGGGGGTTATTTTTATTGATATACCCCTCCAACGATTGTAGTGATGCATACCAAATTCAACCATAGTTTCTGCAACATAAAGAATCTTAGAGCTATGTCAGCATGCTCTTATTTACTGATAAAAAATATCATTGATGTGGATAAGTTGGGATCATCTATTGTTGAAAACGGTATGGAGATGTTCAGGACAGTTTGTCATGTAAATTGCATAATTAAAGCTTAATTCTCTTTAATATTTTCTAAGTACATCTGTTATGTTGATTTTTTACTTACTAGCAGGCTAGCAGCTAATGAAAGGGTATATCTGTAAAGTACTTTAAAAACAGGAGCTAGTGATAAAGCATGGTCGAACTTACAGTTCTGAAAAATGTCATGGTACATGTGCTAACGGGCCTAATAAGTATTTTTAGAATGGAGGGCTAATTATGGCATTCAGACAGGGCTTTGTTTTGTGGACAGGCCTAGTGTTTCTTGTGTTCCATTTTGCTTTGGTTCCGTACTTCAGTTGGATAAGGTTAATTTTTTTTATATAAATTTTTGCGTAGGATTACAATGTTTTTATTTCTCTGCAGTCTTTGTTGCAATTCGGGCCATTTAGTGGAGCTCCAACTTCAATTTCATCATATGGTAGATGGTAGAGAAGGAGTTCGACTTCTGTTTTGGCTATAGGTATTGTACTTCTCTTTGGACCAAATTAATACAGTCCCTGCTGTATCACACAAGTCAATGCATCATTTTGTTAATGTGCAAACTTTCCATCATTAATTGATAATCAAGAATTCTAAAAACGCGGCAAGCAGGAAAGAAATTCTAGATAATTTTGTTCTATACACTAGTTCCTTGGGAAACTATGAGAACTTAAATCTGTATTATTGCATGTATGCATCATTTTTATCGTTGTTTACTGCATTGAATGGTTAGCATGATAATTGCATCTTAAAGGTTAGCATCATAAATACATCTTAATGTAACGGGATCAGTCTTCTTAAAGCTCTTCCTAGACAAAGCAAGCAATGAAATTGAATGTTATGCATGAGGCTGCTCCGTACAATGAAGTGAAAAAGTAATGAAGAGTATAAAATTATAAATGTAGCCTAAGATTTGAGATTTATGATGCTAATCCTTATGTAGCACAGATTTGGATATGTATACGGGATACAATATAGTTCATAGTCGTGAATTAATGATTTTCTGAAAAACCTAGGATACGTGATATGTTTTTATATTGAATTATTTAATTACTTACACACACACATAAATATGATAATATGTAAATACCAATAAAACGCTAGTAAACAATTCTAAGTTAATAATTCCCAAACTTGAGATGAATCCGAGGATTACACATTTCATAATGCTTACATGTTTCGTGAATAACCAGGGGTGAACCCTCCATGCATTGCGGGTGTGTGGATCATTTCTCAATAGGGATGAATGGTTCAAGTAGACCACAGATAAGAAGATTGATATCAAGTCCATATTTACATTCCAAATTCATTGCAAACCAACTATTAATTTATTTAAACATGTTTCTTTAATGTCATAACTGTTGTTAAATATTATGTGTATGCGATTGATCATTTATTTCACAGATGATATTTAAAATTATTACATGAAAAGTATTAATGTTAGAGGTCTCTTTGGAGTAATGGATTTGTAAGAAAGAAAGAAATTATAAATATATGATTTTCGTAACATTAAATCCAAAGAGATTTTCCAGAATTAGAATAAAATTCAAAATGCCTCGTATGTCACTAGGATTGATTTGTCAAGAATGGATGCGTTTTCCTTTTAATAATATCATAAGGAAAAAATCTACTATGCAAGCCCTTGCATGGTGCAAGCCCTTTGCATAGTCCTTGGATGGGCTTCCCCCACATGCAAGGAGAGCCCATCCAAGAGCTCTAGAGAGGCTTACACCATGCAAGCCCTTCTAGAGTAGATTTTTCCATCATAAGAAAGTACATACAATAAAGTAGTAATTTTCCTACCTTATTATCACATCTGCATGTTTTATTTCAAATTATTTCATCTTATTATTCCTATTACTATTTGTTCCTTGTTCTCATCTCCCATTGCCCTCAAATGTGAAAAAAACCATGTAGGAACCCATGACTATCCCTCATTCCGACCATGGGGCCCACCCAACCGAATAAGACAACCTGACAGGAAAATCTATGGAAAGAAATATATTTTGAAGCAGGAGGTGTATGGCAGGATTTTAGGATGTTTATATAATTTACATTTTTTTTGCCCTTCATATGGCATGTTCTTTTGAATGATATACCATATTACCGTTCTCTATCTTAAATACCGAATATTCCTATATTCAGTTTCCATCCTAGCATGAAACCATAATCAAGGGAGGACAAAAAAGGATATTTGGAAAAGAGAAAACGGGCACACACACAACAGTTATCTTGGTTGCCTTGAAATTTATTTACCTGTTGAATGAAGTTGGCCAGCAGTTCTGTATATATGTTTATATCACAAACATTACAAAGTTAGGGAGATCGACATAGCTTGGGATGCTTTGGGGTCCTGTCATGGGATGGTTCAAAACTCCATGAAATTCGTCGCACCTTACCTCTCAGTTGTTGTTTTCCATTTACAAGGTGAGATGATTTATAGTCTCGTGTCAACTTCTAATCTTAGGTCGATGAGAATGGTTACGACTTTGAATATTTTCTGCCCCTTTTGAAGCTCTTGGTGTGCTCATAATAGCATGGTCAATGCTCTAGGTTTAATGCTTGTTCGTTGTGTAAAGAGTTTGTTTGTTGTGTAGAAGATGTTATAATGCTTATTGAGTTTATTGAGGTCATGAAGTGGAGTAAATTCATTTCATTTTGTATCATGCACATATACTAATATCAATTACAACCTTTTCCATTTTCTGCTACTTTTGCTTGCATTGGCCTTGATTGTATCTTTATTATACTTTTTTCTACAGGACTATAATAATCATGAGGATGATGCTTCTGTAGGTTGCAATTGGCGTACAGGCTACTCGATTGCTTTTGAGCTATTAGAAATATTTGTGCTGTGTTGTATATTACTAAACTATTCCTGTTGTATATAAACATGTAATATCTGTATACTTAAATTAATTAGCTGTCATGTGTATTTAAATAGCTACTCCGCAGAATGTAAAAATATCAGCTGTAAAACTTCTTCAAGTGCAAGTGTTAGACGAGTGTAGTATCATTTCTTTGTAACTCATTCCGCAACCTGTTTTGTAGGGTGTCTAGTGTTTTATGCAGTCATGTAGAAATACTGAAGCAAATTTTTCGGTTATAAGTTGTCGCTGCGCGAATCTTAGTTGAACTCGCAATTTGAGTTAGAACATAATGTAACCGGACTGCATTAAGTTGATCTAGCCCCATCTAAAAAATATGTATGTTCAATTTGCAGATTCTGCATGTAATTAAAAAAAATCATTTCTTTCATTAAAATGGTTTTTGGTTGTCTGCTTATTGTTGATTCTTGGTTTTTTGTCCTTCTCATTTTTAGTGTTTTGTTCTTTGGGACGTAGGAGATCATGTCTACGTTTATTCTGGTACTGCTTGCATGCCGTGGTGTAGGGGAAAATCAGGTGCTATTATCTGGTGACTTGCCCCATTCAGGAAAAGAGACATGTTTGGCTATTTGTAGGAACAAAATAATTTCTATTCTACTGCTTTTCTTCGTCTATTTTTGAAAGTACAGATATGTTCTTGCAAAATTATCAAGTTGTGAATCTGCATACCAAAATTTGCTAGACTTGAGATCCCAAATTAGAACTTTGCAGCAGTATATGGAAAAGAAGTAGTATAATGTTTCATTTTCTAAACCTCTCAAAATCTAGAAGGTTAATTGTACGTGACAGTAATAGCTAGTTGAAAAGTGCTATGTGCAATAATTTGTTTTATATAATTTTGGCTTATTCCTTGAAAACACGTTGGTGGTTTGGTCTTGAAAGCCTACTTAAGCTTTCTCTGTTCCCTAGTACCCCCATATACTTTAATCCTGTTATCTCATAACCCTCTATACTTCTATTTTGTTAAGTTTTGTGGAAAAACAATGAGCAATGAATCACGCGTAATGTCTGTAAACCTATTTTTCTTTTTTCGTCTTTTTATATTGCCCTTCATACTCCCAATTAAAATTGTTGCCTGTCCTTCTTTCCCAAATTAGAACTTTGCAGCTAGCCCTAATTCTTCTTCTTTAGTGTTTTCTGTTGTAGGATAGATCAAGTTATGGCAAACTTTTGACGTAGGTCTACAACATCAATAGTATCTAAATTGATGAAAAGTGAACATATGAGGAAGAAACATGAGAAAATTTGACGATTTAGAGCTGCAAGAGGGAATGCCTTTAATTTTCCGTCAATCGGATGAAATCCTATTTCTAATTTGGGAAATCCAATTACCGTTTGCATCCTCAACCCCACCACATCCACCAACCATTGGCGACTTTGGGGAATAGGGGGGGGGGGGTGCCGCTGCTTGAATTGGAAGATGATGCCCTAGCTAAGAATTGAGGCAAAAAACACGCTTTTTCATTTTGGGGAATGGGCAAATATGTCTTTTGGCTGGGATTTAACAACTTGTGATTAAGAGATAACTGTTAGATCTTATGGGTGTTTTCTGTAAAAAAAAATGGGTGGAGTTTTAAACTATACGTTATATATTATCTGTTTTGAATAATAACAAAAAAGTCTAGTAGCCCAGTTGGTTTGCAAATGTTTTGCCGCATAAGAGGTCAATGTTACTGACGCGACCTCTCAATTCACTGCCGGGTCTAATCCTCCTTTTCCCGGATGCTGATCTAGAAGCTAAAGCTAATCACCGGGTCACGCCAAGATGTTACCTTCCGTTGATCTGCTGACGGCGGCAATGGACGGCTGAGAATGGATCTGGAGGCAGGCTCCTGAAGCGTGTGGATCTTAATGGGTTTGAGGTTGTTGTTGCCGAGCTACCTGCAAGGAAGTCCCCGGGTGGTTGTACCACTGAGGACCCTCCGACGGTCAAGTTAGAGAGTAAATCCGAGCAGAGTAACGGCTTAGTGGAGTAAAAATGGCTTACTTGAACCATCTGAAGAAGGGATTTATATAGCGGTGGCAGCAGGCAGGGCAGGCGCGAGAATCACACCTGCCGTTACGCTCCCGACGTCACGCTCGCGTGATGAGCGGGATCTCCCATTAATGGCAAGACATGCTCGTTAATGGGGGATCGTGATAGCGTGGAACGTAGGATGTGGCCGGCGGATATTTTGCGCATGGCGGTTGCGCCTGTGAGCGGTGCTGTTGATCGGTTGATGAGACCGATGAAGATGACCTAGGCGGGAGAGCTCGCGGACGAGCGGGAGAGCCGAGGTATCTTGGTTCTGCGGTAGCCCGGAGACGAGCTGGGAGGCCGATGAGGCCAATTGTGCAGGGGGCTCGGAGGTGAGCCAGCGTTTGTTTGTTGGATGGGCACAGGAGTGGCCTGGTCGGCCACTATAGGTCCTTTCTTATGAGCTTTGGGACACGTCATCTGCCACGTGTCATGATCTGGAAGATCACCGATATCGAGCATCATCATTAGCCCCCCACTCTCGTCCCGACCAGCTGACGGGTCGGGTCGAGAGTGGTCTACCGGGTCGCCCGAGGTGAGCTCCTTTCGAAAATATCGTCGGGGCGTGTTCCCGGGAAATCTGTTGTATTTTCTGGATGACGCCAGCGAATCAGGGGTGCGATATCTGCTTTAAAGAGGGTGCGCCGGATCATGCGTACTTCCGCTGAAACGACAGTCCGCGTGTCGGGCGCTGGTTGGCTGACGCGACTGGCCGCAGACCTCTGGCGTTTAATGGGATATGGCCAATGCGCGTGCGACAGGTGGAGCGATCGTGGCCGTCGAATGCGAGGAGTAGTTTTGGCAGGAGTTGGCTGTCGCCGTTGGATGAGAATGCCGGCACCTATAAATAGAGGTGGGGTCCGCTTCAGGGTCCATATCTCTTCATATTTTCCTCGTTCTGAGTCTTGTTAGCTCGGCGCTCTCCTCTTTAGGTCAGATCTTTGCGTTTTCTCTCCCGAGGACTTCTCTCCACCAGGTTAGATGTCTTCCTTTTCTTTCTCCTGCTTCTTCTCCTTCTAAGTCGAGTCTGCCTTTCCTTTTGGCAGGACAAATGGATCGATACAGGGCTCTTGGTGCCCTCGGTGCTCTATCCCGGAGGGAGGCCAGCGGTGCGGCCGCGCCTTCGGCTGTCACGCCCCGCGTCCCAGAGTGCGCTAAGATCGGCACGTGACAGAGCCAACTATACTACCTGTGGCTAGGAAACATCCCTCCTAAGTCACATTACGGCTGTCTATAAGATATCAAGAACAGTAGAAATAAAAATAAACTATCTAGTACATGTCTATATGCCAGAATAACGAGTCAAGAAATAATAAATGTGCGGAAGCAATAAATCCAATAAGCAATAACATCTGGAAAGTACGTCCCATATACGGGCTCACATCAGGAAATAAAAATGCTAAAAGAAAATTAAACTAAGCTAAACACTAACATGCCAAATTGCTCCTCACTATTCGGCTTGTCGACTGAAGTACTCCTGGTCGGTCTGCAAAAGAGATAAAGGATCTGGGCCATGCAAAACCCAGACGTCAGTGAGTCATAATATCAAATAATAGAATATAACCAGGAGGTAACAAGATATGCATGCATGAATTATAAACAGTAATATGAATGTAATAAGTAAACACGGATATAGAACAATGAAGTGTATCAGTATATGTGACGTGCAGTGATCAATTTAAACCGTGCTACTGGGTTATCTATTCTAAAGTTTGTTTGAAATCAATTAGTGTACTCCTCCATATAACTCAAAGAATATATCCCGTTATCCTCCGGGACCACGAATCAGATAGTGGGAGTCACGAATGACTCTGTCCCGTTATCCCCCGGGACCACGGATCAAGTAAGAATCACGAATGATTCTGTCCCGTTATCCCCCGGGACCACGGATCAAGTAATACCCTTTTAAGCTACACTTCAGTTACACTTTTGATTTCCCCATGCCCCAGTGTTATGTGTTCAAGTCAGGTATTGATAAATCTGGAGCTAATGCCAACACATGATCAAGCAGATACAGATTTGTCTATGCAGACAACATGATACGTCCGTCAGGACAACATGTCAGGATTGTCGGCATTAGAAACAGGATCAGGTAATATGTCAAGTAGTGGTGTATCAGGTCGTGACAGGTAGTGCACAAGTATCAAACGGATGCTCATAATAAAACTGTAGCAAGTACGGGTGCACGATAAAAGTACGGATACACAAATATCTATCAGGGATTACGTCTACAACTTCAAGACCACGCATGATGCACATTATCAAGCATGAGGTACTAATATAATGGTAACATGATATTATATGATATGGCATGCAACTAGATATATAATTAATGGTATGGATACACAATAAAACACGGATGCATAAATATCTATTAGGGGTTACATCTACAGCTCTATGACTATGTAGGTTCTGCACAAAAATATGTATGTTCAATTTGCAGATTCTGCATGTAATTAAAAAAGTTCATTTCTTTCATTAAAATGTTTTTAGTTGTCTGCTTATTGTTGATTCTTGGGTTTTTTTCCCTTCTCATTTTTAGTGTTTTGTTCTTTGGGACGTAGGAGATCATGTCTACGTTTATTCTGGTACTGCTTGCATGTTGTGGTGTAGGGGAAAATCAGGTGCTATTATCTGGTGATTTGCCCCATTTAGGAAAAGAGACATTTTTGGCTATATGTAGGAACAAAATAATTTCTATTCTACTTCTTTTCTTCGTCTATTTTTGAAAGTACGGATATGTTGCAAAATTATCAAGTTGTGAATCTGCATACCAAAATTGGCTAGACTTGAGTTCCCAGCAAGAGCTTTTAAGTGGCAATTGGAAAGCGAAAATATATGGAAAAGAAGTATAATGTTTCATTTTCTATACCTCTCAAAATCTAGAAGGTTAATTGTACGTGAAAGTAATAGCTAATTGAAAAGTGCTATGTGCAATAATTTCTTTTATATAATTTTGGCCTATTTCTTGAAAACAGGTTTGTGGTTTGGTCTTGAAAGCCTACTTTAATCCTGTTATCTCATAACTCTCTATACTTTCATTTTGTTAAGTTTTGGCGGAATAAATGCTCTAAAAAGTGATCCCTAAAGAAGGGTCCGCGGGACTAGGGACAAAACAATAAGAAATGAATCAAGCGTAATGTCCGTAAACCCATTTCTCTTTTTTTGTCTTCCGATATTGCCCTTCATGCTCCCAATTAAAATTGTTGCCCGCCCTTCTTTCCCAAATTAGAACTTTGCAGCTAGCTCTAGTTCTTCTTCTTAAGTGTTTTCTGTTGTAGGATAGATCAAGTTATGACAAACTTTCGGCGTAGGTCTACAACCTCAATAGTATCTAAATTGATGAAAAGTGAACATACGAGGAAGAAACACGAGCAAATTTGACGATTTAGAGTTGCAAAAGGGAATGCCTTTAATTTTCCGTAAATCGGATGAAATCCTATTTCGAATTTGGTAAATCCAATTACCGTTTGCATCCTCAACCCCACCACATCCACCAACCATTGGCAACTTTGGGGAATAGGCGGCGGGTGCCGCTGCTTGAATTGGAAGATGCTGCCCTAGCTAAGAATTGGGGCAAAAAACACGCTTTTTCATTTGGGGAATGGGCAAATATGTCTTTTGGCTGGGATTTAACAACTTGGGATTAAGAGATAACTGTTAGATCTTATGGGTGTTTTCTGTAAAAATAATGGTGGGGGGGGGGTGGGGGGGGGGGGTTAAAACTATATGTTATATATTATCTGTTTTGAATAATAACAAAAAACTCTAGTAGCCCAATTGATATGCAAATGTTTTGCCGCACAAGAGGTCAATGTTACGAATCTTGCCGTAGGCGTAGCCTGATTAATTAATTACTCAAAAGTGATACTAAAGGCTCAGGCTCGAGCTAATTAATTAATTACTCATAAGTGGTACTAGTGGCTCAGGCATGGATTGGGATCGGACCAATGGGGCCGAGGTGCTCAAGGGTCGGGCATGGGCGTGGATCGGGATCGGGCCAATCGGGCTGAGGCGCACTTTACACTTTGCACCTGTGCATCGTGGCCTGGTTGGCCTCCCGATCGTGTGTATCTCAGATTACTTTAATACACCAATTAGGCTAAACCACAAGAGGAAAGAATGCAAATATAAATGATATCACAAGCGTTAATCATCTTAATAGGCTAAACCAGAAGAGAGAAAAATACAGATATCGATATCAAAAGCGTTAATCATCTTAATTAATTGGTGTATTAAAGTAATTTGAGATACAAAAAATTCCTGAAAAAAGTCTAAAATGTATGATGATGCTCAATATTGGCGATCTCCAAGATCAGGACACGTGGCAGGTGACGTGTCTCAGAACTCAGAAAAAAAGGCCCACGGGGGCCGACCAGGCCACCCTACGCCCGACCTGCAAGCACAAGCTGGCCCTCCTTGGGGCCCCCTGCAAATTAGCCTTCTCGGCTACTCAGCTCGCCCCGAGCTGCCACAGGACCAAGACTCCCCAGCCTCCTCGCTCGTCCTTGAGCTCCTGGCCGAGGCCGTCTTCCTCGGCCCTCCGACCAACTCCACCACTCACAGGCGTAACCGCCGCTCCGTGCATTTCGCCATGCGCAGATTCTACGCCAGCAACATCCCACGTTCCACACCATCACGATCCCCATTAATGGGCGAACCGCTCTCTACGCGGACGTGACGTCGGGAGCGTAACTGCCGGCGAGATTCTCTCGCCTACTGCTGCGTGGCACCACCATTATATAAACCCCCATCACATAGGGGTCAAGTAAGCCATTATTTACTCTTCTAAGCCGTTACTCTGCTCGAATCTCATCACTAACTTGATCGTCGGAGGGTCCTTGGTGGTACCAAACCACCTCGGGACTTCTTTGCAGGTACTCGGCACCAAACTCCTCATACCACCTCTTCCACCAAAACCCATTGAGACCTACACGCAACAGAAGATAATTATCAAAATCCACCAGGAGATCGACGGAAGACAACATCTGACGGAGACCCGAAAAGGACCTCCATCAGTTGGCGCCGTATGTGGGAAACGACTCCACAAAACACAAAGTCGGCATTCCGATCTCCGCCCAAATGGCGAGCAACCATCTTGAAGATCCCGGTACCAGCCGCCGCCTTCCACTCACCGAAGGCGGGGATGAGCCTCCTCCAGCGACCGTCATCAGCGCCCTCGCAGGCCGGATAGATCGGCTGCAGTCCCTCGTGGAGGCACTCTCCGCGTCCAAACGGCTGGGCCTGGGCCCCAGATCGTCGCTCCATCACCTCCAGAAGGCTCAGCCCCTGTCTGGACGTCTGACCACCAGCAGGCTGCGACTCCTCGCCACCGATCTCTCGAGCCGGTGCTCCCTGAGGCCCGTTGGGCGCCCCACGGCTCCACACCAAGGCCCGCCGCCAGAACGCCTCGCCTCGAGCCTCCTCGCGACCCCTATCCCCCTGAGGAGATGTCAGTCACCTTGCCTATCCACAGGCATGGTCAACACCGCCACACTCGGCAGGGCCGCACAGAAGGGGTTCACCTCGGCGGCTCGAGAGCCACCTCGCCCAAGGATCTGAGGCACCTCATCGAGAGGAACTGGGGTCGCTCCCAGACGCAGGTCACCCCGCAGTGGAGACCAGGGATCCCAAGGCACCGATTCCTCGGGATATCACGGTCGGCTCGACGCCCTCGAGAAGAAAATCGAGGGCATGCGCCGGAAGGCCCACCTCTCGAGCGACGGGGCTAAGTACGCCTCCGACTCGCTCACGAAGCCGTTCACCGAGGAATTGCTCGCCGTCCACGTCTCCTCCTGCAATAAGCCCTCGAAGGTCTCTCTGTTCGACGGGAAGACCGACCCGAAGGACCATTTGGACGCTTTCACCGCAGGGATGAGCTTCCAGGACCACTCCGACGCCGCCCAGTGCAGGGCCTTCCCGGCCACCCTTATCCACGCAGGTCGGGACTGGTTCCGGGGGCTCGAGCCCCGCTCGATTTCGACCTTCGACGAGCTGGTTACTCAGTTCCTCGGCCATTTCGTTGGGAACTGTCGACAGAAGCGCACGGTCGACCACCTCTTCACGGTTAAGAGTGGGGACAAGGAAACGTTCAAGGCTTACATTACCCGTTTCTATACGCCCTTCTCGAGGTGCACGAGCACCGGGACGAGACCGTCATCACGGCGCTTAGATCTGGCCTGAGGCATAAGGAATGGCTGCGCTCCTTCGCGTTGGCACAACCGAAGACCATGGCCGAGGTCAAGGCGTGGACCGAGCGCGAGGTTCAGCTGGAATCCGAAGTGAACGCTAACCTCCCCCGAGCGGAAAGATCCGACCAGAAGAAGAGGGCTCGGGAGGAGAGTCCGGAGCGTCAGCAACCCTACCACCCGAAGTTCCAGGAGTATACCCCCCTCAACGTCTCCCTCGCAGTATTGCCGGAGGAGGCCCAGAACGAGGGGTTCTTCAAGTTCCCTCCGATCCAGCGTCAGGCCGCAAAACGAACCTGGGGCCCCTACTGCGCTTTCCACCGGGTACTGGGCCACGCCACAGAGGATTGCAAGCAACTCAGGGACTACATCGAAGAGCTCATCCGATCTGGGCAACTCGCCGCTTACTTGAGGGACAAATGGCAGGCTGACCGCGAGCAAGAGCAGCATCGCCCTCCCGCCGATCTGACCATCTGTCACGCCCCGCTTTCCAGAGTACGCTAAAATGGGCACGTGACATAGCCAACCATGCTACCTGTGGGTAGGAAGTATCCATCCACAGTCACATTATGGTTGTAGAGATATCAAGAACAAAATAAAACTATCTAAAACATGTCCATAATCTAAGATAACATGAGTCAAGAATAAATAAATGCGGAAGCGAAAGATCCAATACAAAATAACTGGAATGTATGTCTGATAATGCGGGCTCACATCAGGAAGAAAATGCAGTAAAGAAAAGCTAACTACTGCTAACACTCACAGCGCAGCCTGTCGGCTGAAGTACTCCTGCTCGGGCTGCGACAGCGGTACAGAATCTGGGCCATGCAAAACCCAGATGTTAGCGCGTCAAGTCATCAAGTAAAACATAATAAACAGGGTAACAGGCAACGCGAATATAAACATGAATAAAGCAATAGTAACAATCATATAAATCAGAGCAGTGCAGGGTAGTGTGCAGTGGGTAAACTAAACTGTTCTATCAGGTTCTCTGTTCTAAAGTCTTTGAAACCAAATTGATGAATTATCGATGTAACTCAATAGTATCCCGTACATACCCGGGACCACATCCCCAATATTCTCGGGCTGAAACCGAGACATGCCGCTAGGCACCAAACAGGAATGTGTACCCTCAATAGTATCCCGTACATACCTTGGACCACGGCCTCAATATTCTCAGGCTGAAACCGAGACATGCCGCTAGGCACCAAACAGGAACGTGTACACTCAAAAGTATCCCGTACATACCCGGGACCACGGCCTCAATATTCTCGGGCTGAAACCGAGACATGCCGCTAGGCACCAAACAGGAATGTGTACACATGAATGATGTCAGCAATATCATTCCAAGGCTGGCCTAGCCTAAAACTGATCAGAACAGGTAGTGAACTGTTGAGTTACAAGTCAGGTTTCACCTTTGATTTCCCCATACCCCTAAGTTATATGTGTAAGTCAAGTCAGGTATCCCGAAATCAAGAAAACTAATGCCAACACAGGATCAAGTAAACAGGTTTGTCTGGATAGATAACAGGAACGGTCCATGAGGACTACATGTCAGGTTTGTTGGCATTAGACACAAGATCAGGTAACGGGTCAGGTCAAGGTACAACAGGTCAGGTCAAGCAGTATACGGTACCATGTCGGGTCAATCAATATGTATGTAGCAAGTCAGGTCAAGATGTAAACAATGTCATGGGTGTGCTCATACTCAGTTACATAATCAAGCATGGTTAACAACATGATCTAAGCAATGAATTAAGCAATAGGCAGATTCATTCAATTAGCAGTACAGTTATCAATTGTGTCACAGAGATGATTTCAACATTATAAGAATGCAGTATGACAATTATAGCCGTTTAATCATGTTAACAAGTTAAGACTTCATGGATGCAATGATATCTACATATATAGGTTCTAAGTTTGAAAGATAAAATGTTATATAACAATATTGAACATGAAAAAGAGAAATAATCGTACCAAAGTTAAATTTATAGGTTTAGGGTGTCATTAATATATATGTAAATATTGTTTAGCATGTAGCAAGGGGTACTTGCCTCGACGGGTCGCGAATTGGGAAAACGGAACGTAAAACGTCGGCGGGGAAAGCTCGCGACGGGCGCACGGTTCACAGAATGAACCCAAACGACGAACAGTGGAACCACACGGGTCGGGGTACCACGCTGGAACGTCGGGACACGTCGCCGGCACGGCCGGAATCCGGCGAGATACAAAAATAGTGAATGTCAAGAGTTGCAACAAGAAAAGAAAAGAAAATAAAGAAGAAAGGGAAGGAGGATGGAGAAGGGAAGGCTTACAATGGTCTGTGGGACGGGTGGTGACGGTCGACCACGTCGACGGAGCTCCGGCGGTGGCCTACGACGACAGTGAAAGAAGTTTCCGGATCAAGAACCAGATCAGCGAAGGAAAAAGAAGAAAGGAGAAGGTGAGGGGATGAGAAGCTCACCGGAGGGGTGCTTGCGAGGCCGGGGGCACAGGGACGAGGTCACCGGCGGCGACTCACGGCGGCGCGAACGCGTGCAGGGGATGCAGGTGGCCGTGGTGAAGGTGCAGGGTGCACGGGAAGAAGGGAAATGAGGAAGGAGGCGCGGTGGATTGGTCGAGGGCGAGGAGGCGACGAGGCCGGTGCTGGTGGTGTCGGCGTGGGCTACGGCGGCGAGGGATGCGCGGCTAGGGTTGCATGGGGTTTGGGTTGCTGCGTTTAAAAAAAGAAAGGGAGGAAGAGAGAGAGATATATAGAAGAGAGAGAGAGAGGGAGAGAGAAAGAGAGAGGAGAGAGGGAGAGAGACGGGGAGAGAGAAAGAGAGAGGGGCCTACGGGAGTTAAAGAGAATCATGATTGGCTGGCCAAGAAAGATTGGTGAAAGATTTTAGAAATAAAAAAATATTGTAAGGTTAAACAAATATTTTAGGCGGTTAAAAAATTAATATACGATGGTTTAAATATATTAGAAAAATGGGATTTTTGCGCAAAGTAAAACATTTCCAAATTGCGCCCGGGTCGGGTCCAAAAATTTGAAATTGAAATAAGAACAATTTAGGCGGGATTGTTTCCCCAATCAGAGCAAGGCTCTGTTTAAATTTCAAAAAAATTCAAATTTTGAAGCAACGCTTCAAATACCGTGCGCTGCGCGCAACGCGCCATGTGTCAGAAGTTAATACGACAGCACAACGCCCAAGGCGGTGCGTCCAATCAGAGCAGAGCTCTTTTAAAAAAAACTAAAAGTAAAAGAAACAACTTTTAGTTGCGCAAGCGCTGCGCTGCGCGACACGTGTCTGCGCAGTTGCGCAAGCGCAGCACCGCGCGACACGTGTCTGCGCAAGCGCTGCGCTGCGCTAAGGGAGTTGCACAAAACAGAATAAATCTTTTCTGTTCTTGTTAAAAATAAGAAGATTTTCTTCTGTAAAACAGAGCCCTTTGGATCAAAGATCCAACGGCGGGGAAAATTCCCCAAATCACTCAGAGAAAGATCTCTTTAACAAATTTAACTAATTTATGGGCACTATAAAAAGGACCCTAGAGCTCAATTCAAAGATATAAACATATTGCTAAAAAAAAAAGAGAAGAGAACTCTGGAGAACTCCTTGAGAATACAAAAAAAAGGTAAAAACCTTTAAAAGAAGAGAAAATTCTCTTATGAACAGATCATTGATCTAAGAATAAGATCATTGATCTTCAACAATAAATAAATAAATAAATAAAAAAAATAAGAAATAGTGCCTTGCACTTGTTATGAACCTTTGGTTCTCTGCAATAAGGAAAAACATGTTTTTCTTTGATCTAAATTTGGATCAAGAGATTAAAAAAGTGCTTTGCACTTCTGTTCTTGAATCTAAAAGATTCTTAGTGCTTTGCACAAATGCAATGCATTACTTGAAGGGCCAGGCCCAAGTCAAAAAGACCTAACATGCCAAAATAAATTGCAAAGCATAAAAGGACAGAGCCCAAATGAAATTGATGCTCTGCATCATTTATAAAGGGCAGAGCCCAAAACAAATTGATGCTTTGCATCCTTTCTGGACAAAACCCAAATAAAAAATAAAAAGAAATGCAATGCAAAAGCAGATAAAACGTTGAACATTGTCAACTGGACTTAGCCCAATCGTGGTCATAAGTCTTTAAATTAAATTGGCTGAGCAAAAATGGCTCTCCTAAATCAATCTACCTCCGGTTCGAGGGTACACCTCCGAACTCCTTTGACACTCATCGTTGTAATTCCTCAACGACGTCAAAGAGGTGACGAGTCCCAACGACCACGCATTAATGACGGACCGAAACGTCCTTAAACTAATATCGGACTGAGACGTCCCTAAACTAATATCGGACCACCACGTCCCTAAACTGGCGATGGACCACCACGTCCCTAAACTGGAACATGGACCACTACGTCCCTAAACTGGAACAATAGAGCCTCCAAATGCTCTTTTGCCGGATCTAAACGATCCCGTTTAAGTTGATTTTAGCCTCCCAAACACGGCTAACGTTTCCTTAAACATTCAAACGGACTATAAAACTCTAAATCAACCTTGGCTCAAGGGTACATCTCTGAACTCCTCTGACATCTGCCGTTGTAATCCTTCAACGACGTTAGAGAGGTGACGAGTCCCGATGGCCAGATATTAAATGGATTATCACGTTAAGTTGATCTTAGTCTCAAACAGGACTATCGTATTCTTAACGAACGCTTAAGTTGATCTTAGCCGCAACGCGACTAATGCATCCTTAAACTAAAAACACCAAACCCAAATCTAAGTAAATACGGATTTGGACTAATCCACGTCCTACGGGCGACGGCATTACTCAGTCTCCGTATACAATCCACGGGCAACCACAAACAAAACAAACACACACGACACGAAGTGAAATTCTGGAGAAGGAGAAAGTTGTTACCGCGATGCGGTAGCGTAATTAACTGCAGGGGCTTGCGCCTGCAGGGAAGAGCGTCCCCACAATCAAAAACCCCTCAAGCGAGGGGGAATCTGACGAAGTCTGCTACATCGGCCGCATCCATCTAAACCTCCGATACACGGAGCCATAAATCAACTTGGCATCTTCGGAGAGGTGGACGGATAAAACCAAATAGCATCTGCCCCGAATCTCAGCGTCAGGACATCGCAGTCTTGTGCGCCGTCTTTCGGAGGGGAACAGGGATCCAATATTTAAAATGAAGTATTTTGCAATCAAAAAGCATACCCCCAAAACGGACACACGTACGTGCGCGTAGCCGTCCAAACTCGCCCGTTTCACTGAACGGGACGAGAACATGATGCACGGACGCTACAACAGGGTTAGGGGTGTCAAGTAGGCCAAGATGGATATTTTTAATTTTATTTTAGATGCCATAAATTGTTATATGCAGAATTGAATTGACGGGATAAAATTACAATAAGTAACAATCAAGCAAGATAAATGAAATAAGTGCCACACTACGCTCAAACGGTAACTGAAATTAGTAGTATTGGGCTCGGGTGTTACATTATACCCAACTACAAAAAGAATTTCGTCCTCGAAATTCCAAGAATACAAAGACAGATAACTACAAGAAAAAGGTGAGGAAACTTCCGCCGAATTTCATCTTCTCGTTCCCAAGTGGACTCTCCATGCGAGCGATTTCTCCAAGAAACAAGCACAAGAGGGATTACCTTGTTCTTAAGAACCTTTTCCCTTCGATCCACGATTTCAATCGGTCGCTCCTCAAAAGTCAAGTCTTCTCGTACTGTTAGCTCCGAATGATCCAATACGTGCATTTCATCTCTAACATACCTACGGAGTTGAGATACGTGAAACACATCACGCACATTTGCCAAGGACTGCGGTAACGCCAAACGATACGCTACCTCACCAACACGCTCCAAGATCTCAAAGGGTCCAACGAATCAAGGACTAAGCTTTCCTCGACTTCCAAAACGAATCACCCCTCTAGTCGGTGATATCTTCAAGAATACCAAATCACCCACGGCGAACTCTAGAGGTCTTCTCGACGTATCTGCCCACCTCTTCTGTCGGTCTTGTGCTGCCTTCATATGATTTCTTATAGTGTTAACCTTCTCAACTGTCTGCACAACCAAATCTGGTCCCAATAATCTTCGTTCACCGATATCGTCCTAACAAACAGGTGAACGACATTTACGACCATACAAAGCTTCAAATGGAGCCATCTGGATAGTTGCCTGAAAACTATTGTTATAAGAAAACTCCACCAAATGTAGATGATCTTCCCATGAACCCTTGAAGTCCAACATGTATGCTCTCAACATATCCTCAAGAGTTTGGATTGTTCTCTCCGACTGACCATCAGTTTGAGGATGATAAGCTGTGCTAAACTTCAATCGAGTCCCCAAACTTTCCTGTAAACTCCTCCAGAAGTGTGATAAGAACCGAGTGTCCCGATCGGACACAATGCTTACAGGTACTCCATGCAACCTTACAATCCCTTGCATGTACCGCTCTGCCAAAGTCTCTGTTGATTGACCAACCCGAAAAGGAATAAAGTGAGCTGCCTTGGTCAATCGGTCAACAATCACCCATACAGCATTGTTGCCCTTTGGACTCCACGGTAAAGCCGTCACGAAATCCATGGTTATATGTTCCCACTTCCACTGAGGAATCGGAAGCGGTTGCAATAAACCAGCAACCCTTTGATGTTCAGCCTTAACTTGCTGACACACCAAGCACTTTGCCACAAAGCGAGCAATCTCCCGCTTCATGCCTTCCCACCAGAAATGCTGTAGAAAATCCCGGTACATCTTTGTGCCTCCTGGATGTACAGAATAAGCTGAACTGTGTGCCTCCTTCATAAGCTATTCATGAATATCTTCTTTTGGCACACATAAACGACTACCATACCTCAACGAACCATCTTTGTGGATCAATAAATCTGTTCATAGTCCGGCTTCAATCTGTTCTCCAAACTTTTGCAGTCTAGGGCCCTGCGATTGTGCTGCTTTAATATTCTCGATCAATGATGACTGTACTTGCAGCTGCATCAACTGTCCCGTAGAATGCGGTAGCACAACCTCCAAGTCAAATCTTCGAAAATCTTCAACAAGCTCCTTCTGCGTAGTTAACACCTGAATTGCTGGTAACCGACTAAGCGCATCCGGCACAACATTAACCTTCCCCGGATGGTATTTAAGATCAAGATCGTAGTCAGCCATCAGCTCCAACCATCTACGTTGCCTCATATTAAGCTCTTTCTGTGTGAACACATATTTCAAGCTCTTATGATCAGTAAAACTTCGACCCTTTCGCCCAAAAGGTAGTGTCTCCAAATCTTCAAAGCGAAAATCACAGCCGCAAGCTCCAAGTCATGAGTTGGATAATTCTTCTCATGGGTCTTTAACTGTCTTGATGCGTACGCTATAACCTTCCCATGCTACATCAAAACACATCCCAATCCTTTCCCAGATGCGTCGCTGTGAATCACCAATCCTCCGGAATTGTCTGGCACGGTCAGAATAGGGGCGGTTATCAATTTCTGCTTCAACGTCTCGAAAGCTAACGCACATTTGTCCGTCCATACAAAAGGTACCTCCTTGCGCGTAAGCTTGGTTAACGGTTCCGCCAGACGAGCAAAGTTCTCCACAAATCTTCTGTAATATCCGGTGAGTCCAAGAAAACTTCTTATCTCCGCAACATTCTTTGGAATTGGCCAATCTCGTACGGCTGCAATCTTTTCTGGATCGACGGCAATTTCATTGCCAGACACAACATGCCCCAAAACTTTACTTCTTCCAGCCAAAACTCGCACTTACTCATCTTCGCATATAACTTCTCTAGTCTCAACGTTTGCAGTGCGATCTTCAAATGCTCGGCATGCTCTTCAAAACTCTTTGAGTAAACCAGGATATCGTCAATCAAAACCATGATAAACTGGTCCAAGAACGGTGAAAAGATTCGGTTCATCAAGTCCATGAATACTGCCGGCGCATTCGTTACTCCGAAGGGCATCACTAAGTATTCGTAATGTCCATACCGAGTTCGGAACGCCGTCTTGCAAATATCTTCTGCTTTCACTCGGACCTGATGATATCCGAATCGCAAATCCAGCTTCGAGAATACCCTCGCGCCACTAAGCTGCTCGAAAAGTTCGCCAATGCGAGGGATCGGGTACTTGTTCTTAATAGTCACCCGGTTTAATTCTCGATAGTCGATGCACATCCTTCTTGTGCCACCCTTCTTCTTTACTAGAAGAACTGGAGCGCCCTAAGGCGAGTTACTGCTTCGAATCCAACCCTTTTCAAGCAATTCAGCAACCTGTTTCTTGACTTCTTCTAACTCTACTGGTGTCATTGGATAATACGCTTTGGATACTGGCGCTGCACCAGGAATAAGATCAATTGCGAACTCCACATCTCGCTTCGGCGGTAAACCCGATATATCTTCAAACACGTCCATAAAATCGCGAACAACAGCCGGTTCTTCACTTTTATCAACTTCCATAGATGCAAGAATATTGTTTGTCGGCCTATCCCTAAACTCGACTGGCCCGACAGAACTGCTTCCTCCAGTGAAGCTAAACTCGGGATGTCCGGGAATCTGGAAAATTACTTTCCTTGCCCTACAATCAATATGAGCGTGGAAAGTGCCAAGAAAATCCATTCCCAAGACGACTACGTAGCTGCCCGTATCAATTACCAAGAAATCTGCAAAAGCTCCCGTCCGCACACAACAACTGTATAATCTTTACATTCCCTACTAGCTACGATTTTCCCATTCCCAGTGTGTATGTCCCAGAAACTAGACAGGGTCGTGCGGTCAATCGAGTGTGTAGTTAAAAAAAACTTGGATGACATAAAACAATGGGATGCACCAGAATCAAATAACATTAATACGGGAAAACCATGAACGAGTAGAGTACCTGAAACAACTTCTCCTGACGCCTTAGCTTCTTCAGCTGTCAAGGTAAAAGCTCGAGCCTGATTAGGTCCTTGAGTCAGCTGTTTCTGTCCCTGGAACGGTCTCTGCGGAGGCTTCTGAAAAACATCCCTCGTGTGAAGCTTCGACGGACAAGCACTAACGGCGTGATCTGCCGCTCCATAACAAAACAGAGTCCCAGCCTCCTTCGACAATCCTTTCGCACATGTCCGTGTACATGGCAGTAGTTACAAATCACGCTCCTCTTCCGATCAATCACAATTGTTTTCTTCATTGGTGCTATGCTGTGTCTGTTCACCGGAATACTTCTACGTACGGACGTTTGGTCTAGTGCAAACGCCGGCTTCAGCTCGGTCTGCTGCTTGCGGTTCTCAAGCAAGTCACGAATTACTCCAAGTAAGGTAGCGTCATCCATATACCTCTGGTACGAGTGTAGATTCCTGGCTGCCATGATGCTGCACCTAAAGACCAGAGAGTATTAGTATGATGACAGATTCAACATATAGATCAAGGATATGGGTCAAGGCTAGAACTCCAAGTTACTTAAATAGAGTGTCGCATTGTAACTATGCCGCGGTATCATAGCCACAATTACATAACTCCACCCAAGTCGCCTAAGTCCTAGAGGTAACAAGGAATCAGGTTTTCGAGTCGATATGCAAAGGAAGTTTGCACATCGTAAAAGATATAATCAGGAAGAATGTGATTCAAGAATGGTAAACGGCAAGGTGACAGGACATGTTTCCTAAACACGGGTATTCTGATTCGTGTATTGGGTACAATACCCAACTACAAAAGAATCAACCCGACCAACCTATGGCTCTGATACCAAAAGAACCATGTCACGCCCCGCTTCCCAGAGTACGCTAAAATGGGCACGTGACATAGCCAACCATGCTACCTGTGGGTAGGAAGTATCCATCCACAGTCACATTACGGTTGTAGAGATATCAAGAACAAAATAAAACTATCTAAAACATGTCCATAATCCAAGATAACATGAGTCAAGAATAAATAAATGCGGAAGCGAAAGATCCAATACAAAATAACTGGAATGTATGTCCAATAATGCGGGCTCACATCAGGAATAAAATGCAGTAAAGAAAAGCTAACTACTGCTAACACTCACAGCGCAGCCTGTCGGCTGAAGTACTCCTGCTCGGGCTGCGACAGCGGTACAGAATCTGGGCCATGCAAAACCCAGACGTCAGCGCGTCAAGTCATCAAGTAAAACATAATGAACAGGGTAACAGGCAATGCGAATATAAACATGAATAAAGCAATAGTAACAATCATATAAATCAGAGCAGTGCAGGGTAGTGTGCAGTGGGTAAACTAAACTGTTCTATCAGGTTCTCTGTTCTAAAGTCTTTGAAACCAAATTGATGAATCATCGATGTAACTTAATAGTATCCCGTACATACCCGGGACCACGGCCCCAATATTCTCGGGCTGAAACCGAGACATGCCGCTAGGCACCAAACAGGAATGTGTACACTCAATAGTATCCCGTACATACCCGGGACCACGGCCTCAATATTCTCGGGCTGAAACCGAGACATGCCGCTAGGCACCAAACAGGAATGTGCACACTCAATAGTATCCCGTACATACCCGGACCACGGCCTCAATATTCTCGGGCTGAAACCGAGACATGCCGCTAGGCACCAAACATGAATGTGTACACTCAATAGTATCCCGTACATACCCGGGACCACGGCCTCAATATTCTCGGGCTGAAACCGAGACATGCCTCTAGGCACCAAACAGGAATGTGTACACATGAATGATGTCAGCAATATCATTCCAAGGCTGGCCTAGCCTAAAACTGATCAGAACAGGTAGTGAACTGTTGAGTTACAAGTCAGGTTTCACCTTTGATTTCCCCATACCCCCAAGTTATATGTGTAAGTCAAGTCAGGTATCCCGAAATCAAGAAAACTAATGCCAACACAGGATCAGGTAAACAGGTTTGTCTGGATAGACAACAGGAACGGTCCATGAGGACTACATGTCAGGTTTGTTGGCATTAGACACAAGATCAGGTAACGGGTCAGGTCAAGGTACAACAGGTCTGGTCAAGCAGTATACGGTATCATGTCGGGTCGATCAATATGTATGTAGCAAGTCAGGTCAAGATGTAAACAATGTCATGGGCGTGCTCATACTCAGTTACATAATCAAGCATGGTTAACAACATGATCTAAGCAATGAATTAAGCAATAGGCAGATTCATTCAATTAGCAGTACAGTTATCAATTGTGTCACATAGATGATTTCAACATTATAAGAATGTAGTATGACAATTATAGCCGTTTAATCATGTTAACAAGTTAAGACTTCATGGATGCAATGATATCTACATATATAGGTTCCAAGTTTGAAAGATAAAATGTTATATAACAATATTGAACATGAAAAAGAGAAATAATCATACCAAAGTTAAATTTATAGGTTTAGGGTGTCATTAATATATATGTAAATATTGTTTAGCATGTAGCAAGGGGTACTTGCCTCGACGGGTCGCGAATCGGGAAAACGGAACGTAAAACGTCGGCGGGGAAAGCTCGCGACGGGCGCACGGTTCACAGAATGAACCCAAACGACGAACAGTGGAACCACACGGGTCGGGGTACCACGCTGGAACGTCGGGACACGTCGCCGGCACGGCCGGAATCCGGCGAGATACAAAAACAGTGAATGTTAAGAGTTACAACAAGAAAAGAAAAGAAAATAAAGAAGAAAGGGAAGGAGGATGGAGAATGGAAGGCTTACAATGGTTTGTGGGACGGGTGGTGACGGTTAACCACGTCGACGGAGCTCCGGCGGTGGCCTACGACGATAGTGAAAGAAGTTTCCAGATCAAGAACCAGATCAGCGAAGGAAAAAGAAGAAAGGAGAAGGTGAGGGGATGAGAAGCTCACCGAGGGGGTGCTTGCGAGGCCGGGGGCACGGGGACGAGGTCACCGGCGGCGACTCACGGCGGCGCGATCGCGTGCAGGGGGTGCAGGTGGCCGCGGTGAAGGTGCAGGGTGCACGGGAAGAAGGGAAATGAGGAAGGAGGCGCGGTGGATTGGTCGAGGGCGAGGAGGCGACGAGGCCGGTGCTGGTGATGTCGACGTTGGGCTACGGCGGCGAGAGGTGCGCGGCTAGGATTGCATGGGGTTTGGGTTGCTGCGTTTAAAAAAAGAAAGGGAGGAAGGGAGGAGGGAAAGAGTTTAAATAGAAGAGAGAGAGAGATATAGAAGAGGGAGGGAGATATAGGGAGAGAGACGGGGAGAGACGGGGAGAGGGAGAGAGATGGAGAGAGAGAGAGAGACGGGGAGAGAGAAAGAGATAGGGGCCCACGGGAGTTAAAGAGAATCGTGATTGGCTGGCCAAGAAAGATTGGTGAAAGATTTTAGAATTAAAAAAATATTGTAAAGTTAAACAAATATTTTAGGCGGTTAAAAGATTAATATACGATGGTTTAAATATATTAGAAAAATAAGATTTTGGCGCAAAGTAAAACATTTCCAAATTGCTTCTGGGTCGGGTCCAAAAATTTGAAATTGAAATAAGAACATTTTAGGCGGGATCCAAAATTTAAAATGAAGTATTTTGCAATCAAAAAGCATACCCCCAAAACGGACACACGTACGTGCGCGTAGCCGTCCAAACACGCCCGTTTCACTGAACGGGACGAGAACACGATGCACAGACGCTACAACAGGGTTATGGGTGTCAAGTAGGCCAAGATGGATATTTTTAATTTTATTTTAGATGCCATAAATTGTTATATGCAGAATTGAATTGACGGGATAAAATTACAATAAGTAATAATCAAGCAAGATAAATGAAATAAGTGCCACACTACACTCAAACGGTAACTGAAATTAGTAGCATTGGGCTCGGGTGTTACACCATCGGTCAGATCATGCTCGTTTCAGCGGACGGACAGCCCGGAACACAGGGAGCCCCATACCCTGTGCCAAGCGTGGGGGCCAACAGTTCTTCAAGGAGCTCGGGCCGAGCCAATAAAGTCATCTACTAGCTTGTACTTTTCTTTTAGAGCGATGTAAACTCTTTCTAGGATCTATTGTTAATTTAATAAAGATCAAGGGAACATTGCGAAAAAGAAAGAAAAGCTTTGTTTATTCAAAAGGTATTATAGGCTCCTCAGCCATACATGCAAAAAGAAAAGGAAATTACAACAGTGGGGAAAGGGGGTGCAACGAGCACTGCTTGTGGTACTCGGTAAAGATCTCTGCCAGCCGGGGCCTGGCAAGGTCCAGCCTTTGTCCCCGGTTCCCCCCGCGCGCGTCGATCCCAAGCCTCAGCTCGTAGCATTCGCGGACGAGCGCCAATGAGCGGGCCAGCCGGTTCGTGGAGATCAGGCCGAAACGCCTCAAAGACCGCAGCTTGCCCACGGTCTCGTCATAGAGCTGCTCGGACAGGGGGTTGTAAAGCCCCGGCGACGCCCTCCAGATGGAGTGCATCAGCAATTGCAGCTCCTGAAAGTGAGATAAACCCATTTCGGGTCGCCCGCTCGACCACCAGGGTGACTCTTGAAGACGAGAGAGGAATCGAGAAAGGGAAGGCTGAAGGGAACCGCCTGTAACTTCAGACGGATCAAGAACCCAAGAAGGATCCTCCACGAGTTCGGCACTAACTGGCCGGGGGACAAACCGAAGAAGTTCAGCGCGGCGACGACTTCAGGAGAGAAGGGCAGGCGCATTCCGCCCCAAAAAGCTTCCAAATACAGGGCGATCTCCCTGCCTTGTACCTGATATGCCCTCTCTTCCTCCTTGGCCAGTCGAAGCGTGTAGCGCGAGGGGATGTGGAAGCGAGCCCGAGCATTGGCGAGCTCGTCCTCATGCCTCACCCAGCACGAGGAGCCAGGGGCCACATCTACCTCCTCCTCCCTGGAGGTGGCCCCCGCCTCACGATCCCGGGGAGAGGATCCAACCCCTGCTCCCCGAAGAGACTCAGACACAGCTAACGGGACCCTAGCACCTACTCCTACAACGTCTACTGATTCTACAGAGGAAGAAATCTAACCTTGGAAAAGAAAATCTTCAAGGGCTGAAAGCGGGAGAAGGGAGACGAGCGCCGAGCAACCAAGACTTGAGAGAGGGAAATATGAAGGAGTAAGGGCCCTAGAGCGGACCCACCCATGTTTATTGCTGCATACGGCCTCATCCAACGGCGCCCGTCATTTCCCGCCGAAACGGCTCCCCGCGCCCAGCGGCTCTGATCGCTCCACGTGTCATTCCTGCGCTGGACCGCGTCCCATCAGACGCCGCAGGCCTGCATACGTCGCGTCAGCCAATCGACGCTCGACACGTGGGCCGTCGCTTCAGTTGCAGAGTGCACGGACCTGCGCACCTTCTTTAAATGCAGAGATCTCGCCTTGATTCGCTAGCGGAAAAGACAACCGACGGCCCGAGGACCCATCCCGGCAAAACCCTAGAAAGGAGCTCACCTCGGGAGGCCCGACAGTCCACTCCTGACCCGACCCGCTAGCTAGTCGGGACAAGAGTGGGGGGCTAATGATGATGCTCAATATTGGCGATCTCCAAGATCAGGACACGTGGCAGGTGACGTGTCCCAGAACTCAGAAGAAAGGGCCCACGGGGGCCGACCAGGCAACCCTACGCCCGACCTGCAAGCACAAGCTGGCCCTCCTCGGGGCCCCCTGCAAGTTAGCCTCCTCGGCCACTCAGCTCGCCCCGAGCTGCCACAGGACCAAGACTCTTCGGCCTCCTCGCTCGTCCCTGAGCTCCCCGCCGAGGCCGTCTTCCTTGGCCCTCCGACCAACTCCACCACTCACAGACGTAACCGCCGCTCCGTGAATCTCGTCATGTGCAGATTCTACGCCAGCAGCATCCCACGTTCCATGCCATCACGATCCCCATTAATAGGCGATCTGCTCTCTACGCGGGCGTGACGTCGGGAGCGTAACTGCCGGCGAGATTCTTGCGCCTGCTGCTCCGTGCCACCACCGTTATATAAACCCCCATCACAGAGTGGTCAAGTAAGCCATTCTTTACTCTTCTAAGCCGTTACTCTGCTCGGATCTCATCACTAACTTGATCGTCGGAGGGTCCTTGGTGGTACCAAACCACACCGGGACTTCTTTGCAGGTACTCGGCACCAAACTTCTCATACCATCTCTTCCACCAAAACCCATTGAGACCCACACGCAACAGAAGATAATCATCAAAATCCACCGGGGGATCGACGGAAGACAACATCTGACGGAGACCCGAAAAGGACCTCCATAGATTCAGACATTAACAGATAAAATAAAGTTTTGTCCCCCAGACAACTTAACTGTTACTTATTGACCACATAAGCGCATCTCGACCCTCGACGCACAGTGCAGTGTTCAAGGCTTGGGACAACTTAACTATAATTAATACTCGTATTGTTTGCGGAAATTTTAAGGGATAAATTTATGAATTGAGGTAAAACATCAAACATATTTTAGCAATAAAATCGAGCATAAAATCAAATATTAAAGATTAAATATACCAGTCTTATAAATCTTAAATGAATGAATATCCCATATACCCATATACACACGTCTCCCGACATTTCTTGACAAGAAGAAAACCTAAATAAATTGACGCATGATGTGACAAATTATTCACCATTTTGGATGAAAACTTTTGGACAATTGTTTTGTGGAATCTGTGATTCTATTTTTGGCCGTCGGATGAACAAGAGATAAAGACGGTTTTATTTTTAATGCTTTTAATATATACATGGCATGTGTAAAATGTCTTTATGCTCATAATTAATAAATACTATATTAATAAATTGATGGACCCTTGATTCCCTCACACCTGTTATTAAAGAACCGTTTCTTTTTGTAAGAATCGTTATCGTCATCTCTCTCTCTTCTCTCTCTTCATTTTTCCCAAATTTGCAAAAAGCCAAAGTCCTCGCTCCACTGAGCTCAACAAACCCGCTCGGTTTTGATCTCATCAAACCCCAAATCTTTTCGTTGCATGACGAGCGCTTGGAAGCTATTCTACGCCTGGAAGTCTCGCGGCGGCCGGAGCTCCGATACAGCGGAGGATCCCCCGCTCGATTCCGATCTCCGGCGACCTCGCTGCCGTCACGGACGCGGCGCTCTAGAGGATCCGGATCCTATGCCTCGCTCTCATTCTCGGAATCTCTGTCGCCGCCGCGCTTCTCTCTCTGTAAGCACATCTGGTTTCTTATTTGATTCTTGATGTTTTAATTAGGGTTGGTGATTGTGCATTTTTTGTCTTCTGAATCATTGAAATGGATTGTGTGCTGCAAATTAGGATTGTTTATGGATATTATGTATCAAATTCGACTAATTTTTGAACTGATAAATTGAAGAGGATAAGGTGATTTCCTTGTTTATATTGAAGGACGAGGACTTGTCACACATATGAACGTCGAAGATTAGGGAGTTAAGTAGTTTTCTTGAGAAAAATAGCTTCTTTTATGACCACGCCAACCTTAGAATAGAGACAAATTAGGTTACTCTTGTTATACAGAAGGGAAAAGACATAAATAATCAAGTATATGTAGAATTTACCCTTTACTTGTATAGAAGCCGCCCCAAGTATCCTTTCGATTCAACCCAATTCATGTATGGTGCTGGAACTTTTGAGGACGAGGTGGGCTGACTGCTGAGCAATCGCTTTGCCTCCCCGATATCATTAAGAAGATTTTTCATGGGAAATTGGTTTAATTATTTACCTTTTGTTCTGTACTTGAACTATTTGGGGAAGGGTTTTCCTTATTAGAGGTTGAATATCCAATTCATTTAATATTTAATGTAAGAACACATGTAGCTTTATATATATTATGGATTACTGAAGTTGTAAGAAAAGAGAACTTCTTCAAACTAACTCAAAAGACTGCTGGGGGAATTTGGAAGGGAACCCAATATTAGGAGCATATAAATCAATGTTGAATGAGACATGAAGGCGGAGTGACTAGCACCCCGTTTTTTTGGTTCCTCATTTCTTCTTGAATGGATTTATCCCAAATACTATAAAATTTTCAAAAATGAGGTTATGCTCTTGGATAGTTAATTTGTGCTAATGTGGAAAGCTTTACACTACGAGATAAGAAGACGTTGAACAAGTGAAGAGGGATTCCCTAAGATGAACACACTTTTTAAGTAAATCTTTGGACAAAACTAAATGCATGGACTCGAAGACATTTAGTCTAGCTTATATCCTTATCCTTCTTATGCTATTTGCTTAGCCAACAACAAAATAAGCTAGTTCAACCTCCCACGATAATAACAAGAAAAATATTTGGATTAGTATGAGAAATTTGCTCTAGGAACAACAACAATAGAGAATTTTTTCTCGAATAATTTGGTAGGAGCTATATGAATCCTTTTTATCCATTGAACACTATGTAGGGCTATACAAGGGTTCTTCTCTTATAGAAAAGAGAACATTTCTTTTATCCATTAAATATTCCCAAGAGTCACAATAAAAATAAAGTTGGTCTCTTTATAGGCAATTGCTGTAGTTTTCATCCAAAATGCATGTTCATCCAAATTTATCTATATAAGACAATTGAGAAGAATACTTCATTCATCACATGCAAATTAACAATATAACTCATCCAAATTAACCAATAACTTTCAACACACACAAGAGTTTATATGATCCTGGAGATGCCTGAGAGAAGCATTGGGTTTAGAGAGAGATTGTTGGCCATCCCTGGCATTTTGGCGGTCCATCTCTTTCGTCCCTTCGCAAATTACAAGCCAATCGCTCCAACTTCATGTTAAATGTAAATATGAATTAAGCAATCAACATAATTTGGTTAAGGCATTTCCTTTATAGGCAATTGCTATAGAATTCATCGACCATCCAAATTTATCCATACAAAAATTGATAAAAACACAATCTATCACATCCAAATTGACTAAACTATGTAATCATCATAACCTTCAATGGACAACACACAAAAAAGTTTATTTAGTTTAACAGAGGATGATGCCTGTGATTAAGTATTATGTTCGAGAGAGATCCATTGGCTACTCCTGCCCCCTCCGCCCGTCCCTCTTTTAGCCCCTGTGCAAAGCGTAAAACGATCCCGTCAACTCCATCCTGTTGAAAGCGGAAGATTTTTTCATTTAAAAAACACAGTCAAAAGAGAAATTAGTTGAGGAAATATCACGAGGATGTTTTCAAGCGGAGCACAACATTCCTTATACATTCATTTCACATGTTTGGCACAGCGAACTTAATTTCTCTTTTGACTGCATCATGATATCCCCTCTTTTAAAAGTATCTTATGAATGGGTCATCATAGTGCAGCAATTATAACAAGTAGGTAAAGTTGATGAGATCTCTTTGTATTTTGCACTAGGTTAGAGAGAGGGGACCAACAGAGGGTGCCAGAGCTCACCAAAGCATCTCTCTAAACATAATTGATAATCTCAAGTATCTCTGTTAACCAGTAAACTGATCATATAACTTTCTTATGTGTGTTGTCCTTTGAAATCATGGTGAATACATAGTTTGGTTCATTTGGATAAGTTAAAACTGTTAATTTGGTTGTAGTAGATTAATTAATTTTCTCAATTGTTTAATAATGGATAAATTTAGATAATTGCCTAGATGAATAGGCATTTTGGATGAAACTATGGTAATTCCATGATTCCATCAGCGAGAGGATCCTAATCACAGTTGTCAAATCGGGTTACATCTTGTGCATTTCTTAATATGTTTACCGTATCATGTATCATGCCATATTGTATACCGCAAGATAAACCGTATCATGTGTCAATAGTTATGTAACTAAGTATACAACAATATGTCGTAAATATGTGAGAAAGTAAAAGCATACAATTATTGATAATCCAATACTATACCCCCATCGGTTATATCAGTTATATCACGCCATTTCGTCTTTGCTTCACTTGAAACTGGACTATGCGTTTGCATGTTTCTAATGTTATACCAAGTTTCAGTGACTCAACAACAACAGTTGATTGAATCACAGAGATGGTTTTTGTTTGTGTTTAGGAACATGAAGCGATTAGAATGGAGCGAAGAAGCACCGGTGATCTGGAGAGCACCAATGGAAATGGTGGAGTTTCTATTGGTGTGGCCGACAGGGTGAGGCTCATCAGAGGCAATCAACTCCCTGATGCTGTAATACAAGCACGAGAAAGACTCATTGAGAGGCTTAGAAGTGTATCTCTTGCAGGATCCAGGTTTTCTACGAATTACTTTGGTCATGTACTTTAATTATCTTTATTAGGGCCTGTCTTTCTTTAATGGAAAGAGAATTATAAAATAGTGAAAAACTAAAGGTTAAGAGAAAGAGAGGGTGTTTTCCTTGTTTGTAGTTGATAAAGTATGCCGAAAATTCTTTGGCACTAGCTTTGCTTCATCAGCTACTTCCCAAAAGTCATTTTCTCATTTGTGGTAGTAACCAAAGAGAAACTGATACAAGTCTCTCATAACTAGTCAACGCATTTGTCCTCGCTTGGAGGCAAAAATTATGTTTCTCATCCTGTCATTCATAATCTTCGTTCTATTTCCAATGTCACAGAAGCTCCGGTACAACATCTTAATCGTTCTCTTTTTACTTTCTCGAGCCAAATAAACAAGCACTTTGGAAGTAGTTCCCCCTTCTATTTTTCTTTATTGTCACCTTTTTGCTCTCTTTTGTCCCCCTCTCTAATGATTGCCAAAAAATAAGGTGAGGAGGTTATCTGTAACGCATGCTAACAGCAAAGAAGTTAGAACTCTATTGACAGTATTTTGTTGTCTCAACCCAGGGAATCTGCCACTTCTTCAGGGTTCACTGGAGATGAATCTGAGCTTAGCCACGACGTGAGGATCAGTAGTGTTGCAGATAGGATAGAGGAGACATTGACAGATTGGTTCAATTCTAACCTACATCTTGTAGATTTCACTCTTAATGAAAGCAAGAAGAAACATTCTGGTGTTCACTGGGAAACTCTACGTACGCTTCACCTTGAAGTTTTCAGAAATGCAGATGAAGTCGGAGAGAGTAGAGCATGGCTCGAGTGTTGTATATGTTTAGAGAGTTTCTGTGAAGGGGATGGGCTCATCCGATTGCATTGCGGTCATAGGTTTCATCCGGCGTGCTTAGAGCCATGGGTCCGAACTTGCAGCGATTGCCCTTATTGTCGTGCGATTATAAAGTTTTGATTACGGATTGCTGATGATATTGTGTGCTGTTGTTGTCTAGAGTTTGGTGTGGTCTTTAGCTGTAACCTGCTGTAAACTGGTATACACTTCACTGATGTAAACATCTTTATAGCTTGTATGAGGCATTTTGGTAGCCAATCCTTAGAAGTTGTAAAATAAAAATGTGAAATAAAATTTGCAGACATCGCCCTCTTTTCAACCAAGTTATCAAGCTGCAAAATACTGGCGAAAGTAGCCAGAGGTTTCAAACGGGTGATTCAGGTCATCTCTGGATGGGCCATTGCGGAGGGGGGGGATAAAACAGATACGGGCAAAATTACTTAAGTTCGATAGCCCGCGTATAGATAAACATGTCATCCATAAGCGGGTTAGCGTATAACTTGTATTATATAAAATTAAAAAATAAATAAATTCCAAAACTTTTATTAAATTATATTCACTGCACGTATGAACACATGTACAAAATAAAGCACAAGGTTTTAAAACCAAAAATAAAAGCACATATAACAAAAAAAATAAATAAAATTCTAATCTAACTTTTTCACATAAAGGGAATCAATGTTGGTAGCCTGTTGTTGTTTAGAGCTCCATTATAATTTTCTCATCATCAATTTTATCTTCGGAGAGGGCCAGGGTTAAACTTATTAACTCGTGAGTTGAGTCGACTCAGCGGTACTTTTAAGCGAAACCGATCGAATATGTATAATTCTTAAATGGATGAATATGTATAGTTCTTATATGGATGGTAAATTTTTGATGCATGATCCATATTTTACGGGTTGACTTGGAGGCCAAAAGACGGGTCGTTCTTGACACTGGGAAGCAGCATGGCCAACACCCAAATAACGTTATAAGTGTGAATATTGCAAGATAATAAATTTACTCCAAATGTTCAAGATACAACATTGTTATCCTTATGAAAAATCTCTCCATGGCGCCCTTCAAGAATTCAAAACACCAAACTCCTCCTGATAATTTCCCTCAAACCCCCCTTACTCTATGCTTCCGAACTCCTCAAACCCCGGACTCACAATCCACATTCCCCACGTCTCTCATTTGCACCATCAAACCCTCCAACACCAAATAAATCTCAGGCGAGACATGACTCGATTGATCTCCGCCCAAAAACAGACTAAACCCAGTCCCGATATTGGCCCAGCACAGCCCGGCGGCTTCCTCACTCCTCTATCACTCATCACTGTACTCACCTTCGCCAGTTCATCCCAGCACCCAACTGCTGCATGCATATTCGCTATCAACACATAGTGCCCTGCATTTTGCGTAATCATCTCTAACAACTTCTTCGCCGCTCTTTCCCCAATCTCTGTGTTCTTATGTACTAGACATGCGTTTAACGAAGCAGCCAAGACAGCTTCACTAGGGCAAAATGGCATCGAGTTAATTATTTCTTCGGCCTTTTCTAATAACCCAGCTCACGCATATAAATCCACCATGCAAGAGTAATGCTCCATTTTGGGAGTAAGCCCATAAATTTTGGACATATAGTCGAAGAGTCGTTGGCCTTCGGCCACGAGTTTAGAGTGGCTACAATCTGAAAGTACGGCCACCATAGCTATTCTGTCGGGTTTAATCCCGGAGGCGATCATCTCATCAAATAGCTGCAACGACTTCATTCCCTTCCCTTGAACTCCATAGCCTGAGATGAGCGAAGTGTACCAGATTTGATTGCGGTCGATCATCGATCATCGATCATCGTGTTAAATACGTTCTGAACTGTTGATATCTTCCCGGATTTCGAGTACATATCAACAAGAGAGTGCCATAACAACTGGAAGTCCTTGAACCCATGTTTGTAATGAAGCAATGCAGCTCACGCCCGTGCTGGAGATTCGCGACACGAGCACAAAGGGCGAGAATCGTCACAACCGTGACATAATTAGGTTCGATTCCAGACCAAACCAGCTCCCGGAAAACCATGGAGACCTCCTCTGCTTGGTCATGGATGGCGAAACCTGTGATCATCGAATTCCAAGTAACCAAACTGCAGTTTAGCCTTTCGGAACAAGAGGTGAGCAACTTTAGTGCTGTCGCACCTCGAGTACATCGAAATCAAAGTGTTTGTTACTGTTTCAGAACCATCGCAACAGTTCCGGATCGCCGAGGCATGAATCCGCTTCCCCAGTCTCACATCCCCGATCCGAGAACAAGCGTTCAGGCCAATGACCATAGCCGCCAAATCCAACCAGATCCCGCTTCACCGTATCTGCGAAATCAACCCCAAAGCCTCTCCAAAACAACCCATCTGCAGCTTAATATTCACGATCGTATCCCAAGTTACACAACTAACCTCCACCCCTTCTCCTCTCATCCTCTCAAACAGCTCAAACGCATCCCTCCACATCCCTTTCGCCGCGTACCCATTAATCATGCTATTCTCTCTCACCCATTTCATCAAACACATCTCTCGCAAGTCCCAGTCCCCGGCATTTCGCGTACATCGCCACCGCGGCATTGTGAACAAACAAGCTCCAGCCCAGGCCGCTGGTTATATAGAGGTCATGCACCTCGACGCCGAGACCCAGGCCCTTCGCCTGCGCGCAGGCCTCGAGCACGGCCGAGTAAGTGTAGGAATCGGCCTCGACGCCAGTCGAGATCATTTCCTGATAGGCTTTGACGGCGTTCCTCGAGAAGCCGGACCGGATGTAGGAAGAGATGAGGGCGTTCCATGCGGAGACGTCGGATGAGGAGCCCTCGGAGAAGACGCGGTGGGCGTGGGAGAGGAGGCCCGAGGAGGAGTAGAAGGAGGCGAGGAGGCGGAGGAGGGAAGGGGTGGCGGGAGAGGCCGAGGGAGAGGGAGAGGGAGAGGAAGAAGAAGTGGAGCTGGGTGGATTGGGGGAAGAGACAGAGGGAGATGGAGGAGGAGAGGAGGGAGAGGAGGAGGAGGAGAGAGAGAGGGGAGTGGAGGCGGAGGAGAGAGAAAGAGGAGAAGGCTTGGGAGAGGCGCTGTTGGCGGTGTTCATACAAGATTTTATTAAGCCAAAATTGCTATAGCTGTAAATTCGCATGTCTGAATGTGGGGGATCGGGAGCGACAGTCCCTGAGCCTTGTTTTCTTGAATAACAATATGACACAAAGAATCTACAAAACATATTTTGAATATATATATATATATACATGCACGCGTGAGAATAACGAAGAAAAGATGCTATATGGTATCGAAAAAATACACGCTCCTTCATTTTTGCCGTCGATCGGCACTCACCATATTCATCGTTATCATTTAAGATGTGGGTACGCCAAACTTCATTTGATTCTACAACTTTTCACCGTTGATTTAGCAATGTAAAAAGTTCTATTATCGGTAAACCGTTAATTTTGAACCCACTAATTCAACGGTGAAAAAGTTATAGAATCACATGAAATTTGGTGTACGTATATCTTATATGATAACGATGAAGATGATGGGTGCCGATCGTCGGAAAACAAGATGGAGATTGTATTTTTTCGACGCCATAGAAGGAAATTCCCTCCTATGGCATCTTTCCTCCATTATTCTCATATATACACACACATATATACATAAATAATGGAGAAAAAAAGTCTCCTAGGGACTCTTTCCTCCATTATTCTCTTTCACACACACGACAAATTTGTAAAATTAGAACATGGAAAAAATGCTATATTATCTATCAAAGACCGGAGCTTAACGCTGGTGCCTAAGACCCCTTAGACCACCCTCATCTTCATGTTTTTATATATATATATATATATAATGATATATGTTTACATCAATAAATATATATACACACGTAGGGTGTTTATTTTTCAAAAAAAATGGGGCCATAGTGCACTCCTGTCCTCAAGTGGGTCCGCCCCAGGTTGTTGGGCATTAGTGGTGGCCGCGCTTAGGTGTTTGATTGAGTCTAGGAGGGTGTCTATGGTTGTAGGAGGGGGTGGTCTTTGCATGGAGGACAGCGAAGAAGAGAGAGGGGGGAGCATTGAGAGGGAAAAGGGCTCTTCGAAGAGGCATGTAACCTTGGCTTATATATACCGGTATTTTTTTTGCTATAGTGGATTTTTTATGATTTGAGTAATGATTTTGTGATTTAAGTATGGGTAAATTGCTATAAAATGCCCCAACTTTTCATCCATATTGCATTTATATATCCTATTTTTTCCCTCATGCCCTTAATATAACCTAAAATACAAATTGCATGCTAGCAATTTACAGCCAAATTCATATCGTCTCCATTGGCACTAATGGAGAGTCCATTGGTTTATATCCAACCATCTGTTTAGAATGAATGGCTAGAAATAGTTAATATGCATGTTTATATATAGTCTCATTGTTTAATAAGATAATATGTGATTTAATTGGCTAAAATACGAAAATAATCAAATAATTAGATTATAAGCAAAACATCCCATACGAAATATTCTCTTTTTTTGCGGAACATTATTGCAGAAAATTGAATTGAAAATAAAAAATTAACGCAAAATACTTGGATAATTGAATGTCTTTTTAGAATATTTGATTTTTCGATATTTTTTTTTGAAGATGACCGTTGTGTTTGCTCAATCGTATCAAAAGTTAGTGTTTGGATTTTTCTCATCACCGTTTTAAATTAGGAATAAATCCATCACATTAATAATTATAGTTGATTGTAAATTTTATTTCGTAAAATGAATTATGATTTTTTCTCAAATTGAATGAAAACAAGATGTTAGAAATACTTCCATAATATAAAAACCCTTGAGTTTGAAGTTTTGCTCGACTATAATGAATTTTAATATTCAATTAATTTGTTTTCCTTTGTTGTCCGAAGATTAATCGGCTAGGAGAAAAAAAGGAAAAAACAACAAGAACGAAGCCATGCATATTATATATTGAAAAAGAAAATTGATATGAAGCATTTTACATAAAATATTCGGTAGTCAGTTAATATAATATTCCAAAAAAGATTCCTACATGCATATCATATGCCTAATGTTGGTTTTTTTTTTACTCTCATCAGTATGTACATAATTTTTTAAATACTACACTTATTAAAAAATATCACCTCCTCATTCTTTTAAGTTATAATCCAAAATAAATTATGGTTCTTTCCGTAGAAATCTCTTGATCGATATTCCCTAAAAATTAGGATTTCTTCCTTTTCACTCTCGTGATTGATTTTCCCTAAACATGAGGTATCATCGGCTTCTCTCTCAAAGGTCTATAATTTCCTTATGGTCTACAATATAAAAAAGAATTGAAGTTTCCATGTGCAAATCCCATGAAACCTATCTGAAAAGCCGAAACTTATGGAACGAGGTATTTTAGGTATCCCAAATACTTTTACAATCCAAAATCCAGTTGTTGAATTCCTTGAGCGGAAAGATGGATTTTCCAAATCAAGATACATTTATGATAAACAAGCTTTTATATACGTGAAGATGACACTCGAGGGACAAATCTCGAATATCAAGTCGATGAGAGAAAGTAGCTATGGAAATGATGAAGCTAGAAAAAATAATTAAGAGCTAACAAAGGAAAATTGAACATAAAGAAACATAAATTGAGGTTTATGTATGATAAATTGAAGAAGATGGAAAGTAACATGAGAAAGAGTGAGTATAAATTGATGGCTGTAGTAATTTTCTATCTCTCTTTTACTAATTCTGGTGGTTAATAATATAAATAGAGGTAAAATAGCCAGTTTATTTATTCTGTTAGTGTTGTGTGGAGGCAAAATGCAATTTTGTATTTTAAGATATATTAACGCACGGAAAAACAATAGAGTATATAAGTAAACATGAGTGATACATTGAGATATTCTTTTTAGCAATTTACTCTTTTTTATGGAAATACCTTTTGAAATTTTAAGATGGCTTGAATATTGATGGCTAGATATATACGAAAAGAGAAGAGGGGAAAAAGGTTAATTGACTCAATCAAATCGTTTAATAGGTTGATAATGTTGATAGTTTCAAATGAAAAAAAGAATGTAAGACTTATCTTATTTCTTAGATTTGTTTAGTTAAAAAGATAGACCCACAATTGACGATCTTAGCTAATCTTAGCGACATCTTTGAATGCATTATATATATATATATATATATATATATATATATATAATATTTTAATACGCAATGTTTCACTGATATATGACTTAAATATTTAAATCTTAATATGGGCCACTATAATTTCATAAATGTGTATATTTTCTTGTAGATATTCATGTGTTTTTCCAGTAGCTGTTTTAAGACTCTTTCTTGTTATTGGAAATCTTAGAATGTAGTATTCCAAATGTATAAAGTTAAAATGTGTACAAAACTAGATGTTGCATTAGATGATAAGTCGAAATTAAATAAAAAATGGCTTCACACAATTGTGATGTAAATTCTATTAGAAAGTTCAATCCTAACCGTCCTACAGAATTCCAATATTGCATTTATATGTCATATATGGGTCTCTATTCAAATATTATGCTATCTCGATATACATTGTTATTCCATGATCTCGCAACTTAAGATTTTGAACGTTGGTAGCTCCCCGGGCTCAAAAGATCATGGATTCAAATATTGTAATTGTTAATTTAAATCATAGACCCTATTAATTCTGCTAGTGGTCCATGTGAAAGAGACTATTGAAGTACAAGTTTAAGCTTTGGTACAAGTGGTTCTTGACCATCTCATAATTCGAGAATGAGTACAACTTCACAAATCTCCTACCTACTACAAATGAAAACTTTTACATTCAAGGATAATGGATCTATATGCAAAAGATTCAACTTTTGTGATACAAACTTGATTGTTGTTCTATAGTAACCACCCATTTATTGATCCATTTAAGTAAGCATTATGGTCATAAACTCGAAATTAGACTTAAGGGCTTTTTGCTGAAACCCCTCTCATATTTTGGTAATTACTAAAAAGCCATTCCATACTTTGTATTTACTTAAAAGACCCGATACATTTAAAATGTACTAAAAAGTGTTTAACATGCCAAAATGAGAATATTTTTGACATCTTCCATTATCCCGTTAGTAAGCTACCAGTGAGTATAAGATTAGGGTTTTAAAACTTTCACAACCCTCGTCTTTTTTCAAAATTCCTAAATTTTCAGCCAAATTGGCTTCAGAATTAGGGTTTCGATCAAATATCTCTTAAATTGATCATGGAAACCAGCTCATCTTTCTTAATCTTCTTCAGCAACAAACTTGTTGGGTGCCGTTGTCCCTTCAATTGCAAGTTTCGAGTTCATGATCCAGCTCATTTGAAAGGAGAACGATTATTTAGTTGTGCTAAATTCCAATTTTCAACTAAGTTCGGATGTAGTTGCTTTTTATGAAAGAAAAACCTACATAAATACCTAGAAAATAAAAGAACAGCTCAAACACAAGTTTCAGTTTCATCTTCCTAATGAGACGTTAACTTTAGATGAACAACCAGTGAGAGGGTTTTTTAGTGTAATTTAAATGTACGGCATGGGTCTTTTAAGTAAATAGAAATATAGAGTGACTTTTTAGTAATTAGCGAAGTATGAGAGGACCCAGACTTAATTATCATCCAGAGATATCAACAGGGAAATAAAAAAAATTCCGGTCCCAACAAAATAGAACGTTTATGACATACAAACCGGGATCAATGCCGTTTTCCCACCACAAAAAAAATGAGGTTCAGCTTCTATTTAGCTCATGGACACATCATTCATTGCCCTTTAAATCATTGTCAATTTCTTTTTCGAAAAACAAATCACAGAGAAAATCAAAGGCATCAAGAAAACTAAAAGAGAAGGATAATGTCAGCAAGTGAGCAGCATCAAAAGAGAGAGGAGCTCGAGGGAAAGGAGGAGCTCCCCTTGGAGAGCAGCCCTTATGTGAAATATTCGGACCTCGAGGATTATAAGCAGCAGGCTTATGGCACCCAAGGTCACCTCCCCGTCTCCGATACCCAGAGGGGCGCGGGAGCCACCGACGCCCCCACCCTTTCTGGAGCTGGGAAATCCGAAGGCGAGGTCGACCTCATTGACTTCATGAATCGACAGGGTGCTGTATAGTACTCACTGCCGCATATTGGTATAGTTTTTGGTGAAGGTTGCATGTGTGATATGAAGTCTAAATTAATCATGTTTACATTAGGTTACATTCTATTGTTAAGAAAAAGGTAACAAATAAAAGGGCATGCATTATATATATGTATTATTTTGATTTTTTTTGTTTGTTTGTTTCTAAGATCTGATTAGTGTGGGGATAGTAAATTTGTAATCTAATTAATGATGTACTAGTTTAAATCACATGTCTAATAAGCAAGTTGGAATGAATTTATTGAATAACTTGCATTTGCAATTGGATTCATATTGCAACCTCTAATCATAAGAGTTTATGGGTCTGAAATTTTTCATTATAAATCCAGATATGAAATTTTGATTCTTCACGAGGGCATTGCTTGCCTAAAGGTTTCTCTTAACACTTATGTGAGCAATTGTCATAATAAATATAGGGTTTATTTTCATGTCACCCCAAAACGTGTAATTTCATATTTTACCCTTAAAAGCTTGAAATTTCAAAAAATCTCCTCAAATATTTTTAAGTTACCAAAAATACTCCCTGCATAAAATGCAAAAGGCTTGGATTTGGTGCGAACAAAATGTAAAAGGCCATCATAGAAATTTTAGTGCTAGCAGGTTTCTGTTCTTGTCTCTTTTTTCCGCCGACATATTAAACAGCCCTAAGTCCATAACCACTGCAAAATAGCTTAGTTGGTATGGATACTTTCCCTCTTGAGAAGTGTGCAAGGTTCGAACCAGGAGGCGAAGTGGCCATAAATTAATACTTTCGGAGCAAATGGGTGGATCCTCTGGGTGCTTGTGTGCTTGTGTCAGTTGTGTGCGATGTGTGCATGAGTGTGTCGTATGCATAGTTTCACTGCAAGATATTGGCTGCTTAGGTGAGGGCCCCAGACTGTCACCCAAGCGGGTCTATTACCCCCAACCCAAAGTGAATTTTATTTACACTTCCCCATTTATTTTTTTAACTATATCAATTTCTAAACCGATGTCCTACCTTGAAGTCGAGCCGCCGTCGCCGCGGGAGCCCACCTCGCCGTTGCAACTGCCGCCTGAACCGACCTCGCCGTCGACGACCACTGCCCGATCCCACCCCGCCGTTGATCCTCGCGCTATCCCATCTTTCCGCTGCCCTAGCTCGAGCTCGAAGCCGCTGCCCTAACTCGATCCCACCCCGCCGTCGACGACTGCCGCACGATCCCACCTCGCCGTTGATTCTCGCTCTATCCCACTTCGCTGCTGCCCTAGCTCAAAGCCACTGCCCTAACTTGAGTTCGATGCTGTTGCCCTAGCACGAGCTCACCCCGCCGTCGACGTCCGTCGTCCGATCCCACCTCACCGTTGCCCGAGCTCGAAGCCGCTTCCCAAGCTGGAGCCCAACTCGCCGTCTCGATCGCCGATCCCAAGCCCACTCTCCCGAGCCCATCTCACCGTCGTTCCTCGCTGTCACGTGAGTCCCAGTTTTTTTTTTCTATTTTGTTATTTTTTTAAAAATTAGTTGTTTAATAATGATAATTGGATATAAATGCTAGAATCGCATATTGCGGAAGATTTTGGTATTGGATAGCGTGAAAATTTGGGATTAGTAAGCGCACCATGTTAACTATTTGGGAAGAATGTAGATTGATAACTGTACCTATATCATCTTCGTTTTGTCGACAATGTATAATTTTTAGTGAATGAATGGCATGAATTGAAAAAATTTAAACCTTTTGCTTGCTTATGCTAAGTTTGTATTTGAATAAAATGAGAGAAGGGGAAATGAGTTATTAAGGGTAATTTCATCCGTTGAAATCAATCCAAAGGTTAACATTTTCCATCTCATTTTAAACTTTTCCATCTCACGGTCGCATCTTATTGTAACGACCATAAAATTCATGTATTCTTTTTTTTATAATAAGATAATTTCCTTTTAAACTCGCTATATATTCATTTCTATTTGAATATATGTATGATCATTAATTTTATCCTATTGGTTGAGACGCTATATTGCCATCCTACAAGTCTAAAGTTTCAAACCCTACCCTTTCTAAATTATTTAATATTTTTATTATAATTATTAGTTTATTATATTGTTTTGTATGATTATATTTTTTATTGCTGTATTTTTTGTATTTATATGCTTGTTAGTTAGTAGTATATTTTAATTATTGTTGTAGTTTTCATATAGTATGGTTATATTATACGAATTTATTTTGTATAATTAATTTATATTATTTTATATGAGTATTTTCGGTTATAGTTATTATTATTAAAAAAAAGATAAAAGTTTTTCTCTTAATTAAAAAATAAATTTATTTATTTTTTTAAATTATTGGTTTGTTATTTGGATATATTTGTTTGGACCGTTTTTTTGGTTGTTCAGATTTTGGGGCGTTGATAGGATTTTAATAAATCTTAAACCCTTAATACTTTTTCTTTTCTGCCGTTTTTTTCTTTCTTCTTTTCAACTCCGAAAAGAAACCACTACTACAAATAAGGGTTGCTCCTACGGATTTACCCGTAGGGGCAAACCACTGCCCCTACGGATATATCCGTAGGGGCGAAAAAATAACCTGTAGGTGCAAACGGCGTAGGTGTAAGTTGAAACCCTGAACTTTCCCCTTCGGACAAAAACTTGCCCCTACGGAGTTCTGTGTAGGTCCCGTATCCCCTACGGAGTAGGCCGTAGGGACAAAAATATTATTTTATTTACGGTTTTTTAAATATATTAATTGTACCTACGGATGAATCCGTAGGGCCAACAAACATCCCCTACGGATACATGCATAGGTACATATCCGTAGGGGCAAAATATCAGAAATCCTGATATTTTGCCCCTACGGATAACGCCGTAGGGACTTTTGTTTGCCCCTACGGATATATTCGTAGAGGCACAGCCAACCCCTCGATACTGAGATCCGGAGGGAAAATATCAGTTAATTCTGATATTTTGCCCCTACGGTTTAATCCGTATAGGCAACATGTGTACCTACGGATTAATCCGTAGGTATATATTATCTGTTTTTTTTAAAAAAGGGCTGCCTGATTTTTTCTCGCCCTGTGCACAATAATATATACATCAATCAAATATAAAATTAATCATCACACAACATATATCGCAGTATTCATAATCATATCTCACGCATATAATATACAAAAGAAACCAAAAAACTGAATATGATATAAATATAAACCAATATCAATATCGTCCAAAATGTTTCAAAATGTAGTACAATATGTATCATATAAATAAATACATGTTTCAAAAAATAAGAATCAAAAAGCTACCCTAGCTCGGTCCAGCTCCACCTCTGATAAACGCTAGAATCTGGCGCGCCTGCTCCTCGGTCAATAAACCATGCAATTCGGCGCATGCGAGAGTCTGAGCGGTCTGTGGAGCTGGCGATGTGGTCTGCGCAGCCGTCGTCGAGGTAGTGGCTTGCGGAGCCGCGGCTGCGGGAGTCTGAGCGGGCGGTGGAGCTATAGGAGCTGTCTGCGGAACCGCAGCCGATGTAGTGGCTTGCGGAGCCGTAGCCGAAGGAGATGCATGTGGAGGCTCGGCCGATGTACCCTGTCGCGTCTGGACCTAACGTGTGTAATAAGCGTGTAAGAACTGTGTATTATTCGAATTCGTTTCATTATCAAGTTATTTCGAAACCCCATTTGGATATCTAGTTTGGAAAACCGTAGTTTATTTTAATTAGATATGTATGTATGATTAATCAAACCTAAGTCTACAACCAAATAAGCTCAGGCTACGTACTAATTATGAATATGTTGATATCTATAATATGACATAATATTTTACTATAAAGTAGTATACATACCAGCATCTCCTTCAACTCCTGAACGGTGGCCCTCAAGCTCTCCAGTTCCTGCTGGACACGTTACTCACTGGAGACGGAGGAAGTAACCGCCGGGGTGGAGTCCAACCTCATATGGGCCCTGCTAGGGCCCAGTCCCCGGCCTCTCTCCCAACCTCCGTGGTGCCCTTCGTGTGCGGCGTCCAGGACTGGGGTCAGCAGCCTCGGATCGCTCTGTCCGGTAAAATCGATCTCCGAGGCCTTGGCCTGCTCAACCACCCGCTCCTATACCCACATTAAGCAGTAAAGTATAAGTATAAAATTTAAATTTGAACCTTCCAAAACTAAAATTCCAAATATGGGTAGAATAAATATTAACACTTACGCAATACTCCTGGGTAGCGACGTCGGGATATCGAAGCTCGCCCGTGGCGGGATCTGTCGAGGTGCCGTGGACGACAAGATATGCGGACAGCATGCTCGGTGTACCACCTTGCGTCAGGGTCTGAGCTGTCTGCAATATTAGAAAATAACTCTTAATATTAGATACATTAGAAAATAACTCTTAATATTGCAGAATATCACAAAGGTCGGTCTATTGTAATTTACCGATAACTCCATGGCTCGAGTAATATTCCTCGAGCCACCTGTGTAAGTGGGGCGACCCCTCTTCGCCGACTTCCTGTTCTCTGTATTCTGAGCGTCCCGTTTCTGCACAACGCATTAACATTTAGTTTTCTAATTAAGGAACACAAAAAAATAAATTATATCCTAAATAATGAATTACATTTAAAATACATACCTGTTTGCGTTGGGAGTCGAAATATTCGCATAATAGAGGCCATGTCTCTACGTCGACTCTCGCAAACGCCGGAGTAGATAGGAGGGCCGCTCTCTCTGCCTCGGGGGTCGCCATCCACAGGGAGTAGCAGTCGGCCTTCAGCTCATTCCTGTTGTATCGGACCTTGGTCTGCATGTTCTTCATCAGGCCATTGTACAGAGCATGAAGGTCGAGCACCCTCCCAGGATGATCAGGGTCGGGTACAGGCTGAAAATCGTAATCCGACTGAAAATACAAAAAAAACATTGTTATTAGATTGCAAGTGTTATTAATCAATATATTGGATAAATTAAATGAAAAAATATATTAATACGTATCCGAGCTTGATCAAAGAAGAGGGCGAATGAGCGCCGGTGCTGCTCGTCCCACTCAACGTGAAGTGGATAGTTCTTCACGAGCTGGCTCTCGTCCCCCATATACCGGCCAAACCTCTCGGCATGAGGACCGGTATAGCGATAGTCAAGGGTAAAAAAGAGGGGGAATGCTGCCTCCCCCTAGCTCTGTCAGGCCTCAGCCTATGGGACCGATTCGGGCCCCCTTCTGGGGATGGAGAGGCTCTGCGTCTGCAAGAAATATCAAGACAATCAATATTAAGACAAAGTTGTATTAAGAAATCAAGATTAAACGAAAATTGAAGTGCGATATATACCTCCGGTGACTAAAGCACGAGCCTGGGCCCGGGCAGCAGCACGAGCGGGACGATAGTTCCTCCGGTGAGGAACAGCCGGGGTCCCGGATGTGGACGCATCCCCTCCAACTAAAAAATAAACATTGACGCTAAATTTCCATGAAGTTCATATTTATTCTATAGAGCATATGTAAAATGAATAAATATTTTATATTTATTCATACTAACCTGCAGACGATGCGGAGGGTATGGAAGTGGCAGGAGTGGCCCCTGCGTCTGATGTGGACGCACCACCTATAATTAGACAGTTAAAAATAGCTTATATAAGTAATTGCAAAAAGAATGTGTAGATCAATAATATAACGTTCTAAATCAATATGCATGCATTATAGGATATATAAACATACCCGCAGGTGCGGTGGTGTCACCACCTACAGCTAGATAATAATAAAAATTGCTAAGTAAGAGCAGTACGGAATGTGTGTATATTTTTGATATAACATTCTAAATCAATATACATGCACTATATGATATATAAATATACCTGGAGGAGCGGGAATGGCCTCTGTCCCAGATGTGAACGCATTACCAACAACTAGACAATCAAATATTGACAATATAAGTAATTTTGACATAAACATGCATGAATATCTGTAATATTACATTCAAAATGGATATGCGTGCAGTATACCTGGAGGTGTGGCAAAATCCACACGGAAGGAGGCATCCGAAGGGGTCTCCGATCTGGGTGCAAGGCCGACCCTCTGAAGCTCCCTACGGAGCTCTCCGGGCGGCAGAACCGCTCTGCCTCTGCCGCGGCTGGAGCTCCTGCCGCCCCTCGCTGCTCCCGACATCGTCATCAAATCTAGATAAACGGTTCGTGGACGCATTAGACAATCATTAAAAGTATTGACTATATATGTATAGATCGTAAAATGTGAAGTAATAATATAACATTACTGATAACCTTTTTCGTTTCGTGGGCGCATTATACATATCTACTTGGAGTTCATCGTCGATATCATTTCTAACCCACGTAACTTCATTGTTCCCCTCCGAAAAACGGCACGACACCGCGTCTTGCCTGAGATTCGGGGCAGATGCTAATAGGTGCTATCCGTCCACCTCTTCGAAGATGCCAAGTTGATTTATGGCACCACGTATCGAAGGTTTAGACGGATGCGTCCGATGTAGCAGACTTCGTCAGATTCCCCCTCGTTTGAGGGGTTTTTGATTGTGGGGACGCTCTTCCCTGCAGGCGCAAGCCCCTGCAGTTAATTACGCTACCGCATTGCGGTAACAACTTTCTCCTTCTCCAGATGGTCACTTCGTGTCGTGGGTGTCTGTTTTGTATTTTGTTGCCCGTGGATTGTTTACGGAGACTGAGTTATGTCGTCGCCCGTAGGGCGTGGACTAGTCCAAATCCGTATTATCTTAGATTTGGGTTTGGGGGGGGGGGTTTGGTTTGAGGATACGTCAGCCCTACTTGAGTCTAAGATCAACTCAAACGTTTGTTAAGGATACGTTAGTCTAACTTTGTGACTAAGATCAACTTAACGGGATCGTTTAGATCCGACAAAAGAGCGTTTGGACTTTAATGTTCCAGTTTAGGGACATAGTGGTCCATGAATGTATGGCCGTCGGGACCCGTCACCTCTCTGACGACGTTGAAGGATTACAACGACGGATGTCAGAGGAGTTCAAGGATGTACCCTCGAGCCAGAGTTAATTGGGGGGATTTATAGTCCACTCTGTTTGAAGGTTTAAGGATACGTTAGCCATCTTTGAGACTAAGATCAACTTAAACGGGACCGTTTAGATCCGACAAAAGAGCATGCGGGGCTCTATTGTCCTAGTTTAAGGACATTACGGTCCATGGGTAGTTTAAGGACATTGCGGTCCATGGGTAGTTTAAGGACATTGCGGTCCGTTGTTAGTTTTAAGACATCTCGGTCAAGGTTAAGGACGTCGTAGTCCATGGGTTTAAGGACCCCATAGTCCATTGTTAGTTTTAAGACATCTCGGTCAAGGTTAAGGACGTCGTAGTCCATGGGTTTAAGGACCCCACAGTCCGGTATGTGCTCTGGATGCTTCACACGGGTTCACTGCCGTGCTTGGCGTGGACCAGGCTCCGTTCTGGACGTTTTCCACGGGGTCGAAGAGTGACATTATCCGCGTTCCACGTAACCAGGAATTTGCATTAGACATGAGTTTAAGGACCCCACAGTCCATATCAATGTGTGGTCGTCGGGACCCGTCACCTCTTTGAAGACATTGAGGGATTACAATGCCAAGTATCAAAGGAGTGACGAGATGTACCCTAGAACCGGAGTGGATTAAATAGTCCTTGGCCCAATTTGGGATCAAGACCGATTAATTATGTTATGGGTCCATTGGACCAGTTAATCACCAATTGAGGACTTATGGCCATCTTGGGCTAAGTCCAATCAGGAGAGGCTTTGCCTCTATCCATTTGGGCCAATTGGGCCAAAGCCTAGTGTTAAACACTACAGAGCAGTCAGTGTTGAACACTGGGAATGGGGTTGACAAGTTAGTGTTTAACACTAAGAGAATATTTGGTGTTAAACACCAGCAACAATGCTTTTTCAGATTAGTGTTAAACACTAAGGTAATCAGTGTTGAACACTGCAAATGAAGATCTCAGATTAGTGTTTAAACACTAAGGTAATCAGTGTTGAACACTGCAAATAAAGCTTTTTAATTAGTGTTGAACACTAAGGCCCAACAGTGTTTTAACACTGGGTTCGAGAGTTTTAATTTAGCGTTAAACACTAAGGCAAGAGGGGTCACGTGGCAGCACGTGAGAGCGCCCTCCCTTCATTTGTTCTGCTGAGATTATCGCGTCTTTCAGAGCATCACGTGCCATCACGTGATGGGCATTCAAATGCCTATGTATTAGAGCTTCTGCCGAGGGTCACGTGGGTCACGTGGGGTGCTGCCTCGAAGGGGCTTTCTGTAGATCTCTTGGGGGGTCACGTGATGACACGTGACCCTGCCTCTAGGTATTTTGTTTAAAGGCTTTGTTAATCTTCTTTCAGGAATTAAATTCCTCGAACTGTAAATTTCAGAGGAATTAAATTCCTACTTCCTTTCGAAGACTTTGTTTTCTGGAATAGAGTTTAACTCTGAATTTTCTGTAGGAATTAAATTCCTCATATACGTGAAGGGCTGAATAGGGTTAAACCCTAATAAAAGTTTTTAAGGAGTTTAAACTTCCATCCTCTGTATGATTAAGGGAATTAAATTCCTGCTGTTTCAACAGAACTAGGTTCTTAATTAGGGTTAAACCCTGTTTCTTTTTTGTTCTGGAGGAATTAAATTCCCATAATATAGGGTCAAGCCCTCCTTTTATTTTAAAGGAATTAAATTCCTATAGTTCTGTGAGAATTAAATTCTCGTGCTTGCATTCCTTCTCCATGTTTTGGATCTGCATGGCAGGATCTCAACCCATTGAGAATTAAATTCTCAACCTTAAGGGGAGATGTGCACTTTGCAGACCCTCCATCAAAGAGAGAAGAAATATGTTCTTCTGTTTTTACATTATCAGAGTTAAACTCTATTGAGAATTAAATTCTCTTTCTTTCAAAAGGCCTTCCCTTTCTTACCTAGGGTTTTTTGCAGAGGATCCGAGTCTTTCCAAAGTATCAAAGTTCTCCTCCTTTTTTTCTTTTTTCTTCTCTGCGCATGTATATGTATGTATGTCTCTTGGCTCCTATTTATAGGAGAAGCAGCCGAATCAATCAGTTTTTGACGAATCTTCATTGAGATTTGATTTGAATTCATCATTCATTTTGGACCTTTGGATTATTAGGTGAATTTTATTCACCATTGGATTTTAAATCCAGAGATTCTCCTTTGTTATTTTGATTAGATTTAAAGGGGAAATCTTTCCAAACCCGAGATTTTCCCATAGATAGATGATATTTCATCACCTCTGAATCTTTAATTTGATTGGTTCAAGATAGTTGCTTTCTTTCAGAAAGATTTGAATTTCCTTCAGAATTTAATTCTGTTAACACAATGGGCTTTGAAAGCCGGTCACGTGTGACCACGTGACCCATGGTCACGTGTGGGCACGTGACCCCCTTTGGAATGAGCCTTTTCCTTTCTTTTGCGCTCTGTCTTCTGATCGCTGCCTAAGCGTCACGTGCTACCACGTGACCCCTGGTCATGTGTGAGCACGTGACCCTTGTTTGAACTCTTTTTCCTTGGTTCGTTTGGAGAACGAGTCTGCTGTCTTGAACGTCACGTGCCAACACGTGACCCTGGTCACGTGGGAACACGTGACCTCTTCTGAAGCCTTTTTCTTGACTTGATCAGGGAACTGGTGTGTCTTTGACGTTTGCATTTAAATGTCACGTGTCGCCACGTGACCCTGGTCACGTGGGAGCACGTGACTCTTTCTGAAGCCCATTTTCTTCAGCGTAGTCAGGAAACTGAACTTGACTTGATGATGCCTTTTAGGTGTCACGTGCCAACACGTGACCCCTTTTTGAAGCCTTTCCCAGAAGCTTTCCTGATTTTAAATCAGGAAACAAATGCCCCCACAGCGTTGTTCTCACGTGTCTGCACGTGAGTGCAACGCTGTCACCTCTTGTGACCGTTGGATTCCTCTAGGGATCTGGGAAGACGAAACGTCTTTTCAGAAGCGTCTTCACTTTCTCATGTCCTTCCTTTTAGACCTTTCTTTTAAGAATTTGATTCTCGTTCTCAGAGCTTAGTTCTCTGTTGTGTCTGTGCAGTGCCGCCTCACTCGCCAATCAAAGGCTAGTGCTCATGTGTTGCGTATGCAGGGATCTATTTGATGGGGACGTTTCATTTCCCTATCCTAATTCCAATGCGTCGTTGGATTTCATTTCCAATGCTCTCCCCTTCTTTCCGGGCTTTGAGAATAGTCCCGCCATGCACAACATTTTTCGCGCATAGCATTAAATGCTCCCCTATATAACCTGAACCCTATGCCTTACTTCTTTTCTTCACAGAGAAACCCATTCATGCCTTAAGGTGGTCATCTTTGAGAACCCGATCAATCGCCATGGCTTGCAATCGTCCCCATGCTCGTCGGCAACCATGGGAGGTGCCCCTCGAGGAGATAATTCCTCGCTTCGCTGCGCGGCTGGCGGATCCCTTTCTCACCGACGCTCAATGTGACACGGTGAGGTACGAGCTACTGACCCGTCGGGGCTCTCCTCTTCCCATGGGCTCCATTTGGCTCCGAATGATCCTCATGTCTGTGCTTGCCGATATACCCCCTCATCCGGCGGAGATGACTTCGGCGATCCTTGACGCGGCGGAGGACAAGCTTGAGTGCTTTCATGAGGCTTGTCTGATCACTCAAGCTCTGAAGGACCACTCAGTTCATTTACTGAGTCAGATAAGAGCTCGTCGGGCCGTCATGTCTGCTTTCGCTGATGAGCACGGCTCCAACCGGTGGGGAGCGACTCCTCGCGAAAACCGCCGTTTTGACGTGCTGGAGAAGGCGGAGAGGGAGTTGGAGAATTTTGTGTTTTGCTTTATTAACCCTTGTATTTCTGATCCCTTGTTTGGTGATCTTTTCCCACCAATGTAGCATGTTCGAATCAATGCACTCCTTTAATTATTGGTGGTTTGCCTGTTTCTGTTGAATTTTCATGCTTGTCAGATAGTCGTACGTGTGTCTTGCTTGCGTAAATGAGCCGTCTATTTTTCTTTAATTACGATCACCATCGTTACGTTGCCTGCGTATCAGTGCCTCGGGCAACATTTCCTTTTAAACATTCATACAGTTGCAAATGCGTGCCTGATAGGATACAGATCAGAAACTTGCCACGTTATCTCCCGTATCGGGTGGTTTGTGCTGGCTTTAGATCGAGTATTGTTGTCGAAGGGAGGTTTATACATGAAGACATATTCTTCTCTTGAATGTATTCTGCGGATATTCTACCTCGATCTTCTAGCGATGGCTTAGGATTCAGGGTTAAGATCTGCTTCCTAAGGCTTTTGCATCTTATGAGCCACGAGGGTCTCATAAAGAGTTTTTCTCCCTACAGGTCGAGAGGATCTCATAGGTGTGAGTTCTTCTTAAAGATCGTGAGGATCCTTAAGCGGGTTTTCCCTTGAGAGTCGTAAGGATCTCACAAGAGAGTTTTTCTTCCTTACAGGTCGTGAGGGCCTGCAAGTGCCGGATGTGATCACCCTTATGCGTGTTTCACGGAGTCAGGGATCTCTCAAGGTATCGTAGTTTAAAGACGTCACGGTCAAGGTTAAGGACCTCATAGTCCGTGGATTTAAGGACTCCACAGTCCGCTGTTAGTTTTAAGACATCACGGTCAAGGTTAAGGACCTCATAGTCCGTGTATTTAAGGACTCCACAGTCCGGTGTTTGGTTGCAGGGACCGTCACCTCTTTGAAGACGTTGAGGAATTACAACGCCGGGCATCAAAGGAGTGAAGAGATGTACCCTTAAACCAAGGCAAAGTTTGTAGGGAATCGGGGTGGTTGATCGTTAGTTTTAAGACATCACGGTCGAGGTTAAGGACGTCATAGTCCGTGGATTTTAAGGACTCCACAGTCCGGTATTTGCTCTGGATGCTTCACACGGGTTCACTGCCGTGCTTGGCGAGGACCAGGCTCCGCTCTGGACGTTTTCCACGGGGTCAAAGAGTGACATTATCCGCGTTCCACGTAACCAGGAATTTTGCACTAGATGCTTCACACGGGTTCACTGCCGTGTTAGGCGAGGACTAGGCTCCGCTCTGGATGCTTCGCACGGGTTCACTGCCATGCTCTGCGAAGACCAGGATCCGCTCTGGACGTTTTCCACGGGGTCAAAGAGTGACATTATCCGCGTTCCACGTGACCAGGAATTTTTGCACTAGATGCTTCACACGGGTTCACTGCCGTGTTAGGCGAGGACTAGGCTCCGCTCTGGATGCTTCGCACGGGTTCATTGCCATGCTCTGCGAGGACCAGGATCCGCTCTGGACGTTTTCCACGGGGTCAAAGAGTGATATTATCCGCGTTCCACGTGACCAGGAATTTTTGCACTAGATGCTTCACACGGGTTCACTGCCGCGTTAGGCGAGGACTAAGCTCCGCTCTGGATGCTTCGCACGGGTTCATTGCCATGCTCTGCGAGGACCAGGATCCGCTCTGGACGCTTTCCACGGGGTCAAAGAGTGACATTATCCGCGTTCCACGTGACCAGGAATTTTGCACTAGATGCTTCACACGGGTTCACTGCCGCGTTAGGCGAGGACTAGGCTCCGCTCTGGATGCTTCGCACGGGTTCACTGCCATGCTCTGCGAGGACCAGGATCCGCTCTGGACGCTTTCCACGGGGTCAAAGAGTGACATTATCCGCGTTCCACGTGACCAGGAATTTTGCACTAGATGCTTCACACGGGTTCACTGCCGCGTTAGGCGAGGACTAGGCTCCGCTCTGGATGCTTCGCACGGGTTCACTGCCATGCTCTGCGAGGACCAGGATCCGCTCTGGACGCTTTCCACGGGGTCAAAGAGTGACATTATCCGCGTTCCACGTGACCAGGAATTTTGCACTAGATGCTTCATACGGGTTCACTGCCGCGTTAGGCGAGGACTAGGCTCCGCTCTGGATGCTTCGCACGGGTTCACTGCCATGCTCTGCGAGGACCAGGATCCGCTCTGGATGTTTTCCACGGGGTCAAAGAGTGACATTATCCGCGTTCCACGTGACCAGGAATTTTGCACTAGATGCTTCACATGGGTTCACTGCCGCGTTAGGCGAGGACTAGGCTCCGCTCTGGATGCTTCGCACGGGTTCACTGCCATGCTCTGTGAGGACCAGGATCCGCTCTGGACGTTTTCCACGGGGTCAAAGAGTGACATTATCCGCGTTCCACGTGACCAGGAATTTTTGCTGAATATATCCGCATTTCACGGGGTGAAGGTTTGACTGTTGGCGATATGTATACCACCGAGCCATGGAACTGGGAGTGGCCGCTGTTCCGCTTAGCTTGAAGTTGTGTCCGTTGTTACGAGACGATCTCCAGGTTATTTGTGAACCGTCGAGATTTGGCTTCCTCTCATGATGAAACCTGGGGGGAGGAGTATGATCCCTTCTTTGTTTGCGCCCCTGGATTGTATACAGGGATTGTTGTAGTATCACCTGTAGGGCAAAAAGGTTTCATTTTTCCATCATTTCTTTTATTCTTTCCGCGATGCTCTATCATTTCAGCTTTTTATATCGCGAAGGTCGCGATTGCCCAATCATTTCGGCTATTTTTCGCGGTGCCCAATCATTTCGGCTATTTGTTTTATTTTTACTCGCTGCTTTTTATTGCGAGTTGCCCCATCATTTCGGCTATTTTTCATGCATACATTTTTACTTGCTGTTTTTTATTGCAAGTTGCCCCATCATTTCGGCTATTTCGTAGGCATGTGTGGCATGCTAGCTTTTTCGCCGCAAGCTCGGATTTTGGACACCGATTTCGGCATCAGCATCGCTGCAACTGGGATGTTGCCAGGAGCGAATCATCATTTGCCTTTGTCGATGTTGAACAAAGGTGGCTTAGCAAACAGGGTTAAGGTCCTGTCGACTAAGGCTTTTGACTTCATGAGCCATAAGGGTCTCACAAAGGTATTTCTCCCTACAAGTCGTGAGGATCTTGCAGGTGTATCTTCTCCTTAGGGATCGTGAGGATTCCTAAGTGTATGTTCCTCTGTAAGTCGTAAGGATCCTACAAGAGGGTTTTCTCCTTATGGGTCGAGGGGACCTGCAAGGGTTGGACTTTGCTGGGGATATGTTTATTCGCGCCCGTGGATTGTATACAAGGGTCAGTATTGAGCCTCTTGTAGGGCAATATCGGAGGTTGTGGAGGATTTGCTTAAGAACAGGTTCAGGTTTCTGTAACTTAAGACTTTCAAATCTCATGAGCCGTGAGGGTCCCATAAGAGAATTCTCCTTACGAGTCGTGAGGATCTCGTAAGTGTATTTTCTCCTTAGGAATCGTGAGGATCCCTAAGTGTGTTGCTCCCTTGTGAGTCGTAAGGATCTCATGTAGGTGGTTTCTCCTTACAAGGTCGAGAGGACTCTGTAAGTGTCCTTTAACGAGGTTGCGCCCTTTCGGGTTTTCACAAACACTCGCCGGTAATCTTGCTGTTTTTACTCACGGAGCCCTTTCGGGTTTTCATCCGTGCCCGTTTTGCTTATAGACATACCGTTTTTTTTTTTTTTTTTTATCTTCTTTTTTCTTTATTTATCCATCTCGTCGACCTAAGGACGTTGCGGTAGTAGTTTAGGGACGTTTCGGTCCGTCGATAGTTTAAGGACGTTTCGGTCTGTTGTTAGTTTAAGGACGTTTCGGTCCGTTGTTAGTTTAAGGACGTTTCGGTCCGCCGATATGGGAAGGCTGGCTGCTGCTTGTAAAGTCTGAGCCTAGGAAGATAGTGAGCGGACATAGTCGTCGTCATCTATCATTGACCCAGGCTGTGGCTTATTAAGCATAGTATTTCTTTAAGAAGCGGCCGTTTATTGGCCTGAAAGGCCTTTCACCGTGCATGTCCATGAGTAGGTAGGCTCCACCCTGGTAGACCTTGTCTATGATGTACGGGCCTTCATAGTTTGGCTCAAATTTTCCCCGCTTGGCACGATTGGGGATCATAGGTCTTTTGACCACTAGTACGAGTTCGCCTTGGCGGAATGTCCTCGGCCTGGTCAATCGTTCGTACGAGCGCGTCATCTTTGCTTTGTAGGCTTCTAGATGTTGTTGCGCTATGAGCCGGGTTTCGTCGAGGGCATCAAGCTCCTCAAGCCGAAGGTGAGCATTTTCTTCGTTCGTCAGCTCGTGGTGGACTGCTACTCGTAGAGAGGGTAACTCTATCTCGAAGGGGAGCATTGCTTCCGTCCCAAACACCAACGCGTACGGCGTTGTGTTTGTGGCCGTTTTGAACGTAGTTCGATAAGCCCAAAGGGCTTCTTGCAGCCTTTCGTGCCAGTCTCTCTTATTCCTGGAAACGGTCTTTTTTATGATCTTCGTCAAGGTCTTATTGAAAGCCTCGGCCAGACCGTTAGCTCGTGGATTGTAAACTTAAGAATATCTCCAGTCTATATTGTGCTGCTGTGCGAAGCGGCTAATCTTATGGCTTCGGTAGGCCGGCCCATTATCGGAGATAATCCGCCGTGGAGTTCCAAACCGATAGATGACGTGCGTCTTGAAGAAGTGGAGAATATTCTCCGTCTTCACTTCCCTCAGCGGTACTGCTTCTGCCCATTTGGAGAAGTAATCAGTAGTCGCCAGGATAAAACGGTGTCCCCGGGATGATGCTGGCTCAATGGGGCCGACTATGTCAGTCCCCCACATTTCGAATGGCCAACTAGCCAACGTCGGGTGCAGTGGATTCGGATGTTGGTGGATGAAGTCTCCATGGATCTGGCATGAGTGGCATTGCTTCGCATACTCGAGGCAATCCTGGATCATCGTGGGCCAGTAATAACCCATCCGTTTAATTTTTAACTTCATCTTTGGGCCTGCTTGGTGAGAACCGCAAAGTCCGTCATGAACTTCCTGAACGACTCTTTCTGCTTCGTCAGGTCCCAAGCATCTCAGCCATAGAGAATCGAACGATCTCTTGTATAGAATATCGTTGACGAAAGCGAAAGATAAGGCTCGTTTCATGAGCCGATGTCTTGAGGACGCTTCTTCGGGCATTCGGTGAGACTTAAAGTAGTCTATGAAGACTTCCCTCCAGTCTTCGGCCTTCTCATGGTCTTTTATTTGTAGGGTCATCTGCTCAGTCGTTCCCTTTTTTCCGCATGATTCCGGAGATATTTCTGCCGGGGCGAGCACTCGACGGCTTTGTACCACGATTCTGACGTCATCGAGGTTCTCGTCAGCCAGTTCTTTAGCAAGTTTAGCCAACGCGTCTGCTTTGCTGTTTTCCGCGCGCGGTATGTTCTCCAAAGTATAGGAGGGAATTTGGGTCAATAGTTGTTGCACCCTTTCGCCGTACTTCACCAATTCCGGCTTGCCCGTTTGATAGTCACCATTTACTTGACTGACGACCAGCTGAGAATCCCCGTATATGAGGAGGTCTTCAATTCCCATGTCGATGGCGATCTCGAGGCCTGCTATCAGAGCTTCGTATTCGGCTTCATTGTTTGTCCTCGGCTCTGTTAAGGAGAAGGCGAAGCGCATTATCCCTCCTTGTGGAGTTGCAAAGATGAGGCCTATCCCTGATTTGATCATTGGGATACCTTGTTTCTGTTTCTTTATGGAGGACGCTCCATCGAAATAGAGTTCCCATCGGGTGCTTCCGCCGCTAATCGCATCAAATGCATGCTCGTCCGGCAAATCGCAATTCAGAGGAGAATTGGCCGGTATCGGGTGCTCGGCGAGGAAGTCGGCAATGGCCTGGCCTTTCACTGCCTTGAGAGGTTGATACGTTATCGAGAACTCCATCAAGAGCAGGGCCCACTTAGCAAGTCGTCCCGTCAGTATGGCTTTCGACATCAAATATTTGAGAGGGTCCACCTTTGAAATAAGACGGACTTCATGTGCTAATGCGTAATGTCTAAGCTTTGTTACTGCGAAGATCAACGCCAGGCAGTGCTTTTCAATGGGGGAATAGTTGCTTTCTGCCCCCAGCAGCACTCGACTTAAGTAGTAAAGTGCTCTTTCTTTCCCCTGATCGTTCTCTTGTGCCCATAATGCGCCTAAGGAACCTTCGAGGGCGGCCGTGTAAAGAATGAGAGGCTTTCCCTTCACTGGAGCAGCCAACACTGGAGGGTTCTGCAGGTACTGCTTGATCTCGTCTAGTGCACCTTGACATTTGTGATCCCAAACGAATGGGGTTCCCTTTTTCATCAGGTGGCTGTAAGGACGGCATTTGCCTGAAAGATTGGCGATAAACCGCCGGATGTACGCGAGCTTCCCTTGGAGAGACCACAACTGCTTGAGGGTTCTTGGCGGAGGCATTTCCATGATCGCCTTAATCTTTGACGGATCTATTTCAATATCTCGGTGTCGAACGATGAATCCCAGAAATTTGCCCGAGGAGACTCCAAACGCGCATTTGAGGGGATTCATTTTCAAATTGTATTGCCGAAGGCGTTGAAATACAGTCTCCAGATGCTTTAAATGCTCTTCGTATGACATGCTCTTTACTACGAGGTCATCGATATAGCACTCGACGATGTCATGTATGAGATCGTCGAAGATCTTTGTCATGGCCCTTTGATAGGTGGCGCCAGCGTTCTTTAGACCAAAGGGCATAACCTTGTAGCAAAATATACCCAAAGGGGTGCGGAAAGCGGTATGCTTCTGGTCTTCAGGATGCATCTTTATCTGATTGTATCCTGATGAACCATCCATAAAGGAGAAAACCTCGTGAGTTGACGTGTTATCTATCATTAGTTCGGTTACCGGTACTGGGAAATCATCCTTTGGACAGGCTTTATTGAGATCCCTGAAATCCATATATATGCGTACCGTCCCATTCTTCTTCATTACAGGGACGATATTGGCGATCCAGTCGGGGTACTGGACTTCTTGGATAAATCCAGAATCGATCAGCTTCTTGACTTCGGCGTTGATGCTCATTTCAAGCTCGAGTCGCATCCTTCTTGGCGCCTGCTTGACTGGCTTGATATCTGGGGATATTGCTAATCTATGCACAGCAATCTCCGGGTCTAATCCTGGCATCTCGGAGTAGTTCCATGCGAAGCAGTCTTTATGCCGTAGAAGCACGTTCTTTAACGCAGCCACCTTTTCTTCGGATAATAGCTCGCTGACAAATGTCGGTCGCGGGTCGTCTGCCGATCCCAACTCAATCTTCTTGAGGTTATCTGCAGTAGTATGTATACCATCTTCCAGTTCTTTCGGAGCGGGCGGAAATTATGAGATCACCTCATCATCGCTGTTCTCAAAGCACCGGTAAAGGTCACCTACGTTCTCGGGCTCTTCCCTTAATATCGTAATCGTATAACAAGTGCGAACCCGCTCTGTGGACTGAAGTGGACCCGGTTCTGCTCTTGCGGCCTTGGGCTCATGCTTTTGCGGCGGCGTTACCTTCCAGCCGTCGGATAAAGCGAATCTACCCCGTCGGTACTGGTCCTCGACCCAGTTCTTGAAGGTGAAGCAGTCTTCGGTAGGATGTCCTATGGTTCGGTGATAAGAGCAATAACTCGGATGAGAGACCTTGCTAGCTTGCCCAGGATGTCTAGACTCTGGAAGCGTGATCATTCGATGTTTTATAGCGAGGTTGAGTAACCTCTCCGTCTTGTCTTGGGGGAAGGAATACGCTCGACTCATCTTCTTCACGAGGGACAAACCCGAGCCGCTTCTTGATTTATCTCCGTCTCTGCGTCGGGTCTTTCGCACAATGGATTGACGAGGATAAGCGTCTTTGTCTTTTGCAGCATGTTGAGATAGACGTTGCGTCCTGGCCTTCTTGTAGATGGCCATCTCGCGGTTGTGGTCTTCCTGAGCTCTCCGACCCATTTTCCTGATAGGCTTGTTCGTTCGTTCTTCAAACGACGGACTCGGTGCTTCGATCGCGGGGTCTAGTTTTAATGAAGGGTTGGCATCTCCTGACAGGGCGTCCTCTTCTTCATCAAAGGTATATATAGGGTAGCTGCTGTGAGTTCGTTCCCGTTTTCCAGCTCTTGCGTATCCAAGCCCGAGTGTTTCCATCTTCCCGTTGGGCAACTTGCGTTGAGTCCCGGGGACATCCCAAATCTTGTTGTAGAACCGAGCCTGCCGAACAGCCTGTTTTAAGGGTACTCCTTGGCGCTTCAATAGCTTCTTTAATCCGTCCGTATAGTATCTGGGCAGACGGATGGGTTGGATCCTGTCGAGCGTAGTATCTGCGCCATGCCAGATCTCTTTTCTCTATTTTCGACTCTGAGGATCGGTAAAATAGGATCACCTTCTCGCCCCTTCGCCTGGGAGGGACGTAAAATGTTTGCAGGTCCTGCACATCGTGAGCCTGAAGCGCGTCGAGATCCTTGTAGTGTTCTTGCGGTAGCATGGTGATTTGCAAACTATGGTCATCGCCAAGGGGTGCTTGTGTCGGCAGCCGATTGGAGAACACAGCATTAACTTCATCTTCTGAATCACTTCCGAAGACTAATACGGGGGCGGGTGTCCTCAGGTTGTTGCGTTGAGATGGCCCTGCATAAACTATCTCTTCCTCTTCTTCGGTATCGCTCCCGAAAATAGGGATGGTGGCGGCGGTTTTGTTTTCCGGATTGCGACATCTTTCTGTATCCTCGAAATCTGGCAAAAAGTATTTCGCATCTTCGTATTTGCGGACTTCGTTCACCGAAAATGGGTTTAACTCACCTGTTACGGTATACTCAAGACCATCCTTGAAGTACTTCATACACTGATGTTGTGTAGAAGGGATGATGTTGTACTCGTGCAGCCAAGGACGGCCGAGCAAGGCGTTGTAACAGGTCTTGGCGTCAATGACATGGAATTTGATGTCTGTGACGAGAAGTCCGAAGCGTAATGTTAGTATCACGGATCCGAGAGTCCGTGACGATTGTGAATCGAAACCGGAGATAGTAATTTTGTCACGAGCGAGGTGTTGCACACTCATGCAGATTTCCTTCAACACCCGAACATTAAGGAGGTTGACAGAGGATCCATTATCCACCAGGATCTTGCCTATCTTGATATCATGGCAGTATCCGGAGACATATAGGGGACGGTTGTGGTCGCACGTCCCGAGAAGGAGGTCTTCATCACCGAAAGTGACGTCGGCCGTATGCACTTCCTCCAGTTCATCCTTCATCCTTTCAGTGGCGAGGAAGGCTTGGAATTGCTCGGGTTCTTGTAACGCCTTAATTAGTGAGTCTCGCGCTTCTTTCGATAATTGGAGGGCATCAAGAATGCTAAGCTGAGAAGGTAGCTTCCTTAGGTGCGCGAGGATGTTATAGTCCACTTTACTCTTCCTAGGAGGGTCTTTGGTAGCCAGCTCTTTCGTGACTTGGTCATCTAACGTGATATCTTCAGTGACCTTTTCTTTTCCCTTATCTTTTCTATTCCCGGGCCCGAGATTCTTTTCTGGGAGTGTGCGATTGCGCAGCTGAATGTTCTCGCAGATCTCCGATTCCTCCTCTTTCCCCAAAACAGATTCTTTAAAGAGGGGGCCCAGAGCCATTTCTTCATCAGAGTCGCTCCCAAAGGTGAGAACTTGTGACCCCCTGGCGTTAACCATGTAACAGTTGCCAGTCGTTCTGTTGTGCCCATCGACGGTACTTCTTCGCTCCCGACGGATCTTGCGTTTCATGCGCTTAAAATGTTGCCGATGAGCAACATATCCTTGCCACCATATCTTAAAGGCGTCACACTCCTCCGTGGGATGTGAGATTTTCCGATGATATGTGCAATAGTCAGGGTGCGTCTCTACCCCATCGTGTGTGTTTCCTTCCGAAGGCGGTAGCTTCATTCCCATTGACATGGTTTTGGCAAACCTTTTCCTCGTCTTGAATATCTTCTTGTCTGCTTCGGATGCCTTATGCTCTGACAGGGGTAGTTCAACTCTTTCGTTCAGTTGCCCGCATTTGGCTCCTTCCGACGTGGTCATCTCACGCACTTGGTCCGCTTTACATTTTAGACGAATCTCGTCTAGAAAAGCGTCGATCATTTCATCTGTTGGCCATGCGCGTTCTGGTACAGGCTCTGCCTCCAGTTTCCTAATGCCAGGAGTTTTCCCATCATCGGTAAACGAGTGAGAGATTACATTACAACTCGCCACATATCCTTCGGATTCATCCGACGAGCTTTCTCCATCATCTTCCTCTTGAAAGATGTGGTTGAGGAACTCTTGCAGTGTGACAGGAGTTCGCGCCTTTTGGTTGTACTCTTCCAATGCGTCGATTTGCTTCTGCAAGTTCGTGTGCTCTTTTCCAGGCTTCACGGACTTCTTGGATTTCTTCTTCTTTTTCTTCGAAGACTTTGACGGCTGGGCGTGAGTATTTGGGCCATTATCGTGAGTCTTCGTAGTTGGGCGGGGCTTCAACATCCTTTTGATAATTTGAGGTTCAAGAGGGTCCTTCCATTCGATCGCAGGGCACGCATGAAGGTCTCTCAGCATTCTTTTGGTTTTAGTTGATAGCACGACCTCCCATGGAGCTTCTTCAATAAAAGAACATGTTGCCCCCGGTGTATCCGCTTTCCTCGGAGCATGCGGCTGTGGTGGGTTCACCTTCCACTTTTCGGACAGTACAAACTTCCCCTGGAGGTATTGGTCTTCAATCCATCCTTTGAAGACGAAGCAATCTTCAATCGGATGGCCTACCGTCTGATGGTAAGGGCAATAGTTAGGGTTATTCACCTCGGTGGGTTGCGGCGGTCGCCTTGGATTTGGCAGGTTTATAAGTCTGTTGCGTATTGCCAGCTCGAATAGCCGTTTCGTCTTGTCCCGTGGGAACGAGTAGGGACGCTTCATCTTCTCATTATAATACCGACGTCTTTCCTCCAGTTGATCTGTCGGTTTCGGGGCGTTAGGTTGCTCTTGGGCATTCGCAACAAATGTCGCTCTCCCTTTACCCTTGTCATTCCGAGGTTCCGACTTCGGTGTAGGTGGTCTATGACCCATCTGGTCCATCTGAGCCAACTTGTCGATCAGGGCCTGGAATGTGGTTGGCTTAAAGAACATCATAAACTGGGAGATAGTTGCGTGAGGGTCTAGAGTTCCCACGAACATGCCCACCGCAGGTGCTTCCTCAATGCGTTGCTCACATCTCGACCACAAGTTCCGCCAGCGTATAGCGTACTGGACCCAGGTTTCGCCCGGTTTTACCCTGGCGTTAATAAGTGCAGTTATTGGAGTGCGTTCGCTGGCATTTGCAAATCGCTGAGTGAACAACAACTCCATTTCAGCGAACGTTTTGATAGAATCGTTCGGGAGTTCCGAATACCATTCGAACGCTGTTTCTGATAAGCTGCCCACAAACTGGAGGAGCAACAATTTATCATCACCGCCGGTGTTACCGCAGAGGGCCCGAAACTGGGCGACATGTTGATGGGGATTGCCGGTCCCCTTATACACATGGAATTTTGGTATCGTATAGCCTTGCGGGTATTTGATTTGGTCGTACCAGCTCGGATACGGCCGCCCCGTTTTCACAACTTGACCGGCTGCCTCAGTAGCGTGATGAACCCGGATTTGCTGGGCTATGTAGTCAGCCAAGTCAGCCTTAGAGATTGCCTCCTCCTTGGCCGTTGAGAGGGCTGGTGGTGGATTTGACGTTTCTCCTCGGTCGTCTTCAAGAGTGATCGGGGCATCCTCGGCGGGTGAGTCCTGCTGGATCATCATTCCTATTACATCTTGGAAGAGAAGGCCCATCCGTTGTATGTTGGCCGCTTGTTCAGCAGCCTCTTTGTCCCTTTTCTCCAGTGTCCGGCGAAGGAATTCAGCATCGGTTTCTTCCTCCCGGCGTGCGTCTGAGGAAGTTTCTGGGTTTTCTTTTGGCCCGGTGAGCGCGGCCATAGCATTCATCATTTCTTGCAGCTTTTGTTGCTGTTCCTGGGCTTTCGTCACGGATCGGGTTAACGGTCGGTGGCCCGTAGAAGTGCGGCTTTCCTCTTTTCCAGAGGCCATGTAAACAGTGTGCACCACCATGCCCCCAGACTTGGGGCGTCTGGGCTCAGTGCTTTTAGCCGTCGTTGCATGCTGGGGGGTCTTCTCTGGCCTCCTCCTTTTATGAGCCAGTTGATCAACAGCCTTTTGGGGTTTAGCCTGGTGACCGGCTTCCGGTTGGATTTTCAGCTTCTTGTGTTGGCGGGAGAAGTTCGGATCGATGATCGAGTCCCGTGCCTGCCGCCAAACCTTATAGATTTTGGAAGACAGCCGTTGAGGAGACTGGGGCCGTTCTGACTCCGTTTCCACAACCTTCTTTAACGGGGGAGGAGACCTCTTCAGTACTGCAGTAGGAGAATTTCTTCGCACTTTATTTAGCATTTCGAAGCTGTTCCCAGTTGGAACAGCAGCATTAACTTCTGCCATCGGGACTGATGGAGTCAACCCAGATGGGGAGTTGCCCCCAGCCTTCCTCGCTCGGCGCCAATGGCGACGTCGGGCGTGTCGAGCGGACGGTGTAGGGTCGGCGGTAAGAATGGTTTCGTTTTGCCCTCTGTCTGGGCGTGGGGTCGCAGCTGGTATTAGCCTGTCAAAGACCGATGTCCTTTGGGCAGTAGGAGCGGGAGCTGAAGCCGTTAATCTTGTAAAGACCGACCTTTTGGCCGGAGAGGCTGCCTTGACGACTTCTGGGATAGGAGCGGCCACTTTCTTAGAAGCAACCTTCTCTGAGATTCTAGGTCCTGTGATGGGTTTGCAGGATTTCTGGCCCAATCTAGAGAAGACTGAGGCGTTGACGTTGGGCGACTCGTTGAGAGGAGCCGCGGCAGGGGTAAGTCGATCAAAGACCGACTTCTTGGGAGCCTTCGTTGTCAGCACTGGAGCGGCAAAGTTTGTCAGCGGGACCATGGTCCCAAAGAACAATCCTGTGGTGGCGCGAGTGACCTGTTCCACGGGCATTGTGAATAGCGAGGCAGCTTGGGGTCCGTAGGCTATACCTCCTGGCGAGGCAGAGCGTTGGTTGCAATTGCAGTCTGAGCAGTTGGAGACTTTCACGGAAGTAGAAGCCATCGATCCTTTGCTTTCTGCAATAAGCCAGACGCCAACTCTTAGTATCTTGAAACCCAAGGGCAACCATTAGCGAACCGCGATTGGTTCGCGAGTCACGACACACGAAGTGTGGAGTGGAAAGAGGAAAAGGTCCCACCGGGCGTGCCAGAATCTGTTCCCCTCCGAAAGACGGCGCGACACCGCGTCTTGCCTGAGATTCGGGGCAGATGCTAATGGGTGCTATCCGTCCACCTCTTCGAAGATGCCAAGTTGATTTATGGCACCACGTATCGAAGGTTTAGACGGATGCGCCCGATGTAGCAGACTTCGTCAGATTCCCCCTCGTTTGAGGGGTTTTTGATTGTGGGGACGCTCTTCCCTGCAGGCGCAAGCCCCTGCAGTTAATTACGCTACCGCATTGCGGTAACAACTTTCTCCTTCTCCAGATGGTCACTTCGTGTCGTGGGTGTCTGTTTTGTATTTTGTTGCCCGTGGATTGTTTACGGAGACTGAGTTATGTCGTCGCCCGTAGGGCGTGGACTAGTCCAAATCCGTATTATCTTAGATTTGGGTTTGGGGGGGGTTTGGTTTGAGGATACGTCAGCCCTACTTGAGGCTAAGATCAACTCAAACGTTTGTTAAGGATACGTTAGTTTAACTTTGTGACTAAGATCAACTTAACGGGATCATTTAGATCCGACAAAAGAGCGTTTGGACTCTAATGTTCCAGTTTAGGGACATAGTGGTCCATGAATGTATGGCCGTCGGGACCCGTCACCTCTCTGACGACGTTGAAGGATTACAACGACGGATGTCAGAGGAGTTCAAGGATGTACCCTCGAGCCAGAGTTAATTGGGGGGATTTATAGTCCACTCTGTTTGAAGGTTTAAGGATACGTTAGCCATCTTTGAGGCTAAGATCAACTTAAACGGGACCGTTTAGATCCGACAAAAGAGCATGCGGGGCTCTATTGTCCTAGTTTAAGGACATTGCGGTCCATGGGTAGTTTAAGGACATTGCGGTCCGTTGTTAGTTTTAAGACGTCTCGGTCAAGGTTAAGGACGTCGTAGTCCATGGGTTTAAGGACCCCATAGTCCATTGTTAGTTTTAAGACATCTCGGTCAAGGTTAAGGACGTCGTAGTCCATGGGTTTAAGGACCCCACAGTCCGGTATGTGCTCTGGATGCTTCACACGGGTTCACTGCCGTGCTTGGCGAGGACCAGGCTCCGCTCTGGACGTTTTCCACGGGGTCGAAGAGTGACATTATCCGCGTTCCACGTAACCAGGAATTTGCATTAGACATGAGTTTAAGGACCCCACAGTCCATATCAATGTGTGGTCGTCGGGACCCGTCACCTCTTTGAAGACATTGAGGGATTACAATGCCAAGTATCAAAGGAGTGACGAGATGTACCCTAGAACCGGAGTGGATTAAATAGTCCTTGGCCCAATTTGGGATCAAGACCGATTAATTATGTTATGGGTCCATTGGACCAGTTAATCACCAATTGAGGACTTATGGCCATCTTGGGCTAAGTCCAATCAGGAGAGGCTTTGCCTCTATCCATTTGGGCCAATTGGGCCAAAGCCTAGTGTTAAACACTACAGAGCAGTCAGTGTTGAACACTGGGAATGGGGTTGACAAGTTAGTGTTTAACACTAAGAGAATATTTGGTGTTAAACACCAGCAACAATGCTTTTTCAGATTAGTGTTAAACACTAAGGTAATCAGTGTTGAACACTGCAAATGAAGATCTCAGATTAGTGTTTAAACACTAAGGTAATCAGTGTTGAACACTGCAAATAAAGCTTTTTAATTAGTGTTGAACACTAAGGCCCAACAGTGTTTTAACACTGGGTTCGAGAGTTTTAATTTAGCGTTAAACACTAAGGCAAGAGGGGTCACGTGGCAGCACGTGAGAGCGCCCTCCCTTCATTTGTTCTGCTGAGATTATCGCGTCTTTCAGAGCATCACGTGCCATCACGTGATGGGCATTCAAATGCCTATGTATTAGAGCTTCTGCCGAGGGTCACGTGGGTCACGTGGGGTGCTGCCTCAAAGGGGCTTTCTGTAGATCTCTTGGGGGGGTCACGTGATGACACGTGACCCTGCCTCTAGGTATTTTGTTTAAAGGCTTTGTTAATCTTCTTTCAGGAATTAAATTCCTCGAACTGTAAATTTCAGAGGAATTAAATTCCTACTTCCTTTTGAAGACTTTGTTTTCTGGAATAGAGTTTAACTCTGAATTTTCTGTAGGAATTAAATTCCTCATATACGTGAAGGGCTGAATAGGGTTAAACCCTAATAAAAGTTTTTAAGGAGTTTAAACTTCCATCCTCTGTATGATTAAGGGAATTAAATTCCTGCTGTTTCAACAGAACTAGGTTCTTAATTAGGGTTAAACCCTGTTTCTTTTTTGTTCTGGAGGAATTAAATTCCCATAATATAGGGTCAAGCCCTCCTTTTATTTTAAAGGAATTAAATTCCTATAGTTCTGTGAGAATTAAATTCTCGTGCTTGCATTCCTTCTCCATGTTTTGGATCTGCATGGCAGGATCTCAACCCATTGAGAATTAAATTCTCAACCTTAAGGGGAGATGTGCACTTTGCAGATCCTCCATCAAAGAGAGAAGAAATATGTTCTTCTGTTTTTACATTATCAGAGTTAAACTCTGTTGAGAATTAAATTCTCTTTCTTTCAAAAGGCCTTCCCTTTCTTACCTAGGGTTTTTTGCAGAAGATCCGAGTCTTTTCAAAGTATCAAAGCTCTTCTCCTTTTTTCTTTTTTCTTCTCTGCGCATGTATCTGTATGTATGTCTCTTGGCTCCTATTTATAGGAGAAACAGCCGAATCAATCAGTTTTTGACGAATCTTCATTGAGATTTGATTTGCATTCATCATTCATTTTGGACCTTTGGATTATTAGGTGAATTTTATTCACCATTGGATTTTAAATCCAGAGATTCTCCCTTGTTATTTTGATTAGATTTAAAGGGGAAATCTTTCCAAACCCGAGATTTTCCCATAGATAGATGATATTTCATCACCTCTGAATCTTTAATTTGATTGGTTCAAGATAGTTGCTTTCTTTCGGAAAGATTTGAATTTCCTTCAGAATTTAATTCTGTTAACACAATGGGCTTTGAAAGCCGGTCACGTGTGACCACGTGACCCATGGTCACGTGTGGGCACGTGACCCCCTTTGGAATGAGCCTTTTCCTTTCTTTTGCGCTCTGTCTTCTGATCGCTGCCTAAGCGTCACGTGCTACCACGTGACCCCTGGTCACGTGTGAGCACGTGACCCTTGTTTGAACTCTTTTTCCTTGGTTCGTTTGGAGAACGAGTCTGCTGTCTGGAACGTCATGTGCCAACACGTGACCCTGGTCACGTGGGAACACGTGACCTCTTCTGAAGCCTTTTTCTTGACTTGATCAGGGAACTGGTGTGTCTTTGACGTTCGAATTCTAGGACATCGTAGACATCTCTGGGTTTCCATCGGCATACAACACTCTATCCCGGATGCTTCAAACACTGTGAGTAGTATACTTGGAACGCTTGGTTCGGAAAGATAAACAGATCTTCCTGACCATAAAATCGAAGTGTGTTCACACTGGTCTATCCATATTCATCTTTCCAAGTCCCAAGATTGCTTCTCCACTTATCCGTATCGGTTCGCGTATCGTACCAAGTACACTGGAATATATAAAAGGGTTCTGATCATCCGGGATAGTGGATGCCGAGTATACAATTTAAGTACCCATAATAAATCACACCGTCCGATCCTACCGTCGCAATCCCACTATTCTGAGTGGTTCTAGATGTTTCTATGTCCTTAATTTCAAATTTGTATCCAAGGACACCAAATCCTTTGTAATATGCAACCTCCATACTAGGAAATTGAGCTAAATATCTTGAATCACTCTCAAATGATGCAGATAAGTTCGGATCGTGGATCTAACAAAACAAATTTTACGAAAAATACATAACGATACAAGTTTAGATTAAAACTGATAGCAATAAAATGTTATTTGAATAACTTACATGATCTGTGACCCAATAAAAAAAATTATCCTGATGATATTTTTCCAATTGTTCTTCGTTCCAATCAGGATGCCCCTCACGTACCTCGTTAAAATGAATTGTGTTTTCGACAAATAATGGTGACATTAATATTATATCATTTCATACACACATAAACACAGATATAACAATTAATCAAAAAAAAACTTACTCTCTAATTTGTTCAAGACATACGCAATTAAGCAAGATAAACCGGTATATCTTGTTGATAAATATAGTGTCTACCCTCTTATACTTGGCTTTACCATATGGCCTGTCTTGAATTCTTCGAGGCCGGTTAAGTCTTGTCTCAATGTTCTCGTCCAGATAGCGGGAACAAAATGTGGTTGCTTCATCAAGAAGATAACCTTGTATGATAGAACCCTCTGGTCGATTTTTATTGCGTATATACTTCTTAAGAGTGTAGAGGTACCTAATGAAAATACGTTGAATAAATAAATACGGGCATACAGGACAACAATAAATTTATAAATTGCGCGAAACGAAAAATTACACGTACCTCTCGATGGGATACATCCATCGATATTGTACCGGTCCGGCTAACTTAGCCTCAGTTGCAAGATGAACCGTCAAGTGTATTATGATATTGAAGAATGACGGTGGGAAAATACGCTCAAATTTGCAAAGTATCAACGCAATAGAATTTTCTAGTTTATCCAGCGTCACAACCTCCAGTGTTTTAGCACACAACTCTCTGAAAAAACAACATAGGTCGTTGATTAGTAGACCAACCGATTCGGGAGAGAAGTCCTGAGGGCTAATGGAAGAAGGTGCTCCACGATAACATGGTGATCATGACTTTTCAGCCCATCGATCTTGCCCTTCACAATTTTTATTTTCTTGCTGAATGATCCTGAGAAACATGTGGGAACTTTCAAATCATGCAACACCTGCAGGAATCTTTTTTTCTCCGGTTGTGACATATGATAAGCGGCATTGGGAAGTACAAACTTGCCCGGTTTACCTGCTACCGGTCTAGAGTGCAATTCACTTCTTATTCCCCACTCTTATAGATCCATCCGAGCATTCAGGTTGTCTTTCGATTTCCCGTCTTTACAAAGAAGCAAGTTAAGTATGTGCTCTGATACTCCCTTCTCTATATGCATGACGTCCAGACAATGACGCACTAAATTTGTAGACCAGTACGGAAACTCGAAGAAAATGCTTAACTTGTTCCAAAATGGTGGTTTGACCTGTTTCGTCGGATCCATCCCGAAGGTCACATTATTGTAACCATCCCATTTAGCAGTCACCTCCTGTCCGGACAATGGGGATGGAGGTCCAAGAAGCTCCTGATGACCATCAAAGTGAACCGTGTCTAACCTATAGGGGTGGTCTGGAGGCAGGAAACGTCGATGGCCGCAATAACAAACCTTCCTGCTAAAATTCAAGAATTTCGATATTGTGTGTTCATGGCAATGAGGACATGCTTTGTGACCATGTACGGACCAACCTGATAGCATTCCATACGCAGGAAAGTCATTAATTGTCCACATTAAAGCCGCACGCAGTATGAAGGTCGTATTTGTGTTTGCATCATATGTCTCTACACCATCAATGAACAAAGATTTCAACTTCTCGATCAGAGGTCGGAGATAGACGTCGATATTGTTCCCCGGTGAGTTTGGTCCGTCGATAAGAAGAGGCATCATAAAGTATGATTGGTCCATAGCCAACCAAGGCGACAGATTATAAATTATCATTACAACGGGCCATGTGCTGTGACTTCCAGCCATATAGTTGAATGGGCAGAAGCCATCAGTAGCCAGTCCGAGCCGGACATTGCGAGGATCACTACTGAATATTGCGTGCCTCCTATTGAAATCCTTCCATGCCGGTGAATCTCTTGGATGGCTCATTTTTCCATCTTCACTTGGAGGAGCACGATGATGCCAAATCATTGTCTCGGCTGTTTTCTTGCACCTGAATAGCCTCTGTAGCCTCTGTGTTATGGGAAAGTATTGTGCTATCTTGACAGGTATATCAGGCTTCTTATCAGAATCTTTCGGCTTATACCTGGCCTCTCCGCATGTTGGACACTCTTTCAAATTTGAATTCTCTTTCCGGTACAACACGCAATTTTTAGGACATGCTTGAATCTTCTCGCACTTTAGACCCAAATCAGACATCATCTTCTGGGCTCCGTACCAGCCGTCGGGTACGTTATTTCCCGGAGGCATAGAATCTTTCAAGAACGAAAGAAGCATTGTGAATGACTTGTTGCTCTATCCATTTAGGCACTTAATCTGGAAAAGTTGGACGAACCATGAGAGGGTGCAATACTTCGTATTCTCATAAATTGGTTTCCTAGTATCATTCATGAAATTTTCATATTTATCCACACGCGGTCCTTGACCGGAAGGAATGTCATCTTCGGTACGAATAGATTCACCTAGGGCAGCCTCTACCATATCCTCCATTTCTTCTGATGTAAATAAATTACCGTCTTCTCCTTCTGCCGCATTACCGAATTCTTCTTCTTCTCCTGCCGCATTATCGTGTTCTCCTTCTTCTTCTGCCGCAGTACTGCATTCTTCTCCTTCCCCGTGATATTTCCAAGTTGTATAAAGTCTAGTAAACCCATATTTTATAATATGAAGCTCTGCCAATTCTACCTTCTGCCAGTACTTATTGCCACATCTATCGCACGGACATAGAATCTTCTCTATTATGATCTTATTATGTGCGCGTGCAAATTCAATGAAAGCAGCAACTCCTGCGACAAACTTAGGTTGCATACGTTGTTGCCAATCCACATACATCCAGTCCTTAACTCTGACGTACTTATGGGCCATGTTAGACTGTATAACATATAAATTGTAGGTTATGGTGATTATATTGAGAAATATAAGAACGGGATAGTTACTGACAAAGGAGAAAATCCGTGTATATGCTTTGTGTGTGCGTTTGTCGTTGAAAAGAATAAATTATCGCACGTATGTTAACCAATAGACGGGGACTAAGTGGCGCTTTTAGTTTCATATATGAGTATCGATGAGAATATGAAGGTTTCATATTATCATCGAGTATCATATATTGGTTTTAACTTGAACATCTCGAATCACTCTCTAATTATGCGTTTGTTGTGTATTCTTGTTGTATGTGTGTGTTCCGGCTGTCGGGGGTAAGGCTTCTATCCCATTAAGAATGTATAGAGCGAACACCCATCACTTGTGCTTTCAACCGTTTCGAGTAAATTTCGGCAGCACCTCCCCGCTGTTCTCCGAGTACACTGTAATAGAATAGATAATCATTTCAAAGCTGTGAAACAACGTTGAAATGAACATCTAATCTATCTTTGTACACGGAGAACCAGCTGAAAGGTACCGACGAAATATCTCGAAACGGATGAAAACACAAGTGAATGAAGGTGTTTGCTTAATACATTCTTAACTTGTCCACACGGGACAAATCTATCGGTTACCATACGATTGAATTTTCTCGTCGCATAGACTATACGACGGTTGTTAGTATCGAGCTATATCGTCCGATATTTAACAACTTTCGTATAGTTCTATGTCACGACGAACATCACACGTATGTTAACCGATAGACGGGGACTAAGTGGCGCTTTTAGTTTCATATATGAGTATCGATGAGAATATGAAGGTTTCATATTATCATCGAGTATCATATATTGGTTTTAACTTGAACATCTCGAATCACTCTCTAATGATGCGTTTGTTGTGCATTCGTGTTGTATGCGTAACATGATTTTAAACCATTGAGATCAAGATTGATAGAACTGATCATCCTATATTGCAATGGCATTCATCTACCAAAAACTATTATTGCAATGGCAATCATCTATAACAATCAATAATTAAAACTATAAATGTAGGATACTGATATCATAAAGCGTTATACGCAACATATGAATTCACATGACTGAAACATGCATCAAAAAATATGTTCATCCAAAAGAAAGGCCACTGTCAACAAATATAGACAAAGGATTATTATATTAACTATGAAACATATTAGAAAAAGGATAGAAGTTCAAGATGTTAATAACACGATGATAATCAAAGCAGTTGCGTACAGATGCTAAAACCGAATATGTGACACGATATTCTTGTAAAGATAGACATGTATTAAAAGAGGAGGCGCCCAAGTAAAATCCATAACTAAATCCCTATCTTGCCCTTCCTTTTCTTCAAATCAGAAATGTGTCTTTTTTTTTGCAATTATATATAGCTAAAACAAAGAAGGTCCTACAATTCTAAGCATTTCCAATTACAACAGCCCATCCTCAAAATCCAGAATCTTATGAGCATCTTATGCAATTAGCAAACATATTCAACTGAAAACACCCTCAAAATTTCCACCAGACTACAAATCTTTTGCATACTCAAACTCCAACCAGATCAAATTAAGGGACTACTCAGACCCACAGTTTAAATCAATCAAAAATATCCAAAATCAGACATGGGGTCTTTGGATACCTACCAAATGCCAGGTCCTATGACTCCAAAAACAAAACCCCAACGTGCCCAACGGCTAAAAGTTCCACAAAACAGTCTCCGTTTCCAAGAAAATGTGCGAATGACAAATAAAATTATTAATTAAACTGGGCTTTACCCACATTATTAGTCCAGTTTCCAACACCTTCTCAAACTAGACACATTTTCCTCTTATGATCATTATCAACATTTCAATTAACGAGCTTAATGCTAATTAGAATGGAAATTAACTTAGACCTTGAAATCCAAAACCCCAACCCCAACCCTAACCCCAACCCCAACAGCACCCCCTGCCGAACCCCAACCCCAGCCCCAGCCCCAGCCCCAGCCCCAGCCCCAACCCTAACGCTAACCGCAGCCCGAGCCTGAGCCCCAACCCCAACCGCAGCCCTAGCCGCAGCTCGAGCCCCAGCCCCGCCCCAGCCTGTAGCCCCAGCCCCAGCCCCAGTCCCAGCCCCAATCAAAAATTTGAGTAATTGAAAATTTCCTTACCTGTGCAGAGGCGACGACGAGAACGGAGATGAGCCGGCGCTGGCGACGACCGAAACAGGCGGTGGCTACGACGAATCGGCGGCGCTGGTGACGACGAGAACGACGATCGATCGGCGGGAACGAGGGTTTGGGAATTTTTTCTTTGCGCGAGAATTAGGAATAATGAGCGTAGGGATCGATCTGAGCTTTTAACTTAAATTCCTATTTAGATGCCCCTACGGATAAGTCCGTAGGTTCTTGGTTTGCGGCTCCGTAGGGGCAAACAACAATTTAAGATTTAATAATTTTTAAATAAATATGTAAGGACCGTAGGGGCAACTTTTTGGCCCTACAGATTAATCCGTAAGGCCAAACTAATCCGTAGGGCCAAACTAAAATTGCCCCTACGGATGTCGTTATCCGTAGGGGCAACCCCCTATTTTAGTAGTGAACCCTTCTTTCTATTTTTCTCTCGTCTCCGATATGATATTCTATCAAAGCTAAGAAAACAATCATCAAAGGAGAAGTAGAAATCGTCGATCAAACGCCGGAAGCCTCGAAACCGACTCGAGGTTACCTTTACAACGAAATCGGGAACTTGATACAAAAACCAAGTTGCCAATTTGTAAGCCCCCTCTTCTTTTCCCCATCGATCCTAATCACCAAAGTTTAATATTTTAAATCTTTTTACCATATATATATATTTGAACTACTATTAACGTCGTATTTATTACTATAAATATACTATATATAAATATGCATGTATGAAATATTCATATCATTGGTTAAAGACAAATACTATGTAATAATTAATCTATATAAATATTATTTTTAATTGCATCTTAAAATGTCTATATAATTATCATGTAATCTACTAATCTTTCTTTATATACAGATCAACAATGTTCAACTTATATTCTTGTGTCATACTATTATGTAACCATTCAATTATATTCGAGCTCTGATTTTATTTACACTTGAATTCCCACTTTATATCATAGTTATCAATTAAATACCAAACTTCTATATATGTGTTTAACATAAAAAATAGCTTATCATATCTCAAACCAATATGATTATTGACTACACATTTTATTTTGATCCATCACAATTATGCCCTACTCACTCTTCTACTGCTACTTATGTAAAAATATTATTAACTTATATTTATTTACAGTCACTATAATACCAACATAACTATTATCACATAGAGTGAACTGCTGCTAATTTTATTCTATAATTTAATACATAATTACTTATATTGTCTACATAACCCTACTTATGCAAATGTATCTATTAATTATCTTGTATTGTTATTAATCACTATTATTTTAAAAGTACGAATCACGTTTTATAATATTTTACTCACTGTTTTCATAAATCTGAAAACTGTTTTTATTGGACACTTTCGGAGACCCATAACTCCGTTTTCCGAGATCCGGTTTGAGCAAACTCAAGTGTTTTAGACAACTAAATCGAAAGATCTATATTTTTCTAATTTTAATATTTTCCTGAAAACCGACATAACTTATAGAATTCTGCCTTTTAAAATCATGTGACGAATCTGGACATAATCTTTCTTGATTCGGGCACTTTTTTTAAACATGACATAACTCGAGTTCTCTATGTCGGTTTATGACAAACATTGTATGTATGGATGCGTAATTAGCTGACCTATAACTTTCCTATATATTTGGTGACTCAGAAACGTATAGAATGACCTGATATATGCCCTGCAAGGCACCCCATAGTTGCTGTCCTGAAATTATAATTTTTGTTTTAAACCCCGATGTTAATCTGACCATAACTAGAGTTTCAGGGATCCAAATCATCCGGAACATAGTTGTTTGGATAAATATACCGAAAGACCTATAAGTTTCTAATAATTTTCGAGACCTGAAAACCGACGGAAAATAATGCAAACTATGTTTTAAAAATATGTGTCGGGGTTGGACAAATTTGGATATGTTCTGTATAACGATACAAAAATGTGTATATCTTCCAAACCAGTAGTCGTAATTAAGCGAGACTTGAACCCACGTTTGCATAACACATAGGGCTATGTTTCTTGTTTATTTTCTGAGTTCAATTTACTTAAGTAATCAGTAGTTCACAACACTTTTTTACAATACTGTTTTCTGGCCATTACGTATAGTTTAACATACATGGGAGATATTGGGGTAATTTGAGTTGTGAGTTCGATTAACGGAATCGCAGGAGTCCTGTTACCAAGTCATGAATGGGCCCGTGTTTCCTTACTCCTGAATGATAGCCTAGGGTTTGAGAATACTCCTGCGGTGGTTAAGGATATTGGGGTAATTTGAGTTGTGAGTTCGATCAGCGGAATCTCAGGAGTCCCATTACTAACTCATGAATGGGCCCGTGTTTCCTTACTCCTGAATGATAGCTTTGAGTCTGAGAATACTCTTACGGCGGTTGATGCTCACACTCGAATTGGTGTTAGATTATACTATCTTGAACTGAACTCGATATGAACTTTGTTAGTGATATATGCCCTAGAGGCCATTATTATATAGTACAAGATTGTATATTACATTTTTAAAGTTTGGGATATATACAGATATATAACAGTCTTGCTCAATATGACAGTTTGCTATCTGGTTTGTATCTATCTTAATATGTGTATATGTTTCTTTTAACGTATCACTAATACATGTTGATAGAGCGCATAAGATCTTTTGCTTGACAACCAGCGTTGTGATGACAGTCACACTAGTGGGGGTTGGGTAGTCTATAAGCACATCCTTAAACTTGTCTCTAGTCGTAGGATTATCGAGACAGGGTATCGATACTCCAGAGTAGACCAGCGTATACGTTTTTTTATCCCCTTCAGAGGAGATGGCCTGTCCCACAACCATTGATATACGGTACCAATGATAGTATACAGGTGCTCATTAGGTTATGAGTTACACTGGACAGACTCACTGGGAACTGCTGGTTGGTATTATACCTATCGTCAGATAGTAATTCTCTGGTGATATGAGTAGAGATTAGTCCGATGACTTGACATCATTATTAGTCTCGAGTGTGTTCCCACTGTATTTCGATTACTACCCTACCACGGTTTAAAGAGTCATGCAAACAGGTAGTAGTTGGGTGCAGTCCCGAAGCACTTGAAGGCAATGGGTGATAGAAGGGATTCATCTCTCCCGGTATTGGGAGTTGATATCGTGCTGTATACGGTTGGCCAATACTATAAGGTTCCTGGACAGGGTAAGTGAGATTTACGGGTAGGAACACCAGTAGTTTCTCAGGTTGTATTGGGTTCCATACCGACACGATTTGTCGCGCTATTAGGGGGTCTGAAATTTACCATCCTCTAGGCCTGATATGTGATACTTTTAGACGAATAGACAGGACTGTACGGAGAATATCATTTATACTCAGTAGGAGTTCGGTTGAGTTTTCTTGTCAATCTTCTTTTCGACAGATATCTGGATAGCCGTTACGTACAGCTAGTGCCACTGACGTGCTTATGGTTAAATCCACTGCCAGCGTATTGTCGAGTCTTTAGAGTCCTACACAAAGGGTTTCCCGATTAAGGCGAAACAGTATAATTTGCGTATTTCGATACGCTCGGGTGTTCGATTGAACACGTGTATTTATACACGCGCTTTAATCCGACAGTTTAGTAGTATTAGCAGATTTGAACACGTGTATTTGGACTAATTCTCGCCCTATGGGCGACAACATAAATTAGTCTCCGTATACAATCCACGGGCAACCAAAAACAAAACAAACACACACGACACGAAGTGATCATCTGGAGAAAGAGAAAGTGGTTACCGCGATGCGGTAGAAATTAACTGTAGGGGCTTGCGTCTGCATACAAGAGCGTCCGCACAATCAAAAACCCCTCAAACGAGGGGGAATCTGACGAAGTCTGCTACATCGACCGCATCCGTCTAAACCTTCGATACATGGTGTCACAAATCAATTTGGCATCTTCGGAGAGGTGGACAGATAGCACCAATTAGCATCTGCTCCGAAATTCAGGCAAGACGGACTTACGCGGTCGTGTCTCCGCATTTCGGAAGGGAACAGATTCTAGCACGCCCGGTGGGACCTCTTCCTCTTTCCACTCCACATTTCGTGTGTTGTGTTCGTGAACGAATCGCGGTTTGATATGGTTGCCCTTGGGTTCGAGATATTAAGATTTGGTTTTTGTTCTTGTGCAGAAAAAGAGATGGCTGTTAGGTTTACCTAGCACCTCATGAGGTGTTTGGAAGCATCACATGTACCAAAGATTAAATTTTTAGGGTGCTAAGTAAGCATACAAAGAATCAATCCTAGAAAATTAGGGTTTCTAAAACAACATATTATCACAAGTAACAAAGGCTAGGGTTTTGAGAGTACAACCTTTGTAGCTCCCTACGCTAGACTCCTTGGCCACTTGAAGGTTAGAAAATGGTTCGCTTGAGGTCTTCTAATGTCCACGACGATCCACCCGAAGCTCCTTTGTCCAAGCTAGCAACTTCACTTGATCAAAAGAAGAAAATGAAGCCAACACTCTAAACAAGTGGGCAAGACTTGTGTAGAATGATGTTGTGGTGGCTTTTCTCACTTCAAAATCCTAACTTAGTGAGTGATTTGCTCACTAGAGAAATCTAGAGAGCAAAAGAAGAAGGAAGAAGAAGATGATGGCCTTTTTAGAATAAGAGTAAAGATAATCTCTAATCAAAGAAAATAGAAAATATATGTATATATATTTTCCATTTCTCATCTCAAACCATGATTATATCATATGGATATTATTTCACTTGAGTTAAAACATAAAAGAAAATATTAACACATGGTTAAAAGGTAGGTGAGCATGGTTAGTTGAAGAAGAGTGTAGAAACTATGTATTAATCTTTATCTTTTGTTTTGTTTTAAAACAAATGCAAATAAATATATATCCATATATATAAACATAGTGTGTGATTCTTATATTGCCATCATTTTCTATGTATATACAACCATGAAGGATGATGTATGTATGTATGTGTGCATGTACATCCATATGTGCATGAACAAGAAAAATGCATACATGCATCCATACATCCAATAATACAAGAAAGGATTTCTAGTGAGAATCTAATGGTTAAATGATAAATCAACACTTGATTTATCAATCCGGCCATATCACATACGACCCAACCAAAAGCAAGCCGCCTGATTAATATACGGTATCTTATACGCGCATTTTAACCAGGTCCATGCGCATATCGCATACGCACACCACAACGTTTCGCCTGGACTAGGTAACTCCTTTGTGGGACTCTGAGACTCGTCAATACGCCGGCAGTGGGTGATGATCATATCAAGCACCCCCAAGCCGCAAGCGGTCAGCTAAACGTAACGGCCACCCGGGTATTGAGCGATCAGAAGAGAACAAGCGAACCTGCTACAATTCCCGTCGAGCCAACCAGCAACACTACCGTGCAGTCCGGTCTCTTCGTCAGATATGCTGCATATCGAGCCTAGGGATGGAAAACGTCAGACCCCAATAACCGATAAGTCGTGCCGATGTGAGGCCCATAACGGGTCGAGAAACTACTGGTAACACTTACCAGCAAATCTCTAAAACAGCCCTGGCCAGGGACTTCCCTGTTACGGCCAATCGAGCACAGCGCAACATCAACCCCCAATACCAGGAGAGACGAAACCCCTCCTATCGCTCATTGCCTCCATGTGATTCGGGACTGTACCCAAAAACCACCGTTTTGCACGCCCTCATGGACGTGGTAAGGTGGAAATCAAAGCACAGTGGGAATCACATAAGACTCTATGACGATCTCGGGTCTACAGACTAACCTGCATTGGTGTCACCTGAGAACTGCCATCTGACGTGAGGTATAATACCATCTGGGAGTTCTCGGCGAGTCCGTCCAGTATACCCAGTCTCCACTGAGCACCCGTATATCATCTCTGATGTCAAATACCAATGGATATGGGATCATCCATCGCCCATCTCATGGGTCGAGAAGCGTATACGCTAGTCTATACTGGTATATCGATGCCCCGTCTCGATACACCCACGACTAGGGACCTTGAAGGATGTACTTATGGACTACCATGTCCCCACTAGTATGATCCGCATCATAGTCCAGGTAGTCAAGTACACATCCTAAGGGCTTTACCAACATGTAACTATAAGACAGTATAAAGAGACAAGTATACATGTTAAGATAAAGAGCAACCAGATAGCATACTATCATATCGAGCAAGAAAGTCATCTCTATATATGTCCAAGCATCCAATATAATATACATCATCTGTACAATACTGGCCTCTAGGGCATACATACAACTAACAATCTCCCACTTGCACTAGGGCCAGCTGCTGTAGTATCGCATACCGAGCATCCCGAAGAGTCTCTCAAACTGTATCTGGGGAATGGCCTTCGTGAGTGGATCCGCTGTGTTGTTCTTCGTGTCAACCCTCCTGACCTCGATCTCCCGGCGATCAACTATCTCCCGGATCAGGTGATATCGCCTCAGAATATGCCTGGATCGCTGATGGGACCTGGGTTCCTTGGCCAAAGCCACCGCTCCATTGTTATCGCAATACAAAGGTATTGGATTCTCAATGGATGGAACCACTCCAAGTTCAGTAATGAACTTCTTGATCTAGACAGCCTCTTTGGCAGCATCGTTGGCAGCGATGTATTCAGCCTCCATCGTCGAGTCTGCCACGGTTTCCTGCTTGGAACTCTTCCAGCTAACCGCCCCTCCGTAAAGGGTAAAGACAAATCCCGACTGCGACTTAGAGTCGTCCTTATCACTCTGGAAGCTTGAATCGGTAAAGGACTCCACTTGGAGTTCTCCGTTACCATACACCAAGAGCATCTCTTTAGTCCTTCGTACGTACTTGAGAATGCTTTTCACAGCTGTCCAGTGACTCTTTCCAGGATCAGCTTGATACCTACTCACTACACTTAGTGAGTATGCTACATCGGGTCTGGTACATAGTATCGCATACATGATAGAGCCTACAGCCGAAGCATAGGGTATCCCTTGCATGCAAGCTCTCTCCAAATCAGTCTTGGGAGACATCTCTTTGGAGAGAGTGACTCCAGAGATCGTGGGTAAGTTCCCATGCTTGGATTCTTCCATACTAAACCTCTTTAGTATGGTGTCAATGTACCTGGATTGGGACAATCCCAATATCCTTTTAGATCTATCTCTATAGATCCTGATTCCCAATATGTAGGAGGCATCACCTAGATCTTTCATTGAGAATCTTTGTGATAAGAAGAGCTTGACCGATTGCAGCATAGGAATGCCATTTCCTATCTAGAGTATGTCGTCCATGTACAATACGAGGAAGAGAACCTTACTCTCTGCCACCTTCTTGTAGATACAAGGTTCATCTACGTTTTTGACGAAATCAAACTCTTTGATAACGACGTCAAAGCAGATATTCCAACTCAGCGATGCTTGCTTTAATCCATAAATGGATTTAAGCAGCTTGCATACCTTCCTGCCGCTCCCACTATCTACGAAGCCCTCTGGCTGAGTCATGTACACGCTCTCTTCTAAATCACCGTTTAGAAAGGCGGTCTTAACATCCATTTGCCAGATTTCGTAGTCATGATATGCAGCGATGGCAAGCATGATCCGGATGGACTTAAGTATAGCCACTGGAGAAAAGGTTTTGTCATAGTCCACACCTGGTCTTTGACGAAAACCCTTTGCAACAAGTCTAGCTTTGAAAGTCTCCACTTTCCCATCTACACCAAGTTTTTTCTTGAAGATCCACTTGCTCCCAATGGGTTTTACCCCTTCAGGAGCATCTTCCAAAGTCCATACTTTGTTGGTGTACATGGATTCCATCTCGGACCGCATTGCATCCAGCCATTTCACTGAGTCCCCACTCGTGATGGCCTGCTCGAAGCTAGTTGGGTCATTATCCTCCATGATGTAATCCTCGCTCCCATCATCCATGAGAAAACCGTAGTATCTCTCAGGTGGGTGAGGAACCCTACTAGATCGGCGGAGTGGCTGGGGTTCATTATGAACTACGGAATCCTCTGGTTCCACCAGATCTTCTGTTGCAGCTTTTGTAGCTGGAACCTCTTCCAGTTCTACCTCATGACCACTAATCTCTTTTGCAAGAAATTCCTTTTCTAAAAAGGTGGCATGCCGAGAAACAAACACTCTTTGTTCCTCAGTGTGGTAGAAGATATACCCTTGTGAATTCTTGGGATATCCTATAAATTTGCATAGAACAGACCGTGCCTCGAGTTTGTTCGGATTTTGTCGTTTAACATAGGCTGGACAACCCCATATCTTAACGTAGTTAAGACATGGTCTCTTCCCTTTCCATATCTCATATGGAGTGGTAGGCACAGATTTGGTGGGGACCATATTCAGTAGATGTATGGCTGTCTCTAGCGCATACCCCCAGAAGGAAATAGGTAACTCAGCTGTGCTCATCATAGAGCGCACCATATCCAATAGGGTGCGGTTCCTCCGTTCTGATACACCGTTGTGCTGTGGTGTATATGGAGGAATCAGCTGAGAGAGAATCCCATTCTCTTTTAGGAAGTCCAGGAATTCATTGCTCAAGTATTCACCTCCTCGATCAGATCGAAGGATTTTAATACTTTTTCCGGTTTGGTTTTCGACTTCTTGTTTATATTCTCTAAATTTCTCAAAAGCTTCAGACTTGTGTCTTATCAAGAACACATGTCCGTATCTTGAGCGATCGTCAGTGAATGTAATGAAGTACGAAGAACCATCCCTGGCATGTGTAGACATGGGACCGCATACATCACTATGCATCAGTCCTAAGAGTTCGTAACTCTTTCTCCGTGTCCCGTAAACGGAGTTTTGGTCATCTTGCCTTTGAGACATGACTGGCAAGTGTCATAAGATGAAAATTCGAATGGTTTCAAATATCCATCCTTATGCAACTTAGCTAGTCGTGTCGTATTGATGTGACCCAGTCTACAATGCCACAAGAAGGATTCGTTCATTTCTGAACTCTTCCTCTTGTGTGTGTTTGTTATGCTCAGAATTGTTGATTGACTTAGAACATAAATGCTATTGCACAACGTGCCTGATCCAACCAACTTTTGGTTACGGAAAATGTTCATAACATTATCCTGTAATACAAAATTATATCCCTCTTTACTCAACAAAGAAACCGATATAATGTTGCATATCAGGTTCGGCATGTAATAGCATTCGTTCAGAATCAATGTATTACCAGTTGGTAATACAAGGTGATATTCCCCGACGGTTTTAGCTGCAACAATTGCACCATTTCCAACTCTTATGTCTTTATCACCTTCTCCAAGTTCTCTACCTTTCTTAAGCCCATGTAACTGATTACATATATGGGATCCTGACCCGGTATCCAATACCCAGGACATAGAGGAAATGGAGAAATAGTTCTCTGTAACGAACATACCCGAAGAAAATGCATCATCATGTACTTTCTACATTCGGGTGGCATGGGAATCCTTGTATTCCCCTATGTCCTGTTCAGTTCTATAACTCTTATAAGAAAGAATGGAACCAACGTTCCCCAGCACAGTATAACATGCGGGTTCGGTCAATACATCCATATTATTATCTTGATTAAGGCATGATATGGTCGCTACCTGGAGAGAGAGAGAAGAAAACACTTTAGCGTATGCTCTTGCAAGATCAGATTGGTTATTATCTTATCTAATCAGGATGGCTCCCACTGTTTTTATCAAATCTTCCTTCAAACCCTAAAAGGAAAGACTAGCCGGGATTAATTACACCCTACAACTTCGCCGATCTTTCAGCCAGGCCAGTGTCGGTACTTTGAGGGAGGTTCCCCGTGCTTTCGCACGGACCTAATTAAAGTAAACCTCGTTTTCCTAGAGGCGTAACCCCGTTGACACCTTTCTAGACACCTACTTGATCGGCTAATTGTCCTGTGTAAAATTCTCCCAGGAGTAACAATTACTCGCAATGGGTATCGGGATCCAACTATCTCATAGAAGGTATGCAATCTCATTGCAAATTTCAATACTTGAAATTCCTGATAATATTTTGCCCCTAACGTGCTATGACCTTGACGAAAGCCAACAAACCATAGCGCGCTAGTCAAGTTCAACCCGTACATTTCTTGACTGAATTAAACCCACCCGTACGACTCTTGACGAAAGCCAACAAAGCCGTACGACTACCCTAATCCAGTCGCATCATATGCAGCAGATAAGCAGCATATAGCTACCGCACAATACACCTTGACGAAAGCCAACAAATGTAGCACGAATACTATATACAACTTATCTGAAATGACGGAGGGCTACGACAGGTTTTTCTGAAAACCTATTGTGTAATGAACTTGATATCATTGTAGAATCTAGTGAATTTTGAAATGGAGTGATTTTGAGGCTTTTATTACATACATGCATGAACAAGAAAAATGCATACATGCATGCATACATCCAATAATACAAGAAAGGATTTCTAGTGAGAATCTAATGGTTAAATGATAAATCAACACTTGATTTATCAATCCGGCCATATCACATACGACCCAACCAAAAGCAAGCCGCCCGATTAATATACGGTATCTTATACGCGCATTTTAACCGGGTCCATGCGCATATCGCATACGCGCACCACAACGTTTTGCCTGGACTAGGTAACTCTTTTGTGGGACTCTAAGTCTCGTCAATACGCCGGCAGTGGGTGATGATCATATCAAGCACCCCCAAGCCGCAAGCGGTCAGCTAAACGTAACGGCCACCCGGGTATTGAGCGATCAGAAGAGAACAAGCGAACCTGCTACAACTCCCGTCGACCCAACAACACTACCGTGCAGTCCGGTCTCTTCGTCAGATATGCTGCATATCGAGCCTAGGGATGGTAAACGTCAAACCCCAATAACCGATAAGTCGTGCCGATGTGAGGCCCATAACGGGTCGAGAAACTACTGGTAACACTTACCAGCAAATCTCTAAAACAGCCCTGGCCAGGGACTTCCCTGTTACGGCCAATCGAGCACAGCGCAACATCAACCCCCAATACCGGGTGAGACGAAACCCCTCCTATCGCTCATTGCCTCCATGTGACTCGGGACTGTACCCAAAAACCACCGTTTTGCACGCCCTTATGGACGTGGTAAGGTGGAAATCAAAGCACAGTGGGAATCACATAAGACTCTATGACGATCTCGGGTCTACAGACTAATCTGCACTGGTGTCACCTGAGAACTGCCATCTGACGTGAGGTATAATACCATCTGGGAGTTCTCGGCGAGTCCGTCCAGTGTACCCAGTCTCCACTGAGCACCTGTATACCATCTCTGATGTCAAACACCAATGGATATGGGATCATCCATCGCCCATCTCATGGGTCGAGAAGCGTATACGCTAGTCTATACTGGTATATCGATGCCCCGGCTCGATACACCCACGACTAGGGACCTTGAAGGATGTACTTATGGACTACCATGTCCCCACTAATATGATCCGCATCATAGTCCAGGTAGTCAAGTACACATCCTAAGGGCTTTACCAACATGTAACTATAAGACAGTATAAAGAGACAAGTATACATGTTAAGATAAAGAGCAACCAGATAGCATACTATCATATCGAGCAAGAAAGTCATCTCTATATATGTCCAAGCATCCAATATAATATACATCATCTGTACAATACTGGCCTCTAGGGCATACATACAACTAACAATCTCCCACTTGCACTAGGGCCAGCTGCTGTAGTATCGCATACCGAGCATCCCGAAGAGTCTCTCAAACTGTATCTGGGGAATGGCCTTCGTGAGTGGATCCGCTGTGTTGTTTTTCGTGTCAACCCTTCTGACCTCGATCTCCCGGCGATCAACTATCTCCCGGATCAGGTGATACCGCCTCAGAATATGCCTGGATCGCTGATGGGACCTGGGTTCCTTGGCCAAAGCCACCGCTCCATTGTTATCCAATACAAAGGTATTGGATTCTCAATGGATGGAACCACTCCAAGTTCAGTAATGAACTTCTTGATCCAGACAGCCTCTTTGGCAGCATCGTTGGCAGCGATGTATTCAGCCTCCATCGTCGAGTTTGCCACGGTTTCCTGCTTGGAACTCTTCCAGCTAACCGCCCCTCCGTAAAGGGTAAAGACAAATCCTGACTGCGACTTAGAGTCGTCCTTATCACTCTGGAAGCTTGAATCGGTAAAGGACTCCACTTGGAGTTCTCCGTTACCATACACCAAGAGCATTTCTTTAGTCCTTCGTAAGTACTTGAGAATGCTCTTCACAGCTGTCCAGTGACTTTCTCCAGGATCAGCTTGATACATACTCACTACACTTAGTGAGTATGCTACATCGGGTCTGGTACATAGCATCGCGTACATGATAGAGCCTACTGCGACCCCTCTCAACGGGTCGTCCAGCTCCAATGCCTCAGTCTTTGACAGATTGGGCCAAAGCTCATTTGGGCCCATGAAGAAGCCCGCGATACCGGAAAGAGTTATCTCTAAGCGGATAGCCATTCCTGCTCATGAAGTCGTTAAGGCGGCTTCTCCTGCCAAAGGGCCGGTCTTCACAAGACTAACTGTCCCGGCTCCCGCTCCAGGCGAAGTCCTCAAAGCTGCTTCCCTTGCCCAGAGGTCTGTCTTTGACAGATTGGATATTGCTTCTCAACGGACATCGGTCTTCAAGAGGCTGACAACGACAACTTCTTGTAGGGTTCCTAGGCACACTAGTGAGGTCTCACAAGGCATCGAACATGCCAATTTCAAAAAATCTAGGTGCCGAGAGACCCGACTACGGATCGTTTGCTAGAAAACTAGGCGAAAAAGCTAACTAGTTAACACTTAACTAAGGGATACGGATATACAACCTTTGTAGATCCGTTTGTCCACCTCCATAGCTCCATGAAGAAGTCATCTCCGCTGTACAAATCCGAAATCCGGGCTGTTGCGTCGGCTTCATCGGAGAAGAAGCGGGCTAGGTCATCGACGACGTGCCGAAGATGATCTACGTCGAGGCATCGCTAAATCAAGCTCCGACTTCACCAAGTCAAGAAACTTGTGAAATAAACACACTCTACTACTTGGCAAGAGGTAGAGGATGAAGAAATAGGAGTTGGGTTCACTTTAGAATTGGATTTCTCACTCATCTTCATCAATCACCATTGATGAAGTGGAGGTTTCTTCATGGAAGAAGATGAAGAAGAAGAAGAAAGAATTATGATAAGATTATTTAAAAAAGAAAAGAATATCCAAACTTATCATAATCCTAACTATGGTTATGTGTAGAGAATTAACCAAGGGTTAAAGGAATGGTTAGGGTTAAGGATGAGATAAGAATGGTGGACAAAGTCAAAGCTTCATGAAGCTTCAACTAAACAACAAATAAAGCCACCATTCTTTTCTCTTCTCATTTATTTTCCAAAATGAAATGGATAAATAAATAAGTGAATAAAACAAAACCCTAACCATAATCATGTAACCATGGTTTGATCTTTACACAAAAACCCTAGCATAACATGTATCATCAATCATGATACAATCAAGTGCACAAAAGTATATCACATATACAATGTGTACAATCCGAGTGAGAAAATCCATTTAAAGTGAACCAATACTAGTTAATGCAAAGTAATATATCAAATACATAATTATACATTAAATCATTAAATCAACACTTGATTCAATGATCCGGTCATGTCGCACACAACCGACTAGTATTCAATGTATCGGCTTATCGAATCAATACTTGATTCGATAACTAGGTTATATCGCATACAACCATTCAACACATTCATCGCGAGAATGGAATACGGTATCACATACACGTATTATTCTCGGTCCCGCACATATCTCATATGCGCTCCTATTTCGTTTCGCTTGAGCCAGGAAACCTCTGTGTAGGACTCTAAAGACTCGTCAATACGCCGGCAGCAGATGATGATCATATCAAACACCCACAAGCCGCAAGCGGTCTGCTAAACGTAACGGCCACCCGGGTATTGAGCGATCTGAAGATCGACGAGCAAGCCCGCTCACACTCCAGTGAATCCAACCAGTAACACTACCGTACAGTCCGGTCTGATCGTCTGATATGTCGCATATCTCGCCTAGGGGTGGTAAACGTCAGACCCCAATAGCTCAATAAGTCGTGTCGATATGAGGTCTATAACTGTTCGAGAAACTACTGGTAACACTTACCAGTAAATCTCAGCAACCCTGGCCAGGGATTTCCTGTTATAGCCAATCGAACACAGCGCAACATCAACCCCCTATACCGGGAGAGACGAATCCCCTCCTATCGCTCATTGCCTCCATGTGACTCGGGACTGTACCCAAAAACCACCGTTTTGCACGCCCTCTTGGACGTGGTAAGATGGAAATCAAAGCACAGTGGGAACCACACAAGACTCTATGACGATCTCGGGTCAACAGACTACTCTGTACCAGTGTCACCAGAGAACTGCCATCTGACGTGAGGTATAATACCATCTGGGAGTTCTCGGCGAGTCCGTCCAGTGTACCCAGTCTCTACTGAGCACTCGTATATCATCTCTGATGTCAAACACCGATGGATATGGGATCATCCATCGCCCATCTGTATGGGTCGAGAAGGTATACGCTAGTCTACTATAGTATATCGATGCCCCGTCTCGATACACCCACGACTAGGGACTTTGAAGGATGTACTTATGGACTACCATGTCCCCACTAGTATGATCCGCATCATAGTCCAGGTAGTCAAGCACTCATCCTAAGGGCTTTACCAACATGTAACAGAGAGACAATCAGTATACACGTTAAGGTAAAGTTCAACCAGATAGCATACTATCATGTCGAGCAAAAAAGTCCTCCCTATATATGTCCCAGCATCCACTACAATATACATCCTATGTACAGTAATGGCCTCTAGGGCATACATATAACTAACAATCTCCCACTTGCACTAGGGCCATCTGATAGCAGTGGTTGCAGTATCTCATACTCAACCATCCCATAAAAGTCTCTCTCTGGGAACAGGCCTTTGTGAGTGGATCCGCTGTGTTGTCCTCTGAGTCTACTTTCCAAACCTCGATCACCCTGGAGATCAACCATCTCCATGATCAAGTGATACTGCCTTAGAATATGTCTGGATCACTGATGGGACGGACGTTCCTTGGCATAAGCCACAACTCCATTGTCTCACAATGGTTGGAACGTAGTTCATCTCATGAACCAATATACACCCAGACTGCCTCTTTGGTAGCATCTTAAGTAGCGATGTATCCTGCCTTTATCGTCTAGTATGTCACGGTATCTAGCTTGGAACTCTTCCAACATACCGTCCCTTTACTGAGGGTAAAGACAATGCCTGCGACTGACATTCAGTCGTCTTTATCACCCTGGAACCCTTCCAGTGATTCTCCCCAGGATCGGTTGATACCGTCTCACTACAACTAGTGAGATTCCTAACATCCAGTTAGATCTATCTCATAGATCCAAAACTCAGGATTTAGGAGGTATCATTTTGATCCTATATGGAGAATCATCGTGATAAGCGGAGATTGATCGAGCGTAGCATAGGAAACTCCTTCCCCATCAAGAGTATGTCATCCACGTACTCTACGAGGATCGTCACCATACTCCCTACTACCTTTTTGTTTATACAAGGTTCATCTACCATTTTGATGATGTCAAACTCTTTGACTAATCCATCAAAACAGATGTTCCAACTCCGCGATGCCTGTTTTATCATATAAAACATTTTGCACACGTTTCCGCTGCTCCCACTGTTTACGAAGCCCTCTGGCTGTGTACTTATAGACGCACTCTTCTAAAACATCATTTAGAAAAGCAGTCATGACACCCAACCACCAGATATCGTAGTCATGGTATGTAGCCGTGATAAGTAGGATCTGGATGGACTTAAGCATAGCTACTTAGAAAAGGTTTCATCATCATCCACGCCTGGTCGATGACGAAAAGCTTTAACAAGTCTAGCTTTGAAAGTCTCAACTTTTCCATCTACACCAAGTAATCTTCTCAAGATATACTTGCTCCTGATGGGGATTTAACCCTTCAGATATTGCAACCAAAGTCCATACTTTGTTGGTGTATAAGGATTCCATCTCAGATCACTAAGCATCCAGCCATTCTTACAGAGTCTTACTCCTGATGGCCAGCTTGAAGCTAGTTGGGTCATCATCTCATGATGCAATCCTCGCTCCCACTGTCATAGAGAAACCATGGTATCTCTCAGGTGGGTGAGGAACCCTACTAGATCGGCGGAGAGGCTGAGGTTCGTTGGTTACTAATGAATCCTTTGGTTCTTTCAAATCATATGCTGTAGTTTGTATAGCTGGAACATTTCCAGTTGTACATTACAGACCTTGCCTCGAGCTTGTCCGGTTTTTGCTTTTCAGACATAGGCTGGACAACCCCAAATCTTAACTGACTTAAGAGATGGGCTCTTCCCTTATCATATCAAATATGAAGTGGTAGGCAACTGATTTGATTTGAACCCTATTCAATAGGTATGCAGCTTCTCAAGTGCATAACTCCCAAAAAGGAAATAGGTAACTCAGTAGTACTCATCATAGAGCACACCATATCAAATAGGGTGTTATTGCTCCGCCCTGATATACCATCGTGCTATGGTGTATTCAGAGGAGTAATGCTGAGAGAGAATCTCATTCTCCTTTAGAATAATCCAGGATTTTCGTGCTCAAGTATTCTCCTCCCTGATCACATCAAAGGACATAATACTTATACCCGTATTTTGGTTCTCTACTTCTCGCTTATATTCTGTGAATATCTCAAAAGGTTCGGACTTGTGTTTCAACAGGAACATATGTCTGAATCTTGAGAGATTATCAGAGAATGTAACGAAGTACAAAGAACCGGTCTTGGCATGTGTAGACAGGGGACCTACATACATCAACATGTATCATCCTAAGAGTTTACTAACTCTTTCTCTGTTTCCAATAAACAGGGCTATGGTCATCTTATCTTTGTGACATGACTGGCGAGTTTCACAAGATGTAAATTCAAACTGATTTAAATATACATCTAAATGTAACTTCAGCTAGTCGGGTCACATTGATCTGACCTAGTCTACAATACCTCAAGAAGGATTCGTTCATTTCTGAACTCTTCCTCTTGTGTGTGTTCCGTATACTAAGAACTGTGGTTTGATTTAGAACATTAATGCTTTTAGATAACGTGCCTGAACCGATCAACTTTTGATATAGGAAATGTTCAAAACATTATCCAACAATACAAAATTTTATCATTTCTTTACTAATAAAGAGACTGATATGATTTTGTATATCAGGTTCGGTATCTAATAATATTCGTTCAGAATCAATGTATTGGTAATACAGGGTGACAGTGACCAACAGACTTGGCTGCAACACTTGCCCCGTTTTCTGCCTCATGAAACTTATCACCCGTTCTCAGTTCTCTACCTTTCTGTAGCCCTATGTAACATATTACATATCTGGGATCCTGATCCGGTATCATATACCAGGGATGCGGAGGATACTGAGAAACAGTTTTGTATAATGAACACACCCGAAGATGATGCATCAGCATGCACTCTCTTCGTTTGGACGGCACGGGAAATCTGGTATTCCCCAATTTCCTGCTCTGTCTTATAACAATTATAAGTTGGAGCGGGACCAACGTTCCCCAGCTCAGTATAACAAGCGGGTTCGGTCAATAATCCGTTTTATTATCTTGATTAAGGCGTGATATGGTCGCTACCAGGAGAGAGAGAGAAGAAAACACTCAGCGTGCGCTCTTGCAAGAATAGATTGGTTATTATTTTATCTAATCAGGATGGCTCCCACTGCTTTTTATCAAATCTTCCTTCAAACCCTAAAAGGAAAGACTAGCCGGGATTAATTACACACTACAAGTTCGCCAATCTTTCAGCCAGGCCAGTGTCGGTACTTTGAGGGAGGTCCCCCGTGCTTTCGCACGAACCTAATTAATGTAAACCTCGTTTTCCCAGAGGCGTAACCTCGTTAACACCTTTCTAGACACCTACTTGATCGGCTAATTGTAATGTATAAAACTCTCCCAGGAGTAACAATTACTCACAGCGGGTATCGGGATCCAACTATCTCATAGAAGGTATGCAATCTCATTGCAAATTTCAACACTTGAAATTCCCGATAATATTTTGCCCCCAGCACCCTATGACCTTGACGGAGGTCAACAAACCATAGGCTACTAGTCAAGTTCAACCCGTCATTTCTTGATCGAATTAAACCCACCCGCACGACCCTTGACGGAGGTCAACAAGGCCGCACGACTACCCTAACCCAATCTGCATCATATGCATAAGCAGATAAATACTAGTTAGCTACCGCACACTACGCCTTGACGGAGGTCAACAAACGTAGCACGAATACTAAATAGGACTTATCTGAAATGACGGAGGGCTACGACAGGTTTTTCTGAAAACCTATTGCGTAATGAACTTGATATCGTTGTAGAATCAAATGATTTTAAAATGGAGTGCTTTTGAGGCTTTTCTAGTTTTGCTAAAGGAGTCACTCCCGGTGAAGGGATCGTCGGTCCTTTCCTCGTCGAATGAGGTGCGGGATATATCATATATATCACTGTGCAAAGCAAAAACTCTTAAAAGCAATCAAAAGACAAACCGAGTGTGTAGCATCTTCCAGTTATTGCTAAAGGAGTCACTCCCGGTGAAGGGATCTCGGTCCTTTCCTCATCGAATAAGGTGCAGGATATATCTCATATACCGCTATGCAAAGCAAGAACTGTAGCTACCTGTTTTATTTTGAAATTCGATTCTACAACATCTTAGGTTTCTTTTTATTTCATTAATCACATTAATGAAGTCCCATCATTTAAGTTACCTAAACATCACAGATAAATACGACGTACACTTATGCCATCCGCATTCGCCTCGATGTCCCCTCGTGCACTGTTAGGTTAGGTAACTAACGGCAGAGCGGGGCAGGGCTAGCGCGGGTGTAAAACATAAGTAACGTCTATATAATATATCATATATACTATATACTGTATCTATCACAGAACATCACATGATCACATCACAGATATCGCAGCAGAAGAAACATATGAAATATTGGATATACTAGGACGTCCGTGTTTTCAATACGAGCCAGTATAAAACACGGATTCCACGGTCGCGATGAATAGCCAAACCCACACCCCTAGACCCCTACGAGAGCGGCAAGCAACCCTACCAATTCTAGAGTTAGGAGACCCGGACTCGACTCCTCGAGTTGGTCTCCCACTGGACTCCAGAACCCGGTTACTTGTGCCCTCCTCCTTGGGTCATCCTAGTGCGGAAAAGTAAATAATATACAACAGGTGACATCTTCCGCTACCTGGAAGTGCCCCAATTAAAAGAATATTACATACAAGTTTTTACATGAATGAAAATGAAAAACACTCATCTCACATAAAAACCCCCGGCTATTCAAACACGACGATCCAATATAACATATCCAGCAACACATAACATCACATGTCATCAACGTAAGTAAATATGTCCATCCCAATTGTCGTTGACATATAGCAACGAAACCGGCGATATCACATATTACACTTACGGTCACAGAAAAGAAAGTGTAAAACTACAACAGTTGGAATCCGCAACCATCTCAGACATCGCATGCCTAACCAAATGAATTACTTAGACATCACATGCCTAACAATTATAAACCCCGCATTTCAGTCTCATTATCGAAAACACTTTTCAATATCGAGTCGGGCAATTCAACAAGATTCCCGACAGTCTGATCGAATACTCGTCGCAAACTTTAGTAGACGGCCGTACCCCCGATACCGTCGACGAAGTGCACCAAGGCGGAACACCGCTGCCGCGAGCACCCGAACGGATGCTTTCGGCGACGGGGTTCTCCTACAGTCACTTGGTCGGGGCTATGGAGTGAGGCTGTCTATTAAGTTTACCCGGCGAGTATCCGCGTACGCTACGTGATTGCGACGGACTTTTGATCACATCAAAATTCCGTGGCAACCGATCAAGTGAGACTAAACTGCTAGATTTATAACATTCATTCAGTTATCTCATAACTATTTATGAATTCCAATTATTGTATCCCATTCCGGATAAATAGAAAATGTCAAATTTTCCGATCGAACAATCGAACACCCAATTTTTCCCGATACAGATCAACACATGAAATAAGTCTAACAACATTCAGTTCGTGCCTCAGTACCAACGGTCCAGCCGTAGAAGGGTCAAGCCAACGCCTCACATGTGGCACGCCGTACTGCCCCAAACCCGAAGGTTCAAAGGGCAGTTCAAGACGGTCACATAATCGAGTTAAGGTTTGTTGTCTTCTAGAGGGTCCATCGCGTTACTTGCACTACTTAGAACGTCTTTAAACTACGGAAAAATCCAACACTTGGAAATTTCCCGACAGGGGAAAAATTGGGTATTTATATCCGGTCGAACTTTTTAACATATTCTAAAATTTATCCGGAAAGCCACACAGACAAAATTTGATAATCCGATCGAACATTCGAATCCCCAAAACAACCCAGAAAATTCAACTCTGGAATAAATATTAAAAATTCCCAGAAAACTCAGCTCTTTGAACTAGGAATTACTGTGCAAAGGAACAGGGCTGACGTCATCAAGGGGCCGCTGATCCGCCGCAGAAGCCATGCTTCTGCCGCGGATCCGCCGCGAAATTTACTGTTCACCAGAAACTTTTTGCACCGTAATTCTTATTTTTCCCTGCTGAATTTTTTAGCAATTTTTAATTTGGAAAAACTCACTGTTTTCAAAAAAGTACAGAGAGCAAGATTGATTTGGTGTTTCGGGTTCGATCGGGTTTCAAATTCCGTCTAGACTTCGCCTAAGGCTCTAGCTAGGCTCTGATACCACTGTAGGGTTCCTAGGCACACTAGTGAGGTCTCACAAGGCATCGAACATGCCAATTTCAAAAAATCTAGGTGCCGAGAGACCCGACTACGGATCGTTTGCTAGAAAACTAGGCGAAAAAGCTAACTAGTTAACACTTAACTAAGGGATACGGATATACAACCTTTGTAGATCCGTTTGTCCACCTCCATAGCTCCATGAAGAAGTCATCTCCGCTGTACAAATCCGAAATCCGGGCTCTTGCGTCGGCTTCATCGGAGAAGAAGCGGGCTAGGTCATCGACGACGTGCCGAAGATGATCTACGTCGAGGCATCGCTAAATCAAGCTCCGACTTCACCAAGTCAAGAAACTTGTGAAGTAAACACACTCTACTACTTGGCAAGAGGTAGAGGATGAAGAAATAGGAGTTGGGTTCACTTTAGAATTGGATTTCTCACTCATCTTCATCAATCACCATTGATGAAGTGGAGGTTTCTTCATGTAAGAAGATGAAGAAGAAGAAGAAAGAATTATGATAAGATTATTTAAAAAAGAAAAGAATATCCAAACTTATCATAATCCTAACTATGTTTATGTGTAGAGAATTAACCAAGGGTTAAAGGAATGGTTAGGGTTAAGGATGAGATAAGAATGGTGGACAAAGTCAAAGCTTCATGAAGCTTCAACTAAACAACAAATAAAGCCACCATTCTTTTCTCTTCTCATTTATTTTCCAAAATGAAATGGATAAATAAATAAGTGAATAAAACAAAACCCTAACCATAATCATGTAACCATGGTTTGATCTTTACACAAAAACCCTAGCATAACATGTATCATCAATCATGATACAATCAAGTGCACAAAAGTATATCACATATACAATGTGTACAATCCGAGTGAGAAAATCCATTTAAAGTGAACCAATACTAGTTAATGCAAAGTAATATATCAAATACATAATTATACATTAAATCATTAAATCAACACTTGATTCAATGATCCGGTCATGTCGCACACAACCGACTAGTATTCAATGTATCGGCTTATCGAATCAATACTTGATTCGATAACTAGGTTATATCGCATACAACCATTCAACACATTCATCGCGAGAATGGAATACGGTATCACATACACGTATTATTCTCGGTCCCGCACATATCTCATATGCGCTCCTATTTCGTTTCGCTTGAGCCAGGAAACCTCTGTGTAGGACTCTAAAGACTCGTCAATACGCCGGCAGCAGATGATGATCATATCAAACACCCACAAGCCGCAAGCGGTCTGCTAAACGTAACGGCCACCCGGGTATTGAGCGATCTGAAGATCGACGAGCAAGCCCGCTCACACTCCAGTGAATCCAACCAGTAACACTACCGTACAGTCCGGTCTGATCGTCTGATATGTCGCATATCTCGCCTAGGGGTGGTAAACGTCAGACCCCAATAGCTCAATAAGTCGTGTCGATATGAGGTTTATAACTGTTCGAGAAACTACTGGTAACACTTACCAGTAAATCTCAGCAACCCTGGCCAGGGATTTCCTGTTATAGCCAATCGAACACAGCGCAACATCAACCCCCTATACCGGGAGAGACGAATCCCCTCCTATCGCTCATTGCCTCCATGTGACTCGGGACTGTACCCAAAAACCACCGTTTTGCACGCCCTCTTGGACGTGGTAAGATGGAAATCAAAGCACAGTGGGAACCACACAAGACTCTATGACGATCTCGGGTCAACAGACTACTCTGTACCAGTGTCACCAGAGAACTGCCATCTGACGTGAGGTATAATACCATCTGGGAGTTCTCGGCGAGTCCGTCCAGTGTACCCAGTCTCTACTGAGCACCCGTATATCATCTCTGATGTCAAACACCGATGGATATAGGATCATCCATCGCCCATCTGTATGGGTCGAGAAGGTATACGCTAGTCTACTCTGGTATATCGATGCCCCGTCTCGATACACCCACGACTAGGGACTTTGAAGGATGTACTTATGGACTACCATGTCCCCACTAGTATGATCCGCATCATAGTCCAGGTAGTCAAGCACTCATCCTAAGGGCTTTACCAACATGTAACAGAGAGACAATCAGTATACACGTTAAGGTAAAGTTCAACCAGATAGCATACTATCATGTCGAGCAAGAAAGTCCTCCCTATATATGTCCCAGCATCCACTACAATATACATCCTATGTACAGTAATGGCCTCTAGGGCATACATATAACTAACACTTCTGACCAACACAGGGGGCATAAGGAAGTCACCCCTATAGCTGAGACAATCCCAACGGCTCAACACGCTCGACGTCGCCACTGGCGCCGAGTAAGGAAGGCTGGGGGCAATTCCCCTTCCGGACTGATCCCGAAAGCGAGACAACCCCAATCAACAAAGTGAATAGGCCACCCAGCGCTTCACGGAATCCGGTAACTTGTGCACTCCACCATGGGTCATCCTATACCCCCTACGAGTATGGGGAGTAGCCCGCCAATTCTAAAGTAAGGTATCCCGGTCTCAATGCCTTGAGATCGGGCCTCGTTGCCCTTTAGAACCCGGCTACTCGAGCACTCCTCCGCGGGGTAATCTTAGTATAGAAAAAGAAAAATATATACAACGGTGACATCGACCTCAACCTAGCCGTGCCCTGATAAAAGAATATACAAACGGACGGAAACGACAGTCTATATGTCGGACGCTCGTCCTGCAATAATAAATATACAAATGAATCAACACCGTACTACAACCATTGCACTATAGGCTATCCACCACGACAAATTATCTATAACAACAGTGCAACACAAAACATCAACGCGAATATCATATTCGTAATCCCGTCTGATTGTACATATAGCAATCAGTCGGGTTATACCGCTCAATAATATTCATGGTCGTAAAAACAAATACACAGAAAAACAAGAATTTAGAATTTCGATCGATTAAAACTTTCCGCATTTACCCTCATATACAAACCAGTACACAAACAAATCTAGGTAAACACCAAATGTGCCAAAAATCACATTTCCATGAACTTGAACCCCAGAAAAAATTTGGAGCACCGTAGCCACAATTAGGCCGCGGATCCACAGCCAAATGACCTATCTGGCAGCGGATTAGTGGTCTAATTTGGAGATTAGGTGCTCAAAATTTTTTCTTGGCTCTATAAAAGCCTGCATATATTTTTAAGGTTACTGAAAATATTTTTTGAATATCTTTAAAATTCGAACAGCAAGCTAGTTTCAGAGATGCGATTCGGATAATTTTTGTTGATCGAAGTTCTAAATACGTGCTAATTAGCTAGTTAAGGTTTATGGACCGGCTCTGATACCATGTAAGTCGATGTCACACACTCCATAAGGCTTGTGGAGAGGCGGAATTTACAAAAAAAAACGATTTTTATACAAGTAACATCGACTAAACTTCTAAGATCATTCAGAAACCTTGACTAACTAAACTCTTAAAGGTTCTAGACTACTATGTTAGTGATTTATACCTTGATGATTCTAGTTCTTCGGGTCTTCTTGTCCCCTTCTTAAGCTCCAAGATGATACGGATCAAGCTTGGTTGTCGGCTTCCTCGTGTCGAAGACAATCCATCGGAGAGTCCATGGTTCAAGCTCTAACCTCAAGAATGAGGTAACTAAAGTACTTAGTTTGCTAATATAAATAGCTTAGGAGATGTAGAGTGTTAATTGGACTAATTTATCTCAAAGAACCCTAGGTTTCACAACACATGTGAGGGTTAGGGTTTGAGGAAGAAGAAAGAGAGCAATGGAGAGAAAATGCAAAGTGTAGAATGAAGTCAAGAATGAGCAAGTGAAGAATGGCCAAGTCTTTTACAACAAAACAAACATGCATTATTTTTCCATAGAAAAATGCAGCCATACTTGAATAGTAAGAGTAAATGAATAAATAAAAGAATTAGCCATGCTTCATCCCATACCTCAAATATCTCCATTCCTCCACCTCATTATCTATTTTCCAAAAATAGATATATGCAAAATGAGGTGTCTCCTTCTAGAAGCACTTCTTGCAAAATTACAAGAATGCCCTTACCGTATATATATATACCCGTATTCGTACTGCAAAAAATACGAATACCAAGAGATAAAGATAATCCAATAATATAATACCAGAATACGGCTTAATCCTAAGCCCACTAGTATTATCCGTCCGAACAAAATCCGTATAGCTAGTACACGTATATGATCGGAACCCTGCACGTAAAACCATTCGGTCTCTACTTCGTTTCGCCTGAACCAGGGAAACCCTCTTGTGGGACTCTAAAGATTCGACAGTACGCTGACAGTGGGTTTAACCATAAGTCCGTCAGTAGCACTAGCTGTATGTAACGGCTACCCATGTACCTGTTGAAAAAGAAGTCCGACGAACAAATTCATCTGAACCCTTACTGAGCCTAACCGTGACAATATCCGTACAGTCCAGTCTGTTCGTCTGAGAGTATCGCATATCGGGTCTAGGGGACGGTTAACGTCAGACCCCTGCCAACCCTGATAAATCGTGCTGGTGTGGCTCAAGACCATCCGAGAAATTACTGATCTAACCATCAGTAATTCTCAACTGCCCTGGCCAGGGGCTTATGGCGTTGGCCAACTAAACACAGTGCGACATCGACTCCCAATACCGGGAGAGACGAATCCCTAACAATCACTCGCTGCCTCCATATGGTTCGGGACTGTGCCCAATTAAAACCTGTTTGCACGAATCCTTTGAGCAGTGGTAGGGTAGTAATCAAAGCAGGAACTCACACGGGACAAATGATAATCTCAGGTCTATAGACTACCTGTACACATGCCACATGAGAACTGCCATCCGACGCTAGGTATAATACCATCCAGCAGTTCTCGGTGAGTCCGTCTACTGTACCCACCCACAGTGAGCATCTGTATATAATCTTCGGTGAAACACACTAATTGGTGTGAGACTAACCATCATCCCTCGTCGGGGTCTAGAAATGTATACACCAGTCTACTCTGGAACATCGATGCCCTGTTTCGATATTCCTATGACCGAGGACGCTTTTAAGGATATACTTATAGACTATCCAGCTCTCATAAGTATGACCGCCATCACAATGCTGGTAGTCAAGCACATCCTACGGGCTTTATCAACATATATAAGTAATACGTAATAACAAGTAGAATATACGCACATGTTAAGATAAAATCAAAGCAGATAGTATACTATCATTTCGAGCAAGATTGTCCTATATATATACATATCCATAATATCCATTACAAATAATGGCCTCTAGGGCATATATATATCCTGATATACACATATCCATAGCACCCCTCTAGGGCATATATATCCTCAATATATATATATATATATATATATATATATCATGGGAATGGGGTAGCTCAAAGCATGAGGGTATTTATGTGTAAAAGGGGATCATATCTTGTTTCTCATGGTACCGGAGAATACAGTACATTGCTTGAATCTCATGAATTTCGTGCTGCTGTTGTTCCGTGGGAATTACGGAATATCCTAGTTACATAATAAAACTCCCACAAGTTGAGCTTATACTTATAATTAATAACATCGATATATCGAATATCGTGATACTCTGGTTATCTTGCTCCGATTAACACATGTTACTTATTCGACATGCACACTACCGTTTACTATTCACAATTATTCTCATACCTTGTACCGATACTATTAATATATATTGCCTACTGTGTAACCAATTTAGTAATCAATCTATTATATGATTAATATTTGTAATAACATGATCCAACAATACATGTTAAAATAATGAATAGAACTAACCTTTAATTATATATATATATATATATATATATATATATATATATATATATATATATATATATATATATATATAACATTTGATGTTAAATACAATAGAATAACTAGATCATAAAATTGAACTTGCCTTACATGTCAACACTGAAATATTATATACTTGTTTGATTATACTATAATGATTAATGATGAATTAGAATATACTTTAATAACTAATAATTAAATATCTTGTTATACTATATTATTTAGTTTTGTAAGAAAACCGACAATAATCCTGTATGACCTTTTGTTAAATTTTAACATATCAGACATAAAATGCCTAGTATTATGTATACCATATTTCGTATCAAATATTATTTTTTTATAAATGGAGACTTACCGAACTTTAATTCGCTGATGGCATTCCCGTTTTCTGTTTTCTTTTCTGGGGTGTCGTCAGACGATATTGGGGCATGAGAAGAGGCTAGGTACGAGGTGGTATCAACTGAGGAGGACAGTCAATATCTTTCTAGTCAAGCCGAGCTCTAGTTTTCCTTCTCAGTTAGTGTGCCTAATGTTTAAGAGGTTTTCTTTTAACTCTTGTTTATTTAATTGAAATCGTAAGACTTTTATCAGTGAACTTAAAACTTGTAATAAATATTGATGGATGATATTTATTTATTTTAAATTTTTGTTAGTTTTATATTTATTCTGCTTAATCTAGACGTTTAGCGTATCATGTCGGAAATGAGTATTTCTCGGTATGAATACGTCGCGGGCTTATCGTCCTCGTTACTCGTTTTGGGAAGCGAGACGTGACGCTTATCATTACCATGTATACGTGTATGTATATCTATGCATGTGTGTGTGTGTGTATTTTTATGTGTGTGTAGGTGTGTATATGCAAGTATGTGTATATATGTATGTATGTATATGTATATTACAAGATTCATTTTGATCTGAAACAATAAACCCTATGCTTGGAACGTAAATCCTTAATCTCAAATCCTTAACCTCAAGTTTGATGAGAAACCAAAATCATAATTTGTAATCAAAACCTTAATATTGAAATGAAAAAAAAAAAAAAATTAAAATGAGAACCTGTGTGAAAATTTCGGCACTATTATCGAGAATCTAACGTAATATCGAGAAAACTCAAGATAAATAATTAACAAACTAAATAATGCGTCTTAGACCCTGTCTATTAGTTATATGTATACGGTTTTCTTTGTGATATAAAACTACCTGATGGTTGTCAATATCGAACGTTAATCGTCCGTTAGTGACAACTATCTCGTATTTTATGCGATTAAGAAGACTAGTTGCACTATAACCGATAGATTTGTCTAATGTGGATAAGTTAAAGAATATATAACGTATACACCTATGCACTTGTGCTTCCATTTGTTTCGAAATGATTTCGTCGGTACTTCTCTGCTGGTTCTCTGTATACAAATATAGATGGGATGGTCATTTCAATGTTTATAGCATTAAGATGTTAATCTTTTCTATTATAGTGTACTCGGAGAATAACGGGGAGGTGCTGCCAAAATTTTCTTGAAATTAATGAAAGCACAAGTGCATGGGTATATGCATTATATATTGTTAATGGGATAGAAGCATTATCCCAGACAGCCGTTGTAATATCGTTAACGGTGTGATTTTCTCAAGAACAAAAATTTATTTAACATGTCAAAACACCATACAATAGTTGTCAATCACAATTGATTCTTAAATCTAAGCTATTAATCAAACTTTATTCTTAAAATAACCAAATTGTACTTGTAATGACCCTAAAATCTATGTACCGCTGTATTTCCTTTTTTTAATAAAAGCCCGTTTTCTTTTCAAATGTTTGTCGATTCTTGTTGAATGTATACAAGAACAAGCTTATATCTCCTTGGTTAGGTCATTTCACCACTGTTTCATAGGCTACTTTTTTGAATCGTGGAACTTACAATTATTTTTTTAATCAATTTTTTTTAACTCTTTCATAACTTAGAAACGATCCTTCAATTTCTTTTAAAAAAACCCGTAAAATGAATATATATGATAATTAGAATGGTTATGAATAATTATTCTGACAATAAACCATTCTTTTATATGTGCTCTCCCTCTTCCTTCTTCCTCCTTAAACCTCACACCATCTTCTTCCTCCAAACTTTGCTGCCTAAGCTCCGATCTCAACCCCTACCTCCTTTGCTCTTTCGCCTCTTTCAATGAAGCGGAGGTAGCGCTGAAGGACCGGAGCCAGATGTCCTAGCCAAGCATTGTCTTGATCGTACATTGAGGCAACCTTCCTCCTCTCCATCTTTATAATTCATACGAGTACGAATTTGGTTAAGGTTGGTCCGCATAGAGTCTTAATAATAAGGAGTACACAAGGTAATTCATAATATTTTCCCTATACATTAGATTCATGGAATTGGCTTAGTACCTTTCGTACGATTTTAGCACCTATGTTTATTATTGTTGTAAAATTCATGTGCCATGCTCGTAGTATTTACTCATGTGATTTGTACACCCTAACATGCTCAGAATACCCATGTTTTATTTGTTACTCTCAATATTCTACAATATTATTATGTATGTCCAAGACCGAGATAATAAAGCGCTCATGTAAAAATTTATGTTAATAATTTCATGTTAACTTTTGCTATCATTTAGAATTTCCTTCTCTGGAAAATAATATTTTTTTAAACCTTCATGCTTGCTGTTTTTACACAAGACCTATAATCACATATTTTATATTAATACCACCAAGTTTCAAAAGATAAATTTTCAAAACTGTCTTTACCCTCACTTTAAAGCATCATAACTTCGGGTTCCAAAACCCGAGTGGTGAAACCTTTATATTGAGACATAACTAAGTCTTGTTATTTAAAACTTTTGTGTTTTAAGTATTTCAAGAAATCCAAGGAAATCGTTCTGTTTCCGTATTTTAAAATCATTATGCAGTTCTGGATTTTTGGTGGACCTGAACTGTGCAGTGATACCGTGAAATCCATAACTCGCAATATATGAATTCAAATGATACAAAATTTAGTAGTAAAATTATCTACACTCACAGAACTATAATTTTGTTGTTCAAAGTTTTTATCAAACCAGATCAGAAAATTCCATTTTCTGTGTTTTAAACGTGCCTTCAGATCAATCTGAAAACTGTTTTTAACTCATAAACTGTTTTGTATACTGACTTTAAACCGACTTTTCTCATAATTCCGATATCCAAATGTTTCAAAGTTTATATGCTCAGATATCTATTTAAAACGAGATCTTTAACTTTTGTTTTGACTGTAACTTAAAATTCAAACAGTTAATTTTATTTTTCTGCAATTAAAAATGACGTGACGTTTCAGTCCAGAATCTGGATAGAAATGTTCATTGTTTTTTCTAAAGCCTGTAATTTTAGTTTTACAACTTAGGAAAATTCAAATAAAATATTGATAAATATCTACTCAGAAAATCTACAATTTCACAGAAGACGTCAAATTTTAATTCCATCCTTTACACTGAGTAATCTGTACTACAATCTGATGCATGCGCTGCTTTATACTTCGGTCTTGGTGATACTACATTTATTCATAGGTTTTTTTTTTGAAATAGGATATAATAAAATTAAAATTATTAAAATATATTTTTTTAATTCTCAAAATATGACGGTTTGAAATCCGGCCCCACCCTTAAAATAAGAGGGTGGGTTCTGGGAACCCGTCCTCTATAGGATAGGGCAGAGGGCGGGTTTCCAGAACCCGCCCCCCCATTTTTTTTAAAAAAAATAAATAAATTAAAAACAGATGATTAAATATCGAATAAAAAAATAAAACAATAATATTAGTGTTGTTTAAATATGAATCTTGTATACACTCTAATGAATCCGTCAAATTTATAATACAAAAAACCATCTGTTTGTAAAAGTATACAATTATCGATTTCCCTTTCCTTTTCTCTTTCCCAATTCGAGGAGGCTTGACATAAGCCTATGTCTCTTGGGATGATTGGAAGGCCCTCCCGTTTCTTGGGTATATGGCAGCGACAGCGACGTCTGCTCTTCTGCTTCTGCTTCGTCTTCAGTATCGTCTTGGACAGATTGTTGTTCCGCAAATCTTGAATGTGGGTTAGGTGTCGGATATGTGCTGCCTCCCAACAACTGTATGTAGGACGAAAAATCCGTCTCCCAACTGGGCTGTTGCTGCGAAGAACCTGTCCCGGTTTCATGCTGCTGCTGCTGCACAAAACCTGGCCTCCATGGCTGCGCAAATCCTGACCCCCAAGACAGCCGTTGTTGCGCAAAACCTGACCCCGAAGACTGTTGTTGTGCAAAACCTGACCCCCAAGACCGCTGTTGTTGCGCAAAACCGGTCCCCCAAAACTGTTGTTCCTCCGGTTGTTGCGCTTGTTCAGTATGCCAGGGTTGCTGCTGACAGTATGGTGTTCCAAACCACTGATCACGCTGCTCTGGATCTTCCTGATGCTGCGGCTCTGGTTCCGGCTCATGCTGCGGCTCTGGTGTCGGCTCATGCTGCGGCTCTGGTACCGGCTCATGCTGCTGCTCTCGCGATGACGATAAATGTGGAAGCATATTATATGAACCGAATATACCACCAATATATGAGTCTACATTTGAAAATAAAGCCTGAGTATCTGAACCAGTATCAGTCGGATATGGATTCTGCATCATTGATTGTATATGATGCAACCCACGAGCCTGTCATTACATTAAAAATAAGAAATAATTATTGACTCATACCGCTGGATGTTAAAAACTGATATAAAGAATTTAACTTACCATTTCTCGTTCCACGTGGCCTCTAGGCTCGTACTGCTTGATATTTGGAAATTCGTTAGGGGGAGCAGAAAGATATCTTATAATGACACGCTTATACCATTGTAGATATGTTTCGGTAGCGTCGGTGGTTGTTTGGTCACCTATTTGCTGTAAGGCAATATTACGCTGCCTATCCTCCCATCTCAGCAAATATTGATGATGATACTCTCTCCAATCACGCTCCGCCTTTCCTCCTCGCATGTCTTCCTCTATTGTCATAGGCGCAGGCGGCGGAACAGGAATATGTTGCAATCTACTGAACTGTCGCAACACCCGGTCCGGTAGGTGCATGACCACGATATTAATGCAGAGTAGGGGGCATCGAGCCCGCCAAACTGGCTCTCCTTCGATACAAATACCGGCTAATCCTTACAGACGATATGCCGTATAAGGCGTTCACGTGAACTGCACAAATAATACAGTACAAAATTGTAATGAAGCTAATTTAAAATTTTCAAACAAATTTAATTACCTAAGGTATGGTTACCTGAGTCGCCTCTACGCGATCCAACTCATCTCTATAATACCTAAGTACCCGACGAGGAGCCTTATAAGATTTATTGCCACTCCACCAAGAGCCGAGAGGCTTTCCAGGGGTATCCACGGAAGAAATATTAATGCGATCTGGTCTTCCCATACACATGTGCTCCCATGACCAAATCTATATATAAAGTGTCAGATGATAAGAGAAAGAGCCAATATTACAATTTTGAAAATGTCTGGCTGTTAAAAACAAGGAATGTACTTGAAGTAATGTAATGCAGCCACAAATTTTATTCTTCGTAGGAGCACATTTCTTATTTAGTTCCTTATAAAGATAGGCTAGGACCCCTGCTCCCAAAGCATACTGGCCACACACATCAAAGTCCATAAGAAACCCAAGGTATAAAGGATGGACATGCGTTGCCGATTGGTCCGGCATCAACCAAGAACCGATCATGTACAGAATGTAGGCACGTGCATGTCTATCCAAGACTTCATCGGTAGCTTCATCAGGGATATTAGTAAATGCATCTTTGAGCCAGTTTAAACTGATCTTATACCTCTTAGTATAGCCTCCTGGTGCCTGAATTTTACAAATAATTGTTAATTAATATCATTGTAATATACTTAAACTTTTGATTTAAAAAATTACGAATTATACCTGTCCGAGAGCAGACTCGGCATATGTATCCCAGTATGGGTGCTCGGTATCTGGACCCACAGTTTTACCTCCAACCAATCCAAGCCCATTCACCCGTAAACCAAGTAAGAGGCCAATATCCTGGAGTGTGATAGTGGCCCCACCCCATCTTAGATGAAAAGTGTGGGTCTCTTTTTTCCAACGCTCAACAAGAGAGGTAACGAGACTGTGGTCGATTTGGATATGACAAAGCAATGAAGCTTCATAAAATCCGGCTCTTCGAATCCGCTCGATTATACGATAATCGGTAACTTGCCACTTGTCAGAACTATGACTGACGACTGTAAGATTATCTTCACCATGTAAAATTTAATCATATTATTTTCAATTATTAGAATTAAATGAAATGGGGAATTAAAACAAATTAAATAAGTTTTGAATTTTTCCTCCCAGTGTAATATACTGAAAGATCTATATTCGTTTTGATCTACGAGCAATGGTTTGTCGAATGGTTGATTCTCCATTGAAATTATTTTGATATTATGGTCACTGAAAGATTTAGATAGGAGACAGGGCTTTAGAAAGAAATTTGGATACAGATAGTGAAATAAAGATAGCGAAAATTATAGTGAAGAGGGCGAGATTTTATAGAGAAAGGAGGGCGGGTTCCGAGAACCCGCCCTCATCTTTGGAAACAGAATGATACAATTTTTTCCATATTGTGTTGTTGTTGTCATGTCAAATCAAATTGTCATTTCTGTTTTTTTTTTGTGTTGTCAAACCCCTTCAATAATAATTATCATTTCTGTGTTGTCAAATTCCTTCAATAATAATTATCATTTTGAAAAGAAGAGGGTGGGTTCTTAGAACGCGTCCCCTTCAATATTTTTATGCGGGCATGTTCCAAGAACCCGCCCTCATCTCTTCTGGTTTTTTTTGTGTTGTCAAATCCCTTCAATAATAATTATCATTTCTGTCTTTTTTGTTGTCATCTCTTCTGTTTTTTGTGTTGTCAAATCTTACTGATAATAATTATCATTTTGCAAGAAGAGGCGGGTTCTTAGAATGCGCCCCCTTCAATAATAATTATCATTTCTGGTTTTTTGTGTTGTCAAATATCTTCTGTTTTTTTGTGTTGTCAAATCTTAATGATAATAATTATCATTTTGAAAAGAAGAGGGCGGGTTCTTAGAACACGCCCCTTCAATAATTTTATGCGGGCGTGTTCCAAAAACCCGCCCTCATCTCTTCTGTTTTTTCTTAAATTGTGTTGTTAAATCTTACTGATAATAATTATATTTTGCAAAGAAGTTGGCGGGTTCTTAGAACGCGCCCCTTCAATAATTTTATGCCAGCAGGTTCCAAGAACCCGCCCTCCCGTATTCCGTATTTTCTTGGCAGATTTTTTGTTTTCTCTTAAATCATATTGTTGTCAAATCTTACCATGTGTGGTCATATCATTTTGCAAAGAAGAGGGCGGGTTTTTAGAAAGCGCCCTCTTCAATAATTTTATGCCAGCGGGTTTCAAGAACTTGCCCTCCTTAGTATTTTAAATAATTTTAATTAATCCAAGATAAACCCGTGACCCCTTTACCACCAAACACCTATAAAAACAGCTCTCTCTCCTTTCCATTTGCTCTCCATTCCGCTCCAATTTGCATCTGCACTCTCCTCCCATTTGCTCTCCATTCTGCTCCGATTTGCATCTGCACCTCCTACAAAATCTCATCCTGCTCCGATTTGTATCTGCACCTCCTACAAAATCTCATCTGCACCCCTTCAAATGTACGAAAATTTATTTTGACGTTTAATTAATTTTCAATGAATATAATCATTATATAAGTTGTTAACGCATTTTTTTATTGTTGGCTTGATATTGTTTGATGCAGATAATGGCAAGTTCAAGTTTATTTGTTGTATATAAATACGATGGCCAGATTGTCACAAGTGTACAAGGTCCCGAGTATATGGGCGGGTGCGCAAGAATTATGTGATTAGAACCATCAACGACTTATAATGAAATCGAGAATAAAGTGTTTAAAATCACGAAATACGATCCCCGTGAATTTAAGCTTAAGTTAAGTTGTATATAGCTTATGTTTAGTGGAAATGTATTGGTTGAAATTATAGACACTGCATCAATTTCTTCGATGATAGACTTCGGTCTGGCAAATGCCCGGCATTCTTTTGAACTTTTAGTTCAGAAGGAACAATTGGAAGTATCAGATGTTGCTCCAACGGGTAATTTTGATGGTAATACTGGAGGTAGGGGGTACTGACCCATGGTTAACGATGATACCGTTAGTCTGAGTGGATAAGACTATACGCAACATTATTCAAACCTTCAAATTCAAGGGTAAATATTTTATAAATCCACTTTTTTTAATATCAAAATACTAATATATTTTATATATCGTTTACAGATTTTCCCAATCGACTGCTGCAGTTACATGCACCCCTGAAGAACAGTAAGGATTACCATATACAACCTTCCAAAGGTAAATAAATTCGAAACAAGTGGTGATTATATTTATATTCTTCGTAATACGAAAATATTAAGGAAAAATTATATAAGAACAATTTATACACTAAACGCAGATTTTCCAATACCTCCGCATCATTCCAACACGATCCAAGTAGTGCATTCCAAGCATGTCCGTCCACATCTTTCCGGTCTTTTCACCCCGAACCATCAACATTACACCGACCTCAACCATCATATATTGCACCCGGGCCTTATGTTGCTACGGGTGACATTGATATATGTGGCAGTGATGATGATGAAATCGATGAAGGTCATCAAGGGGAGGATAGCATGGAATATGCCGCTGGATTGAATGAAGTAGCATTGATTGATGATATGGCTGCAAATAATGATTTTGTCGAACTAGAAGATCCCGGCCTCGATCCGCTGGAAGATGATAATTGGGTAGACTTAGCCGTGTCAGAAGTAAATACTGAACCCTATTTGGAAGCGACTGTAGCAAGCGAACATTACGTCACTGTTGGAGATATGTTTCAAGAAAAAGGAGATCTTATTTGTAAGCTGAAGTCGTGGGCTATTCAAAAAAACGTTACATTTAAAACCGAAGAGTCAAATAAGACGTACTATACCGTGGTATATACGAAAGCTCCTGAATGTAAGTGGAGATTGCATGCATGTTGTTCCAAAAGAGCCAAATCTTGGGAGGTCACGAAATACAACCAAGAACATACTTGCATCAATTCTATTATGTTAAAAGATCACAGGAATTGCACTTCATCTTACATTTGCTCACTGATCATGCCACTAATCCGTACAGATGTGGCGATGACTCCCCGAGAGATACGGCTCCACGTCAGCGGAGAGCACAAAATTCAGATTTCGTATGTGAAGGCATGGGATGCTCGTAAAAAGGTTTTATGCAAGATATTTAGGGATTGGGAAAGCTCGTACAACTCACTAGTCCCTTTTATGGAAGCCATGAAAGTATCAAATCCAAGGTCCGTATACCGGTTAAAAACCACAGAAACTGATCTGATGGCTGTGTCAGGTTTCAAAGAATTTTCTGGTGCTTTGCTTCTTGTGCGGCTGGTTTCACACACTGTCGGCCGGTATTGTGCGTGGATGGGACATATCTATATGATAAGTACAGAGGTTGCATGTTAATTGCTGTAGGTGTTGATGCTAATAACGGTATATTTCCGTTGGGATTTTCTATTGTCAAGGGTGAAAATACATCATCTTGGTGATGGTTTTTCCGTCAACTCAAAAGTATCCCATCTGTTATTTATATAACAGATTTATGTATCATATCTGATAGACATCTAGGAATACTAGCTGCAATGAGAGATGTATTTCCGACGACCCCACATAGGTTTTGCCTGCAGCACTTCAGGCAAAATTTTGATAGAAAATTCAGATCTACATAAGCTTATGTATAAAGCCGGTGAAGCGTCTGACCCTAATGTTCATGACATGTACATGACGAAAATTAGAGAGATGAGTCAAGCCGCGAAAGCATGGTTAGATGAGTATCCAGTACGCATGTGGTCACAAGCACATGATAATAGATGCAGATATCTACTAATGACCACTAATATGTCTGAAAGCTTTAACGGGGTCCTTAAAGGTGTTAGAGGCTTACCGATACAAGGGTTGATTGTTTGAACTTTTTTAGAGTGAATACTTACTTTATGCAAAGAAGGAAAAAGTCCTTGGCGATGGAGACTCCACTCACCGCGTATTACGAAGATATATTCCGGAAAAGAGAGCGTAGAGCACAATACTACAGATCTGAAAGGTTTGACACGGCGGAATTTCAAGTTACGGGGAGTAATATGAATCAATATACTGTAAATTTTAGTGACGAAGGGCTCTCTTCGTGCATATGCGGTGTTTTCCAGCAACAATATTTACCTTGTGCCCACGCAATTGCTGCTGCGAGCAGCATGCATAACTCACATTACAATTTTGCTTCCCGTTACTATACAGTTTCCAATTACCAAGGTGCATACGATCCAAAATTTTATCCTATACCAGACAGTCGCTATTGGCACTATTATACTGGGAACAGACAAACACCGACTGTATTACCGCCAGAAAAAAATATAGAGCCCGGAAGACCTAAAGTGCATCGAGATCGAATGATAATGGATGCTGATCCTCAGCAAAGGCACGACAGATATAGCTTATGCAAACAACCAGGCCATTATAGGACCAGATATCCAGGACAGTCAACAGGGGCGGGACCTTCGAGATCGTGACAAGTGTACTGGAAGAAAACCAGTTAGCGCTTGTAAAGAAACTTGTACAATTTACCTTTTACAAACAGATATGATTTTTTTGTATTTTAAATTTGACTTTATTCATTTTGTTATTAGAGTGTATACAAGATTCATATTTATAGTAATTCTATATGAACTGTAATAACAATTTTCCGGAACCAAAATAACACTAATATTATTATTTATTTTTTTAGTCGATATTTATTTAATTTCTGTTTTTAATTTTTTTTAATTAAAAAAGGGGACGGGTTCCCAAAACCCTCCCTCTCCTTTATAGAGGAGGGGGTGGGTTCTGGGAACCCGCCCCTTCCCCTCCCCTATAGAGGGCCAGTTCTAGGAGCCCGCCCTCTCCTTTAAGGAGGGGGCGGGTTCCTAGAACCCGCTCTCTAAATTCGAGGATGGGGCCGGACTCAAAACCGTCCTATTTTGATAAATTAAAAAAAATAATTTTATTTTAATAATTTAATTTTATTATACCCTATTTCAAAAAAAAAACCTTATTCATATTTGACATGATAACATTACATGAATCAATCTCATAGACCATGACTTAACTTATTACACATGACTCTCTTGAACACGTGAATCTCTTGAATCCGTCTATCCATGATATATCATGAATCTAAACATTGCGAGTATTCTGTGAATTTCATGTTTAATTACACATACTTGATATTACATGCTTACATTATGTGGGAGACATTGAGGCAGTTTGAGTTGTGGGTTCGATCAACGGAATCTCACGAGTCCAAATACTAACACCTGAACCTCTTGATTCCGTATCTCTGAGCTACCGTGTGAAAGTGGTATACTAACCCAGGTCCATATTTCCTTGCCTCTGAACTATAGTTTTGGATCTGAGAATACTCCTGTGGTGGTTGATGCTCATACTCGAACCGAAGTTCGATTAGGTTACCTTTATATTGATATCTTTAAACCATATTACCAGTCACTTCATGTTCATCAGTTATACTTATTACATGCTTATGTTAATCGATACCATGCTAATTTTCTTTTTACCTTTGATACACTTACATTAAGAATAGATTATGGGATCAATCGAGTGCATGTTCGCCAATAGTCGTTTCCATATGTTTCATTGCCGAGAATGACTGTCAGGAGACTTAGGGTTTGTGGAAGAGTTGCCAACGGAGGTGACGCCTTCCGGAGAGGACATCCAGCACCTAGCGGAGCAAGACCAGTATTAGTTGGTTTAGTTTTTTTCCAAGTTAGTGTAAGCTTGCTTGTTCAGGTTCTTTCATTTCAGCATTGTATTTTCCATTTTCGCACTTGTTGCACTTGTATCAAACTTTGATGTTCTGTGATAGATAGTTGTTGTTGTTTTGGTTTAAATTCATGTACATGTTCAATTATATTATGTTTTTCCAGACGCTTAGCGTATCTATAACGAATGTGATTTTTCGATATAGATACGTCACGGACCTAATCCTGCTCCCGTAGTTTGGGAAGTGGGGCATGGCAGTACTTAACCCTTAACCTAAGTCACATTAATCATTTACTTAACATATAAAAACACCGATATATTTAAAGAAAAAGAACATATGTCAATGCTTATTAATCCTTTTTTAGGTTTAATATATTCGAAGATAATGGATAAGTCTTGGATATTCACCAACAAGTTTTTGTCTGGATACAGAGACCATGTTAAATAGTTTACCGAATTTTCGAAGAGAGTGGTTGGTGATTATATTCGTCGTGCTTGTCGCAAATGCCAGAATGGTGTCACAAGAATGCGAGAGGAGGTTGAACGACATATAATCGCTCATGGTTTCTTCTGAAATTACGAAGTTTGGTACCATCATGGAGAGGAAAGGACATGGGGGATGCGAGCGTCGCAGTTTCTTAGGAGGCGGATTGATCCTCCTCTCATTGATACCGTTCGTAGAACGGATTTGAGTCATTTGATTGATAAGGTGCATGGTGGCCCCGATGATAGAGTTGACATAGGTTTGAGTGATGACAGAGGTGGTCCGAATCATGAAGCTGCAAAATTTTATAAGTACATGGAGGATGCGAAGAAATCACTTTACGAGGGTGCAACCATGTTGAAGTTGGATTGGACGGTTCACATCTTTTATATTAAATGCAAGAATCAGTGGATAGATAAGTCATTTGACGAATTTCTTCAGTTAAAGAAGAAAGCTTATCCAAATTCGGATTTGCCAGCAAATTATGAAGGATTAAAGAAGATGGTTACGTATATGGGTTTCACTTATCAAAAAATCAATGCATGCCCGAATTACTGTATGTTATACCTGATGATCGAGGACAAGGAGTTAAATGAGTGTAAAATTTATCATGAGTCTAGATGGGTTGTACTTAAACGGGGAACGGTTGACGAGGCATCTACCCACAAGACGGATAAATAACTGGCTGCGAAGGTTTTGTGCTTTTTTTCTGTCAAAGAAAGAATCACGAGATTATTCCTGTCTTTAGAAATCACCAAGTGGAGGACATAGCATGAAGATGGCCGTATGAAAGATGGAAAGATACGACATCCCGCTGATGGAGAGAGTGGCAGAGATTTGATGCTCAACATCCGGAATTTGCTTTAGAGCCCCGTAGTGTGAGATTCTGATTATCGGCCGATGGCATGGAGCCGTTCAGTCATGGTAAATCTCATAGCGTCTGGCCCATTATTCTTATGGTGTATAATCTTCCACTTTGGATAAGTATGAAAAGATCTTTCACTCAAATACCTTTGTTAATCCCGAGAGATACCTAGCCTGGAAATGAAATCGATGCTCATAATAAGCATATGTTTAGGTTGAAGGCGGAATTGCTTTGAACAATCAATGATTTCCCTGCATATACCATGTTGTCAGACGGTGTACGAAAGTTGACGATGCATGCTCTGTTTTTGAAGATGAAACCGATGTTGAGAAGTTTTTAAATTAACAGATAAAGTGTTACACGGGCCATCGTCGTTGGTTAGAAGTTTACCATCCATACAGTAGGAATACAAGGCATTTTAATGGGAAAAGAGAGGATCACCCACCTCCTCCCGAAAGAAATGGGTGGACGGCATTCCAGGCTGCACAAAATCTCCAGATTGTTTTTGGAAATTAGCATAGAAACACTATTTCGAAGGGTAGTAAGTGGTCTAAAAACTATATTTTCAACGAGTTTCCGTATTGGCTCGAGCCCTATCGCCTACTACGTTATAACTTAGATTTTATGCACATTGAAAAGAATGTGTGTGAACTTCTTCTTGGTACCTTATTGGACACGAAGTTAAAATGCATGGACACACTTGCAATACGTCTATGGTTTAAGGAGTTTAACTTGCGGCCAGAATTGCTTCCTGTTGAATTAGCGAATGGTAAATAGGAGATTCCTGCGGTGAATTACACTATGAGTGCTGATGAGATGCGTAATTTCCTCAAAGTACTTAAGTGAGTTTGGGGGCCAGACGCTTATTCTTCGAACATCGGTAGAATGACCAAAAAGGGAAGTGATAAAGGCTGAATGTAACAACCCTAATTTTCTTATACACTTTTTCCATACAAATTTTTAAATTGTTTTTTTTTCAAAATCCATAAAGGGGTATTTATTGCCTGAGCACAAGATAAGTAATTAATTAGCAATTTAATTACAAGAAGGAGCTTGTAGCTCATTGGTAATACCTTACACTGTTGAACCAAGCCGCCAGAGTTCAAATCGCATACCCCATATTATTTTTAATATTAATTTGTTTTGAATTTTATAGAAGCCCAACAGTCCACACGTGATAACTCCCAAATTTTCCACTACACATGAAGAACTAAATATACCAGAGGCTACACCAGACGACCCCCACCTCCCTGACCTCCGACTCGGCCCGACTCGGCCGACTCGGACGGAGGACCGGCCGACTCGGCACAGCGCCGCCGGCCGGACTCGGCCGGACGGCCGAATCGTCAACACAAAAAAGTTGACTCTTGGCCTCCCCTACCCTCTGTATACTCTATTTATTTAGATCAGTTCCAGAAACCTTTAAAATCCCCATTTACTCCATATTTTAATGAATTTTAATATATTTTAATATATTTTTATTTAAACTCTTCACATACCCTAACCCTAGTCTGACCCTATAAATACACCCCCTACCCTCTACCCTCTCACTCACATTTCTGAGCCAACTCTCTAAAATTCTCAAGAGATCTTATGTACCTTGAAAACGAGCTCGAGGCGAAGCTCCGACGAAATTCCGGCGGCACTTCCGGCGATCGTTTTAGGAACTACCGGCGACGACGTAACACATTGGCGATTTCTCTAGTTCCCTCTCACTCTCTAGTGTAATCTAAAACCCGTAAGTCCCTTTTCTATCTCTCTTTTCCATTCTCAAAATACGAAATTACAAAAACCCGACGGAATCAGAACAAATCCGATTTCCGATTCGGTTTTCTATAAAATTCTACTTCTCACTAATACAATCATACTTAAACTTCCTCATGTTGATTATTAAACACTAATCAAACAATTTGATCAAGTTTCATCACATGAAATGATAGCTATTTCAATTTATAGTATTTTTCACTTAAATACCACATTGTTTCAATCCTTCATTTAACTCCATCAAATTTGCTATACATTTAAAGTAGATCACGAGGTAACGACCTACCTCCTCACACACTCATATGCAACACCCCCGAGAATCTAGAATACGAGAAAACAAACATTTTCATTTAAATACCCTTTACTTAATAAAATTATTTCTAAAAGATTTAGTATTGATACATCTTTATAAATAAATACCACTTATTATGAAAATACGATAAGTTATGGACATCAGTCGTTTATCTAAACCTGATTTTGTGGTGTCTAGGCTAGGCAAATGAGAAAGATAACTTTAAAAGGCCCGTTTCACGGTGATTCGTGAGCGGATCTCTCCTTTCTTCACTTGTACTTACCTGGCCACAATTGGCGGTGAAGAGGCGATTTGAGACATCTCACAACTTGTCGTTTGGACCAGTTAGGAATAGTCTAGTTGACTTAGGAGATCCTAAAACATAAAACACGGAAAATTGACATCTTTACAAATAAATATCATTTACTTCATAAAACCGTTTTCCAAAACATTTAGTATTTTACAATCTTTGCAAAACGCCACTACAACCTATTTTGGGGAACCCGTTTGGGATGGTGCGGTTTATTGCACATCCTCGGGCTTAGTTGCGAGATTCAGACCTCCGCAAGGAGCATTCGGTCTCGAAAGATTTAAAATACGACATCTTAAGAAACTGAGATTTTTAGAATATATAAAGATATATTAAAATTATTTTTGTATAAGTATATGTAAATTTATCATTAAAATATCTATTTTGTTATGATATAAATATTCCACCTTTTTCTAAAAATCACAAGAATCAATTTTACACTAAAATACCATGAATATTATAAATAAACACCTTTATTTATGAAACTAGGATATTTTTACTAGAAATATCACAATATAAAATTCGCATTCATTACAACTCTAAAGACGAATAATAAATACTTGAGGTGTATTTTGAAAAGTGTATAAAGTATTTTTTACATAAAACCCCCCTCAAGTTCTATAGATTACCCTAAGGACCCTAGTAAACATAGGTTTAAGCAGAACCAATCTCTTGAGCCTCAGGGAGCCGGAGAAGTGGGTGCTTGCCTATCTAAGGTAGACAAATTAATAAAAACAATCAGGACTTCAATTTACCTTGCTAATTGTCTAACTCAGTTTGAGTCTCTGTATAATCTGACTTGAATATGATTCAAGTACAATCTACAGTCTACAATCTACAATCTTCAATATTACAATTTAAGATGAATCCATGAATCTAATTATGAATCTATACAATTTGACTGAACTGAACCATGGATATACATTCCATTTACATGGTTCTCCAGTTATTCCATTTACATGATTCTACGGTTACATCCGTTTACTGATATCATGATTTCGGTCAGTCATCCAATTATACAATCCATACAGTTTACAATACAATACTGCAATACAATCAAAACACTAAGGGGTTAAGGGGTAGACTGGTACGGAAGGTGTTAGAAGTGGCACGAGATGGTAAGACTTAAGACACCTAACATGAATCCAATGGCCGTTGTTCCGGGCCTTCTAACGGAGCCTTGCACTCTATATTCCGTTTGCCCTGGTCTCTAGCATATAGATACCACTCTCGTATACACTGGCATTCTTCTGTACCAAGCTACAAACAACAGCGTTAACACTAAATACAACAATATAACAATATAATACAACTGTAAAAACTACTCTCTCTCTTTCTACTTTTCTACTTCTCCCTTCTCTTTGGGACTTACCGAGCGATCTGTTCGCTGACGTATTCTCTTTCTTTCTTCTTTGATTGTCGTCAGGTGGTTTGGACCCATCAGAGAACAAGCCCACTGCTGAAGACTTGGACCAGTTCTGTGAAGACCCCGAGCTCTAGACATTGTACATTTTCTATTCAGTACTTTTCATTTCCTGTTATGCCATTGTTTAGGCATCGCTTTTGGTTCAGTTGTATTTACTTTTCATGCATTGTACGAAAGAATGTTAATAAATAAAGTTGCTGTTCAGTTTATATCTCTTGTCTCTTGTGTATTTACTTTTATATTGCTTAGTTACGCTTAGCGTATTTGCTTCTGAGTAAATACGTAGCGGACCAGTCGCGTCCCCTTCGCCGTATACCGGGAAGCGGGGCGTGACAGGTTTTGTTGGCGTGACACTGAAAAAGTATGGAATCGGTGGCAAGGTGAACCGAAACTTCCAGTCTACATATACCTATACAACAACGCTGTGAAGGCTAAATTTAGAGGAGTTGAAGATGTTTCTATCTTCAATTTGCAACAATTCATCACGCGTGCCACATGTGGTGAAAGATGACCTGGGGAACTGGATTTGCCCCTAATAGAATACTTGTTACTTGAAACCTTATATAAATGATGCCTTGGAAGAGATATACCTAAAGAAATATAGTTTTTAATATGCTTTCTTATACTCTTTCATTATAAAATTGGACTCTTTAATATATGTATGTTTAATTCTTTTAATCAAGATCGATATGAGTTCGGTTGGTACGGGGACGTAGATAATGAGCTGGAGCTTTCTATGGTGAACAAGCATATGTTACAAAAGATGAACAAGAGATGGATATGTCTTAAAAACAAGCAAAAGGACCGGTTGAAATATTGCAATTCCATCGAAGATTGGATGTTTGCGAATATAGATGATCACAACCTCCAAGAGTATTGAGCGGCACTATACGAGCACTTTCAGAGCCCTGAATTTAAGTTATGACAGTAAAACGAACAAATTAATCTCATTTATATTCAATTTTATTTATACATTATTTATTTTAATGACAGATGAAGAGCTAGAAAGCACGTGAGAATCACAAAAAGGTTAAAGATAACTATAGGGATAAACCCAAGTCAGTAGGACAACACAAGTGGAGCATGTAAGATTTGTTGACTAAAGATTCTACGTCCATATTTTAAAGATATATATACTTATCTTTTAAATATTATGCACATCAAGAGAAAAATGATAGATTATCCATGGATCGGATCGAGATGTACAAGGCTCAGTTTGTCAGGGACAGTCATGGCCCAGAAGATGAAGCTCTTAAGACATATGTAAGACTTCAATCATTCCTATAATTATTAGTTAGAATTTAAATATATTATTCGCATGATAAGCATATAACAAGGATTTTCATCTAAAACAGAATCGTTTAACCTGAAAAGTTCATCAAATGATAATAAGCATGCATTTAAATATTTATTTCAGTCTACAAGGAAAAGATCACCAAATATAGAATCGGGACTACATGGTTAAAAAAAATAGTATACAAAGTTCTCTAATTCCCTCTCGGCCCTCTCTACCATGTCGTAATGACGGTTCTCACGAAGAGTCCCTCCACACCTGTCAGCACCGTGCTCGTCGGCAAAAGAAGACATGACAGTCCGTCGAGCCCGTATTTGATTCAGCATGTAAATCGAGCGGTCTCTCAGAGGCTTCATAATCAAGCTTGCCTCATGAACGTAGTCGATCTTGTCCTCCGCTACGTCAAGTATCGCTAGAGTCATCTCCATCGGATGAGGAGGAATATTGTCGAGGATGGCTAAGAATATTATTCGAAACCAAATAGAGCTGGCGGGAAAAGGAGACTCCCTACGGGTTATGAGCTTGTGCATCACCATGTCGCACTGGGCATCCATAAAAGCGGGATTCACTTGACGTGCAGCGAAATATTCTCCTCAATGGGCACCTCCTATGGCCGTCGAAGAGCATGTGGGCGATTGCAAGCCACGATTCTTTCTCTACGAAAATGGTTCTTTCTCTGTAAAAGTGAAGGAAAAGATGAACACTTCTTCAAATTATAAAGAAACATTCAAGTCTCGGCACAAAAAATGTTGCACATAGTGTAAGTTGAAATGATTCCCAAGCTCTGACCAAAAGAAAGTGTTGGAAAAGAAGAAGACGACTCAGAAAATCACGAGAAGGTGAAACGAAACCCTTCCACGTGTTGAACACGTGAGTGCTCACATGCAAAGCATGTGATCTCCGGCTTCAAGTTGGATTAAATCGTATGGAATAGCTTCCACGTGTTGAACACTTGAGCGCTTACATGCAAAGCATGTGACCTCCGGCTTCAAGGAGGATTAAATCCTGTGATATAGCTTCCACGTGAGCCTTCACATGCAAATCATATGAGCGCTGAATCCAGATAAAACTAAAACACATACAGGCCCCATGTATTAAACACGTAAGCACTCATATGCAAAGCACGTGAGCACTGTTGTCATATATATATGATGGCCCTCACGTGAAAGACACGTGAGTGCATCAGTTTGAAGAGCTAGCTTCAGATAGAATTAAATTCTACTTAGAACTAAATTCTATTTAGAACTAAATTCTACTTGGGGAAATATTTCCCCATGATCTTTCTAATACTGGAAAGATTTTCTCTGTTAAACAGAGAGCCTCTGAATTTAAAATCCAACGGTGATTATAATATCACCGACCAAATCAGAAGATAGAATCGAATTCTTTGTTAGGAAAATATTTTCCCAACCTTGCTAAAATGAACATAGAATATTATCTGTTAAATAAAGTTCCCCGGATCTTATATCCAACGGTGGATAAAATTCCCCAAGTGATCTTTGAGATCAATTAAATCAATTGACATCTCTCAATGATAGATTTTCTCAAACTAATTGATAGTTTTTCCCCACTAGATAGAAAACCTTCTATAAGCTTCTGCAAGAGAGAAAATGCTTTCTACAAACAACTGAGAATTTAATTCTCTTTTTGAACCCACTGTCAGCGTACTGTCGAGTCTTTAGAGTCCCACATAGAGGGTTTCTCTGCTTCAGGCAATTGATATAGACGTCGTATGGTTTTACGACTGGGCTTCGATCACGTACGTGTACTTGTACACGGATGCTGATCGGGCGGACAATACTAGTGGGCTTTGGTTTAAACCGGATCCTAATATTGTATTATTGGATTGTTATCGTCTCAGTGTATCCGTATTTTTCGGAATACGAATACGGGTATGTATATACAGTGAAAGGGGCATTTTTGTAATTTGTCAAGGCACGCTTCTAGAAGGATCCACCTCATTATTGGTTTTATCCATTTACTTAAATAGATTAATGAGGTGGAAATGGGAGACTTTGGAGGCATAGTATAGAGTATGGCCATGGATTATTATATTGGTCTTGACTCACTATTCAAGCATGGGTGCTTTATTCTATTATATTTTATTGCATGCTTGAATTATTGAGTTGAGTTTATTAGCCATTCTCTACACAACGCTTCACACTTTTTAGTCATTCTATTTTCTTGAGCTCATTTTTCTTGAGTCGCTCTCCTCTCATACTCTCTTGAGTTCCTCTATATCCTTCTTGCTCAAAGACTAAACCCTAACCTTCACATGTATTGTGAGCCAAGGGTTTAGTGAGATTAATCAATCCATTAGACTTTCTACATCTCCTAGGCTAGTTGGTTTAGCGAACCATCTACCTTAGTTACCTCATTTAGAGGTTGAAGCTTGGAGCACATTCTCTCGCAGTGGATAATCTTTGATGCAAGAAGGCCGATGGAGCTAACCCGATCAGATCACCGAGGAACCTTGGAGAGGAGTACTAGAAGACCCGAAGGACTCGATTTTGGAGGTATAACTATTCTAACAAAGTAGTTAAACCTCTAGATAGATTAGCTAATTAAGATTTTAGTAAAGATCCTAGAGTTTTAGCCGGTGTTGCGTAGTCAAATATCATCATTTTTCGAAAATTCCGCCTCCCCGCGAATCGCGGGGTGCGTGACATTGGCTTACAGTGGTATCAGAGCCTACAAAACCTTAACTAGCTAGTTAGCAAATTCTTTAGAAATTTGATCGCGGAAAAATCCTGAAAACACGATCTAAAACCCTGTTTTTTGTCGATTTTAAAAACTGGTCCAAAAATCTTTTCAAGGGCCTTGAAAATACGTGCAGGGTTTTATTAGAACAATGAAGCAATTTGGGCTCGTGAATCGGTTAGACCGCCGCGGAACCGCGGCAGAACAGTGCGTTCTGCCGCCGTTCCGCGGCCGAGTCGACGCCGACTCGGTCCAAATTTATTCTGTTGTTCTATTATGTTTATTTGTGTTTTTTGGAGATATTTTGTTTCTGCCCAGGATCTTTTGTGTACAGTGTTGTACTTGTGGTAGATTCAAATTTGGTTATCGATCGAAATTCTAAGTACTTTGGCTAATCGGGTTTTCTGTGTTTGATATATGTGTTCGTAAACCTCCGCTAATTGCTATACGTCGATTAGTTGAGGGTTGCACATATCTGTGATCTGTGATGGTTTGTGTATATGAATTTTATTGGATCGTCATGGATGAATAGACGGGGGATGTGAGAAGAGTGTTTTCTTTTCTTTCATTCATGTAATTAGTAAAAGTGATGTAATATTATTTTGTGGGACACATCCGGGTTGAGGTTGTTGCCACCGTTGTATATATTTCTTTTACTGTTTCTGCTCTTAGGATAGACCCAAGGTGGGGTGCACAAACTACCGGATTCTTTGAAGTGCCGAGTGGCCTACTCATTTTACTGAGTGAAGTTGCTTCACTTCGGGAATTTGGCGAGTAGTTTGCTGCACCCGTAGAGGTCTGGGGTGGGGTTTGGATATTCATCACGACCGTCGAATCCGTTTTTCGTTACAGGCTTAAACGAAACGCGGACTTCTTAGTATATCCAATATATTCATCTGTGATCTGGAATGCTTATTATTGCATGAGACGAATGCATATATATTATATATATATCTAGTAGACGTTGCTTATGTTTTGCACCCGTGCTAGTCAAGCCCACGCTTTGGCGTTAGTTAAGTAACCTAACAGTATTAGACAGGGCCCAGTGGCGAATGCGGATGGCATAAGCGTACGTTGTATTTTCGTTTCTTTTGCTGCAATGATAGGTTGTAAATGATGGGACCGCATTAACATTGATTAATGCAAAGATAAAACAAACCAAAGCTTAATCGTTGGAACAATTTCAAAACCACTCGGTTTTCTTTAAAAAGCAATTTTAAATGCTGAGCTTAAACCACTCCTTTTAAAAAGCTATCATGGTTCCTTCGACTATATCACGTTCACTACGTTCACGGTTTCGCTAAAACCATCCGTAGCCCTCCGTCATTTCATATGAATATTCAGTAGTATTCAAGCTATGTATTTTGACCTTCGGCAAGGTATAGTGATTGGTAGTTGCTGGGTATTCATATGTAGCATAGATAGATGCGTTAGTTTGGGACAGTCGTACTACTATTTTGGCCTTTGTCAAGGATATGTACGGGTGAGTTCAAATTAACCTGGATAATGACGGGTAGAACTTGACATGTGACTTATGATATGTTGGCCTTCGTCAAGATCATAAGAGCATGGGGAAAAAATCCATATCGGGAGTTTCTAAGGTACTGAAACTTGCTAGTGTTGCATACCATTTGGAGTGTGATAATCATGGTAGGCTTCCTTCTTGGTTATCACACAATGATATTTGGATCCCGATCCTACTGTGAGTATGTGCTACTTTTTGGGAGATTTTTCACTAAACGATCAATGTTATAAACCAAGTAGGTGTCTAGAACGGTGTTAGCGGGGCTACGCCTTCAGGGAAAAGAGGTTATGTAATTAAGGAACTTCGCGAAAGCGTTGGAAAATTTCTCTTGAAGTACCAACACCATCCTGACTGAAAGGTTAAGTAAGAATTGTAAAAGTGAGATTAATCCTGACTAATTCTTCTTTTATAGTTTGAGGAAGGATTCGAGAAAACAGTGGGAGCCATCCTGTTTAGATAAACTAATAACCAATCTAAATTTGCAAGAGCATCATGCTAAGTGTTTCTTCTCTCTCTCCTATTTGCAGCGACCATTATGATCGGACATAGGTTATTAGATAATAATTTGACTGGGCCAAACTATATTGATTGGCTACGGTCTGTCCAGATGGCACTTATCTATGACAAGCTAGACTATCTCCTTACTACAAAACCCCCCACCGTCCAAGGTCTAAGTTCCACCGTCGCGGATATGGATATCTGTCTGACATGAGAAAAGGATTGTGCGAGAGCCAAGTGCTTCGTGTTAGCCTAAATGGATAGTGAGCACCATAGGCAGCACGAGAAGATGGATTTAGCTTCTATCTTCCTCCATACCAAAGTTTATATGGAGAGCAATCTCGTATCGCAAGATATGAGACCTCGAAGATATTGCTTCAAGCGAGGTTGGCTATCGGGTCATCTGTAGGGGACCACGTCCTTACGATAGTTAGCTATATTGAATAGCTCACGGACCATGGGACTACGTTGGAGAACGAGTTGTGTATCGACTTGATTCTACAGTCCCTACCATCTACTTACGCCCAGTTTATCTTAAATTGCAAAATTCAAAGGAAGGAAGTTACACTTCCAAGTCTCCTCAATTTATTGATGAGCTCAAAGGGCACCCAGAAAGAATTCAGGGAGACACCCGCTCTACTTATCGGGAAATCTTCATCTTCTAGATTCGAGGTGAAAGCCAAGGGAGAGAAGAAGACCTCCACTAAGCCGATAAGTGGTGTCAGTAAGGTAGAGGGAAAGGGCAGGGCAAAAGTTCCGGGGCTAGTAGTAGGGAATGGGGCATGTCTTTGTAGTCACAGGAAAGCGCATTGTCAGAAGGATGCAGGGCTTGGAAAGCCAGAAGCTAGGATTCGAAGCAAGTTATGGCTTCGGTTTCGAGTGTATTTGTAATTGAAAACTGTCTATCTATTAACTTTACTTTCTGGGTATTAGATACCGGATCATGATCTCATATCTGTAATTCATTACAGGCTTTGAGAAATCGTAGAGTTATCTAGGTAGGTGATATGACTATCAGAGTTGCAACGGAATGAGCGTGGATGCTGAATCCGTAGGGGAATATCATCTAGGATTGACAAGTGGGTAGATATTGATTTTACGTAACTGTTTGTATGTACCTAGTCTAGCCTGTAATATCATATCTGTATCTTTACTTTCCAAAGAAGGATATGATTTTACATTTGTAAGCGATGTAGTACACATCCACCTAAATCAAAATTTGATTGGGTCAGGTACATTAGATAACAGAATATACGTATTGAATCAAGATCAGATTTTCAACGTCCAGAACATACTCAAAAGAAAATCTCCGGAATTAAATCAGGCTTTTTTGTGGTATTGTAGACTGGGTCAAATCAATGAAACACGGTTGACGAAGTTACATAGAGAGGGATATTTGGATCCGTTCGAATATCGGTCTTATGCAACTTGTCAATCATGTCTCAAAGGAAAGACGACAAAGACTCCGTTCACTGGACACGGAGTAAGAGCGAGTGAGCTCTTGGGACTCATACACAGCGATGTGTGTGGTCCAATGTCTACACATGCGAGAAATGGTTATTTTTACTTCATTACTTTTACGAATGATTTCTCTAGGTATGGACATGTCATGACCCGAAATAGCACGTGACTGGCACTTGAATCATATGAAGTCTATAGGACCCCATCTAATTCAAGTAAGCCAAAAGCCCAGAAATCTAAAACCATTTTAAGGAGTAAATAAAGAAAACTAGTTTTTAAGAAGTGAGAAAACATGTTTTAAAAGCAAGGTTTTTAAATAAGTAAGACGAATATGCATTTTTAAAATCTATAGTCTTTTCTGAAAATTTCGGCAGAGTTTCCTTTGTAAATACTGGCTCCAAACGGGGTACAACATGAATAATATATATGCAGTGATAAAAGGCATCCCCAAGCGGGAGTTAGCTCTTCGTCAATCGACAGTCATAACCATGCAAGCAGTATAATATACAACGCCAAAGGGCGAGGATCAAAACTTAAAGGAAAACTCAAAATCAGCATGAAAACCATAATACTACAACGCGCGACTCTAAGGTCGAAATAATACACAACTGGTTTTCTAAGTCTGAAACAATATACAAGTTTGGTTGATGGAATTTCTAGATACAACTGAATATTACATATACAATGGTGGATCTGATGCAAAAGAATCCACCTACCAAAGCAAGTCACCCGTAAGGGAAGCAGTGTGCCAGAAAAGCCGCAATGAAACCTGTACGGCAAACCTGCAAGAAACTGTGGCACAACGGGGGTGAGTTGCCAACTCGTGAATAGAAAACATCACAGAGCAGAAATCGTATGTATGACACAATCTTAGGTCAATACGATCAGATATATATATACCTCAATGAATAAGTCTGAAGCATGATAAGGTGGAAATGTAACATCTATACAAGAGTGTAGTACCAAGTGCTCGTGCCAGTACCTCAGGTAATAACATATCATAAATATGAGGTATGATCAATGTCGACTATATCATGAAGTCTATGAAAAGTGGATATCATCCAACTATGTAATCAATGTCATCAATGTCAATATATGTATGTGGAAATCGTCCACGTGTCACCTAATGACAATAAGCATCACGCATGTAAATATCATAAACATATGCATGGATGTATAAGAATGTAAATCAACATGTATCGCTCGCAACATATCAAAATCATGGAACCTGAGTGTCAAGCATCGACACTCGAAAACATCATGAAACCTGTGCCTAGCATCGGCATGTGAATCCTCATATATTGGCCTCCGTCAGTCCGGATCGGCCCCTATCATCTCTCGACTCCGGTCGGTATCCTCCGGATATCCGTCGAGCCCAAATAATATCACCGGTAGGCAGTTGTCCCTCTGCCAGGCTCACCGTCTACTACACAGCGATCCGTTCTCGCCCTGGGGTACCATACCGGGTCCACCATGTACCCGCAATCGGCCTCATCCGCCTCCTCGAATCGGGTTTCACATGTCGCTCTCAGCACCGAGAAAACACATGGTGGACGCACTGCAATATCATATCAAGGGTAACCGGGTTTTTAAAACAATTACATACTCTCCTTTGAAATATCCACGGTTCCCAAATCCAGAAATATCATGGAAACAACATATCTCAATGCGTATAATCAAAAGCATGATGTATGCGACATGTAAAAGAAATGTAAGCATATCAGTATATCATGCAATATGGAATAGTAATATGCACATATTGAGGGAAACCGCTCTTTTAAAATGAATTAGTTTTAAAGAGTATCTTGCGGTTCCCAAATCTCCAAGTCAAACCAGAATCATCTATGTATGTGCAAATATGTATGCGTACAAGTATAAGTGTACAATATGTAAGTACACGAGTATGCCATGCAAGGGTCATATCCTGAATGAACAGCACTACAGTGTAGTGGCATGGCAATTATCGATGATGAAGTGTGTGAGCCGGCAAGCAGGTGTACGTGGAACATATGCATCATCGATAATGGTGCTGGTGTCCTAACAGCATGATTTTAATATAACAATAACCATTTGCACATGCAATGCGATGCTAATAACAAGAATATGCAGAATCGACTAATAAACGCAACAGTGACGCATCTGCATCAATATAAAAAGGTCATACAGTTTGCCATTTGAAATAATACGAATCGGGGTTTTTAGTAAAATAAGGGTTACGGTGTTTTTAAGAAAAAATGCGTCTCTTGAAAATATACGTAGAATCCCTTTTCCTGTCTTTAAAATACTCCCGATTCATTAGTTTTGAAATAGGTATGATATCGGCCTAGCCTAACATCTACTAGCAAAACTACAACTCTAACTAATAAGTCAATCAGGAGGGGTATGGAAATCACCTAAATCTGAGTCGATATATATATATATATATATATATATATAAATATAATAGTCGGTGATCCCGCCTCAAAGATACCGCGTACGATACAATATCATATGACATTCTCGAGTCATGAGTGCGGATCTATTATCAATATGAAGCTCGTACGGTAAATCATCGTACGACATCCCAAAAGCTGGGTACGGGTCAATATCACATTCCTCTCATCAATTATCAGGTATCCTTATCATCATATCCCATGATCTGGGGTGCTGATCTAAGTCTAGTACAAATTGATACCATCTATATAAGAATAAGTGCGTGTGTGAAACACACGTCTAAAGGCCAGCTAAAATCTCATGTCGTATCCCAAATACGAATCACATCATATCACCGATATCATGGCACTATGCCCAATCTCATCGACTCATCTCCAAATATCATACACTATCCTCATCATCACGGTATAGGTATAACAAGCAAGCATGTGTGTGTGTGGGTGTAAACCTATTCTAGGGTTCGCAACTAGGAAACTATACTAGTTTACTTCTAAACCCGAATCTATCCATAACACACCTAATCACATATAGAATATCCAAAACACACTTAACGCTATCATACATATATATAGTATATATATAGCATACTAAGTATCGAACTGCGGGGGTGCTATACGCCATCCACCTGACTTCCCCCGTAGATATAATCTACTCACCTTGATCTTGCTTGCCGATGTCGATGTCGCCACCATCTACTTCATCGTCTCGAATCATCATGGGGGTACCTACATATCACACGCATCGTATCGTATTAAAACCAAATCGAAAACGAAACGACATACGAAAACCAAAACGATACGCGGAACTCACATAGGTCCAAACCTATGGTTTGCCCTCGCAACTTAACCAAATAACACCCGATAGAGACGTATAAACGTCAAGTGATCGATGCTAAACACAAATACCAAAACTTAAATCCATAAACATCACGAAACATAAAGTAGCAACTAAGAAAACATGCTCCAGATTTTGATTAAGGTGAAAACAATGCTCCAAAACAACACTAGGGTGATATATAGGTTGTATGTGACCTACTGTAGCAACCTGGACCCATCCCCTCACTCCATGGCCGGCCACGTACCCAGAGAATCCGGCCTCCTCGGTTTTTCTATGGTGGAATGGCCTCGTATTGGTAGAGTGGTCTCACATTAGTCCAAAAGTGTTTCAGGTATTGTTTGCTTTTCAAGTTTTGGTCTCGGGTCACTCCAGATTCCTCTGCACACTAAAATACCTCACAAACCCACATTTACAGTTTCTGCTTTTCCGTATTTTTGGTTTCAGGTTTGGTATATGTGTATGTTCTGGCTTAATCACACCATGGGGGTTTAAGGTCACTCAAAACACTCAAGTTCACCACACAAACTCAACTTAAACCCTAACCCTCTCTAGAAATCTCTAAAGTTCACAAAATCGCACCAAATCACAACTTAACACATAAATGGTTTAAAGTGAATGAAAAACTACACTTAGTGTGAATGGATTACCTCATTTAGCACCAAAGAATCCTCTACAGCAACAAAATCAAATTTTTCTTGGTTTAATGGGTAGCTTGAGGGCTTGTGCACCTTTTTTGTGAAATGGGGATGAAGTTTTGGAGTTGTTTTGATGATGAAGTAGAGGTTTGAAGTGGAGGTGGAGAAGGTGCTGCCATGGGGCTGAAGTGGAGAGGAGAAAATGATGAAGATTAAACAATGGTTAAAGGGGAATGGCTCTCTCTCTCTTGACCCCTCACACATTCTCTTTCTTGCCCATGCCTATTTCTTTAATTTTTTCCATTTTCTTTTCTTTTCTTTTCCCTTCTCTAATAAACCATCAACCATGATAAAAACATGTAGGAAAGCCATGGAAAAATATGTAACAAGTGTAGAAAAAGATATGGTGCATGTTTTGCACAAAATACGCTTAAAGCGCGATTAGAGATTTTTATAATCGCGATTAGCACTAAATTAGTGTCAAATTAATCATAAAAACTTAAACTTTGCATAATTCACATAAAACACGCTCTTTTAGTAATTTCTATAATTTTCAAAAAATTTCCCCAATTTATCGGTATTTAATTATACCGAAGTATTAAAATATTCATTTAAAATTAATATTAAATTATAAAAATTCCCAAAAATAATATTTTATTTTTTTGAAATGTTACAGGACATGTATTCTTGATGAAATATAAATCCGAGGCCTTTGAGAAATTCTGGGAATACAAGAATGAAGTGGAAAAACAAACCGGCAAGAGTATCAAGACACTGAGATCTGATCGAGGTGGTGAATACTTAAGTGCCGAGTTCCTGGGCTACTTAAAAGAGAATGGAATTCTCTCTCATCTTACTCCTCCATACACACCTCAGCTCAACGGTGTATCAGAAAGGCGGAACAGAACCCTATTGGATATGGTTCGTTCCATGATGAGTAATGCTGAGTTACCGCGATCCTTCTGGGGCTATGCATTAGAATCAGCTGCATATCTTTTGAAAAATGTTCCTACTAAGTCAGTGCCTACCACACCATATCAGATGTGGAGTGGGAAGAAACCCTATTTTAAGTACCTTAAGACATGGGGATGTCCAACTTTTATAAAAAAGTAGCACATGGACATGCTTGAGGCACACTCAGTATTGTGTAAGTTTGTGGGATACCCAAAGAACTCCAGGAGGTATCTTTTCTATTACGCAGAGGAACAAAGGATCTTTGTTTCTTGGCATGCCCACTTCTTGGAAACTCAATTTTTAGACAATGAGATAAGTGGGAGCGTAATGGAACTGGATGTAATTCCAGAACCGCAAACTATTACTGAAAGCATGGTGGAACCAGACGTTTCGAAAGAACCTGACATACCCGCGCCACTCCGCAGAACTAGTAGGTTATCATCCGCCCGAGAGATACTACAGTTTTCTCATAGACGTGGATAGAGAGGATTGCATCATCGACAATGATGAGCCAACTAGCTTCCAGCAAGCCATTCAGAGCAGAGACTCGGTAAAATGGCTGGATGCAATGCGGACCGAAATGGAGTCCATGTACACCAACAAAGTATGGACTTTAGACTTTGCTCTAGAAGGGGTAAAACCCGTAGGCTGCAAATGGATCTTCAGAAAGAAGATTGGTGTAGGTGGACAGGTTGAAACCTATAAGGCTAGACTTGTTGCAAAAGGTTTTCGTCAAAGACCTGATTTGGACTATGATGAAACCTTTTCTCAAGTGGCTATGCTCAAATCCATTCGGATCCTTCTTGCCATTGCTGCCTTCCACGATTATGAAATCTGGCAGATGGACATAAAGACCGCTTTTCTGAATGGAAATTTAGAAGAGTGCATCTATATGGATCAGTCGGAGGGTTTCATTCAGAGTGGGAGCAGCGGGAAAGTGTGTAAGTTGCTTAAGTCCATTTATGAACTAAAGCTGGTATCACGGAGTTGGAACATCTGTTTTGATGAGACGGTCAAGAAATTTGACTTTATCAAAAATCCAGATGAACCATGCATATATAGTAAAATTGTAGCGAGAAGTGTGGTATTCCTCGTCCTGTACATGGATGACATTCTATTGATAGGAAATGACATTCCTATGCTATAATCAGTCAAGAGATTCTTGTCACAGAGGTTCTCCATGAAGGACCTGGGTGATGCTTCGTACATTCTGGGGATCCAGATCTATCATGACAAATTTAAACGGATGTTGGGACTCTCACAGTCAAGGTAGATCGACACCATACTGAAACAATTCAGTATGGAAGATTCTAAGTGCGGTAATCTACCGGCTTGACACGGAATCACCCTCTCCAAAGAGATGTCTCCCAAGACTGATTTGGAAAGGGCCCGCATGTCTATTATACCCTATGCTTCAGTGGTAGGCTCTATAATGTATGCAAAGTTGTATACTAGACCAGATGTAGTATACGTCCTGAGCATTGTAAGCCGGTATCAGTCAAACTCAGGAAAGAAGCATTGGATAGCAGTGAAGAACATTCTCAAGTGCCTGAGAAGGACTAAAGAGATATTCTTGGTGTATGGCAGGGAAGACCTCCAGATCGAGGCCTTCACCGACTCCAGCTTCCAGAGTGACAAGGATGACTTCAAGTCCATGTCGGGTCATGTCTTTACCCTCAATGAAGGGGTGGTTGTTTGGAAGAGCTCCAAACACGAAACCGTTGCTGACTCGACTATGGAAGTGGAGTATATTGCTGCCTATGATGCCGCGAAGGAAGCAGTCTGGATCAGGAAGTTCATGTCAGAGCTTCAGGTGGTTTCATCCATTGTTGATCCAATACCGCTGTATTGTGATAACAACGACGCTATAGCTTTGGCGAAAGAACCAAGGTCCCATCAGAAGTCCAAACACATCCTGAGGCGGTTCCACCTGGTCAGGGAGATCATTGATCAAGGGGAGATCGAGGTGCGGAGGGGAGATCGAGGTGTAGAGACAGAGAACAACACCGCAGATCCATTCACAAAGGCTATTCCTCAGACTCAATTCGAGCGGCTAATCGAGATGATAGGTCTGCGATATGCCAATACATAGCCTTAGTGCAAGTGGGAGTTGTTAGTGATATATGCCATAGAGGCCATTATTGTATCATACTGGATTGTATATTATATATTGGATGCTTGGGATATTTCACAATTATAATAACAGTCTTGCTCGATATGGTAGTATGCTATCTAGTTGATTCTACCTTAATATGTGCATGTGTTTCTTTTAGCATATCACTTATACATATTGGTAGAGCCCTTAGGATCTGCTTGACTACCAGCGTTGTGATGGCAGTCACACTCGTGGGGGATGGGTAGTCTATAAGCACATCCTTATACAGGTTCCTAGTCGTTGAATTATCGAGACGGGGCATCGATACTCCGGAGTAGACTAATGTATACGCTTCTCATCCTAGCAGGGGATATGGTCTGTCCCACAGCCATTAGTTCGACGTATTGGAGAAGGTATGCAGTTGCTCACTGGGTTGTGAGTTACACTAGACATGACTCGTCGGGAACTTCTGGTTGGTATTATACCTATCGTCGGGTAGCAGTTCCCAGCTGGCATGAGTACAACTTAGTCCGTTGACTTGCCATCGCTACTTCATCTCGAGTGTGTTCCCACTACACTTAGATTACTACCCTACCACGCTCAAAGGAGTCATGCAAATAGGTAGTAGTTGAGTATAGTCCCGAAGCACTTGGAGACAGTAGCGATCAGATAGGATTCGTCTCTCCCAGTATTGGGGGTTGATATCGCGCAGTGTTCGGAAAGCCATTACACAAAGTCCCTGGCCAGGGAAGTCGAGAAATACTGGTAAGGTACTCCAGTAGTTTCTCATGGTGTATTGGGCTCTCCTCCGACACGACTTATCACGTTGTTAGGGGTCTAACGTTTACCACCCCTAGGCGGATATGCGAGTATCTCAGACAAAAAGACCGGACTGTACAAAGATTGTCACAGATAGGCTCAGTAGGAGTCCGGAAGAGTTTGCTCATCGGTCTTCTTATCGACAGATACCTAGGTATCCGTTACGTACAGCTAGTACCGCTGACGGCTTGTGGTTAAACCCACTGCCAGCATACTATCGAGTCTTTAGAGTCCCACACAGAGGGTTTCTCTGCTTCAGGCAATTGATGTAGACGTCGTATTGTTTTACGACCGGGATTCGATCACGTACGTATACTTGTACACGGATGCTGATCGGGTGGATAATACTAGTGGGCTTTGGTTTAAGCCGGATCCTAGTATTGTATTATTGGATTGTTATCGTCTCAGTGTATCCGTATTTTTCGAAATACGGATACGGGTATGTATATACAGTGAGAGGGGTATTTTTTTAATTTGTCAAGACATGCTTCGAGAAGGAGCCACCTCATTATTGGTTTTATCCATTTACTTAAATGGATTAATGAGGTGGAAATGGGGGAGACTTTGGAGGCATGGTGTAGAGTATGGCCATGAATTATTATATAGGTCTTGACTCACTATTCAAGCATGAGTGTTTTATTCTATTATATTTTATTGCATGCTTGAATTATTGAGTTAAGTTTATTAGCCATTCTCTACATAATGCTTCACACTTTTTAGTCATTCTATTTTCTTGAGCTCATTATTCTTGAGTTGCTCTCCTCTCATACTCTCTTGAGTTCCTCCATCTCCTTCTTTCTAAAAGATTAAACCCCAACCTTCACATGTGTTGTGAGCCAAGGGTTTAGTGAGACTAATCAATCCATTAGACTTTCTACATCTCCTAGGCTAGTTGGTTTAGCGAACCATCTACCTTAGTTACCTCATTTAGAGGTTGAAGCTTGGTGCACATTCTTTCATGGTGGATCATCTTTGATGCAAGAAGGCCGATGGAGCTAGCCCGATCCAATCACCGAGGAGCCTTGGAGAGGAGCACTAGAAGTCCCGAAGGACTCGATCTTGGAGGTATAACCATTCTAACAGAGTAGTTAAACCTCTAGATAGATTACCTAGTTAAGGTTTTAGTAAAGATCTTGGAGTTTTAGCCGGTGTTGCGTAGTCAAATATCATCGTTTTTCGAAAATTCTGCCTCCCCACGAACCGCGGGGTGCGTGACATCGCCTTACAGGATATGCTTATAGACTACCCAGCCCCCACTAGTATGACTGCCATCACAACGCTGGTAATTAAGCAAAGATCCTAAGGGCTCTACCAATATGTATAAACGATATACTAAAAGAAACACATGCACATATTGAGATAGAAACAAACCAGGTAGCATACTACCATTTTAAGCAACTTGCACACTTTTCCGCTGCTCCCACTCTGAATGAAACCCTCTGGCTGATCCATATAGACGCACTCTTCTAAATTACCATTTAGAAAAGCGGTCTTTACGTCCATCTGCCAAATCTCATAATCATGGAAGGCAGCAATGGTAAGAAAGACCCGAATGGATTTGAGCATAGCCACTGGAGAAAAGGTTTCATCATAGTCCAAACCAAGTCTTTGACGAAAACCTTTTGCAACAAGTCTAGCCTTATAGGTTTCAACCTGTCCATCTACACCAATCTTTTTTCTGAAGATCCATTTACAGCCTACGGATTTTACCCCTTCCGAAGCAATGTCCAAAGTCCATACTTTGTTGGTGTACATGGACTCCATCTCTTTCCGCATTGTATCCAGCCATTTTACTGAGTCTCCGCTCTGAATAGCTTGCTAGAAGCTAGTTGGCTCATCATTGTTAATGATGCAATCCTCTCTATCCCCGTATATGAGAAAACCATAGTATCTCTCGGACGGATGAGACTTTCTACTAGTCCTGCAGAGTGGTGCGGGGATGTTCGGTTCTTTTGAAATTTCTGGTTCTACCATACTTTCAGTAATAACTTGTGGTTCTGGAATTTCTTCCAGTTCTATTCCGCTCCCACTAGTTTCTTTTTCCAAAAATTTATTTTCCAAAAAATAGGCATGACGAGAAACAAAGACATTTTGTTCTTCTGCGTAATAGAAAAGATACCCCCTGGAGTTCTTTGGGTGTCCCATAAACTTACACAGTACTGAGCGTGCCTCGAGCTTGTCCACATGCTGTTTTTTTTACAAAAGCTGGACATCCCTATATCTTCAGATACTGAAGATAGGGTTTCTTCCCACTCCACATCTGATATGGCGTGGTAGGCACAGTCTTGGTAGGAACCTTGTTCAAAAGATATGCAGTTGATTCTAGTGTATAACCCCAGAAGGACTGTGGCAACTCAGCGTTACTCATCATGGAACATACCATATCCAATAGGGTTCTGTTCTGCCTTTCTAATACACCGTTGTGTTGAGGTGTGTATGAAGGAGTAAGATGAGAGAGAATTTCATTCTCTTTTAAGTACCCAGGAACTCGGCACTTAAGTATTCACCACCTCGATTAGATCTAAGTGTCTTAATACTTTTGCCTGTTTGTTTTTCCACTGCATTCTTATATTCCCGGAATTTCTTAAAGGCCTTGGATTTATGTTTCATCAAGAATACATGTACATACCTAGAGAAATCATCCGTAAAAGTAATGAAATAGAAATAACCACTTCTTGCATGTGTAGACATTGGACCACACACGTCGCTGTGTATGAGTCCCAAGAGCTCGCTCGCTCTTACTTCGTGTCCAGTGAACGGAGTCTTTTTCATCTTTCGTATGAGACATGATTGACAAGTTGCATAAGACTGATATTCGAACGGATCCAAATATCCTTCTTTATGTAATTTCGTCAACCTTGTTTCATTGATGTGACCCAGTCTACAATATCATAAAAAGCCTTATTTAATTCTGGAGACTTTCTTTAAGTGTGTTCTGAACATTGAAAACCTGAGCTTGATTTAACACGTATATACCGTTCTCTAGTGTACCTAACCCAATCAAACTTTGATTAAGGTGGATGTGGACCACATCGCTTACAAATGTAAAATCACATCCTTCTTTGGAAAGTAAAGATACATATATGATATTACAAGATAGACTAGGTACACACAAACAGTTATGTAAAATCAATATCTGCCCACTTGTCAATCCTAGGTGATATTCTCCTACGAATACAACGTCCACGCTCATTCCGTTAGCAACCCTGAGAGTCATATTACCTGCCCTGATAACTCAATGATTTGTCAAAGCCTGTAATGAATTACAGATATGATATCTTGATCTGGTATCTAGTATCCAGGAAGTAGAGTTAATTGACAGGCAGTTTTCAATCACAAACATATCTGAAGCCGAAGCGACAACATGCTTCGAATCCTTGTTTCTGGCTTTCCATGCCCTGCAATCCAACTTCCAATGCCTTTTCCCGTGACAACAGAAACAATCCTTCTTTCCTACTGTTAGCCCCGAAACTTTTGCCCTGTCATTTCCTTCTACCTTACTGACACCGCCTATCGGCTTGGTGGAGGCCTTCTTCTTCTCTCCCTTGGCTTTCGTCTTGGATCTAGAAGAGGAAGATTCCCCAATAAGCAGATCTGGTGTTTCCCTGGTTTCCTTCAGGGTGTAAGTAGAAGGTAGGGACTGTAGAATCAACTTAGTACATAACTCGTTCTCCAACGTGGTCCCCAGGTCCGTGAGCTCTTTAATATAGTTGATCATTGTAGGACGTGGTCCCCTACAGACGACCCGACAACCAACCTCGCCTGAAGCAATTCTTTCGAGGTCTCATATTTTGTGATACGAGATTGCTCTCCATATAAATCTTTAGTATGGAGGAAGATGGAAGCTAAGTCCATCTTCTCGTGCTGCCTCTAGTGTTCACTATCCATTGAGTCCAACACGAGACACTTGGCATTCACATTTTCTTTTTCCCTTGTCTTACGGATATCAACATCCGCGACGGTGGAAACTGGAACTGGGACGGAGGGGGCTTTAGTAGTAAGGAGGTAGCCCATCTTATCATAGGTAATGTCTATCTGGACATTCCTTAGCTAATCATTATAGTTTGACCCAGTCAATTTATTATCTAGTAGTAACCTAGTCCGATCACACTGGTCGCTGCAATTAGAGGCGAGAGAAGAAAACACTCAGCATGATGCTCTTGCCTGTTTAGATTTGTTATTAGTTTATCTAAACAGGATGGCTCCCACTGTATCTTGAATCCTCCTTCAAACCATAAAAGAAGAATTAGTCAGGATTAATCTCACCGTATAATTCTTGCTTAACCTTTCGGCCAGGCTAATGTCGGTACTTCGAGGGAGGTTTTACGACGTTTTCGCGAAGTTTATTAATTAAATAACTTCTTTTCCCTAGGGTCGTAGCCCCGCTAACACCGTTCTAGACACCTACTTGGTTTATACCATTGATCGTTTAGTGAATAATCTTCCGAGGAGTAGCGGATACTCACAGTAGGATCGTGATCCAAATATCATTGTATGATAACCTTGAAGGAATTCTACCAAAATTATCACACTCTAAATGGTATGCAACACCAGCAAGTTTCAGTTTCTTTAGAAACTCCCAATGTGGATTTTTGCCCTAAGCTTTTATGCTCTTGACGAAGGCCAACATATCATAACTCGCAAGTCAAGTTTTACCTGTCATTATCCAGGTTAATTTGAACCCACCCGTACATACCCTTGACGAAGGACAAAATAGTAGTAGGACTGTCCCAAACCAACGCATCTATCTATGTAATAAATGAATATTCAGCAGCCACTAATCACTGTGCCTTGGCGAATGTCAAAATATATAGCTTGAATACTACTAAATATCCATCTGAAATGACGGAGGGCTACGAATGGTTTTGGCTAAACCGTGAACGTAATGAATTTGATATGATCGAAGGAACCATGATAGCTTTTTAAAGGAGTGGTTTAGGCTCTGCATTTAAAAGTTTGCTTTTTGGAAAAAACCGAGTGGTTTTTGAAATTGTTCCAACGATTCAGTTTTGGTTTGTTTGCTTTGCATTAATCAATGCAGCCCCATCATTTAACCTACAATTGCAGAAAGAAACAAAAATACAACGTATGCTTATGCCATCCGCATTCGCCACGGGGTTCCGTCATACACCGTTAGGTTACTTAACTAACGATAGAGCGGGGGCTAGGCTAGCGCGGGTGCAAAACATAGGCAACGTCTACTATATAGCATATATATAATATCCATTCGTCTCACGCAATAATAAATATTCCAGACCACAGATGAATATATTGGATATACTAGGAATTCCGCGTTTCGTTTAAGCCTGTAACGAAAGACGGAATCTACGGTCGTGATGAATAGCCAAACCCCACCCTAGACCCCTACGGGAGCGGCAGACTACCCGCTAAATTCCCGAAGTGAAGCAACCTCCCTCAGTAAAATGAGTAGGCGACTCGGCACTTCAAAGAACCCGGTATCTTGTGCACACCACCTTGGGTCTATCCTTGGAGCAAAAACAGTAAATGAAATAATACAACGGTGGCTACAACTTCAACCCGGATGTGCCCCGCAAAATAATATTACATCAATATTACAATTTACATCGAATGAAAGAAGGAAAACTCTCTTCTCACATACCCCGGCTATTCATCAACGATGATCCAATATTCCATATCCACAAACCATAAAAGCAGCAACACAGATATGTGCAACCCCTACTAATCGACGTATAGCGATTAACGGACGTTTTGAAACACATATATCAAACTGAAACTATAAACGACGTTAAAACTGCGACTTCGAAATACTCTGTATTGCCATAACAGAAAGATAACGGTATATGCAATTTTGGCAAAATCAAACACCACTTGAAACCATAATTCCAAGAGACCAGAACACACAAAAAAAATCAAGTCCAAATTCCATAAATGAACCGGCCAGGCCGGGAAAATCCTCTCTGTGGTTGGCCAAAAGTTGTTTAATTGGGCTCGTTTTTCTAGGGTGTTCAATCTACAAGTAAAGGAGCACTCTGCGATTGTTTAAGGAATTTTTAGAGCCTCCGAAAAATTCGACAGAAACTTGGATCTACGTTTCGATATTTCGGAATTATTTCGGTTTCGTAGTTGTACATATCGTCTAAACTGTTAGTTAAGGTTTAGTAGGCTCTGATACCACTGTAAGTTGATGTCGCGCACCCTACACACTTGTGGGGAGGAGGAATATGCAAAAAACGATTTTTCTATGCTTCGCAACATCGACTAAACACCAGGATCGATACTAAACCCTAACTAGCAAAACTGTATGAGGTTAACTACTCGGAAAGAATGTTATACCTCACAGTATCATGTCCTTCGGGTCTTCTTTGTTGGATATAGTGCCCTCAAAGTCAATTATTGGATCGCAGGCACGTGATTGCAATGATTGAGGGAGGACCTATGCCGGTAGAACAGTCTTACTCGAGATGATAGTATGCTATCTGGTTTATCTTTGTGTACAGCTTTAGGTGATATTACAGATCACTATTACGCGTTGATAGAGCCCTTAGGATTCTTGCTTGACTACCAGCAGTATGATGGTGATCATATACGTGAGAGTTAGGTAGTCTATAAGCACATCCTTAAAGTGGTCCCTAGTCGTGGGAGTTTTCGAGACAGGGCATCGATACTCCGGAGTAGACTAGTGTATACAGTCTAGACCCCGACGAGGGGCAGTGGCCGGTCTCACAAGCCATTGCTGTCAGTTGGATCACCTAAGATGTATACAGGTGCTCATTGGGTTATGAGTACACCAGATAGGACTCGCCGGGAACATACTAGTTGGTATTATATCTGACGTCAGATAGCAGTTCCCTGGTGACATATGTACAGGTTAGTTCATCAACTTGAGATCGTCATTTATCTCGTGTGAGTTCCCACCGTGCTTTGATTACTACCCTACCACGGCTTAAAGGAGTCGTACAAACAGGTTTTAGTTGGGTACAGTCCCGAGCCACATGGAGGCAGTGAGCGGATTGGCAGGGGTTTCGTCTCTCCCGGTATTGGGGGTGAGATCGCGCTGTGTCTAGGAGAGCTAATACATGAAGTCCTTGGCCAAGGCAGGAGATTTACTGGTAGGTATTCCAGTAGTATCTCAGGGTGTTCTGAGCTACACTCCGACACGACTTGTACCGCTTTTGGGGGTCTGACTTTTACCAACCCCTAGGCCCGACATGAGATACTCATAGACGAACGGACAGGACTGTACGGATATTGTCACTGACAGGCTCAGTAGGGTGTCAGGATGAGTTCGCTCATCGACCTCCCTTTTGGTCAATACCTGGTGGTCCGTTACGTACAGCTAGTACCACTGACGTGCTAGTGGTTAAATTCACAGCCAAAGTATTGACGAGTCTTTAGAGTCCCCCACAGACAGTTTCTCAAGTTTCGGGCGAAACGTTGTAGAGGCCGTATGGTATTATGGCAGGGTTCGATCATATATGTGCAGTAGTGCACGGATCATGATCGGACGGATCATACTAGTGGGCTTTGGTTTAAGCCGGATCCTAATATTAGATATGTTGGATTACTTTAGTCTCATTGCATTCGCATTCAGTCGGAATGCGGATGCAGGTATGTATATACAGATGAGGGGTATCCCTGTGATCCGTCACGAGTTTACTTTAGATGTTGCCGTATCTTTTTGTTGGACTAAACATTTGGATTAATGTTTATTATGGTGGATATTGTGAGTGGAAGTCATCATGAAAGGGTATGTTCAATTTGGTGACTCATGGTCTCTTTTTTGGAGCCATGTCACATTATTGATTGATTAGTGTGTTGAAATGAGAGGTGGAGAGAGAAAGGGCAGCCATAACTCTTGGGGTTGGCTCTTGGTTTTCATTCTAGTGCTCTCATTTCTTCATCTCAACACAAGAATAAAAAATGCCTCTTCTTCTTCTTCTTCCTCTAGCTCACCATTTCCACTATGGCTTCATCTTCAACCTCCATCCATACACTTTCATGAGTTGAGAATCAATGGATGCTTGAGACAAAGTTATCACACACATTCTCTACTTCACCTTGGACACGTCGGCTAGCAAACTTCATGTCCGAGTTGCTTCGGATGAAGCGGGAGCCCGTAAAAAGACTCATTGATGTGGTGCTCTTCCGATGAGGAGACCAGAGATCGGAGATGCCGCGAGGAGCTTGGGATAGTGGCCAAAGACTGAAGAACACGGATCGATCGGTATAGCTTTTCTATCCCTTCTCTAGTTAGCTAGTTTAGCGTTAATGGTTTGATCCGGGTGAAAGTATACGATAGCGCCAGTTTCAAGTTTATGAAAAAGTTTTTGTTTCCGCATTTTGGCCTTGGATCGACGGTCGGGGCGCTACCGTAGACTTTGGTATCAGAGCTACGCCATTATCCTTTACTAGCTTGTTCTAACTTGTTTAAAACATCGATCGGCCGAATTTTCCAAAACCGCATTTCCAATTCTTAAGTTTCTGTCGAATTTTTTTTGTCGTCGAAAAATTATTTTCAGTGTTTCAGAAAATCAGGCAGGCTTTTTTAAGACCACTGTAGAAATTTTGTAGAATGGACTCACAGTAACGCCGCGGAACCACGGCCTTACCCACGTTTTGGCCGCGGTTCCGCCGCTGTTCTGGGGCTTCATTGCACAATTTTTCTTGTGGTGGTCTTCTGTGTGGAAATGTGGTTTCTGGAATTTTTTGTTTTGTCCCAGATTATTTTGAGTACTGGGAATTGTACTTGGGGCCCACTTCGGGAAATTTTGTTGATCGAAATTTTAAATAAGTTAGTTCGCAGTACTTACATTACTATCTGTGACCGTGAATATCATTTGATCGGTAAATCTTGTCTAATTGCTATAGCTCTTTTAGACGGATTTGCGAACGTGACATTCACGTTGATGTTCTGTGTTGTGCTGTGATATTGCGGATTTGTCGTGGTGGATAGCTTGGTGCAATGTTTGTACAGTTTGGTATTATTTGTACATTTGATATTGCGGGGCGAGCGTCCGACATGTGGACTGCCGTCACTGCCTGTTTGTAAATTATTCTTTTGGGGCACGACCGGGCTGAGGTCGATGTACCCGTTGTATATATTTTTCTTTTCTGTACTAGGATTACCCCACGGTGGGGTGCACAGATAGCCGGGTTCTAGAAGGCAACGAGCCCGCATCTTATGGCTTTGAGACGGAGGGGGTTTTACTCTAGAATTGGCTGGCTATTCGCCGCACTCGTAGGGGGTATAGGTTGACCCAAGGAGGGGTGCTCAAGTTACCAGATTCCATGAAGTGCTGGGTGGTCCATTCACTTTGTTGAAGGGGGCTGCCTTGCTTCAGGTTTTGGCGGGTAACTTACCGCACCCGTAGGGGTCTAGGATTTCATTGCACAGGCTATCCACACGACCAGGGAAATGTCGGGTTTCAGTTGCGGCTCAAAGGAAACCCAGGGATCCCAGATTATCTGTATTGTTCTGTGATGCTTATTACATTTCTGTTATGTTGCATTTATCATGCCATGAGCGATTATTATATATTTATATATATACTAGTAGATGTTGTATATGTTTAACACCCGCGCTAGTCCAGTCCCGCTCTGTCGTTAGTTAAGTAACCTAACGGATGATGACGGGACCCAGTGGCGAATGCGGATGGCATATACGTACATCATATTTTCGTTCTTTTGTGGTGTGATTAATTGATGGGACTGCATTGATTCGGATCAATGCAAGCTAAACATGTTGGAGATAGTGCCCTCAGAGTCAATTATTAGGTCACAGGTACGTGATTGTAATGATTGAGGGAGGACCTATCCCGGTGGGACAGTCTTACTCGAGATGATAGTATGCTATCTGGTTTACCTTTATCATCGTGTACTGCTTTAGGTGACTTGACACGTCGCTATTACACGTTGATAGAGCCCCTAGGATTTATGCTTGACCACCAGCAGTATGAGGGCGATCATATAAGTGGGAGCTGGGGGTCTATAAGCTTATCCTTAAAAGGTCCCTAGTCGTGAGAGTTTCGAGACAGGGCATCGATTCTCCATAGTAGACTAGTGTATACAGTCGAGACCCCGACGAGGGGCGGTGGCCGGTCTCACAAGCCACTGGTGTCAGTTGGATCACCTAAGATGTATACAGGTGCTCATTGGGTTATGAGTACACCGGACAGGACTCGCCGGGAACATGCTAGTTGGTCATATACCAGACATCAGATGGCAGTTCCCTGGTGACATGTGTGCAGGTTAGTTCATCGACCTGGGGATCGTCATTTGTCTCGTGTGAGTTCCCACTGTACTTTGATTACTACCCTACCACGGCTCAAAGGAGTCGTGCAAACAGGTTTTAGTTGGGTACAGTCCCGAGCCACATGGAGGCAGTGAGCGTATCTTCAGGGGTTCGTCTCTCCCGGTATTGGGGGTGAGGTCGTGCTGTGTCTAGGAGAGCCATTACACAAAGTCCTTGGCCAAGGCAAGGAGATTCACTGGTAGGTATTCCAGTAGTATCTCAGGGTGTTCTGGGCTACACTCCGACACGACTTGTACCGCTTTTGGGGGTCTGACTTTTACCAACCCCCTAGGCCCGCCATGCGATACTCATAGACGAACGGACCGGACTGCACGGATATTGTCACTGACAGGCTCAGTAGGGTTGTCGGGCTAAGTTCGCTCACAGACGTCCCTTTTAGTCAGTACCTGGTAGCCCGTCACGTATTGGCTTATACCTCTGACGTGCTAGTGGTTAAATCCACAACCAAGATGTTGACGAGTCTTTAGAGTCCCCCACATTCTGTTACTCAGCTTTCGGGCGAAAGGTTGTAGAGGCCGTATGGAGATATGGCAAGGTCCGATCAGATACGTGCGGTATTGCACGGATCAGGATCGGACAGTCTGTACTATAGACCGTATGGTTATATGGCAGGGTTCGATCAGATACGTGCGGTATTGCACAGATCAGGATCGAACGGATAGTACTAGCCGGTTTTGGTATAAGTCGGATCCTAGTATAGTACAGTGTAGATTTTGTCTCATTGCATCTGTATTTCGGTCGAAATACAGATGCGGGTGTGTATGCACAGTATCGGGGTTTTCCTGTAATTTATTACGGGACCAGTTTTCTGGAGTTGCCAGTTTGCTTTCCGTTTCGGCCAATTTCCATTGTTCCGTTCATTGGCCGAAGTTTGGTGGAGGAGGGCTTATTTGCATTGTTGCAAATAAGTATTTGTGGAGGGGGTCTTTGCTTGTTTCCTTATATCATGATGGTGCACCATTCTTTTGACCTTGACTTTTGGAAGTGATCATTAGCTTGTTGGAGTGTTGGTTTTGGTGCTATCATGGTTGTTGGTGAGTAGTTGAGAGTGGGTGTGATTGTGACCATATTCTTTTCATGATTTTCCTTTTGCAATATAGCCTTCCCACTCTCTCCATTATGGATGGCTCTCTCATTCTTTCCTCTCCCTCACCTCTCATGGCCGGCCCAAGTTTGTAGGGGCTGTCCCAAATTTTTGTGGGGATGTTTTGGCTCATTTCATGTTGCAAAAATCCCACTTGATCAATCCATAAAGCTCCAAGTTCCTCCACATAACTCCTTGCATCATCCCTCCACCACAATGGCATCTCCAATACCCTAAAAGTGAGACACAAGCTCTACCAAATCTTCTACAGCATATCTTGGGCACGTCGAGTAGCCGGCTTCGTGCCCGAGTTGCCTCGGCATTGAGGTGGGAGCCCGTAAACAAAGTAGGCGATGTGGTGCACTTCCGGCGACGAGGAGGAGACGGGACTTTTCCGCACGAGATCGGGACCATGAAGAGAAGACCGGAGGACTTGGATCGTCGGTATATCTCTATTCCCTTTCTTGTTGTTAGCTAGGACTAGTTAGTGGTTCGATCCGGGTTTAGTGCGCGGTGGTGCCGGTTTGCTAAGTCCGCAAAATTTAAGTTATTCACCGCTTCCGCATTTGGCCGTCGGATTGACGGCCGGGGCGCCGCCGTGCACTTACAGTGGTATCAGAGCCTCCCCATTAACTTAGTCTAGCTTTGTGTAATGTGTTTTACGTTTCCGATCGAACAAAATCCCGAAAACGCATTTTTCATGCACATCAGTTTCTGTCGAATTTTTTTTGAGTCCAAAAATTTTTCAGGTTGTCTCAGAGTGATGTGCAGGGAATTTTAAGGTTACTGTAAAAATTTGGTACCACGAACTCACCATACAGCCGCGGAAGGGCGGCCAAACCCCTGTTTTGGCCGCGCTTCCGCCGCGTAGGAAACTGTTCACGCTCCCAAAATTTTGCAGAATGTTCCTGAGTTGAAAATGTGGTTTTTGGAATATTAAATTTGGGCCCAGAATTTCTTTAACTGCTACAGTTTTGATTGGGGCCCACTTGTTAATTTTTGGTCAATCGGAAAATTTTAAACACATTTTTCACAGTATTTACATTATATTTGCGACCGTGAATGTCACTCGATCGGTAAATCCTGTCTAACTGCTATAGCCCGGTTAGACGGATTTGCGAACGTGACTTTCACGTTGATGTTCTATGTATTTGCTGTGTTGTTGCGGATCGGTCGTAGGGATAGCCTGGATGCAATGCTAGTACAGTTGTGATGGTATTATGTACATTTGATTTTGCGGGGCGAGCGTCCGACATGTGGACTGCCGTCACTGCCTGTTTGTATTATTCTTTTGGGGCACGACCTGGTTGCGGTCGATGTACCCGTTATATGTATATTTTACTTTCTGTACTAGGATTGCCCCGCGGAGGAGTGCACGGATAGCCGGGTTCTGGAGGGCAACAAGCCCGCATCTCATGGCATTGAGACGGAAGGGGCTTAACTCTAGGATTGGCGGGCTATTCGCCGCACTCGTAGGGGGTACAGGTTGACCCAGGAGGGGTGCCCAAGTTACCGGATTCCGTGAAGTGCTGGGTGGTCCATTCACGTTGCTGAAGGGGGCTGCCTCGCTTCAGGTTTTGGCGGGTAACTTGCCGCGCCCGTAGGGGTCTAGGATTTCATTGCACAGGCTATCCACACGACCAGGGGAACGTCGGGTTTCAGTAGTGGCTCTGTGAAACCCGGGGATCCCAGATATCTGTATTGTTTCTGTGATGCTGTACATTTTCTGTGATGTTGCATTTCTTTCACGCCTTGAGCGAAATATAATATATTGGTATATATATTAGTAGATGTTGTATATGTTTTGCATCCGCGCTAGTCCAGTCCCCGCTCTGTCGTTAGTAAGCTAACCTAACGGGTAATGACGGGACCCAGTGGCGAATGCGGATGGCATATACGTACATCAGTATATTTTCGTTCTTTTTGGTGTGATCAATTGATGGGACTGCATTGATTCGGATCAATGCAAGTTAAAAACAAACCTAATCTGATGTTGTTGGAACACTTTTCAAAAAGCTGTTATTGCAAGGACGTTTACTTTTGTTTTGCATCGTGGTATTCATTGGAATATCCTGCTCCTCAGTCGACGAGGCAAGGGCCGAGATCCCTTCACCGGGAGTGACCCCTTGGACAGAAGTTTGCGTCAGGGCATTAACTTCACTATAGCCGATTACTTTTGCTTTGCATCGCGGTATTCATTTGGAATATCCTGCACCTCATTCTACGGGGAAAGAGCCGAGATCCCTTCACAGGGAGTGACCTCTTTAGCAACGGTTTTCGTCACTATATTTTTAAAAGCTATCCGTTCCTTCAACGATATCAAGTTCATTACGTTAAAGGTTTTCGCCAGAAACCATTCGTAGCCCTCCGTCGTTTCATATGGGTGGTCAATAGTATTCAAGCTGTGTATGTTGGCCAAAGTCAAGGCACAGTGTTTGGTAGCTGTTGGTTATTCATATGCAGCATAGATAGATGCGTTGGTTTGGGACAGTCGTGCTGCCATTTTGGCCAAAGTCAAGGGTATGTACGGGTGGATTCAAATTAACCTGGAGAATGACGGGCAGAACTTGACATGTGACTTATGATATGTTGGCCAAAGTCAAGGTCATAAGAGCATGGGGCAGAAATCACATCGGGAGTTTCAAAAGAACTGAAACTTGCCAGTTATGCGCATACCTTCTGGAGTGTGATAGCGTGAGCGGATTCCGTCACGTTATCATGCAATGATAGTTGGATCCCGATTCCCACTGATGAGTTAGTTTACTCCTCGGGTGACCCCGACTAATTCTTCTTTCAGGTTTGGAGGAGAATTTGAGGTACAGTGGGAGGATTCCAGATTAGATAAATTGGTGACCATTCTGATCTAGGTTAGAGTGCACGCTGAGTGTTTCTTTTCTCTCTCTCTTTGGCAGCGACCATTGACCCGACCCTAAGACTTTGACTCAGTGACCAAGTTGACCGAACCTTCTTAAACACCGGCTTTTGGATTGTCAGAGTTGCAAACCTCATTGCCACTCCTACTTTTATCCTTTTCTCCAGGACACCCCGTTTTACTACGAACGTCCACTTCCATTGGACAAAACCATCGTATGGTTAGATACGAACTCGAAAGAATTTATTCGAGGATGGTTTCCGGTTCTGGAGAAAGCGGATAGGATTATTCAGTTGTCTTTTCCTTTTACCCTCTCTCAGGTTACGAGTACTCCTTGGTTTAGGGGTAGTACACCTATTACGCAAATTGGATTGTCTTCTTCCAAACCTTAGGCTGGTGCCGACCGGTAGGGAATGAAGAAAACCAATTAGCATAACGATGGTGTGCAGAAGGTATTAAGTTCAGACAAAGCAAGGGATTAGTAAGAGGGCAAAGTAAATTGCAACAGATATTTCACGACCAAACCAAATATTTCGTTACCACTCCCACATCACCTTTGTATTTCTCCAGGACACTCCGTATCACTACGAAGATCCACAGTTTATTTGGATACTCCATCGTATGGTTATATACGAACTCGAATGGAACTTGTTCCAGTTCGGGGATGGATTCTGGTTCAGGAGAAATAGGAATAAGGTTTATTCGGTTGTCTTTTATCTTCACCCTCTCTCATTGCGAGTGTTCCTAGGATTGGGACAGTACACCCATTATGCTTATTGGATAGTCTTCTTCCAAACCATAGGCTGGTGCCGAACGGTAGGGAAGGAAGAAAACCATTTGGCCTAAAAGGGTGTGCAGAAGGTAAAGACTAAAGACATATGAAGGGATTTGGAGAGGTGGCAAAGAACTATACGGTTACAGTCGTGAATCTGGAAGAGGCATTACTAAGAATACCAGAATACCCCATCGAATCATTTCAATGTTTCAGTTTCACTGTGTACTGTTAAAGAAAAACTGATTTCCCAATTAGTCCTTACTCCAGGGTATGTATTTACCAGGTACGATTCTCACATCTGTATGGTTTTACAGATGATAAGTGGGAGTAAGTTATTGGGAATTGGGTGATTATCCTCATTATATCGGGATTCGTTGTAATCGGTGATATTTGAGGAAATCGCCTGGGCTGTTTGCCGGTCGGCAAATATTTGGTTTTGAATATCCGCTGTTATGCACCAATTTCAAATTGATATATCTGTACGTCTATTTTCATAGAGTGAGATATACCTTTCTGAAATTATGTCTACGACATTTACCTATATCAGTGGATGGTTAGGTAAGGAGCATTAAACAGCGGTGTAATTCTTCTTAACCATTAGTACAGTTTTCAACCTACGACACACAGTGAATGAGTTATCAGACTCAAGGGACTTATACAGAGTATTGTATGTTGTCCAGGGTCCATCAGGACAGAGGGGTGGTCCTCATACTATATTCGGTTTACTTATGACTTCTTTAGTTTTTAGACAGGTGTTTCGTGGAAACACAGGGTCTGAATTTGGAGAAGTTATAGGTATTTGAATAGAGTAGAGAACCAGGTATAGCAAGTATCGGGATTCTTCAAAGAGATCGAAGATGTAGATACTTGTGTATGGTATTCAGTTGATAGTAATGATAAAGAGATCTTGCTTCTCTTTCAGGTTACTCATAATTGGAAGTATTCCTAAGTTGAGTAACGCTGATCGGCCTCCTTCCATTTAGTTGACATGCGCTGGGGACAGCTGCATGATTTGAATCTGGTTCAATTAAATCAGTGCCTCTGTTTCTATATTGGATATAGAACAGTTCATATCTTAACGATGTTAAGGTACGGGGAGTTGTCCGGTTTATGATTAAAACCAGACACTGGACAACTCAAGGCACGTTTCTGTAATGGCTGTTTGTGGGTTGACCCAGGCTATGACGAGGGTTGACTTTCTACCATCTGGATGAACAATAGCGATATTGTTCTAGACTCGCCACAGTTTTATTAAAAATGGATTTTTTCAGAAAACAGTAGTGGGAGTATGGTAGAACTGGAAGTGATTCCAGAACCACAAACGATTACTGAAGATTTGATAAGGAACCTAAAGTTTCAATCTGGATTGACATTCCATTGGCCACTCCGCAGATAAGGTGGGTAACTTCAGGCACCCGAGAGGTACTCCGGTAGCCTCAAGGACGGTGACAGGGAAGTTCTTGTTTACCCACAATTGCCATTGCTGTTGTTCCAGGTTACGAGACCCGGCGGGAGGATGAGTATAGCGTCGTTCTAAACCAGTTTTAGAAGTGTACGTCTATATGACTCTGCCAGAGGGTTGTCGTAGTCAGTGGGAGCAGCGGAAGCATTGGTGGACAGGTAGCTTATGTCTATTTATAGACTAAAGCAGATGTAGCGGAGATAGATCATCTATTTCTGACGTGACAGTCATGGGTTTGACTTCATCAGAATAGGGGATGGATCTGTTGAGAAGGTAGTAGGGTGTGATATCCTGGTATTTGGATGACATACACAGAGTAGGAAAGGAAACTCCTATACTACAGTCGGTTATACTTTGGTCGTCACACAGTGGTTTCTCCACATAGGAAATGGATTTTATATCAGACCTACTGGTTACTAGATCTATGGTTTTAGATCTAGATTTGGGTGGTTTCCCAATCAGGGTACTTAGACAGCATTCTAAGAGTATTTAGAATGGACGACTCCTGGCACGGTAGTGTACCTGCAGGTAATGGAGTCACCCTCTCTAAAGGTGTCTTACAGACTAAAGTAGAGAGGGATGTGCATGATTGACAGATCACTTGCTTAGGCAATTGAGTCAATCATGAGATGTCAAGTACCACACCAGATGTTGTTCTTACACTAGATGCAATAAGTTGACATTGATCCAATCCTGGAGAAACAGTCGGAAGCAGTTATAGAACATAAGTGAATGTTCTAGGGATATGATAACGACAGCCTCATTCGGGAGACAGTTATCATTCCAGGCTTCCAAGGTGACATGGACGACAAGGAGGTTGTCAGAGTTATAGTTTTTCCTTCTGATGAGGGGCAGTATTTTGGACAGGTGGTCCAAGGCAATACTGAGGGAGGCATGGCGCAGGATACTGATTAAATTCAGTTGTCGATACAGTCTAAGAAGTTTGGATTTGGAGTTCATTTATGAGCTAGGTCCCATCAGACATCCAGACATATTCTGAGACAGGTATTGCTCTTTTCGGGAGATGGTTTTCTCCGCGAACTTGAGATATAGAGAGACATAGAAAGAAACAACTAAGCGGATCCACTCACTGAGGCTATTCCTCGAACGCAATAGTTCCGCAAACCAGCTTTGTGAGACTGACTAGTAGAGGAGTTGGATGTTCGGTATCACACGGGCTGTGAGTATGCGACATCGCAATAATTAGCCTTGAGTGCAAGTGGGAGATTGTTGGAGATAGTGCCCTCAGAGTCAATTATTAGGTCACAGGTACGTGATTGTAATGATTGAGGGAGGACCTATCCCGGTGGGACAGTCTTACTCGAGATGATAGTATGCTATCTGGTTTACCTTTATCATCGTGTACTGGTTTAGGTGACTTGACACGTCGCTATTACACGTTGATAGAGCCCCTAGGATTTATGCTTGACCACCAGCAGTATGAGGGCGATCATATAAGTGGGAGCTGGGGGTCTATAAGCTTATCCTTAAAAGGTCCCTAGTCGTGAGAGTTTCGAGACAGGGCATCGATTCTCCATAGTAGACTAGTGTATACAGTCGAGACCCCGACGAGGGGCGGTGGCCGGTCTCACAAGCCACTGGTGTCAGTTGGATCACCTAAGATGTATACAGGTGCTCATTGGGTTATGAGTACACCGGACAGGACTCGCCGGGAACATGCTAGTTGGTAATATACCAGACATCAGATGGCAGTTCCCTGGTGACATGTGTGCAGGTTAGTTCATCGACCTGGGGATCGTCATTTGTCTCGTGTGAGTTCCCACTGTACTTTGATTACTACCCTACCACGGCTCAAAGGAGTCGTGCAAACAGGTTTTAGTTGGGTACAGTCCCGAGCCACATGGAGGCAGTGAGCGTATCTTCAGGGGTTCGTCTCTCCCGGTATTGGGGGTGAGGTCGTGCTGTGTCTAGGAGAGCCATTACACAAAGTCCTTGGCCAAGGCAAGGAGATTCACTGGTAGGTATTCCAGTAGTATCTCAGGGTGTTCTGGGCTACACTCCGACACGACTTGTACCGCTTTTGGGGGTCTGACTTTTACCAACCCCCTAGGCCCGCCATGCGATACTCATAGACGAACGGACCGGACTGCACGGATATTGTCACTGACAGGCTCAGTAGGGTTGTCGGGCTAAGTTCGCTCACAGACGTCCCTTTTAGTCAGTACCTGGTAGCCCGTCACGTATTGGCTTATACCTCTGACGTGCTAGTGGTTAAATCCACAACCAAGGTGTTGACGAGTCTTTAGAGTCCCCCACATTCTGTTACTCAGCTTTCGGGTGAAAGGTTGTAGAGGCCGTATGGAGATATGGCAAGGTCCGATCAGATACGTGCGGTATTGCACGGATCAGGATCGGACAGTCTGTACTATAGGCCGTATGGTTATATGGCAGGGTTCGATCAGATACGTGCGGTATTGCACAGATCAGGATCGAACGGATAGTACTAGCCGGTTTTGGTATAAGTCGGATCCTAGTATAGTACAGTGTAGATTTTGTCTCATTGCATCTGTATTTCGGTCGAAATACAGATGCGGGTGTGTATGCACAGTATCGGGGTTTTCCTGTAATTTATTACGGGACCAGTTTTCTGGAGTTGCCAGTTTGCTTTCCGTTTCGGCCAATTTCCATTGTTCCGTTCATTGGCCGAAGTTTGGTGGAGGAGGGCTTATTTGCATTGTTGCAAATAAGTATTTGTGGAGGGGGTCTTTGCTTGTTTCCTTATATCATGATGGTGCACCATTCTTTTGACCTTGACTTTTGGAAGTGATCATTAGCTTGTTGGAGTGTTGGTTTTGGTGCTATCATGGTTGTTGGTAAGTAGTTGAGAGTGGGTGTGATTGTGACCATATTCTTTTCATGATTTTCCTTTTGCAATATAGCCTTCCCACTCTCTCCATTATGGATGGCTCTCTCATTCTTTCCTCTCCCTCACCTCTCATGGCCGGCCCAAGTTTGTAGGGGCTGTCCCAAATTTTTGTGGGGATGTTTTGGCTCATTTCATGTTGCAAAAATCCCACTTGATCAATCCATAAAGCTCCAAGTTCCTCCACATAACTCCTTGCATCATCCCTCCACCACAATGGCATCTCCAATACCCCAAAAGTGAGACACAAGCTCTACCAAATCTTCTACAGCATATCTTGGGCACGTCGAGTAGCCGGCTTCGTGCCCGAGTTGCCTCGGCATTGAGGTGGGAGCCTGTAAACAAAGTAGGCGATGTGGTGCACTTCCGGCGACGAGGAGGAGACGGGACTTTTCCGCACGAGATCGGGACCATGGCGAGAAGACCGGAGGACTTGGATCGTCGGTATATCTCTATTCCCTTTCTTGTTGTTAGCTAGGACTAGTTAGTAGTTCGATCCGGGTTTAGTGCGCGGTGGTGCCGGTTTGCTAAGTCCGCAAAATTTAAGTTATTCACCGCTTCCGCATTTGGCCGTCGGATTGACGGCCGGGGCACCGCCGTGCACTTACAAAACAAACCTATTCTGATGTTGTTGGAACATTTTTCAAAAAGCTGTTATTGCAAGGACGTTCTCTTTTGTTTTGGACAGTGGTATTCGGTTATGAATATCCAGTACCTCAGTCGACGAGGCAAGGGCCGAGATCCCTTCACCAGGAGTGACCCCTTGTGTAGAAGTTGTAAGTCGATGTGCAACACCCCACGACTTGCGGGGAGGCGGAAATATGAAAAACGATCTTGTTCTTTGCTTAAATATCGACTAACCGCATGAATCGAAGCTAAACGATAACTAACAACAATCATAGAAGTTCTAAACTACTATGTGAAATGATTATACCTCAAGAACCGTGTCCTTCGGGTCTTCATCGCTGTCCTCCACTCCTCGTAGGCTCCTTGGAACATCGGCAACTTCACGGCCTTCTCGAATAAAAGACGATCCACTCAAAAGCTCCTACGCCAAGCTAAATCTCAAACTTGAGATAACTAGGTTGCTTAAAGTGCTAATCTAAGCTACCTAGGGGATATAGAGTGAGGTTATGGATGTTTTAGTCTAGCTAACCCTTGATCTCAACACATGAGAGGTTAGGGTTAGGGTTTCAAGAGAGAGTGAGCTTGAGGAGAGAGAAGTTGAGAATGATAATGAAAAGAATAATGAACTCATATGAATATATCAACCATAACAATAAATCAAATAAATAATATAAATGATTTATCATCATGGTTAGATTCATTCATTTAGTGTGATTCATCATATGACTCACTAACTCATTAATGAATCATTTAATACAAAGCATGAATCACACAAATGAGTTATTAAGCAATTAATGCTCATGTCACCTTAACCCATTAGTCACCACTCTTCTAGAACCTTCCCGACAAATTACGAGAACGCCCCTCCAATCCGTGAAAACACGGAAAAACTTTAGACTGTATAAATCCAATAACCCGATACTAGAATCTGGCTTAAACCAAAGCCGGCTAGTAAAAACTGTCCGAAAAGTCATACGTGCGTAAACACACGTACGCATCCGAACCCTTGTCGTAAAACCATACGACCTCTATATCGTTTCGCCTGGAGTAGGAAAACTCTCTGTGTGGGACTCTAAAGACTCGACACTACGCTGGCAGTGGGTTTAACCACAGACCGCAAGCGGCACTAGCTGTACGTAACGGTCCCCAGGTAGATGTCGATAAGAAGGCCGATGAGGAAAATCATCCGAACTCCCACTGAGCCTGATGTGACAATCTCCGTACAGTCCGGTCTGTTCGTCTAAGACTATCGCATATCAACCCTAGGGGGCGGCAAGCGTCAGTCCCCTAATAGCTGTATAAGTCGTGTCGGAGCGAAGCCCATTACACCCTGAGAAGCTACTGGAACCTACCAGTATATCTCGCTTGCCCTGGCCAGGGACTTTGCGTAATGGCTCTCTGATACAGCACGATATCATCTCCCAATACCGGGAGAGACGAATCCTATCTAACCGCCACTGCCTCCAAGTGCTCGGGACTGCACCCAACTGCTACCTGTTTGCATGACTCCTTTGAGCCGTGGTAGGGTAGCAATCTAAGAACAGTGGGACATACTCGAGGTGAAGTAGCAGTGTCAAGTCTGCGGACTATGCTGTACTCATGTCACCTGGGAACTGATAACTGACGATGGGTATAATACCAACCAATCAGTTCCTCGGCGAGTCCTGTCCGGTGTACCCGTAACCTAACGAGCACCTGTATACTATCTCCAGTACGACGTACTGATGGCTGTAGGACAGACCATCTCCCCAACTGGGATAAGAAGCGTATACACTTAGTCTACTCCGGAATATCGATACCCTATCTCGATAATCCAATGACCAGGGACCTGTATAGGATGTTGCTTACAGACTACCCAGCCCCCACTAGTGTGATTGCCATCACGACGCTGGTAATCAAGAAAAGATCCTATGGGCTCTACTAATATGTATAAGTGATACGTTACAAGAAACATATGCACATATTAAAGTAGACTCAAACCAAGTAGCATACTACTATGTTTAGCAAGACTGTTATATACAACTGTGAATATCCCAAGCTTCCATTAAGTAATATACATGCTAGTATGATACAATAATGGCCCCTAGGGCATATACACTAACAGAAGTTTGCGTCAGGGTAATAACTTCACTATAGTCGATTACTTTTTGCTTTGCATCGCGGTATTTAGTTGGAATATCCTGCACCTCATTCTACGGGGAAAGAGCCGAGATCCCTTCACCGGGAGTGACCTCTTTAGCAAAGGTTTTCGCCACTATATTTATAAAAAGCTATCCGGTTCCTTCAACGATATCAAGTTCATCACGTTAAAGGTTTTTCGCCAAAAACCATTCGTAGCCCTCCGTCATTTCAGATGGGTAGCACTTAGTATTCATGCTATGTATGTTGGCCTTCGTCAAGGCATAGTGTATGGTAGCTATTTGTTACCTTTCTGTTGCATAGATAGATGCGTTGGTTTAGGACAGTCGTACTACTATTTTGGCCTTCGTCAAGGATATGTACTGGTGGGTTCAAATTAACCTGTATAATGACGGGTAGAACTTGACATGTGACTTATGATATGTTGGCCTTCGTCAAGGTCATAAGAGCATGGGGTAAAAATCACATCGGGAGTTTCTAAAGAAGTTAAAACTTGCCAGACATGCGCATACCTTCTGGAGTGTGATAACGTGAGTAGATTCCATCACGTTATCATGCGATGATAGTTGGATCTCGATTCCCACTGATGAGTTGGTTTACTCCTCGGGTGATCCCAACTAATTCTTCTTTCAGGTTTGGAGGAGAATTTGAGGTTACACTGGGTGGTTTCCTGATTAGATAAAGTGATAAGCATTCTGATCTAGGTTAGAGTGCATGCAGAGTGTTTCTTTTCTCTCTCTTTGGCAGCGACCATGGCCCGACCCTATACTATGACTCAGTGACCAAGATTAACCGAACCATCGTAAAAACACTGGCTTTTGGATTGTCTGAGTTGCATACCTCATTTCCACTCCTACTTTTACCCTTTTCTCCAGGACATCCCGTATTACTACGAACATCCACTTCCATTAGATAAAACTATCGTATGGTTATATACGAACTCGAAGGAACTTGTTCCAGATTCGAGGATAGTTTCCGGTTCTGGAGAAAATGAATAGGACTATTCAGTTGTCTTTTCCTTTTACTTTCTCTCAGGTTGCGAGTGTTCCTTGGATTAGGACGGTACACCTATTACGCTAATTGGATAGTCTTCATCCAAACCATAGGCAGGTGCCGAAAGGTAGGGAATGAAGGAAACCGATTAGCCTAAGTGAGGTGTACAGAAGGTAATAAGTAAAGAGAAATAAAGGGATTAGAAAGAGGGCAAAATAAATTGCGACTGCTATTCACGACCAAACCAAGTATTTCATCGCCACTCCTACTTCACCTTTTTATTTCTCCAGAACACCCCGTATCACTACGAAGATCCACAGTTTATTTGGATAATCCATCGTATGGTTATATACGAACTCGAAGGAACTTGTTCCAGTTCGGGGATGGATTCTGGTTCAGGAGAAATAGGAATAAGGTTTATTCAGTTGTCTTTTATCTTTACATTCTCTCGCGTTGCGAGTGCTCCTGGGATCAGGATAGTACACCTATTACGCTTATTGGATAGTCTTCTTCCAAACCATAGGCTAGTGCCGAACGGTAGGGAAGGAAAAAAAACATTTGGCCTGAAGGTGGTGTACAGAAGGTAATGACTAAAGACATATAAAGGGATTTGGAGAGATGGCAAAGAAATATACGGTTACAGTTGTGAATTTGATAATGGAAGAGGCATTACTAGGAATACCAGAATACCCTTTCGAAATTCATATTTCAGTTTCACTGTGTATTGTTAATAGAAAACTGATTTCCCAATTAGTCCTTACTCTAGGGTATGTATTTACCAGGCATGATTCTCACATCTGTATAGTTTTACAGATGATGAGTGGGAGTAAGTTATTGGGAATTAGGTGATCATCCTCATTATATCGGGATTCGTTGTAATTGGTGATATTTGAGGAAATCGCCTGGGTGTTTGCCGGACGACAAATATTTGGTTTTGAATATCCGTTGTTATGCACTAATTTCAAATTGATATATCTGTACGTTTATTTTTATAAAGTGAGATATAACTTTTTGAAATTATGTCCATGACATTTACCTATATCAGTTGATGGTTAGGTAAGGAGTATTAAACAGCGGTGTAATTCTTCATAACCATAGTACAGTTTTCAACCTACGACATACGGGGTTTGAGTTATTCGACTCAGTAGACTTATACAGAGTATCGTATGTTGTCCAGTGTCCATAAGGATAGAGGGGTTGGTCCTCGTACTATATTCTGTTTACTTGTGACTTCTCAAGTTTTAGACAAGTGTTTCGTAGAAACAAAGGGTCCAAGTTTTGAGAAGTTATAGATATAAGAATAAAGTAGAGAACCAAATGTTGCAAGTATCGGGAATTCTTCAAAGAGATCGAAGATGTAGATACTGTGTATGGTATTCAGTTGATAGTAATGGTTTTGAGAAACTTGTTTCTCTTTCAGGTTACTCATATCTGGATGTATTCCTAAGTTGATTAATGCTGATATGCCTCTCTCCATTTAGTTGACATGCATTGGAGACAGCTGCATGATTTGAATCTGGTTCCAATTAAATCAGTGCCTCTGTTTTCTATATTGGATATAGAATAGTTCATATCTTAATAATGTTAAGGTACGGGGAGTTGTCCGGTTTATGCTTAAAACCAGATTCTGGATAACTTAAGGTACGTTTCTGTAATGGCTGTTTGTGGGTTGACCTGGGCTTTGACGAGGGTTAACTTTCTACCATTTGGAAGATCAATGGTGATATTGTTCTTGACTCGCCACAGTTTTAGTAAAATGGACTTTTTCAGAAAACAGTAGTGGGAGTATGGTAGAACTGGAAGTGATTCCAGAACTGTAAACGATTACTGAAAATTTAAAAGGACCTAAAAATTCAATCTGGATTGACATTCCATTGGCCACTCCGCAGATATGGTGGGTAACCTCAGGCACTCGAGAGGTACTTCGGTATGCTCAAAGACGGTGACAGGGAGGTTCTTGTTTACCCAGACTTGACACTACTGTTGTTCCAGGCTATGAGATCCGGCATGAGGATGAGTATAGCGTCGTTCTGAACTGGTTTTAGAAGTGCACGTGTATATTATTCTTCCAGAGGGTTGTCGTAGTCAGTGGGAGCAGCGGAAGCATAGTGGACAAGTAGCTTATGTCTATTTATAGACTAAAGCAGATATAGTGGAGATAGATCATCTATTTCTGATGTGACAGTCATAGGTCTGACTTCATCAGAATAGGGGATGGATCTGTTAAGAAGGTAGTAGGGTGTGATGTCTTGGTAATAGTAGGAAGTGATGTTTCTATACTACGATCGGTTATACTTTGGTTGTCACACAGTGGTTTCTCCACATAGGATATAGATATAATATCAGACATTCTGGTTACTAGGTCTATGGTTTTAGATCTAGATTTGGGTAGTTTCCCAATCTGGGTACTTAGACAACATTCTAAAGGTGTTTTAGAATGGACGACTCCTGGCACATTAGTATACCTGCAGGTGATGGAGTCACCCTCTCTAAAGGTGTCTTACAGACTACAGGGGAGAGGGATGTGCATGATTGACATATCACTTGCTTAGGCAATTGAGTCAATCATGATATGTCAAGTACCACACCAGATGTTGTTTTTGCACGAAATGCAATAAGTTGATATTAATTCAATCCTGGAGAAACGATCGGAAGCAGTTTTAGAACATAAGTGGATGTTCTAGGGATCTGATAATAACAGCCTCCTTCAGGAGACGGTTATCATTCCAAGCTTCCAAGGTGACCTGGGTGACGGAGTGATTGTCAAAGTTATAGTTTTCCCTCTGATGAGGGGCAGTTGTTTGGACAGGAGGTCCAAGCGGATTTTGAGGGAGACATGGCACAGGACACTGATTAAGTTCAGTTGACGATACAGTCTAAGAAGCTTGGATTTGGAGTTCATTTATGAACTAGGTCCCATCAGATATCCAGACATATTCTAAGACAGGTATTGCTCATTTCGGGAGATAGCTTTCTCCGCGAACTTGAGATAAAGAGAGACATAGAAAGAAACATCAGGGAGGATCCACTCACTGAGGCTATTCCTCAAACGCAATAGTTTCATAAACGGGCTTTGTGAGACTGATCTGTAGAGGAGTTGGGTGTTCGGTATCACACGGGCTGTGAGTATGCGACATCGCAATAATTAGCCTTGAGTGCAAGTGGGAGATTGTTGGATATAGTGCCCTCAAAGTCAATTATTGGATCGCAGGAACGTGATTGCAATGATTGAGAGAGGACCTATGCCTGTAGGACAGTCTTACTCGAGATGATAGTATGCTATCTGGTTTATCTTCATGTACAGCTTTAGGTGATATTACAGATCACTATTATGCATTGATAGAGCCCTTAGGATTCTTGCTTGACTACCAGTAGTATGATGGCGATCATATACGTGAGAGTTGGGTAGTCTATAAGCACATCCTTAAAGTGGTCCCTAGTCATGGGAGTTTTCGAGACAGGGCATCGATACTCTGGAGTAGACTAGTGTATACAGTCGAGACCCCGACGAGGGGCGGTGGCCGGTCTCACAAGCCATTGGTGTCAGTTGGATCACCTAAGATGTATACAGGTGCTCATTGGGTTATGAGTACACCGGACAGGACTCGCCGGGAACATACTAGTTGGTATTATACCTGACGTCAGATAGCAGTTCCCTGGTGACATGTATACAGGTTAGTTCATCGACCTGAGATCATCATTTGTCTCGTGTGAGTTCCCACTGTTATTTGATTACTACCCTACCACGGCTCAAAGGAGTCGTGCAAACAGGTTTTAGTTGGGTACAGTCCCGAGCTACATGGAGGCAGTGAGCGGATCGGCAGGGGTTTCGTCTCTCCCGGTATTGGGGGTGAGATCGCGCTGTGTCTAGGAGAGCCATTACACGAAGTCTTTGGCTAAGGTAGGAGATTTACTGGTAGGTATTCCAGTAGTATCTCAGGGTGTTCTGGGCTACACTCCGACACGACTTGTACCGCTTTTGGGGGTCTGACTTTTACCAACCCCCTAGGCCCGACATGTGATACTCATAGACGAACGGAACGGACTGTATGGATATTGTCACTGACAGGCTCAGTAGGGTGTCAGGATGAGTTCGCTCATCGACCTCCCTTTTGGTCAATACCTAGTGCCTGTTACGTACAGCTAGTACCATTGACGTGCTAGTAGTTAAATTCACAGCCAAAGTATTGACGAGTCTTTAGAGTCCCCAACAGACAGTTTCTCAAGTTTTGGACGAAACGTTGTAGAGCCTGTATGGTATTATGGCATGGTTCAATCATATACGTGCAGTAGTGCACGGATGATGATCGGACGGATTATACTAGTGGGCTTTGGTTTAAACCGGATCCTAATATTAGATTTGTTGGATTACTTTAGTTTCATTGCATTCGCATTCAGTCGGAATGCGGATGCAGGTATGTATATATAGATGAGGGGTATCCTTGTGATCCGTCACGAATTTACTTTAGATGTTGCCGTATCTTTTTGTTGGACTAAACATTTGGATTAATGTTTATTATGGTGGATATTGTGAGTGGAAGTCATCATGAAGGGGCATGTTCAATTTGGTGACTCATGGTCTCTTTTTGTGGTGCCATGTCACATTATTGATTGATTAGTGTGTTGAAATGAGAGGTGGAGAGAGAAAGGGCAGCCATAACTCTTGGGGTTGGCTCTTGGTTTTCATTCTAGTGCTCTCATTTCTTCATCTCAACACAAGAATAGAAAATGCCTCTTCTTCTTCTTCTTCCTCTAGCTCACCATTTCCACTATGGCTTCATCTTCAACCTCCATCCATACACTCTCATGAGTTGAGAATCAATGGATGCTTGAGACAAAGTGATCACACACATTCTCTACTTCACCTTGGACACGTCGGCTAGCAAACTTCATGTCCGAGTTGGTTCGGATGAAGCGGGAGCCCATAAAAAGACTCATTAATATGGTGCCCTTCCGACGAGGAGACCGGAGATCGGAGATGCCGCGAGGAGCTTGGGATGGTGGCCAAAGACCGAAGAACATGGATTAATCGGTATAGGTTTTCTATCCCTTCTCTAGTTAGCTAGTTTAGCGTTAATTGTTCGTTCCGGGTGAAAGTATACGATAGCGCCAGTTTCAAGTTTATGAAAAAGTTTTTGTTTCCGCATTTTGGCCTCGGATGGACGGCCGGGGCGCTACCGTAGACTTACATTCTTGCTATCTTCCTCCTCGTCATAAGCACCTCGAATCCTATACGGATCGGGTCTCCTCGTCGGTCTCCTCAATTCAAAGACGATCCACCCGAGAGTCTATAGTCCGAGCTCCAACCTCAAATCCGAGATAACTAAGGCACATAGTTCGCTAAACTAGATGATGTAGAGAGTGAAGATGGATTAGTTTGTCTTTAAATATCTTAGGTTTCTCAACACATGAGACATTTAGGGTTAGAGGAAGAAGAAGGGGAGATTGAGGAAGTGAGAGTTAAGATAGATCAATTGAATGAAGATGGCTAAGCTTTTTGACTAATGAAGCATACCAATAATTCATAAGCAAAATATCTGCCATGCTTGCAAAATATCTAGCATGCTTCAATGAGTCACCAAGTGAGTCATCCTATGAGTCACCCCATGAGCCATGCTTTATTTAATGATAATCTTCACCTCATACCTCCACCTCATTAAATATTTAACCTAAATGGTTATAATAGAAATGAGGTGTCTTCTTCTAGAAGTATACTTGAGAAAATTACAAGAATACCCCTCATCCGTATATACATACCCGTATCTGCATTCCGAAAAATACGAATACAAAGAGACGAAAATAATTCAACAATAAAATACTAGGATCCGGCTTAAACCAAAGCCCACTAGTATTATCCGCCTGAACATCATACATGCACAAGTACATGTATGTGATCGAAGCCCTGCCGTAAAACCATACATCTTTTGCCCGATGCAGGGAAACCCTCTATGTGGGACTCTAAAGACTCGACAATACACTGGCAGTAGGTTTAACCATAAGCACGTTAGCGGCACTAGCTGCACGTAACGGCTACCCAGGTATCTGTCGATAAGAAGGCCGATGAGCAAACTCATCCGAACTCCTACTGAGCTTATCTATGACAATCTCCGTACTGTCCGGTCTGTTCGTCTAAGAGTATCGCATATTGGGCCTAGGGGCGGTAATCGTCAGATCCCTAATAGCGCAATAAGTCGTAACAGAGTGTACCCCAAAACACCTTGAGAAACTACTGGAGTACCTACCAGTAAATATCGCTTGCCCTGGCCAGGGACTTTGTGTAAATGGCTTTCCAAACACAGCGTGATATCAATCCCTAATACCAAGAGAGACGAATCCTATCTAACCACCACTGCCTCCAAATGCTTCGGGACTGCACCCAACTACTACTTGTTAGCATGACTCCTTTGAGCCATGGTAGGGTAGTAATGTAAGAACAATGAGAACACACTCGAGGCGAAGTAGCAGTGTTAAGTCAACGGACTAAGCTATACTCATGTCACCTAGGAACTGCTACCCGACGATAGGTATAATACCCATCAGCATCTCCCTACGAGTCCTGTCCAGTGTACTCATAACTCAATGAGCACCTGCATACTATCTCCAGAACGACGTACTAATTTCTGTGGGATAGACCATCTCCCCTGCTGGGATGATAAGCATTTACATTAGTCTACTCTGGAGTATCGATACCCCGTCTCGATAGTCCTACGACTAGGGACCTATATAAGGATGTGCTTATAGACCATCCAGCCCCCACTGGTGTGACTGCCATCATAATGCTGGTAATCAAGCAAAGATTCTAAGGGCTCCACCAATATGTATAAGTGATATGCTAAAAGAAACACATGCACATATTGAGGTAGAAACAAACCAGGTAGTATACTACCATTTCGAGCAAGACTGTTACTATATCCGTGTATATCCCAACCTTCCAATATGTAATATACAAACCAGTATGATACAGTAATGGCCTCTAGGCAAATATCACTAACACAATGCGATAGCGTAATTAACTGCAAGGGGCTGCGCTTGCAAGGAACAGTGTCCTCACAACTAAAAACCCCTCAAAGAGGGGGAATCTGATAAGTTACGCTATATCGGCCGTATCTATCCAAATCTTTGATATACGGTGCCATAAATCAACTTGGTATCTTTGGAGAGATGGATGGATATGTTCCAAATAGTATCTACCCTCAAATTCAGGAAAGATGTTCTAACCTAGTTCGTTTCTATTTTCGGCGGTAAACAGATTCTGGCATGCTCGGTGTGACCTCTTCCTCTTTCCACTCTACATTTCGTGTGTCGTGTTTTGCAAATAAAATTATGGTTCTCAATGTTTATGGTTACCCGTGGATTTGAGATACGAAAATTTGGTGTTTCACCTATGTGCAGACTCAATGGCCTTCAACCACACTTCCTACATCAGCAACTCTCACTCCATCCCATCCGGAGGAGTCACTTATGGGCCCAATGCGGCTTCCATATTCTCCATGCCGGTAGGCCAGGTCTCCCAAGCGACCACCGGACTGTTCTTTGGGACCATACTCCCATCCCTGAATTTTGGTGCGCTAACGCCTAAAGAAGAAGCTCCCCAGAAGTCGGTCTTCGATCGGCTTGCTACCGCGGCGGCCCGCACTGACATGCCGACCGGCCTTAAAGTTTCAGTCTTCAACAGGCTGAAGAAAAGCTCAATGGGCCCTATAAAGAATCCCATGATCCCAGAGGGGGTTTCCCTTAAACGGCTGGATCTCCCCGCTATTACTTTGCATGAAGAAAAACAAGAGTGCTTCACCACCAAAACAATCGGTCTTCAACAGACTGACCGATCCTTCTCCGGCTCAACCAAGAATGTCATTATTTCATAGGCTGACACTGGGCGAAATTCCTAAGCAATGCAGGGGGCATGATGTAGGAGTCTTTAATGCTGAGATGGTTCCCATTCCAAGGCATGCTCGATGTCGCCATTGGCACCGAGTGAGACAAGCCCGGGGCAGTTCCCAGTCCGGACTTACTCCACCAGCTCCTGTGGTGGCTATTAATGCTGTTGTTCCAACTGGGAATAGCATTGAACTGCTTAGAAGGGTTCACAAAAACTCCCCCACTGCGGTATTGAAGAGATCTCCTCCTCCTGCAGAAGCTCCAACGCAGCTAAAACCGAAGCAATCTTATCAGTGTCTCTCTTTCCAGATTTACAGAGTCCGGAGGAAAGTACAGAACTCTATTCTCAACAAAAACTATTCTTGTTGACTGAAGAAATCTAAGGTTCGACATGAGAACGATTATTCCTCAGCCATACAGCGGAGGACTTCTCAAAAAGAGGTGCCTATCATAACGGTTTCTCCTACCACGGCTTCCTACAAAAGAATGAGGCCGGAAAAATTTCTAGCGCTCGAGGCAAAATCCAAAAGCGAGATCTCCAAGCGCCCAAAGTCTGGAGGCATAACCATACACACGGTCTATATGATTGGTGGTAAGGAGGAGATCCGTGCTTCTGTTAGTCGTAGAACGCAAACTCGGTCGCTGACGAAATCTCAGGAGTAACAACAGAAGCTCCTAGATATGCTTGCCAAGATGGCAGTGCTTATGGGACCTAAATAAAGTCCGGATAAAGAAACAGAAGAGCGCAAGGAACATGAAACCGATACCGAGTTCTTGCGATGGGTGCTTGAAAAAAAGGACAGGGAAGCGACAGAGTAGGCGACTAATATAAAGTAGATGGCTTTTCTGTTTCAAGACATGGTTGGGATGATGGTCCAACCAGACCACCGGCTGAAGAACCACCGGCTGAAGAACCACCGGTGATTATCGAAGACAATAAAAAGAAACGTCAAATCCTCCCCAGGCCTTATCAATGGCCAAGGAGTAAACGATCTCTAAGGCAGCATTTGACGACTATATCGCTCAATAAATCAGAGCTCATCAGGCCAATGAAGCTATAAATCAGCTCGTCAAGACTAGTCTACCATATCCGGCCTGGTATAACCAGATGAAGTACACACCAGGATATACGATCCCGAAATTCCACGTATATAAAGGAACAGGCAATCTTCATCAACACGTTGCATAGTTCAAAGCTCTGTGTGGCATTATCGGAGGCGATGACAAATTGCTGCTTTACCAATTCGTCGGAAGCTTATCAGAGACGGCTTTCGAATGCAACTCGGAGCTCCTAAATGATTCCATAAAGACCTTCTCTGGGATGGAGCTGCTATTCACTCAAAGATTCGCCAGTGCGAGCGAACGCACTCCATTCACCTCACTGATCAATTCCAGGGTCAAGTCAGGGAAAACATGGGTCCAATACGCGATCCAATGGTGGAACTTGTGGTCCAAATGTGAACAATGCATTAAAGAGTCCCCAGTTGTGGGGATGTTCATTGGGACTATCGATCCTCAATCGATCGTATCCCAATTTATGACCTTCTTCAAGCCCATCACGTTCCAGGCGCTGATTGATAAATTGGCCCAGATAGATCAGAAGAGCCATAGTCTTTCCTCCTCGGGCAAGGATCACTGAAATAATAAGAGCAAGAGAAAAATAGCCTTTGTTTCTAATACATAGCAACAACCGAGTGGTCCGAAAGCAGCCGTCTGCGAAAACAACAACCGTGCACGCCCGACCTTAAAAGAAAGGATGGGATGTGCATATTCATTCCTTCGCGATAAGACGAGGAGTTTGTTCGAGCTGACTATCCGAAACAATCTGATTATATTGCCAGAACCGTGGCGACTCGCACAAGCTTGTGACGTCAACAACCCTAACTACTGTCCCTACCACTGGGTAGTAAGCCATCCAGTTGAGGAATGTTACGTCTTCAAAAACTGGGTCGAGAACCAGTATCAACAGGATAAATTTGTACTGTCAAATAATTGGAGGGTAGATCTGCCTCAAAAGCACGCCTTAAGAAAGTTGATACGCAGGGGGCATCCTGTTCGCTCGTAGAAGAAGCCCTATGGAAAGTATTTTTTCGGCAAAAACCAAAAGAATGCTGAAAGATTTACAAACATGCCCGGCAATCAAGTGGAAAAGCCCACTTGAGCCTGAGATTATAGGAGTGATGTTGAAACCGCGTCTCGTACCGAAAATTGCCGACAAAGGGAAAATCCCCCAAGTCAAGCCTTTGAAGTCTTCCAAGAAAAAGAAGAAGACTAAGAAACCTGTGCAGCTTGATGAGAATGTCGAAAGAAGCACAAACCTCCAGAAGTATATTGATGCACTGGAAGAGTACAATAAGAAAGTGTGAACGCCGGTCACGCTTGAAGAATTCCTCCAGCATATTCTTGAGGACAAGGAAAGTGACGACAATGAGGAAAATGACTCATCGGAGAAAGCGAAAGAACTTGTGGAAAGCTGCCACATAGTCTCCCATTCATCACTATATGATGAAGAAGATCTGCCAGCGCCGAAAAGTGACAAGGATAAACTGTTGGGTTCCTTAGCATCCTCACGGTGTTTACTAGGGTATCGAACATGCCATTTCAAAATTTTCTAGAGAGCTAAAGAACCCGAACGAGGATCGAACTAGAGACTTAGGGTTTTCTAGATTGTAAACTCTTTACAAACTAAAGGGAAGAAAGAATACAACCTTTGTAAACCGGTCCTTCACTTCAATAGCTCCGTGTAGTAGTCCCTTCGCTGCGATCACGAACTCCCGGACTCTTGAGAGGCTCCATAAGAAGTACAGAACAAGCTTGCATCGAAGTCTTCGAGGCCGAAAATGATCTACGTCGAGGAGACACTAGCTCATGCTATCTCTTCACTAATGGTGAAATTAGTGAAGCAAACTGCCTAAACTAAATGACAAGTAGTAGAGGATGATGAAGTAGGAAGTGGGCTCACTTTAGTTTTATTTTTCTCACAATAAATCATCACTTAGAAAAAGCTAGCAAGCCTTTTTTCTTGAGGAAGAAGAAGAAGTGATGAAGAAAATGAATGAGAGAGTGATGTTAGAATTGCAACCATGGTGAGTTAGTGTCATGCCTAACTCATGTAGAGAATAAACCATAGTCTAAGGTTAAGGGTTGGGTTAACAAATATCTTAAGCAGTGACAAAAGAGTGGACTTGGTCAATGTTTTCTACAAGCTTCTCCAAGCTTCAACCATGACTCATTCCAAATCTTTTGTGAATTACTTAATGATAAATAAAACCCAAACATAAACCCCAGCATGGTATAGGTCTCACACATACATGTTGCAAGTGTAACCTAGCATGACACAACAATATATATCACATATATATTTTGTGTAACAAGAAAACAATACATTTAACATATATCATATATATATATATATCAATGTATCAAATGTGAGAAAAAGAAATACTTAAGTGAGCTAATACTAGTTAATGTAATTTAACATATCAAATATATCATTCTACATTAAATTATTAAATCAACATTTGATTTAATAATCCGGCTATATTACATATAACCAACTAATATCAAATGCAACAACTTATCGAATCAAAACTTGATCCGATAATCCGGCTATATCACATATACCTGACCAATGTCACAAGTCGCGAGAATAGAATGCGGTATCTCATACGCGCATTAATCTCGGTCCCGCACATATCACATATGTGCTCCTACTCCGTTTCGCATGAACCAGGAAACCTCTGTGTAGGACTCTAAAGACTCATCAATACGCCGGCAGTAGGTGATGATCATATCAAACACCCACAAGCCGCAAGCGGTCTGCTAAACGTAATGGCCACTCGGGTATTGAGTGATCAGAAGATCAACAAGCAAGCCTGCTAGTACTCCTGCGAATCCAATCAGTAACACTACCGTACAGTCCGGTCTCTTCGTCTGATATGTCGCATATCACAGCCTGGAAGTGGTCTTAACGTCAGACCCCAATAGCCTGATAAGTCATGCCGATGCAAGGTCCATAACTATTCGAGAAACTACTGGTAACACTTACCAGTAAATCTCAGCAACCCTGACCAGGGATTTCCTGTTATGGCCAATCGAGCATAGCGCAACATCAACTCCCAATACCGGGAGAGACGAAACCCCTCCTATCGCTCATTGCCTCCATGTGACTCAGGACTGTACCCCAAAACCACCTTTTTGCATGATCTCTTGACCGTGGTATGGTGGAAATTAAAGCACAGTAGGAATCACACAAGACTCTATGACGATCTTGGGTCTACAGACTAACCTGTACCAGTGTCACCAGAGAACTGCTATCCGACGATAGGTATAATACCATCTAGGAGTTCTCGGCGAGTCCGTTCAGTGTACCCAGTCTCCACTGAGCACCCGTACACCATCTCTGATGTCAAACATCAATGGATATGGGATCATCCATCGCCCATCATATGGGTCGAGAAGCGTATACGCTAGTCTACTCTGGAGTATCGATGCGCTGTCTAAATACTCCCATGACTAGGAACATTTGAAGGATGTACTTACCGACTACCCTATCCCTTCTGGTATGATCTGCATCATAATCCTGGTAGTAAAGTACTCATCCTAAGGGCTTTATCAACATGTAATAGAGAGACAATAAGTGTATATGTTAAGATAAAGAGGAACCAGATAGAATACTATCATATCGAGCAAGAAAGTCCTCTCTATATATGTCCAAGCATCCACTACAATATACATCGCATGTACAATAATGGCCTCTAGGGCATACATATAACTAACAATCTCCACTTGCACTAAGGCCATTTGTTGTAGTATCCAATACCCAACAATATAGCAGTGGTTGTAGTATCCCATACTCAACCATCCCATAGAAGTCTCTCTAGGGGTAAGGCTTTTGTGAGTGGATCTGCTATGTTATCTTTTGTGTCTACTCTTCTGACCTCGATCCCTTGGAGATCAACCATCTCCTTCATCTGGTGATACTTGCCTCAGAATATGTCTGGAACGCTGATGGGACCTGCGTTCCTAGTCAAAAACCACCATTGTTGTCACAATAACAGTTATTGGACGCTCAATGGTAGGAATCTTGTCCATCTCATGAACAAGAAATGCCCAAACAGCCACTTTGGCAGCATCATTGGTAGCAATGTATTCAGCCTTTATCGTCTAGTATGTCACGGTATTTAGCTTGGAACTCTTCCAATATACCATCCCTGCACTGAGGGTAAAGACAATGCTGTGACTGACTCTCAGTCGACCTTATCACTGTGGAAGCTCGAACCAAGAACTTTCTTTTAGTGCTTCTCAAGTACTTAAGAATGTCCTCCACAGCTTTCCAGCGATTCTCCCAAGATCCGAGTGATTCCTGATCACTACACCTAGTGAGTCATCTACATCTGGTCTGGTACATAATATCGCATACTCTGATAGAGCCTACTGCCGAAGCATAGGGTATCCCTTGCACGCGAGCTCTCTCCAAATCAGTCTTGGAAAACTTCTTTTTGGAGAGAGTGATCTATGAGTAAGTGGGCGAACTATCACGCTTAGAATCTTCCATACTAAACCCCTTTAGTATGATGTTAATGTACCTGGATTTAGGACACTCCCAACATCCACTTAGATCTATCAACATAGATCATAATCTACAAGATATAGTAGGAATCATCCAAATCTTATATTGAGAATCCTCGTGATAAGAGGAGCTTGACCGAGTGTAGCATAGGAAACCATTTTCTATCAAGAGTATGTCATCTACATACAATACGTGGAAGACAAACTTACTCTCTACAACCTTCTTGTATATACAAGGTTCATCTACCTTTTTGATGAAGTCAAACCCTTTGACCACCACATCAAAACAGATGTTCCAACTCCGCGATACTTGCATTAATCCTGATGGACTTAAGCATAGCTTTGAAAGTCTCAACTTTTCCATCTACACCAAGAATCTTCTCAAGATCCATTTGCTCCCAATGGGTTTTACCCCTTCAGGTGCAACATTCAAAGTCATACTTCGTTGGTGTACATGGATTCCATCTTTGATCGCATAGCATCCAGCCATTTCACAGAGTCACCACTCCTGATGGCCTGCCTGAACTTGGTTGGGCCATCATCTCATAATGCAATTCTCGCTCCCACTGTCACCGAGAAGACCGTAGTATCTCTTAAGTGGATGAGAAACCCTACCAGATTCGCGGAAAGGCTGAGGTTTGTTGGAAACTATTAAATCCTTTGGTTTCACCAAATCATCAGCTGTTAGTTTGTCTAGCTAGAACTCCTTCCAGTTCTACCTCATGACCACAAATTTCTTCACAAGAAATTCCTTTTCTAAAAAGGTGGCATGCTGAGAAATAAAAACACATTTTGCTCCTCAGTATGGTAGAAGATATTCCCTCGCAAATGTTTGGGATATCCTAACAAACATATACAGAATTGAGTTTGCCTCGAGCTTGTCCGGATTTTGTTTTTCAACATAGGCCGGACAACACTATATCTTAACTCGTTTAAGACATGGTCTCTTCCCACATCATATCTCATATGTAGTGGTAGGCCCTGATTTGGACAGAACCCCATTTAATAGGTATGCAGTTTCTCAAGTGCATAAGTCCAAAAGAAAACAGGTAACTCAGCAGTACTCATCATAGAGCGCGCCATATCTCATAGGGTGCGATATCTCCACCCCGATACACCATTGTGCTGTGGTGTACTCGAAGGAGTAAGCTGAGAGAGAATCACAATCTCCTTTAAATAATCCAGGAACTCCATGTGCAAGTATTCTCCTCCTTGATCTCGTCGATCGACTTTAATACTTCTACCCGTCTGGTTCTCAACTTTAAGCTTATATTCTTTTGAATTTCTCAAAAGTTCCAGACTTGTGTTTCAACAGGAACATATGTCCGAATCCTGAGAGATAGTCGATGAATATAACGAAGTACTAAGAACCTACCTTGGCATTTGTAGATATAGGACCGTATACATCAGCATGTATGCGTCCCAAGGGTTCAGTAACTCTTTCTCCGTTTCCAGTAAACGGAGTATTGGTCATTTTACCTTTAAGACAAGACTGGCAAGTATCATAAGATGAAAATTTGAACAGATTCTCATATTCATCCTTATGTAACTTAGCTGGTCGTGTCGTATTGATATGACCTAGTCTACAATGCCACTAGAAGGATTCGTTCATTTCTGAACTACTCCTCTTGTGTGTGTTCGGTATACTTTGAACTGTGGTTTGATTTAGAATGTATATGCTATTATATAACGTGCCTGATCGAATCAACTCTTGATTCAGGAAAATGTTCACAACATTATCCTTCCAATACATAATTATATTCTTCTTTAACTTAGTAAAGAATATGATGCAATGTTGTATATCAGGTTCGGTATGTAATAACATTTGTTCAGAATCAATGTATTTGGTAATACTAGGTGATATCTGCCAACTTATTTGGCTGCAACAATTGCACCATTCTCTAACTCTTAGAGATATGTCACCTATTCTCAGTTCTCTACCTTTCTGTAGCCCATGTAACATATTACATATGTGGGATCCTAATCCGGTATCTCATACCTAGGACGTAGAGGATACCGAGAAACAGTTCTCGGTATTGAACACACCCGAAGAGCATGCATTAGCATGCTTATTTCTCGATTGGGTCGCATGGGAATCCGAATATTCCCCTATTTTCTGCTCGGACTTATAACAGTTATAAGATAGAGCGGAACCAACGTTCCCTAGCTCAGTATAATAAGCAGGTTCGGTCAATACATCCATATTATTATCTTGATTAAGGCGTGACATGGTCGCTACCAGGAGAGAGAGAGAAGAAAACACTCTGCCTGCGCTCTTGCAAGATTAGATTGGTTATTATTTTATCTAATCAGGATGGCTCCCACTATTTTAGTCAAATCTACCTTCAAACCCTAAAAGGTAAGACTAGTCGGGATTAATTACACCCTATAAGTTCGCCAATCTTTCGGCCAGGCCAGTGTCGGTATTTTGAGAGAGGTTCCCCGTGCTTTTGCACGGACCTAATTAAAATAAACCTCGTTTTCCCACGGGCGTAACCCCGTTAACACCTTTCTAGACACCTACTTGATCGGCTAATTGTAATGTATAAAATTCTCCCAGGAGTAACTCTTACTCGCAGTGGGTATTGGGATCTAACTATCTCATAGAAGGTATGCAATCTCATTGCAAATTTCAACACTTGAAATTCCCGATAATATTCTGCCCCTAGCATCCTATGACCTTGGCGCAGGCCAACAAACCATAGTTTGCTAGTCAAGTTCAACCCGCACATTTCATGATTGAATTAAACCCACCCGCATGACCCTTGACGCAGGCCAACAAAGTCGCACGACTACCCTAATCCAATCGCATCGTATGCTGCAGATAAGCACTAGTTAGCTACCGCACACTACGCCTTGACGCAGGCCAACAAACGTAGTACGAATACTAAGTAGTACTTATCTGAAATGACGGAGGGCTATGGCAGGTTTTAAAGAAAACCCTTTGCGTAATGAACTTGATCTCGTTATAGAATCGAATGAATTTTAAAAGGAGTGTTTCTGAGGTTTTTACTAGTTTTGCTAAAGAGGTCACTCCTGGTGAAGAAATCTTGGCTCTTTCCATATCGAATAAGGTGCAGGATATTTCACAAATACCACTATGCAAAGCAAAAACTATAAAAGCAAAAAAAAGACAAACCGAGTTTGTAGCATCTGCTAGTTTCGCTAAAGAGGTCACTCTCGGTGAAGGGATCTCGGCTCTTTCCTTATCGAATAAGGTGCTGGATATTCTACAAGGAATACCCCTATGCAAAGCAAGAACTAGAGCTACCAGTTTTTAAAACAAGTTTCTACAACATCTTTTAGGTTTCTTTTATTTCATTAATCTCATTAATGAATTCCCATCAATTATGCTTCCTAAGAATCACAGAAGAAATGAAAGCAACAATATTAATTATATCTCATATATATAATATATAGGCATTCGTCTCAGAACATATCAAGTGATCACATCACAGAATATCAGCAGCAGAAGAATCACATATGAAATGTTGGATATACTAGGAATTCCGTGTTTTATTTAAGCCAGTAAAAATACGGATTCCACGGTCGCGATGAATAGCAAAACCCACAACCCTAGACCCCTGTGAGAGCGTCAAGCAACCCTACCAATTCTAGAGTTAGGAGACCCGGTCTCGACTCCTCGAGATGGTCTCCCACTGGACCCTAGAACCCGGTTACTTTTGCTCCCCGCCTTGGGTCTATCCTAATGCGGAAAAGTAAATAATATATATCAATGGTGACATCATCCTCAACCCGAAAGTGCCCTAATAAAAGAATATTACATACAATGAATTTTATATGAATGAAAATAAAAACCCTCATCTCACATAAAACCCCTAGCTATTCAAAACACGACGATCCAATATAACATATCTCAGCAACACATAACATCACATGTCATCAACGTAAGTAAATATGCGTATCCCAATTATTATTGACGTATAGAAACGAAATCGGCGATACACCACATATTACACTTACGGTCGCAGAAAAGAAAGTGAAAAACTACAACAGTTAGAATCCGCAACCACCTTAGACATCATAAACCCAATATATCATATACATTGGATTTCATATCTAACCAAATGAATTCCTTAGATATCACATGCCTCACAATTATAAACCCCGCATTTAGTCTCGATATTGAAAACACTTTCCAGTAACCTATCGGGTAATTCAACAAGATTCCCGATAATCTGATCGAATGCTCGTCGGAAACTTTAGTAGACGGCCGCACCCCCGGTGCCGTCGACGAAGTGCACTAAGGGGAACACCGCTGCCGCGAGCACCCGAACAGATACTTTTTGGCAACGGGGTTCTCCTACAGTCACTTGGTCGGGGCTATGGGGCGTGGCTATCTAGAAATGTTACCCGGCGAGTATCCGCGTACGCTACGTAATTGCAACGGACTTTTGATCAACATAAAAATTCCGTGGCAGCCGATCAATTGAGACTAAACCGCTAGATTTACAAAATTCAAACTAGTTATCACATAACTTAATTATAGTGGATTCCAAATATTGTATCACAATCACAGAAAGGTAGGCGACGTTAAATATTTTGATCGAATCAACGAATTTCCAAAATTCCCGGAGAGCTCAACACTTAAGCAGAATTAAAAATGCTCAGAAGCATGCCCCAGTACCTACGGACCAACAGCTGAAGGGCCCGACCCAAGCCTTTTATGTAGCGCCGCGGATCCACCGCCAAAACCATGTTTTAGCCGTGGATCTGCGGTCACTTAGACGAGTTAGGGTTTCGTTTTTCAGGTGTGTCCATAGAATTACCTGCATGATTTTTTGAATATTTTTAACATGAAAAATTTCAACTTCTTGAAAAATTTCCAGTAAGTGGGAAAATTACGGTTTTCGGAGTTCGATCGGACTTTTAATTTCGTCTACGCAATGCTTAATGCTCTAGCTAGGCTCTGATACCAATGTTGGGTTCCATAGCACCCTCACGGTGTTTACTAGGGCATCGAACATGCCATTTCAAAATTTTCTAGAGAGCTAAAGAACCCGAACGAGGATCGAACTAGAGACTTAGGGTTTTCTAGATTATAAACTCTTTACAAACTAAAGGGAAGAAGGAATACAACCTTTGTAGACCAGTCCTTCACTTCAATAGCTCCGTGTATTAGTCCTTTCGCTGCGATTACGAACTCCCGGACTCTTGAGAGGCTCCACAAGATGTACGGAACAAGCTTGCATTGAAGTCTTCGAGGCCGAAGATGATCTACGTCGAGAAGACACTAGCTCATGCTATCTCTTCACTAATGGTGAGATTAGTGAAGCAAACACCCTAAACAAAATGGCAAGTAGTAGAGGATGATGAAGTAGGAAGTGGGCTCACTTTAGTTTTATTTTTCTAACAATAAATCATCACTTAGAAAAATCTAGCAAGCTTTTTCTCTTGAGGAGGAAGAATAAGTGATGAAGAAAATGAATGAGAGAGTAAGGTTAGAATTGCAACCATGGTGAGTTAGTGTCATGCCTAACTCATGAAGAGAATAAACCATAGTCTTAGGTTAAGAGTTGGGTTAACAAATATCTTAAGCAATGACAAAAGAGTGGACTTGGTCAATGTTTTCTACAAGCTTCTCCAAGCTTTAACCATGACTCATTCCAAATCTTTTGTGAATTACTTAATGATAAATAAAACCCAAACATAAACCCCAGCATGGTATAAGTCTCACACATACATGTTGCAAGTGTAACCTAGCATGACACAATAATATATATGACATATATATTTTGTGTAAAAAGAAAACAATACATTTAACATATATCACATATATATCAATGTATCAAATGTGAGAAAAAGAAATACTTAAGTGAGCTAATATTAGTTAATGTAATTTAATATATCAAATATATAATTCTACATTAAATTATTAAATCAACATTTGATTTAATAATCCGGCTATATTACATATAACCAACTAATATCAAATGCAACAATTTATCGAATCAACACTTGATCCGATAACCCGGCTATATCACATATACCCGACCAATGTCACAAGTTGCGGCAATAGAATGCGGTATCTCATATGCGCATTAATCTCGGTCCTGTACATATCACATATGTGCTTCTACTCCGTTTCACATGAACGAGGAAATCTCTCTGTAGGACTCTAAAGACTCGTCAATACGCTGGCAGTAGGTGATGATCATATCAAACACCCAAAAGCCGCAAGCGGTCTGCTAAACGTAACGACCACCCGGGTATTGATCGATCAGAAGATCAACAAGCAACCCTGCTAGTACTCCTGCGAATCCAATCAGTAACACTACCGTATAGTCTAGTCTCTTCGTTTGGTATGTTGTATATCACAGCCTAGGGGTGGTCTTAATGTCAGACCTCAATAGCCTGATAAGTCATGCCGATACAAGGCCATAACTGTTCGAGAAACTACTGGTAACACTTACCAGTAAATCTCAGCAACCCTGTCCAGGGATTTTCTGTTATGGCCAATCGAGCATAGCGCAACATCAACTCCCAATACCGGGAGAGAAGAAACCCCTCCTATCGCTCATTGCCTCCATGTGACTTGGGACTGTACCCAAAAACCACCTTTTTGCATGATCTCTTGACCGTGGTATGGTGGAAATCAAAGCACAGTAGGAATCACACAAGACTCTATGACGATCTCGGGTCTACAGACTAACCTGTACTGGTGTCACCAGAGAACTGTTATCCGACGATAAGTATAATACCATCTAGGAGTTCTCGGCGTGCCCGTTCAGTGTACCCGGTCTCCACTGAGCACCCGTATACCATCTCTGATGTCAAACACCAATGGATATGGGATCATCCATTGCCCATCATATGGGTCGAGAAGCGTTTACGCTAGTCTACTCTGGAGTATCGATACCCTATCTCGATACTCCACGACTAGGAACATTTGAAGGATGTACTTACCGACTACCCTGTCCCCACTAGTATGATCTGCATCATAATCCTGGAAGTCAAGTACTCATCCTAAGGGCTTTATCAACATGTAATAGAGAGACAATAAGTGTACATGTTAAGATAAAGAGGAACCAGATAGAATACTATCATATCGAGCAAGAAAGTCCTCTCTATATATGTCCAAGCATCCACTACAATATACATCGCATGTACAGTAATGGCCTCTAGGGCATACATATAACTAATAATCTCCCACTTGCACTAAGGCCATCTGTTGTAGTATCCAATACCCAACAATATAGCAGTGGTTGTGGTATCCCATACTCAACCATCCCATAGAATTCTCTCTAGGGGTAAGGCCTTTGTGAGTGGATCCGCTATGTTATCCTTCGTGTCTACTCTCCTGACCTCGATCCCTTGGAGATCAACCATCTCTCTGATCAGGTTGTTACCGAAACGTGCATCGAGTTTGTTCGGATTATGTTTTTAAGCGCAAACCAGATAACCGAACATCTTAACAACTTTAAGATGAACACCATTCTATATCACATATAGAAACGAAGCACTTGTTTAGGTGGAGCCGGTATCAATTGATATGGATCTATTTCTAGTGCATCCCCAAAATTGAAGAAGGCAACTCAGCATTACTCATCATGGGGCACATCCACGGATGAGAAATTTGAGAGAGAATCACATTCTCAATACGGAATACCAAGTATTAACCCCATGTCCTTATGGACATCGGACAACATACATCAATATTTATAAGTCCCTTGAGTTCACTAACTCAATTCCCGTGTGCTGTTAATTGAAAAACATTCTTTTGGTTAAAAGAAACCAAATTTTTTTCCGTCAGGCAAAACCTGATGATTTTCCTCAATAGCAACAATTGCTTCGAAATCCGACATTGAGGATTAAATCAACCTATCTTAATTCTCTGCTCCTTCTCCGCATTTGTAATGCCCTACAAATATGAGATTCTAATCCGGTATCTATATACTCAGGAGTTAGAGTTACTGAGAACCACTTTTCTAAAATAAAGTTGTTGGATATAGTGCCCTCAAGGTAATTATTATGATCGCAAGTAGGCGATTATGATAATTGAGGGAGGACCTATACGGGTATAACTGTCTCATTCGAGATGATAATATGTTATCTGGTTTGTCTTCATCATTGATGAATCCCGTAGGATTGTTGCTTGACAACCAGCATTATGACGGCGATCATATATATGTGAGAGCTGGATTATCCATAAGCACATCCTTAAATGTCCCTAGTCGTGGGCGTATCGAGACTGGGCATTGATATTCCGGAGCAGACTAGTGTATACGCTTTTAGACCCCGACGAGGGGCGGTGGCCAATCTCACAAGACATTGGTGTTGTGTCACCTAAGATAGTATACATGTGCTCACTGGAGGTGAGTACACTAGACGGACTCGCCGAGAACTTCTAGATGGTATTATATCTATCGCCAGATGAAAGTTCTTAGGTGGCATGAGTACATGTTAGTTCTTTGACCTGAAGTCGTCATTTGTCTCGTGTGAGTTCCCACTGTACTTTGATTACTACCCTACCATGGCTCAAAGGACTCATGCAAACAGGTTTTAGTTGGGTACAGTCCTGAGCCATATGGCGGCAGTGGTCGACTGTCAGGGATTCGTCTCTCCTAATAGTAGGAGTCGATGTCACGCTGTGTTCAGTTGGCTATCACCAGAAATCCATGGCTACGGTGGATGAGGTTTACTGATAGTTGATCAGTAGTATCTCTATTAGTGATGATCTTGACTCAGACACGACTTATCGGTTTAGTAGGGGTCTGACATTATCCACCCCTAGACCCGATATGTTATACTCTTTGACGAAGTGACTGGACTTTATGGAGATTATCACATTCAGGCTCAGTAAGGTAAAGACGTACTTGATTGTCGACCCCCATTTCGACAAGTACCTGAGTAGCCATTACGTACAGCTAGTGCCGCTAACGTGCTTGTGGTTAAACCCACTGCCAGCGTATTGTCGAGTCTTTAGAGTCCTACACAGAGGGTTTTCCCGGTTTAGGCGACAGATGTAGGAGCCGTATGTTGGTACGTACAGGGGGTCTGATTAAATACGTGTACGCAATACATGGATTTTAATCGGACAGTTGATAATACTAGCCGGTTTAGGATTAAGCCGGATTATTAAATCAGGTTTTGATTTAATAATTTATATATGTATTTTGATACATATATTTTAGTATTATTGTTCACTATTTATTTTCTCTTTTTGGTGCTATCCATATTTTTATACGGATACGCGTATATGTAGCGATACATATACCGGGTGAAGTATTCCGTATTTATACGGGAATGCTTCTAAAAGAAGGACACCTCATATTTGATTTTCTCTTTTGAAAATTAAATAGAAATGAGGTGGAGGAGTTATGACGCATGGTTCTTAGCATGTAGAGAGGTATGGATTGGGGATTTTATATTGGTAAAATCATTTGTGTTCACTATTGAACCATGGTTGTAAAAAGGCAAGCCATCCTCATTTTTGTAGACTTGATGCTTCACTTTCTTTTTGCTTCACATGATGAGCATCATGCTTCATAGTTGCTTTCTCATTCTCTTCTCCTTCTTTTTCTTGCTCTCATTTTGAGCATAGATTCTAAAGAGAAATTTTTAGTGAAGTATTCCTATATCACCGACTATCTACACCTAGCAAGTATGGATCATCGGTTAGAGCCTCCTCCGGTTTCCCTCGGGTAGAACGCCTTCAGTAAGGGTGGTCGATCTTCAAGCGCGATCCCAGCGGCTACGAGCTTGGAAGGGTCTTCCACAATATGGTGGACACGCGACAAAAGTTGTAATTTCTCAACCCTTGCACTCTTAGTTAGCTAGTTTAGGTTATTGGACCGTATCCTGGTTTTTACGGGCATTCGTTGTTCGCTAAAATTTTTGTTTTCGCTTCCGTCTCGGCCGCGGCTTCCTCGGCGCGGGCACCGAAACCCAACAAAAGACACACAGAAAATCCGAAATATCAAAATGATTCAGCGGGGTTAATTGGGTGTTCATAGTATTGTCTCTTTCATTTCCCAGGCTCATGATAGTAGTGGTATTCTCCTTTTTTTACACATCAACCCCTTTTGACGTCTCTCCATCTCATCTTCCTGTATACCGAGCTTATACTAGTTAGTTTTCTTCTTTTCTTTCCTTTTGCACCAGCTTTGGGATTGGAAGAAGACTATCTAATAAGCGTAACTGGTATACACTCCTTATATATAAGGAGTTCTCAAGCTTGAGATAAGGTATGAGGGAGAGACAAATGAACTATTCATCTAATCCAGAACCAGTGGCCATCCTCAGACTGAAACAATTTTATCGAGTTCATATCTAACCATACGATGACTTTCCAAATAATATGAATCTCTGTACCGAATATAAAGGATTCTGGAATTAACAGAAGAGGACATAGGATAGGTAAGGACATATGCGACTATCTCGTGGATTAGAGCAATCCAGACATTCCAAAAGCTATCAATTGTAGAAAGGTCGGTCAAAATGGTTAATGAGTCTTAGTTTAAGGTCAGTCCAGGGTCGCTGCCAGAGAGAGAAAAAAGAAACACTCAGCGTGCACTCTAACCTAGATCAGATTGGTATTTTTATCTAATTAGGATGACTCTCACTGTTTCGTCAAATGCTCCTTCAAACCCTAAAAGGAGAACTAGCCGGGATTTCATATAGAAAATCTCCCAAGGTTAACTATTACTCACAGTAGAAATCAGGACCCAAACTATCATGGCGTGGCAACCTTGACATGGTCAAAATGTCACTCCACTCCATAGATGGTGTGCAATCACATTGCAAGATTCAACGCTTGAAACTCCCGATGTTGGTTTTTACCCTTAATGGATTATAACCTTGACAGGGTCAACATACCATAAGTCGCTAGTCAAGTTCAACTTGTCATTTCATGATTAACTTAGATCCACCCGCATAAGGCTTTGACAGGATCAACATGACCGTGTGACTGTTCTAGCTAACCGCATCATGTGCAAGCAGGAAGATATCACTTTGCTACCGTACACTATGCCTTGACAGAGTCAACATACACAACTCGAATACTAAGTAATCGACTTCCTGAAATGACAGAGGGCTACGACTGGTTTTGAAGAAAATCATCAACGTAATGAACTTAATATCATCGTAGGAACCGAGTGATTTTGAAAGTTTATAGTCGCGTAGATCTTTGCTTAAGAGTGAATTCACTGTGAAGGGATCCAGACTCTTTTCTCATCGAATGAGGTGCAGGATATTCCTAACCGAATATCATGATGTAAAGCAAAAGATTACGGCTTAAAAAACATTTTTGTGACTCAAACTTTTTCTCAAGAGCGAACTCTCTGTGACGGGATCAAGGATCTTTCTTCAATGAATGAGGTGCATCATATTCCTCACCGAATACCACATGCAAAGCAAAAGAATCAACTAAAGTTTCCCTTTTAGAAAAAGTTGGTTCCTACAACGTATAGGTTTATTTAACTTTGTATTAATCCAATTAATACAATCCCATCATTTAGATAATCACATTATCTAGAATTATCGTTTTCACACAAACATTACAGAAAAAGAAGTATGAAAAAGAAAAATAGAATGCACATATATGCTATCCGCATTCGCCACGGGGCCCCGTCATGCACCATTAGGTTATTAACTAACGAAAGAGCAGGGGTAGGGCCAACGCGGATGCAAAACTTATATAGCATTTATTTATATATATAATATATCACATATATCAATGTATCATCACACGCAAATAATCACATTGCAGCATGCGGTAAAACAACATCACAGAGTTGGAATGGTTGGATCACCTAGGAATCCCGTGTTTCGTTCGAGCCACAAACGAAACGCGACATTCCTTGGTCGCATGAATAGCCCGTGTATAGCCAAAAGCAGACCCCTACAAGTGCGGCAAGTCATCCACTAATCCGAGAAATGAGGTGACCCAATATCATTACTATGATGGGGCCACCCAGCACTTTCTTGAATCCGATGACTTATGCACTCATCCGCGAGTCTATCCTAACCCCCTACAAGCGCGGTAAGTAGCCCGCCAGTCCTAGAATCGGGTGACCCAGTCTCAACTCCTTAAGATGGCCACTCGCTGCAATTCAATACCCGGCTGCCAGTGTGCTTCTCCGTGGGGTAATCCTAAAAGCTGTATTAATACAACGGTGACATCGATCACAACCTAATCGAGCCCGGATAAATAATAATACAATAAGCGAAAACGACGAACACATGTCGACCGCTCGTCCCGAATGAAAGAATATACATTTAGTAATAACATGAATGGAAATGAAATACATCATCACAACTCTCAAAAACACACAGGGCTATTTATTCGCAACAATCCAATCCAAACCAAGCACACCAATCTCAGACTCATATCGTGCTACCCCGTCGAATTGATCGCATCAATTCATCGACGTTAAACACTATATATCAACAAGTATGTCATCACGTTAACATGATCAAACTCTTTAATCAAGTTAATACGGAACCCATAGCCAATGAATCCTAAAACTGACGGAGTCGCAAAATTCAATTCCACAAAAACTGAAATTGATGTCCACTCCGGCCGCAAAAACCATCGCATTTCTTGCTCAAAATGAATCGCAAATGACTAGAAAACACACGGATGAATCCCACCGTCAAAAACCCCGAGCCGAAGGCGACCCGGGATCCACCCTGAGCCCAACTTGGGCTTGGGAATTATCCCGAACCAGAGCCAAAATTGGCTCCGGTTCAGCAAATAAATGAGCCCGTAAGGGGCTCATGTCACCCCCGATCCCTCCGGTACTCGGGTGGGCATAGGCAAAGGAGTTCACGGGCCTCTCAGTCCGAACTGAGAGCACCTGGGCATGAGAACAAGTAAGAAACGTCGCTGGTTTTGGCAGTTTTTAAAACAGTGAACAATTCATTTTGAAAAATGGTTATAGGAATCAATTAGTCACCGAATAGCAAGTTAAAAGACTATGGATGGCTCTGATACCACTGTAAGGTCATCATGCTCGCTGGACGGGTTTTTAAAATCATTGCGGAAGCGGAAAAACGACAAAAGCCAAGCAATCAAGACTTCCTATCACTAGAATCAACCGTAGACTATAACTTGAGAACAAAAGAGAGCTAGAGTTAAGAATATACAACTTTTGAAGCGTCTTCACATGCTCCAATGGTTGAACCCGGGACTTCGGCTAAGCTCCGAGGCGCTTCGGATCATACTTGATCTCCGATCAGCTCTGTCGAAGACGATCCATGCGAAGGCCACCGGTTCTAGCTTCAACATCAACAACCTGATGTAACTCACACTCCATGCTTGCTAGATATGAGATGGGAGGGATGTAGAAAAAGTAGTGAATTTTTAAACTCTCATTTTCTTTTCTTTTTAGCTCTCCTTCTTTCTCTTTGTTCTTGGATGAGACAGTCTTGCTTGCTTGGCTTTTGTCGTTTTTCCGCTTTCACAATGATTTTAAAAACCCGTCCAGCGAGCATGACGACCTTACAAGCACTACTCACGTGAAAGGCACGTGAGCGCTATAGCATAATCTGTATATTATATCTATAGTCTAAACGACTAAGTGCTTAGCACTGTTGGGTAATATAAAAGCTCAAGACTGAGCCCAAAATTGGCCGAGTCTCTTAAGTTTTAAACTTCTTGAGCTCATATTGTTCATTGTAATCGAGCCCATATGCTCACCCCTATTAAATTGATTTTAATTTAAAAGAAGATTAATAATCCTTAACCGTACTCCTAAATTGATCTTAGTCTTATATAAGAATAATGTATCCTTAGCCCATATGTTCATATTTAAGTCGATCTTAATCTAAAACAAGATTAACGATTCTTAAACCTCTGAACTGATGAAATATATAAGCTAGATTCAAAACCAAATCTAGTATATATGGATTTGGACTGATCCGCTCCCTACGGGCGACGACGTAAACTAGTCTCCGTATACAATCCATGGGCAATCCCAAAATAGACAACATAACACGACAAGAAATGATCTGCCTGGAGCAGCGGAAAGTTGTTATCACAATACGATAGCGTAATTAATTGCAGGGGCTTGCGCATGCAGGGAAGAACGTTGTCACGCCCTGCTTCCCGGTATACGGTTAAGGGGACACGACTGGCCCTTACGTATTTACTCTGAAGTAAACACGCTAAGCGTATCTAAGCAATATAAGTAAAATGCACAAGAAACATAGACAATAGATATAATTGAACAACAAATTTATTTATTAACATTCTTTTTACAATACATCTGAAAAGTAAATAAATGGAATGAAAAGCAATGCCTAAACAGTGGCATAACAGAAATGGAAAGTACTGAAATTAAATGTACAAGTAACTAGAGCTCTGGGTCGAAAGCTAGCTGGTCCAAATCCTCGCGGGTGGGCTCGATCTCCAGTGAGTCCGAATCATCCGACGACATTCCAAAGAAAAAGAAAGAGAATTTCGTCAGCAAACAAATCGCTCGGTAAGTCCCAAAGAGGAGGGAGAAGTAGAATAGACACACACACAGAGAGAGAGTATAACTATTATATTGTTGTTTGTTATGTTAACGTAGTTGTTTGTGGCTTGGTACAGAAGATGCCAGTGTATATGAGAGGAGTCCAACTTACACCGTGGACTTTGGTAACCTGTAGTACAAGGCTCCGTCGATAATACCACGGAACAACGGCATGGATGTAATTACGTCTTAAGTAACCACCTCGTGCCACCTTTAACATATTCCGTACCAGTCTACCCCTTATAAACCCCGCGATGTCTTGATTGCATTGTTTGAATTGTATATTGTATATAGATGGCTGACTTGCTGAAAACATGATATCAGTAATGGAACGGATATAATGATGGTCATGTAGATGGAATATATCCATGGTTCGGTTTGGTCAATATAGTTTGATATAGATTGAATAGACGGATTCATAGATCCATATTGTATTGAAATTTGATACTTGAATCATATTCAAGTCAGATTGATTATATCAAGACTCAGTCTGAGTCAGACAATTAGAAAAGAAATTGAATCCTGAATTAGGTTTTGGTGTTATCGGTAACTGCTGCATATGGACGGCAGGATTTGTGTCTTTTTCAAAGACAATTACCGTGTTGATATTACCGTTTGTTAAGTTGTCTACCTTAAATAGGCAAGCACCCATATCTCTGGCTCTCTGAGGCTCAAGAGACTGGCCCCGCTTAAACCTATGTTTACTAGGGTCCTTATTATATTTTAGTATAACTTAAGGGGGTTTTATGTAAAAATAGTTTTGTTATATTTTAATAATACACCTCAAGTATTTTATTATCGTCGTTAGAGTTTTTATGGATATATATTTTATCAATGTGACATTTCTAGTGAATAAAACCTAATTTCATAATATATGGTATTTATTTATAATATTGGATTTGTATGGTATTTTCTTGTAAATGAGATGTTTTTCTTGAATTTTGGAAATGTGAAATATTATAAATATTAAAAATAGATATTTTGATATTAATTATATATATTTATTTATTAAAAATATAAGTTTTATTTATAATAGAAATCACATTTTCTAAAGAAAATTGTATTTTAAATCTTTCGAGATCGTATGCTCCTTGCGGAGGTCTGCATCTCACTCTACTAAGCCCGAGGATATGCGATAATCTGCACCATCCCAAACGGGTTCCCCGAAATGGGTTGTTGAGGCGCAATTGCAAAGATTTTTTAAAATATACATCTTGTAGAAAAAGGTTTTTTTATAAGTAAGAGGTAATTATGTGTAAAGTCGTATTTTTCCCAAATCTATATTCCCAAATTTCATCGTGCTATATTAGATATGTGTGTTGTGAGGAGGTAGGTCATTACCTCTTGAGTTTTCTAAGATATTACGGTTTAAAAAGTTCAAGTATGTCGAAATGAAACATGAGGGTAGTTTAATGTAAAAATGGAATAAAACTTACTACGGTTATTATTTTGACGTCAAACTTGTTCCATTGTCTTCGTTAATATTTAATGGTTATGACATAAGAGTTTGGTATTATTGTGTTCAAGAAAAATAAAACTTTTTAAGGAAAAACCGAATCGGAAGTCGGATTAACTCCGCTCCCGTCGGGTTTTAGTTTTAAATGTTTTTAGAATAGAGAAAAGAAGGAGAAGTAGGGACTTACGGGTTAGTTGACTAGAAGAGAGAAGGAGGAATAAGTGGGAGGTGCCAGTGCGTCGTTTCGTCCTCGGAATCTCCTTGGATTGCCGTTGGAAGTTCGTCAGAGTTTCGCCCTTTTACTAACTCCACTTGCACACAAAAAACTTAGGAATTTTCTTGAGAGTTTTTGCATGGATTTGGGAGTGAGGAGGGATGATTTGAGGGTGGTATTTATAGGAAAAATTAGGGTTTTGGGGTAGTGAAAGGGTGTATTAAAAATTTGTATTAAAATGGATTAAATGGGGATATTTTAATTCTCTGGTTAATTTCAGAGAATTTAAACAGTGCAGGGGGAGTGGGGTAGGCCAAAGGGTGCAGGGGGTTAAAGAAAAATTGGGATCGGACTGAGTTGCATCGGCGGCGCCGGCCGAGTCAACCGTTTCGCCGGCTCGAGTCGGGTGAGTCGAGGCTCGTCTTGATGCTACATGTCCCTGACACTTGGTCTAGCCTCGTGGACAAGTTTGTTTAGGCTGTGACTCATAGTTTTACGGGTTGTGCTCGTGTAGACTCTTGGGCTTTTAAAATATTAAAAGAAAATACAATAAAAAGAATATGTGGCTGATGCGATTTGAACTCTGGTGATTTGATTCAGCAGTGCAAGGTCTTACCAATGAGCTATAAGCTCCTTCTTGCTGTTCAAAAGCAAATCAAATTTATAACTTGTGCTCAGGCTCAAGTATCCCTTTCTGTATTTTTTTTGAAAAAAATTGTACAGAAAGTTTAGGGTTGTTACATTCTACCCTCCTTATAAAAATTTCGTCCTCGAAATTTGTAAAAGGAAAGTGTAACGGATTGAAGGAAAGTTTGGTGGTATAATTATTGGCAGTGTATGAAATATGTATGAAGGAAAGAAAGAATGCGAAAGATTTGAAAAGAGTTGAGGAAATGACCAGGGTTACCTTGGTCTATGGCCTCTGTTTCTTCGGCCGCTAGAAGGAAAGCTTGACGCCATGGTATATTCCTCCTAGCTGGGGGCACATTCCTCTGTCCTTGAAGCATGTTTCTCTGCCTTCGAGGTATGTTCCTCATTGCTTGTTGGAATTGGCGAGTAGGCTGTGCAGGTGGTGGAGCAGGGAGTGCAAGACAAGGTGCAGGAGCCTGGATAGCTATCCGCTGCAGGTAGTTGGTGTGTGTGTGAGCTGGGTTGCGTCTATAAGAACAATTTCCAATTCCGTGATTGGACGCGCCACAAACTAGGCACAAGCCTTTTGCGCGCCTACAGTCCTTCCACAAGTGTCCTTCCCTCTTACAATAGAAGCAAAAGTCAGGACTTGGCTGATTATTGGCTTCTTCCAGTCTTCTAAGTTCAACAGTTGGCCTTGAAGAGGCTCCTCCTGCCATCTGATTGGCAGGGCACTTCACTCCGGCAGATTGAGGTATGCCCTTCTTCTTCACCACTGCCTCATATCTTCGGGCAGCTTTCAAAGCCATATCATGGGTTGGGAAATCCCCTGTAGCTAATGCAGCTTGGATTTTCGGGTCCAACCCTTACTGAAATCTCCTAGCTCTGATCTCAGCAGTCGGTATGAGATGGGCTGCAAACCTGTTACGGTCTTGTGTTAGCTGTGTAGTATGTGATATAAAATCGAATATTGAGACATATCTTACCTACCGAGCATGGTAAACTCAGCATTATACTCATCTACAGATTTGGTCCACATTGAACCTTGTTGAAGATGGATGAATTGCTGTTCCATATCAAAGCGGGCAGTCTCAGGGAAGTACTTTGCATTGAACATGTCACGGAAAGTCTTCCATTCGATAGGTTGGTCAAGACGGCTTTCTTCCGCCTTCCACCAAACCCGTGCATTGTCCATGAGCTGCAGCTTTGCAACTCGGACCCAAGCTATCTCTAGCACTTGTGCTGCTGCCAGATCATCTTCAATACTTTGAGTCCATTCCTCAGTTTCTAGAGGGCTCTCTTTTCCTGCAAACTGTTTGGGGTGCAAGGCCCTGAATTGCTTTATCCCAGGTGCTTCTGCCTCTGGTCGGTTCATCAGGATAGCAGTTTGCTGCGGATTGCCTCAAGCAGAACCGTCTGCTCGTTGATCGGAGCAGCGACGACAGTTGTGAGTGGTAGTGGTGGAGGAGTGTTGTTGACATTCATGCTGATAACGCGGAGGTCGCAGGTGTTGTTTGGGGAATCCATAACCTTGAAAAAAAAATTTGGGTTATGATAGATTCAAAGTATATGATAAGATTCAAGGAATAGGTATTGTAAGGACTGTTTTCAGTTGCTGGTTCTTGTGTTATATTGCTTAGGTTGTCCACGCAGAGCTGAAATGAATGGTACGGTTCCATACATCTCCGACCTGCATAAGCCACCAACAAAACCTGTCATGCCCCGCTTCCCGGTGTACGACGAAGGGGACGCGTCTGGCCGCTACGTATTTACTCTGAAGTAAATACGCTAAGCGTATTTAATCAATATAAGTAAAATGCACAAGAGACAGAGACAATAGATAATTGAACATCAACTTTATTTATTAACATTCTTTTTACAATACATCTGAAAAGTGAATACATGGAATGAAAAGCAATGCCTAAACAGTGGCATAACAGAAATGGAAAGTACTGAAATAAAATGTACAAGTAATTAGAGCTCCGGGTCGAAAGCTAGCTGGTCCAAATTCTCGCTGGTGGGCTCGATCTCCAGTGAGTCCGAATCACCTGACGACATTTCAAAGAAAAAGAAAGAGAATTTCGTCAGCGAACAAATCGCTCGGTAAGTCCCAAAGAAGAAGGAGAAGTAGAATAGACAGAGAGAGAGTATAATTATTATAGTGTTATTTGTTATGTTAACGTGGTTGTTTGTACCTTGGTACAGAAGATGCCAGTGTATACGAGAGGAGTCCAACTTACACCGTGGAGTTTGGTAACCCGTAGTACAAGGCTTTGTCGATAATACCACGGAATAACGGTATGGATGTAATTATGTCTTAAGCGACCACCTCGTGCCACCTTTAACATATTCCGTACCAGTCTACCCCTTATAAACCCCGCGATGTCTTAATTGTATTTTTTGTATTGTTTGAATTATATATTGTATATAGATGGATGACTTGCCAAAACCATGATATCAATAATGGATGATCATGTAGATGGAATATATTCATGGTTCGGTTCAGTCAATGTAGTTTGATTTAGATTGAATAGACGGATTCATAGATCCATATTGTATTGAAGTTTGATTCTTGAATCATATTCAAGTCAGATTGATTATATCGAGACTCAGTCTGAATCAGACAATTAGAAAAGAAATTGAATCCTGAATTAGGTTTTTGTGTTATCGGTAACTGCTGCACATGGACGGCAGGATTTGTGTCCTTTTCAAAGACAATTACCGTGTTGCTAACACCGTTTGTTCAGTTGTCTACCTTAAATAAGCAAGCACCCATATCTCTGGCTCCCTGAGGCTCAAGAGACTGGTCCCGCTTAAACCTATGTTTACTAGGGTCCTTATTGTAATTTAGTATAACTTGATGGGGTTTTATGTAAAAATAGTTTTGTTATATTTTCAAAATACACCTCAAGTATTTTTTTTATCGTCTTTAGAGTTTTCATGGATGTATATTTTATCAATGTGACATTTTTAGTGAATAAAACCTAATTTCATAATATATGGTATCTATTTGTAATATTGGATTTGTATGGTATTTTCTTATAAACGGGATGTTTTTCTTAAATTTTGGAAATGTGGAATATTATAAATATTAAAAATAGATATTTTGATATTAATTACATATATATTTATTTATTAAAAATATAAGTTTAATTTATAATAAAAATCACATTTTCTAAAGAAAATTGTATTTTAAATATTTCGAAATCGTATGCTCCTTGCGGATGTCTGCATCTCACTCTACTAAACCCGAAAATATGCGATAATCCGTACCATCCCAAACGGATTTCCCAAAATGGGTTGTAGAGACGCAATTGCAAAGATTTGTTAAAATACACATTTTGTAGAAAAATGTTTTTTTATAAGTCGGAGGTAGTTATGTGTAAAGTCGTATTTTTCCCATATCTATATTCCCAAATTTTATCGTGCTATGTTAGATATTTGTGTTGTGAGGAGATAAATCATTATCTCGTGAGTTTTCTAAGGTAATACGATTTACAAATTTCAAGTATGTCGAAATCAAATATGAGGGTATTTTAATGTAAAAATGGAATAAAACTTGCTACGTTTATTATTTTGATATCAAACTTATTCTATTGTCTTCGTTAATATTTAATGGTCATGCCATAAGAGTTTGGTATTATTTTGTTTAAGAAAAATAGAACTTTTTAAGGAAAAATCGAATCGGGAGTCAGGTTAACTCCGCTTCCGTCGGGTTTTAGTTTTAAATGTTTTTAGAATAGAGAAAAGAAGGAGAAGTAGGGACTTACAGGTTAGTCGACTAGAAGAGAGGAAGAGGAAGAGGAAGAGGTGGGAGATGCCGGTGCGTCATTTCGTCCTCAGTATCTCTTCGGATTACCGTCGGAAGTTCGTCGGAGCTTCGTCTTTTTGCTAACTCCACTTGCACATAAAAGACTTGGGAATTTTCTTGAGAGTTTAGGCAGGAATTTGGGAGTGGAGAGGGGTGATTTGAGAGTGGTATTTATAGGAAAAATTAGGATTTTAGGGTAGTGAAAGAGTGCATTAAAAATTTGTATTAAAATGGATTAAATGGGGGTATTTTAATTCTCTGGTTAATTGCAGAGAATTTAAACAGTGTAGGGGGAGTGGGGTAGGCCAAAAGGTGCAGGGGGTTAAAGAAAAATTGGGATTGGACCGAGTTGGACTGGCGGCGCCAGCCGAGTCAACCATTTCGTCGGCCCGAGTCAAGCGAGTCGGGGCTCGTCTTGATGCCATGTGTCCCTGACGCTTGGTCTAGCCTCGTGGACACGTTTGTTTAGGTTGTGACTTTTGGTTTTACGGGTTGTGCTCGTGTAGACTCTTGGGCTTCTAAAATATTAAAAGACAATATAATTAAAAGAATATGTGACTGAAGGGATTTGAACTCTGGTGATTTGATTCAGCAGTGCAAGGTCTTACCAATGAGCTACAAGCTCCTTCTTGCTGTTCAAAAGCAAATCAAATTTATAATTTGTGCTCAGGCTCAAGTACCCTTTTCTGTATTTTTTTGAAAAAAAATTGTACATAAAGTTTAGGGTTGTTACAAGCGTCATCACAATTAAAACCTCCTCAAAGAGGGGAAATCTGATAAGTCACGCTATATCGGTTGCATTTATCCATAACTTTGATATACTGTGTCATAAATCAACTTGGTATTTTCAGAGAGATGGATGGATATGTTCCAAATAGTATCTGCCTCCAAATTCAGGTAATACATTTTAACCTAGTTCGTCTCTATTTTCGGCGGTAAACAAGAACGACATGACAAAGGAAAGGGATGATGAGATTAAGGCCTTGGAGGCGGAGTGTGGATATTCATTGAGCTACGACAAAAGAATGATGGTGGCGGATCAGGTCATTAAGAAGTATCATCCGGATTCCAAAAGGAGAGTTTTTTTTTATGGAGAGAGCTTCATTAATCCTGCAGAGTTCTATTCACCTCAGCACCCGAGTGCATACTGACCATCTTGTCAGTGCCCCGCCATGTCTTCACAACCACCATTAACTATGCCGGGACCTTCATCCACCGACGACCCAGATGTATATCGGATGCCTCATCCTTTGGCCGATTGGGATAGTTGGCCCGCACCACCGGCCACGTCTTCGTCACCTTAGGACTCTTGGCCTACACCTCCAGCTCCATCTGCTTCATCTATAGTTGCAACTACCGATCCATGTAGCCGATTGTCAAATGAAGATAAGTTAAACCTTATTCAAATCCAGTTGACCACGCTCGCAAGAGTAGATCCAGTAAGTTCTTACATTTTCTTGAAACGGCAACACACAGGCATGCACACACATCCAAAAACACCCGGGCGCACACACATACACAAACATATATATGCAAACATAAACATATATACGTGACAAACACATACACAAATAACACGCACACATATGCACACATATATACGGACTCATTTAATAAAGAGAGTATTACGTTCATTTTATGACAAGTGCTTACAAGGCATAGATATGAGTCATGTTCGTTTAACAGATATGCCTTATCAACCGTTATCGTTATCGGATATATATACCTGGAGGTACCAAAAGCTTCAGGGAATTTAATCCATTTTTGGATCTGTGGACTCCTCAGACAACGTATGTGTTTATGCTTGTTTGTTATGAAAGGCTTATGTGGATTATTATAAGTTTGTGGATTATGTTTTATTTTAAAATTGAATTTGAACATTTAAGTTTGTGGATTATATGTGTTTTTTTTGCCAAAAAATATATATATGCCTTGGTAATATATATATATATATATATATATATATATATATATATATATATATATATATATATATTTGTGCTTTTTAATATATATGTGTTACGCTGTAGTTATGAATGTATGTGTTGCTCGACAATTTTTTTTTGTATGAATACATATGTTCTACCAACTTGAGTGACAAAAATAATTTGTCTTCCAAATGCTTAGAAGACGAAGTGGTTTTGTCACCGAAGTGCTTGGGTGACAATCCATGTTTGTCACCCTAGTGTACGGGGCACAAACATTGATGGCCACCTACGTGCGTGGGGGACAAAAAAATTTGGTCTCCCAAGCGCTTGGGTGACAATACATGTTTGGTTGGACAAACATTTATGCATGGTCACCAAAGTGTTTGGTTGACAAACCCAGTTGGTCATCTAAGTGACTAAATTTTTTTTCTTTCTTACCGTCACCTAATTAATGCTTGGGTGACCATGCCTTGGGTGACAAGCTATTTTTGTCACTCAAGTGCGCTTAAGTGACGAGAAGAGAATTGGATGACAACCCATGTTTGTCACCCAAGCAGCCAATATCTTGTAGTGGTTAGGGCTTTCGGTCTTGAAAAAATGTCTATAACCACTTGGCTCAGGCTCATGACAAGATTTGTAACTATTAATTGATTTTTTTAAATTTTTTTTTAAGAAGATAGCTATTAATTTATTTATGAGCCTGCAAATATTATGTTCTGCATTTCGATATGATTTTTCTCTCTCTCATTCTAATACATATACCTTGGATGATAAAAATTCCATGCTGTAATAAAATATAAGAAATTTTATCAATTTTGTAGATACAATACGGAAAATTGAAACAAAATTACTTATTGATATCACCCACATCATTTGATCATATTGGTTAACAACTCGACATAAATTTAAATTTTTGATATTTATTATAGGATATCTATTTGATATACTTCAAACATATCTCTAGCTGGTATTATAATGGCAACTCTTTTGAGATGTTAAATAATTTTGTTGCTCACTCATGTCTATCTTTTCTTAAAAATACAAGGAAATAGAGAGAAAATGTTGTCATTTATATTGGATTAAGGGGTGCCAATAGACAAATTATAATAATGACATCTCTCTCACACACACCTGCTTTTGAAACTCAAATTCAAACATAAGAAATGGAGCCAAAAGTCTTCAAACTTAATGTTTTCTACGACATTTATGAATTATGTTTATGAAGCCAAAATTCTATATAGGATAAATTATGCATGGAGTCCAATAAAAATACTTATGAGTACGAATTTGGGGGAAATTAGAGAGCAAAATAAGGACAAACGATGCATGGCACTTGCAAAATACTTGTTGATATTATTTGGCCCATCATTATTATGTTCATAACTTAAAATCTCGGTATCGGCATGGACATTGTATAGCCGCATTTTAGGATCGCAAAATCGGCCATTTGGCTGTATCATTCGTCTTGGATCGAAACATTTGATTTTTTAAAAAAATCTTTTGACAGTTAAATCCTATATTACCTAGTATCGGATGATATTGGTATCGAACAAGGACGGTCAACCTGGGATCAAAATCAACCATCTAGACAATTAGGTTTTTATATGAACTCAATATTTTTATATCAGTGGCCGGTTCTTAATCAGTAGTTCAGTTGGCATTGATTTCAAAAGAATTGTTGTAAACTTCTCATTTTCATCACAAATGAAAGTATTAATCTTTTTCCTTGTGTATATAATTGTTGTGGACTTGTTTAATTTGTTTTCTTACGTAAACAGAATTAAATCAGCAGTTTGAAAGAGATTCAGCTAGCTGGAGATGGAGATAAATTTGTATCTCATGTCATCATCAAAATGAGTTGGCTACAGTCTACAAATTATGGGATAACGATCAAGTGAGATGCTTAGAAAATCAATTTTAGATACATGATAAAACCCTCATACCTAAAAAGATATTTAGTCCAGTAATTAAAAGGCATATCCGTATCTGACAATATCACATACTAATATGAGACGGGTATTGCAGCGACGTAGCGGATATGTACATAAAGAGGTACAAGATAAGACATATATAGATATGGAGCAGAAATATGTATCTAATCAATACGTTTCAACATTTGATTAGGATATTTGTTTAATATGAGTACCCAAAATAAATGATAAAGACATATGTGCATGCAAAATATATTATATGAATAACTAAATATGTTAACAAATACACCATACATCATACCCACTGCTATAAATAGGGGCTGCCCCTACGGATTTATCCGTAAGAGCAAACCACTGTGTAATGCGTAGAAATTACCCTGTAGGTGCAAACGCCGTAGGTGCAAGTCTTAGCCTTAAACATGTCTCTACGGTTAAATAGTTGCCCCTACGGTGTAATGCGTAGGTCCAGATGTCCCTACGGATTAGACTGTAGAGACAAAAAAGTTATTTAATTTATCGGTTTATAAAATAAAATAGTTGTCCCTACGAAGTTATCCGTAGGGCCAAATGTCTGCCCCTACGGATACATGCGTAGGTCCAGATGTGTAGGGGCAAAATATCAGGTATCCTGATATTTTGTCCTTATAGATACCTGTGTAGGGGCATGTTTAAGCCCCTACGGTCAAATCTGTAGGGACAAGTATAACCCTCTCTACTGAGATCATAGGGGCAAAATATCAGGAATCCTGAATTTTGCCCCTACGGATAAATCGGTAGGGGCAAAGTAGGACCCTACGGATTAATCCGTAGGGGAAATGTTGGGCCCTACGGATTAATCCGTAGGGACATATTATCAGTTTTTTTAAAAAAAAATGGCTGTCTGTTTTTTTCTCGCCCTGTGCACAATAATATATACAATATATTTAAATTTAATCAACACGCAGAGTATATACCGCAGTATTCATAATCACATCTCACGCATAATATACAAAAGAAATCAACAAGCAGAATACGATATCAATATAAACACGCAAACACCACCAATATCAATATCGTCCAAAATATATACAATATGTATCATATAAATAAATACATGTTTAAAATATAAGAATCAAAAAGCTAGCCTAGCTCAGTCCAGCTCTACCTTGAATAAACGCCGTAATCTGGCGCGCCTGCTCCTCGGATATATCCTGAGTCAATATCTCGAGCAACGCGGAGTGTGCGGGAGTCTGAGAGGGCTGTGGAGCTGTAGGAGTGGTCTGCGCAACCGCCGCCGAGGTAGTGGCTTGCGGAACCACAGCTGCGGGAGTCTGAGCGGGCAGTGGAGCTATAGAAGTTGTCTGCGGAACCGCAGCTGAGGTAGTGGCTTGTGCAGCCGCAGCCGAAGGAGATGCATGTGGAGGCTCGGCCGATATACCCTGTCGCGTCTGTTCAATTTTGTGTGTAATAAACAAGTAAGAACTGTGTATTAGTCGAATTCGTATCATTATCAAATTATTGCGAAACCCCAATATATGTATACTTAGGGACTTAGGCCTCGTTTGGATATCTAGTTTGGAAAACCGTAATTTATTTTAATTAGATATATATGTATGATTAATCAAAGCTAAGTCTACAATCAAATAAGCTCAGGCTACGTACTAATATTGGATATGTTGCTATCTATAATATGACATAATATTTTACTATTAAGTAGTATACATACCAACATTTCCTTCAACTCCTGAACGGTGGCCTTCAAGGTGTCCAGTTCTTACTGGAAATGTCGCTCACGGGAGACAGAGGAAGTAATTGCCGGAGTGGAGTCCAACCTCATATGGGCCCTGCTAGAACCCAGTCCCCAGCCTCTCTCCCAACCTCCGTGGTGCCCTCCGTGTGCAGTGTTTAGGACTGGGGTCAGCAGCATCAGATCGTTCTGTCCAGTAACATCGATCCCCGATACCTCCGCCTGCTCAACCGCCCGTTCCTACACCCACATTAACCAGTAAAATATAAGTATATCATTTAAATTTGAACCTTTCAAAAAAAAAATTTCAAATAGAGGTTGAATAAATATTAACACTTACGCAATACTTCTGGGTAGCGGTGTCGGGGTATCGAAACTCGCCCGTGGCGGGATCTGTCGATGTGCCGTGGACGGCAAGATTTGCGGACAGCACACTCGGTGTACACTCTGCGCCAGGGTCTGAGCTCTCTGCAATATTAGAAAATAACTCTTAATATTAGATATATTAGAAAATAACTCTTAATATTATATTATATCACAAAGGCTGGTCTATTGTAATTTACCGATAACTCCATGGCACGAGTAATATTTCTCAAGCCACCTGTATAAGTGGAGCGACCCCTCTTCGCCGACTTTCTATTCTCTTTATTTTGATCGGCCTGTTTCTGCAAAACACATTCAGATTTAGTTTTCTAATTAAGCAACACAAAAAAAATTATATACTAAACAATGAATTACATTTAAAATACATACCTGTTTGCGATGAGAGTCGAAATATTGGCACAATAGAGGCCATGTATCTACGTCGACTCTCGCAAAGGCCGGAGTAGATAGGAGGGCCGCTCTCTCTGCCTCGGGGGTCGCTATCCACAGGGAATAGCAGTCGATCTTCAGCTCATTTCTGTTGTATCGGACTTTCGTCTGCATGTTCTTCATCAGGCCATTGTACAGAGCGTGAAGATCGAGCACCCTCCCAGGGTGATCAGGGTCGGGTACAGGCTGAAAATCGTAATCCAACTGAAAATAAAAAAAACATTGTTATTAGAATGCAAGTGTTAATAATAAATATATTGGATAAATCAAATGAAAATTTATATTAATATCCGAGCCTAATCCCATAAAAGGGCGAATGAGTGCCGGTGCTGGTCACCCCACTCAACGTGAAATGGATAGTTCTTCACGAGGCGGCTCTCATCCCCTATATACCGGTCGAACCTCTCGGCATAATCGCCGGTATAGCGATAATCAGGGGTAAAAAAGAGGGGGAATGTTGCCTCCCCCTCGCTCTGTCGGGCCTCAGCCTGTGGGACTGATTCGGGCCTCGAGTCCCCTTCTCGGGATGGGGAGGCTCTGCGTCTACAAGAAATATTAAGACAATCAATATTAAGACAAAGTGGTATTAAGAAATCAAGGTTTAACGAAAATTGAAGTGTGATATATACCTCCGGCGACTAAAGCACGAGCCTGAGCCCGGGCAGCAGCACGAGCAGGATGATAGTTCCTCCGGTGAGGAACAGCCGGTGACTCGGACGTGGACGCATCTCCAACTAGAAAATAAATATCGATAAAATTACATGAAGTTCATGTTTATTCTTAAAGGATATGTAAAATGAATAAATATTTTATATTTATTCATACAAACCTGCAGACTGAGCGGAGGGTATGGAAGTGACGGGAGTGGCCCCTGCACCAGACGAGGACACACCACCTATAATTAGACAATCAAGTATCAGCTATATAAGTAATTGCAAAAAGAATGCGTATATCAATATTATAACATTCTAAATCAATATGTATACACTATAGGATATATAAACATACCCGCAGGTATATGATATATAAACATACCTGGAGGTGCGGGAGTGGCCTCTGTCCATGATGTAAGTACGTAAGAGCAAAAAGAATGTATGTATATTTATGATATAGCATTCTAAATCAATATACATGCACTATATGATATATAAATATACTTGGAGGTGCGGGAGTGACCTCTGTCCCTGATGTGGACGCATCACCAACAGCTAGACAATCAAACATTGACAATATAAGTAATTTTGACATGAACATGCATGTATATCTGTAATATTACATTCAAAATGAATATGCGTGCAATATACCTGGAGGTGTGGCAAAGTCCACACGGAAGGAGGCATCCGAAGGGGTCTCCGATCAGGATGCAAGACCGGCCCTCTGAAGCTCCCTACGCAGCTCTCCGGGCGACAGAACCGCTCTGCCTCTGCCTCTGCCGGTGCCGCGGCTGGAGCTCCTACCGCCCCTCGCTGCTCCCGTCATCGTTATCAAATCTAGATAAAACGGTTCGTGGACGCATTAGACAATCATTACAAGTATTGATTATATATGTATAGATCGTAAAATGTGAAGTAATAATATAACATTACTAATAACCTTTTTCGTTTCGTGGGCGCATTAGACATATCTACTTAGATTTCATCATTGATATCATTTCTAACCCACGTAACTTCATGATCAGCCGAAGACAACCCGTCTTTCGAAACAGACGGTCGGAGCACTCTAAGTCTTCTCTCTTCTTCATCCTCATCGCTGTCCTCGAATTCTGGGACATCGTAGACATCCCTGGGTTTCCAACGGCATACGACACTCCATCCCGGATGCTTCAAACACTGTGAGTAGTATATTTGGAACGTTTGGTTCGGAAAGATAAACGGATCTTTCTGACCGTAAAATCGAAGTGTGTTCACACTGGTCAATCCATATTCATCTTTCTAAGTCCCAAGATTGCTTCTCCACTTATCCGTATCGGTTCGCGTATCGTACCAAGTATACTGAAATATATAAAAGGGTTCCGATCGTCCGGGATAGTGGATGCCGACTATACAATTTAAGTATCCATAATAAATCACACCATCCGATCCTACCGTCGCAATCCCACTATTATGAGTGGTTCTAGATATTTCTATGTCCTTAACTTCGAATTTGTATCCAAGGACACCGAATCCTTTATAATATGCAATCTCCATACTAGGAAATTGAGCTAAACATCTTGAATCACTCTCTAATGATGCAGACAAGTTCGGATCGTGGATCTAACAAAACAAATTTTACGACAAATACAAAACGATATAAGTTTAGATTAAAACTGATAGCAATAACATGTTATTCGAATATCTTACATGATCTGCAATCCAATCGCAAAAATTATCCTGATGATATTTTTCCAATCGTTCATCGTTCCAATCAGGATGCCCCTCACGTAGTTCGTTAAAATGAATTCTGTTTTCGACAATAAATTATGACATTAATATTATATCATTTCATACACACACATACACAAATATAACAATTAATCCAAAAAAACTTACTCTCTAATTTTTTCAAGACATGCGCAATTAAGCAAGATAAATCGGTATATCTTGTTGATAAACATAGTGTTTACCCTCTTATAATCGGTTTTACCATATGGCCCGTCTTGAATTCTTCGAGGCCGGTTAAGTCTCGTCTCAATGTTCTCATCCAGATAGCGGGAACATAATGTTGTTGCTTCATCAAGAAGATAACCTTGCATGATAGAACCCTCTGGTCAATTTCTATTGCGTATATACTTTTTAAGAGTGTAGAGGTACCTAAAGAAAATATGTTGAATAAATAAATATGGGCATACATGACAACAATAATTTTAAAAATTGCGCGAAACGAAAAATTCCACGTACCTCTCGACGGGATACATCCATCGATATTGTACCGGTCCGGCTAACTTAGCCTCAGTTGCAAGATGAACCGTCAGGTGTATTATGATATCGAAGAATGACGGTGGGAAAATACGCTCAAACTTGCAAAATATCAACGCAATAGAATTTTCTAGTTTATCCAACGTCACAACATTCAGTGTTTTAGCGCATAACTCTCTGAAAAAACAACATAGGTCGTTGATTACTAGACCAACCGATTCGGGGAGATAAGTCCTGAGGGCTGATGGGAGAAGGTGCTCCACGATAACATGGTGATCATGACTTTTCATCCCATCGATCTTGCCTTTCATAATTTTTATCTTCTTACTGAATGATCCTGAGAAACCTGTGGGAACTTTCAAATCATGCAACACCTGCATGAATCTTTTCTTCTCCGGTTGTGACATATGATAAGCGGCATTGGGAAGTACAAACTTGTCTGGTTTCCCGCTACCGGTTTAAGATGCAATTCACTTCTTATTTCCCAGTCCTGTAAATCCATCTGAGCATTGAGGTTGTCTTTCGATTTCCCGACTTTATAAAGAAGCAAGTTGAGTATGTGCTCGGATACCCCCTTCTCTATATGCATGACGTCCAGACAATGACGCACTAAATTTGTTGACCAGTACGGAAGCTCGAAAAAAATGCTTAACTTGTTCCAGAATGGTGGTTTGACCTGTTTTGTCGCATCCATCCCGAAGGTCACATTATTGTAACCATCCTACTGAGCAGTCACGTCCTCTCCGGAAAATGGGGCTGGAGGTCCAAGAAGTTCCTGATGACCATCAAAGTGAACAACGTCTAACCTGTAAGGATGGTCTAGAGGCAGAAAACGTCGATGGACGCAATAACAAACCTTCCTACTAATATTCAAGAATTTCGATGTTGTATGTTGATGGGAATGAGGACATGCTTTGTGACCATGTACGGACCAATCTGATAGCATTCCATACGCAGGAAAGTCATTAATTGTCCATATTAAAGCCGCACGCAGTATGAAAGTTGTATTTGTGTTTGCATCGTAAGTCACCACACCATCAATGAACAAAGATTTTAACTCCTCGATTAGAGGTCAGAGATAGACATAGATATTGTTTCCCGGTGAGTTTGGTCCGTCGGTAAGAAGAGGCATCATAAAATATGATTGGTCCATAGCCAACCAAGGCGATGGATTATAAATTATCATTACAACGGGCTATGTGCTGTGGCTTCCAGCCATATAGTTGAATGGGCAGAAGCCATCACAAGCCAGTCCGAGCCCGACATTGCGAGAATCGCTACTGAATATTGCGTGCCTCCTATCGAAATCCTTCCATGCCGGTGAATCTCTTGGATGGCTCATTTTTCCATCTTCACTTGGAGGAGCACGGTGATGCCAAATTATTGCCTCGGTTGTTTTCTTGCACCTGAATAGCCTCTGTAGCCTCTGTGTTATGGGAAAGTATCGTGCTATCTTGATAGGTATATCGGGCTTCTTATCAGAATCTTTTGGCTTATACCTGATCTCTCCGCATGTTGGATACTCTTTCAAATCTGAATTCTTTTTTCAGTACAACACGCAATTTTTAGGACATGCTTGAATCTTCTCACACTTCAGACCCAAATCAGACATCATCTTCTGGGCTCCGTACCAGTTGTCGGGCACGTTATTTCCCCGGGGCATAGAATCTTTCAAGAACGAAAGAAGCATTGTGAATGACTTGCTTCTCCATCCATTTAGGCACTTAATCTGGAAAAGTTGGAAGAACCATAAGAGAGTGGAATACTTTGCATTCTCATAAATTGGTTTTCTAGCATCATTCATGAAATTTTCATATTTATCCGCACACGGTCCTTGACCGGAATGAATGTCATCTTTGGTACGAATAGATTCACCTAGGGCAGCCTCTATCATATCCTCCATTTCTTCTGATGGAAAGAAATTACCGTCTTCTTCTTCTACTGCATTACCGTCTTCTCCTTTTTCTCCTGCCGCATTATCGTCTTCTCCTTCTTCTTCTGCCGCATTACTACGTTCTTCTCCTTCCCCGTGATATAGCCAAGTTGTATAAAGTCTAGTAAAACCATATTTTACGATATGAAGCTCTGCCAATTCTACCTTCTGTCAGTACTTATTCCCACATCTATCGCACGGGCAGAGAATCTTCTCTATCACGATCTTATTATGTGCGCGCGTAAATTCAATAAAAGCAGCTACTTCTGTGACAAACTTAGGTTGCATACGTTGATGCCAATCCACATACATCCAGTCCTTAACTCTGACGTACTCATAGGCCATGTTAGACTGTATAACATATAAATTGTAGGTTATGATGACTATATTGAGAAATCGAAGAACGGGATGGTTACTGACAAAGGAGAAAATCCGTGTATATACTTTGTGTGTGCGTTTGTCATTGAAAAGAATAAATTATCGATAATCAAAGTTAGATTTGAGAATACTCATGTATGAGAATATGAAAGTTTCATATTATCGAGTATCATATATTGGTTTTAACTTGAACATCTTGAATCACTCTCTAATGATGCGTTTGTTGTGTATTCTTGTTGTATGTGTGTGTTTCGGCTGTTGGGGGTAAGGCTTGTATCCCATTAAGAATGTATAGAGCGGACACCCATTCGCTTGTGCTTTCAACCATTTCAAGTAAATTTCGGCAGCACCTCCCCGCTGTTCACCGAGTACACTGTAATAGATTAGATAATCATTTCAAAACTGTGAAACAACGTTGAAATGAACATCTAATCTATCTTTGTACACAGAGAACCAGCGGAAAAGTACCGATGAAATATCTCGAAACAGATGAAAACACAAGTGAATGAAGGTGTTTGCTTTATACATTCCTAACTTGTCCATACGGGACAAATCTATCGGTTATATACGATTGAATCTTCTCGTCACATAGACTACACGACGGTTGTTAGTATCGATGTATACCGTCCGATATTTAACAACCTTCGTATAGTTCTATGTCACGACGAACATCGAACGTATGTTAACCGATAGACGGGGACTAAGTGGCGCTTTGAGTTTCATATATGAGTATCGATGAGAATATGAAAGTTTCATATTATCATCGAGTATCATATATTAGTTTTAACTTGAACATCTTGAATCACTCTCTAATGATGCGTTTGTTGTGTATTCTTATTGTATGTGTGTGTTTCGGCTGTCAGGGGTAAGGCTTCTATCCCATTAGGAATGTATAGAGCGTACACCCATTCGCTTGTGCTTTCAACCATTACGAGTAAATTTCGGCAGCACCTCTCCGCTGTTCTCCGAGTACAGTGTAATAGAATAGATAGTCATTTCAAAGCTGTGAAACAACGTTGAAATGAACATCTAATCTATATTTGTACACGGAGAACCAGCGGAAAAGTACCGACGAAATATCTCGAAACGGATGAAAACACAAGTGAATGAAGGTGTTTGCTTTATACATTCCTAACTTGTCCACACGGGACAAATCTATCGATTATCATACGATTGAATCTTCTCATCACATAGACTACACGAAGGTTGTTAGTATCGAGCTATACCGTCCGATATTTAACAACCTTCGTATAGTTTTATGTCACGACGAACATCGAACGTATATTAACCGATAGACGGGGACTAAGTGGCGCTTTGAGTTTCATACATGAGTATCGATGAGAATATGAAAGTTTCATATTATCATCGAGTATCATATATTGGTTTTAACTTGAACATCTTGAATCACTCTCTAATGATACGTTTGTTGTGTGTTCTTGTTGTATATGTGTGTTTCGGTTGTCGGGGGTAAGGCTTCTATCCCATTAAGATTGTATAGAGCGAACACCCATTCGCTTGTGTTTTCAATCGTTTCGAGTAAATTTCAGCAGCATCTCCCTTCTGTTCTCCGAGTACATTGTAATAGAATAGATAATTATTTCAAAGCTGTGAAACAACGTTGAAATGAACATCTAATTTATCTTTGTACACGGAGAACCAGCGGAAAAGTACAGACAAAATATCTCGAAACAGATGAAAACACAAGTGAATGAAGGTGTTTGCTTTATACATTCCTAACTTTTCCACACGGGACAAATCTATCGTTATCATACGATTAAATCTTCTCGTCACATAGACTACACGACGGTTGTTAGTATCGAGCTATACCGTCCGATATTTAACAACCTTCGTATAGTTCTATATCACGATGAATATCGAACGCATGTTAACCGATAGACGGGGACTAAGTGGCGCTATGAGTTTCATATATGAGTATCGATGAGAATATGAAAGTTTCATATTATCATCGAGTATCATATATTGGTTTTAACTTGAAAAACGTGCTGTTGAAACAAATTATTGTTCTCAACCTTGCACTCTTTTAACAATGGTACATGCATTAAACAACATGTAAGAGCTATCTATAACAACTCTAAATTTTCACCTGTTGGGTTCAACAAAAAGGTTTTTGATATAACACACAACCTTCCTCAATTTTTCCCTTGAATCGATGTGAAATTAATAGTGTTCATATGACACAATAGATATATTTTCCACACAAAAGGAAAAAGGCAAACAATAGTAAAGCAATTGTAATTCTATCAAGTATCCAGACTGAAAAAGAATAAATAGCAAACTAAAAATTAACCACTAATGAAATACAAACAAAAGTGTATCATTATAACCAGCAAATTAAAATGACCATAAAGAAAACAACAAATATTTAAATCTCATCTATGACAATTAAATCGGTGCTCAAGTATTTGCCATCTAAATTAGACATGGACGGAGCGATTTAATATATAAGTCATGAAAGTCGACGGTCTTCACGCAAGTACATGTATATGCTTGTAAAAACGAATTAATCCAACCCTATGTGGAAGATGCATATGCAAACAATGTAAAAATCTATTGATCTAATGACCTTACATAGTTTCAACTTGGTAATCTAACTAGTATTAATTTGTGCCAAAAACGGCCGACTTTAGATGGGATCAATCTTATATGAGCTTACTTTTGATTACGGCTTCAAATTTTACATTCTTGCAAAACCTTAAGCACCCACTATTGTTCACAAAGAATATGTTAAAGATGAAAATGCCCTGAGCTAATGAAACGCTAGAGCCTCTGCCCCAGCCTCAGCCCCAGTCGAACCCCAACCCCAACACCAAACCCAACCGAACCCTAACCCTAACTCTATACCCAGCCGAACCCCAGCCCCAACCCCAGCTGAACCCCAACCCCAACACCAAACCCCAACCGAACCCTAACCCTAACCCTATACCCAGCCAAACCCCAACCCTAACACCAAACCCCAACCGAACCCTAACCCTAACCCTAACCCTAACCCTAACCGAACCCCAACCCCAACCCCAACCCCAACCGAACCCTAACCCTAACCTAAACTGAACCCGATGCCTAACCCTAACCCTCATCCCTACCTGAACCATGAACCCTAGCCCTAACATCATCAAAATTATATTTAATTAGAGATTTACTAACCTGTAGGCGGTGGAGGAGACGACGGAGACGCTTGGCGGTCGACGACGCGTGCAATCGGCGACGGGGAACTCGACGAAGAAGAACGAGGGCGGTGGCGGGCCGCGAACGGAGGGCGGTGGCGACGAGGAGAAAATTGGAGACGCGGGAATGAGAGAGAATTTTGGGAATTTTGGGAAAGAGAGAAAGAGATCGAGGCGTAGGGCATTTATATGCTTTTTTTTAAATTAAATTCCCATTTAGATACCCCTACGGACTTATCCGTAGGTCATTGGTTTGCGGCTCCGTAGGGCCAAAAAACAAATTACGATTTAATATTTTTAAATTAAAACGTCAGGCACCGTAGGGACAACCATTGGGCCCTACGGCTTAGTTTGTAGGGGCAAGAAAAATCTACCCCTACGGATTCCATTATCCATAGGGGCAACTCCATATTGTAGTAGTGACTTTCAAAATATTTTTAAAAATGTGTAACATATAAATTGAGTAAAAAACGTATGGCTTAAAAATAAGCATTATAAACAAAAAAGTTAAGTTTAATACGATAAACATTTTCTTGTATTTATCTATAGATATTCTATCTGTATCCATAGCATATCCAAATACATGTATCTAGATATCTGAATCTAGATCGGAATATTCTCCAGATATTCTGTTTCATGCAACTCTAGATAGAAGACTAGCTTGATACTAATGATTTAGGGCACATTTAATTAGATGTTTATTTCAATCAAAATTTCTTTGCTGAAAAATGATGTGAATTTCTTGGAAGTTTCACTCCAAGGCAGTGCTACATGCTTTTAAGTTGATCCGTAGACCTATTTTGCTAACAACTGTCACGCCCAGCTTCTTAAGATATGGAAGCGGAGACATGACGAGCCCCACAACGTAACTATATCGAGAAGTAGAATCTTCCCGATACGGTTACGCTAAGCGTTTAGTAATTCGGGAGTACACAGAAGCAAGTAAAGAAAATCATATTCATGCATTAACCAACATTTATTAAAACGATAACAAAAAATAACAATATACAATAGATGCCAAAGGTACAAAAGAATACAATATGGGTACAAATACAATATGAAAGATACCGAAATGGAACTTTATGAATCTTGGCTCATCACGGTTCTGCTGCGCAATCTACTGACTGAGTCTAGTCCTGCAAAACTGGTTATTCAACCGGGAACATAATTCCCAGGGTATCAGAACACCCACAAGCATAAAAATAGACAGGATAATGCGATGCAAGTAATAACGGTAATTCAAGATAATATATGAAAACGGGTAAACCAAAAATATTAGAAATCATATACGTAAAGTAATATAAAAACACGTGCTGTAATTGAATAAGAATACAAACAGATAAATATACAGGAAATAACAATGCAGATAAATAAGCTGTCGAGATGGATGTCAATAATAGAGTCAAATCAGTGTCAATCTGAAGGTCAAGTCAATTGGGTATCAGTCTAAGGATCAAATCAGGTCAAACAATATTGTATTGATGCAATTGACTGATAGACGTACTCGTATCATTAGGGTATCGATGATTAGCTGGAAGCAGTATGAGTAGGATGTTCGTGCCTGGGGAGGCAACGGTAAAATGAATCAATGTAGTAGCGTGAACATCCCTGAAAGACATCTCATGACTACGATAGAGATTTGTCTAGCATGAATATCACCCAAGTGTACAGGTATTTCCACTCTTCAGTTCTCCAATAAATAACAAGACTAAAGTGGTAACATCTTAATGTAAGGTTCTTAGGCACTATGTGAAGGTTCTACAGGGCATCAAACATGCTGTATTTTAATTTTTTACAAGTGCCAAACAAGCTAAGCGAGGATCTTTACTAGAGAATTAGGGTTATAAACTTAAAGCAAACAATACATGTAAACAACTTTACATCTAAGAGTTAGGGATTACAATCTTTGTAGTCCGTTCCTTCGCTTCATAAGCTTCGAGTTTAGATCCCTTCGCTGCGATCATCATGTTCCCGAACTCTAGAGAGGCTCCATGAGGTGAATGATCCATGCTAGTTTGAAGTCTTCATAATAAAAAATGATCTATCTTGAGGAATCACAAACCCAAGCTTTTGCTTCACTAATAAGGTATTAGTTAAGCAAACACCCTAATCTAAGTGGCTAGAATAGATGAGGATAATGAAATAGGAATTTTTCTCCCTTTTGTTTTCTTTATCTCACTTTTATTCATCACATAATCAAAAACTTGAAAACTTTTTGAAGAGGAAGAAGAAGATGAAGTTGTGATGAATGAATTATTGTTGAGGTTAGAAATGCAACCAAGGTTAAGCATGGCATGCTTAACTCTTGTAAAGAATAAACCATAGGCTAGGATTAAAAGGTTAGGTTAACAAATATCTAGCAAATATCTAAAGAGTGGTCAAAATCTACATAACAAAATATCTTAACTTTAAACCACAATTTAGAATTAACTAAAAAGAAAATGTTAACCCTAATTTAAACCCCAGCATGGTTTAATCTCATAAACCCTAGTTGCATTTGTAACCTACCATGCTACAATATTATATATCACATATATAATATTTAATGTAACAAAAGAAAATAATACAATTAACATATATCACATATATATCAATGTATCATCAAGTGAGAAAAAGAATCATTTAAGTGAGCTTATATTAGTTAATGTAATGTAATATATCACATATATAATTATACATTAAATTATCGAATCAACACTTGATCCGATAGTCCGGCTATTTTACAAATGACCGACTAATATAACATGTATCGGTTCATCGAATCAACACTTGATCCGATGACCCGGCTATATCATATATACCCGGCCGATATTACATATCACGAGAATAGAATACGATATCTCATAACGTATTAATCTCGGTTCCGCACATATCACATATGTGCTCCTACTCCGTTTTACCTGAGCCAGGAAACCTCTGTGTAGGACTCTAAAGAATCGTCAATACGCCGGCAGTAGGTGATGATCATATCAAACACCCACAAGCTGCAGGCGGTCAGCTAAATGTAACTGCCACTCGGGTATTGAGCGATCAGAAGATCAACAAGCAAGCCTATATATACTCCTGTGAATCCAATCAGTAAACACTACCGTATAGTCCGGTCTCTTCGTCTGATATGTCGCATATCCAGTCTAGGGGTGGTAAACGTCAGACCCTAGTAACCGATAAGTCGTGTCGATGTGAGGCTCATAACTGGTCAAGAAACTACTGATAACATTTATCAGTATATCTCCATATCAGCCCTGCCCAGGGACTTCCAGTTATAACCAATCGAGCACAGCGCAACATCAACCCCCAATACCGGGAGAGACGAAACCCCTCCTATCGCTCATTGCCTCCAAGTGATTCGGGATTGTACCCAAAAGCCACAGTTTTGCACATCCTCTTGAACGTGGTAAGGTGGAAATCAAAGCACAGTGGGAATCACACAAGACTCTATGACGATCTTGTAAGTCCATGCTACCTCTCCCGGTACTTTCGGGCATGCGGAATTTTATGAAAAACGATTTTCTTAGAGGTGGTAACATGGACTTAAAACCCGGATCTTTGTTAAACATCTAACTAACAACCTAACAAGGAGTCATTAACTACTCGGTTAGGGGGTTTATACCTTGCTTGTCTTGAACTCCTTCGTCTTCAAACTCCGATGGTGGTCCGGATCGGCTTCTTCCCGTCGTCTCCTTACGCCGAAGATAGATCCACCTGAAAGCTCCAACCTTTGGCTCCTTCTTCGAACTTTGAAGAAACTAGTTCACTCGGTTTGCTAAACCTTGTGAACTAGAGTGAGTAGAGAAGAGTTTGTATGGGATTTTATCTATGGTTCTTGGTTCTCAACTCATGAGACAAGTGAACCATAGAATCAAGAGAGGGAGCAAGAGGAAGAGGGTGAGAGCAAGAGTATGAGAGCTCAAGAACAAGAGAGAGAATGAGCAAGTAAGAATGAGCCTCTCTTTTGTCTTTCACCCTCTCATAATCCAAAACAATGATAACATATCATATCAATCAAGTGTTATGTGATGGTTTAAGCAACCATAGCCATATCATTTCATGCACTCATTTTGCACAAAAGAGCAAGCAAGCAAAAGTCTTTGCCATGAAATGATAGCTATGGTTATCATGATGGTCAACTAGTCAAGCCTAGTCAACCGGTCAACAAAGTCAACAAGTCAACAAAGTCAACAAGAGTCAACAACCATGTCACCATAATACTTAATTAATATAATTGTTAATCACATATCATATTCTCATTAGGGTTGAGCAAAAAGTCAATAGTCAACGGTCAACGGTCAACAACCCTAATGAGAATCCTCTGCCTCTGTCTCTCCGTCAACTGTGCATACACACCCGCATCCGCGTTCCGAGGAACACGAATACATACTGGATAAATCCAATCCCAAGAAGGTACACTAGGATCTGGCTTAAACCAAAGCCCGCTAGTGTAAACTGTCCGGACACTGTACGTGCACAAGTGCACGGATGTGACCGAACCCTATCGCAAAACCATGCGACCTGTTACAAAACCATGCGACCTCTACTCTTTTGCCTAAAGGCGAAAAGCTTTCTGTGTGGGACTCTAAAGACTCGACACTACGCTGGCAGTGGGTTTAACCACAGACCGCAAGCGGCACTAGCTGTGCGTAACGGTCCCCAGGTAATGCCGACAAGAAGACTGACGAGGCGAAACCCATCTGAACTCCTACTGAGCCTGAATGTGACATTCTCCGTACAGTCCGGTCTGTTCGTCTGATACATCGCATGGCGGTCCTAGGGGGTGGTAAATGTCAGTCCCCCAATAGCGGTACAAGTCGTGTCGGAGTGAAGCCCAAAACACCCTGAGATAACACTGGAAGCCTACCAGTATATCTCGTTTGCCCTGGCCAGGGACTACTCGTATAATGGCTCTCCTAGACACAGCGCGATGTCAACCCCCAATACCGAGAGAGACGAATCCTGTCTAACCATCACTGCCTCCAAGTGCTTCGGGACTGCACCCAACTACCACCTGTTTGCACGACTCCTTTGAGCCGTGGTAGGGTAGTAATCAAAGTACAGTGGGAACACACTTGAGACGAAATGACAGTGTCAAGTCAGCGGACTAAGCTGTATTCATGTCACCTGGGAACTGATAACTGACGATAGGCATAATACCAACTAGTCAGTTCCCGACGAGTCCTGTCCAGTATACTCGTAACCCAACGAGCACCCGCATACTATCTCAAGTACGACGTACTGACGGATGTGGGACAAACCGTCTCCCATACTGGGATGAGAAGCGCATGCGCTAGTCTACTCTGGAGTATCGATGCCCTGTCTCGATAGTCCTGCGACCAGGGACCTGCATAAGGATGTGCTTATAGATTACCCAGCCCCACTAGTATGACTGCCATCACAACGCAGGTAATCAAGCAAAGATCCTAAGGGCTCCACTAATGTGTATAGGCGATATACTAAAATAAACACATGTACACATTGAAGTAGAATCAAACCAAGTAGCATACTACTATTTTGAGCAAGATTGTATATACAAGGTGAATATCCCAAGCTTCCATTAAGTAATATACAAACTAGTATGATACAGTAATGGCCTCTAGGGCATATACACTAACAATCTCCCACTTGCACTAAGGCCATGTACTGGCGTATCGAAGACCTATCATCTCGATCAGCCGCTCGAACTGAGTCTGGGGCAAGGCCTTGGTGAATGGATCTGCAGTGTTATCTTCTGAAGCGACTCTCCGAACCTCGATCTCCTGGCGATCCACGATCTTCCTGATCAGGTGATACCGCCTCAAGATGTGTCTGGATCTCTGATGGGACCTGGGTTCCTTCGCTAAAGCTATAGCCCCGTTGTTGTCGCAATACAGAGGTATTGGATCAACAATGGACGGAACCACCTGAAGCTCTTTCAAGAACTTCCTCATCCAGACAGCTTCTTTTGCGGCATCAGATGCAGCGATGTATTCCGCTTCCATCGTCGAGTCTGCAACGGTTTCCTGTTTGGAACTCTTCCAACACACCGCCCCTCCATTGAGGGTAAAGACAAAACCCGATATGGACTTGGAATCATCCTTGTCACTCTGGAAGCTGGAGTCAGCAAAGGCCTCGATCTGGAGGTCTTTTCCGCCATACACCAAGAACATCTCCTTAGTCCTTCTCAGGTACTTGAGAATGTTCTTTACTGCTATCCAGTGTTTTTCCCCAGGGTTAGACTGATACCGGCTTACCACACTCAGTGCATAAGCTACATCCGGTCTGGTACACAACATCGCATACATTATAGAGCCTACCGCAGAAGCGTAGGGTATAATAGACATGCGATCCCTCTCCAAATCAGTCTTGGGAGACATCTCTTTAGAGAGGGTGATCCCGTGACAAGCCGGTAGGTTACCGCGCTTGGAATCTTCCATACTGAACCTCTTCAGTATGGTGTCGATGTACCTGGACTGTGAAAGTCCTAATATCCTCTTGGATCTATCACGATGGATCCGGATCCCCAGGATGTATGAGGCATCACCCAGGTCTTTCATGGAGAACCTGTGCGACAAGAACCCCTTGACAGATTGTAGCATAGGAATGTCATTTCCTATTAAGAGAATGTCATCCACGTATAAAACGAGGAATACTACAGTTCTTGCTACAAATCTACTGTAGATGCATGGTTCATCTGGATTTTTGATAAAGCCAAATTCTTTGACCGTCTCATCAAAGCAGATGTTCCAACTCCGCGATGCCTGCTTTAGTCCATAGATGGACTTAAGCAACTTGCACACCTTTCCGCTGCTCCCACTCTGAATGAAACCCTCTGGCTGGTCCATATAGACACACTCCTCTAAATTTCCATTTAGAAAAGCTGTCTTTACGTCCATCTGCCAAATCTCATAATCGTGGAAGGCAGCAATGGCAAGAAGGATCCAAATGGATTTCAGCATAGCCACTGGAGAAAAGGTTTCGTCATAGTCCAAACCAGGTCTTTGATGAAAACCTTTTGCTACAAGTCTAGCTTTATAGGTCTCAACCTGTCCATCTACACCAATCTTCCTTTTGAAGATCCACTTGCATCCTACGGGTTTTACCCCTTCTGGAGCAATGTCCAACGTCTATACTTTGTTGGTGTACATGGACTCCATTTCGGTCCGCATTGCATCCAGCCATTTTACTGAGTCAATGCTCTGAACGGCCTGCTGGAAGCTAGTAGGCTCATCATAATCTATGATGCAATCCTCTCTATCCCCATCTATGAGAAAACCGTAGTATCTCTCGGGCGGATGAGACTGCCTACTACTCCTGCGGAGCGGCGTAGGAATGTCCTGTTCTTTTGAACCCTCTGGTTCCACTAAGCTTTTAGTAATAGCTCGAGGTTCTGGAATTTCTTCCAGTTCTACTGTGCTCCCACTTATCTGGGTTTCTAAAAACTCAGTTTCCAAGAAGTAGGCATGACGAGAAACAAGAACATTTTGTTCCTCTTCGCAGTAGAAGAAATATCCCTTGGAGTTCTTTGGATATCCCACGAACTTACACTGTACTGAGCGTGCCTCGAGCTTGTCCGTATGCTGCTTTTTAACAAAAGCTGGACATCCCCATGTCTTAATGTGCTTAAGATAGGGTCTCTTCCCACACCACATCTCATATGGTGTAGTAGGCACAGTTTTAGTTGGAACTCGGTTCAAAAGGTATGCAGCTGATTCTAGCACATACCCCCAGAATGATCGCGGTAACTCAGCGTTACTCATCATGGACCGTACCATATCTAATAGGGTTCGGTTCCGTCTTTCCGATACACCGTTATGTTGCGGAGTGTATGGAGGAGTAAGCTGAGAGAGAATTCCGTTCTCTTTTAAATAGTCCAGGAATTCGGCACTCAAGTATTCACCACCTCGATCCGATCTTAGGATCTTGATACTTTTGCCGGTTTGTTTTTCTACTTCATTCTTATAATCCTGGAATTTTCCAAAGGCTTCGGACTTATGTTTCATTAAGAAGACATAACCGTACCTTGAAAAGTCATTCGTAAAAGTGATGAAGTAAGAATAACCGCTTCGCGCATGTGTAGACATTGGACCGCACACGTCGCTGTGTACGAGTCCCAAGAGCTCGCTCGCCCTTACTCCGTGTCCAGTAAACGGAGTCTTTGTCATCTTTCCTTTGAGACAGGATTGACAAGTGGCATACGATTGATATTCGAACGGATTCAAATATCCTTCTGTATGTAACTTCGTCAACCTTCTCTCATTGATGTGACCCAGTCTACAATGCCACAAGAAAGTCTGATTTATTTCCGGAGACTTTCTTTTGTGTGTATTCTGGACATTGAAAATCTGTGGTTGGTTTAATACGTATATACCATTACTCAATGTACCTGACCCAATCAAAACTTAATTAAGGTGAATGTTTACAACATTACTTACAAACGCAAATTCATAACCTTCTTAGAAACTAAAGATACAGAAATGATATTACAAGTTGCGTTGGGTACAAAAAAGCAATTACGCAAAACCAAAACATGTCCATCTGACATTCCCAGGTGATAGTCCCCCACGGCTTTAGCATCCATGCTAGCTCCGTTCGCAACTCTGAGGGTCATGTCACCTGCCTTCAAAACCCTACGGTTTCTCAACGCCTGCAATGAATTACAGATATGAGATCCTGATCCGATATCCAGTACCCAGGAAGTAGAGTTTATTGAAAGACAGTTTTCAATAACATACACACCTGAAGCTGAAGCTGCAACCTGCTTCAATTCCTGTGTCCTGGCTTTCCAAGCCCTGCAATCATTCTTCCAGTGTCCTTTCTTATGACAATAGAAGCATTCTTCCTTATCCACAAGCTTCCCCGCTTTCTTTGTTGCTTTTGCTTTTCCCTTCGTATCCACTTTACTAACACCGCCTCTTGGTTTGGCGGGGGCTTTCTTCTTCTTTCCCTTGGCTTTCGCCTTGGACCTAGAAGAAGATGATCCTCCTACAAACAAAGTGGATGTTTCCCTACCTTTCTGTAGGGTGCCCTCTGCGCTCCTCAGCATGTTGAGGAGCTCTGAAAGTTCAACTTCCTTTTCTTGTAAGTTGAAGTTCAGTATAAACTGGGCGTAAGTGGAAGGAAGGGACTGGAGAACTAAGTCCGTATAGAGCTCACTCTCCAATGTGGTCCCTAGGTCCGCGAGCTCCTCAGTGTAGCTGATCATCTTTAGCACGTGCTCCGCTACTGATGATCCGACGGCCATCCTTGCCGAAAATAACTTTTTCGACGCTTCGTATCTTGCGATACGAGATTGCTCTCCATACAGTTCTTTTGTATGAAGAAATATGGATTCCAAGTCCATATTCTCGTGCCTCCTCTGATGTTCATTGTCCATAGAGGCAAGTACGAGGCATTTGGCCTTCGCGCTATCAATCTCCCAAGTCTTACGGATTTCCTTATCCGCGACGCTGGAAGTGGGACCAGGGACAGGGGGAGCTTTGGTGGTAAGAAGATACCCCAGCTTGTCGTAAGTGATTGCCATCTTGACATTCCTGAGCCAATCTTTGTAGTTTGGCCCTGTCAGTATGTTTTTATCTAGAAGTAACTTAAGTCCAGTCATGTTGATTGGTCGCTGCAATTAGGAGAGAGAAGAAACACTCAGCTTGATGCTCTTGCAAGTTTAGAATGGTTTTTAGTTTGTCTAAACAGGATGGCTCCCACTGTTTCTCGAATCCCTCCTCAAACCAAAAAGGAAGAATTAGTCGGGATCAATCTCACCGCACAATACTTGCTTAACCGTTCAGCCAGGCCAGTGTCGGTACTTCGAGGGAGGTTTTCCAACGCTTTCGCGAAGTTCCTTAATTCAAGAACCTCTTTTCCCTGGGGGCGTAGCCCCGCTAACACCTTTCTAGGCACCTACTAGGTTTATAGCATTAATCGTTTAGTGAGAAATTTCCCGAGGAGTAGCATATACTCACAGTAGGATCGGGATCCAAATATCATCGCGTGACGAAACTGAAGGAATCCTACCAGAATCATCACACTCCAAGTGGTATGCAAATCTAGCAAGTTTCAGTTCTTTTGAAATTCCTGATGTGGATTTTTGCCCCATGCTCTTATGACCTTGACTTTGGCCAACAAATCATAAGTCACATGTCAAGTTCTTCCCGTCGTTCTCCAGGTTAATTTGAATCCACCCGTACCTACCCTTGACTTTGGCCAACAAGGCAGTACGACTGTTCCAAACCAACCCATCTATCTATGCTGCACATGAATACCCAATAGCTACCAATCACTATGCCTTGACTTTGGCCAACAAACATAGCTTGAATACTATTGACCATCCATGTGAAACGACGGAGGGCTACGAATGGTTTTGGCTAAACCGTGAACGTAGTGAACTTGATATAATCGATGGAACGAGATAGCTTTTAAAAGGAGTGGCTCAAGCTCCGCATTTAAAAGTTAGTTTTGAAAAGAACCGAGTGGTTTTTCGAAAGTGTTCCAACGACTTTTAACTTGGTTTATTTTCTTGCATTAGTTCTTTTAATGCGTGATATTCTTGCATTATTTCTTTTAATGCGTCCCATCATTTAATCCTACCATTGCAGAAAACAACCAAAATATGACGTACGCTTATGCCATTCGCATTCGCCATGGGGCCCCGTCATTACCCGTTAGGTTACTTAACTAACGACAGAGCGGGGGCTGGGCTAGCGCGGCTGTAAAACATAAGCAACGCCTAAATAATATCATATATATATTTATTGCAATGATAGACATTTCAGATCACAGATGAATACATTGGATATAATAGGAATCTGTAATTCGTACGAGCCTGTAACGAAAAGCAGATTACACGGTCGCGGTGAATAGCCAAGACCCCACCCAAGACCCCTACGGGTGCGGCAAACTACCCGCCAAGTACCCGAAGCGAAGCAACCTCCCTCATCCCCGTGAGTAGGCCACTCGGCACTTCGGCATACCCGGTAGTTTGTGCACCCCCTCCATGGGTCTATCCTAGGAGCAAAAACAGTAAAAAGAAATTATACAATGACGGCTACAACCCCGACCCGGTTGTGCGGCCATACAAATAATTATTACATCAATTTACAAATTTACATGAATTGAAAGAAAAGAAAAACTCTCGTCTCACAACCCCGGCTATTCACCCGCGACAATCCAACATATTCATATACACATTCCAGCAACATTACAGATCACAGATTTGTACAACCCCCACTAATCGACATATAGCAATTAGTAGACGTTCAATACAAATATCACATCATAGAAAAACCCGTCAGCTTAAGTCTTTTAGAAGTTCGATCAAAAATACGGATTTTTGGGACCCCAAAAATAAAATTTTCGTTCTGGAAAATCTGGGCAGAAAACACATATTCCAAAAATCCCAAAACAACCCCAGAAACACACTGCACCAAAGATGGACCTCGGCCGAGTCAACTCGGCCGCGGAACCGCGGCGCTTTGACTCGATCGTTGGACCAAATTTGGTGGTTATTCTAAAAAAAGCCTGAGTCGATTTTTAAGATGAAAATTATCAACTTTTGAACAGAATAAAAATCGTCAGAAACTTGAAATTCTCGGGTTCGCTTTCGTGACTTTTTCTTTGATCGATCTTCTAGTTACTTGCTAATATGTTAGATAGAGTTTAACTAGGCTCTGATACCACTGTAAGTCCATGCTACCTCTCCCGGTACTTTCGGGCATGCGGAATTTTATGAAAAACGATTTTCTTAGAGGTGGTAACATGGACTTAAAACCCGGATCTTTATTAAACATCTAACTAACAACCTAACAAGGAGTCATTAACTACTCGGTTAGGGGGTTTATACCTTGCTTGTCTTGAACTCCTTCGTCTTCAAACTCCGATGGTGGTCCGGATCGGCTTCTTCCCGTCGTCTCCTTACGCCGAAGATAGATCCACCTGAAAGCTCCAACCTTTAGCTCCTTCTTCGAACTTTGAAGAAACTAGTTCACTCGGTTTGCTAAACCTTGTGAACTAGAGTGAGTAGAGAAGAGTTTGTATGGGATTTTATCTATGGTTCTTGGTTCTCAACTCATGAGATAAGTGAACCATAGAATCAAGAGAGGGAGCAAGAGGAAGAGGGTGAGAGCAAGAGTATGAGAGCTCAAGAACAAGAGAGAGAATGAGCAAGTAAGAATGAGCCTCTCTTTTGTCTTTCACCCTCTCATAATCCAAAACAATGATAACATATCATATCAATCAAGTGTTATGTGATGGTTTAAGCAACCATAGCCATATCATTTCATGCACTCATTTTGCATAAAAGAGCAAGCAAGCAAAAGTCTTTGCCATGAAATGATAGCTATGGTTATCATGATGGTCAACTAGTCAAGCCTAGTCAACCGGTCAACAAAGTCAACAAGTCAACAAAGTCAACAAGAGTCAACAACCATGTCACCATAATACTTAATTAATATAATTGTTAATCACATATCATATTCTCATTAGGGTTGAGCAAAAAGTCAATAGTCAACGGTCAACGGTCAACAACCCTAATGAGAATCCTCTGCCTCTGTCTCTCCGTCAACTGTGCATACACACCCGCATCCGCGTTCCGAGGAACACGAATACATACTGGATAAATCCAATCCCAAGAAGGTACACTAGGATCTGGCTTAAACCAAAGCCCGCTAGTGTAAACTGTCCGGACACTGTACGTGCACAAGTGCACGGATGTGACCGAACCCTGTCGCAAAACCATGCGACCTCTACTCTTTTTCCTAAAGGCGAAAAGCTTTCTGTGTGGGACTCTAAAGACTCGACACTACGCTGGAAGTGGATTTAACCACAGACCGCAAGTGGCACTAGCTGTGCGTAACGGTCCCCAGGTAATGCCGACAAGAAGACCGACGAGGCGAAACCCATCTGAACTCCTACTGAGCCTGAATGTGACATTCTCCGTACAGTCCGGTCTGTTCGTCTGATACATCGCATGGCGGGCCTAGGGGCGGTAAACGTCAGTCCCCCAATAGCGGTACAAGTCGTGTCGGAGTGAAGCCCAAAACACCCTGAGATAATACTGGAAGCCTACCAGTATATCTCGTTTGCCCTGGCCAGGGACTACTCGTGTAATGGCTCTCCTAGACACAGCGCGATGTCAACCCCCAATACCGGGAGAGACGAATCCTGTCTAACCGTCACTGCCTCCAAGTGCTTCGGGACTGCACCCAACTACCACCTGTTTGCACGACTCCTTTGAGCCGTGGTAGGGTAGTAATCAAAGTACAGTGGGAACACACTCGAGGCGAAGTGACATTGTCAAGTCAGCGGACTAAGCTGTACTCATGTCACCTGGGAACTGATAACTGACGATAGGCATAATACCAACTAGTCAGTTCCCGACGAGTCCTGTCCAGTGTACTCGTAACCCAACGAGCACCCGCATACTATCTCAAGTACGACGTACCGACGGCTGTGGGACAGACCGTCTCCCATACTGGGATGAGAAGCGCATGCGCTAGTCTACTCTGGAGTATCGATGCCCTGTCTCGATAGTCCTGCGACCAGGGACCTGCATAAGGATGTGCTTATAGATTACCCAGCCCCACTAGTGTGACTGCCATCACAACGCTGGTAATCAAGCAAAGATCCTAAGGGCTCCACTAATGTGTATAGACGATATACTAAAATAAACACATGTACACATTGAAGTAGAATCAAACCAAGTAGCATACTACTATTTTGAGCAAGATTGTATATACAAGGTGAATATCCTAAGCTTCCATTAAGTAATATACAAACTAGTATGATACAGTAATGGCCTCTAGGGCATATACATTAACAGATCTCGGGTCTACAGACTAACCTGTACCAGTGTCACCAGAGAACTGCTATCTAACGATAGGTATAATACCATCTAGGAGTTCTCGGCGAGTCCGTTCAGTGTACCCAATCTCCACTGAGCACCCGTACACCATCTTTGATGTCAAACTCCGATGGATATGAGATCATCCATCGCCCATCATATAAGTCAAGATGCGTATACGCTAGTCTACTCTGGAGTATCAATGCCCTGTCTCGATACTCCCTCGACTAGGAACAGTTATAGGATGTACTCTTGGACTACCCTGGCCCCACTAGTATGATCTGCATCATAGTCCTAGTAGTCGAGTACATATCCTAAGGGCTTTATCAACATGTGAGAGCAAGATAGTAAATCAATATAAGTCAACATGTTAAAACAAAGTGAAACCAGATAACATACTATCATGTCGAGCAATAAAGTCCTCTCTATATATATCCAACCATCCACTATAATATACATCATATGTACAACAATGGCCTCTAGGGCATATACATAACTAACAATCTCCCACTTGCACTAAGGCCAGCTGTTGTAGTATCTCATACCCAACATCCCGAAGAGTCTCTCAAATTGTATCTGGGGTATGACCTTCATGAGTGGATCCGCAGTGTTGTCCTTCATGTCAACTCTCCTGACCTCGATCTCGCGGCGATCAACTATCTCCCGGATCAGGTGATACTGCCTCAGAATATGCCTGGATCTCTGATGGGATCTGGGTTCCTTGGCCAAAGCCACAGCTCCATTGTTATCACAATACAAAGGTATTGGATGCTCAATGGATGGAACCACTCCAAGTTCAGTTATGAACTTCTTCATCCAGACAGCCTTTTTGGCAGCATCATTGGTAGCGATGTATTCAGCCTCCATCGTCGAGTCTGCCACGGTTTCCTGTTTAGAACTCTTTCAACTCACCGCCCCTCTATTGAGGGTGAAGTCAAATCCTGAGTGCGACTTAGAGTCTTCCTTATCACTTTGGAAGCTCGAATCGGTAAAGGACTCCACCTGGAGTTCTTCATTACCATACACCAAGAACATCTCTTTAGTCCTTCTCAAATACTTAAGAATGTTCTTCACAGCTGTCCAGTGACTCTCTCCTAGATCTGCTTGATACCTACTCACTACACTTAGTGAGTATGCTACATCGGGTCTGGTACATAGCATCGCGTACATGATAGAGACTACTTCCGAAGCATAGGGTATCTATTGCATGCGAGCTCTTTCCAAATCAGTCATGGGAGACATCTCTTTGGAGAGAGTGAGTCCAGAGATCGTGGGTAAATTCCTACGCTTGGATTCTTCCATACTAAACCTCTTTAGTATGGTATCAATGTACCTGGATTGGGACAATCCTAATATCCGTTTAGATCTATCTCTATAGATCTTAATCCCCAAAATGCAGGAGGCATTACCTAGATCTTTCATTAAGAATCTATGTGATAAGAAGAGCTTGACCGAGTGCAGCATAGGAACATCATTTCCTATCAAGAGTATGTCATCCACGTACAATACGAGGAAGACAATCTTACTCTCTGCAACCTTTTTGCAGATACAAGGTTCATCTACGTTCTTGATGAAGTAAAACTCTTTGAATACCACATCAAAGCAGATGTTCCAACTCCGCGATGCCTGCTTTAACCCGTAGATGGATTTAAGCAACTTGCACACCTTTCCGCTGCTCCCACTGTCTACGAAGCCCTCTGGCCGAGTCATGTACATGTACTCCTCTAAATCACCATTTAGAAAGGCGGTCTTAACATCCATTTGCCGGATTTCGTAGTCATGGTATGCAACAATGGCAAGTAAGATCTGGATGGACTTAAGCATAGCTACTGGAGAAAAGGTTTCGTCATAATCCACACCTGGTCATTGACGAAAACCCTTTGCTACAAGTCTAGTTTTGAAAGTCTCAACTTTTCCATCTACACTAAGTTTCTTCAGATCCATTTTCTCCCAATGGGTTTTACCCATTTAGGAGAAACTTCTAAAGTCTATACTTTGTTGGTGTACATGGATTCCATCTCAGATCGCATTGCATCCAGCCATTTGACATAGTCACCACTTATGATGGCCTGCTCGAAGCTAGTTGGGTCATCATCTTCCTTGATGCAATTCTCGCTTCCACCGTCTATGAGAAAACTGTAGTATCTCTCAGGTGGACGAGGAACCCTATTAGATCGGCGGAGAGGCTGGGGTTCTGTTGGGTTTACCTAGCACCTTAACAAGGGTACGGAAGCATCACATATGCTACAATCAAATTTTAAAGGTGCTAAGTGAACTTTACAAGATCATAACTAGAAATTTAGGGTTTCATTCAACTATGCATCACATGCAAATGAAAAACTATCACTAAGGGTAGAGATTACAACCTTTATAGACCTCCCTTGGTGACTCCTTGGCACTATGAGAGTTTGGAACGGATCGATGGAAGCCTTCCTAGTCCACGAAGATCCACCCGATTGCCCAAAGCTCCTTGCTTTACTTGATTTGTGAATGAAGTAGAGCAAACACCCTACACAAATGGGCTAGATGTGTGTAGTATGATGATGTGGTTTGTATTCTATAATCAAAACCCTATCTTTTTATCAACCTCGCTCAAAGAAAATTTCAAGAGAGAAAGAAGAAGATGATAGCTTAGCTTGAGCTCAAAGTATTTGTGATGAATAATTGAGATGAGAATGAATAATCAATATTATATCTTTCTCACCTCAACCATGGTATTTATCAATGAGTTTATACAGCCAAAGAAAAATTAACTCAAGATTAAAAAGTAGGTCAAGTATGGTCAAAGATGATAAACATTAACCATGAGTGAATTATCCTTTCTTTTAATTCAAAATGATAAATATATATAATTACTACCATATGAGTCTTGCATTGCCACCAAATGTGTATCAACAACCATGATATAATGTATGTATGTGTCCATGCACATCATCATGTGCATACATGCATGCATACAAAATAGAAAATGGTTTAATTAAAGAATTAATCTAAAAGTCATTTGTTAAATCAACACTTGATTTAGCAAACCGGTCATATCGCATACGACCAGACCAATAGAAAATGCCCGATTAATATACGGTATCACATATCCGTATTTAATCGGGTCCCCGTGCATATCTCATATGCATAACACATCTTTTCGCCTGAGCCAGGAAACTTCATTGTGGGACTTTAAGTCTCGTCAATATGCCGGCAGTAGGTGATAATCATATCAAATACCTACAAGCCGCAAGCTGTCAGCTAAACGTAACGGCCATCCGGGTATTGAGCGATCAGAAGAAAACCAACGAAGCTGTCAAAACTCCCGTCGAGCCAAGTGGAAACACTTACCGTACAGTCCGGTCTCCTCGTCAGATATGTTACATATCGAGTCTAGGGATGGAATCGTCGACCCCAATAACTCAATAAGTCATGCTGGTGTATGCCTCCTAACAGATCGAGAAACTACTGATAACGCTTATCAGTAAATCTCAGCAGCCCTGGCCAGGGACTTCCTGTTATAACCAATCGAGCATAGCACAACATCAACTCCCAATACCGGGAGAGACGAAACCCCTCATATCGCTCGTCGCCTCAATGTGCCTCGGGACTGTACCCAAAGTCCACCCGTTTGCATGACTCAATAGAGCCATGGTATGGTGGAGATCAAAGCACAGTAGGAGGACACACAAGACTCTATGACGATCTTGGGTCTACAGACTAACCTGTACAAGTGTCACCTGAGAACTGCTATCTGACGATAGATATAATACCACATAGGAGTTCTCGGCGAGTCCGTTCAGTGTACCCAGTCTCCACTGAGCACCCGCATACAATCTTTGGTGTCACCTCACCAGATGGATATGGGATCATCCATCGCCCATCATATGGGACAAGAATAGTATACGCTAGTCTACTCTGGAATATCGATGCCCCTTCTCGATACACCCACGACTAGGAATGGTTCAAAGATATGCTTATAAACTACACATGCCCCACTAGTATGATCCGCATCATAGTCACAATAGTCAAGCTAATATCCTTAGGGCTTTATCAACATGTGCAAATGAATAAAAGTATGATCAAATCAACATGTCAAGATAAAGTAAACTAGATAGTATACTATCATGTTGAGCGAGAAAGTCATCTATATTCATATATACATGTCCAAGCATCCACTATACATATAATAGCCTCTAGGGCATACATATATCTAACAATCTCCCACTTGCACTAAGGCCAGTTATTGGCTTATCTCATACCGAACATCTCAAAAAGTCGCTCATTCTGCGGCTGTGGAAGGGCCTTGATGAGTGGATCCGCTGTGTTATCCTTTGTATCTACTTTCCGAATCTCGATCTCCTGGCGATCTACTATCTCCCGGATCAAATGATATCGCCTCCGGATGTGTCTGGACTTCTGATGGGACCTTGGTTCTTTGGCTAATGCCATAGCTCCATTATTATCACAATACAATGGTATTGGATCAACAATGGTTAGAACTACTCCTACTTCCGTGATGAACTTCTTCATCCAGACGGCTTCCTTGGCAGCATCATTTGCAGCAATATACTCAGCTTCTATCGTAGAGTCTGCAACGGTATCCTGTTTGGAACTCTTCCAACTAACCACCCCTCCATTGAGGGTAAATACAAACCCTGAGATAGATTTGCTGTCATCCTTATCACTTTGGAAGCTGGAATCGGTAAAGGCCTCCATCTGGAGATCCCCATTACCATACACCAAGAACAATTCTTTAGTCCTTCGCAAGTACTTAAGAATGTTCTTCACTGCTATCCAATATTTCTCCCCTGGGTTGGATTGATACCTGCTTACTACAGCTGGTGCATAAGCTACATCAGGGCGAGTACATAACATCGCATACATTATAGATCCTACGGCTGAAGCGTAGGGTATAACGCTCATGCGAGCTCTCTCTTCATCAGTCTTCGGACAGAAGTCCTTGGAGAGAGTGATTCTATGACAAGCAGGCAAGGCACTACGCTTGGAATCTTCCATACTAAACCTTTTTAGGATGGTGTCTATGTACTTTGATTAGGACAGTCCCAATAACTTCTTGGATCTATCTCTATAGATCCTAATGCCCAAAATGCACGAGGCATCACCCAGGTCCTTCATGAAGAACCTTTGTGATAAGAATAGTTTGACCGATTGTAGCATAGGAATATCATTTCCTATCAGGAGAATGTCATTTACGTACAATACGAGAAATGTGACAGTACTCCCTACAATCTTCTTATAAATGCATGGTTTATCTATATTTTTGATAAAATCAAACTCTTTGATTGTATCATCAAAGCAGATGTTCCAGCTCCGTGAGGCCTGCTTTAATCCATAAATGGATTTAAGCAATCTACATGCTTTCCCGCTGCTCCCACTGTCAATGAAGCCCTCTGGTTGATCCATAAAAACACATTCTTCTAAATTCCATTTAGAAATGCCGTTTTAACGTCCATATGCCAGATTTCATAATCATAGTGAGCAGCAATAGCAAGTAGGATCCTAATGGATTTAAGCATTGCTACTGGAGAGAAAGTTTCATCATAGTCCAATCCTGGTCTTTGACGAAAACCTTTCGCTACTAGCCTTGCTTTAAAGGTCTCTACCTGTCCATCTACACCAATCTTTCTTTTAAAGATCCATTTGCACCCAACGAGTTTTATCCCAGGAGGCACAACGTCCAAAGTCCATACTTTGTTGGTGTACATGGACTCCATTTCGGATCTCATGGCTTCCAGCCATTTCACTGAGTCACCACTCGTGATAGCTTGTTGAAAACTAGTAGGATCATCATCATCCATGATGCAATCTTCTCTATCACCATCAATGAGAAACCCATAGTATCTCTCTAGTGGGCGAGAAGTTCTACTAGATCTCTGGAGTGGCTGAGGTTCTTGAAGTTCTACTGCAACATCAGTTTCAACCAATTCGTCCTGAGTAATTTGTGTCTCTAGAACCTCTTCTAGTTCTACCGCATTGCCATCAGTACTATCTGTAAAGATTTCATTTTCCAAAAATGTGGCATGCTGAGTAACAAACACCTTTTGTTACTCCTTGTGATAGAATAGATATCCATATGAATGTTTTGGATATCCCATAAATTTACACATGACCGATCGTGTCTCGAGTTTGTCTGGATTCTGCTTTTTAACAAAATCCAGTCAACCCCAAATCCTAACTCTTTTAAGAGATGGTCTCTTTCCACTCCATATTTCATATGGAGTGGTAGACATGGTCTTGGTTGGAACTTTGTTTAACAGATACATCGCCGTCTCTAATACATCCCCCTAAAAGGAAAGCGGTAACTCAGCATCACACATCATGGATTGTACCATATCTAATAGCGTACGATTCCTCCGTTCTGACACACCATTGTGCTGTGGTGTGTAAGGAGTGTAGGGTGTTTTTCGTCACCTCATTGATATGGGAATACGCGCGCGCTTGTCAGACGTACTACAGATTCCCCCTGCCTAGGGTAGGCCGGGGTTTAATGATTGTGGGGATCCGAATCTCCGGCAGCCGCGGACTAAGCTGCCGTTAATTACCCCTCGCCTTTGGAGCGAGGGAACCTCCGATTGACGGGTTAAACTGGTCATGCGAACTCAATGTGCAGTGTGCGTGTGTTGTGTTTTGAAAGGGTTTTTTGGATATGTCGGGAGCCACGCAGAGTTTTTACGGGGGTCCCGCTACCCGGATAGCGGGCTGGGGGTCAAGGGGGCTAGCAGCCCCCTTGCGGGGTGCGGGGCAGCGTCCCGTTAGAAATTTTTTTCTAACAGGGACAGTGTCGTGGAGTTTGTGTGAGTGTAAATATGTATACATATGTGTATGTATATATATATGTATATATGTATATATATATATATATATATATATATATATATATATATATATATATAAAAGAAAGAGGGGGATAAGGCATCCAAAGGATGCGTGGGGCCAGCGCCTTGAGCGCTGTGGGCTTAGGTGCTGTGCGCTTGAGCGTGTCGGCACGTGGGCGCTTTGCGCTCGAGCGCAGTGCGCCCGAGCGCAGCGCGCCACGTGTCGGCACGTGGGCGCTTTGCGCTCGAGCGCAGTGCGCCCGAGCGCAAGCGCGCCACGTGTCGGCACGTGGGCATTTTGCGCTCGAGCGCTGGGCGTTGGCGAGACAAAGGGGCTTTTAGTCCCAGAACCAGAAGCTATGCTTCAGAAAGGAAATATTATATATATATATATATATATATATATATATATATATATATATATGTAAATATATGGAGTTAAACTCCTAAAATGTTTTGGTTGATGAAAGGGGTTCTTCCTCTTCCTCCTTTGTTGGCTGGATCTTGATGATCAAGAGATGTGAGATCTAAAAATATCTGCTTTCTGAGATCTAATGGTAGATCCAAGTTCCCCTTTGTGGGTTTTGTGGTGGAAGATTTCTTAGTTTTTGAAAAGAAAAAGTAAAACTCTTGATTTAATTCAAAAGAAATGAGAAGGTTTAGAACCTTGGAGAAGGGGCAGGAGGCACAAAAGATCTCAGATCTAAAATTTTTGTGGAGAGAATGAAAAGTATTCTTTATTCATCATCATGTTGCCTTTTATAGGCTTACATATTTACATATAGCCCCTTGAGCTTCACAAAAATGGCATTTTGCCTATCCCATGGCTCATGTGCCATTTCATTTTTGCACATAAGCCATGGGCTTACAAAATATTGGCTTTATGCCCATTTTGCATACATTCATGTACAAAAAATTACATAAAAATTATTTATTACAAGATTTTGTTGTTGGCATGGGGAGGCTGGCCGCGGGCTCGACTTGGGCATGGGCCCGCTTGATCTGGGCTTCGGCCCACCTAGCTTGGGGGTTGACCTTGACTTTGACTCGGTCAACCGGGGTGTAAATTTTTACCCCAACAAAGTGCCCCCCATCAATAAATGCACACCGCACATTTGAGTTGTGTGCATGAAATTGATGGATCTTGAAGTTGGACTTCGAGGTAGAACATCATTCCAGGGGGGAGCATCATCCCGGGGAGCATGATTCCCAGGGATCGGAGCATCATTCTGATTCGCGGAGCATAATTCCAGAGATCAGAGCATCGTTCCTAAGGGAGGAGCATAATTCCAGGGTTCGGAGCATCGTTTTGAAGGGCGACGGACATTCTAACCGAAGCATAGTTTCGATGCGGAGGTTGATTCCCCGGCGAAGCATAATTCCGACAGAGAAGGCAAATACTCCAAGGCAAAGCATGATTTCGACACGGGGTACATTCTGAGACGGAGCATGATTCCGACGCAGAGCTTGTTGGTTGACTTGATTCCGGGACGAAGCATAATTTCGACAGGGAAGGAAGGTACACTGAGGCGAAGCATCATTTCGACACGGGGTGCACATTCTGAGACGAAGCTTGATTCTGACGCAGAGCTGGTTGGTTGATTTGATTCCGAGGCGGAGTATAATTCCGGCAGGGAAGGTAGATATCCCGAGGCGAAGCATGATTTCGACACGGGGTAAATTCTGGGACGAAGCATGATTCCGCCGTAGAGGTTGTTGGTTTGATTTGATTTGGGTTGACATCAGCATCGCTACACTGGAATATGGTACCAGGAGCGAATCATCATTTGTCATGATAGGATTTGGGAATTGTTTTTTTTTGTTTGGCATCAGCATCGCTACACTGGAATATGGTACCAGGAGCGAATCATCATTTGCGTTTGCTTATTAGGAAACGATGGCTTAGGAGACAGGTTTAGATCCCTATCACCTAAGACTTTTCAATTTTGTGAGCCGTAAGGGTCTCACAAAGAATTTTCTCTTTACGGGTCGTAAGGATCCCGTAAGTGTATTTTCTCCTTGGGAGTCGTGGGGACTCCCAAGTATGTTGCTCCTTTGTGAGTCGTAAGGATCTCACGCGGGAATTTACTCCTCACAAAGTCGAGAGGACTTTGTGAGTGCATTTCATCTCTTTCTCACGAGTTTGCGCCCTTTCGGGTTTTCACAAACTCGCCGGCAGTCCTGCTGTTTTTACTCACGGAGCCCTTTCGGGTTTTCATCCGTGCCCATTTTGCTTGTGGACATACCTTTTTTTATTTTTATTTTATTATTTTTTTTGGAGAGATTGGGATTGTTTTACGCCCGTGGATTGTATACGGTTTTGCAGGATGTATGATTCAGACCGTAGGGCCACAAAAATTTTTTGGGACTTTGTTGGCGTCTGCATCGCTGCACTGGAATATGGTACCAGGAGCGACTCATCTTTCGCCATTTGGGATTTGAGTTTGGAATTTGGTTGGCGTCTGCATCGCTCTACCGGAATATGGTACCAGGAGCGACTCATCATTCGCCACTTGGGGATTGGGGAGTGTTTCCCCTAATCAGAGCAAAGCTCTGCTGGAAATGCGAAATTCAAATTTTGAAGCAACGCTTCAAATCTCGGGCGCAACGCGCCACGTGTCAGGTGCAGATGCATCAGCGCAGCGCTCAAGGCAGCGCACCCAATCAGAGCAAATCTCTGTTTAAAGCAAAATCAAAGGAAGCAACGCTTCAGTTGCGCAAGCACTGCGTTGCGCGACACGTGTCAGCGCAGATACGCTAGTGCAGTTGCGCTGCGCGACACGTGTCAGCACAGATGCGCTAGCGCAGTTGCGCTGCGTTTTGCGCCGCGCGACACGTGTCACGCTCTGGAGCATTTGCGCCAAACAGAATTAAAATTCTAAGAAATCTTTCTGTTCTTGTTAAAACAAGCAGATTTTCTTCTGTAAAACAGAAGCCCTTGGATCAAAGATCCAACGGTGGGGAAAATTCCCCAAATCACTCAGAGAGAGATCTCTTTAACTAATTTATGGGCACTATAAAAAGGACCCCAGACCTCAATTCAAAGGCATCAACATTCTGGGAGAAATCAAAAATTTCAAGCAGAGAAAACTCTGAAGAAATTCCAGAAAAAAAAGAAACGTAAAAAAAGATCTTTTAGATAGAAGGATTTCTTCTGATAGATCATTGATCTAAAAACAAGATCAATGATCTTTAATAAAAAAAACAAAAAAAAAATAGTGCTTTGCACTTGCTTTATGAACCATTGGTTCTTGAATCTAAAAGATTCTCAAATTAATAGTGCTCTGCACTTGAAAATCTGCACTGTTGCGCTCTTGGGTTGGCGCAAGCCACCAGAGAGCGCCACGTGTCAGTATCTGAACCACTTGCGCTATGCGCTTTAAGATAGAGCCTTGCTCTCTAGAATTGGCGCAACTTACCAGAGCGCGACACGTGTCAGCAGCGCAAGCGCAGCGCACTGCGCTTGAATGACACGTGTCGTCACCACAAGCACTTGCGCTCTTTGATTGGCGCAAAGTGCCTGAAAATGCAATGCATTTCTTTTGCTAAAGGGCCAGGCCCAAGTTAAAATGACCCAACAGGCCAGAATAAATTGCAAAGCAATAAAAAGGGCAGAGCCCAAGTAAAATTGATGGGCAGAGCCCAAAACAAATTGATGCTCTGCATCCTTTATGGGTAGAGCCCAGATAAAAATAAAAATAAATGCAATACAAAAGCAAATAAAATGTTGAACATTTTCAACTGGACTTAGCCCAATTTTGGCCGTAAGTCCTCAAATTAAATTGACTGAGCACAGCTGCTCTCTTAAAAATCAATTTACATCCGGTTCGAGGGTACATCTCTAAACTCCTCTGACACCTGTCGTTGTAATCCTTCAACGACATCAGAGAGGTGGCGGGTCCCGACGACCACATATGAATATGGACTGCGGGGTCCTTAAATTCGTGGACCGAAACGTCCTTAAACTAATGTTGGACCGAAACGTTCTTAAACTAATGTTGGACCGAAACGTTCTTAAACTAATGATGGACTACCACGTCCTTAAATTGGCGATAGACCACCACGTCCCTAAACTGGAACACGGACCACCACGTCCCTAAACTGGAACAAGGACCACTACGTCCCTAAACTGAAACCTCAATAGAGCCTCCAAATGCTCTCTTGCCGGATCTAAACAGTCCCGTTTAAGTTGATCTTAGCCCCAAACACGGTTAACGTATCCTTAAACATTCAAAGGGACTATAAAATTCCAAATCAACTTTGGTTCAAGGGTACATCTCTAAACTCCTCTGACACCTATCGTTGTAATCCTTCAACGATGTCGGAGAGGTGATGAGTCTCGACGGCCATATATTAAATGGATCACCACGTTAAGTTGATCTTAGTCTCAGATCAGACTAACGCATCCTTAACGAACGTTTAAGTCGATCTTAGCCTCAATGCGGCTAACGTATCCTTAAACTAAAAACACCAAACCCAAATCTAAGTAAATACAGATTTGGATTAATCCACGTCCTACGGGCGACGGCATTACTCAGTCTCCGTATACAATCCACGGGCAACCACAAACAAAACAAACACCCACGACACGAAGTGAAATTCTGGAGAAGGAGAAAGTTGTTACTGCGATGCGGTAGCGTAATTAACTGCAGGGGCTTGCGCCTGCAGGGAAGAGCGTCCCCACAATCAAAAACCCCTCAAGCGAGGGGGAATCTGACGAAGTCTGCTATATCGGCCGCATCCGTCTAAACCTCCGATACACGGTGCCATAAATCAATTTGGCATCTTCGGAGAGGTAGACGGATAAAACCAATTAGCATCTGCCCCGAATCTCAGGCAAGACGTCCTAGCGTCTCGGCCGCCGTTCGGAGGGGAACAGATTCTGGCACGCCCGGTGGGACCTTTTCCTCTTTCCACTCCACACTTCGTGTGTCGTTTTCGCGAACCAATCGCGGTTTGTTAACGGTTGCCTTTGGATTTCAAGTTACTAAGATTTGGTCTTTTGCCTAGCGCAGAACTCAAGCATCAATGGCCTCTAACTGCACCAACTGCTCGAAGTGCCACTGCAATGGACGCTCCACCTCACCTGGAGGTGTAGCATATGGGCTCCAAGCGGCCTCCTTCCTCGCTCTGCCGGTAGAACAGGTGACCCAGGCCGCCACCGGCCTGTTTTTCGGGACCATGATCCCGCCTACAAGCTTCTCTATGCCAATACCTGCACCGGAGGTGAACAAGAGATCGGTCTTCGACCGGCTCACTGCTACGACGGCCCCTGTCAACGGGTCGCGAACTACCAGACCAACAGCCTCTGTTTTCGCCAGGCTAGATCAGAACTCTAAATTGGCTGTCCCAAGGAAGGCAATAACTGCTGCTCCAGAAGTCGTCAAGACGGCTTCCCCTGTCAAAGAGTCAGTCTTTTCAAGGCTGATGATTCCTGCTCCTGCCTCTGCTCGAGGGTCTGTCTTCGACAGGTTGAATATCACCCCTCAAAAGACAACCTCAGTCTTTAAGAGGTTAACACCGGCGGCGCCTCATTCAGACAGGGGGCAAAAAGAAGCTATCTCTATCTCCGAGCCAGTCCCAACGGCTCGTCATGCCCGACGTCGCCATTGGCGATGAGTAAGGAAGGCAGGGGGCAACTCCCCCTCAAGGCTAACTCCATTGGCTCCAGTGGTGGAAGTTAACGCTGCTGTTCCAACTGGGAACAGGTTTGAACTGCTGAGGAGGGTATGTAAGAATTCTCCAACCGCTACATTAAAAAGATCTCCTCCGCCCGCGGAGAGAGTTCCGGAAACAAAGCAAGAACAGCCCCCTCAACGGCTGTCCTAAAAAATATACAAGGTTTGGCGAAGGGTTCAAGAATCCGTGATCGACCCAGATCACTCTCGTCAACAAAAGAAGACGAAGGTGCAAAAAGAAAAAGACCATCCCATTAAACAGCAGGGGACAACGATCGCTAGGATGCCCACTGCAACGGCCCCTTCAACTTCAACGGCCCACAAAAGAAGAAGGCCGGAGAAAACCCCCACGTCGGCGACAAATATCAGTGGTGATGAACCCAAATGCCCTAAGTCAGGGGGCATTGTAGTTCATACCGTATACATGGCGTCTGGTAAAGAGGACAGCCGCATATCAACAGATCATAGACCGCACACGCGGTCAGTGACCAAGGCGCAGGAGCAGCAACAGAAGCTCCAAGAGATGATGAACGCTATGGCCGCACTTACTGGGCCAAAAGAAAGCCCTGAAACGTCCTCGGATGAACGTCAAGAGGAAGAAACCGACGCCGAATTCCTTCGTCGAATATTGGAAAAGAAGGACAAAGAGGCTGCTGAACAAGCAGCCAACATACAACGTATGGGCCTCCTCTTCCAAGACATGATAGGGATGATGATACAACAAGATCTTCCGGCTGAAGATCCCCCGATCGTCCTTGGTGACGATAGGGGAGAGACATCAAATCCTCCGCCAGCCCTATCAACAGCTAAGGAGGATACAATCTCCAAAGCTGATTTGGACGAGTACATAGCCGAACAAATACGGGTTCATCATGCGACCGAAGCAACCGGCCAGGTCGTAAAAACGGGGCGGCCATATCCAAGTTGGTATGACCAAATCAAGTACCCGCCCGGATACACAATTCCCAAGTTCCATGTCTATAAGGGGACGGGCAATCCTCACCAGCATGTTGCCCAGTTCAGGGCACTCTTCGGCAACACCGGCGGTGACGACAAGCTGTTGCTTCGCCAGTTTGTTGGAAGTTTATCAGATACGGCGTTCGAGTGGTATTCTGAACTCCCGAATGACTCTATCAAGACCTTCGCAGAGATGGAGCTACTGTTTACTCAGCGTTTCGCAAGTGCCAGTGAACACACCCCGATGACGACTCTGATTAACGCCAGGGTAAAACCAGGCGAGACGTGGGTTCAATATGCTATACGGTGGCGGAACTTATGGTCGAAGTGTGAGCAGCGTATTGAAGAAGCTCCCGCGGTGGGTATGTTTGTGGGAACCCTTGATCCGCAAGCAACCATCTCGCAATTTATGATGTTTTTCAAGCCGACTACCTTCCAGGCCCTGATTGACTAGTTGGCGCAAATGGACCAGATGGGCCATAGACCTCCTCTTCCAAAGCCAGACTCCCGAAATGAGAAGGGGAAGGGGAAAGAGATCGTTGTCGCTAATGCTCAACAACAGACGAGTAACTCGAAGCCGGTTGTTCGTCAAAATAATATGCGTCCACAGGTACCCCTTGGGGAGAGACTAGGACGTCCTTACTCGTTTCCTCGAGATAAAACGAGAAGATTGTTCGAACTGGCGTTGCGCAACCGACTCATAAATCTGCCGGAGCCAAGACGTCCGTCGCAAACAAATGATATAAACGAGCCCAACTACTGTCCCTATCACCGAGTACTGGGTCATCCGATTGAAGATTGCCACGTCTTCAAAAATTGGCTTGAAGACGAGTACCAACAGGGCAAGTTCGCGTTATCCGATAGATGGAAGGTGAATCCGCCGCAACCTCACACCTCTAAAAGGATGAATGTGCCGAGGGCAACGTGCTCTCTCGTCGAAGAAGCCCCGTGGGAGGTTGTGCTGTCAGCTAAGACAAGGAGAATGCTGAACGATATTCAGGCATGCCCAGCAATCAAATAGAAGAACCCGTTGGAACCGCAGGTCATTGAGGGGATGTTGAAGCCGCGTCCAACTCTAAAGACCGATGGTGGTGGCCCAAGCACTCACAACCAGCCGTCAAAATCTTCAAAGAAGAAGAAGAAAAAATCCAAGAAGCTCATGAAGCCTGGCGACAAGCGCACGGACTTGCAAAAACAAATTGACGCGCTGGAGGAATACAACAAGAAAGAACGGACTCCCATCACACTCTAAGAGTTTCTCAACCACGTCTTTCAAGAGGAAGATGAGGGAGAAAGTTCATCGGATGAATTTGAGGAATACGTGGCGAGCTGTCGTATGATTTCCCATTCGTTGACGGACGATGAGGAGACCCCTTGCGCCGAGAAGCCGAGGGCGGACCCTGGACCAGAAATTCTGCGGCCATCAGATGAGATGAGTGATGCATTCCTGAATGAGATTCGTCTGAAAGTTAAAGCCAATCAAGAGCGTGAAATGGCCATACTGGAAGGAGCTAAACATTGCCGACTGGACGAAAGAGTCGTGGCACTCCCATCAAGTCAAAAGACATCCGCTGCCGATAAAAACAAATTCAAGACGAGGAAAAGGTTTGCTAGAACCATATCAATGGGAATGAAGCTACCACCCTCTGAAGAAAACACTCTCGATGGAATAGAGATGCATCCTAATTATTGCCTATATCATCAGAAGATCGCACACGCTACTGAAGACTGCGACTCCTTTAAGTGTTGGTGGCAGGGGTATGTCGCTCACAAACATTACATCAACAGAACAAAGCGGGAAGCTCGTAGACGGCCGAAAAATACGACAGATGAGCATAAAAGAGTCACCGGCAATTGCCATAGGAACGACCCCGATGAAAAAACAGCCTTCAACCCTCTCTTCAAGGAATCCACCTCTGAAGAACTGAAGAATTATGAGAACGTTCATCCATGCAAGGGCATATTACCCGGAAAGAATCTCGGACCCGCGAATGACGGAGCGAACAAAAAGGATAAAGGAAAGAAAAAAATGACCTTCATCGCCAACACTTAACAACAGCCGAGCAACTCGAAATCGATTGTTCGCCAAAACAACATGCGTCCACGCCCATCACTCGAGGAAAGACTGGGACGTCCTTACTCGTTTCCCCAGGATAAAATGAGGAAACTGTTTGAACTGGCAGCGCGCAATGGATTCGTCAATCTGCCGACTCCGAAACGTCCAATACAACTAGGAGATGTAAACGATCCTAATTACTGCCCCTACCATCGAGCAGTAAGTCATCCGCTCGAAGATTGCTTCATCTTCAAAAACTGGGTTGAAGACCAGTACCAACAAGGTGAACTCGCGCTGTCCGGAAACTGGAAAGTGAGCCCGCCACAACCACATGCTCTGAAGAAGATGGATATGCCGGGGGCAGCATGCTCATTCATAGAGAAAACCCAACGGACCACTACGTCCTAAAACTGGATAACGGACCACTACGTCCTAAAACTGGATAACGGACCGAAACGTCCTTAAACTAATGACGGACCGAAACGACCTTAAATTAATGACGGACCGAAACGTCCTTAAACTACTACCGCAGCATCTTTAGGCTGACGAGATGAATAAAAAAATATATAAAAAGAAAAAAGAAAAAAAATATGATAAACGGTATGTCCATAAGCAAAACGGGCACGGATGAAAACCCGAAAGGGCGCCGTGAGTAAAAACAGTAGGGCTACCGGCGAGTGTTCGTGAAAACCTGAAAGGGCGCGACCTCGTAAAAAAAATATATAAAAATAAAAAGAATAAAAAAAAAGGGGTATGTCCATAAGCAAAAAGGGCACGGGTGAAAACTCGAAAGGGCTCCGTGAGTAAAAACAACAGGACTACCGGCGAGTGTTTGTGAAAACCCAAAATGGCGCAACCTCGTTAAAGGACACTTACAGGGTCCTCTCGACCTTGTAAGGAGAAACCACCCGCGTGAGATCCTTACGACTCACAAGGGAGCAACACACTTAGGGATCCCCACGATCCCTAAGGAGAAAATACACTTGCGAGATCCTCACGACTCGTAAGGAGAACTCTCTTATGGGACCCTCACGGCTCATAAGATTTGAAAGTCTTAAGTTACAGAGACCTAAACCTGTGCTTAAGCGATCCCCACAATTTCCGATATTGCCCTACAAGTGGTCCAATACTGGCCCTTGTATACAATCCACGGGCGCGAATAAACATTTCCCTGACCAAGTTCCATCCGTGACCGGGGATATGTACGCATGATGAACAACCCTTATGAGTCCTCCAGACTTACAAGGAGAAAACCCTCTTGTATGATCCTTACGACTTACAGAGGAACAAACACTTAGGAATCCTCACGATTCTTAAGGAGAAAATACACCTACAAGATTCTCACGACTTGTAGGGAGAAATACCTTTGTGAGACCCTTACGGCTCATAAAGCCAAAAGTCTTAGTCGACAGGACCTTAACCCTGTTCGCTAAGCTACCTTTGTTCGACATCGACAGAGGCAAATGATGATTCGCTCCTGGCAATATCCCAGTTGCAGCGGTGCTGATGCCGAAATCGGTGTCTAATTTCAACTTTACGGTGAAAAGCCGGTAGGCCGCACATGCATACGAAATAGCCGAAATGATGGGGCAACTTGCAATAAAAAGCAGCAAGTAAAAAAAAAACGTATACACACGAAATAGCCGAAATGATTGGGCAACTCGCAATAAAAAAAACAGCGAGTGAAAATAAAATAAATAGCCGAAATAATTGGGCAACTCGCAATAAAAAGCAGCGAGTGAAAATAAAATAAATAGCCGAAATGATTGGGCAACTCGCAATAAAAAGCAGCGAGTAAAAATAGAATAAATAGCCGAAATGATTGGGCACTGTGAAAAATAGCCGAAATGATAGAGCAACGCGAAAATAAAACAAAAAAAATGAAAGAATGAAACTTTTGCCCTGTAGGTAAGTCCATAGTGACCCCTGTATACAATCCATGGGCATAAAAAAAATGGGGAAAGGGGACTACATTTCCCCACCAGGTACGTCAAAGGGAAGTCAGATCTCGACGACCACATCTACAGCCTGGAGACCAACAGCGGCGTTCCTCCTCGTTCCAGCAGGACACGGACGTGACATCACCAATCGGAGCCACAGCAAAGTCCCCAGTTCCAAGACTCTACGGTTCACAAAAAACCTAGAGTCGGCAAATGACCTTCTACCCGGAAACAAGTCAATCAAAGACCTCCGTCTCGGAAACAAGTCAATCAAAGACCTCCACCTCGGAAACAAGTCAATCAAAGACCTCTGTCTCGGAAACAAGTCAATCAAAGAACTCCACCTCGGAAACAAGTCAATCAAAGACCTCCGTCTCGGAAACAAGTCAATCAAAGACCTCCGCCCTGGAAACAAGTCAATCAGCGACCTCCGCCTCGGAAACAAGTCAATCAAAGACCTCCGTCCCGGAAACAAGTCAACAACGACCTCCGAACTGGAAACAAGTCAACAACGACCTCCGACCCGGAAACAAGTCAATCAAAGACCTCCACCTCGGAAACAAGTCAATCAAAGACCTCCGTCTCGGAAACAAGTCAATCAAAGACCTCCACCTCGGAAACAAGTCAATCAAAGACATCCGTCTAGGAAACAAGTCAATCAAAGACCTCCGTCTCGGAAACAAGTCAACAACGGCCTCTGACCCGGAAACAAGTCAATCAGCGACCTCCGCCTCGGAAACAAGTCAATCAAAGACCTCCGTCCTGGAAACAAGTCAACAACGACACTCGCCTCGGAAACAAGTCAACCAACGACCTCCCCGGCGGAGCAATACTTCGACTTGGAAACAAGTCAACTCACCAACCACTTACGGATTCTTTCGATTTGTAAGGGGGAAAAATTCTCTTATAAGACCCATACGACTTATAAGAGAAAATACACTTAGGAATCCTCACGATTCCTAAGGAGAAAATCCACCTATGATATCCTCTCGATCCGTAGGGAGAAAAGTCTCTATGAGACCCTCACGGCTCATAGAGTTGAAAAGTCTTAGGCAGCAGATCTGAACCTGCGACCTAAGCCATCGCTATCTTCTGAAAAAACTAAGTTAACTGCCAATCATGATTATTAAGTCAACATGCTGATAATAAGAGAAAGGGAGAAAGCGAAAGAGCATACAAGACATTGCAGAGAAAAAAATGTGTATCTTTGTTCATTAACTCAAAGAAGCACAAGGTGAATCGTATAAAAGAATAAAGAATGGATACATGTTATTCGAAAAAGAAAATTTTTTACAAGTAAATGGATGCAAGGAGAACTACTGGGAAGGAACCGTCTTTCATAGCTTTAGCAACTGTTCGCGCACTTTCTTCCACGCCTCTTCCTGATTAGCCACCTCCGCCAGCTCTGCCTCCACTCGAGCCCGCTGCTGCAAGAAAGACGCAAGCTGCTCCCCAATGGCCTGATGAGCAGCTTCCCGGCCTGGGGTATCACGCTCGGCGACATCAAGCTTTCACTTCAAGTTTAGCCCATGAGAGATGCGTTCCAGGAGGCCCTCAAACATAGCTTTCACTTGGGCAGCATTCGCCTCAACCTCAGCACACAGACGAGCCGTCTCACTCGAGGTCTCCTGGTATTCCCTTAGCCTTAAATCCGCTTCTTGTTCCAAATGGTGGATGTAAGAGGCACTTCTCTCAACCCACTCTGCTCTTTGATTGCTTGCAGCTAAGGTCTCGGGAGCGGGGCACGTAAACTCCAGCTGATGCAGGCGGGCCTCGATCTCCTTGCAGTGGTTAACCCAAGACGCAACGATGCCCTCGTCATAGAAATTAACGAGTATCACCAGCATCGGGTTAACCGTCGTAGCGAAATCTGCAGCAGACGTAGGAGCCTCGACGTCGAGTTCCTCGATATAGTCGCTCAACATACGCAGACTATTCGCCGCATCTTTTGAGGACGGACGTCTCTGGGAAGGGCCGGCCGACATTGTAATATGAGACTCAAAAGGCGCCAAGACCGGAACGACAGCTGAAAAGACAAAAGGCGATTAGATGACGATTCAATAAATATGGAAAAATTCATTGGTAAGATAGTCTATTATACCAGTAGAAGCAGGTGGCAAGGCCGGAAGGGCCGGTGGCGCGACCGATCTTTCTTCTCCTCCTTCAATCTGTAGCACTGCAGTTGAGATAAAAAGGGGGGGTTAGAAGTAACTCCATCAATGAAAAATAAAGATATCAATGGAAATCATACTCACCAGCGCCACCAGAGGAAGAAGCGAGTTCGGATGGGAAGGAGAAGTGTGGGAGAAACACCTGATAAAGATGGTCAAAAAGCACTCCTGAAAGACACAACAGTATGACTTTAGCACACAAATTATACGTCTGAAAAGTAAGATTAATAAGTTGTAAACCCATACCTTCCAACATCTTCGATGATATGAGAGAGGGCTGAGAGGTAACCACCGCCAAGGCAGTAGTTGATGGCACTCCCTCGAGCAATGGGGCATCGGCGCTGGCCACACCTGCGTTAAAAACAAAGGTAAACTTGTTAGAAAAGATTGTAAGATAAAAAGAAGAGTGACTTGGATTTACCTGATGAGCTGCCGGCTGAAACGGAGACGTCTCCCTCCGCCATTGACATGAGGCCACCGCCCGTAGCCTCATCACCCCACTTGATGGGGGCCGTCGTTGTGCTTGCGCGGCCAGGAGACGGCGGAAGACCATAGACGGGGAGGGCAATGATCGGAGCATTGCCGGACTCTTGAGAAAGAGCGCTGGCTCTTCCCCAAGAGTCGTGCCTATCTCACCTGCTACTTCTTCGGGCTCAGCTGTCTCCATTGTCTCATTCGCTACCACCGTGGGGTCGCCAATCTCAAGCGCCTCATCCGCCGCTGCCCCGGGATCCGTTGTAGTGGTCGTCTCATTTGCCGCCACCTCAAGCTCAGCATCAACGACCTTCTCCGGTGCAGCTCCTTCATTCCCCAGCTCAGGCTCGGCAACCCTAGCAACGTTGCCCACCGTCGGCTCGAGTTCGGCCGGTGCCTCCTCCCCTGTTTCCTTGGGTTTGACAGTCTCTGCCTCCCCCTCGGTCGGACTTGGCCCTGCAAGATAAGATACATAAGAACCGACGAGTTTACATTTTTTACAAACAAATCTCGACAGATTCATTACCTGAAGTTGATTTGTCGTTAGCACTCCGAACTGCACGTGCCACCTGTCTGCGAGCAGTAGATAGGGCGACGGGTGCCTCTTCTGAGGGAGTATCAGCACGAGGGACGGTGCTTGGGCCCGCTCCAATGGCCAAGGCAGCCCTGCGTGCCTTCGCTTCGCGCCTCGACCGCTTCCTCTCCTCCCGGGCCGTCGCAATAGACCTCTTCGATGCTTCCTTAATCAAGGTATCGTCGTCCTCATTTAGAGTCGCCTCAAGAGCCTTTAAGGCATCTCTCATCGGCTCTTCAAGACGGACCTCCCGCGGCAGCCCCGAGGAAGCTGGGACTTCAGTAGAGGATCCGGGGAGAGTCCCCACATCGGCGGGCGCAGCCTCTGCAAGGAAACAAAGAGAGAAGGTTAGATTGGCCATCAGAAAAGAAGACGAAAATTTCTGATAAGGCGATACGTACCAACGCCCATTAAAGCGCGCTTCCCCTCCTCGTCCTGGAAGGTCTTTAAAGAGGCAGCAATGGCTTCTTCCGTAGTGACACCTGTTGAAAAATGGGGGAAAGTATTAGTCAAGAATAATGATAAAAGAAAAATGCAATAAAATGATGAAGAAAGAAACTAATGGTTACTTGACTCAGCGAGTTTACTCAACATCGCTTCGAGCCTCGCTGATCGCTCAGAAGCTGCAATAGCGGCCGCCAAATCGGTGTCTGAGGGGTCTACCGAGAAGCCCTTATTGCTGCCATATTCGCTTATTCCTTCGGTAAGAGGGGCCTCAGGCTCTAAACCGAGGATCACGTCGAGGGAGAGAAGTGACTTCTTCTTCTTTTGCCCGCCAACTCTGGATGCACCTGAGGCTGATTTGCGCTTAGCAGGCATCTTGGGGCGGCGGGTCCCGATATCCGCGCCTGCGCTGGACTCTGGCGATACCACATTTACCGCCTCCACTGGAGCACGGGAGGCTGGTGGCGCATCCACAATATCGTGAAGGGGCAATCCGCGCGGAGGGCTCAACACGCGCGGAGGTCCGACTCCAGCACCTTTCAATGGAGAAATGACCGGGGTCCTCGGCTTCAGGGGAGCCTTGCGATCGCCGCCGGGAGGCGCACCCTTGCGGTCAACTAGCATGCGTTTTTCCATTTGGATAACTGGACCCATAGCATGCGCATACCAGGCCACGTACGCATTGAGGACTTTGGGGACGCAGCTCGGCTCGCTGATGAAGAAACAAGAACCCGTGTTAAGCCGCATAAAGTGGTGCATTGCATTCTTTATCCCCTCTCGGCTAACCACTGGCTTTTCCAAGAAAGCTTCCATCGGGATCCTTTGGTTTTAGCTCGATTGCTGAGCAAACCGGTGAGGGTTATACCTCATGAAGAGTGCTGTCTTATTCTGCCTGAACACCAGGTAGCCCGGCCGAATGGAGTAGAGATGGAGGATTTCCCGAGCCTTCAGTATGGAAGCCCCGTCTTTAAAATCATCGCGTAGCCTATTGTTATGACCTTATCCAAGAAGGAAACCTTCGCCCCGACCAGGTGTGGTCGAAAGAGCAGCCCCCTAGCCTCCCGTGGAGGTGCAACTACGATCGAAGCTCCGACCAACCGTATGACCCTTGGGAGCCTGCATTTCTCAAAAAAGGGAGGAATCCTATGGGTGCCGAACACCCCGTGCACGTGCATTTCCATCCAAGAGGTAAAGTAGTGCATCGGGAAGTTGGCGGGTTGCACCCCAGGCTCACTAACGTCTGCCGCTACGCTAAGTCCATTATAAAGGTAAGCCAGCCCGGCGATTCCTACTGACAACTGCAAACCAGCCACCATCCGATGCGCTGGGTAGAAAACAGATGGCCGCATGTGGCGCGGGTGCATAGGGAGCGCAAAGCTGCACATCCACAAGCCCAGGAGCCCTATAAAAAAAGTCTCCTCATCCATGCCCGGGACGGCAATTTCTGAAAAAGAGACGACGGCAGCACCGGGGAAGTAAAAGTCTTTGTGGTCATCCTCCGATGTGGGTCGGCGATCCAAACCGAATCCAAAAGGGTCGTCGAGCTGGGCAAACTTCTCACTCCGCTCCGATAAGAACTCCGGTCGAATGAAGCGGGCAATAAAATCTGCGAAACTGACACCCCGGATGCCCGATTCCAGATAGAGTCCTTCATAAATCTCTAGCACCTTAGCCAAGCCCGGGTACTGGTGCTGAATAGCGTTCTCCGGCGTCAGGTTAAACACCAGCGGCTTGGTGGCAAAGACATATTCATCGGGAGGAAGCAGCTCCTCGTAAGGCTCTCCCCTCATCGGCAGACCCGAGATTTCAGCAAACTCCTCCAAGGAGATAGAGACTTCCCGGTCCGTCATCAGGAAGGTGTGGGTGGGGATATTCCATTGCTCGATAAAAGCCTTAAACCACCACGATGGAGGAGAAGGATACTCAAAGAGCGAGACGTAAATGGCCGAGTACAAACCAATCCTCATCCGATGAGTCCTCTTCGCTGATAAGATGTACCGGGCCCATTGCAAATATCCGGCAGGCGGTCGTGGGATCAATCCAATGTTATAAGCCTATCCCCAAGGGCGCGCTTCACCCTGACAAATTCGCCTCCCTAAAATATCTATTGCTGGTGGCGGCTGCATGGGGATAGCACCAATCGCAGGCTGGAGGAGGTCATCCGAATTCCAATTTTTGACCTCCACGACATACTTCACCGGGGGTTCATCTGCGTAGGGGAGTGAAGATGTTGGCTCAGACGGCGTGGCGAAACCGAAACTTCGGCAACCCTGGATGATCTCATTGTACCACCTATCCCACAAGTGAAGATTCTTATGCTCGGGATCATGATCCTTGATGAGAGCGAGCACCACGCGGTCCACTGGTGCCTGGGGAAACCCTTCCTCCGACCGAACAAACGGAAAAGACAAATTGGCAGACATGTTTCCTGCTAAGAGACAAAAATTAGCCGTCAGTGTTATAATTCCAACGCTCAACATTTTAAATTTTTTTATACCATACCGCAATGCAGTGGATAGGGGGACCAAAGGGGGACCCTCAAAATCTGGACGACAGTACATCATTTAATAAGACAGCCCCATCATTGGATGAGACTTTCAATTAATGAAAAGATCCCCAAGAGAATATCCTCATTGATGGGAAATCCCTAGAGACAAGGAGAAAATCTCCTCTTTTAGAGCAAAGCTCTGTCACAGAGTGACATTTGTCAAACTCTGGTCTCAAGGGAATAAAATTTCCGTAAAAAGCGCCTAGCTCGATACTAATGATTGAAAATCCATCAAAAAGAAAACATTAACTCTTAAAGATTAAAAATTTGGGATCTTAAAGATCCATGAAAACTTTTAGGAGTTCTCCATTTTCAGATCAGAAAAGATCTACATTTGATCCATGAGCAAAGCTCTGTTCATGAGTTGAAACCCATGACAAGATCCCTGTAGATCTTTGAACTTTCCAGAGCAAAGCTCTGTTGATGAAACCCCAAAAGGGTTTTAGATTAATGATCTATGAGAGGAAGGCTCTATTAATCAATTTTAATTTAATTTAATTTAATTAATACCTAAGATGGTTTTATGTTCTGAACTCTGAGGTTCTTGTGAAAAACCAAGAGCAAGGCTCTAAAATTCTTAAGCAAGAGCAAAGCTCTGTTGAAATCAAAAATATTGAAAAAGGGTAAAGATTTTTTTTAAGGCCAAAGGTCCCATTTATAAGGCGCTTGCGCCCCTTCAGCTCACCCCTTGATCCAACGGTCAAGAGCTTGCCACCGCTGCACTCACGTGCGCGCCACGTGAGCACAACGGTGGGGGGCATTTGTTTCCCCCAATCAGAGCAAAGCTCTGCTGGAAATGCGAAATTCAAATTTTGAAGCAACGCTTCAAATCTTGGGCGCAACGCGCCACGTGTCAGGCGCAGATGCATCAGCGCAGCGCCCAAGGCAGCCCACCCAATCAGAGCAAAGCTCTGTTTAAAGCAAAATCAAAGAAAGCAGCGCTTCAGTTGCGCAAGCACTGCGCTGCGCGACACATTTCCACGCAGATGCGCTAGCGCAGTTGCGCTGCGCGACACATGTCAGCGCAGATGCGCTCGCGCAGTTGCGCTGCGCTTTGCGCTGCGCTTTGCGCTGCGCGACACGTGTCAGCACATATGCGCTAGCGCAGTTGCGCTGCGCTTTGCGCCGCGCGACACGTGTCACGCTCTGAAGCATTTGCGCCAAACAGAATTAAAATTCTAAGAAATCTTTCTGTTCTTGTTAAAACAAGAAGATTTTCTTCTGTAAAACAGAAGCCCTTGGATTAAAGATCCAACGGTGGGGAAAATTCCCCAAATCACTCGGAGAGAGATCTTTTTAACTAATTTATGGGCACTATAAAAAGGATCCCAGACCTCAATTCAAAGGCATCAACATTCTGGGAGAAATCAAAAATTTCAAGCAGAGAAAACTCTGAAGAAATTCCAGAAAAAAAACGAAAGGTAAAAAAAGATCTTTTAGATAGAAGAATTTCTTCTGATAGATCATTGATCTAAAAACAAGATCAATGATCTTTAATAAAAGAAAACAAAATAAACAAAATAAAAATAGTGGTTTGCACTTGCTTTATGAACCATTGGTTCTTGAATTTAAAAGATTCTCAAATTAATAGTGCTCTGCACTTGAAAATCTGCACTGTTGCGCTCTTGGGTCGGCGCAAGCCACCAGAGAGCGCCACGTGTTAGTATCTGAACCACTTGCGCTATGCGCTTTAAGATAGAGCCTTGCTCTCTAGAATTGGCGCAACTCACCAGAGCGCGACACGTGTCAGCAGCGCAAGCGCAGCGCACTGTGCTTGTATGACACGTGTCGTCACCACAAGCACTTGCGCTCTTTGATTGGCGCAAAACGCCTGAAAATGCAATGCATTTCTTTTGCTAAAGGGCCAGGCCCAAGTTAAAAAGACCCAGCAGGCCAGAATAAATTGCAAAGCAATAAAAAGGGCAGAGCCCAAGTAAAATTGATGGGCAGAGCCCAAAACAAATTGATGCTCTGCATCCTTTATGGGTAGAGCCCAGATAAAAACAAAAAGAAATGCAATGCAAAAGCAAATAAAATGTTGAACATTTTCAACTGGACTTAGCCCAATTTTGGCCGTAAGTCCTCAAATTAAATTGACTGAGCACAGCTGCTCTCTTAAAAATCAATTTACATCCGGTTCGAGGGTACATCTTTAAACTCCTCTGACACCTGTCGTTGTAATCCTTCAACGACGTCAGAGAGGTGGCGGGTCCCGACGACCACATATGAATATGACTGCGGGGTCCTTAAACTTGTGGACCGAAAGGTCCTTAAACTAATGTTGAACGTTCTTAAACTAATGTTGGACCGAAACGTCCTTAAACTAATATTGGACCGAAATGTCATTAAATTAATGATGGACCACCACGTCCTTAAACTGGCGATGGACCACCATGTCCCTAAACTGGAACACGGACCACCACGTCCCTAAACTGGAACAATAGAGCCTCCAAATGCTCTCTTGCCGGATCTAAATGGTCCCGTTTAAGTTGATCTTAGCCCCAAACACGGTTAACGTATCCTTAAACATTCAAAGGGACTATAAAATTCCAAATCAACTTTGGTTCAAGGGTACATCTCTGAACTCCTCTGACACCTATCGTTGTAATCCTTCAACGACGTCGGAGAGGTGATGAGTCCCGACGACCATATATTAAATGGATCACCACGTTAAGTTAATCTTAGTCTCAGATCAGACTAACGCATCCTTAACGAACGTTTAAGTTGATCTTAGCCTCAATGCGGCTAACGTATACTTAAACTAAAAACACCAAACCCAAATCTAAGTAAATACGGATTTGGATTAATCCACGTCCTACGGGCGACGGCATTACTCAGTCTCCGTATACAATCCACGGGCAACCACAAGCAAAACAAACACCCACGACACGAAGTGAAATTCTGGAGAAGGAGAAAGTTGTTACCGCGATGCGGTAGCGTAATTAACTGCAGGGGCTTGCGCCTGCAGGGAAGAGCGTCCCCACAATCAAAAACCCCTCAAGCGAGGGGGAATTTGACGAAGTCTGCTACATCGGCCGCATCCGTCTAAACCTCCGATACACGGTGCCATAAATCAATTTGGCATCTTCGGAGAGGTAGACGGATAAAACCAATTAGCATCTGCCCCGAATCTCAGGCAAGACGTCCTAGCGTCTCGGCCGCCGTTCGGAGGGGAACAGATTCTGGCACGCCCGGTGGGACCTTTTCCTCTTTCCACTCCACACTTCGTGTGTCGTCTTCTTGAACCAATCGCGGTTTGTTAACGGTTGCCTTTGGATTTCAAGTTACTAAGATTTGGTCTTTTGCCTGGCACAGAACTCAAGCATCAATGGCCTCTAACTGCACCAACTGCTCGAAGTGCCACTGCAACGGACGCTCCACCTCACCTGGAGGTGTAGCATATGGGCCCCAAGCGGCCTCCTTCCTCGCTCTGCCGGTAGAACAGGTGACCCAGGCCACCACCGGCCTGTTTTTCGGGACCATGATCCTGCCTACAAGCTTCTCTATGCCAATACCTGCACCGGAGGTGAACAAGAGATCGGTCTTTGACCTCCATCTCGGAAACAAGTCAATCAAAGGACCTAGAGTTGGCAAATGACCTCCGACCCGGAAAAAAGTCAATCAAAGACTTCCACCTCAGAAACAAGTCAATCAAAGACCTCCGTCTTGGAAACACGTCAATCAAAGACCTCCATCTTGGAAACAAGTCAATCAAAGACCTCCATCTCGGAAACAAGTCAATCAAAAGACCTCCGTCCTGGAAACAATTCAATCAGCGACCTCCGCCTCGGAAACAAGTCAATCAAAGACCTCCGTCCCGGAAACAAGTCAATAACGACATCCGCCTCGGAAACAAGTCAACAACGACCTCCGACCTGGAAACAAGTCAATCAAAGACCTCCGTCTCGGAAATAAGTCAATCAAAGACCTCCGTCTCGGAAACAAGTCAATCAAAGACCTCCGTCTAGGAAACAAGTCAATCAAAGACCTCCGTCTCGGAAACAAGTCAACAACGGCCTCCGACCCGGAAACAAGTCAATCAGCGACCTCCGCCTCGGAAACAAGTCAATCAAAGACCTCCGTCCCGGAAACAAGTCAACAATGACATCCGCCTCGGAAACAAGTCAACCAACGACCTTCCCGGCGGAGCAATACTTCGACTTGGAAACAAGTCAACTCACCAACTGTTCCCCTCCGAAGGACGGCGCACAGGACCGCGATGTCCTGACGTTGAGATTCGAGGCAGTTGCTATTTGGTTTTATCCGTCCACCTCTCCGAAGATGCCAAGTTGATTTATGGCACCGTGTATCGGAGGTTTAGACGGATGCGGCCGATGTAGCAGACTTCGTCAGATTCCCCCTCGCTAGAGGGGTTTTTGATTGTGGGGACGCTCTTCCCTGCAGGCGCAAGCCCCTGCAGTTAATTACGCTACCGCATCGCGGTAACAACTTTCTCCTTCTCCAGAATTTCATTTCGTGTCGTGTGTGTTTGTTTTGTTTGTGGTTTCCCGTGGATTGTATACGAAGACTAAGTAATGCCGTCGTCCGTAGGACGTGGATTAGTCCAAATCCGTATTTACTTAGATTTGGGTTTGGTGTTTTTAGTTTAAGGATGCATTAGTCGCGTTGCGGCTAAGATCAACTTAAACATTCGTTAAGGATACGTTAGTCCTGTTTTGAGACTAAGATCGACTTAACGTGATAATCCATTTAATATCTGGCCATCGGGACTCGTCACCTCTCTAACGTCGTTGAAGGATTACAACGGCAGATGTCAGAGGAGTTCAGAGATGTACCCTTGAACCAAGGTTGATTTGGAGTTTTATAGTCCGTTTGAATGTTTAAGGATACGTTAGCCGTGTTTGGGGCTAAGATCAACTTAAATGGGATCATTTAGATCCGACAAAAGAGCATTTGGAGGCTCTATTGTTCCAGTTTAGGGACGTAGTGGTCCATAGGTAGTTTAAGGACGTTGCGGTCTATGTTCCAGTTTAAGGACGTTGCGGTCTATGTTCCAGTTTAGGGACGTGGTGGTCCATGTTCCAGTTTTGGGACGTGGTGGTCTATTTTCCAGTTTAGGGACATGGTGGTCCGTATTTCAGTTTAGGGACGTGAAGGTCCATTGCCAGTTTAGGGACGTGGTGGTCCAATATTAGTTTAGGGACGTTTCGGTCCGATATTAGTTTAGGGACGTCTTGGTCCGATATTAGTTTAAGGACGTTTCGGTCCGATATTAGTTTAAGGACGTTTCGGTCCACGAGTTTAAGGACCCCGCAGTCCGTATTGATGTGTGGTCGTTGGGACCCGTCACCTCTTTGACGTCGTTGAGGAATTACAACGATGGATGTCAAAGGAGTTCAAAGATGTACCCTCGAACCGGATATAAATTGATTTGAGAGAGAGCATTTGTGCTCAGTTCAATTTAATTTAAGGACTTACGGCCAGAATTGGGCTAAGTCCAGTTGAAAATGTTCAACATTTTATTTATTTTTAGTCCATTAGTGCTAGGGCTTTGCCCACACTTAAATAATGCATTGCATTACTTCTACTTTCTTGTTTGGGCTCTCCCCATAAAAGATGCAGAGCATCAATTTATTTTGGGCTCTGCAAGGCATCTGCATAGCATTTTATTATTTTTGTTTGGGCTTTGCCCATTTATAAATGATGCAGAGCATCAATTTAATTAGGCCTGTTTGGTCTTTTAATTGGGCTTGGCCTTGCATTGCATTTGTTAGGCGCTTTGCGCCACTCACTGAGTGCAAGCGCTTGTGGTGAAGACACGTGTCATGCTCTGGTGAGCGCAAGCGCAACAGTGCAGTGCGCTGCGCTAGTGCGCTGCGCTGTTGCGCTGCTGACACGTGGCGCGCTCTGGTGAGCGCAAGCGCAACAGTGCAGTGCGCTGCGCTAGTGCGCTGCTGACACGTGGCGCGCTCTGGTGAATTGCGCCAACTCCAGAGAGCAAAGCTCTTATTTCGTAGCGCAAGTGGTTTAGATGCTGACACGTGGCGCTCTCCCAAGAGCGCAACAGCGCAGTTTGCAAGTGCAAAGCACCAAGAATCTTTTAGATTCAAGAACAGAAGTGCAAAGCACTATTTGATTTCTTGGTCTAACTTAGATCAAAGAAAAATAAGTTTTTCTTTTTTTTCTCTTGTTTTTCTTATCTCAGAGAACCAAAGGTTCATGAAAAGTGCAAAGCACTATTTTTTTTTTTTTTTTTAAAGATCATTGATCTTGTTTTTAGATCTATGATCTGTTCCTAAGAGAACTTTCTCTTTTTTCTAAAGGTTTTTACCTTTTTTTATTCTTGAGGAGTTTCTCAGAGTTCTCTTCTCTCTTTCTTTTTTTTTTAGAAAGATCTTCCCTTTTTTTTTTAATTGAGGCCTAGGGTCCTTTTTATAGTGCCCATTAGTTAAATTTGTTAAAGAGATCTTTCTCTGAGTGATTTGGGGAATTTTCCCCACCGTTGGATCTTTGATCCAAGGGCTTCTGCTTTGCAGAAGAAAATCTTCTTGTTTTAACAAGAACAGAAAAGATTTCTTAAAATTTTAATTCTGTTTGGCGCAGATGCCCCAGCGCGTGACACGTGTCGCGCAGCGCACAGCGCAGCGCAACTGCGCTAGCGCATCTGTACTAACACGTGTCGCGCAGCGTACAGCGCAACTGCGCTAGCGCATCTGTGCTGACACGTGTCGCGCAACGCACAGCGCAGCGCAACTGAAGCGTTGCTTCCTTTAATAGAGCTTTGCTCTGATTGGGTGCGCCTTCTTGGGCGCTGCGCTGACGTATCAGCGTCTGACATGTGGCGTGTTGCGCCCGAGACTTGAAGCGTTGCTTCAGAATTTTGAATTTTGAATTTCAACAGAGCTTTGCTCTGATTGGGCGAAACAAATGCCCCCCCACCGTTGCGCTCACGTGGCGCACACGTGAGTGCAGCGGTGGCAAACTCCTGATCGTTGGATCAAGGGGTGAGCTCAAGGGGCGCAAGCGCCTTATAAATAGGACCTCTGGCTCTCAGTAGATGATTACCATCTTCAAGAACTTTTATTTTCAGAGCTTGCTCTTGCTTAAGGACTTCAGAGCTTTGCTCGTTTCTAAAGTTAGAAAACTTTTAGGTAAAATTAATTTAAATCAAATTAATTTACATTAATCTTAACCAAAAGAGCTTTACTCTCATAGATCTTTTGATCTAAAGAAATTCCCTTTAGGGTTTCACCAACAGAGCTTTGCTCTCATGAATCCATAGATCTATAGAGATCTTGTTCATGGGTTTTAACCCATGAGCAGAGCTTTGCTCATGGATCCAAAAATAGATCTTTTTGATCTAAAAATGAAGAACTTCTAAGAGTCTTCAAAATGTTCTAATCTCTTTAGGAGTTTTAAATAAATTTCCTTATCATCGCCACAGAGCTAGGCTCTTTTAAGGAATCTTATTTCCCTGAGACCAGAGTTTGACAAGTGTCACTCTGTGGCAGAGTTTTGCTCTGAAAGAAGAGATTTTCTCCTTGTCTCTGGGGATTTATTATTATTATTATTAGTGGGAATGTTTTCCTGGGGACCAACTGACAATCTCATCCAATGATGAGGTTGTCTTATTAACTGACATATTATCATCCAGATTTTGTGGGTCCCCGTTTGGTCTCCTACTCACTCCACTGCTGTGTGGTGTAATTAATTAATTTTAATTTAATGCATTTTTTTTTTGTTGCCAAACGTTGGAATTAAAACACTAATGGCTAAATTGTTCCTTTGCAGCGATCATGTCTCCAGACACTTCATTCCCTTTCGTCCGCTCGGAGGAGGGATTTCCTGAGGCACCCTCGGACCGTGAGGTCCTGACTATGATTAAGGAGTACGACCCGGAATACAAGAGTCTCCACCTTTGGGGATCGTGGTATAATCAGATCATCATGGGCCGTCGGAGATTCACATGCGCGGTGTCGTCGGAACCCATCATGGCGATTCACTATGCTACCCCACCCTCGGTGCAGTATGCCGTGGAGTTGGTGGATTGGACATCGAAGGGCTTTCTACATCCCGCTATAGATGCGATACCGGTTCAGCGTCCTATAGTTTTGGACATCCTAGGGCGTCGTATCTGTCAGGGTGAAGCACGACCTTGGGGGCAATCGTACAATCTTGGTCTGATCCCCCGCCACCCGATTGGCTATCTGCCGTGGGCCCGGTACATCCTGTCGACGAAGAAGTCGCAGTTGATAAGATTAGGACTGTACACCGCGGTCTACGTCTCTCTTTTCCAGTATCCCACGCTCCCCACCTGGTGGTTCAATGCTTTCTTGGAGCAATGGAATATTCCTACCCACACTTTCCTTGCTATGGATCGGGAAGTGTCAATCTCCTTGGAGGAGTTTGCGGAGGTATCCGGCTTACCAGTGATGGGGGAACATTATGAGGAGCTGCTCCCGACAGATGTGTACGTCTTTGGTGCTAGGCCGATGGTAAGGGGGGTCACACCAGAGAATGCCGTTCAACATCAATTCCCAAGCTTGATTAAAGTGTTGAACAAATATGAGTCCCTCTTCGTCGAACATGGGGGTCGGGGAGTTAACTTTGAGGACTTCATTGCTCGTTTCCTTCGTCCAAGCGTCATCTCATCGGAAGCTGCCAAGTTCGCCACCCTGGATGACCCTTTCGGTCTAGGTGTGGACAATCTACCGGAGAAGGATATAGATCAGAAGGGTTTTTTTCTTCCGGACTTCCCTACTATGTCATTTGCAGAAATTGCGGCCCCTGGAATGGATGAGGAGGCCTTTTTCTTAGGATTTCTTGGATTGTGGCTGAGCTGGTTTGCGATCCTAATGCACTCTCATCGGATGCGACCCTCTGTCTTTTACCCTGCCCACCGGATGGTCATCGGGATAAAGGTAGCTGTTGGGATTGCTGGCTTGGCGCACTTATACCATGGTCTCAGTCGAGCAGCGGATGCTAATGAGCCCGGGGTACTGCATGTGGTCTTCCCGATGCATTACTTTGCATCGTGGCTCGAGCTACACACAGCGGGTGTCTTCGGCATGCATAAGAGGCCCTCGTTCTTTGACAAGTGCGGTTTTCCCCGCATTATACAGCTGATCGGCGCATCAATTGTAACCCCATCACTGCGGAACGCCAGGGGCTTACTCCTTCGCCCTCACACTGTTGGAGCCGGTATGTCCTTTGTCGATAAGGTATTGACCATTGGAAAGGTGTCTACCACTGTGACGCGGCCATTACAAGATATCTTTAAAGATGGAGCCTCAGTTTTGACAGCTCGGGAGACCCTTCACTTATATTCCATTAGACCGGATTTCTTAGTCTTTAGGCAGAATGGTGTGGCAATTTTTATGAGGTATAACCCGCATCGTTTTGCTCAACAACTGGGCTACGATCAAGGGGTCCCCTTGGAAGCCTTCTTGCTGGAACCCACTGCAACTGAAGAAGGGATGGAGAACGCACTGCACCATTTCATGCGCCTGAATACGAGCTCTCATTTTTTTATCAATGCGCCGGCTTATGCTCCGAGACTCCTCAATGTGTACAAAGACTGGTACAATCATGCAACATGAGCAGTTATAAAGGAGGAAAGGCGACTGTTGGTCGATCGTAAGGGTGTGCCTCCAAGTACCGATCGCAACGCTCCTTTGGTCCCAAGGACCCCAGTAGTTGCCCCTTTAAAAGAGGTCAGAACCGGACCATCGCGTGCGTGAAGCCCTCCATGTGGCTCATTGCTCCCTGATGTCGCAGATGCACCTGCAGCGCCCCGTGCTCCGGCGGAGACAGTGGTTGTATCCTCGCCGGAGTTCGGCGTGGGTGCGGACATCAGGACCCGTCGTCCCAAGGTGGCTGCTAAACGGAAGTCGATCTCACGTGAGCCTAGGGGCGGAGGGCAGAAGAAAAAGAAATCGCTTTTCGCTGCAGATGTCGTGTTCGGCCAGGAACCCCATGCTCCCTATGCCGAGGGCCTGATCGAATACGGGACGAACGAAGGACTAGTGATGCCGCCGCCGGACGATACAGACTTGGAAGCCTCTCTCGAAACTTTGGCATGGTTGGCGAAGCGTGACGCGTGGCTGGCTAAGCTTGCGCAATCAGGTAACTACTAGTCACATTTTCTTTATTGTAACATATCTTCCTTATTGCTTTTGAGTAACACTTTTCTTTCTTTCCTTCCAACAGGCATCACTGATGAAGAAGCCATCGCCACTTCTTTGAAGACTTTCCAGGAGGAGGAACGTCTTAGAGCATCTATGGGCCTTAGTAAGTTTTAATCCATCAAGTCTCCATCTCCCTCGTGTTATGGTCGATCTAACCTCTCTCTTTTTATTGCAGAAACCTCAATGCCGTTCCCACCAAGCGACGCAGATGTTTTATCAGCTGCCGATGTTCCCGCTTCCTCTGGGCCACCGTAGGAGGTTCGTCTTGAAGAGCCGATGAAGGATGCCTTAAAGGCTCTGGAGGCATCCCTGAACGAGGATGACGACGCCTTGAAGGAGGCGTCACTAAGGTCCATCGTGACAGCCCGGGAGGAAAGGAAGCGGCTGAGGCGTGAGGCGAAGGCGCGCAGGGCTGCCTTGGCTATGGGAGCGGGTCCCAGCACCGCCCCTCGTGCTGATACTCGATCTGAAGAGGCCCCTGTCGCCTTATCCACTGCCCGCAGAGAGGTGGCGCGCGCAGTTCGGAGCGCAAACGGTAAATCCGATTCAGGTAATATTTCTCTCAGAGTTTTTGTTATAAGGATTTTTAATGTCATTGGTCCTTATATCCCTTATCTTGCAGGGCCAAGTCCGATCGAGGGGGAGGCGGAAACCGTTGATCCCAAAGAAACAGAGGAGGCGGTACCTGCTGAACTCGAGCCGACGGTGGGCAACATCGTTGTGGCTTCGGAGCCTGAGGTGGAGGTCCAGGGGCCTGCAGCCGAGAAGGTCATTGATGCCGAACCTGAAGCGGTGGCAGATGATATGATCATTATAACTGAACCAAGGGTGGTGGCGGACGAGGCGCTCGAGGCCGGCGATCTCGTGGTGATGGTGGACGATACAACCGCGACTACTGAACCTGAGAGAGTAGTGGGTGAGGTAGCCATGATTCCCGAGGACGAGTCAACCGCTCCTTCTCTGGAATCTGGCAATACTCCAGTCATAGCCCTTCCCGTCTATGGTCCTCCGCCGTCTCTAGGTCTCGCGAGTACCACGACGGTTCCTATTGAGTCAGGTGATGAGGCCACGGGCGGTGGTCTCATGTCAATAGAGGAGGGAATCGTCTCTGTTTCAGCCGGCAGCTCATCAGGTAAATTCCAAGTTGCTATCTTTTTTTTTTATCTTACAATCCTTTCTGACAAATTCGCATTTGTTGTAATGCAGGTGCAGCCAGTGCCGATGCCCCACTGCTCGAGGGAGCGCCTTCAACGACTGCCTTGGCGGTGGTCACCTCTCAACCCTCTCTCATACCCTCAAAGATGTTGGAAGGTATGGGTTTGTAATTTATTAATCTTATCTTCCAGACGCATAATTTGTGTACTAAAGTTATACTGTTGTGTCTTTCAGGAGTGCTTTTTGACCATCTTTATCAAGTGTTGCTCCCACACTTCTCCTTCCCATCTGAATTCGCCTCCCCCTCTGGTGGCGCTGGTGAGTACCGTTCCCGATTGATATCTTTGTTTTTCAGTGGTAGAATGATTTCTAACTCTCTCTTGTCCTGACCGCAGTGTTACAAATCGAAGGGGGAGAAGGAAGATCGATTGCGCCACCGGCCCTTCCGGCCTTGCCACCTGCTTCAACCGGTATAGTAAACTATTTTATCAATGACTTTCTCTGTATCTACTGAATCATCATCTAATCACATTTTGTCCTTTTCAGATGTCGTTCTAGTCTCGGTGCCTTTTGAGTCTCGTATTACAATACCGGACGGCCCTTCCCAGAGACGTCCATCCTCAAAAGGTGCGGCGAATAGTCTGCGCATGTTGAGTGACTACATCGAGGAACTCGACGTTGAGGCTCCTACATCTGCTGAGGACTTCGCTACGACGGTTAACCCGATGTTGGTGATATTTGCCACCTTCCATGACGAGGGAATTGTCGCCTCTTGGGTTAACCATTGTCGGGAGATTGAGGCTTGCCTTCATCAGCTGGAGTCGATGCGCCCATCCCCAGAGACTTTGGCTGTGAGCACTCAACGGGGAGCATGGCTCGAGCAAAGCACTTCCCATTTCCGTCATTTGGAACAAGAAGCAGCTTTGAGGCTGAAGGAGTGCCAAGAATCTTCAAGCGAAACTGCTCGCCTGCGTGCTGAAGTTGAGGCAAACGCCGCTGAGGTGAAGGCCGTCTTCGAGGGCCTTCTGGAGCGCATCTCAAATGGGCTAAGACTGAAGCGGGCACTTGATATCGCCGAGCATGACACTCCAGGCCGTGAAGCTGCTCATCAGGCCGTTAGGGATCAGCTTGCATTTGTCGAACAGCAACGGGCCCAATTGGAGGCGGAGTTGGCAGTGGTGGCCAATCAGGAAAAGGCATGGAAGGAAGTGTACGAACAACTGATAAAGCTACTTAAGACGCTTCCTTCCCAATAGCTGCCTTTGTATCAATGTATTTGTAAAAATTTCCTTTTAAATAATATGTATCCATTCTTTATTCTTTTGTACGATTCATCTTGTGTTTGATTGAAGTCAATGAATAAAGATACACATTTTCTTTTGCAATGTCTTGTATGCTCTTTTGCTTTCTGCCTTCTCTTATTATCAGCATGTTATCTTTGATAAACATAATTGGCAAATAACTTAGTTTTTTTTTAAGAGATAGCGATGGCTTAGGCCGCAGGTTCAGATCTGCTGCCTAAGACTTTTCAACTCTATGAGCCGTGAGGGTCTCATAGAGACTTTTCTCCCTACGGATCGAGAGGATCCGTAGGTGGGTTTTCTCCTTAGGAATCGTGAGGATTCCTAAATGTGGTTTTCTCTTACAAGTCGTAAGGATCCCATAAGAGAATTTTTCCCGCTTACGAGTCGAGAGGACCCACAAGCGGTTGTTTCCCTCCTCGTCGAAATTCGACTTTGGAGAGTGAGACCCGTGAATAGTATGCAAGAGACCATTTTGGATTGACTTGCAGGGTCCCATTGTTCAGGAAGCAAGTTTTTTAGTCCTTGCTGCCTGAGGCTTCATTTGCATGTTGAGACGAATCGGGAATTTCCCGCGGAGACACCGTTTCTCTGCGAGCCGACACGAATCAGGAGGCTCTCGTCAAGGAGTGTTTGTATCCGTGAGTCAAGGAGTTTGCTAGGGATTATTTGTTTCCCAAGCGCCAAGGATTCTTTGTTTCCTTAGGGTTTGAAACGAGTCGAGAATTTCCCACGGAGGCACTGGTTGCTCTGCGAGTCGACGCGGATCAGGAGGCTCTCGTCAAGGAGTGTTTGTATCCGTGAGTCGAGGAGTTTGCTAGGGATTATTTGTTTCCCAAGCGCCAAGGATTATTTGTTTCCTCGGGGTTTGAAACGAGTCGGGAATTTCCCACGGAGGCACTGGTTGCTCTGTGAGTCGACACGGATCAGGAGGCTCTCGTCAAGGAGTGTTTGTATCCGTGAGTCGAGGAGTTTGCTAGGGATTATTTGTTTCCCAAGCGCCAAGGATTATTTGTTTCCTTGGGGTTTGAAACGAGTCGAGGATTTCCCACGGAGGCACTGGTGGCTCTGCGAGTCGACGCGGATCAGGAGGCTCTCGTCAAGGAGTGTTTGTATCCGTGAGTCGAGGAGTTTGCTAGGGATTATTTGTTTCCCAAGCGCCAAGGATTATTTGTTTCCTTGGGGTTTGAAACGAGTCGGGAATTTCCCATGGAGGCACTGGTGGCTCTGCGAGTCGACGCGGATCAGGAGGCTCTCGTCAAGGAGTGTTTGTATCCGTGAGTCGAGGAGTTTGCTAGGGATTATTTGTTTCCCAAGCGCCAAGGATTATTTGTTTCTTTGGGGTTTGAAACGAGTCGAGGATTTCCCACGGAGGCACTGGTGGCTCTGCGAGTCGACGCGGATCAGGAGGCTCTCGTCAAGGAGTGTTTGTATCCGTGAGTCGAGGAGTTTGCTAGGGATTATTTGTTTCCCAAGCACCAAGGATTATTTGTTTCCTTGGGGTTTGAAACGAGTCGAGGATTTCCCACGGAGGCACTGGTGGCTCTGCGAGTCGACGCGGATCAGGAGGCTCTCGTCAAGGAGTGTTTGTATCCGTGAGTCGACGAGTTTGCTGAAGACACTGGTTTCTTCAGAGTTGGACTGAACCGTCGAGATTTGGCTTCGTCTTCTGGCGGAGCCTGTTGGGAAAGTATGGTTCCCTCTTTGTTTACGCCCTTGAATTGTATACAGAGATCGATGTGATCTTAATTGTTAGGCCAAAGTTTTGTCATCATTCTTTTTGTTTTATCTCCGCGATGCTCTATCATTTCAGCCTTTATATCGCGAAGGTCGCGATTGCCCAATCATTTCGGCTATTTGTCGCGGTGCCCAATCATTTCGGCTATTTATTTTATTTTTACTCGCTGCTTTTTATTGCGAGTTGCCCAATCATTTCGGCTATTTTACATGCATACATTTTTACTTGGTGCTTTTTATTGCAAGTTGCCCTATCATTTCGGCTATTTCGTATGCATGTGCGACCTATTGGCTTTTCGCTGTAAACCAATTTCGGCATCAGCACCGCTACAACTGGGATATTGCCAGGAGCGAATCATCATCTGCCTCTGTCGCTGTTGAACAAAGGTGGCTTAGCGACCAGGGTTAGGGTCCTGTCGTCTAAGGCTTTTAACTTCATGAGCCGTAAGGGTCTCACAAAGGTATTTCTCCCTACAAGTCGTGAGGATCTTGTAGGTGTCTTTTCTCCTTAAGAATCGTGAGGATTCCTAAGTGTATGTTCCTCTGTAAGTCGTAAGGATCTTACAAGAGGGTTTTCTCCTTGTAAGTCGAGAGGACTTATAAGGGTTGTTCATCATGCAAACATATCCCCAGTCTCGGTTGGGACTTGATTAGGGAAATGTTTATTCGCGCCCGTGGATTGTATACAAGAGCCCGTGTTGGACCACTTGTAGGGCAATATCGAAAGTTGTGGGGGTTGCTTAAGCACAGGTTTAGGTTTCTGTAACTTAAGACTTCCAACTCTTATGAGCCGTGAGGGTCCCATAAGAGAGTTCTCCTTACGAGTCGTGAGGATCTCGCAAGTGTATTTTCTCCTTAGGAATCGTGGGGATCCCTAAGTGTGTTGCTCCCTTGTGAGTCGTAAGGATCTCACGCGGGTGGTTGTTCCTTTACAAGGTCGAGAGGACCCTATAAGCGGTCTCTAACGAGGTTGCGCCCTTTCAGGTTTTCACAAACACTCGCCGGTAGTCCTGCTGTTTTTACTCACGGAGCCCTTTCGGGTTTTCATTCGTGCCCATTTTGCTTATGGACGTACCGCTTTTTTTTATTCTTTTTATTTTTATATATTTTTTTTACGAGGTCACGCCCTTTCGGGTTTTCACGAACACTCGCCGGTAGCCCTGCTGTTTTTACTCACGGAGCCCTTTCGGGTTTTCATCCGTGCCCTTTTTGCTTATGGACATACCGTTTTTTTAATTTATTTTTATATGTTTTTTTTATATCTCGTCAGCCTAAAAGATGCTGCGGTAGTAGTTTAAAAATGTTTCGGTCTGCTATTAGTTTAAGGACATTTCGGTCCGACATGGAGAAGGCTGGCTACTACTTATGAAGCTTGAGCTTAGGAAGATAGCGAGCGGACATAGTCGTCGTCATCTACTATTGACCTAGGCTGTGGCTCATTAAACATAGTATTTCTTTAGGAAGCGACCGTTTATTGGCCTGAAAGGCCTTTCACCGTGCATGTCTATGAGTAGATAGGCCCCGCCCTGGTAGACCTTATCTATGACGTACGGGCCTTCATAGTTTGGCTCGAATTTTCCCCGCTTGGCGCGATTGGGGATCATAGGCCTTTTGACCACTAGCACAAGCTCACCTTGGCGGAATGTCCTCGGTCGGGTCAGTCTTTCATATGAGCGCGTCATCTTTGCTTTATAGGCCTCCAGATTTTGTTGCGCCATGAGTCGTGTTTCTTCAAGGGCGTCAAGCTCCTCAAGCCGAAGGTGAGCATTTTCTTCATCCGTCGGCTCGTAATGGACTGCCACTCGTAGAGAGGGTAACTCTATCTCGAGGGGGAGTACTGCTTCTGTCCCGAATACTAACGCATATGGTGTTGCGTTCGTGGCCGTTTTAAACGTAGTTCGATATGCCCAGAGAGCCTCTTGCAGTCTTTCGTGCCAGTCTTTCTTATTTCGCGACACTGTTTTCTTCATGATCTTCGTCAAGGTCTTGTTGAAGGCCTCAGCTAGACCGTTAGCTCGCGGATTATAAACCGAGGAATATCTCCAATCTATATTGTGTTGTTGTGCGAAGCGACTGATCTTGTGGCTTCTGTAGGCCGGCCCGTTATCGGAGATGATCCGTCTTGGCGTTCCAAACCGGTATATGATGTGCGTCTTGAAGAAGTGGAGGATATTTTCCGTCTTCACTTCTCTTAATGGTACTGCTTCTGCCCATTTGGAGAAGTAGTCAGTCGTCGCCAGGATGAAACGATGTCCTCTATACGATGCTGGTTCGATGGGGCCGACTATGTCAGTTCCCCACATTTCGAACGGCCAGCTAGTCACCGTTGGATGTAATGGGTTTGGATGCTGATGGATGAAGTCCCCATGAATTTGGCCTGAGTGGCGCTGCTTCGCATATTCGAGGCAATCCTGAATCATCGTGGGCCAATAGTAGCCCATCCGTTTGATCTTCAACTTCATCTTTAGGCCCGCTTGGTGAGAACCGCAGAGTCCGTCGTGAACTTCCTGAACAACTCTTTTCGCCTCGTCAGGTCCTAAACATCTCAGCCACAGAGAATCAAACGACCTCTTGTACAGAGTATCATTGACAAAGGCGAAAGACAGAGCTCGTTTCATGAGCTGATGTCTTGTGGACGCTTCTTCGGGCATTCAGTGGGACTTAAAGTAGTCTATGAAGATTTCCCTCCAATCCTCGGCCTTTTCCCGGTCTTTTATTTGTAGAGCCATCTGCTCGCTCGCTCCTTTTTCTTCGGATGATTCCGGAGATATTTCTATTGGGGCAAGCACCCGACGGCTTTGCACCACGATTCTAACGTCATCGAGGTTCTCGTCAGCCAGTTCTTTAGCAAGTTTGGCCAATGCGTCTGCTTTGCTGTTTTCCGCGCGCGGTATGTTTTCCAAAGTATAGGAGGGAATTTGAGTCAACAGTTGTTGCACTTTTTCGCCGTACTTTACCAATTCTGGTTTGCATGTTTGGTAGTCGCCGTTTATTTGATTAACGACCAGTTGAGAATCCCCGTATATGAGGAGGTTTTCAATTCCCATGTCAATGGCGATCTCGAGGCCTGCTATCAGAGCTTCATATTCGGCTTCATTATTTGTCCTCGGTTCTGTTAGGGAGAAAGCAAAGCGCATTATCCCTCCTTGTGGAGTCACAAAGATGAGTCCTACCCCCGATTTGATTATAGGGGTACTTTGTTTGCGCTTCTTTACGGAAGATGCTCTATCGAAATAGAGCTCCCATCGGGTATCACCACCGTCGATCGCATCAAACGCATGTTCGTCTGAAAGATCGCAATTTAGAGGAGAATCGGCGGGTATGGGATGCTCAGCGAGGAAGTCGGCGATGGCCTGGCCTTTCACTGCCTTGAGAGGTTGATACGTGATCGAGAACTCCATCAAGAGTAGGGCCCATTTAGCGAGTCGTCCCGTCAATATGGCCTTTGACATCAAGTATTTAAGGGGGTCCACCTTTGAAATGAGACGGACCTCATGCGCCAACGCGTAGTGCCTGAGCTTTATTATCGCGAAGATCAACGCCAGGCAGTGTTTTTCGATGGGGGAGTAGTTGCTTTCTGCCCCCGGTAGAACTCAACTTAAGTAGTAGAGTGCTCTTTCTTTCCCTTGATCGTTCTCTTGTGCCCATAATGCGCCTAAAGAACCTTCGAGGGCGGCTGTATAAAGAATGAGAGGCTTTCCCTTAACCGGAGCAGCCAACACTGGAGGGTTCTGCAGGTATTGCTTGATCTCATCCAGTGCGCCTTGGCATTTGTGATCCCAGACGAACGGGGTTCCCTTCTTCATCAGGTGGTTGTAAGGACGACACTTTCCTGAAAGATTGGCTATATATCGCCGTATGTATGCGAGTTTCCCTTGGAGAGACCGCAACTGTTTAAGAGTCCTCGGCGGAGGCATTTCCATAATCGCCTTGATCTTGGACGGATCTATTTCAATACCTCGATGTCGAACAATGAATCCCAGGAATTTGCCTGAGGAAACTCCGAATGCACACTTAAGCGGGTTCATCTTCAAGTTGTATTGCCGAAGGCGTTGAAATACGGTCTTTAGATGCTCGAGATGTTCCTCATATGATTTGCTTTTAATAACGAGGTCGTCGATATAGCATTCAACGATTTCGTGTATAAGGTCATCGAAGATCTTCGTCATGGCTCTCTGATAGGTGGCACCGGCGTTCTTTAAACCGAAGGGCATCACCTTGTAGCAGAATATACCCAAAGGAGTCCTGAAGGCGGTGTGCTTCTGGTCTTCGGGATGCATCTTTATTTGATTATACCCTGATGAGCCATCCATAAAGGAGAAAACTTCATGAGTGGACGTGTTGTCTATCATCAGCTCGGTGACTGGAACTGGAAAATCGTCCTTCGGACAAACTTTATTAAGATCCCGGAAGTCTACGCATATACGCACTGTCCCGTTTTTCTTCATCACCGGGACGATGTTGGCGATCCATTCAGGGTATTGAACCTCCTGGATGAAGCCAGAGTCGATCAGCTTCTTGACCTCGGCATTGATGCTCATCTCAAGCTCGAGTCGCATTCTCCTCGGTGCCTGTTTGACTGTCTTGACGTCCGGGGATATCGCCAATTTATGCACGGCAATTTCTGGATCTAGTCCCGGCATTTCGGAATAATTCCACGCGGAGCAATCTCTATGCTGTAAAAGCACTTCTTTTAACGCAGCTACCCTTTCTTCAGATAGTAGCTCGCTGATGAATGTCGGTCGCGGATCATCTGCCGTCCCCAACTCAATCTTCTTGAGGTTATCTGCAGTGGTATGGATTCCATCTTCCAGCTCTTTTGGCGCTGGTGGGAATTCTGAGATTATTTCGTCGCTGCTTTTTTCGAAGCACCAAGGGAGCTCATCTATGTCTTCGGGCTCTTCTTTTAATATTGTAATCATGTGACAGGTGCGAATTCGCTTCCAATCCCAATGTGGAACCCGTTCTTCTTTCGTGGCCTTGGGCTCGTGCTTCTGTGGCGGCGTTACCTTCCAGTTGTCAGACAGAGCGAACTTGCCGAGCTGGTACTGATCTTCGACCCAATTCTTAAAGGTGAAGCAGTCTTCGAGCGGGTGCCCTATTACTCGATGGTAAGAGCAATAGTTTGGGCCAGAGACTTCGCTTGCTTGCTTGGGGTGCTTGGATTCCGGCAATGTAAGCAATTGATGCTTTAGAGCAAGATCAAGTATCTTCTTCGTCTTGTCCCGAGGAAACGAGTACGCTCGACCCATTTTCTTCATGAGGGATAGATCAATAACGCTCAACTCCCGTTTGCGTGGCTTCTTAGCCCTGCTTTGTTGTTGTTGAGCGCCTTTTTGGGCTTTCAACTTATTTCTGCTTTTGCGCCGAGCCTTCTTTATAACAGGTTGACAAGGAGCGGCATTTTCATCCTTTACGGCCTGTTGGAGAAGGCGTTGCGTCTTGGCTTTCTTGTAGATGGCCGTCTCACGGTTGTGATCATCTCGGACTTTTTGACCAGCTTTCTTTATAAGTTTGTCCATTTGTTCTTCGAACGACGGACTGGGCTCCTTTGCATCTGGAACTTTCACTGGCTTAGGATTAGCGTCCTCCCATTGAGCATCCGCTCCTTCATCGAGGTCATACACGACGTAACAGCTGGGCAGTAACTCTCGTTTCTTTGACCGGATGTATCCAAGCCCTTTTGTTTCTATTCTCCCATTAGGCAGTTTGCGTTGAGTCCCGGGAATGTTCCAGAGTCTGTCATAGAACTTGGCTTTCCGAACGGTCTGCTTGAAGGATATCCCCTGGCGCTTCAGCAGCTTCTTCAAACCCTCTGTATAATATCTGGGAAGACGGATAGGCTGAAGCCTGTCGAGCGTGGGATCCGCGCCATGCCAGATTTCTTTTTTCACCTTGGTTTCTTCAGAGCGGTAGAACAAAATTGCTTTCTCGCTCTCTCGTCTGGGAGGGATATAGAATGTCCGCAACTCTTCTACACTGTAGATATTAAGTGCATCCAGTTCTTTATGGTGTTTAAGCGGCACTATGGCGACTTGTAGACTTTGCTCTTCGTCAACGGACGTTCGTATTGAAGGTCGAGCAGAGAATACAGCATGGACTTCATCTTCCAAATCGCTACCAAAGATCAATACAGGAGCCGATGGTTCCGGCTTGGTGTATTGGGGAGGACCCGAATAAACTCTCTCCTCTTCCTCCTCGGTATCACTGCCGAAGACAGGGATGGTGGCATTTGCTTTATTCTCCGGCTTGTGACACTTCTCCGTATCTTCGAAATCCGATAAGAAGTATTTGGCGTCTTCATATTTGCGGACCTCGTTTACAGAGAACGGGTTCAGTTCTCCCGTCACGGTATACTCGAAACCATCCTTAAAATATTTCATACACTGATGCTATGTAGAAGGGATGATGTTGTACTCGTGTAACCATGGTCGGCCGAGCAAAGCGTTGTAGCATGTCTTGGCGTCTATGACGTGGAATTTAATGTCTGTGACGAGCAGCCCGAAGCGTAGTGTCAGTATCACAGATCCAAGAGTTTTTGACGATTGGGAGTCGAACCCGGAAATGGTGATCTTGTCCCGAGCAAGGTGCTGGACGCTCACGCAGATTTCCTTCAACACCCGCACGTTGAGTAGGTTAACAGACGACCCGTTATCGATCAGGATTTTGCCTATCTTTATATCATGGCAGTATCCCGAGACATAGAGAGGGCGATTGTGTTCGCACGTCCCAAGTAGAAGGTCTTCATCGCCAAAAGTGATATCGGCCGTGTGCACTTCCTCCAATTCATCCTTCATCTTTTCCTCGGCCAAGCATGCTTGGAATTGTTCCGGGTCTTGTAGCGCCTTAATCAACGAATCTCTCGCCTCTTTTGATAGCAAAAGGGCGTCAAGAATGCTGAGCTGTGAGGGCAGCTTCCTCAGATGTGCTAAGACGTTGTAATCCACCTTATTCTTCTTTGGTGGGTCTTTGGCAGCTAGCTCTTCCACCACTTGGTCATCTAAGACGATATCTTCAGAGACCTTTTCTTTCCCTTTATCTTTCCTGTTCGAGGGTCCGAGGTTCTTTTCGGGCAGCGTGCGATTACGTAGCCGGATATTTTCGCAAACCTTCGGTTCTTCTTCTTTTCTCGAATCGGACTCTTTAAAGAGGGGGGCAAGTTCTAGCTCTTCATCAGAATCACTCCCAAATGTAGGCACTTGTGGTTTACCGGTGTTAATCATGCAACAATCGCCAGCAATTCTTTTAAGCCCTTCGGTCGTATTTCTTTTCTCCCGGCGAGTTTTACGCTTTTCCCGCTTAAAGCGTTGTCGATGAGCAACATATCCTTGCCACCATCTATCGAAAGCTTTGCACTCTTCAATGGGGTGCGAAATCTTCCGATGATATAAGCAATACGAGGGGTGCATTTCCACTTCACCGGCGATATTTCCTTCAGAGGATGGTAGCTTCATGCCCATTGATATGTCCTTAGCAAACTTTTTCCTCATCTTGAATTGGCTTTTGTCGGTAGCGGAGGTGTTTTGCTCCAGCGGGATCGTCTCAGCTCCTTCATCAAGTCGCTGGCGCTTGGCCCTTTCAAATATAGCCGCCTCGCGCTCCCGATCAGCTTTACTTTTCAACCGAGCTTCATTAAGGAATGCGTCGATTATTTCCTCTGGTGGCCCTAGAACTTTTGGTTCAGGATCTACCCCCAGCTTTTCGGTGCAAGAAGTCTCCTCATCGTTCGTGATCGAATGGGAAATCATATGACAGCTCGCCACGCATTCTTCAGCTTCATCTGACGAACTTTCTCCCTCTCCTTCCTCTTGAAAGACGTGGTTGAGGAACTCTTGGAGCGTAATGGGAGTCCGTGCCTTTTGGTTGTATTCATCCAGCGCGTCAATTTGCTTTTGTAAGTCCGTGCACTTGTCGCCAGGCTTCACGGGCTTCTTAGATTTCTTCTTCTTCTTTTTCGAAGATTTTGATGGCTGGCTGCAAGTGCTTGAACCGCCACCATCGGTCTTTGGAGTTGGACGTGGCTTCAACATCCTTTCAATGACCGGTGGTTCCAACGGGTTCTTCCACTTGATTGCTAGACATGTCTGAAGATCGTTTAGCATCCTCTTTGTCTTGGTTGATAATACAACCTCCCAAGGAGCTTCTTCAATGACGGAGCATGTTGCCCCCGGCGTATTCGTCCCCTTAGAGGTGTGAGGCTGCGGGGGATTCACCTTCCATTTGTCAGATAACGCGAACTTACCCTGTCGGTACTGGTTTTCAAGCCAATTCTTGATAACGTAGCAATCTTCGATCGGATGGCCTAGTACTCGATGATAAGGACAGTAGTTGGGCTCGTTGACGTCACTTGGTTGCGACGGACGTTTTGGATTCAGCAAATTTATGAGTCTGTTGCGTAACGCTAGCTCGAATAACCTCCTCAGTTTATCGCGGGGAAAGGAATAGGGACGTCCCATCCTATCCTCAAGGGGCACGTACGGTCGCGTATTGTTTTGACGAGCAACCGGCTTCGAGTCGCTCGGTTGTTGTTGTGTATTAGAGACGACGATCGCTTTTCCCTTCCCTTTGTCATTTCGGGTGTCTGGCCTTGGAAGCGGGGGTTTATGGCCCATTTGATCCATTTGCGCTAGTTTGTCAATCAAGGCCTGGAAGGTAGTCGGCTTGAAAAACATCATAAACTGCGAGATGGTTGCTTGTGGATCGAGGGTTCCCACAAACATACCCACCGCGGGAGCTTCTTCAATGCGCTGCTCACACTTTGACCATAAGTTCCGCCATCGTATAGCGTACTGAACCCACGTCTCGCCTGGCTTTACCCTGGCGTTAATCAGTGCTGTCATTGGGGTACGTTCACTGGCGCTTGCAAAACGCTGAGTAAACAACAGCTCCATCTCCGCGAAGGTTTTAATAGAGTCGTTCGGGAGCTCAGAGTACCATTCAAACGCCGTATCTGATAAGCTTCCAACAAATTGGCGAAGCAACAGCTTGTCATCACCGCAGGTGTTGCCGCAGAGTGCCCTGAACTGGGCAACATGCTGATGAGGATTGCCCGTCCCTTTGTAGACATGGAACTTGGGAATTGTATAACCGGGTGGGTACTTGATTTGATCATACCAACTTGGATATGGCCACCCCGTTTTTATGACCTGACCGGCTGTTTCGGTTGCATGATGAACCCGTATTTGTTGGGCGATGTACTCATCCAAATCAGCTTTGGAGATTGTATCCTCCTTAGCCATCGACAGAGCTGGTGGAGCATTTGATGTTTCTCCCCTATCGTCTCCAAGAACGATCGGGGGCTCTTCGGCCGGAGGATCTTGTTGTATCATCATCCCTATCATGTCTTGGAAGAGGAGGCCCATACGCTGTATGTTGGCTGCTTGTTCAGCAGCCTCTTTGTCCTTCTTCTCCAATATCTGACGAAGGAATTCAGCGTCGGTTTCTTCCTCCTGACGTTCGTCCGAGGACATTTCAGGGCTTTCTTTTGGTCCGGTAAGTGCAGCCATAGCATTCATCATTTCTTGGAGCTTTTGCTGTTGCTCCTGTGCCTTGGTCACTGATCGGGTGAGCGGTCGATGACCCGTAGATATGCGGCTATCTTCTTTACCAGATGCTACGTAGACGGTATGAACTATCATGCCCTCGGACTTAGGGCGTTTAGGCTCACCACCTTTGGCATTTGCCGCGGGTACGGGGGTTTTCTCCGGCCTTCTTTTTTTGTGGGCCGTTGAAGTTGCAGGGGCCGTTGCAGTGGGCATCTTGGTGATCGTTGTCCTCTGCTGTTTAATAGGACGGTCCTTTTCTTTTTGCACCTTCATCTTCTTTCGTTGACAGGAGTGATCCGTGTCGATCACGGAGTCTTGAACCCTCCTCCAAACTCTATAAATTCTTGAGGACAGCTGTTGAGGGGGCTGTTCTTACTTTGTTTCTGGGACTCTCTCCGCAGGCGGAGGAGATCTCTTCAGTGTAGCGGTTGGAGAGTTCTTCCATACCCTCCTCAACAGTTCAAAGCTGTTCCCAGTTGGAACAGCAGCGTTGATTTCCACCACTGGAGCTGGTGGAGTTATCCCTGAGGGGGAGTTGCCCCCTGCCTTCCTCACTCGTTGCCAATGGCGACGTCGAGCATGACGACCCGTTGGGACTGGTTCGGAGATTGAGACAACTTCTTTTTGCCCCATGTCTGAATGGGGCGCCGCCGGTGTTAACCTCTTAAAGACTGAGGTTGTCTTCTGAGGTGTGATATCCAACCTATCGAAGACAGATCTTCGAGCAGGGACATGAGCAGGAATCGTCAGCCTTGAAAAGACTGACTCTTTGACAGGGGAAGCCGCCTTGACGACTTCTGAAGTAGCAGTCATTGCCTTCCTTGGGACAACCAGTTTAGAGTTCTGATTTAGCCTGGTGAAAACAGAGGCTATCGGTTTGGTAGTGGGCGACCCGTTGACAGGGGTCGTAGTAGCAGTAAGCCGGTCGAAGACCGACTTCTTGTTCACTTCCGGTGCAGGTATTGGCTCAGGGAATCTTGTAGATGGGATCATGGTCCCGAAGAACAGGCCAGTGGTGGCCTGGGTCACTTGTTCTACCGGCAGAGCGAGGAAGGAGGCCGCTTGGGGCCCATATGCTACACCTCCAGGTGAGGTGGAGCGTCCGTTGTAGTGATACTTCGAGCAGTTGGTGCAGTTAGAGGCCATTGATGCTTGAGTTCTGTGCCAGGCAAAAGACCAAATCTTAGTAACTTGAAATCCAAAGGCAACCGTTAACAAACCGCGATTGGTTCGCGAAGATGACACACGAAGTGTGAAGTGGAAAGAGGAAAAGGTCCCACCGCGCATACCAGAATCTGTTCCCCTCCGAAAGACGGCGCACAGGACCGCGATGTCCTGACGCTGAGATTCGGGGCAGATGCTATTTGGTTTTATCCGTCCACCTCTCTGAAGATGCCAAGTTGATTTATGGCACCGTGTATCGGAGGTTTAGACGGATGCGGCCGATGTAGCAGACTTCGTCAGATTCCCCCTCGCTAGAGGGGTTTTTGATTGTGGGGACGCTCTTCCCTGCAGGCGCAAGCCCCTGCAGTTAATTACGCTACCGCATCGCGGTAACAACTTTCTCCTTCTCCAGAATTTCACTTCGTGTCGTGTGTGTTTGTTTTGTTTGTGGTTGCCCGTGGATTGTATACGGAGACTAAGTAATGCCGTCGCCCGTAGGACGTGGATTAGTCCAAATCCGTATTTACTTAGATTTGGGTTTGGTGTTTTTAGTTTAAGGATGCATTAGTCGCGTTGCGGCTAAGATCAACTTAAACATTCGTTAAGGATACGTTAGTCCTGTTTTGAGACTAAGATCGACTTAACGTGATAATCTATTTAATATCTGGCCATCGGGACTCGTCACCTCTCTAACGTCGTTGAAAGATTACAACGGCAGATGTCAGAGGAGTTCAGAGATGTACCCTTGAACCAAGGTTGATTTGGAGTTTTATAGTCCGTTTGAATGTTTAAGGATACGTTAGCCGTGTTTGGGGCTAAGATCAACTTAAACGGGATCATTTAGATCCGACAAAAGAGCATTTGGAGGCTCTATTGTTCCAGTTTTGGGACGTAGTGGTCCATAGGTAGTTTAAGGACGTGGTGGTCCATGTTCCAGTTTAGGGACGTGGTGGTCTATTTTCTAGTTTAGGGACATGGTGGTCCGTATTTCAGTTTAGGGACGTGAAGGTTCATTGCCAGTTTAGGGACGTGGTGGTCCAATATTAGTTTAGGGACGTTTCGGTCCGATATTAGTTTAGGGACGTCTCGGTCCGATATTAGTTTAAGGACGTTTCGGTCCAATATTAGTTTAAGGACGTTTCGGTATAATATTAGTTTAAGGACATTTCGGTCCAATATTAGTTTAAGGACGTTTCGGTCCACGAGTTTAAGGACCCCGCAGTCCGTATTGATGTGTGGTCGTTGGGACCCGTCACCTCTTTGACGTCGTTGAGGAATTACAACGATGGATGTCAAAGGAGTTCGGAGATGTACCCTCGAACCAGATATAAATTGATTTGAGAGAGAGCATTTGTGCTCAATTCAATTTAATTTAAGGACTTACGGCCAGAATTGGGCTAAGTCCAGTTGAAAATGTTCAACATTTTATTTATTTTTAGTCCATTAGGCCTGTGCTAGGGCTTTGCCCACACTTAAATAATGCATTGCATTACTTCTACTTTCTTGTTTGGGCTCTCCCCATAAAAGATGCAGAGCATCAATTTATTTTGGGCTCTGCAAGGCATCTGCATAGCATTTTATTATTTTTGTTTGGGCTTTGCCCATTTATAAATGATGCAAAGCATCAATTTAATTAGGCCTGTTTGGTCTTTTAATTGGGCTTGGCCTTGCATTGCATTTGTTAGGCGCTTTGCGCCACTCACTGAGCGCAAGCGCTTGTGGTGAAGACACGTGTCATGCTCTGGTGAGCGCAAGCGCAACAGTGCAGTGCGCTGTGCTAGTGCGCTGCTGACACGTGGCGCGCTCGGGTGAGCGCAAGCGCAACAGTGCAGTGCGCTGCGCTGTTGCGCTGCTGACACGTGGCGCGCTCTGGTGAGTTGCGCCAACTCCAGAGAGCAAAGCTCTTATTTCGTAGCGTAAGTGGTTTAGATGCTGACACGTGGCGCTCTCCCAAGAGCGCAACAGCGCAGTTTGCAAGTGCAAAGCACCAAGAATCTTTTAGATTCAAGAACAGAAGTGCAAAGCACTATTTGATTTCTTGATCTAACTTAGATCAAAGAAAAATAAGTTTTTCTTTTTTTTCTCATGTTTTTCTTATCTCAGAGAACCAAAGGTTCATGAAAAGTGCAAAGCACTATTTTTTTTTTTTAAAGATCATTGATCTTGTTTTTAGATCTATGATCTGTTCCTAAGAGAACTTTCTCTTTTTTCTAAAGGTTTTTACCTTTTTTTATTCTTGAGGAGTTTCTCAGAGTTCTCTTCTCTCTTTCTTTTTTTTTTTAGAAAGATCTTCCCTTTTTTTTTTTAATTGAGGCCTAGGGTCCTTTTTATAGTGCCCATTAGTTAAATTTGTTAAAGAGATCTTTCTCTGAGTGATTTGGGGAATTTTCCCCACCGTTGGATCTTTGATCCAAGGGCTTCTTCTTTGCAGAAGAAAATCTTCTTGTTTTAACAAGAACAGAAAAGATTTCTTAAAATTTTAATTCTGTTTGGCGCAGATGCCCCAGCGCGTGACACGTGTCGCGCAGCGCACAGCGCAGCGCAACTTGCGCTAGCGTATCTGCGCTGACACGTGTCGTGCAGCGCAACTGCGCTAGCGCATCTGCGCTGACACGTGTCGCGCAGCGCACAGCGCAGCGCAACTGAAGCGTTGCTTCCTTTAATAGAGCTTTGCTCTGATTGGGTGCGCCTTCTTGGGCGCTGCGCTGACGTATCAGCGTCTGACATGTGGCGCGTTGCGCCCGAGACTTGAAGCGTTGCTTCAAAATTTTGAATTTTGAATTTTGAATTTCAACAGAGTTTTGCTCTGATTGGGCGAAACACCAACTACTTACGGATTCTCTCGATTTGTAAGGGGGAAAATTCTCTTATAAGACCCATACGACTTATAAGAGAAAATACACTTAGGAATCCTCACGATTCCTAAGGAGAAATGCCACCTATGAGATCCTTTCGATCCGTAGGGAGAAAAGTCTCTAAGAGACCCTCACGGCTCATCGAGTTGAAAAGTCTTAGGCAGCAGATCTGAACCTGCGACCTAAGCCATCGCTATCTTTTGGAAAAACTAAGTTAACTGCCAATCATGATTATTAAGTCAACATGCTGATAATAAGAGAAAGGGAGAAAGCGAAAGAGCATACAAGACATTGCAGAGAAAAAAATGTGTATCTTTATTCATTAACTCAAAGAAGCACAAGGTGAATCGTATAAAAGAATAAAGAATGGATACATGTTATTCGAAAAAGAAAAATTTTTACAAGTAAATGGATGCAAAGAGAACTACTGGGAAGGAAGCGTCTTGCATAGCTTTAGCAACTGTTCGCGCAATTCCTTCCACGCCTCTTCCTGATTTGCCACCTCCGCCAGCTCTGCCTCCACTCGAGCCCGCTGCTGCAAGAAAGACGCAAGCTGCTCCCCAATGGCCTGATGAGCAGCTTCCCGGCCTGGGGTATCACGCTCGGCGACATCAAGCTTTCGCTTCAAGTTTAGCCCATGAGAGATGCGTTCCAGGAGGCCCTCAAACATAGCTTTCACTTGGGCAGCATTCGCCTCAACCTCAGCACGCAGACGAGCCGTCTCACTCGAGGTCTCCTGGTATTCCCTTAGCCTTAAAGCCGCTTCTTGTTCCAAGTGGTGGATGTAAGAGGCGCTTCTCTCAATCCACTCTGCTCTTTGATTGCTTGCGGCTAAGGTCTCGAGAGCGGGGCGCGTAAACTCCAGCTGATGCAGGCGAGCCTCGATCTCCTTGCAGTGGTTAACCCAAGACGCAACGATGCCCTCATCATGGAAATTAACGAGTATCACCAGCATCGGGTTAACCGTCGTAGCGAAATCTGCAGCAGACGTAGGAGCCTCGACGTCGAGTTCCTCGATATAGTCGCTCAACATACGCAGACTATTCGCCGCACCTTTTGAGGACGGACGTCTCTGGGAAAGGCCGGCCGGCATTGTAATATGAGACTCAAAAGGCGCCAAGACCGGAACGACAGCTGAAAAGACAAAAGGCGATTAGATGACGATTCAATAAATATGGAAAAAGTCATTGGTAAGAGAGTCTACTATACCAGTTGAAGCAGGTGGCAAGGCCGGAAGGGCCGGTGGCGCGACCGATCTTTCTTCTCCTCCTTCAATCTGTAGCACTGCAGCTGAGATAAAAAGGGGGGGGGGGTTAGAAGTAACTCCATCAATGAAAAAGAAAGATATCAATGGAAATCATACTCACCAGCGCCACCAGAGGAAGAAGCGAGTTCAGATGGGAAGGAGAAGCGTGGGAGCAACACCTGATAAAGATGGTCAAAAAGCACTCCTGAAAGACACAACAGTATGATTTTATCACACAAATTATACGTCTGAAAAGTGAGATTAATAAGTTGTAAACCCATACCTTCCAACATCTTCGATGGTATGAGAGAGGGCTGAGAGGTAACCACCGCCAAGGCAGTAGTTGATGGCGCTCCCTCGAGCAATGGGGCATCGGCGCTGGACGCACCTGCGTTAAAAACAAAGGTAAACTTGTTACAAAAGATTGTAAGATAAAAAGAACAGTGACTTGGATTTACCTGATGAGCTGCCGGCTGAAACGGAGACGTCTCCCTCCTCCATTGACATGAGGCCACCGCCCGTAGCCTCATCACCCGACTCGATGGGGGCCGTCGTTGTGCTTGCGCGGCCAGGAGACGGCGGAAGACCGTAGACGGGGAGGGCAATGATCGGAGCATTTCCGGACTCTTGAGAAAGAGCGGCTGGCTCTTCCCCAAGAGTCGTGCCTATCTCACCCGCTACTTCTTCGGACTCAGCTGTCTCCATTGTCTCATTCGCCACCACTGTGGGGTCGCCAATCTCAAGCGCCTCGTCCGCTGCTGCCCCGGGCTCAGTTGTAGTGGTCGTCTCATTTGCCGCCACCTCAAGCTCAGCATCAACGACCTTCTCGGGTGCAGCTCCTTCATTCCCCAGCTCAGGCTCGGCAACCTTAGCAACGTTGCCCACCGTGTTAGTTGTATGTATGCCCTAGAGGCCAGTATTGTACGGATGATGTATATTATATTGGATGCTTGGACATATATAGAGATGACTTTCTTGCTCGATATGATAGTATGCTATCTGGTTGCACTTTATCTTAACATGTACACTTGTCTCTTTAAACTGTCTTATAGTTACATGTTGGTAAAGCCCTTAGGATGTGTACTTGACTACCTGGACTATGATGCAGATCATACTAGTGGGGACATGGTAGTCCATAGGTACATCCTTCAAGGTCCCTATTCGTGGGTGTATCGAGACAGGGCATCGATATACCAGTGTAGACTAGCGTATACGCTTCTCGACCCATGAGATGGGCGATGGATGATCCCATATCCATTGGTGTTTGACATCAGAAATGGTATACGGGTGCTCAGTGGAAACTGGGTACACTGGACGGACTCGCCGAGAACTCCCGGATGGTATTATACCTCACGTCAGATGGCAGTTCTCAGGTGACACTTGTACAGGTTAGTCTGTAGACCCGAGATCGTCATAGAGTCTTGTGTGATTCCCACTGTGCTTTGATCTCCACCTTACTACGTCCATTAGGGCATGCAAAACGGTGGTCTTTGGGTACAGTCCCGAGTTACATGGAGGCAATGAGCGATAGGAGGGGTTTCGTCTCTCCCGGTATTGGGGGTTGATATTGCGCTGTGCTCGATTGGCCGTAACAGGGAAGTCCCTGGCCAGGGCTGATCAGAGATTTGCTGGTAAGTGTTACCAGTAGTTTCTCGACCCGTTATGAGCCTCACATCGGCACGACTTATCGGTTATTGGGGTCTGACGTTTACCACCCCTAGACTTGATATGCGACATATCAGACGAACAGACCGGACTGTACGGTAAGTGTTACTGGTTGGATTCACAGGAGTGTGAGCTGGCTGGCTTGTCGATCTTCTGATCGCTCAATACCCGGATGGCCGTTACGTTTAGCAGACCGCTTGCGGCTTGTGGGTGCTTGATATGATCATCATCTGCTGCCGGCGTATTGACGAGTCTTTAGAGTCCTACACAGAGGTTTCCTGGCTCAAGCGAAACGAAATAGGAGCGCATATGAGATATGTGCAGGACCGAGAATAATGCGTGTATGTGATACCGTATTCCATTCTCGCGATGAATGTATCGATTGGTTATATGCGATATAACCTAGATATCGAATCAAGGATTGATTCGATAAGCCGATACATAGGATACTAGTCGGTTATATGCGATATGACCGGATCGTTAAATCAAGTGTTGATTTAATGATTTAATGTATAATTATATATTTGATATATTACTTTGCATTAACTAGTATTGGTTCACTTTAAATGGATTTTCTCACTTGGATGTGCAAGTAGTATATGTGATATACTTTTGTGCACATGATTGTATCATGTTTGATGATACATGCTTATTTGGTTAAGTGTAAAGAATTAAACCATGGTTAAGTTGATGATTAGGGTTTTTCTTATTCATTTATTTTTTTGTTTATTCATTTTTGAAAGATTAAGATGAATGGTGGCTTTGTTTGTTTGTTAGTTGAAGATTCTTGAAGCTTTGACCAAGTCACCATTCTTGTCTCATGCTTAACCCTAACCATTTGAACTAACCCTAGTTCATTCTCTATACTTAACTATGGTTGAGAATATGATAAGAATGAATTCTTTTTCAATTATTAAAACAACTTATCATATTCTATCTTCTTCTTCTTCTTCATCTTCATGAAGAAAACCTTGCCTCCATCAATGGCATCTTGAGCAAAAGTGTGAGAAATCCAATTCTAAAGTGAACCCACCTCCTTTTTCTTCACCCTCTACCTCTTGCCAAGTAGTATAGGGTGTTTTCTTCACAAGTTTCACAACTTGGTGAAGTTGGAGCTTGATCTTGTGTAACCTCGACGTAGATCATCTTCGGCATCGTAGCCGACGACTAGTCCGTTCATTTCTCCGATGAAGCCGATGCTAGAGTCCGAGATCCGACTTGGACAGCGAGAGGACGTCTACGTGGAGCTAAGAAAGTGGAGAACCAGATCTACAAAGGTTGTAGCTTCTTACTTTTAGTTAAGATGTTAACTAGTTTCACTTTTCGCCTAAAATTCTAGTTAACGATCCGAATTAGAGTTTCTCGGCACTTGTAAAATTTGAAATTGGCATGGTTGATGCCTTGTGAGACCTCTTGAGAGTGCCTAGGAACCCTACAGTGGTATCAGAGCAGGGCTAGAGCCTTAGGCGAAGTGTAGACGACGTTTGAAACCCGATCGAACCGAAACCTTAAAAACCAAATTCCTCTCTGGACTTTTTCCAAAAACTGGGTTTTTTCCAGATTAAAAATGCTAAAAAAATTCAGCAGGGAATTATAAGAACTACGGTGCAAAATTTGACCAATGATACCTCAAACATGCGGCGGAACCGCGGCAGAAGCCTAGCTTCTGCGGCGGTTCCGCGGCTCTCTGGTGACGTCAGCCCTCCATATTTGCACAGTAATTCCTCTTTCACAGTGCTGAGTTTTATGGGAATTTTTAATATTTATTCAAGAGTTGAATTTTCTGGGGTTGTTTTGGGGATTCGATGATTCGATCGGATTATCAGATTTTGTCTATGTGGATTCCGGATAACTTTAGAATATGTTAAAAGGTTCGACCGAATGTAAATACCCAATCTTTCCCCTGCCGGGAAATTTCCAATTGTTGGACTTTTCTGTAGTTTAATGACGTTCTAAGTAGTGCAAGTAACGCGATGGTCCCTCTAGAAGACAACAAACCTTAACTCGATTATGTGACCGTCTTGAACTGCCCTTTGAACCTTAGGGTTTAGGGCAGTACGGCGTGCCACATGTGAGGCGTTGGCTTGACCCTTCTATGGCTGGACCGTTGGTACTGAGGCATGAAGTGAACGTCTTTGAACTTATTTCATGTGTTGAACGGTTTCGGGAAAACTTGGGTGTTCGAATGTTCGATCGGAAAGTTTAATATTTTCTATTTATCCGCAGTGTGATACAATAATTGGAATTCACAAACAGTTATCAGATAGCTGAATGAATGTTATAAATCTAGCGGTTTAGTCTCACTTGATATTGAAAAGAGTTTTCAATAATGGGACTAAAATGCGGGGTTTATAATTGTTAGGCATGTGATGTCTAAGTATTTCATTTGATTAGGCATGCGATGTCTAAAGAGGTTGCGGATTCCAACTGTTGTAGTTTTACACTTTCTTTTCTGTGACCGTAAGTGTAATATGTGATATCGCCGGTTTTGTTGCTATATGTCAACGACAATTGGGATGCGCATATTTACTTACGTTGATGACATGTGATGTTATGTGTTGCTGGATATGTTATATTGGATTGTCGTGTTTGATTAGACGGGGGTTTTTTTATGTGAGATGAGTGTTTTTCATTTTCATTCATGTAAAAACGAGTATGTAATATTCTTTTATTGGGGCACTTCCAGGTTGCGGAAGTTGTCACCTTTTGTATATTATTTACTTTTCCGCATTAGGATAGACCCAAGGAGGGGAGCACAAGTAACCGGGTTCTAGGGTCCAGTGGGAGACCATCTCGAGGAGTCGAGGCCGGGTCTCCTAACCCTAGAATTGGTAGGGTTGCTTGCCGCTCTCGTAGGGGTCTAGGGGTATGGGATTGGCTATTCATCATGACCGTGGAATCCGTGTTTTATACTGGCTCGTATTGAAAACACGGACGTCCTAGTATATCCAATGTTTCATATGTTTCTTCTGCTGCGATATCTGCGATGTGATCATGTGATGTTCTGTGATAGATACAGTATATAGTATATATGATATATTATATAGACGTTACTTATGTTTTGCACCCGCACTAGCCCTGCCCTGCTCTGTCGTTAGTTACCTAACCTAACGGTGCACGAGGGGACATCCAGGCGAATGCGGATGGCATAAGTGTACGTCGTATTTATCTGTGATGTTTAGGTGAATTAAATGATGGAACTTCATTAATGTGATTAATGAAAGAAAAGAAACCTAGGATGTTGTAGAATCAAATTTTAAAGAAAACAGGTAGCTACAGTTCTTGCTTTGCATAGCGGTATATATGATATACCCTGCACCTTATTCGATGAGGAAAGGACCGAGATCCCTTCACCGGGAGTGACTCCTTTAGCAATAACTGGCTGATGCTACACACTCGGTTTGTTTTTGATTGCTTCTATAGTTTCTGCTTTGCATAGCGATATATATGATATATCCCGCACCTCATTCGACGAGGAAAGGGCCGACGATCCCTTCACAGGGAGTGACCCCTTTAGCAAAACTAGAAAAGCCTCAAAATCATTCCATTTCAAAACTTCATTTGATTCTACAACGATATCAAGTTCATTACGCAATACGTTTTCAGAAAAACCTGTCGTAGCCCTCCGTCATTTCTGATAAGTCCTGTTTAGTATTCGTGCTGCGTTTGTTGACCTTGTCAAGGCGCAGTGTGCGGTAGCTAACCAGTATTTATCTGCTTATGCATATGATGCAGATTGAGTTAGGGTAGTCGTACGGCCTTGTTGACCTTGTCAAGGGTCGTACGGGTGGGTTTAATTCAATCAAGAAATGACGGGTTGAACTTGACTTACGGTCTATGCTTTGTTGACCTTGTCAAGGTCATAGATCGTTTGGGGCAAAAGCATTATCGGGAATTTCAAGTGTTGAAATTTGCAATGAGATTGCATACCTTCTATGAGATAGTTGGATCCCGATACCCACTGCGAGTAAGAGTTACTCCTGGGAGAGTTTTTGCACATTACAATTAGCCGATCAAGTAGGTGTCTAGAAAGGTGTCAACGGGGTTACGCCTCTGGGAAAACGAGGTTTACTTTAATTAGGTCCGTGCGAAAGCACGGGGAACCTCCCTCAAAGTACCGACACTGGCCTGGCTGAAAGATTGGCGAAGTTGTAGGGTGTAATTAATTCCGGCTAGTCTTTCCTTTTAGGGTTTGAAGGAAGATTTGATAAAAACCAGTGGGAGCCATCCTGATTAGATAAGATAATAACCAATCTGATCTTGCAAGAGCATACGCTAAAGTGTTTTCTTCTCTCTCTCTCTCCAGGTAGCGACCATGTCATGCCCTAATAAAGATAATAATATGGATGTATTGACTGAACCCGCATGTTATACTGTGCTGGGGAACGTTGGTTCCGTTCTTTCTTATAAGAGTTATAGGAATGAACAGGATATAGGGGAATACCAGGATTCCCATGCCACCCGATTGAAGAAAGTACATGATGATGCATTTTCTTCGGGTGTGTTCGTTACTGAGAACTGTTTCTCCATTTGCTCTACGTCCTGGGTATTAGATACCGGGTCAGGATTCCATATATTTAATCAGTTACATGGGCTAAGGAAAGGTAGAGAACTTGGAGAAGGTGATAAAGACATTAAAGTTGGAAATGGTGCAATAGTTGCAGCTAAGACTGTCGGGGAATATCACCTTGCATTACCAACTGGTAATACATTGGTTCTGAACGAATGCTATTACATGCCGAACCTGATATGCAACATTATATCGGTTTCTTTGTTGAGTAAAGAGGGATATAATTTTGTATTACAGGACAATGTTATGAACATTTTCCGTAACCAAAAGTTGGTTGGATCAGGCACGTTGTGCAATGGCATTTATGTTCTAAATCAATCAACAGTCCTGAGCATAACAAACACACACAAGAGGAAGAGTTCAGAACTGAACGAATCCTTCTTGTGGCATTGTAGACTGGGTCACATCAATGCGACACGACTGGCTAAGTTACATAAGGATGGATATTTGAATCCGTTTGAATTTTCATCTTATGACACTTGCCAGTCATGTCTCAAAGGCAAGATGACCAAAACTCCGTTTACGGGACACGGAGAAAGAGTTACTGAACTCTTAGGACTGATACATAGTGATGTATGCGGTCCTATGTCTACACATGCCAGGGATGGTTCTTCATACTTCATTACATTCACTGACGATCTCTCTAGGTTCGGATATGCGTTCCTGATGAAACACAAATCAGAAGCTTTTGAGAAATTTAGAGAATATAAACAAGAAGTTGAGAACCAAACCGGAAAAAGTATTAAAATCCTACGATCTGATCGAGGAGGTGAATACTTGAGCAATGAATTCCTGGACTTCCTAAAAGAGAATGGGATTCTCTCTCAGCTGACTCCTCCATATACACCACAGCACAACGGTGTATCAGAACGGAGGAACCGCACCCTATTAGATATGGTGCGCTCTATGATGAGCACGGCTGAGTTACCTATTTCCTTCTGGGATATGCACTGGAAACAGCTGCAGACCTATTGAATATGGTTCCCACCAAAACCGTGCCAACCACTCCATATGAGATATGGAAAGGCAAGAGACCATGTCTTAATTATGTTAAGATATGGGGTTGTCCGGCATATGTAAAAACGCAAAATCCGGACAAACTCGCGGCAAGGTCCATTCTGTGTAAGTTTATTGGATATCCCAAACATTCGCGCGGGTATATCTTCTACCACACCGAGGAACAAAAGGTGTTTGTTTCTCGACATGCCACCTTTTTAGAAAAGGAATTTCTTGATAAAGAGATTAGTGGCAAGGAGGTAGAACTGGAAGAGGTTCCAACAATACAGACTACGACAGAAGACTTGGTTGAACCAGAGGATTCAGTAGTTCCTGATGAACCTCAGCCTCTCTGCCGATCTAGTAGGGTTCCTCGCCAACCTGTGAGATACTACGGTTTTCTCATGGATGGTGGCAGCGAGGATTGCATCATGGAGGATGATGACCCAACTAGCTTCGAGCAGGCCATCACGAGTGGGGACTCAGTGAAATGGCTGGATGCTATGCGGTCCGAGATGGAATCCATGTACACCAACAAAGTATGGACTTTGGAAGTTGCTCCTGAAGGGGTAAAACCCATCGGGAGCAAGTGGATCTTCAAGAAAAAACTTGGTGTAGATGGGAAAGTGGAGACTTTCAAAGCTAGACTTGTTGCAAAAGGTTTTCGTCAAAGACCAGGTGTGGACTATGACGAAACCTTTTCTCCAGTGGCTATGCTTAAATCCATCCGGATCATGCTTGCCATCGCTGCATATCATGACTACGAAATCTGGCAAATGGATGTTAAGACCGCCTTTCTAAATGGTGATTTAGAAGAGTGCGTGTACATGACTCAGCCAGAGGGCTTCGTAGACAGTGGGAGCAGCGAGAAGGTATGCAAGCTGCTTAAATCCATTTATGGATTAAAGAAAGCATCGCGGAGTTGGAACATCTGCTTTGACGTCGTTATCAAAGAGTTTGATTTCGTCAAAAACCCAGATGAACCTTGTATCTACAAGAAGGTAGCAGAGAGTAAGGTGGTCTTCCTCGTATTGTACGTGGACGACATACTCTTGATAGGAAATGATATTCCTATGCTGCAATCGGTCAAGCTCTTCTTATCACAAAGATTCTCAATGAAAGATCTTGGTGATGCCTCCTGCATATTGGGAATTAGGATCTATAGAGATAGATCCAAACGGATATTGGGATTGTCCCAATCCAGGTACATTGACACCATACTAAAGAGGTTTAGTATGGAAGAATCCAAGCATGGGAACTTGCCCACGATCTCTGAAGTCACTCTCTCCAAAGAGATGTCTCCCAAGACTGATTTGGAGAGAGCTCGCATGCAAGGGATACCCTATGCTTCGGCTGTAGGCTCTATCATGTACGCGATGCTATGTACCAGACCCGATGTAGCATACTCACTAAGTGTAGTGAGCAGGTATCAAGCTGATCCTGGAGAGAGTCACTGGACAGCTATGAAGAGCATTCTCAAGTACTTGCGAAGGACTAAAGAGATGCTCTTGGTGTATGGTAACGGAGAACTCCAAGTGGAGTCCTTTACCGATTCAAGCTTCCAGAGTGATAAGGACGACTCTAAGTCGCAGTCAGGATTTGTCTTTACCCTTTACGGAGGGGCGGTTAGCTGGAAGAGTTCCAAGCAGGAAACCGTGGCAGACTCGACGATGGAGGCTGAATACATCGCTGCCAACGATGCTGCCAAAGAGGCTGTCTGGATCAAGAAGTTCATTACTGAACTTAGAGTGGTTCCATCCATTGAGCATCTAATACCTTTGTATTGCGATAACAATGGAGCGGTGGCTTTGGCCAAGGAACCTAGGTCCCATTAGCGATCCAGGCATATTCTGAGGCGGTATCACCTGATCCGGGAGATAGTTGATCGCCGGGAGATCGAGGTCAGGAGGGTTGACACGAAGAACAACACGGCGGATCCACTCACGAAGGCCATTCCCCAGATACAGTTTGAGAGACTCTTCGGGATGCTCGGTATGCGATACTACAGCAGCTGGCCCTAGTGCAAGTGGGAGATTGTTAGTTGTATGTATGCCCTAGAGGCCAGTATTGTATGGATGATGTATATTATATTGGATGCTTGGATATATATAGAGATGACTTTCTTGCTCGATATGATAGTATGCTATCTGGTTGCACTTTATCTTAACATGCACACTTGTTTCTTTAAACTGTCTTATAGTTACATGTTGGTAAAGCCCTTAGGATGTGTACTTGACTACCTGGACTATGATGCAGATCATACTAGTGGGGACATGGTAGTCCATAGGTACATCCTTCAAGGTCCCTAGTCGTGGGTGTATCGAGACAGGGCATCGATATACCAGTGTAGACTAGCGTATACGCTTCTCGACCCATGAGATGGGTGATGGATGATCCCATATCTATTGGTGTTTGACATCAGAAATGGTATACGGGTGCTCAGTGGAACTGGGTACACTGGACGGACTCGCCGAGAACTCCCGGATGGTATTATACCTCATGTCAGATGGCAGTTCTCAGGTGACACTTGTACAGGTTAGTCTGTAGACCCGAGATCGTCATAGAGTCTTGTGTGATTCCCACTGTGCTTTGATCTCCACCTTACCACGTCCATTAGGGCATGCAAAACGGTGGTCTTTGGGTACAGTCCCATGTCACATGGAGGCAATGAGCGATAGGAGGGGTTTCGTCTCTCCCGGTATTGGGGGTTGATGTTGCGCTGTGCTCGATTGGCCGTAACAGGGAAGTCCCTGGCCAGGGCTGATCAGAGATTTGCTGGTAAGTGTTACCAGTAGTTTCTCGACCCGTTATGAGCCTCACATCGGCACGACTTATCGGTTATTGGGGTCTGACGTTTACCACCCTTAGACTTGATATGCGACATATCAGACGAACAGACCGGACTGTACGGTAAGTGTTACTGGTTGGATTCACAGGAGTGTGAACGGGCTGGCTAGTCGATCTTCTGATCGCTCAATACCCGGATGGCCATTATGTTTAGCAGACCACTTGCGGCTTGTGGGTGCTTGATATGATCATCATCTGCTGCCGGCGTATTGACGAGTCTTTAGAGTCCTACACAGAGGTTTCCTGGATCAAGCGAAACGAAATAGGAGCGCATATGAGATATGTGCAGGACCGAGAATAATGCGTGTATGTGATACCGTATTCCATTCTCGCGATGAATGTATCGATTGGTTATATGCGATATAACCTAGATATCGAATCAAGGATTGATTCGATAAACCGATATATAGGATACTAGTCGGTTATATGCGATATGACCGGATCGTTAAATCAAGTGTTGATTTAATGATTTAATGTATAATTATATATTTGATATATTACTTTGCATTAACTAGTATTGGTTCACTTTAAATGGATTTTCTCACTTGGATGTGCAAGTTGTATATGTGATATACTTTTGTGCACATGATTGTATCATGTTTGATGATACATGCTTATTTGGTTAAGTGTAAAGAATTAAACCATGGTTAAGTTGATGATTAGTGTTTTTCTTATTCATTTATTTATTTGTTTATTCATTTTTGAAAGATTAAGATGAATGGTGGCTTTGTTTGTTTGTTAGTTGAAGATTCTTGAAGCTTTGACTAAGTCACCATTCTTGTCTCATGCTTAACCCTAACCATTTGAACTAACCCTAGTTCATTCTCTACACTTAACAATGGTTGAGAATATGATAAGAATGAATTCTTTTTCAATTATTAAAACAACTTATCATATTCTATCTTCTTCTTCTTCTTCATCTTCATGAAGAAAACCTTGCCTCCATCAATGGCATCTTGAGCAAAAGTGTGAGAAATCCAATTCTAAAGTGAACCCACCTCCTATTTCTTCACCCTCTACCTCTTGCCAAGTAGTATAGGGTGTTTTCTTCACAAGTTTCACAACTTGGTGAAGTTGGAGCTTGATCTTGTGTAACCTCGACGTAGATCATCTTCGGCATCATAGCCGACGACTAGTCCGTTCATTTCTCCGATGAAGCCGATGCTAGAGTCCGAGATCCGACTTGGACAGTGAGAGGACGTCTACGTGGAGCTAAGGAAGTGGAGAACCGGATCTACAAAGGTTGTAGCTTCTTACTTTTAGTTAAGATATTAACTAGTTTCACTTTTCGCCTAAAATTCTAGTTAACGATCCGTATTAGAGTTTCTCGGCACTTGTAAAATTTGAAATTGGCATGGTTGATGCCTTGTGAGACCTCTTGAGAGTGCCTAGGAACCCTACAAACCGTCGGCTCGAGTTCGGCCGGTGCCTCCTCCCCTGTTTCCTTGGGTTCGACAGTCTCTGCCTCCCCCTCGGTCGGACTTGGCCCTGCAAGATAAGATACCTAAGAACTGGCGAGTTTACATTTTTTACAAACAAATCTCGAAAGATTCATTACCTGAAGTGGATTTTTCGTTAGCACTCCGAACTGCACGTGCCACCTGTCTGCGAGCAGTATATAGGGCGACGGGTGCCTCTTCTGAGTGAGTATCAGCACGAGGGACGGTGCTTGGGCCCGCTCCAATGGCCAAGGCAGCCCTGCGTGCCTTTGCTTCGCGCCTCGACCGCTTCCTCTCCTCCCGGGCCATCACAATAGACCTCTTCGACGCTTCCTTAATCAAGGTATCGTCGTCCTCATTTAGAGTTGCCGGTTTTTGATTGACTTGTTTCCGAGGTGGAGGTCTTTGATTGACTTGTTTCCGGGACGGAGGTCTTTGATTGACTTGTTTCCGAGGTGGAGGTCTTTGATTGACTTGTTTCCGAGACGGAGGTCTTTGATTGACTTGTTTCCGAGGTGGAGGTCTGTGATTGACTTGTTTCCAGGTCGGTGGTTGTTGTTGACTTATTTCCGAGGCGGATGTCGTTGTTGACTTGTTTTCGGGAGGAGGTCTTTGATTGACTTGTTTCCGAGGCGGAGGTCGCTGATTGACTTGTTTCCAGGACGGAGGTCTTTGATTGACTTGTTTCCGAGACGGAGGTCTTTGATTGACTTGTTTCCGAGGTGGAGGTCTTTGATTGACTTGTTTCTGAGACGGAGGTCTTTGATTGACTTGTTTCCGAGGTGGAGGTCTTTGATTGACTTGTTTCTGAGACGGAGGTCTTTGATTGACTTGTTTCCGAGACGGAGGTCTTTGATTAACATGAGGCCGCCGCCCGTAGCCTCATCACCCGACTCGATGGGGGCCGTCGTTGTGCTTGCGCGGCCAGGATACGGCGGAAGACCGTAGACGGGGAGGGCAATGATCGAAGCATTGCCGGACTCTTGAGAAAGAGCGGCTGGCTCTTCCCCAAGAGTCGTGTCTACTTCACTTGCTACTTCTTCGGGCTCAGCTGTCTCCATTGTCTTATTCGCCACCACCGTGGGGTCGCCAATCTCAAGCGCCTCGTCCGCCGCTGCCCCGGGCTTAGTTGTAGTGGTCGTCTCATTTGCCGCCACCTCAAGCTCAGCATCAACGACCTTCTCGGGTGCAGCTCCTTCATTCCCCAGCTCAGGCTCGGCAACCCTAGCAACGTTGCCCACCGTCGGCTCGAGTTCGGCCGGTGCCTCCTCCCCTGTTTTCTTGGGTTCGACAGTCTCTGCCTCCCCCTCGGTCGGACTTGGCCCTGCAAGATAAGATACATAAGAACCGGCGAGTTTACATTTTTTACAAACAAATCCCGAAAGATTCATTACCTGAAGTGGATTTGTCGTTAGCACTCCGAACTGCACGTGCCACCTGTCTGCGAGCAGTAGATAGGGCGACGGGTGCCTCTTCTGAGGGAGTATCAGCACGAGGGACGGTGCTTGGGCCCGCTCTAATGGCCAAGGCAGCCCTGCGTGCCTTCGCTTCGCGCCTCGACCGCTTCCTCTCCTCCCGGGCCGTCGCAATAGACCTCTTCGACGCTTCCTTAATCAAGGTATCGTCGTCCTCATTTAGAGTCGCCTCCAGAGCCTTTAAGGCATCTCTCATCGGCTCTTCAAGACGGACCTCCCGCGGCAGCCTCGAGGAAGCTGGGACTTCAGTAGAGGATCCGGGGAGAGTCTCCACATCGGCGGGCGCAGCCTCTGCAAGGAAACAAAGAGAGAAGGTTAGATTGGCCATCAGAAAAGAAGATGAAAATTTCTGATAAGGCGATACGTACCAACGCCCATTAAAGCGCGCTTCCCCTCCTCCTCCCGGAAGGTCTTTAAAGAGGCAGCAATGGCTTCTTCGGTAGTGATACCTGTTGAAAAATGGGGGAAAGTATTAGTCAAGAATAATGATAAAAGAAAATTGCAATAAAATGATGAAGAAAGCAACTAATGGTTACCTGACTCAGCGAGTTTACTCAACATCGCTTCGAGCCTCGCCGATCGCTCAGAAGCTGCAATAGCGGCCGCCAAATCGGTGTCTGCGGGGTCTACCGAGAAGCCCTTATTGCTGCCATATTCGCTTATTCCTTCGGTAAGAGGGGCCTCAAGCTCTAAACCGAGGATCGCGTCGAGGGAGAGAAGTGACTTCTTCTTCTTTGCCCGCCAACTCTGGATGCACCTGAGGCTGATTTGCGCTTAGCAGGCATCTTGGGGCGGCGGGTCCCGATATCCGCGCCTACGCTGGACTCTGGCGATACCACATTTACCGCCTCCACTGGAGCACGGGAGGCTGGTGGCGCATCCACAATATCGCGAAGCGGCAATCCGCGCGGAGGGCTCAACACGCACGGAGGTCCGACTCCAGCACCTTTCAATGGAGAAATGACTGGGGTCCTCGGCTTCAGGGGAGCCTTGCGATCGCCGCCGGGAGGCGCACCCTTGCGGTCATCCAGCATGCGTTTTTCCATTTGGATAACTGGACCCATAGCATGCGCATACCAAGCCACGTACGTGTTGAGGACTTTGGGGATGCAGCTCGGCTCGCTGATGAAGAAATAAGAACTCGTGTTAAGCCGCATAATGTGGTGTATTGCATTCTTTATCCCCTCTCGGCTAACCACGGGCTTTTCCAAGAAAGCTTCCATCGGGATCCCTTGGTTGTAGCTCGATTGCTGAGCAAACAGGTGAGGGTTATACCTCATGAAGAGTGCTGTCTCATTCTACCTGAACACCAGGTAGCCCAGCCGAATGGAGTAGAGATGGAGGATTTCCCGAGCCTTCAGTATGGAAGCCCCGTCTTTAAAATCATCGCGTAGCGACACTACCGACTTGGTGGTCTCTGAGCCTATTGTTATGACCTTATCCAAGAAGGAAACCTTCGCCCCGACCAGGTGTGGTCGAAGGAGCAGCCCCTAGCCTCCCGCGGAGGTGCAACTACGATCGAAGCCCCGACCAACCGTATGACCATTGGGAGCCTGCATTTCTCAAAAAAAGGGAGGAATCCTATGGGCGCCGAACAACCCGTGCACGTGCATTTCCATCCAAGAGGTAAAGTAGTGCATCGGGAAGTTGGCGGGTTGCACCCCAGGCTCACTAGCGTCCGCCGCTACGCTAAGTCCATTATAAAGGTAAGCCAGCCCGGTGATTCCTACTGACAACTGCAAACCAGCCACCATCCGATGCGCTGGGTAGAAAACAGATGGCCGCATGTGGCGCGGGTGCATAGGGAGCGCAAAGCTGCACAACCACAAGCCCAGGAACCCTACAAAAAAAGTCTCCTCATCCATGCCCGGGACGACAATTTCTGAAAGAGAGACGACGGCAGCATCGGGGAGGTAAAAGTCTTTGTGGTCATCCTCCGATGTGGGTCGGCGATCCAAACCGAATCCAAAAGGGTCGTCGAGCTGGGCGAACTTCTCGCTCCGCTCCGATAAGAACTCCGGTCGAATGAAGCGGGCAATAAAATTTGCGAAACTGACACCCCGGATGCCCGATTCCAGATAGAGTCCTTCATAAATCTCCAGCACCTTAACCAAGCCCGGGTACTGGTGCTGAATAGCGTTCTCCGGCATCAGGTCAAACACTAGCGGCTTGGTGGCAAAGACGTATTCATCGGGAGGAAGCAGCTCCTCGTAAGGCTCTCCCCTCATCGGCAGACCCGAGATTTCAGCAAACTTCCTCCAAGGAGATAGAGACTTCCCGGTCCGTCATCAGGAAGGTGTGGGTGGGGATATTCCATTGCTCGATAAAAGCCTTAACCCACCATGTTGGAGGAGAAGGATACTCAAAGTGCGAGACGTAAATGGCCGAGTACAAACCAATCCTCATCAGATGAGTCCTCTTCGCTGATAGGATGTACCAGGCCCATTGCAAATATTCGGCAGGCGGTCGTGGGATCAATCCAATGTTATAAGCCTGTCCCCAAGGGCGCTCTTCACCCTGACAAATTCTCCTCCCTAAAATATCTATTGCTGGCGGCGGCTGCACGGGGATAGCACCAATTGCAGGCTGGAGGAGGTCATCCGAATTCCAATTTTTGACCTCCACGACATACTTCAACAGGGGTTCATCTGCGTAGGGGAGTGAAGATGTTGGCTCAGACGGCGTGGCGAAACCGAAACTTCGGCGACCCTGGATGATCTTATTGTACCACCTACCCCACAAGTGAAGATTCTTGTGCTCAGGGTCATGATCCTTGATGAGAGCGAGCACCACGCGGTCCACTGGTGCCTGGGGAAACCCTCCCTCCGAGCGAACAAACGGAAAAGACAAATTGGCAGACATGTTTCCTGCAAAGAGACAAAAATTAGCCGTCAGTATTATAATCCCAACGCTCAACATTTTAAATTTTTTTATACCATACCGCAATGCAGTGGATAGGGGGACCAAAGGGGGACCCACAAAATCTGGACGACAGTACATCATTTAATAAGACAGCCCCATCATTGGATGAGACTTTCAATTAATGAAAAGATCCCCAAGAGAATATCCTCATTGATGGGAAATCCCTAGAGACAAGGAGAAAATCTCCTCTTTTAGAGCAAAGCTCTGTCACAGAGTGACATTTGTCAAACTCTGGTCTCAAGAGAATAAAATTTCCTTAAAAAGAGCCTAGCTCTATACTAATGATGGAAAATCCATCAAAAAGAAAACTTTAACTCTTAAAGATTAAAAATTTGGGATCTTAAAGATCCATGAAAACTTTTAGGAGTTCTCCATTTTCAGATCAGAAAAGATCTACATTTGATCCATGAGCAAAGCTCTGTTTATGAGTTGAAACCCATGACAAGATCTCTGTAGATCTATGAACTTTCCAGAGCAAGGCTCTGTTGATGAAACCCCAAAAGGGTTTTAGATCAAAGATCTATGAGAGCAAGGCTCTATTAATCAATTTTAATTTAATTGTATTAATACCTAAGATGGTTTTAAGTTCTGAACTCTGGGGTTCTTGTGAAAAAGCAAGAGCAAGGCTCTAAAATTCTTAAGCAAGAGCAAAGCTCTGTTGAAATCAAAAATATTGAAAAAGGGTTAAGATTTTTTTAAGGCCAGAGGTCCTATTTATAAGGCGCTTGCGCCCCTTCAGCTCATCCCTTGATCCAACGTTCAAGAGCTTGCCACCGCTGCACTCACGTGCGTGCCACATGAGCGCAACGGTGGGGGGGCATTTGTTTCCCCCAATCAGAGCAAAGCTCTGCTGGAAATGCGAAATTCAAATTTTGAAGCAACGCTTCAAATCTCGGGCGCAACGCGCCATGTGTCAGGCGCAGATGCATCAGCGCAGCGCCTAAGGCAGTGCACCCAATCAGAGCAAAGCTCTGTTTAAAGCAAAATCAAAGGAAGCGACGCTTCAGTTGCGCAAGCACTGCGCTGCGCGACACGTGTCAGCGCAGATACGCTCGTGCAGTTGCGCTGCGCTGTGCGCCGCGCGACACGTGTCAGCGCAGATGCGCTAGCGCAGTGGCGCTGCGCTTTGCGCCGCACGACACGTGTCACGCTCTGGAGCATTTGCGCCAAACAGAATTAAAATTCTAAGAAATCTTTCTGTTCTTGTTAAAACAAGAAGATTTTCTTCTGTAAAACAGAAGCCCTTGGATCAAAGATCCAACAGTGGGGAAAATTCCCCAAATCACTCAGAGAGAGATCTCTTTAACTAATTTATGGGCACTATAAAAAGGACACCAGACCTCAATTCAAAGGCATCAACATTCTGTGAGAAATCAAAAATTTCAACCAGAGAAAACTCTGAAGAAATTCCAAAAAAAAAAAGGTAAAAAAAGATCTTTTAGATAGAAGAATTTATTCTGATAGATCATTGATCTAAAAACCAGATCAATGATCCTTACATAATAAACAGTGCTTTGCACTTCTTATGAACCACTGGTTCTTTAAATAAGAAAAATAAGAATTACTTGTTTTCTTTGACTTTCATTAGATCGAAGAAAACTAATAGTGCTTTGCACTTCTTTTATGAACCATTGGTTCTTGAATCTAAAAGATTCTCAAATTAATAGTGCTTTGCACTTATAAATCTGCACTGTTGCGCTCTTGGGCTGGCGCAAGCCACCAGAGAGCGCCACGTGTCAGCATCTGAACCAGTTGCGCTACGCGCTTTTGAAATAGAGCTTTGCTCTCTGAAATTGGCGCAACTCACCAGAGCGCGCCACGTGTCAGCAGCGCAAGCGTAGTGCACTAGCACAGCGCACTGCGCTGCATGACACGTGTCATCATCACAAGCGCTTGCGCTCTTTGATTGGTGCAAAGCGCCTGAAAATGCAATGCATTTCCTCTGCTAAAGGGCCAGGTTCAAGTCAAAATGACCTAACATGCCAAAATAAATTGCAAGGCAATAAATGGGCAGAGCCCAAATAAATTGATGCTCTGCATCTTTTATACAAGGGCAGAGCCCAAGTAAAATTGGTATTCTGCATCATTTATAAAATGAGCAGGGCCCAAAATAAATTGATGCACTGCATCCTTTATGGGCAGAGCCCAAACAAAAATAAAATAAAAAAAAACAAATAAAGGTGTTGAACTTTTTAATTGGACTTAGCCCAGTCATGGCCATAAGTCCTCAAATTAAATTGACTGAGCAAGGCTGCTCCCAAAATCAATTTACATCTGGTTCGAGGGTACATCTCAGAACTCCTCTGACACTTCTCGTTGTAATCCTTCAACGACGTCAGAGAGGCGACGGGTCCCAACGACCACACATGAATATGGACTGCGGGGTCCTTAAACTCGTGGACCGAAACGTCCCTAAACTAATATCGGACCGAAACGTCCCTAAACTAATATCGGACCGTAACGTCCCTAAACTAATGGTGGACCACTAAGTCCTTAAACTGGCGATGGACCACCACGTCCCTAAACTGGAACATGGACCACCACGTCCCTAAATTGGAACATGGACCACCACGTCCCTAAACTGGAACAATAGAGCCTTCAAATGCTCTTTTGACGGATCTAAACGGTCCCGTTTAAGTTGATCTTAGCCCCAAACACGGCTAACGTATCCTTAAACATTCAAACAGACTTTAGTCCCAAATTGGACTATAAGACCCCCAATCAACTTTGGTTCAAGGGTACATCTCCGAACTCCTCTGACACATGTCGTTGTAATCCTTGAACGTCGTCAGAGAGGTGACGGGTCCCGACGGCCATATATTAAATGGACCACTACGTTCTTAAACTAGAAATGGATCTAGACGATCCCGTTAAGTAGATCTTATTCTCAAATCAGACTAACGCATCCTTAACGAACGTTTAAGTTGATCTTAGTGTCAAATGCGGCTAACGTATCCTTAAACTAAAAACACCAAACCCAAATCTAAGTAAATATGGATTTGGGCTAATCCACGTCCTACGGGCGACGACATTACTCAGTCTCCGTATACAATCTACGGGCAACCACAAACAAAACAAACACCCACGACACGAAGTGAAATTCTGGAGAAGGAGAAAGTTATTACCGCGATGCGGTAGCGTAATTAACTGCAGGGGCTTGCGCCTGCAGGGAAGAGTGTCCCCACAATCAAAAACCCCTCAAGCGAGGGGGAATCTGACGAAGTCTGCTACATCGGCTGCATCCGTCTAAACCTCCGATACACGGTGCCATAAATCAACTTGGAATCTTCGGAGAGGTAGACGGATAAAACCATATAGCATCTGCCCCGAATCTCAGGCTAGACGTTCCCGCGTCGCGGCCGCCGTTCGGAGGGGAACAGGGAGCGATGGCTTAACAGACAGGTTTAGATCCCCATCACCTAAGACTTCTCAATTTTATGGGCCGTGAGGGTCCCATAAAAGCATTTTCTCTCTACGATTCGTAAGAACCCCGTAGGTGCATTTTCTCCTTAGGAGTCGTGAGGACTCCCAAGTGTGTTTTTCCTTTGTGAGTCGTAAGGATCCCACGAAGGTTTGTTCTCCTCATGCATCGTGAGGACACATGAGTGGGTCTTCTTAATAGAGCATAATTCCAAAGGCGGAGACCAGCCGCGTAACTGGTAATTGTGGTGGGGCATGGGTATGAGGAGAATTATTTGAGCCCGTGGATTGTATACGGCAGTCAATTTGGGGACTGGCCGTAGGTCTGGGAGAATTTTGGAAATTTGAATTTTTGTTGGCGTCTGCATCGCTGCACTGGAATATGATACCAGGAGCGACTCATCATTCGCCTTTTTTTGTTTTATTTTTGTTTTACTGCGATTGCTCTATCATTTCAGCTTTTCTTATCGCGAAGATCGCGATTGCCCTATCATTTCGGCTTTTATTCACGGTTGCCCCATCATTTCGGCTTTATTTTCATTTTTATTTTCACTCGCTGATTTTTATTGTGAGTTGCCCCATCATTTCGGCTTTTCTTTATTTTTCTTTTATTTACACATTTTTTTTGTTTATTTACATTTTTTTTACATTCCCAGTTTAACGACTTAGAGGTCGACTGTTCCCAGTTTAATGACGTGGTGGTCGACTGTTCCCAGTTTAATGACGTGGTGGTCGACTGTTTTCAGAGAAAGGCAGATGTCTGAGAGAATCGGTTTTACGAAGAACTTCGGTCTCCATATTTATGAAATTGGCGGTTGCAGCTTGACTGTTTGTTAACACGCCTTTGGACAGTTCTATCTCTCCTGCCTTGTATTGCTTTTCGACCCAATCTTTGAAGACGAAGCAGTCCTCAATGGCATGACCTATCACTCTGTGATAGAGGCAGTATTTGGGGTTGTCGGTCCTATTCGCTTCCTGCGGTCTTTTTGACTCTGGCAGTTGTAGACCGTTCTTCAGTGCGTCTTTGAATATTTTACGGATTTTGTCCCTTCTGAAGGAATAGACCTTATCCAGCTTCTCTTTCAGTGGAGATTCTCCTCCCTCTCCGAACATTGGCTTCCGAGGCTGGTTGGCGCTAGGTCCGCTCATCCCTTGCTTATTTCGGTTAGCTGAAGTGTTGAAAGATTCAGAATCATCGGAGTTTCCACCTTTGCGATTATCGTCCTTCCGGTTTCTCCAGGACCTATTGTTATTTTGAGAATCCGAGGAGGACTCCTGTTTTGAGCGCTCCAGCATCTGGACTTTCCCGGTTAGCTCTTGGAATGTTTTGAGACCCGCGGTGCATAAAAACGGGGCCATCCAATTGTTGAGATTTCCGACGAGGAGACTGACAGATTGGTCCTGCTCTATCGGCGGTTCGCATTTGACGGAGAGATTGCGCCATCGGGTTATAAAATCTGTGCTGCTTTCGTCGCTCTTGGGCTTGGTCCTTACGAGCTCGGCAATGGTAATCTTATCGCCGACGCTCATGAACCTCTACCGAAACAGAGACTCCATTTGGACAAAAGTTGTGACGGAGCCATCCGGTATGCTCGCGTACCAGTCGAAAGCAACATCGGTCAAGCTATTAATGAACTGGCGGAGGAGAAGCGCATCATTGCCCCCAGTATTCCCGCATGAGGCTTTGAAGTGGGCGATATGCTGATTCGCATTTCCCGTCCCATCGAATCTGCCGAATTTGGGGATAACATAGCCGCTAGGAAATTCTACCAGATCATACTGAGCAGGATATGGTCTCCCACTACTGCTGATATCTTTTTGCGCTTCAGCTTCGGCCACCAATGTTTTGACTTTGCTGGCAACCAAATCCATGATTTGATCTTGAGTTAGCGGGCTACTGTCATCGGTAGCCAAGAGATTTCCCGAGATAGGATGCAACTGGTTTTCATGTAGTTCGCCCACTTTTGGATTTGAGGGAATAGGCGTCGGCTGCTTTGGGACACCATTTCCCGGTTCACGAGCAGAGCCCTCCGCTTGATTGGGCGGCTGAGAGGCAAGTCGGGCCGTGAGCTGCATCACGACATTCGTCAAGTCATCGATTTTGGAGTAGAGTTTGTCCATTTCCTTGTCTTTGTTTCTGAGCTGCTTTCGGAGCTCTTGAAGCAGCTCTTGTTCCGCGGTCCTGGGGCGGAAAGTCGGCTCTTCTTCGCTTTCCGAGCCCGACTCTTCATGGACCGAAGGGTCTTTCCGCCTATCATCCTCATCAAGAGGGTTTTCATCACCCAGCAGAGGCGGCTGTTCTTGGGAAGCGGCTACCACTTTCAAGCCAGATTGGGTTTGAGATGTGGTAGCCCCGTCCTTACTCTTGCTGTGCATGCCCACCGTGTAGACAGTGTGGACCACATACCCAGCCAATTCCTCATCTTCGGCAGGGTAACCCTGTTCGTCGAACCTCATGAGGTTCAGCCTGGCAGGAGCCCTAGCCCTTTTGTTGGCTCTATATCTGAGCCTTTTCTCCCTCAGCTTCTCGATTTTGAAGGCTTGGCGGGCATCCGCTACCCGGGAAGCCATTATGAGTTGATTAGCGGGGAGCTTAGAGAAGACACACGATCGAGCATTTGTCAGGGGCGCCGATGGAGATTGCTCGGGACGCGTTGTAGCTTTGTTGGTGTTGATGGCCTTGCCCTCAGCTGGGGCCAAGGAAAGTCATTCATATACCGACTTGCGTTTGGGTTGGGGCGCCCTTGAGATCACCACATTTGGTCTCTTTCCTTTCGAGACCGGTTTGTCTGCCACCGGGGCTTGAGGAGCTGGGATGGCGCCAACTGGCATGAACATAATAGAGCCGAATGGTAGCAGCGGCTCCTCCCATTGTCGCCTGAGACTGGCCGGAAGGACCGTCCTAGAGTCTATCCTCATCGTGTAGGAGACGGGAGCTGAGTTCATCATCGAAGACATCGTCGGAAGGTGATTGCTTGAAAATCTGCATGAAAAAGCATTATTTTTAGTATAAATACAGGTATGTATATTGATTGAGTTCGCATGAACGCTTAACCCGAAATATGGGAAGAGAGATTGGTCCCACCGGGCGTGCCAGAATCTGTAGGGTGTTTTTCGTCACCCCATTGAGATGGGAATACGCGTGCACTTGTCAGGCGTACTACAGATTCCCCCTGCCTAGGGTAGGCCAGGGTTTAATGATTGTGGGGATCCGAATCTCCGGCAGCCACGGACTAAGCTGCCGTTAATTACCCCTCGCCTTTGGAGCGAGGGAACCTCCGATTGACGGGTTAAACTGGTCATGCGAACTCAATGTGCAGTGTGCGTGTGTTGTGTTTTGAAAGGGGGTTTTGGATATGTCGGGAGCCACGCAGAGTTTTTACGGGGGTCCCGCTATCCGGATAGCGGGCTGGGGGTCAAGGGAGCTAGCAGCCCCCTTGCGGGGTGCGGGGCAGCGCCCCGTTAGAAAATTTTTTTCTAACAGGGACAGTGTCGTGGAGTTTGTGTGAGTGTAAATATGTATACATATGTGTATATATATATGTATATATGTATATATATATATAAAAGAAAGAGGGGGAAAAGGCACCCAAAGGATGCGTGGGGCCAGCGCCTTGAGCGCTGTGCGCTCAGGCGCAAGCGCGCCACGTGTCGGCACGTGGGCGCTTTGCGCTCGAGCGCAGTGCGCCTGAGCGCAAGCGCGCCACGTGTCGGCACGTGGGCGCTTTGCGCTCGAGCGCTGGGCGTTGGCGAGACAAACGGGCTTTTAGTCCCAGAACCAGAAGCTATGCTTCAGAAAGAAAATATTTATTATATATATATATATGTAAATATATGGAGTTAAACTCCTAAAATGTTTTGGTTGATGAAAGGGGTTCTTCCTCTTCCTCCTCTGTTGGCTGGATCTTGATGATCAAGAGTTGTGAGATCTAAAAATCTCTCCTTTCTGAGATCTAATGGTAGATCTAAGTTCCCCTTTGTGGGTTTTGTGGTGGAAGACTTCTTAGTTTTTGAAAAGAAAGAGTAAAACTCTTGATTTAATTCAAAAGAAATGAGAAGGTTTAGAACCTTGGAGAAGGGGCAGGAGGCACAAAAGATCTCAGATCTAAAATTTTTGTGGAGAGAATGAAAAGTATTCTTTATTCATCATCATGTTGCCTTTTATAGGCTTACATATTTACATATAGACCCTTGGGCTTCACAAAAATGGTATTTTGCCTATCCCATGGCTCATGTGCCATTTCATTTTTGCACATAAGCCATGGGCTTACAAAATATTGGCTTTATGCCCATTTTGCATACATTCATGTATAAAAAATTACATAAAAATTATTTATTACATGATTTTGTTGTTGGCATGGGGAGGCTGGCCACGGGCTCGACTTGGGCATGGGCCCGCTTGACCTGGGCTTCGGCCCACCTAGCTTGGGGCTTGACCTTGACTTTGACTCGGTCAACCGGGGTGCAAATTTTTACCCCAACAAGGAGGAGTGAGCTGAGAGAGAATCCCATTTTCTTTTAAGAAGTCTACAAACTCTGTACTTAAATATTCTCCACCTCGGTCTGATCGAAGTTTCTTGATGCTCAAGCCTGTTTCTTTTTCTACTTCAAGTTTCTACTCTTTGAATTTCTCGAAAGCTTCGGATTTGTGCTTTATCAAAAACACGTGTCCGAATCTTGAGAAATCATCAGTAAAAATAATGAAGTATGAAAAACCATCTCTAGCATGTGTAGACATTGGTCCGCATACATCACTATGTATGAGGCTTAAGAGTTTCACAGCTCTTTCTCCGTGTCCAGTAAACGGAGTTTTGGTCATTTTACCTTTGATACAAGACTGAAAAGTCGCATAAGATTTATATTCAAAAGGATTTAAATATCCATCTTTATGTAGCTTGTTTAGTCTTATTTCATTAATATGACCAAGTCTACAATACCAAAGAAAAACTTCATTTATATCTGAAAACCTTCTTTTATTAGTATGTTGTATATTGAAAACTGTGTGTTGGTTTAGAACGTAAATACCGTTATTTAGTGTACCATACCCAATCAACTTTTGATTCAAGTTAATGTTCATAACATTATTTTGTAATACAAAATGATATCCTTCATTGTCCAACAAAGAAACAGATATTATATTACATAGCATACTAGGTACAAAATAACACGGGTTCAAAACTAAAATACAACTCGAAGGCAACCCAAGATGATACTCTCCTACGGATACAGCATGTACATTGGAACCATTTCCAATCCGCAGAGTATGGTCACCTGTCTTCAAAACTCTACCGTTTCTCAATCCCTGCATACAATTGCAGATGTGAGAACTAGAACCGGTATCTAATACCCAAGATGCAGAGTTTAAAGATAGTTTTCAATTACAAACACACCTGAAGTGGAAGCATCAACATGCTTCTTCTTCTTGAGATCAGCAAGATACACAGCATAATTGCATTTCCAATGTCCCGACTTGTGGCAATAAAAACATTCTCCTTTCCCGCTTCCTGCAGCCCCGGATTTTTCTTTCCCCTTCGCCTTTTTAACTCCACCTTTCGGTTTGATGAACTTCTTCTTCTTCTTTCCCTTGGCCTTGGCTTTTGGGACTGAAGAGGAAGATGGCCCAGCAAGCAGAGCGGGAGTCCTCGTTGTTTTCAACATTCTCTCTGCACTTCTCAAAATATTGAGAAGTTCAGGCAATGATTTCTCCAAATCGTTCATATTGAAATTCACTATGAACGGAGCAAAGGAAGGGGGAGAGACTGTAGAACAATATCCGTATATTGCTCATTATCCATTGTTCATCATAGTTCCTCAAGTTCTTCTATAAGACCAATCATCTTCAAAACATGGTCTCCTACTGATGCACCAGGGGCTATTCGCATCTGAAACAACTTTCGAGATGCCTCGTATCTCAAAGTACGAGATTTCTCTTCATACAAGTCCTTTGTGTGAAGAAAAATGGATTGCACATCCATATTCTCGTGTTGCTTCTGATGGATATTGTCCATAGAAGCAAGCACGAGGCACTTGGCCGTGTTACAATCAATATCCTATGTTTTTCGGATCTCCCTATCTGAAACTGATGATTCAGGTCCTGGGACGGGTGGGGCTTTGGTTGTGAGGACATATGATACTTTATCATATGTGAGTGCAATGTTCAAGTTCCTCAACCATTCTTTATAGTTCGGTCCTGTCAGTTTGTTTTTCTCTAGTAGAAGCTTAAGTCCCGTCATCGGTATCTGCCATTAGGAGAGAGAAAAGAATATACTTAGCGGAATGCTCTTACAAAGATTTAGATTGGTTATTATCTTATCTAATCAATGTTTCCCACTGTTTTTATCAAATTTTCTTTCAAAACCTGAAAAGAAAACTAGCCAGGATTAATTACATTCTATAGTTTCGGTAACCGGTCAGCCAGGCCAGTGTTGGTACTTTGAGGGAGGTTCCCCGTGCTTTCGCACGGACCTAATTAAAATAAACCTCGTTTTCCCAGAGGTCAAACCCTGTTAACACCTTTCTAGACACCTACTGGATTAACTAATTGTAAAGTGCAAAACTCTCCTGAGAGTAATTCTTACTCACAGTGGGATCGGGATCCAACTATCATATAGATGGTATGCAATCTCATTGCAAATTTCAACTCTTGAAACTCCCGATATAGTTTTTACCCCTAATTACTTATGACCTTGGCTATGGTCAAAATATCATAAGCACTAGTCAAGTTCTACCCGTCATTTCAAGATTAACTAGACCCACCCATATGACTCTTGACTATGATCAACATAATCACATGAATGTCCTAACTGATCACATCATATGCTTTGTAGGAAGACATCACTTAGCTACCGTACACTACGCCTTGACCATGATCAAAATACGCAGCACGAATACTAAGTACTCTTCTTCCTAAAATGATGGAGGGTTGCGGATGGTTTTTATGAAAACCTTTAACGATTTGAACTTGATCTCGTTGTAGAATCAAAACAGTTTAGAAAAGGAGTGGCTTAAGCTCCGCATCTTTTGAAACTTGCATTTTTCATAAAAAGGCCAAGTGGGTTTCAAATCTGATTCTACAACATCTTTTATGTTTCTTTTACTTTACATTAATCTCATTAATGTAATCCTATCATTTAAGTTCCTAAGACATCACAGAAAAGAAACGAAAATAGAACGTACACTTATGTCATCCGCATTCGCCACAGTGTCCCGTTATGCACCGTTAGGTTACTTAACTAACGGCATAGCGGGGCGGGACTAGTGCGGGTGTAAAACATAAGTAACGTTTATTATATATCATATATATAATAATAATACATTCGTCTTAGATACTAAGTAATCACATTACAGAATATCAACAGCAGAAGCACATATGAAAATAAAAGGATATCTAGTATGTTCATATTTTGTATTTAGCCAACAATAGAAAATACGGATTCCACGGTCGCGATGAATAGAAAGGCCCACACCCCTAGACCCCTATGAGAGCGGCAAGTGATCCTGCCAATTCCAGAGTTTAGGAGACCCGGTCTCGACTCCTCGAGATGGCCTCCCACTGAACCCTAGAACCCGGTCACTTGTGCTCCCCTCCTTGGGTCTATCCTAATGCGGAAAAGTAAATAATATACAATGATGGAAACATCTTTCTCAACACGGAAGTGCCCTAAATAAAAGAATATTACATGCAATTGATTTATACATGAATGAAAATAAAACTCTCATTTCAAATAAAACCCCCGGCTATTCAATCGCGACAATCCTGCACATCATATCTCAGCAACACATAATATCTCATATCATCAACGTAAGCAAGTATGCGTATCCCGATTGTCGTTGACGTATAGTAATTAAATTGGTGATACACCACATACTACACTTACGGTCGCAGAAAATAAAGTGAAAAACTACAACATTTGGAATCCACAATCACTTTAGACATCGTAAATCCGAAATATCACATACTTCGCATTTCATGCCTAACTTTATGAATTCCACATATTGTATCACATTCCAGATAAATAGACAATGCTAAACTTTCGATCGAATAAACAAACACCCAAGATTTCCCAAATAGCACAACACTTGAGCCGAGTTCAAAAATTTCCAGAACGTGTCACAACCCCTATGAACCAGCCGTAGAAGGGTCAAACCAACGCCTCACATGTGGCAACGCTAAACTACCATAAACCCTAGGGTTCAGTGGCAGTTTTAACGGTCACATAATCGAGTTAAGGTTACGTTCTTTTAGAGGGTCCACAGATACGCTTGCATGATTTTCCGAAAGTTTCAAACTCGTGAAAAATCCAACACTTGAAAATTTTCCAATACGGAAAAAAGTGAGTTATTGATATTTGTTCGAATATTTTAACACGTTCTAAATTACCTGAAAAACTAAACGATGTTAAACTTTCCGATCGAATCAACGAATACAAAAGATCTCCAGAAAACTCAACACCTGAGTAATATTAAAAATACCCAGAAGTATGTAGTAATACATACGGGTGAACCCTAGAAATAACTATCCCTGACACCCAAGTACTGCCGCGGAACCGCCGCTAAAATCATGGTATGCCGCGGTTCCGCGGCGACTTAAAGGCTACAGTGATTCGTATTTCACAGCAATCCATACAATTACCTACTTGATTTTTTGAGTATTTTTAATGTGGAAAAAATCAATTTTTTAGAAAATTTCCAGAGTGGGGTCTAAATAGGTGTTTCGTGGTTCGATCGGACTTTTAACTTCGTCTACGCATTATCTAAAGCTCTAGCTTGGCTCTGATACCATTGTTGGGTTTACCTAGTATCTTAACAAGGGTTTGGAAGCATTACATATGCCACAATCAAATTTTAAAAGTGCTAAGTGAACTTTACAAGATCATAACTAGAAATTTAGGGTTTCATTCAACTAAGCATCACATGCAAATGAAAAACTATCACTAAGGGTAGAGATTACAACCTTTGTAGACCTCCCTTGGTGACTCCTTGGCACTAAGAGAGTTTGGAACGGATCGATGGAATCCTTCCTAGTCCACGAAGATCCACCCGATTGCCCAAAGCTCCTTGCTTTACTTGATTTGTGAATGAAGTAGAGCAAACACCCTACACAAATGGGCTAGATGTGTGTAGTATGATGATGTGGTTTGTATTCTATAATCAAAACCCTATCTTTTTATCAACCTCACTCTAAGAAAATTTCAAGAGAGGAAGAAGAAGAAGATAGCTTAGCTTGAGCTCAAAGTATTTGTGATGAATAATTGAGATGAGAATGAATAATCAATATTATATCTTTCTCACCTCAACCATGGTTTGTAATTATTTAGATATTTATCAATGAGTTAAGAAAGCCAAAGGAAAATTAACTCAAGGTTAAAAAGTAGGTCAAGTATGGTCAAACATGATAAACATTAACTATGAGTGAATTATCCTTTCTTTTAATTCAAAATGATAAATATATATATAATTACTACCATATGAGTCTTGCATTGCCACCAAATGTGTATCAACAACCATGATACAATGTATATATGTATGTGTCCATACACATCATCATGTGCATACATGCATGCATACAAATAGAAAAGGGTTTAATTAAAGAATTAATCTAAAAGTCATTTGTTAAATCAACACTTGATTTAGCAAATCGGTCATATCACATACGACCCGACCAATAGAAAACGCCCGATTAATATACAGTATCACATATTCGTATTTAATCGGGTCCCCGCGCATATCTCATATGCATACCATATTTTTTCACCTGAGCCAGGAAACTTCATTGTGGGACTCTAAGGCTCGTCAATACGCCGGCAGTAGGTGATGATCATATTAAATACCTACAAGCCGTAAGCGGTTAGCTAAACGTAACGGCCACCCGGGTATTGAGCGATCAGAAGAAAACCAGCGAAGCTATCAAAACTCCCGTCGAGCCAACCGGCAACACCTACCGTACAGTCTGGTCTCCTCGTCAGATATGTTGCATATCGAGTCTAGGGATGGAATCGTCGACCCCAATAACTCAATAAGTCATGCTGGTGTATGGCTCATAACAGATCGAGAAACTACTGATAACGCTTATCAGTAAATCTCAGCAGCCCTGGCTAGGGACTTCCTGTTATAGCCAATCGAGCATAGCACAACATCAACTCCCAATACCGGGAGAGACGAAACCCCTCCTATCGCTCATCGCCTCCATGTGCCTCGGGACTGTACCCAAAGTCCACCTGTTTGCACGACTCAGTAGAGCCGTGGTATGGTGGAGATCAAAACACAGTAGGAGGACACACAAGACTCTATGACGATCTTAGGTCTACAGACTAACCTGTACAAGTGTCACCTGAGAACTACTATCCCACGATAGATATAATACCACATAGGAGTTCTCGACGAGTCCGTTAAGTATACCCAGTCTTCACTGAGCACCCGCATACAATCTTTGGTGTCACCTCACCAGATGGATATGGGATCATCCATCGCCCATTATATGGGACAAGAATAGTATACACTAGTCTACTCTGGAATATCGATGTCCCGTCTCGATACACCGATGACTAGGAACAGTTCAAGGATATGCTTATAAACTACACATGCCCCACTAGTATGATCCGCATCATAGTCACAGTAGTCAAGCTAATATCCTGAGGGCTTTATCAACATGTGCAAATGAATAAAAGTATGATCAAATCAACATGTCAAGATAAAGTAAACCAGATAGCATACTATCATGTTGAGCGAGAAAGTCATCTATATTCATATATACATGTCCAAGTATCCACTATACATATAATGGCCTCTAGGGCATACATATATCTAAAGGTTCGTCGGGAACTATCGAATCCTCTGGTTCCACTAAATCTTCAGTTGCAGTTTGTGCTGCTGGAAGTTCTTCAAGCTCTACCTCTTTGCCACTAATTTCTTTTGCAAGAAATTCCTTTTCTAAAAAGGTGGTGTATTGAGAAACAAACACCTTTTGTTCTTCAGCGTGGTAGAAAATATATCCTTGTGAATTCTTCGGATATCCTACAAACTTGCATAGAATCGATCGTGTCTTGAGTTTTCCGGATTTTGCCTTCTGACATTGGCCGGGCAACCCCAAATTTTAACACGTTTAAGAAATGGTCTCTTACCACTCTATATCTCATATAGTATGGTAGGTACAGATTTAGATGGAACTTGATTCAAAAGGTATGCTGCTGTCTCAAACGCATAGCTCCAAAAGGAAATAGATAACTCAGCAGTGCTCATCATAGAGCGCACCATATCTAATAGGGTGCGATTCATCCGCTCCGATACACCGTTGTGTTGTGGTGTATAAGGAGGAGTAAGCTGAGAGAGAATCACGTTCTCTTTTAAATAGTCCAGGAACTCATTGCTCAAGTATTCTCCTCCTCGATCAGATCGAAGGATCTTAATACTTTTACCCGTTTGGTTCTCTACTTCATGCTTATATTCTCTGAATTTCTCAAAAGCTTCAGACTTGTGTTTAAATAAGAACACATGTTCGTATCTTGAGAGATCGTCAATGAATGTAATGAAGTACGAAGAACCATTCGTGGCATGTGTAGACATGGGACCGCATACATCACTATGTATCAGTCCCAAGAGTTCCGTAACTCTTTCTCCGTGTCCACTAAACGGAGTTTTGGTCATCTTGCCTTTGAGACAAGACTGACAAGTATCATAAGATGAAAATTCGAACGGATTCAAATATCCATCCTTATGTAAGTTAGCTAGTCGTGTCGCATTGATATGACCTAGTCTACAATGCCATAAGAAGGATTCGTTCATTTCTGAACTCTTCCTCTTGTTTGTGTTTTGTACATTAAGAACCGTGGTTTAATCTAGGACGTATATGCCATTATTTAACGAGCTTGATCCTATCAACTTTTGATTCAGGAATATGTTCATAACATTATCCTGTACTACAAAATCATATCCTTCTTTACTCAATAAAAAACTGATATAATATTGCATATCAGGGTCGGAATTTAATAACATTCGTTCAGAATCATTGTCTTACCATTTGGTAACACAAGGTGATATTCTCCAACTGCTTTGGCTGCAACATTTGCACCATTCGCTACTCTTACGGAATGATCACCCTCTCCCAGTTCTCTACCTTTCTTTAGCCTATGTAACATATTACATATGTGGGATCCCGATCCGGTATCTAACACCCAGAACGTAGAGTGAACTGAGAAATAGTTCTCGATAACTAACACACCCGAAGAAGATGCATCAACATGCTTATTCTTCGTTTGGGCGGCGTGAGAATCCGGATATTCTCCTATTTCTTGCTCTGTCTTATAACAATTATAAGTTGGAGCAGGACCAACGTTTCTCTGCTCAGTATAAAAAGCGGGTTCGGTCAATACATCCATATTTTTATCTTGATTAAGGCCTGACATGGTCGCTACCTGGAGAGAGAGAAGAAAACACTTTAGCGTATGGTCTTGCAAAATTAGACTGTTTATTATCTTATCTAATCAGGATGACTCCCACTGTTTTCATCAAATCTTACTTCAAACCCTAAAAGGTAAAACTAGCCGGGATTAATTACACTTTACAAGTTCGCCAATCTTTCAGCCAGGTCAGTATTGGTACTTTGAGGGAGGTTCCCCGTGCTTTCGCACGGACCTAATTAAAATAAATCTCATTTTTCCAGAGGCATAACCCCGTTAACACCTTTCTAGACACCTACTTGATTGGCTAATTGTTATGTGTAAAACTCTCCCAGGAGTAACTCTTACTCGCAGTGGGTATCAGGATCCAACTATCTCATAGAAGGTATGCAATCTCATTGCAAATTTCAACACTTGAAATTCCCGATAATACTTTTGCCATTAGCAACTTATGACCTTAACATAGTCAACAAATCATAATTGCTAACCAAGTTCAACCCGTCATTTCCCGATTGAATTAAACCCACCCGCACGACCCTTAACATAGTCAACAAAGTCGTACGAATACCCTAATCCAATCACATCTCATATTTTAGCAGATAAGCACTAATTAGCTACCGCACACTACGCCTTTACATAGTCAACAAACGTAGCACGAATACTAAGTAGGACTTATCTGAAATGACGGAGGGCTACGCAGGTTTTTCAGAAAACCATGAGCGTAATGAACTTGATATCGTTGTAAAATCGAGTGATATTTGAAAAAGGAGTGTTTTTGAGACTTTTACCAGTTTTGCTAAAGAGGGCACTCCCGGTGAAGGGATCTCGGCTCTTTCCTTATCGAATAAGGTGCAGAATATTTCACAAATACCACTATGCAAAGTAAGAACTATATAAGCAATCAAAAACAAAACTAAGTGAGTTGTAGCATTTGCTAGTTTCGCTAAAGAGGTCACTCCCGGTGAAGGGATCTCGGTTCTTTCCTTATCGAATAAGGTGCTGGATATTCTACAAGGAATACCGCTATGCAAAGCAAAAACTAGAGCTACCCTTTTTGAAATTTGATTCTACAACATCTTTTAGGTTTATTTTTATTTCATTAATCTCATTAATGAATCCCATCATTTAAGCTTCCTAAGCATCACAGAAGAAACTAAAATATAACATACGCTTATGCCATCCGCATTCGCCACAGTGTCCTGTTATGCACCGTTAGGTTACTTAACTAAAGGCATACCGGAGAGGGACTAGCGCGGGTACAAAACATAAGTAACGTTTATTATATATCATATATACAATAATTTCTCACGCATATAAAATGATCACATCACATCACAGTATATCGGCAGCAGAAGATAACATATGAAATATTGGATATACTAGGAGGTCTGTGTTTTATAGTGAGCCTGTATAAAACACGGATTCCACGGTCGCGATGAATAGCCAAACCCACATCCCTAGACCCCTAAAAGAGCGGCAAGCAACCCTACCAATTCTATGGTTAGGAGACCCGGTCTCGACTCCTCGAGATGGCCTCCCACTGGACCCTAGAACCTGGTTACTTATGCTCCCCTCCTTGGGTCTATCATAATGCAGAAAAGTAAATAATATATAATGGTGACATCATCCTCAACCCGGAAGTGCCCCAATAAAAGATTATTACAAACAATGAATTTTACATGAATGAAAATAAAAACCCTCATCTCATATAAAACCCCTGGCTATTCAAAACACGACAATCCAATATAACGTATCACAGCAATACATAACATCACATGTCATCAACGTAAGTAAATATGCGTATCCCAATTGTCGTTGATGTATAGCAACGAAACCGGCGATACACCACATATTACACTTATGGTCACAGAAAATAAAATGCAAAACTACAACATTTGGAATCGTAACTGCCCTTTAGACAACACAAACCCGAGACATCACATATGCAAGATTTCATGCCTAACAATGTAAAGTTTGCATTTAGGTCTAACCCATGAAAACACTTTTCAAAATAAGTCAGATAATTCAACAAGATTTCCGATTACACCCGAGACCGAAATGTTACATTTACACGCAACAAACAAATTTGTAGATTCCAATTATTGTATCTCATTATAGAAAGCTAGACTACGTTAAACAATTTGATCGAATCAACGAATTGCCAAAATTCCCAGAAAGCTCAACACTTGAGCACTGTTAAAATTAACCAGAGACATGCTACGGTACCTATGGACATACAGCTGAAGGGCCCGACCCAAGCCTCTTAAGTGGCGCCGTGGATCCGCCGCCAAAACCATGTTTTAGCCACGGATCCGCGGTCACTTAGACGAGTTAGGGTTTCGTTCTTCAGGTGTGTCCATAGAATTCCCTGCATGATTTTCTGAATATTTTTAACATGAAAAAATTCAACGTTTGAAAAAATTTCCAGAGAGGGGTACAATTAGGGTTTTCGGGGTTTCGATTGGACTTTAAACTTCGCCTAGACAACGCCTAATGCTCTAGCCTTGCTCTAATACCACTGTTAGGTTCTTAGGCACTATGTGAAGGTTCTACAAGGCATCAAACATGCCGTATTTTATTTTTTTACATATGCCAAAAAACCTAAGCGAGGATCTTTACTAGAGAATTAGGACTATAAACTTAAAGCATACAATGCATGTAAACAACTTTACATCTAAGAGTTAGGGATTACAACCTTTGTAGTCCGTTCCTTCCCTTCATAAGCTCCAAGTTGAGGTCCCTTCGCTGCGATCATCATGTTCCCGAACTCTAGAGAGGATCCATGAGGTGAATGATCCATGCTAGTTTGAAGTCTTCACAATCAAACATGATCTACCTTGAGGAATCACAAACCCAAGCTTTTGCTTCACTAATGAGATATTAGTGAAGCAAACACCATAATCTAAGTGGATAGAATAGATGAGGATGATGAAGTAGGAATTTTGCTCTCTTTTGTTTTCTTTATCTCACTTTTATTCATCACATAATCAAAAGCTAGAAAGCTTTTTGAAGAGGAAGAAGAAGATGAAGTTGTGATGAATGAATTATTGTTGAGGTTAGAAACGCAACCAAGGTTAAGCATGGCATGCTTAACCCTTGTAGAGAATAAACCATAGGCTGGGGTTAAAGGTTAGGTTAACAAATATCTAGCAAATATCTTAAGAGTGGTCAAAATCAACATAACAAAATATCTTAACTTTAAACCACAATTTAGAATTAACTAAAAAGAAAATGTTAACCCTAATTTAAACCCCAGCATGGTTTAATCTCATAAACCCTAGTTGTATTTGTAACCTAGCATGCTACAATATTATATATCACATATATAATATTTAATGTAACAAAAGAAAATAATACAATTAACATATATCACATATATATCAATTTATCATCAAGTGAGAAAAAGAATCATTTAAGTGAGCTTATATTAGTTAATGTAATGCAATATATCACATATATAATTATACATTAAATTATCGAATCAACACTTGATCCGATAGTCCGGCTATTTTGCAAATGACCGACTAATATAACATGTATCAGTTCATCGAATCAACATTTGATCCGATGACTCGGCTATATCACATATACCCGGCCGATATTACATATCGCGAGAATTGAATACGGTATCTCATATCGTATTAATCTCGGTCCCGCACATATCACATATGTGCTCCTACTCCGTTTTGCCTGAGCCAGGAAACCTGACTATAAAGAATCGTCAATACGCCGCCAGTAGGTGATGACCATATCAAACACCCACAAGCTGCAAGCGGTCAGCTAAACGTAACAGCCACCCGGGTATTGAGCGATCAGAAGATCAACAAGCAAGCCTGTACATACTCCTGTGAATCCAATCAGTAAACACTACCGTACAGTCCGGTCTCTTCGTCTGATATATCGCATATCCATTCTAGGGGTGGTAAACGTCAGACCCCGGTAACCGATAAGTCGTGTCGATGTGAGCTCATAATGGGTCGAGAAACTACTGATATATCTTACCAGTATATCTCCATATCAGCCCTATTCAGGGACTTCCAGTTATAGCCAATCGAACACAGCGCAACATCAACCCCCATTACCGGGAGAAACGAAACCCCTCCTATCGCTCATTGCCTCCATGTGATTCGGGACTGTACCCAAAAGCCACCGTTTTGCACATCCTCTTGAACGTGGTAAGGTGGAAATCAAAGCACAGTGGGAATCATACAAGACTGTATGACGATCTCGGGTCTACAGACTAACCTGTACCAGCGTCAGCAGAAAACTGCTATTTGACGATAGGTATAATACCATCTAGGAGTTCTCGGCGAGTCCGTTCAGTGTACCTAGTCTCCACTGAGCACCCGTTCATCATCTTTGATGTCAAACACCGATGGATATGGGATCATCCATCGCCCATCATATAGGTCAAGATGCGTATACGCTAGTCTACTCTTGAGTATCGATGCCCTGTCTCGATACTCTCTCGACTAAGAACAGTTATAGGATGTACTCTTGGACTACCCTGGCCCGACTAGTATGATATCCATCATAGTTCTAGTAGTCGAGAACATATCCTAAGGGCTTTATCAATATGTGAGAGCAAGACAGTAAATCAATACAAGTTAACATGTTAAGACAAAGTGAAACCAGATAGCATACTTTCATGTCGAGCGTCCTCTCTATATATATCCAAGCATCCTCTATAATATACATCATATGTACAACAATGGCCTTTAGAGCATATACATAACTAACACTTAATCATAATCTAAGATGCTTACTAATCTATGTCTCATAATGAAAGGTAGGTAAAGTAACATGGGTGTATAGCGCATGATGTCATGTGAGTGTAGTGGTGAACATCAAAAGGTATCTATTATGTATTATAATCATTTTAGTTTGTTAAATAAGGGTACCGAGCTCTCGCAAATATTCCGTTTAGGCCACGGAACTGTTGGATATAGGTACCCTCAAGACAATTATTGTAATTGAAAGAGGGCATATGCGAGAGAACAATCTTACTCGAGATAATAATATGCTATCTGGTTTGTCTTTATCTTTCATATGATACATTTTATTCATTATTACGTATAATTTAGACATAAGATAAAGCCCTAAGATTTTGCTTGATTACCAGTATGATGATGGAGATCATACTAGTGGGGCCTGGGTAGTCGATAAGCACATCCTTAAATGTCCCTGGTCGTAAGAGTATCGAGACTGGGTATCGGTACTCTAGTTTAGACTAGTGTGTACGTTTCCTGACCAGGTTGGAGGGCGATAGCTGATGCTGCAGCTATTGGTGTTTGACATCAAGGATTGTATACAGGTGCTCATTGGATGAATTACATTGGACGGACTCACCGAGAACTCCTGGTTGGTAACCAATGTTAGGTAGCAGTTCTCTGGTGAGATGAGTACAGGGTAGTCCCTAGGACCTGAGATCGCCATAGTATCTCATGCGTGTTCCCACTATACTTAGACTTCTACCCTACCACAGCTCAAAAGAGTTGTGCAAACAGGTTTTTGTTAGGTATAGTGCCGAAGCACGTGGAGGCAGTGAGCATTTGAGGGAATTTGTTTTTCCCGGTATAGGGAGTTGATATCGCGCTGTGCAGGATATGACTACAACCACAATTCGATGGCTGTCATGCCCTGCTTCCCAATAGACGGAAACGGTGACGTGGCGGGCCACAACATATTTGCTAAGAAATAAATACGTTAAGCGTAATTAAGCAATATATATAAAATGCACAAGAATGACAAGAGATATAAAATAAACAGCAACTTTTATTAACATTCATCTTTCCAATACAACTGCTTTGAAAAGGAAATATACAATGATATAAAGTAATGCCTAAACAGTGGCATTGATTGTTTCTGCTTTAAAGATGTGTGTAGTTAACCGCAATCAATAACGGTGTCGCGTGTAGCTAGCCGAGATGAGTATGGGTCGTCCTCAGGGAAACGTTGAATCTTTCAATCTTACTTTAGATGTGTTTAAAAAGAGGAAGAATAGAAGAATAAAAAATAGTGGAGAATAGTTTCTAGATCTACGTCAAAATACGGATGTAGAAAATAGATCTAGTTTAAATAAAGATGTAAATTTTATATCAGAAGAAAGCTTGTAGGGTTCGTTCGGATTTAGTAGTATGGATGACTAATAAAGATGACTCATTTTATCTATTGATAGATTTAAAACTAGATCGATAGTGATGAATGAGAATTAGGGTTCTTTGGAAGAAACTAGGGTTTCCACACTATTAATCCTTGTCCTTTCATTGATCTCCATTCATATCCAGCCCTTAACAAAATAATTGTTAATCTAAGCTTAAATCGCAGTCAAGACTATCAATAGATTGATAGCGTGCCTGATTAAGACGTTAAAGATTCTTTTGCTAAAATTTATAAACTTCATAAGACTTAAAAGGAGTTAAGAAATTCTTTATCTTCTATTGATCTACCCTAATCCTACGAACCCTATCAAGAAGTGAATTATTCACGCATGATGGAGATAGAAGAACGGATAGAGATCATGGTGTAAATAAATAAATGCAATAAGAATAAAATAACTACCTGTATTAATCAACTTGATCAATTACATTTTTTGTTCCTGTAGAAAGTGGAATACAAATTCTAGTTGGCTTCTCGATCTATCTTGAAGGAGATAAATGAACAGCGGATTGATCAACCTGGATGCGTGAGTCAACTTGAACTTCGTGATCTCTTCGGTTTGATGATCTTCCAAGAGAAGCTCTGGGTTCTATTTATAGTCACATAAGTTGCAATTCCTAGATTCCATAAATTAGGGTTTGTTGAGACGATCCTACACAAAAAATCCCATATCCCAACTCCCACATTTCGTTACGGATCCGCCGCAATAATGTGTGTTTGGCCGCGGAAGCGCCGCGTGTTGGTGGCATCTTGGCTTCAAAACTCTGGGGCTTCTTCCTTGTGACACGTGGTGATCTTTTGAATATCTGGATTTTAGAAATCTTCTCTAAATCTCTGCCAGAATTGATTTCTTAGATTTACTTTAATATTTCGGCAGATTTGATCTCGATATCTTGGATTTTCTTGATTCCAGTCCTGATGTAATTTCTGGACAATATCTCAACAAATAATGTTAGTAATATTTGGTATTTTTGAGATATTATCCTAACCATTTTATATGATATTATATTTTAAGAATATTGATTAATGATATTTGATATGATATGCATATTTAAATTATCAAAATATTATATAAATACATTTTCCTTTATAATGTTAATTATAATATACAAACATATGAAATTTTTACAAATAAATCCTTATATGTGTCATATTTATAATAAATACGTTTAGATATTTAAGAAAAGTAAGGAAAATGTCATATTAAATGCACGATATTTTCGACTGAACAAATACCCCCAAACTTAACTTTGATCGTCCCAACCAAACTGGTTATTCAAGAGAAGGAAAAAAGTAAGAAAAACCTAATAGCACACTTTCGTAGGCAATACGATTGCACTGAGCATGTGCAACAAGCCGTTAAATCTCTAGGTGTCCCTAATAGGAGGAGTGTTGTCTCCTAAGTGTTTTCAGCGAATTACACCCACACAATCCTATAATAAAAGAAAGATAGTGAAAGTTACATATAAAGATAGGAACTATAAAAGAAATAACTTGAAAATAAGAGTTTCCAACTACACCAGCTTTTCGGTTGCCATGAGCCCTATCTTAACGGTCGGGAAAAGATGTTAGAAATCACATTATCCCTTAATAAAACATCGCCTTTAGTTTTCCTCCCTATCTATCTTCCAAACATTGATCATATACCCCTACGTGTATGTAAAAGACATCCCTACACTTAGAGAATTCAATTCAATCTATCATACTCTTGTCCATCTTTCTTAGTACTTTTTAGTTGGTGAATATTTTAGATGGAATTGCTCACACATCCTTCATACGACCGTTAATACTTCTTGAGGTACTAACCGACCGATTACCAAATGTGCTCACTTATTTAGGCGTAATTCCTCGTCTTGCAACACCTAAGGCTTAGTAGTGGCACCAGGTGATAAAGCACCCTGCTATATTTTTTTATGCTGCCTTGGTAATTACAAAACCAGTGTTCATTTTTTTTCTTCACCATTTTTTTAAATATTTTACTTCATACTAAGGCTTTTAGACAAGAGCATTTCAAGGTATCCTCTACTATCCCAAGTTTCGAGATGTGTGACAGTGCGTATAGTAGGGCTTCAACGTTCAAATGTTTGGCCTCAAGAATAGAGACTATTTTTCAGACTTATTTTTATCCTCAGATTAGTAATTTCCTTCATCTTATTAACCCTTAGGACAACGACTCATAACTACATATTACTAGTTTCGTTTAAGAAAATATCTAACTTTCTAGCTTTTCTCAAACTATTCCTATCTTTTATATGTAATTTTTCACTTTCTAATCTTTTATTATCAAAAGAAAATTTTGTATAGTGCATAGTGCCAAAAGATAATTCAGTGAATACAAACCTCCCCCCAAACCTGTTTTCAGCAGTGTCCTCACTGATGTTGTTCTTTGAGCGCATAAACCTGTAGACTTGGGGAGAGAAAATGATAGGGGTCAAATAATAGTTAAATGAAAACTACCCCCAAACTTATGCTTTGGCACGCACATATATTTAGTTAAGTCCTTTTTCACTCACCTCCATTCTTAAAATGAGACAATGTTACCGAGACATGGAGGTGAGGCGGAGGAAATTTAGTTCGGATAAAACGGCTCCTGTAAAAACAGGAGCTCCTCTCCTGGGTCAACAGAGAAATACGGTTTTAGTCTATGTCCATTTACTTTAAAAATTGAACCTGTTTTAGTATTTTCAACTTCTACTGCCTCGTGCGGGTATACATACCGCACCCCAAAAGGTCCCTTCCAACGAGATTTTAGCTTATCCGGATGGAGATGAAGACGGGAATCGTAAAAAAGGACTTGTTGTCCCAGTGTGAAGGTTTTTCTAAAAAGGTTTTATCGTGGAACATTTTAGTTCGGTTCTTTACTATAACCGTATTATTGTAGGCTTCATCGTGGAGTTCGCTTAGCTCATTTAATTGCAGCTTTTCATAGCTGCTGGCTTGATCAAAATCGAAGTTAAGCTCTTTAATAGCCCACATTGCTTTCTGTTCGATCTCGACAGGAAGGTGGCATGCCTTTCCAAACACTAGGCGGTATGAAGACATACCAAGATTGGTCTTATAATTGGTACGAAATGCTCAAAGAGCATCCATCAATTTGGTTGACCAATCTTGACGTATTTTAGAAACCGTCTTCTCCAAATTTGTTTGATCTGCTTATTGGAAATCTCAGCTTGCCCGCTCGTTTGGAGATGATAGGGTGTAGAAAGTTTGTGGTTGATTGAATATTTCCACATCAAAGTCTCGAAAGACCGATTATAGAAATGCGTCTCGTTGTCGCTAATTATAGTGCGAGGGTGCCTGAGTCGCGAAAAGATATTTTCTTTAAGGAACTTAATAACAACCTTGTTGTCATTAGTGCGACACGATATTGCTTCCACCCATTGAGACATAATCAACCACTAATAAGATATATAAATTCCCAAAAGAGTTAGGAAAAGGACCCATAAAATCAATACCCCAAATATCGAATATCTTCACAACCAAGATAGGTTGGAGCGGCATCTCATTTTTTTAAGAAATCTGACCCATGTGTTGACACCGAGAATAAGTTTTGCAATGATCGTATGCGTCTTTAAATAATGTTGGCCAATAAAATTCACATTGCAAAACTTTCTCCACCGTTTTACATGGACCAAAGTGACCGCCACATGCTTGCTCATGACAAAAAGACAATACACTCTTAAATTCATCGTTAGGGACACATCTGCGAATGATTTGATCGGAACAATACTTAAACAAATATGTTTCATCCCAGTAAAAGTATTTTACTTGGGATAGAAATCGAAAATTGTCTTGTTTCAACCAATCACTAGGAATAAGTTCCGTTGCTAGATAATTCATAATATCCACGAATCAAGGTTCGCCGGATACGGTCAAGAGCTGTTCGTCTGGAAAGGAATCATTTTTTAGCACGGTCAACGTTGGTGAAGAATTGATGCGTGAGAGATGGTTGGCTACAACGTTTTCACATCCACTCTTGTCTCGTATTACAAGATTAAATTCTTGTAACAACAGGATCCAACATATTAGCCTGGCCTTAGCATCCTTCTTCGATAAAAGGTGTCGTAGGGCGGAGTGATCGGTGTAAACCACTATTGCTGAGCCAATCAAGTAGGGCCTTAATTTTTCTAATGCAAATACAACTGCCAATATTTCTTTCTTGGTAGTTGTTTAATTAATTTAGCCATCGTTCATCTAATGCATCACACATAAGCTCGAACGGGTGGTTCCAATCCGGAGATGATAGAACGGGAGCTATAGTGAGAGATCATTTAAGCAATTCAAAAGCAGTCTCACAATTCGAATCGAAGTGAAATGTTGTATCCTTGGCCAAGAGAAGAGTTAAGGGTCTTGAAATTTTGCTAAAGTCCTTAATGAATCTCCTATAAAATCCTGCATGACCAAGAAAGGATTGTATATCCTTCACGCATTTGGGAGGAGGAAGGTTATGGATGACATCAATTTTAGCTCTGTCTACCTCAATGCCTTTTCGTGAAATAATATGTCCAAGAACAATACCTTCTTGGATCATGAAATTGCATTTTCCCAATTCAAAGTTAAGTTCTTATCCTTACAGTGGGTAAGAACCGCGTCAAGATGACATAGGCATTCCTCAAAGGAGTCCCCAAATATGGAGAAATCATCCATAAATATCTTCAGAAAATTCTCAACCATGTCTGAGAATATCCCCATCATAAACCGTTGAAATGTAGCGGGAGCGTTGCATAACCCAAAGGGCATGCGTCTATAAACAAAAGTACCGAAAGGCAAGTAAATGTTGTTTTATCTTGATCCTTTTTGGCGATGGGGACCTGGTTATAGCAAGTGTATCCGTCCAAGAAACAACAGTATTCATGTCCAACTAATCGTTCTAACATCTAGTCAATGAAAGGTAAAGGAAAGTGATCTTTCCTCGTTGCGGCATTGAGTTTTCTGTAATCAATACATACGCGCCATCCAGTTTGGGTGCGTGTTTGGATCAACTCATTAGCCTCATTAGTTATGACCGTGATGCCAGACTTTTAGGGACCACATTGTTCCCCGCCGCAACACGGAGACGCGACCGCGTGGGTCCGTCTTGCCTGAATTTCGGGGCAGATGCTAATTGGTGCAATCCGTCCACCTCTCTGAAGATGCCAAGTTGATTTATGACACCATGTATCGATGGTTTAAACAGATGCGGACGATGTAGCAGACTTCGTCAGATTCCCCCTCATTTGAGGGGTTTTTGATTGTGGGGACGCTCTTTCCTGCAGGCGCAAGACCCTACAGTTCATTACGATACCGCATCGCGGTAACCACTTTCTCCTTCTCTAAATGGTCACTTCATGTTGTGGGTGTTTGTTTTGTTTTTGGTTGCCCGTTGATTGTATACGGAGACTAATTTATGTTGTCGCCCGTAGAGTGTGGATTAGTCTAAATCCGTATTTTCTTAGCTTTGGGTCTGGGGGTTGGGTTTAAGGATACGTTAGTCTCATTTGAGACTAAGATAAACTTTAAACGTTTGTTAAGAATACGTTAGTCTAATTTTAGACTAAGATCAACTTAACGGGATCGTTTAGATCCAACAAAAGAGCATTTGGGCCCTATTGTTTAGTTTAGGGACATTGCGGTCGATTAGTTTAAGAACATTACGGTCCAATGTTAGTTTAAGGACATCTCGGTCCAAGGTTAAGGACATCATAGTCCATGGGTTTTAAAGGACCCCATAGTCCGAGGTTAAGGACATCATAGTCCATAGGTAACCCCACAGTCTGAGGTTAAGGACATCATAGTCCATGGGTTTTAAAGGACCCCACAGTCCGAGGTTAAGGACATCATAGTCTGTGAGTTTAAGGACCCCACAGTCTGAGGTTAAGGACATTATAGTCTATGGGCTTAAGGACTCCACAGTCCGAGGTTAAAGACATCATAGTCCGTGAGTTTAAAGACCCCACAGTCCTTGGGTTTTAAAGGACCCCACAGTCTAAGGTTAAGGACATCATAGTCCGTGAGTTTAAAGACCTCACAGTCAAGATTAAGTACATCATAGTCCGAGAATTTAAAGACCTCACAGTCAAGATTAAGGACATCATAGTCCATAAGCTTAAGGACCCCACAGTCCAGGTTAAGGACATCATAGTCCATGAGATGTATGGTTGTCGGGACTCGTCACCTCTCTGAAGACGTTGAAGGATTACAACGACAAATATCAGAGGAGTTCAGAGATGTACCCTTAAACCGATGTGGGTTGAGAGACCTGTAGTTCAATTGGGACTAAGATCTGTGATTTATGAGCATATGAACTCAACTAATCTGAATTGAGGAATTATGGCCAATTTGGGCTAAGTCCATTCAATAACAATGTTCAACATTTGTTTTTGAGTTGTTAGATGTTTGTTTGAGCCTAATCTCTTTAAAAATGCTAAGCATTGGTTTGGTCTCTGACAATGTTTTGTCTTTAGTTGAAAGCTGTGCATTTATCATTGCTCCAGTCTTATTCAAAGAATAGTTTATGTTCAGTCTAAGTGTACATAAAAGCATGTGGCGCACTTGGCACTAGCGCCAGTCGATGAGCGCAGTGCGCTATGGTTAAAGCGCTAATGCGCTTAGCGCTTTGCGCCAGATATGAAGCGCTAATGCGCTTAGCGCTTTGCGCGAGATATGAAGCGCTAATGCGCTTAGCGCTTTGCGCTAAATGAAGAGCGCTGATGCGCTTAGCGTTAGATGTAGGGCGCTGATGCGCTATAGTTGAAGCGTTGAGGTGTTTGGCGCTGGTGCCATGTAATGAGCGCAAAGCGCTTTTAGTAATGCAGCGCACACGTAAGGAGCACGTGGCGCGCTTAGCGCTGAGCGCTAGCCAATGAGCGCAGTGCGCTGTGTTTGAAGCACTATGGCACTGCAGCGCTTTGCGCTAGATGAGAAGCACTAAGGCATTTTTAAATTAGGAGCGCTAAGGCTCTTCTTAGATTAGGAGCGCTAAGGCTCTTCTTAGGTTAACTTTGCGCTCTAAAGATTATCTTTTCTTTGATAAGAGACTTTGTCTCAGGATTCTAAGAACAAAGTTCTTAGTTTATAGGAGATATTTCAATCTCTTTTTGATGAAAGGCTTTGCCTTTAGAGATCTGTGATCCTAAAAGAATTGAATAATTCTCCCCCCTTTATAATGAGATGTTCATAATCTCTTTTGTGAAAGACAATTTGTCTTATAGATCTATGATCTGTGAAAGAAGTAAATACTTCTTTTTATATTGAGATGGTTTTGTCTTTCTATTCTTTTTTACCTTGAAAAGAATTGTTTTCTTTTACCGAGAGCTTCTTCTTCTTCCTGAGATTTTCTTAAATTTTATGGGGGGGTTCCTCTCTCTGAGACTTGAAGTCTCGGGGCCTTTATATAGGGCAAGCTGATTTGTTCAATCGGTTAAAGAGATTTGTTCTCTAATTGATTTGGGAATTTCCACATCGTCAGATCTTTGATCCAAGGGCTTCTGGATTACAGAAGATAATCTTCTTGTTTTCTAACAAGATTAGGAAATCTTTCCCCCTTACAGAATTTGTTCTGTATTTTTAGTGATTTTTAATCACCATTGGATCATTGATCCAATGGTGTTCCAAATTCATGGCACAATCTTTTCTGTTTGGAAAGATTCAACAGAATTTCATTCTTGTTAATTGATGATTTAATCATATCCGTTGGATATTTGATCCAACGGTGAGGAACATTTAGTTCAGCGCTAGCTCTTATGCGCTCTGCCCATGGTGCGCTACTTGGAGCGCAGCGCCCTTAGCGCTAGCACACACGCGTTTTGCACGTGGTGCGCTACTTGGAGTGCAGCGCATCTAGCGCTAGCGCCCATGCGCTTTGCACGGGGTGCGCTAGTTGTAGCGCATCGCTTTTATAAAAGCACAACTTTAATTCAAATTTTGAATTCTGAACAGAGCTTTGCTCTAATTGGGGAAACAAATGCACCCCCACCCTTGCGCTCACGGGGCCCACACGTGGGTCCAGCGGTGGCAGCTCCACTCTTGGATCAACCGAGGAATTGAAACGGCGCTTAGTGCCTATAAATAGGACCCTTGGCCCTTAAGATGACTTCTGTTCATCTTCAATCCTTCTTGAAAATTTATTTTCTCCTTCAGAGCGCAGCTCTTCTTCTTAAGAATTTTCTTAAGGGCAGAACTCTGTCAGATTTTTTAGGTAAAATATTAAATATTTTTGAAACATCTTTTAGGGTTTCACCCATTAACAGAGCCTTGCTCTTCATAAATTTTTGATCTAAAGAAAATCCTTTTTAGGGTTTTATTAACTGAGTTTTGCTCTCTTCGAATCACAAATCTAAAAAGATCTTGCTTATGATTTCTTAATCCATTAATGAAGCTTTGCTCCTTTCAGATCATATAAAAGAACTCTTAAGAGTTTGTTCATGGATCTTGAAAATCAAATTGAAATTTTATTTTTGATGGGTTATTCCATCATCTTCTCAAAGCAAGGCTCTTAGGATTTTCTTGAGGAATTTTATTCCATCATCATTAGACTTTGACAGATGTCTGTCTAGTGAAGAGCGCTGCTATCAATGGGAGTTTTACTCCTCTGCCCGAGGGATTTCTCATTTAATGAGAATTTCTTGAGGATTTCCTCATTTAATGACAGCCTCATCAAATGATGAGGCTGTTTTATTAATGATGAACTGTCATCTAGATTTTGTGGGTTCCCTTTGGTCCCTTTTGACTGCATTGCAGTGCGGTACGGATTTATAGTACCTAGTGATAGAATTTAATTTATAGCATTGGTGGATGAAAATTCGTTCTTTTCTGCGCAGGTACTATGTCTTTCGACACTTCCTTCCCGTTCATTCGCTCAGAAGGCGGATTCCCTGAAGAAACCGTAGACCGAGAGGTTTTTGCGCCGATCAAAGACCATGACCCGGAGCACAAGAGTCTTCATCTATGGGGTAAATGGTACGATCAAATTATCATGGGCCGACGGAGCTTTTCCTGTGCGACACCCTCGGAGCCTATTTCGGCGGTCGCTTATGCAGATGCACCTCCGATAAATTACGTTGTGGAGGAGGTCAACTGAACTTCAGAGGGTCTCCTTTGGCCTTCTATGGCTGCAATACCCGTGCAGCCGCCGGTGGCCTTGGACACTCTAGGACGGCGTATATGTCAGGACGAGTCGCGTCCTTGGGGACGGCCCTACAACATCGGACTAACTCCCCGTCATCCGGCCGGATACTTGCAGCAGGCTCGATATATTTTATCGGCGAAGAAATCACAGTTGCTGAAGCTCGGATTGTATCCCACCGTTTACGCTTATTTGTTTCAATATTCCACACCTCCTACATGGTGGGTCAGGGCATTTCTGGAGCAGTGGAACATTCCGACCCACACCTTCCTCCTATCAGATCGAGAAGTTTCCATTTCTTTAGAGGAATTTGCAGAGGTCTCGGGTTTACCCATTAGGGGAGAACATTATGAGGAATTGCTTCCCCTGGATGAGTATATTTTCGCTACCAAATCAGTAGTAATGGATCTTACTCCCGAGAACGCTATTCAACACCAATTTCCGAGTTTGATAAAGGTGTTGAATATCTATGAGAACCTCTCTCTTGCATTCGAAGGTCTTGGAGTTAATTTTACGGATTTTATCACTGATTTTCTTTGCCCAGAAGTATTGAAGGAAGAAGTCGATAAATTCTTCAGTCTTGATGACCCCTTCTGCTTAGGTTTGGGCAACCTGCCGGCGGCGGAGGCGGATCAGAAGAGCTTCTTTCTACCCGATACCACGGTCATCCCTTTTACAGAGCTGGCGGCTCCTGGGATTGACGAAGAAACGTTCTTTTTAGGGTTTCTTGGGTTATGGCTGAGTTGGTTTGTTCTTCCCATGCACCCTCGCCGTATGAGGCCGTCCGTCTTCTATCCTGCGCATCAGATGGTTGCTGGGATACAAGTGGCTGTAGGGATCGCTGGGTTAGCCCATGTGTATCACGGCCTTAACTTGGCAGCGGATACCACTGAGCCAGGGGTGCAGTCGGTAAATTTCCCGATGTATTATTTCACGTCATGGCTCGAGTTGCACGTGCTAGGCGTCTTTGGCATCCACAAGAGGCCGGGTTTTTATGACAGGTGCAGGTTCCCTCGGATCATGCGACTGGTCAGCGCTTCTATTGTGACTCCATCGCAATGGGAAGCTAGAGGCTTGCTTCTTCGCCCGTGCATGGTTGGAGCTAGCATGTCCTTTACTGATAAAGTTTTGACCGTCGGCCAGGAATCGGGGAAGACGGTGCTGCCATTGCAGGATATATTTAAAGATGGGGCCTCCGTCTTGAAAGCTCGGGAGATTCTTCATCTGTACTCTATCCGGCCGGGCATTCTCATATTTAAGATGAATGACCCAGCTTTATTTATGAGGTATAACCCGCATCGCTTCGCCCAGCCGTTAAGCTACAATCAGGGCGTCCCACTCGAGGCTTTCTTAGCAGAACCGGCTGCCACTGAAGAGGGTACTCGGAGCGCACTACATCATTTTATACGCCTGAACACAGGGTCTAACTTCTTCATCAGTGAACCGAGTTGTGTTCCACAAGCCCTGAATGTGTATGTTGCGTGGTACCAACATTCGATTGGTGCCGTCATTAGGGAGGAAAAATGATTGCTGCTTGATCGCAAAGGCGTAGTGCCGGCTGGTGATCGAAATGTTCTTCTGAAGCTACGGAACATTGTTCATCCTCCCTTGAGAGAGGTCACTGCAGTTGAGCCCTCACACGTGCTAAGCCATATACACGGGTTGCCCCCATCCAGCACGCCTGAAAAAGAGGTGGCTGCCGCGTCCCCCGAGTCGGACGTAGGAAAAGAAATTGGGACTCGTCGTCCCAAAGTGCCTACTAAACGCAAACTCGTGTTATCGGCCACCGGCGCTCGTCCTCAGAAGAAAAAGAAACAAGTACTTTCTTTGGACACCATATTAGGCTCGACGCCCCTTGCTCCATCTAGCGAAGGCTTGAGGGAATATGGGACCAATGAGGGTTTATTTGGGACGCTCGATGATACCGATTTAGAGGCTGCCATCGAACTTTCCAAACAGTCAGCCATCTTCGAAAAAGAACTGGCTGCCCTTGCACAGTCAGGTATACTTCACCCTTATCTCTCCGCTGTTCATTTCATTTTTTTATCATGTTTTGACTGACGCCTGCTGTTTTAACAGGTGCCTCCACAGAAGAAGCCATTGCTGCTTCGCTTAAAACTTTCGGAGAGGAGGAAAGGCTTCGCGCCTCATTGCCAACAGAGGCTTCGCTTGAACGACCGATGAAGGATACCGTAACGGTTCCGGAGGTAACACCTAGTTCTGATGATAATATCCCTTTGACGGAGGTCCTGAAGAAGTCTTCCCTCCCTGTCAAAACCGAGAAGCAGCTCAAAAAGCGGGCGACAAAGGGAAGGAAGCGACCTTCTATAGTCACTAGCTCTGGGCCAAAGCGGGGGAAGAAGACCGTTACTAGTCCGCCGGAAGACAGTCTTCTTTTTCCTGGTTCATCTGCCGAGGAAGCCGCACAACTGGCTGAGGCTACAAGGCGTTCCCAGGACGAAACCGAGAACATACGTGCCCTGAGGAGTCCTTATCCTGTCGTCATATTCTATGAAGACCCTCCATCAATACGACAGATATTTATAGGTCCCTTAGAAGAAGGAGGCGAAAGAGCCCTTAAGCAGCCTATCTCAGCTTACACCGAAGATGTGCTTTCGTTGTGGACCGGTGGCCACGAGTCTACCCTCGAACCCCGGCGAGCATACCTCCTCAGGAAGGAGCGTCGGCTTGAACAAGCCATAGTAGAAGCTCCTTTGCGCATTGGTACACTTATATATCCTTTTGTAGTATTTTGCACTGCTTATATATATACATATCCTTCGCCTCATGCAAACTTTGCAGGGACTTCGCTGATGGTAGAGGATCTGAGTCCAAGTCGCGCTGACTATGGACTCTGCAAATATCCCCGATGAGACACTAATCAGTGTGGAGGGAGTTGATGCAACTGTTGTTCCTGCGATGGAACTTCCCTCGGTGATTCCCGCTTCCCCGGTGCTTGCTCCCCCGAAAGAGGCATCTTTATTGGCCGCGGATTCAATGGATCTCTCTGGGGACGGCCCGGAGACTGCGGGACATGTAGTCGAGGCCACCGTCCTTTCATTGGAGCCTGTAGCGATGGTCACTGCTCCTCTACCGAAAGTTATTATACCGGACCACATCCTCGATGATGTGCCTGGGGGCACGAAGGAGGCCGCCGAAGCTGCCATCCCACCAACCCAGAGTGGGAGGAGCATCGAAGGTATTTTTCTATCTTTTATTTTAGCGATCTCTTCATTATCTAAACTTTTCTGTCTTTTCAGAGCTAAGGGAGTTGGCGGTGTCCATCGTGGACTTGTCCCCCAGGTAGTCCTTTCAGCGTCTGCTAGAGATGGCCGCTCCGCAGGCAATATCCCCTCAACGCATCGCCCTCTCTTCTGGGCAAAGTTAGCGTTATTTGCCTTCTCCTCACAGCATTATTATTGTTTCATATAATGACACTAATGTCTTCTATAGTTCTGGACGCCGATGACAAGGTTGAGATTCTTGACGGGCCTGGGGAGCCTTCAGACCCTTCTTGCAAGACCATGGGTAAGTAAAGTTTCAACGTTGTTCCATTCGCTCTTTACTTGTGAATCTCGCCGATTTTTTTCTATGAATCTTAACAGCTTTACCAGTTCTTATCACGCTGGAATCTCGCATCATGATGCCGCCGGCCCCTATGCTTTACGTGCCTCGGAGCGGATGGTAAAGCTAAGCCTTCACTCCTTGTCATCTCTGATTGAAGATCTTCGTGCTGGGAGTCTGATCACGGTCGAAGCATTTGCCGCTGAAGCCAACGGTTCTCTTCCCTTTCTTGCTACTTACCATAGTGAAACATTGGTGCAAGTCTGGATTGAGTTCTGTCGTCAGGTAGAGGCTTGCTTGCATATTCTTGAATGTACACGTCTTCCTTCAGAGGTTGTGGCCGCGAAGGCGAGCTTACGGGGGCTGATCGAACGATCCGCCTCAAATATGTTGTCATGCGAGAAGAGTCTCAGCCGAAAGTTTTCGGAGAGGGAGCTGTCTTCCAAAGCGCTGAAGGAACTTCAAGCCAACCTTATGGCCAAGACCACTAGGGCATATGATCTTTGGCGAGGGTTTCAAGAGGCTATCAAGAAGGTGGTAGCCATTGATAAGGCCGTCATTTTCACTCGCAAAATGGTCGAAACTCATAAGGTTACCGAAAAAGAGCTTGAAAGTCGGCTTGCAGGCCCAACAGGCTCAAACGGAGGCCCGTCTCCTAACGATAATGAATCATGAGGCTGAGGCTCAGCGGAAAAAGGATGAATTGGCAAATCTATTAAATCTTCCGCCGGCCTGAAGAATTGTATATATATTTCTTCTTTTGTACATACTTCTGAATGAGAGTATTTTTTGATTCTTTCATAAATTGTACTTTGTATTCATCTTGATTCATGAATAAAAGACATATTTTGCTTCATGATGGTGTGTCCCTTTTAGTAAATGCATTTTGTGGATAATCTATTTTAATCTCCTTTTAGGACAGCGATGGCTTAAGAGTCAGGTTAAGATCTGCCTCCTAAGGCTTTTCAACTTTATGAGCCATGAGGGTCTCATAAAGGTATTTCTCCCTACGGGTCGAGAGGATCCCGTTGGTGTAATTTCTCCTTAAGAATCGTAAGGATTCCTAACTGTGTTTTCTCTTGAGAGTCGAAAGGATCTCACAAGAGAGTTTGCTCCCTTACGCGTCGGAGGACCCGTAAGTGATGGGTGAGGTTACCATTATCCGCATTTCACGGAGTCAGGAGTTGCTCTGGCCATTTCCCACCCGGTCAAGATTGACTTTAACCGTGTTCTATAGGACCAGGATCCGCTCTGGACATTTCCCACGGGGTCAGGATTGAGATAGGTCGTGTTCCACTAGACCAGGAATTTTCTCTGGATGTTTCCCACGGGGTCAGGATTGACATAGTCGTGTTCTGCGAGGACCAGGCTCCACTCTGGACGTTTCCCACGGGGTCAGGATTGACATAGACCATGTTTCACGTGACCAGGAATTTGCTCTGGATGCTTCCCACGGGGTCAGGATTGATATAGCCGTGTTCTGCGAGGACCAAGCTCCGCTCTGGACGTTTCCCACGGGGTCAAGATTGACATAGGCCGTGTTCCACGTGACCAGGAATTTGCTCTGGATGCTTCCCACGGGGTCAGGATTGACATAGGCCGTGTTCCACGAAACCAGGATTGGTTGACTTTATTCGCATTTCACGGAGTCGAGAGTTGATTCTCGGTTGTCTGTGCACCGCTGAGTCATGGAACTGGGGATTGCCATGATTCCAATTCGCTGATATTGCGTCTGTTGTAATGAGACGAATATTGAGATGATCTCCGATGGTCTCTCAGGCTTTATATGAGTTGCCATCAAGCCCTTGAAGCCAGGAATGTTGCATTTGCTTCATTTGCTGTCATTGCATCTGCTGTATCGAGACGAATGTCATGGTGGTGATCACTCCGCACTGGTGTAGGATGATCTCCGATGGTCTTTCAGGTTTTATATGAGTTGTCGTCAAGCCCTTGAAGCTAAGAATTTGGACTTTGTTTCATTTGTTGGCATTGCGTCTGCTGTATCGAGACGAATTTCATGGTGGTGATCACTCCTCGCTGGTGGGGGATGATCCCCGATGGTCTTTCAGGCTTTATATGAGTTGCCGTCAAGCCCTGAAGCTAGGAATTTAGCCTTTGCTTCGTTTGCTGGCATTGCGTCTGCTGTATCGAGACGAATGTCATGGTGGTGATCACTCCTCGCTGGTGTGGGATGATCTTCGATGGTCTTTCAGGCTTTATATGAATTGCCGTCAAGCCCTTGAAGCTAGGAATTTAGCCTTTGCTTCATTTGCTGTCATTGTGTCTGCTGTATCGAGACGAATGTTATGGTGGTGATCACTCCTCGCTGTTGTGGGATGATCTCCGATGGTCTTTCGGGTTTTATATGAGTTGCCGTCAAGACCCTGAAGCTAGGAATTTGGCCTTTGCATCGTTTGTTGGCATTGCGTCTGCTGTATCGAGACGAATGTTATGGTGGTGACCACTCCATGTGGGATGATCTACGGTAGTCTTTTAGGTTTTATATGAGTTACCGTCAAGACCCTGAAGCTAGGAATTTGGCCTTCGCTTCGTTTGCTTTGGCGTGTCCGAATCCTTTTGGAGGAAGGACGCTGTAGTGACATCTCGTCTGCTGTATCGAGACGAACGTCGAGGTGGTGACCACTCTATGTGGGATGATCTCCGGTAGTCTTTCAGGTTTTATATGAGTTACCGTCAAGACCGTGAAGCTAGGAATTTGGCCTTCGCTTCGTTTGCAGGCATTGCGTCTGCTATATCAAGACGAATGTCTTGGTTGTCTCTAGGTTGTTGATGAACCGTCGAGGTTTGGAACTAGGGATTTTGCCATGGCTCCGTTGTTTGATTGTCGCGTCTGAATCCTGCCAGTGGAAGAACGCTGTGGTGACATCTCGTCTGCTGTATCGAGAATAACGTCAAGTTGGTGACCATTCTATGTAGGATGATCCCCGGTAGTCTTTCAGGTTTTATATGAGTTACCGCCAAGACCCTGAAGCTAGGAATTTAGCCTGCGCTTCGTTTGCTTTGGCGTATCCGAATCCTGCTGGAGGAAGAATGCTGTGGTGACATCTCGTCTGCTGTATCGAGACGAACGTCGAGGTGGTGACCACTCCGCGCTGGTGTGGGATGATCTCCGATAGTCTTTCAGGTTTTATATGAGTTGTCGTCAAGACCCTGAAGCTAGGAATTTGGCCTTTGCTTCGTTTGCTGGCATTGCATCTTCTGTATTAAGACGAACGTCAAGGTGGTGACCACTCCGCGCTGGTGTAGGATGATCTCCGATAGTCTTTCAGGTTTTATATGAGTTGCCATCAAGACCCTGAAGCTACGAATTTGGTTTTTGCTTCGTTTGCTTCGGCGTGTACGAATCTCGTTGGAGGAAGGACGCTGTAGCGACATCTCTTCTGTTGTATCGAGATGAACGTCAAGGTGGTGACCACTCCGTGCTGGTGTGGGATGATCTCCGATAGTATTTCAGGTTTTATATGAGTTGCCGTCAAGACCCTGAAGCTAGGAATTTGGCCTTCGCTTCGTTTTCTTTGGCATGTCCGAATCCTGTTGGAGGAAGGACACTGTAGTGACATCTCATCTGCTGTATTGAGATGAACGTCGAGGTGGTGACCACTCCGCGCTGGTGTGGGATGATCTCCGATAGTCTTTCAGGTTTTATATAAGTTGCCGTCAAGACCCTGAAGCTAGGAATTTGGCCTTTGCTTCGTTTGCTTTGGTGTGTCCGAAACCCGTTGGAGGAAGGACGCTGTAGCGACATCTCGTCTGCTGTATCGAGACGAACGTCGAGGTGGTGACCACTCCGTGCTGGTTTAGGATGATCTCCGATAGTCTTTCAGGTTTTATATGAGTTGCCGTCAAGACCCTGAAGCTACGAATTTAGCCTTCACTTTGTTTGCTTTGGCCTGTCCGAATCTCGTTGGAGGAAGGACGCTGTAGCGACATCTCGTCTGCTGTATCGAGACGAACGTCGAGGTGGTGACCACTCCGCGCTGGTGTGGGATGATCTCCGATAGTCTTTCAGGTTTTATATGAGTTGCCGTCAAGACCCTGAAGCTAGGAATTTGGCCTTCGCTTCGTTTGCTTTGGCGTGTCCAAATCCTGTTGGAGGAAGGACGCTGTAGTGAAATCTCGTCTGCTGTATCAAGACGAACGTCGAGGTGGTGACCACTCCGCACTGGTGTGGGATGATTTCCGATAGTCTTTCAGGTTTTATATGAGTTGCCGTTAAGACCCTAAAGCTACGAATTTGGCCTTCGCTTCGTTTTCTTTGGCGTGTCCGAATCCTGTTGGAGGAAGGACGCTATAGTGACATCTCGTCTGCTGTATCGAGACGAACGTCGAGGTGGTGACCACTCCGCGCTGGTGTGGGATGATCTCCGATAGTCTTTCAGGTTTTATATGAGTTGCTGTCAAGACCCTGAAGCCAGGAATTTGGCCTTAGCTTCGTTTGCTTTGGCGTGTCCGAATCCCGTTGGAGGAAGGACGCTGTAGCGACATCTCGTCTGCTGTATCACGACGAACGTCGAGGTGGTGACCACTCCGCGCTGGTGTGGGATGATTTCCGACAGTCTTTCAGGTTTTATATGAGTTGCCGTCAAGACCTTGAAGCTAGGAATTTGGCCTTCGCTTCGTTTGCTTTGGCGTGTCCGAATCCTGTTGGAGAAAGGACGCTGTAGTGACATCTCGTCTGTTGTATCGAGACGAACGTCGAGGTGGTGACCACTCCGCGCTGATGTAGGATGATCTCCGATAATCTTTCAGGTTTTATATGAGTTGCCGTCAAGACCCTGAAGCTAGGAATTTGGCCTTCACTTCGTTTGCTGGCATTGCTTCTGCTATAACGAAATGAATGTCGCGGTTGTCTTTAGGTTGTGTGTGAACCGTCGAGGTTTTGGAACTAGGGATTTTTCCGTGGCTGCATTGTTGGTGTCGCGTCTACATCTTGTTGGAGGAAGAACGCTGGGTTGACATCGCGTCTACTGTATCGAGACGGGCGTTGAGGTGGTCTCTAGGTTGTTGGTGAACCGTCGAGATTTGGAACTAGGGACTTTGCCATGGCTCCGTTGTTTTGACCCTGGGTAACATTGCGTCTGCTGTAATGAGACAAACGCTGAGGTGGAGCTGGGATTTTTCCATCACTCTGCCTTGTTTCGACCGTAAGGTCTTTCGTTGGCGTTGCATCTGCATTCTGCTGAACTATGAAGGAACGTCGTTGTCGACATTGCGTCTGCTGTAACGAGACGAATGTTGAGGTGGAGTTGGGATTTTGCCGTCACTCCGCTTTGTTTCGACCATGGGGTTTTTCGTTGACGTTGCATCTGCATCCTGCTGGACTGCGAAGGAACGCCGTTGTTGACATTGGGTCTGGTGTAGCAGGACGAATGCTGAGGTGGAGCTGGGATTTTGTTGTCACTCCACTTTGCTGACGTCGCGTCTGCTGTAATGAGACGAATGTCGAGATGATCTTCAGGCTGTCTGTGAACCGTCGAGATTTGGCTTCTTTTTCTGATGGAGCCTGGTGAGATGATATGGTTCCCACTTTGTTTGTGCCCCTGGATTGTATACAAGAATCGATGTGATCTCATCTGTAGGGAAAAAGTTTCATTTTATATATTTTTCTTTCCGTGATGCTCTATCATTTCAGCTTTTATATCGCGAAAGTCGTGATTGCCCAATCATTTCGGCTATTTTTTCGCGGTGCCCAATCATTTCGGCCATTTTTTTTATTTACTCGCTACTTTTTATTGCGAGTTGCTCAACCATTTCGGCTATTTTGGATGAATACATTTTTTCTTGCTGATTTTGCTGCAAGTTGCCTAACCATTTAGGCTATTTCATATGCATTTGTGGCTCGCTGATTTTTATCGCGAGTATGGGATTTAGGATCTGATACCGATTTAGGCATCAGCATCGCTACAACTGGGATATTGCCAGGAGTGAATCATAATTTGCCTCTGTCGATGTCGAACAAAGGTGGCTTAGCGAATAGGGCTAGGATTCTGTCGACTAAGGCTTTTAACTTCATGAGCCGTAAGGGTCTCATGAAGGTATTTCTCCCTACGAGTCGTGAGGATCTCGTAAGTGCATTTTCTCCTTAGGAATCGTGAGGATTCCTAAGTGTATGTGTTCTCTTATAAGTCATAAGGATCTTACAAGAGTGCTTTCTCCTTATAAGTTGAAAGGACTTACAAGTGTCTTTTGCCATATGAGCATATCCTCAGTCTCTGGTGGGATTTTGTTAGGGAAATGTTTATTCACGCCTGTGGATTGTATACAAGAGTCAGCATTGAACCGCTTGTAGGGCAGCATTGGAGATTGTGATGGCTTAAGAACAGGTTCAGATCCCTGTAACTTAAGGCTTTTGAATCCTATGAGCTGTGAGGGTCTCAAAGGGGAATTCTCCTTACGAGTCGTGAGGATCTCGTAAGTGTGTTTTCTCCTTAGGCATCGTGGGGATCCCTAAGTGTGTTGCTCTTTTGTGAGTTGTAAGGATCTAATTTCTCCTTACAGGGTCGAGAGGACCTCGCAAGTGTCCTTTAACGAGATTGTGCCCTTTCGGGTTTTCATAAAGCTTATCGGTAGTCCTGCTGTTTTTACTCATGGAGCCCTTTCGGGTTTTCATCCGTGCCCATCTTTCTTGTGGACGTACCTTTTTTTTACCACGTCAACCTGGGGATGCCGTGGGTTTGTAGTAGTTTAAAGACGTTTCGGTCATAGGTCCGAGATTTTTCGGGCAACGTACGATTACGCCGTTAGATTTTCTCGCAAATCCTCGCATCTTTTGTGTCGGAGGTGGATTCCTCGAAGAGAAGGCTGAGGGCGATTTCTTCGTCAGAGTTGCTTCCAAAGGTGATAACTTGCGATCCCTTAGTGTCAACCATGTGACAGTTGCCAGCGGCTCTTTTGCGCTCATCTGTCGTACTTTTCTGTTCCCGACGAGCCTTGCGTTTCACTCGTCAAACGTGTTGTCGGTGGGCAACATATCCCTGCCACCAGTTTTTAAAAGCTATGCACTCCTCGGTAGGGTGTGCAATCCTCTAATGGTATAATCAGAAGTTAGGATGTATGTCCGCTTCATCAAGATGTATACCGTCAGGAGAATTTCCTCTGAAAGAAGGCAACTTCATTCCTATTGAAAGGGCCCTAGCGAATCGTTTCCTTACTTTAAGCTTGCTTTTGCTGGCGATAAGGATGCTTTGATTTGCTGAGCGATATATTCGTTCAGCTTTTCTTTTAGGAATCATTTCCTTCTCAGCCATTGATGAGCTTTGCAGAGGATTTGAAATGTCATCCTTATCTTTAAGACCGACTACCGGCAGTTCATCCGCCAGTGGTTCTGATTGAACCATCATTCCAGCCATATTTTGAATTAGAAGGGCCATCTGGTTCATTTTAGTAGACATTTCTGCCGCTTCTGCATCTCCCTTTTTCAGAGCGCGCTTTAGGAAATCAATATCCGACCCCTTCTCTATTCTTTCTCCAGGTGCGTCTTCTGAATTTGCCTTAGACGATGGATTTGTGCTTGCTGCCGCCTGAGCAAGCATCTCCTGCAGCTTTTCACGTTGCAGTTGGACTTTTGTTAAGGACCGAATTTGAGGTCGGTGACTAGTAGAAGCTCGAACTTTGTCTTTGGAATTCCCCCACATAGACTATGTGAACTATCATGCCCTCAGGCTTGGGGCATTTGGAGTTTTCGACTTTGGAGTTTGCTTCGGGCACTTGAGCTTTATTAGGCCTCTCTATTTTGTGAAAAGCCGCTTTGGCTTTGGGAGGAACCGCTGTATCGGGATCCGTCTTGGGATGAGTCCCCTTGTATTTGAAAGAGGATTGGTCAGAATTTGGCTAACGTTTAGGGTAAGAGCCGCAGTTGACGACAGAGACCTTCACTCGCTTCCGTACTTTATATATAGATGAGGAAAGTTGCTTCAGGGAGCGAACTGGTTTCTGTTCTCGTGGGATCTCCATGGGCTGCAGAGATTTCTCAAATATTGCGGTAGGAAAATTTTATCTGACCCTTCGCACCAATTTGAAGTTGTTCCTGGTTGGAACAACATTCACCACTGAGGTTGAAAAAGAACCATACGGAGAACTACCCCAGCTCATTTTGTATGATGCCAATATCGACGTCGACCTTTTCTTACGGCCGGGATTTGATTAGCTTCAGGATTTTGCCGAACCTGCCCCCTGTTTCCTTTGAGAGCTTGAATATTCTGCCCCCCTGCGTCAACCTTGGTCCTTTGCAGGTGCCAGTTGTTTGAGAACTGATTTTGTCGGCAAAACTGCTGCTTGGGGAGTCCGCCTGTGGATGACAGACACCCTCTGGGCTTCCTCCATCGGCGATGAGGCACCGAGGGTGGTAGGTGGGAGCATCGACCCAATGAAAGCCCGTTGATTTCTTGAAGAGCCAGATTGCAGAGATTTGAGCCTGAAAGTGGCCCGTACTTGACTCCACCAGATATGACAGAGCCTGTGTTGCTAAGGTGGGAACAAACGACATTCTTCATAAAGATGAAGCGCCAACTTCAGTATCCACTCCCCTAAAGGCAACCATAAACTTATACACCGCGATTAACTGATCACGGGAAAAACATGACACACGAAGTGTGGGAGTGGAAAGAGGAAAAGGTCCCACCTGACGTGCCAGAATCTGTTCCCCGCCGAAACACGGAGAGGCGACTGCGCGGGTCCGTCTTGCCTGAATTTCGGGGCAGATGCTAATTAGTGCTATCCATCCACCTCTCCGAAGATGCCAAGTTGATTTATGACACCATGTATCGAAGGTTTAAATAGATACGGCCGATGTAGCAGACTTCGTCAGATTTCCCCTTATTTAAGGGGTTTTTGATTGTGGGGACGCTCTTCCCTGCAGGCGCAAGCCCATGCAGTCAATTACGCTACCGCATCGTGGTAACCACTTTCTCCTTCTCCAGATGGTCACTTCGTATTGTGGGTGTTTGTTTTGTTTTTGGTTGCCCGTGGATTGTATACGGAGACTAATTTATGTTGTCGCCCGTAGGGCGTGGATTAGTCCAAATCCGTATTTTCTTAGATTTGGGTTTGGGGGTTGGGTTTAAGGATACGTTAGTCTCATTTGAGACTAAGATCAACTTTAAACGTTTGTTATGGATACGTTAGTCTAATTTTAGACTAAGATCAACTTAACGGGATCGTTTAGATCCAACAACAGAGCATTTGGGCCCTATTGTTTACTTTAGGGATATTGCGGTCGATTAGTTTAAGGACATTACGGTCCACTGTTAGTTTAAGAACATCTCGGTCCAAGGTTAAGAACATCATAGTCTATGGGTTTTAAAGGACCCCACAGTCCGAGGTTAAGGACATCATAGTCCGTGAGTTTAAGGACCCCACAGTCCGAGGTTAAGGACATCATAGTCCATGGGCTTAAGGACCCCACAGTCCGAGATTAAGGACATCATAGTCCATGGGTTTTAAAGTACCCCACAGTCCGAGGTTAAGGACATTATAGTCCGCGAGTTTAAAGACCTCACAATCAAGGTTAAGGACATCATAGTCCGTGAGTTTAAAGACCTCACAGTCAAGGTTAAAGACATCATAGTCCATGGGCTTAAAGACCCCACAGTCCAGGTTAAGGACGTCATAGTCCATGAAATGTATGGTCGTCGGGACCCGTCACCTTTCTAAAGACGTTGGAGGATTACAACGACAAATATCAAAGGAGTTCAGAGATGTACCCTTAAACCGATGTGGATTGAGAGACCTGTAGTTCAATTGGGACTAAGATTTGTGATTTATGAGCATATGAACTCAATTAATCTGAATTGAGGACTTATGGCCAATTTGGGCTAAGTCCATTCAATTAAAATGTTCAACATTTGTTTTTGAGTTGTTAGATGTTTGTTTGAGCCCAATCCCTTTAAAAATGCTAAGCATTGGTTTGGTCTCTGACAATGTTTTGTCTTTAGTTGAATGTTGTGCATTTATCATAGCTCCGGGCTTATTCAAAGAACAGTTTATGTTCTGTCAAAGCGCACATAAAATCATGTGGCGCACTTGGCACTAGCGCCAGTCGATGAGCGCAGTGCGCTATGGTTAAAGCGCTAATGCGCTTAGCGCTGTGCGCCAGATATGAAGCGCTGATGCGCTTTGCGCTAGATGAAGAGCGCTGATGCGCTATAGTTGAAGCGTTGATGCGTTTGACGCTGGTGCCATATAATGAGCACAAAGCGCTTTTAGTAATGCAGCGCACACGTGAGGAGCACGTGGCGCGCTTAGCGCTAGCCAATGAGTGCAGTGCGTCGTGTTTGAAGCACTATGGTACTGCAGCGCTTTGTGCTAGATGAAGAGCACTAAGACACTTTTATATTAGGAGCGCTAAGGCTCTTCTTAGATTAAGAGCACTAAAGCTCTTCTTAGGTTAACTTTGCGCTCTGAAAATTATCTTTTCTTTGATAAGAGATTGTCTCAAGATTCTAAGAAAAAAGTTCTTAGTTTATAGGAGATATTTCAATCTCTTTTTGATGAAAGGCTTTGCCTTTATAGATCTGTGATTCTAAGAGAATTGAATAATTCTCCCCCCATTTATAATGAGATGTTCATAATCTCTTTTGTGAAAAACAATTTGTCTTATATATCTATGATCTGTGATAGAAGTAAATACTTCTTTTTATATTGAGATGATTCGTCTTTCTATTATTTTTTTACCTTGAAAAAATTGTTTTGTTTTGCCGAGAGCTTCTTCTTCTTCCTGAGATTTTCTCAAAATTTATGGGGGGGTTCCTCTCTCTGAGACTTGAAGTCTCGGGGCCTTTATATAGGGCAAGCTGATTTGTTCAATCGGTTAAAGAGATTTATTTTCTAATTGATTTGGGAATTTCCCCATCGTCAGATCTTTGATCCAAGGGCTTCTGGATTACAGAAGATAATCTTCGTGTTTTTTTAACAAGATTGGGAAATCTTTCCCCATTACAGAATTTGTTCTGTATTTTAGTGATTTTTAATCACCATTGGATCATTGATCCAACGGTGTTCCAAATTCATGGCACAATCTTTTCTGTTTGGAAAGATTCAACAGAATTTCATTCTTGTTAATTGATGATTTAATCATATCCGTTGGATATTTGATCCAACGGTGAGGAAAATTTAGTTCCAGCGCTAGCTCTTATGCGCTCTGCCCATGGTGCGCTACTTGGAGTGCAGCGCTCTTAGCGCTGGCGCACACGTACTTTGCACTTGGTACGCTACTTGGAGCGCAGCGCATCTAGCGCTAGCGCCTATGCGCTTTGCACGGGGTGCGCTACTTGTAGCGCAGCGCTTTTATAAAAGCGCAGCTTTAATTCAAATTTTGAATTCTGAACAGAGCTTTGCTCTAATTGGAGAAACACACATGAATAGGATTTACCCATTGAATATCAGATAATAGGCAAATTATACCACTATCTAGGCACTTAACGATTTCTTTCTCTACCACCTCCTTCATAATGGGATTTAACCATCTTTGTGGGTCTCGGGTTGGTTTGGTTTCATCCAGCAGATGTATATAATGTTCAACAATCAAGGGACTAATCCCTTTGAGGCCAGCTGTTGTCCAACCAAATGTTTGCCGATTTGATCTCAATACCACCAAAAGTGTGTTCTCTTGCTCTAAAGCTAGAGAAGCGGATATGATCACGAGCAAAGACTCATTCTTACCTAAATATGCATATTTAAGATGAGAAGGTAGCGGTTTGAGATCTAGTGTCGGCGGAGAGACGATAGAAGGTGGGGTAAGGGAATGATACTCGGACTCCCTGAGAGGTTCATAACTTGCGTAGGATATTGACTCGGAAAGCGCTACTGACTTTTGCGATGAGTCAAAGGATTCAAACTCTGGGATGGACTCATCAAAGATATCCTCACTATAATAATTTGCCAGATCAAACAATGTCGCACTAGTGTTGTCGAGATCATCATAGCAAAGTACTTCAGCTTCGCAGCTGTAGGAAGCCATCTCGTTGATGGAACAGACATCGATGAAATGTGCAGAAGGTTCAGATGGTTGACTTCCTAGATTATAAATATTAAACTCAATTGTCATCTTTCCGAAATATAAGTTCATAGAACCGTTACGACATAGTATGCTATCTGGTTGCTCTTTATTTTAATATGTGCACTTGTTTTAGTTTACCGTCTCTTTGAAATATGTTGATAAAGCCCTTAGGATGTTGGCTTGACTACCAGGACTATGATGCAGATCTTACTAGTAGGGCTTGTGTAGTCCACAAGCACATCCTTAACAGTTCCTAATTGAGAGAGTATCGAGACAGGGCATCGATATTTCAGAGTAGACTGGTGTGTATGTTTCTTGACCCTTTATGGGGCGATGGTTGATCCCATAACCATTGGTGTTTGACATCAAAGATTGTACACAGGCGCTCATTGAAGAATGAGTACACCGAACAGGACTCGCCAAGAACTCCTAGATGGTACCATATCTATTGACAGATAGCAGTTCTCTGGTGACACTTGTACCTGTTAGTCTGTAGACCCGAGAACGTTCTGGTGTCTTGTGTGGTTCCCACTGTGCTTTGATTTCCTCCCTGCCACAGCTCAAATAAGTGGTGCAAACAGGTGATTTTTGGGTACAGTCTTAAGTCACATGGAGGCAGTGAGTGATAGGAGGGGTTTTGTCTCTCCCGGTATTGGGAGTTGATATTGTGCTATACTCGATTGGCTATAACAGCAAGTCCCTGGTCAGGGCTGATGATATTTACTGATAAGTGTTATCAGTAATTTCTCGAAAGGTTATAGGCCACATATCGGTATGACTTATCGAGTTATTGGGGTCTGACGATTCCACCCCCAAACTTGATATGCGACATATTAGACGAAGAGATCGGACTATACGATAAGTGTTGCTTATAGGCTCTACAGGAGTTTGGACAAGTTTGCTTGTTGATCTTCTATTCGTTCAATACCTGGGTAACCGTTACGTCTAGCTAGTATCGCTGACGGCTTGTGGGTATCTGATGTGATCATTACCTACTTCTGGCGTATTGACGGGTCTTTAGAGTCCCACATAGATCTTTCCTAGCTCAAGCGAAACGAAGTAGGGTACGTATGGAGATATGTGCAGGAGCTTGATTAATACGAGTATATGATACTGTATTCTAATCTAGCGTTATATGTTATAACCAGATTATTGAATTAAGTGTTGATTCCATAATTTGATACACACACACACTTATATATTTGATATTAGCCAGATTATATATGATATAACCGGATTATTGAATCAAGTGTTGATTTAATAATTTGATATATATAAAGTAATATTAAGCTCATTTAAGATTTTCTTCTCTCTCTCTCTCCATATATATATTTATATTGTATCATGATTGATGATACATAGAACTAGGATGTGTGAGAATCACATTAGAATAAAAATAATGATAAAGATTTAAGAATTAAAGAAAAGAAGAATGAGTCATTGTTTGGGTGCTTAGAGAAGCATGGAGAAGCCATGACTCATTTTCTTACCTTATTTTATTCATAGATATTTAATATATTCTTAATCTCATCTTATCTCATGGTTCACTCATACTTCCAAGTTCACCTTCTTCCTCTCCTCACCGGTTCTTTTCTAGGGTTGAGAAAAAGAAAAAAAAAAGAAAGAATTTTAGTAAGCAAAATTCCTACTTCATTAACCTACACTACTCTAGCATATTAGTATAGGCTGTTATCTTCACGAATACCTTGATTGGTGAAGTGTGAGTTGCCTTAAGGTGGACCATCTTCGACAATGAAGACTTCGAGCAAGCTCGTTCCATCCTTCAAGTGGAGTCCAAGAAGAGTTTTAGGACTACCACTCGGAGCATTTGAAATAAAGGACTGTTCCCCTCCCGAACACGAGGACGCGACCGCGCGGGTCCGTCTTGCCTGGATTTCAGGGCAGATGCTAATTGGTGCTATTCGTCCACCTCTCCGAAGATGTCAAGTTGATTTATGGAACCATGTATCGAAGGTTTAAACGGATGCTGCCGATGTAGCAGACTTCGTCAGATTCCCCCTCGTTTGAGGGTTTTTTTTATTGTGGGGACGCTCTTCCCTGCAGGCGCAAGCCCCTGCAGTTAATTACGCTACCGCATCGCGGTAACCACTTTCTCCTTCTCCAGATGGTCACTTCGTGTCGTAGGTGTTTTTTTGTTTTTGATTGCCTGTGGATTGTATACGGAGACTAATTTATGTTGTCGCCCGTAGGGCGTGAATTAGTCCAAATCCGTATTTTCTTAGATTTGGGTTTGTGGTTGGGTTTAATAATACGTGAGTCTCATTTGAGACTAAGATCAACTTAAACGTTCGTTGAGAATACATTAGTCTAATTTTTAGACTAAGATCAACTCAACTGGATCGTTTAGATCCAACAAGAGAGCATTTGGACTCTATTGTTTAGTTTAAGGATATTGCGGTCGATTAGTTTAAGGACATCACGGTCCAATGTTAGTTTAAGGACATCTCGGTCCAAGGTTAAAGACATCACAGTCCATGGGTTTTAAAGGACCCCTCAGTCCGAGGTTAAGGACATCATAGTCCGTGAGTTTAAAGACCTCACAGTCAAGATTAAGGACATCATAGTCCGTGAGTTTAAAGAACTCACAGTCAAGGTTAAGGACATCATAGTCTATGGGCTTAAGGACCCCACTGTCCAGGTTAAGGACATCATAGTCCATGAAATGTATGGTTGTCAGGACCCGTCACCTCTCTGAAGACGTTGAAGGATTACAACGACAAATATCAGAGGAGTTCAGAGATGTACCCTTAAACCGATGTGGGTTGAGAGACCTGTAGTTCAATTGGGACTAAGATTTGTGATTTATGAGCATATAAACTCAATTAATCTGAATTGAGGACTTATGGCCAATTTGGGCTAAGTCCATTCAATTACAATGTTCAACATTTGTTTTTGAGTTGTTAGATGTCCGTTTGAGCCAAATCCCTTTAAAAATGCTAAGCATTGGTTTGGTCTCTGACAATATTTTTTCTTTAGTTGAATGCTGTGTATTTATCATAACTCCAGGCTTATTCAAAGAACAGTTTATGTTTTGTCCAAGCGCACATAAAAGCATGTGGCACACTTGGCACTAGTGCCAGTTGATGAGCGCAGTGCGCTATGGTTAAAGCGCTAATGCGCTTAGCGCCAGATATGGAGTGCTAATGCGCTTAGCGCTAAATGAAGAGCGCTGATGCGCTTAGCACTTTGCGCTAGATGTAGAGCTCTGATGCGCTATAGTTGAAGCATTGAGGCGTTTGGCGCTGGTGCCATATAATGAGCGCAAAGCACTTTTAGTAATGCAGCGCACATGTGAGGAGCACATGGTGCGCTTAGCGCTGAGCGCTAGCCAATGAGCGCAGTGCGCTGTGTTTGAAGCGTTATGGCACTGCAGCGCTTTGCGCTAGATGAAGAGCACTAAGTCACTTTTAAATTAGGAGCACTAAGGCTCTTCTTAGGTTAACTTTATGCTCTGAAGATTATCTTTTCTTTGATAAGAGACTTTGTCTCAAGATTCTAAGAACAAAGTTATTAGTTTATAGGAGATATTTCAATCTCTTTTTGATGAAAGGTTTTGCCTTTATGGATCTGTAATCCTAAGAGAATTGAATAATTCTCCCCCCTTTATAATGAGATGTTCATAATCTCTTTTGTGAAAGACAATTTGTCTTATAGATTTATGATCTGTGAAAAAAGTAAATACTTCTTTTTATATTGAGATGATTTCGTCTTTCTATTCTTTTTTACCTTGAAAAGAATTGTCTTCTTTTGCCGAGAGCTTCTTCTTCTTCCTGAGATTTTCTCAAAATTTATGGGGGGTGGGGGGGGTTCCTCTCTCTAAGACTTGAAGTCTCGGGGCTTTTATATAGGGCAAGCTGATTTGTTCAATCGGTTAAAGAGATTTATTCTCTAATTGATTTGGGAATTTCCCATCGTCAGATTTTTGATCCAAGGGCTTCTGGTTTACAGAAGATAATCTTCTTGTTTTTTAATAAGATTGGGAAATTTTTCCCCTTTACAGAATTTGTTCTGTATTTTAGTGATTTTTAATCACCATTGGATCATTGATCCAACGGTCTTCCAATTCATGGCACAATCTTTTCTGTTTGGAAAAGTTCAATAGAATTTCATTCTTGTTAATTGATGATTTAATCATATACGTTGGATATTTGATCCAACGGTGAGTAATATTTAGTTCCAGCGCTAGCGCTTATGCACTCCATCCATGGTGCGCTCTTGGAGTGCAGCGCACTTAGCGCTAGCGCACCCGTGTGCTGCTTTGCAGCGCACTTAGCGCTAGCGCACATGTGCTTTGCACGTGGTGCGCTGCTTATAGCGCAGCGCTCTCAGCGCTAGCGCACATGTGCTTTTGCACTTGGTGCGCTACAACAGAGTCTTTGATTCTCAGTGTTGGCGCTGCTCACGCTAGCGCTCTCGTGCTTTGCACATGAGCGCTACAGCAGAGTGTTTTAACTCTCGGCGCTGAGAAATTTACATTCTTTGCATGTGGAGTTTTCCCTTTATTTTTTTATTTTATTATTATTATTATTTTTTATTTTATTTTTTTTATAAGCGAGCAGGTTGTGAGCCAAAATTTTGGCGGGAACAAGGACTAGACTACAAAGGTTGTAGTTTCCCATCACTTAGTTTAGAATTTGATTTTTTCATCTTTAAAAGCCTAAATCTCTTGTTCGATTCTTATTTACTATATTTAGCCCTCTAGATTTTTAAAATTGCATACTTGATACTCATAGAAGCATAGTAGAGGTGCTAAGACAAACTTTCAATAATATCATTTAGAAGTTCTCGACGAGTCCGTCCGATATACTCACCTCTAGTGAGTACCTGTAAACTATCTTAGGTAACACAACATTAATGGCTTGTGAGACTAGCCACCGTCCTTCTTCGGCGTCTCGAAACGTACACACTAGTCTACTCCCGAATATTGATCCACAGTCTCAATACTCTCATGACCAGGGACATTTAAGGACGTGCTTATGGATTACCCAGCTCTCACGTAAATGATCACCATCATAATACTGGTAGTCAAGCAAGAATCCTACACGCTTTATCATTATATATTAGTGACACGTAGTAATAAGTAAAATGTATACACATGAATGATAAAGACAAATCAGAAAACATACTATCATCTCAATCAAAACTGTTTTACCTATATAGGTCCTCATTTAATTATTATAATCGCTTACCTGCAATTACAATAATTGTCTTGAGGGCACTATATTCAACAGTATGCATACAACGCAGTATAATTTTATTATTGTTTTTCGTGTTTATCTGCTATAGTATTATTATGTCTGTTTGTATTGTTAGTAATTTTATGATATATATGCATTTGAAATTATGTTGCCTAATTAAAATCAAATGAAACTCTAGTTATAAAATCAATGTATAAGACCACCGTGACCTCATTAAAAAATTATATTAGTTGAATGATAAATGAATATCTCTTAGGGCCTATTTGGTTGCAAGATTGTGTTTGATTCGACAATATTTGGATTAGCAAATCAAAAATTTCCATGATTTTGGGTTTGGTTGGAGAAGGATTGGGAAGTTTGGATTTGCTTGCCTTTGTGAGGGGCCCATCAAAAACAAAGATTCATGGATCCTCTAAAATTTTTAGGATTTACAAGGATATGCACTATTTATGGCACTTTAATTGTACTTTAATTTATTTAATAATCATCTCTCTCTAAAATCCTAAAATCCAAATCCTACCTTTTTTCACCAACCAAATAAGTATTATAAAAATCTACAAATCCAATACTAGAAATTCAATACCAACCAAAAACAAAATTAGTTAATCCAAAAATTTTCAATTGCACTGTTTGAGGGTCCAAATTTCACAATAATGCAACCAAACACCCTCTTAATAAAACCACTAAATCGGAAATAACAAAATTCTGATAAACTGTTGTACATACTTTATATCATGGTACAGTATAAATAATATGTTTAATGTTATAATTAACTATTTTATCACACACATATGTAATTACATATTAACAGTACTAAAGAAATAAAATACATGTGAAATAATGCGACGAAACGCAATAAATACCGTAACAATAAATTAAATTGTGCCAAGTCCTTGGACTTGGGCAAACAAGTGAGAGACACTTGCATCGGGGATCCACGGGTGCACGGCAGGTTGCTGGAACACAAGAAACGATGGAAATTCTCTTTGGGGCATTTCATCGAATATTTTCGCGCGCGAATTGAAACGTCATCGGAACGGAGATCCGGAGGTGTGGAATCGATCGCCACGCTCACGCGAACTCTGGTCTATCCTTGAAGTCTCGGTTCACAGTTCAGCGCCGTGTCGCATGGGTCTCGAAGTCGAGGGTTTGGTCTCGGTTTGTGTTGGGTTGTTGCTATTGTTGTCGTTGCTGTTGTGGATGACGACAGCGATGGTGGTGATGATTGCGAGGGCCTGATCGGGTCTCGAGTTATGGTGGATTGGGTTTGATGGGTGCTTGGAGATTGGTCTTGGGATTTCAAGAGCTAGGGTTTGGGTTTTGGTGTAGAAGATGAAGGAGATGGGGAGAAGGGTGTGAGCGAAGGAGGTACAACCATGGTGGAGCTTGGCTAGGAGGAAGGGGTTCGACCTTAAAGGAGGGGTTTTGGGTCTTAGCTGCTAGGTGGAGAAGAGAACAAGAGGAAAAGGAATAGGAAGATGAGGGGATGAGACCATGGTGTCGTGGATGGAGTTGAGGCTGGTGGTGATGTTATAGAGGAAAGGAAAAGAAGAAGAAGGGGATGGAGTTGTTGCTGCTTGTTCATACCAGAATATTGCATTTTATACCGCCCATTCTTACGCTCGTTTATTTATAGGCAGGTGCTTTTAATCAGTGTTTGCTACATATTTGCAGAATACTGGTTCTCAACTCTAAACAGTGAAATCCATGGAAAAGTACGACAAATTCCGGATTACTGCCAACAACAGATAAAGCACGGGTCTCCGCTCTCTATCCGTGTGTTGCCACATACCAGTTTAAGGGACAAAATGGCAAATCAATTGTCATGTCATGCGCAAAGCTCAATGTCAACACAAGATCCAAGAAATCTACGCGGAGCTCGAGGAAATCATGGCAAAAGATCCACATCACATCACCTCTTGTTCTACTAAAATTCTGGAAGAATTGTGAAGAGTTTCTGAGAAAAGTCATATACCACACTGAAGAGAACCACAAACCAGGAAAACCCACCAAAGCGCATGACCCAACCCCTCTTTATGGCCGCGGTTCCGCGGCATAAGCGTGCTTAGGCCGCGGAACCGCGGCCGTATAGGCTCGTCAGTTGGAAAGTTTTCAGGGGCTGTTTGGTCAATTCATATAGTGTCAGAATGTTGCCCTAGGTTCTCTGTTTCCTGCCTATAAATACCCCATAACTGAGCCAAACCAAGGGGCCAATTCTTTGTTCCTCTTTTGTAGGTTTTAGTGTAGTTTTAGTTCTTCTTCTTCTTCTTCTTCATCTTTCTTCCATGAAAGTGTAGTGAGAGCATTGAGTGGATGATCAATGAAGATGAGGGTTTTTGTATCATTCTCTTTTGTTTAACTTCCCCTTGAGATTCTTTCTTTCTCTTGATGTTTCAACCTCTTCATTGAGCTTGAAAAGTTAAGGGTTTGTTATTGATCTCAAGGGGCGTATTTTTCTTATGGAATTAGTGCTTCATTTCACATGCGTTCTTTACCCTTCTCTTGATCTTGCAACCTCTTGATTGAGCTTGCAAGTTTAAGGGTTGGCTATTGATCCCATACTTGTCTTGAGTTCTAGTTTCTAGTTTTCTTTCTTGCTCTTTATTACTTGCTTTTTATTACCTTGCTTTATTTTCTTGTAATTTAAATTCATGCACTTACTTACTTGTAATCTTTTCTTTTCTTTGTTCTTTTTGTTCTCTCTTTTTTGTTCATTTTGTGAATGGTTGTAATTATTGTTGTTGTTAAGAATCAATACGATATTGTAAGTTAATACTTCTTTGCTCATTTTCTTTTCCCGTTATTTTCCATTGAACTCCGTCCAAACGATACGCAAGCGCTCCGTTAGGCACCCTACCCTAACAAGGTAACGGTGATTCCTAACCGCGACCGGTTGCGTTCGGTTTGGCCGGAGGCAAAAGAAAGAGACAAGAACGGAAGGACAAGGGGTAAATAAGCCGGATTCCACGAATACCGTGCTTAAATCCCCTAATCCACGTTGTTGCCAATTGCTCTAGCTTCAATTGGTTAAGACTCGGCTCAAAGGTTTTGAGTGCGGATTTCTTTAGCTTACAATTTCGTATCTTTTTCTTAACAACTTTATACTTGCAAATAATACACATAGGTTAGATTGAACAAACATATACTCATTCTTTATTGACTCGTCTAAAACAAGAACGGACATACAACCATCTCCCTGTGGATCGACCCGTGCTCAACCGGTTAGCTGCATAGCGACACCGTCCTGATCGCGGTTATACTTTAGAACTTTGAACATCCGACACGCCAAAAGCGTGCGATCAAATGCGATCAAATGGCGCCGTTGCCGGGGAGACGGTAGCGTATTTTCTTTCTTGTTATTCGGGTTAATATTCTTTTTGTATATATTTATATAAAAAAAAATCTTTTTTTTTGATCATTTTTGTGGGCAAGAGTACAGATTTTTGCGGATTTGCAAACTGCGATTATGGGAAGCAAAGTGTGCATTCAAGGCTAAGGTGATTGCAAGGTACAGTGCCAAAAATCCGGGTAGTTTGACCCGCGCAAGCGAACTTTTCAAGCTTACCGGATTTGATTCAACGGGGGTTTCCTAACCCAAAAACTTAACGGTACGTACTTTACTAACACCTTCTTCTCAAATCCGACGCATCTAATATACTATTCTTTGCAGGATTCTTTGCAAGTTCGCTAGCAAACGCTAAAAATTGACTAACCCGTATTTGTTGCAGTGCCGTGCTTAAACTAAAAAAAAACAATTGTTTGATTCTTTATAGAATTTTTATTGAATTGCGCATTGCTTACATTAATACGGATTTAAGGGCAAGCGAACCCCACAACATACGGTAAAGGATTTCATCACCTTTTCCGTGGCCCACAAATCACGAACTTGAGCATAACGTTTACCCACACAAAATTTAAAAGAAACTAGACTTTAAGCCTTAAGGACTTCGCGCTCACTAGGAGAAGTTAACTATGTTTAGAACCTCGCTTAACGGTGTATTGTTTACGGGGTGTCTAGGAAAGTGTTAACGGCGAAACCGCCAAAAGAGAAAGGGTTATTTAATTAAGGAATTTCGCGAAAGCGTTGGAAAACCTCCCCTTATCTCTGCACTTACCTAGCCTCGTGATCAGTATATCTTGAGCCCGTTTCTCGCCACAGTTTTACTTCGACAATCAAGTTCTGGAGCAGGTCTAGTTGACCTAGGTAAACCCTAGAACGATTAGGTGTGTGGTATTTTTGTGTCGTGATTGTTTTTGTCCAGATTCTTTTTGTGTGTATATTTCATTCTTTTGTTAATATCTAAAAAACAATTTTAAAAAAAATCACATTTTTTCCCCTCCCTTTCTCTGCCTTTCTTTCTTTCTCTCTTCATATCATGGGTACCCCACCTCGCAAAACTCTTGCCGAACTTTGGTACCCACAACCAGACATTACTTCTTACGGTTCTTGCTTTGGCCGAACGTCAAACGATCCCTCCATGCCCAAAATCTCTTTGAAAGATCGGATAGACGCGTCTAGGACAAACACTTGCCTTCCGCAATCCACTTTGTATCAACCTTTTCAAGCTCCCCCACCCTCTTATGTTGATACCCCTTTTGCAAGTCGTCCTTTATCCATCGCTGAACATATTGAACAATCCTGTAGCCGATCTTTCACTCCTTTCACCACTACAGATTCTTGGGATCAACAATTCAATTCACCTTCTTATCCAAATGTTGATCCTGCTCCTGTCCAGCCATTCAATTCCTACCAGTCCTACCCGACTTTTGCACCTTCCCTAGACATTGCTTCTGAACCGCCATTTGGGAGTTTTCAGTATCCAAACAACTTTGAATCTTTTACTGAAACCCCTTCACAACCCATGTCTAGTCTGGAACAGTCTTTGGAAGACTTTAGGGTAGCGTCGTACCAACAGATGATGGATTTGAATGCGTCCATGGCCGCCCTCATACAACCTAGTGACCCGGTAGCTAGTTTTCAACTAGCTCCAAATTTTCCAATGTATGAAGAGGCGGTAGGACAGGTTGAGAATTTGAGTGGAGAGAGTGAGCTGTACCCCCTTCCGAATCAAGCCTACCCATTTCAACTTGCATCCCACAACTCCGGTTTTGAATGTCTATCTAGTGTTCCAAACGATTCATTAATTAAAGATAGAACAGATAATGAGTTGTGTGACTTTGTAGTGTTTGATTTGCCCGATTGTGAAGGGTCCCTTTCGAGTGAAACCACACCCAATCCTTTTGACCTCTACACCTCCACTCTAGAACCTGAATTGATTAATATCCATGCTTTTGTTGAGGTGTCTGAGAATATTGATTTTCACTTGATTGAGGATATTGACGCCGGGAATATTTTGGATGATGAACCTGTAGATTTGGCAGAGTTTTTCTCTCCAATTCATCATCCCGAGTCATTAACTGTTTTTCCCGAACCCCATATGCGTCTTGATTTTGATGAAATTTGCATGGATAAGCTGAATTTTGAGGAAACTTTTGAGGATATTTTTGAGGATGAACCAGTTTTAATTGATGAGTCAGATTTTCCAATTCATCCTGTTCCTTTCATTGACTGTGTACACCCTCCGGAACCTTTAACCGATAACCTTCTTCAATCACCTACCTCCATCCTTTCCATCATTCCGACCTTGCAAGAAACCGTATCACTTTCATTTCGTATGTCTGGTTTACCAAGTTCGGCTTACCCATGGTTTCTTACGAATCTTGAGGGATTTGACCCCATTTCTCGACGGGTTAATAGATTAGCACAATCGCTTTTTACACATCGGTCATCACAAATTGTGCTAATCTATTCACTCCATTTCCACCCTCAAGTTCGTATTCCACTTCCTTCTCCCTTCCGCCATTCCTCTTCTCATATACCGAGACCGTATCCCGCTTCTATCTCCATACGGTCTTGCGTATTCTCCATTTCTTTCCTCTTCACCTTCTTTCACCAACCCGCATCTTACAGAGATAGAATTTTTGAATGGTTGGTGTTAACTTTTGGCCTTTGTAAGGCCTTGTATAGCTTGATACTATTCTCTTTCCCCCCTAATCCTGAACTTCAACGCTTAACAGTGGAAACACTGTTTTACTTAAGTTTGGGGGGGACTCCTTTTTGTATATATTTTTTGTTTTCCTTTTTGTTTTGTATATAATTTGTTTCTAGGGAGCGCCGACAATTTTGACCCTCTTGGTGTAGTCTGACAGTGAGGGCACTGTCAAGTTTAAGTTTGGGGGTGTGCTCGGTAAGCTTTCTTCCTTCGCATTCATTTGTATATTTTGCATTCGCATACCTTATTAAAAAACCCACAAAAATTGAAAATTTTCCAAAAAATATAAAAACTTTGTCGTCAAGTTAGCTAATAGGGTAACTTAGATTTTTATTCTGAAAGTTTAGTTGATATGATAGAAATAACTAAATTCTAGGTCTAGGAATTGAAAATCCTAAAAATAACCCTCATTCTGTCTAACTTTGGTAAGTATACGTCCTTACAGTTTTTTTTGAGAAATAGGTAATCTTGAGTTCAGTTCTTGAGTTAAGTCAAAATGAGGGGAAAGTATTGAAGCTTTACTGGAGGATAAGTCTGAAAAATAGTTTCTTTTCTTGAGTTCAAATTTAGAAAGTATATACCCTACAAATTGCACTTACACGCACCTTGAAACTTGGGATAGTAGAGGATACCTAGAAATACACTTGCCTGAAAGCCGAGTATGAAAGAAAAAACGGTATTTAAAGCTAAACACCAAAAGAGGATGTGAAAAATATATCCGGTCTTGAAAAAGAAAAAGAAAAAGAAAAAAATAGAATAAAGTCAAGACCTGGAAACTGTTAGTTATATGTATGCCCTAGAGGCCATTACTGTACATAGGATGTATATTGTAGTGGATGCTGGGACATATATAGGGAGGACTTTCTTGCTCGACATGATAGTATGCTATCTGGTTACCCTTTACCTTAACGTGTATGCTGATTGTCTCTCTGTTACATGTTGGTAAAGCCCTTAGGATCTGTACTTGACTACTTGGACTATGATGCGGATCATACTAGTGGGGATATGGTAGTCCATAAGTACATCCTTCAAAGTCCCTAGTCGTGGGTGTATCGAGACGGGGCATCGATATACCAGAGTAGACTAGCGTGTACCTTCTCGACCCATACAGATGGGCGATGGATGATCCCATATCCATTGGTGTTTGACATCAGAGATGATATACGGGTGCTCAGTAGAGACTGGGTACACTGGACGGACTCGCCGAGAACTCCCAGATGGTATTATACCTCACGTCAGATGGCAGTTCTCTGGTGACACTGGTACAGAGTAGTCTGTTGACCCGAGATCGTCATAGAGTCTTGTGTGGTTCCCACTGTGCTTTGATTTCCATCTTACCACGTCCAAGAGGGCGTGCAAAACGGTGGTTTTTGGGTACAGTCCCGAGTCACATGGAGGCAATGAGCGATAGGAGGGGATTCGTCTCTCCCGGTATAGGGGGTTGATGTTGCGCTGTGTTCGATTGGCTATAACAGGAAATCCTTGGCCAGGGTTGCTGAGATTTACTGGTAAGTGTTACCAGTAGTTTCTCGAATAGTTATAGACCTCATATCGACACGACTTATCGAGCTATTGGGGTCTGACGTTTACCACCCCTAGGCGAGATATGCGACATATCAGACGATCAGACCGGACTGTACGGTAGTGTTACTGGTCGGATTCACTGGAGTGTGAGCGGGCTTGCTCGTCGATCTTCAGATCGCTCAATACCCGGGTGGCCGTTACGTTTAGCAGACCGCTTGCGGCTTGTGGGTGTTTGATATGATCATCGCCTGCTGCCGGCGTATTGACGAGTCTTTAGAGTCCTACACAGAGGTTTCCTGGCTCAAGCGAAACGAAATAGGAGCGCATATGAGATATGTGCGGGACCGAGAATAATACGAGTATGTGATACTGTATTCGATTCTCGCGATGTGACATTGATCGGTTATATACGATATAGCCGGGTTATCGGATCAAGTGTTGATTCGATAAGATGTTACTAATGATACCAGTCGGTTATGTGCGCATGACCGGATCATTGAATCAAGTGTTGATTTAATGATTTAATGCATATTTATATATTTGATATATTGCTTTGCATCAAGTAGTATCGGTTTACTTAAGATGGATTTTCTCGCTCGAGTGTGCGCATTGTATATGCGATATGTTTATGTGCACATGTTTGTATCATGTTTGATGATGCATACCACTTTGGTTAAGTGTAAAGTTTGAACCATGGTTGTGTTTGTGTTTAGGGTTTTATTTTCTTAATTATTCATTTATTCTTTTTGATAAATGGATAAAAGGAAAGCAAATGAGAAAATGGTGGCTTCTTTTGTTTTGTTCATGAATCTTCATGAAGCTTTGACTTAGTTAACCATTTTGTCTCATGCTTAACCCTAACCACTCCACTAACCCTAGTTCACTCTCTACAACTAACCATGGTCATGTTATGATAAGAATGAGTTTCTTTTCTAATTAAACTAATTCTTTTCATAACAATTTCCTTCTTCTTCTTCCTTGCTTCAAGTGAAGAAGCTTGAGGTCATCAATGGTGGATTGATGTTTTGAGTGAGAAATCCAATTCTAAAGTTAACCCACTTCCTATTTCTTCATCCTCTACCTCTTGCCAAGTAGTAGAGTGTGTTTACTTCACAAGTTTCATGACTTGGTGAAGTTGTGAGCTTGATCTAGCGATGCCTCGACGTAGATCATCTTCGGCATGGACATCGACGACCTAGCTTGCCCATTCTCCGACGAAGCCGACGCTAGAGCCCGGATTTGATTTGGACAGCGGAGAGGACCTCGTTGCGGAGCTATGGAGGTGGACCACCGGATCTACAAAGGTTGTATTTCCGTATCTTGTAGTTAAGTGTTAACTAGTTCATTGTTCGCCTAGACATCTAGTTATCGATCCGTAGTTTAGGGTTTGTAGGCACCATAATTTTTGAAATTGCCATGCTTGATGGCTTGGGAGACCTCACTTGAGTGCCTAGGAACCCTACAGTGGTATCAGAGCCTAGCTAGAGCCTTAGGCGAAGTCCAGACGGAAATTGAAGTCCGAACGAACCCGAAACCCCGAACCAATATTGCTCTCTGTCCTTTTTTCAAAAACAGGGATTTTTCTATATTAAAAATATTCAGTAAAATCAGCAGGAGATTCTAAGGGAAACTGTAAAATTCGTCAGCCTGATTCAATCATTGCGCCGCGTTTCCGCGGCACGAGCATGGCTCGTGCGGAGGAACCGCGGCCGATTTGTCGTTTTGCGCAACTAGATTTGTACAGTAATTCCTCTTTTGCTATGCTGGTCTTTCTGGGTATTTTTAATTGTTTTTCAAGAGTTGAATAATCTGGAGTTGTTTTGGGGATTCGGTATTTCGATCGGGGTATCAAATTTTGTCTATGTGGCTTTCCGGATAATTTTTAGAATATGTTAAAAAGTTCGACCGGATATAAATACCCAATTTTTCCCCTGTCGGGAAATTTCCAAGTGTTGGATTTTTCCGTAGTTTAACGACGTTCTAAGTAGTGCAAGTAACGCGATGGTCCCTCTAGAAGACACAAACCTTAACTCGATTATGTGACCGTCTTGAACTGCCCTTTGAACCTTCGGGTTTGGGGCAGTACGGCGTGCCACATGTGAGGCGTTGGCTTGACCCTTCTACGGCTGGACCGTTGGTACTGAGGTACGAACTGAATGTTGTTAGACTTATTTCATGTGTTGATCTGTTTCGGGAAAACTTGGGTGTTCGATTGTTCGATCGAAAAGTTTAACATTTTCTGTTTATCTGGAATGGGATACAATAATTGGAATTCACAAATAGTTATGTGATAACTGAATGAATGTTATAAACATAGCAGTTTAGTCTCACTTGATCGGTTGCTACGGAATTTTGATGTGATCAAAAGTCCGTCGCAATCACGTAGCGTACGCGGATACTCGCCGGGTAAACTTAATAGACAGCCTCACCCCATTGCCCCGACCAAGTGACTGTAGGAGAACCCCGTCGCCGAAAGCATCCGTTCGGGTGCTCGCGGTAGCGGTGTTCCGCCTTGGTGCACTTCGTCGACGGTATCAGGGGTGCGGCCGTCTACTGAAGTTTACGACGAGTATTCGATCAGACTGTCGGGAATCTTGTTGAATTGCCCGACTCGATATTGAAAAGTGTTTTCGATAAAGAGACTAAAATGCGGGGTTTATAATTGTTAGGCATGCGATGTCTAAGTAATTCATTTGGTCAGGCATGCGATGTCTGAGGTGGTTGCGGATTCCAACTGTTGTAGTTTTACACTTTCTTTTCTGTGACCGTAAGTGTAATATGTGATATCGCCGGTTTCATTGCTATATGTCAACGACAATTGGGATGCGCATGTTTACTTACGTTGATGACATGTGTTGTTATGTGTTGCTGGATATGTTATATTGGATCGTCGTGTTTGAATAGCCGGGTTTTTTTATGTGAGATGAGTGTTTTTCATTTTCATTCATGTAAAAACTTGTATGTAATATTCTTTTATTGGGGCGCTTCCAGGTTGCGGGAGTTGTCACCTGTTGTATATTATTTACTTTTCCGCACTAGGATAGACCCAAGGAGGGGAGCACAAGTAACCGGGTTCTGGAGTCCAGTGGGAGACCAACTCGAGGAGTCGAGTCCGGGTCTCCTAACTCTAGAATTGGTAGGGTTGCTTGCCGCTCTCGTAGGGGTCTAGGGGTGTGGGTTTGGCTATTCATCACGACCGTGGAATCCGTGTTTTATACTGGCTCGTATTGAAAACACGGACGTCCTAGTATATCCAATATTTCATATGATTCTTCTGCTGCGATATCTGTGATGTGATCATGTGATGTTCTGTGATAGATACAGTATATAGTATATATGATATATTATATAGACGTTACTTATGTTTTACACCCGCGCTAGCCCTGCCCTGCTCTGCCGTTAGTTACCTAACCTAACGGTGCACGAGGGGACATCGAGGCGAATGCGGATGGCATAAGTGTACGTCGTATTTATCTGTGATGATTAGGTACTTAAATGATGGGACTTCATTAATGTGATTAATGAAAATAAAAGAAACCTAAGATGTTGTAGAATTGAATTTCAAAATAAAACAGGTAGCTACAGTTCTTGCTTTGCACAGCGGTATATGTGATATATCCTGCACCTTATTCGATGAGGAAAGGACCGAGATCCCTTCACCGGGAGTGACTCCTTTAGCAATGACTGGCAGATGCTACACACTCGGTTTGTCCTTTGATTGCTTTTAAGTGTTTTTGCTTTGCACAGTGATATATATGATATATCCCGCACCTCATTCGACGAGGAAAGGACCGACGATCCCTTCACCGGGAGTGACTCCTTTAGCAAAACTAGAAAAGCCTCAAAAGCACTCCATTTTAAAATTCATTCGATCCTACAACGATATCAAGTTCATTACGCAATAGGTTTTCAGAAAAACCTGTCGTAGCCCTCCGTCATTTCAGATAAGTTGTATATAGTATTCGTGCTGCATTTGTTGGCTTTCGTCAAGGTGCAGTGTGCGGTAGCTATATGCTGCTTATCTGCTAGCATACGATGCGATTGGATTAGGGTAGTCGTGCGGCTTTGTTGGCTTTCGTCAAGGGTCGTACGGGTGGGTTTAATTCGATCAAGAAATGTACGGGTTGAACTTGACTAGCGGGCTATGGTTTGTTGGCTTTCGTCAAGGTCATAGCACGTTAGGGGCAAAATATTATCGGGAATTTCAAGTGTTGAAATTTGCAATGAGATTGCATACCTTCTATGAGATAGTTGGATCCCGATACCCGCTGCGAGTAAAAGTTACTCCTGGGAGAGTTTTACGCATTACAATTAACCGATCAAGTAGGTGTCTAGAAAGGTGTCAACGAGGTTACGCCTCTGGGAAAACGAGGTTTACAGTAATTAGGTTCGTGCGAAAGCACGGGGGACCTCCCTCAAAGTACCGACACTGGCCTGGCTGAAAGATTGGCGAACTTGTAGTGTGTAATTAATCCCGGCTAGTCTTTCCTTTTAGGGTTTGAAGGAAGATTTAATAAAAAGCAGTGGGAGCCATCCTGATTAGATAAAATAAAAACCAATCTATTCTTGACAGAGCGCACGCTGAGTGTTTTCTTCTCTCTCTCTCCTGGTAGCGACCATATCACGCCTTAATCAAGATAATAATACGGAATATTGACCGAACCCGCTTGTTATACTGAGCTGGGGAACGTTGGTCCCGCTCCAACTTATAATTGTTATAAGACAGAGCAGGAAATTGGAGAATACCAGAATTCCCGTGCCGCCCAAACGAAGAAAGTGCATGCTGATGCATCATCTTCGGGTGTGTTCGTTACAAAGAACTGTTTCTCAGTATCCTCCGCGTCCTGGGTATGTGATACCAGATCAGGATCCTAGATATGTAATCTGTTACATAGGGCTACAGAAAGGTAGAGAACTGAGAACGGGTGATAAGTTTCATGAGGCAGAAAACGGGGCAAGTGTTGCAGCCAAGTCTGTCGGTCACTGTCACCCTGTATTACAATACATTGATTCTGAACGAATGTTATTAGATACCGAACCTGATATACAAAATCATATCAGTCTCTTTATTAGTAAAGAAATGATAAAATTTTGTATTGTTGGATAATGTTTTGAACATTTCCTATATCAAAAGTTGATCGGTTCAGGCACGTTATCTAAAAGCATTAATGTTCTAAATCAAACTACAGTTCTTAGTATACGAAACACAGACAAGAGGAAGAGTTCAGAAATGAACAAATCCTTCTTGAGGTATTGTAGACTAGGTCAGATCAATGCGACCCGACTGGCTAGAGTTACATAAAGATGCATATTTAAATTAGTTTGAATTTACATCTTGTGAAACTCGCCAATCATGTCACAAAGATATAATGACATCAGCTCTGTTTATTGGAAACAGAGAAAGAGTTAGTAAACTCTTGGGATGATACATGTTGATGTATGAAGGTCCCTGTCTACACATGCCAAGACTGGTTGTTTGTACTTCTTTACATTCTCTGATAATCTCTCAAGATTCAGACATATGTTCCTGTTGAAACACAAGTCCGAACCTTTTGAGTTATTCACAGAATATAAGTTAGAAGTAGAGAACCAATAAAGGTATAAGTATTATGTCCTATGATGAGATCAAGGAGGAGAATACTTGAGCACGGAAATCCTGGACTTTTCTAAAGGAGAATGAGATTCTCTCTCAGCATTACTCCTCCGAATACACCATAGCACGATGGTATATCGGGGAGGAGCAGATACACCCTATATGATAAGGTGTGCTCTATGATGAGTACTACTGAGTTACCTGTTTCCTTTTGGGAGTTATGCGCTTGAGAAGCTGCATACCTATTGAATAAGGTTCGAATCAAATCAGTTGCCTACCACTTCATATTTGATATGGAAAGGGAAGAGCCCATATCTTAAGCTAGTTAAGATTTGGGGTTGTCCGGCCTATGTCTAAAAGCAGAATCCGGACAAGCTCGAGGCAAGGTCTGTAATGTAGAACTGGAAAGGTTCCAGCTATACAAACTGCAGCAGATGATTTGATAAAACCAAAGGATTCAGTAGATACCAACGAACCTCATCCTCTCCGCCGATCTAGTAGGGTTCCTCACCCACCTGAGAGATACTTCAGTTTCTCTATGACAGTGGGAGCGAGGATTGCATCATGAGATGATGACCCAACTAGTTTCGAGCTGGCCATCAGGAATGAGACTCTGTAAGAATGGCTGGATGTTTATCGATCTGAGATGGAATCCTTATACACCGACAAAGTATGGACTTTAGTTGCTATATCTGAAGGGTTAAATTCCCATCAGGAGCAGGTATATCTTGAGAAGATTACTTGGTGTACATGGAAAAGTTGAGACTTTCAAAGCTAGACTTGTTAAAGGTTTTCGTCATTGACCAGGCGTGGATAATGATGAAACCTTTTCAAGTAGTTATGCTTAAGTCCATCCAGATCCTACTTGTCACGGCTACATACCATGACTACGATATCTGGTGGTTGGGTGTCTTGACTGCTTTTCTAAATGATGATTTAGAAGAGAGTGTCTATAAGTACACAGCCAAAGGGCTTCGTAGACAATGGGAGCAGCGGAAACGTGTGCAAGATGCTTTATAGGATAAAGCAGGCATCGCGGAGTTGGAACATCTGTTTTGATGAATTAGTCAAAGAGTTTGACATCATCAAAATGGTAGATGAACCTTGTATATACAAAAAGGTAGTAGGGAGTATGGTGACGATCCTCGTAGAGTACGTGGATGACATACTCTTGATAGGGAAGGAGTTTCCTATGCTACGCTCGATCAATCTCCGCTTATCACAATGATTCTCCACATAGGATCAAAGTGATACCTCCTAAATCCTGGGTTTTGGATCTATGAGATAGATCTAATTGGATGTTAGGATTCTTACATGTCGAAGTGAGATGGTATCACATGATCCTGGGAAGAATCGCTGGAAGGGTTCCAGGGTGATAAAGACGACTGAGTGTCAGTCACAGGCATTGTCTTAACCCTTAGTAAAGGGACGGTATATTGGAAGAGTTCCAAGATAGATACCGTGACATACTAGACGATAAAGGCAGGATACATCGCTACTTAAGATACTACCAAAGAGGCTGTTTGGGTGTATATTGGTTCATAAGATGAACTATGTTCCTCCCATTGTGTGACAATGGAGTTGTGGCTTATGCCAAGGAACGTCCGTCCCATCAGTGATCCAGACATATTCTAAGGCAGTATCACCTGATCATGGAGATGGTTGATCTCTAAGGGATCGAGGTTAGGAGAGTAGACTCAGAGGACAACACAGCGGATCCACTCACAAAGGCCTGTTCCCAGAGAGAGATTTTTATGGGATGGTTGAGTATGAGATACTGCAACCACTGCTACAGATGGCCCTAGTGCAAGTGGGAGATTGTTAGTTATATGTATGCCCTAGAGGCCATTACTGTACATAGGATGTATATTGTAGTGGATGCTGGGACATATATAGGGAGGACTTTCTTGCTCGACATGATAGTATGCTATCTGGTTACCCTTACCTTAACGTGTATGCTGATTGTCTCTCTGTTACATGTTGGTAAAGCCCTTAGGATCTGTACTTGACTACCTGGACTATGATGCGGATCATACTAGTGGGGATATGGTAGTCCATAAGTACATCCTTCAAAGTCCCTAGTCGTGGGTGTATCGAGACGGGGCATCGATATACCAGAGTAGACTAGCGTGTACCTTCTCAACCCATACAGATGGGCGATGGATGATCCCATATCCATTGGTGTTTGACATCAGAGATGATATACGGGTGCTCAGTAGAGACTGGGTACACTGGACGGACTCGCCGAGAACTCCCAGATGGTATTATACCTCACGTCAGATGGCAGTTCTCTGGTGACACTGGTACAGAGTAGTCTGTTGACCCAAGATCGTCATAGAGTCTTGTGTGGTTCCCACTGTGCTTTGATTTCCATCTTACCACGTCCAAGAGGGCATGCAAAACGGTGGTTTTTGGGTACAGTCCCGAGTCACATGGAGGCAATGAGCGATAGGAGGGGATTCGTCTCTCCCGGTATAGGGGGTTGATGTAGCGCTGTGTTCGATTGGCTATAACAGGAAATCCCTGGCCAGGGTTGCTGAGATTTACTGGTAAGTGTTACCAGTAGTTTCTCGAATAGTTATAGACCTCATATCGACACGACTTATCGAGCTATTGGGGTCTGACGTTTACCACCCCTAGGCGAGATATGCGACATATCAGACGATCAGACCGGACTGTACGGTAGTGTTACTGGTCGGATTCACTGGAGTGTGAGCGGGCTTGCTCGTCGATCTTCAGATCGCTCAATACCCGGGTGGCCGTTACGTTTAGCAGACCGCTTGCGGCTTGTAGGTGTTTGATATGATCATCGCCTGCTGCCGGCGTATTGACGAGTCTTTAGAGTCCTACACAGAGGTTTCCTGGCTTAAGCGAAACGAAATAGGGGCGCATATGAGATATGTGCGGGACCGAGAATAATACGAGTATGTGATACTGTATTCGATTCTCGCGATGTGACATTGATCGGTTATATGCGATATAGCCGGATTATCGGATCAAGTGTTGATTCGATAAGATGTTACTAATGATACCAGTCGGTTATGTGCGCATGACCGGATCATTGAATCAAGTGTTGATTTAATGATTTAATGCATATTTATATATTTGATATATTGCTTTGCATCAAGTAGTATCGGTTTACTTAAGATGGATTTTCTCGCTCGAGTGTGCGCATTGTATATGCGATATGTTTATGTGCACATGTTTGTATCATGTTTGATGATGCATACCACTTTGGTTAAGTGTAAAGTTTGAACCATGGTTGTGTTTGTGTTTAGGGTTTTATTTTCTTAATTATTCATTTATTCTTTTTGATAAATGGATAAAAGGAAAGCAAATGAGAAAATGGTGGCTTCTTTTGTTTTGTTCATGAATCTTCATGAAGCTTTGACTTAGTTAACCATTTTGTCTCATGCTTAACCCTAACCACTCCACTAACCCTAGTTCACTCTCTACAACTAACCATGGTCATGTTATGATAAGAATGAGTTTCTTTTCTAATTAAACTAATTCTTTTCATAACAATTTCCTTCTTCTTCTTCCTTGCTTCAAGTGAAGAAGCTTGAGGTCATCAATGGTGGATTGATGTTTTGAGTGAGAAATCCAATTCTAAAGTTAACCCACTTCCTATTTCTTCATCCTCTACCTCTTGCCAAGTAGTAGAGTGTGTTTACTTCACAAGTTTCATGACTTGGTGAAGTTGTGAGCTTGATCTAGCGATGCCTCGACGTAGATCATCTTCGGCATGGACATCGACGACCTAGCTTGCCCATTCTCCGACGAAGCCGACGCTAGAGCCCGGATTTGATTTGGACAGCGGAGAGGACCTCGTTGCGGAGCTATGGAGGTGGACCACCGGATCTACAAAGGTTGTATTTCCGTATCTTGTAGTTAAGTGTTAACTAGTTCATTGTTCGCCTAGACATCTAGTTATCGATCCGTAGTTTAGGGTTTGTAGGCACCATAATTTTTGAAATTGCCATGCTTGATGGCTTGGGAGACCTCACTTGAGTGCCTAGGAACCCTACAGAAACTGCTATTTACGCTTTAAAGTTCACACATTCAGTAATCGGTCGTTAGTGCCTCAAGAAGCATTAATAGTCGCATGAAAGGTGTGTGAGCAAATCCGTCCATCCTTAATGAAAAGAAGTAGTATTAGGTATTAGGGCAAGGGTATTATAGCTTGAATTGAATTCTCAAGTGTAGGGGTGCAAAGATACACATACGTAGGGGTATACAATCGATGTTTGGATAAAAGATAGAAATAAAGAATAAGACTTGTGTTTTCTGTAAAGTTGATAAAAATCCCTGATTTAAGGCCACACTTTTAGAAGGAAAACTCAGGAGAACCACTATCTTTTTAAACTTTTTTGGAACGTATATGATCTAAGGTTAAATAGATAGGAGGTGCGAAAAATTAGGGTTGAATATTTCTAACTTAGGATGATAGAGTTTCTAACGTAAATACTAAACTGTAGGAGTAGAATCGACGTTAACTTATGACACTAGCTTGACGGGATTTTGTGGGTGTAATCCGCTGAAAACCCTCAGGAGACAACACTCCTCCTACTAGGGACACATAGAGGTTTAACGGCTTGTTGCACGTGCTCAGTGCAATCGCGTTCCCTATGAAAGTGCGGTTAGGATTTTATTTTTGTGAATAATTGGTTTTGCTCGGGACGAGCAAAAGTTAAGTTTGGGGATATTTGTTCATACCAGAATATTGCATTTTATACCGCCCATTCTTACGCTCGTTTATTTATAGGCAGGTGCTTTTAATCAGTGTTTGCTACATATTTGCAGAATACTGGTTCTCAACTCTAAACAGTGAAATCCATGGAAAAGTACGACAAATTCCGGATTACTGCCAACAACAGATAAAGCACGGGTCTCCGCTCTCTATCCGTGTGTTGCCACATACCAGTTTAAGGGACAAAATGGCAAATCAATTGTCATGTCATGCGCAAAGCTCAATGTCAACACAAGATCCAAGAAATCTACGCGGAGCTCAAGGAAATCATGACAAAAGATCCACATCACATCACCTCTTGTTCTACTGAAATTCTGGAAGAATTGTGAAGAGTTTCTGAGAAAAGTCATATACCACACTGAAGAGAACCACAAACCAGGAAAACCCACTAAAGCGCATGACCCAACCCCTCTTTATGGCCGCGGTTCCGCGGCATAAGCGTGCTTAGGCCGTGGAACCGCGGCCGTATAGGCTCGTCAGTTGGAAAGTTTTCAGGGGCTGTTTGGTCAATTCATATAGTGTCAGAATGTTGCCCTAGGTTCTCTGTTTCCTGCCTATAAATACCCCAGAACTGAGCCAAACAAGGGGTCAATTCTTTGTTCCTCTTTTGTAGGTTTTAGTGTAGTTTTAGTTCTTCTTCTTCATCTTTCCTCCATGAAAGTGTAGTGTGAGCATTGAGTGGATGATCAATGAAGATGAGGGTTTTTGTATCATTCTCTTTTGTTTAACTTCCCCTTGAGATTCTTGCTTTCTCTTGATGTTTCAACCTCTTCATTGAGCTTGAAAGGTTAAGGGTTTGTTATTGATCTCAAGGGGCGTATTTTTCTTATGGAATTAGTGCTTCATTTCACATGCGTTCTTTACCCTTCTCTTGATCTTGCAACCTCTTGATTGAGCTTGCAAGTTTAAGGGTTGGCTATTGATCCCATGCTTATCTTGAGTTCTAGTTTCTAGTTTTCTTTCTTGCTCTTTATTGCTTGCTTTTTATTACCTTGCTTTATTTTCTTGTAATTTAAATTCATGCACTTACTTACTTGTAATCTTTTCTTTTCTTTGTTCTTTTTGTTCTCTCTTTTTTGTTCATTTTGTGAATGGTTGTAATTATTGTTGTTGTTAAGAATCAATACGATATTGTAAGTTAATACTTCCTTGCTCATTTCCTTTTCCCGTTATTTTCCATTGAACTCCGCACAAACGATACGCAAGCGCTCCGTTAGGCACCCTACCCTAACAAGGTAACGGTGATTCCTAACCGCGACCAGTTGCGTTCGGTTTGGCCGGAGGCAAAAGTAAGAGACAAGAACGGAAGGACAAGGGGTAAATAAGCCGGATTCCACGAATACCGTGCTTAAATCCCCTAATCCACGTTGTTGCCAATTGCTCTAGCTTCAATTGGTTAAGACTCGGCTCAAAGGTTTTGAGTGCGGATTTCTTTAGCTTACAATTTCGTATCTTTTTCTTAACAACTTTATACTTGCAAATAATACACATAGGTTAGATTGAACAAACATATACTCATTCTTTATTGACTCGTCTAAAACAAGAACGGACATACAACCATCTTCCTGTGGATCGACCCGTGCTCAACCGGCTAGCTGTATAGCGACACCGTCCTGATCGCGGTTATACTTTAGAACTTTGAACGTCCGACACGCCAAAAGCGTGCGATCAAATGCGATCACTGCTGCTGGGTTTGTGGAGAGGAGAAAGAGAGAGAGATGTGATGGGTGAGAAATGAAGGAGGAGAATTAGGGTGTCTATCGGGCCAAGCCGGGATGGAGCCCGCCAGGCTAGATGTTCACACAAGAATATTGCATTTAATACCGTTTATTCTTATGCTCATTTGTATATAGGTAGGTGCTTTTGATCCGTGTTTTCTACATAATTGCAGATTACAGGTTCTCAGTCCAAAATAATCCAAATCACGCAAAATCTATACAGTTGTGATAAAGTCCAGAATAACTGCCAAAAACAGATAAAATATGGGTTCCGGTCATCCACATCCGTCTGGTACCGCTTACCAGTACAAGAGACATGATCCACGGATGGTCATTCGTGTCTGGGACAAGCACAGAGCATGAGAGAGGCAACATAAGGATCAAGGTTGCAACACGGAGCTCGAGGGAAATCAAGACCAAAAGACAAAAATAGTTGCGATTGTAGACTGTTGTAAGTCTGAGAATATTTTGTAACCATTTTGCATATTTGAACTTACCAAACAGAAAAAAAGCAACACGAGAAAGCACAAGAAAAACGGGGCGCCAATTCTACCAGAAGACCGCGGAAGCGCGAAATTCATCACTTAATAGTGGCGGATCCGCGGTCGTACCAGAGTATCTCGCGACCAATTTTCAGAGGTGTTTTTATAATTGTATAAGGGCTCTGAATATACCACTAAGGTTTCACTTCTCTGTCTATATATACTCCCGATTTAAGCCAATCATGGATGCTTTTCTTTTCTTAGAATTAGTGTAGTTTAGTGTAGTTTTCTTCTTCTTCATCTATTCTCCATGAAAATGTAGTGAGAGATTTTGAATGGAAAATTAATGAAGATGAGAGTTTTTTGTTATCTTGTATTTTTATTTTCTTCCATTGTATTTTAATTTTTAGCTTAACTTTTATTACTTGTTATTAAAATAGTTGTTGGTTTTTATTGTTTTTCTTTTCTAATCTTTATTTTTGAAGCCATGATACTCAATAGAATTCCTTGCTTAGGTGATGGCCCAAATAGTTAGCTTGTTATCTCTTGTTAAAACCGTATTTTCCCATTTTTTCTTCTCTTCTTTCTGGTTTTATTTTTCTTTTAATATATGAATAATTTACTCACTTGTTAGGGCTAAGAAAGGTTGGTATGGGGATGGAAAATCCCTTATATTTCTCTTCGCCAAACAACTTGAAGTGAATTTAGACCAAATAAACACAACACCCTCTCTTAGGCGCGCTATAAATGACATATAGTCGCGACCTAAGTCGGGAATTGCTTCAGATGCACTACACCGTGACATATAGTTATGACCTAATTGGAGACTTGATTGTGTGTGTTTGGCCTAAGGTTGGAAATAAGAGTATGGAATGGACGAACAAGAGGCACTTGGAATGGATTTAGCGTTGGAAGCTTATTTAAACGCAAATCCCATTCCTATGTTCTTGTAATTCCCGCAACTTCCGTTTATCCTGACTTCATTTCAAGGATGGCACAAGACAAGCACAAGACTAATTTCTAACTTTACTAACCAATCTTAAAGCTAACAAATTCTCTTTGAACATAAAATACAACACTTAGGACAAAATTGAACAAATGTATACATTTCTATTTAACTCGTCTAAAATAAGAACGAAAATACGAACTATCTTCCAGTGGACGATTCGTACTCAACCGACTAGCTACATGCGAAACCGTCTTAAATGTGGTAAGTAGAATAAATAGAACACATAACATATCGCGCGGTTTTCTACCAATCACCAGGCAGTCTTCAAGCCGGGATTAGGCCCGGCCCAAATCCCCCAAACCCGAACCCAGCCCGGTCCTTGGGCCGGCATGGGTTGGGCCAGGTCGGGCCATTGGGCTGGCCAAACCAGACCGGCCCGTTTAAACAAATAATTTTTTTGAAAAAAAGTTTTAAAAATATTTTAGAAGTTTAATTTTTATGAAAAAAATTTCGAATTTTTTATAAGCTGAACTTTGTATAGGTTCCGGGACAGACCTAGATATTTTATTAATTAAAAAATATTTTGAGGGAGGACATAAATTGGAAAAGCTTACCCCTCATACAATTGCCAAAAAAATAAAAAATGCAGTTCAATAAAAAGAACTAACTGGTTTGCTCCTATTAGTCTTTACTCTTAATCAGTGTCGGAGTTTTCAATATTTTTAATGTGTTGTTGTCTAGTTTCTGTATCGAACCAATATTTTTGGCACACTGCAATCTCCAACGTGTCATCCGACAGCATCGCTTTCTTATTGCTCAGAACCCTATTATCTGCACTAAATGTAGACTCCGAAGCTACTGTAGACATCAAAATTGTTAGTAAATCACGAGCCATGGCAGAAGGCACAGGATACATGTGTCCATATATTTTCCACCAATCCAAAATATCAAGAATATCTATTTTATCCGCGGTGAGAAAATTACTGAAATCAGTTTGCAAATACATTATAAGCTTATTATAAGTAGAAGAAGTGGAAACGGTTGTTCTTTACTTTTTCTGTTGCAAAAACTGAAATATTTCTTTTTTGAAAGTTTGTTGTGAAGAGAAAAATAAAGAAGTGGGTTTTTGGCCATACTATGCATCATATATAGCATACAATTCATGTAAAAAAGAATCTAAAATATTTTTATAATTTTCTATATCAGTACCTTAGTTTTCATTGTATCCATCTAATAAAAAAATTTATCTTTTTTATGTTTAGGTTAAAAAAAAGAAGCTAAATAAAACAATGCAGGAACTTTTCACCAATATTTATTCAATTTCGTAAGCATACTATATAACATTCCAGAAAATGCACTTTTAGGGTCAATTACATGCTCATTAATAATCTTACTAATATAAAATAACTGTTCTACTGCTTAATATGTAGTAGGATAATAAACACTAGATAAATATTTAGTTACATTGTAAAATATTTCTAAAAATTTCAAAACATATTCACAGACAAATCAATCATAATTCTCTAAATTATTATTGGGCATTTGTTACTCATAATATAAAGTAATGTGCTCCCGATATTTTAAAACAAATTTCAACATCTCTTAAGTGGAATTCCACCTCGTTGGAATTTTGAATTTGAAAGATCTAACTTTTAAATTTAACTGGGTACAAATTTGCTTAAAAATTTATTTTCTGAGTTCAGAGACTTCAATAAACATCATTATATGTTTATGTTTCGCTAAATGAAGATCAATTATAGCAAGACCATTATGCACAATTAAATTTAAAATATAGCATGCACATTTTTGATGAAATAATTCTCCATTCAAAACATAATTTAAATTATTTTTTAAAATTGCTATAGCAGAATTATTATTAGTAGAATTGTAAAAATTAACAGAAAATATTTTATTTTGAATATTATATTCACGTACAGTAGTTAAAATATAATTATTTATATTATTTCCACTATGTGAATACTCCATTTTTGAAAAACCAATAATTCTTTTATGTAAAAACTAATCATTATCAATGAAATGTGCAGTAACACAAATATAACTCATACCCGATTTTGTAGTCCAAATATCAGAATTTAATGCAATTTTACTCTTAAAGTTTGCAAAAATATCAATCAAATTGGTTTTACCATCATAAATTTCTTTTAAAACATCTCTTCTAAGTGTTGTTTTGGGTACTCTTTGAAGAGCTGGATTATATGCATATTTTTACCAATCTATCAGATTTTTCATTTTCTGCAAAACCAAACGGTTGTTCAGCTTGTATCATATATCTTGTAAATTCTCTTCTATTAATATCTTGCGAATAAGAAAAACTATTAAAAGAGTTAGACGATATAGTTAGAGTCGTCCGCCGAGAATCTGCTTTTTGTGTTTGATTAAATATCTTTTTAGGTGGGTAGTTCCACCTAAAGTGGCACAAGTAAAATCTGCTTAGTAATGAGCGCAAACTGCCCGCTGGTCTTTACCTACAACTGTTTATACTATAAAATGTATCCAAATATCAGAAGTTTTAGCTTTTTTATTTTTAGGGACAGAAACTCTTGCTTCAGGAATGGTAGGAGCAGGAACTTATTCAGGGGCATTACTTTGTGACGTAGCAGAGATCTCATAATTAGAAGATTCATAATTAGGAGAATAAATCAAAATTAGTTTGTAGCATATTGGTTAATCTCTTTCTATCTTGTGAATCTATATCAATTTAAAATGAACGTCTCCGTGAAGATGAAGCATCTCTGTTACCTTGTGAAGATGAACCTGACATTTTTAATTAAAAATATTAGTTACAGAGAAAAAGAGATAATAAAAAATATACGAGAAAAATATATAATCAATACAAAAAAACCTTGATTCCAAATAACATAATCAAATTAGTGAAACAGAAGTGAACATTGAGATTGCTGAAATGAAGATTGCATGATTCCAATTTTAACAGTAAACTTCTCGGAAATTAAAGAGAGTGATTGGAAGATTGAAAATTTTGTTGTTGTGAATTGTGAGAAGAATTAAAAGTGTAGATGGATATTTATAGAGTTTTGGATTAGGGGTATAGAAATGTATAATTTTGAGTGAGGAGATTTTAGATAATTTTACAACCCCTACTTTAATTCAAATTTCCCCCCTTTATTAAAAAACCCGTCCTTATTAAAAAAAAACCCTATCCCAAGTTTTTGACCGATCCCCATCCTAAAAAAAACCCCTAGGCCAAATTCAAATTCAAATTTGGCCGGGCCAGGCCGGGCTTGGACCATTGCCGAGCCGTCGGTCTGATAACAGCTGGCCTGGCCCAGCCCGGCTCGGGGTCGGGCCAGTCCGAGCCCGCCACGTGGCGCTTAGGCCGGGATGGACTACGGACGGCCTGACCCGTTAGACACCTTGAGAGGAGAGGCTGCATGGGGTTAAGGGTGATGGCGGCGCAAGTTTTGAGGAAAAGAAAAGCCAGGGTTAAGGTTTTTTACGTGAGGGTTTAAAACGGAAGCTTGGCTTAGGGTTTGAGTTTAGGGTTTTAAAATATATATATATATATAACTGTTTTAAGTTTTGGAAAAATACTTTGTCGTTATTTTTTTTATTTTATAAACTATTATAAACCATTTTCTTCTTATAGAAAAATTATAAAAAAAATACTTCAGTTACCTTAAAATTATGGAAATTTTGTAGAAAAATTCTAAATCAATACTTACTCCTTTTCAACCATTTTCGCCTCAAAAATAATTTCTTTTCTAAAATCCACTTACTAAAATAAATTTTTGAAAATACAAAAAATTCTATTTAAATTCTTTTCTTTTCCTAAAAATTATATAAATCATATTTAAACTCAAAATTACTTTTCCCCAAAATTTCCATAAAAATAAATACTAAAATAAGTATGAACATATGAAGGAAAATTACATGAAGAATTTATTAATGTATATACGGAACGCAGATGATTAGTCTAAAATATTGCACATTTGAATGACCATTTTTCCTACTATTATTAATAAATAAAAGGTGTTAATTGTAAATATGGAACATATGTGGTTTTATTTATAAAAAGATTATTATCATATGTTTCTACATTTTAATTAGCATAATTAGGGAAAATATATTCATATAATTTTTAAATGAAAAATTAGTAATTAAAATATGTATATCATATCAAATATTTCTAATCAATATTTTTAAAATTTAATATCATATAAATTGGTTAGGATAATATTTCAAAAATACCAAATACTACTAACACTTTGATTTGAGATATTGTGAAGATATTAGGTCAGGGCTGGAATCCAAGAGATCCGAGTTAAATCGGGATGTCGGAATCTAATCTGCCAAAAATATAAAAGAAAATCAAGAGATCTAGCAACGGCAGAGACTCAGAGTATGATTTGCAGAATCTAGATATCAAAAGGATCTCCACATGTCAACACAAGAGACCGGAAGAAATCCCAAAACATAATTCCACTAGGTTGCTGCAGATCCGCGGCTAAATTGAGGGATATGCGGCGGAACCGCAGCTCAATAAGGGCCGTAGGATATGAGATTTTTTGACTTGGATCTTAACAGCATATATTCACTTATGGCATTTAGGGTTTCTGGTTTTAGGGACATATAAGGGACCGAGAGCTGTACATTAAAAATCATCACCGAAGAGATCAAGAGATCCAAGAGGTCCACGTATCCGAGTGATTATCACCTATTCATCTACCTCCAACAAGAAAGAGATCTAGAGAAAAATAGAGTTCTTGTATTCTACTTTCTAAGGAGAACTGTAAATGCAATAGTTGATTAATAAAGGTAGTTTTTTATTATTTTTTTTGCAATTAATTTCCGCACTTACTTTCTGCACTTACATTTCTGCATCTTAATCATGATTTTATTCTTCAACCTTTCTTCTAAATTTTTAACCATGGGCGAGTAATTCCTAACTTGTTAGGGTTCATAGGATAGGGTAGAACAATGGATGAGAAAATCTCTTAACATTTTTTTATACATTTTAAAGTTTATAAATTTTAGCAAAATAATTGTTAACATCCTTATCGGGCGCGCTACCAATTTATTGATAGTTACGACCACGATTTGATATTTGTTTAACACTTATTTTGTTAAGCGCTAGATATGAATAGAGATCAATGCAAGGACAAGGGTTAGAAGTGGGGAAATCCTAGTTTCTTCCAAGAACCCTAATCTACATTCATCACTATCGATCTAGTTTCAAACTATTAAAAGATAAAGGAGTCATTTTTAATTATTCATCCATTACTACTAAGTCCTATGAACCCTACAAGCCTTTTCTTTATAAATTCTATATCCGTAACGACAAAACAACTATCCCATTTTCAATCAACTAGTCTAAAGCAAGAAAAGAGGTCACGTTTTCCTGCGGACGACCCGCACACATCGCGGCTAGCTACTAGCGACACCATCTTGATTGTGGTTATTTTCGAACACACTTTTTAACGATCATTCAGCAGACGTTACAACAACTAATGAATATTAAAGAAAAATAATAAAAAGTTAAAGACGTTCATTGCGATTTACCGCTGAAAACTGGACTGAGACGCAGAAATGTCTAGCTTGAATTTGGGGACAAATGCTATATGAACATATCTATCGACCTCTCCGAAAATACCAAGTTGATTTATGGTACCGTATATTGGAGGTTTGTCAAAGTACCCATATTGGGAAACTACCCAAATCTAGATCTAAAACCATAGATCTAGTAACCAGAATGTCTAATATTATATCCATATCTTTTGTGGAGAAACAACTATTTGACGACCAAAGTACAACCGATCGTAGTATATGAATTTTACTTCCTACTCTGTGTATGTCATCCAAATAGAAGGACATCACACCCTACTACCTTCTCAACAGATCCATCCCCTATTCTGATAAAGTCAAAGCCATGACTGTCTCATCAAAATTAGATGATCTTTCTCCGCTATAACTGCTGAAGTCTATAAATAGACATAAACTACTTGCCCATTATACTTCCGATGCTCCCACTGACTACGACAACCCTCTGGCAGAATAATATATACGTATACTTCTAAAGCTAGTTTAGAACGACGCTATACATATCTTCCTGCCGGGTCTCATAGTCTGGAACAACAGTAGTGTCAAGTCTGGGTAAACAAGAACCTCTCTGTCACCGTCCTTGAGGCTACCGGAGTACCTCTCGGGTGTCTGAGGTTACCCACCATGTCTACGGAGTGGCTAATGAAATGTCAAACCTGATTGAATATATAGGTCCTATTAAATTTTTCGTAATCGTTTGCGGTCCTGGAATCACTTCCAGTTCTACCATACTCCCACTACTGTTTTCTGAAAAAGTCCATTTTAATAAAACTGTGGCGAGTCAAGAACAATATCACTATTGATCTTCCAGATGGTAGAAATGTCAACCTTTGTCAAAGCTAGGGTCAACCCATAAACAGCCATTACAGAAACTTGCCTTAAGTTATCCAGTGTCTGGTTTGAAGTATAAGCTGGACAACTCCCCTTATCTTAACATCGTTAAGATATGAACCATTCTATATCCAATATAGAAACAGAGGCACTAATTTAATTTGAACCAGATTCAAATTATGCAGCTGTCTCCAGTGCATAACAACTTAATGGAAAAAGGCTAATCAGCATTACTCAACTTAGGAATGCATCCAATTATGAGTAACCTGAAAAAGAAACAAGTTTCTCAAAACCGTTACTATCAACTGAATACTTATCACAAGAATCTACATCTTCGATTTCTTTGAAGAATCCTGATACTTGCGACACCTGGTTCTCTACTCTATTCTTATACCCACAACTTCTCAAAACTTAGACATTGTATTTCTACGAAACACTTGTCTAAAAACTAGAGAAGTTACAAGTAAACAGAACAGAGTACGAGGACCTACCCCTTTGTCCTGACGGACACTGGACAACATACAATATTCTGTATAAGTCCGCTGAGTTTGAATAACTCAAAACCTGTGCGTCGTAGGTTGAAAGACTGTACCCAGGCGATTTCCTCAAATACCACCAATTACAACGAATTCCGATATAATGAGGATGATCACCTAATTCCCAATAACTTACTCCCACTCATCATCTGTAAAAACCATACAGATATGAGAATGAAACCTGGTAAATATATACCCTGGAGTAAGTATGTAATCGGGAAATCAGTTTACAATTAACAATGCACAGTGAAATTGAAACATGAAAATGTTTCGTAGGGGTATCCTGGTATTCCTAGTAATGCCTCTTCCATAATCCAATTCATGACTATAACCGTATATTTCTTTTGCCATCTCTCCAAATCCCTTTATTTGTTTTTAGTTTTTACCTTCTGTACACCATCGTTAGGCTAAAATGGTTTTCTTCCTTCCCTACCGTTCGGCACCAGCCTATGGTTTAGAAGAAGACTATCCAGTAAGCATAACAGGTGTACCCTCCTAATCCTAGGAGTACTCGTAACTTGAGAGAAGATGATGATAAAAGATAACTGAATAAAACCTTATTCTATTTCTCCCGAACTGGGGAAAAAGCAAAGGTGAAATAGGAGTAGCGATGAAGTACGCGGTTTGGTCGTGAATGATAACAGTCGCAATTTACTTTGCTCTCTTTTTAATCCCTTTATTTTGTCTTTACATATTACCTATTGCACACCCTACTTAGGCTAATTGGTTTTCTTCATTCCCTACCTTTCGGCACCAGCCTATGGTTTGGAATAAGACTATCCAATAAGCGTAATAGGTGTACTCTCCTAAACTAAGGAGCCCTCGTAATCTGAGAGAAGGTGATAATAAAAGACAACTGAATAAACTAATTCTATTTCTCCTGAACCTGGATCCATCCTCGAAGAAGTTCTTTTGAGTTCGTATATAACCATACGATGGATCTATCCAATGGAAGTGGATTTCCGTAGTAATACGGGATGTTCTGAGAAATGCAAAGGGTAAAAGAAGGAGCGGCAATGACTTATGCAACTAAGACAATCCAAAAGCCAGTATTTTAAGAAGGTTCGGTCAACTTTGGTCACTGAGTCATAGTCTAAGGTCGGTCAAAAAGGTCGCTGCCAAAGAGAGAGAGAAAAGAAACACTTTGCGTGCACTCTAATCTAGATCAGAATGGTTATCAATTTATTTAATCAGGAAACCTCCCACTGTAATCTCAAATTCTCCTCCAAATCTGAAAGTAGAATTAGTCGGGATCACCAGAAGAGTAAACTAACTCATCAGTGAGAATCGGGATCCAACTATCATCGCATGATAACTTGATGGAAGCCACTCAAGTTATCACACTCCAGAAGGTATGCGCAAGCCTGGCAAGTTTGCTTTATGTTTGAAACTCCCGATGTGATTTTTGCCCCATGCTCTTATAAGCTTGACTAAGGGCCAAAATGTCATAAGTCACATGCCAAGTTCTACCCGTCACTATCCAGGTCAATTTGAACCCACCCGTACATACTCTTGACTAAGGGCCAAGTATAGTAATACGACTGTCCCAAACCAACTCATCTATCTATGCAACAGATGAATACCCAGCAGCTACCAAACATTATGCCTTGACTAAGGGCAAAAATACATAGCTTGAATACTACTGACAATTCATATGAAATGACGGAGGGCTACGGCTGGTTTTTGGCAAAAACCTTTAACATAATGAACTTGATCTCGTTGAAGGAAACTGATAGCTTTTTATAAAAATATAGTGGCGAAAACCTTTGCTAAAGAGGTCACTCCTGGTGAAAGGATCTCGGCTCTTTCCTCGTGGAATGAGGTGCAGGATATTCCAACTGAATACTGCGATGCAAAACAACTTGTAATCGACTATAGTAAAGTTATTACCCTGACATAAACTTCTGCCCAAGGGGTCACTCCCGGTGAAGGGATCTCGGCCCTTGCCTCGTGGAATGAGGTGCAGGATATTCTAACTGAATACCGCTATGCATAACAAAAGGAAACATCTTTGTAATAACACCTTTTTAAATTTGTTCCAACAACATCAAATATAGATTTGTTTTATCTTGCATTGATAAGAATCAACGCAGTCCCATCAATCAATCACACCAGAAAAGAACGAAAATATAATGTACGTATATGCTATCCGCATTCGCCACTGGGTCCCGTCATCACCCGTTAGGTTACTTAACTAACGACAGAGCGGGGGCTGGACTAGCGCGGGTGTAAAACATATACAACATCTAATAGTATATATACCAATATACAATAATCGCTCCAGGCGTGATAATATGCAACATTACAGAAAAGTAATAAGCATCACAAAACAATACAGATAATCTGGGATCCCCGGGTTTCACAGAGCCGCTACTGAAACCTGACGTTCCCCTGGTCGTGTGGATAGCCTGTGCAATGAAACCTAGACCCCTACGGGTGTGGCAAGTTACCCGCCAAAACCTGAAGCGAGGTAGTCCCCACAGCATAGTGAATGGAACACCCGGCACTTCACCGAATCCGGTAAATTGAGCACCCTTCCTTGGGTCAACCTGCACCCCCTACGAGTGCGGTGAATAGTCTGCCAATTCTAGAGTGAGGTCCCTCTGCCTCTCAAAGCCATAAGATACGGACCCCTTGCCCTTCAGAACCCGGCTATCCGTGCACTCCTTCGCGGGATAAACCTAGTACAGAAATAAAAATATGTACAACGGTTACATCGACCTAGACCCGGTCGTGCCCCAAAAGAATATTATACAACAGGCAGTGACGGCAGTCCACATGTTGGACGCTCGCCCTGCAATATCAAATGTACAAATAAATCCAAACTGCACTATCATTGCATATTGCTATCCACCACGACATATCCGCAACATCACAGCACAACACAGAATATCAACGCGAATGTCACGTTCGCAAACCCTTCTAAAAGAACTATAGCAATTAGACGCGGTTTACCGATCAAATGACATTCCCGGTCGGAGATATAAAATAAGTACTGCATACTAACAAGTTTAAAATTTCGATCGATAAAATTTCCCAGAGTGGGCCCCACGTACATCTGCTGTACTGTAACAAAAACTGGGCCCAAAAGAACTATACCAAAAACCACAATTTCCAAAATTCGGCTCTCTGGAAAAATTTGGTTCACTGTTCCCACTAAAGCGCCGCGGTTCACGTGCCTAAATTTTTCCACAAAGCTTAAAAAACCCTGCACAGTTTTCTGCTTTATGTAAAATAATTTTTAGAACCTTTTAAAAATCGACAGAAACCTGTGTGCCAGAAAATTGCGATTTCAGAAATTCGTTCGATCGATATTTTAAACACGTTAGCATAAGTTAGTATAGCTTAATAGTGAGGCTCTGATACCACTGTAAGTCCACGGTAGCGCCCCGGCCGTCTAACAGATGCCAAATGCGGAACAAAAAGTTTTTACAACTGGCGCTATCGCGTACTATAACCCGGATCTGCCATTAAAGCTAAACTAACAAACTACAAAGTGGGTAGAAGAGTTATACCGAACGATCCGAGTCCTTCGGTATTCAACCATCATCCCACGCTTGTTGCGGCTGCTCCGATCTTCTGAATCTTCATTCTTTTCGTCCAGGTGGCACCACATCGACGGATCTTTAAACGGGCTCCCGCCTCTGAACCGAGGCAACTCGGTCGTCAAGTTTGCTAAAAGAGACGACCAAGATGTTGTAGAGAATGAGTAGAACACTTTGTCTCGTTACGTCCAAGGCTATGGATGAACGGTTAATGAAGTTGCCTTTTGGAATCGGGTGAAATGAGAAATGAGGCTTATCTAATTTCCATGAGTCCAAAACAATATCAATCTTTTTCTAGAAACCATATCATTCACCAAGGGGTTGGCTGGCCACTTAAAAGGAGGAGAGGGGATGAGTGTAGGAGAGGGGGAGGTGACCACAAGGCAAAAGATCTTAAGCAAATATCCTTCATGCAAACAAAACCACATTAATGCAAATGGTGACTCATTTAATCCAGTCATCAAAGTATTTAATGAACAAATGAGTCATGAAGCTTAGTTACCATCCTAGTCATCATCTAGAAACATGACTCACCCTTAACTCAAGAAAAAATAAATCCGTCTTTTACCGAATGATAAAGACGGGTGATGGAAAACTGGAAACTGGCAACTTCCAAAAGTGATCCTGAAATGAATTTCAGGATAACCCCGTATCAGTATAAACATACCCGCATTTGTATTACGACCGAATACAAATGCAACTGAGACAAAGATATTATATCTACACAGCATAATACTCGGATCTGTCTTAAACCAAAGCCGACCAGTATTATCTGCCCGAAAAATGACACATGCGAAAACGCATGTGCATTTTTCGAACCTTGCCATAAACCCCTACGGCCTCTACAATGTTTCGCCCGAATTTGGGAAAGTGTCTGTGGGGGACTCTAATGACTCATCAACACACTGGCACTGGGTATAACCACTAGCACGTCAGAGGTACAAGCTATACGTAACGGTTGCCTATGTACTGATTGGAAGGGAAGCTGATGAGCGAACTCATCTATAAAACCCTACTGAGCCTAACAGTGACAATATACATACAGTCCGGTCCGTTCGTCTATGAGTATCGCATATCTGCCTAGGGGCTGGTAACGTCAGACCCCCAATAGCAGTATAAGTCGTGTCAGAAAGTGGCCCAGAACACCCTGAGATACTACTGGAGTACCTACCAGTAAATCTCCTGCCTCGGCCGAAGGCTTTGTGTAATGGCTCTCCTAGACACAGCACGATCTCACCCCAAATACCGGGAGAGACGAATCCCCTGCCGATCCGCTCACTTGCCTCCAATGTGGCTCGGGACTGTACCCAACTAAAACCTGTTTGCACAACTCCTTTGAGCGTGGTAGGGTAGTAATCTAAGCACAGTGGGAACTCACACGAGACAAGTGACGACCTCAGGTCGATGAACTAACCTGTACACATGTCACCAGGGAACTGCTATCTGACGATATGTATAATACCAACTAGCATGTTCCCGGCGAGTCCTGTCCAGTGTACTCATAACCCAATGAGCACCTGCATACATCTTAGGTGAACCAACTGACACCAATGGCTTGTGAGACCGGCCATCGCCCCTCGTCGGGGTCTCGACTGTATACACTAGTCTACTCTGGAGTATCGATGCCCTGTCTCGAAACTCCCACGACTAGGGACACTTTAAGGATGTGCTTACAGACCCCAGCTCCCACGTATATGATCGCCATCATACTGCTAGTAGTCAAGCAAGAATCCTATGGGCTCTATCATCATGCAATAGTGAACTAAAGCATGTATACGATGATAAAGACAAATCAGATAACAAACTATCATCTCGAGAAAGACTGTCATATCGGTATAGGTCCTGCCTCAATCATTGCAATCACGTACCTGCGATCCAATAATTGACTTTGAGGGCACTATCTCCAACAATTCCAACCAAACCAAAGCATACTTGTTACAAATAAGGGCAGGTTCAAAGCGAAGAAGCGGTTCACCAAAACCCTGTCAATGGGGATGAAACTGCCACCTCTCGTTAGAAACACTCCCGGAGTCATATGCCTCGATGGAGAAGATTCACATCGGAACTACTACCTATATTATCGGAGGGTCATCCACTCCACCGAGAAATGCAGTGCCTTCAAGAAGTGGTGGCAAGGATACGTTGCCCCATCAAAAATACTTCAGGAGGATGAAGCGCAAAATTCGTGGCCGTCGACAGCAAAATAGTGCGATAAACGCGTATGAAGAAACGACTGGCGACTGTCATATGGTTGGTACCAGTTTAGAAAGGGAAAAACCCTAAGTTCTTACATTCGGGAGCGATTCTGAGAACGAAATACCCCTCAGCCCTCTCTTTAAAGACTCCCCCTCTGAAAAAGAAGAGGAGGAGAAGAACTGCGAGAATATTCTGCTGCGTAACCGCATGCTGCCTGAGAAGAACTTCAGACCTATAAACAAAGGTTCGAGCGAAAAAGACAAAGGGAAAGAAGAAATCTCTGAGGAAATTGCCCTCAACGATAGAGTTTTCAAAAAGCTCACCGCAAAGGACCCACCTAAGAAAAATAAGGTGGATTACAATGTCTTAGCACATCTGAGGAAAATAGCCTCACAACTGAGCATATTGGATGCTCTCCTCCTGTCTAAAGAGGCACGAGATTCTCTGATCAAGGCATTACAAGAGTCTGCTCAGTTCCAAGTTTTCTTCGCAGAAGAGAAGATGAAATATAAATTGGCAGAGGTCCACACGGCTGACATTACATTCAACAATGAAGATCTCCTCCTCGGTACATGCGGGCATAATTGCCCGTTATAAGTCACTGGGTACTTCCATGACATCAAGATTGGGAAAATCCTTGTCGACAATGGATTCTCCGTTAACCTTCTCAATGTAAAAGTGCTGAAGGAGATTTGCATGAACTTTCAGCACCTCTCCCAAGATAAAATTACCATCTTCGGTTTCGACTCACAGTCGTCACGAATGCTTGGGTCCGTAATACTGACGTTACGCTTTGGGCTTCTCGTCACTAGCATCAAATTTCATATCATTGACGCCAAGACTTTCTATAACACTTTGCTCGGTAGGCCTTGGTTACATAAGTACAATGTCATCCCTTCTACACAACATCAGTGTATAAAGTATTTCAAAGACGTCTTGGAATGCACCATCACAGGGGAGCTAAATCCATTCTCCGTAAACGAGGTCCGAAAATATGAAGACGCAATGTACTTCCTACCAGACTTCGAGGATACGGAAAGGTGTCATAAGCCGGAGGATAAACAGAAGTCCGTCGCCACTATCCCGATCTTTGGGAGAGATACCGAGGAAGATGAAGAAATAGTCTACTCGGGGCAACCCCAAAAAGAAAATAATAGGCTTGGACCCTCTATTCCTATTTTAGTCTTTGGCAGCGACTCAGAGGACGAGGCCAACACTGTGTTCTCCATCCGCCTGTCAGTGCAAACCTTTGCCGGAACAGATTAGAGTCTACAAATTACAATGGACCCGTCTCGGCATTACAAGGAACTTGATGCGCTCCATACATATAGCGTACAAGAACTGCAAACTTTCTACGTACCTTCCAGGCGAAGAGGTTAAAAAGCAATCATCTTCTACCAATCTACGGAAAAAAATGTAGAAAAAGAAGTTTGTCATGGTGCCGATTTTACACTCGACGGGATTCAACCAATCCGTCTTCTAAGATACTATACGGAAGGATTGAAAAGGCTGTTAAGATACCAAGGTGTACCCCCCGAACAAACTGTTCGACAAGCCCAATTCTACAAAAAGATTTGGGATATTCCCGGGACTCAGCGAAAGATTCCCAACGGGAAGATGGAGACAACCGGGCTCGGATATGTTCAGTCTAAGAAATGGGAGCGGTTCCATAGTTGCCACGTCATAAACAGCTCCAGTGAAGGGGAAAACGCTTTTCCAAATGTCTGTGATGTTGAAACAGCCCAAAATCCCGCTCTAAGAACGTTAAGTCCGTCACTCGAATAACAAATAGACAAGCTAATAAAAGAAGCTTATCAAAAAAGCTGAGACAATCACAGCCGCGAATGGCCATTTATGAAAAGGCAAGGACACAACGCCGCAATCAGCAATCTGCGGAAAAGGAAGACTATAATGCTCTTCATCCCCGACCCGCTGTATGTCCTCACGAAAGCGGAAAATCCAGTAATAGAGGCAAAAACAAGGCAAAGAACGCAAACAACGTTCGAAAACAATAAAGTGGATCCAAGACGCCATGCAATCGAGAAAAACTCGGTTGGAGCTCATCCTTCATAAAGAAGATGGGTCGGAAATACACTTTCCCCCAAGGCAAACAAGGAAAATATTCAACCTTTCATGAAGCATCAAATGATGACACTCTGGAGTCTCGGCACCCCGAAAAAATAAATGAGGTCCATCATCCGGATTATTGCTCCTATCTCCAAGTAATAGGTCATCCCCTCGAAAATTGCTTCACCTTCAAAGACTGGGTAGAAGACCAGTATCGACTAGGCAGGTTCGCTTTATCTGACAGCTGGAGGGTAACCCCGCTGCAAAATCATGAGCCAAAGAGGACCTATACCATGAGGATAGGAGCGGCTTAACATCAAGAATGGAAGCGAACTCATACCTTCCATATTATAACATTTTCAAACGAGGGAGGGCACAAGATTATGAATGACCCCTACAGATGCTTCGCAAATGAAGACGGGGATGGGGTGATCTCAGAGTTTCCACCAGCACCAAAAGAGCTTGAAGATGGGATACACACTACAGCGGACAATCTAAGGAAAAATGACTTAGGGACGGAAAATGATCCGAGGCCAACATTCTGTAGGGTTCCTAGGCACTCTAAGGAGGTCTCACAAGGCATCAACCATGCCAATTTCAAATTTTTCCGGTGCCGAGAAACTCTAATACGGATCGTTAACTAGAATTTTAGGCGAAACAAGCAACTAGTTAACAACTTAACTAAGTGAACGGAAATACAACCTTTGTAGATCCGGTTCTCCACCTCCATAGCTCCATGATGAAGTCTCCTTGCTGTCCAAATCCAATCCCGGGCTCTAGCGTCGGCTTCATCGGAGAAATGGGTGGGCTAGGTCATCGACTACGATGCCGAAGATGATCTACGTCGAGGCATCACAAGATCAAGCTCCCACTTCACCAAGTCATGAAACTTGTGAAGAAAACACCCTTTACAACTTGGCAAGAGGTAGAGGATGAAGAAATAGGAGGTGGGTTCACTTTAGAATTGGATTTCTCACTCATTTCATCAAATCACCATTGATGGAATCAAGCTTCTTCATCTTGAAGAAGAAGAAGAAGAAGAAGATGATATTATGATAAGTTAATTAAAATACAAAAGAAAATGAATACTTATCATAATATGAACCATGGTTAGGTGTAGAGAATTGACTAAGGTTAGATGAATGGTTAGGGTTAAGCATGAAGACAAAATGGTCACTTTGGTCAAAGCTTCATGAAGCTTCAACAAGCTTCAAGAAAGAAAGCAACCATTTTGTTTTCTTATCCATTTCTTTTTTAAACCAAATTAAAACAATAAATGAATGAATAAATAAAAACCCTAACCATTTACTTAACCAAGGTTTAATTCTTTACACAAACCCTAGCATTTATGTATCATCAAACATGATACAATCAAGTGCGCAAAAGTATATCACATATACAACTCGTGCAATGCAAGTGAGAAAATCCATTTAAAGTGAACCAATACTAGTTAATGCAAAGTAATATATCAAATATATAATTATACATTAAATCATTAAATCAACACTTGATTTAACGATCCGGTCATATCGCATATAACCGACTAGTATCCTATGTATCGGCTTATCGAACCAATCCTTGATTCGATAACTAGGTTATATCGCATACAACCAATCGAAACTTTCATCGCGAGAATAGAATACGGTATCACATACACGCATTATTCTCGGTCCCACACATATCTCATATGCGCTCCTATTTCGTTTCGCTAGAGCCAGGAAACCTCTGTGTAGGACTCTAAAGACTAGTCAATACGCCGGTAGCAGGTGATGATCATATCAAACACCCACAAGCCGCAAGCGGTCTGCTAAACGTAACGGCCACCCGGGTATTGAGCGATCAGAAGATCGACGAGCAAGCCCGCTCACACTCCTGTGAATCCAACCAGTATCACTTACCGTACAGTCCGGTCTCGTCGTCTGATATGTCGCATATCTCGCCTAGGGGTGGTAAACGTCAGACCCCAATAGCTCAATAAGTCGTGTCGATATGAGGTCTATAACAGTTCGAGAAACTACTGGTAACACTTACCAGTAAATCTCAGCAACCCTGGCCAGGGATTTCTGGTTATAGCCAATCGAACACAGCGCAACATCAACTCCCTATACCGGGAGAGACGAATCCCCTCCTATCGCTCATTACCTCCATGTGATTCGGGACTGTACCCAAAAGCCACCGTTTTGCATGCCCTCTTGGACGTGGTAAGGTGGAAATCAAAGCACAGTGGGAACCACACAAGACTCTATGACGATCTCGGGTCAACAGACTACTCTGTACCAGTGTCACCAGAGAACTGCCATCTGACGTAAGGTATAATACCATATGGGAGTTCTCGGCGAGTCCGTCCAGTGTACCCAGTCTCCACTGAGCACCCGTATATCATCTCTGATGTCAAACACCAATGGATATGGGATCATCCATCGCCCATCTGTATGGGTCGAGAAGGTATACGCTAGTCTACACTGGTATATCGATGCCCCGTCTCGATACACCCACGACTAAGGACCTTGAAGGATGTACTTATGGACTACCATGTCCCCACTAGTATGATCTGCATCATAGTCCAGGTAGTCAAGTACACATCCTAAGGGCTTTACCAACATGTAACAGAGAGACAATCAGTATACACGTTAAGGTAAAGAGCAACCAGATAGCATACTATCATGTTGAGCAAGAAAGTCCTCCCTATATATGTCCCAGCATCCACTACAATATACATCCTATGTATAGTAATGGCCTCTACGGCATACATATAACTAACAATCTCCCACTTGCACTAGGGCCATCTGATAGCAGTGGTTGTAGTATCTCATACTCAACCATCCCATAAAAGTCTCTCTCTGGGAAAAGGCCTTTGTGAGTGGATCCGCCGTATTGTCCTCTGAGTCTACTCTCCTAACCTTGATCACCCTGGAGATCAACCATCTCCATGATCAGGTGACACTGCCTTAGAATATGTCTGGATCACTGATGGGACGGGTGTTCCATGGCATAAGCCACAACTCCATTGTCACACAATGGGAGGAACGAAGTTCATCTCATAAACTAATATACACCCATACTGCCTCTTTGGTAGCATCTTAAGTAGCGATGTATCGAGCCTTTATCGTCTAGTATGCCACGGTGTCTAGCTTGGAACTCTTCCAACATACCGTCCCTTTACTGAGGGTAAAGACAATGCCTGTGACTGACATTCAGTCGTCCTTATCACCCTGGAACCTTTCCAGTGATTTTCCCCAAGATCAATTGATACCGTTTCACTACAACTAGTGAGAATCCTAACATCCATTTAGATCTATCTCATAGATCCAAAATCCAGGATTTAGGAGGTATCATTATGATCCTATATGGAGAATCATTGTGATAAGCGGAGATTGACCGAGCGTAGCATAGGAAACTCCTTTCCTATCAAGAGTATGTCATCCACGTACTCTACGAGGATCATCACCATACTCCCTACTACCTTTTTTTGTATATACAAGGTTCATCTACCATTTTGATGACGTCAAACTGTTTGACTACTTCATCAAAACAGATGTTCCAACTCCGCGATACCTGCTTTATCCTATAAAGTATCTTGTACACGTTTCCGCTGCTCCCACTTTTTACGAAGCCCTCTGGCTGTGTACTTACAGACGCTCTCTTCTAAAACATCATTTTAGAAAAGCAGTCATGACACCCAACCGCCAGATATCGTAGTCATGGTATGTAGCCGTGGCAAGTAGGATCTGGATGGACTTAAGCATAGCTCCTTAGAAAAGGTTTCATCATTATCCACGCCTGGTCGATGACGAAAACCTTTAACAAGTCTAGCTTTGAAAGTCTCAACCTTTCCATCTACACCAAGTAATCTTCTCAAGATATACTTGCTCCTGATGGGGATTTAACCCTTCAGATATAGCAACCAAAGTCCATACTTTGTTGGTGTACATGGATTCCATCTTGGATCGCTAAGCATCCAGCCATTCTTACAGAGTCCCACTCCTGATGGCCAGCTCGAAACTAGTTGGGTCATCATCTCATGATGCAATCCTCGCTCCCACTGTCATAGAGAAATCGAAGTATCTCTCAGGAGGGTGAGGAACCTTACTAGATCGGCGGAGAGGCTGAAGTTCGTTGGTAACTATTGAATCCTTTGGTTCTTTCAAATCATCAGCTGCAGTTTGTATAACTGGAATATTTCCAGTTCTACATAACAGACCTTGCCTCGAGCTTGTCCGGATTTTGCTTTTAGACATAGGCCGGACAACCCCAAATCTTAACCAACTTAAGATATGGGCTTTTCCCTTTCCATATCACATATGAAGCGCTAGGCAACTGATTTGATTGGAACCCAATTCAATTGGTATGCAGCTTCTCAAGTGCATCATACCCAAAAGGAAATAGGAAACTCAGTAGTACTCATCATAGAGCACACCATATCACATAGGGTGCTATTGCTCCGCTCCGATATACCATCGTGCTATGGTGTATACGGAGGAGTAATGCTGAGAGAGAATCTCATTCTCCTTTTAGAATAGTCCAGGATTTCCGTGCTTAAGTATTCTCCTCCTCGATCTCATCAAAGGACATAATACTTATACCCATATTGGTTCTCTATTTCTCTCTTATATTCTGTGAATATCTCAAAAGGTTCGGACTTGTGTTTCAACAGGAACATATGTCTGAATCTTGAGAGATTATCAGAGAATGTAACGAAGTACAAAGAACCAGTCCTGGCATATATAGACAGGGGACCTTACATACATCAACATGTATCATCCCAAGAGTTTACTAACTCTTTCTCTGTTTCCAATAAACAGAGCTGGTGTCATTATATCTTTGTGACATGACTGGCAAGTTTCACAAGATGTAGATTCAAACTGATTTAAATATGCATCTACATGTAACTTCAGCTAGTCGGGTCATATTGATATGACCTAGTCTACAATGCCTCAAGAAGGATTCGTTCATTTCTGAACTCTTCCTCTTGTGTGTGTTCCGTATACTAAAGAACTGTAGTTTGATTTAGAACATCTTCGCTTTTAGATAACGTGCCTGAACCGATCAACTTTTGATATAGGAAATGTTCAAAACATTATCCAACAATACAAAATTATATCCTTTCTTTACTAATAAATAGATTGATATGATTTTGTATATCAGGTTCGGTATCTAATAACATTCGTTCAGAATCAATGTATTGGTAATACAGGGTGACAGTGACCAACAGACTTGGCTGCAACACTTGCCCCGTTTTCTGCCTCATGAAACTTATCACCCGTTCTCAGTTCTTTACCTATCTGTAGCCCATATAACATATTACATATGTGGGATCCTGATCCGGTATCATATATGTTAGTTATATGTATGCCCTAGAGGCCATTACTGTACATAGGATGTATATTGTAGTGGATGCTGGGACATATATAGGGAGGACTTTCTTGCTCGACATGATAGTATGCTATCTGGTTACTCTTTACCTTAACGTGTATGCTGATTGTCTCTCTGTTACATGTTGGTAAAGCCCTTAGGATCTGTACTTGACTACCTGGACTGTGATGCGGATCATACTAGTGGGGACATGGTAGTCTATAAGTACATCCTTCAAAGTCCCTAGTCGAGGGTGTATCGAGACGGGGCATCGATACACCAGAGTAGACTAGCGTATACCTTCTCGACCCATACAGATGGGCGATGGATGATCCCATATCCATTGGTGTTTGACATCGGAGATGATATACGGGTGCTCAGTAGAGACTGGGTACACTGGACGGACTCGCCGAGAACTCCCAGATGGTATTATACCTCACGTCAGATGGCAGTTCTCTGGTGACACTGGTACAGAGTAGTCTGTTGACCCAAGATCGTCATAGAGTCTTGTGTGGTTCCCACTGTGCTTTGATTTCCATCTTACCACGTCCAAGAGGGCGTGCAAAACGGTGGTTTTTGGGTACAGTCCCGAGTCACATGGAGGCAATGAGCGATAGGAGGGGATTCGTCTCTCCCGGTATAGGGAGTTGATGTTGCGTTGTGTTCGATTGGCTATAACAGGAAATCCCTGGCCAGGGTTGCTGAGATTTACTGGTAAGTGTTACCAGTAGTTTCTCGAACAGTTATAGACCTCATATCGACACGACTTATTGAGCTATTGGGGTCTGACGTTTACCACCCCTAGGCGAGATATGCGACATATCAGACGATCAGACCGGACTGTACGGTAGTGTTACTGGTCGGATTCACTGGAGTGTGAGCGGGCTTGCTCGTCGATCTTCAGATCGCTCAATACCCGGGTGGCCGTTACGTTTAGCAGACCGCTTGCGGCTTGTGGGTGTTTGATATGATCATCATCTGCTGCCGGCGTATTGACGAGTCTTTAGAGTCCTACACAGAGGTTTCCTGGCTCAAGCGAAACGAAATAGGAGCGCATATGAGATATGTGCGGGACCGAGAATAATACGTGTATGTGATACCGTATTCCATTCTCGCGATGAATGTATCGAATGGTTGTATGCGATATAACCTAGTTATCGATTCAAGCGTTGATTCGATAAGCCGATACATTGAATACTAGTCGGTTGTGTGCGACATGACCGGATCATTGAATCAAGTGTTGATTTAATGATTTAATGTATAATTATATATTTGATATATTACTTTGCATTAACTAGTATTGGTTCACTTTAAATGGATTTTCTCACTCGGGTGTGCGCATTACATATGCGATATGATTTTGTGCACTTGCTTGTATCATGTTTGATGATACATCCTTTTTGGTTAAGTGTAAAGTATTAAACCTTGGTTAATGAAATGGTTAGGGTTTCTTATTTGTTATTCATTTATCTTATTTAATTATCCTTTTTATTTTTGATAAATGAATAAAAGAAAAGAGAAAAGAATGGTTGCTAGATTTGGAGTTTAGTTGAAGCTTCATGAAGCTTTGATAAAGTCAACCATACTTATCTCATCCTTAACCCTAACCATTCCCACTAACCATGATTCATTCTCTACACTTGACCATGGTTAAAATTATGATAAGAATTCATTTTCTTTTCATTTTCATTTTAACTTATCATAACATTTTCCTTTCTTCTTCTTCATTCTTCAAGTGAAGAAAAGCAAGGTCCATCAATGGTGATTGTTGGAAATGAGTGAGAAATCCAATTCTAAAGTTAACCCACTTCCTATTTCTTCATCCTCTACCTCTTGCCAAGTAGTAGAGTGTGTTTCCTTCACAAGTTTCATGACTTGGTGAAGGTGGAGCTTGATTCATCGATGCCTCGACGTAGATCATCTTCGGCATGGACATCGACGACCTAGCTTGCCCATTCTCCGACGAAGCCGACTCTAGAGCCCGGATTTGATTTGGACAGCGGAGACGACCCCGTTGCGGAGCCGTGGAGGTGGAGGACCGGATCTACAAAGGTTGTATTTCCGTATTCTCAGTAGTTAACTGTTAACTAGTTCTTGTTCGCCTAGAATTCTAGCAAACGATCCGTACTTTAGGGTTTGTAGGCACCATAATTTTTGAAATTGCCATGGTTGATGGCTTGGGAGACCTCACTAGAGTGCCTAGGAACCCTGCAGTGGTATCAGAGCCTAGCTAGAGCCTTAGGCGAAGTCCAGACGGAAATTGAAGTCCGAACGACACAAAACCGAAACCCAAAACATGCTCTCTGTACAATTTTTAAAATCTGGTCTTTTTCCACATTAAAAATATTCAGAAAAACATGCAGGAAAATCTAAGAGTAACTGTGCAACCCGTAGCCCTAACTCCATTAAAGCGCCGCGCTTCCGCGGCACGAGCATGGCTCGTGCGGCGGAAGGGCGGCCGTTTTGTCGTCTTCTGTGGTTGGGTTTGCACAGTGACTCCTATTTAGTTGTGCTGAGTTCTCTGGATATTTTTAAAAAAAATTTATTCAAGTGTTGAATAATCTGGAATGTTTTGGAGCTTCGGTGTTTCGATCGGGTATCAAATTTTGTCTGTGTGGCTTTCCGGATAAATTTTAGAATATGTTAAAAAGTTCGACCGGATATAAATACCCAATTTTTCCCCTGTCGGGAAATTTCCAAGTGTTGGATTTTTCCACAGTTTGACGACGTTCTAAGTAGTGCAAGTAACGCGATGGTCCCTCTAGAAGACACAAACCTTAACTCGATTATGTGACCGTCTTGAACTGCCCTTTGAACTTTCGGGTTTGGGGCAGTACGGCGTGCCACATGTGAGGCGTTGGCTTGACCCTTCTACTGCTGGATCGTTGGTACTGAGGCACGAACGGAATGTTGTTAGACTTATTTCATGTGTTGATCTGTATCGGGAAAACTTGGGTGTTCGATTGTTCGATCGGAAAGTTTAACATTTTCTGTTTATCTGGAATGGGATACAATAATTGGAATTCACAATGAGTTATATGATAACTAAATGAATGTTATAAACATAGCAGTTTAGTCTCACTTGATCGGTTGCCACGGAATTTTGATGTGATCAAAAGTCCGTCGCAATCACGTAGCGTACGCGGATACTCGCCGGGTAAACTTAATAGACAGCTTCACTCCATAGCCCCGACCAAGTGACTGTAGGAGAACCCCGTCGCCGAAAGCATCCGTTCGGGTGCTCGCGGTAGCGGTGTTCCGCCTTGGTGCACTTCGTCGCCGGTATCGGGGGTGCGGCCGCCTACTTAAGTTTGCGACGAGCATTCGATCAGGCTGTCGGGAATCTTGTTGAATTGCCCGACTTGATATTGAAAAGTGTTTTCGATTTTGAGACTAAAATGCGGGGTTTATAATTGTTAGGCATGCGATGTCTAAGTAATTCATTTGGTCAGGCATGCGATGTCTGAAGAGATTGCGGATTCCAACTGTTGTAGTTTTACACTTTCTTTTCTGTGACCGTAAGTGTAATATGTGATATCGCCGGTTTCGTTGCTATATGTCAACGACAATTGGGATGGACATATTTACTTACGTTGGTGACATGAGATGTTATGTGTTGCTGGATATGTTATATTGGATCGTCGTGTTTGAATAGACGGGGGTTTTTATGTGAGATGAGTGTTTTTCATTTTCATTCATGTAAAAACTTGTATGTAATATTCTTTTATTGGGGCGCTTCCAGGTTGCGGGAGTTGTCACCTGTTGTATATTATTTACTTTTCCGCACTAGGATAGACCCAAGGAGGAGGGCACAAGTAACCGGGTTCTGGAGTCCAGTGGAAGACCAACTCGAGGAGTCGAGTCCAGGTCTCCTAACTCTAGAATTGGTAGGGTTGCTTGCTGCTCTCGTAGGGGTCTAGGGGTGTGGGTTTGGCTATTCATCACGACCGTGGAATCCGTGTTTTGTACTGGCTCGTATTGAAAACACGGACGTCCTAGTATATCCAATATTTCATATATTTCTTCTGCTGCGATATCTGTGATGTGATCATGTGATGTTTCTGTGATGGATATAGTATATAGTATATATGATATATTATATAGACGTTACTTATGTTTTACACCCGTGCTAGCCCTGCCCTGCTCTGTCGTTAGTTACCTAACCTAACGGTGCACGAGGGGACATCGAGGCGAATGCGGATGGCATAAGTGTACGTTATATCTATCTGTGATGTTTAGGTACTTAAATGATGGGACTTCATTAATGAGATTAATGAAATAAAAGAAACCTAAGATGTTGTAGAATCGAATTTCAAATTAAAACAGGTAGCTACAGTTCTTGCTTTGCACAGCGGTATATGTGATATATCCTGCACCTTATTCGATGAGGAAAGGACCGAGATCCCTTCACCGGGAGTGACTCCTTTAGCAATAACTGGCAGATGCTACACACTCGGTTTGTCTTTTGATTGCTTTTAAGAGTTTTTGCTTTGCACAGTGATATATATGATATATCCCGCACCTCATTCGACGAGGAAAGGACCGACGATCCCTTCACCGGGAGTGACTCCTTTAGCAAAACTAGAAAAGCCTCAAAAACACTCCATTTCAAAATTCATTCGATTCTACAACGATATCAAGTTCATTACGCAATAGGTTTTCAGAAAAACCTGTCGTAGCCCTCCGTCATTTCAGATAAGTAGTAGTTAGTATTCGTGCTGCGTTTGTTGGCCTTTGTCAAGGCGCAGTGTGCGGTAGCTAACTGGTGCTTATCTGCTTATGCATATGATGCAGATTGAGTTAGGGTAGTCGTGCGACCTTGTTGGCCTTTGTCAAGGGCCGTGCAGGTGGGTTTAATTCAATCAGGAAATGACGGGTTGAACTTGACTAGCATCCTATGGTTTGTTGGCCTTTGTCAAGGTCATAGGAGGTTAGGGGCAAAATATTATCGGGAATTTCAAGTGTTGAAATTTGCAATGAGATTGCATACCTTCTATGAGATAGTTGGATCCCGATACCCGCTGCGAGTAAGAGTTACTCCTGGGAGAGTTTTATACATCACAATTAGCCGATCAAGTAGGTGTCTAGAAAGGTGTCAACGGGGTTACGCCTCTGGGAAAACGAGGTTTACTGTAATTAGGTTCGTGCGAAAGCACAGGGGACCTCCCTCAAAGTACCGACACTGGCCTGGCTGAAAGATTGGCGAACTTGTAGTGTGTAATTAATCCCGGCTAGTCTTTCCTTTTAGGGTTTGAAGGAAGATTTGATAAAAAGCAGTGGGAGCCATCCTGATTAGATAAAATAATAACCAATCTATTCTTGACAGAGCGCACGCTGAGTGTTTTCTTCTCTCTCTCTCCTGGTAGCGACCATATCACGCCTTAATCAAGATAATAATACGGATTATTGACCGAACCCGCTTGTTATACTGAGCTGGGGAACGTTGGTCCCGCTCCAACTTATAATTGTTATAAGACAGAGCAGGAAATTGGGGAATACCAGATTTCCCGTGCCGCCCAAACAAAGAGAGTGCATGCTGATGCATCATCTTCGGGTGTGTTCATTATACAGAACTGTTTCTCAGTATTCTTTACGTCCTGGGTATGTGATACCAGATCAGGATCCCAGATATGTAATCTGTTACATAGGGCTGCAGAAAGGTAGAGAACTGAGAACGGGTGATAAGTTTCATGAGGCAGAAAACGGGGCAAGAGTTGCAGCCAAGTCTGTTGGTCACTGTCACCCTGTATCATCAGTACATTGATTCTGAACGAATGTTATTAGATACCGAACCTGATATACAAAATCATATCTATCTCTTTATCAGTAAAGAAATGATAAAATTTTGTATGGTTGGATAATGTTTTGAACATTTCCTATATCAAAAGTTGATCGGTTCAGGCACGTTATCTAAAAGCATTAATGTTCTAAATCAAACTACAGTTCTTATTATACGGAACACACACAAGAGGAAGAGTTCAGAAATGAACGAATTCTTCTTAAGGTATTGTAGACTAGGTCATATCAATGCGACCCGACTAGCTATGAGTTACATGTAGATGCATATTTAAATCAGTTTGAATTTACATCTTGTAAAACTCGCCAGTCATGTCACAAAGATAAGATGACCACAGCTCTGTTTATTGGAAACAGAGAAAGAGTTAGTGAACTCTTGGGATAATACATGTTGATGTATGTAAGGTTCCCTGTCTACACATGCCAAGACTGATTCTTTATACTTCATTACGTTCTCTGATAATCTCTCAAGATTCAGTCATATGTTCCTGTTGAAACACAAGTCCGAACCTTTTGAGATATTCAAAGAATATAAGTTAGAAGTAGAGAACTAACATACGGGTATAAGTATTATGTCCTTTGATGTGATCAAGGAGGAGAATACTTGAGCACGAAAATCCTGGATTATTCTAAAGGAGAATGAGATTCTCTCTCGGCATTACTCCTCCGTATACACCACAGCACGTTGGTATATCGGGGCGGAGCAATCACACCCTATATGATAAGGTATGCTCTATGATGAGTAATACTGAGTTACCTGTTTCCTTTAGGGTGTTATGCACTTGAGAAGCTGCATACCTATTGAATAGGGTTCTAATCAAATCAGTTGCCTACCACTTCATATGTGATATGGAATGGGAAGAACCCATGTCTTAAGTTAGTTAAGATTTGGGGATTGTCCGGCCTATGTCTAAAAGAAAAATCCGGACAAGCTCGAGGCAAGGTCTGTTATGTAGAACTGGAAATGTTCCAGCTATACAAACTACAGCAGATGATTTGATAGAACCAAAGGATTCAGTAGATTCCAACGAACCTCAGCCTCTCCGCCGATCTAGTAGGGTTCCTCACCCACCTGAGAGATACTTCAGTTTCTCTATGACAGTGGGAGCGAGGATTGCATCATGAGATGATGACCCAACTAGCTTCGAGCTGGCCATCGAGAGTAAGACTCTGTAAGAATGGCTGGATGTTTATCGATCTGAGATGGAATCCTTATACACCAACAAAGTATGGACTTTGGTTGCTATATCTGAAGGGTTAAATTCCCATCAGGAGCAGGTATATCTTGAGAAGATTACTTGGTGTAGATGGAAAAGTTGAGACTTTCAAAGCTAGACTTGTTAAAGCTTTTCGTCATTGACCAGGCGTGGATCATGATGAAACCTTTTCAAGTGACTATGCTTAAGTCCATCCAGATCCTACTTACCACGGCTACATACCATGACTACGATATCTGGTGGTTGGGTGTCTTGACTGCTTTTCTAAATGATGATTTAGAAGAGTGCGTCTGTAAGTACACAGCCAGAGGGCTTCGTAGATAGTGGGAGCAGCGGAAACGTGTGCAAGATGCTTTATAGGATAAAGCAGGCATCGTGGAGTTGGAACATCTGTTTTGATGGATTAGTCAAAGAAGTTGACATCATCAAAATGGTAGATGAACCTTGTATAAACAAGAAGGCAGTAGGGAGTATGGTGACGATCCTCGTAGAGTACGTGGATGACATACTCTTGATAGGGAAGGAGTTTCCTATGCTACGCTCGGTCAATCTCCGTTTATCACCAAAATTCTCCACATAGGATCAAAGTGATACCTACTAAATCCTGGATTTTGGATCTATGAGATAGATCTAATTGGATGTTAGGACTCTCACTAGTTGTAGTGAGACGGTATCAACCGATCCTGGGGAGAATCACTGGAAAGGTTCCAGGGTGATAAGGACGACTGAATGTCAGTCACAGGCATTGTCTTTACCCTCAGTAAAGGGACGGTATGTTGGAAGAGTTCCAAGCTATATACCGTGGCATACTAGACGATAAAGGCAGGATACATCGCTACTTAAGATGCTACCAAAGAGGCTGTTTGGGTGTATATAGGTTCATGAGATGAACTATGTTCCTCCCATTGTGTGACAATGGAGTTGTGGCTTATGCCAAGGAACGCCGGTCCCATCAGTGATCCAGACTTATTCTAAGGCAGCATCGCCTGATCATGGAGATGGTTAATCTCCAGGGTGATCGAGGTTGGGAGAGTAGACTCAGAGGACAACACAGCGGATCCACTCACAAAGGCCTGTTCCCAGAGAGAGACTTTCATGGGATGGTTGAGTATGAGATACTGCAACCACTGCTACAGATGGCCCTAGTGCAAGTGGGAGATTGTTAGTTATATGTATGCCCTAGAGGCCATTACTGTACATAGGATGTATATTGTAGTGGATGCTGGGACATATATAGGGAGGACTTTCTTGCTCGACATGATAGTATGCTATCTGGTTACTCTTTACCTTAACGTGTATGCTGATTGTCTCTCTGTTACATGTTGGTAAAGCCCTTAGGATCTGTACTTGACTACCTGGACTGTGATGCGGATCATACTAGTGGGGACATGGTAGTCTATAAGTACATCCTTCAAAGTCCCTAGTCGAGGGTGTATCGAGACGGGGCATCGATACACCAGAGTAGACTAGCGTATACCTTCTCGACCCATACAGATGGGCGATGGATGATCCCATATCCATTGGTGTTTGACATCGGAGATGATATACGGGTGCTCAGTAGAGACTGGGTACACTGGACGGACTCGCCGAGAACTCCCAGATGGTATTATACCTCACGTCAGATGGCAGTTCTCTGGTGACACTGGTACAGAGTAGTCTGTTGACCCAAGATCGTCATAGAGTCTTGTGTGGTTCCCACTGTGCTTTGATTTTCATCTTACCACGTCCAAGAGGGCGTGCAAAACGGTGGTTTTTGGGTACAGTCCCGAGTCACATGGAGGCAATGAGCGATAGGAGGGGATTCGTCTCTCCCGGTATAGGGAGTTGATGTTGCGCTGTGTTCGATTGGCTATAACAGGAAATCCCTGGTCAGGGTTGCTGAGATTTACTGGTAAGTGTTACCAGTAGTTTCTCGAACAGTTATAGACCTCATATCGACACGACTTATTGAGCTATTGGGGTCTGACGTTTACCACCCCTAGGCGAGATATGCGACATATCAGACGATCAGACCGGACTGTACGGTAGTGTTACTGGTCGGATTCACTGGAGTGTGAGCGGGCTTGCTCGTCGATCTTCAGATCGCTCAATACCCGGGTGGCCGTTACGTTTAGCAGACCGCTTGCGGCTTGTGGGTGTTTGATATGATCATCATCTGCTGCCGGCGTATTGACGAGTCTTTAGAGTCCTACACAGAGGTTTCCTGGCTCAAGCGAAACGAAATAGGAGCGCATATGAGATATGTGCGGGACCGAGAATAATACGTGTATGTGATACCGTATTCCATTCTCGCGATGAATGTATCGAATGGTTGTATGCGATATAACCTAGTTATCGATTCAAGCGTTGATTCGATAAGCCGATACATTGAATACTAGTCGGTTGTGTGCGACATGACCGGATCATTGAATCAAGTGTTGATTTAATGATTTAATGTATAATTATATATTTGATATATTACTTTGCATTAACTAGTATTGGTTCACTTTAAATGGATTTTCTCACTCGGGTGTGCGCATTACATATGCGATATGATTTTGTGCACTTGCTTGTATCATGTTTGATGATACATCCTTTTTGGTTAAGTGTAAAGTATTAAACCTTGGTTAATGAAATGGTTAGGGTTTCTTATTTGTTATTCATTTATCTTATTTAATTATCCTTTTTATTTTTGATAAATGAATAAAAGAAAAGAGAAAAGAATGGTTGCTAGATTTGGAGTTTAGTTGAAGCTTCATGAAGCTTTGATAAAGTCAACCATACTTATCTCATCCTTAACCCTAACCATTCCCACTAACCATGATTCATTCTCTACACTTGACCATGGTTAAAATTATGATAAGAATTCATTTTCTTTTCATTTTCATTTTAACTTATCATAACATTTTCCTTTCTTCTTCTTCATTCTTCAAGTGAAGAAAAGCAAGGTCCATCAATGGTGATTGTTGGAAATGAGTGAGAAATCCAATTCTAAAGTTAACCCACTTCCTATTTCTTCATCCTCTACCTCTTGCCAAGTAGTAGAGTGTGTTTCCTTCACAAGTTTCATGACTTGGTGAAGGTGGAGCTTGATTCATCGATGCCTCGACGTAGATCATCTTCGGCATGGACATCGACGACCTAGCTTGCCCATTCTCCGACGAAGCCGACTCTAGAGCCCGGATTTGATTTGGACAGCGGAGACGACCCCGTTGCGGAGCCGTGGAGGTGGAGGACCGGATCTACAAAGGTTGTATTTCCGTATTCTCAGTAGTTAACTGTTAACTAGTTCTTGTTCGCCTAGAATTCTAGCAAACGATCCGTACTTTAGGGTTTGTAGGCACCATAATTTTTGAAATTGCCATGGTTGATGGCTTGGGAGACCTCACTAGAGTGCCTAGGAACCCTGCAATATACCCAGGACGTAAAGGATACTGAGAAACAGTTCTCTGTAATGAACACACCCGAAGATGATGCATCAGCATGCACTCTCTTCGTTTGGGCGGCACGGGAATTCTGGTAATCCCCAATTTCCTGCTCTGTCTTATAACAATTATAAGTTGGAGCGGGACCAGCGTTCCCCAGCTCAGTATAACAAGCGGGTTCGGTCAATAATCCGTATTATTATCTTGATTAAGGCGTGACATGGTTGCTACCTGGAGAGAGAGAGAAGAAAACACTCAGCGTGCGCTCTTGCAAGAATAGATTGGTTATTATTTTATCTAATCAGGATGGCTCCCACTGTTTTTATCAAATCTTCCTTCAAACCCTAAAAGGAAAGACTAGCCGGGATTAATTACACACTACAAGTTCGCCAATCTTTCAGCCAGGCCAGTGTCGGTACTTTGAGGGAGGTCCCCCGTGCTTTCGCACGAACCTAATTAATGTAAACCTCATTTTCCCAAAGGCGTAACCCCGTTGACACCTTTCTAGACACCTACTTGATTAGCTAATTGCAATGTGTAAAACTCTCCCAGGAGTAACTCTTACTCGCAGTGGGTATCGGGATCCAACTATCTCATAGAAGGTATGCAATCTCATTGCAAATTTCAACACTTGAAATTCCCAATAATATTTTACCCCTAGCGTCCTATGACCTTGACGGAGGTCAACAAACCATAGGCTACTAGTCAAGTTCAACCTGTCATTTCTTGATCGAATTAAACCCACCCGCATGACCCTTGACGGAGGTCAACAAGGCCGCACGACTACCCTAATCCAATCTGCATCATATGCATAAGCAGATAAATACTAGTTAGCTACCGCACACTACGCCTTGACGGAGGTCAACAAACGTAGCACGAATACTAAGTAGGACTTATCTGAAATGACGGAGGGCTACGACAAGTTTTTCTGAAAACCTATTGCATAATGTACTTGATATCGTTGTAGAATCAAATAATTTTAAAATGGAGTGTTTTTGAGGCTTTTCTAGTTTTGCTAAAGGAGTCACTCCCGGTGAAGGGATCGTCGGTCCTTTCCTCGTCGAATGAGGTGCGGGATATATCATATATATCACTGTGCAAAGCAAAAACTCTTAAAAGCAATCAAAAGACAAACCGAGTGTGTAGCATCTGCCAGTTATTGCTAAAGGAGTCACTCCCGGTGAAGGGATCTCGGTCCTTTCCTTATCGAATAAGGTGCAGGATATATCATATATACCGCTGTGCAAAGCAGGAACTGTAGCTACCTGTTTTATTTTTGAAATTCGATTCTACAACATCTTTAGGTTTCTTTTTCTTTCATTAATCACATTAATGAAGTCCCATCATTTAAGTACCTAAACATCACAGATAAATACGACGTACACTTATGCCATCCGCATTCGCCTCGATGTCCCCTCGTGCATCGTTAGGTTAGGTAACTAACGGCAGAGCGGGGCAGGGCTAGCGCGGCTGTAAAACATAAGTAACGCCTATATAATATATCAAATATACTATATAAAGTATCCATCACAGAACATATCACATGATCACATCACAGATATCGCAGCAGAAGAATCATATGAAATATTGGATATACTAGGACGTCCGTGTTTTCAATACGAGCCAGTATAAAACACGGATTCCACGGTCGCGATGAATAGCCAAACCCACACCCCTAGACCCCTACGAGAGCGGTAAGCAACCCTACCAATTCTAGAGTTAGGAGATCCGGACTCGACTCCTCGAGTTGGTCTCCCACTGGACTCCAGAACCCGGTTACTTGTGCTCCCCTCCTTGGGTCTATCCTAGTGCGGAAAAGTAAATAATATACAAAAGGTGATATCTTCCGCAACCTGGAAGTGCCCCAATAAAAGAATATTACATACAGATTTTTACATGAATGAAAATGAAAAACACTCGTCTCACATAAAAAACCCCGGCTATTCAAACACGACGATCCAATATAACATATCCAGCAACACATAACATCACATGTCATCAACGTAAGTAAATATGCGCATCCCAATTGTCGTTGACATATAGCAACGAAACCGGCGATATCACATATTACACTTACAGTCGCAGAAAAGAAAGTGTAAAACTACAACAGTTGGAATCCGCAACCTACATAGACATCGCATGCCTAATCAAATGAATTCCTTAGACATCGCATGCCTAACAATTATAAACCCCGCATTTTAGTCTCAATATCGAAAACACTTTTCAATATCAAGTCAGGTAATTCAACAAGATTCCCGACATCCTGATCGAATGCTCGTCGCAAACTTTAGTAGACGGCCGCACCCCTGATACCGTCGACGAAGTGCACCAAGGCGGAACACCACTACCGCGAGCACCCTTACGGATGCTTTCGGCGACGGGGTTCTCCTACAGTCACTTGGTCGGGGCTATGGAGTGAGGCTGTCTATTAAGTTTACCCGGCGAGTATCCGCGTACACTACGTGATTGCGACGGACTTTTGATCACATCAAAATTCCGTGGCAACCGATCAAGTGAGACTAAACCGCTAGATTTATAACATTCATTCAGTTATCTCATAACTACTTGTGAATTCCAATTATTGTATCACATTCCGGATAAATAGAAAATGTTAAACTTTCCGATCGAACAATCGAACACCCAAGTTTTCCCAAAACGGCTCATCACATGAAATAAGTTAAAAAACATTCACTTCGTGCCTCAGTACCAACGGTCCAGCCGTAGAAGGGTCAAGCCAACGCCTCACATGTGGCACGCCATACTGCCCCAAACCCTAAGGTTCAAAGGGCAGTTCAAGACGGTCACATAATCGAGTTAAGGTTTGTTGTCTTCTAGAGGAACCATCGCGTTACTTGCATTACTTAGAACGTCATTAAACTACGGAAAGATCCAACACTTGGAAATTTCCCGACAGGGGAAAAATTGGGTATTTATATCCGGTCGAACTTTTTAACATATTCAAAAATTATCCGGAAAAACCACAAAGACAAAGTCTGATAATCCGATCGAATCATGTAAGCTCCAAAACACCCTGGAAAATTCAACTCTTGATTAAATATTAAAAAAATTCCCAGAAAATCCATCATCTGAAGTGACAAATTACTGTGCAAAAATGGAGGGCTGACGTCATCATATGGCCGCGGAACCGCCGCACAAGGCATGCTTGTGCTGCGGTTCCACCGCGCTTTAGATGAGTTAGCCCCTCGAATTTCACAGTAATTCAACTAAGACCCTGCTGAATTTTTTAGCAATTTTTAATCTGGAAAAAACCCAGTTTTTGAAAAAAGTCCAGAGAACATTTTGGACGTCGGGATTTCGGTTCGATCGGACTTCAAACTCCGTCTACGCATCGCCTAAGGCTCTACCTAGGCTCTGATACCACTGTAGGGTTCCTAGGCACTCTAAGGAGGTCTCACAAGGCATCAACCATGCTAATTTCAAATTTTTCCGGTGCCGAGAAACTCTAATACGGATCGTTAACTAGAATTTTAGGCGAAACAAGCAACTAGTTAACAACTTAACTAAGTGAACGGAAATACAACCTTTGTAGATCCGGTTCTCCACCTCCATAGCTCCATGATGAAGTCTCCTTGCTGTCCAAATCCAATCCCGGGCTCTAGCATCGGCTTCATCGGAGAAATGGGCGGGCTAGGTCATCGACTACGATGCCGAAGATGATCTACGTCGAGGCATCACAAGATCAAGCTCCCACTTCACCAAGTCATGAAACTTGTGAAGAAAACACCCTTTACAACTTGGCAAGAGGTAGAGGATGAAGAAATAGGAGGTGGGTTCACTTTAGAATTGGATTTCTCACTCATTTCATCAAATCACCATTGATGGAATCAAGCTTCTTCATCTTGAAGAAGAAGAAGAAGAAGATGATATTATGATAAGTTAATTAAAATACAAAAGAAAATGAATACTTATCATAATATGAACCATGGTTAGGTGTAGAGAATTGACTAAGGTTAGATGAATGGTTAGGGTTAAGCATGAAGACAAAATGGTCACTTTGGTCAAAGCTTCATGAAGCTTCAACAAGCTTCAAGAAAGAAAGCAACCATTTTGTTTTCTTATCCATTTCTTTTTTAAACCAAATTAAAACAATAAATGAATGAATAAATAAAAACCCTAACCATTTACTTAACCAAGGTTTAATTCTTTACACAAACCCTAGCATTTATGTATCATCAAACATGATACAATCAAGTGCGCAAAAGTATATCACATATACAACTCGTGCAATGCAAGTGAGAAAATCCATTTAAAGTGAACCAATACTAGTTAATGCAAATTAATATATCAAAAATATAATTATACATTAAATCATTAAATCAACACTTGATTTAACGATCCGGTCATATCGCATATAACCAACTAGTATCCTATGTATCGGCTTATCGAACCAATCCTTGATTCGATAACTAGGTTATATCGCATACAACCAATCGATACTTTCATCGCGAGAATAGAATACGGTATCACATACACGCATTATTCTTGGTCCCGCACATATCTCATATGCACTCCTATTTCATTTCGCTTGAGCCAGGAAACCTCTGTGTAGGACTCTAAAGACTAGTCAATACGCCGGCAGCAGGTGATGATCATATCAAACACCCACAAGCCGCAAGCGGTCTGCTAAACGTAACGGCCACCCGGGTATTGAGCGATCAGAAGATCGACGAGCAAGCCCGCTCACACTCTTGTGAATCCAACCAGTAACACTTACCGTACAGTCCGGTCTCGTCGTCTGATATGTCGCATATCTCGCCTAGGGGTGGTAAACGTCAGACCCCAATAGCTCGATAAGTCGTGTCGATATGAGGTCTATGACAGTTCGAGAAACTACTGGTAATACTTACCAGTAAATCTCAGCAACTCTGGCCAGGGATTTCCGGTTATAGCCAATCGAACACAGCGCAACATCAACTCCCTATACCGGGAGAGACGAATCCCCTCCTATCGCTCATTGCCTCCATGTGATTCGGGACTGTACCCAAAAGCCACCGTTTTGCACGCCCTCTTGGACGTGGTAAGGTGGAAATCAAAGCACAGTGGGAACCACACAAGACTCTATGACGATCTCGGGTCAACAGACTACTCTGTACCAGTGTCACCAGAGAACTGCCATCTGACGTAAGGTATAATACCATCTGGGAGTTCTCGGCGAGTCCGTCCAGTGTACCCAGTCTCCACTGAGCACCCGTATATCATCTCTGATGTCAAACACCAATGGATATGGGATCATCCATCGCCCATCTGTATGGGTCGAGAAGGTATACGCTAGTCTACACTGGTATATCGATGCCCCGTCTCGATACACCCACGACTAGGGACCTTGAAGGATGTACTTATGGACTACCATGTCCCCACTAGTATGATCTGCATCATAGTCCAGGAGCCCATCACGTGTCTGCACGTGGCCCATGGTCACGTGTGAGCACGTGATGCTCCATTGGGGTCTTTTCTAAGTTTTTATTATATCTTCTAACTCCTCCAGCGGATTCTTAAAAGCCCATCACGTGTGAACACATAATGCCTCATAACTTTTGATCCCGGATGAATTATGAAGCCCATAATATATCAAATCGAAGGGTTTTTCGAGACGCTTTCAATACAATCAGAATTTATTCGTTTCTCCTTCGGGAGTTTGTCAAAAAACAGCCCGGAAGATACTGGTTCGTATTTCCTTAAGCGTATCGCTGCCATTTGATACCTTGGACTCTTTTGCGCAGAAATTTTTGGCGGGAACAAATGCCCCCCACTACTTTGCCCACGTAAGTATGTACGTGGATGAAGTAGTGCAGAGTTATGCAGAGTTATGCATGGCGTATGACCAGTTTTGGGTTGATGTATCACTTTCAGAATCTTGATCTGAGAAGATAACGAGCGGACACAAGCGTCGTCATTTATCATTGACTCAAATCTCAACTCTTAAGGGATATAGTTCCAACCCTTAACTCCATGAGCCGCATCCTTCTATTTCTTTTTTTTGTCTCACTCTGGCGTGGAGTAGTTTATACGCTTATGAGTAAGTTCTCCATTTCAGTAGCATGTAGCTTTGGCAAGTGTGGCCCATAGATGGTCGGCCCATCTTGACTTCTTTGCAGGGCAGTGATGGCTTAGGAGACAGGGGTAGGATCTGTCACCTAAGGCTTTTCAACTTTACGAGCCGTGAGGGTCTCATAAAGACTTTTCTCCCTACGAGTCGTGAGGATCTCGTAGGTGTATTTTCTTCTTGGGAATCGTGAGGATTCCTAAGTGTGTTTTCTCTTATAAGTCGTAAGGATCCTATAAGAGAGTTTTCCCTCTTACGAGTCGAGAGGACCCGTAAGCGGTTGTTTCCCTCCTTATCGAGATTCGACTTTGGAGAGTGTGACCCGTGGATAGTATGCAAGAGACCGTTTTGGGCCGACTTGCAGGGTCCCAGTGCTTAGGAAACAGGTTTTTTAATCCCTACTGCCTAAGGCTTTATCTCACGAGTCGAGACGAATCGAGAAAATCTCGCAAAGACATCAATTTCCTCACGAGTCGAAACAGATCGAGCAGATCTCGCAAGAACATCTTAACGTCGCATTTAACCTCTGCTCTTTACGACAGAAGCCCGTTAAGGTTGGTAGTACTTAGGGTTTTGGCCATCGTACCGTCGCATAAGCTGATATAGTCCTCGATAGGCAATCGTGCTGTTCGAGTAGCCCTGCGACTGCCGTGTCTCTGATCCCTTCGAGGGCTGGACAAGACGTCTTCAAGCAATCCTCCTTGGCAGTTTGACCGTCAGAAGAGCAAGCGCTAGGAATTTGCCATGCCTCTTTTTACTTGAGGTTAGGCTCATTTTGGAGAGCCCCGATGAGTCATAACCACTCCGCGCTGGTGTGGGGATGATCTCCGATAGTCTTTCGGGCTTTATATGAGTTGCCGTTAAGACCCTGAAGCTAGGAATTTGGCCTTTGCTTCGTTTGCTGTCATTGCGTCTGCTGTATCGAGACGAATGTTGCGGTGGGAACTAGGGATTTTGCCGTGGCTCCGTTTGTTTGATGACGTTACGTCTGCTGTGTCGAGACGAACGTTGGGGTGACAGCTCGTCTGCTGTATCGAGACGGACGTCGAAGTGGTGACCACTCCACACTGGTGCGAGATGATCTCCGATTGTCTTTCCGGTTTTATATGACTTGCCGTTAAGACCCTGAAGCTAGGAATTTAGCCTTCGCTTCGTTTGCTGGCATTGTGTCCTCTGTATCGAGACGAATGTCGTGGTTGTCTCTAGGTTACTGGTGAACCGCCGAGGTTTGGAACTAGGGATTTTGCCGTGGCTCCGTTTGTTTGATGACGTTACGTCTGCTGTGTCGAGACGAACGTTGGGGTGACATCTCGTCTGCTGTATCGAGACGGACGTCGAAGTGGTGACCACTCCACACTGGTGCGAGATGATCTCCGATTATCTTTCCGGTTTTATATGACTTGCCGTTAAGACCCTGAAGCTAGGAATTTAGCCTTCGCTTCGTTTGCTGGCATTGCGTCCTCTGTATCGAGACGAATGTCGTGGTTGTCTCTAGGTTACTGGTGAACCGCCGAGGTTTGGAACTAGGGATTTTTCCGTGGCTCCGTTTGTTTGATGACGTTACGTCTGCTGTATCGAGACGAACGTTGGGGTGACATCTCGTCTGCTGTATCGAGACGGACGTCGAAGTGGTGACCACTCCACACTGGTGCGAGATGATCTCCGATTGTCTTTCCGGTTTTATATGACTTGCCGTTAAGACCCTGAAGCTAGGAATTTAGCCTTCGCTTCGTTTGCTGGCATTGCGTCCTCTGTATCGAGACGAATGTCGTGGTGGAGTTGGGATTTTTCCATCGCTCCGCTTTGTTTCGACCGTGAGGTCTTTTGTTGACGTTGCATCTGCCTCCAGCTGGACTGCGGAGGAACGCTGTTGTTGATATTGCGTCTACTGTATCGAGACGAATGCTGAAATGAAGCTGGGATTTTGCCATCGCCCCGCTTGATGGTGTAATATCTGTGTCCTGCTGGAATGAGGAGGCACACCGTTGGTGATCTCTAAGTTGTCGATGTTGACGTCGAGACCCTGAAGCTCGAGATCTTCGTTTGCTTCATTTGTTGACATCGTGTCTGTAATATTGCGACAAATGTCGAGATGGTCTCTAGGTTGTCTATGAACCATCGAGATTTGGCTTCGCTTTCTGATGGAGCCTGTTGGGAAGGCATGGTTCCCTCTTTATCTGTGCCCCTGAATTGTATACAGGGATCGATGCGATTTCACCTGTAGGGCAAAAAGTTTCATTCTTTCATTTTTTTTTTATTCTTTCCGCGATGCTCTATCATTTCAGCTTTTATATCGCGAAGGTCGCGATTGCCCAATCATTTCGGCTATTTTTCGCGGTGCCCAATCATTTCGGCTATTTTTTCTTTTTACTCGCTGCTTTTTATTACGAGTTGCCTAATCATTTTGGCTATTTATTTTATTTTTACTCGCTGTTTTTTATTGCGAGTTGCCCGATCATTTCGGCTATTTTGCATGCATACATTTTTACTTGCTGATTTTGTTTGCAAGTTGCCCCATCATTTCGGCTATTTCGTATGCATTTTTATTTTTTTTTTTGCGAGTAGGGGATTTGGGATCTGATACCGATCTTGGCATCAGCATCGCTGCAACCGGAATATTTCCAGGAGCGAATCATCATTTGCCTTGAAAGGACTTGGAATTTGATACCGGTTTAGGCATCAGCATCGCTACAACTGGAATATTGCCAGGAGCGAATCATCATTTGCCGTAAAAGAACTTGGAATTTGATACCAGTCTAGGCATCAGCATCGCTGCAACTGGGATATTGCCAGGAGCGAATCATCATCTGCCATGAAAGGACTTGGAATTTGATACTGATTTAGGCATCAGCATCGCTACAACTGGAATATTGCCAGGAGCGAATCATCATTTGCCTCTGTCGATCCCGAACAAAGGTGGCTTAGTAAACAGGATTAAGGGTCTTGTCGGCTAAGGCTTTTGACTTCATGAGCCGTAAGGGTCTCACAAAGGTATTTCTCCCTACAAGTCGTGAGGATCTTGTAGGTGTGTTTTCTCCTTGGGAATCGTGAGGATTCCTAAGTGCATGTTCTCTTGTAAGTCGTAAGGATCTTACAAAAGGGTTTTCTCTTTATAAGTCGAGAGGACTTACAAGTGTTGTTTGCTGTACAAGCATATCCCTAGTCACGGATGGGACTTTGTTAGGGAAATATTTATTCGCGCCCGTGGATTGTATACAAGGGCCAATATAGGACCACTTGTAGGGCAATGTCGAAAGTTGTGGGGGTTGCTTAAGCACAGGTTTAGGTCTCTGTAGCTCAAGACTTTCAAATCTTATGAGCCGTAAGGGTCCCACAAGAGAGTTCTCCTTACGAGTCGTGAGGATCTCGCAAGTGTATTTTCTCCTTAGGAATCGTGGGGATCCCTAAGTGTGTTGTTCCTTTGTGAGTCGTAAGGATCTTACACAGGTGGTTTCTCCTTACAGGGTCGAGAGGACCCTATAAGTGTTTCTTAACGAGATTGCGTCCTTTCGGGTTTTCACAAACACTCGCCGGTAGTCCTGCTGTTTTTACTCACGAAGCCATTTCAGGTTTTCATCCGTGCTCGTTTTGCTTATGGACATACCTTTTTTTTTATTCTTTTTTTTTTCTTCTTCTTTTTTTTTTTTAACGAGGTCGCGCCCTTTCGGGTTTTCACGAACACTCGCCGGTAGTCCTGCTGTTTTTACTTACGGAGCCCTTTCGGGTTTTCATCCGTGCCCTTTTTGCTTATGGACATACCGTTTTTTTTTTTTTTATCTTGTCAGCCTAAGGATGCTGCGGTATTAGTTTAAAGACGTTTCGGTCTGATATTAGTTTAAAGACATTTTGGTCCGCTATTGGTTTAAGGACATTTCGGTCCATTGCAAGTTTTAGGACATTGCGGTCCATCATTAGTTTAAGGACATCTCGGTCCGTTGTTAGTTTAAGGACGTTTCGGTCCGCCGTCGCCGTATTTGAGGCGAACATCTAGTTTATTGACTTTTCGGTCTAGCATCTCCGTATTTGAGGAGAATTTCTAGTTTACTGACTTTTCGGTCTGGCGTCTCCGTATTTGAGGAGAATTTCTAGTTTACTGACTTTTCGGTCTGTGGGTCCTTCCCCATGAATGAGCATGATGCCCCCGGCGTATCCGTCTTATTCGGAGCGTGCGGTTGCGGCGGACTCACCTTCCAGTTTTCAGACAGCGCAAACTTGCCATGTTGGTATTGGTCTTCAACCCAGTTTTTGAAGACGTAGCAGTCCTCGATCAGGTGACCTACTGTTTGGTGGTAAGGGCAATAATTGGGATTATTAATATCGCCTGGCTGCAACGGACGTTTTGGACCCGGCAGATTGATGAGTCTGTCGCACACTGCCAGCTCGAACAGTCCCCTTGTTTTATCTTGCGGAAACGAGTAAGGACGTCTCAACTTTTCCTGGAGGGGTTGCTGCTTGTTGCTTTGGCAAGCAACAGGTCTAGGGTCACCTGATTGTTGTTGAGCGCTGGTGACGAGGGCCTTTTTTCCTTTTCTTTTATCTTTTTTGTTCGCTCTGTTGTTTGCGGGGCCGGGACTTTTTCCGAGTAGCATGCGATTGCATGGCTGAACGTTCTCGTAGCTTCTCAATTCCTTTATTTTTGAAATAGATTCCCCGAGGGAAGAGCTGGGAATAGCTTCTTCGTCAGAGTTTCTACCAAAGGTGATAATTTGCGATACCTTAGAGTCGGCTATATGGCAATCGTCGGCGACTCTTTTGCGCTCATATATCGCATTTTTCCGATGTCCACAAGCTTCACACTTTGTCCCGTCGAAGTGTTGCTTTTGAGCGACATACCCTTGCCACCAACAGTTAAAGGATTCGCAGTCTTCGGTAGGATGTATGATCTTCTGATGATATAAACAGAAGTTAGGGTGCATCTCTGCCTCAGCGAGAGTATTTTCTTCAGAGGGCGGTAGCTTCATTCCTACTGACAGAGCTTTGGCGAACCTTTTCCTCGTCTTGAATTTGTTTTTACCCGCAGTGTATGGCTTTTGATTTGACGGGAATGCTTTGGCTCTTTCCAGTATGGCCATTTCATGCTCTTGATTGGCTTTTGCTTTCAGACGAATTTCATTTAGGAAGGCATCGATCAACTCGTCTGACGGCTGCGGAATTTCTGTTTCAGGGTCCGCCCTCGTTTTCTCGGCGCAAGGAGCCTCTTTATTATCTGCCAATGAGTGAGAGATCACATGACAAGTTGCCCCCGGCGTGTTTGTCTTCTTTGGAGTATGCGGCTGTGGTGGGTTCACCTTCCAGCTTTCAGACAACGCGAACTTGCCTTGTAGGTATTGATCCTCGATCCATCCCTTAAAGACGAAACAATCCTCAATCGGGTGACTTACCGTTTGGTGGTAAGGGCAATAATTGGGATTATTAAGATCGCCTGGCTGCGACAGACGCTTTGGACTCGGCAGATTGATGAGTCTGTTACGCACTGCCAGCTCAAACAGTCTTCTCGTTTTATTCTGAGGAAATGAGTAAGAACGTCCTAGCCTCTCTTCGAGGGATGGGCGTGGACGCGCGTTGTTTTGGCGAACGACCAGCTTTGAGTTGCTCGACTGTTGTTGAGCATTGGCGACGACGATCGCTTTCCCTTTTCCTTTCTCATCTCGGGAATCTGATTTTGGAGGAGACGGTCTATGGCCCATCTGGTCCATTTGGGCTAATTTGTCAATCAAGGCCTGGAAGGTGGTCAGCCTGAAGAACATCATGAATTGTGAGATGGTCGCCTGCGGATCGAGAGTGCCCACAAACATGCCTACCGCAGGTGCCTCTTCTATGCGTTGTTCGCATTTCGACCATAGGTTCCGCCATCGTGTTGCGTATTGAACCCAAGTTTCGCTTGGCTTTATCCTGGCATTTATTAGTGCTGTTATCGGGGTGCGTTCACTAGCACTCGCGAATCTTTGCGTAAACAGCAGTTCCATCTCTGCAAATGTTTTGACAGAGTCGTTAGGCAGCTCCGAATACCATTCAAAGGCTGTTTCTGCTAAGCTGCCGACAAATTGACGTAGCAACAATTTGTCATCGCCTCCAGTATTGCCGCATAAGGCCCTGAATTGAGCGACATGCTGATGCGGATTCCCTGTCCCTTTATATACGTGGAATTTAGGGATCGTATATCCTGGCGGGTAACTGATTTGGTCATACCAGCTCGGTTACGGTCGTCCGGTTCTAACAATTTGCCCAGCCGCTTCATTCGCCTGATGAACCCGGATCTGCTGAGCTATATATTCGTCTAGGTCAACTTTGGAGATTGCCTCCTCCTTGGCTGTTGACAGAGCCGGCGGAGGATTTGACGTTTCTCCCCTGTCGTCTTCAAGGACGATCGGAGGATCTTCAGCAGGAGGTTCCGGCTGTAACATCATCCCTACCATATCTTGGAAGAGGAGCGCCATCTGTTTTATATTAGCCGCTTGCTCTGCAGCTTCTTTGTCCCTCTTTTCGAGGACTCTGCGTAAAAAGTCAGCGTCGGTTTCTTGTTCTTGACGCTCATCCGAAGACGTTTCAGAGCTTTCTTTTGGCTCAGTGAGTGCAGCCATTGTAGTCATCATTTCCTGAAGCTTTTGTTGTTGCTCCTGGGCTTTCGTCACGGATCGGGTGAGCGGTCGGTGGCCCGTAGAAGTGCGGCTTTCCTCCTTTCCAGAAGCCATATAAACAGTGTGCACCACCATGCCCCCAGACTTGGGGCGTTTGTGTTCGGTGTCTTTGCGATTTGCCGAAGACATAGGGGCTTTTTGCGGCCTCCTTTTTTGAGTGGTTGGAGTTAAGGGAGCCGTTGTGGCGGGCACCCAAGTAGCCGTCATTCTTTGTGGCTTGACAGAGTAGTCCTTCTCCTGCCGAACTTTCATCTTTTTCTGTCGGCGGGGATAGTCTTGATCAATCACCGACTCCTGGACCTGTCGCCAGACCTTGTAAATTTTAGAGGACAGCCGTTGAGGAGGCTGCTCCAGCTTCTTCTCTTGAGTATTCTCCACAGGTGAAGGAGTTCTCTTCAGCACTGCAGTAGGAGAATTTCTGCACACCTTGTTTAGCAATTCAAAACTGTTCCCGGTTGGAACAGCAGCATCGATCCCCACCGTTGGAGCTGGCGGAATTATCCCAGAGGGGGAGTTGCCTCCAGCCTTCCTCACTCGGCGCCAGTGGCGACGTCGAGCGTGTCTTGCGGATGGAGTTATTTCAGCTATAAGGGTGACTTCGTCGTGTTTCCTGTTTTGAGGAGAGACTGTTATTGGTGCTAGCCTATCGAAGGCTGACACCCGTTGAGAAGTAATGTCTAATCTGTCAAAGACAGACCTCTTGGCAGGGGAAGCAGCTTTGAGGACCTCGCCTGGAGCAGCAACTGGAATGGCCAGCCTTATAAAAACTGAATTTTTGGAAGGAGGAGCCTTTCCAATGATTTCTTCCGCTTGAGCCGGGATAGCTATCCGCTTTGGGATGGCAGCTTCGGGTATCACGGGCTTGTAGACGTTCTGGCCCAGTCTGTTGGAAACTGAGGTATTGAAGTTGGGTGACCCGTTGAGAGGGGTCGCGGCAGTGGCGAGTCGATCAAAGACCGGCTTCTTTGGAGCTTCTTGCGATGTTATTGGGGCATTGAAGCTTATCAATGGGAGCATAGTCCCGAAGAATAATCCAGCGGTGGCCTGAGTTACTTGCTCCACTGGCATCTTGAAAAGGGAGGCCGCTTGGGGCCCATAAGTCACTCCTCAAGCAATGACGGAGCGAGAGTTGCAGCTGCAGGCGGTGCAGTTCGAAGCCATCGATCTTCTCTTTTCTGCATGGAGGAAGACACCAAATCTAAGTACTTTGAATCCACAAGCAACCACAGCAAACCGCGATTTGTTCGCGAACACGACACACGAAGTGTGGAGTGGAAAGAGGAAGAGGTCCCACCGGGCGTGCCAGAATCTGTTCCACTCCGAACGGCGGCGCACAGGACTGCGAAGTCCTGGCGCTGAGATTCGGGGCAGATGCTATTTGGTTTTATCCGTCTACCTCTCCGAAGATGCCAAGTTGATTTATGGCACCGTGTATCGGAGGTTTAGATGGATGCGGCCGATGTAGCAGACTTTGTCAGATTCCTCCTCGCTTGAGGGGTTTTTGATTGTGGGGACGCTCTTCCCTGCAGGCGCAAGCCCCTGCAGTTAATTACGCTACCGCATCGCGGTAACAACTTTCTCCTTCTCCAGAATTTCACTTCGTGTCGTGGGTGTTTGTTTTGTTTGTGGTTGCCCGTGGATTGTATACAGAGACTGAGTAATACCGTCGTCCGTAGGATGTGGATTAGTCCAAATCCGTATTTACTTAGATTTGGGTTTGGTGTTTTTAGTTTAAGGATACATTAGTCGCGTTGCGACTAAGATCAACTTAAACATTCGTCAATGATACGTTAGTCCTGTTTTGGACTAAGATCAACCTGACGTGGTGATTCATTTAATTTATGGCCATCGGGACTCATCACCTCTCTAACATCGTTGAAGGATTACAACGATAAGTGTCAGAGGAGCTCAGAGATGTACCCTTGAACCAAAGCTGATTGAGGGTTTTATAGTCCATTTAAGTGTTTAAGGATACGTTAGCCGTGTTTGGGGCTAAGATCAACTTAAACGGGATCGTTTAGATCCGGCAAAAGAGCAATTGGCTCTATTGTTCCAGTTTAGGGACGTAGTGGTCCATTATTAGTTTAGGGACGTCTCGGTCCGATACCAGTTTAAGGACGTAGTGGTCCATTATTAGTTTAGGGACGTTTCGGTCCGATGCCAGTGTAGGGACGTAGTGGTCCATTATTAGTTTAAGGACATTTCGGTCCATCGCCAGTTTAGGGACGTGGTGGTCCATCATTAGTTTAGGGACATTTCGGTCCGATGCCAGTTTAGGGACGTAGTGGTCCATCATTAGTTTAAGGACGTCTCGGTCCAATATTAGTTTAAGGACGTCTCGGTCCGATATTAGTTTAAGGACGTCTCGGTCCACGAGTTTAAGGACCCCGCAGTCCATAGCGATGTGTGGTCGTTGGGACCCGTCACCTCTTTGACGTCGTTGAGGAATTACAACGATGGATGTCAAAGGAGTTCGGAGATGTACCCTCGAACCGGATGTAGATTGATTTAGGAGAGCCATTTTGCTCAGTCAATTTAATTTAAGGACTTATGGCCACGATTGGGCTAAGTCTAGTTGAAAATGTCCAACATTTTATTTGCTTTTGCATTGCATTTCTTTTTATTTTTATTTGGGCTTTGCCCAGAAAGGATGCAAAGCATCAATTTGTTTTGGACTCTGCCCCTTTTTATTGTATTGCAATTTAATTTGGCCTACTAGGCCCCTCTGATTTGGGCCTGGCCCTTCAGTAAAATGCATTGCATTTGTCAGGCGCTTTGCGCCAATCACTGAGCGCAAGCGCTTATGGTGAGGACACGTGTCATGCTCTGGTGAGCGCAAGCGCAACAGCGCAGTGCGCTGCGCTAGTGCGCTGTGCTGTTGCGCTGCTGACACGTGGCGCGCTCTGGTGAGTTGCGCCCGTTCCAGAGAGCGAAGCTCTATTTCAAGGCGCGTAGCGCAAGTTGTTCTGCAGCTGACACGTGGCGCGCTCTGGTGAGTTGCGCCAGTTCCAGAGAGCAAAGCTCTATTTCAAGGCGCGTAGCGCAAGTTGTTCTGCAGCTGACACGTGGCGCGCTCTGGTGAGTTGCGCCAGTTCCAGAAAGCAAAGCTCTATTTCAAGGCGCGTAGCGCAAGTTGTTCTGCAGCTAACACGTGGCATTCTCTCAGGAGCGCAACAGCGCAGTTTGGAAGTGCAAAGCACTAAGAATCTTTTTAGATTCCAGAACAGAAGTGCAAAGCACTATTTGTTTTCTTTGATCTAATTAGGATCAAAGAAAAATGAGTTTTTCTCTTTATTTCAAGAACCAGAGGTTCATAAAAGTGCAAAGCACTATTTTTTTATTATTATTTTTTTTTGTTTTAAAGAACCAGTGGTTCATACGAGTGCAAAGCACTATTTTTATTTATTTTTATTTCTTCATTGTTTTAAAGAACCAGTGGTTCATACGAGTGCAAAGCACTATTTTTATTTATTTTTATTTTCTTTTTTGTTTTAAAGAACCAGTGGTTCATACGAGTGCAAAGCACTATTTATTATGTGAAGATCATTGATCAATGATTTATCAAAAGAGATTTCTTTTCTCTCGTGAAGGTTTTTACCTTCTTCTTGAAATTTTTCTCAGAGTTCTCTCTGTTTGAAGCTCTTGATTTTTTTTTTTCAAGAAATGTTGATGCCTTCTCTTCTCTTCTTGGCTCCTATTTATAGGAGAAGGAAAAGAATCAATTTGTTTAGCAAATCTCTCATTGAAAGATTTGATTTGATCGTTGAGAGATTTGATTTATATTTATCATTAATCTGGGCCTTTAGATCATTCAGTGAATTTTATTCACCGTGGATTTTAAATCCAAAAGATATTCTATTTGTTATTCTGGTGAGATTTTCAGGGAAATCTTTCCTTGTCCAAGATTTTTCCATAAATTGATGATTTTTAATCATCTTTGGATCTTTAATCCAACGGTTCCCATAATCCTTTTCCATTTGGAAAGATTTAGAAGCTTTTAGAATTTTAATTCTATGTCGAAAGATTTTTAGAGAAATTTAGAATTTTAATTCTACTAATCTGTAAGGCTTTCAAAGCCTATCACGTGCTGGCACGTGATCCTTGGTCACGTGTGAGCACGTAACCCCGAAATTGGTTCCTTTAACAGTCGCTTGTTCATATTGTTGTTTTAACCATCACGTGTCAACACGTGACCATTGGTCACGTGTGAGCACGTGATATTTCATTGAGATAACTCTGATTTTTAATCAGGGAACAGATTTTAGAATTTAATTCTATTCATTATTTTAGAGGCCTTAAGAGCCCATCACGTGTCTGCACGTGGCCCATGGTCACGTGTGAGCACGTGATGCCCCATTGGGGTCTTTTCTAAGTTTTTATTATATCTTCTAACTCCTCCAGCGGATTCTTAAAAGCCCATCACGTGTGAACACATAATGCCTCATAACTTTTGATCCCGGATGAATTATGAAGCCCATAATATATCAAATCGAAGGGTTTTTCGAGACGCTTTCAATACAATCAGAATTTATCCGTTTCTCCTTCGGGAGTTTGTCAAAAAACAGCCCGGAAGATACTGGTTCGTATTTCCTTAAGCGTATCGCTGCCATTTGATACCTTGGACTATTTTGCGCAGAAATTTTTGGCGGGAACAGCCACCATATCCCAAGCCCAATCTGGCTTGAATGTAGCTGCCCCTTCCCAAGATCAGCCTCCTCCGAAAGATAATGAAAACCCTCTGATGAGGCCGATAGGCAGAAGGACCCTTCAGTCCATGTAGAATCAACCTCAGACAGCGAAGAAAAGCCGACTTTCTGCCCCAGGACCACGTAGTAGGAGATTCTTCAAGAGCTCCGAAAACAGCTCAGAAATAAAGACAAAGAGATGGCCAAACTTTACACCAAAATTGATGACTTGACAAACGTCGTAATGCAGCTCACGGCTCAAGTTGTTCGAGCACCCTCCAATCAAGTGCAAGTTTCTACTCATGAGCCAGGTAATAATGACTCGAAGCAGCCAATGCCTATCCCTTTAAGTCCAAATATGGCCGAGCCACACAAAAGCCGACCGCATTCCACTTTTGGGACGCCTTGGCCCCGGATGACACTATTCCGCTAACATAAGATTGGATAATGGATTTGGTCACCAGCAAATTTAAAACATTGGTTGCCGAAGCCGAGGCGCAGAAAGATGTTGGTAGCAATGGAAGGCCATACCCTGCACAATATGACATCATCAAGTTCCCCAGCGGCTACGTCATTCCTAAGTTTAGAAGATTCGACGAGATGGGAAATGTGAATCGGCATATTGCTCACTTTAAAGCATCATGCAGAATTACTGGGGGCAATGATGCGCTTATTCTCCATCAGTTTGTCAACGGCCTAACCGATATTGCTTTCGACTGGTACGCGAGCAGACCAAACGGTTTTATCACTACTTTTGCCCAAATGGAGTCTCTGTTTTGGCAAACATTCATGAGCGTCAGTGACAAAATCTCCATTGCTAACCTTATGAGGACCAAGCCGGGGAAGAACGAAATCAACACAGAATTTATTTCCCGATGGCGCAATCTTACTTTCAAGTGTGAACTGCCGCTAGAGTATGACTAATCCGTCAGCCTCCTCATTAGGAACTTCGGCAATTAGATGGTCATGTTCCTATGTACCACGGGCCTCAAAACGTTTCAGGAGCTAACCAAAAGAGTTCAAACGTTGGAACGCTCGAAGAAAGAGTCTACCCCGAACTCTAAGAATGACAAGCCTTGGAAGAGCCGAAAAGATGACAACCGTAAAAATAGGAGTTTCAACAATACCAACGCCTTTAATGCGTCTGACAACAAGGAAAAGTGAAAGGCGGGCGAATAAAAAACACACCGGTCTCGAAAGCCAGCGCTAGAGGGAGAAGGGCCTTTCCTAGAGGATAAAAAGAAGAAGATCTACTCTTTGAGGAGGGAAAAAGTCCACAAGATATTCAAAGATACCTTGAACAACAGTCTACAACTGCCAGAGTCGAAGATGCCTCACGAAGCAAAAATGATTGAAAATTCTCTGTATTGCCCGTACCACAGATTAGTGAGCTATGTGATCGAGTATTGCTATGTTTTTAAGGACTGGGTCGAGAAGCAATATAAGACCGGGGAGATCAAACTATCCAAAAGCATGTTGGTGAATAATCAAGCTGTGACCACCAACTTTATACAGACAGAAGCTGAAGCCTTCTGGGAGCAGACAACTGAATCCACTGCCCTGAGAAATGAATCTGACCCTCCGCAGCTTCTGTGGAGCATGCACATATTTAAGAAGATGAAGAAGTCGTTAAAGCAACTCAAGAAAGAGCCCACGAAAGAATGGGGGGCAGAAGGAGCCCACCATTTCAGCTATTAGTAGACGCTCGTGCTCGTTCCGCTAACTTGGGGCCAATGTAGAATACAAAATAAAATTTTTTGAATAAAGGGCACGAACTCTACGACCTAAAATCGAATCCAATCACAACACTAGAAAACACTTGATGGAGTCTTAACTACTAGGTTAATAAATATAACCTTTGTAGTCGTGTCCTTCGTCTTCTATTCCACTTCTAACTGTAATACCCAGCTCTTTTCGAACATCATTTTCCGTATTCTTTATATATATATTATTTACAAAATTGTTTTATTCATATTATAATTATTTTATTTTCCTTAAACTCAAAACCTAGTTGAAACCAAATATATAATTTCCCACCTTTTATTCCTTCAGCCCATTTCTTTAATTAAAATCTTTCTTAAACCAATCCCAGCCCAACACCCATTTTCTTTTTCATAATTTCCTCAGCCCACGAAATTAAATTGATTTCGTTTTATTAAAGCAGCCCGGCCTTTTCCATTCCTTTATAATTCTTTTTCCAGCCTGGCCCTCTCGTGTTCTTTTCCTTATTATTATTATTATATGTTCCGGCCCAGCCCACTCCAACCCGGCCCACACCCTGCCTTCTTCCCCAACGGCTACTCCCCATTTTTCCTGCTCCCTGTTTCCCTCGATCCGCTTCCCCCGCCCATGCTCGCGCCCACGTCGCAGCGCCGTTGCCCACGCTCACGCCTGCGCCTAGCCGTTACCCCCTCGCGATCCCCTTGTCGACTCTCCTTCTCTCTCCCTCACACCCTCACGCTTCAACTCCTCCTTCTCCTCGCTTCCGCTCCCTCTCTCAAAACTCACCCAAAACCTACTACCTTCGCCGTCCAACCACCTTCGTCGACGACGACGAATCACCCTAATCGCTCTCCTCCTCCTCCCGACACAGCGACCGCCATCACCCCACACCCCAGAACGCTGAACCCTGCACACTCGAACCCACAGCCTCGACCTCGCCATCTTCTCCCATCGTCGCCGACGACCTCTTCATCGCCTCCACGCCCTAACTACCTTCGACTCCTCTCTCCTCACCTAAACCCATCACCCTCTTTCTCTCCCCTCAACCCCGGCCAAACCCACCGACCACCACCCTCATTGCACCCATCCACGGCCACCGCCTGCACCCCGACGACACCGACGAGCTCCCCACTTCCTCGAGCCGCCTCGTCGACCCGAGCACCACTTCCTCACCACAACCAAGCCCTCCTTCTCTCTACATCTCTCTCTCTCTCTAGCTGCCTCCCTCTCTCTAATTTTCTCTCTAATTTTCTCTCTAATTCTCTCTCTCTTTAATTTTCTCGCTGCCTGACTCTCTCTCTCCCCGGTTCTGTTTCTCTCTCTATCTCTCAATCTCTAAATCTCTCTCTCTCCTCCTTTCCGTTGCCTCCTTCTCCACCACAACACAGCCGCACCCACGAGCCTTTGTTGCGCCGCATCAACATCAAATCCAAGTTCGAGCCAAGGTCGAGACTTTTGTCACTAGTGGGCCGTGCCGGAATCGTCGTTGCTGTGCCGCGCGTGGGTCGTTGCCACTGCCGTGCATCTCCAGGCAAGTAATTTACTTGCTACATGCTAATATATTCAAGTTACAAACTTAAATTTATATAGATTACAAATTTACAACTTCAGATCGATTATGTGCCATACCTGTTCGATGTGTGATCCTAATGAAAATACTCACCTAATTTAATGGAATTGGATTGTTTATGTTGGCCCATGTAATGATGAATACTGTGTATAAATTTTTCTGGATAATACGACTGTTAGTGACTAAAATAAATACCCCCAAGTATACCCGTAAAACTAGAAATTTCTCGTATCTGAAAATGGTTAAAATCACCATAAATTATGTACATACTGGAATGATGCGTTTGAGAGCTTAAATCAAAGCCGACTCGACGAACTATAACCCTATGCAAGTTTCCAATGGTTTCTGTACTTAAATTGTGACAATATTTGGATCGGAGTGCGGCTCGGGACTGCAGTCCAGAGCGACTCTGGTTGCTGTTTGCTGGCTCGTTGTGTGTACCACCTTGTTTTCTGAACACGTATGTTGCAGAACTCTGCATTTTATTAAAGGGGAAACTGTTAGCTAGATAACACAAGTGGTTTCATTCTGTTTCATCATCGTTTGCTATATAATCTGTGATTTAAAAGATGGGGACGTATAACAGTCCCAATAGAATCAGAATTGATATACTAGTATTGAACAGTGTATAACTCCTGACGTACAGACGCGATTGAGAATCCGTCTGTTGCGTTGAAAGCCTTATTGAAAACCCTAGATATCATTAAACTGTAGCATCGCTAAATTCTGATCCCAACTGGGATTAAAATTCATTGAGAAACGGACTTCCGATTCTGAAACCGGATTTCCAGCAGCGAACGCTTAAAAGGAAATGTCCGTATCTAGTGATCCTGAAACCCGATTGACATGAAACCAAATTCGCTGGATAGATAATCAAACATACTATTTATTCCCCGTTCATAGTTTCGCTAAAATGTACACGTACGATTTATGATAAATTATGCAAGTGGTAGAATTCTGATTTATGACATCCTAATCATGCTTTACATACTGTTTACTCATCATATCATACATATGTCACTGCATTGATAACCTAGTGATCATGTGCATTACCCAGTGTTAGGTATTAGTGATGATTGTGGCAAGTACGTTAGTGTTCGTGCATGAGTGAATAAGTGAAAGTGACACGTACTTGTACACAATCAGTGAACCTTATTATTCTATTGCATTGTCGACGTCTGTGGGACGCGTGCACGTGTGACTATAAGTGGTATGGGACACTTATAGAAGCTCTTGCATGGGTGTCACAGATAAGGCACCAGACACTGCCATTTATATTGGGTATTAGTCGGGACATGCTTGATGGAGATCCTGTCTCCAGTTCTCGCGCAGACTTGTCATGGACCGACCGGTATTTGAGATTTTGGTCGGCGTTTGATGTAGACCACGGGGTGTGGGGTAGTTTGAGTGTGAGTTCAACAGAATCTCGGGAGTCCCATGTCGGCTTATATATATGGAGATATATGGAGATTTACAGGGTACATGATTATTACCGTGAGTTACATTTTGGGCCCGTGGTCCCTTGCCCTTGGGTCCTACCCTTGAGTGGAGGACACTCGCGAGTGGTTGACTCTCACACTTGGACTGACGATAGGCTTAGTGACCTGTACAGTGAGACTTAGTGACTGATAGGGATAATGGCATTGATATACATTACTTACTGTGTTGACATACATAGCATACCATTTTACTGCTTTCACTGTTCACCTGATCTATTAGACACTGCATTGGTTACTCCATGTTCACACCTTTGTTGTCTTGATTTACTGTAATATATCTATTATCACTGTTCGAGTTACAACTGCATATATACATATATATTGCTATTGTGTCGCTCTGACGACCTGAGTATGCATGCTCAGTGTGAGGAGTGGATCTAGCCGGGACCAGGACCAGACATACATCACGGACATCTTGATTAGCCATCCAGAGTTATACCCTTTTGATTTCCATCAGGTCAGTTCTTTGTATTGTTTTGTTTCAGTTACTGCATTTCTCATTACCTGCGCATTGTTTACTGTTTACCACGTAAAGCTAGAAGCCGAAGTGTGACTACGGCAGGATAATTCCTTGACCGTAGGAGCATGGCTGGCCTTGTCAACCCCTCGTATTCCGTATTTTGGGAAATGGGGCGTGACATGGTTTTGTTGGTATCAGAGCCAGGTTTTGCTTCGATTGGGATTGCAGTTTTCCTTGTATAGCTTGACAGTCTAAGACATAATTCGGTCTAGGTTGTAAACTTGTTATTCTTGATCCATATTCACATTGTGTGTTCTGCTATTCATTCGCTAGGGTTTCAGGTGACTCGGTAAAGTTACGTGGTTGTAATTGTGAAATACATCATAGTTACACTACCGTAGTCTGTTTAAATGACTTAGAGTCCTACAGTTGATTTCCACTTGTAATAAATTTTATCACACCCGATATCCTTGATTCCTTGCCCAATCCATATTATATTTTAATTCTTATAGCTTGTGCCTTATATCGTTCTCAAAATTGTCGTTTCAGGACCATGTCTCCCAACGACTCATCCTCTATCTCCACTCCTCAGGATCAGACCGTTGAGATTCTGAGTGTACTGCAAGGTCTGAAGGAAGCCCAAGAGCGAACAAACGACTTGTTAGCTGAAGGACTGAGAAGGCAGGTGAATCAGGCACCAGCGGGAGGCTCCAATCGTAAAGAGATCCCTGTTGGACGAGGAAAAGAGAAGAAGATGAAGCGCCCATTTGTTTCCCTGCAACAGAAACAGCAGAAGACCCAATGTTGTGGGTACTGCAAGAGGCCAGGACATCTTTAGAGGGATTGTCTCCGCGCCTAGGGGAAATGCCTGATTTGCGGATCCAGCGAACATCTTATCAACGGTTGCCCTAAAAAGAAGGAGCTACAAAGAGGAGACTCGTCCACACTCTCCACTTCTGCCAAGTGATGATTATTTCGTAAATCGAGCTTCAAGAATAGTGCGGACTCAGCTTAGAATTCAACCCGTGTGACGAGATTGCAGTGGTCCAGAAATCAAAGAAGAGTTATTATGTTTTCTGCTATCTATAATAATACGGTTATCCCTTTTGTAAAAATTTCCTTTCGTTTGAAATCTTGTATCCGTCGAACTTTTAGTTGAATGAAATAAAACTTTGAATCATGATGTATGTGTAATTCACTTGCTTTTCCCCTTATTTATAATATTCATTACCACAACATTTTTAAATCTGATTTTTTCAGTTCCTGCCCACCGCATATTTTCCTATACTCCGTACCTTTAGCTATTTTCTTGATGTGTTCCACTGTCTAATCATGACTCTTTCTTTTCAGGCCATGGCCCACCCTGGAGCAGCGCCGCATCTAGATGAGGATGCACAATCATGTGTTTCCTTAGACCGCACGCTGATGAGTTCTGACGATGAGATCTACGGTCCCTAAGTCATTTTCGGAAACAGCGATTCCGAGGACGAAGGAGCAGCCGCCCCAGAGTTTGACATGATAGGCGATTCCGACGAAGAGGAAGGAGACCCTGAAGAGAACCCGATAGAGGAAGATCCTGAGGAAGACCCGATAGAAGAAAATCCAGTGGAGGAAAATCCAATGGAAGAGAATCCAGAAGAAGAGAATCACATGGAAGCAGATCTCGATGAAGAAGCTCCAGCCGAGGGAGAAGGACCAAAAGAACAAGACCCTGCAGTGGAAGAACTCCCAATGGCGGTCCCTGCGAGGCGCTATTGGAATGGACGCCCCTACCTGAGCGCGCGAGCCTATCGCAATCTGCTGAACCTCCACAACCGCGACTGACAGGATTTTTAGCTGTTGTCTTCTCTGGCCAAATAAATCTATGTATAGTTTAGGGTCACTTTTCGTCTTTGAGAATGCTTTGTTTCAAAATTTCTAGAATGAAATAACTTTCCGAGTTCGCAAATCTTTTGATTACTGTTTCATTCGATGCTGTGACTTTTCCCCTATACCGTCATTTCCTCTTGAGACCCCTGACTGTCCACCCCTATACCTTATGCTGTTTCGACCCTCACTTAGATTAAAAAGTACCGCACCCGATGTTTTAGTGGTCCACCCTTCATCCTTCGTCTATGCTTCGTTTGAGATCCTTCTGGGAGGGGATATTGATAGTAAAATTTCCGAGTTGACTGACTCTTCGAAATTTTTGATTCATATGATGTATTGACCGTTATCCTCCCCATACATTTCCCCTTGTAGTCCCCCGCTGCTCACCCTTACTTCCTGTGCTGACCCGACCCCAATCTCTTTGACCTTCAGTCTAAAGCCGTCACCCTCCGACCTTTTGAATGAGCCACACTCCTATGTAATCCCTACCCTAGCTAGCCTTATACATTTTTGTGTTTTTTCCTGTTACCTTAACTATATTTAGGGACAATGTTATTCGATAATTTAGTTTTCATTATTTTGTATTTATCGAAGAGTGCGTGTTATTGATTACTCCGTTTTATGTATTTTAAGTACACTACTATTATTCTCATTTTCGGTAGCGCAACCATATATCGCGCATATTTTCGTTCCATGCTTCTTATTTCACCATGTAGTTTTCTAAGTTATGTTAAAATGGTTTGATTGATACGTTATTCTAAAAATGTTTTAAACCACCGACAAGTCCTTCACTGCTTCATTATGATTATGCCTTATACTTATTCTTTCTGCTGTGCTACTTTCGTTATACTTATATATGCATATATTTGGGTTTCGATTTTATCGAGCACGCCTCGAATATTATTGTTCGTTATTGTTATTTATATTCCCGTATACATGTAGTTTGCCCTTATAGTTGTTTCTGCCTTCTACTTATTTAGACCTATCTCTTTTGGTAGGTTGTTCTTACATATATAAACCTTCAAATTTCTTCATCTGCCTATTTCAAGTAAATCATTATGTGTTAGTTTGCGATATAGTAGCTTTCGCTTATGATTTTATAACCTATCGTTTATTTTAAATTTCGAGAACGAAATTTTTGTAAGGGTGGTATGATGTAATACCCAGCTCTTTTTGAACATCATTTTCCATATTCTTTATATATATATTATTTACAAAATTGTTTTATTCTAATTCTAATTATTTTATTTTCCTTAAACTCAAAACCCAGTTGAAACCAAATATATAATTTCCCACCTTTTATTCCTTCAGCCCATTTCTTTAATTAAAATCTTTCTTAAACCAATTCCAGCCCAACACCCATTTTCTTTTTCATAATTCCCTCAGCCCACGAAATTAAATTGATTTCGTTTTATTAAAGTAGCCCGGCCTTTTCCACTCCTTTATAATTCTTTTTCCAGCCCGGCCCTCTCGTGTTCTTTTCCTTATTATTATTATATGTTCCGGCCCAGCCCACTCCAACCCAGCCCACACCCTGCCTTCTTCCCCAACGGCTACTCCCCATTTTTCCCGCTCCCTGTTTCCCTCGATCCGCCTCCCCCGCCCAAGCTCCCGCCCACGTCGCAGTGCCGTTGCCCACGCTCACGCCCACGCCTAGCCGTTACCCCCTCGCGATCCCCTCGTCGACTCTCCTTCTCTCTCCCTCACACCCTCACGCTTCAACTCCTCCTTCTCCTCGCTTCCGCTCCCTCTCTCAAAACTCACCCAAAACCTATTACCTCCGCCGTCCAACCATCTTCGTCGACGACGAAAAATCACCCTAATCTCACTCCACCTCCTCCCGACACCGCGACCGCCATCACCCCACACTCCAGAACGCTGATCCCTGCACACTCGAACCTACAGCCTCGACCTCTCCATCTTCTCCCATCGTCGCCGACGACCTCGTCATCGCCTCCACGCCCTAACTACCTTCGACTCCTCCTCTCTCCTCACCTAAACCCATCACCCTCTTTCTCTCCCCTCAACCCCGGCCAAACCCATCGACCACCACCCTTATTGCACCCATCCACGGCCACCGCCTGCACCCCGACGACGCCGACGAGCTCCCCACTTCCCCGAGCCGCCTCGGCGACCCGAGCACCACCTCCTCACCACAACCAAGCCCTCCTTCTCTCTACATCTCTCTCTCTAGCTGCCTCCCTCTCTCTAATTTTCTCTCTAATTCTCTCTCTAATTTTCTCTCTGCCTAACTCTCTCTCTCTCCCCGGTTCTGTCTCTCTCTCTCTCTCCCAATCTCTAAATCTCTCTCTCTCCTCCTTTCCATTGCCTCCTTCGCCACCACAACACAGCCGCATCCACGAGCCCTTGTTGCGCCGCATCAACATCAAATCCAAGCTCGAGCCAAGGTCGAGACTTTTGTCACTAGTGGGCCGTGCCGGAATCGTCGTTGCTGTGCCGCGCGTGGGTCTTTGCCACTTCCGTGCATCTCCAGGAAAGTAATTTACTTGCTACATGCTAATATATTCAAGTTACAAACTTAAATTTATATAGATTACAAATTTACAACTTCAAATCGATTATGTGCCATACCTGTTTGATGTGTGATCCCAATGAAAATACTCATCTAATTTGACGGAATTGGATTTTTTATGTTGGCCCATGTAATGATGAATACTGTGTATAAATTTCGCTGGATAATACGACTGTTAGTGACTAAAATGAATACCCCCAAGTATACCCGTAAAACTAGAAATTTCTCGTATCTGAATATGGTTAAAATCACCATAAATTATGTACATACCGGAATGATGCGTTCCAGGGCTTCAATCGAAGCTGACTCGACGAACTATAACCTTATGTAAGTTTCCAATAGTTTCTGTACTTAAATTGTGACAATATTTGGATCGGAATGCAGCTCAGGACTGCAGTCCAGAGCGACTCTGGTTGCTGTTTGCTGGTTCGTAGTGTGTACCACCTTGTTTTCTGAACACGTATGTTGCGGAACTCTGCATTTTATTAAAGTTGAAACTGTTAGCTAGATAACACAAGTGGTTTCATTCTGTTTCATCATCATTTGCTATATAATCTGTGATTTAAAAGATGGGGACGTATAACAGTCCCAATAGAATCAGAATTGATATACTAGTATTGAACAGTGTATAACTCCTGACGTACAAACGCGATTGAGAATCTATCTATTGCGTTGAAAACCTTATTGATAACCCTAGATATCATTCAACTGTAGCGTCGCTAAATTCTGATCCCAACTGGGACTAAAATGCGTTGCGAAACGGACTTCCGATTCTGAAACCGGATTTCCAGCAGCGAACGCTTAAAAGGAAATGTCCGTATCTAGTGATCCTGAAACCCGATTGACGTGAAACCAAATTCGATGGATAGATAATCAAACATAATATTTATTCCCCGTTCATCGTTTCGCTAAACTGTACACGTACGATTTATGATAAATTATGCAAGTGGTAGAATGCTGATTTATGACATCCTAATCATGTTTTACATACTGTTTACTCATCATATCATACATAAGTCACTGCATTGATAACCTAGTGATCATGTGCATTACCCAGTGTTAGGTATTAGTGATGATTGTGGCAAGTACGTTAGTGTTCGTGCATGAGTGAATAAGTGAATGTGACACGTACTTGTACACAATCAGTGAACCTTATTATTCTATTGCATTATCGACGTCTGTGGGACGCGTGTACGTGTGACTATAAGTGGTATGGGACATTTATAGAATCTCTTGCATGGGTGTCACAGATAAGACACCAGACACTGCCATTTATCTTGGGTATTAGTCGGGACATGCTTGATGGAGATCCTGTCTCCAGTTCTCGCGCAGACTTGTCATGGACCGACCGGTATTTGATGTTATAGGCGGCGTTTGATGTAGATCACGGGGTGTGGGGTAGTTTGAGTGTAAGTTCAACAGAATCTCGGGAGTCTCATGCCGGCTTATATATATGGAGATATATGGAGATTTACAGGGTACATGATTATTACCGTGAGTTACATTTTGGGCCCGTGGTCCCTTGCCCTTGGGTCCTACCCTTGGGTGGAGGACACTCGCGAGTGGTTGACTCTCACAGTTGGACTGACGATAGGCTTAGTGACCTGTACAGTGAGACTTAGAGACTGATAGGGATAATGGCATTGATATACATTACTTACTGTGTTGACATACATAGCATACCATTTTACTGCTTTCACTGTTCACCTGATCTATTAGACACTGCATTGGTTACTCCATGTTTACACCTTTGTTGTCTTGATTTACTGTTATATATCTATTATCACTGTTCGAGTTACAACTGCATATATACATATATATTGCTATTGTGTCGCTCTGACGACCTGAGTATGCATGCTCAGTGTGAGGAGTGGATCTAGCCGGGACCAGGACCAGACATACATCACGGACATCTTGATTAGCCATCCAGGGTTATACACTTTTGATTTTCATCAGGTCAGTTCTTTGTATTGTTTTGTTTCAGTTACTGCATTTCTCATTACCTGCGCATTGTTTACTGTTTACCACGTAAAGTTAGAAGCCGAAGTGTGACTACGACATGATAATTCCTTGACCGTAGGAGCATGGATGGCCTTGTCAACCTTTCGTATTCCGTATTTTGGGAAGCGGGATGTGACACTTACGCTCCTAGGTCGTCGGGAATGAAATTGGGAGTCGGTCTTCTTCATCGAAGATGATCCACCTGAAGGAACCCTCATCTTGGCTCTAGCTTCATACTAATGATCAAAGTGAAGCAACTACTGACCAAGACTTACTAAGAATTGATCACTAGAATGTATTAGTGGCTAATCTCTAAATGTTCTCTCTTTTCTTTTCTTTTTTCTCATCTTATAAAAATCAAGAGAGGAGGAAGAAGAAGCTTGGGTGAGTGTTATCAAGCATGGCTCCAAAAATCCATCATCTTCTTTTTTTTCTTATTCTTTCTTTTTAATGTGTGAAGTGGGTGGAATTATGACTCACTAGTGTGAGTCACAAGCCCACACACATCCACTTGATGGAAGAAAGAATGAGAAGAAAAGAAATAGCCATGTCATATGTACACATATACATGTGTGTGTGTGTATAAATATACATAAATACACTAATACAAGTAAATGCTATAAATACATACACCCGTATTCGTATCAAAATACGAATACCGTATTCGTATCAAAATATGAATACCAATATTTGTATTAAAATACGAACCCATATTTATATCAAGACACAAATACACGTATTTATACAAATACCCGTATTCGTATAAATATCGTATTTTATCAAAATACGAATACCGAAAAAAGAGATACTAAAAAGTGCTATATAATACTAGCTCACATTTACTCCAAATGTGATAATCTGGTTATTTTTCAAACTAGCTAGTATTAACAAAATGTCCAATTAAAAGAACGTGTACAAAAACACTTGTTTTAATCGAATCTAAGTACATATCAAAATACGTACACTACATCGTTTTTCCTAACCTTGAAAACCCTTTGTGTGGGACTCTAAATACACAACAATATACTGGCGATGGATTTAACCACAAGCACGTCAGTGGCACTAGCTGTACGTAATGGCTACCTAGGTATTGAACGAAAGAAAGGTCGCTAAGAAAACTTGTCTATATCCCTACCGAGTCTGAAAGTGACAATCTCCGTATAGTCTGGTCTGTTCATCTAAAAGTATCACATATCGGGTCTAAGGGATGGAAAAAGTCAGACCCTTAACAACGCGATAAGTCGTGTCGGTATGAAGCCCATCATCCACAGAGATACTACTGATCCAAATCAGTAAATCTCGTCTACCTTGTCCAAGGATTTCTGGTGATAGCCACTCATGAACAACGCGATATCTACCCCCAATACTGGAAGAGATGAATCCCCAACGATCCGCTCACTGCCTCCATGTGGTTTGGGACTGTACCTAACTAAATCTTGTTTGCACAACTCAATAGAGCCATGGTAGGGTAGTAATCAAAGTACAGTGGGAACTCACACAAAACAAATGACGATCTCAGGTCGAAAGACTAAGCTGTATTCATGTCACCAGAGAACTGCTGCCTGACAATAGGTATAATTCCATCTAACATATTCCCGGCGTGTCTGTCCAGTGTAACTCATAACCCAATGAGCACTTGTATACAATCTTTGCTGACTAACTAACACCAATGGCTGTAAGACCGGCCATTGCCCCTCGTCGGGGTCAAGAAACGTATACACTAGTCTACTCTGAAATATCGATGCCCAGTCTTGATATTCCTACGACTAGGGATTGTTCCCTTCCGAATGGCGGCCGAGACGTTAGGACGTCTTGCCTGAGATTCGGGGCAGATGCTATTTGGTTTTATCCGTCCATCTCTCCGAAGATGCCAAGTTAATTTATGGCACCGTGTATCGGAGGTTTAGACGGATGCGGCCGATGTAGCAGACTTCGTCAGATTCCCCCCTCGCTTGAGGGGTTTTTGATTGTGGGGACGCTCTTCCCTGCAGGCGCAAGCCCCTGCAGTTAATTACACTACCGCATCGCGGTAACAACTTTCTCCTTCTCCAAAATTTCACTTCGTGTCGTGGGTGTTTGTATTGTTTGTGGTTGCCCGTGGATTGTATACGGAGACTATTTATTTTGTCGCCCGTAGGACATGGATTAGTCCAAATCCGTACTTTCTTAGATTTAGGTTTTGGGTTTTGGTTTAAGGATACGTTAGCCATATTTGGATAAGGATACATTAGTCTAATTTCCAGACTAAGATCTACTTAACGGGATCGTCTAGATCCATTTCCAGTTTAGGGACATGGTGGTCCATTTAATATATGGCCGTCGGGACCCGTCATCTCTCTGACGACGTTGAAGGATTACAACGACATGTGTCAGAGGAGTTCGGAGATGTACCCTTGAACCAAAGTTGATTGGGGTGTCTTATAATCCAATTTGGAACTAAAGTCTGTTTGAATGTTTAAGGATACGTTATCCATATTTGAGGCTAAGATCAACTTAAACGGGATCGTTTAGATCCAACAAAAGAGCGTTTGGGGGCTCTATTGTTCCAGTTTAGGGACGTAGTGGTCCATAGGTAGTTTAAGGACATTGCGGTCCATTGCCAGTTTAGGGACATGGGGGTCCATATTCCAGTTTAGGGACATGGTGGTTCATGTTCCAGTTTAGGGACGTGGTGGTCCATGTTTCAGTTTAGGGACGCGGTGGTCCATGTTCCAGTTTAGGGACGTGGTGGTCCACTAATTTAGGGACGTGGTGGTCCACTAGTTTAAGGACGCTTAAGTCCGTGGGTTTAAGGACCCCACAGTCCGTGTTTTAGTTTAAGGACGCATAAGTCCACGGGTTTAAGGACCCCACAATCCGTGTTGATGTGTGGTTGTCGGGACCCGTCACCTCTCTGACGTCGTTGAAGGATTACAACGATAGGAGTCAGAGGAGTTCGGAGATGTACCCTCGAACTGGATGTAAATTGATTTAGGAGAGCAGTCTTGCTCAGTCAATTTAATTTGAGGACTTACGGCCATGATTGGGCTAAGTCCAGTTTAGAAATGTTTAACATCTTATTTGTCTTTGGCCTATTAGGCCTGTGCTAGGGCTTTGCCCCTGTTTAATAATGCACTGCATTTTTTTTGTTTTGTTTGGGCTCTGCCCATTAATAAATGATGCAGAGCATCAATTTTGTTTGGGCTCTGCCCTTTCATTGCATTTTATTTTGTTTGGGCTCTGCCTTTTTATAAAAGATGCAGAGCATCAATTTTACTTGGGCTCTGCCCTTTTATTGTATTGCAATTTATTTTGGCCTACTAGGCCTTTTTGATTTGGGCCTGGCCCTTTAGTGAACAATGCAGTGCATTTGTCAGGCGCTTTGCGCCAATCACTGAGCGCAAGCGCTTGTGGTGATGACACGTGGCACGCAAACGCAGTGCGCTGCGCTTGCGGTGCTGACACGTGGCGCGCTCTGGTGAGTTACGCCAACGCAGGAGCGCAACAGTGCAGTCTTTCCAAGTGCAGGGCACTGTTTTATCTTTGGATCAATTTTAGATCAAAGAAAACAAGTTTTTCTTGTTTTCAAAGAACCAGTGGTTCATAAAAAGTGCAAGGCACTGTTCTTATTTCCTTTTCTTTTTATTGAAGATCATTGATTTTGTTTTTAGATCAATGATCTGTTCATAAGAGAATCTTCTCTTTTTCTATAGGTTTTTACCTTTTCTTTTTGTTTTTTTTGAAGAGTTCTTCAAATTCTTTAGAGTTCTTTTCTTCTCGATCTTGATGATGATGATGTGATTGATTGATGCCTTCTGAATTGGGGTCTAGGGGCCTTTATATAGTGCCCATTAATTAGTTAAAAAGATCTTTCTCTGAGTGATTTGGGGAATTTTCCCCACCGTTGGATCTTTGATCCAAGGGCTTCTGTTTTACAGAAGACAATCTTATTGTTTTAAGAAGAACAGAAAGATCTTATTAGAATTTTAATTCTGTTTGGCGCAAATGCACCAGCGCTTGACACGTGTCGCGCAGCGCAACTACGCTTGCGCACCTGCGCTGACACGTGTCGCGCAGCGCACAGCGCAGCGCAACTGCGTTTGCGCTGACACGTGTCGCGCAGCGCAGGGCTTGCGCCACTGCGCTGACTTGTGTCGCGCAGCGCAGCGCTTGCGCAACTGAAACGTTGCTTCCTTTAATCTTTGTTTTAAATAGAGCCTTGCTCTGATTGGGCGCGCTGCCTTGGGCGCTGCGCTCTTTGCGCCGGCGTGCCTGATTTTGACACGTGGCGCCCTGCGCGCAGCGCAGGGGATCTGAAGCGTTGCTTCATTTATTAAAATTTAAAATTTCAAAGTAGAGCTTTGCTCTGATTGAGGGGGAATCAGAAGCATTGCTTCATTTCCCGTCTTGGAATTTGAACAGAGCTTTGCTCTGATTGGGGTAAACAAATGCCCCCCCACCGTTGCGCTTACGTGGCCCCAAACGTGAGCGCAGCGGTGGCGGAATCCCAACCGTTGGGAAGTTGAAACGGCACTCATTGCCTATGAATAGGACCTTTGGTCCCTCACAGATGATCATCATCTCCAAAAATTTTATTTTCACATTCTCAGAGCCCTGCTCTTTTGTTTAAACACTTTTAAAATTTCAAACTTTAGAGAATTTTAGGTAAAAAATTAATTTGGATTAAATTAAATCAATTTTAAGAGTCTTGCTCTCAATAGATCCCTGATCTAGAGAAGACCCATTCAGGGTTTCATTTAGCAGAGCTTTGCTCTAAAGAGGTCTAAGAGGACTAAGCAGAACCCTATTAGGGTTCCATTAATAGTGCTCTGCTCTCTAAAAGATTTTCTTTGGATTTTCTTAATCCATCAATGGAGCTTTGCTCCTTCCAAATCATATAGAAGAACTCTTAAGAGTTTTTCATTGCCCTTGGAAGTTAAAGATGGAATTTTATTTTTTCATAAATTATGTCATCTTTTTAGAGCAAAGCACTCAATGTTTTTAGAGGATTTTCCTCAAATTCTCCTCATAACTGATTTTGGCAGGTGTCACTCCTGTCTGTAGAGCATTGCCCTCGAGGAGTCTTAACCCCCCTTTTTTTAATCTTCCAATGATGTTTCCTTGAGGCATTATGGCGGTGCGTCTATACAGTCTGCATGAATTCATCACCTACGAGGATATCTGTGTACAGGGCTACAACAAAACCAGGAGTTTACCGATGCCCAGTTTGCAGAGGTTATGGGTCGTCTGAATGCACGCGTTGGTTGGCTGCTCCCCCGCCGTTCTGCTCTCTTGAAAGTCGTGCTGGGAGCAATTTGGAGAGCACTCCCAGGGTTCCACGATGCCATGCCGCTTAATGCGTTGGATGATGCCGAAGATAAGGTGCATTCAGTATACCTGTCGGGGCTGATCTCGAAGAAACGGCGGGATAGCCTCATCGACATCCTGCATCAAATTTTCCAGCAGACGACAATAGTCGTTGCTTATCGAAGGCTGGAGGGCCTCGCCGAGGATCTTGACACACAGGAGCGCGAGAGGTTGCGCACGAGAATAATCCGAAAGGCCAGAAGAACTCTGAATGGCCTTACTTTTGAATTCCTCAATCCGTGCCCTGGATCTGAGGTTTTTCCATTGTAATAATGTTTCTCGTTTATTGCTTTTATGATTGTAAGAACTTTTGGCAATATTAATGGAAAAACTTTATCCCAGCTTGTCTTTATTTTTCGTTCTGAGTCTTTTGCTTATGCATGAATGAGTGTGTCTCGAATGCTTGATCAAACGCCAATCAGATGTTCTTCCTATCGCTTTCTTCTTTCTTTTATTATCCGTATATTACCTTAGTGAACATGGTTGAACGATAACAGAGTAAGCACCTTGGTTTCTTTAAGAGATAGCGATGGCTTAGGCCACAGGTTCAAATCTGCTGCCTAAGACTTTTCAACTCTATGAGCCGTGAGGGTCTCATAGAGATTTTTCTCCCTACGGATCAAGAGGATCTCGTAGATGGATTTTCTTCTTAGGAATCGTGAGGATTCCTAAATGTGTTTTCTCTTATAAGTCGTAAGGATCTTATAAGAGAATTTTCTCTCTTACAAGTCGAGAGGACTCGTAAGTGGTTGGTGAGTTGACTTGTTTCCGAGTCGAAGTATTGCTCCGACGGGGAGGTCGTTGGCTGACTTGTTTCCGGGTCGGAGCGTTGTTCCGACGAGGAGGTCATTGGCTGATTTGTTTCCGCGACGGAGATCATTTGCTGACTTGTTTCCGAGACGGAGGTCGTTGGCTGACTTGTTTCCGAGACGGAGGTCCTTGGCTGACTTGTTTCCGCGACGGAGGTCATTTGCTGACTTGTTTCCGAGACGGAGGTCGTTGGCTGACTTGTTTCCGAGACGGAGGTCATTCGCTAACTTGTTTCCGCGACGGAGGTCATTGGCTGACTTGTTTCCGCGACGGAGGTCATTTGCTAACTTGTTTCCTCGACGGAGGTCATTAGCTGACTTGTTTCCGCAATGGAGGTCATTGGCTGACTTGTTTCCGCGACGGAGGTCATTGGCTGACTTGTTTCCGAGACGGAGGTCATTGGCTGACTTGTTTCCGCGACGGAGGTCATTTGCTGACTTGTTTCCGAGACGGAGGTCGTTGGCTGACTTGTTTCCGAGACGGAGGTCGTTGGCTGACTTGTTTCCGCGACGGAGGTCATTTGCTGACTTGTTTCCGAGACGGAGGTCATTGACTGACTTGTTTCCACGACGGAGGTCATTTGCTGACTCTAGGTTGTCTGTGAACCGTAGAGTCTTAGAACTGGGGACTTTGCTATGGCTCCGATTGGTGATGTCACGTCCGTGTCCTGCTGGAATGAGGAGGAACACCACTGTTGGTCTCCAGGCTGTAGATGTGGTCGTCGAGTTCTGACTTCCCTTTGACGCAGCCTGGTGGGGAAATGTAGTCCCCTTCCTTTTTTTTGTTTATGCCTATGGATTGTATACAGGGGTCACTATGGACTTACCTGCAGGGCAAAAGTTTCATTCATTTTTATTGTTTTATTTCCGCGATACTCTCTCATTTAAGCTTTTGATCACGAAAGTCGCGACTGCCCAATCATTTCGGCTATTTTTCGCGGTGCCCAATCATTTCGGCTATTTATTTTATTTTTACTCGCTGCTTTTTATTGCGAGTTTCCCAATCATTTCGGCTATTTCGTATGCATACGTTTTTACTTGCTGTTTTTTATTGCAAGTTGCTCCATCATTTCGGCTATTTTGTATACACATGCGGCCTACTGGCCTTTCACCGTAAACTTGAAATTAGACACCGATTTCTGTATCAGCACCGCTACAACTGGGATATCGCCAGGAGCGAATCATCATTTGCCTCCGTCGATGTCGAACAAAAGTGGCTTAGCGAACAGGGTTAAGGTCCTATCGGTTAAGGCTTTTGACTTCATGAGCCGTAAGGGTCTCACAAAGGTATTTCTCCCTACAAGTCGTGAGGATCTCGTAGGTGTATTTTCTCCATAGGAATCGTGAGGATTCCTAAGTGTATGTTCCTCTGTAAGTCGTAAGGATCCTACAAAAGGGTTTTCTCCTTGTAAATCGAGAGGACCTACAAGGGTTGTTCATCATACGTGCATATCCCCAGTCATGGACGGGGCTCGGTTAGGGAAATGTTTATTCGCGCCCGTGGATTGTATACAAGGCTCAGAATTGAACCACTTGTAGAGCAAAATCGAAGGTTGTGGAGGTTGCTTAAGCACAGGTTTAGGTCTCTGTAACTTAAGACTTTCAAATCTTATGAGCCGGGAGGGTCCCATAAGAGAGTTCTCCTTACGAGTCATGAAGATCTCGCAAGTGTATTTTCTCCTTAGGAATCGTAGGGATCCCTAAGTGTGTTGCTCCCTTGTGAGTCATAAGGATCTCACACGGGTGGTTTCTCCTTACAAGGTCGAGAGGACCCTGTAAGTGTCCTTTAACGAGGTTGCGCCCATTCAGGTTTTCACAAACACTCGCCGGTAGTCCTGCTGTTCTTACTCACGGAGCCCTTTCGGGTTTTCATCCGTGCCCATTTTGCTTATGGACATACCGTTTTTTTTATTCTTTTTATTCTCTCTCTTTTTTTTACAAGGTCGCGCCCTTTCGGGTTTTCACGGACACCCGCCGGTAGCCCTGCTATTTTTACTCACGGAGCCCTTTCGGGTTTTCATCCATGCCCATTTTGCTTATGGACATACCGTTTATTATATTTGTTCTTTTATATTTTTTTATATACTTTTTTTTATTCATCTCGTCAGCCTAAGGATGCTGCGGTAGTAGTTTAAGGACGTTTCGGTCCGTCGTTAGTTTAAGGACGTTTCGATCCGTCGTTAGTTTAAGGATGTTTCGGTCCGTCCAGGAGAAGGCTGGCTACTGCTTATAAAGTTTGAGCTTAGGAAGATAGCGAGCGAACATAGTCGTCATCATCTATCATTGACCTAGACAGTAACTCGCTAAGTGTAGTATTTCTTTAGGAATCGACCATTTATTGGCCTGTAAGGCCTTTCACCGTGCATATCCATGAGTAGATAGGCTCCACCCTGGTAGACCTTATCTATGATATACGGGCCTTCATAGTTTGGCTCAAACTTTTCCTGCTTAACGCGATTGGGGATCATAGGCCTTTTGACCACTAGCACGAGTTCGCCTTGGCGGAATGTCCTCGGCCGGATCAATCTTTCATATGAGCGCGTCATCTTTGCTTTATAAGCCTCCAGATTTTGTTGCGCTATGAGTCGGGTTTCATCAAGGGCATCAAGTTCCTCAAGCCGAAGGTGAGCATTTTCCTCATCTGTCAGCTCATAGTGGACTGCCACTCATAGAGAGGGTAACTCTATCTCGAGGGGGAGTATTGCTTCTGTACCGAATACCAACGCATATGGCGTTGTGTTTGTGGCTGTCTTGAACATAGTTCGATACGCCCAGAGAGCTTCTTGCAGCCTCTCATGCCAGTCCTTCTTATTTCGGGACACCATTTTCTTCATGATCTTTGTCAAGGTTTTGTTGAAGGCCTCAGCTAGACCATTAGCTCGCGGATTATAAACTAAGGAATATCTCCAGTCTATATTGTGTTGTTGCGCGAAGCGACTGATCTTGTGGCTTCTATAAGCTGGCCTGTTATCGGAGATGATCCGTCGCGGAGTTCCAAACCGATAAATGACGTGCGTCTTGAAAAGGTGGAGGATATTCTCCTTCTTCACTTCCCTCAGCGGTATTGCCTCTGCCCATTTGGAGAAGTAGTCAGTCATCGCCGGGATGAAACGATGTCCTCTGGACGATACTGGTTCGATGGGGCCGACTATGTCAGTCCCCCACATCTCGAATGACCAGCTAGCCACCGTTGGATGGAGTGGATTTGGATGCTGGTGGATGAAGTCCCCATGGATTTGGCATGAGTGGCATTGCTTTGCATATTCGAGGCAGTCCTGAATCATCATGGGCCAGTAGTAGCCCATCCGTTTAATTTTCAATTTCATTGTGGGCCAGTAGTAGCCCATCCGTTTGATCTTCAGCTTCATCTTTGGGCCTGCTTGGTGAGAACCGCAAATTCCATCGTGAACTTCCTGAATGACTCTTTTTGCCTCTTCAGGTCCTAGACATCTCAACCACAGAGAATCAAATGACCTCTTATACAGAGTGTCATTGACGAAGGCGAAAGACAGAGCTCGTTTCATAAGCTGATGTCTTGAGGACGCATCTTCGGGCGTTCGACGGTATTTGAAGTGGTCTATAAAGACTTCTCTCTAATCCTCGGCCTTTTCCCGGTCTTTTATTTGCATGGCCATTTGCTCAGTCGCTCCCTTCTCTTCGGATGATTCCGGAGATATTTCTGCTGGGGCAATCACCCGACGGCTTTGTATCACGATTATTACATCATCGAGGTTCTCATCGGCCAGTTCCTTGGCGAGCTTGGCCAACGCATCCGCTTTGCTGTTTTCCGCGCGCGGTATGTTTTCCAAAGTATAGGAAGGGATTTGGGTCAACAGTTGCTGCACCTTTTCACCGTACTTCACCAACTCTGGTTTGCATATTTGGTAGTCGCCGTTTACTTGACTAACGACCAGCTGGGAATCTCCGTATACGAGGAGGTTTTCAATTCCCATGTCGATGGCGATCTCGAGGCCTGCTATCAGAGCTTCGTATTCGGCCCCATTGTTCGTCCTCGGCTCTGTTAGGGAGAAAGAAAAGCGCATTATCCCTCTTTGTGGAGTTACAAAGATGAGTCCTACCTCCGATTTGATTATAGGGGTACTTTGTTTGCGCTTCTTCACAGAAGATTGTTCCCCTCCGAACGGCGGCGCACAGGACCGCGATGGCCTGACGCTGAGATTCGGGGCAGATGCTATTTGGTTTTATCCGTCCACCTCTCCGAAGATGCCAAGTTGATTTATGGCACCGTGTATAGAAGGTTTAGACGGATGCGGCCGATGTAGCAGACTTTGTCAGATTCCCCCTCGCTAGAGGGGTTTTTGATTGTGGGGACGCTCTTCCCTGTAGGCGCAAGCCCCTGCGGTTAATTACGCTACCGCTTCACGGTAACAACTTTCTCCTTCTCCAGAATTTCACTTCGTGTCGTGGGTGTTTGTTTTGTTTGTGGTTGCCCGTGGATTGTATACGGAGACTGAGTAATGCCGTCGCCCGTAGGACGTGGATTAGTCCAAATCCATATTTACTTAGATTTGGGTTTGGTGTTTTTAGTTTAAGGATGCCTTAGTCGCGTTGCGGCTAAGATCGACTTAAACGTTCGTCAAGGATACGTTAGTCCTGTTTGAGACTAAGATCAACTTAACGGGATCGTTTAGATCCGACAAAAGAGCATTTGGGCTCTATTGTTCCAGTTTAGGGGCATAGTGGTCCATTGCATGTATGGTCGTCGGGACCCGTCACCTCTCTGACGACGTTGAAGAATTACAACGACAAATGTCAGAGGAGTTCAGAGATGTACCCTTGAGCCAAAGTTGATTGGGGGAATTTATAGTCAAATTTAGAACTAAAGTCTGTTTGAAGGTTTAAGGATGCGTTAGCCATATTTGAGGCTAAGATCAACTTAAACGGTTGTTAAGGATACGTTAGTCCAGTTTGGGACTAAGATCGACTTAACGGGATCGTTTAGATCCGACAAAATAGCATTTGGGCTCTATTGTGCCAGTTTAGGGACATGGTGGTCCAATACCAGTTTAAGGACATAGTGGTCCACCGTTAGTTTAAGGACGTTTCGGTCCGATATTAGTTTAAGGGACGTTTCGGTCCGATATTAGTTTAGGGACGTTTCGGTCCACGAGTTTAAAGACCCCGCAGTCCATATTGACGTATGTGGTCGTCGGGACCCATCACCTCTCTGACGTCGTTGAAGGATTACAACGATAAGTGTCAGAGGAGCTCGGAGATATACCCTCGAACCGGATTTAAAAGAGCAGTCGTGCTCAGTCAATTTAATTTAAGGACTTACGGCCAAAATTGGGCTAAGTCCAATTGAAAATGTTTAACATTTTATTTGCTTTTGCATTGCATTTCTTTTTATTTTTATTTAGGCTTTGCCCAGAAAGGATGCAGAGCATCAATTTGTTTTGGGCTCTGTTTTTTTTTTTAAGAATGATGCAAGGCATCAATTTTATTTGGGCTCTGCCCTTGTATAAAGGATGCAAAGCATCAATTTATTTGGGCTCTGCCCATTTATTGCCTTGCAATTTATTTTGGCCTGTCTGGTCATTTTGATTTGGGCCTGGCCCTTTAAGTAATGCATTGCATTTGTGCAAAGCACTGTTAATTTGAGAATCTTTTAGATTCAAGAACCGATGGTTCATAAAAGAAGTGCAAAGCACTATTTGATTTAGATCTAAGAAAAAACAAGTTTTTTCTTGTTTTTCTTATCTCAGAGAACCAAAGGTTCATGAAAGTGCAAAGCACTATTAATTTAAGAACTTTTTAGGTTCAAGAACCGATGGTTCATAAAACAAGTGCAAAGCACTATTTGATTTAGATCTAAGAAAAAAACAAGTTTTTTTCTTGTTTTTCTTCTCTCAGAGAACCAAAGGTTCATAAAAGTGCAAAGCACTATTAATTTAAGAACCTTTTAGGTTCAAGAACCGATGGTTCATAAAACAAGTGCAAGGCACTATTTTTATTTATTTATTTATTTATTTATTTATTGTTGAAGATCCATGATCTTGTTCTTAGATCAATGATCTGTTCATAAGAGAATTTTCTCTTCTTTTAAAGGTTTTTACCTTTTTTTTATTCTTCAAGAGTTCTCAAGAGTGCTCTTCTCTTTTTTTTTTAGCAAGATGTTGATCCTTTTGAAATTAGGTCTGGGGTCCTTTTTATAGTGCTCATAAATTAGTTAAATTTGTTAAAGAGATCTTTTTCTGAGTGATTTGGGAAATTTTCCCCACCATTGGATCTTTGATTCAAACGCCCCTGCTTTACAGAAGAAAATCTTCTTGTTTTAAGAAGAACAGAAAAGATTTATTCTGTTTTGCGCAACTCCCCCAGCGCGTGACACGTGTCGCGCAGCAGTGCCTGCGCAACTGCGCAGACACGTGTCGCGCAGCTGATTTTTTTTTTTTTACAGCGCGCGCTTACACGTGTCGCGTAGCGCACTGCGTAACCTTTTTTTTTTGTGCACTGCGCGCGCTGACACGTGTCGCGCAGCGCACTGCGCAACCTTTTTTTTTCTTTTCTCACTGCGCGCGCTGACACGTATTGCGCAGCGCACTGCGCTGCTGCGCTGACACTTGTCGCGCAGCGCACTGCGCAACTTTTTTTTTCTCCTTCCTTTCTTTCTTTCTTACTGCGCGCTGGCACGTGTCGCGCAGTGCACTGCGCAGCTGCGCTGACACGTGTCGCGCAGCGCACTGCGCAGCTGCGCACTGCGCAACGTCTTTTTTTTCACTTTACTGCGCGCGCGGACACGTGTCGCGCAGCGCACTGCGCAGCTGCGCTAGTGCGCAGCTGCGCAACCTTTTTTTTATTTTTTTATTTTTTTATTTTTTATTTTTTATTTTTTAAGAGCTTTGCTCTGATGGAGTACGCTACCTTGGGCGCTGCGCTCCTTGCGCTAACGTGTCTAATTTTGACACGTGGCGCTCTGCGTGCAGCGCAGGAGAAATGAAGCGTTACTTCATTTATTTTAACTTTTATTTTCACTTTAATTTTCAAGACAGTGCTTTGCTCTGATTGGAGAAAAACAAAAGCATTGCTTCTTTTCCCACTTTGGAATTTGAACAGAGCTTTGCTCTGATTGGGGTAAACAGATGCCCCCCCACCGTTGCGCTTACGTGACCTCCTAACGTGAGCGCAGCGGTGGCAGATTCCGAACCGTCGCGCCATCCCTTGGAAGCTGAAAGGGCACTTGATGCCTATAAATAGGACCTTTGGTCTCTTAGATGATTCTCATCTCTAAAATTTTACTTTCAGAACTCAGAGCCCTGCTCTTTATTTTCAAGAACTTTAAGAGTTACATTCTTAAAACTTTTAGGTGAAAATTTTAATTTGGATTAAATTAAATTAAATTAATTTTCATTGATAGAGCCTCGCTCTCAATAGATCCTTGATCTAAAGGAAACCTATTTAGGGTTTCACTTAGCAGAGCTTTGCTCTACAGGTCTTAAAGAGATCTAAAGAGAACTAAAGGGGACCCTACTAGGGTTCCATAGAGCCCTGCTCTCTGAAAGATTTTCCTTGGATTTTCTTAATTCATTAATGGAGCTTTGCTCCTCCTAAATCATATAGAAGAACTCTTAAGAATTCTTCATGGATCTTGGAACTTAAAGATGACATTTTATTCCTCAGTGCATTATATCGTTTTGCTTAATCAGTCTTCCTGATAATTCTGTTGATCCTCTTTCACAGGAACAATGAACGCCCACATGTATGTTCTTAACGAGATCATCTCTCATGAGGACATCCGCCGACTTGGCCGCTCTCAAAATCGGGAGTTCACAAATGAGGAGTGTGCTGAAATAATGAGTCGCTTCGACGCATACAATGGTCCACTGCTTCCCTGACGTTCCTCTCTTCTTAAACTTATCGTGGGAGCTATCTGGGAAGCGCTTCCCCTATTCTGTTTTGGCGTGCCGCTTAGGGCGTTGGATGCCGCTGAGGACAAGGTGCATTCTGTGTACCTATTGAACTTTATCTCGAAGAGACGGTGAGACAGTCTTATTGACTTCTTGCACGAGATCTTTCAACGGTCTGCCATACTCGCTGCTTATCGGAGGGTGGAAGACATCGGGAGGGACCCTGACGCTTGTGCTCGCGAAAGGAAGCACACTAGGATGGTCCGCGAGGCTTGGAAAGTCATAGATAGGGTCGCTTTTGAATTCCTCAATTCATGCCCTGGATCTGAGGTTATTCCATTGTAACTTTCGTTTATCGTTTTTATGACTGTCAGAACTTCGGGCAATATTAATGGAATTTTTTTTTATATCCCAGCTTGTCTTTATTATATATCTTTTGTCCTGAATCTTTTTGCCCATGCATGAATGAATGTGTCTTGAACGCTTGATCAAATGTAAATCGGATGCTCTTTCTGTTGCTTTTCCTCTTTCTCAGCATGTCGTCACAATTAGCAGGTAATAGAGTAAGCTTCTTGATTTCTTCACGAGATAGCGAGGGCTTAGGCCGCAGGTTCAGATTTGCTGCCTAAGACTTTTCAACTCTATGAGCCGTGAGGGTCTCATAGAGACTTTTCTCCCTACGGATCGAGAGGATCTCGTAGGTGGATTTTTCTCCTTAGGAATCGTGAGGATTCCTAAGTGTGGTTTTCTCTTGTAAGTCGTAAGGATCCTACAAGAGAATTTTTCCCTCTTACGAGTCGAGAGGACTTGTAAGGGGTTGTTTCCCTCCTTGTCGAAGTTCGACGTTGGAGAGTGAGACCCGTGGATGGTATGCAAGAGACCGTTTTGGGCCAACTTGCGGGGTCCCAATGCTTAGGAAACAGGCTTCTTTTATGCCCACTGCCTAAGGCTTTATCTCACGAGTCGAGCCGCCTCGACAATTTTTCACAAGTCGAGACGAATCGAAAGTTTCTCGCAAGAACATCTTAACGTCGCATTTAACCTCTGCTCTTTACGACAGAAGCCCGTTAAGGTTGGTGGTACTTAGGGTTTTGGCCATCGTACCGTCGCATAAGCTGATATAGTCCTCGATAGGCAATCGTGCTGTTCGAGTAGCCCTGCGACTGCCGTGTCTCTGATCCCTTCGGGGGCTGGACAAGACGTCTTCAAGCAATCCTCCTTGGCAGTTTGACCGTCGGAAGAGCAAGCGTTAGGAATTTGCCACGTCGCTTTTTACTTGAGGTTAGGCTTATTTTGGTGAGCCCCGATGAGTCATAACCACTCCGCGCTGGTGTGGGGATGATCTCCGATAGTCTTTCGGGCTTTATATGAGTTGCCGTCAAGACCCTGAAGCTAGGAATTGGCCTTTGCTTCGTTTGCTGTCATTGCGTCTGCTGTATCGAGATGAATGTTGCGGTGGGAACTAGGGATTTTGCCGTGGCTCCGTTTGTTTGATGACGTTACGTCTGCTGTGTCGAGACGAACGTTGGGGTGACATCTCGTCTGCTGTATCGAGACGGACGTCGAGGTTGTCTCTAGGTTGCTGGTGAACCGCCGAGATTTGGAACTAGGGATTTTGCCATGGCTCCATTCGTTTAATGACGTTGCATCTGCTGTGTCGAGACGAACATTGGGGTGACATCTCGTCTACTGTATTGAGACGGACGTCGAGGTTGTCCCTAGGTTGCTGGTGAACCGTCGAGGTTTGGAACTAGGGATTTTGCCGTGGTTCCATTCGTTTAATGACCTTGCGTATGCTGTGTCGAGACGAACATTGGGGTGACATCTCGTCTGCTGTATTGAGACGGACGTCGAGGTGGTGGCCATTCTGTGCTGGTGCGAGATGATCTCCGATTGTCTTTCCGGTTTTATATGAGTTACCGTCAAGACGTCGAAGCTAGGAATGTGGCCTTCGCTTCGTTTGCTTTGGTGTATCTAAATCCTGTTGGAGGAAGAACGCTGGGGTTGACATTTCGTCTGCTGTATCGAGACGAACGTCAAGGTGGTGACCACTCTGTGCTGGTGCGAGATGATCTCCGATTGTCTTTCCGGTTTTATGTGAGTTACCATAAAGACGTTGAAGCTAGGAATGTGGCCTTCGCTTCGTTTGCTTTGTCACGTTCGAATCCCTGTTGGAGGAAGAACGCTGGGGTTGACATTTCGTCTGCTGTATCGAGACGAACGTCAAGGTGGTGACCGCTCTGTGCTGGTGCGAGATTATCTCCGATTGTCTTTCCGGTTTTATGTGAGTTACCGTAAAGACGTTGAAGTTAGGAATGTGGCCTTCTCTTCGTTTGCTTTGTCACGTCCGAATCCCTGCTGGAGGAAGAACGCTGGGGTGACAACTCGTCTGCTGTATCAAAACGAACGTCGAAGAGGTGACCACTCCATGTGAGATGATCTCCGGTGGTCTTTCAGGCTTTATATGACTTGCCGTTAAGACCTTGAAGCTAGGAATTTGGCCTTCGCTTCATTTGCTCACACCGCGTCTGGTGTATTGAAACGAATGTTGAGGTGGGGCTGGGATTTTGCCGTCACTCCGCTTGGTTTCGACCTTGGGGTCTTTTGTTAACTTTGCATGTACACCCTGCTGGACTGCGAAGGAACGCCGTTGTTGACATTGCGTCTGCTGTAACGAGACGAATGCTAAGGTGGAGTTGGGATTTTGCCGTTACTCCACTTTGTTTCGACCGTGAGGTCTTTTGTTGACGTTGTATCTGTCTCCAGCTGGACTGCAAAGGAATGCTGCTATTGACATTGCGTCTACTGTATCGAGACGAACGTTGGGGTGACATCTCGTCTGCTGTATCGAGACGGACATCGAGGTTGTCTCTAGGTTGCTGATGAACCGTCGAGTTTTGGAACTAGGGATTTTGCCGTGGCTCCATTTGTTTGATGATTGTTGCGTCTGCTGTGTCGAGACGAACGTCGAAGTGGTGACCATTCCGCACTGGTGTGAGATGATCTCTAGTTGTCTTTCAGGCTTTATATGACTCGCCGTTAAGACCTTGAAGCTAGGAATTTAGCCTTCGCTTCGTTTGCTTTGTCATGTCCGAATCCTGTAACAGGAAGAACGCTTGGGTGACAATTCGTCTGCTGTATCGAGACGAACGTCAAGGTGGTGACCACTCTGTGCTGGTGCGAGATGATCTCCGATTGTCTTTCCGGTTTTATGTGAGTTACCGTAAAGTCGTTGAAGCTAGGAATTTGGCCTTCGCTTCATTTGCTCACACTGCGTCTAGTGTATTGAGACGAATGCTGAGGTGGAGCTGGGATTTTACCGTCACTCCGCTTTGTTTCGACCGTGAGGTCTTTTGTTGACGTTGCATGTACACCCTGCTGGATTGTGAAGGAACGCCGTTGGTGATCTCTAAGTTGTCGATGTTGACGTCGAGACCCTGAAGCTCGGAATCTTCGTTTGCTTCATTTGTTGACATCGTGTCTGTAATATTGCGACAAATGTCGAGATGGTCTCTAGGTTGTCTATGAACCGTCGAGATTTGGCTTCGCTTTCTGATGGAGCCTGTTGGGAAGGTATGGTTTCCTCCTTATCTGTGCCCTTGGATTGTATACAGGGATCGATGTGATTTTACCTGTAGGGCAAAAAGTTTCATTCTTTCATTTTTTTTATTCTTTCCGCGATGCTCTATCATTTCAGCTTTTATATCGCGAAGGTCGCGATTGCCTAATCGTTTCGGCTATTTTTCGCGGCGCCCAATCGTTTCGGCTGTTTATTTTGTTTTTACTCGCTGCTTTTTATTGCGAGTTGCCCAATCATTTCGGCTGTTTATTTTATTTTTACTCGCTGTTTTTTTTATTGCGAGTTGCCCAATCATTTCGGCTATATATATATATACATTTTTTTTATTCGCTGTTTTTTATTGCGAGTTGCCCAATCATTTCGGCTATTTAATATGCATTTTCAGCTCGCTGATTTTTATCGCGAGCGTAGAACTTGGAATCTGGTGCCAATCTCAGCATCAGCATCACTACAACCGGAATATTGCGAGGAGCGAATCATCATCTGCCATGAAAGGACTTGGAATTTGATACCGATTTAGGCATCAGTATCGCTACAACTGGGATATTGCCAGGAGCGAATCATCATTTGCCTCTGTCGTTGTCGAACAAAGGAGGCTTAGCGACCAGGGTTAAGGTCCTGTCGACTAAGGCTTTTGACTTTATGAGCCGTAAGGTTCTCACAAAGCTATTTCTCCCTACAAGTCGTGAGGATCTTATAGGTGTATTTTCTCCTTAGGAATCGTGAGGGTTCCTAAGTGTATTGTTCCTCTGTAAGTCGTAAGGATCCTACAGGAGGGTTTTCTCCTTGTAAGTTGAGAGGATTTACAAGGGTTGTTTACCATGCAAACATATCCCTAGTCTCGGATGGGACTTAGTTAGGGAAATGTTTATTCGCGCCCGTGGATTGTATACAAGGGCCAATATCGGACCACTTGTAGGGCAATGTCGAAAGTTGTGGGGGTTGCTTAAGCACAGGTTTAGGCCTCTGTAACTTAAGACTTTCAAATCTTATGAGCCGTAAGGGTCCCACAAGAAAGTTCTCCTTACGAGTCGTGAGGATCTCGCAAGTGTATTTTCTCCTTAGGAATCATGGGGATCCCTAAGTGTGTTGTTCCTTTGTGAGTCGTAAGGATCTTACGCAGATGGTTTCTCCTTACAAGGTCGAGAGGACCCTATAAGTGTTTCTTAACGAGGTTGCGCCCTTTCGGGTTTTCACAAACACTCGCCGGTAGTCCTGCTGTTTTTACTCACGGAGCCCTTTCAGGTTTTCATCCGTACCCATTTTGCTTATGGACTTACCCTTTTTTTTAATTCTTTTTATTCCTTTTATTTTTTTCTCTTTCTCTCTTTTTTTTTACGAGGTCGCGCCCTTTCGGGTTTTCACGAACACTCGCCGGTAGCCCTGCTGTTTTCACTCACGGAGCCCTTTCGGGTTTTCATCCGTGCCCTCTTTGCTTATGGACATACCGTTTTTTTTGTTTTTTTTTATTATTTAATTTTTTTGATATATTTTTTTTATCTCGTCAGCCTAAGAATGCTGCGGTAGTAGTTTAAAGACATTTCGGTCATTTGCAAGTTTTAGGACATTGCGGTCCATCATTAGTTTAAGGACATCTCGGTCCGCCGTCGCCGTATTTGAGGCGAATATCTAGTTTATTGAATTTTCGGTCTATGAGTCCTTCTCCATGAATGAACATGATGCCCCGGCGTATCCATCTTTTTCGGAGCGTGCGGTTGTGGCGGACTCACCTTCCAGTTCTCAGACAGCGCAAACTTGCCATGTTGGTATTGGTCTTCAACCCAGTTTTTGAAGATGTAGCAGTCTTCGATCAGGTGACTTACTGTTTGGTGGTAAGGGCAATAATTAGGATTATTAACATCGCCTGGCCGCAACGGACATTTTGGACCCGGCAGATTAATGAGTCTGTCACACACTGCCAGCTCGAACAATCCCCTTGTTTTATCTTGCGGAAACGAGTAAGGACGTTTCAACTTTTCTTGGAGGGGTTGCCGCTTGTTGCTTTGGCAAGCAACCGGTCTAGGGTCACCTGATTGTTGTTGAGCGCTGGCGACGAGGGCCTTTTTTCCTTTTCCTTTATTCTTTTTGCTCGGTCCCTTGTTTACGGGGCCGAGATTTTTTTCGAATAGCGTGCGATTACATGGCTGAACGTTCTCGCAGCTTCTCAATTCCTTTATTTTCGAAATAGATTCCCCGAGGGAAAAGTTGGGGATAGCTTCTTCGTCAGAGTCGCTTCCAAAGGTGATAATCTGTGATCCCTTGAAGTCGGCTATATGACAGTTTGCGGCGGCTCCTTTGCGCTCATATATCGCATTTTTCCGATGTCCACGAGCTTCACACTTTGTCCTGTTGAAGTGTTGCTTTTGAGCGACATACCCTTACCACCAACAGTTAAAGGACTCGCAGTCTTCGGTAGGATGTATGATCTTCTGATGATATAAACAGAAGTTAGGGCGCATCTCTACCTCAGAGAAAGAATTTTCTTCAGAGGGCGGTAGCTTCATTCCTACTGATAGAGCTTTAGCGAACCGTTTCCTCGTCTTGAATTTGTTTTTACCCACAGTGTATGGCTTTTGATTTGACGGGAATACCTTGGTTCTTTCTAGTATGGCCATTTCACGCTCTTGATTGGCTTTTGCTTTCAGACGAATTTCACTTAGGAAGACATCGATCAACTCGTCTGATGGCTGTAGAATCTCCGGCTCAGGATTCGCCATTGATTTCTCAGCGCAAGGAGCTTCTTTATCATCCGTCAGTGAATGAGAAATCATATGACAAGTCGCTACGTAGTCTTCGGATTCATCCGATGAGTTTTCTCCATTGTTTTCATCCTTGACTAAAGAACAAGCTGCCCCCGGTGTGTCCGTCTTCTTTGGAGAGTGCGGCTGTGGTGGGTTTACCTTCCAGCTTTCAGACATCGCGAACTTGCCTTGCAGGTATTGATCCTCGATCCATCCCTTAAAGACGAAACAATCCTCAATCGGGTGACTTACCGTTTGGTGGTAAGGGAAATAATTGGGATTATTAAGATCGCCTGGCTGCGACAGATGCTTTGGACTCGGCAGATTGATGAGTCTGTTACGCACTGCCAGCTCAAACAGTCTTCTCGTTTTATTCTGAGGAAACGAGTAAGGACGTCCTAGCCTCTCTTCGAGGGATGGGCGTGAACGCACGTTGTTTTGGCGAACGACCGGCTTTGAGTTGCTCGACTGTTGTTGAGCATTGGCGACGACGATCGCTTTCCCTTTTCCCTTCTAATCTCGGGAATCTGATTTTGGAGGAGACGGTCTATGGCCTATCTGGTCCATTTGGGCTAATTTGTCAATCAAGGCCTGGAAGGTGGTCGGCCTGAAGAACATCATGAATTGTGAAATGGTCGCCTGCGGATCGAGAGTGCCCACAAACATGCCTACCACAGGTGCCTCTTCTATGCGTTGTTCGCATTTCGACCATAGGTTCCGCCATCGTGTTGCGTATTGAACCCACGTTTCGCTTGGCCTTATCCTTGCATTTATCAGTGCTGTTATCGGGGTACGTTCACTAGCACTCGCGAATCTTTGTGTAAACAGCAGCTCCATCTCCGCAAATGTTTTGACAGAGTCGTTAGGTAGCTCCGAATACCATTCAAATGCTGTTTCGGCTAAGCTGCCGACGAATTGGCGAAGCAACAGTTTGTCAATGCCTCCAGTGTTGCCGCATAAGGCCCTGAATTGCGCGACATGTTGATGTGGATTTCCTGTCCCTTTATATACATGGAATTTAGGGATCGTATATCCCGGCGGGTAACTGATTTGGTCATACCAGCCCGGATAGGGTCGTCCAGTTCTAACAATTTGCCTAGCCGCTTCATTCGCCTGATGAACCCGGATCTGCTGAGCTATATAATCGTCTAGCGCGGCCTTGGAAATGGTTTCATCTTTGGCTGCTGAAAGAGCCGGTGGAGGATTTGACGTTTCTCCCCTGTCGTCTTCAAGGACGATCGGAGGATCTTCAGCAGGAGGGTCCGGCTGTAACATCATCCCTACCATATCTTGGAAGAGGAGCGCCATCTGTTTTATGTTAGCCGCTTGCTCTGCAGCTTCTTTGTCCCTCTTTTCGAGGACTCTGCGTAAAAAGTCAGCGTCGGTTTCTTGTTCTTGACGCTCATCCGAAGACGTTTCAGAGCTTTCTTTTGGCTCAGTGAGTGCAGCCATTGTAGTCATCATTTCCTGAAGCTTTTGTTGTTGCTCCTGGGCTTTCGTCACGGATCGGGTGAGCGGTCGGTGGCCCGTAGAAGTGCGGCTTTCCTCCTTTCCAGAAGCCATATAAACAGTGTGCACTACCATGCCCCCAGATTTGGGGCGTTTGTGTTCAGCGCTTTTATGCTTCGCCATGTTCACAGGGGCTTTTTGTGGCCTCCTTTTTTGAGTGATTGGAGTTAAGGGAGCCGTTGTAGTGGGCACCCAAGTAGCTTTTGCTTTTTGTGGTTTGACAGAGTAATTCTTCCCCTGCCGAACCTTCATCTTTTTCTGTCGTCGGAGGCAGTCTTGATCGATCACCGACTCTTGGACCTGTCGCCAGACTTTGTAAATTTTAGAGGACAGCCGTTGAGGGGGCTGTTCTAGCTTCTTCTCTGGAGTATTCTCCATAGGTGAAGGAGTTCGCTTCAGCACCGCAGTAGGAGAGTTTCTGCGCACCTTGTTGAGCAGTTCAAACCTATTCTTGGTTGGAACAGCAGCATCGATCCTCACCATCGGAGATGACGGAGTAAGTCCAGAGGGGGAGTTGCCCCCAGCCTTCCTTACTCGACGCCAGTGGCGACGTCGAGCGTGTCTTGCGGATGGAGTTGTTTCAGCTACAAGGGTGACTTCGTCGTGCCCCCTGCTTTGAGGAGAGACTGTTATTGGTGCTAGCCTATCGAAGGCTGACACCCGTTGAGAAGTAATGTCTAATCTGTCAAAGACAGACCTTTGGGCAGGGGAAGCAGCTTTGAGGATCTCGCCTGGAGCAGCAACTGGAATGGCCAGCCTTGTAAAAACTGACTTCTTGGAAGGAGGGGCCTTTCCAATGATTTCGTCCGCTTGAGCCGGGATGGCTATCCGCTTTGGGATGGCAACTTCGGGTATCGCGGGCTTTTGCATGGGCCCGTTGGAGCTCTGACCTAGCCTATTAAAAACCGAGGCAGTGGAGTTGGGCGACCCGTTGAGAGGGGTCGCAGTAGTAGCAAGCCGATCGAATGCCGACTTCTTGGGAGCTTCTTGCTATGTCATTGGGGCATTGACGCTCATCGGTGGGATCATGGTCCCCAAGAACAGCCCAGTGGTGGCCTGAGTTACCTGTTCCACCGGCATAGCGAAGATGGAGGCCGCCTGAGGCCCATAAGTCACTCCTCCGGACGGGATGGAGCGAGAGTTGCAGTTGCAGGTAGTGCAGTTTGAAACCATTGATCTTCTGTTTTCTGCACGGAGCAAGACATCAAATCTTAGTACCTCAAATCCACAGGCAACCACAGCAAACCGCGATTCGTTCGCGAACACGACATACGAAGTGTGGAGTGGAAAGAGGAAAAGGTCCCACCGGGCGAGCCAGAATCTGTTCCCCTCCGAACGGCGGCACACAGGACCGCGATGGCCTGACGCTGAGATTCGGGGCAGATGCTATTTGGTTTTATCCGTCCACCTCTCCGAAGATGCCAAGTCGATTTATGGCACCGTGTATCGAAGGTTTAGACGGATGCGGCCGATGTAGCAGACTTTGTCAGATTCCCCCTCGCTAGAGGGGTTTTTGATTGTGAGGACGCTCTTCCCTGCAGGCGCAAGCCCCTGCAGTTAATTACGCTACCGCTTCGCGGTAACAATTTTCTCCTTCTCCAGAATTTCACTTCGTGTCGTGGGTGTTTGTTTTGTTTGTGGTTGCCCGTGGATTGTATACGGAGACTGAGTAATGCCGTCGCCCGTAGGACGTGGATTAGTCCAAATCCGTATTTACTTAGATTTGGGTTTGGTGTTTTTAGTTTAAGGATGCCTTAGTCGCGTTGCGGCTAAGATCGACTTAAACGTTCGTCAAGGATACGTTAGTCCTGTTTGAGACTAAGATCAACTTAACGGGATCGTTTAGATTCGACAAAAGAGCATTTGGGCTCTATTGTTCCAGTTTAGGGGCATAGTGGTCCATTGCATGTATGGTCGTCGGGACCCGTCACCTCTCTGACGACGTTGAAGAATTACAACGACAAATGTCAGAGGAGTTCAGAGATGTACCCTTGAGCCAAAGTTGATTGGGGGAATTTATAGTCGAATTTGGGACTAAAGTCTGTTTGAAGGTTTAAGGATGCGTTAGCCATATTTGAGGCTAAGATCAACTTAAACGGTTGTTAAGGATACGTTAGTCCAGTTTGGGACTAAGATCGACTTAACGGGATTGTTTAGATCCGACAAAATAGCATTTGGGCTCTATTGTGCCAGTTTAGGGACATGGTGGTCCAATACCAGTTTAAGGACATAGTGGTCCACCGTTAGTTTAAGGACGTTTCGGTCCGATATTAGTTTAAGGGACGTTTCGGTCCGATATTAGTTTAGGGACGTTTCGGTCCACGAGTTTAAAGACCCCGCAGTCCATATTGACGTATGTGGTCGTCGGGACCCGTCACCTCTCTGACGTCGTTGAAGGATTACAACGATAAGTGTCAGAGGAGCTCGGAGATGTACCCTCGAACCGGACTTAAAAGAGCAGTCGTGCTCAGTCAATTTAATTTAAGGACTTACGGCCAAAATTGGGCTAAGTCCAATTGAAAATGTTTAACATTTTATTTGCTTTTGCATTGCATTTCTTTTTATTTTTATTTAGGCTTTGCCCAGAAAGGATGCAAAGAATCAATTTGTTTTGGGCTCTGTTTTTTTTTTAAGAATGATGCAAGGCATCAATTTTATTTGGGCTCTGCCCTTGTATAAAGGATGCAAAGCATCAATTTATTTGGGCTCTGCCCATTTATTGCCTTGCAATTTATTTTGGCCTGTCAGGTCATTTTGATTTGGGCCTGGCCCTTTAAGGAATGCATTGCATTTGTGCAAAGCACTGTTAATTTGAGAATCTTTTAGATTCAAGAACCGATGGTTCATAAAAGAAGTGCAAAGCACTATTTGATTTAGATCTAAGAAAAAACAAGTTTTTTCTTGTTTTTCTTATCTCAGAGAACCAAAGGTTCATGAAAGTGCAAAGCACTATTAATTTAAGAACTTTTTAGGTTCAAGAACCGATGGTTCATAAAACAAGTGCAAAGCACTATTTGATTTAGATCTAAGAAAAAAACAAGTTTTTTTCTTGTTTTTCTTCTCTCAGAGAACCAAAGGTTCATAAAAGTGCAAAGCACTATTAATTTAAGAACCTTTTAGGTTCAAGAACCGATGGTTCATAAAACAAGTGCAAGGCACTATTTTATTTATTTATTTATTTATTTATTGTTGAAAATCCATGATCTTGTTCTTAGAGTAATGATCTGTTCATAAGAGAATTTTCTCTTCTTTTAAAGGTTTTACCTTTTTTTTTATTCTTCAAGAGTTCTCAAGAGTTCTCTTCTCTTTTTTTTTAGCAAGATGTTGATCCTTTTGAAATGAGGTCTGGGGTCCTTTTTATAGTGCTCATAAATTAGTTAAATTTGTTAAAGAGATCTTTTTCTGAGTGATTTGGGGAATTTTCCCCACCGTTAGATTTTTGATCCAAACGCCCCTGCTTTACAGAAGAAAATCTTCTTGTTTTAATAAGAACAGAAAAGATTTATTCTGTTTTGCGCAACTCCCCCAGCGCGTGACACGTGTCGTGCAGCAGTGCGTGCGCAACTGCGCAGACACGTGTCGCGCAGCTAATTTTTTTTTTACAGCGCGCGCTTACACGTGTCGCGCAGCGCACTGCGCAACCTTTTTTTTTTTTGCACTGCGCGCGCTGACACGTGTCGCGCAGCGCACTGCGCAGCTGCGCAGCTGCGCTGACACTTGTCGCGCAGCGCACTACGCAACCTTTTTTTTCTTTCTTTCCTCACTGCGCGCGCTGACACGTGTCGCGCAGCGCACTGCGCAACGTTTTTTTTTTCACTTCACTGCGCAGCTGCGCTGACACGTGTCGCGCAGCGCACTGCGCAGCTGCGCTGACACGTGTCGCGCAGCGCACTGCGCACCCTTTTTTTTTAAGAGCTTTGCTCTGATGGAGTACGCTACCTTGGGCGCTGCGCTCCTTGCGCTAACGTGTCTGATTTTGACACGTGGCGCTCTGCGTGCAGCGCAGGAGAAATGAAGCGCTACTTCATTTATTTTAACTTTTATTTTCACTTTAATTTTCAAGACAGAGCTTTGCTCTGATTGGAGAAAAACAGAAGCATTGCTTCTTTTCCCACCTTGGAATTTGAACAGAGCTTTGCTCTGATTGGGGTAAACAAAGATGCTCCATCGAAATAAAGCTCCCATCGGGTATCACCACCGTCGATTGCATCAAACGCATGTTCGTCTGAAAGATCGCAATTTAAAGGAGAATCGGCGGGTATCTGATGCTCAGCGAGGAAGTCGGCGATGGCCTGGCTTTTCACTGCCTTGAGAGGTTGATACGTTATCGAGAACTCCATCAAGAGCAGAGCCCATATAGCGAGTCGCCCCGTCAATATGGGTTGGCCTTTGACATCAAATATTTAAGGGGGTCCACCTTCGAAATGAGACGGACCTCGTGCGCCAACGCATAGTGCCTGAGCTTTGTTATCGCAAAGATCAACGCCAGCCAGTGTTTTTAAATACGGGAATAGTTGCTTTCTGCCCCCAGTAGAACTCGACTTAAGTAGTAGAGTGCTCTTTCCTTCCCTTGGTCGTTCTCTTGCGCCCATAATCCGCCTAAGGAACCTTCGAGGGCGGTTGTGTAAAGAATGAGAGGCTTTCCCTTGACCGGAGCTGCCAACACTGGCGGGTTCTGCAGGTATTGCTTGATCTCGTCTAGCGCGCTTTGGCATTTTTGGTCCCAGACGAACGGGGTTCCCTTCTTCATCAGGTGGCTGTAAGGACGACACTTGCCTGAAAGGTTGGTTATAAACCGCCGTATATACGCGAGCTTCTCTTGGAGAGACCACAGCTGTTTGAGAGTCATTGGCGAAGGCATTTCCATGATCGCCTTGATCTTTGACGGATCTATCTCGATACCCCGGTGTCGGACGATGAACCCCAGGAATTTGCCCGAGGAAACTCCGAATGCACACTTGAGAGGGTTCATGTTCAAGTTGTATTGTCGAAGGCGTTGAAATACGATCTTCAGATGCTCGAGATGTTACTTGTATGATTTGCTTTTAACCACGAGATCGTCGATATAGCATTCGACGATTTCGTGTATAAGGTCATCAAAGATCTGTGTCATGGCTCTCTGATAAGTAGCACTGGCGTTCTTTAATCCGAAGGGTATCACCTTGTAGCAGAATATACCCAAAGGGGTCCTGAAGGCGGTGTGCTTCTGGTCTTCGGGATGCATCTTTATCTGATTATATCCTGATGAGCCATCCATGAAGGAGAAAACCTCGTGAGTGGACGTGTTATCTATCATCAGCTCGGTGACTGGCACTGGGAAATCATCCTTTGGGCAGGCTTTATTGAGATCCCGAAAGTCTACACATATGCGCACCGTCCCATTTTTCTTCATTACCGGGACGATATTGGCAATCCAGTCAAGATATTGAACTTCCTGGATGAAGCCAGAGTCGATCAACTTCTTGACCTCGGCGTTGATGCTCTTCTCAAGCTCGAACCGCATTCTTCTCGGTGCTTGTTTGATTGGTTTAACGTCCGGAGATATCTCCAATTTATGGACAGCAATCTCTGGATCTAATCCTAGCATTTCGGAATAGTTCCATGCGAACCAATCTCTATGCTGCACAAGCACGTCTTTTAAAGCAACCACCCTTTCTTCAGATAGCAGCTCACTGACGAACGTCGGCTGTGGGTCACTTGCCGTGGGCACCCAAGTAGTTATCGTCTTTTGTGGATTGATAGGACGGTCCTCTTCCTGCTGATCTTTCACCTTTTTCTGTTGGCAGGGATAATCTTGATCAATTACCGAGTCTTGGACTTGACGCCACACCTTGTAGATTTTAGAGGACAGCCGTTGAGGGGGCTTTTCCGGCTTCACCTTTGTAGCGCTCTCCATAGGTAGAGGAGATCTTTTCAGCACAGCGGTCGGAGAGTTCTTATGGACCTTCCTAAGTGGTTCAAAGCTGTTTCCAGTTGGAACAGCGGCATCAATTTCCGCCGTTGGAGTCGGCGGAGTCAGTCCAGAAGGAGAGTTGCCCCCGGTCTTCCTTACTCGGCGCCAGTGGTATATCCCTAGTAGGAGGGGTGTTATCTCCTGAGGGTTTTCAGCGGATTACACTCATAAAATCGTATAATAAAAGAGAGATGGTGAAAGTTATATAAAGATAAGAACTTGAAAATAAGAGTTTTCAACTCTACCAGCTTTTTAGTTGCCATGAGCCCTATCTTAATAGTCATGAAAAGATATTAGAAATCACATCATCCCTCAATAAAACATCGCCTTTAGTTTTCATTCCTACCTTTCTTCCAAACATTGATCATATACCCCTACGTGTGTGAACTGGATATCCCTACACTCAGAGAATTCAATTCAAGCAATCATACTCTTGTCCATCTACCTCAGTACTTTTTAATAGATATTTAGATGGAATTTGCTCACACATTCTTCATGCGACCGTTAATACTTCTTGAGGTACTAACCGATCGATTACTCATGTGATCGCTTATTAGGTGTATTTCCTCGTCTTACACCACCTAAGGCTTAGCAGTGACTCCCGGACCAGTTGGTCTAAGGCACTAGGTGATGAAGCACTCTCGCTATATTTTTTTTATTGCTGCCTCGGTGATAACAAAACCAGTGTTCATTTTTCTTTTCACCATTTTATCTTTTATTCTCCATTTTTATTTTCTTTATACTTTGGCTTCTAGACTAGAGCATTTCAAGGTATCCTCTACTATCCCGAGTTTCAAGATGTGTGTACGTGCGTATAGTAGGGTTTCAACGTTCAAATGTTTGGCTTCCAGAATAGAAACTATTTTTCAGGCTTATTTTTATCCTCAGATTAGTAATTTCCTTCATCTTACTAACCTTTGGGACAACAGCTTATAACCACTTATTACTAGTTCCATTTAAGAAAACATCTAACTTTCTTATTTTTCTTAAACTATTCCTATCTTTTAAATATAATTTTTCACTTTCTACTCTTTTATTATCACAATTTTTTGTGTGTGCTTATATACAGTATAATGCAAAGTAAGGCGTAAATAAGCACAGGAGCGCTGAAAAACGACTTCTTAGGAGCTTCTTGCGATGGTACAGGAGCGCTGAAGCTCGTTGGCGGGAGCATGGTCCCGAAAAAGAGCCCAGTGGTGGCTTGAGTTACCTGCTCCACTGGCATAGTGAAAAGGGAGGCCGCTTGGGGCCCGTAGGTTACTCCTCCAGATAGGACAGAGCGAGAGTTGCTGTTGCGGTTAGTGAAATTCGAAGCCATTGATTTCTTGAATAGCTTGAATATTCTGCCCCCTGCGTCGACCTTGGTCTTTGGTATGTGCCAGCTGTTTGAGGACCGATTCCGTCGGCAAGGCTGCTGCTTGGGGAGCCTGCCTGTGGGCGACAGACATCCTCTGGGCTTCCTTCATCGGCGTTGAGGCATCGAGGGTGGGAGGTGGGAGCATCGATCCAAAAAGAAGCCCGTTAATTTCTTGAAAAGCCGGATTGCAGAGATTTGAGGCTGCAAGTGACCCATACTTGACTCCGCCGGGTATGACAAAGCCTGAGTTGCTAGGGTGGGAGCAAATGCCATTCTTCATAGAGACGAAAGCCGGCTTCAATATCCACTCCCCTAAGGGCAATCAAAAACATACACACCGCGATTATTTGATCGCGGGAAAAACACGACACACGAAGTGTGGAGTGGAAAGAGGAAAAGGTCCCACCGGGCGTGCCAGAATCTGTTCCCCTCCGAATGGCGGCCGAGACGTTAGGACATCTTGCCTGAGATTCGGGGCAGATGCTATTTGGTTTTATCCATCCATCTCTCCGAAAATGCCAAGTTGATTTATGGCACCGTGTATCGGAGGTTTAGACGGATGCGGCCGATGTAGCAGACTTCGTCAGATTCCCCCTCGCTTGAGGGGTTTTTGATTGTGGAGACGCTCTTCCCTGCAGGCGCAAGCCCCTGCAGTTAATTACGCTACCGCATCGCGGTAACAACTTTCTCTTTCTCCAGAATTTCACTTCGTGTCGTGGGTGTTTGTTTTGTTTGTGGTTGCCCGTGGATTGTATACGGAGACTATTTATTTTGTCGCCCGTAGGACGTGGATTAGTCCAAATCCGTACTTTCTTAGATTTGGGTTTTAGGTTTCGGTTTAAGGATACGTTAGCCATATTTGAGGGTAAGATCAACTTAAACGTTTGTTAAGGATACGTTTGTCTAATTTCCAGACTAAGATCTACTTAACGAGATCGTCTAGATCCATTTCTAGTTTAGGGACATGGTGGTCCATTTAATATATGGCCGTCGGGACCCGTCACCTCTCTGACGACGTTGAAGGATTACAACGACATGTGTCAGAGGAGTTCGGAGATGTGGGTCTTATAGTCCAATTTGGGACTAAAGTCTGTTTGAATGTTTAAGGATACGTTAGCCATATTTGAGGCTAAGATCAACTTAAACGGGATCGTTTAGATCCAACAAAAGAGCATTTATGCGCTCTATTGTTCCAGTTTAGGGACATAGTGGTCCATAGGTAGTTTAAGGACATTGCAGTCCATTGCCAGTTTAAGAACGCGGTGGTCCATGTTACAGTTTAAGGACGCGGTGGTCCATGTTCCAGTTTAGGGACGTGGTGGTCCACTAGTTTAAGGACGCTTAAGTCCGTGGGTTTAAGGACCCCACGGTCCGTGTTTTAGTTTAAGGACGCATAAGTCTGCGGGTTTAAGAACCCCACAGTCCGTGTTGATGTGTGGTTGTCGGGACCTGTCACCTCTCTGACGTTGTTGAAGGATTACAACGATAGGAGTCAGAGGAGTTCGGAGATGTACCCTCGAACCGGATGTAAATTGATTTAGGAGAGCAGTCTTGCTCAGTCAATTTAATTTGAGGACTCACGGCCATGATTGGGCTAAGTCCAGTTTAGAAATGTTTAACATCTTATTTGTCTTTGGCCTATTAGGCCTGTGCTAGGGCTTTTCCCCAATTTAATGCACTGCATTTTTTTTGTTTTGTTTGGGCTCTGCCCATTTATAAATGATGCAGAGCATCAATTTTGTTTGGGCTCTGCCCTTTCATTGCATTTTATTTTGTTTGGGCTCTGCCCTTTTATAAAAGATGCAGAGTATCAATTTTACTTGGGCTCTGCCCTTTTATTGCATTGCAATTTATTTTGGCCTACTAGGCCTTTTTGATTTGGGCCTGGCCCTTTAGTGAACAATGCAGTGCATTTGTCAGGCGCTTTGCACCAATCACTGAGCGCAAGCGCTTGTGGTGATGACACGTGTCATGCAAGCGCAGTGCACTGCGCTTGTGCTGCTGACACGTGGCGCGCTCTGGTGAGTTGCGTCAACGCAGGAGCGCAACAATGCAGTCTTTGCAAGTGCAGGGCACTGTTTTATCTTTGGATCAATTTTAGATCAAAGAAAACAAGTTTTTCTTGTTTTCAAAGAACCAGTGGTTCATAAAAAGTGCAAGGCACTGTTCTTATTTCTTTTTCTTTTTTATTGAAGATCATTGATCTTGTTCTTAGATCAATGATCTATTCATAAGAGAATCTTCTCTTTTTTAAAAGATTTTTACCTTTTCTTTTTGTTTTTTTAAAGAGTTCTCTCAAATTCTTCAGAGTTCTTTTCTTCTCGATCTTGATGATGATGATGTGATTGATTGATGCCTTCTGAATTAGGGTCTAGGGGCCTTTATATAGTACCCATTAATTAGTTAAATTTGTTAAAGAGATCTTTCTCTGAGTGATTTGGGGAATTTTCCCCACCGTTGGATTTTTGATCCAAGGGCTTCTGTTTTACAGAAGACAATTTTCTTATTTTAATAAGAACAGAAAGATCTTATTAGAATTTTAATTCTGTTTGGCGCAAATGCACCAGCGCTTGACACGTGTCGCGCAGCGCAGCGCAACTGCGCTGACGCGTGTCGCGCAGCGCAACTGCGTTTGCGCTGACACGTGTCGCGCAGCGCAGCGCTTACGCAACTGCACTGACACGTGTCGCGCAGCGCAGCGCTTGCGCAACTGAAGCGTTGCTTCCTTTAATCTTTGTTTTAAATAAAGCCTTGCTCTGATTGGGCGCGCTGCCTTGGGCGCTGCGCTCTTTGCGCTGGCGTGCCTGATTTTGACACGTGGCGCCCTGCGTGCAGCGCAGGGGATCTGAAGCATTACTTCATTTATTAAAATTTAAATTTTCAAAGTAGAGCTTTGCTCTGATTGGGGGTGAATCAGAAGCATTGCTTCATTTCCCGCCTTAGAATTTGAACAGAGCTTTGCTATGATTGGGGTAAACAGGGACATTTAAGGATATACTTATAGACTACCCAGTTCTCAGAAGTGTGATCACCATAATAACCCTGATAGACAAACATGAATCCTTAGGGCTCTACTAACATGTAATAGTGTTCCGTAATACCACATAATATATGTACATGATGATAGAGATGAATCAGATAGCATACTATCATCTCGAGTAAGACTGTTCTACCTGTATAGGTCCTCCCTCAATCATCATAATTTCCTGTCTGCGATTACAATAATTGCCTTGACGGCACTATAGCCAACAATCTCCCGCTTGCACTTAAGACTTATTATTGTGCTGTCATATACTCACAGCCCGTGTGATACCAAAAATCCAACTTCTCTACTAATCAGTTACGCAAATCATGTTGGCGAAATTTTCGCGTTCGAGAAATAGCCTCAGTGAGTGGATCCGCTCCAATATTTCTATCTTTATCTCTCTATATCTCAATTTCGCAGAGAACGACTATCTTCCGAATTGAGTGATACCTGTCTTAGAACTTGTCTGGATATCTGATTGGACCAAGTTCATAAATGATCTCCAAATCCAACAAACTATTTAGATTGTATCTTCCAATAAATTTAATCAGTATCCTGCGTCATGCCTACCTCAGTATCTGCTTGGATCACTGTCCAACATGCTGCCCCTGAGAAGAGGGTTAACTTTAACTTTGATAGTCACTCTATCATGCAGGTCATCTTGAAAACCTGAAATGATAACCGCCTCCAGAAGGAGGCTGCCGTTACCATATAGTAAGAACATTCTCTCATGTTCGTAATTGCTTCCCAATGTTTCTCTAGGATTGGATTAATATTTGCTTATTGCAGCTAGTGCAAAAGCGATATCTGGTATGGTACTTGACATCTCATGTTTGACTCAACTGTCTAAGCAAGTGATATGTCAATCATGCAAATCTCTCTTTAGAGACGATGACTTCATTACCTGCAGGTACACTACTACGCCAGGAGTCATCCAATCTAAAATATTTTAGAATAGTGTCAAAGTTCCCAAATTGGGATACTTCCAAAATTTAGATCTAAAACCATAGATCTAGTCATCAGAATATTCGATATTTTATCCAGATTCTTAGTGAAGAAACATCTTTGACAATCACAGTTTAACCGATCGTAGTATAGGAACAACATTTTCTATCAGGTGTATGTCATCCAAAAACCAGGACAGTACTCCCTACTCAACTTTCTTATCAGGTCTATATGTTATTCTTGATGAAGTCAAATACTATGACCGTCACATCAATAATAGATGACCTATCTCCGCTCTCTTTGTTGTAGTCTATAAATAGACATAAGCATCTTGCCCACCACGCTTTTGCTGCTCCTACTGACTACAACAACTCTCTGGTAGAGTCATATACACGTGCACTTCTAAATACAATTTAGAATGACGTTATAGTCATCCAACTGCCGGATCTCACAGTCTAGAACAACATTAGTGATAAGCAGGTCATCAAAACCTCCCTGTCACCGCCTTTGAGGAGACCGAAGTACCTCTCAGGTGGCTGAGCTTACCCACTAAATCCGCGGAGTGGCTAATGAATTGTCGAATCCAATTAAATTCTTAGGTTCTACTAAGTATTCAGTATCCGTTTATGGTTCTGGAATCACTTCCAGTTCTACCATAATCCCACTAATGTTTTCTGGGAAAAAAATTATTTTACTAAAAAGGTGGCAAGTCAAGAACAATATAACTATTGATCTTGCAAATGGTAGAATGTTAACTTTCGTCAAAGCCCGGGATAACCTACAAACTGCCGTTACTGAAATGTGCCTTGAGTTTATCCGGATTCTGGTTTTAAACATAAACCGGACAACTCCATATACTTTAACATCATTATGATATGAATCCATTCTATATCCAATATAGAAACAAAGTCACTAATTTAATTGGAACCAGATTCAAAAATTATGCAGCTGTTTCCAGTGTATAACGACTAAATGGAAAAAGACCATGCAACATTACTCATCAAGGAGCGCACCCACGGATAAGTAACCTGAAAGATAAGCAAGTACTTAAATATATTACTTGCGACGGAATACCTAGCATTAGTATCTTCATCTTCAATCACCTTAAAGAATTCAGATACTTCCAACGTATAGTTCTCTACTTTATTCTTATACCTATAGCTTCTCAAAATTTGGACCTTGTATTTCAAAGAAATGCGTGTCAAAACCAAAGAAGTTAAACTAAGCAGAATATAGTACGAGTACCAACCCTTTGTCCTAATGGACATTGAACAACATACAATACTTTGTATAAGTTCTCTAAGTTTAATAACTCAAAGCCTGTGTGTCGTAGGCTGAAAACTATATTATGCTTAAGAAGAATTACAACGTTATTGAATGCACCTTACTTAATCGTCAACCGATAAAGGTAAATGTTATAAACATAATTTCAAAAAATTATATCTCTCTTTATAAAATAAACGTACAGATATATCATTTTGAAATTGGTGCATATCAACGGATATTCAAAACCAATATTTGCCATTACGCAAAACCCAGGGATTTCCTCAAAATATCACCAATTACAAAAAATTCTGATATTGAGGATCTAATCACCCAATTCTCAATATTCTACTCTCATTCAGTATCTGTAACGCTATACAGATATGAGAATCAAGTCCGGTAAATATATACCCTGGAGTAAGAATCTAATTAGGAAAGTAGTTTTCAGTTAACACCATACAATAAATCTAAAACATAAAAATGTTTCGAGGTGTGTGGCCGGATATTCCAAGTAATATCTCTTCCAATACTAGACTCATGACATTAGTTACGATTTTCATTGCTCTTACTCTAATCCCTTTATACATCTTTACTTCTTAACTTCTATACACTGTACTTAGGCTAATTGGTTTTCTTCTTTCAATACCTTTTGACACTTTCCTTGAATGCCTTCTCCGTGGCAACCGCGGTCAATGTGGAATCGAAAAACAAAAAATTTCAAGAGAGCACTAAACGCTTATCTATAGTAATTTTTCCAAACACGTAAATAAGTAACTAAAACATGCAAGGTTATAGGATTACAACCATGATGTGTGTCCATCCAATCGTGGAAGATTGAATGGCGACCGCCCTTGCCGAAGATGATCCATCCGAGAGTACCGTTCCAAGCTCTAGCTTCACCTAGTGAAGCAACCGACGCTCCAAACTCTCTATAAATAGAGAGTGTGGATTTTAACATTTCAGAAATATAAAATAATATTTTTGGAATTTAAATAATAAAATAATAAATTTCACGAAAACTATTCGAGTATGAATTTGGGGTTTTCGTAAAATAATATAATTATATACCAATATTTGGAAAATAATTGGAGATTAATATGTATTATTAATTATAAAGGCATTTATTGGATTTGGACATTTTATAAATAATTATGTAATTAATTATATGCAAGTTTATATTAAACTTGATTAGTGCACTACTAATCATGATTAAGCCAAATCCACTTTTGTATTAACAATGGCTAATGCACCACGATACCTTTCATGTTTCATACATGGCTTCTTTACATTTGTGGTATTTGGTTTTATTTAAAAGAAAAAGTGAAAAGAAAAAGAAAAGTCAATAAGAAGAGATATGGGGGGGACATGGGAGCATGGCCGAGAGAGAGAGAGAGAGAGAGAGAGAGAGTGAGAATAAGAAAGAGAGAGAGTGACAGACAGAGAGAAAGGGTGTATGGCTCCCATTCCTTCTTCCTTCATCATCCTTCATCTTCATCACTTTCTCCTTATCCTCCACCTCCACTACCATCTCCAAAAACCCTTAAAAACCTTATCAAAACCCATGACTTCCTTCATAAAAAATGACCACCACCTTATCCCCATTGCAAGCTCAAGTTTGGATTTTGAGCAACTTGCACCATATTGGAATTTTCTTCAGTTGCTCCAAGAGATAAACCCTTCACTTTATTCTTGTTATCAAGTTTCTTCATCTCCTATTTGTGTTTAGAGTTTGATTAAGCTAGATTAGTGACCTTAGATTTTTCTAGGATGTTTTTAGTGGATGATTTGAGTAGTATAGATGCAATTGTTGTTTAGTTAGTGACCCCAAGCCATTAGTGGTGATATTCTGGTCAGACATGAGACTAGAACCCCAATACACGAACTTAGAATTTTTCCGATATCGATTTTTGGCGATTTGTGATGATCTAATAGGATCTGTGACCCGAGAGCTCTATAAAATAAGTTCCCAACACAGTGAGACATGCACGACACCTAGAATTTACCCTAAAGACCCAAGCCCCCACCTCCATTTCCAGGCCGCATATTTAATCAGAATGGCCGCAATTTGCGGCTTGACCAGGGAGTTTTGGGTTGGGTTTTGGACCATAGCTCTGTTATCTGATGAATATACCTACCATATATGAAAAATCTCCTAGTTTGACCTAGAGTAGAATCTGGGAGTGTTTTTCCATGTTGCTAATTTCCGGTTTTCAATTTCTGAAAACTTGGTTTCGGTATTTGAGTTTTGGCACGGTCGTTAGACGTTCGTACGTCAACGCTGAGAGTTAATTGGTTGTTCTTGCATGCGTGGGCTATAGGTTCTAACCTATGAGCACTTCATATGCCGTATCGGTTTTCGGATTTGGTTTTGATATTTTTATGATGTGTATTGATTTGTAGGTACCTTCGCATGGACTTCCGAGACGATGAAGGAGAACAAGAAGTTCATCGACTTCGGGTAAGCAAGGATATTACAGGTGAGTGGATCTATATCTACGGTGGAAGTCGGGCAGATGGCTATAGCACCCCCGCAACCATAGTAATAGGAGAACCGATATGTAGAATATAATTGGAGAAACTAAAGCTTAAGTACCCACGGATATAATCATAATGATAAGTACAAGATGACTTGAATTGAGATGCTGATATGATGAAATGAGAATACGATGAAACAAGATGAATTGGATTGATATATTGATATATGGATCCTAGGCGATATCTATACACATATAATTATGCCGATATATATATATATATATATATATATATATATATATAGGAATAAGAGATGATATTATGTATAGGACGATAGATCCTTATTCTGTTTGATGACACCGTACGATAGATTACCGTACGCGATAAGATATACTGGATGATTGGTTCGTACTCATGACTTGAGGATGATGTTCGATGATAGTGTTAGTTATATGTATGCCGTAGAGGCCATTACTGTACATACGATGTATATTGTAGTGGATGCTAGGACATATATAGGGAGGACTTTCTTGCTCGACATGATAGTATGCTATCTGGTTGTACTTTATCTTAACATGTACTCTGATTGTCTCTATGTTACATGTTGATAAAGACCTTAGGATATATACTCGACTACTGGGACTATGATGAGATCATACTAGTGGTGCCATGGTAGTCGACGAGTACATCCTATAACTGTTCCTAGTCGAGGGTGTATCGAGACAGGGCATCGATACACCAGAGTAGACTAGTGTATACGCATCTTGACCCATATGATGGGCGATGGATGATCCCATATCCATCGGTGTTTGACATCAAGGATGGTGTACGGGTGCTCAGTAGAGACTCGGTACACTGGACGGACCCGCCGAGAACTCCCAGATGGTATTATACCTCACGTCAGATGGAAGTTCTCCGGTGACACTGGTACAGAGTAGTCTGTTGACCCGAGATCGTCATAGAGTCTCGTGTGATTCCCACTGTGCTTTGATTTCCATCAAACCACGTCCAAGAAGGCGTGCAAAAAGGTGGCTTTTGGGTAGAGTCCCGAATCACATGGAGGCAATGAGCGATAGGAGGGGATTCGTCTCTCCCGGTATAGGGAGTTGATGTTGTGCTGTGTTCGATTGGCTATAACTGGAAATCCCTGGCCAGGGTTGCTGAGATTTACTGGTAAGTGTTATCAGTAGTTTCTTGAACTGTTATGGACCTCATATCGACATGACTTATCAAGCTACTGGGGTCTGACGTTTACCACCCCTAGGCGAGATATGCGACATATCAGACGACGAGACCAGACTGTACGGGAGTGTTACTGATTGGATTCACAGGAGAATGTACAGGCTTTCTTGTTGATCTTCTGAGCGCTCAGTACCTGGGTAGCTGTTACGTTTAGCTGACCGCTTGCAGCTTGTGGGTGTTTGATATGATCATCACCTACTGCCGGCGTATTGACGATTCTTTAGAGTCCTACACAGAGATTTCTTGACTCAGGAAAAACGGAGTAGGGGCACATATGTGATATGTACGGGACCGAGGATAATGCGATATGAGATACTGTATTCTATTCTCACGATATTTGATATCAGCCGGGTCATCGGATCAAGTGTTGATTCGATGAATCGGTAAATGTGATATTAGTCGGTTATATGCGATATAGCCGGATTGTCGGATCAAGTGTTGATTCGATAATTTAATGTATAATAATATATATGATATATTAAATTACATTAACTAATATTAGCTCACTAAAAGATTCTTTTTCTCACTCGGGTAATACATTGATATATATGCGATATATGTTAATTGTATTATTTTATTTTGTTACAATAAATATTGTATATGTGATATATAATATTGTAACATGTTATAATTACTAATGCAACATGATTAGTGGAGATTAAATAAGGTTAGGGTTTGATTTGGGTTAGCACATTCTTGTAGCTTCTAGAAGCTTTTCTTTTTGTCATGAACAAAGATATTTGTGTTGATATTTTTAAATGACTCATGCTTTAACCCAACCCAAACCCTAGCCCTTGTTAAATCTCTACAAAGGTTTAGTTAAAAATGGTTGCATAAATAATTATGACAATATTTCATTATTCATCACAAATGATTATTGTTCTTCTTCTTCCTTCTTCCTTCTTTCATGAAAAGCTTTCTAGCTTTTTATGAAGTGATGATTTTGAGTGAGTTAAAGAAAAAAAATGAGAGCTAAATTCGTACGTCATCATCCTTATCTACCCTTGCCATTTAGATGAGGGTATTCACTTCATTTGGTGAGTGAGAGCTTGTGTTAATGAAACTTCAAGGTAGATCATCTTTGTTATCGAAGGTCGGAAGCAAGCTTGCATCTTTCTCTTCGTGGAGCCTCTCGAGAGTCCGGAACACGATGATCGCAGCGAAGGGACCTCAACACGGAGCTTAAGAAATGAAGGAACGGATCTACAAAGGTTGTAATCCCTCTCACTTAGTGTTAAAGTGTTTAACATGCTTGTTTTCGCCTAATCTCTAGTTTAAAGATCTTGTTAAGGGTTGTTCGGCACGGCTAAATTTTTAATCGGGCATGGTTGATGCCTTGTAGAACCTTGTTGGAATGCCTAGCATCCCTACAGTGGTATCAGAGCCAAGCTAGAGCTTTAGGCGAAGTCTAGGCGAAGTTTAAAGTCCGATCGAACTCCGAATACCTGATATACCCTAGTTTCTGGAAATTTTTCAAAACTATTGATTTTTTCATATTAAAAATACTCAAAAAAATCAGCAGGGTATTTTAGGAATTACTGTAAAAAAACGACCCCACAATACCTTCATTGCGCCGTGGAACCGCGGCCGTACCCCTGCTTGCGCGGCGGTTCCGCGGCATAACAGTAAGTTTATGGGCTCGGGTTTCTACAGTAATAACCGTAGGTACTTCCTGATGATTCTGGGTGTTTTTAATTTATACTCAAGTGTTGAGTTTTCTGGGTTGTATTAGAGACTCGTTGATTCAATCAGATAATTTAACTTCGCTTAAGTTTTTTCCGGATAATTTTAGAAACTGTTAAAAAGTTCGAACGGATATCAATAACTCACTTTTTCCCTTGTCGGAATTTTTTTTCAAAAGTTGGATTTTTTCTCGAGTTTGAAACTTCCGGAAAATCATGCAAGTAACACGGTGGGCCCTCTAGAAGAACACAAACTTTAACTCGATTATGTGACCGTCTTGAACTGCCTCTAAACCTTAGGGTTTGGGGCAGTACGGCGTGCCACATGTGAGGCGTTGGCTTGACCCTTCTACGGCTGGACCATTGGTACTGTGGCATGTGATGAATGTTTTTAAACTAATTTCAAGTGTTGAGAACTATTTGGGAAATCTTGGGTGTTTTTTTATTCGATCGAAAAGTTTAACATTGTCTATTTATCTGGAAAATGATACAATATGTGGAATTCATATAGTTAGGCATGAAATGCGAAGTATGTGATATTTCGGATTTACGATGTCTAAAAAGATTGTGGATTCCCAATGTTGTAGTTTTACACTTTCTTTTCTGTGACCGTAAGCGTAGTATGTGGTGTATCGCTGGTTTCGTTGCTATACATCAACGACAATCGGGATACACATACTTACGTTGATGATATGAGATATTATGTGTTGCTGTGATATGTTATATTGGATCGTCGTGTTTTGAATGGCCGGGGGTTTTATGTGAGATGAGCGCTTTTCTTTTTCATTCATGTAAAATTCATTTGTATGTAATATTCTTTTATTGGGGCACTTCCGGGCTGAGAATGATGTCACCATTGTATATTATTTACTTTTCCGCATTAGGTAGACCCAAGGCGGGGAGCACAAGTAACCGGGTTCTAGGGTCCAGTGGGAGACCATCTCGAGGAGTCGAGACCGGGTCTCCTAACCCTAGAATTGGCAGTGTTTCTTGCTGCTCTCGTAGGGGTCTAGGGATGTGGGTTTGGCTATTCATCGCGACCGTGGAATCCGTGTTTTATACAGGCTCGTACTAAAACACGGACGTCCTAGTATATCCAATATTTCATATATGTTATTCTGCTGCAATGTTCTGTGATGAGATCATATTACTTCCTGAGACGAATGTTTATATTATATATATGAGATATATGTTATATTGCAGATTTCGTTTCAAAAGTGATGCTTGTGAAGCATAATAAAATGAGACTTCATTAATGAGATTAATGAAACTAAAAGAAACCTAAAGATGTTGTAGAAACTTGTTTAAAAACTGGTAGCTCTAGTTCTTACTTTGCATAGCGGTGTTCCTTGTAGAATATCCAGCACCTTATTCGATAAGGAAAGAGCCGAGATCCCTTCGCCGGGAGTGACCTCTTTAGTGAAACTAGCAGATTCTACAAACTCGGTTTGTTTTTTGATTGCTTATATAGTTTTTGCTTTGCATAGTGATATTTATGAAATATCCCGCACCTTATTTGATGAGGAAAGAGCAGACAATCCCTTCACCGGGAGTGACCTCTTTAGAAAAACTAGAAAAGGCCTCAAAAACATTCCACTTAAAATCACTCGATTCTACAACGATATCAAGTTCATTACGCAAATGGTTTTCTTAAATACCCGTCGTAGCCATCCGTCATTTCAGATAAGTACTACTTAATATTCGTGCAGCGGTAGTTTGGCATTCGTCAAGGCGTAGTGTACGGTAGCTAACTAGTGCTTATCTGCTAGCATACGATGCGATTGGATTAGGGTATTCGTACAGCGTTGTTTGGCATTCGTCAAGGATCGTGCGGGTGGGTTTAATTCAATCAGGAAATGTACGGGTTGAACTTGACTAGCGGACTATGGGTTGTTTGGCATGCGTCAAGGTCATAGAATGCTAGGGGTAAAAATATTATTGGGAATTTCAAGTGTTGAAATTTGCAATGAGATTGCATACCTTCTATGAGATAGTTGGATCCCGATACCCGCTGCGAGTAAGAGTTACTCCTGGGAGAGTTTTACACATTACAATTAGCCGATCAAGTAGGTGTCTAAAAAGGTGTTAAAGGGGTTACGACCCTGGGAAAACGAGGTTTATTTTAATTAGGTCCATGCGAAAGCACGGGGAACCTCTCTCAAAGTACCGGCACTGGCCTGGCTGAAAGATTGGCGAACTTGTAGCGTGTAATTAATCCCGGCTAGTCTTTCCTTTTCGGGTTTGGAGGAAGATTTGACTAAAACAGTGAGAGACATCCTGATTAGATAAATTAATAACCAATTTAATCTTGTAAAAGCGCACGCTGAGCGTTTTCTTCTCTTTTTCTCCTGGTTACGACTATGTCACGCCTTAATCAAGATAATAATACGGATGTATTGACCGAACCCGCTTGTTATATTGGGCTAGGGAACGTTGGTCCCGCTCTAACTTTTATAATTGTTATAAGACAGAGCAGGAAATTGGGGAATACCAGATTTCCCGTGCCACCCAAACGAAGAAAGAGCATATTAATGCATCATCTTCGGGTGTGTTCATTACAGAGAACTGTTTCTCAGTATCATTTACGTCCTGGGTATGAGATACCAGATCAGGATCCCGCAAATGTAATTTGTTACATGGGCTACAGATAGATAGAGAACTGAGAACGGGTGATAAGTTTCATGAGATAGAAAACGGTGCAAGTGTTGCAGCCAAGTCTGTTGGTAGTTATCACCCTGTATTACCAGAATACATTGATTCTGAACAAATGTTATTAGATACCGAACCTGATATACAACATTATATCAGTCTCTTTATTAGTAAAGAAGGATATAATTTTGTATTGTTGGATAATGTTTTGAACATTTCCTATATCAAGAGTTGATCGGTTCAGGCACGTTATCTAAAAGCATAGACGTTCTAAATCAAACTACAGTTCTTAGTATACAGAACACACACAAGAGGAAGAGTTCAGAAATGAACGAATCCTTCTTGAGGCATTGTAGACTAGGTCATATCAATGCGACCCGACTAGCTAAGTTACATTTAGATGCATATTTAAATTAGTTTGAATTTACATCTTGTGAAACATATCGGTCATGTCACAAAGATACGATGACCATAGCTCTGTTTATTAGAAATATAGAAAGAGTTAGTGAACTCTTAGGATTGATACATGCCGATGTATGAAGGTCCCCTGTCTACACATGCCAAGACCGGTTCTTTGTACTTCATTACATTCTCTGATGATCTCTCAAGATTCAGACATATGTTCCTGTTGAAACACAAGTCCGAAACTTTTGAGATATTCACAGAATATAAGTTAGAAGTAGAGAACCAAAAATGGGTAAAAGTATTATGTCCTTTGATGAGATCAAGGAGGAGAATACTTGAGTACGGAGATTCTTGGACTATTCTAAAGGAGAATGAGATTCTCTCTCAGCATTACTCCTCCGTATACACCACAGCACGTCGGTGTATCGGGGCGGAGCAATCACACCCTATGTGATATTGTGTGCTCTATGATAAGTACTACTGAGTTGCCTATTTCCTTTTGGGAGTTATGCACTTGAGAAGCTGCATACCTATTGAATAGGGTTCAAATCAAATCAGTTGCCTACCACTTCATATGTGATATGGAAAGGGAAGAGCCCATATCTTAAGTTTGTTAAGATTTGGGGTTGTCCGGCCTATGTCTAAAAAGCAAAATCCGGACAAGCTCGAGGCAAAGTCAGATCTGTGGAAGTTTGTTGGATATCCCAAGCATTCGCAAGTGAATATCTTCTACCTAACCGAGGAACAAAAGATGTTTTGTTTCTCAACATGCCACCTTTGTGAAAGGGAATTTCTTGTGAAGAAATTAGCGGACATGAGGTAGAACTGGAAGGAGTTCTACCTATACAAACTGCAGCTGATGATTTAGTAGAACCAAAGGATTCAATAGATTCTAACAAACCTCAGCCTCTCCGCCGATCTAGTAGGGTTCCTCACCCACCTGAGAGATACTTCGGATTCTCTATGACAGTGGGAGCGAGGATTGCATCATGAGATGATGACCCAACTAGTTTCGAGCTGGCCATCAGGAGTGGGACTCTATAAGAATGGCTGGATGCTTAGCGATCTGAGATGGAATCCTTATACACCAACAAAGTATGGATTTTTGTTGCTTTATCTGAAGGGTTAAATCCCCATCAGGAGCAAGTATATCTTGAGAAGATTACTTGGTGTACATGGAAAAGTTGAGACTTTCAAAGCTATGCTTAAGTCCATCCAGATCCTACTTGCCACGGCTACATACCATGACTACGATATCTGGCGGTTAGGTGTCATGACTGCTTTTCTAAATGATGTTTTAGAAGAGAGCGTCTATAAGTACACAGCCAGAGGGCTTCGTAGACAGTGGGAGCAGCGGAAACGTGTGCAAGATGCTTTATAGGATAAAGCAGGCATCGCGGAGTTGGAACATCTGTTTTGATGTGGTAGTTTGACTTCATCAAAATGGTAGATGAACATTGTATATACAAAAAGTTAGTAGGAAGTATGGTGGTGATCTTCGTAGACACAGAGGACAACAGCGCGGATCCACTCACAAAAGCCTTTTTCCCAGTAGAGACTTTTTATGGGATGGTTGAGTTTGAGATACTTCAACCACGGCTAATTGTTGGGTATGCGATACCACAACAGATGGCCCTAGTGCAAGTGGGAGATTGTTAGTTATATGTATGCCCTAGAGGCCATTACTGTACATACGATGTATATTGTAGTGGATGCTTGGACATATATAGGGAGGACTTTCTTGCTCGACATGATAGTATGCTATCTGGTTGTACTTTATCTTAACATGTAATCTGATTGTCTCTATATTACATGTTGATAAAGCCGTTAGGATATATACTCGACTACTGGGACTATGATAAGATCATACTAGTGGGGCCATGGTAGTCGACGAGTATGTTCATATCATAATATTGCATTATTATATTCCCCATGCCTAGTCATTTTACAAATAAACAGGTGCTTTTGACCCATGTCTGCTACTTAGTTGCAGGTTATAGGTTCCTGGAATAAAAACAGTGAAAAAGACAAAAGATGATAAAAAAAGTGAGACTACGACCGACAAATAGAAGGATCTTGATCAAGCCTACACAAAGATCAGTTCACAAAGTACAAGGCAGCGCAAGGTTCAAGACTTCGTCACGTAGCAAAGGTAAAAGTCCACTACAATTATTCACTGTAGAATCTGGAAGAGAACTAGAAGCCAACCTGAAGAAAAAAGTACCCAAATACATCCAAAACCAGCACAGGAAGTTTCAGAAGACAAGATCCTAGTTTGGCCGCGGAACCGCGGCCGGGTTGAGCCCGGGTTGGTGGAAATTTTTACCAAAATCCAGATGCGCTGGCGGGCGTTGACTAGGTCTTTTTCTTAGGGGGTATTTTTGTAAAAGCAGATATGCGAGTCAATTGTAACCCTAGGGTTTCTATCCTCTATAAATAGAAACCCAAATACCTCTTTTGAGGTATGCCTCCTTTCATTAATAAAATTCAGATTTCTTTTGGAGAGCATCGATGCCTCTTTTCATTTCATCTATTCAGATCTGACAAGTCTTGTGTAAATGTCTGGAGAGAGCCATCAAGTAAGTAGTTTTATTTAATTGCCTTAGTATAGATCTTTAATTCTTGCCCTAGTTAGATAGATAGAATGTTCTTCAATTTCCTAATGAGCGAGTAGTCTCTTCGCTTGTTAGGATTAGCTTTGGGGAATGCTTTTGAGAGATGAGATCTCTCATCCCTTTCTTGCCCATCACACATTTTTAATAGGACTCCATGCATACATGCACACACCGCTCCCTACGGCACTCTATCCCACGCGGTAGCGGTGATACCGTAGTATAAAGGCCCGGTTGAGCGTGTTTTCCATGGAGGTTGAGGTAAGGATTGATAAAAGAAGGACAAGAACCTAGAGGAAGGAACATCGTTACTTCCCGATGGTACTAATCCCCTTTATTAATAATTACCATAACACCTCATAGATCTTAATTTGGGTATAGAAAGCGGTGAGATTTATTTACATTTCCAAACCTACCCTAAACCTAACCCTAGCAAGATTTAGATCTAGATTAATTTAGTTTTTAGATTTAATCAATCCGTTCACTCCGTTCGGAATTAACTCGTAAGAACAATTAGAAAATTCACAACATCCCTGTGGACCGACCCGTACTCACCGGCTAGCTACCAAACGACGCCGTTCTTGATTGCGGTTACTAAATATTTTTGATTCATTTTTTAAAAGCGCATAAGCCGAATAAAATCATTTCAATCAAATGGCGCCGTTGCCGGGAATGGCGTGTTATTTTTTTTTTGCAATTTCGGGTTAATCTAAAATTAAAAAATCATAAAAACTGAAAAATCAAAAAAATATAAAAATTTATCATTTTGTTATTTTGTGAAGGGTATCTTTGTTTGAATTTTGCAGGATCTACAATCAAGTTCGGATCTGGAAATCTCCAGAGATCAAAACAGCAAATATCAAATCCGAACAAATAATGGAATATCACAACAGACAACAGGAGAAATTTGGAGGACCGAGTCAACAAGAAGAACCGCGGCGATCTGGTGACATAAAAAAAAACTGTGCCGAAGCGACAAACCCGCGGCGGATCCGCGGTCGGAGGGGGCAATTCGCGGCGGTTCCGCGGTGGAGGCGACGGATCGGGTCCCAAAAAAAAATCTGTAAGTCTTCTGATCTCCTCCTCTGCAAATCTCTGATATCTCCTCTGAAAAATCTCCTGCAGGATTCTTTGCGCTTAAAAATCTTCCCCCTTCCAATAACAAATCTTGTGCAGGATTCTTTGCGCCGCGCTTAAAATAAAAAAATTAATCGCAGGTGATTTTTTCTGTTTTGCATATCTTTAATCGGACTTTAAGGGGCTTGAGACCAATTCAGATTGGGTGGGGATTTCATCACCCTTCCTAGGACCCCAGAAATCATATAAGGCATTTGCATTGACCATTCTTAATTAAAAAAATACTAGACTCGGCCCTAAGGACGTCGCGCTGAATAGGACAGAGGACTAGTTGTAAGCATCGGCCGCTAATCCTAACCTGATTTTGCAGTGTCTAGACAAGTGTGTCTAAGGCGAGTGATTACTTAATTAGGGCCACTACTTGCAGTGGAGAGCCTCCCACTCACCTGGCACTTACCTGGCCGTAATTGGCAGTGAAGAGGCGGTTTGAGGTCCTATTTCTAGCCCTTTGGAACAGTTAGGAGCTGTCTAGCTGACCTAGGTGACCCTAGATCTAGGCCTGATTGTGCATTTTTGGTTGATCGAAAGTGTGTTTAAGACCTTTGTCGAAAATTTTTTTTGTAAAAAGTTCCAAATAAAAAAAAAGGAATTTAAAAAAAAAAGACTTGCAAATTTTGTCGCTAAGAACTCCTTGCACCACCCACCTTCTTTCTCTTCTCCTTCTTACATCATGGGTACCCCACCTCATAAATCTCTTGCCGAACTTTGGTATCCCGAACCAAATTTTGCCTCTTACGCAAATTGTTTCGGTCGATTTAAGGATGACCCCTCCCTACCCAAAATTTCTTTGAAAGATCGAATAGAAGTGCATAGGAGAAACAGTTCGACTTTGCAATCCACTTTGTATCAACCGTGTCAACCTTCACCACCTTCTTATGTTGATACCACTTTTTCGAGTCCTATTGTAACTCCTAAACCCATGTCTATTGCTGAGCATATTGAACAATCTCGTAACCGATCTTTCACTCCTCTCAACACATCTACTTCTAGGGATCAACAAGTCCATTCACCTTTCTATCCAACTGTTGATCCTACTCCTGTCCAACCATCCAATTCCTACCAGTCCTACCCGACTTTCCCACATTCACTAGACATTGCTTCTACACAGCCATTTGGGAGTTTCACGTATCCAAACAATTTTGAATCTTTTACCGAAACCCCTTCACAACCCATGTCTAGTTTGGAACAGTCGTTAGAAGCCTATATGGTAGCAACAAACAAAATGCTAAGGAATGTGGATGCGTCTATAGCCTCCCTTATACGACCTAATGAACCGGTAGCTAGTTTCCAACCAGCTTCAAAAATTCCAATGTATGATGGGGCGGTTGGACAGATTGAGTTAAACGCCCTTCCAAATCAAACCTACCAATACCCAATTGAATTCCACAACTCCGGTTTTCAAACAAGTGTTCCAAATGATTCATCAGTTGAAAATAAAACATTTAATGAGTTCTGCAACTTTGTAGGGCTTGATTTGCTAGATTGTGAAGAGTCTCTTTCGAGTGAAACCACACCTAATCCTTTCGATCTTTACACCTCCAATCTAGAACCTGAATTGATAAATATCCATGCTTTTGATGAGGTGTTCGAAAAATTTGATTTTCACTTGATTGTGGATATAGACGCCGGGAATATTTTGGATGATGAATCTGTAAATCTGACTGAAATTTTATCTCCAATTTATCATCCCGAGTTATTAAATGTTTCTCCCAAACTTTATATGCGTCTTGATTTTGATGATAATGGCATGGATAGGCTAAATTTTGAGGAGAAATATGAGGATAGTATTGAGGAGAGTATTGAGGATAATATTGAGGATGAACCATTTTTGTTTGATGTATCGGATTTTCCAATTCATCCTCCTGAACCTTTAACTGTTACACTTCTTAAATCAAACCCTCTCCTTTCCATCGTTCCGACCACACAAAATATCACGCTTGAAGACTGTGAGCTTGAAAAATTTCTCTTTGAATCTGACACAGTTCTAACAGACGATAATGATTACGAGTGTTTCACTTTTTCGGACGATGTTGAAAACTCACCTCCCGAGTTTGAGTCCTTTACATTTTCAGATGAGTTGGTTGAACCATCAGACTCGGTTGCTTACAGTCATTTCGAACCATTGATGGAATCCTTCAAGTTCGAGAAAGATTATTTAGGTGAGATTAAGACTATCCCTAAATCACTCCCTTTCGTCCTTCCTATTGTTTCGATCACGCAAGACTCCGTCGCGTTTCCATTTTCAATGGAGGGTTTACCAAGTTCGACGTACCCATGTTTCCTTGCGAATCTTGAGGGATTTGACCCCATTTCTCGACGTGTTGATAGATTAGCACAATCGCTTTTAACACATCGATCATCACAAATTGCTCTAATTTATTCACTCGATTTACACCCTGAAGATCATACTACACTTCTTTCTCTTTTCCGCCATTCTTCTCCTCCACTGAGACCCTATTCCACCCTTCTTCCTATACGGTCTCGTGTGTTTCTCAACTCCTTTCTCTACACCCTATTCTTTCACCAACCCTACCATTATCACGATAGAATTTTTGAATGGTTGGTGCTAACTTTTGGCCTGTGTAAGGCCTTGTTTAGTTTGGGGAGGACCTTGTTGTATATATGTATATATATATATATTTGTTTTCTTTTTCTATTAACAATAAAAAATAAAAAAAATAAAAAAAATTTATAAATAAATAAACAGGGGAGTGCCGATTTTCTCAACCCTCTTGGTGTAGCATCACAGTGAGGACACTGTCAAGATTAAGTTTGGAGGTATGCTCGGTAAGCCTTCTTCCTTCGCATTCATGTGTACATTTTTTGCAATTGCATACTTATTTTAAAACCCATAAAAATTAAAAATTTCAAAAATTATAAAAATTAATGTATTCAATTTTGGCCATAATTGACCAGAGTTTGACAAGAAGGTTGACTAGCTAGGAACAACTAGATCTTATACTTAGTAAATTAAAAACCATAAAAATAACCTTTCTTAAAATGTAACGGTAGAAAGTATATGTCTTTGTAGTTTATTTAGAAATAGGAAAATTTCGAGTTGACTTCTTGGGGTAAGTTAAAACAAGGGAAGAGTATTGATATTTTTATTAAACTATAAGTTTGAAAAATAATTCCTAGCTTAAGTCTAGATTCTGAAAATATATACCCTAAAAATTGCACAAACACGCACCTTGAAACTTGGAATAGTAGATGAGACCTTGAAATGCTCTTGTCTAAAGTCCTTAGTACGAAGAAAAAAAAATACAAGTGTGAATAAAGAAAAAAATGAACACTGGTTTTTGTAATTACTTAAGGCTGCATTAATAGAAAAAAATATTTAGCGAGGGTGCTTTATCACCTAGTGCCTTAGACCAACTGGTTTGGGAGTCACTGCTATAAGCCTTAGGGGTTACAAGACTAGGAATTACGCTTTAATGTGCATACACATTTTGTAATCGGTCGTTGGTACCTCAAGAAGTATTAACGATCGCATGAAGGATGTGTGAGTGAAATTCATCTAAAAAATTCACCAATTAAGAAGTGCTTTGGACAACGGACAAGAGTATGATAGCTTGATTTGAATTTCCAAGTGTAGGGGTGATCTATACACACACGTAGGGGTATGTGATTGGGGTTTAGATAAGAGATAGGAATGAAGAATAGGACTTATATCTTTAATAGAGATGATAAAAATTCCTAAGTTGAGATAGAACCCTAGAAGGAAAACTTAAGAGATGCTAAAACCTAAGTAGGTCTGCAGAACATATATAATCTTAAGTTAAATGATAAGGAAGCGTGAAGAATATGGGTGGATGATTTATGATTCGAAGATACTAGAATTCCTTGTTGGAAAACCTAATTGGAGAATAAAAGTCAATGGGCCTAATTGATAGGATTTTGTGGGTAGTATCCGCTGAAAACCCTCAGGAGACAACACTCCTCCTACTAGGGACACCTAAAGGTTTAACGGCTTGTTGCACGAGCTTAGTGCAATCGCGTTTCCCTGCGAAAGTGAGGTTAGGTTTTTGTTGAGAATAAAACTAGGTTTGCTTGAGGACGAGCAAAAGATAAGTTTGGGGGCATTTGTTCATATCATAATATTGCATTATTATATTCCCCATGCCTAGTCATTTTACAAATAAACAGGTGCTCTTGACCCATGTCTGCTACTTAGTTGCAGGCTACAGATTCTTGGAATAAAAACAGTGAAAAAAACAAAAGATGATACAAAAAGTGAGACTACGACCAACAAATAGAAGGATCTTGATCAAGCCTACACAAAGATCAGTTCACAAAGTACAAGGCAGCGCAAGGTTCAAGACTTCGTCATGAAGCAACGGTAAAAGTCCACTACATTATTCACTGTGGAATCTGAAAGAGAACTAGAAGCCAACCTGAAGAACAAAGTGAAGAAAAAAGTACCCAAATACATCCAAAACCAGCACAGGAAGTTTCAGAAGACAAGATCCTACTTTGGCCGCGGAACCACGGCCAAAGCATGCTTTTGGCCGCGGAACCGCGGCCGGGTTGAGCCCGGGTTGGTGGAAATTTTTACCAAAATCCAGAGGCGCTGGGGGGCGTTGACTAGGTCTTTTCTTAGGGGGTATTTTTGTAAAAGCAGATATGTGAGTCAATTGTAACCCAAGGGTTTCTATCCTCTATAAATAGAAACCCAAATACCACTTTTGAGGTATGCCTCCTTTCATTAATAAAATTCAGATTTCTTTTGGAGAGCATCGATGGCTCTTTTCATTTCATCTATTCAGATCTGACAAGTCTTATGTAAATGTTTGGAGAGAGCCATCAAGTAAGTAGTTTTATTTAATTGCCTTAGTATAGATCTTTAATTCTTGCCCTAGTTAGATAGATAGAATGTTCTTCAATTTCCTAATGAGCGAGTAGTCTCCTCGCTTGTTAGGGTTAGCTTTGGGGAAGGCTTTTGAGAGATGAGATCTCTCATCCCTTTCTTGCCCATCACACATTTTTAATAGGACTCCATGCATACATGCACACACCGCTCCCTACGGCACCCTACGGCACCCTATCCCATGAGATAGCGGTGATACCGTAGTATAAAGGCCCGGTTGAGCGTGTTTTCCATGGATATTAAGGTAAGGATTGATAAAGGAAGGACAAGAACCTAGAGGAAGGAACATCGTTCCTTCCTGTGGTACTAATCCCCTTTATTAATAATTACCCTAACACCTCATAGATCTTAATTTGGGTATAGAAAGCGGTGAGATTTATTTACATTTCCAAACCTACCTAAACCTAAACCTAGCAAGATTTAGGTTTAGATTAATTTAGTTGTTAGATTTAATCAATCCGTTCACTCCGTTCGGAATTAACTCGTAAGAACAATTAGGAAATTCACAACATCTCTGTGGACCGACCCGTACTCACCGGCTAGCTACCAAGCGACGCCGTTCTTGATTGCGGTTACTAAATATTTTTGATTCATCTTTTAAAAGCGCATAAGCCAAATAAAATCATTTCAATCAGAGTACATCCTATAACTGTTCCTAGTCGAGGGTGTATCGAGATAGGGCATCGATACACCAGAGTAGACTAGCGTATACGCATCTTGACCCATATGATGGACGATGGATGATCCTATATCCATCGGTGTTTGACATCAAGGATGGTGTACGGGTGCTCAGTAGAGACTGGGTACACTGGACGGATTCGCCAAGAACTCCCAGATGGTATTATACCTCACGTCAGATGGCAGTTCTCCGGTGACACTGGTACAGAGTAGTCTGTTGATCCAAGATCGTCATAGAGTCTTGTGTGATTCCCACTATGCTTTGATTTCCATCATACCACGTCCAAGAGGGCATGCAAAAAGATGGCTTTTGGGTACAGTCCCGAATCACATGGAGGCAATGATAGGAGGGGATTCGTCTCTCCCGGTATAGGGAGTTGATGTTGTGCTGTGTTCGATTGGCTATAACAGGAAATCCCTGGCCAGGGTTGCTGAGATTTACTGGTAAGTGTTATCAATAGTTTCTCGAACTGTTATGGACCTCATATCGACACGACTTATCAAGCTACTGGGGTCTGACGTTTACCACCCCTAGGCGAGATATGCGACATATCAGACGACGAGACCGGACTGTACGGGAGTGTTACTGATTGGATTCACAGGAGAATGTACAGGCTTGCTTGTTGATCTTCTGAGCACTCAATACCTGGGTAGCTGCTACGTTTAGCTGACCGCTTGCAACTTGTGGGTGTTTGATATGATCATCACCTACTGCCGGCGTATTGACGATTCTTTAGAGTCCTACACAGAGGTTTCTTGACTCAGGCAAAACGGAGTAGGGGCACATATGTGATATATGCGGGACCGAGGATAATGCGATATGAGATACCGTATTCTATTCTCGCGATATTTGATATCAGCCGGGTCATCGGATCAAGTGTTGATTCGATGAATCGGTAAATGTGATATTAGTCGGTTATATGCGATATAGCCGGATTGTCGGATCAAGTGTTGATTCGATAATTTAATGTATAATAATATATATGATATATTAAATTACATTAACTAATATTAGCTCACTAAAAGATTCTTTTTCTCACTCGGGTAATACATTGATATATATGCGATATATGTTAATTGTATTATTTTATTTTGTTACAATAAATATTGTATATGTGATATATAATATTGTAACATGTTATAATTACTAATTCAACATGATTAGTGGAGATTAAACAAGGTTAGGGTTTGATTTGGGTTAGCACATTCTTGTAGCTTCTAGAAGCTTTTCTTTTTGTCATGAACAAAGATATTTGTGTTGATATTTTTAAATGACTCATGCTTTAACCCAACCCAAACCCTAGCCCTAATTAAATCTCTACAAAGATTTAGTTAACTATGGTTGCATAAATGATTATGACAACATTTCATTATTCATCACAAAGGATTATTGTTCTTCTTCTTCCTTCTTCCTTCTTTCATGAAAAGCTTTCTAGCTTTTTATGAAGTGATGATTTTGAGTGAGTTAAAGAAAACAAATGAGAGCTAAATTCCTACTTCATCATCCTCATCTACTCTTGCCATTTAGATGAGGATGTTCACTTCATTTAGTGAATGAGAGCTTGTGTTAATGAAACTTCAAGGTAGATAATCTTTGTTATCGAAGATCGGAAGTAAGCTTACATCTTTCTCTTCGTGGAGCCTCTCGAGAGTCCGGAACACGATGATCGCAGCGAAGGGACCTCAACACGAAGCTTAAGAAGTGAAGGACCGGATCTACAAAGGTTTTAATCCCTCTCACTTAGTGTTAAAGTGTTTAACATGCTTGTTTTCGTCTAATCTCTAGTTTAAAGATCTTGTTAAGGGTTGTTCGGCACGGCTAAATTTTTAATCGGGCATGGTTGATGCCTTGTAGAACCTTGTTAGAGTGCCTAGCATCCCTACAGATGCGCTACATCTGATACTATCATGCGGGATCGCCGACTTTTGGATTGTCTTGATTCAGAGAATCATTGATTTCTAAACATCTTGGTAGATATGGTTTATATTGATGAATCTAGGTGTAGTTGTGTACCTTATACCGTTCATACTTAGATTGTATCTTTTCCTTATGACATACGTATTATGTTCCCAGCACTTACCTATATATGGCTTCGTCTGCTAGTGCACCTGCACTATTACCGATGATGTGCATGTTACATTTACACATATTGCCGGCTCACACATTCATCATTGGTAATTGCTATGCCACATACACAGTAGAACTGCTAATCACAGTATTGCTCTTGACCGAAAAGTACAATCATTGTTCAGTAATTATTACATGACATGCTTACATGATAATACTTGAGATGCTTACAGTACCGTTCTATGCTTGCATATACTGCACTTTATGGTTACATACATTGAGATGTTGTTTTCATGAGATCTCTAGATTTGAAAACCGTGGTTATATTTCAAAAGAAATTATGAATTGTTTTAAAAACACGGTTTCTCGTGATGGGATTTGTGGCGTCCATCATGAGTTTTCTCGGTTCTGAGCTATGCGATACCCGATTCGAGGAGTGAAGAGGAATCGTCTGTGGGTACATGGTGGACCCGGTACGGTATCCCGGGGCAAGAAGATCGTATAGATAGGCGATGAGCCCGGCAGGGGATGCACTACCTACCGGTGATAGTTTAGGCTCGGCGGTTATCCGGAGATACCGACCGGAGTCGTGAGATTAGATGGATATGAGGGCCAATCTGAGGATGTGGCGTCTGAGATATGAGGATTTATGTGTCAATATTGGACATGAGTTTTATGATATTTTTGAGTGTCGATGTTGGACACTCAGGTTTCATGATGATTGATGTGTCGTTGATAGACACACGTTGGATGACACACATGCATACATGCTTATATTGTAGATGACTGGATATTACATACTGATTTCTGACACGACATTGTTGTTGATACCTATGCATATACGATCACCCTAGATACCATAGTAGTACCTTCATGTTACAGTTCCAAGCAAGATACTGTAGTAGACTCGACGATGGAGGTTGAATACATTGCCGCCAATGATGCTGCCAAAGAGGCTGTCTGGATGAAGAAGTTCATTGCTGAACTTGGTGTGGTTCCATCCATTGAGCATCCATTATCTTTGTATTGTGATAACAATGGAGCAGTGACTTTTGCTAAGGAATCCCGGTCCCATCAGCGATTCAGACATATTCTTAGGCGGTATCACCCTATCCGGAAGATAGTATAGATCGCCGGGAGATTGAGGTCAGGAGAGTTGACACGAAGAAAAACATAACGGATCCACTCACGAAGGCCCTCCCCTAGACGCAGTTTGAGAGACTTTTTGGGATGTTGGGTATGAGATACTACAACAACCGGCCTTATTGCAAGTGGGAGATTGTTAGAAATATGTATTCCCTTAGAGGACATTACTGTATAATATAGTGGATGCTTGGACATATATATAGAGGACTTTCTTGCTCGACATGATATTATGCTATCTGGTTGCTCTTTATCTTAATATGTACACTTGTATTATTATACTATCTCTCTGATACATGTTGATAAAGCCCTTAGGATGTTTGCTTGACTACTAGGACTATGATGCGGATCATACTACTGGGACGTGCATAGTCCACAAGCACATCCTTTAATTGTTCCTAGTCGAGGGGATATCGAGACATGGCATCGATATTCCAGAGTAGACTAGTTTGTACGATTCTTGACCCTGTAGGGGGCGATGGTTGCTCCCATAACCATTGGTGTTTGACATCAAAGATTGTACATAGGTTCTCATTAGAGAAAGGGTACACCGAATAGGACTCGCCGAGAACTCCTAGATGGTACTATACCTATCGTCAGATAGCAGTTCTCTGGTGACACTAGTACATGTTAGTCTGTAGACCCGAGATCGTCATAGTGTCTTGTGTGGTTCCTACTGTGCTTTGATTTCCTCCCTACCATGGCTCAAAGGAGTCGTGCAAACAGGTGGATTTTTGGTACAGTCCTAAATCACATGGAGGCAGTGAGCGATAGGAGGGGTTTCGTCTCTACCGCTATTGGGAGTTGATGTTGTGCTATGCTTGATTGGCTATAATAGTAAGTCCCTGGCCAGGTTTAATAAGATTTACTGGTAAGTGTTAATAGTAGTTTCTCGAACCGTTATGAGCTACACATCGGCATGACTTATCAAGTTACTGGGGTCTGACGATTCCACCCCTAGATTCGATATGCGAGATATCAGACGAAGAGACAAGACTGTACAGTAAGTGTTACTTATAGGCGTCAGGGGAGTTTGGACAAGCTTTCTTATTGATTTTCTAATCGCTCAATACCTGGGTAGCCGTTACATACAGCTAGTACCGCTGACGGTTTATGGGTAACTGATGTGATCATTACCTACTGCTGGCGTATTGACGAGTCTTTAGAGTCCCACATAGAGGTTTCCTAGTTCAAGTGAAACGAAATAGGGCACATATGTTGATATGTGCAGGAGCCTGATTAAATACGAGTATGTGATACCGTATTCTAATCTGGCGACATTTGATATTGGTTAGGTTATATGTGATATAACCAGATTATTGAATCAAGTATTGATCTGATAATGTGATATACAGATAAATGATATTAGTCGGTTATATATGATATAACCGGATTATTAAATCAAGTGTTGATTTAATAATTTGATATATATTTATATTTGATATAATTATATATTAACTAATATTAAGCTCACTTAAAGTTTATATTCTCATTATATATATATATATATATATATATATATATATATATTTGGATTTTCTATTTTGAGAAAATAAAGAATGAGGTGGAAAATGAGGAGATTCTTTGGGCATGGGTGAAGCATGGCTCAAAACATTTGTTTAATGGTTTGTGTTCACTATTGAAGTATGGTTTATTATTTCTATTGTGAAATAATGGATGCTTCAATAAGTGAAAGGTTTATTATTGAGTCATTCTTCATTTGCTCACAAGGCTAGCTCATTCTCTTGCTCTCTTCATTTTTCTTCTTCTTCTTCTTCCAAGTCTTAACCCCCACATGAGTTGTGAACTCTAGGGCTTGTGAGAATTCCTAGTGAGCTAAAATACCTTATTTCATCATCCTAGTTTAGATTAGCACTTTAGACTAAGTTGTTTACTTTACTAATATTAGATTAGTGAAGAGGTAGCTTGAACTAGAGAAACTTCAAGGTGGATCATCTTCGGCCTCGAAGATCGCGAAACAAGCTCATTCATTTCTTCAAGTGGATCCACAAGGAGTCGTAGGGACTACTACCCGGAGCTTTAGAAGTGAAGGACTTGGTTTACAAAGGTTGTAAACTCTTTCACTTAGTATAGTTCCTTTTATATCATGCTTTAAACCCTAATACTCTAGTTAGATTCTAGGCTAGTGTAGTTTAGCACCCCAAAAATTTTAAAATTGCATGCTTGATGCTGGTTAAAACCTAGTGGTTGTGCTAAGAAATACTTTTATGGTATTAGAGCCAAGCTATAGTATTAGACGATGTGTTAGAAATTGCGAAACTGAAACAACTCCGAAAACTAAAACCGAAAACCATAGTTTCTGTAAATTTTAAAAATCTCTCTGAAATTATTTTAAACAAGTGCAAAATATTACATGTGATATAACTAGAACGCAAGAGAAAAAAGAAAACCAAAATCAAAATTTTGGCCGGCGAGATTCTAGTTTTGGCCAGCCTAGCCGATTCTATGATGTAGGATTGGCTCGTTTTTGTTTGGTGTACTAGTTGCTTGGTTTTAGGGTTTCAGGTACTGTTTGTTTTGCCTAGATTGCATGTGATGTTATCTTTTGTATTGGGGCAATTCGGAGTGTTTCATAGTCGCAATTTAATATCGTTTCGGGTTTAAGTTTGATATGTGATACAATATTTGGAATCCACATTAAATTAGTTTTGTGAAAACTAGTTTGTAATTTAAATCTAGCACTTTAGTCTCTTTTGAATGATTGCCACGGAGTTTTGATTCGGATCAAAACTCCGTTGCAATCTCGTATAGTACGCGAGCACTCGCCGGATAACACTACTAGATAGCTATGCCCTATAGTCTCGACCAAGTGACTGTAGGAGAACCCCGTTGCCAAAAGCATCCACTCGGGTGCTCGCGGCCACGGTGTTCCACCTAAATGCACTTCCTCGATGGCATTGGGGCTGCAGTCATCTATAAAGTTCCCGACGAGCATTCGATCAGGTAGTCGGGAATCTTGTTGAATTACCCGACTAAGTTATTGAAAAGTGTTTTTGATTTGAGACTAAAATGCAAGGTTTATAAGGTTATGCATGAAATTCGAAATATGAGTTATTCCGGGTTTATGATGTCTAAGGAATATGCGGATTCTAAATATTGTAGTTTTTCATTTTTTTCTGTGACCGTAAGTGTAATATGTGGTCTATCCCTGATCTCGTTGCTATATGTCAACGGAATTCGGGATACGCATATTTACTTACGTTGATGACATGTGATGTTTATGTGTTGCCGTGATATGTTATATTAGATCGTCGTGATTGAATAGCCAGGGGTTTTTGCGTGAGATGAGAGTTTTTCAATTTTCATTCATGTAATCAAATGTACGTAATATTCTTTTATTGGGACACTTCCGGGTTGGGGATGATGCCACCATTGATATATATTATTTACTTTTCCTCATTAGAATAGACCCAAGGTGGGGAGCACAAGTAACCGGGTTCTAAAGTCCAGTAGCAGACCATCTCGAGAAGTCGAGACCAGGTCTCCTAACTCTAGAATTGGCAGGGTTGCTTGCCGCTCTCGTAGGGGTCTGGGAATATGGGTTTGGCTATTCATCACGACCGTGGAATCCGTGTTTTTCATTACTGGCTGAATTTAAAACACAGACCTCTTAGTATATCCAATATTTCATATGTTGACTTCTGCTGCCTGAGATCTGTGATATGATCATATAACTGAGTGAGACGAATGCTATATATATAATAAACATTGCTTATGTTTTGCACCCGCGCTAGTCCAGCCCCCGCTTTGCCGTTAGTTAAGTGACTTAACGGTGCATGACGGGGCCCCATGGAGAATGCGGATGGCATAAGCGTACGTTCTATTTTCGTTTCTTTTCTGTGATGTTTAGGATAACATAAATGATGGGACTTCATTAATGAGATTAATGGAAAGAAAAGTAACCTAAAAATGTTGTTGAATCAAAATTTTCAAAAAGGTAGCTTTAGTTCTTGCTTTGTATTGTGGTATTCTTTGATGAATATCCAGCACCTCATTCGATAAAGAAAGAGCCGAGATCTTTTCACCGGGAGTGACCTCTTTAGCAAAACTAGCAAATGCTACAACCCACTCGGTTTTGTTTTGATAATTTCTCTAGTTCTTGCTTTGCATAGTGGTATTCCTTGATGAATATCCAGCACTTCATTCGATGAGGAAAGAGCCGAGATCCTTTCACCGGGAGTGACCTCTTTAGCAAAACTAGCAAATGCTACAAAAATCACTCCTTTTCAAATCACTTGATTTTACAACGATATCAAGTTCGTTCTGTTAAAGGTTTTCTACAAAACCAGTCGTAGTCCTCCGTCATTTCAAATAAGGACTATTTAGTATTCGTGTTGCGTTTGTTTACCATAGTCAAGACGTAGTGTGCGGTAGCTGATTAGTGCTTATCTGCTGCATATGATACGATTGGATTAGGGTAGTCGTACGGCCTTGCTGAGTATAGTTAAGGGTCGTGCGGTTGGGTTTAATTCAATCACGAAATGAAGGGTAGAACTTGACTAGCACTTATGATTTGTTGACCATAGTTATGGTCATAAGTTGCTAGGGGTAAAAACAGATATTGGGTATTTCAAACAGATATTGGGTATTTCAAGTGTTGAAATTTGCAATGAGATTGCATACCTTCTATGAGATAGTTGGATCCCGATACCCACTGCGAGTAAGTGTTACTCCTGAGAGAGTTTTCCACTTTACAATTAGCCGATCCAGTAGGTGTCTAAGAAAAGTGTTAACAGGGTTATGCCCATGCGGAAACGAGATTATTTAATTAGTTGTGAACGTTTTTTCTAAATCAAGTGTTGATTGTGATTGGTACATTGTGTAACGGTATGTACGTTCTAAATCAGACTACAGTTCTAAACATACAGAACACACACAAGAGGAAAAGTTCAGAAATGAACGAAACCTTCTTGTGGCATTGTAGTCTAGGTCATATCAATACGACAAGACTAGCTTAGTTGCATAAAGATGGATATTTGATTCAGTTCGAATTTACATCTTATGAAACTTTCCAGTCATATCTCAAAGGCAAGATGACCAAAACTCCATTTACAGGACAGGGAGAAAGAGCTACTGAACTCTTGGGACTGATTCATAGTGATGTATGTGGTCCTTTGTCTACACATGCCAGGAATGGTTCCTCGTACTTTATTACATTCATCGATGATCTCTCAAGATACTGACGTGTGTTCCTGATGAAACACAAATCTGAATCTTTTAAGTAGAGAACCAAACCGGTAAAAGTATTAAAATCCTACGATCTGATCGGGAAGGAGAATACTTAAGCACAAAATTCCATGACTATTTAAAAGAGAATGAGATTCTCTCTCAGCTTACTCCTCCGTATACACCATAACACAATGGAGTTTTGGAGCGAAGGAATCACACCCTATTAGATATGGTGCGCTCTTTGATGAGTAATGCTGAGTTACCTATTTCTTTTTTGGGGTTATGCACTTGAGACAGCTGCATACCTATTGAATAGGGTTCCGACCAAATCCGTGTCTACCACACCATATGAGATATGGAATTGGAAGAGACCATCTCTTAAACGAGATATATATGGGGTTGTCCGGCCTATTTTAAAAAGCAAAATCCGGACATGCTCGAGGTAAGGTCTGTTTTGTGCAAGTTTGTGGGATATCCAAAGGATTCATATGGATATATCTTCTACCACACCGAGGAACAAAAAGTGTTTATTTCTCAATATGCCACTTTTTTAGAAAAGGAATTTCTTGTGAAAGAAATTAGTGGTAATGAGGTAGAACTGAAGAAGTTCCAGCTACACAAACTATAACTGACAATTTGGTAGAACCGGAGGATTCAATAGTCCCCGATGAACCTCAGCCACTCCACAGATCTAATAGGGTTCCTCATCCGCCTGAGAGATACTACGGTTTTCTCATAGACGGTGGGAGTGAGGATTGCATCATGGAAGATGATGACCTAACTAGTTTTGAGCAGGCCATCACAAGTGGGGACTCTGTGAAATGGTTGGATGCTATGCGATCTGAGATGGAATCCATGTACACCAACAAAGTATGGACTTTGGAAATTGCTCCTAAAGGGGTAAAACCCATCGGGAGTAAGTGGATCTTTAAGAAGAAAATTGGTGTAGATGAAAATGTTGAGACCTTCAAAGCTAGACTTGTAGCAAAAGGTTTTTGTCAACGACCAGGTGTCGACTGTGATGAAATATTTTCTCCTATCGCTATGCTTAAGTCTATCAGGATCCTACTTTCCATTGCTGTATACCATAACTACGAAATCTAGCAGATGGACGTCAAGACCGCTTTTCTAAATGGTGATTTAGAAGAGAGCGTGTACATGACACAGCCAGAGGGCTTCGTACACAGTGGGAGCAGCGGAAAGATGTGCAAGCTTCTTAAATCCATCTACGGATTAAAACAGGCATCACAGAGCTAGTACATCTGTTTTGATGAAGCGATTAAAGAGTTTGACTTCATCAAGAATATAGATGAACCATGTATATACATAAAGGTAGTAGAGAGTAAGGTTTTCTTCCTCGTATTGTACGTGGATGACATACTCTTGATAGGAAATGATGTTCCTATGCTACACTCGGTCAAGCTCTTCTTATCACAAAAGTTCTCCATAAAAGATCTAGGTGATGCCTCTTACATCTTGGGGATAAAGATCTATAGAGATATATCTAAGCGGATGTTGGGATTGTTCCAATCTAGGTACATAGACACCATACTAAAAAGGTTTAGTATAGAAGATTCTAAGCATGGCAATTTACCCGCATGCTCAGGAATCACTCTCTCCAAAGAGATATCTCCCAAGACTGATTTGGAAAGGGCTCGCATGCAAGGGATACCCTATGCTTCGACAGCCGGGTCTATCATGTATGCGATATTATGTACCAGACCGGATGTAGCTTACGCACTAGGTGTAGTGAGTAGGTATCAATCAGATCCTGATCCTGGGGAAAGCACTGGACAGCTGTGAAGAACATTCTTAAGTACTTGAGAAGGACTAAAGAAATGTTCTTGGTGTATGGTAACGGAGAACTCCAGGTGGAGTCCTTTATCGATTCGAGCTTCCAGAGTGATAAGGACGACAATAAGTCGGTCTCGGGTTTTGTCTTCACCCTCAATGGAGGGGAGGTATGTTGGAACAGTTCCAAGCAAGATACTGTAGTAGACTCGACGATGGAGGCTGAATCATTGCCGCCAACGATGTTGCCAAAGAGGCTGTCTGGATGAAGAAGTTCATTGCTGAACTTGGTGTGGTTCCATCCATTGAGCATTCAATGCCTTTGTATTGTGATAACAATGGAGCAGTGACTTTGGTCATTGAATCCTGGTCCCATCAGCGATCCATACATATTCTTAGGCGGTATCATCTGATCCGGAAGATAGTATAGATCGCCGGGAGATTGAGGTCAGGAGAGTTGACACGAAGAAAAACACAGCGGATCCACTCACGAAGGCCCTCCCCCAGACGCAGTTTGAGAGACTTTTTGGGATGTTGGGAATGAGATGCTACAACAACCGGCCTTATTGCAAGTGGGAGATTGTTAGAAATATGTATGCCCTTAGAGGCCATTACTGTATAATATAGTGGATGCTTGGACATATCTATAGAGGACTTTCTTGCTCGACATGATATTATGCTATCTGGTTGCTCTTTATCTTAACATGTACACTTGTATTATTATACCGTCTCTCTGATACATGTTGATAAAGCCCTTAGGATGTTTGCTTGACTACCAGGACTATGATGCGGATCATACTACTAGGACTTGGATAGTCCACAAGCACATCCTTTAATTGTTCCTAGTCGAAGGAATATCGAGATAGGGCATCGATATTCTAGAGTAGACTAGTGAGTACGTTTCTTGACCCTGTAGGGGGCAATGGTTGATCCCATAACCATTGGTGTTTGACATCAAAAATTGTACATATGTGCTCATTAAAGAATGGGTACACCAAACAAGACTCGCTGAGAACTCCTAGATGGTACTATACCTATTGTCAGATATCAGTTCTCTGATGACACTGGTACATGTTAGTCTGTAAACCCGAGATCGTCGTAGTTTCTTGTGTGGTCCCACTGTGCTTTGATTTCTTCCCTACCACGGCTCAAAGGAGTTCTGCAAATAGGTGGATTTTGGATACATTCCTAAGTCACATGGAGGCAGTGAGCGATACGAGAGGTTTCTTCTCTCTCGGTATTGGGAGTTGATGTTGCGCTATGCTCGATTGGCTATAACAGTAAGTCTCTGGCCAGGGATGATGAGATTTACTGGTAAGTGTTATCAGTAGTTTCTCGAACCGTTATGAGCCACATATCGGCATGACTTATCAAGTTACTAGGGTTTGAAGATTGCACCCCTAGACTTGATATGCGACATATCAGATGAAAAGACCGGACTGTACAGTAAGTGTTACTTATAGGATTCATGGGAGTTTGGACAAGCTTGCTTGTTGATCTTCTAATCGCTCAATACCTGGGTAGCCGTTACATCCAGCTAGTACCGCTGACGGCTTGTGGATAACTGATGTGATCATTATCTACTGTTGGCGTATTGACGAGTCTTTAGAGTCCCACATAGTGGATTTCTAGTTCAAGCGAAATGAAGTAAGGCACATATGCTGATATGTGCGGGATCCTGATTAAATACGAGTTTGTGATACCGTATTCTATCTGGCGTCATTTGATATCGGTTAGGTTATATGTGATATAACCGGATTATTAAATCGAGTGTTGATTTGATAATATGATATACAGATAAATGATATTTGTCGGTTATATATGATATAACCGGATTATTAAATCAAGTATTGATTTAATAATTTGATATATATTTATATTTGATATAATTATATGTTAACTAATATTAAGCTCACTTAAAGTTTATATTCTCAGTATATATATTTATATATATGTGTGTGATATATATATATATATATGGATTTTCTATTTTGAGAAAATAGAAAATGAGGTGGAAAATGAGGATTTTTTTGGGCATGGGTGAAGCATGGCTCAAAACATTTGTTTAATTGTTTGTGTTCACTATTGAAGTTTGGTTCATTATTTCTATTATGAAATAATCGATGCTTCAATAAGTGAGAGGTTTATTATTGAGCCATTCTTCACTTGATCACAAGGCTAGCTCATTCTCTTGCTCTTTTCATTTTTCTTCTTCTTCTTCTTCCTCCAAGTCCTAACCCTCACATGAGTTGTGAACCATAAGGCTTGTGAGAATTCTTACTGAGCTAAAACATCCTACTTCATCATCCTATTCTAGATTAGCACTTTAGACTAGGTTGTTTACTTCACTAATATTAGATTAGTGAAGAGGTGGCTTGAACCAGAGAAGCTTCAAGGTGGATCATCTTCGGCCTCGAAGATTGCGAAGTAAGGTTGTTCATTTCTTCAAGTGGAGCCAGGAAGAGTCGTAGGGACAACTACCTAGAGCTTTAGTAGTGAAGAACTTATTCTACAAAGGTTGTAAACTCTTTTACTTAGTATAGTTCCTTCTATATCATTCTTTAAACCCTAATACTCTAGTTAGATTCTAGGCTAGTGTAGCTTGGCACCCAAAAATTTTAAAATTGCATGCTTGATGCCGGTTAAAACCTAGTGGTGGTGCTAAGAAACACTTTCACCCTTGTACCTATTATTTCTGTTGTATCTAGTTAAAGCTCCATCAACCAGAAACTAGACTATGTATATTTGGTAGACCTAGACAAAGAGTTATATATTCTTAAGACTTAGAGCGAGATGGGTTTTTTTTGTCTCTTTTGAGCTTGATATTGTCTTGGTTTTATTTAGTTTCATTCTGTGATTGATCTTCGCCGTAGGGCGTCATATATAGGCTTGTGCATGGTTGTGATTCCGCCAACTGGTGAAGAGCTAGCTCCCGCTTGGGGTTGCCTTTTTCATTGCATGTATGTGGTTTTGGATCAAAATATACAAAGGAGATGATGCACAAATTTCAAAGACGAAAATTTTTTCAAAGATATATACAAACCATTGTATTTTCATATGATATGACTTATACTTTTAAAGGATGGCTTGAATTTCATTATGCCGATGTTTCGAAACTGCACCTCCACTATTTTCCGCAAAAATGTTTTAGATTTCTGGGTTTCGGCTTACTTGAATTATGGCGGGGTCCTGTAAACTTCATGTAATTCTCGTGCCGGTCATGAACAATTCCGGGTCATGACAGGGATGTAGGCATTCTCCACTATAATTTGAAACTCAAGAGAGCATACAAGATAAAGGAGGAGGAGGAAGAAGATAGCCATGTCAAGAATGTGCTATGTGTTAGCATGAATAAATGAATGTAGAAAGAATGGCTTTGAAAATTTTCTAACCGTAAAAAATATCATAACCAATTTTGTAATAAACAAATGAAAGCCCATCCCTCTCTACATTTCTTCAACCATGCTCAAAACCACCTCACCCTCCACCTCATTTCATGAATATTCAGAAATGAATATCACAAATGAGGTGTCCTTTTTCTATAATAAATTCTGTATAAATACGGAATACAACATGGTATACGTATCGAAATACATATATGTGTATCTATATAAAAATATGAATAGCCAAGAGAGAGAAAATGAATAGTGAACAATAATACTAGAATATATATATATATATATATATATTATTGAATCAAAACTTGATTTAATAATCTGGTTTAATCCTAAAACGTTAGTATTATCAACATCCGATTAATGTCCGTGTATTCTGTACACATATTTAACCGGATACCTGTACTACCAACATACGAAATCTATATCATATTGCCAGAACCGGTAAAACCCTCTATGTGGGACTCTACAGACTCGACAATACGCTCGTAGTGATTACTGGATAAATCCATAACCACAAGCACGTCAACGGCACTAGTTGTACATAACTGTAATATTTCAGAAAAATAAAATATTATTTTTGGGAATTTTATAATTAAATAATAATTATATTGAATATTTCAATAAGGCGGTAAAATTAAATACCGATAAATTTGGGGAAAATTGGCAAAATTATGGAAATTACTAAAAAGAGGGTGCTTATTGTGATTTATGCAAATTATGAAATTTTACGATTTATTATACACTATTTTAATGCTAATCGCGATTAAATATCGTTAATCGTGTATTAAGCGTGTTTTGTGCACATGACATGCACCAAGTTATTTTAACACTTGTTACATTTTATCATGGTCTTTTCTTCAATTTATCATGCATGGTTGTTGATTTTTAAAAGAAAAAAAAAAGAAAAGGAAAAAAGGCATCATGATGACTTGAGGGGACATAATTATGAGGGTGAAGCATGGGCATGAGAGAGAGAAAGGGTGAGGGGTCAACCATAGTCATGACCCCATTGTTATCACTTCATTATCTTCATCTTTTCTTCTTCTTCTTCTTCCTCTCATGGCAGCACCTCCCTCCCCCTCCACTTCAAACTCTCAAATCGTCATCAAAACAGCACCAAAAGTGTATCTCCACTTCATTAAAAACATGCTCAAGCTCAAGGGAAGCATATTAGACCAAGAAAAATTAGATTTTGGTGCTCTAGGGGATTCATGAGTGCCAAATGAGGTATATCTTTCACATTAAGTGTAGTATTCCCTTTGTTTTAGCCTCTATTCAAGTTTAAATTCAATTTCAGTTTTGTGCACTTTTGAATTTCCTAGAAGAGGTTATGTGGAATATTGACTTAGGTTAGTGCTAATAAGCCTTAGAGGTGACCTTAAACTCCCCTTGGTGGTAGAAACCCAGAACAAACACAAACACCAAACCTGAGACCCAAAACAGAAAACTTCCATGTCGGTTTGTGAGTGTATAGGGCGTGCAGCGAAATCTGGGATGACCTGGAATATTTTCTAGAAAAGTAAACAACACCACTAGCCTAGATTGACCACCACGAGACCATCCTGCAAAAACGAAACCCCAACTCCCCTGAAAATCCAGCCTGGCCGGAATTTTCCCTTGTGTGGCCGGCCACTCTGAGGAGATAGGTGCCCAGGTTGCCCCCATAGCTCATATACACCCTATACACTACCCTAGTATTGTTTGCTTACCTTGTTTTCACCTTAGACAAAATCTGGGACCACTTTCTTGAGTTGTTGTTTTGATTCAGGGTTTTGTTTTACGTATTTTGGATTCTGGATTTTAGTATTTGTCTTTTACCTCGATAGTTTAACATTTGTACATCAACATCGAGGGTTGGTTTGGCTATTCTTGCATGCGTAGGCTATAGGTTTGGACCTATGTGTGATACGCGTGCCGATTTGGTTTTCGTATGTCGTTTCGATTTCGATTTGGGTTTTAATGCGATACGATACGTTATGATGTGTAGGTGCCCTCATGAGGACTTCGAGACGACAAGCAAGCGCGTAGCGACATCGGTATCGACGAGCGAAAATCAGGTGAGTAGATTATATCTACGGGGGAAGTCGGGTGGATGGCGTATAGCGCACCCGCAAAGTTGTGAGAAACGATGTGATGTGATATCGATATACTTTTACATGTTAGTGTGTGATATGAACCTTAGCAAGAAAAGCTTTAGGAGATTAGGGGTTAGTGTTAGCGAGAATTGAAGAAAGGATTTTAGTCGATTTCTTAGTCACGAAAGCCTAGAGTAAAGATTTGCATACACGCACATACACATACTCGCATACATTTACTTCCTTGTGAGTATTGGGGACATATATATATTGGTATTCATATGCTTGGATGATGAGGATGCTATATGATACTTGGGAATGAGTCGATATGATCGGGCATGATACCGTGAGATATTTAATATGCTACCGAGATACGTCATGATGTTATAGCGGATCGTTGGATGACAATACCATGTAGATGATGATATATATATGATAGTTGACATATGATCGAGATATGAGATGAGATATGTTATGATAGTTATAATGGATCACTTGGGCGATGTATACTTCTATAAGATAATATGTGTTGATGACATCGGATTGTATGAGACTTTAGATCAGTAGCCAGATCATGATATTGTTGATGATATTAGTAGTGTACTAGACTTAGATCAGTACCCCCTGCTCACGATATGTGATGATGTGGATACGAGATGAATAATGAGATAAATGTGATATTTGACCCGTACCCTAATTTGGGATGCCGTATGATGGGTTTACCATACGAGCTATTGATTATAGATCCGCACTCTTGACTCGAGAATGTCATATTAGATGGTGTATCGTATGGGATACTATTGAGGCGGGATCACCGATTTTTATATATATGTATATCTATATATATCGACTCGGATTTAGGGGGGTTCCACACCCCTTTCGATTGGTTGTTAGTTAGACCTGTAGTTTACCTAGTAGATGTTAGACTGGACCCGATTCATACCTATTTCCAAAACTAACGAATCGGGAGAATTTTAAAGACATACCAGGAGATACTACGGATATTTCAAAAGATGTACCTTTTCTTAAAAACAACGTAGCCCTTATTTCCAAAACACCACGATTCGTACTATTTCAAATGGCAAACTAGTATAACACATATATTGTATGGTAGATTCCTTATTGTTACGTTATTATTCATTTTCCGCGTATTATTGTTGCATTTACTATTCATTTGCCTTATTATGTTGTTATCGCCTCATTTCATGTTATTGTGTACTTAGTGATTATGAAACCATGCTGTTAGGACACCAGCACCATTACCGATGACGCGTATGCTCTACGTACACTCGCTTGCCGGCTCACGCATATCTTCATCGGTAATTGCCATGTCACATACACTTAGAGAATATTATTTCATTGACATAACTTTCTAGCGGATAGTTGCAACGTGTTATAGCTTCATATGTTAGTTTAACTATTGCATTCATTGCATGATAGCAGTTGCATTCATATATACTCATTGGTCATGCAGTATTATGGAGATTTATGCCGATATTCACTGTTTACTTACTCTTGATTCTTGGATTTCGGATTTCCATGAGATTTCTAGATTTGGGGGAAAACCGCAAGAATATATATAAACTTCTCTCTCTCTCTCCCTCTTTTTAAAATGCAAGTTGCGGTTTTCTCATGATGTATGAGTCGTCCACCATAAGTTTTCATGATTGTTGTTGGTTTTCGAGACCCGTTGCAAGGAGAGGATGAACCGTCTTGGGTACATGGTGGGCCCGGTAAGGTATCCCGGGGCAATAAGCTCGAGTTGTAGACGATGAGCCTGGCAGGGGAGCACTACCTACCAGTGATTTTACCTGGAACGGCGGATATCCGTAGGATAACGTTCGTGGTCGTGTGATTTGATGATATGGGCCGATCCGGACTGACGGAGCCCTAGATATTGAGATATTGGGATTTGAGACACTGAGATTTAAGATTTGAGATATTAGTATACTAGATATTGAGATACTGAGATTTATGTATTGTGTCGATTCTTGACACTGATTTCTCTGTTGATTTCATGATGTATTCTTTTTCCATCTGTCATGCATTCATACATCATATATCTGATATGTTGCTATCTGAGGTACTGACACGAGCATGTAGTATTACACTTATACATAGATGGACCAGGGTATTTAGTTAAGAATATTACTTGATATGACCTAGGATAGCGGCATACATGCGATTTCTACTCTTAGATGTTTTCTGCTCACGAGTTGGCAACTCACCCCCGTTGTGCCACAGTTCCTTGCAGGTTTTGCCGTATAGGTTTCGTTGCAGCTTTGCTGGCACATTGTTCCTTCCGGGTGATTTCCTTGCTAGGTGGTTTCTTTTGCATCAGGACCACCATTGTGTATTTGTTATTTCAGTTGTATCTAGTAAAACTCTATCAACCAAACTTGTATATTTGATAGACATAGAAGACCTGTGTATATTATTTCGACCTTACAGTCACGCATTGTATTATTATGGTTTTCTTGATGATTTTGAGTTTCCTTTTGAGTTTTGATCCTCTCCCTTGGCGTTGTATATTATATTGCTTGCGTGGTTATGGTCGTCGATTGACGAAGAGCTGGCTCCCGCTTGGGGATGCCTTTATTCATTATATATGTTTTATCAGGTTTTGTACCCGTTTGGGGTCAGTATTTACAATGGAAACTCTGCCGAAATTTTCAGAAAAGACTAGAGATTTTAAAAATGCATACTTCGGCTTATGTTGTTAAACTTCTTGCTTTAAAATTGGTTTTTCCTTCACTCTACTGCTTTACTTGGTTTTGATTTCTGGGTTTGGGCTTACTTAGATTACGTACGCCTTGAGACGTTTCGTAATTTAAGTGCCAGTCACGCTCAGTACTTTTCGAGTCGTGACAAAGTTGGTATCAGAGCGTTAGGTTTTACCTTCAGAGTGTAGGATGACCCTTAGTTGATAGAGTAGGTGACTCAAGTAGAGTGACGTACCGTGTGTATGTTCTGCGGCATACTTACGATACGATACTCCGCTTAAGAAGCCTTAGGATGTACATTTCTTTGTACAGTACTATATGCATTCCTATGATCTATCCTCCTCAGTACCAGTTTATGGTTTTGTTATCACGGTTGTACGGGCGTGGAGAGCTACGGCTAGAGTTGTGGTCAGCACGAGCTCGTCACGGGATGGTCATCACAATCTGGCTAGCCGTAGATGATTGAGGCACTGTTCAGCGTATGGACGAATGAGCCAGCGACTTCGGAAAATGAAAAGATTTTGCCCCAGATGTTTGAAGTTAATGTCGCACGAGTTATATTTCGAGATATGATAGAAGATCGCTTGTCACCAAAGATGAAGGACTAGGATATGTGATTCATTGCCTACCCTGATGCGAGGTCATCAGATTGATTGGTTCCAGCTAGAGACGACTTCACGCTGATACGTTGAGAGTCGATATAAATGATCGAATGTCAGGAACCCATTTTCCAAGTTTAAAGTATTCGGAAAACAATGCAAGTAATTCTACGGACCCTCTAGAAGAATGAAACCCTGACTCGACATAATGACCATGGAACGCCGATGAACCTTAGGGTTTGCGGCAATTCAGCGGTGCCATTAGTGAGGCTTGGGTTTGCCCTTCTACGGTTGGTCCATAGGTGCTGTGGCATATATTAGATACTATTAAAATGTACCCAAGATGTTGAGCTCTTGGGGGATTATGGAACCTCGATGAATCGATCGAAAAGTTCGACATCATTCGGATATCATGTGATGGGATACATTGCTTAGGAGACCCCAGATACGAGTATAGCCGTTGGAGTGCAGTCCATGCAGCCATGAGGAGACGAGTCCGAATTAGTCGACATTGGAGAAAAGAGGAGTAAAAGGTTCGTACGAGATCGTGACGAGAGGACGTTCGACTCCGCTGACATCATAGATGTGATACGCATGCAGAGGCATTGTAAATGGATATATCTTCCAGGAGGAGTCGTGATGAGTATGCAGCCGTTCCGGAACAAGAAAGAGATATAGTAAAAGATGATAGCCTCCGTACAGTTCGGCATAGGCGATATCGAAAGAGACCCTGAGCAGGTTCTTTCCAAGACACTGCTGCAATGAGATTTGCACCGAGGATCAGATGTGTGACGTATATTCAGGGGACCAGAGGAGTACTAGAGCAGATCGTTTCCGTTAGTACACCGGACCGGGCCGACGAGCCGATAGATTGCGAGATCGGTAATCCACAGAGAAAAGAGGACCCAGAGACAGAAGACGCCAGACCGTGAGCAGGAGGCAGCGGATGTTCTTGCTCTGCTAGTTTTGAACGTACCAACACTTTTCGACGTTGTAGGAGGCATACCTTAGTGTCTTTCATTGCAATTTGCGTTATGATCCGAGTATCACGCTTTTATCGCTTGGATTTGAGTTTTGATGATTGGACTTTATGGTATTGTTTTTGTTGGATATAGTGCCCTCAGAGTCAATTATTGGATCACAGGCACGTGATTGCAATGATTGAGGGAGGACCTATGCCGGTAGGACAGTCTTACTCGAGATGATAGTATGCTATCTGGTTTATCTTTATCATCGTGTACTGCTTTAGGTGACCTTACGAGTCGCTATTACTCGTTGATAGAGCCCCTAGGATTCTTGCTTGACTTCCAGCAGTATGAGGGCGATCATATAAGTGGGAGCTGGGGTCTATAAACAAATCCTTAAAAGGTCCCTAGTCGTGGAAGTTTCGAGACAGGGCATCGATTCTCCAGAGTAGACTAGTGTATACAGTCGAGACCCCGACGAGGGGCGGTGGCCGGTCTCACAAGCCACTGGTGTCAGTTGGTTCACCTAAGTTGTATACAGGTGCTCATTGGGTTATGTGTACACCGGACAGGACTCGCCGGGAACCTGCTAGTTGGTATTATACCTGACGTCAGATAGCAGTTCCCTGGTGACATGTGTACAGGTTAGTTCATCGACCTGAGATCGTCATTTGTCTTGTGTGAGTTCCCACTGTGCTTTGATTACTACCCTACCACGCTCAAAGGAGACGTGCAAACAGGTTTTAGTTGGGTACAGTCCCGAGCCACATGGAGGCAGTGAGCGGATCTTCAGGGGTTCGTCTCTCCCGGTATTGGGGGTAAAGTCGCGCTGTGTCTAGGAGAGCCAGTACATGAAAAGTCCTTGGCCAAGGCAGGAGATTTACTGGTAGGTATTTCAGTAGTATCTCAGGGTGTTCTGGGCTACACTCCGACATGACTTGTACCGCTTTTGGGGGTCTGACTTTTACCAACCCCCTAGGCCCGCCATGCGATGCTCATAGACGAACGGACCAGACTATACGGATATTGTCACTGACAGGCTCAGTAGGGTGTCAGGATGAGTTCGCTCATCGACGTCCCTTTTGATCAATAGCTGGTAGCCCGTCACGTATGACTAATACCTCTGAGGTGCTAGTGGTTAAATCTACAGCCATAGTATTGACGAGTCTTTAGAGTCCACCACACACAGTTACTCAAGTTTCGGGCAAAACGCTGTAGAGGCCGTATGGAGATATGGCAGGGTTCGATCGGATACGTGCGGTATTGCACGGATTGTGATCGGACGGATTTTACTAGCCAGCTTTGGTTTAAGCCGGATCCTAGTATTAGACAGTGTAGACTTTGTCTCTTTGCATTTGTGTTCAGTAGGAATACAAATGCGGGCATGTATATGCAGTAGTGGGGTTTTCCTGTAATTTATTACGGGATCAGTTTTCTGAAGTTGCCAGTTTGCATTCCGTTCCGACCGGTTTTCCTTTGTTCCTTCGCGGCCGGACTTTTGTGATGGAGGGGGTTATTTGCAAGTTTGCAAATAACTCATTGTGGAGGGGTTTCTTGCATATGCATTGATTATGATGGCATCTTTTCTTTTCATGCATCATTACATGCATTAATGAGATTAGAGTTGATTTAGTGTATGATGTGAGGCTTGCCTTTTTGGATATGGTCACCCTTGTGCTATCCTACACTCACCTCCCTTCTTGTTTTCTCTCCACCATTTTTTCATATAGGGGCCGGCCACAATTTGTGTGGTGGGGGTGGTTCATTTTTGGATGAGAGAAAATTTGTTCATCTCTTTTTCTTGCTACAAAATTCTTGCTCCACTTAAAAGTTCATTTCATTCTCTTCTCCATCAATGGCAACTTCTTAACCCCAAAGAGACATGGTTTCTACACTTGCCTACAACAAATCTTGGACGCGTCGGCTAGCCAACTTCGCGCCCGCGTTGCCTCGGTCCAGAGGTGGGAGCCCGTATACGAACCCGGCTACGTGGTGCCTTTCCGACGAGGAGGTGACGAACGGAGATTCCGCGGGAGATCGGAGTGGAGACGAAGACCGAAGGACACGGATCGCTTGGTATAACTCTCTACCCGTATTTTAGTTTGCTAGTAGCTAGGTTAATGGCCCGATCCGGGATTTTTGTGCGCGGTGGTGCCGGTTTCTAAGTTTCTAGGAGTTTTCGTTTCCGCGTTTCCGGCATCGGATCGACGGCCGGGGCGCCGCCGTGCACTTACATTGGTATCAGAGCCACGCCATTAACCATGCCTAGCTTGCTCTAGTATGTTTAAAACCCGATTGAACAAAAATCGCAAAAACCGTATTTTCAGTGCACTGGTTTCTGTCGAATTTTTTTTAGCTCCAAAAATTTTTCAGGTTAATGCAGAATACTGTGCATGGAAATCTAAGCAATCTGTGAAAATTTGGTCGCGAGATCTCACCGTAACGCCGCGGAACCGCGGCCAAACCCATGTTTGGGCCGCGGTTCCGCCGCTCTTTTAACTGTTCAGCGTGCCAAATTTTTCCAGAGGGCTTTAGACTTGGAAATATGGGTTTTGGGATATTATTTTTGGGCCCAGATTTTCTGTAAGTGCTACAGTAGTGCTTAGGGCCCACTTCGGTGAATTTGTTCGATCGGATATTTTAAACATGCTAGTTCATAGTATTTACATTATATCTGCGACCGTGAATGTCATTCGATCGGTAAATCCAGTCTATCTGCTATAGCCCTTTTAGACGGATTTGCGAACGTGACATTCACGTTGATGTTCTGTGATTGTGCTGTGTTGTTGCGGATCGGTCGTGGGGATAGCCTGGTTGCAGTATTAGTATAGTTTTGTTTTATATGTATATTTGTTATTGCGAGGCGAGCGTCCGACATGTGGACTGCCGTCACTGCCTGTTTGTATTATTCTTTTGGGGCACGACCGGGTCGAGGTCGATGTACCCGTTGTATGTATATTTTACTTTCTGTACTAGGATTACCCCGCGGAGGGGTGCACGGATAGCCGGGTTCTAGAGGGCAACGAGCCCGCATCTCATGGCGTTGAGACGGAGGGGGCTTCACTCTAGAATTGGCGGGCTATTCGCCGCACTCGTAGGGGGTATAGGTTGACCCAGGAGGGATGCCCAAGTTACCGGATTCCGTGAAGTGCTGGGTGGTCCATTCATGTTGCTGAAGGGGGCTTCCTTGCTTCAGGTTTTGGCGGTTAACTTGCCGCTCCCGTAGGGGTCTAGGATCTCATTGCACAGGCTATCCACACGACCAGGGGAATGTCGGGTTTCAGTAGCGGCTCTATGAAACCCGGGGATCCCAGATATCTGTATTGTTCTGTGATGCTGTACATTTCTGTGATGTTGCATTTTATCACACTTTGAGCGAAAATTATATATTATATATATACTAGTAGATTTTGTATATGTTTTGCATCCGCGCTAGTCCAGTCCCCTGTCTGTCGTTAGTTAAGTAACCTAACGGGTGATGACGGGACCCAGTGGCGAATGCGGATGGCATATACGTACATCATTATTTTCGTTCTTTTGTGGTGTGATCAATTGATGGGACTGCGTTGATTCGGATCAATGCAAGCTAAACAAACCTATTCTGATGTTGTTGGAACACTTTTCAAAAAGCTGTTATTGCAAGGGCGTTCTCTTTTGTTTTGCACAGTGGTATTCAGTTGGAATATCCTGCTCCTCAGTCGACGAGGCAAGGGCCGAGATCCCTTCACCGGGAGTGACCCCTTGGACAAAAGTTTGCGTCAGGGCAATAACTTCACTATAGCCGATTACTTTTGCTTTGCATCGTGGTATTCAGTTGGAATATCCTGCACCTCATTCTACGGGGAAAGAGCCGAGATCCCTTCACCGGGAGTGACCTCTTTAGCAAAGGTTTTCGTCACTATATTTTTCTAAAAAGCTATCAGTTCCTTCAACGATATCAAGTTCATTACGTTAAAGGTTTTCGCTAGAAACCATTCGTAGCCCTCCGTCGTTTCATATGGATAGTCAATAGTATTCAAGCTGTGTATGTTGGCCAAAATCAAGGCACAGTGTTTGGTAGCTGTTGGGTATTCATATGCAGGATAGATAGATGCGTTGGTTTGGAACAGTCGTACTACTATTTTGGCCAAAGTCAAAGGTATGTACGGGTGGGTTCAAATTAACCTGGACAATGATGGGTAGAACTTGACATGTGACTTATGATATGTTAGCCAAAGTCAAGGTCATAAGAGCATGGGGCAAAAATCCACATCGGGAGTTTCTAAAGAAACTGAAACTTTCCAGATATGCGCATACCTTCTGGAGTGTGATAACGTGAGCGGATTCCGTCACGTTATCATGCGATGATAGTTGGATCCCGATTCTCACTGATGAGTTGGTTTACTCTTCGGGTGATCCCGGTTAATTCTTCTTTCAGGTTTGGGGAAGAATTTGACGTTACAGTGGGAGGTTTCCAGATTAGATAAAGTGATAACCATTCTGATCTAGGCCAGAGTGCACGCTGAGTGTTTCTTTTCTCTCTCTCTTTGGCAGCGACCATTGACCCGACCCTAGACTATGACTCAGTGGCCAAGTTGACCGAACCTTCTTAACACTGGCTTTTGGATTGTCAGAGTTGCAAACCTCATTGCCACTCCTACTTTTACCCTTTTCTCCAGGACACCCCGTATTACTACGAACGTCCACTTCCATTGGACAAAGCCATCGTATGGTTATATACGAACTCGAAGGAATTCGAGGATGGTTTCTGGTTCTGGAGAAAACGAATAGGACTATTCAGTTGTCTTTTCCTTTTATCTTCTCTCTCAGATTGCGAGTACTCCTTGGTTTAGGAGATAGTACACCTATTACGCAAATTGGATAGTCTTCTTCCAAACCATAGGCAGGTGCCGACCGGTAGGGAATGAAGATCACCAATTAGCCTAAACGGTGTACAGAAGGTATTAAGTTAAGACAAAGAAAGGGATTAGTAAGAGGGCAAAGTAAATTGCGACTGCTATTCACGACCAAACCAGGTATTTCTTCGCCAATCCTAATTCACCTTTGTATTTCTCCAGGACACTCCGTATCACTACGAAGATCCTAAGTTTATTGGATAATCCATCGTATGGTTATATACGAACTCGAAAGGAACTTGTTCCAGTTCGGGGATGGATCCTGGTTCAGGAGAAATAGGAATAAGGTTCATTCGGTTGTCTTTTATCTTCACCTTCTCTCGCATTGCGAGTACTCCTAGGATTAGGACAGTACACCCATTATGCTTATTGGATAGTCTTCTTCCAAACCTTAGGCTGGTGCCGAACGGTAGGGAAGGAAGAAAACCATTTGGCCTAAAGGGGTGTGCAGAAGGTAACGACTAAACACATATAAAGGGATTTGGAGAGGTGGCAAAGGATTATACGGTTATAGTTGTGAATTTGGATAATGGAAGAGGCATTACTAGGAATACCCAGATACCCCATCGAAACTTTTCAATGTTTCAGTCTCACTGTGTACTGTTGAAAGAAAACTGATTTCCCAATTAGACACTTACTCCAGTGTATGTATTTACCAGGTATGATTCTCACATCTGTATGGTTTTACAGATGATGAGTGGGAGTAAGTTATTGGGAATTAGGTGATCATCCTCATTATATCGCGATTCGTTGTAATTGGTGATATTTGAGGAAATCACCTGGGTTGTTTGCCGATCGGCAAATATTTAGTTTTGAATATCTGTTCTTGTGCCCCAATTTCAAATTGATATATCTGTACGTCTATTTTCATAGAGTGAGATGTACCTTTTTGAGATTATGTCCATGACATTTACCTATATCAGTGGATGGTTAGGTAAGGAGTATTAAGCAGCGGTGTGATTCTTCTTAACCATAAGTGCAGTTTTCAACCTACGACACACAGTGAATGAGTCACTAGACTCAGGGGACTTATACAGAGCATTGTGTATTGTCCAGTGTCCATTAGGACAGAGGGGTAGGTCCTCGTACTATATTCGGTTTACTTATGACTTCTCTGGTTCTTAGACAAGTGTTTCGTAGAAACACAGGGTCCAAGTTTTGAGAAGTTATAGGTATAAGGATAAAGTAGAGAACCAGGTATTGCAAGTATCGGGATTCTTCAAGGTGATCGAAGATATAGATACTTGTATATGGTATTCAGTTGATAGTAATGGTTAAGAGAACTTGCTTCTCTTTCAGGTTACTCATAATTGGAAGCATTCCTAAGTTGAGTAACGCTGATCGGCCTCCTTCCATTTAGTTGACATGCACTGGAGACAGCTGCATGATTTGAATCTGGTTCAATTAAATCAGTGCCTCTGTTTCTATATTGGATATAGAACAGTTCATATCTTAACGATGTTAAGGTACGGGGAGTTGTCCGGCTTATGCTTAAAACCAGACTCTGGATAACTCAAGGCACGTTTCTGTAATGGCTGTTTGTTGGTTGACCCGGGCTATGACGAGGGTTGATATTCTACCATCTGGAAGATCAATAGTGATATTGTTCTTGACTCGCCACAGTTTTAATTAAAAATGGATTTTTTCAGAAAACAGTAGTGGGAGTATGGTAGAACTGGAAGTGATTCCAGAAGCACAAACGATTACTGAAGATTTGATAAGAACCAAAAGATTCAATCTGGTTTGACATTCCATTGGCCACTCCGCAGATAAAGTGGGTAATCTCAGGCACCCGAGAAGTACTTTGGTATGCTCAAGGACGGTGGCAGGGAGGTTCTTGTTTACCCAGACTTGCCATTGCTGTTGTTCCAGACTGTGAGACCCGGCAAGAGGATGAGTATAGCGTCGTTCTAAACTAGCTTTAGAAGTGTACGCCTATATGACTCTGCCAGAGGGTTGTTGTAGTCAGTGGGAGCAGCGGAAGCATTGGTGGACATCAGTCTTATGTCTATTTATAGACTAAAGCAGATATAGCGGAGATAGATCATCTATTTCTGATGTAACAGTCATAGGTTTGACTTCATCAGAATAGGGGATGGATCTGTTAAGAAGGTAGTAGGGTGTGATGTCCTGGTATTTGATGACACACACAGAGTAGGAAGTGATATTCCTATACTACGATCGGTTATACTTTGGTCGTCACACAGTAGCTTCTCCATATAGGACTTGGATATTATATCAGACATTCTGGTTACTAGATCTATGGTTTTAGATCTAGATTTAGGTGGTTTCCCAATCTGGGTACTTTGACCGCATTCTATGAGTATTTAGAATAGACGACTCCTGGCATGGTGGTGTACCTGCAGGTGATGGAGTCACCCTTCCTAAAGGTGTCTTACAGACTAAAGGGGAGAGGGATACGCATGATTGGCAGATCACTTGCTTAGGCAATTGAGTTGATCATGAGATGTCAAGTACCACACCAGATGTTGTTCTTGCAGTAGGTGCAATAAGTTGATATTCATCCAATCCTGGAGAAACAATCGAAAGCAGTTTTAGAACATAAGTGGATATTCTAGGGATATGATAACGACATTCTCCTTCAGGAGACAGTTATCATTCCAGGTTTCCAAGGTGACCTGGATGGCAGAGAGGCTGTCAGAGTTATAGTTTTCCCTCTGACGAGGGGCAGTATTTTGGACAGGTGGTCCAGGTGGATACTGAGGGAAGGCATGGCGCAGGATACTGATTAAGTTCAGTTGACGATACAGTCTAAGAAGTTTGGATTTGGAGTTCATTTATGAGCTAGGTCCCATCAGACATCCAGACACATTCTAAGACAGGTATTGCTCATTTCGGGAGATGGCTTTCTCCGCGAACTTGAGATATATAGAGACATAGAAAGAAACACCAGAGCGGATCCACTCACTGAGGCTATTCCTCGAACGCAATAAATTCGCAAACGAGCTTTGTGAGACTGATTAGTAGAGGAGTTGGGTGTTCGGTATCACACGGGCTATGAGTATGCGACATCGCAATAATTAGCCTTGAGTGCAAGTGGGAGATTGTTGGATATAGTACCCTCAGAGTCAATTATTGGATCACAGGCACATGATTGCAATAATTGAGGGAGGACCTATGCCGGTAGGACAGTCTTACTCGAGATGATAGTATGCTATCTGGTTTATCTTTATCATCATGTACTGCTTTAGGTGACCTTACGAGTCGCTATTACACGTTGATAGAGCCCCTAAGATTCTTGCTTGACTTCCAGCAGTATGAGGGCGATCATATAAGTGGGAGCTGGGGTCTATAAGCAAATCCTTAAAAGGTCCCTAGTCGTGGGAGTTTCGAGACAGGGCATCGATTCTCCAGAATAGACTAGTGTATATAGTCGAGACCCCGACGAGGGGTGGTGGCCGGTCTCACAAGCCACTGGTGTCAGTTGGTTCATCTAAGATATATACAGGTGCTCATTGGGTTATAAGTACACCGGACAGGACTCGCCGGGAACCTGCTAGTTGGTATTATACCTGACGTCAGATAGCAGTTCCCTGGTGACATGTGTACAGGTTAGTTCATCGACCTGAGATCGTCATTTGTCTCGTGTGAGTTCCCACTGTGCTTTTATTACTAGCCTACCACGCTCAAAGGAGACGTGCAAACAGGTTTTAGTTGGGTACAGTCCCGAGCCACATGGAGGCAGTGAGCGGATCTTCAGGGGTTCGTCTCTCCCGGTATTGGGGGTGAGGTCGCGCTGTGTCTAGGAGAGCCAGTACATGAAAAGTCCTTGGCCAAGGCAGGAGATTTACTGGTAGGTATTTCAGTAGTATCTCAGGGTGTTCTGGGCTACACTCCGACACAACTTGTACCGCTTTTGGGGGTCTGACTTTTACCAACCCCTTAGGCCCGCCATGCGATGCTCATAGACGAACGGACTGGACTGTACGGATATTGTCACTGACAGGCTCAGTAGGGTGTCAGGATGAGTTCGCTCATCGACGTTCCTTTTGGTCAATAGCTGGTAGCCCGTCATATATGGCTAATACCTCTGACGTGCTAGTGGTTAAATCCACAGCCATAGTATTGACGAGTCTTTAGAGTCCACCACACACAGTTACTCAAGTTTCGGGCGAAACGCTGTAGAGGCCGTATGGAGATATGGCAGGGTTCGATCGGATACGTGCGGTATTGCACGGATCGTGATCGGACGGATTTTACTAGCCATCTTTGGTTTAAGCCGGATCCTAGTATTAGACAGTGTAGACTTTGTCTCTTTGCATTTGTGTTCAGTGGGAATACAAATGCGGGCATGTATATGCAGTAGTGGGGTTTTTCTGTAATTTATTACGGGATCAGTTTTCTGAAGTTGCCAGTTTGCATTCCGTTCCGACCGGTTTTCCTTTGTTCCTTCGCGGCCGGACTTTTGTGATGGAGGGGGTTATTTGCAAGTTTGCAAATAACTCATTATGGAGGGGTTTCTTGCATATGCATTGATTATGATGGCATCTTTTCTTTTCATGCATCATTACATGCATTAATGAGATTAGAGTTGATTTAGTGTATGATGTGAGGCTTGCCTTTTTGGATATGGTCACCCTTGTGCTATCCTACACTCACCTCCCTTCTTGTTTTCTCTCCACCATTTTTTCATATAGGGGCCGGCCACAATTTGTGTGGTGGGGGTGGTTCATTTTTGGATGAGAGAAAATTTGTTCATCTCTTTTTCTTGCTACAAAATTCTAGCTCCACTTAAAAGTTCATTTCATTCTCTTCTCCATCAATGGCAACTTCTTGACCCCAAAGAGACATGGTTTCTACACTTGCCTACAACAAACTTTGGACACGTCGGCTAGCCAACTTCGCGCCCGAATTGCCTCGGTCCAGAGGTGGGAGCCCGTATACGAACCCGGCTACGTGGTGCCTTTCCGACGAGGAGGTGACGAACGGAGATTCCGCGGGAGATCGGAGTAGAGACGAAGACCGAAGGACATGGATCGCTTGGTATAACTCTCTACCCGTCTTTTAGTTTGCTAGTAGCTAGGTTAATGGCCCGATCCGGGATTTTTGTGCGCGGTGGTGCCGGTTTCCAAGTTTCTAGAAGTTTTCGTTTCCACATTTCCGGCGTCGGATCGACGGCCGGGGCGCCGCCGTGCACTTACAGTTTTCGTGCACCATGGCTGCACCTACTGGGTATTTACGTTTTTGTGCATAGTTATTGCACCTGAGATATATTTTTGTACACCGTTGTGTTGATTTATGATTTGTGCGTATTTATTGCACTTGATATCGGTTTGTTCCTTGGCTGCACATGTTTATGATTTCGTGGATTTCCTACGGTTGATTTAATTTTTGTGCATATGGTATGCACTCGATTTGGTTTTTGCACTCGGTATAGCTTACATGTGTTTTTAGTGCATTGATACGTGTTTTGTGCATACAGATGCACGCGTTTATGATTTTATACACCTTGGCACACTCGGTGTTGCTTTTTATACGCATTTGAGTTATTGATGAATCTTCGTGCACTTGTTGCACCCGATTTGTATATTGTGCACTAGATGCACTGTATTTTGATATTTCGTGCTCTGGATGCACCGGATTCGTATTTCGAGCATTTGTTGCACCAGCTAGGTATTTTGTGCATTGGTTACACCGGACATATACTCCATACCTTGGTTGCACCCGATATATGTCTTGAGCATTTGTGTTACCAGATTTGTGTTTTGAGCGCATCTGCACTTGATGTTAGTTTTCATGCACTTTTAGTATTTTGATTTGCTTTTGTGCACGCTGATGCACATGATTGTGAGATTATATACCACGGTATACCTGATTTGGATTTTGATTGAAATATGTTGTATACCGTCGATTTCGATTGTGATACTCGATATTTGTTTTGTGCACCTTATGCACCGATTGGATTCTTGCGCATGTTTGACGCGCTTGGATTGGATTTTGCGCATGTTCGGCGCTTGATATTGGATTTCATGATTTCGTGCATATTGGATGCACATGATTTATATTTTATTCGTGTATGATGGATGCACCTGATTTGGATTTTCGCGCATGTTGGGCGCATGATATGAGATACAATTTTGGTGCACACCAGATGCACTAAATCGGGCTTCCTTGTGCATATCAGATGCACCTGATATTGTTGTCGTGCACACCCATTGCACTGGACAGATGCTTTCGTGTACACCCGTTGCACTTAGACATTGTTTCTGTGTACATGTATGGCACATTCATGGGTTTTGATTTTCGTGCGCACCAGACGCACGTAGCATTCATATGCACATTTTGGGGTTGATTTCTTATTGAGCAGTACGTTTTTATGATATTTACTATTTGTTTTCATACTAAACAGGACTAGTCAGAGGACAGTACCTGGATATATTTTGCATGCATTGATAGCTATCGAAGAGATTTCCAAAAAGGGAGCTATAGTCTCAGTATTTACCTGCGTGTCCGAGATGACACGAAGCGTTTAAAACAAGGAAACCCTTCTAAATCATTTCAAAACGGCGGGACGTACATATTAAACAAAGTATAATATATATATATAGTTATTTTCTTATAATAGACGTCCGCCACTGTGCCGCGATATGCACATCGCACAGCAACATGAAAGGTTTGGCATGCATTTCCTTCTGATGTTTACATGTATAGTTTTGATGTTTACATGTATGGTTTTGATGTATATCATGATTGGTTTCGTTTTAGGCTTTGACATTGATGATTTTGCCAGGACTCCGATGATTGCGGGATACTTGATGGAGTTTTGATTTGTAGTTATCTGCTCATTGTTCATGTGCATGCTATGCGCTGTGATGCGTCTTATGTATTAATGATTTCGGAGCCCCGACGATTTGGACTTTTTACTGAAATGTTTTAGTATTTGAGGGGTTTAAATTTAAATTCGGAGACCGAATTTCTTTAAAGGGGGAAGATTGTAACATTTCAGAAAAATAAAATATTATTTTTGGGAATTTTATAATTAAATAATAATTATATTGAATATTTTAATAAGGCGGTAAAATTAAATACCGATAAATTTAGGGAAAATTTGGAAAATTATGGAAATTACTAAAAATAGGGTGCTTATTGTGATTTATGCAAATTATGAAATTTTACGATTTATTATACACTATTTTAATGCTAATCGCGATTAAATATCGCTAATCGCGTATTAAGCGTGTTTTGTGCACATAAAATACACCAAGTTATTTTAACACTTGTTACATTTTATCATGGTCTTTTCTTCAATTTATCATGCATGGTTGTTGATTTTTAAAAGAAAAAGAAAAGAAAAGGAAAAAAGATATCATGATGACTTGAGGGGACATAATTATGAGGGTGAAGCATGGGCATGAGAGAGAGAGGGTGAGGGGTCAACCATAGTCATGGCCCATTGTTCTCACTTCATTATCTTCATCTTTTCTTCTTCTTCTTCCTCTCAAGGCAGCACCTCCCTCCCCCTCCACTTCAAACCCTCAAATCATCATCAAAACAACACCAAAAGTCCATCTCCACTTCATTAAAAACATGCTCAAGCTCAAGGGAAGCACATTGTACCAAGAAAAATCAGATTTTGGTGCTCTAGGGGATTCATGAGTGCCAAATGAGGTATATCTTTCACATTAAGTGTAGTATTCCCTTTGTTTTAGCCTCTATTCAAGTTTAAATTCAATTTCGAGTAGTTTTGTGCACTTTGGAATTTCCTAGAAGAGGCTATGTGGAATATTGAGTTGGGTTAGTGCTAATAAGCCTCAGTAGTGACCTTAAACCCCCCTTGGTGGTAGAAACCCAGAACAAACACAAACACCAAACCTGAGACCCAAAACAGAAAACTTCCATGTCGGTTTGTGAGTGTATAGGGCGTGCAGGGAAATCTGGGATGACCTGGAATATTTTCTAGAAAAGTAAACAACACCACTAGCCTAGATTGACCACCACGAGACCACCCTGCAAAAACGACACCCCAACTCCCCTGAAAATCCGGCCTGGCCGGAATTTTCCCTTGTGTGGCCGGCCACTCTGAGGAGATAGGTGCCTAGGTTTCCCCCATAGCTCATATACACCCTATACACTACCCTAGTATTGTTTGCTTACCTTGTTTTCACTTTAAACAAAATCTGAGACCACTTTCTTGAGTTGCTATTTTGATTCGAGGTTTTGTTTTACGTATTTTGGATTCTGGATTTTATTATTTGTGTTTTACCTCGATGGTTTGACGTTTGTACATCAGCATCGAGGGTTGGTTTAGCTATTCTTGCATGCGTAGGCTATAGGTTTGGACCTATGTGTAATACGTGTGTCGATTTGGTTTTCGTATGTCATTTCGATTTCGATTTGGGTTTTAATGCGATACGATACGTTATGATGTGTAGGTGCCCTCATGAGGACTTCGAGACGACAAGCAAGCGCGTGGCGATATCGGCATCGACGAGCGAAAATCAGGTGAGTAGATTATATCTACGGGGGAAGTCGGGTGGATGGCGTATAGCGCCCCCGCAAAGTTGTGAGAAACGATGTGATGTGATATCGATATACTTTTACATGTTAGTGTGTGATATGAACCTTAGCAAGAAAAGATTTAAGAGATTAGGGGTTAGTGTTAGCGAGAATTGAAGAAAGGACTTTAGTCGATTTCTTAGTCACGAAATCCTAGAGTAAAGATTTGCATACACGCACATACACATACTCGCATACATTTACTTACTTGTGCGTATTGGGGACATATATATATTGGTATTCATATGCTTGGATGATGAGGATGTTATATGATACTTGGGAATGAGTCGATATGATCGGGCATGATACCGTGAGATATTTAATATGTGACCGAGATACGTCATGATCTTATAGCGGATCGTTCGATGACCATACCATGTGGATGATGATATATATATGATAGTTGACATATGATCGAGATATGAGATGAGATATGTTATGATAGTTATAATGGATCACTTGGGCGATGTATACTTCTATATGATAATATGTGTTGATGACATCGGATTGCATGAGACTTTAGATCAGTAGCCAGATCATAATATTGTTGATGATACTAGTAGTGTACTAGACTTAGATCAGTATGTCCTGCTCACGATATGTGATGATGTGGATACCAGATGAATAATGACATAATTGTGATATTTGACCCGTACCCTAATTTGGGATGCCGTATGATGGGTTTACCGTACGAGCTATTGATGATAGATCCGCACTCTTGACTCGAGAATGTCATATTAGATGGTGTATTGTATGGGATACCATTGAGACGGGATCACCGACTTTTATATATATATATCGACTCAGATTTAGGTGGGTTCCACACCCTTTCGATTGGTTGTTGATTAGACCTGTAGTTTACCTAGTAGATGTTAGACTGGACCCGAGTCATACCTATTTCCAAAACTAACGAATCGGGAGAATTTTAAAGACATACCAAGGGAAACTACGAATATTTCAAAAGACGTACCTTTTCTTAAAAACACCGTAGCCCTTATTTCCAAAACACCACAATTCGTACTATTTCAAACGGGAAAACAGTATAACACATATATAGAATGGTAGATTCCTTATTGTTACGTTATTATTCATGTTCCGCATATTATTGTTGCATTTACTATTCATTTGCTTTATTATGTTGTTATCGTCTCATTGCATATTATTGTGTACTTAGTGATTATGAAACCATGTTGTTAGGACACCAGCACCATTACCGATGACGTGTATGCTCCACGTACACTCGCTTGCCAGCTCACACACATCTTCATCAGTAATTGCCATGTCACGTACACTTAGAGAATATTATTTCATTGACATAACCTGATAGCGGATAGTTGCAACGTGTTATAACTTCATATGCTAGTTTAACTATTGCATTCATTGCATGATAGCAGTTGCATTCATATATACTCATTGGTCATGCAGTATTATGAAAATTTATGCCGATATTCACTGTTTACTTACTCTTGATTCTTGGATTTCAGATTTCCATGAGATTTCTGGATTTGGGGGGAAACCGCAAGAATATATATAAACTTCTCTCTCTCTCTCTCCCCCTCTTTTTAAAATGCAAGTTGCGGTTTTCTCATGATGTATGAGTCGTCCACCATGAGTTTTCATGATTGCTGTTGGTTTTCGAGACCCGTTGCGAGGAGAGAATGAGCCGTCTCGGGTACATGGTAGGCCCGGTAAGGTACCCCGGGGCAATAAGCTCGAGTTGTAAACGATGAGCCTGGAATGGGAGCACTACCTACCAGTGATTTTACCTGGCGCGACGGATATCCGGATGATACCGTCCGTGGTCGTGTGATTTGATGATATGGGCCGATCCGGACTGACGGAGCCCTAGATATTGAGATATTGGGATTTGAGACACTGAGATTTGAGATATTGGTATACCGAGATATTGAGATACTGAGATTTATGTTTTATTTCGATGCTTGACACTGATTTCTCTGTTGATTTCATGATGTTTTATGTTTACGTTCGTCATGCATTCATACATCATATATCTAAGATGTTGCTATTTGAGGTACTGACACGAGCATGTAGTATTACACTTATACATAGATGGACCAGGGTATTTAGTTGAGGATATTACTTGATATGACCTAGGATAGCGTCATACATGCGATTTCTACTCTTAGATGTTTTCTACTCATGAGTTGGCAACTCACCCACGTTGTACCACAGTTCCTTGCAGGTTTTGCCGTACAGGTTTCGTTGCTGCTTTGCTGGCATATTTTTCCTTCCGGGTGATTGCCTTGCTAGGTGGTTTCTTTTGCATCAGGACCACCATTGTGTATTTGTTATTTTAGTTGTATCTAGTAAAACTCCATCAACCAGACTTGTATATTTGATAGACATAGAAGAATTGTGTATATTATTTCGACCTTAGAGTCGCGCGTTATATTATTATGGTTTTCTTGATGATTTTGAGTTTCCTTTTGAGCTTTGATCCTCGCCCTTGGCGTTGTATATTATATTGCTTGCGTTGTTGTGGCCATCGATTGACGAAGAGCTGGGTCCCGCTTGGGGATGCTTTTATTCATTATATATGTTTTATCAGGTTTTGTACCCGTTTGGGGTCAGTATTTACAAAGGAAACTCTGCCGAAATTTTCAGAAAAGACTAGTGATTTTAAAAATGCATAATTCGGCTTATGTTGTTAAACTTCTTGCTTTAAAATTGGTTTTTCCTTCACTCTACTGCTTTACTTGGTTTTGATTTCTGGGGTTTGGCTTACTTAGATTACGTACGCCTTAAGACGTTTCGTAATTTAAGTGCCAGTCACGCTCGGTACTTTTCAGGTCATGACAATAATGACTACCCAGGTATATGCCGAAAGGGAGGTCGACAATCAAACCCGTCCGTACCCTATTGAGCCTGAATGTGACAATCTCCGTACAGTCCGGTCTCTTCATCTAAGAGTATCGCATACCGGGTCTAGGGGTGGAAAACGTCAGACCTTTAATAACCTGATAAGTCGTGTTGGAATCAAGCTCATCACCAACTAGGAAACTACTGAACTCATATCAGTAAATCTCATCTACCGTGGCCACGGATTTAGGGTAATAGCCAACCGAATATAGTGCGACATCGGTTCCTAATACCAGGAGATACGAATATCCGACAATCGCTCATTGTCTCTATGTGGCTCGGGACTGTACCCAACTAAAACCTGTTTGCATGACTCCTTTGAGTCATGGTAGGGTAGTAATTTAAGTACAGTAGGAACTCACGCGTGAAAAATGAATATCTTAGGTCAAAAGACTAACCTTTACTCATGCTACTAAAGAACTTCTATTTGACGATAGATATAATACCATCTAAAAGTTCTCGGCGAGTCCGTCCGGTGTACTCACCTCTAGTGAGCACCTGTATTTTATCTTAGGTGACGCAACACTAATGAATTGGGAGATCGGCCGCCGCTCTTCGTTGGGGTCTCGAAACGTATACACTAGTCTACTCCAGAATATCGATGCCCAGTTTTGATACTCCCACGATTATGGACATTTAAGGATGTGCTTATGGACTACCCAGCTCTCATGTATATGATCGCCATCATAATGCTGACAGTCAAGCAAGAATCCTACGGGTTTTATCATTATATATTAGAGACACATAATAACAAGTTAAACGTATATACATCAATGATAAAGACAAACTAGATAGCATACTATCATTTCGAGTAAAACCGTTCTACCTGTATAGGTCCTCCCTCAATTATCATAATCGCCTACCTGCAATTACCATAATTTCCTTGAGGGTATTATATCCAACAATCTCCCACTTGCACTTAAGATTAATTATTGCGGTATCGCATACCCACTCTCGTGTGCTACCGAATACCCAATTTCTCTACTAATCAATTTCACAAACCGTGTTTATGAAACATCCGTGTTCGAGAAATAGCCTCGGTGAGTGGATCCCCTACAATGTTCCAACTTCCTCTCTCTATATTTCAACATCGCGGAGATCAGAAATCTCCCGAACTGAGAGATACCCCACCTCAAGAATTTGTCTGGATACATGATGGGACCAAGTTCATAAATGAACAACTTTATCCAACAAACTTCTTGGGCTGTATCCTCCGTTGAGTCATAACCAACATCCTACACTATTTCTACCTCAGTATCCCTATTTGAACCCTATCCAATATACTACACCTCAGAAAAGGGTAAACTCAAAACTCTAACAGCATCTCTGTCATCCAGGTCACCTTGAAAGCCTGAACGATAACCGCCTCCTGGAGGAAGCTCCCGTTACTATATACCAAGAACATTCTCTTATGTTCATAACCACTTCCTTTTGTTTCTCCAAGATTGGATTAATATCTGCTTACTACAGCAAGTACAGAAGCAACATCTGGTTTGGTATAAGACATTGTATGATTGAATCAATTGCCTAAGCGAATGATATGTCATTCATACCAATCCCTCTCCCCATCAGTCTAAAAGACATCTCTTTAGAGAGGGTGACTCCATCACCTGCGGGTCACCACCACACCAGGAGTTTCCAATTCTAAAATACTTTTAGAATGCTGTCTAAGTGCCCAAATTAGGACACTTCCCAAATCTAGATCTATCAATATAGATCTAGTCACCATAATCTCTGATATATTATCCATATCCAATGTGGAGAAAACAATATGTAACAATCAAAATTTGACCGATTGTAGTATAGGGACATCACTTCCTATCCGGAGTATGTCATCCAAATCCCAAGACATAACTCTCTACATCCTTCTTACTGGGTTCATCTGTTGTTTTGATGAAGTCAATCACCTTTGACCGTCACATCAAAACAGATGATCCGTCTTCGCTATGCATGCTTTAATCTATGAATAAACATAAGCAACTTGCACACCTTCCGCTACTCCCACTGACTACGATAACCCTCTGGCAGTGTCATATACACATGCACTTCTAAATTCCCATTTAGAAAGATGTTATAGTCATTCAGCTGCCAAATATCATAGTCTTGAATAGCAACAATGGCAAGTCATATCCGTATGGACTTGAGCGTAGACACTGAAGTAAAAGTCTCATCACAATCCACAATGGGTATTTGATGAGAATCTTTACAACAAGTTTAGCCATATTAAGTGAATACCTGCACATATCTTGAAAGATCTACTTGCTTCTAATCGGTTTTACCCCTTCAGGAACATCCAACAAAGTCCAAAATCCATAATTTGCTGAAGTGCGTGGAGTCTAACTTGGATATAAAGCATCTGGTCATATGGAAGTTACCACTTCCTATGACTTGCAGATAACTAGTAGGGTCATCATAACCATGATGCCGACCTTCCTGTCACCGTCTACTAGAAAACCGAAGTATCTATCGGGTGGCTGAGATCACCTACTAAATCTGCGAAGTGGCTAAGGTTTCTTAAGTCCAATTGAATCCTTAGGTTTTACTAACTTTTTGATAATCGTTTGTGGTTCTGGAATCACTTCCAGTTCTATCATACTCCTACTAGTTTCTTTTGGAAAACGATTCCTTTTTAAAAAACTGGCAAGCCAAGAACAATGTAACTATTGATCTTGAAAATGGTAGAATCAAAATCCTAGCTAGCGAATGCTTGGGATAATCCATAAAAATCGATTACCGAAGCATGCCTTGAGTTTATCCGGATTCTGCTTTTAAATAGAAACTGGATAACTCCATATCTTAACAAAATCAAGATATGCAACCAATATTTGTCTATATAGAATCAAAGAGATTAATTTAGATGGAACCAAATTCAAATTTCATGCAGTTGTTTCCAGTGCATATCACAAATAGAAAAAGGCTAATACAAACATTACCCACGGATGAGTAACTTGTGAGAGAATCAAGTTCTCAATATTACTATGACAGAATACATAGCATATGTATCTACATCTTCGATCACTTCGAAAAATCCTGATACTTCCAACGTATGGTTCTCTACTTTTATTCTTATACCTATAAACTTATCAAAATATTTGGACCTTGCATTACAACGAATGCGTGTCTAAAATCAGAGAACTCATAGATAAACCTGAATCCGGAAAATATACATTACAATGTATAAGTCCTAAGAGTATATTAACTCAAATTCCGTATGTTGTAGGTTGAAAACTGTATTTTGGTTAAGAATGTATTACACCGTTATTCAATACACCTTATCTTATCCTCAACTGATAAAGGTAAATGTTTGGAACAAAATTTTCAAAATTCATATCTTACTTTATAAAATAAAGGTATAGATATATCATTTTAAAAATTGGTGTATAACAACGGTAATTTGAAACCAAATATTTGTCATTAGGCAAAACCAGGCGATTTAATCCAATATCATCAATTGCAATGAATTTCGATTTTGAGGATCAAATCGCCCATTTCCCAATATTCCACTCCTACTCAGTATCTGTAACGCCGTACGGATGTGATATCCAAATCCGGTAAATACATACCCTGGAGTCAGAATTAATTGGGAAAACAGTTCTCATTTACAAGTACACAGAAATTCTGAAACAAAAATGTTTCAAGGGGTGGCTGGGTATTCCTAGTAATGCCTCTTCCATTATCCAGATTCATGACAGTAGTCGCAATTTCCTTTGCTCTCATTTCAATCCCTTTATTTGTCTTTACATCTTATTTTCTGTACACCCCATTTAGGCTAATTGGTTTTCTTCCTTCCCTACTTTTCGGCACCAGCCTAAGGTTTAGAAGAAGACCATCCAAAAAGTGTAATAGGTGTACTCTCCTAATACAAGGAGCTCTCGTAACCTGAGAGAAGGTAAATAGAAGATAAAACCGAATAATACAATCTAAATTCTCCAGAACCAGTGGCCATTCTCAACTGATATAATTTCTTCGAGTTCGTATGTAACTATACGACGACCTTTCCAAACAATATGGATCATCGTAGTGGTACAGAGTGTTCTGGAGAAAAGCAAAAGAAAAGCAGGAGTAGCAGGGATACATGTGGCTTTATCGTGAATCATGACAATCCAAAGCTAAAGTGTGTAAGAATGCTCGGTTAACTTGGTTAATGAGTATTAGTTTAAGCTAAGTCATGGGTCGCTGTACCAGAGACAGAAAGAGGGAGGGAGAGGGAGGGAGAGAGAGAGAGAAGAAGAAACACTCAGTATGCACTCTATCAAGATTAGATCGGTTATCACTTTATCTAATTAGGATGGCTCCCACTGTTTCCTCAAATTCTCCATCAAACTTAAAAAGGTGAACTAGTCGGGATCATTTACATCTTACAAGTTTGCTAATCGTTCAACCAGACCAGTGTTGGTACTCTGAGAGAGGTCTCCCGTGCTTTCATACAAATCTAATTAAATAACCTCATTTTTGCAGAGGCGTGACATCGTTAACACTTTCTAGACACCCAATAGGTTAACAAATTGTGAAGTGAAAATCTCCTGAGGAGTAATACCTACGCATCAGTAAGAATCGGGACCCAACTATCATTGTGTGATAATTTTGACGGAAGCCAACTAAAATTACCACACTCCAGAAGGTATGCTCAAACCCGGCAAGTTTCCTTTATATTTGAAACTCCCGATATGGTTTTTGCCTTAAGCTCTTATGACCATGACGAAGGTCAAAACATCATAAATCGTAAGTCAAGTTCAACCCGTCATTGTCCTGATTAATCTAGATCCATTCGTAGTAGCCCTTGGCGATGGTCAAAACAGCTGTATGCCTATCCTAGATTTATGCATCAATCTATACAACAGTCAAGTATCCCTTAGCTACCAAACACTATGCCTTAGCGATGGTCAAAACATATAGCATGAATATTAGTTGATACCCATCTGAAATGATGGAGGGCTACGGTTGGTTTTTGGCAAAAAAACCTTTAACGTAATGAACTTGATATCGTTGAAGGAACTCGAGTGGTTTTGAAATAGAGTGGTTTAGGCTCCTCTTTTAAAACTAGTAACATAAACTTTTGCTTAAGAGCGAACTCCCCATGAAGGGATCAAGGCACTTTCTTCATAGAATGAGGTGCATGATATTCCTGACTGAATACCTCTTTCCAAATCAAAAGAATACGACTATTGTTTTGAAGAAAACATAGTTTTAAAAATTGGTTCCGACAACATCATATAGGTTTGTTTTCTTATATTAAACATATAATGTGATCCTATCATAACAAGTTTCTAAGCCACCCCAGAAACAACCAAAATAACACGCTTTTATATGCTATCCGCATTCGACACGGAGTCCTGGTTCTTTACCGTAAGGTAACTTAACTTACGGCAGGGCGGGGACAAGGCTAGCACGGATGCAAAGCATATAGAACCATCTACTAAATATATAAAATATATATCATCGCAGGCAAGTAATAATCATAACAGGCATGAAAACAATAATATGGAATAACAGACTAAGTAGGAGCCCTGCATTTCATTTGAACCGCAAATAAAACGCGACGTTCTCCGGTTGTGTGGATAGCCCGTACAAAGTCGATCCTAGACCACTAAGAGTGCGGCAAGTCACCTGCTAACTGTAGAAATTGGATAACTCACCCTCAATGACATGAGTCGGTCACCCGTCGCTTTCTAGAATCCGGTAACTTGTGCACCCCTCCGTGGGTCAATTCTATAACCCCTACAAGTGCGGCGAGCAACCCTCCAATTCTACAGCGAGGTGGTCCGGTCTCAACTCCATGAGATGGCCACCTGCTGCACTTTAGAACTCGGCTACACGAGCACTTCTCCTGGGTTAATTTTAGTACAGAAAAGAAATATATACAAGGGTGACAACGATCGCATCCTGGTCGAGCCCCAATAAAAGAATATACATAATAATGAAACGGCGGCCATAAGTTGGATCTCATCCCAAACAAATGAATACATCAAAATTAATCAAAACTGTACAATCATTCACACGGGGGGATATCCGTCACGACAATCAAGCTAAACCATCACAGAGATTTATATATCACAGAAACAAATAACTCAAGCAAGTGTGCAATCCCGTCTAATTGAACATATACCAATTAAATGAAGTTCAACAACACATACACATCACAATAGGATGTATAACGAAATCCATGACCATAGAATTCATCACCCGTGAAGCTAACACTCGAATTTTCCAACCGATGAAATTGGGTGCACTTCGCCATCCCAAAACTAATCACTTTAACCAAGAGTCCGAACGACTCGACCAAGGCCTCCGGGAACTCCACGGGATGCTCCCGATCCGCCTCGCGGGTTCTCGGTCCGAACTATGAGCCTGCGAGGATTGCAAAATGCAAATAAGTTCAGTTTTGGGACTGTTATGGACAGCCATCAAAAAAAGTTTTAAGCCGTTGAAAAACAGTTACAAAATACGATAAAAATTGGAAAAATGGCTCCCCGAGACACCTTGGGTCGCCATAGAACATCTACGGGGTCCATGTTTCAAAACGAGTGCTCCGAGGATCGAAAGTAAGTATGAAAATGCAGTTTTAAAACACAATATGCCGGCAGAATTTTCTGGCAAAAAAAAGTAACTATTCGATGGCGTTTGTGATGAATTCTATGGTCATGCAAGCTAGTTTATGTTGGCTCTAGTGCCCTCAAGTCAATTATTAGATCACAGGCACGTGATTGCAATGATTGAGGGAGGACTTATACCGGTAGGACAGTCTTACTCGAGATAATAGTATACTATCTGGTTTGTCCTTATCATCATGTACATGCTTTAGGTGAAATTACAGATCACTATTACTTGTTGATAGAGCTCATTGGATTCTTGCTTGACTACCAGCAGTATGATGGCGATCATATGCGTGGGAGCTGGGTGGTCTATAAGCACATCCTTAAAATGTCCCTAGTCGTAGGAGTTTCGAGACATGGCATCGTTACTCCAGACTAGTGTATACCGATCGAGACCCTGACAAGGGGTGGTGGCCGGTCTTACAAGACATTGGTGTTAGTTGGTTCACCTAAGATGTATACAGGTGATTATTGGGTTATGAGTACACCGGACGGACTCGCAGGGAACATGCTAGTTGGTATTATACATATTGTTAGATAGCAGTTCCCTGGTGATAAATGTACAGGTTAGTCTATCGACCTGAGATTGTCATTTTTCTCGTGTGAGTTTCCACTGTGCTTTGATTACTACCCTACCACGGCTCAAAGGAGTCATGCAAACAGGTTTTAGTTAGGTAGAGTCCCGAGCCACATGGAGGCAGTGAGCAAATCGTCAGGGGATTCGTCTCTCCCAGTATTGGGGGTTGATATTGCGGTGTGCACGGGTGGCCATCACTAGAAATCCTTGGCCATGGTAGTCGAGAATTACTGATTCGGATCAGTAGTTTCTCAGGTGGTGATGGGCTTCATACCGACACTAAATGTCGCGTTATTAAGGGTTTGATTTTATCCACTCCCCTAGACTCGATATGCGATAATCATAGACGAACAGACCGGACTGTATGTATATTGTCACTATCAGGCTCAATAGGGTTTCAGGATGAGTTTGCTCATCACCCTCCCTTTCGCTAAATACTTGGGTAGCCGTTACGTACAGCTAATGCCAATGACGTGCTTATAGTTAAACCCACTGCCAGCATATTGACGAGTCTTTAGAGTCCTACACAGAGGGTTTCACTGATTCGGACGAAACGTTGTAGAGGTCGTATGGTTTTATGGCAGGGTTCGATCATATACGTGCACTTGTGCATGGATCATAATCGAACAGATAATACTAGTGGGTTTTGGTTTAAGCCGGATCGTAGTATTATAGTGTTGTATTATTTTCGTCTCGTAGTATTCGTATTCAGTCAGAATACGGATACGGGTATGTATATACGGATGTGGGTATTCTTGTAATTCGTCACAAGTTTGCTTTAGAGTTGCCATTTCCTTTTTGCTTTAAACATTTAGTTTTAATGTTTAATTGTGGTGGAAAGTGTGAGTGCATGCACTTGGTGACTCATGGCTATGAGTCATGAGATGATTCATGGTGACATGTTTGGTTTTGTCTTGGCTAAGATATTTGTGTGAGTTTTTTTGTGGTGAAATGGCTGTTGATTTCTAGAGAGGATTTTCTTTTAAGTGCTCACAAAATATCACACAAAAAGCCTAAGCACAAACAATTAAAGAAAATGGCAGTAACTTTTCTTCACTTGCCATTTTTCTTGAGCCCACACTTTCTTCACCTCATGGCTTCTTCTTCAACCTCCACCCAAACCCTCTAATGAGTTGAAAATCCTTGGATGTATACAGACAAAGTGATCACACACTCTCTCTACTTCATCTTGGCTATCTAGGCTAGTAAACTAGATACCCGAGTTGCTTCGGTTTTGAGGCGGGAGCCTGTATTACTAACCCTCGACGTGGATCTTCTTCGATATGGGGAGACCGGAGATCAAACTTGATCAAGGAAGCCGCGAGGAGCTTGGGACAGAGGTTGAATACCGAAAGACTCGGATCGTTTGGTATAACCTCTCTAAACTCCTTTACATGTTTTGTTATCTAGGGCTTATGGGTCGATCCAGGAATCGGGTTCCGTTAGCGCCGGTTTCTAAAAGTTTTTTTTCCGCATTTGGCCACGGATTGATGGCCGGGGTGCTGGCGTAACCCAACATGGTATCAGAGCCACTCCATAAGCTTTAGTTAACTCATTGCGACATTAGAAATCCGCCGTTTTTGTCGTGCAAAAACTGCCGACAAAAACAGTTCCGAAAAACTAAAAGTTTGAGATGTTTGCACACCCCGTGGTCCCACGGTTTGAATTGAGAAGCCGCGGGGTGGTGCATGGGCACCCCGAGGAAGCCCCGGTGGGGACCGAATGGCTGGGCCCACTCTCTAAGACCACCACAAGGTGGTCTTGGCGGTGGGGACCCGGAACTGCCCCACCTTGGGCAGTTTCGGGTCTGCTTCACCCCCTAGCAACCTCGTGGTGGCCTCAGGGGTAGGGTACCCCCTCTAAGCCCACCAACTCAAATTTAATTTCGTTCTCTAACTCCCGATGAAGGTTCCGGCTCGTTTCGTATTTATTCGTACTTCCGGATTATCTTTAAACGGTCGGTTTTTGGAACTTTAGCTCACTGTTTTTTCCCATGGTTTTGGAAATTGGTTTAGTTTGCTAATTGCGTGCGGAATTATAATGTCTTAGTTTTCAGTACATATATTACTATCCGTGACCATGAATGTCATTAGAGCGGTACAATTCATCTAACTGGTATATATTCTTTTAGACAGGTTTGCGAACGTGACATTCACGTTGATATTTTGTGTTGTGCTATGGTTGTGGCGGGATCATTGTGGTGGATAGCTTCGGTGCAATGGTAGTACAGTTTGGATTTATTTATACATTTGATATCGCGGGGCGAGTGTCCGACATGTGGACTACCGTCACTGCCAGTTTGTATATTAGATGTTTGGGGCACGATCGAGTTGAGGTCGATATCACTGTTGTACATATTTTTCTTTTCTGTACTAGGATTACCCCGCGGTGGAGTGCACGGATAGCCAGGTTCTAGAGGGCAACGGGCCCGCATCTCATGGCGTTGAGACGGAGGGGGCCTCACTCTAGAATTTGCGGGCTATTCGCCGCACTCGTAGGGGGTACAGGTTGACCCAAGGAGGAATACTCAAGTTACCGGATTCCTTGAAGTGTCGGGTGGCCCATTCACTTTGATGAAGGGGGTCCTCACTTCTGGTTTTGGCGGGTAATTTTCCGCACTCGTAGGGGTCTAGGTTTTCATTACACATGCTATCCACATGACCAGGGGAACGTCGGGTTTCACTTGCGGCTCAAAGGAAACCCGGGGCTTCTAGATTATCAGTATTGTTCTGTGATGCTTATCGCTTATATGTGATGTTGCATTTATCATATCTGGAATGATTATTATATATTTTTATATATATACTAGTAGATATTGTATATGTTTTACAACCGCGCTAGTCCAGCCCCCGCTCTGTCGTTAGTTAAGTAACCTAACGGGTGATGACGGGGCCTAGTGGCGAATGCGGATGGCATATACGTACATTATATTTTCGTTCTTTTCTGGTGTGATTAATTGATGGGACTGCGTTGATTCTGATTAATGCAAGGAAAACAGACCAATATGATGTTGTTGGAACAAATTTTCAAAAGTTGTTATTACAAGGGCGTTTTCTTTTGTTTTGCACAGCGGTATTCGGTTATGAATATCCAGCACCTCATTCAATGAGGCAAGAGTCGAGATCCCTTCACCGGGAATGACCACTTGGGCAGAAGTTTGCGTCAGGGTAATAACATCACTATAGTCGATTACTTTTTGCTTTGCATCGAGATATTCAGTGGGAATATCCTGCACCTCATTCGACGAGGCAAGAGCCGAGATCCCTTCACCGGGAGTGACCTCTTGGGCAGAAGTTTGTGTCAGGGTAATAACTTCACTATAATCGATTACTTTTTACTTTGCATCGAGGTATTCGGTTGGAATATCCTGCACCTCATTCCACGAGGAAAGAGCTGAGATCCCTTCACCGGGAGTGACCTCTTTAGCAAAGGTTTTCGCCACTATATATTTGTAAAATGCTATCCGGTTCCTTCAAAAATATCAAGTTCATTACGTTAAAGGTTTTTCGCCAAAAACCATTCGTAGCCCTCCATCATTTCAGACGGGTAGCACTTAGTATTCATTTTATGTTTGTTGGCCTTTGTCAAGGCATAGTGTATGGTAGCTATTTGTTACTTTTCTGCTGCATAGAAAGATGAATTGGTTTAGGACAGTCGTACAACCTTGTTGGCCTTAGTCAAGGGCGAGTACGGGTGGGTTCAAATTAACCTAGACAATGACGGATAGAACTTGACATGTGACTTATAATTTGTTGGCCTTAGTCAAGGTCATAAGAGCATGGGGTAAAAATCACATCGGAAGTTTCAAACATACAGAAAACTTGCCAGGCATGCGCATACCTTCTGGAGTGTGATGACTTGAGTGGATTCCATCAGGTTATCATGCGATGATAGTTGGATTCCAATTCCCACTAATGAGTTGGTTACTCCTCGGATGATTTTAGATGATCCCGACTAATTCTTCTTTGGGGTTTGGAGGAGAATTTGAGGATATAGTGGGAGACATCCTGATTAGATAAAGTGATTAACCATTCTGATCTAAATTAGAATGCACGCTGAGTGTTTCTTTTCTCTCTCTCTTTGAAAGCGACCATAGCCCGACCCTAGACTAAAACTCATGAACCAAGTTAACTGAACGTTCTTAAAACATATTGGCTTTTGGATTGTCAGAGTTGCATATATCATCGCCACTCCTTCTTTTACCCTTTGCTTTTCTCCGAAACATTCTGTATCACTACGAAGATCCACATTTATTAGATATGACTATCGTATAGTTACATACGAACTCAAAGAAACTTGTTTCAGATTCGAGAATGGTTTCCGGTTCTGGAGAAATTGAATATGACTATTCAGTTGTCTTTTTCTTTTACCTTCTCTCAGGTTGTGAGGGCTCCTAGGATTCGGAGAGGGTAAAACTATTGCGCTTATGGGATAGTCTTCTTCCAAACCATATGCAGGTGACGAAAAGTGGGGAAGGAAGAAAACCAATTAGCCTAAGTGTGGTGTATAGAAGGTAATAAGTAAAGACAAATAAAGGGATTAGAAAGAAGACAAAGTAAATTGCGACCGCTATCATTCATGACCAAACCGCGCATATCATCGCCACTCCCACTTCACCTTTGAATTTCTCCAGAACACCCCGTTTCACTACGAAGATTCACGCTGATTGGATAATCCATCGTATACTTACATACGTACCTGAAGGAACTTGTTTCAGTTCGAGGATGGATTCTGGTTCAGGAGAAATAGAATAAACTTTATTCAGTTGTCTTTTATCTTTAGCTTCTCTCAGGTTGTGAGGGCTCCTAAGATTATGAGAGTACGCCTATTACGCTTATTGGATAGTCTTCTTCCAAACCATAGGCTGGTGTCAAACAGTAGGGAAGGAAGAAAACTATTCAGCCTAAGAGTGGTGTACAAAAGGTAATGAGTAAAGACAAATAAAGAGATTTGGAGAGTTGGAAATGAAATATATGGTTACAGTCATGAATCTGGATAGTGGAAGAGGCATTACAAGGAATACCCGGATACCCCTTCGAAACATTTTCATGTTTCAGTTTCACTTTGAGTTGTTAATTGAAAACTGATTTCCCAATTAGATTCTTACTCTAGGGTATGTATTTACCAGGTTTGATTCTCACATCTGTATGGTATTACAGATTATGAGTGGGAGTAAGATATTGAGAATTAGGTGATTATATCCTCATTATATCGGAATTCGTTGTAATTGGTGATATTTGAGGAAATCACCTGGGTTTTTGCAGGACGACAAATATTTGGTTTTGAATATCCATAGTAATGTACCAGTTTCAAACTGATATATCTGTACGTTTATTTTATAAAGTGAGATATAACTTTTTGAAATTATGTCTATGACATTTACCTATATCAATTGATTGTTAGGTAAGGAGCATTCAACAACGGTGTAATTCTTCTTAACCATGGTACAGTTTTCAACCTACAACGCATAGGGTATGAGTTATTTAACTCAGGGGACTTATACAATGTATTGTATGTTGTCCATTGTCCATTAGGACAAAGGAGTTGGTACCCGTACTATATTCTATTTACTTGTGACTTCTCTAGTTTTTAGACAAGTATTTCGTTGAAATACAAGGTCCAAATTTTGAGAAGTTGTAGGTATATGAATAAAGTAGAGAACCATATGTTGCAAAGTATCAGGATTCTTCACGGTGATCAAAGATATAAATACTTGTGCTATGTATTCCGTTGATAGTAATGGTTTTGAGAACTTGCTTCTCTTTCATGTTACTCATATGTGGATGTACTCCTAGATGAGTAATGCTGCTTGGCCTCCTTCAACTTAGTTGACATGCACTAGAGACAGCTGCATGATTTGAATTTGGTTCCAATTAAATTAGTGTCTCTGTTTCTATATTGTATGTAGAAAGGTTCATATCTTAACGATGTTAAGGTATATAGAGTTGTCCAGCTTATGCTTGAAACCAGACTCTGGATAAACTCAAGGCACGTTTCAGTAATGGCTGTTTGTGGCTTATCCCGGGCTATATCGAAGGTTAACTTTCTACCATCTGGAAGATCAGTAGAAATATTGTTCTTGACTCACCACTGTTTTAGTAAAATGGATTTTTTCAGAAAACATTAGTGGGAGTATGGTAGAACTAGAAGTGATTCCAGAACTACAAACGATTACTGAACATTTAATAGAACCTAAAGATTCAACTGGTTTTAACATTCTATTAGCCACTCCACAGATATGGTGGATAACCTCAGGCACCCGAGACGTACTTCGGTCATCTCAGAAACGGTGGCAGGGAGGTTCTTCTTTACTCAGACTTGCCATTGCCGTTGTTGTAGACTACGAGACCTGACAGAAGGATGAGTATAGCTTCGTTCTAAACTAGCTTTATATGTGCGTGTATATGACTCTGCCAGAGGGTTGTTGTAGTCAGTGGGAGCAGCGGAAGCGTAATGGACAAGTAGCTTGAGTTTATTTATAGACGAAAGCAGTTATAGTGGAGATAGATCATCTATTTTTGATGCAATGGTCATAGACTTTGACCTCATTAGAATAGGAGATGGATCTGGTAAGAAGATAGTAGGGTGTGATGTCTTAGAATTTAGATGACATGCACTTTATAGGAAGTGAAATTTCTATACTACGATCGGTTATTCTGTGGTTGTCATAAAGTTGTTTCTCCACATAGGATATGGATAAAATATCAGGGTTTCTGGTTACTAGATCTATGGTTTTAGATTTAGATTTGGGAAGTGTCCCAATCTGGGTATTTTGACATTATTCTAAAGGTGTTTTAGAATGGTTGACTCCTGGCATGGTGGTGTACCTGTAGGTGATGGAGTCACCCTCTCTAAAGGTGTCTTACAGACTAAAGGGGAGAGGGGTTTGCATGATTGGCATATCACTTGCTTAGGAAATTGAGTCAATCATGTGATGTCAAGTACCATACCAGATGTTGTTTTTGCACTAGCTGCAGTAAGTTCATATATTAATCCAATCCTGGAGAAACGTTCAGAAGCAGTTTATGAACATAAGTGGATGTTCTAGGGATTTGGTAACGGCAGCCTCCTTCGGGAGACAGTTATTATTCCAGGCTTCCAAGGTGACCTGGATGATAGAGTGACTGTCAGAGTTATAGCTTTCCCTCTTGACGAGGGGCAGTAGTTTGGATAGGTGGTCCAAGCAGATACTGAGGGAGGCATGGCACAGGATACTGGTTAAATTCACTAGACGATACCGTCTAAGAAGTTTGCTGGATTTGGAGTTCATTTGTGAACTGGGTCCCATCAGATATCCAGACATATTCTAAGACAGGTATTGCTCATTTCGGGAGATGGCTTTCTCCGTGAACTTGAGATAAAAAGAGAAATAGAAATGAACATTGGAGCGGATCCACTCACTGAGGCTATTTCTCGAACGCAATAGTTTTACAAACGAGTTTTGTGAAACTGATTAGTAGAGAAATTGGGTGTTCGGTATCATACGGGCTGTGAGTATGCGACACTGCAATAATTAGCCTTAAGTGCAAGTGGGAGATTGTTGTCTATAGTTCCCTCAAGTCAATTATTGGATCGCATGCACGTGATTGCAATGATTGAGGGAAGATCTATACCGGTAGGACAATCTTACTCGAGATGATAGTATGCTATCCGGTTTGTCTTTATCATCGTGTACATACTTTAGGTGATATTACAGATCACTATTACATGTTGATAGAGCCCATAGGATTCTTGGTTGACTACCAGCAGTATGATGGCGATCATATACGTGGGAGCTGGGTGGTCTATAAGCACATCCTTAAAACGTCCCTAGTCATGGGAGTTTTGAGACAGGACATCGATACTCTAAGAGTAGACTAGTGTATACTGATCGAGACCCTGACGAGGGGTGGTGGCTGGTCTTACAAGGCACTGGTGTTAGTTGGTTCACCTAAGATGTATATAGGTGCTCATGGGTTATGAGTACACCGGATGGACTCGCGAGGAACATGCTAATTGGTATTATAAATATTGTCAGATAGCAGTTCCCTGGTGACATGTGTACAGGTTAGTCTATCGACCTGAGATCGTCATTTGTCTCGTGTGAGTTCCCACTGTGCTTTGATTACTACCCTACCACGGCTCAAAGGAGTTGTGCAAACAGGTTTTAGTTGGGTACAGTCCCGAACCACATAGAGATAGTGAGCGGATCGTTAAGGGATTTGTCTCTCCCGGTATTGGGGGTTGATATCGCGGTGTGCACGGGTGGCCATCACCAGAAATCCTTGGCCAAGATAGTCGAGAATTACTGATTCGGATCAGTAGTTTCTCAGGTGGTGATGGGCTTCATACCGACACTAAATGTCGCATTATTAGGGGTTTGACTTTATCCACCCCTTAGACTCGATATGCGATACTCATAGAAGAACAGACCGGACTGTACAGATATTGTCACTGTCAGGCTCAGTAGGGTTTCAGGATGAGTTTGCTCGTCGGCTTCCCTTTCACTAAATACCTGGGTAGTCATTACATACAGCTAGTGCTACTGACGTGCTTGTGGTTAAACCCACCGCCAGCGTATTAACGAGTCTTTAGAGTCCCACACAGAAGGTTTCACTGCTTCGGGTGAAACGTTGTAAAGGTCATATGGTTTTATGGTAAGGTTCGATCATATACGTGCACTTGTGCACGGATCATGATCAGATTGATAATACTAGTGGGTTTTGGTTTAAGCCGGATCCTAGTATTATAGTGTTGGATTATTTTCGTCTAGTAGTATTCGATTCAGTTGGAATACGGATGTGGGTATTTATATACGGATGAGGGGTATTCTTATAATTCATTACAAGTTTGCTTTAGAGTTGCCATTTCCTTTTTGCGCTAAACATTTAGTTTTAATGTTTAATTATGGTGGAAAGTGTGAGTGCATGCACTTGGTGATTCATGGCTATGGGTCATGAGATGATTCGTGGTGACATGTTTGGTTTTGTCTTGGCTAAGATAATTGTGTGAGTTTTTTTGTGGTGAGATGGCTGTTGATTTCTTGAGAGGATTTTCTTTTAAGTGCTCACAAAATATCACACAAAAAGCCTAAACCAAAACAACTAAAGAAAATGGCAGTAACTTTTCTTCAGTTGCCATTTTTCTTGAGTCCACACTTTCTTCACCTCATGGCTTCTTCTTCAACCTCCACCCAAACCCTCTCATGAGTTGAGAATACTTGGGTGTATTGAGACAAAGTGATCACACACACTCTCTACTTCATCTTGGCTATCTAGGCTAGCAAACTAGATACCCGAGTTGCTTCGGTTTTGAGTCGGGAGCCCGTATTACTAACCCTCGACGTGGATCTTCTTTGATGTGGGGAGACCGGAGATCAAATTTGATCGAAGAAGACGCGAGGAGCTTGGACAGAGGTTGAAGACCGAAGGACTTGGATCGTTTGGTACAACCTCTCTAAACTCCTTTACATGTTTTGTTATCTAGGGCTTATGGGTCGATCCGGGAATTGGGTTCCGTTAGCGCCGGTTTATAAAAGTTTTTTGTTCCGCATTTGGCCACGGATTGATGGCCGAGGTGCGGGCGTAACCCAATAGTTTAAGCGTATGGTTGGCTCTAATACTATTGAAAGTTCCTAGTGCCCTTGCCGCAGCAACCGCAGCCGATGCAGAATCGAAAAACGAAAAATTTCAAGAGAAAACTAGACACTTATCCCCAGCACTCTTTCCAAACACGTAGAAATAAAAACATGTAGGGTTATAGGATTATAACTTTTGACGTGTGTCCACCCAATTGTGGAAGACCCTAAGCTCCTTATAGTCCATCAGAAATAATTTTGAATGGTGATCGCTCTTGCTGAAGATGATCCACCCGAGAGAACCGTTTCAAGCTCCAGCTTCACCTAGTGAAGCCATCGACGCTCCAAGCTCACTAGGAATGGAGTGTGGGGATGTAGGAATTTTCCACTATAATTTTCTCTCTGATTTGAAGCTCAAGAAAGCATACAAGATAAAGGAGGAGGAGGAGGAGGAAAAGGAGGAGGATAGTCAGGTCAAGAATGAGCTAAGTGTTAGCATGAATGAATGAATGTAGAAAGAATAGCTTTGAAATTTTTCTAACCATAAAAAATATCATAACTAATTTTGTAATAAACAAATGAAAGCCCATCCCTCTCTATATGTATTCAACCATGCTTAAAACCACCTTACCCTCCACATCATTTCATGAATATTCATAAATGAATATTTACAAATGAAGTGTCTTTCTTCTAGAACAAATTCCATATAAATACGGAATACAACTCGGTATACGTATCGAAATACATATATGCGTATCCGTATAAAATATGAATAGCCAAGAGAGAGAAAATAAATAGTGAACAATAATACTAGAATCATACATACATACATACATACATACATACATACATATATATATAGATATATATATATATATATAAATTATTGAATCAAAACTTGATTTAATAATCTGGCTTAATCTTAAACTGCTAGTATTATCAACCGTCCGATTAAAATCTGTGTAGCCTGTACATATATTTAATCGGACACCTGTATGTACCAACATACGTCATATACATCATATTGCAAGAACTGGGAAATTTCTTTGTGTGGGACTCTAAAGACTCGACAATATATTGGCAGTGATTACTGGATAAATCCATAACCATAACCATGTCAGTGGCACTAGCTGTACGTAATGGCTGTCTATGTATATGCTGAAAGTGAGGTCGACAATCAAGTCCGTCCGTACCCCACTAAGACTGAATGTGACAATCTCTGTACAGTCCGGTCTCTTCGTTTAAGAGTATCGCATATCGGGTCTATGGGTGGAAAATGTCAGACTTTTAATAACCCGATAAGTCGTGTTGGAGTCAAGCTCATCCCCAACTGAGAAACTACTGAAATCATATCAGTAAATCTTATCTATCATAGCCACGGATTTAGATAATAACCAACTGAATACAGCGCGTCATCGACTCCTAATACCAAAAGAGACAAATCCTTGACAACCGCTCATTGCCTCCATGTGTCTCAGGACTGTACCTAACTAAAACCTGTTTGCATGACTCCTTTAAGCCATGGTAGGATAGTAATCTGAGTACAGTGGGAACTCACATGAGAAAAATGACGATCTCAGGTCAAAAGACTAACCTGTACACATGCCACTAGAGAACTTCCATCTGAAGATAGATATAATACCATATAGAAGTTATCGGCTAGTCCGTCCAGTGTACTCACCTCTACTGAGCACCTGTATGCTATCCTAAGTGACGCAACACCAATCGCTTGTGAGACCGGCCACCACTGCTTGTCGGGGTCTCGAAACGTATACAATAGTCTACACCGGAATATCGATGCCCAGTATCGATACTCCTACGATTAGGGACATTTTAGGATGTGCTTATGGACTACCCATCTCTCACGTATATGATCGCCATCATAATGCTGGTAGTCAAGCAAGAATCCTACGGGCTTTATCATTATGTATTAGCAACACATAATAATAACTAAAATGTATACACATCGATGATAAAGACAAACCAGATAGCATACTATCATTTCGAGTAATATGATTCTACCTGTATAGATCCTCCCTCAATTATCATAATCGCCTACCTGTAATTACAATAATTTCCTACCTGCAATTACAATAATTTTCTTGAGAGCACTATATCCAACATAAGGTTTGGAAGAAGACTGTCCAATAAATATAATAGGTGTACTCTCCTAATACTAGGAGCCTTTGCAATCTGAGAGAAAGTAAAGAGAAAAGATAACTGAATAATCCTAGTATATTTCCCCAGAACTGGAATCCATACTCGAACTGAAATAAATTTCTATGAGTTCATATGTAACTATACGAAATGGTTTTATCCATTCTATATGTTTCTTCGTAGTGATATAGAATGTTCTGGAGAAAGCAAAGGGTAAAGCAGTAGTGGCATGAATATATAAGACTTTGTTATGAATTGAACAAAACAAAACCAGATTTGTAAAAAGGTTCGTTCAATATGGTTGACGAGTTTTAGTTTAAGGCAGGTCATAGTTGCTTCCAGAGAGAGAGAGAGAGAGAAAAGAAACACTCATCGTGCACTCTATCAAGATTAGATTAGTTAATCACTTTATCTAATCAGGATGGCTTCTACTGTTTCCTTGAATTTTCCTTCAAACCATAAAAAGAGAACTAGTCGGGATCATATACTCACAAGTTCGCTAACCGTTCAGCCAGGACAGTGTCGGTACTCTGAGAAAGCCTCCCCGTGCTTTCATACAGACTTAATGAAATAACTCCATTTTTGCAGAGGTGTAATCTTGTTAACACTTTCTAGACACCTAATAGGTAGCTAATTGTGAAGTGAAAATCTCCCAAAGTGTAATATCTACTCATTAGCGGGAATCGGGACCTAACTATCATCGCGTGATAATTTTGACGGAAGCTGACCAAAATCACTACACTCTAGAAGGTATGCACATGCCTGGAAAATTTCCTTTATGTTTGAAACCCTCGATGTATTTTTTACCCCTAGGACTCTAATGACCTTGACGAATAATCAACAAATTAAAAAGTACTAGTCAAGTTCAACTCTTCATTATCCAAGATTGCATTAGACCCACCCGTATAACCCTTCATAAATAATCAACAAAGTCATACGACTGTCCTAACCAATCTCATTATCTATGCAACAGAAAAGTATTACAGAGCAACCACACACTACGCCTCGACGAATAGCAACGAAAAACGTAGCATGAATACTAAGCAATACTAACATGAAATGACGAAGGGCTACGACTGGGATTTGGCGAAAAACCTTTAAGTAATGAACTTGATATCGTTGAAGGAAAAGGAGTGGTTTAGGCTCCGCTTTTTAAACAAGTGGTTCTGAAGAAAACCGAGTAGTTTTAAAAATGTTCCAACAACATCAATTAGGTTTGTTTTCCTTGCATCAAACCTATAATGCGATCCCATCAATTACGTTCCTATGCATCATAGAAAAAACCAAAATAGAATGTACGTATATGCCTCCAGTATTCGCCACGGGGTCCGGGGACTTCACCGTAACGTTACTTAACTTACGACAGTGCATGGGCAGGGCTAGTGCTGGTGAAAAACATATACAACATTTATATATATCATCACAGAAAGGTAATAAACATCACAGGCATGCGATAAACTAGATGGAATAGCAAATAAACTAGGAGTCCCATTTTTTGTTTGAGCTGCAAACGAAAACCAACGTTCTCCGGTCGTGTGGATGGCTTTTACATCACCTAAAATAAAGACCCCTACGAGCGCGACAAGCTACCCATTCAATTCTAGAAGTGAGGCAACCATCACTCAATGATATGAGTGGACCACCCACCACTTCATGGAATCCGGTAACTTGAGCACTCCACCGTGGGTCTATCTTAAACCCCTACAAGTGCGGCGAATAGCCCACCAATTCTAGAGCGAGGTGGCTCGAACTCACCACTGCGAGATGACCACCTAGCACACTTTAGAACCCGGTTATTCGAGCACTTCTCCATAGGTTATCCTAATACAAGAATGAATGAATGAATGAATATACAATGGTAATATTGACCTCAACCCGGTCGTGTTCCAATAAAAGAATATACAACAAGTGGTAACGACGGCCATAATTCGGACGCTCATCCCGAATAATCGAATATATAAAATTTCTAAGATGAGGGGAAATCCACAACGACTATCCGATAAACCATCGCGAGATATACATCATCACAATGGAAGCAAGTATTTGCAACCCTATCTAAACGACCTATAGAAATTAGACGAAGTATACAAACACATATACCAAGATACAAACATAAACGATGTTATAATTTCAACCAAAAATAATCTCGAATTTCCCATATGCATAAACAGTACAAAACAAAATCTGGGGTAAAAAGATGTATACCAAATATCTAGTTTCTTCAATTTCAAGCAACTGACAAAATTTGGGCATAAACAAACAAAATTAGGCCGCTAACCTCGGCTAATTCACGGCTAATTCATGTCCATTTATCCTCGAATTTTGTGCCAAGTTTTCTTTCTCAAAAGGTAGTCCACTGACATATACAAAACAAATTTCAGGTTCCGTTTTGAAATGGACAGAAATTTGGAATTCGAACCTAAATACGGGTAAATTTTTGGTCTTAAAATTAAAACATCGTCTAATATAGTTCTAGTGTATGGTTTGGCTCTGACACCATGTTAGTAGACCCTTGTGCTCGTGCCGTTAACTTGCAGCCAATGTGCAAAACGAAATTTTTTGAAGTAAGAGCACGAAATCTACGACCTAAAATCGAATCCAAATACTAAACTAGAAAACACTAGAAGAAGTTTTAACCACTAGGTTAATAAATACAACATTTGTAGTCATGTCCTTTGTCTTCAATGCCACTTTTTACGCTCCTAGGTTGTCTGGAACGAGCATGGGAGTTGGTCTTTCTCGTTGAAGATGATCCACCTGAAGGAACCCTCACTTTGGCTCTAGCTTCACACTAATGATCAAAGTGAAGCAACTAATGATCAAGACTTGCTAAGAATTGATCACTGGGATGTAGTAGTGTCTAATCTCTTATAACGACTCTAAATTTACTGTATTGAATTTTCCATTTTAATGTACAGAAATGAGTTTACATCCTGAGTTTGAGTTATAAGTCAATTTTAATAAATAACAGGAAGAAACAACTTGTAGCTCACTGGTAAAGCCCTTGCATTGCTGTGACGTAGCCCCTGTGTTAGATTCCTAAGACACATTATTTTTTCTGAATATTTCTTTTAACTTTTTGGAAGCCCAAAAGATTGCACGTGCAATACACAGGGAAATGAAAAGTTCAGAAAAATCAAACAGGGATAAAATGGAGTAAACACAAAATAATACACGTGGCAAAAATCTCGAGGCCAGAAGACCTAATACGATCGGCGAATATTGCATTTGGGCCGGCACCGACGGTTGATTTGAAGCCAATCGTCCCCGTGCTTTGCACACCCACCCCTTCAGTTACACCTAACTCCTCTGCACTGTTTGATTTCCCTGCAATCAAACAGAGACCCTTCATTTCACAATTAAATCACATTTTAATGCTTTTTATTCCAAAATTTTAATTCAAAGAGCCTAATTCTCCACTATAAATACCATCCCTTACCTTGGCTCAGCGCCATTCAAAAAATTATAGCAAAATTCTCTCAAAAAGTTCCTAAATATAGTGGAGTAAAGAGGAGTTAGCAAGTAAGCAACTTCCAGCGAAGATCGAAGTCCATTCTGGCGCTCCCACGATACTACGAAGCTCACCCCCTCTTTTTCAACCCTTCTTTAAACTCTCTAAACTGTAAGTCCCTCCCAATCCTCTTCCTTTTTCATTGCTTTTCACTTTAAATACAATATCGGTAAAATTGGAGTTATACCAATATCTTCTTTTATAAAATCTATAACTCCATTTCCTTTTATCATTTTGGTCAAACCACTCTTACACAATACTTGTAACCATAAATACTAATGTTTAGAATTAATTTTAACCAATAATCTCATGTGAAAAATCCATACTTGAACTTTTTCATTAAAATACCATGAACATTGATATCACCTCTTTTAGTATTTGTTAAAACAATACCCTTAGGAAAACTTCACGGGGTAACAACCTACCTCACACGTAGACTTGGTTTCATAGCACGATACTCATTGAATGTATTTTCATTGCGAATTATAATATTACGATAAAATACCGCATAACTTTAAAAACCGGATTTCTTTTATAGTGGTATTCATATCCTTTGCAATTACGCATCTACAACCCTATTTAGGGGACCCGCTAATGGATGGTGTGGACTATCGCATATCCTTGGGCTAGTAGAACGAGATGCAAACCTTCTCACGGAGCATTCGATCTCGAAAAAATTTAAATACGGTTTTTAAGAAATATGAATTTTCTAAATAAAAAAATTATTTTTAAAACTAAAATTATATAGAATTATCAATAAATATTTTCAAAATATAATAAACCTATTTTTTCAAAAATGAAAAGATTAACAAATATCAATAAAATACCATCAAGATACCAAAAAGGCAAGTTTTACAGTAAAATACCATAAACTTTCTAAGCTAAGTAATTATCACTAAAAATACCTCAAATACTTAAAATCCATGCTCATGAAAACCTCAAATAATTCTAATAACCCTCGAGGTTTTATTTTTAAACTATATTAGAATATTTTTCATAAAATCCCATCGAGTTATATAAAAACAATATTTAAGGACTTTAGTAAATATAGGTTTAAGCGAAATCAATTCTCTTGAGCCCCAGAGAGCCGGAGAAGGTGAGTGTTTGTCTATTTAAAGTAGAAAACATAACAAGTTATCAATGGTAATTGTCTTAGAAAAAGTCACAAATTCTGTCGTCCATGTGCAGAAGTTATCGATGACTCCCGAACCTAATTAAAGAGTGTCGGATATATGTATGCCCTAGAGGCCATTATTTGATAGTGGATGTATTTTTACATGTATATGGCCATTATTTGATAGTGGATGTATTTTTACATGTATATGTATGTATGTATGTATGTGTATATATATATATATATATATATATATATATATATATATTCAGAGGACATTCTTGCTCGACATGATAGTATGCTATCTGGTTACTCTTTATCTTGACATGTTCACTTGATTATATTTTTATTCATTTGGTACATGTTGATAAAACCCTGAGGATATTTACTTGACTACTGTGATTATGATGCAGATCATACTAGTGGGACATGTGTAGTTTATAAGCATATCTTGAAATGTCCCTAGTCGAAGATGTATCGAGACGGGGCATCGATATTCCAGAGTAGATTAGCGTATACGATTCTTGACCTATGTGATGGGCGATGGGTGATCCCATATCCATTGGTGTTTGACACCAAGATTGTATATGGGTGCTCAGTGGAGACTGAGTACACTGGACGGACTCGCCGATAACTCCTATATGGTATTATATCTATCGTCGGATAGCAGTTCTCAGGTGACACTGGTACAGGTTAGTCTGTAGACCCGAGATGTTCATAGAGTCTTGTGTGTTCTCCCACTGTGCTTTGATTTCCACCCTACCACTGCTCTACTGAGTCATGCAAACAGGTGGCTTTTGGGTACAGTCCCGAGACACACGGAGGCAATGAGCGATAGGAGGGGTTTCATCTCTCCCGGTATTGGGGATTGATGTTGCGCTGTGCTTGATTGACTATATCAGCAAGTCCTTGGCCAGGGCTGATGAGATTTACTGATAAGTGTTATCAGTAGTTTCTCGATCTGTTATAGGCCATATACCGGCATGATTTGTTGAGTTAATGGGGTCGACGATACCATCCCTAGACTCGATATGCAGCATATCTGACGAAGAGACCGGATTGTACGGTAAGCGTTACCGGTTGGCTCGACGGGAGTTTTTACAGGTTCGCTTGTTTTTCTTCTGATCGCTCAATACCTGGGAGCCGTTACATACAGCTTGTGCCACTGACGGTTTGTGGGTTTGTGATAGGATCATTGTCTACTGCTAGCGTATTGACAAGTCTTAGAGTCCCACAAAGGGGTTACCTAGCTCAGGCGAAACGATGTGGGGTGCATATGGGGATATCCACGGGTGCTTGATTAAATGCGAGTGTGTGATACCGCATTATAATCTGGAGTTTACTATTGGTCGGGTCGTATGTGATATGACCGGTTTATTAAATCAATTGTTGATTTAGTATTAGTGACCATTAGACTTTTTACTTATAACGTTTTCTTTATATTTTGTATGAATGAATGTATGTATGTACATATGTTGATATGAATGCACACATGCATGCATACATGTGTCATGGTTGATGATACATTAGAGTTGGCTATGCAAGACTTACATGGTTAGATATTTATATATTTTGATTATTGATTAAAGATAATTAGGATTAAATCATGGTTGGATTTCTTCTGCACTCTTCTTGAGTCAACCATGACTCAAACCATGGTTTAATCTTTAATTCATTCTTTAACTCTTTAACAAAATATCTAGATATTTTAGAACCATGTTTATGAGTGAGTGTGACTCTCTCATATATTCATTATTCATTTCATTTTGTGGCATAACAATTATCTTGAGCTTTTTCTTAGCCATCTCCTTTTTCTTCTTCCTCCAAGCTCTCTACCTCTTAAAATAGTGAGCGAAGAAAATTAAAGGAAAGGTTTTTAAGTGAGATCTAAACCCAGATCATCAATTTATACTAGTTTAGCCCACTAGTGTAGGTTGTTTGCTTCACTTCTACATAGTTCTTATGAAGCTAAGAGCTTGAGCCAAGGGACTCGTGGACAACGAAGGACTCAGGCGGACCCGTACAAACTCCAAGTTGATCCAAGGAGTCACAAAGGGGAAATCTACAAAGGTTGTATTTCCCATCTCTCAGTGTTAGACTCTCTTTTAGTATGCGATACTTTGTTTTGTTACTCTAAATTTCTAGTTTGATCCTAGGTTAGTTTACTTAGCACCCCAAATTTTTATTGTAGCATATTTGATGCAAGACAAACCTTGGTATAGTGCTAGGTAAACCCATCAATGGTATCAAAGCCAGGCTAGAAACTTAGACGATGTTAAATATATTACGAGACCGAAACAACTCCAAAAATTTTCAAATCTGGAACCTTGAAATCTGCTCTCTGTCGTTTTTAAAATGGTCCCGAAAAATTATTTTAGCAACTGCAGAAGATTGTATGTGATTCATATAGAACACAGATGAAAAATGAGGTGATTCCACCGGATTTCACCGAGCACCAAACCCAAAAAACCGAGCTGGCCAGCCTAACCTGCTCCAAAATGCTTCATTTTTCTTCTGTGCTCTGGTGTGTAGGTTTTGGGGTTTCAGGTATTGTTTGTTTAGCCCAAAATTTCATGTGATGTTAATTTTGCTTAGGGGATAATTCGGAGTATTTCGTAGTCTTTATTTTAAACATTGTATTGGTAACTTGGACGACGTTTAACAGTTCGAACGAATATCGCACACCACCTTATTACTCTCGCTGGAAATTTTCAAGTGTTGGAATTCCCAAGTTGAACATATTCGGAAGATTGTGTAAGTATCCCTATGGACCCTCTAGAAGAACGTAACCCTAACTCAACATTATGACCATGGAACCGCGGCCAAACCTTAGGGTTTGCCGTAGTCCTGTAACACCATAAGTGAGGCAAGGGTTAACCCTTCTACGGTTGGTCCATAGACACTGTGGCACATTTTTGGGTATTTTAATTTTGCTCAAGTGTTGAGCTCTCAGTGTAATTTTTGGGTGTTTGTTGATTCGATCAAAGGGTTTAACTTCGTCTAGTTGTATATGATACTTATTTCTGCGACCGTAAATGTAGTATGTGGAGTATCGCCGGTTTCGTTGCTATATGTCAACGACAATTGGGGTACGCATACTTGCTTACGTTGATGACATGTGATGTTATGTGTTGCTGTGATATGATGTATAGGATCATCTTGATTGAATGGCCGGGGGTTTTATGTGAGATGAGAGTTTTCCTTTTCATTCATGTAAAATTCAATGTATGTAATATTCTTTTATTGGGGCACATCCGGGTTGAGGATGATGTTACCTTTGATGTATATTATTTACGTTTCCGCATTAGGATAGACCCAAGGTGGGGAGCATAAGTGACCGGGTTCTATAGTCCAGTGGGAGGCCATCTCGAGGAATCGAGACCGGGTCTCCTAACTCTAGAATTGGTAGGGTCACTTGCCGCTCTCGTAGGGGTCTTGGGTGTGGGTTTGGCTATTCATCACGGCCGTGGAATCCGTATTTTCTATCATTGGCTAAATACAAGATACTGAATTCTTAGTATATCCTATATTTTCATATATGTGCTTCTGCTGTTGATATTCTGTGATGAGATCACTTTATACAATGAGACGAATGGTATTATTATATATATGATATATAATAAGCGTTGCTTATGTTTTACATCCGCGCTAGTCCCGCCCCGCTATGACGTTAGTTAAGTAACCTAACGGTGCATAACGGAACACTGTGGCGAATGCGAATGGCATAAGCGTACGTTCTATTTTCGTTTCTTTTCTGTGATGGCTTAAGGACTTAAATGACAGGACTACATTAATGTGATTAATGTAAAGGAAAATAAACCTAAAAGATATTGTAGAATCGAATTTCAAACCCACTCGGTTTTTTTACGAAAAAGCTACATTTCAAAATTGTGGAGCTTAAGCTACTCCTTTTGAAAACATTTTGATTCTACAACGATATCAAGTTCAAAGCGTTAAAGATTTTCTTAAAAACCATCCGCAACCCTCCATCATTTAAGGAAGTAGAGTACTTAGTATTCGTGCTACGTTTGTTGACTATAGTTAAGGCGTAGTGTACGGTAGTTAAGTGATGTCTTCCTACACAGCATATGATGCGATTAATTGGAGCAATTATATGACTTTGTTGACCATTGTTAAGGGTCATATAACTGGGTCTAATTAATCAAGAAATGATGGGTAGAGCTTGACTAGTGCTTGTGATTTGTTGACCATAGTTAAGGTCATGATTACTAGGAGTAAAAACCATATCGGGAGTTTCAAGAGTTGAAATTTGCAATGAGATTGCATACCTTCCATATGATGGTTGGATCCCGATCCCACTGTGACTAAGAGTTGCTCTTAGGAGAGTTTTGCACTTTACAATTAGCTAACCAATTAGGTGTCTAGAAAGGTGTCTACGGGGCTACGCCTCTGCGAAAACGAGATTTATTTTAATTAGATCCGTACGAAAGAACGGGAACCTCCCTCAAAGTACCGACACTGGTCTGGCTGAAAGGTTGGCAAAATTGTAGAATGTAATTAATCCTGTCTAGTTTTCTTTTTAAGGTTTGAAGGAAAATTTGATAAAAGCAGTGGGAGATATCGATTAGATAAAATAATAAACCAATCTAATCTTTGCAAGAGCTTTCGCTGAGTGTATTCTTTTCTCTCTCCTAATGGCAGATACCCATGACCGGACTAAAGCTTCTACTAGAGAAAAATAAACTGAATAGGACCAATTATAAAGACTAGCTGAGGAACATTAACATTGTCTTGACATATGATAAGGTATCATATGTCCTCACAGTCCCAGCCCCACCCGTCCCAGGCCCTAAATCTTCAGTTGCGGATAGGGAGATCCGCAAAACATGGGATATTGACTGTGCTACTACCAAATGCCTCGCACTTGCTTCGATGGACAACACACATCAAAAGCAGCACGAGCAGATGGATGTTCAATCCATCTTTCTCTATGCAAAAGAGTTGTATGTGGAGCAATCTCGTGTCCTACGATACGAAGCGTCTCGAAAGCTGTTTCAGATGTGGATGGCTCCTAGCACACCAGTAAGTGACCACGTTTTGAAGATGATAGCTCTTATTGAAGAGCTTGAGGACCTCGTATGGACAATGGAGAATGAACAATATGTTGATATTGTTCTACAGTCTCTCCCCCCTGCCTTTGCTCAATTTGTAGTAAACTTCAACATGCACAACATGGAGAAGTCACTACCTGAACTTCTCAATATGTTGAGGAGTGTAGAGAGCACACTCAAGATAGTGAAGACTCCCGCTTTGATTGTTGGGTCATCTTCCTCTTCTCGCCCAAAAGCCAAGGCCAAGGGAAAGATGAAGAAGAAACCCACCAAACATAGAGGTAAAGTTAAAAAGGCTAAGGGAAAAGACAAGTCCACGGCTGGGGAATCAGGGAAAGGGGAGTGTTATTACTGCCACAAATTAGGACACTGGAAGCACAATTGTGCTGAGTACCTGGATCTCAAGAAGAAGAAGCATGGTGATGCTTCCGCTTCAGGTGTGTTTGTGACAGAAAACTGTTTTTCTATAAACTCTACTTCCTGGGTATTAGATACCGGTTCAGGTTCTCACAAATGCAATTCTATGCAGGGGCTGAGAAATAGCAGATTTTTGAAGACAGGTGGCCATACTCTCCGGGTTAGAAATGTTTCCAATGTACATGCAGTTTCGGTAGGATAGTATCACCTGGGGTTGCCATTGAGATGTATATTGGTTTTGAACCCATGTTATTATGTACCTAGTATGCTTTGTAATATAATATCCGTTTCTTTGTTAGACAATGAAGTATATCATTTTGTATTGCAGAATAATATTATGAACATTAACATGAATCTAAAGTTGGTTGGATATGGTACACTTAATAACGGGATATACATCCTAAATCAACAAACAGTTTTCAGCATACAACACACTGCTAGAAGAAAATTTTCAGATATAAATGAAGCTTTTCTTTGGCACTGTAGACTTGGTGATATTAACGAAACAAGACTAAAAAAGCTACATAAAGATAGATATTTGAATCCCTTTGAATACAAATCTTATACGACTTGTCAGTCTTGTATCAAAGGTAAAATGACCAAAACTCCGTTTACAGGACAAGGAGAAAGAGCTACTGAGCTCTTAGGCCTCATACATAGTGATGTATGCGGGCCAATGTCTATACAGGCTAGAGGCGGTTGTTCTTACTTCATAACTTTTACTGATGATTTCTCAAGATTCGGTCATGTGTTTTTATTAAAGCATAAGTCTGAAGCTTTCGAGAAATTCACTGAGTAAAAACTTGAAGTAGAAAAGCAAACCGGATTGAGCATCAAGATACTTCGATCGGATCGAGGTGGAGAGTATCTCGGTACAGAGTTTTCAGACTTTCTAAAAGAGAATGGGATTCTCTCTCGGCTCACCTCTCCTTACACACCACAGCACAATGGTGTGTCAGAACGACAGAATCGGACCCTATTAGATATGGTACGTTCCATGATGAGTGATACTGAGTTACCTGTCTCATTTTGGGGGAATGCATTGGAGACTGCAGCGTGGTTCCAACCAAAACCGTGTCTACCACACCATATAAGATATGGTATGGGAAGAGGCCGTCTCTTAAACGAGTTAAGATTTGGGATTGTCTGGCCTATGTCAAAAAGCAAAATCTGGACAAACTCGAGACACGGTCAATCATGTGTAAGTTTGTGTGATATCCAAAAAATTCATTTGGATATCTATTCTACCACAAGGTGGAACAAAATGTGTTTGTTTCTCAGTATGCCACATTTTTAGAAAGAGAACTTTTTACAAATGATAATGATGACAATGTGGTAGATCTAGAAGAGATTCTAGAGACACAAGTTACAAATGACAACTTGGTTGAGCCTGATGTTGCAACAGAAACTAATGAACCTCAGCCACTCTGTAGATCTAGTAGGACTTCTCGCCCACCGGAGAGGTACTACGGTTTCCTCATTGATGGTGATAGAGAAGATTGCATCATGGAGGATGATGATCCTACTAGTTTTCAGCAAGCTATCACGAGTGGTGACTCTGTGAAGTGGCTGGATGCTATGAGATCTGAAATAGTGTCTATGTACACCAACAAAGTATGGACTTTGGACATTGTACCCTCTGGGGTAAAACCTGTAGGGTGTAAATGGATCTTTAAAGAAAAGATTGGTGTAGATAGGCAAGTGGAGACCTATAAGGCAAGACTTGTGACGAAAGGATTTCATCAAAGCCCAGGTCTGGACTATGACGAAAAAATTTCTCCCGTAGCCATACTCAATCCCATCTGGATCCTACTTGCTATTGCTGCTCACTACGACTATGAAATCTGGTAGATGGACGTTAAAACTGTATTTCTAAATGGTGATTTAGAAGAATGCGTTTATATGGATCAGCCAGAGGGCTTCGTTGAAAGTGGGAGCAGCGGGAAAGCATGTAGGTTGCTCAAATCCATGTATATATTAAAACAGGCATCACGGAGTTGGAACATCTGTTTTGATGATGTCATCAAAGAGTTTGATTTCATCAAAAATCCAGATGAACCTTGTGTTTATAAGAAGATTGTAGGGAGTACTTTCACATTGCTCGTATTGTACGTGGATAACATTCTTCTGATAGGAAACGATGTTCCTATGCTACAATCGATCAAATTATTCTTATCACAAAGGTTCTCCATGAAGGACCTGGGTGATGCCTCGTACATATTGGGCATTAAGATCTATAGAGATAGATCTAAATGGTTGTTGGGATTGTCCCAAACCAGATACATTAACACCATCCTAAAGAGGTTTAGTATGGAAGACCCTAAACGGGGTGCCTTACCCGCTTGTCATGGAGTCACTCTCTCCAAGGACTTTTGCCCAAAGACTGATGAAGAGAGAGCTCGCATGAGCATTATACCCTACGCTTCAGCCGTAGGATCTATAATGTATGTGATATTATGTACATGCCCTGATGTAGCTTATGCACTGGGTGTTGTAAGCAGGTATCAATCCAACCCAGGGGAGAATCACTGGACAGCTGTGAAGAACATTCTTAAGTACTTGCGAAGGACTAAAGAAATGTTCTTGGTGTATGGTAACGGAGATCTCCAAATGGAGGCCTTTACCAATTCGAGTTTCCAGAGTGATAAGAACGACAGCAAATCTATCGCTGGGTTTGTATTTACCCTCAATGGAGGGACGGTATGTTGGAAGAGTTCCAAACAGGATACTGTTGCAAACTCTATGATGGAAGCTGGGTATATTGCTGCAAATGATGCCGCTAAGGAAGCCGTCTGGATAAGGAAGTTCATGTCGGAGCTAGGAGTAGTTCCAACCATTATTGATCCAATACCATTGTATTGTGATAATAATAGGGCTATAGCGTTAGCCAAGGAGCCCAGGTCCCATCAGCGATCCAAACACATCCTAAGGCGATATCATCTGATCCGGAAAATAGTTGATCGTCGCGAGATCGAGATTCGGAGAGTAGATACAAAGAATAACACCACGGATCCACTCACCAAGGCCCTCCCTCAGCCGCAGCATGAGCGACTTTTTGAGATGTTGGGTATGAGATACACTAATAATTGGCCTTAGTACAAGTGGGAGATTGTTGGATATATGTATGCCCTAGAGGCCATTATTTGATAGTGGATGTATTTTTACATGTGTGTGTGTGTGTGTGTGTATATATATATATATATATATATATATATATATATATATATATATTCAGAGGACATTCTTGCTCGACATGATAGTATGCTATCTGGTTACTCTTTATTTTGGCGTGTTCACTTGATCATGCTTTTATTCATTTGGTACATGTTGATAAAGTCGGTAGCTTTAATTGCTCATATTTTTATTCATTTTAGTACAAGTCGGTAGCTTTAATTTCTCGTGTTGCCCTGAGGATATTTGCTTAACTACTGTGATTATGATGCAGATCATACTAGTGGGACATGTGTGGTTTATAAGCATATCCTGAAATTTCCTTAGTCGTAGGTGTATCGAGACGGGGCATCGATATTCTAGAGTAGACTAGCATATACGATTCTTGACCCATGTGATGGGCGATGGATGATCCCATATCCATTGGTGTTTGACACCAAGATTGTATACGGGTGCTCAGCGGAGACTGGGTACACTGGACGGACTCTCCGATAACTTCTATATGGTATTATATCTATCGTCGGATAGCAGTTCTCAGGTGACACTGGTACATGTTAGTCTGTAGACATGAGATCTTCATAGAGTCTTGTGTGTTCTCCCACTGTACTTTGATTTCCACCCTACCACGGCTCTACTGAGTCGTGCAAATAGGTGGCTTTTGGGTACAGTCCCGAGACACATGGAGGAAATAAGCGATAGGAGGGGTTTCGTCTCTCCCGGTATTGGGGGTTGATGTTGCGTTGTGCTCGATTGGCTATATCAGCAAGTCCCTGGCCAGAACTGATGAGACTTACTGATAAGTGTTATCAGTAGTTTCTCGATCTGTTATAGGCCATATACCGGCATGATTTATTGAGTTAATGGGGTCGACGATACCATCGTAGACTCGATATGCAGCATATCTGACGAAGAGACCGAACTGTACGGTAAGTGTTACCGGTTGGCTCGATGGGAGTTTTTACAGGTTCGCTTGTTTTTCTTCTGATCGCTCAATACCTGGGAGCTGTTACGTACAGCTTGCGCCACTGACGGTTTATGGGTTTGTGATAGGATCACTGCCTAATGCTAGAGTATTGACAAGTCTTAGAGTCCCACAAAGGGGTTACCTAGCTCAGGTGAAATGATGTGGGGTGCATATGGGGATATGCACGGGTGCTTGATTAAATGCGTGTATATGATACCGCATTATAATCTAGCGTTTTCTATTGGTCGGGTCGTATGTGATATGACCTGTTTATCAAATCAATTGTTGATTTAGTATTAGTGACCATTATACTTTTTACTTATAACCTTTTCATTATATGTTGTATGCATGAATGTATGTATGTACATATGTTGATATGAATGCACACATGCATGCATGCATTGTCATGGTTGATGATATACTGGAGTTGGCTATGCAAGACTCATATGGTTAGATATTTATATATTTTGATTATTGATTAAAGATAATTAGGATTAAATCATGGTTGGATTTCTTCTACACTCTTCTTGAGTCAACCATGACTCAAACCATGGTTTAATCTCTAATTCATTCTTTAACTCTTTAATAAAATATCTATATATTTTAGAACCATGGTTATGAGTGAGTGTGACTCTCTCATATATTCTTTATTCATTTTATTTTGTAGCATAACAATTATCTTGAGCTTTTACTTATCCATCTCCTCCTTCTTCTTCCTCCAAGCTCTCTGCCTCTCCAAATAGTGAGTGAAGAAAATTAAAGGAAAGGTTTTTAAGTGTGATCTAAACCCATATCATCAATCTATACTAATTTAGCCCACTAGTGTAGGTTGTTTGCTTTACTTCTATATAGTTCTTGTGAAGCCAGGAGCTTGAGCCAAGGGACTCCATGGTGGATCGTCGTGAACAACGAAGGACTCAAGCGGACCCTTACAAACACCAAGTTGATCCAAGGAGTCACAAAGGGGAAATCTACAAAGGTTGTATTTCTCATCTCTTAGTGTTAGACTCTCTTTTAGTATGTGATACTTTGTTTTGTTACTTTAAATTTCTAGATTCATCCTAGGTTAGTTTACTTAGCACCCAAAATTTTTATTATAGCATGTTTGATGCAAGACAAACCCTTGGTATGGTGCTACGTAAACCCATCAAAGAGCTAAATCATTTTATAAGTGTCTGACTCAGTCTGAGTCTAATTCAAACCTGAATCCAATTCAAATCTGAATCCAATATCAAACAAGAACCTGAATACTTGATCATGAACATGAATACTCAAATCCAAACATCAATATCAAACATGTATAACTTGATCTGACTTGACCGAACCACGGTGTTTACCGCCGAAAACCAGGAAGACAAACGTCTTGCCTGAATTTAGGGGCAGATGCTATTTGGGTTTATCTGTCCACCTTTTCGAAGATGCCAAGTTAATTTATGGCACCATGTATCGGAGGTCTGGACGGATGCGGCTGTTGTAGCAGACTTCGTCAGATTCCCCCTCGTTTGCGAGGGGTTTTTGATTGTGGGGATGCTCTTCCCTGCAGGTGCAAGCCAATGCAGTTAATTACTTTACCGCGTAGCGGTAACCACTTTCTCCGGCTCCATAAGTTCATTTCGTGTCGTGTGTTTTTTTATTTTTGGTTGCCCGTGGATTGTATACGGAGACTAATTTATGTTGTCGCCCGTAGAGCGTGGATTAGTCAAAATCCGTATCTTCTTAGATTTGGGTTTGGTTTGATTTAAAGATCGTTAATCTCATTTGGGATTAAGATCAACTTAAATGTTTGTTGAGGATACGTTAGTCTAATTTTAGACTAAGATCTACTCAAAAGGATTTTTGGGATCATTCAGACCCAACAAAAGAGCATTTGGGCTTTATTGTATTAGTTTAAGGATGCTGCAGTCCATTGTTAGTTTAAGGACATTTCGGTCCATTGATCACCATTTTTTTGTTAGGGTGAGGGTTTAGTTTAAGGACGTTACGGTCCGCAGCTAGTTTAAGGACATTGCAGTCCATTGCTAGTTTAAGGACGTTGCGGTCCATAGGAATATGCTCATGGGTTTGGGAGTGTATCAAAGAGTTGTTGGTTGTCGGGACCCTCCATCTTCATGAAGACGTTGAATAATTACAATGACATGTATCAGAGGTGTGGAGAGATGTACCCTTGAACCGAACTCCATATTGAAGTGAGAGGTCATGGTGGAACGAACATCATTTTAGATGCCATGCGTCAGGAGATCATTAGTCATCTTTTGAACTAAGATCGATTTAGGGAGACCTGAGTATAGGAGGGCTCGGTTGATTGATGGTCAAAAGGGTTTTTGGCCCCGGGAGACTGGGCTAATTTGGGCTAAGGTTGGCCTCTCATAGTATTAAACACTAATGTCTGTTTGGCGCTCACATGCTCCCACGTGAGGCTCTAAAGCAGTCTTAAACACTGAAATTCAGAGCGCTCATGTGTGGTTCGTGAGGCATCTGAGAATTAGGCACTGCTTCTTTGGGTTTATTCCCTTTTCCTTTTATAAGTGCTAAGAACTATTGGGGGTCACGTGGGTTCACGTGAGGCGTCACAAAATAGGAACTGTCTTTGAATTATTCCTTCCTTTCCTTTTATAAGTGCTAAGCACTATTAGGGGGTCATGTGGGATCACGTGAGGCGCCCCAAAAATGGGAACTGTTTTTGGTTAATTCTTTTTTTCGTGTAATTGTTGAACGCTCGTTTTAAAGGGTCACGTGGGAGCACGTGATTCAATCTCAGTCATTCTTATTTGTTCATCAGAGGCGCTCAAGTGGGAAACACGTGAGGTTTCGTTATAGTGTTAAACACTAATGAATCACTGTTTACCGTCGAAAACGGGGAAGACAAAAGTCTTGCCTGAATTTAGGGGCAGATGCTATTTAGGTTTATCCGTCTACCTCTCCGAAGATGCCAAGTTCATTTATGGCACCGTGTATCGGAGGTTTACACGGATGCGTCCGTTGTTGCAGACTTCGTCAGACTCCCCCTCATTGTGAGGGGTTTTTGATTGTGGGGACACTCTTCCCTGCAGGCGCAAGCCGCTGCAGTTAATTACGTTACCGCTTAGCGATAACTACTTTCTCCTTCTCCAGTAGGTCACTTCGTGTCGTGTGTGCTTATTTTGTTTTAGGTTGCCTGTGGATTGTATGCGGAGACTAATTTATATTGTCGCTCGTAGGGCGTGAATTAGTCCAAATCCGTATTTTCTTAGATTTGGGTTTGGGTTGGTTTAAGGATCGTTAATCTTGTTTTAGATTAAGATCAACTCAAACGTTTGTTGAGAATACGTTAGTCTAATTTTAGACTAAGATCTACTCAACAGTATTTTCTTTAGTTTTTAGGGACATTGCGGTCCGTAATTTAGTTTTTAGGGACGTTGCGGTCCACAATTTAGTTTTAAGGACGTTACGGTCCATGGAGTTTAGTTTTAAGGACATTGCAGTCCAAAGTTTAAGGACATCATAGTCCATGGAATTTAGTTTTTTAGGGGCGTTGCGGTCCGCAATTTAGTTTTAAGGACGTTGTGGTCCATTGTTTGTTTTAGGACATTGCGGTCCACTGGGTTGTTGGTTTGGGGGGGATATACCAAGAATTATTGGTTATTGGGACCCTCCACCCCACTGAAGACGTTGAAGAATTACAACGGCACACATCAGAGGCTTGGTTGACCTGACTACAGATCACCCAGCCAACATTGGTGAAGAGATGTACCCTTGAACCAATGTTGGCTGGGTGATCTGTAGTCAGGTTTGGGACTAAGACCAATTAAAGAGATTGTAAGCAAATAGGGTTGGTTGATCTGAATTAGGGACTTGTGGCCAACTTGGGCTCAGTCCACTCACTTTTGAATAAAGTGTTGAACACTTGTTTGGGCTCAATCCCTTTTTTGTTCAACAATGCTGAGCATTGATTTGAGTTCTGACACCCCTCTTTCTTTTTGTTTTTTATTCAGTGTTGAACACTCTTTATGACGCTGGGCTTTTATTTACAGAGCGCTTTTTATTTCCTCAGCGCCCACATGAGGAGCACGTAGAGCGCTTGGCGCTGAGCGCCAGACTTGGAGCGCTAAAGCGCTTCTTATAAAATAGCGCTCATGTGAGGAACACGTGGAACGCTTGGCGCTGAGCGCCAGACTTAGAGCACTAAAGCGCTACTTATAAAATAGCGCCTACGTGAGGAGCATGTGGAGCGCTTGGCGCTGAGTGCAGGATTCCTAAGCACGACAGCAAGGTTTCGGGTGGTATTGACCATGCCAAATTAAAATTTTGCCATGCTTAATAAACTTAAACAAGATCTTTAACTAGAGATTCATACGGAAATATCAAGTAAACAACTTTACTTCTAAGTGATTAGGGATTACAACCTTTGTAGTCCGCTCCTTCACTTCACAAGCTCTAAGTAGTGGCCCCTTCGCTGCGATCAACGAGCTCCCGAACTCTTCAGAGGCTCCACAAGATGTATGATGCATCCTTGCTTGAAGTCTTCAAAGTATATGATAATCTACGTCGAGGAAACCCGGACTCAAGCTCTCTCTTCACTAATACAGAATTAGTGAAGCTAACACACTAATCTATATGGCTAGTATAGAAGAGGATGATGAAGTAGGAATTTTGCTCACTTTAGAATTTAATTTCTCACTATTTTTCTTCTTTATCTCAAAGTCAAGAGAGCAAAAATGAGATGAGAAAGAAGAAGATAAATGAATGAGATAAGGTTAGAAATGCAACCATGGGTTAGTATATGTGAAACCCTAACCCATGTAGAGAGTTAACCATGGCTATGTGTAATGGTTGGGTTAGAAAATATCTTAGGAAAAACAAAAAGGGTGGACTTTGTCAATGGTTATCAACAAGCTTCTGAAACTTCCACCATGACTCATTTCCACAATTTTGAATTACTTAAGAATTTAAACCCAAACATTATATTTAGCATGGTATAATTCTTATATATCCTTGTTGCATGTATAACCAAGCATGTCACAATATTATCTATCACATATATAATATTTATGTAACAATAGAAAACAATACAATAAACATATATCACATATATGTTAAATGTATCATAAGTGAGAATAATAAATACTTAAGTGAGCATATATATATATATATATATATATATATATATATATATATATATATATATATATATATATATATCATTTCATCGAATCAACACTTGATCTGATAACCCGGCTATATCACATATACATATAACCAGTCGATATCACATATCGTGGGAATAGAATACGGTATCACATACGCGTATCAATCTCGATCCCGCACATGTCACATATGTGCTCCTACTCCGTTTGGCCTGAGCCAGGAAACCTTTATGTAGGACTCTAAAGACTCATCAATACGCCGGCAGTAGGTGATGATCATATCAAACACCAACAAGCCGCAAGCGATTAGCTAAACGTAACGGCCACCCGGGTATTGAGCGGTCAGAAGATCAAGAAGCAAGTCTGCTCTAACTCCTGTAAAGCCTGTCAGTAAGACTACCGTACAGTTCGGTCTTATCGTCTGATATGTCGCATATCTAGTCTAGGGGTGGTAAACGTCAGACACTAATAACCGATAAGTCGTGCCAATGTAAGGTCCATAACGGTTCGAGAAACTACTGATAATTCTTACCAGTAAATCCCAGCAACCCTGGCCAGAGATTTCCAGTTATGGCCAATCAAGCACAGCGCAACATCAACCCACAATACCGGGAGAGACGAAACCCCTCCTATCGCTCATTGCCTCCATGTGATTCGGGACTGTACCCAAAAGCCACCGTTTTGCATGTTCTCTTGAACGTGGTAAGGTAGAAATCAAAGCACAGTGGGAATCACACAAGACTCTATGACGATCTTAAGTCTACAGACTAACCTGTACCAGTGTCACCAGAGAACTGCTATCTAACGATAGGTATAATACCAACAAGGAGTTCTCGGCGAGTCCGTTCAGTGTACCCGGTCTCCACTGAGCACCCGTATACTATCCTTGATGTCAAATACCAATGAATGTGGGATCATCCATCGCCCATCATATGGGTCAAGATACGTATACACTAGTCTACTCTGGAGTATCGATGCCCTGTCTCGATACACTCTCGACTAGGAACAATTATAGGATGTACTTGTGGACTACCCAGGCCCACTAGTATGATCTCCATTATAGTCCCAGTAGTTAAGTAGTCATTCTAAGGGCTTTATCAACATGTGATCACAGTATAGTATCTGATATAAGTCAACATGTTAAGATAAAGAGCAACCAGATAGCATGCTATCATAACGAGCAAGAAATTCCTCTCTATATATGTCCAAGCATCCATTATAATATACATCATATGTACAACAATGGCCTCTAGGGCATACATATAACTAACAATATCCCACCTGCACTAAGGCCAGCTGTTGTAGTATCTCATACCCAACATCCCGAAGAGTCTCTAAAACTTTATCTGGGGAATGGCCTTCGTAAATGGATCTGCAGTGTTATCCTTCGTGTATACTCCCCTGACCTCGATCTCCCGGCGATCAACTATCTCCCGGATCAGGTGATACCGCCTCAGAATATGCCTGGATCGCTGATAGGATCTGGGTTCCTTAGCCAAAGCCACTGCTCCATTGTTATCACAATACAAAGGTATTGGATGCTCGATGGACGGAACCACACCAAGTTCGGTAATGAACTTCTTTATCCAGACGGCCTCTTTGGCAGCATCGTTGGCAGCGATGTATTCAGCCTCCATCGTCGAGTCTGCAACGGTTTTCTGTTTGGAACTCTTCCAACATACCGCCCCTCCATTGAGGGTAAAGACAAATCCCGAGACCGACTTAGAGTCTCCTTATCACTCTGGAAGCTCGAATCGGTAAAGAAATCAACTTGGAGTTCTCCTTTACCATACACCAAGAACATCTTTTTAGTCCTTCTCAAGTACATGAGAATGTTCTTCACAGCTGTCCAGTGATTCTCTCCAGGATCTGCTTGATACTTGCTCACTACACTTAGTGAGTATGCTACATCAGATCCGGTACACAACATCGCATACATGATAGAGCCTACTGCCGAAGCATAGGGTATCCCTTGCATGCGAGCTCTCTCCAAATCAGTCTTGGGAGACATCTCTTTGGAGAGAGTGAGTCCTGAGATCGTGGGTAAATTCCCATGCTTGGATTCTTCCATACTAAACCTCTTAGTATGGTGTCAATGTACCTAGATTGGGACAATCTCAGTATTCTTTTAGATCTATCTCTATAGATCTTAATCCCCAAGATGTAGGAGGCATCACCTAGATCTTTCATTGAGAATCGTTGTGATAAGAAGAGCTTGACCGAGTGCGGCATAGGAACATCATTTCCTATCAAGAGTATGTCATCCACGTACAATACGAGGAAGACAACCTTACTCTCTGCCACCTTCTTGTATATACACGGTCCATCTGACGAAGTCAAACTCTTTTATTATGTCATCAAAACAGATGTTCCAGCTCCGCGATGCTTGCTTTAACCCATAGATGGATTTAAGCAGCTTGCACACCTTCCCGCTGCTCCCACTATCTACGAAGCCCTCTAGCTGAGTCATGTACACGCACTCTTCTAAATCACCATTTTGAAAGGAGGTCTTAACATCCATTTGCTAGATTTTGTAGTCATGGTATGCAGCAATGGCAAGTAAGATCCGGATGGATTTAAGTATAGCCACTAGAGAAAAGGTTTCGTCATAATCCACACTTGGTCGTTGACGAAAACCCTTTGCAACAAGTCTAGCTTTGAAAGTCTCAACTTTTCCATCTACACCAAGTTTCTTCTTAAAGATCCATCTGCTCCCAATGGGTTTTACCCCTTCAGGAGCAACTTCCAAAGTCCATACTTTGTTGGTGTATATGGATTCCATCTCAGATCGCATTGCATCCATCCATTTCACTGAGTCCCCACTCGTGATGGCCTGCTCGAAGCTAGTTGGGTCATCATCTTCCATGATGCAATCCTCGCTCCCACCATCGATGAGAAAAAAATAGTATCTCTCAAGTGGATGAGGAACCCTACTAGATCTGCGGAGCGGCTGGGGTTCATCGGGAACTACTGAATTCTCAGGCTCTACCAAATCTTCTGTCGTAGTTCGTATTGATGGAACTTCTTCCAGTTCTACCTCCTCGCCACTAATTTCATTTGCAAGAAATTTCTTTTCAAAAAAGGTGTCATGTCGAGAAACAAACACCTTTTGTTCCTCAGTGTGGTAGAAGATATACCCTTATGAGTTTTTGGGATATCCTACAAACTTGCACAGGATAGACCTTGCCTCGAGTTTGTCTGGATTGTGCCTTTTGACATAGGCCGGACAACCCCATATCTTAACATAATTAAGAGATGGTCTCTTCCCCTTCTATATCTCATATAGAGTGGTAGGCACGGATTTGGTAGGAACCATATTCAATAGGTGTATGGCTGTCTCAAGCGCATACCCCCAGAAGGAAATAGGCAACTCAACAGTGCTCATCATAGAGCGCACCATATCTAATAGGGTGTGATTCCTCCGTTTCGATACACCGTTGTGCTGTGGTGTATTAGGCGGAGTAAGCTGAGAGAGAATCCCATTCTCTTTTAGATAGTCCAGGAACTCATTGCTCAAGTATTCTCCTCCTCGATCAGATCGAATGATCTTAATACTTTTACCCGTTTGGTTTTCTATTTCGTGCTTATATTCTTTGAATTTCTCAAAAGTTTCAGACTTGTGTTTCAACAAGAACACATGTCCGTATCTTGAGAGATCATCAGTGAATGTAATGAAGTAAGAGGAACCATTCCTGACATGTGTAGACATGGAACCATATACATCACTATGTATCAGTCCCAAGAGTTCCGTAACTCTTTCTCCGTGTCCACTAAACAGAGTTTTGGTCATCTTACCTTTGAGACATGACTGGCATGTGTCATAAGATGAAAATTCGAATGGATTCAAATATCCATCCTTATGTAACTTAGCCAGTCGTGTCGCATTGATATGACCTAGTCTACAATACCACAAGAAGGATTCGTTCATTTCTGAACTCTTCCTCTTGTGTGTGTTTTGTACATTAAGAACTGTAGTTTGATTCAGAACGTATATGCCATTATTTAACGATCCTGATCCAATCAACTTTTGATTTAGGAAGATGTTCATAACAGTATTCTGTACTACAAAATTATATCCTTCTTTACTTAATAAAAAAATTGATATAAGATTGCATATCATGGTCGGAATATAATAGCATTCATTCAGAATCAATGTATTACCATTTGGTAACACAAGGTGATATTCGCCAACAGCTTTGGCTGCAACATTTGCACCATTCCTTACTTTTATGGAATGATCACCCTCTCCCAGTTCTTTATCTTTCCGTAGCCCATGTAACATATTACATATGTGGGATCCTAATCCGGTATCTAATACCCAGGACGTAGAGTGAACTGAAAAACAGTTCTCAATAACAAACACACTTGAAGAAGATGCATCAATATGCTTATTCTTCGTTTGGGCGGCGTAGGAATCCAAATATTCCCTTATTTCATGCTCAGTCTTATAACAATTATAAGAAAGAATGGAACCAACGTTCCCCTGCTCTGTATAACAAGCGGGTTCGGTCAATACATCAATGTAATTATCTTGATTAAGGCGTGACATGGTCGCAACCTGGAGAGATAGAGAAGAAAACAGTTTAGCGTATGCTCTTGCAAGATTAGATTGGTTATTATCTTGTCTAATCAGGATGGCTCCCACTGTTTTAATCAAATCTTCCTTCAAAAAACCCTAAAGAGGAAAGACTAGCTGGGATTAATTCCAGTCTACAACTTTGCTAACCGTTCAGCCAGGCCAGTGCCGATACTTTGAGGGAGGTTCCCCGTGCTTTCGCACGGACCTAATTAAGATAAACCTCGTCTTCCTTTAGGGGTAGCCCCATTAACACTTTTCTAGACACCTAATGGCTTAGCTAATTGTAAAGTATAAAACTCTCCCAGGAGCAACTCTTGCTCGCAGCGGGTATCGGGATCCAACTATCTCATAGAAGGTATGCAATCTCATTGCAAATTTCAACACTTGAAATTCCCGATAATACTTTTACCCCTAACGTGCTATGACCTTGACGAAAGCCAACAAACCTTAGTCCACTAGTCAAGTTCAACCCGTACATTTCATGATTGAATTAAACCCACCCGCACGATCCTTGATGAAAGCCAACAAAGCCATACGACTACCCTAATCTAATAGCATCATATGCTGCAGATAAGCAGTAAGTAGCTACCGCACACTACGCCTTGACGAAAGCCAACAAACGCAGCACGAATAATAAATATTACTTATCTGAAATGTCGGAGGGCTATGCAGGTTTTTAAGAAAACAATGAGCGTAATGAACTTGATATCGTTGCAGAATCAAGTGATTTTTGAAAATGAGTGTTTTTTAGGATTTTACTAGTTTCGCTAAAGAAGTCATTCCCGGTGAAGCGATCTCGGCTCTTTCCTTATCGAATAAGGTGCAGCATATTTCACAAATACCGCTATGCAAAGTAAGAACTATAGAAGCAATCAAAAACAAAACTGAGTGAGTTGTAGCATCTGCTAGTTTCTCTAAAGAGGCCACTCCCGGTGAAGGGATCTCGGCTCTTTCCTTATCGAATAAGGTGCCGGATATGCTACAAGGAATACTGCTATGCAAAGCAAAAAACTAAAGCTACCCTTTTGAAAATATGATTCTACAACATCTTTTAGGTTCCTTTTCTTTCATTAATCTCATTAATGAATTCCCATCATTTAAGCTTCCTAAGCATCACAGAAGAAACGAAAATACAACGTACGCTTATGCCATCCGCATTCGTCACAATATTCCGTTATGCACCGTTAGGTTACATTACTAACGGCACAAAACATAAGCAACGTCTATTATATATCTCATATATAATAATAAAACATTCGTCTCAGCCAATAATATGATCTCATCACAAAACATTGCAGCAGAAGATAACATATGAAACATTGGATATACTAGGATTTCTGTGTTTTATATCAAGCCAGTAAAAAACATGGATTCCACGGTCGCGATGAATAGCCAAACCCACATCCCTAGACCCCTATGAGAGCGGCAAGTAACCCTGCCAATTTTAGGGTTAGGAGACCCGGTCTCGACTCCTCGAGATGGCCTCCCACTGGACTCTAGAACCCGGTTACTTGTGCTCCCACCTTAGGTCTATCCTAATGCGGAAAAGTAAATAATATACAATGGTGACATCATCCTCAACCCGGAAATGCCCCAAATAAAAGAATATTACATACAATGAATTTTACATGAATGAAAATAAAAACTCTCATCTCACATAAAAAAACCCGGCCATTCTATCACGACGATCCAATATATCATATCACAGCAACACATAACAACACATGTCATCAACGTAAGTAAATATGCGTATCACATTTGTCGTTGATCTATAGCAACGAAACCGACGATACACCACATATTATACTTACGGTCGCAGAAAAGAGAATGAAAAACTACAACAATTGGAATCGACACTGCCCTTAGACATCATAAACCCGGAATATCACATATTCAGGATTTCATGCCTAACAATGCAAATTTTATATTTAGGTCTCATCCATGAAAACACTTTTCAAAAGAAGTCGGGTAATTCAACAAGATTCCCGATTTCACCCGAGACCGAAATGTTAAGCTTGCACGCATCATCAATTCTACTTATTGTATCAAAATCTCAGATAACTAGAAAATGTTAAATTTTTCGATCGAATAAACAAACACCCAAAATTTCCAAACAGCACAACATTTGAGCAGAGTTTAAAAGGTCCTCAGAACATGCGACAGATCCTATGAACCAGCCGTAGAAAGGTCAACCAATACCTCATATGTGGCACCGTTGAACTACCACAAACCCTAGGGTTTAGTGGCGGTTCTGACTGTCACATAATCGAGTTAAGGCTTCGTTCTTCTAGAGGGTTCACAGAATCGCTTGCATGATTTTCTGAAAGTTTTAAACTAAGGAAAAATCCAACACTTGGAAAATTTCCGGCAGGGAAAAAAGTGAGTTATTGATATCCATTTGAACTTTTTATCACCGTATAAAATACCCGAAACAACATTAGAATTACGAATACGAAACACTCTGAATTGGTTTTGTATAAAGATAACATCACATGCAAATTTAGCAAAAACAAACAACAACTGAAATACCAAACCCCAGAGACTGGAACACCACCCAAAACCCAACCCCAAACTTCATTAAAAAATTGAGGAGGCCGGATTTTTTGCCTATGTTGCCGGCCAAAATCCAAGGGAGGGGGTGAATTTTGTACAGTATTCATATTGTATCACATACAACATTCTGCAGTTATTTTTAAAAAAATTGACACCTTAAAAAATTCGACAGAAACTTGAGTTTTGATTCGGGTGTTTCGGAGTTGTTTCGGTTTCATAATCCTACACAATCCGTCTAATTCTTTAGCTTGGCTCTGATACCACTGTAGGGTTCCTAAGCACGACAGCAAGGTTTCAGGTGGTATTGACCATGCCAAATTAAAATTTTGCCATACTTAATAACCTTAAACAAGATCTTTAACTAGAGATTCATACGGAAATATCAAGTAAACAACATTACTTCTAAGTGATTAGGGATTACAACCTTTGTAGTCCGCTCTATCACTTCACAAGCTCCAAGTAGTGATCCTTTCGCTGCGATCAACGAGCTCTCGAACTCTTGAGAGGCTCCACAAGATGTATGATGCATCCTTACTTGAAGTCTTCAAAGTCTATGATAATCTACGTCGAGAAAACCAGGACTCAAGCTCTCTCTTCACTAATATGGAATTAGTGAAGCTAACACACTAATCTATATGGCTAGTATAGAAGAGGATGATGAAGTAGGAATTTTGCTCACTATAGAATTTAATTTCTCTCTATTTTTCTTCTTTATCTCAAAGTCAAGAGAGCAAAAATGAGATGAGGAAGAAGAAGATGAATGAATGAGATAAGGTTAGAAATGCAACCATGAATTAGTATATGTGAAACCCTAACCCATATAAAGAGTTAACCATGGTTATGTGTAATGGTTGGGTTAGAAAATATCTTAGGAAAAACAAAAAGGGTGGACTTTGTCAATGGTTATCAACAAGCTTCATGAAGCTTCCACCATGACTCATTTCCATAATTTTGAATTACTTAAGAATTTAAACCCAAACATTATATTTAGCATGGTATAATTCTCATATATCCTTGTTGCATGTATAACCTAGCATGTCACAATATTATATATCACTTATATAATATTTATGTAATAATAGAAAACAATACAATAAACATATATCATATATATGTTAAATGTATCATAAGTGAGAATAATAAATACTTCAGTGAGAATATAATATATATATATATATATATATATATATCATTTAATCGAATCAACACTTGATCCGATAACCTGGCTATATCACATATAACCGGTCGGTATCACATATTGCGAGAATAGAATACGGTATCACATACGCGTATCAATCTCGATCCCGCACATGTCACATATGTGCTCCTACTCCATTTCGCCTGAGCCAGGAAATCTCTATGTAGGACTCTAAATACTCGTCAATATGTCGGCAGTAGGTGATGATCATATCAAACACCAACAAGCCGCAAGCGGTTAGCTAAACGTAACGGCCACCCGGGTATTGAGCGATCAGAAGATCAACAAGCAAGTCTGCTCTAACTCCTGTAAAGTCTGTCGGTAACACTACCGTACAGTCCAGTCTCTTCGTCTGATATGTCGCTTATCTAGTCTAGGGGTGGTAAACGTCAGACTTCAGTAACCGATAAGTCGTGCTGATGTGAGGTCCATAACGGTTCGAGATACTACTGATAACACTTACCAGTAAATTTCAACAACCCTGGCCTGGAATTTCCAGTTATGGCCAATCGAGCACAGCACAACATCAACCCCCAATACCGGGAGAGACGAAACCCCTCCTATCGCCCATTGCCTCCATGTGATTCGGGACTGTACCCAAAAGCCACCGTTTTGCATGTTCTCTTGAACGTGGTAAGGTGGAAATCAAAGCACAGTGGGAATCACACAAAACTCTATGACGATCTCAGGTCTACAGACTAACATGTACCAGTGTCACCAGAGAACTGCTATCTGACGATAGGTATAATACCAACAAGGAGTTCTCGGCGAGTCCGTTCAGTGTACCCGGTCTCCACTGAGCACCCGTATACTATCCTTGATGTCAAACACCAATGGATATGGGATCATCCATCGCCCATCATATGGGTCAAGATACGTATACGCTAGTCTACTCTGGTGTATCGATGCCCTGTTTCGATACACTCTCGACTAGGAACAATTATAGGATGTACTTGTGGACTACCCAGGCCCCACTAGTATGATCTCCATCATAGTCCCAGTAGTTAACTAGTCATCCTAAGGGCTTTATCAACATATGATAACAATACAGTATTCTGATCCAAGTCAACATGTTAAGATAAAGAGCAACCAGACAGCATACTATCATGACGAGCAAGAAAGTCCTCTCTATATATGTCCAAGCATCTATTATAATATACATCATATGTACAACAATGGCCTCTAGGGCATACACATAACTAACACTGAGCGCCAGACTTGAAGCGCTAAAGCGCTTCTTTTAAAATAGCACCCACGTGAGGAGCACGCGGAACGCTTGGCGCTGAACGCCAGACTTGGTGCGCTAAAGCGCTTCTTTGGCAGTTTTGATCAATTTTGTGCTCTGAAAATTAAGTTCTCGTTTATTAGAGACTTTTTCGTGGATCTAAGAACTAAGTTCTTCTTTTATGAGGAGATACTATGATCTCTTCTGTTTTTTGTGAAAGACTTTGTCTTATAGATTTGTGATCTAGAAAAAGAACTAAGTTCTTCTGATGTGAGAGTTAAACTCTCAAGTATGGAGGAGATGTTGTGATCTCTTATCTTTTTATTTACCTTGAAGAAGGTTCTTCTTTTTAGAGCTTGCTCTTCTCTTTTTCTTTTCTGAGAACTTGAAACTTATAGGAAGGTTTTTCTCTCTAAGACTTGAAGTCTTGGGTCCTTTATATAGGGGAGACTGATTTGTTGAATCAGTTAAGGAAATCTCTCATTAAGAGATCTCTGATTGATTTTGGGGATGTTCCCCACCATTGGATCTTTGATCTAAGGGCTTCTGTTTTACAGAAGACATTTTTCTTATTTTTAAAAAGATTGGGAAACTATTTTCCCATACAGAACTTATTCCGTATCTTGGTGATCTTTAATCACCATTGGATCTTTGATCCAACGGTGCTCTGATTTACAGAGCACGATCTTTCTTGTTTAGAAAGATTTGAGGGGTATTTCCTCAACAGAATTTAATTATGTACTTTAATAATTTATCATCTTCGTTGGATCTTTGATCAATGGTGGAGAATATTTAGTTCTAGCGCTGGCGGTGTCGTGCTTTGCACGTGAGGCGATGTCTCAGAGTCTTTGACTCTTCGCGCTGGCGCTCTTGGAGCTAACGCTCTCGTGCTTTGCACGTGAGGCGCTGCCTCAGAGTCTTTGACTCTTTGCGCTAGCGCTCTCATGAGGCGCTGCCTTAGTTCAAATTTCAAATTTTAAATAAAGATTTGCTCTCTGATTGGGGAAACAAATACCCCCCACACCGTTGCGCTCACGTGGCTTACACGTGAGTGCAGCAGTGGCAGCCTTTCTACTATTAGATCAACTTGGAAGTTGGATCGACTTCCAGCGTCAATAAATAGGGCCTTTGGCCCTTTGAGATGACCGCTGTTCATCTTCTTGCTTTGTTCTTTTTGTTTCTCCTTAGAATATAATTCTCCCCCTTTCAGAGCTTAGCTCTCTGCCTTAAGAAACTCTTAGAGTCAAAACTCTGCCCAAATTTGGTAAGGATTGAACTCATTAACTGAGCTTTGCTCTTCTCAGATCGTATATCTTAAAAAAATGTTTTAGGGTTTTATCCATTAACAGAGCCGTGCTCATCTTTAGATCATAGATCTTCAAGATATAATTTTTTTAGGGTGATTTTAATCCATGAACTGGAACATTGTTCATCTTCCATGAAGAACTCTTAGAGTTTGTTCACAGATCTTGAAGATCTTGGAGTTTTTAACTCAGTAAAATCTTTACTTTTTATGGTTTTTGATGGGTTACTCCATCATTTTCATAGAGCATGGCTCTTTAGAATTCTTGGGAAATTTTTATTCCCCTCATAATGACAGATTTGATTTCTGTTGCAGAGCGCTGCTCTCGAGGGAGTTTAACTCCTTGGCCAAATGGGCCTCTCATTAAATGAGAATCCTTTTAGGATTTTCTTTTTTAATGAGTGACTGTCTCATCAATGATGAGCCGTCACCTTGATTTTGTGGGTCCCCTCTGGTCCCTTTCCACTGCATTGCAGAGCGGTACAAATTTAAAGTACCAAATGTCAGAATTTGAACTGTAGCCTTGACAGCTAACTCTTGTTCTTTTTCGCGCAAGTACTATGTCTTTTGACACTTCTTTCCCATTTGTTCGTTCGGAAAGCGCATTCCCTAACGCACCCGTGGATAGGGAAGTCTTCGCGCTCATCAAAGTCCACGACCCAAAGCAGAAGTCTCTTCATTTTTGGGGGTTGTAGTACAACCAAATCATTCAGGGTCGACGCAGCTTCTCTTGTGCGACGCCTTCAGAGTCAATCTCCTCCATTAATTATGCTGACTCACCCCACGTGAATTATGCGGTGGAGAAAGTTAACTGGGTTATGGATGGACGCCTCCAGACCTTGATGGGTTCGATACCTGTACAGTCGCCGATGGCTTTAAATATTCTGGGGCGGCGTATATGTCAAGGCGAGTTGCGCCCTTGGGGACAGCCATACATGATAGGCTTAACTCCCCGCCATTCAGCCGGATATCTGCAGTGGGCTCGATACATCTTGTAAGCCAAGAAATCGCTGCTGCTGAATCTCGGGCTATACCCCGCGATTTATGCGTCTCTCTTTCAGTATTCCACGCCCCCTGTGTGGTGGGTCAAAACTTTCTTGGAACAATGGAATGTCCCGACTCACACCTTCTTTCTATCAGATCGGGAAGTTTCAATCTCCTTGGAGGAGTTCGCGGAGATCTCCGGCTTACCCGTCAGGGGAGAACATTATGAGGAGCTACTTCCTCCAGACGAGTACGTCTTCTCCACCAAATCAGTAGTGATGGGTCTAACTCCAGAGAATGCCATTCAACACTGATTCCCAATCTTAATCAAGGTGTTAAACATTTATGAAAGTCTGTTCCTGGAGTCCGGAAGGCATGGCGTCAGCTTCACAGACTTTATCGCCCGCTTTCTCCGCCCAGAAGTCCTGTCAAAGGAAGCCGTGAAATTCGCCAAACTCGACGATCCCTTTGGCTTTGGTTTGGACAACCAACCGGTAGTGGAAGTGGATCAGAGGAATTTCTTTCTCCCGGACACCCCGGTCGTCCCTTTCGCAGAGCTTGCTACTTCAGACGTCAATGAAGAGACGTTCTTCCTGGGGTTTATTGGCTTGTGGTTGAGCTAGTTCGCGCTTCCGATGCACCCTCGCTATATCAGGCCGTCAGTCTTTTACCCAGCCCACCGAATGGTTGCCGGGACGTGAGTGGCCGTTGGGATCGCTGGGCTGGCTCACCTGTACTATGGCCTTAGCTTGGCGGCAGACACGACTCAGCCGAGGGTGCAGCCCGTAAATTTCCCGTTGACCTATTTCACTTCGTGGATCGAGCTACATGTGCTCGGCGCCTTTGGAGTCCACAAGCGGCCCCGTTTCTATGACATTTACAACTTTCCTCGGGTTATGCTGCTAGTTGACGCTTCCTCTTTGGAACCGACTTAGCGAGAGGCTCGGGGTCTGGTTCTTCGCCCACGTATGGTCGGGGACGGAATGACCTTCGTCGATAAGGTCTTAAACATCAGCAAGGAATCCACAAAGATGGTGCAGCCGCTGCGCGACACCTTTAAAGACGGGGCCGCTATATTGAAGGATCGGGAGATTCTGTATCTGTACTCAATCAGGCCGGGTTTTTTGGTGTTCAGGCAGAACGGCTCGGCGCTATTCATGAGGTACAACCCGCACCGTTTCGCTCAACAGTCGGGCTACGATCAGGATGTCCCGCTAGAGGCCTTTTTAGCTAAGCCGGTTGCTACAGAGGAGGGTATCCGTAGTGCGCTGCACTGTTTCATGTGGCTAAACACCGGGTCTAACTTTCTTATCAGTGAGCTGAGCTGCGTCCTGAAAATCTCAAACGCATATATGGCATGGTATCAGCATGCGACGGGTTCTGTTATCAGGGAAGAAAAGCATTTATTGCTCGATTGCAAGGGTGCTATCCCAGCTGGTAATCCAGCCATTCCTTTGAAGCGACGGACCATTGTTCGTCCTTCTTTAACAGAAGCTACTGCAGTTGTGGTCCCGCGTGCCTTTCCTGATAAGCCTCTACTTCGTGTGCCTGTAGAAGCGGTGGCTACAGCGTCTTCTGAGTCTGGCGTGGGTACGGAGATCGGAACTCATCGCCCAAAGTTGCCCGCTAAGCGCAAACTCCTGTCATCGGCTGCCGGTGCTCGCTCACAACAGAAGAAAAAGTCGCTATTTTCTGCCGACGTTGTGCTCGGCCAAGAGCCCCATGTTTCCCCCAATCAGAGCAAAGCTCTGTTTGAAATTCAAATTTCAAAAATTGAAGCAACGCTCCAGATGCTAGCGCTAAGCGCGCTGCGCCCTAGGCAGCGCCCCATGTGTGCGCTAGCGCTAGGTGCGCTGCGCTCTGAGCAGCGCGCCACGTGTCAAACACGGGTGCGCTAGCGCCAAGTGCGCTGCGCTTTGAGCAGCGCGCCATGTGTCAAACATAGGTGCGCTAGCGCGAGAGCGATGCGCTCTAAGCAGCACACCACATGCAAAGCACGGGTGCGCTAGCACTGAATTAAAAAATTCCCCACCGTTAGATCAAAAGATCTAATGATAAATCATTAATCAGAATTAAATTTTGTTATGGAAAGATTTTGCAATCTTGTTAAAAACAAGAAGATTGCCTTCTGTAAAACAGAAGCCCTAGGATAAAAGATCCAGTGGTGGGAAACATCCCCAAATCAATCAGAGAAAGATGTTTTTAACTGATTCAATAAATCAGCTTGCCCTATATAAAGGCCCCAAGACTTCAAGTCTGATATAGAGAAACCCCCCCTTATAAAATTTGAAAAATTCAACGAAAAAAGAGCAAGCTCTTGCAAGAAGATTCTTCTTCAAGGTAAAGATGATGGATGATGAACACAGAGATGAAATCATCTCATAGAAAGAAAAACTTATTTCTTTAAAAAGATCATAGATCTTCAAGACAAAAAGTCTTTCATAAAAGAGATCAAAAGATCTCATCATAAAATAAAAGAAGAACATATTTCTTCTCACAGATCATGGATCTATAAAGGCAAACCTTTTCATCAAAATAAGAGATTGAAAATCTCTCCTGCAAAATAAGAACTGTTGTTCTTAAACTTTGAGACAAGGTCTCTTTTAAAAGAACATAAGTTTGTTCTCAGATCATAAAATTGATCAAATGCACTTTGCGTTCTTGAAATGCGCCTTGCATCCTTGAACTACGCTTCTGCGCTCCCTGAATCGGCGCTCAGCGCCAAATGCGCCACGTGTCAACCACGTATGCGCCAATTAAATAACTTGCGCTTTGCGCTTCTGAAATAGCGCACTGCGTTCATGGGCTGGCGCTCAGCGCCAAGCGCACCACGTGTCACTCACGTGTGCACCACTAAATTGAAAGCGCAATGCGCTCATGGACTAGCGCTCAACGCTCATAAACTGGCATCATGCGCTCATCATCTAGTTCTTAGCGCTGAGTGCGACACGTGTCCCTTGCATGTGCGCCACGTGGCAGAAGCGCACTACGCTCTTTAATTGGCGCAAAGTGCCTGGCGCGCCACGTGTTGCGCTGACAGAACATAAATTGTTCTTTAATAAGCCCAGAGCTCTGGTGAATGCTCAGCATTCAATAAAAAGACAAAAATATTGTGAGAAGGGCCAAGCCCAAATAAAGGCTCAATAGCCAGAATAAAAAAATGCTAAACATTTACTGGACTTAGCCCAATATTGGCCATAAGTCCTCAACTTATATTTAATTGAGCCCATCTACTCATGAATATTTAACAGATCTTAGTCCCAAATTGGACTACAGATCTTTCAACCAACTCACACCGGTTCGAGGGTACATCTTTTTACTCCTCTGATATCTGTCGTTGTAATCCTTCAACGTCTTCAGAGAGGTGACAGGTCCCGACAACCACACATTTCACGAACTGTGGGATCCTTAAGCCCACGGACTATGATGTCGTTAATCTTGACTGTGGGGTCCTTAAACTTACGGACTATGATGTCCTTAACCTGGACCGAGATGTCCTTAAACTAACAATGGACCGTAATGTCCTTAAACTAATTGACCGTAATGTCCCTAAACTAAACAATAGAGTTCAAATACTCTTTTGTTGGATCTAAACAATCCCGTTAAGTTGATCTTAGCCTAAAAATTAGACTAACGTATCCTTAACATACATTTAAGTTGATCTTAGCCTAAAAATTAGACTAACGTATCCTTACATACGTTTAAGTTGATCTTAGTCTTGAATAAGGCTAACGTATCCTTAAACCCAACCCCCAAACCCAAATTTAAGAAGATACGGATTTGGACTAATCCACGCCCTACAGGCGACAACATAAATTAGTCTCCGTATACAATCCACGGGCAACCAAAAACAAAACAAATATCCACGACACGAAGTGACCATCTGGAGAAGGAGAAAGTGGTTACCGCGATGCGGTAGCGTAATTAACTGCAGGGGCTTGCGCCTGTAGGGAAGAGCGTCCCCACAATCAAAAACCCCTCAAATGAGGGGGAATCTGACGAAGTCTGCTACATCGGCCGCATCCATTTAAACCTTCGATACATGGTGTCATAAATAAACTTGGCATCTTCGGAGAGGTGGGCGGATAGCACCAATTAGCATCTGCCCTCGAATTTCAGGCCTAACGTCCCAACATCCCGGTCGCGTCTTTCGGCGAGAAACAGATTCTGGCACGCCCGGTGGGACCTCTTCCTCTTTCCACTCCACACTTCGTGTGTCATGTTCGTGAACGAATTGCGGTTTGATATGGTTACCCTTGGGTTCGAGGTACTAAGATTTGGTGTCTCGCTCCGTGCAGAAAACAGAAGATCAATGGCGTCTACTTGCACGAAATGTTCCAGGTGCAACAGCAACTTCCATTCCACCTCATCTGGAGGTGTAACTTACGGGCCCCAGGCGGCCTCCCTGTTCACAATGCCGGTAGAGCAGGTGACACAGGTTACCACTGGGTTGTTCTTCGGGACCATGCTCCTACCAGTAAGCATTAACATTCCGCTGCAGCAAGAAGCGCAGAAGAAGTCGGTCTTTGATCAGCTCACTACCACCACGGACCGTCTCAATGGGTCATCTGATGTCAAGCCAACAGCATCAGTCTTCGAAAGGCTGAGCCTGAACTCCAATAGGCCCGTCAAGAAACCCATGATACCTGAAGCAGCCGTCCCAAAGCGGATAGCCATTCCGACTCTCGAGGTCACTAAAGAAGCTTCTCCCGTCAAAGGATCAGTCTTTACGAGGCTGGCCACTCCGGCTCTCGTTCCTGCCCAAAGGTCTATCTATGACAGATTGGATACTGCTGCTCAACGGGTGTCGGTCTTCAAGAGGCTGGTACCGGAAGCGCCTCACCAGAACAGGGGGCATGACAAAGTCATCCCCATAACTGAACCAACACCATCTGCGCGACATGCTCGCCTTCGTCACTGGCGCTGAGTACGGAAGGCTGGGGGCAACTCCCCCTCTGGGCTAACTCCACCAGCCCTAACGGTGGAAGTCAATGCTGGTGTTCCAACTGGTAACAGCTTCGAGCTGCTTAACAGGGTGCGCAGGAATTCACCCACCGCCGTACTGAAAAGATCTCCTCCACCCATGTAGAGTGTTACAGAAACAAAGCCGGAGCAGCCCCCTCAGCGGCTTTCATCCAAAATTTACAAAGTCTGGCGACAGGTTCAGGACTCAGTAATTGATCAAGATTACTCTCGCTGACAGAAAAAGGTAAAAGTTCGGCAAGAGAAGGACCATCCTGTCAAGCCACAAAAGACGACAGCTACCTAGGTGCCCGCTGCAACGGCCCCCTCGACTTCAACTGCTCAAAAGAGAAGGAGGCCAGAGAAATCCCCTGTGAACGTGGCAAACCGTAAAAGTGCTGAATCTAAACGCCCCAAGTCTGGGGGCATGATGGTACATACCGTTTATATGGTTTCCGGAAAAGTGAAAAGTCGTGCTTCTACGGGTCATCGACCGCTTACCCGGTCAATAACAAGGGCTCAGGAACAACAACAGCAGAAGCTTCAGGAGATGCTGACTGCAATGGCCGCACTCACTGGGCCAAAAGAAAATCCAAAGATCTCGGAGCAGCGTCGGGAATAAGAAACCGACACCGAGTTCCTCCGAAAAATGCTCTTGAGGAAAGAAAAAGAGGTTGCGGAACAGGCAGCCAATATAAAACGAATGGCTCTCTTATTCCAAGACATGGCTGGGATGATGTTACAGCCAGAACCTCCAGCTGAGGATCCCCCGATCATCATTGAAGACGACAGAGGGGAGACATCGAACCCTCCTCCGGCTCTTTCGGCAGCCAAAGAGGAAACTATTTCCAAGGCTGCTCTGGATGACTACATTACTCAGCAAATACGAGCTCACTAGGTGAATGAAGCGGCCGGCCAAGTTGTTAAAACTGGGCGACCATATCCAGGCTGGTATGACCAAATAAAATACCCGCCGGGATATACAATCTCTAAATTTCATATATACAAAGGGACGGGTAATCCCCACCAGCATGTCGCCCAGTTCAGGGCTCTATGTGGCAACACCAGAGGTGATGATAAATTGCTACTTCGCCAATTCGTCGGCAACTTGTCGGAAACGGCATTCGAATGGTACTCTGAACTCCCGAACGACTCGGTCAAGACATTTGCGGAGATGGAGCTGTTATTTACGCAATGATTCGCAAGCGCTAGCGAGCGCACTCCGATTACTGCACTAATTAATGCCAAGGTGAAACCTGGAGAAACATGGTTTCAGTACGCGATACGGTGGCAGAACTTGTGGTCGAAATGCGAACAGCGCATCAAAGAAGCGCCGGTGGTGGGCATGTTCGTGGGCACTCTGGACCCTCAGGCTACTATTTCCCAATTTATGATGTTCTTCAAGTCGACCGCGTTTCAGGCCTTGATCGGCAAACTGGCCCAAATGGACCAGATGGATCATAGACCATCTCCTCCAAAGCCGGAGCCTCGAAACGAGAAGAGAAAGGGGAAAGCGACCCGCCAATGCTCAACAGCAGCCCAGTGGTCTAAGACCAGTTGATCGCCAAAATGATAGAACTCGATCTCTTGGAGATAAAATGAGACGCCCTTACTCGTTCCCTCGAGAAAAGACGGAGAGGTTATTCGAGCTAGCACTGTGCAACAGGCTCATCACTCTGCCGGAGCCAAGACGTTCAGCGCAACCAGGCGACATTAGCAATCCTAACTATTGCCCTTATCACCGAATGTTTGGCCATCCGATCGAAGATTGTTACATCTTCAAAAGATGGATAGAAGATCAGTACCAACAGGGCAAATTCGTATTATCCGAGAATTAGAAGGTGAACCCGCCTTAGCCGCACGCTCTCAAGAAGACAGATACACCGGGGGTATCGTGTTCTTTCGTAGAAGAAGATCCATGGGAGGTCGCTCTTTCAACCAAAACTAAAAGAATGCTGAAGGATCTCCACACATGTCCAGCAATTAGGTGGAAGAATCCACTGGAACCTGAGATCATCGAGGAGATGCTGAAGCCGAGCCCAACTCCAAAAATTGGTGGTGATAGCCAAAGTATTCACACCCAGCCGTCAAAGTCTTCAAAGAAGAAGAAGAAGACCAAAAATCCCATGAAGCCTGGTGACAAGCGCACGGACCTGCAAAAATATATCGACGCGCTGGAAGAATATAACCAGAAGGTGAGGACCCCGATCACACTCCAAGAATTTCTCAGCCACGTCCTTGAGGACGGAGATGATGACAATGGAGAAGACTCGTCGGATGAATCTGAAGGTTATGTAGAAAGCTGCCATATGATCTCTCACTCGTCGATAGACGATGAAGAAGCTCCTTACACAAAGAAACTGGGGACAAATCCTGAACCGGAACTTCTAGGGTCATCAGACGAAACAATTGATGCATTCCTGAACGAAGCTTTTCTTAAAAGCAAAGCTGATCGGGAGTGCGAGATGGTCATATTTGAAAAGGCCAAACGCCGGCGACTGGACGAAAGAGTTGAGACACTCCCGCCAGATCAAAGTACATCCGTCACAAATAAAAACAGGTTCAAGACGAGGAAAAGGTTCGCTAAAGCCATATCAATGGGAATGAAGCTGCCACCCTCCGAATGAAACATTCTTGGTGAAGCGGAAATGCATCCTAACTACTGCTTATATTATCGAAAGATTGCGCACCCTACTGAAGAGTGCAACACTTTTAAAAGATGGTGGCAGGATATGTTGCTCACCGGCAACATTTCAAGCGGATGAAACGCAAAACACATCGGGAGCAAAGAAGTACGACCGAGGAGCGTAAAAGAACTACCGGCAACTATCGCATGGTCAACGTCGGAGGATCGCAAGTTCTCACCTTCGGGAGCAACTCTGTAACGTTTTGAAAATCGTTTCGGTGAAATTTCGAAAAATCGGTAAAATAAGGGGGTTTTCTGTAAAAAGTCAAAATACAAATATCTTATTATAAAAATTAAATATACATATTCTAGCTATGTAATTGCTATTATTTGGTGTTTATTGAGCCGCTGGTGAAATTTCAAATTTTCTGAAAAAAAATATTATTTTATTATTATTTTAAGCCGTCACTAATACATTTAATTAGGGAAAATTACAAATCGGAATGAGTTGAAACAAATTTTGTGCATCATAAAACATTAAATAAAATTTTATCATGTGGTTTTTGGAACGAAATCATTTGCCAAAACGGTTTAGAAATTATTGAAGAAAAAAGGCTTTTTTTTTAGCGTAAATGGATGTTTGGGGTATTGTATTTATCATTTTTCATCACCCCACACCCGTACCCACACCCACACACCCCCACTTACTCCTCCCCATGGCTGAATTCAGCACCCACCATAATTTTTCCCCACTTGATTTCAAAGGAAAAGAAATGAAAGAAAAGAAAAGAAAATGGGTGAATTAGGTGGACTTTTGACCTTACCTTGACCTTGACTTTCCTCCCTTGCATTTTCTCTACCTCCCTCTCTCTCCTCACTCCCATTTCTGGCCTCCCAACAGCAGCAGCCACACCCCCTCAAATCCCACTCTTTCTTCATAAAAAAAATCCACAAATCACTTCAAAATCCATGCAAATTCAAATCTAAATCCAAATCCGACTCCTACCCATTTTAGCTTAGCCCGTATAGCATGTATCCTTGTGAAAAGAGAGTATTTTGGAGGGCCATGGATGCTTGTGGATCTTCATATATTTTTGGGTATAATTCTAAACTTTTTGTTGCTTAATTTGTTACTAATTTCTTAAGCTAATTTACTTAAGTGTTAATTTGGTTATGTGAGTTTAATTGCAAGTTTTGGAATTCAAGTTGTGAATTTGATTGCAAGTTAGGGTTTTATAAAATTGGTGTATGGTTGTGTGTTATATTTAGGCTTTGTTGTCATGATAATACAAGGTTAGTAGCTAGTGTGAATGGTTAGTTTTAAAATTGTGTTAATTTGCTAAATTGCTTACTAGGTTTTTGAAATTTGTTAAATTCTTGGGATTAAAAATGTGTTTAGGGTTTTCATGACTTCATTAACTTTATTAAGTGTGGTTTAATGCTTTAGATCATGCAAATCTAAGCTAGATTGTAGTTTGTACATTTTTGCTTTGAAATTGTTAAAAAGGGTATTTTTGTAAACTAGAATATTAGGATTTTTGGAATTTAATGAGATTAAATTCCGGAAATTGTTTATACGACTTATTTAAGATATTTAATAAATATATTGGCCGCTGCATTCATTTAAACATCGTGTTTTGTACAAAAACGGCGAATTGTGCTTGCTAGATTTTCGGAAAAATGACTTTTTAAGTGAAATTGGCGTTTTTGTGAGTTTTAACCTAGTTTATATTAAAATTAATGTTCGTGAATGTGCAAATGAGTGTGATTGGATTTTTCTCGATGGTTTGACGTTTGTACATCGACATCGAGGGTTGGTTTGACTATTCTTGCATGCGTAGGCGATAGGTTTGGACCTATGCGTGATACGCGTGCCGATTTGATTTTCGTATTACGTTTCGATCTCGAATTTAGTTTTAATACGATATGGTGCGTTATGATATGTAGGTACCCCCATGTGGACTTCGAGACGACAAGCAGGCGCGTGGCGACGTCGGCACCGGCTAGCGAGGACCAGGTGAGTAGATTTATATCTACGGGGAGAAGTCGGGTGGATGACGTATAGCACCCCCGCAGTCCGTGGTGGTGTATACGGATGCGTATACACACCAACAATTATTATATGTTATTTGGGATTAATAACGATGCTTAGGATGGATATTGGTGTGTTGGATTATTTTAGCGTTGTGAACCCTAGGGTAGTGTTGCACTACACATACACACACACATACACACATACATACTTTCATACATTCCTATTGATATGTGCTCATGGGATTCTTTATAGTTATGTGTTCACATGGGTATGGGACTATGTGTTCACATACGGATTGAGGATGATACTTGGGATTGAGCTGAGTCGATGAGATTTGATTTGAGGCCGTGAGATCGGTGATATAGCAGGGTTCGTATTTGAGATACGACATGACGTTGTAGCGGGTCCTTGACGTAGTGTTTCACACACGTCCATGCATACGTAGGCGGTATCAATATGGTACTATACGTAGATCAGTACCCCGATCTTGATATTTGATAAAGAGGATACCAGGTGAATAGTATGATGAATGTGATATTGACCCGTACCCAGATTTGGGAGGCCGTACGACGGATTTACGTACGAGCTATATTGATGATTGATCCGCACTCTTGACTTGGGATGCCTGATTATAGATATGGTATCAGCTATGATATTATTGAGGCGGGATCACCGACTATACATATACAGGTAGGTATATGTATCGACTCAGATGTTAGGCGGTTTCCTTACCTGTAGTTCAGCTTGTTAGTTCAGCCGTATAGTTTAGTGTAGTTGTTAGATTAGATTAGACTTCTTACCTATTTCAAAAACTAACGAATCGTGGGTATTTTAAAAGACAGCCCAAGGGATCCTACGGATATTTCAAAAGACGTATCTTTTCATAAAAACACCGTAGCCCCTATTTTCAAAAACCCCATGATTCGTGTTATTTCAAAAGGCACCATTTGTAGGACTTATATTAGATTAATACTGATTAGTTATCGTTGTGTCTAGTATTCTGCTCCCGCACATTATTGCTGTTCGCTCTGCCCCGCATACTTATTTTGCTGCATACTCCATTATTGATATCATGCTGTTAGGACACCAGCACCATTACCGATGATGCGTATGTACCACATACACTTACTTGCCGGCTCACACACATCTTCATCGGTAATTGCCATGTCACGTACACTTAGAAAATACTATTGCTTGACTTAGGTTGTTAGTTAGTAGTTGATACGATATTAGTGTACCTGCCTTATATTCCAGTTTAGACATTGTAGTTATTACTTGTCACTTCATGCATACTGTTATTCCATTGTTCATGCCTAGTTATTAATCACACATTGCAACTTGGTTATTGATACCATATACATTCATTATCATTGACATATGCACTTGTGATGATTTCTTGAGATTTATGATATTTCTGGATTTCGGGGGAAAGCCGCAAAATTTCTAAACTTATTATATTTTTAAAATATGTAAATTGCGGTTTTCTAGTGATGTAAGTGTCGTCCACCATGAGTTTGCTGTGGTTTTCGAGATCCGTGTCGAGGAGTGGAGGAACCGTCACGGGTACATGGTGGGCCCGGTATGGTACCCCGGGGCAAGAGGAATGTGGTGTTGACGTTGAGCCTGGCTGGGGAGCACTACCTACCGGTGATATTGCCCGACGCGTCGGATATCCAGAGGATACCGTCGTGGTCTTGAGATGGATGGTAGGGGCCGGTCTGGACTGACGGCGCCCTAGATATTGAGATTGAGACATTGATATTTCGAGACAGTGAGATTTATGTTTTGTGTCGATGCTAGATACTGTTGATACTGATTTCATTATGATACCTCAGTTTAAAAACCAGAAGGAAATCTCACTAATTTATGAAAACAGTTTCTTCATTTACATGTATTCTGTTTTCATGCATTCATACCTCATACATATGATATATTGCTACCTGAGGCACGGGCACATGAGATTACACTCGGTTAGATATTACCCTAGCCATTGTTATAGGCTGCATGTTATACATATTTTTGAGGATATATTATGATCATTGACCTAGGATTGCGTTATTTATGCGATTTCTGTGCGTAGATGTTTATCTATTCACGAGTTGGCAACTCACCCCCGTTGTGCCCCAGTTTCTTGCAGGTTTGCCGTACAGGTTTCATTACGGCTTTGCGGGCATAGTTTCATTCGGGTGATTTGCTAGTAGGTGGGTTTACTTGTATCATACCCCCATTATATATCTTGTATATCATTATTCTGTTGTATCTAGAATCTCCATCAACCAAACATGTATTTTTGAGATAGAGACCAGTGTTGTTTATTCTTTCGACCTTAGAGTCGCTCGTTATATTTCTGGTGGTTTTGAGTTTCCTTTTGAGTTTTGATCCTCGCCGTTGGCGTTGTATATTATATTGCTTGTGTGGTTGTGACCGTCGATTGACGAAGAGCTAGCTGCCGCTTGGGGATGCCTTTTTCTTAATTTCGTATACTATTCATGTTGTATCCCGTTTGGGGGCCAGTATTTACAAAGGAGACTCTGCCAAAATTTTCAGTAAATTTTTGATGTTTTTAAAAACCGCATAATTCGGCTTATGCTATTGAAACTACTTGCTTTAATTTGGTTTTTCCTGCACTCTACTTCTTTTCTTGGTTTGGATTTCTGGGTTTTCGGTTTACTTAGATTACGTACGCCTCGAGACGTTCGTAGTTTAAGTGTCGGTCATGTTCCGTACTTTCAGGTCGTGACAAAGTTGGTATCAGAGCGTTAGGTTTTACCTTCGGAGCGTAGGATGACCCTTGGTTGATGGAATAGGTGACTAAAGTAGAGTGACGTACCGTTGGTATGTTCCGCGGCATATTTACGACACGCCACTCCACTTAAGGAGCCTTAGGATGTACATTTCCTTGTTCAGTATTATATTCCTTCCTGATCTAGCCTCATCGGTACCAGTTTGGTTTTGCTACTACGGTTACGGGCAGGGAGAGCTACGGCTAGAGTTGCGGTCAGCACAAGCTCGTCACGAACGAGGACTGACCAGGGCGAAATTCCGGCGACACACGATTGCAGAGATGTATCTTTTTACTGTGTTTCCGTGCCACGAGTGTTTGGCGGATCGCCTTTATGAGGTTACTCGGAGGCGCTGATCGACACTAGGGAATTGAGCCAATGATAGAGGCCAGCCAGATTTTGATGACCGTTGGTGTGTTGCTTACTCCTGATGATTGAGGCACTGTTCAGCATGCAGACGAGCAAGCCAGTGTTGCTGCGAGCGACGAGATATCGCCCTATATGTTGGAGCTATTGCGGGGCGAGTTGTACGAATAGATGATAGAAGGTCGCTAGTCACCCGATGATGAATGACTAGGACAGGTGGTTCGTTCGCCTACCCCGATGCGAGGTCATCAGATAGATTGATTCCAGCTAGAGACGACTTCACGCAGAGACGTGAGGGTCGACAGAGACGATCGAATGTCGGAAAACCTATTATTCCAAGTTTAAAGTATTCAGAAAGACATGCAGGCAATTCTATGGTCCCTCTAGAAGAATGAAATCCTAACTCGACATAATGACCGTGTGAAAGCCTTTGAACCTTCGGGTTTGCGGCAGTTCCACGGCGCCATTAGTGAGGCTTGGGTTTGCCCTTCTATGGCTGGACCACCGATGCTGTGGTTTATATATTCGATACTATTAAACTGTGCCCAAGATGTTGAGCTCTTGGGGGATTATGAGGTTTCGACGAATCGATCGAATGGTTCGACTTCAATCGGATGCTAGGTGGTGAGATGCATTCTTGGGAGACTCCAGATACGAGGATAGCCGTTGGAGCTCAGTCCATGCAGCCACGACGAGACGAGTCCGAAGCGGTCGACATTAGAGAAAATGTAGTAAGAGGTTCGTATAAGATCCAGATATGATGACGTTCCCCTCCGTCGACATCAGAGATGCGATGCGCATGCCGAGGCAGAGTACTGGATATACCTTCCAGAAGGAGTCGCGATGAGTATGCAGTCGTTCCAGAGCAAGATGCAGATATAGGAAAGGACGATGACTTCCGGACAGTTGGCAGAGACGAGACATGGAATAGACCGTGAGCAGGATTCCTTCCAGGACACTGCTGCAATGATACTTGCATCCAGGATCAGATGTGTCACGTACATTCAGAGAGCCAGAGGCCGACGCCAGTGATATGCTGTCTTACGAGTGGTCGCGATGATTGACCAAGAGATGACCAGAGAAGTGCCAGAACGGAATCGTCCCCGTTAGCACACCTGACAGGGCCGATGAGCCGATGGACCGAAAGATTGGTAATTCACAGTGAAGACCTTGACCCAGGAGTGGTCATGGTTATGCACACCAGCAGGACAGAGTTCATGATCATCGACGAGACGTCCCACTAGTGACCGTGACAGTTGGCCGAGATTCTTAGAGGATGCACTTGAGCGGTACTATTCCGCCATTATTGATTACGATGTTTTGGGTGATTTATTCGTATGATTTGATTTTGATGATTGAGGATTTACGACCTTTGCACAGTGTTGCACTTGAGATCGTTTTCATGCTTTAGTTTCACATATTTGTGATATTACGGTTTTAAACAGTTGAGTTGGTTTTGTGCGTATGCATGCACACGATTTCGTTCCTGCACTCGGTATAGTTTATATATGCTTGCAGTGCAGTGATACGCCTTTTGTGCACTTAGATGCACTGGACTTCGATTTCGATTATGATACTCGATATTTGTTTTGTGCACCTTGTGCACCTGATTGATTTTGCGCACGTTCGGCGCTTGATATTGGATTTCATGATTTCGTACACGATGGATGCACCTGATTTGGATTTTCGCGCATGTTGGGCGCATGTTTTGAAGGGTGATTTTGGTGCACACCAGAGGCACTAAATCGAGATTTTTCGTGCATGTCAGATGCACCTGATTTTGCTGTCAGGCACACATGTTGCCTACGACAGATGTTTCGTGCACACCCGATGCACTTAGATGTTGTTTCTGTGCGCATGTATGGCACATTCATGGATTTTGATTTCCGTGCGCACCAGACGCACGTAGTATTCATGTGCATATTTTGGGATTGATTTCTTATAGAGTAGTACGTTTTTATGATATTGCTATGTGTTTTCGTACTGAGCAGGACTAGTCAGAGGACAGTACCTGAATATATTTTGCATGCATTGATAGTTATTGAAGGGATTTCCAAAAAGCGAGCTATAGCCTCAGTATTTACCTACGTGTCTGATATGACACGAAATGTTTAAAACAAGGAGACCCTTCTAAATTGTTTCCAAAACGGCAGAACGTACATTTCAAACAAAGGTATATATGTATATAGTTATTTTCTTATGATAGACGTCCGCCACTGTGCAGTGTTATACGCGTTGCACAGCGACTTAAAGAGATTTGGCATGCATTTCCTTCAGATACTTACAGATATAGATTCGATATTTACATGTATAGTTTCGAGTTATATCATATTGGTTTTGATTTGGATTTGGCATTGATGTCTTCTCCATGAATCCGATGATTGCAGTATGCTTGACGGAGTTTTGATTTGAGTTATATACTCATTTTTCAAGCGCATGCGCTGCGCTACGATTTGTCTTATGTATTTACAATTTCGGAGCCCCGACGACTTGATGGTTTTTCTTAAATGTTTTAGTATTTGGGGGAGTTTGAATTTAAATTCGGGGACCGAATTTCTTTAAGGGGGGAAGATTGTAACGTTTTGAAAATCGTTTCGGTGAAATTTCGAAAAATCGGTAAAATAAGGGGGTTTTCTGTAAAAAGTCAAAATACAAATATCTTATTATAAAAATTAAATATACATATTCTAGCTATGTGATTGCTATTATTTGGTGTTTATTGAGCAGCTGGTGAAATTTCAAATTTTCTGAAAAAAAATATTATTTTATTATTATTTTAAGCCGTCACTAATACATTTAATTAGGGAAAATTACAAATCGGAATGAGTTGAAACAAATTTTGTGCATCATAAAACATTAAATAAAATTTTATCATGTGGTTTTTGGAACGAAATAATTTGCCAAAACGGTTTAGAAAATATTGAAGAAAAAAGGCTTTTTTTTAGCGTAAATGGATGTTTGGGGTATTGTATTTATCATTTTTCATCACCCCACACCCGTACCCACATCCACACACCCCCACTTACTCCTCCCCATGGCTGAATTCAGCACCCACCATAATTTTTCCCCACTTGATTTCAAAGGAAAAGAAATGAAAGAAAAGAAAAGAAAATGGGTGAATTAGGTGGACTTTTGACCTTACCTTGACCTTGACTATCCTCCCTTGCATTTTCTCTACCTCCCTCTCTCTCCTCACTCCCATTTCTGGCCTCCCAACAGCAGCCGCCCCCCCCCCCTCAAATCCCACTCTTTCTTCATCAAAAAAATCCACAAATCACTTCAAAATCCATGCAAATTCAAATCTAAATCCAAATCCGACTCCTACCCATTTTAGCTTAGCCCGTATAGCATGTATCCTTGTGAAAAGAGAGCATTTTGGAGGGCCATGGATGCTTGTGGATCTTCATATATTTTTGGGTATAATTCTAAACTTTTTGTTGCTTAATTTGTTACTAATTTCTTAAGCTAATTTACTTAAGTGTTAATTTGGTTATGTGAGTTTAATTGCAAGTTTTGGAATTCAAGTTGTGAATTTGATTGCAAGTTAGGGTTTTATAAAATTGGTGTATGGTTGTGTGTTATATTTAGGCTTTGTTGTCATGATAATACAAGGTTAGTAGCTAGTGTGAATGGTTAGTTTTAAAATTGTGTTAATTTGCTAAATTGCTTACTAGGTTTTTGAAATTTGTTAAATTCTTGGGATTAAAAATGTGTTTAGGGTTTTCATGACTTCATTAACTTTATTAAGTGTGGTTTAATGCTTTAGATCATGCAAATCTAAGCTAGATTGTAGTTTGTACATTTTTGCTTTGAAATTGTTAAAAAGGGTATTTTTGTAAACTAGAATATTAGGATTTTTGGAATTTAATGAGATTAAATTCCGGAAATTGTTTATACGACTTATTTAAGATATTTAATAAATATATTGGCCGCTACATTCATTTAAACATCGTGTTTTGTACAAAAACGGCGAATTGTGCTTGCTAGATTTTCGGAAAAATGACTTTTTAAGTGAAATTGGCGTTTTTGTGAGTTTTAACCTAGTTTATATTAAAATTAGTGTTCGTGAATGTGCAAATGAGTGTGATTGGATTTTTCTCGATGGTTTGACGTTTGTACATCGACATCGAGGGTTGGTTTGACTATTCTTGCATGCGTAGGCGATAGGTTTGGACCTATGCGTGATACGCGTGCCGATTTGATTTTCGTATGCCGTTTCGATCTCGAATTTAGTTTTAATACGATATGGTGCGTTATGATATGTAGGTACCCCCATGTGGACTTCGAGACGACAAGCAGGCGCGTGGCGACGTCGGCACCGGCTAGCGAGGACCAGGTGAGTAGATTTATATCTACGGGGAGAAGTCGGGTGGATGACGTATAGCACCCCCGCAGTCCGTGGTGGTGTATACGGATGCGTATACACACCAACAATTATTATATGTTATTTGGGATTAATAACGATGCTTAGGATGGATATTGGTGTGTTGGATTATTTTAGCGTTGCGAACCCTAGGGTAGTGTTGCACTACACATACACACACACATACACACACACATACACACATACATACTTGCATACATTCCTATTGATATGTGCTCACGGGATTCTTTATAGTTATGTGTTCACATGGGTATGGGACTATGTGTTCACATACGGATTGAGGATGATACTTGGGATTGAGCTGAGTCGATGAGATTTGATTTGAGGCCGTGAGATCGGTGATATAGCAGGGTTCGTATTTGAGATACGACATGACGTTGTAGCGGGTCCTTGACGTAGTGTTTCACACACGTCCATGCATCCGTAGGCGGTATCAATATGGTACTAGACGTAGATCAGTACCCCGATCTTGATATTTGATAAAGAGGATACCAGGTGAATAGTATGATGAATGTGATATTGACCCGTACCCAGATTTGGGAGGCCGTACGACGGATTTACGTACGAGCTATATTGATGATTGATCCGCACTCTTGACTTGGGATGCCTGATTATAGATATGGTATCAGCTATGATATTATTGAGGCGGGATCACCGACTATACATATACAGGTAGGTATATGTATCGACTCAGATGTTAGGCGGTTTCCTTACCTGTAGTTCAGCTTGTTAGTTCAGCCGTATAGTTTAGTGTAGTTGTTAGATTAGATTAGACTTCTTACCTATTTCAAAAACTAACGAATCGTGGGTATTTTAAAAGACAGCCCAAGGGATCCTACGGATATTTCAAAAGACGTATCTTTTCATAAAAACACCGTAGCCCCTATTTTCAAAAACCCAATGATTCGTGTTATTTCAAAAGGCACCATTTGTAGGACTTATATTAGATTAATACTGATTAGTTATCGTTGTGTCTAGTATTCTGCTCCCGCACATTATTGCTGTTCGCTCTGCCCCGCATACTTATTTTGCTGCATACTCCATTATTGATATCATGCTGTTAGGACACCAGCACCATTACCGATGATGCCTATGTACCACATACACTTACTTGCCGGCTCACACACATCTTCATCGGTAATTGCCATGTCACGTACACTTAGAAAATACTATTGCTTGACTTAGGTTGTTAGTTAGTAGTTGATACGATATTAGTGTACCTGCCTTATATGCCAGTTTAGACATTGTAGTTATTACTTGTCACTTCATGCATACTGTTATTCCATTGTTCATGCCTAGTTATTAATCACACATTGCAACTTGGTTATTGATACCATATACATTCATTATCATTGACATATGCACTTGTGATGATTTCTTGAGATTTATGATATTTCTGGATTTCGGGGGAAAGCCGCAAAATTTCTAAACTTATTATATTTTTAAAATATGTAAATTGCGGTTTTCTAGTGATGTAAGTGTCGTCCACCATGAGTTTGCTGTGGTTTTCGAGATCCGTGTCGAGGAGTGGAGGAACCGTCACGGGTACATGGTGGGCCCGGTATGGTACCCCGGGGCAAGAGGAATGTGGTGTTGACGTTGAGCCTGGCTGGGGAGCACTACCTACCGGTGATATTACCCGACGCGTCGGATATCCGGAGGATACCGTCGTGGTCTTTAGATGGATGGTAGGGGCCGGTCTGGACTGACGGCGCCCTAGATATTGAGATTGAGACATTGATATTTCGAGACAGTGAGATTTATGTTTTGTGTCGATGCTAAACACTGTTGATACTGATTTCATTATGAGACCTCAGTTTAAAAACCAGAAGGAAATCTCACTAATTTATGAAAACAGTTTCTTCATTTATATGTATTCTATTTTCATGCATTCATACCTCATTCATATGATATATTGCTACCTGAGGCACTGACACGGGCACATGAGATTACACTCGGTTAGATATTACCCTAGCCATTGTTATAGGCTGCATGTTATACATATTTTTGAGGATATATTATGATCATTGACCTAGGATTGCGTTATTTATGCGATTTCTGTGCGTAGATGTTTTTCTATTCATGAGTTGGCAACTCACCCCCGTTGTGCCCCAGTTTCTTGCAGGTTTGCCGTACAGGTTTCATTACGGCTTTGCGGGCATAGTTTCATTCGGGTGATTTGCTAGTGGGTGGGTTTACTTGTATCATACCCCCATTATATATCTTGTATATCATTATTCTGTTGTATCTAGAATCTCCATCAACCAAACATGTATTTTTGAGATAGAGACCAGTGTTGTTTATTCTTTCGACCTTAGAGTCGCTCGTTATATTTCTGGTGGTTTTGAGTTTCCTTTTGAGTTTTGATCCTCGCCGTTGGCGTTGTATATTATATTGCTTGTGTGGTTGTGACCGTCGATTGACGAAGAGCTAGCTCCTGCTTGGGGATGCCTTTTTCTTAATTTCGTATACTATTCATGTTGTATCCCGTTTGGGGGCCAGTATTTACAAAGGAGACTCTGCCGAAATTTTCAGTAAATTTTTGATGTTTTTAAAAACCGCATAATTCGGCTTATGCTATTGAAACTACTTGCTTTAATTTGGTTTTTCCTGCACTCTACTTCTTTTCTTGGTTTGGATTTCTGGGTTTTCGGTTTACTTAGATTACGTACGCCTCGAGATGTTCGTAGTTTAAGTGCCGGTCATGTTCCGTACTTTCAGGTCGTGACAAACTCTGATGAAGAAATGACTCTTGGCCCTCTCTTTAAAGAGTCCACCTTGGGAAAAGAGGAAGAACCGAAGACCTGTAAGAATATTTAGCTGCGCAATCGTATGCTGCTCGAAAAGAATCTTGGGCCCTCGAACAGTGGGTCAAATAGAAAAGATAAGGGAAAAGAAAAAGTCCTTGAGGATATCATCCTTGATGACCAAGCCGTCGAAAAGCTGACAGCCAAGGACTCGCCAAAGAAAAGTAAGATGGACTACAACGTTCTGGCACACTTAAGAAAGCTACCTTCATAGTTAAGCATTCTCGACGTCCTTCTGTTATCCAGAGAAGCAAGAGATTCTTTGATCAAGGCATTATAAGAACCCGAACAATTCCAAGCTTTTCTCGCCGAAGAAAAGATGAAGGACGAGCTGGAAGAAGTACATACGGCCGATATCACCTTCAGCGATGAAGACCTCCTCCTTGGGACATGCGAGCACAACCGTCCCCTATATGTCTCCGGATACTGTTATGACATCAAGATAGGTAGAATCCTGGTCGACAATGGGTCCTCCGTCAATCTCCTTAACGTAACGGTGCTAAAGGAAATCTGCATGAGCGTTCATCACCTCGCTCGCGATAAAATCACCATCTCTGGATTTGACTCCCAGTCATCACGGACGCTTGGGTCTGTAATATTGACACTGCGCTTTGGGCTGCTTGTCACGGACATTAAGTTTCACGTCATTGATGCCAAGACATGCTACAATGCTTTGCTCGGCCGGCCCTGGTTACACGAGTACAACATCATCCATTCTACACAACATCAGTGTATGAAGTATTTCAAAGATGGTCTCGAGTACACTGTGACAGGGGAACTAAATCCGTTCTCCGTGAACGAATTCCGAAAATACGAAGATGCAAAATACTTCCTGCTAGATTTCAAGGACACAGAAAGATGTCGCAAACTGGAGGATAAGAACAAAGCTATCGCCACTGTTCCGGTCTTCGGGAGTGATACCGAGGAGGCAGAAGAAATAGTTTACTCAGGTCCGCCCTAGTGCAACAAGCCGGAACCGTCCGCTCCTATGTTGATCTTCGGCAGCGACTCGGAAGATGAGGTCAATGTCGTATTCTCTGCTCGGCCATCAATACAAGCCTTTGCTGATGATGATCGGAGTTTGCAAATCACCATGGTTCCGTGGGAGCATTATAAAGAGCTCGATGCACTTAACGCCTATAGTGCGCAGAAGCTGCAGACATTCTACGTCCCTCCCAGGCGAAAGGGTGAAAAAACAATCTTATTCTACCAATCCGGGGAAACAAAAGTGCAGAAAGAAATCTGGCATGGCGTGGATTCTACACTTGACAGGCTCCAGCCCATCCGTTTGCCCAGATATTACACAGATGGACTAAAGAGACTCTTAAGACGCCAAGGTGTACCCCTTAAGCAAACTGCGCGACAAGCACGGTTCTATAACAGGATCTGGAACGTTCCCGGAACTCAACGAAAGTTGCCTAATGGGAGAATGGAAACGACCGGGCTTGGGTATGTTCAATCCAAGAAACGGGAGCTACTCCGCGACTACTACGTCATACATGACTTTGACGAAGAAGGAGATGCTCTATGGGAAGATGCTAACCCTGAACCAGAAAGAGCTCCCGCCGTGAAAATGCCCAGTCCGTCGTTCGAAGAATAAATGGACAAGCTTATAAAGGAAGTAGGTCAAAAGGTTCGAGAGGACCATAATCGCGAAATGGCCATCTACGAGAAACCCAGGACGCAACGCCTCCTTCAACAGGCTGTGAAAAATGAAAATGCTCCTCCTTGTCAACCCGTTGTACAAAAGGCCCGACGCAGAGGCAGAAACAAACCAAAGAACGGGAAAGGCGTTCGACAGCAACAAAGCGGGTCCAAGAAGCCACGCGATCAGGAATCGAGCGGTCCAGATTCGTCTCTTATAAAAAAGATGGGTCGAGCATATTCTTTTCCCTAAGACAAGACAAGGAAGATATTCGATCTTGTCATAAAACATCAGATGATGACACTCCCGGAGTCCAAGCACACCGAGCAAGCAGGCAAAGTCTCTCACCCGGACTATTGCTCCTATCACAGGGCAATAGGACATCCTCTCGAAGACTGCTTCACATTTAAAGACTGGGTAGAAGACCAGTATCGGCAAGGCAGGTTCGCTCTATCCAGTAGCTGAGGGTAACCCTGCCGCAGAAGCATGAACCCAAAGCCGCGAGAGTAGAACCAGATCAACATCGGTCTTGGAAGCGATCTCGTACTTGTTATATGATAATGTTGTCAGAAGAAGAGCCTAAGAATATGGATGACCTCCTCTGGTGCTTCGATAACGATGATGACGAGGTAATCTCAGAGTTTCCACCGGCGCCAAAGGAGCTGGAAGATGGGATACATACTACTGCAGATAACCTCAAGAAAATTGATTTGGGGACGGCAAGTGACCCGTGGCCGACGTTCGTCAGTGAGCTGTTGTCTGAAGAAAGGGTGGCTGCGCTAAAAGACGTGCTCATGCAACATAAAGATTGCTTCGCATGGAACTATTCCGAGATGCCAGGATTAGATCCAGAGATTGCTGTGCATAAAATGGCGATATCTCGGGACGTCAAGCCGATCAAACAAGCGCCGAGAAGAATGCGGCTCGAGCTTGAAATGAGCATCAACGCCGAGGTCAAGAAGCTAATCGACTCTGGCTTCATCCAAGAGCTTCAATATCCCGACTAGATTGCCAACATCATCCCAGTGATGATGAAGAATGGGACGGTGCGCATATGTGTGGACTTTCGAGATCTCAATAAAGCCTGCCCGAAGGACGACTTCCCAGTACCGATCACCGAGCTGATGATAGACAATACGTCCACTCATGAAGTTTTCTCCTTCATGGACGGCTCGTCAGGATACAATCAGATAAAGATGCATCCCGAGGACCAGAAGCACACCGCTTTCCGGACCCCTTTGGGCATATTCTGCTACAAGGTGATGCCTTTCGGTCTAAAGAACGCCGGCGCCACCTATCAGAGGGCCATGAAGAAAATTTTCGACGACCTCATACATGAAATCGTCGAATGCTATATCGATGACCTCGTAGTTAAAAGCAAATCATACGAGGAACATTTAGAGCATCTGAAGATCATGTTTCAGCGCTTTCGGTAATACAACTTGAAGATAAACCCTCTCAAATGCGCGTTAGGAGTTTCCTCGGGCAAATTCCTAGGATTCATCGTCCGACACCGAGGCATCGAGATATATCCGTTAAAGATCAAGGCGATTATGGAAATGCCTCCGCCAAGGACTCTCAAGCAATTGCGGTCTCTCCAAGAGAAGCTCACGTATATCCGGCTATTTATAGACAATCTCTCCGGCAAGTGCCATCCTTACAGTCACCTGATGAAGAAGGGAACCCCTTTCGTCTGGGATCACAAATGCCAAAACGCACTGGATGAAATCAAGCAATACCTTCAGAATCCGCCAGTACTGGCCGCTCCCGTTAAAGGAAAACCTCTCGTCCTGTACACAACTGCCCTTGAAAGTTCTTTAGGCGCGCTGTGGGCACAAGAGAACTACCAAGGGAAAGAAAGAGCTCTCTACTATTTAAGTCGAGTTCTCCTGGGGGCAGAAAGCAATTACTCTCCCATTGAAAAACACTGCCTAGCGTTGATCTTCGCAATAACGAAGCTCAGACACTATGCATTGGCACATGAGGTCCATCTCATATCAAAGGTGGATCCCCTCAAATATTTGATGTCAAAGGCCATATTAATAGGACGACTCGCTAAATGGGCCCTACTCTTGATGGAGTTCTCGTTAACTTATCGACCCCTCAAGGCAGTGAAAGGCCAGGCCATCGCCGACTTCCTCGTTGATCATCCGATACCCGCCGATTCTCCTTTGAACTACGAATTGCCGGACGAACACGCGTTTGACACGATCGACGAAGAGGGAAGAGACAATGATACCCGCTGGGAACTTTACTTCGATGGAGCCTCTTCCATGAAAAAGCGCAAATAAAGCACCCCATAATCAAATCAGGGGTAGGCCTCATCTTCGTGACTCCACAAGGAGGGATAATGCGCTTTGCCTTCTCCTTAACAGAGCCGAGGACAAACAATGAAGCCGAGTATGAAGCTTTGATAGCAGGTCTCGAGATCGCTATCGACATGGGAATTGAAAACCTACCCATATACGGAGACTTCCAACTGGTCGTTAGTCATGTAAACGGTGACTATCAAACGTGCAAACCGGAGCTAGTAAAGTACGGTGAAAGAGTACAACAGTTGCTGACTCAAATCCCTTCCTACACCTTGGAAAGCATACCGCGTGCGGAAAATAGCAAAGCGGATGCATTAGCCAAGCTCGCTAAAGAACTGGCTGACGAAAACCTCGATGACGTGAGGATCGTTGTGCAAAGCCGTCGGGTTCTTGCACCGGCAGAAATATCTCCAGAGTCGTCCGAAGAAAAGGGGGCGACCGAGCAAGTGGTTCTGCAAGTAAAAGTCCAGGAATAGGTTGAGGATTGGAGAGAAGTCTTTATAGACTACTTCAAATCCTGTCGAACACCTGAAGATGCGTCCTCGAAACATCAGCTTATGAAACGAGCTATGTCTTTCGCTTTCGTCAATGATACTCTGTATAAAAGGTTATTTGATTCTCTGTGGCTAAGATGCCTGGGACCTGAAGAGGCAAAGAAATTTGTCCAAGAAACTCACGACGGACTCTGCGGTTCTCACCAAGCCGGGCCGAAGATAAAGCTGAAGATCAAACGGATGGGTTATTATTGGCCCACGATGGTCCAGGACTGCCTCGAATACGCGAAGCAGTGCCACTCATGCTAGATTCACGGGGACTTTATCCATCAGCATCCAAATCCGCTACATCCGACAGTAGCTAGCTGGCCGTTCGAAATATAGGGAACTGACATAATCGGCCCCATCGAACCAGCATTGGACAAAGGACATCGATTCATTTTGGCAACAACTGGTTACTTCTCCAAATGGGCAGAAGCAGTTCCACTGAGGGAAGTGAAGACGGAGAATATCCTCCATTTCTTCAAGACACACGTCATTTATCGGTTTGGAACTCCACGGCGGATCATCTCCGATAACAGGCCAGCCTACAGAAGCCACAAGATCAGCCGCTTCACACAACAGGCATAACATAGACTGGAGATACTCTTTAGTCTATAATCCCCGAGCTAACGGTCTAGCTGAGGCTTTTAACAAGACCTTGAGGAAGATCGTGAAAAAGACGGTGTCCCGAAATAAGAAGTACTGGCACGAGAGACTGCATGAAGCTCTCTGGGCGTATCGAACTATATTCAAAACGGCCACGAACACAACGCCGTACGCATTAGTATTCGGTACAGCAGCGGTACTCCCCCTCGAGATAGAGTTACCATCTCTACGAATGGCAGTTCATTACGAGCTAACGAACGAAGAGAATGCTCAACTTCGGCTTGAGGAGCTCGATGCCCTTGATGAAACCCGGCTTATAGCGCAACAAAATCTGGAGGCTTATAAAGCAAAGATGACACGTTCATATGAGAGATTGACTAGGCCGAGAACATTCCGCCAAGGCAAACTAGTGCTAGTGGTCAAAAGACCTATGATCCCCAATCACGCCAAGTGGGGAAAATTCGAGTCGAATTATGAAGGCCCGTATATCATAGACAAAGTCTACCAGGGTGGAGCTTACCTACTCATGGACATGCATAGTGAAAGACCTTTCCGGCCAATAAACGGTCGCTTCCTAAAGAAATACTACGCCTGGCAAGTCACGGCTTAGGTCAACGATAGATGACGACGACTATGTCCGCTCGCTATGTTCCTAAGCCCAAACTCTATAAGTAGTAGCCGGTCTGGACCGAAACGTCCTTAAACTAACAGCGGACCGAGATGTCCCTAAACTGACAGCGGACCGAAATGTCCTTAAACTAGCAACGGACCGAAATGTCTATAAACTAACAGCGGACCGAAACGTCCTTAAACTAGCAATGGACCCCTATGTCCTACAACTGGTTGTTGACCGAGACGTCGATAAACTACTACGGACCGCAGCATCCCAAGGCTGACAATATATATATATATATATATATATATATATATAAAGAGAGAAAACGGTATGTCCATAAGCAAAATGGGCACGGATGAAAACCCGAAAGGGCTCCGTAAGTAAAAACAGCAGGGCTGCCGGTGAGTTTTATGAAAACCCGAAAGGGCGCAACCTCGTTAAAAGACACATGCAAGGTCCTCTCGACCTTGTGAGGAAAAACCACCTGCGTGAGATCCTTACGACTCACAAGGGAGCAACACACTTAGGAATCCCCACAATTCCTAAGGAGAAATTACACTTGCGAGATCCTCACGACTCATAAGGAGAACTCTCTTATGAGACCCTCACGGCTCATAAGATTCAAAAGTCTTAAGCTACAGGGATCTAAACCTGTTCTTAAGCAGCCACTACAACCTCCAATACCGTCCTACAAGTGGTTCAATATTGACCCTTGTATACAATCCACGGGGGCGAATAAACATTTCCCTAACAAAGCCCCATCCGTGACTAGGGATATGTCTACACGGTAAACAATCCTTGTAAGTCCTCTCGACTTAGAAGGAGAAAATACTCTTGTAAGATCCTTACGACTTACGAGAAGCCATACACTTAGGAGTCCTCAGGATTCCTAAGGAGAAAACGCACCTACGAGATCTTCACGACTCGCAGGGAGAAGTACCTTTATGAGACCCTTACGGCTCATGAAGTCAAAAGCCTTAGTCGACAGGATCCTTTTTTGCTAAGACACCTTTGTTCGACATCGACAGAGGAAAATGATGATTCTCTCCTGGCAATATTCTAGTTGTAGCGGTGCTGATGCCGAAATCGGTGTCTAATTCCAAGCTTGCAGCAAAGAAGCTAGCGAGCCACACATGCATACGAAATAGCCGAAATGATGGGGCAACTTGCAACAAAATCAGCAAGTAAAAATGTATGCATGTAAAATAGCCGAAATGATTGGGCAACTCGCAATAAAAAGCAGCGAGTGAAAATAAAATAAATAGCCGAAATGATTGGGCAATTGTGACCTTCGCGATATAAAAGATGAAATGATAGAGTATCGCGGAAAGAAATAAAGAAAAATGAAATTTATGCCCTACAGATGATATCACATCAATCCCTGTATACAATCCAGGAGCGCAAACAAAGAAGGAACCATACCTTCCCTCCACTGGCTCCATCAGAAGAAGAAGCCAAATCTCAACGGTTCACAGACAACCTAGAGACCACTTCGATATTCGTCTCATTACAACAGACGCAACGTCATCCAAATGACCCCGTCTCGGAAATACGTCATCCACATGACCCCGTCGCGGAAACATATCATCCAAATGACCCCGTCGCGGAAATACGTCATCCAAATGACCCCGTCGCAGAAATACGTCATCCACATGACCCCGTCGCGGAAATACGTCATCCAAATGACCCCATCTCAGAAATACGTCATCCAAATGACCCCGTCACGGAAACACGTCATCAAAATGACCCCGTCGTGGAAACACGTCATCAAAATGACCCCGCCGCGGAAACACGTCATCCACATGACCCCGCCGCGGAAATACGTCATCCAAATGACCCCATCTCAGAAATACGTCATCCAAATGTCCCCGTCGCGGAAATACGTTAACCAAATGACCCCGTCGCGGAAGTACGTCATCCACATGACCCCGTCTCGGAAGTACGTCATCCAAATGACCCCATCGCGGAAAGATGTCATCCAAATGACCCCATCGCGGAAATATGTCATCCAAATGACCCCATCGCGGAAATATGTCATCCAAATGACTCCGTCGCGGAAATATGTCATCCACATGACCCCGTCTCGGAAATACGTCATCCACATGACCCCGTCGTGGAAACACGTCATCCAAATGACCCCGTCGCGGAAATACGTCATCCAAATGACCCCGTCGCGGAAACACGTCATCCAAATGACCCTGTCGCAGAAACACGTCATCCAAATGACCCCGTCGCGGAAACACGTCATCCAAATGACCCCGTCGCGGAAACACGTCATCCACACGACCCCGTCGCGGAAATACGTCATCTACAGGACCCCGCCTCAGAAATACGTCACCCAACGACTCCGTGGAACACGGCCAAAGTTAACCTTGACCCCGTGGGAAACGCCCGGAGCAACTCGTTAAACACTTACGTCATCCAAATGACCCCGTCACGGAAATAAGCCATCCAAATGACCCCGTCGCGGAAACATGATTAGTCGTGTCAAAAACTGTAATTACCGCAATCAGAAACGGCGTCGCTTCGCAGCTAGCCGGTGAGTACGGGTCGATCCACAGAGATGGGTAAATTCCTTTTATGTGTTTTAACGAGTTGATTCTATTTGTCGTTTTGATTGGTTTATGAAAATCTATAAAAACTAGATCTAATTAATCTAATTGAAAGTCTTGCTAGGGTTAGGCTTAGGGGAAGTTTTGGAGATTAATGTTTCCTTCACCGCTTTCAATGCCTTCTTTTTTAGATCTATTAGATGTTACGTTAATTATCAATAAAGTGGATACGAATCTTTTGGGAAGATGTTTCTTCCTCTAGATTTGTATCCTTCCTTTGTTGATAATTACCCTAACCCCCATGGAAAACGCACGCAACCGGCCCTTTATACTACGGTTCACCGTTACCTCGAGGGGTAGGGTGCCGTAGGGAGCGGATGTGTGCGTATGCATGGAGTTCTAACTCTAAAGTGAAGATGGCATTGAAAGGGGTGAGAGATCTCATCTCTCAACCCTTTCGCTAAGGCTAACCCTAACAAGCGAGGAGACTACTCGCTCATTAGGGGATGATAAATTATACTAGAAAATAAAAGCAAGGAAATAAATTACCTACAGATTTGATGGCTCCCTCCAAGTAGAAGACAGAATAGATCTGAATGTCACTTCCAGAAATTCTGAATTTTATTTATTGAAAAGAGGCATAGTTTTTACAGATCTAAAATTACAATTTATAGGAAAATAGGAAACCTAGGGTTACAGACTCTCGCACATGCGCAATTACTGATTTGACCCCTGAGAATCCCAACACCAGAACAGTCGCGGCAACAGAAGAAAAATCCACCGACACGTGTATTATACGGCCGCGGATCCGCGGCAATTTATGGCTTGGGCCGCGGATCCGCGGCCCATTGGTGGGATTGGCTCACCAAATTTTCTGGGGTCCTTTGTGGTTGTCTGGGCTTCTTAGTTTAATACTTCTTTTTCTCTGTTGGCTTTTCACTCTTCTCCAGATCTTCAGTGAAGACTTGTATTGGGCTTTTTTAACCGTTTCACCTTGACATTCGTTGCCTTGCTTGACTAGGATTCGTCTAATTGTTGGTCAAAAGTCCCTTTTCTGTTGTTTTGTGTCTTTTTCACTGTATTTGCTCCAGAAACCTGTAACCTGTAATATGCAACAAACGTGCGTCAAGAGTACCTGTTTATTTATAAAACGGATAAGAATAGGGGAATGAAAAATGCAATATTATGGTCTAAACAAATACCCCCAAACTTACCTTTTGCTCGTCCTCGAGCAAACTTATTATTTTATTCTCTAAAATCCTAACCGCACTTTCGCAGGGAAACGCGATTGCACTGAGCACGTGCAACAAGCCGTTAAACCTCTAGGTGTCCCTAGTAGGAGGAGTGTTGTCTCCTGAGAGTTTTCAGCGGATTACACCCACAAAATCCTATCAACTTGGCCCATTTGACTTTTGTTCTCCAATTAAGTTTTCTAATAAGGAATTCTATTATCTTCTACTTGTAAATTATCCACCCATATTCTTCACACTTCCTCATTATTTAACTTAAGATTATATATGTTATGTAGACCTACTTTGCTTTCGGCATCTTTTAAGTCTTCCTTCTAGGGTTTCATCTCAACTTAGGAATTTTCTATCAACTCCATTAAAGATATAAATTTTATCTTTCATTCCTCTCTCTTATCTAAATTCCAATCACATACCCCTACGTGTGTGTATAGATCACGCCTACACTTGGAAATTCAATTCAAGCAATCATGCCCTAGTCCATTGTCCAAAGTACTTATTAATTGGTGAATTTAAATGAAATTAGCTTACACATCCTTCATGCGACCGTTAATACTTCTTGAGGTACCAACGACCGATTACAAAATGCGTTTGCACTTTAAAGCGCACTTCCTAGTCCTTGCAACACCCAAGGCTTTAGCAGTGACTCCCAAACCAGTTGGTCTAAGGCACTAGGTGATGAAGCACCCTCGCTAAATATTTTTCTATTTTTGCAGCCTTAAGTAATCACAAAAACCAGTGTCCATTTTTTTATTCTTTATTCACTTTTTTTTATTTTTTTTATTTTCATTGTACTAAGGACTTTAGACAAGAGTATTTCAAGGTCTCTTCTACTATTCCAAGTTTCAAGGTGCGTGATAGTGCAAATTGTAGGGTATACATTTTCAGAATCTAGACTTAAGCTAGGAACTATTTTTCAAACTTATACTTTAATAAGAACATCAATACTTTTCCTTTATTTTGACTTAACCCAAGAAGTGAACCCAAAATTTGCCTATTTCTAAACTACAAGGCATATACTTTCTACTGTTAAACTTTAAGGAAGGTTATTTTTAGGGTTTTTAATTCACTAAGTCTAAGATCTAGTTGTTCCTAACCAGTTAACCTATTAGTCAAACTCAAGTCAATTAGCCAAAATTGAATACAATTATTTTTATAATTTTTGAAATTTTTCAAATTTTTATGGGTTTTCAAATAAATATGCAAATGCAAAAATATATACAAATGAATGCGAAGGAAGAAGACGTACCGAGCATACCCCCAAACTTGAACTTGACAGTGTCCTCACTGTCATGCTAAACCAAGAGGGTCAAAATACCGATACTCCCCTGTTTATTTATTTATAGTTTTTTTTTTTTATAGTTAAGAAAAACAAAAATATATGCAAAAAGTCCCTCCCCCAAACTTCAATTAAACTATGTTAGACATTACTGCCAAACTTTGCATCGGCCATAAGTCAACACCAACCAGTTGAAAAATTTATCAGTAAAGAATATTGGTTGGTAGAAAAATAAGTTGTGGTGGTCCGCAAAGAATTGGGGAAGATAGAAGTAGTGGTATGGGAGGTGTGGAGGTAAATATACAGGTGATGGTGATGCATCGAAACGAGAATGTAAATGATCAGCAATCAGTGGAGTGTTGGCATTCTCGTACCTTATTAAAAGAAATGGGGGTATTTCAACTTCTAAGGGAGGAAGTTGACTCACCACAATACCCCCAAGATGTTCCTGTGGGTCCTCTATTGACATGGCATCATCTATCAATTGTGTATGATATTCAATTATGAGGGAACTTATCTCCTCGATGTCCGCCATAGTCCAATCGAAAACTTGCCGCCTATCTTGTAAGACTTTTAAAATAGCGTTCTCTTGCTCGAAGTCTAGAGAGGCTGATATGATAATGGGAAAAGTCTCATTTTCACCTATGTAAGCATATTTAAGGTGAGGCGGTAAGGACATTAGTTCGAGTTTCGGAGGCGAAAGAATCATTGCGGAATCTACCTCGAACTTAAAGGACTCCAACACGGGTTCGAAATCACTGCAAACAACCGATTCGGATGGTTCGACTAACTCATCCAAAAATTCAAAAGACTCATATTCGGGCTGTGAGTCGTCGTCATCCGAAAAAGTGAAACATTCATAATCAACTTCGGTTGTGTCAACGGTAGTAGGCTCAAGGAGGGACGCACTAGTGGCGTCAAAACTGTTTTCATCAAATAGAAATCTTTCAAGCTCGCAGTCCTCCTGCGTGATTTCGTGAATAGAGCAAACTTCTCGTGTACTAGTTTTTGGCACGGGGGGCAGACTTCCCATCTTATAAATATTGAACTCACTAGACCTCTTCCCGAAGGATAGAGTCATGGAGCCATTGCGACAGTTTATTACGGCATTGGAAGTGGCCAAAAATGGTCGACCGAGAATCACCGGAATTTGGTTTCTTGGGTTAGCAACAGGTTGTGTATCCATAACGATAAAATCAACGGGGAATATGAATTCCCCGACTTTGATCAACACATCCTCTAGTTGACCCCTTGGATAGGTGATTGATCGATCAGCCATTTGGAGAGTGCAACGAGTGGGTTTCAACTCTCCAACCCCTAATTGTTCGTACACGGAGTAAGGAATCAGGTTAACACTAGACCCAAGATCTAAAAGTGCTCGATTAATTTTCTTATCCCCAATTGTAATGGAAATCGTAGGACAGCCGGGGTCCTTTCGTTTTTGGGGTAAGGTTTGATGGTGGTTAATAGCATTGCTCACTGCACTAGCCACTAGCACTTTCTTGGGTACTTGAGATGCTTTTCTCTTTGAAGTGCATAATCCCTTTAAGATTTTCGCGTATGAAGGGACTTGTTGGATAGCATCTAAGAGAGGTATATTTATGCTAACCTGCTTAAATATCTCCACAATCTTCTCCACTTGTGTATTTGGTTTATTAGGACTCAACCTGTTTGGAAATGGTGCATTTTGAAAATTAGTTGAGTCAAATGTTTATGGAGCAGACTGTGGATTAGGAACGGATCCCGGTGTAGATGTGTTCGTGTTGTGAGAAATGGGTCCGTTAGAGCTAGAAGAAGTAGAGCCATGTGAAGGGTGGAGAATAGGCTCTAAAGAAAAAGGTGAAGAAGGAAGTGAAGAAAATGAAGAAGGGGAAGAAGAAGAAGAACCACCGGCGAGGATGTCATCACTAGTTTTCACATTATTTTGCAACTCTCTTCCGGATCTCAACGTGGTCACCGCATTTACATTGTGATTGTGATATGCGTTTTGTGCGTGACCGGGATTGGGCAATGGTTGAGATGGAAGCTTTCCCTTTTCTCTCTCGCTCAACGCAGCAGTTAATTGTGCAATTTGTGCCTCAATAGATTTGATACTTTGATCGTGTGAGGCATTGTTATTCATTAAAGATTAAACATAACTTTCAAATCTTGCTGCGGATTCTGTAGTTTGCTTGAGAAATGCTTCTAGACTTTTCTCGAGCGAGCTAACCTTATCATCATTTGGTTGAACCAAATTGTTCGTTTGATTTGTATAAGGTTGTTGTTGGAAAGGTTGCTGGTTTTGAGTTTGTAAGGGTGCTTGTTGTTGTTGTGGGGGAGGTCTTTGAAAATTATTATTCCCTTGGAACTGTTGATTTGGGTGACTCCTCCACCCCTGATTGTATGTCGAAGAGTACGGATCATTTCTTTGTCGTTGCTGAAATGCAGCATTGACTTGATCCTGTCCTTGAATGGGTGCATTATAAGGACACTCTTCAGTTAGGTGCGACGGGTTCGAACAACAAGCACAAACAGTTCGTGTGGGTAGAGTAGGGGCAGGAGAAGACGATGAGATTTTGGTCTCAATGGCTTCTAGCTTTTTCATAAGTGAGGCCATCTCGGCCTTCATAGCAATCGACATATCTATTTGATGTATGCCTGCCCTAGATTGACCAACTGAAGAAGATGATGTGGTCTTGGTACTCTCCCACTGAATTGTTTGCTCACTTAGGTCCTCAAGAAACTGCCAAGCTTCGTCGCTAGACTTGGAGAGAAAATGACCTTGACATATTGTTTCTAGCAACTGCTTCGTTGCTGCGTTCAATCCCTCGTATAATGTTTGGCAAAGTTGCCAATTTTCTATCCCATGATGAGGACATTGAACGAGTAGGTCTTTAAATCTCTCGAAGCACTTCCAAAATGGTTCGGAAGGAAGTTGTGAAAATTATATAATCTCGTTTCGGATTCTAGCAGTTTTGTGGTGAGGATAGAACTTTTTCAGAAAAGCTCTCACAAACTCGTCCCAATTTCTAATGGAATGTGATGCGGTGCTGTATAGCCACTTCTCGGCTAGGTCACATAAGGTAAAAGGAATGACCCTTAGCCTTATTGCATCATCACTTAATTGGGTTGTCTTCATCATGGCGCAAACGTTTTGGAATTTATTAATGAAAATATATGCATCTTCGGATTCCAAACCATGAAACTTAGGCAGCATATTGATGAAATGTGGTTTTATTTCAAAATTATCCCCATTTGCCGATGGGGGTGAAAGACATGTGGGTAAAGAAGTGCGGACGGGGTAGAAGAGATCCTGGAGTGCAACTCGTGCGGGCGCTACAACAGGCGGTAGATTCGGGTTATTCGCACCTGGCGGAGGTGGAATCATTCCCGTCGGTAAGGTATCGTTGGGGTTGAATCCCAACATACCTTCGAAAGAAGAATTTAAAGGTGGAGGTAAGGAAATGGAGAGAATTTCGACGAAGGGTTCGCCGAAGGGTTCGTTGGTCGGTACCAACGAAACACGGACTAATCGGACGTTAGTATCCCTAGTCCAAAATGACATACACTAAAGGGTAGTGCAGTCAGAAAAAAAAGAAAAACAGAATGTGGGGGTAAGATAACGTCAGTGAGAAGAAGTGGTGGAAGTGAGTTTGCAAGTTTTCTTTAGCGGCAAGTTGCAAGTTTTTAAAAGATTTTTCTTTTTCTTTTTCTTTTATTTATGTGAAGGTTTTGCAAAGAGGTTTTAGGAAAGGGACTCGTGACACCAATGTGTCAACCACACATGCACAATCAGGCCTAGATCTAGGGTCGCCTAGGTCTGCTAGACAGCTCCTAACTAGGGCTAGAAATAGACCTCAAACCGCCTCTTCACGGACAAGTACGGCCAGGTAAGTGGGAAGGAACCACCACTACAGTGGGCCTAATTAATAACCACTAGCCTAGACACCGCAATGTCGGTTAGGATAAACGGCTGATGCCTACCCTAGTCCTTTTCCTATTGAGCTCGCTGTCCTTAGGTCTGAGTCTAATATTTTTTAATTAGTTGTGGTCGATGCAAAATGCTTTAGGTGTTTTCTGGGGTCCTGAGAAGGATGATGAAATCCCCACCCAATCTGAGTTTGGTCAATTAGCCCCTTAGAGTCCGATTAAATTATGCAAAACAAATAAAATCACTTGCAATCAATTTTAGCGCGGCGCAAAGAAACCTGCAGAAATCTGTATTTAGAAGGGGGAGAAAGACTTTTTACGCAAAGAATTCCTGCAGAAAATTTTTACAGTGGAGATATGGAGGTTACAGAGGAGAGGGGGAGAAAACAAACCACACAAATTTTTAGGGCTGACGTGGCAATGCAAGCGCGGAACCGCGGCCGTGAACCCTTATTTGCGGCGGAAGCGCGGCTGAGAAGAGGGATCGGGCTCTGGAAATTTTTGTACTGTTCTGCGCTTACAATTTCTCTCTGTTCTTATGCTCCTTCTCCTGTTTTGACCTTCTGTAAAACTCCAGATCCAAAAGTCTTTGCTGTTCCTGCAAGATTCAAATAGCAAACCCTTCAAACAGATCAAAGTTGATAATTTTTTTGTATTTTTTTTTATATTTTCAGATTTTTATAATTTTTAAAATTTATATCAACCCGAAAATTCACAAAAAGAAAGATTACGCCGTCCCCGGCAACGGCGCCATTTGATTAGTCGTGTCAAATGCTGTAATTACCGCAATCAGAAACGGCGTCGCTTCGCAGCTAGCCGGTGAGTACGGGTCGATCCACAGAGACGGGTAAATTCCTTTTATGTGTTTTAACGAGTTGATTCTATTTGTCGGTTTGATTGGTTTATGAAAATCTATAAAAACTAGATCTAATTAATCTAATTGAAAGTCTTGCTAGGGTTAGGCTTAGGGGAAGTTTTGGAGATTAATGTTTCCTTCACCGCTTTCAATGCCTTCTTTTTTAGATCTATTAGATGTTACGTTAATTATCAATAAAGTGGATACGAATCTTTTGGGAAGATGTTTCTTCCTCTAGATTTGTATCCTTCCTTTGTTGATAATTACCCTAACCCCCATGGAAAACGCGCGCAACCGGCCCTTTATACTACGGTTCACCGTTACCTCGAGGGGTAGGGTGCCGTAGGGAGCGGATGTGTGCGTATGCATGGAGTTCTAACTCTAAAGTGAAGATGGCATTGAAAGGGGTGAGAGATCTCATCTCTCAACCCTTTCGCTAAGGCTAACCCTAACAAGCGAGGAGACTACTCGCTCATTAGGGGATGATAAATTATACTAGAAAATAAAAGCAAGGAAATAAATTACCTACAGATTTGATGGCTCCCTCCAAGTAGAAGACAGAATAGATCTGAATGTCACTTCCAGAAATTCTGAATTTTATTTATTGAAAAGAGGCATAGTTTTTACAGATCTAAAATTACAATTTATAGGAAAATAGGAAACCTAGGGTTACAGACTCTCGCACATGCGCAATTACTGATTTGACCCCTGAGAATCCCAACACCAGAACAGTCGCGGCAACAGAAGAAAAATCCACCGACACGTGTATTATACGGCCGCGGATCCGCGGCAATTTATGGCTTGGGCCGCGGATCCGCGGCCCATTGGTGGGATTGGCTCACCAAATTTTCTGGGGTCCTTTGTGGTTGTCTGGGCTTCTTAGTTTAATACTTCTTTTTCTCTGTTGGCTTTTCACTCTTCTCCAGATCTTCAGTGAAGACTTGTATTGGGCTTTTTTAACCGTTTCACCTTGACATTCGTTGCCTTGCTTGACTAGGATTCGTCTAATTGTTGGTCAAAAGTCCCTTTTCTGTTGTTTTGTGTCTTTTTCACTGTATTTGCTCCAGAAACCTGTAACCTGTAATATGCAACAAACGTGCGTCAAGAGTACCTGTTTATTTATAAAACGGATAAGAATAGGGGAATGAAAAATGCAATATTATGGTCTAAACAAAACACGTCATCCAAATGACCCTGTCGTAGAAACACGTCATCCAAATGACCCCGTCGCGGAAACACGTCATCCAAATGACCCCGTCGCGGAAACACGTCATCTACATGACCCCGCCTTGGAAATACGTCACCCAACGACTCCGTGGAACACAGCCAAAGTTAACCTTGACCCCGTGGGAAACGCCCGGAGCAACTCGTTAAACACTTACGGGTCCTCTCGATTCGTAAGGAAGAAAACTCTCCTGTAAGATCCTTACGACTTATAAGGGAAAACGCACTTAGGAATCCTCATGATTCCTAAGGAGGAAATACACCTACGAGATCCTCTGGACTCGTAGGGAGAAAAGTCTTTATGAGACCCTCACGGCTCATGAAGTTGAAAAGTCTTAGGTAGCAGATCTGAACCTGCTTCCTATGCCATCACTACCTCTCAAAGAGTTCAAGACGGAATGCTCTCTATCATCTACAGGCTACGCTTACTAAGGTAACAAGCCGGAAACAAAGAAAAGAGAAGAAAGCAGTAATAGAACGAAAAAAATATATGTATCTTTTATTCATGAATTCAGTGTAGTACAAGTTGAATCGTATGAAAGAATAAAAAATGGATACATGTTATTCAAAGATTACAAACAAAACAGCTGCTGAGAAGGAAGCGTTTTCAACTAGTTCGCAAGCTGCTCTCGCACTCCTTTCAGCGCCTTCTCGTGATCAGCCACCGCGGCCAGCTCCGCTTCAATTCGAGCCCTTTGCTACAAGCATGATGAAATCTTCTCATCGATTTCCCGTTGGACAGCTTCGCGACTCTGCATAACCCGCTCGATAGAGTCGAGCTTCCGCCTCAATACAAGCCCGTCCGAAATACATTGCTGCAAGGTGTCAAAAGCAGCTCTCAGTTGCATGGCGTTCGCTTTAACTTGGGCGCACAGCCGGGCAGATTCACCCGAAGCCTCCTCACTTTCCTTCCGCCTCAAGGTCGCTTCTTGTTCGAAATGGCGGAGGAAGGACACACTCTGCTCAACCCATGCAGCCCGCTGGGAGTTCAAAGCCTGAATTTCAGGAGCAGGACGCATAAGCTCAAGCTCATGCAGGTAGGCCTCAATCTTCCTGCAGTGGTTAACCCAAGACTCAACGACGCCTTCGTTAAAGAAGTTCACAAGCGTCGCTAGCATTGGATTAACTTCGGCAGCAAAATCTACAGCAAACGTAGGGGCCTCCGCGTCAAGCTCTTCGATGTAATCGCTCAATATACGCAGACTTGTTACAGCACCTTTTAAGGATGGACGTCTGGAAAAGGGCCTTGCCGGCATTATAACGCGAGAATCGAACGGGGCTGGAGTCGATGTGACCGCTACAAAACAAATCACAATCAGATGTCGGCTTAAGAAATTAAAAAAATATACATGAACAAAAGAGTCTATTATACCGGCTGCAACACGGGGCAGAGCTGGGAGTTCCGGTGGCGCGGCGATACCCTTGACCCCCTCTTCAATTTATAAGGCTACGAGCAATGCAAAGAAGAATTAGCAATAACATGACTACCCGTTAAAGAAAAGAAAGGACGTCGGTTAGAAAAGATACTCACCGACACCAGCGGGCGGACTAATCTCCGACGGGAAAGAGAAGTGCGGGTTCAGCACCTAGTACAAATGATCAAAAAGAACTCCTGGGAGATCACGATGATACATGGTCAGTGCACGAAAGATGTTGTCCCCGATTTAAATTTATCGCAAACCCATACCTTCCAGCATTTGAGAAGATATAAGAGAAGACGGAGGGGCAACCACCGTCAAAGCAACAACTGGCGATGCTTCCTCAGGTGGCACAACCTCAACGTTCGCCACACCTGCATTAGAAGCGAGAGAAATACTGTCAGGGGAGATTAAAAAGGGATTGCAGAATAAAGGGAAAAGCGATGACCCAAAATCTACCTGGTGAGTCGCCGGTCGAGACCGCGACAAGAGTGTCACTGGATGCAGCGAATGCTCCACCCTCCTCCATCGGAACAGTCTCGCCACCCGTAGCCTCATCCCCCGATTCCATGAGAATCGTCATGACACTCGCAGCACCCGGCAGTGACAGGGAGCCGCAAGGAGAAAGAGTGTCGATTGGAGCAGTGTCCGACTCTTGAGAAAGAGTGGCTACCTCGGGCTCGGCGGCTGTAGCCATCTCACCCACCGCTACCTCGAGCTCGGCGATTATAGCCATCTGGCCTACCGCTGCCTCGGGTTCGGCAATCGTGGCTATCTCCTCTACCGCTACCCCAGGCTCAGTGGTTGCCACCACTTCTTCGGAAAGACTCGGCCCTGCAAGATAGGATATATGAGAACCTGAAAGTTAAAACTTTAACAAAAGAACCCAACGTCACGTTACCTTGAGTTGGTCTTCCGATTGCTTCCCGAGCCGCACGTGCTATCTGTCTGTGGGCGGTGGAAAAAGCAGCCGGAGCGTCTTCTGAACGAGTAGGGGCAGGGATAGCGGTGCTCAACCCTGCACCCGCGGCCAAGGCGACACTACGCTCCCTTGCCGCGCGCATTCTACGCTTACTTTTCGCTCGGGCCATGAGAGCGGATCTTCTAGAAGCCTCCATCAATAAAACGTCATCGTCCGCGCCAAGGGTTACCTCTGGAGCCTTTATGGCATCCGTCATCGGTCGTTTGAGTAAGGACTCTTTCGGCAGTGCTGAGGAGGCCGGGACTTCGATGACTGGCCCGGGAAGTATCTCCGCATCACCTTGCGGGATTGGCATTGTAATCCCTGCAATAAGATAAAGAGGGGGTCAAATTGTCCATAAGAAAAGAGAATGAAGATGCAATGAGCCGAGATATACCAACTCCCAGCGAGGCGTGAATCCTCTCCTCCTCCTCAAAAGTCTTGAGGGAAGCTGCTAGAGCCTCTTCGGTAGAAAAGGCTGTTAAAGAAGAAAAGGTGTCAGTCAAAACATGATAATAAAAATATAATGCAATAACTAAAGTTACGGCTTATATTTACTTGATTGCGTGAGGATGGCCATTCCCGCTTTGTGGCTTGCTGATCGCACAGAAGCTGCAATGGCGGACTCGAGATCAGTATCGTCCGGCGCTATGAATAGACCTTTGTTGGTCCCATATTCGTCCAAGCCCTCTCTATAAGGAGCATGAGGCTTCTGACCAAATACGACGCCGGCAGAGAGGATCGACTTCTTCTTCCTCTTCTGCGAGCGAGCTCCGGTCGCCCCAAGCACAAGTTTACGTTTAGCAGGCACCTTGGGGCGACGAGTCCCGATATATGAACCCACGCCAGACTCAGCGGAAGCTAAATTCACCGTCTCCACGGGAGCACGGGGCACCGGTAGTACATTCATCGTCTCCACGGGAGCACGGGGCACCGGTAGCTCAGGCCTGTCATGTAGGACTTCAATCACGGCAGCTTCTCTTAGCAGAGGGAGGACAATGGTCCGTCGCTTCAAAGGAACGTTTCGATCACCAGCAAAGGGTGCACCCTTGCGGTCGAGCAGCAGTCGCTTCTCCTCCCTGATAACGGCGCCCATCGAATGTTGGTACCAGGCCACGTGATATTAATGGCCTTCAGGACACAACTCGGTTCGCTGATAAAGAAGTGAGACCCTGTGTTCAAGCGCATGAAATGATGCAGCGCGCTCCGCATTCCCTCTTCGGTAGCAACAGGTTCTGCCAGGAAAGCCTCAAGTGGGACGCCCTGATTGTAACTCAGTTGCTGGGTAAAACGATGTGGGTTGTATCTCATGAATAGAGCCGCATCATTTTGCCTGAATACAAGAAAGCCCGGCCTGATGGAGTATAAATGAAGAATCTCCCGGGCTTTCAACACAGAGGCCCCATCTTTAAAGATGTCTCGCAATGACAGCACCGCTTTTGAAGTTTCCTGGCCGATGGTCAAGACTTTGTCTGTGAAAGACATACCATCTCGAACCGTGCGCGGACGAAGGAGCAAGCCCCTAGCTTCCCGCGGTGATGGACTCATGATGGAGGCGTCAACCAGCCGCATTATCCGAGGGAACTTGCATCTGTCGTAAAACGAAGGTCTTTTGTGGATGCCAAAGACCCCAAGCACGTGCAGCTCCATCCATGAAGTGAAGTAATGCATTGGGAAGTTGGCAGGATGCACCCCTGGTTCAGTGGTATCCGCTTCTAAACTGAGACCATGATATAGGTGGGCTAACCCGGCGATCCCGATGGCCACTTGTATTTCGGCAACCATGCGATGCGCGGGGTAGAAGACAGAAGGCCTCATGTAACGAGGATGCATAGGAAGCGCGAACCAGCTTAACCATAAACTAAGGAATCGGAGAAAGAACGCTTCCTCATCAATGCCTGGAGCGGCGATTTCTGACAGGGGGACGATCGCGACGTCAGGAAGAAAGAAACCCTTTTGATCAGCTTCCAGTATTGGCCGGCGGTCCAAGCCAAAGCCGAAAGGATCATCAAGTTTAGCAAACTTTTCGCCTTGTCGCGACAAAATTTCTGGACGAAGAAAACGGGCAATGAAGTCCACAAAGCTGACCCCCCCGACCTCCGGATTCAAGGAAGAGGCTCTCATACATGTTCAACACCTTTATCAGACTTGAGAACTGGTGCTGAATGGCGTTCTCTGGGGTAAGGCCCATCACCACTGGCTTGGTGGCAAAAACATATTCATCCGGAGGAAGCAGCTCCTCGTAGTGCTCCCCCCTAACTGGTAAACCAGAAACCTCGGCAAATTCTTCCTAGGAAATGGAGACCTCTCTATCCAATAGGAGGAAGGTATGGGTCGGGATGTTCCACTGCTCCAAAAACGCCTTGATCCACCATGTGGGAGGTGCAGAATACTGGAACAAGGAAGCGTAGACCGCAGGGTATAAGCCAAGATTTAGCAGCTGCGATTTCTTTGCCGATAAGATATACCGGGCCCACTGCAAGTACCCGGCCGGATGATGGGGAGTTAGCCCGATGCTGTAGGGCTGTCCCTAAGGGCGCGACTCGCCCTGACATAAGCGCCGCCCTAGGGTGTCTAAAGCCGCCGGCGGCTGCACGGGTACTGCGGCAATCGAAGACTGAAGGAGACCCTCCGAAGTCCAATTAACCACCTCTACGGCATAGTTCACCGGGGGTGTATCTGCATACGGGATCGCCGAGATAGGCTCCGAAGGCGTCGCACAAGAAAATCTCCGGCGGCCTCTGATAATCTGATCATACCATCTACCCCATAGGTGAAGATTCTTGTATTCCGGGTCATGGTCTTTGATCAGTGCGAGAACCTCTCGGTCTACAGACACCTCAGGAAATCCGCCTTCTTGATCGGATGAACGGAAAAGAAGCGTCGAAAGACATGTCGTCTGCGCGAAAAGGAACGAAAGATAACTGTCGGTGCTATAATTAATTTAAATTCTAACACTTGATACTTTAGAATTTGTACAACACTGCAATGCAGTAGAAAGGGGACCAAAAGGGGGACCCACAAAATCTAGATGACAATGCATCGATTAATAAAACAGTCTCATCATTTGATGAGACTGTTATTTAAATGAGGAGATCTTCAAGAAAATTCTCATTAAATGAGAGATCCCTCGGGTAAAGGAGTAAATCTCCCTTTGAGAGCAATGCTCCGTGACAGAGTGACACTTGTCAAACTCTGATCGTGAGGGAATAAAAATTCCTTAAGAGCCTGGCTCTGTAAAGATGATAGAAAAACCCATCAGAAAAAAGATTAAAGATTAAAATCAATTTTTATGAATTAAAAATTCTAAGATCTCCAAGATCTATGAACAAACTCTAAGAGTTCTTTATGAGCAAAGCTCTGTTCATGGGTTAAGAAACCCTGAAACAAGATCTCTTTAGATCTATGGGTTCAAGAGAGCAAAGCTCTGTTAATGAAACCCTAAAAAAGGGTTTTCTTTAGATCAAAGATCTATGAAGAGCAAGGCTCTGTTAATGGGTAAAACCCTAGATTATTAAAAAACTAATCTATACCTAAGTTTTGGCAGAGTTTTGACTCTTAAAGGTCTTAAGATGGAGAGCTATGCTCTGTGAGAGAATGAAATTCTCAGAAAACAGGAAGGAAATGAACAGAATCATCTAAAGGACCAAAGGTCCTATTTATAGGCATTGAAACGCCTCTTCAACTTCTGAGTTGATCCAAGGGCGCAGATGCTGCCACCGCTGCACTCACATGTGGGCTACGTGAGCGCAACGGTGGGGGGCATTTGTTTCCCCCAATCAGAGCAAAGCTCTGTTTGAAATTCAAATTTCAAAAATTGAAGCAACGCTTAAGAGGCTAGCGCTAGGCGCGCTGCGCCCTAGGCAGCGCACCATGTGTGCGCTAGCGCTAGGTACGTTGCGCTCTGAGCGGCGCGCCACATGTCAAACACGGGTGCGCTAGCGCCAAGTGCGCTGCGCTCTGAGCAGCGCGCCACGTGTCAAACACAGGTGCGCTAGCGCAAAAGCGATACGCTCTAAGCAGCACACCACGTGCAAAGCACGGGTGCGCTAGCACTAGAATTAAAAAATTCCCCACCGTTAGATCAAAAGATCTAATGATAAATCATTAATCAGAATTAAATTCTGTTATGGAAAGATTTTTCAATCTTGTTAAAAATAAGAAGATTGCCTTCTGTAAAACAGAAGCCCTAGGATCAAAGATCCAATGGTGGGAAACATCCCTAAATCAATCAGAGAAAGATCTTTTTAACTGATTCAACAAATCAGCTTGCCCTATATAAAGGCCCCAAGATTTCAAGTCTGATATAGAGAACCCCCCCTAAACTTTGAAAAATTCAAAGAAAAAAGAGCAAGCTCTTGCAAAAAGATATTTATTCAAGGTAAAGATGATGGATGATGAACACAGAGATGAAATCATCTCATAGAAAGAAAAACTTATTTCATTAAAAAGATCATAGATCTTCAAGACAAAAAGTCTTTCATAAAAGAGATCAAAAGATCTCATCATAAAATAAAAGAAGAACATATTTCTTCTCACACATCATGGATCTATAAAGGCAAAGCCTTTCATCAAAATAAGAGATTGAAAATCTCTCCTGCAAAATAAGAACTGTTGATCTTAAATCTTGAGACAAAGTCTCCTTTAAAAGAACATAAATTTGTTCCCAGATTATAAAATTGATCAAATGCACTTTGCGCTCTTGAAATGCGCATTGCGCTCTTGAACTGCGCTTATGCGCTCCCTGGATCGGCGCTCAGCGCCAAATGCGCCACGTGTCAACCACGTATGCGCCAATTAAACAACTTGCACTTTGCGCTTCTGAAATAGCGCACTGCGCTCATGGGCTGGCGCTCAGCGCCAAGCGCACCACGTGTCACTCACATGTGAGCCACTAAATTGAAAGCACAATGTACTCATGGATTAGCACTCAGCGCTCATAAACTGGCATCATGCGCTCATCATCTAGCTCTTAGCGCTGAGTGCGACACGTGTCCCTTGCATGTGCGCCACATGGCAGAAGCGCACTGCACCCTTTAATTGGCGCAAAGTGCCTGGCGCGCCACGTGTTGCGCTGACAGAACATAAATTGTTCTTTAATAAGCCCAGATCTTTGGTGAATGCTCAGCATTCAATAAAAAGACAAAAATATTGTCAGAAGGGCCAAGCCCAAATAAAGGCTCAATAGCCAGAATAAAAAAATGTTAAACATTTATTGGACTTAGCCCAATATTGGCCATAAGTCCTCAACTTATATTTAATTGAGCCCATCTGCTCATGAATATTTAACATATCTTAGTCCCAAATTAGACTACAGATCTTTCAACCAACTCACACCGGTTTGAGGGTACATCTCTTTACTCCTCTGATATCTGTCGTTGTAATCCTTCAACGTCTTCAGAGAGGTGACGGGTCCCGACAACCATATATTTCACGGACTGTAGGGTCCTTAAGCCCACGGACTACGATGTCCTTAACCTTGACTGTGAGGTCCTTAAACTCATGGACTATGATGTCCTTAACCTGGACCGAGATGTCCTTAAACTAACAATGGACCGTAATGTCCTTAAACTAATTGACCGCAATGTCCCTAAACTAAACAATAGAGTCCAAATACTCTTTTGTTGGATCTAAACAATTCCGTTAAGTTGATCTTAGCCTAAAAATTAGACTAACGTATCCTTAACATACGTTTAAGTTGATCTTAGTCTCGAATGAGGCTAACGTATCCTTAAACCCAACCCCTAAACCCAAATCTAAGAAGATACGGATTTGGACTAATCCACGCCCTACCGGCGACAACATAAATTAGTCTCCGTATACAATCCACGGGCAACCAAAAACAAAACAAACATCCACGACACGAAGTGACCATCTGGAGAAGGAGAAAGTGGTTACCGCGATGCGGTAGCGTAATTAACTGCAGAGACTTGCACCTGCAGGGAAGAGCATCCCCACAATCAAAAACCCCTCAAATGAAGGGGAATCTGACAAAGTCTGCTACATCAGCCGCATCCGTTTAAACCTTCGATACATAGTGTCATAAATCAACTTGGCATCTTCGGAGAGGTGGGCGAATAGCACCAATTAGCATCTGCCCTCGAATTTCAGGCCTGATGTCCCAACGTCCCGATCGCGTCTTTCGGCGGGGAACACCCCATGCTCCTTACAGCGAAGGCTTAAGTGAGTATGGCACCAATGAAGGTTTATTTATCGTGCCTGCGGATGATACTGATCTCCAGGACGCCCTTGTGGCCTTGGAACGATTGGCTCGCGAAGAAGCGGCGCTGATCACCATCCCGAATTCAGGTATGCTTCAGTTGTATCTTTCCGTGATTATCTTTGTTTTATTATATTTTTACTGACGCTTTCTTATTCAACAGGTATCTCTGCCGAAAAGGCTCTCGCGGATTCCCTCAAAACATTTGAAGAGGAAGAGAGGCTCCGTGCTTCTTTGGGTTTGGGTATAATTTAACTCATTGTGTCTTCATTCCATTCTTCATTCATGCTCTGGCCCTTACTTTCATCTTATTGCAGGGACTACCTTGACTCAGATTATCCCGAGTGTGGTGCCGATCCCGCATGGTGACGCAGCGGCATCATTAGAGCTGGCTACCGGAGCCACGGCTATCCCCAAGTCACCGCAAGGGGTCTCGCTAAAACCGCCGATGAGACGTCGTAACGGCGCCAGAGGCAGAGCTTGGTTCAGACGACGGTATACCCTTGTCGGAAGTCCTGAGGAAGTCAGCTCTCACGGCCTAGGACCAAAGGAAGCGCAGGAGGCGTGCAGCGATAGAACGTGATGCCGCCTTAGCTGTAGGTGCAGGCTCAAGCACCACTCCCCCTGTCGCTATTCTTTCAGAGGGTGCTCTTGTTGCCCTGTCTACCGCCCAAAGACAGGTTGTACGCGCTGCACGAGAGGGAACCGAGAATCCAACGCAAGGTAATGTAATGCCCAGTCTTTTTTATTAGAACCTGATCCTCAAATTCTTATATACCATATTCTACAGGGCCAAGTCCTAGCGATGAGATGGCAGGTAAGATGATGGTGACCACAGAGCCCGAAGTGGCTACTCTCTCTCGGGAGTCTGGGACTGCCCAAACCGCCGCTCTTTCCCCTTGTGGTTCCCTGCTATCGGCGGGCATCGCGAGTGTCACGACGGCCCTTGTCGAATCAAGGGACGAAGCCATGGCGCAGAGACTACCCTTCTGAAGGAGAGCGAAGAAGCTGCAACGCCTGGTGATGCTTCCGTCGCGGTTTTGGTTGATGAACCGTCAGGTAAGTATTGAGTCACTGTTCTTTTTATTTCACAATCTCGTTCAGCTTATTCTGACAATGTTTTGTTTGTAGGTGCAATGAATGCTGAGATCGTGCCATCTGAAGCACCTCCGGTCGCCGTCATGACCGTTGTTGTTCCCTCGCCTTCTCCTATGTCCTCTGAAATGCTGGAAGGTATAAGCTTGCAATTTATCGATCTCATTGTGGGTATCATCCAGCTTGTACTGAAAGTATATTGTCACAACTTCGCAGGAGTCCTTTTTGATCATCTGTATCAGGTGCTGAACCCGTATTTCCCCTTCCAGTCGGATGTCACTCCGCCCACTGGTGTTGGTTAGTATAGTCTTTAACCGACGTCTTTTCTTTTCTTTTCCGAATAGACATGTTGCTAATTCTTCTTCATATAGCGTTACGGGTCGAGAGAATAACCGAGCCTCCTGCACTCCCCGTCCTGCCGCCTGTCACAGCTGGTATAATCGATTTTATTGACCATGTGATTTCTTTATTTCGTGAGTCAGCACCTAACTGTAATTCAATTTGCAGCAATCGTATCGACTTCAGTTCCCTTTGAGTCCGGCATTCTCATGCCCGCAGGGTCTTTCGGTAGACGCACCTCTTCGCGGGGTGCTGCAAAACAGCCGAAGAATGTTGAGCGAATTCGTCGAGGATCTTGATGCCGAGGCCCTCACATCTGCTACAGATTTTGCCATCGAGTTCAACCCAATGCTGGCAACGCTCATGAACCTCAATGACGAAGATATCGTCAGGTCTTGGGTTGATTATTGCAGACAGATCGAGACCTGCCTGCATGAGATTGAGATCAAGCGTCCCGCTCCAGAAGTATCGGCTTTGAACTCCCAGCGAGCTGCATGGGTTGAGCAAAGTGTTCCTTTCCTTCGCCATTTTGAATAAGAGGCGACCCTGAGGTGAAAGGAACGTGAAGCGGCTTCCACCGAGTCTGTCCAATTGCGTGCCCAGGTCGAAGCGAACGCTGCACAGCTGAAAGCTATTTTTGAAAAGCTCCAACGATGTATTTCTGACGGGCTGTTGCTGAGGAAGAAGCTTGACGTCACTGAGCAGGTTACGCAGAGTCACGAAGACGCTTAGCAGGAAATCGATGAGAAGCTTTCATCCTGTTTTCAGCAACGGGCTCGAATTGAAGCGGAATTGGCCGCGGCGGCTGATCATGAAAAAGAGTTGAGAGGAGTGCGCAAGCGGCTTGCTGATTTATTAAAAACGCCTTCTTCCCAGTTGCCATCTTTGTATCGACCGAAAATTTGTAGTCTATGAATAACATGCTTTCATTCATTTTTTTGTATGATGTATCCTGTACTCAATTGAATTCATGAATAAAAGACACATTTTTTATCTCCTTTTATCGCTTTATTTTCTCTGCTGTGTTGTTGGCATGTTACTCTAGCAAGTGTAGCCTATAGATGATAGATAACAGTTCATCTTGAACCTTTTATAGGGTAGCGATGGCTTAGGAAACAGGTTCGGGTCTGCTGCCTAAGACTTTTCAACTTTATGAGCCATGAGGGTTTCATAAAGACTTTTCTCCCTACGAGTTGAGAGGATCTCATAGGTGTATTTTCTTCTTAGGAATCATGAGGATTCATAAGTGCGTTTTCTCATGAGAGTCGTAAGGATCTCACTAGAGAATTTTCTCCCTTACAAGTCGAGAGGACTCGTAAGTGGTTGGTGAGTTGACTTGTTTCCGAGTCGAAATATTGCTCCGACGGGGAGGTCGTTGGCTGACTTGTTTCCGAGACGGAGGTCATTTGTTGACGTGTTTCCGAGACAGAGGTCATTTGTTGACGTGTTTCCGAGACAGAGGTCATTTGCTGACGTGTTTCCGAGACGGAGGTACTGGCTGACGTGTTTCTGAGACGGAGGTCACTGGATGACGTGTTTCCAATACGGAGGTCATTCGCTGACGTATTTGCGAGACGGAGGTCATTCACTGACGTATTTCCGAGACGGAGGTCATTGGCTGACGTGTTTCCGAGACGGAGGTCATTGGCTGACGTGTTTCCGAGACGAAGGTCATTTGCTGACGTATTTCCGAGACGGAGGTCATTTGCTGACGTGTTTCCGAGACGGAGTTCATTTGCTGACGTATTTCCGAGACGGAGGTCATTGGCTGACGTGTTTCCAAGACGGAGGTCACCGGCTGACGTGTTTCTGATACGGAGGTCATTCACTGACGTATTTCCGAGACAGTGGTCATTCGCCGACGTATTTCCGAGGCGGAGGTCATTCGCTGACGTGTTTTCGAGACGGAGGTCACTGGCTGACGTGTTTTTGATACAGAGGTCATTTGCTGACGTATTTCTGAGATGGAGGTCACTGGCTGACGTATTTTCGAGACGGAGGTCACTTGCTGACGTGCTCCGCTTTCTGCGGTGTCGGGGCTGACTCTAGGTTGTCTGTGAAACGTAGAGTCTTGAAACTGGGGACTTTGTCGTGGCTCCGATTGGTGGTGTTGTGTCCGTGCCCTGCTGGCATGAAGAGGAATGCCGTTGTTGGTCTTCTGGGATGCAGATGTTGCTGTCGAGATCTGACTTTCCCTTTGACAAAGTTTGTTGGGACATGTGAATCCCTTTTCATTTATACCCATGGTTGTATACAGGGGTCAGTATGGACTTACCTGCAGGGCAAAAGTTTCATTCTTTGATTTTTTTGTTTCTTTCCGCGATGCTCTATCATTTTAGCTTTTTATATCGCAAAAGTCATGATTGCCTAATCATTTCGGCTATTTTTTGCGGTGCCCAATCATTTTGGCTATTTTTCTTTTTACTCGCTGCTTTTTATTGCAAGTTGCCCAATCATTTCGGCTATTTTTGTATGCATATATTTTACTTGATGATTTTGTTGCAAGTTGCCCTATCATTTCGGCTATTTCATATGCATTTATGGCTCACTGAATTTTCGCCGTGAATATGGAAGTTTGGATCTGATACCAATCTTAGCATCAACATCGCTGCGACTGGAATATTGCCAGGAGTGAATCATCACTTGCCGTGAAAGGACTTGGAATTTGTTACCGATTTGGGCATCAGCATCGCTACCACTAGGACATTGCCAGGAGCAAATCATCATTTACCTTTTTATTGATTCGAACAAAGGTGTCTTAGCAAACAGGGTTAAGATCCTATCAACTAAGGCTTTTGACTTCATGAGCCGTAAGGGTCTCATAAAGATGTTTCTCCTTATGAGTCATGAGGATCTCATAAGTGCATTTTCTCCTTAAGAATCGTGAGGATTCTTAAGTGTATGATCTCTTATAAGTCGTAAGGATCTTGCAAGAGTGTTTTCTCCTTGTAAGTTGAGAGGACTTACAAGTGTTGTTCACCAAGTGGGGAAATTTCGCGCCATCGGTGGAACTGGGTGGGGGGAGACGTTTATTTATGCCTGTGGATTGTATACAAGGGTCAATATTGAACCGTTTGTAGGGCAGTCTGGGAAATGTAATGGCTTAAGAACAGGTTCAGATCCCTGTAGCTTAAGGCTTTTGAATCTTATGAGCCGTGAGGGTCTCATAAAAGGGTTCTCCTTTCGAGTCGTGAGGATCTCGTAAGTGTAATTTCTCCTCAGGAATTGTAGGGATCCCTGAGTGTGTTGCTCCCTTGTGAGTCGTAAGGATCTCCCGAAGGTATTTTCTCCTTACAAGGTCGAGAGGACCTACAAGTGTTTGTTCACCAAATGTGGACATTCTTCGTCGTTGGTGGGACTTGGTGGAGGAGACGTTTATTTGTGCCCGTGGATTGTATACAAGGGTCAATATTGAACCGTTTGTAGGGCAGTCTGAGAAATGTGATGGCTTAAGAAAAGGTTCAGATCCCTGTAATTTAAGGCTTTTGAACTTTATGAGCCGTGAGGGTCTCATAAGAGGGTTCTCCTTACGAGTCGTGAGGATCTCTTAAGTGTAATTTCTCCTTAGGAATCGTGGAGATCCCTAAGTGTGTTGCTCCTTTGTGAGTCGTAAGGATTTCATGCAGGTATCTTCTCCTTACAAGGTTGAGAGGACCTTACAAGTGTGCATGAGTTTTTTTTACGAGTCTGCGCCCTTTCGGGTTTTCACAAACATCGCCGATAGCCTTGCTGTTTTTACTCACGGAGCCCTTTCGGGTTTTCATCCGTGCCCATCTTGCTTATGGACGTACCGTTTTTTTTTTGTTTTTTTTTGGCGTCAGCCTAAGGATACTGCGGTTTGTAGTAGTTTAAAGACATTTTCGGTCCGTCGCTAGTTTCAGGACATTTCAGTCTCTTATTAGTTTAGGGACGTTTCGGTCCATAGGGATTTTAAGGCGAGGTTTCGCCAGATACTACTTATAGAGTTTGGGCCTGGGAAGATAGTGAGTGGACATAGGCGGCGTCATCTATCGTTGACCTGGGCCGTGACTCGTCAGGCGTAGTATTTTTTCAGGAACCGGCCGTTTATTGGCCTGAAAGGTTATTCGCCATGCATATCCATAAGCAAGTAAGCCCCACCTTGGTATACTTTATCTATGATGTACGGGCCCTCATAATTCGGATCGAATTTCCCCCGTTTGGCACGATTGGGAATCATAGGTCTCTTGACCACTAGCACGAGTTTGCCTTGGCGAAATATTCTCGGCCTAGTCAACCTCTCGTATGAGCGCGTCATCTTTTGCTTTGTAGGCCTCCAAGTTTTGCTACGCCATGAGACGAGTTTCATCGAGGGCGTCGAGCTCCTCAAGCAGAAGATGAGCATTCTCTTCGTCTGTTAACTCGTAATGAACCGCCACTCGTAGAGAGGGTAGCTCTATCTCCATGGGGAGTACTGCTTCAGCGCCGAATATCAATGCATACGACATTGTGTTTGTGGCCGTTTTGAACGTAGTCCGATACGCCCAGAGAGCTTCATACAGTCTCTCATGCCAGTCCTTTTTATTTTTGGATACCGTATTCTTTATGATCTTCGTCAAAGTCTTGTTGAAAGCCTCAGCTAGACCGTTAGCTCGAGGATTATAGACCGAGGAGTATCTCCAGTCTATATTATGCTGTTGTGCGAAGCGGCTAATTCTGTGACTTCTGTAGGCCGGCCCGTTATCGGAGATAATCCGCCGCGGAGTGCCAAAACGATAGATGACGTGTGTCTTGAAGAAATGGAGAATATTCTTCGTCCTCACTTCTCTTAGCGGTACCGTTTCTGCCCACTTAGAGAAGTAATCGGTTGTCGCCAATATGAATCGATGTCCTTAGGATGACACTGGTTCGATGGGCCCAATTATGTCGGTTCCCCACATTTCAAATGACCAGCTAGCCACCGTAGGGTGTAGAGGGTTTGGATGCTGGTGGATGAAGTCCTTGTGAATCTGGCACAAGTGGTACTGCTTTGCGTATTCGAGGCAGTCCTGAATTATCATGGGCCAATAGTAGCCCATCCTCTTGATCTTCAGCTTCATCTTTGGCCCGGCTTGATGAGAACCGCAGAGTCCGTCGTGAGTTTCTTGGACGACTCTCCTTACTTCTTCCGGTCCCAGGCATCTCAGCCATAGGGAGTCAAACGATCTCTTATACAAAGTATCATTGATGAAGGCGAAAGACAGAGCTCGTTTCATAAGCTGATGTCTTGAGAATGCATCTTCAGGTGTTCGACGGAATTTGAAGTAGTCTATAAAGACTTCTCTCCAATCCTTAGCCTTTTCTTGATCCTCTATTTGTAGGGATGTTTTCTTGGTCGCTTCCTTTTCTTCAGACGACCCCGGATATATTTCTACTGGTGCAAGAACCTGACGGCTATGTACAACGATCCTTACGTCATCGAGGTTTTCGTCAGCCAGTTCTTTAGAGAGTTTGGCTAATGCATCTGCCTTGCTATTTTCTGTACGCGGTATGCTTTCCAGAATGTAGGAGGGAATTTGAGTCAGCAGCTGCTGCACTCTCTCGCCGTACTTTACCAACTCTAGTTTGCATGTTTGATAGTCGCCGTTTACTTGACTAACGTCCAGCTGGGAGTCTCCGTATATAAGGAGGTTTTTGATTTCCATGTCGACAGCGATCTCAAGACCTACTATCAAATCCTCGTATTCTGATTCATTGTTTGTCCTCGGCTCTGTTAAGGAAAAAGCAATGCGCATTATCCCGCCTTGCGGAGTCACGAAGATAAGTCCTACCCCAGATTTGATTATAGGGGTGTTGTGCTTCTTCATGGAAGATGCCCCATCGAAGTAGAGTTCCCATCGGGTATCACTCCCTCCTCTCTCCCTGTCGATCATGTCAAACACGTGCTCATCTGGCAATTCGCAATTTAAGGGTGAATCGGTAGGTATCGGATGCTCAGCGAGAAAGTCGGCGATGGTCTGGCTTTTCACTGCCTTGAGAGGTTGGTATGTTATCGAGAATTCCATTAAGAGTAAGGCTCAGTTAACGATCCGTCCCGTTAGTATGGCTCTTAACATCAAATATTTGAAAGGATACACTTTTGATATGAGATGGACCCCATGTGCCAGACATAATGCCGAAGCTTCGTTATCGCGAAGATTAACGCCAGGCAGTGTTTTTCAATAGAGGAGTAGTTGTTTTCTACCCCAAGGAGAACTCGACTCAAATAGTAGCGGGCTCTCTCTTTCCCTCGGTCATTCTCCTGTGCCCATAGCGCGCCTAAAGAACTTTCAAGAGCGGTTGTGTACAGGATGAGGGGCTTTCCTTTGACTGGAGCGGTCAGTACCGGCGGATTCTGTAGGTATTGCTTGATTTCGTCGAGTTCACCTTGCCATTTTCGATCCCAAACGAACGGGGTCCCCTTCTTCATTAAATGGCTGTAGGGCGGCATTTGCCGGAGAGATTGGCTATGAACCGCCGAATATATGCGAGCTTTCCTTGGAGAGACCACAATTGCTTGAGAGTTCTTGGCGGAGGCATTTCCATAATCGCCTTGATCTTTGATGGGTCTATTTCGATACCCCAATGTCGTACGATGAATCCTAGGAATTTTCCCGAGGAAACTCCAAACGCGCATTTAAGAGAGTTCATCTTCAAGTTGTATTTCCGAAGACGTTGGAACACTATCTTCAGATGCTCCCAATGCTCCTCGTGCGATTTGCTTTTCACCACAAGGTCGTCAATATAGCATTCGACGATTTCATGTATGATATCATCGAAAATCTTCGTCATGGCCCTCTGATAGGTAGCACCGGCGATCATCGGACCGAAAGGCATCACTTTATAGCAGAATATGCCCAGAGGAGTCCGGAAAGCGGTATGCTTCTGGTCTTCGGGATGCATCTTTATTTGATTGTATCTCGATGACCCGTCCATGAAAGAGAAAACTTCGTGAGTGGACGTGTTGTCTATCATCAGCTCGGTGACCAGTACGGGAAAGTCATCCTTCGGACAAGCTTTGTTGAGGTCCCGAAAGTCCATGCAGATGCGCACTGTCCCATTTTTCTTCATCACCGGGAAAATGTTAGCGATCCAGTCGGGGTATTGAACTTCTTGGATGAAGCAGAAGTCGATCAGCTTCTTGACCTCTGTGTTGATACTCATTTCAAGTTCGAGCTGCATCTTCTTGGTGCTTGTTTGACTGGCTTGACGTCCGGGGATATTGCCAATTTATGCACAGCTATTTCTGGATCTAGCCCCGGCATATCGGAATAATTCCATGCGAAGCAGTCTTTATACTGCATGAGCACGTCTTTTATCGTAGCCACCTGCTCTTTAGACAGCAGCTCACTGACGAACGTAGGCCGCGGGTCGTTTGCCGTCCCCAAGTCAATTTTCCTTAGGTTGTCTGCAGTAGTATCTATTCCATCTTCTAACTCTTTTGGCGCCGGTGGAAATTCTGAGATCAACTCATCTCCATCCTCATTTTCGAAGCACCAGGAGGGGTCATCCATGTTCCTGGGCACTCCTTCTTCTGACAGCGTTATCACGTGGCAGGTACGAGACCGTTTCTAAGACCGATGTTGATCTGGTTCTACTCTTACCATATAAGTTGCTTTTGGCTCGTGTTTTTGTAGTGGGGTTACCCTCCAACTGTCGGATAGAGCGAACCTGCCGAGTTGATACTGGTCTTCAACCCAGTCTTTGAAGGTGAAGCAGTCTTCAAGAGGTGTCCTATCGCTCGATGATAGGAGCAATAGTCTGGGTGATGAACCTCACTTGCTTGATCGGGGTGCCGAGACTCCGGGGGTGTCATTATTTGATGTTTCATGACAAGGTCAAAGATTCTCCTTATCTTGTCTCGAGGGAAAGAATATGCTCGACTTATCTTTTTTGTTAGAAACGGATTCTGGCTGACCTTTTCTTGATCACGTGGCCTTTTGGATCCGTTTTGGCGTTGTCGAACGTTTTTTCGATATTTAACTTGTTTTTGCCTCTACGTCGGGCCTTTTTCTTTTCTTGGGAATGCATGGCGAGCTGACGGTGAAGGGCATTGTCGTCCTCCGTAGCCTGCTGAAGGAGGCATTGCATCTTAGCTTTCTCGTAAATGGCAATTTCGCGGCTGTAGTCATTCCGAATCTTTTGACTTGCTTCCCTTATTAGCCTGTCCATCTGTTCTTCAAATGACGGACTAGGCACTTTATGACAGGACTTCATTCTGGTTCAATGTCAGCGTCTTTTAAAAGAGCATCCTCTTGTTCATCAAGGTCCTTTATGACATGGCAATCATGGAATTGCTCCTATTTCTTGGAATGGACATATCCAAGCCCGATCGTTTCCATTTTTTCGTTGGGCAATTTTCGCTGCGTTCCGGGGACGTTCCAAATCCTGTTGTAGAACTGAGCTTGTCGAGGAGTTTGTTTGAATGGTACACCTTGGCATCTTAATAACCTTTTCAGTCCCTCGGTGTAATACTTGGGTAGACGAATGGGTTGGGGCCTGTTGAGGGCTGGATTGGCACCATGCCAAACTTCTCTTTCGACTTTAGTCTCGGTGGATCGATAGAATAGGATCGCCTTTTCACCTCTTCGCTTGGGAGGGACGTAGAATGTATGCAACTCTTGCACACCAAGAGCGACTAATCATTCGCCGTTTTTTTTACCGCGATTGCTCTATCATTTCAGCTTTTCTTATCGCGAAGGTCGCAATTGCCTTATCATTTCGGCTTTTTATTTTTCATTTTTATTTTTACTCGCTGATTTTTATTGCGAGTTGCCCCACCATTTCGGCTTTTTTTAATCTTTTTTTTATATCCTTTTTTTGTTTTATTTACACATTTTTACATCCCCAGTTTAACGACTTAGAGGTCGACTATTCCCAGTTTAACGATGTAGTGGTCATCTGTTCTGTATGAAGTTAGCGGTCGCAGCTTGACTGTTTACCAACACGCCTTTAGGCAGTTCTATCTCTCCTGCCTTATATTGTTTTTCGACCCAATCATTGAAGACGAAACAGTCCTCAATAGCATGACTTATCACTTTGTGATAGGGGAAATATTTGGGGTCGTCGGTCATATTCTCTTCCTGCGGTCTTTTTGATTCCGGCAATTGTAGACCGTTTCTCAGGGCATCCTTGAATATTTTACGAACTTTGTCCCTTCTGAAGGAATAGACCTTATCCAGCTTCTTTTTCAGTGGAGATTTTTCTCCCTCTCCGAACACTGGCTTCCGAGGCTGGTTGGCATTAGGCCCGCTCATCCCTTACTTATTTCGGTTAGCCGAAGTGTTAAGAGATTCAACATCGTCAGAATTTCTGCCTTTGCGATTTTCGTCCTTTCGGTTTCTCCAGGACCTATTGTTACTTTGGGAGTTAGAGGAGGACACCTGCTTTGAGCGTTCCAACATCTAAACTTTCCTGGTCAGCTCTTGGAATGTTTTGAGTCCCGCGGTGCATAGAAACGAAGCCATCCAATTGTTGAGATTTCCGACGAGGAGACTGACAGATTGGTCCTGCTCTATTGACGGTTCAGATTTGACGGAGAGATTGCGTCATCGGTTTATAAAATCCGTGCTGCTTTCTTTGTTCTTTGGCTTGGTCCTTACGAGATCGGCAATGGTAATCTTATCACTGACGCTCATGAACCTCTGCCGGAACAAAGACTCCATTTGGACGAAAGTTGTGACGGAGCCATCCAGTATGCTCGCGTACCAGTCAAAAGCAACATCGGTCAAGCTATTAACGAACCGGCGGAAAAGAAGCGCATCATTGCCCCCGGTATTCCCGCATGAGGCTTTAAAGTGGGCGATGTGCTGATTCGCATTTCCCATCCCATCGAATCTTCCGAATTTAAGGATGACATAGCCGCTAGGGAATTCTACCAGATCATACTGAGCAGGATATGGTCTCCCGCTACTGCTAACATCTTTTTGCGCTTCGGCTACCAATCTTTTGACTTTGTTGGCAACCAAATCCATGATTTGGTCTTGAGTTAGCGGGCTACTGTCATCGGTAGCCAAGATATTTCCCGAGATAGGATGCGACTGATTTTCATGCGGTCCTCCCACCTTTGGATTTGAGGGAATAGGTGTCGGCTGTCTCGGGACACCGTTTCCCAGTTCATGAGCAGAGCCTTGCGCTTGATTAAGCAGCTGAGAGGCAAGTCGGGCCGTGAGCTGCATCACGACATTCGTCAAGTCGTCAATTTTGGAAGTTTGGCCATCTCCTTGTCTTACTTCTGAGCTATTTTCGGAGCTCTTGGAGAAGTTGCTGCTCTGCGTTCTTGGGATGGAAGATTGGCTCCTCTTCTCTTTCCGAGCCCGACTCCTCATGAACTGAGGGATCTCTCTGCTTATGAGCCTCACTGGAAGGGTCTTCATTACCTTCCAGAGGGGGCTGGTCTTGGAATGTGGCAGCCATATTCACACCAGATTGGATTTGAGATGTGGTGGCCCCATCCTTGCTGTGAAGGTTTTCGCTGGGACGCGTGCCCACCATGTAGACCGTGTGGATAACACATTCAGCCATCCTTTCATCACTGGCAGCTGGTTTCGCGGAGTGGTCCGGGCTTTCGAAATTCATAAATTTTAACATGGCCGGAGCCCTAGCCCTTTTGTTGACTCTGTATCTAAGTCGCTTCTGCCTCAGCTTCTCTGCCTTGAGTGCTTGGCAGGCTTCTGCTCTTCAGGAAGCCGCCATAGGCCAAGTGATGGGGAGGCTTGAGAAGACATCCGCCCGCGTGTCCGTTGAAGGTATTGCCTGAGCTTGCCCGCGACGTCTGGCAACTTCTTTTGTTCTGACGGCTTTGCCCCTAGCTGGGGCCATGGAGAGCCGTTTGAACACCGACTCGCGTCTAGGTTGGGGCGCCCTCGAGACTACCACATTTGGCATCTTGCCTTTCAAGGCCGGTTTGTCGGTTACCGGAGCTTGAAGAACAGGGACGGTGTTAGCTGGCACAAACAGAATAGAGCTAAATGGCAGCGGTGGCTCCTCCCACTGTCGCCCGAGACTGGCCGGAAGGACCGTCCTGGCGTCCATCTTCATTGTGTAGAAGATGGGAACGGTGTTGAGAGCTGAGCTTGCCCTTAAAGACATTTTATTGTGTTCAAAGATTGCAGTCGAAAGTCATTAACCTGCAACTAGAAGCATGATTTTAGTACAGACAATCAATGTATGTGTTGATTGAGTTCGCATGGATGTTTAACCCGAAATATGGGAGGAGAGATCGGTCCCACCGGGCGTGCCAGAATCTGTAGGGTGTTTTTCGTCGTCCCCATTGAGATGGGAATACGCGCGCGCTTGTCAGGACAAATTCCCCCTGCCTAGGACAGGCCAGGGTTTATTGAATGTAGGGATCAGAATCTCCGGCAGCCGCGGACTAAGCTGCCGTTAATTACCCCTCGCTGTTGGTGCGAGAGAACCTCCGATTGACGGGTCAAACTGGTCATGCGAGCTCAATGCGATGAGTTGGTGTGTGTGTGTGTGTGTTTTAAACATATAACAATGGAGACGTGTTCATTTTTTTTGCTCCATTTGTAAATAAATAAATAAAAAAGATATATATTTTTTTATAAAGAAAAAAACAAAAATAAATAAGTAAATAAATATTAGAGAAACATTTTTTTTATTTTAATATTATTCATAATTTATTTTTATTTATTTATCATTTTCTTTAAAGAAAAGAAAAGAAGGAAGAAAGAATGAAAAAATTAGGAAAAAAAATTAAAAAGAAAAAGGAGGGCTTCCCCCCACTTACACGAAAAGAGGGGATTTAATGGGAGCCTCACATGCCCTCACGTGAGGAGGGCCAAAGGGCTCCCATTAAATGGAAACCATCCCCCGCACGTGGCCTCATTTGAGGGGGGCCAAAGAGCTCCCATTTACATTAAATGGGAGCCTTCCCCCTAACATGTCCTCACGTGAGGGGAAGGCCCAAAATTAATTAAATAATATTTTTTATCTTTTATTGTATATTTTTTTTATTTTACATGGAGTTCAACTCCAAAAGAAAGAATTTTATTGTGGAGTTAAACTTCGAAAGAATTTTAAATGGAGTTAAACTCCGAAAGAATTTTAAATGGAGTTCAACTCCAAAAAGATTTTTATCGTGAAGTTAAACTCCAAAAGAATTTTAAATGGAGTAAAACTCCTAAAATATTATGTGGAGTTAAACTCCAAAATAATTTTAAATGGAGTTCAACTCCAAAAAGATTTTTATTATAAAGTTAAACTCCAAAAGAATTTTAAATGGAGTTCAACTCCAAAAAGATCTTTTATTGCGGAGTTGAACTCCGAAAGAATTTTTGTTTGTGGAGTTAAACTCCAAAACAATTTAAATGGAGTTAAACACCGAAAGGAATTTAAATGGAGTTAAACTCCTAAAGATATTTAATGTGGAGTTAAACTCTAAAAGAATTTTAAATGGAGTAAAACTCCTAAAAAATAAATTTAATGTGGAGTTAAACTCCAAAATAATTTTAAATGGAGTTCAACTCCAAAAAGATTTTTATTATGGAGTTAAACTCCAAAAGAATTTTAAATGAAGTTCAACTCCAAAAAGATCTTTTATTGTGGAGTTGAACTCCGAAAGAATTTTTTTTTGTAGAGTTAAAATCTAAAAGAATTTAAATGGAGTTAAACTCCGAAAGGATTTTAAATGGAGTTAAACTCCTAAAAAGATTTAATGTGGAGTTAAACTCAAAAAGAATTTTAAATGGAGCAAAACTCCTAAAAAAAATTTAATGTGGAATTAAACTCCAAAATAATTTTAAATGGAGTTCAACTCCAAAAAGATCTTTATTTGGTGTGGAGTTAAACTCCACTAAATGGGGAGCCTCCCCCTCACGTGAGAGGGGGGAAAGCTCCCACTTGGTGGGAGTTCCCTCTTTCTTACATGAAAGGGAGCATGGGCTCCCAAAAGATCTTCCTTTTTTTGTGATGGAGTTAAACTCCAAAAAAAATTATTTGGAGTTAAACTCCCAAAACAATTTTATTCGGAGTTAAACTCCAAAAAAAAAGATTTTATTATAGAGTTAAACTCCAAAAAAAATTTATTTATGGAGTTAAACTCCAAAAGATTTTCTCCTTTCTCTTTTGAGAAGAAACCCAAAATGGGTTCTCTTGAAACTCCAAGATTTAGATCTTGGATAATAAAAAAGAGACCACTTTTCTTCTCTTGATTGAGTCTTGGGAGGTGGGTTTATGGTGAAACTTTATTTAGTTTTTTTTTTTAAAAAGGAGAGCTATGCTCTTGATTCAATTGAAAAATAAAAAGGAAGAGGAAGAACTTGGGAGAGAGAAGATGGAGGCACAAACCCTAGTTTTTGGGGAGAATGAATTGTATCTTTATTTCTTTATCATGTTGCTTTTTATAGGCTTACACATTTACATATAACCTCTTGGGCTTTACAAAATGGCATTTTGCCCATCCCATGCCTCATGTGCTCAATTCTTTTGCACATGAGCCATGGGCTTTACAAAAATTTAGCTTTATGCTCATTAAAAATTACATCAAAAATATTTATTACATGATTTTTGTTTTGGCATGGAGGAGGTTGGCCATGGGGCTCGACTTGGGCATGGGCCCACTTGATCTGGGTTTGGGCCTGCTTACTTGGGGTTGATTTTGATTTTGACTTGGTCAACCAGGGTATAATTTTTGACCCCAACAGCTATGTCATCTTCAATATACAATACATTTACACGTAAAATGTATATGCTATATGTGATATATGCATGTGAAACGTGAAATATACAAGATATACGTACGTGTTTACGGAACCACTGTGGAAAGTGTTTCTTATGTTCTTGATTAATCTTCCAATTAGCACCATTTCCGGAAATCGCATTCGTAAATTCTTCAATATGTCAGCTAAAAGAATAGTAGTATTAATTATTTAAATATATCGAGATATAGGCACTCAAAATATTGACACGATTAAAAGTTTTAATTTATATACCTTCTGTGATCGGCAGTAATTTCAAGATTATTAACGATATACGAATGCGCTTGATCGAGCCACTCCTTCCGGTATGATCGATCCTTCCGTTGTGGATGGGATAGCTGGTCATCATTAATTTGAAAAGGACGGCTTAATCTTGTTTCAACTCCACGCAAGTAACGAGAAGTGAAGTTGAGGCATTCGTTGGAGTATGAACTCTCGGCTATTGACCCTTCCGGTCGAGCTCGATTGCGCACTTGCCGTTTCAAGAATCATGAGTATCTAAAACGTTAACGAATACTTTAGACAAATGCGAATATTATAATGAATTAAATAACATAATTGACTGAAAAAATATATTACCTTTTTTACTGGGTGCATCCTCCTATATGAGACAGGTCCAGCAATCATTGCCTCTGTAGCCAGATACACAGAAAGATAAACAATGACGGTGAAGAAAGATAGTGAAAATATCATCTCCAACTTATAGATGGTTTGAACAATACTCTTTTGCAACTCCTCGAATTTGGCCACATCTATCACTTTAGAACAAAGCTTATTGAAAAGTCGCAATACTCTCTCAAAGCTTTGGTGACATTGGATGGCAAATTATGTTGAAGAGCCACTAGAAACAATTGATACAAAAGGATATGACAATCGTGAGTTTTAAGATTCAAGAGTTTTGGTGGCTCGACCTGCACATTCTTTGCTATGTTAGAGGAGTACCCATCTAGGGATTTGATGCTCTTTAGCATCTCACAAAATCTTTTCATAGCCAACTTCGACATTGTGTGGCTCGAAACTGGTAATTCATAGACACCATCATCAAGAACTACCGGATGCAATTCCTGTCGGATTCCATGCTCCTCCAAGCACTCGCGAGCACTCAACTTATCCTTGGACTTAGAATCGTCCTGTAACAATGTGCCAGCAATATTATCAAACACATTCTTCTCTATATGCATGACACCAATATTGTGTCGAATCAACAGATGTTTCCAGTAAAAAAGATTCCATTATATACTTTTCTTCTTCTACACACTCAATAATTCGTTATTTTCGGATCGCTTCCGTTTTTTTGTTTATTGAATAAATCATCAGAGTTAAAACTATTAGAACCTTGCTGGAATTGACACGATAAAATCTGCTCAAAAATTTATATCCCTGACAATTGTTTTAGTGCTTCACCCTTTTCCGATATTCCATGAAACTTATTTGCCATCTTTCTGTACGGATGATTCGCCAATAGCCACCTACGAAGAAACCAGTAGCAAAACTTACCACGTGTCTTAAGCTGTAGGGCACTGTAATCAAGACCACATGATGGACATGCATGCTTCGCGTAGGTAGACCATCCAAATAACATGTCGTATGTTGGAAAATCGTTGATTGTCCAAATAAAAGTCGCTCGCATTCTAAACTTCTCCTCGGCATATGCATCATATGTCTCTACTCCATATTCCCAGAATTCTATCAGCTCATCAATTAAAGGTTCCATATAGACGTCCATGTTCTGGCTAGGTGAATATTTTCCAGGAATTAATAAGGAAAGAATCATATACAGTTGCTTCATACACATCCCAGGAGGCAGATTGTAAGGCATAATCAATACCAGCCACGTGGACCAACTAGAGCTCATGAATCCGTAAGGCATGAAACCGTCGGTTACTAAACCTAGACGTGCATTCTTCAGCTCATCCCAAAATGATCAACACTGTCTAATTGCTTCCATGATTCTGCATCAGCCGGATGCTTCGGCTTCTCGTTTTTGATCCGACGATCGGAATGCCATCGCATGCTCTTCGCCATATCCTTTGAAATATATAAATTTTGTAACCTCTTAGCCAGGGGGAAATAACTAAGGATTTTGGATGAAGTTTTCTTACTCTTTTTGCTGACATCAGACGTTTCTGCGTTTGAATTTCGCTTAACATTTTTCAACCTAGACAAGTTGCAAGTGGGACACTCATCGAGAGACACGTAATCCTTGAGATACAGAACATAGTTATTAGGACATGCATCGATCATCTCATACGAGAAACTACGTGTCTTAACAGTCTTTTTTGCCTGGTAATGATTCTCTGGAATGCTTTCCTTTCCTTCAGGGATTAGCTTGCGTAGGAGATCAAGAAGCACGTCAAAGTACTCATTAGCCTGCTAATCATCTTCAGATGGAGAAGCCTTATTACAAATGACAGCCTGCTAAATTTCGTATAGCCTTCGTACAAATCTTATTCATTTTTCTCCAGAAGTTTCTGCAATTCTCCTAATTCACTGGTGCCTTCAGACGGTTCAACATCATTCGTTTTCTCTCCAGCAAATAAATCATCCAATATCTCATGCGTATTATCTATCCAGTCACCCGTCAGTAATTCAGCTTCTGAAGCTGCGGTCTCATTATCCATCCTTATTTTCTTGTCACGTATTCCTTCGCCATGGTAATTCCAATGTATGTAGTTCGATTCAAAACTCTCTACAAACACATGTTCTTCTATCACTTCACGTCGAAAACGGGCTATATTCTTACATTTGTTACAAGGACATAATAAGAGTCCGTCTCGGCTACACTTTGGGTTCTTATCTAAGTAATCTAAAAAGGCTTTAAGCCCATCTTTAAATATGGTGTCTTTCAAACTATACTTATCTTTTTTCCCTATATGCATAAACGATTTATCCGGAAGAATTCTCATCTGTTATCACATGGATAATAATATGAGTTTAACATATCTTATGAGTTTATTACAAGCTCATCATTAAATAAATTTTTAAGTTTTAAATAAAATTTCATGATGTGGACGAATCAAAGCATATAAAGTCATTTAAGATTGGCGTAAGTACTCAGAGCAAAAGGTCGAGACAAATAATTAGTTTCACAGCTGTCGGGGATAAAGGTCTTAATTCCCATTACGAATTCAACACTCGCATCTCATATCCTCCTGTTTTTCATCCATTTCAAGAAAATTTCTGCAGCACTTTCCCCATGTTCCCCGTGTTTGTACATAAATCTGTATATGGGGAACAAGTGGAAAGCACCGTTGAAACTTCTCGAAATGGACGAAATTACAAGAGGATATGAGATGTGAGTCTTGTTGCATTCGTAACATATCCAAACTGGACAAATCCGAAAATTACTGTATGTCAAATCTTCTCGTCAAATACTACACATACGTTTGAAAAAATTGAACATGATGCTCAACTCTCATAAACTTATAATGTGATCCTATCAATTCGACGGGAAAAAGATTTGACATACACCAATTGTCAAACGGGAAACTCCTAAACAAGTTTAAGACCTTTCGATCTTAAACTTACTAATTAAATGAAAATATAAAACCCTAGTTAAGTTTCTAATCAAAATTTTAGGGTATCCCTTAATTTTCAATTTAATTGTTTTTTAATCAGGGTCTCGGTTCACTATTATTTGGTCTTAATTAAGATTTCTTAACTAATGTAATTAATGTTATTGGTTAATTAGTGTTAATTTTTCTTAATCAGTTTGATTTTATTTTTGATTTATGCATCTACTATAGTTTAATTAGTATTGAAGGATTTTATTTTTATTCTGATTTGGTTTATAAATTATGCTACAATTAAAAAATTTAAGCAATAAATCATAAGCAATAAGATATCAAATTATTAAATTTACAAAATAAAAGATATCGAATCATGAAATTTACAAATTACAAGGTAGAAGTTAGGATGAATATAATTTTGAAATATTTCATATGCGGGCACGCGCGCACACACACATACACTCTCACACACTCACACATACGCACGCGCACTCAAACACTCATACATACATGTTAGTTGTATGTATGCCCCATAGGCCATTATTGTACATATGATGTATATTATAGTGGATGCTTGGACATATATAGGGAGGACTTTCTTGCTCGACATGATAGTATGCTATCTGGTTGCTCTTTATCTTAACATAAACACTTATTGTCTCTCTGTTACATGTTGATAAAACCCTTAAGATGAGTACTTGACTACCAGGATTATAATACAGATCATACTAATGGGGAAAGGGTAGTCGGTAAGTAATCCTTCAAATGTTCCTAGTCGTGGAAGTATCGAGACGGGGTATCGATATTCCAGAGTAGACTAGCGTATACGCTTCTTGACCCATATGATGGGCGATGGATGATCCCACATCCATTGGTGTTTGACATCAAAGATTGTATATGGGTGCTCAGTGGAGACTGGGTACACTGAACGGACTCGCCAAGAACTCCTAGATGGTATTATACCTATCGTCAGATAGCAGTTCTCTGGTGACTCTAGTACAGGTTAGTCTGTAGACCCGAGATCATCATAGAGTCTTGTGTGATTCCCACTGTGCTTTAATTTCCACCTTACCACGTTCAAGAGATCGTGCAAAACGGTGGTTTTTTGGTACAGTCCCGAGTTATATGGAGGCAATGAGCGATTGGAGGGGATTTTTTCTCTCCCGGTATTGGAGTTGATGTTGCGCTATGCTCGATTGGCCATAACAGGAAATCCCTAGCCAGGATTGCTGAGATCTACTGGTAAGTGTTACAGTAGTTTCTTGAACCGTTATGGACCTTGCATCGGCATGACTTATCAAGCTATTGGGGTCTGACGTTTACGACCCCCATAGTCACAAATTCATCGTTCGGGTATAATTCGGCGAGGTCAAAAATTCGGATTCGGAGAACTATTCGGAAAAAATCGGCAGGTATTCGGGAAAAATTCAGTAAGTGTTCAGGAAATGTTCGGGAAGGATTTCGAGCAAGAAATTAATATATGAGACGCTAGGTTTTGATTTTGTGAATTATTTGCCGTTTTTTTGAATTATTCACTATTTTTTCATATAATTCGGGAATAATTCGCGAATTATTCATGAATAATTCACGAATTATTCAGCCCGCCGATTAAGTCGGCTGATCAAAAATTCAAGAATTATTCGCGAATTCGGCAAATAATTCGCGAATTATGTGACTATGCCACCCCCAGACGAGATATGCGACATATCAGACGAAGAGACCGGACTATACGGTAGTGTTACTGATTGGACTCGCAGGAGTATGAGCAGGCTTGCTTGTTGATCTTCTGATCGCTCAATATCCGGGTGGCCGTTACGTTTAGCAGACCGCTGACGGCTTATGGGCATAGTCATATAATTCGTGAATTATTCGCCGAATTCGTGAATAATTCGCGAATTTTTTATCAGCCAACTTAATCTCCGAATTAATCGGCGGGCTGAATAATTCATGAATTATTCGCGAATTATTCCCGAATTATGTGAAAAAATAGCGAATAATTCATAAAACAGCAAATAATTCACAAAATCAAAACCTAGCGTCTCATATATTAATTTCTTGCTCGAAATCCTTCCCGAACATTTCCCGAACACTTACTGAATTTTTCCCGAATACCTGCCGATTTTTTCCGAATAGTTCTCCGAATCCGAATTTTCAACCTTACCGAATTATACCCGAACGATGAATTTGTGACTATGCTTGTGGGTGACTAATATGATCACCATCTACTGCCGGCGTATTGATGAGTCTTTAGAGTCCTACATAGAGATTTTCTGGCTCAGGCGAAACGAAGTAGGAGCACATATGTGATATGTACGGGACTGAGATTAATACGAGTATGTGATACCGTATTCTATTCTCGCGATTTGTGTTATCGGTCGGTTATATGTGATATAGCCAGATTATCGAATCAAGTGTTGATTCGATAAGTTGATATATATGATATTAGTCGGTTATATGAGATATAGCCGGATTTTTAAATCAAGTGTTGATTTAATAATTTAATGTATAATTATATATTTGATATATTAATTTACATTAACTAATATTAGCTCACTTAAGAATTCTTTTCTCACTTGTGCATTTAGTATATATGTGATATATATTAATGTACATTTTAGTGTGTCATGCTAGATAATACATGTGACATGGGTGTATGAGACTCACACCATACTTATCATAATGATGGTTTTTATTTATTTAAAATAAATCAAAATTAGTTAAAAATTTGTCACATGGTTAGAAGCTTGGAGAAGCTTGGAGTGACCATTGATTTGGTCCACTAATTTTGTTTTATATTAGATATTTATTAACCCAACCATTATATAAAACCATGGTTATATCTCTACATGAGTTATATGAGATATTTCTCACCAATGGTCGCCTTCTTGACTTGCTTCTCTCCATGGTTGCTTTTATTCATCTCCTTCCTCTAGCTCTCTAGCATTTTGGGAGGTGAAAAAAATGAGTGAGAAAAATATTTCTAAAGTGAGCAAAATTCTTACTTCATCAACCTACACTAGATTAGCTATTTAGTTTAGGTTGTTTGCTTCACAATTAGTGAAGAGGTAGTTTAGGTTAGTGTCTCCTCGACGTAGATCATTTTCGGCCTCGAAGACTCAAGCAAGCTTGTTCTTTTCATCTTGTAGAACCTTTCTAGAGTCCGGGAGTTCACTACTTGGAGCGAAGGGACTACTACACGGAGTTATTGAAGTGAAGGACCGGTCTACAAAGGTTGTATTCTTTGTTCACTTAGATGTAAAGATGTTTACATGCATGATTCGTCTAATTCTCTAGTTAAGATTCTAGGTTAGGGTTCTTTAGCGCGTCAATTTTTAGAAAACGGCTTGGTCGATGTCTCCTGAAACCCAGTGGCGGTGCTGTAGAACCCAGCAATACACTCGCTCACACACTCACACACACTCGCTCACATACGTACGCGTGGACACACACCTATACATACAAATACACATGAGCGCGCGCTCGCTCACACCCTCTCAATTAACTATAATACATTTTACCCTAAATTCATCTAATATAATTCTATAATCCATCTTATCCTAAATTAATCTAATAAGTAAATTCATTAATTACCTATAATCGTTATATCTTCAACTCTAACCCTAAATTACCAAATTTATATTTCAATTTTTCATCTATTTTCAATTCTAAAATCCATCTAAAATAATTTTCTTCAATTATATTTTAATGTTAAAACCCATCAACCCCCAAAATCATAATAAATTTCAAACCCTAATTTCAAACCCATCATTCTACAACCGATCCAATTCCTCATTATCCATATTTAATATATCAAAACCAACAAAAATAACATATCATAATCACCTAATTTCAAATTTTAATAATCTAATTGACAAAATTAGGGTTAGGAGGAGAAAACACTAATCTTGGCCCGGATTTGAAAAGGAAAAGAGCGATTGCAGGCTCATACACCACCAACTGTAACAATAACACCTACAAAAAAATTTAAGGTTAAATCTTATAATTTTTTCGAAAATTTGGAGCAAAAGGGGATGGGGATTACCTTGGCCGCGGGTTGAAATTAAGGATTGAGGAGGAGGAAAAGCCTTCCCGGCTCTTATCTGATCGACCTATTAGCGACCGTTTAGAATGGTTGTTGATATTATATGAACGGTCGTCAATAGATTGGTGACCGTTCATTAGAGACCGTATAATATATACGGTCGCAAATATTTATTAAGGACCGTATATATGTACACGGTCCCTAATAAACGGTGTACAGTTTCTTACGGTCTCTAATGCGTACAGTTTCTTTCCGAAACTTCGCCGAAACTTTGAATTTTGCTAACTCCACTTGTATAACTTTGGACTTGAAAATTTTAGAAAGTTTTTGTATGGGATTTCTGAATGAGGAGGGGTAAAATGTAGTGTGGTATTTATAGGGAAACTTAGGGTTTGGGGTGATGAATTGAGAATTAAAAATGTGCATTAAAATTTGGTTTAATAGTGATTTTAAATTCTATGGATAATTGTAGAGAAAACAAACAGACTGGGATTAATAGGGGGGTCCAGAGGGTGCTAGGTTTAAAATTTGCATTTGGCTCTAACCAAACCGGCGGCGCCGACCCAATCTTTCATCTCGCCGGTCCATTGTTATGGGTTGGGGTCTGAATCTTTACCACGTGTCCCTGTCTGTTGGTATATCATTTCCCATATGTTTGTTTTCTTTGTGACTTTTCATTTTATATGCAGTGCACGTGCAAACTTTTGAGCTTCTAAAAGTTTAAAAGAAAAGTCAATAAAAAGATATGTGGCTGGGGGGATTCGAACACAGGGGCTATGTCTCTGTAGTGTAAGACTTTACCAATGAGCTAAAAGTGCTTTCTTGCTTTTCAAAAGCAAATTAAATTTATAACTTGTGCTCGAGCTAAGATATTCATTTCTGTATTTTGAAAAAAAATCTGTACATAAAGTTTAGGGTTGTTACATTCTACCCTCCTTATAAAAATTTTGTCCTCGAAATTTGTAGAAGGAAAGTGTAATATATTCAAGAAAAGTTTGGTGATAGAACTATTGGTAGTGCATAAAAAATATTTGTAAGAACGAAAGAATGCAAAAGTTTTGGAAAGATATGAGGGAATTACCAGGGTTACCTTGGTCTACAGTCTCGGTTTCTACGGCCGCTAAAGTGAAACCCTGTCACCGAGATACATTCCTCCTAGCTGGAGGCACATTCCTCTGTCCTTGAGGCATGTTCCTCAGTGCCTGTTGGAATTTGTAACGTTTTAGAAATCGTTATGCGAATTTTTCCGTTTTAGGGACTCGATTTTGATCAAACGTTCGTATAAACTTACGGGCACCTAGTTTAACTAAAATAAAGCTAGTGCGCAAGCTTTGGGGGTATATGGGAAGTTTTGGTTCAAATAGAATTTTTCCCTATTTTAATATTATTTTAATGTTGTATTTACATATTAGGTTTGGGAAATTACTCCTAAATTTGTATCATTTCAAATTAATCAGCATAAGTTAAACAAACCTTCCATATAATATCTAGATATTCTTGTGCAAGGGATTAATGCTTTAAAGAAAAGAAGAAAAAGAATGAAGAGGTGGCATTCATGCATTTATGTGCATTTATGTGCATTTATTACAAATTCTAGCTAGAAAACTCTATACAATTCTTCACCTTCCCCACTTGGCCGAGCCTCTTCCTCCTTCTTCTGCCCTTGGTTTTTCTTTTACCATTTGCAACAATTCCAAGCTCAATAAATCTCCAAAATTCTCTAGATAATCTTACCAAAACACTTCAAGTCTTTCTTTTGCCTCTTGATCACTTGGAGCTTGGAAAGCTAGAATCTTGTGAGCAAGTATTGATAGGTATAATCTCTAAACTGTTAAATAGGAGTTTTTATGATGTATAGCTCATGGGTTATTGTGTAGAACACTTTAAGTATCGTTTCGTGCAATATCGTATTTTTTAGTGTCTTTTTAGAGTCTCTGTGATCTGCTGTGATCTGAGATTTTTACTGATTGACCAAACAAGATAGTAGTGTTGTACTAGTGACCCTAGAGTTCCACCTGAGACACGGGACCCCCCCACTGGTTTTGGCCGGCGACCAGACGACGAAATCCGGCGACGTCGGATTTGGAGGGGGGTGTTGGGGTTGGGTTTTGTTGGGTAGTTGTCTGTTGTGGTTTAGGGGTGTTTGGTACTGTTTAATTTTTGAGTAATTACAGTATGCAAAATCTGGGATCGTTTTCCTATAATCTAGTGTTTTGAGTTCGCGTGTTACGTTATCCGACATGGATCGTGATCTTGTGCAGCTGCTGCACTTAGGTTGGTTTCGTAGTGTCGCCACGCACGTTAGCCACTAGACGGACACTTGTGAGTTAGTTTGAAGTTGGTGCGTCGTTTAAAACGCGGTTTTACGTTATATTGGTCGATTTCTGAGATTTTGCACTGTCTATATGTTTCTGAAATTATAGCATCGCAAGCGGGGACTTTGGACGCAGCGAACAAAAGGAAGCAGGTGGTCGGATTTTCATAGCTCGAGACCATCGGTGAGTAGATTTAACATCTACGGGGAAATCGCCCGTATGGTTTTATGCATCGGGGCTGATATGATATGATAGCTGCATGTTATTGCATATTAGTTGATTTCATATGAACGTCATTGCATAGTATTATCTGTTGTGCCTTGACTTGTAACTTTAGATATAACACATTACTGACGGTTCATGTTGCACGAGCACTAATTTGTATGCTACACCCACACCGTCAGAAATTGCCATGACACGCACAACCCACATACATACGTGTTATTGTAGTGGATAGGGATAATTGAGGCAGTGACTCTTATCCCATTGTGCATATGAAATATTGTTGACACATACATACGTGATAGTGTATTGGATATGTATAGTTAAGATAGTAACTCTTATTCCATTTCACGTATACCTTACTATAGCTACTTGTACATCATGCATACATATTGACATGTACACCCACATACTCGATTACAGCTACATGTACATCATACACACATACTGACATGTACACCCACATATTTTGCTATAGTTATATATACCCTAAGTGGTATTGTTTTGACATGTGATGTTGAGACGTTGACTATTGTACTTATGAAATACATCATACATATTTGCTTACATGTAGATACTTAAATCTTGCTACAATTACATGTACACTTCATATGATGTTGCACTTGTTTTCGGAGGATTTTGGGAACCACATGATATATTTTAAGCTGGATTCATTTAAAAGAGCGGCTTTCCCTTGATATGCTCATATTGTTGTTTTATGTTGCATATATCAGTTTTCATGGATTTACGCATTGAGATATGGATTTCATATGATTTATGGATTTGAGAACCGTGGGGGTATTTTCAAGAAACTATGTATTGTTTGAAAACCCGGTTTCTCTTGATATGATATTTCAGTGTGTCTACCATGTGATTTCTTGGTTCTGAGATTTGGCTTGTGATACCCGATTCGAGGAGCGGGAGGCACCGTCTGTGGGTACATGGTGGACCCAGTATGGTACCCGGGGCAAGTGGTGATTTCGTGGTGTAGACGATAAGCCTGACAGAGAGACCACTACCTACCGGTGATTTTATTTGGACTCGGCGGTTATCGTGGGGATACCGACCGGAGTGATGTACGACATATCGTCAGGGCCAGTCGTGGTGACAGCGCCTGAGTTATAAGGATTTACGTGTCGATGATAGACACGGGTTTCATGATGTTTCGAGTGTCGGTGTTTGACACTCAGTTTTCCATGATTTTTACGTATCGTCGGTGGACATATGGGGTTGATATCCTCATACTTATATATATATATATATATATATATATATATATATATATATATATATATATATATATACACACACAGGTATATGTTTTCATGATGTTTCGGGTGTCGATGTTTGACACTTAGGTTCCATGAAACTTACAAGATGTGAGGGCCGATCTGAGGATGCGGTGCCTGAGGATTTGGGATTTGATGTGTCGGTGAGGGACACTGGTGTTTTCCCATGCTGATGATTTTGCATGAGGTTTTATTATATCATCCCACACACTCAGGATTATTTTTTATATGCATTGCTTCATGTAGTTGTAGTACCCTGATGATGTACCTTACATGATTGTTGCATATTCATATTGTCATACTTATGCTATCGGATTACATGTGATAGATTAATCGCTATTCGTGCATACTTACGATTACAGTTTGATGTTAAGTACTATTCATGAGTTGGCAACTCACCCCCGTTGTGCCACAGTGTTTTGCAGGACTTACCCTCAGAGTAGTCGCGGCAGGGTGTCTTATCATCTCTACTTTTGCGGATACCGCTACGGTTGGCTGTGAGGCCTTTGCTTTTAGGTGGGTTGCGGTTATCTGTTTGTACATTGTATATCTTTTTGTTGGATCTAGTATTCTCTATCTACCACTTCTTATATTGGACTTAGAGACGAGTTATAAGGATTCGGTGTTGTATTATTATTTTGGTGACTTTGGGTGTTGTGCTCGTGGAAACCGGTTTTGTTGAAAAGTTTTACTTCTTATGTAGTTTTCTTTTATATTTCTTCGCTTCGGCGTCGTATATATGTTTGTGGTGGTTGTCTCCGCTGTTGGGCGTAATTTGCTCCCGTTTGGGATGCTTTATATATTATCTATGTTGTACCCGTTTTCGGGGCTAGTTTTTATAAAGGAGGTGCTGCCGAAATTTTCAAGAAAGAAAACTAGAGTTAGAGATTTTACTTGTGATTTTCTGAATGTTTTAAACTATGTTTTTCTCCACTTATCCAGTTTTGAATGGTTTAGATTTCTTGGTTTCGTCTTACTTAAGTTGCGTACGCCTGTAGGCGTTACGTAGTTTAAGTGCCGGTTACGGGCCAAATATTGGGTCGTGACAGAATTAGCGATTAGGCTGTGCAGGAGGTCCACGTGGAGGTGGAGCTGGGAGAGCAAGACGAGGTGCAGGAGCCTGGATAGCTGGCCGCTGTGGATAAGTGTTATGAGTTGGAACTGGGTTGCTTCTATTAGGACATGTTCTAATACCATGATTGGATGCGCAACAAACTGTCACGCCCCGCTTCCCAGAGTGCGCTAAGATCGGTACGTGACAGAGCCAACCATACTAGCTGTGGATAGGAAAGATCCTTCCACAGTCACATTACGGCTGTTTAGAGATATCAAGAACAGTAAAATAAACTAAACTATCTAATACATGTCCATAAACCAGAATAAACAAGTCATGAAATAAAATAATGCGGAAGCAAAAGATCCAAGTACAATAATAAACTGGAATGTGCGTCCCATAATGCACGCTCACATAAAGAATGAAATACTGAAAGGAAACTAAACTAAACTAATAACAGGTCCTCACTGCTCGGCCTGTTGATCAAAATACTCCTGGACTGCCTGCGATAATGATAAGGGATCTGGGCCATGCAAAACCCAGACGTAAGTGCGTCATAATATCAATAATATTAAGCAAGCATAATGGAATGAAATATGCAGGCATGAACTATGAATAGTAACAAGTTATCAAGAAATAAGCAGTAACATGAATATATAGATCAGTGAACAGGATATATATACAGGTGAAGTGCAGTGAGTAGTCTAAATTGTGCTACAGGGTTATCTACTCTAAAATTATTCAAAATCAATTAATGTAGTCCTCATCGTAACCCATCGTTCTATGCCCTGTTCATTCCCCACGGGACCACGGTAAAATGATGTAATAGACTGTGAGTCTATGTCCCGTTCATTACCCACGGGACCACGGTAAAATGATATAATAGCTCTTTGAGTTACGTTCAGCTACATTCTTGATTTCCCCATACCCCCAAGTTATGTGTGTAAGTCAGGTATTGATAAATCGGGAGCTAATGCCAACACAGGATCAAGTAGATACAGGTTTGTCAAAATAAACACAGGATATGTCCGTAGGGACAACAGGTCAAGATTGTTGGTATTAGTAACAAGATCAGGTAACATGTCAAGCTGTGGTACATCAGGTCATGTCAGGTGGTGTACATGTATCGAGTCATGTCAAGTAGTGCACAGGTATCAAGTCATGTCAGTAGTAGTGTATTAGGTCATGTCAGGTAGTGCACAAGTATCAAGTGGGTGCTCATAATCAAACTGTAATAAGTATGGGTGCACAAAATCAAGTATGGAGTACTAATATAACAATAAAATGAAATAATGTGACATGGTATGCAAATAGATATAAAATCAATGATATGGATGCACAATTATCGATTAGGGTTACATTTATAGTTCTAATACTAATTAGGATGCACTTTATTAAACATGGGGTGTTAATATCACAGTATTATGTATTAATGTGATCTATAAATGCAGTTATATATATTTAAATGAGATGGATGCAAACGGGTATCCGAAAACAGTAAAACTGTAAAATGGTAATGTGGGATTTACAACTAAGCAATATGAGATGTAAAAATTCCATTGGGTACAGTATTTTAAAATATAGTATGTAACAAGCTAGGTTTGCATGCGCTAGATGTAAAGTAACACGTGCGGATGCAGACGGATGTCAAAAAAAACTGTAAAAGTAAACATGGGGTGCATAATTTGAAATACCAGTATTATATTTATTAAAATAGATGTATATAAAGTAATGTAGCATGTAGCAAGATAAACTTGCCTAGACGGATCAAGAAACGGATATGTACGGTACGTCCGACGTCGGCAAAATGTCGCGACGCACGTACGGTACACGGAACGTGTCCAAGTAACGCACGAGGGTGAACACGCGGGTAAGGTACGCTGTCTGGATCGTCGGCGTCGATCCCGGCTCCGGCGAACTACGAAATACAAAAATCAAGAATCTAAAGAAAAGAAAGAAAGAAAGAGGAAGAAGAAGAAGAGGGAGAAGGGATTTCTCACTGTGGTTGTGGTGTGCTGTGGATTCAGGGAGATGAGATAGAGTCGAGGGGATGATCGGAGCTCCGGCGAGGCTAGGGTTTGGTGTTAGGGTGCAGCTTGGTTGGTGTAGGCTGGGGTGTTGTCTGTTGGGGTCCAGTGGAGGAGACGCAATGCAGAGGAGATGGAGAGAAGAGGTGGCAGGAGATGGCGATGAGTGATGGAGGTGATCGGCGGCGAGGTGAGGTGGTGGTGCTGGTTTCGATGGGTGCAGGGTGTATGCAGGGGTGCTCGGGATTGAAGGGAGAAGGTGGAGGAGGAAGAGATGAGGGCTCGGCTGAGGTGAAGGTGAGGAGGCAATGGGGATTTTAGGGTTAGGGTTTGAGAGTGCAGAGGGTTTGTGATGGGTTATGGAGATGGGAGCTCGGGGTTTAAATAGGAAGGTGACGACAAGAAATAAGGGTTCTGTTAAGGGAGGTGACGGGATCGTGGAGGGAGGTGACTGCATCCAAGATCGCTACAGCGATCACGAGAGGAGAGAGAGTGAGAAGCAAGAGGGGGGAGAGAGAGAGAGAGGAGGAGAAAGAAATTTGGAATTTAGTGCGGGAGAGAGAAAGAGAGATGATTGGTGGGGGCCACGGCAGAGAGAGAAAGGAAAGAGAGAGAGTTTGTTATAAGTTAGGATTTTAATTTGAAAAATATATTTGTTAAGGAAATTTTAACTGCAGAATTTTAAAATAAATATTATATTAAATAAATTTGAATTTTGGCGGGATACAAAAATATTCCAAAACACGCCCGGATCGGGTCTAAAAATTCAGTTTTAAAATATGAAAAATATATGCGACTTTCAAAATTCAAAATGAATGCTCAGGTAACGAAAATGCATACCCTTAAGAACGGATGCACGTACGTGCGCGTAGCCATCCAAAACAAGTCCGTTTCACTGAACGGGACGAGAACAAGATGTGCGGATGCTACCACAGGGTTAGGATATCATGCAGGACATGCAATGTATTTTTTTAAAATATTTTATGTGACTTAAAATGTTATAGGGTAAAATGCGCATGTCAGATAAAATGTAAGTATGCAGTTTTCATGAATGTGTACCAGTCTACGCAACAAGTCAAGATAATTCATGAACATGAATTAAGATAGGTTTCAAGCAAGCGAGTCGGGTCGAATGCAATGTAAAATTTAAAATACCATTCGTACCCAAACATGATAAATAAAGAAAATACCAAAAATAAGCAAATACGATAACCGGAACTGGTATAAAAGAACTAGGGTGTTACACAAACTAAGCATATGCCTTTTGTGTGCCTGCAATCCTTCTACAGGTGTCCATCCCTCTTGCAGTAGAAGAAAAAATCTTTACTTGGCCGGTTATTTGTTACTTCCGGTCTCCTGGGTTCATGAGTTGGTATTGAAGAGGCTCCTCCTGCCATCTGGGTGGCAGGACGCCTCACACCGGCAGATTGAGATCTGCCCTTCTTCTTCACCACTACCTCATATTGACAGGCAGCTTTCAATGCTAGGTCATGGGTTAGGAAATCCCCTGTAGCTAAAACAGCTTGGATTTCCTGGTCCAACTATTGCTGAAATCGTCTAGCTCTGATCTCGTTGGTATCAAGTATGCCGCAAACCTACTGAGCATGGTAAACTCAGTATCATACTCATCCACAGATTTGGTCCACATCGAACCCTGTTGTAGGTGGATGAATTGCTGCTCCATGTCTAATCGGGCAGTCTTTGGAAAGTACTTCGCGTCGAACATGTCGCGAAAAGTCCTCAATTTGATGGGTTGGGCAAGATGGCTTTCTTCCTCCTTCCACCAAACTTGGGCGTTGCCGGTGAGTTGCAGCTTCGCAACTTGTACCCAAGCGATCTCTGGCACTTGTGCTGCTGCCAGATCATCCTCAATGCTCCGAGCCCATTCTTCAGCTTCCAGAGGGCTCTCTTTTCCTGAAAATTGCTTTGGATGCAATGTTCGGAATTGCTTTACTCCGGGTGCTTCCACTTCAGGACGGTTCAGTAAGATAGCAGTCTTCTACTGCTGTCCAGTCTCCTACTGCTGTCCTTCCAGGAGGCTTTGGATTGCCTCAAGCAGTACCGTCTGCCCATTGATCGAAGCAGCTATGATAGGCGTAAGCGGTAGAGGTGGTGGTGTGTTGTTGAAGTTGGTGCTGGTGTTATTTGGAGAATCCATAACCTTGAAAGAAAAAATAGGGTTAGGATAGATTCAAAAAATATGAAATTATAAGATTCAAGAAATATGAAATGTAAAGAATGTTTTTAGTTGTTGATTCTTGTGTTATATTGCTTAGGACTTCATGCAGAATTAACCTGCATGTCCATGCAGAACTGACCTGCATAGGCCACCAACAAAACCTGTCACGCCCCGCTTCCCGGTGTATGGGTAAGAAGACGAGACGAGGCCCGCTATGTATTTATTCAGAAGTAAATACGCTAAGCGTAAATAAGAAATATAATGAATGTACACAAGAAAAATGACAATAGATGTAACTGAACAACAACTTTTATTTATTAAACATTTCTTTACAAGTACAACTGAAAATGTAAATACAAAAATGGAAAGCAAAGTCTAAACAATGGCACGAACTGAATGAAAAGTAAGTACAAGTAAAGTCTAATAGTCATGCTTCTCAGTAGTCTGCTCCAAATGCTCTTGGCTGGTCTTGAACTCCTCGGAGTCGGGTCCTCCTAACAACATTCTAAAGAAAGAAGAGAAATAGGAATGTCGTCAGCGAACAATCGCTCGGTAAGTCCCAAAGAGAGATAGAAATAGAGTAGACAGATAAGAGAGTTTAACTAGTAATGTTTGATTATAATGTTCACGTAGTTATTCATAGCTTGGTACAGAATATGCCAGTGTATACGAGAGGAGTCAACTTACACCATAGATTTTGGTAACCCGTAGTACAAGGCTCTGTCGATAAAACCACAAAACAACGGCATGGATGTATAGTTACGTCTTATAGTGACCACCCCGTGCCACCTTTAACATGTTTCGTACCAGTCTACCCATTTAAAAACCCCGTGATGTATTATGTATTGATTGTATTGATGTAATAAATGGTTGTATTCGACTTGCCGAAACCATGATATCATTAGTTCATGTAAACGGATTAGATATAAATGGATAGTCATGTAATCAGAGTATATCCATGATTCGGTTCGGTCGAGTCATGTTGATATGAATTGAATTCTGGTATAAAAGGATTCATGTTATATTGTAGTTATACTTGAATCGAATTCAAGTCAGATTAATTTCAAATTTGACTGTGACTCTGTCTGAGTCAAACACTTTAAACAGAATTGAAGTCCTATATTAGTTTTGATATTATCGGTAACTGCTGCACATGGACGGCAGGATTTGTGTCTTTTTCCAAGATAATTACTGTATTGATAACACCGTTTTTAGGTTGTCTACCTTAAATAGGCAAGCACCCATATTCTCTGGCTCCATGAGGCCTAAGAGAACTGGTCCTAGTTAAACCTATGTTTACTAAGGTCCTTATTGTAAATTAATATAACTTGAGGGGCTTTTATGAAAAATACTTTTGATATATTTTCAAAATACATCTCAAGTATTTAATTATCGTCTTTAGGGTTTTCATAATTGTAATTTTTATAAAATGAAATATTCTAGTGGATATAACCTACATTTCAATGTATATGGTATTTTAGTGTAATATTGGAATTGTATTGAGTTGTAATGGTATTTTCATGAAATTGGTGATTCCTTTGATTTAGAAAACATGGAATAATTGTATAATATATTTAAAGTAGGTACTTTGATAATATATATAGATAGATTTAGTAAAAATAAATTTTATTTATTTTGTAGAAATCTCATTTTTCTTAAAAATTGCATTAAAAATTCCATCGAGATCGAATGCTCCGTGAGGAGGTCTGCATCTCGCTCTACAAGGTCCGAGGATGTGCGATAACCCGCACCATCCCGATCTGGGTTCCCCAAAATGGGTTGTAGAGACGCGTTTGTAAGGAATTAAATAAGACACTTTTTTAAAGAAAACGGTTTTTGAATATTTATGGTATTTAAATATAAACTCGTTTTTTCCCACAACTAATGTCCCGAGAGTTATCATGCTATGTCAGAAATGTGTGTTGTGATGACGTAGGTCATTACCTCGTGAGCTTTCTAAAGGTAATACGGTTAAAATGAATAAACAATGTTGTATGTAACATGATGGTATTTTACCGTAAAGATGGAATAGAAGTTTCTATTCATATTATTTTGAGATAAAACTTGTTGTGAATGTTGTATTATGTTTGTTAAACAATATATAAAAAGATGGTGAATTTTTTCTACAGAAAAATTATGTTTTTGATGAAATTAGAATCGGAAGTCGGAATAACTCCACTTCCGACGAGTTTTGAATTAAGGATGTTTTAGACTAGAATAGGGGAGGGGAGAGGGAACTTACTGATTGGAATTAAAGAGAAGAGGTAGGGGAAGATTTTAGGATCATCGAGGAGTCGTTTCGTCATCGGTTTCTATTGGGTTACAACAGCGCCCCAGCCATCAATCCGTGACCGAATGCGAAACAAAAATTTTAAAAACTTAGCGCTACCACAACCAATTACCCGGATCTACCCATAATCCCTAGATAACAAAACATGCAAAGGAGTTAGAATGGTTATACGGAATAGATCCGTGTCCTTCGGTCTTCAACCATCATCCCAAGCTCCTAGGGACTTCCTTGATCAAGCTTAATCTCTGGTCTCCTTCCATCGAAGAAGATCCACATCGAGAGTTAGTAATATGGGCTCTGACCTTAAAACCGAAGCAACTCGGGTATCTGGTTTGCTAGCCTGGATAGCCAAGATGAAGTAGAGAGTGATGAAGGATTAATTTGTATCAAGACACCCAAGGATTCTCAACTAATGAAAGGGTTTGGATGGAGCTAGAGGAAGAAGAAGATACCATGAGAATGAGGCGTTGAGAGCAACTCGAGAGAGATTGAAAGAAATGATTAATGGCTTGTGTATTTTGTGTGTTGTGAATGTTGATAAGAAATAATGGAGCCATCACATAAATGTCCATGTCTCCAAAATATTTTAGTCAACAAAAAATATCTCAAATCAACATAATCTCACAAAAAACAAAAATCCTAAGTATGCTAGAATAGTAACCATGGGTCACTAATTAGCCATGCCACAAAAATGCAATAAACATCTCATCCTACACCTCAATAACCTTTTAATCCAAAAAGGTCTAAACCATGATGAGGTGTAATCTTCTAAAAGTAATCTTGTAATAAATTACAAGAATACCCCTCAACCGTATATACATACCAGCATCCGTATTCCGAAGAATACGAATACAAAGAGACAAAAAATAATCCAACAATATAATACTAATATCCGGCTTAAACCAAAACCCACTAGTATTATCCGTCCGAACATCATTTGTGCACAAGTACACGTATGTAATCGAACCCTGCCCTAAAACCATACGGCCTCTACAACGTTTCGCCCGAAGCAGGGAAACTCTTTGTGTGGGACTCTAAAGACTCATCAATACGCTGGCAGTGGGTTCAACCACAAGCACGTCAGCGGCACTAGCTGTACGTAACGGATACCCGGGTATTGAGCGAAAGGAAGGCCGACGAGCAAACTCATCCTGAAACCCCTATTGAGCCAGACAGTGACAATATCCGTACAATCCGGTTTGTTCGTCTATGAGTATCGCCTATCGAGTCTAGGGGGTGGATAAAGTCAGACCCCTAATAACGCGACATTTAGTGTCGGTATGAAGCTCATCACCACCTGAGAAACTACCGATCCTAGATCAATAATTCTCGACTATCTTGGCCAAGGATTTCTGGTGATGGCCACCCGTGCACTACCGCGACATCAACCCCCAATACCGGGAGAGACGAATCCCCCGACGATCCGCTCACCGCCTCCATGTGGCTCAGGACTGTACCCAACTAAAACCTGTTTGCATGACTCCTTTGAGCCGTGGTAGGATAGTAATCAAAGCACAGTGGGAACTCACACGAAACAAATGATGATCTCATGTCGATAGACTAACATGTACACATGTCACCAGGAACTACTATTTGACAATAGGTATAATACCAACTAGCATGTTCCCGGCGAGTCCGTCCGGTATACTCATAACGCAATGAGCACCTGTATACATCTTAGGTGAACTAACTAACACCAATGGCTTGTAAGACCGGCCACCACCCCTCGTCGGGGTCTCGATCAGTATACACTAGTCTACTCTTGAAGTATCGATGCCCAGTCTCGAAACTCCCATGACTAGGGACATTTTAAGGATGTGCTTATAGACCACCCAGCTCCCACGTATATGATCGCCATCATACTGCTGGTAGTCAATCAAGAATCCTATGGGCTCTATCAACATGTAATAGTGATCTGTAAAGTCACCTGAAGTATGTACACGATGATAAAGACAAACCAGATAGCATACTATCATCTCGAGTAAGACTGTTCTACCGGTATAGGTCCTCCCTCAATCATTGCAATCAAGTGCATGCGATCCAATAATTGACTTGAGGGCACTATAGCCAACAATCTCCCACTTGCACTTAAGGCTAATTATTGCGGTGTCGCATACTCACAGCCCATGTGATACCGAACACCCAACTTCTCTACTAATCAGTTTCACAAAACTCGTTTGTAAAACTATTGCGTTCGAGAATTAGCCTCAGTGAGTGGATCCGCTCTAATGTTTCTTTCTATGTCTCTCTTTATCTCAAGTTTGCAGAGAAAGCCATCTCCCGAAATGAGCAATACCTGTCTTAGAATATGTCTGGATATCTGATGGGAACCAGTTCACAAATGAACTCAAAATCCAGTAAACTTCTTAGACTGTATCGTCCACTGAATTTAATCAGTATCCGGCACCATTCCTTCCTCAGTATCCGCTTGGACCACCTGTCCAAACTACTGCCCCTCAAAAGAGGGAAAACTATAATTATGACAGTCACTCTGTCATCCAGGTCACCTTGGAATCCTGGAATGATAACCGTCTCCCAAAGGAGGCTGCCATTACCACATCCCTAGAACATCCACCTATGTTCATAAATTGCTTCCGAACGTTTCTCCAGGATTGGATTAATATATAAACTTATTGCAGCTAGTGCAAAAACAATATCTGGTGTGGTACTTGACATCTCATAATTGACTCAATTGCATAAGCAAGTGATATGCCAATCATGCACATCCCTCTCCCATTTAGTCTGTAAGACACCTTTAGAGAGGGTGATTCCATCACCTGCATGTACACCACCATGCCAAGAGTCGTCCATTCTAAAACACCTTTAGAATAGTGTCAAAGTACCCAGATTGGGAAACTACCTAAATCTAGATCTAAAACCATAGATCTAGTTACCAGAATGCCTGATATATTATCCATATCCAATGTGGAGAAACCACTGTGTGACAACCGCAGTACAACCGATCGTAGTATAGGAATTATACTTCCTATAAAGTGTATGTCATCCAAATACCAGGATATCACACCCTACTACCTTTTTAACAGATCCATCTCATATTCTGATGAAGTCAAAGCCTATGACTGTCACATCAAAAATAAATGATCTATCTCCGCTATACCTGCTTTAGTCTATAAATAGACACAAGCTACTTGTCCACTATGATTCCGCTACTCCCACTGACTACAACAACCCTCTGGCAGAGTCATATACACGTGCACTTCTAAAGTTAGTTTAGAATGACGATATACTCATCCTCATGCCGGGTCTCATAGTCTAGAACAGCAGTAATGGCAAGTCTGGGTAAACTAGAACCTCCCTGTCACCGTCTTTGAGGATACCGAAGTACCTCTCGGGTGCCTTAGGTTACCCACCATATCTACGAAGTGGCTAATGAAATGTCAAACCAGATTGAATCTTTAGGTTCTATTAAATTTTTAGTAATCGTTTGTGGTTCTGGAATCACTTCCAGTTTTATCATACTCCCATTACTGTTTTATGAAAAAGTCCATTTTACTAAAACTGTGGTGAGTCAAGAACAATATCACTATTGATCTTTCAGATGGTAGAAAGTTATCCCTCGTCATAGCCCGGGATAACCCACAAACTGCCATTATTGAAACGTGCCTTGAGTATGTCCGGAGTCTGGTTTTAAGCATAAGCCGGACAACTCCATATACCTTAACATCGTTAAGATATGAACCATTCTATATACAATATAGAAACAGAGGCACTAATTTAATTGGAATCAGATTCAAATCATGCAACTGTCTCCAGTGCATGTCAACCAAATGGAAGGAGGTCGATCAGCATTACTCAACTAGGTGTGTATCCAGATATGAGTAACCTGAAAGAGAAGCAAGTTCTCAAAAACATTACTATCAACTGAATACCTAACACAAGTATTTACATCTTCGATCACCTTGAAGAATCCTGATACTTGCAACACATGGTTCTCTACTTTATTCTTGTACCTATAACCTTTCAAATCTTGGACCTTGTATTTCTATGAAATACTTGTCTAAAACTGGAGAAGTCACAAGTAAACAGAATATAGTACGAGCACCAACCCTTTTGTCCTAATGGATACTGGACAACATACAATACTTTGTATAAGTCCCCTCAGTTGAATAACTCAAACCCTGTGCGTCGTAGGTTGAAAACTGTACTATGGTTAAGAAGAATTACACCACTGTTTAATACTCCTTACCTAACCATCAAATGATATAGGTAAATGTCACAGACATAATTTCAAAAGGTTATATCTCACTTTATAAAATAAACGTATAGATAAATCAGCTTGAAACCGGTGCATAACTACGAATATTCAAAACCAAATATTTGCCGTCCGGCAAAAACCCAGGCGATTTCCTCAAATACCACCAATTACAACGAATTCCGATATAATGAGGATATAATCACCTAATTCCCAATATCTTACCCACTCATCATCTGTAATACCATATAGATGTGAGAATCAAACCTGGTAAATACATACCCTGGAGTAAGAATCTAATTAGGAAAGCAGTTTTCAATTAACAACTCACAGTGAAACTGAAACATGAAAATGTTTCGAAGAGATATCCGGGTATTCCTAGTAATGCCTCTTCCATTATCCAGATTTATGACTGTGACCGTATATTTCCTTGACATCTCTCCAAATCCCTTTATCTGTCTTTACTTATTACCTTCTGTACACCACCCTTAGGCTAAATGGTTTTCTTCTTTCCCTACCATTCGGCACCAGGCTATGGTTTGGAAGAAGCACTCTCCTAATCCTAGGAGCACTCGCAACCTGAGAGAAGGTAAAGATAAAAGACAACTGAATAATCCTTATTCTATTTCTCCTGAACCAGAATCCATTCTCGAACTGGAACAAGTTCCTTCAAGTTCGTATGTAACTATACGATGGAGTATCCAATAAATGTGGATCTTCGTAGTGATACGGAATGTTCCGGGGAAATGCAAAGGTGAAGTAGGAGTGGCGATGATATATGCGGTTTCGTCGTGAATGATAGCAGTCGCATTTTACTTTGCCCTCTTTCTAATCCCTTTATTTGTCTTTACTTATTACCTTCTGTACACAACACTTAGGCTAATTGGTTTTCTTCCTTCCCCATCCTTCGGTACCGGCCTAAAGTTTGGAAGAAGACTAACCAATAAGCTCAATAGGTGTACCCTCTCCTAATCCTAGGAGCCCTCACAACCTGAGAGAAGGTAAAAGGAAAAGATAAATGAATAGTCCTATTCAATTTCTCCAGAACCGGAAACCATTCTCGAATCTGAAATAAGTTTCTTTGAGTTTGTATGTAACTATACGATGGTCATATCCAATAACTTTGGATCTTCGTAATGATACAGAATGTTCTGAAGAAAAGCAAAGGGTAAAAGTAGGAGTGGCAATGAAGTATGCAACTCTGACAATCCAAAAGCCAGTGTGTTTTAAGAAGGTTCGGTTAACTGGGTTCATGAGTTCTAGTCTAGGGTCGGGCCATGGTCGCTGCCAAAGAGAGAGAGAAAATAAACACTCAGCGTGCACTCTAATCTAGATCAGAATGGTTAATCACTTTTTAATCCGGATGGCTCCCACTGTTTCCTCGAATTCTCCTCTAAACCCAAAAGAAGAATTAGTCGGGATCATCTAAAATCACCCGAGGAGTAAACCAACTCTTCAGTGGGAATCGGGATCCAAATATCATCGTATGAAAACTTGATGGAATCCACTCAAGTTATCACACTCCAGAAAGTATGCGCATGCCTGGCAAGTTTCCTGTATGTTTGAAACTCCCGATGTAATTTCTGCCCCATGCACTTATGACCTTGATGAAGGCCAACATATCATAAGTCACATGTCAAGTTCTACCCGTCGTTGTCCAGGTTAATTTGAACCCACCCGTACATACCCTTGACGAAGGCCAACATAGTACTACGACTGTCCTAAACCAATGCATCTATCTTTGCAACAGAAAAGTAACAAATAGCTACCATACACTATGCCTTGTCGAAGGCCAACATATATAGCATGAATACTAAGTGCTACCCGTCTGAAATGATAGAGGGCTATGAATGGTTTTTGGCGAAAAACCTTTAACATAATAAACTTGATATCGTTGAAGGAACCGAATAGCTTTATAAATATATAGTGGTGAAAACCTTTGCTAAAGAGATCACTCCCCGTGAAGGGATCTTGGCTCTTTCCTCGTCGAATGAGGTGCAGGATATTCCCAACTGAATACCTCGATGCAAATCAAAAAGTAATCGACTATAGTGAAGTTATTACCCTGACGCAAAACTTCTGCCCAAGAGGTCACTCCCGGTGAAGGGATCTCGGTTCTTGCCTCGTCGAATGAGATGTTGGATATTCATAACCGAATACCGCTGTGCAAAACAAAAAAAAATGCCCTTGTAATAACGGCTTTTGAAAATTGTTCCAACAACATCATATATATGTTTGTTTTATCATTGCATTGATCAGAATCAACGCAGTCCCATCAATTAATCACACCAGAAAAGAACGAAAATATGATGTACGTACATACCATCCGCATTCGCCACTGGGCCCCGTCATCACCCGTTAGGTTACTTAACTAACGACAGAGCGAGGGCTGAACTAGAGCAGGTGCAAAACATATACAACATCTACTAGTAAATATATAACAATATATAATAATCATTCCAGACATGATATATGCAACATCACAGATAAGTGATAAGCATCACAGAACAATACTGATAATCTGGGAGCCCCGGGTTTTCTTTGAGCCGCAGGTAAAACCTGACGTTCCCATGGTCATATGGATAGCCTGTGCAATGAAAACCTAGACCCCTACAAGCGCGGAGTTACCCGCCAGTCCCAGAAGTGAGGCAACTCCAATCAACAACGTGAATGGGCTACCCGGCACTTCACGGAATCCGGTAACTTGAGCACCCCTCTGTGGGTCAACCTATACCCCTTACGAGTGCGGCGAATAGCCCGCTAATTCTAGTGTGAGGCCCCTCCGTCTCAATGCCATGAGATGCAGGCCCGTTGCCCTCTAGAACCCGGCTAACCATCCACTCCACCGCGAGGTAATCCTAGTACAGAAAAGAAAAGAATATGTACAATGGTGACATCGACCTCAACCCGGTCGTGCCCTAAACAAATAATATAAAAACTGGCAGCGACGGCAGTCCACATGTCGGACACTCGCCCTGCAATATAAAATGTACAAATAAATCCAAACTATACTACCATTGCACCCAAGCTATCCACACGACGATCCAACCACAACCATAGCACAACATAGAACATCAACATGAATGTCACATTCGCAAACCCGTCTAAAAAAACTATAGCAATTAGACAAGTTGTACCGCTCTAATGACATTTACGGTCGTAGATAGTAATGTATGTACTGAAAAATACGACATTAGAATTCTGCACGCAATTAGCAAACTAAACCAATTTCTAAAACCATGAAAAAACAGTGAGCTAAAGTTCCAAAAATCGACCGTTTAAAACCAATTTGGAAGTCCGAATCAAAACGAAATGCGCCTGAACCTTCGCAGGAAATTAAAGCACAAAATTAACTTCGAGTCGGGGGCCTAGAAGGGATACCCCACCCCTGAGACCACCATAAGGTGGCCAGGGGGTGAGGCAGACCCGAAACTGCCTAAGGTGGGGCAGTTTCGGGTCCCCACTGCCAATACCACCTTGTGGTGGTCTTAGGGAGTGGACCCAGCCATTCGGTCCCCCCCCGAGGGTTTCTTGGGGTTCCCATACACCACCCCGCGACTTCTCAGTTCAAACCGTGAGCCCGCGGGGTGTGCAAACATCTCAAACTTTCAGTTTTTGGAATTGTTTTTGTCGACAGTTTTTGCACGACAAAAACGGCGGATTTCTAATATCGCAATGAGTTAACTAAGGCTTATGGAGTGGCTATGATACCATGTTGGGTTACGGCAGCGCCCCGTCCATCAATCCGTGATCAAATGCGGAACAAAAATTTATAAAACTTAGCACTATCACAACCAATTACCCGGATCTACCCATAAGCCCTAGATAACAAAACATGCAAAGGAGTTAGAATGGTTATACCGAATAGATCTATGTTCTTCGGTCTTCAACCATCATCCCAAGCTCTTAGGGGCTTCCTTGATCAAGCTTGATCTCCGGTCTCCCTCCATCGAAGAAGATCCACGTCGAGGGTTAGTAATACGGGTTCCGACCTCAAAACCGAAGCAACTCGGGTATTTAGTTTGCTAGCCTAGATAGCCAAGATGAAGTAAAGAGTGATGAAGGATTAATTTGTCTCAAGACACCCAAGGATTCTCAACTCATGAGAGGGTTTGGGTGGAGCTAGAGGAAGAAGAAGATGCCATGAGAATGAGGTGTTGAGAATAACTCAAGAGAGAAAAAAAGAAATGAATAATGGCTTGTGTTTTTTATGTGTTGTGAGTGTTGATAAGAAATAATGGAGCCATCACATAAATGTCCATGTCTCCAAAATATCTTAGTCAACAAAAAATATCTCAAGTCAATATAATCTCACAACAAACAAAAACCCTAAGCATGCTAGAATAGTAACCATGGGTCACTAATTATCCATGCCATAAAAATTCAATAAAAACCTCATCCTACACCTCAATAACCTTTTAATCCAAAAAGGTCTAAACCATGATGAGGTGTAATCTTCTAAAAGTAATCTTGTAATAAATTACAAGAATACTTCTCAACCGTATATACATACCCGCATCCGTATTCCGAAGAATACGAATACAAAGAGAAAAAAATAATCCAACAATATAATACTAGGATCCGGCTTAAACAAAAGCCCACTAGTATTATCCGTCCAAATATCATCTGTGCACAAGTACACGTATGTGATCGAACCCTGCCATAAAACCATACGACCTCTATAATATTTCGCCCAAAGCAGGGAAACCCTCTGTATGGGACTCTAAAGACTCATCAATACGCTGGCAATGGGTTCAACCACAAGCACGTCAGCGGCACTAGCTGTACGTAACGGCTACCCCGGTATTGAGCGAAAGGGAGGCCGACGAACAAACTCATCCTAAAACCCCTGCTAAGCCTGACAGTGACAATATCCGTACAATCTGGTTCGTTCGTCTATGAGTATCGCATATCGAGTTTAGGGGATGGATAAAGTCAGACCCCTAATAACGCGACATTTCGTGTCGGTATGAAGCTCATCACCACCTAAGAAACTACTGATCCTAGATCAGTAATTCTCGACTATTTTGGCCAAGGATTTTTGGTGATGGCCACCCGTGCACTACCGCGACATCAACCCCCAATACCGGGAGAGACGAATCCCCCGACGATCCGCTCACTGCGTCCATGTGGTTCGGGACTGTACCCAACTAAAAATTGTTTGCACGACTCCTTTGAGCCGTGGTAGGGTAGTAATCAAAGTACAGTGGGAACTCACACGAGATAAATGACGATCTCAGGTCGATAGACTAACCTGTACACATGTCGCCAGGGAACTGCTATCTGACAATAGGTATAATATCAACTAGCATGTTCCCGGCGTTCCGTCCGGTGTACTCATAACCCAATGAGCACCTATATACATCTCAGGTGAACCAACTAACACCAATGGCTTGTGAGACCGGCCACCGCCCTTCATCGGGGTCTCGATCAGTATACACTAATCTACTCTTGGAGTATCGATGCCCAGTCTCGAAACTCCCACGACTAGGGACATTTTAAGGATGTGCTTATAGACCACCCAGCTCCCACGAATATGATCGTCATCATACTGCTGGTACTTAAGCAAGAATCCTATGGGCTCTAGCAACATGTAATAGTGATCTGTAATGTCACCTGAAGCATGTAAACGATGATAAAGACAAACCAGATAGTATACTATCATCTCGAGTAAGACTATTCTACGGGTATAGGTCCTCCCTCAATCATTGCAATCAAATGCCTGCGTCCAATAATTGACTTGAGGGCACTATAGCCAACAGTTTCTTCCCGAAACTTCGCCTGAACTTCGACCTTTGCTAACTCCACTTGTTTAACTTTGGACTTAGAAATTTTACAAAGTTTTTGTATGGGATTTCTGAATGAGGAGGGGTGAAATGTAGTGTGGTATTTATAAGGGAAATTAGGGTTTAGGGTGATGAATTGAGAATTAAAAATGTGCATTAAAATTTGGTTTAATAGTGATTTTAAATTCTCTGGATAAGTGCAGAGAAAAAAATAGACTGGGGTTAATGGGGGAGTCCAAGGAGTGCTAGGGTTAAAAAAATTGCATTTGGCTCTAACCAAACCGGCGGCGCCGACCCAATCTCTCATCTCGCCGGTCCATTGTTATGGGTTAGGGTCTGGATCTTTGTCATGTGTCCCTGTCTGTTGGTATATCATTTCCCATGTGTTTGTTTTCTTTGTGACTTTTCATTTTACATGCAGTGCACGTGCAAACTTTTGAGCTTCTAAAAGTTTATAAGAAAAGTTTATAAAAATATATGTAGCTAGGGGGATTCGAACACAGGGGCTATGTCTCAGCAGTGCAGGGCTTTACCAATATGCTACAAGTGCTTTCTTGCTGTTCAAAAGCAAATTAAATTTATAACTTGTGCTCAGGCTAAGATATTCCTTTCTGTATTTTGAAAAAAATTCTGTACAGAAAGTTTAGGGTTGTTACATTCTACCTTCTCGAAATTTTTATAAGGAAAGTGTAACAGATTCAAGAAAAGTTTGGTGATAGAACTATTGGTGGTGCATAAAAAACATTTGGAAGAACGAAAGAATGAAAAAAAATTGGAAAGATGTGAGTGAATTACCAGGGTTACCTTGGTCTACAGTCTCGGCTTCTATGACCGCTAAAGTGAAAGCCCATCACCGGGGTACATTCCTCCTAGGTGGAAGCACATTCCTCTATCCTTGAGGCATGTTCCTCAGTGCCTATTGGAATTGGCGATTAGGCTGTGCAGGAGGTCCACGTGGAGGTGGAACTGGGAGAGCAAGACGAGGTGCAGGAGCTTGGATAGCTGGCCGCTGCGGATAAGTGTTATGAGTTGGAACTGGGTTGAGTCTATAAGGACATGTTCCAATACCATGATTGGATGCACCACAAGCACAGGCCTTTTGCGCGCCTTCAGTCCTTCCACAGGTGTCCATCTCTGTTCATCACAGGAAATTACATTTTAATACCACTCATTCGTTATCTATTTTGTATATATCGGTACTATTAACCAGTGTATGCTCAGTAATTACAGATTACAGGTGTTCGTGATAAAAGACTGGAAACACACTCAAAATCACGGATATAACGGTTGGGAGCTGGCACTGCAAACGGAACAGAAAACCGATCGATATCCAATGAGATCTTTTGTAAACAATATTGCATACACAATTTTTGGTCCTACACAATGCATGTGCACTAGACCATGATGAGGGGATGCCTTGGCAAGAAAGGAGCACAAATGAAGGTGATGTGCATTAATTGCTAAAAGGTGTGATGTGATATGAAGCACCAAGTTTTCCCTCCAAATCCCTGAGTGCAAACCAAGTTCATATAAGCAAATCAAGCAGCACCAGTGGACTTGCAGAAAGAGCACAAGACCACAGCACCAAAACGAGCCTCTAAGCTACACCCCTATAAATTCCGAGCTCGCCGGCCCCCCTTACCCCGTTTGTCCCCATCTATTCTCTGTCCCCCCTTGCAGTCACATCATCTCGTTTTTATTATTTGTTTAATTTTGTTTTAAGCCTATAAATACCAGGCCTTTGGGCAAGTTAGAGGGTACTAATTTTTGTGAGAGAGAAGTTTGTAAAAATTTTAACTAGTGATCTTGTAACCCTAGTGTGAATTCCTTGCCTTCCTCTAGTCTTGCGATCTCTTTCTTGAGCTTGCAAGATTAGATTTTGGTATTTGAATTCACTTGTTTGTACTTGAAACCATTGCAATAAATGCTTCATTTATATCAAGTTGATTCTTGTATCTCTTCTCATTTTGCATTTTCTTCTTTATTGTTATTTCAATTTATGATGTGTGAGTAGTTTGTTCTTGGGTTATGGTGAGGTAAGTTGTGGAATGGCTTTTCTTCCAACTCCTCCCTTTTTGATTCTTGCATTTTACACTTCCTTTCTTAATTATGCAATTTTATTATGTTTTGCTTGATAAGATATTTTGTTTTGAATGGTTGAAAATCAACCTTTAATATATATCTTATTCCTTCTTTACATTTTATTTTTGCTCTATTATGATTTGAAGTTGAAAGAAATACGTAATTAAGTTAAGTGTTGCAAACTAGCTAGATAGGACATATAGCACACAAAGCATATGTTCTATGCTTGCTAACTTCATTTAACTAATTCCGTATTCATTTCATTCTAAAAATGGAGCTTGAATCAAGACGGAGAGTTGGGGGTAAAAGCCGTATTACAACCATACCAAACCTTAGCCTAAGTTTTCTCTAAACAACCCTAAACCTTTCTTCATTTAATTGTTGTAAAATCGTAACAAAAATCCATTTCCAACCCATTGTTTCATAACTCAAAATGATGTCATGATATCCACTCCCTGTGGTTTGACCCGTACTTGCCGGCTTGCATCAACGCACCGTGCACTTGCGGTATTTTTTAGAACTCGAGACTCACATCGTGCACTATTTTCATTAACAAAACCAGCATATCCTAATTTGACAAAAGCCTTCAACGGCAAAACATCGTGAGTTTTCAACAAGTTTTTGGCGCCGTTGCCGGGGAGTGGCAACATCACTAAGCCATTTTTGAGTTATCTTTATATATACCTTTAAAACCAAAACATAAAAATCATTTTTTTTACATTTTGCTCTCTGTTCTTTGGACCTGCTAACACCACGAAACTATTTATAAAAATCAAACAATATAAGTGAGAAAATACTATAAAACTGAGACCACAGAAGGAAATTGGAGCCGCGTCTCTCTGAGTGGACCGGCGATATTGAAGGAATATCCGGCGCCGCCGGCCCAAACAACTCCTATTGCTTCAAAATTTTCTCTTGTTCTCTATTGATCAATTATTATCTCAATTGTATTGTTTGATTTCTATTATTTTTAGTGTGCAGGGATTTGGTCACATATATTGCTTTTCATACTAAATCGTCGTTTTTTTACAACATTTTCAAATACGAGGAATTTGCGAATAACGATTATGCGAAGGATGGGGTGCGCTCAAAGCCAAGGTGATAACAGGATGCAGTGCTAAAGATCCGCGTAGATTGACCCGCGCAAGCGAACCTTTCAAGACAAACGGATTCAAGTCAAACGGGGGTTTCTTAACCCAAAAATCCATCGGTTTGTATTCCTTAAAACACCTTCTTCTCCAATCCGACGCGTCCACTACTCTATCTTTGCAGGATTCTTTGCAAGCATATTGCCAAACGACAAAGGAACTAACCCGTATTTTTTGCAGCGCCGCTTTTTAACATAAAAAATAAAAAGTTTGCTTGATGTGTTGAACAACTTTTTCATTGAATTGCGCATTGCATAACTTTAATACGGGCTTAAGGGCAAAAGAACCCCAACAAGATACGGTAAGGGATTCCATCACCCTTCTCTGTAGCCCACAAACCACAAAGAACGAGCATTTTTCAAACCCCCGTTAACATTAAAAGAAATTAGACTTTCAGTCTCTAAGGACTTCGCACTCAATAGGGAAAGTTAAGTGTATTTCGAACACCGCCCATCGGTATATTGTTCAAGAAGTGTCTAAGAAAGTGTGAAAGGCGTAACCGCCGAAAGAGAGAAGGTTATTCTAATTAAGGAACCTCGCGAAAGCGAGGGACAACCTCCCTTCTTCTCTGCACTTACCTGGCTTCACGATCAGTCTATCTTGGGCCCGTTTCGCGGTACATTTTTTACTTCACAAAGCAAGTTTTTTGAGCAAGTCTAGTTGACCTAGGTAACCCTAAACTATTTAGGTGTGTGCAGTATGTCTTGTTTGTGTTCTTGTTACACATTTTTGTGTGATTTTTGTTGTTGTGAATATTTTGGTTAAACAACACTTTTTCCTCCATTTCCTCAGTCTTTCCCTACCACTTTCGGATAGTGCATGTCAACTTAGACTAGAGATTCACAATCTTGATTGGTCCGGTTTGTGACTGTATCTTCCGACACTTCTACACTTTCTGATTCCTCGGAACCTTCTGAGACTTTCTTACCTTCTTCTTTATCGGAACCGTCCGATCCTACACTTTTTTCACCCTCACCTTCTTCTCCTACACCACCGACAATGACGGAACAAACGATCATGGAACAACAAAAGGCGGCGTTACAGGACAGATGCTACCCACACCGTTCATCCATACCTTCATGCATGGTGTTGACCACCATTGCGGCAAACAACTATGAAATCAAGCCGCAATTCATACCACTACTCCCAAAATTCCACGGATTTGAGTCCGAGGATGCTTACCTTCTAATCAGTGAATTTGAAGGAGTGTGTGCTATGATGAAAAATCACGGAGTGGGTGAAGATTTCGTTAAGCTCAAATTCATTCCTTTTGCACTTAAGGACGATGCAAGAAGTTGGTTAAACAGTTTGCCATCTCGATCAATCATGACATGGGACGACTTTGTAAAAGTTTTTCTAAAGAAATTTTACCCTATTCATAAAACCGTGCGAATTCAGAATGAAATCCACAATTTCAAAAAAAAAGAGGGTGAAATTTTTTGGAAATGCTTAGAAAGATTCAAAGACATCTTAATCAAATGTCCCCATCACGGGTTAGAACAGTAGAGGTTATGTCAGATTGTCTATGAAGGTTTAGACTTCAGTTCGCGCATGATGCTAGAATCCATGTGTCAGTGCAAATTCCTGAGCTATGATGTTAAGGACGCATGGAATTTTTTGGAAGAACTGGCTGACAAGACCATTCAGTGGGAGAGTGTAAGTGAGAAACCATCTGTGACTAGGAGCGGTGCACACATAGTTGACACCTCTATAGCTGCCGAAGCAAAAATCGTCGTTCTTGTACGGTGAATGGAAGGTTTAGAGGGAAAAAATTCACAGCTACCGGTAAATCAAATTTCTCAACCCTTGTGTGCTAATTGTCAGCATTCTAGCCACATAACGGAAGAATGTCTGTTTCTCGTTGGGTCCCAGGGACCTGAAAACGTTAATGCACTGTATCAAAACCAGCGTCCCAGGAACGATCCCTTCGCACAGACGTACAACCCTGATTGGAAGAATCATCCCAATTTTGCTTGGAATCAGGCAACTTTTCAAAACAACAATTCAAACCCGCCTTTCCAACAATTTCAAAATTCAAATTTTCAAAACCAGAAATTGGGATACTCAAACAACCAGCCCCAACAGCCGAATCAGCCCAACCCAACCTTTACACCCCTTGGGTTCGCCCAAGACGACAAGAGGGTGTCATCCATTGAAAAAGGGTTGTAAGTTTTGATTAAAACTTCTGCGCAAACTTCGTCTAGTCTGGCTACTTTTATGCAAACATCCGGTCAATTGCATAGCGCTAACAATCAAGCGATAGCCAGACTAGAAATCCAAATCAGTCAACTAGCTGCTGCAGTTAATGAACGTGAAAAGGGAACATTTCCCTCTCAACCCATGAAAAATCCAAGAGAGCAGAGAAATAACAACGCTCATATTGTTCAGCAGAACAATATTGAGAATGCGAACGCCATCACCATCCTCAGATCAGGACGTACGATTAACAACAAGGTTGTCAACCCCAATGACTTATCCAAACGTGCGGTTGTCAGCTTACCAGCATGTATTTCATCTTCTGTTCCTCATTGTGATCCGTCGTCATCTTCATTACCTTCTTCTTCTTCTTCTCCTTCTTCATCGTCGTCTGCTGCTCATCCTTCAAAGTAGCTTGAGAATTCGCCGCAAGTTCACCCTGATGATCCAGCAAGAACACTCCCACCTTCTGCACCTGTTCCATCTGCAATTTCTCCAAACCTTGTGTTTGGGCATAAGGCTCCCTATCCCAATAGGTTGAAATTAAAGAAACCTTCTGCAAGTATGGAAAAGGTGTTAGAGGTCTTCAAACGCTGTGAGGTTAACATTCCGTTATTGGACGTGGTCCAACAAGTTCCGACGTATGCAAAATTCCTAAAGGATTTGTGCACGCAAAAACGACGAACGAAGGTGCCCAAAACAGTCTTCTTGGCTGCCACTCAAAGCGATGTCTTGTCCAAATCCATTCCGGTAAAATATAAGGACTTAGGGATAAGCAAATCAATCGTGCCTTGTAAGACTTAGGGGCAAGCATGAACCTTCTCCCATACTCAGTTTACAAACAACTGGGATTGGGAGAACTCAAGCCGAACAGAGTGACTCTGCAACTGGAAAATCAATCAACAAAGGTACCAAGGGGAGAAATCGATGATGTTCTAATCAAGGTCAGGGAATTCATATTTCCCGTAGATTTCATTGTGTTGGAGACTGAGCCCGTCACCAATCTCAGCGGTCAAATTCCAGTCATACTGGGGCGGCCTTTCCTAGTCACTTCCAATGCGTTGATCAATTGTCGTAATGGATCCATGAAACTCTCATTTGGAAACATGGCAGTTGAACTCAATATCTTCACGCTAGGAAACCAAGTAAGTCAGAAACACGATGACACGTTTGAAGTCAACGCTGTATACGACATGTCTGAGAACGGGACATTTGACTTCAAAAATGAGTGTCTTGAACAAACGTTTGAAGAACTGTTTTCTGAGGAGCTTCTTTTCCTTGAGAAGCTAACTCCTGAACAGGCTTCCTACACACACTGGGGGCCCCAATTTGAACCACTTCATAACGAACTGGCCCCTAAAGTGCGACCATCTGTGGAGGAGCCACCAAAACTCGACCTCAAAGTTCTTCCTGACCACCTCAAGTATGCGTACTTGAGAAATAATGAAACGCTTCCAGTTATAATTGTAGCCGACCTTGCGCCTGAGCAAGAGTTAGCCCTCATGGACATTCTGAGAAAGAACATGGAAGCAATTGGGTGGTCAATAGCTGATATCAAAGGAATCAGCCCTGCTATCTGTCAGCACAGAATCCATATGGCTGATGATTCCAAATCCTTCAAGGATCCTCAACGCCGGCTTAACCCGGTGATGAAAGAAGTGGTGCGGAATGAAATGCTAAAGTTTCTTGACAATGGGATCATCTATCCTATCTCTGATAGAAAGTGGGTAAGCCTCATTCACGTTGTGCCAAAAAATCGTGTATCACCGTAAACACAAATGAAGCAAACGAGCTAGTCCCAACTCGCACACAAACGGGATGGAGAGTCTGTATTGATTACAGAAAGCTCAACGCAGCCACTCGCAAGGATCATTTCCCGCTGCCCTTCATTGATCAAATGCTTGAACGCCTAGCCAGACATGCCTACTATTTTTTCTTAGATGGGCATTCCGGTTACAATCAAATCCCAATCATCCGGAGGATCAGGACAAAACGACTTTCACTTGTCCTTTTGGCACATTTGCCTACCGTCGCATGCCCTTTGGGCTGTGTAATGTGCAGGGTTCCTAGGCACACTAATGAGGTCTCACAACAGATCAAACATGCCCAATTCAAATTTTTTCATGTGCCTACAAACCCTAATACGGATCGTTAACTAGATGATAAGGCGATGCAAGCAAGTAAACAACTTTATTGCTAAAGGAAAGTGACTACAATCTTTGTAGATCCGGTCCTCCACTTCCTTGGCTTCGTGATAACGTCCCTCCGCTGTACCTATCGGAATCCGGACTCTGGCGAAGGTTTCGTCGGAGAAATGATCGGGCTAGGTCGTCGACTTCGATGCCAAAGATGATCTACGTCGAGACAACTCAAGATCAAGCTCCAACCTCACCAAGTCATGAAACTTGTGAAGAAAACACCCTATACTACTTGGCAAGTGGTAGAGGATGAAGAAATAGGAAGTGGGTTCACTTTAGAATTGGATTTCTCACTCTTTTTCTCATATTGCCATTAATGGTAGCAAGCTTTCTTCTTGTTTAAGAAGAAGAAGAAGAAGAAGAAGAATATGATAAGTATTTTGAAGATAGAAAATAAAATGATACTTATCATATCTGCAACCATGGTTTAGTGTAGAGAATTAACTAGGGTTTAGTTGAATGGTTAGGGTTAGGAGATGAAGACAAAAATGGTCACTTAGTCAAAGATGCATGAAGCATCAAAAAGCTTCTTGTATGAAAGCAACCATTTTGTTTTTCTTTTTCTTTTAACCAAAATAAATAGATAAATAAATAAGTGAAATGAAACCTTAACCATTCACTAAACATGGTTTAAGTCTTACACAAACCCAAGTTTGCATGTATCATCAAACATGATACAAACAAGTGCACAAAAATATATCACATATACAACTTGTGCATTTCAAGTGAAAAGTCAATCTTGAGTGAACCAATACTAGTTAATGTAAAGTAATATATCAAATATATAATTATACATTAAATCATTAAATCAACACTTGATTCAATGATCCGGTTATGTCGCATATAACCGACTAGTATCCAATGTATCGACTTATCGAATCAATCTTCGATTCGATAACTAGGTTATATCGCATACAACCAATCGATACATTCATCGCGAGAATAAAATACGGTATCACATACACGCATTATTCTCGGTCCCGCACATATCTCATATGCGCTCCTATTTCGTTTCGCTTGAGCTAGGAAACCTCTGTGTAGGACTCTAAAGACTCGTCAATACGCCGGCAGCAGGTGATGATCATATCAAACACCCACAAGCCGCAAGCGGTCTGCTAAATGTAACGGCCACCCGGGTATTGAGCGATCAGAAGATCGACGAGCAAGCTCGCTCACACTCCTGTGAATCCAACCAGTAACACTTACCGCACAGTCCGGTCTGTTCGTCTGATATGTCGTATATCTCGCCTAGGGGTGGTAAATGTCAGACCCCAGTAGCTCGATAAGTCATGCCGATATAAGGTCCATAACATAGCATGAAACTACTGATAACACTTACCAGTAGATCACTACAACCCTGGCCAGGGATTTCCAGTTATGGCCAGTCGTGCATAGCGCAACATCAACCCTCAATACCGGGAGAGACGAATCCCCTCCTATCGCTCATTGCCTCCATGTGAATCGGGACTGTACCCAAAAACCACCTGTTTTCATGACTCAGTAGAGCCGTGGTAAGGTGGAAATCAAAGCACAGTGGGAGACACACAAGACTCTATGACGATCTCGGATCAACAGACTAAGCTGTACCAGTATCACCAGAGAACTGCCATCTGACGTGAGGTATAATACCATCTGGGAGTTCTCGGCGAGTCCGTTCAGTGTACCCAGTCTCCACTGAGCACCCGCATACCATCTCTGATGTCAAACACCAATGGATATGGGATCATCCATCACCCATCACATGGGTCGAGAAGATATACGCTAGTCTACTCTGGAATATCGATGCCCCGTCTCGATATTCCCACGACTAGGAACATTGAAGGATGTACTCATGGACTATCCAGGCCCCACTAGTATGATCTGCATCATAGTCCTGGAAGTCGAGTACACATCCTAAGGGCTTTATCAACATGTAACAGAGAGACAGAAAGTATACATGTTAATATAAAGAGCAACCAGATAGCGTACTATCATGTCGAGCAAGAAAGTCCTACCTATATATGTCCCAGCATCGCTACAATATACATCCAATGTACAGTAATGGCCTCTAGGGCATACATATAACTAACAATCTCCTACTTGCACTAGGGCCATCTGTAGCAGTAGTTGTAGTATCTAATACTCAACCATCCCCTAAAAGTCTCTCTTTGGGAAAAGGCCTTTGTGAGTGGATCCGCCGTGTTGTCCTCTGAGTCTACTCTCCTAACCTCGATCACCCTGGAGATCAACTATCTCCATGATCAGATGATGCTGCCTCAGAATATGTCTGGGTCACTGATGGGACCAGGGTTCCCGGGCCAAAGCCACATTTCCATTGTCACACAATGGTAGGAACCTAGTTCATCTTATGAACCAATATACACCCAAACTGCCTCTTTGGTAGTATCTTTAATAGCGATGTTACCAGCCTTTATCGTCTAGTTTGCCACGGTATCTAGCTTGGAACTCTTTCAACATACCGTCCCTTTACTGAGGGTAAAGACAATGCCTGTGACTGACACTCAGTCGTTCTTATCACCCTGGAACGTTTCCAGTGATTCTCTCCAGGATCAACTGATACTATCTCACTACAACTAGTGAGAATCCTAACATCCATTTAGATCTATCTCATAGATCCAAAACCCAGGATTTAGGAGGTATCACTTTGATCCTATATGGAGAATCTATGTGATAAGAGGAGATCGACTAATCGTAGCATAGGAAACTCCTTTCCTATCAAGAATATGTTGTCCACGTACAATACGAGGATCATTACCATACTCCATACTACCTTTTTGTACATACAAGGTTCATCTACCATTTTGATGAAGTCAAACTCTTTGACTACCACATCAAAACAGATGTTCCAACTCCGCGATACCTGCTTTATCCTGTAAAGCAACTTGCACACGTTTTCGCTGCTCCCACTGTTTACGAAGCCCTCTGGCTGTGTTCTTATAGACGTTCTCTTCTAAATCACTATTTAGAAAAGTAGTCATGGCACCCAACCACCAGATATCGTAGTCATGGTATGTAGCAATAGTAAGTAGGATCTGGATGGACTTAAGCATAGTCCCTGGAAAAGGTTTCATCATTATCCACGCTTGGTTGATGACGAAAAATTTTAACAAGTCTAGCTTTGAAAGTCTCAACTTTTCCATCTACACCAAGTAATCTTCTCAAGATATACTTGCTCCTGATGGGGATTTAACCCTTCAGAAATAGCAGCCAAAGTCCATACTTTGCTGGTGTACATGGATTCCATGTCAGATCGCTAAGCATCCAGCCATTCTTACAGAGTCCCTACTCTCGATGGCCTGCTCGAAACTAGTTGGGTCATCATCTCATGATGCATTCCTCGCTCCCACTGTCATCGAGAAACCGAAGTATCTCTCAGGCAGGTGAGGAACCCTCCCAGATCGGTGGAGAGGCTGAAGTTCGTTGGGGATTATTGAATCCTTTGGTTCTGTCAAATCATCAGCTGCGGTTTTTTATAGCTGGAACCTTTCCAGTTCTACAGAACTGACCTTGCCTCGATTTTGTCCGGATTTTGCTTTTGACATAGGTCGGACAATCCCAAATCTTAACTTACTTAAGAGATAGGCTCTTCCCATACCATATCTTATATGGAGTGGTAGGCACTGATTTGATTCGAACCCAATTCAATAGGTATGCTGCTTCTTAAGTGCACAACCCCAAAAGGAAATAGGTAACTCAGTAGTACTCATCATAGAGCACACCATATCTAATACGGTGTGATTGCTCCGCCCCGATACACCGTTGTGTTGTGGTATATTCAGAAGAGTAATACGGAGAGAGAATCTTATTCTCCTTTAGAATAATCCAGGAATTCTATGCACAAGTATTCTCCTCCCTGATCTTATCATAGGACATAATACTTATACCCGTATTGGTTCCCTACTTCTAGCTTATATTCTGTGAATATCTCAAAAGGTTCGGACTTGTGTTTCAACAGGAACATATGTCTGAATCTTGAGAGATTATCAGAGAACGTAATGAAGTATAAAGAACCAGTCCTGGCATGTGTAAACAGGAGACCTTACATACATCATCATGTATCAGTCCCAAGAGTTTACTAACTCTTTTTCTATTTCCAATAAACAGAGCTATGGTCATCTTATCTTTGTGACATGACTGGCAAGTTTCACAAGATGTAAATTCAAACTGATTTAAATATGCATCTAAAATGTAACTTCAGACAGTCGGGTCGCATTGATATGACCTAGTCTACAATGCCTCAAGAAGGATTCGTTCATTTCTGAACTCTTCCTCTTGTGTGTGTTCTGTATATTAGGAACTGTAGTTTGATTTAGAACGTCAATGCTTTTAGATAACGTGCCTGAACCGATCAACTTTTGATATAGGAAATGTTCAAAACATTATCCATCAATACAAAATTTTATCATTTCTTTACTAATAAAGAGACTGATATGATTTTGTATATCAGGTTCGGTATCTAATAGCATTTGTTCAGAATCAATGTATTAGTAATTCAGGGTGACAGTGACCAACAGACTTGGCTGCAACACTTGCCCCGTTTTCTGTCTCATAAAACTTATCACCCGTTCTCAGTTTTCTACCTTTCTGTAGCCCTATGTAACAGATTACATATCTGGGATCCTGATCCGGTATCAAATACCCAGGATGCAGGGAATACTGAGAAATAGTTCTTTGTAATGAACACACCCGAAGGAGATGCATCATATGCACTTTCTTCGTTTGGGCGGCATAGGAATTCTGGTATTCCCCTATTTCCTGCTCGGTCTTATAACAATTATAAGTTGGAGCGGGACCAACGTTCCCCAGCTCAGTATAACAAGTGGGTTCAGTCAATACATCCATATTATTATCTTGATTAAGGTGTGATATAGTCGCTACCAGGAGAGAGAGAAAAGAAAACACTCTGCGTGCGCTCTTGCAAGATTAGATTGGTTATATATTTTATCTAATCAGGATGGCTCCCACTGTTTTTATCAAATCTTCCTTCAAACCTTAAAAGGAAAGACTAACTGGGATTAATTACACTCTACAAGTTCGCCAATCTTTCAGCCAGGCCAGTGTTGGTACTTTGAGGGAGGTCCCCCGTGCTTTCGCAAAGACCTAATTACAGTAAACCTCGTTTTCCCAGAGGCGTAACCCCGTTGACACCTTTCTAGACACCTACTTGATCGGCTAATTGTAAAGTGCAAAACTCTCCCAGGAGTAACAATTACTCGCAGTGGGTATCGGGATCCAACTATCACATAGAAGGTATGCAATCTCATTGCAAATTTCAACACTTGAAACTCCCGATAAAGATTTTTACCCCTAGTACTTATGACCTTAACTATGGTCAACAAATCATAAGTACTAGTCAAGTTCTACCCGTCATTTCGTGATTAATTAGACCCACCCACATGACCCTTAACTAAGGTCAACAAAGTCACGCGACTGTCCTAACTAATCGCATCATATGCGGTGTAGGAAGACATCACTTAGCTACCGTATACTGTGCCTTGACTATGGTCAACAAACACAGCACGAATACTAAGTACTCTACTTCCTAAAATGACGGAGGGTTGCGAATGGTTTTTATGAAAACCTTTAACGCTTTGAACTTGATCTCGTTGCGGAATCAAATGGTTTTTAAATGGAATGTTTTTGAGGCTTTTCTAGTTTTGCTAAAGGGGTCACTCCCGGTGAAGGGATCGTCGGCCCTTTCCTTGTCGAATGAGGTGCGGGATATATCATATATATCACTGTGCAAAGCAGAAACTATAGAAGCAATCAAAAGACAAACCGAGTGTTGTAGCATCTGCCAGTTATTGCTAAAGGAGTCACTCCCGGTGAAGGGATCTCGGTCCTTTCCTCATCGAATAAGGTGCAGGATGTTCTTCAAGGAACACCGCAATGCAAAGCAAGAACTGTAGCTACCTGTTTTATTTTTGAAATTCGATTCCAGAACATCAATTAGGTTTATTTTCTTTCATTAATCTCATTAATGAATGTCCCATCATTTAAGTCCACCTAAACATCACAGATAAATATAACGTACGCTTATGCCATCCGCATTTGCCTCGATGTCCCGTCTGCACCGTTAGGTTAGGTAACTAATGCCAGAGCGAGGCAGGGCTAGCGCGGGTGTAAAATATAAGCAACGTCTATATAATATATCATATATCATATATACTATATCTATCTGAACAAATCACATGATCACATCACAGATAACGCAGCAGAAAATATCATATGAAATATTGGATATACTAGGACGTCCGTGTTTTCAATATGAGCCAGTATAAAACACGGATTCCACGGTCGTGATGAATAGCCAATCCCACACCTCTAGACCCCTACGAGAGCGGCAAGCAACCTTACCAATTCTAGGGTTAGGAGACCCGGACTCGACTCCTCGAGATGGTCTCCCACTGGACCCTAGAACCCGGTTACTTGTGCTCCCCTTCTTGGGTCTATCCTAATGCGGAAAAGTAAATAATATACAAATGGTGACAACATCCGCAACCTGGAAGTGCCCCAATAAAAGAATATTACATACAAGTTCTTACATGAATGAAAATGAAAAACACTCGTCTCACATAAAAAAAACCGGCTATTCAAACACGACGATCCAATATAACATATCCAGCAACACATAACATCACATGTCATCAACGTAAGTAAATATGCGCATCCCAATAGTCGTTGACATATAGCAACGAAACCGGCGATATCACATATTACACTTACGGTCAAAGAAAAGAAAGTGTAAAACTACAACAGTTGGAATCCGCAACCTGCATAGACATCACATGCCTAATCAAATGAATTCCTTAGACATCGCATGCCTAACAATTATAAACCCCGCATTTTAGTCTCTATATCGAAAACACTTTTCAATATCAAGTCGGGCAATTCAACAGGATTCCCGAAATTCTGATCGAATGCTCGTCGCAAACTTTAGTAGACGGCCGCACCCCCGATACCGTCGACGAAGAGCACTAAGGCGGAACACCGCTGCCGCGAGCACCCGAACGGATGCTTTCGGCGACGGGGTTCTCCTACAGTCACTTGGTCGGGGCTATGGGGTGTAGCTGTCTATTAAGTTTACCCGGCGAATATCCGCGTACGTTACGTGATTGCGATGGACTTTTAATCACATCAAAATTCCATGGCAATCGATCAAGTGAGACTAAACTGCTATGTTTATAACATTTATTCAGTTATCTCATAACTACTTGTGAATTCCAATTATTGTATCACATTCTGGATAAATAGAAAATGTTAAACTTTCCGATCGAACAATCGAACACCCAAGTTTTCCCGAAACACCTCAACACATGAAATAAGTTTAAAAACATTCACTTCGTGCCTCAGTACCAACGGTCCAGCCGTAGAAGGGTCAAGCCAACGCCTCACATGTGGCACGTCGTACTGCCCCAAACCCTAAGGTTCAAAGGGCAGTTCAAGACGGTCACATAATCGAGTTAAGGTTTGTTGTCTTCTAGAGGGACCATCGCGTTACTTGCACTACTTGGAACGTCATTAAACTTCGGAAAATCCAACAATTGGAAATTTCACGGCAGGGAAAAAAATGGGTATTTATATCCGGTCGAACTTTTTAACATATTCTAAAAGTACCCAGAAAAACACAGTAAACAAAGTTAAATAATCCGATCGAATTATCGAGTCCCCAATACAACCCAGAAAACTCAACTCTTGAGTGCAGATTAAAACTTCCCAGAGAACAGAGGAAATAGATACGGGCATTACTGTATAAAACGAATTCCCTAATCAGTACATATGGCCGCGGAACCGCTGCCAATAGCATGCTATGGCCGCGGTTCCGCGGCGTTCTGGTGGAGTTAGGGGTTCGTTTTCTGCAGTAACTCTTAGAATTTCCTGCTCTATTTTCTGAGAATTTTTAATTCACAAAAATCCAAAAATCCAGAAAATGTCCAGAGAGCGGATTTGGATTAGGGTTTCAGTTCGATCGGACTTCTAACTCCGTCTACTCATCGCCTAAGGCTCTAGCTAGGCTCTGATACTACTGTAGGGTTCTTAGGCACACTAATGAGGTCTCACAACAGATCAAACATGTCCAATTCAAATTTTTTCATGTGCCTACAAACCCTAATACGGATCGTTAACTAGATGATAAGGCGATGCAAGCAAGTAAACAACCTTATTGCTAAAGGAAAGTGACTACAACCTTTGTAGATCCGGTCCTCCACTTCCTTGGCTCCATGATGACATCCCTCCGCTGTACCTATCGGAATCCGGAGTCTGGCGAAGGTTTCGTCGGAGAAACGATCGGGCTAGGTCGTCGACTTCGATGCCGAAGATGATCTACGTCGAGACAACTCAAGATCAAGCTCCAACCTCACCAAGTCATGAAACTTGTGAAGAAAACACCCTATACTACTTGGCAAGTGGTAGAGGATGAAGAAATAGAAAGTGGGTTCACTTTAGAATTGGATTTCTCACTCTTTTTCTCATGTTGCCATTAATGGTAGCAAGCTTTCTTCTTGTTTAAGAAGAAGAAGAAGAAGAAGAAGAATATGATAAGTATTTTGAAAATAGAAAATAAAATGATACTTATCATATTTGCAACCATGGTTTAGTGTAGAGAATTAACTAGGGTTTAGTTGAATGGTTAGGGTTAGGAGATGAAGACAAAAATGGTCACTTAGTCAAAAATGCATGAAGCATCAAAAAGCTTCTTGTATGAAAGCAACCATTTTGTTTTCCTTTTTCTTTTAACCAAAATAAATAGATAAATAAATAAGTGAAATGAAACCCTAACTATTCACTAAACATGGTTTAAGTCTTACACAAACCCAAGTTTGCATGTATCATCAAACATGATACAAACAAGTGCACAAAAATATATCACATATACAACTTGTGCATTTCAAGTGAGAAAGTCAATCTTGAGTGAACTAATACTAGTTAATGTAAAGTAATATATCAAATATATAATTATACATTAAATCATTAAATCAACACTTGATTCAATGATCCGGTCATGTCGCATATAACCGACTAGTATCCAATGTATCGACTTATCGAATCAATCTTCGATTCGAGAACTAGGTTATATCGCATACAACCAATCGATACATTCATCGCGAGAATAGAATATGGTATCACATACACGCATTATTCTCGGTCCCGCACATATCTCATATGCGCTCCTATTTCGTTTCGCTTGAGCCAGGAAACCTCTGTGTAGGACTTTAAAGACTCGTCAATACGCCGACAGCAGGTGATGATCATATCAAACACCCACAAGCCGCAAGCGGTCTGCTAAACGTAACGGCCACCCGGGTATTGAGCGATCAGAAGATCGACGAGCAAGCCCGCTCACACTCCTGTAAATCCAACCAGTAACACTTACCGCACAGTCCGGTCTGTTCGTCTGATATGTCGCATATCTCGCCTAGGTGTGGTAAACGTCAGACCCCAGAAGCTCGATAAGTCATGACGATATAAGGTCCATAACATAGCATGAAACTACTGATAACACTTACCAGTAGATCACTGCAACCCTGGCCAGGGATTTCCAGTTATGGCCAGTCGTGCATAACGCAACATCAACCCCCAATACCGGGAGAGACGAATCCCCTCCTATCGCTCATTGCCTCCATGTGAATCGGGACTGTACCCAAAAACCACCTGTTTGCACGACTCAGTAGAGCCGTGGTAGGGTGGAAATCAAAGCACAGTGGGAGACACACAAGACTCTATGACGATCTCGGGTTAACAGACTAAGCTGTACCAGTGTCACCAGAGAACTGCCATCTGACGTGAGGTATAATACCATCTGGGAGTTCTCGGCGAGTCCGTTCGGTGTACCCAGTCTCCACTGAGCACCCGCATACCATCTCTGATGTCAAACACCAATGGATATGGGATCATCCATCGCCCATCACATGGGTCGAGAAGATATACGCTAGTCTACTCTGGAATATCGATGCCCCGTCTCGATATTCCCATGACTAGGAACATTGAAGGATGTACTCATGGACTATCCAGGCCCCACTAGTATGATCTGCATCATAGTCCTGGAAGTCGAGTACACATCCTAAGGGCTTTATCAACATGTAACAGAGAGACGGAAAGTATACATGTTAAGATAAATAGCAACCAGATAGCGTACTATCATGTCGAGCAAGAAAGTCCTACCTATATATGTCCCAGCATCCACTACAATATACATTCAATGTACAGTAATGGCCTCTAGGGCATACATATAACTAACATAATGCACCTGCAACATTTCAGTGGTGCATGAAGAGCATCTTTTCTGACATGGTAAAGCGATTCTTGGAAGTATTTATGGATGATTTCTCTGTCTTTGGATATTCATTTTCTGAGTGTTTGAGGCATCTTGAACTGGTCATGGTACGATGCAAGGAAAAGCACCTCACACTCAATTATAAGAAGTGTCATTTCATGGTCAAACATAGCATCGTGTTAGGCCATATCATTTCTGAAAATGGCATTGAAGTCGATAAGGCAAAGATCGGCATCATTTCAAGCCTCCCACCTCCACGGACTGTCCGTGACATCAGGGCATTCTTAGGCCATGCCGGTTTTTACAGGTGTTTCATCAAGGATTTTAGCAAACTGGCTAGACCCTTGACTTTCTTGATGGCTAAGGATACTCCTTTTGATTTCAATTTTGAGTGCCTTCATGCGTTCAAGCTTTTAAAATCGGAACTCACTTCCGCTCCGATCTTAAGTGCACCAGACTGGAATGAACCTTTTGAGCTAATGTGCGATATTTCTGATTTTGCGATAGGCGTTATCTTAGGACAGCGGTTTGAAAAGAAGCCGCATGTTATCCACTACGCGAGTAGGACGCTGAATGACGCACAGCTGAATTACACAACCACTGAAAAATAATTCTTAGCTGTTGTGTACGCTCTTGAAAAATTCCGTCCTTACTTGATCGGGACACATGTCACGATTTACACTAATCATTCTGCACTTAGGCACCTCTTTGCAAAAAAGGATGCTAAAGCCAGATTGATATGTTGGATTCTCCTTCTTCAAGAATTTGATTTGACCATCAAGGACAAGAAGTGAACCGACAACGTTGTAGCCGATCATTTGTCTCGCTTACCAAATGCACCAATCGAGGACACTCCAATCAATGAGCAGTTCCCAGACGAACAACTTCTCTCTGTATCAGTCGAACCCTGGTTCGCTGATATTCTAAACTTTCTTGTCACCGGAGAAACACCTTCCTTCTGGTCGAATCAGGACAAGTCAAAATTTCTCTTCCAAGTCAAATTCTTTTATTGGAATGAACCATACCTGTTCAAGTACTGTCCTGATCAGATTATTAGAAGGTGCATCTCTAACTCTGAAACAAGAAATGTTCTGTCTTTTTGTCATAATCAAGCTGTGGGGGCCATTTTGGACCCAGAAAGACGGCTGAAAAGATTTTGCAAAGCGGCTTCTACTGGCCGACGCTTTTTAAGGATGCTTTCGAATATTGCAAAACCTGTAGCCGCTACCAACACATGGAAAAGATTGGAAAATGGAATCAGATGCCCCTACAATCCATTCTGATTGTAGAAATTTTCGACGTATAGAGTATCGCTTTCATGGGGCCATTCCCAAACTCTTTTGGGAATTTGTACATTTTGCTGGCTGTGGATTATGTGTCTAAATGGGTGGAGGCTGTCCTATGTCGAACCAACGATAACAAGGTTTTCGTAAAATTCTTAAATGAGAACATCTTCTCTCTGTTCGGTACACCTCGCACCATCATCGGTGATAATGGAACACATTTTTGCAACCGATCTTTTGAAGCACTGATGAAGAAGTACTCTATTAGCCACAAACTGTCAACACCCTACCATCTTCAGGCTTGCGGTCAAGTCGAAGTCTCCAATAGATAGATTAAACAGATTTTGGAAAAGAGTGTCAACCACCACCGCAAGGATTGGTCATTAAAGTTAAATAACGCGCTTTGGGCATTTCACACCGCTTTCAAAACAATTCTAGGTATGTCCCCATACCGACTCATCTTTGGAAAAGTATGTCATTTGCCTGATGAATTGGAACACCGCGCGTTCTGGTCAATCAAACAGCTCAATGTCGACTCAGAAAAGGCCGGTGAGGCTCGAAAACTTCAATTGAATGAGCTCGACGAGATACGCAATGACGCATATGAGAACGCCAAAATGTACAAAGAAAAAACGAAAGTCTTTCACGACAAGGCGATTCTCCGAAAAACATTCACTGTAGGACAAAAGGTTCTGCTTTATGACTCCAGGTTTCATCTGTTCCCAGGGAAATTGAAGTCATGTTGGACAGGTCCGTTTATTGTGCGCACCGTCTTTCTGCACGGTGCAGTCAACATTGAAAATCAACACTCAGGTAATACTTTCAAGGTCAGTGGCCAGCATCTGAAGCTATTCTTAAAATTACCTGCGGAAACAGGGGAGCTCGTGTTTTTACATGAGCCACATTATCTTGATTGAATCACTTCCCCTAAAACTTGTATATACGTTTTGGCTTTTTCTTTTTGTAATCATTGTTTATTATTTTTACCCCTTAACTATTTTGGCTCTTGTTATATAGCATGACAATGAGGATACTGTCAAGTTTAAGTTTAGGGTATATTTTTGCTCAGTAAGCTTTCTACTTTCTACCTTCGCATTCATGTGTATATTTTTGCATTGGCACACTTATTAAAAACACACAAAAATCAAAAAAAATCAAAAATATAAAAACTTTGTGGTCAAATTAGCTAGTAGGGTAACTTAAAATTTTTTCCGAAAATTTAGTTGATACTTTAGAAATAACTAAATCCTAGGCTTAGAAGTTGAAAACCCTAAAGATAACCCTCCTTCTGTTTAACCTTGGTAAATATACATCTTTGCAGTTTTGTAAAGAGGTAGGTAATCTTGAGTTTAGTTCTTAAGTTAAGTCGAGATGAAGGAAAAGTATTGAAAACTTTATTGAAGGATAAGTCTGAAAAAATAGTTCATATTCTTGAGTCCAAATTCAGAAAGTATATACCTTACAAATCGCACTTACACGCACCTTGAAACTTAAGATAGTAAAGGATACCTAGAAGTACTCTTGCCTGAAAGTCTTGTATGAAAGAAAAAATGGTATTTAAAGCTAACCACCAAAAGAGCATCATTGAAAAATATATCCGGTCTTGAAAAGAAAAAAAATTTAAAAAAAGAGAGAAAGAAAGAAAAAAATAAAGTCAAGACCTGGAAACTGCTATTTACGCTTTAAGTTCACACTTTCAGTAATCGGCTGTTAGTGCCTCAAGAAGCATTAATAGTCGCATGAAAGGTGTGTGAGTAAATTCGTCCATCATAAACGAAAAGAAGTAGCATTAGGTATTAAGGCAAGGGTACTATAACTTGAATTGAATTCTTAAGTGTAGGGGTAAAAATTTACACACACGTAGGGGTTACGATAGATGTTTGGAAGAAAGATAGGAATAAAAAATCAGACTTATGTTTTCCGTAAAGGTGATAAAAATTCCGGATTGAAAACTGCGCTTTAGAATGACAACTCAAGAGAAACCGAGAACTTTCTTAAACTGTCAAAACGTATAGGATTTGAGGTTGAATAAATAGGAGAAGTGAAACATAAGGGTTGAAAACTTTTAACTTAGGATAATAGAATTTCTAATGTAGATACTAAACCGCAGGAGTAAAAGTCGATGTTAACTTATGAAACCAGCTTGACGGGATTTTGTAGGTAGTATCCGCTGAAAACCCTCAGGAGACAACACTCCTCCTACTAGGGATATCTAGAGGTTTAACGGCTTATTGCACATGCTCAGAGCAATCGTGTTCCCTGCGAAAGTGAGGCTAGAAATTTTTGTTTTGCTCGGGACAAGCAAAAGATAAGTTTGGGGGTATTTGTTCATTACAGGAAACTGTATTTTAATACCACTCATTCGTTATCTATTTTGTATATATCAGTACTATTAACCAGTGTCTGCTCAGTAATTACAGATTACAGATGTTCGTGATAAAAGACTGGAAACACACTCAAAATCACGGATATAACGTTTGGGGGCTGATACTGCAAACGGAACAGAAAACCGATCGATATCTAATGAGGTCTTGTGTAAACAATATTGCATACACAATTTTTTGTCCTACACAATGTATGTGCACTAGACCATGATGGGGAGCTGCCTTGGCAAAAAAGGAGCACAAATGAGGGTGATGTGCATTAATTGCTAAAAGGTGTGATGTGATATGAAACACCAAGTTTTCCCTCCAAATCCCTGAGTGCAAACCAGGTTCATATAAGCAAATCAAGCAGCACCAGTGAACTTGTAGAAAGAGCACAAGACCACAGCACCAAAATGGGCCTCTAAGCTCGGATTTTGGCCGGCCACACCGCCATAAATTCCGAGCTCGCCGGCCCCCTTGCCCCGTTTGTCCCCATCTTTTCTCTGTCCCCCTTGCAGTCACATCATCTCGTTTTTATTATTTGTTTAATTTTGTTTTAAGCCTATAAATACCAGGCCTTTGGGCAAGTTAGAGGGCACTACTTTTTGTGAGAGAGAAGTTTGTAAAAATTGTAACTAGTGATCTTGTAACCCTTAGTGTGAATTCCATGCCTTCCTCTAGTCTTGCAATCTCTTTCTTGAGCTTGCAAGATTAGATTTTTAGTATTTAAATTCACTTGTTTGTACTTGGAACCATTGCAATAAAGGATTCATTTATATCAAGTTGATTCTTGTATCTCTTCTCATTTTGCATTTTCTTCTTTATTGTTATTTCAATTTATGATGTGTGAGTAGTTTGTTCTTGGGTTATGGTGAGATAGGTTGTGGAATGGCTTTTCTTCCAACCCCTCCCTTTTTGATTCTTGCATTTTACACTTTCTTTCTTAATTATGCAATTTTATTATGTTTTGCTTGATAAGATATATTGTTTTGAATGGTTACAAATCAACCTTTAACATATATCTTATTCCTTCTTTACATTTTATTATTGCTTTATTATGATTTGAAGTTGAAAGAAATACAAAATTAAGTTAAGTGTTGCAAACTAGCTAAATAGGACATATAGCACACAAAGCATATGTTCTATGCTTGCTAACTTCATTTAACTAATTCCGTATTCATTTCATTCTAAATATGGACCTTGAATCAAAACGGAGAGTTGGGGGTAAAAGCCGTATTGCAACCATACCAAACCTTAGCCTAAGTTTTCTCTAAACAACCCTAAACCTTTCTTCATTTAATTGTTGTAAAAACGTAACAAAAATCCATTTCCAACCCATTGTTTCATAACTCAAAATGATGTCGTGATATCCACTCCCTGTGGTTCGACCCGTACTTGCCGGTTTGCATCAACGCACCATGTACTTGCGGTATTTTTTAGAACTCGAGACTCACGTCGTGCACTATTTTCATTAACAAAACCGGCATATCCTAATTTGACAAAAGCCTTCAACGGCACAACACCGTGAGTTTTCAACAATCCCCCTTGCAGTTGAAGCAAAAATCTGGACTTGGCCGGTTATTTGTTACTTCCGGTCTCCTGGGTTCATGAGTTGGTATTGAAGAGGCTTCTCCTGCCATCTGGGTGGCAGGGCGCTTCACACCGGCAGATTGAGATCTGCCCTTCTTCTTCACCACTGCCTTATATCGACAGGCAGCTTTCAGTGCTAGGTCATGGGTTGGGAAATCCCCTATAACTAAGTCAGCTTAGATTTCCTGGTCCAACCCTTGCTGAAATCGTCTAGCTCTGATCTCAGTAGTTGATATCAAGTGTGCCGCAAACCTACTGAGCATGGTAAACTCAGCATCATACTCATCCACAGATTTGGTCCACATTGAACCCTGTTGTAGGTGGATGAATTGCTGCTCCATGTTAAATCGGGCAGTCTCTGAAAAGTATTTCGCGTCGAACATGTCGCGAAAAGTCCTCCATTCGATGGGTTGGGCAAGACGGCTTTCTTCCTCCTTCCACCAAACTCGAGCGTTGTCAGTGAGTTGCAGCTTCGCAACTCGTACCCAAGCGATATCTGGCAATTGTGCTACTGCCAGATCATCCTCAATACTCTGAGCCCATTCTTCAGCTTTCAGAGGGCTCTCTTTTCCTGAAAATTGCTTTAGGTGCAATGCCGGGAATTGCTTTACTCCGACCGCTTCCGCTTCAGGACGATTCAATAAGATAGCAGTCTGCTGTTGTTGTCCTTCTAGGAGACTTCGAATTTCCTCAAGCAGTACCGTCTGCTCATTGATCGGAGCAGCTACGGTAGGCATACGCGGTAGAGGTGGTGGTGTGTTGTTGAAGTTGGTGCTGGTGTTGTTTGGAGAATCCATAACCTTGAAAGAAAAAATAGGGTTAGGATAGATTCAAAGAATATGAAATTGTAAGATTCAAGAAATATGAAATGTAAAGAATATTTTTAGTTGCTGATTCTTGTGTTATATTGCTTAGGACTTCATGCAGAATTGACCTGCATGTCCATGCAGAACTGACCTGCATGGGCTACCAACAAAACCTGTCACGCCCCGCTTCTCGGTGTACGGGTAAGAAGACGAGACGAGGCCCACTACGTATTTACTCAGAAGCAAACACGCTAAGCGTAAATAAGCAATATAATGAATGTATACAAGAAAAATGGCAATAGATGTAACTGAACAACAGTTTTTATTTATTAAATATTTCTTTACAAGTACAACTGAAAATGTAAATACAAGAATGGAAAACAAAGCCTAAACAATGGCATGAACTAAATGAAATGCAAGTACAAGTAAAGTCTAATAGCCGTGTTGCTCAGTGGTCTGCTCCAAGTGCTCCTGTCTGGTCTCGAACTCCTTGGAGTCGGGTCCTCCTGACAACATTCTAAAGAAACAAGAGAAATAGGAATGTCGTCAGCGAACAATCGCTCGGTAAGTACTAAAGAGAGATAGAAATAGAGTAGAAAAATAAAAGAGTTTAACTAGTAATGTTTGATTATAATGTTCACGCAATTATTTATTGCTTGGTACAGAATATGCCAGTGTATACGAGAGGGGTCCAACTTACACCGTGGACTTTGGTAACCCGTAGTATAAGGCTCCGTCGATAAAACCACGGAACAACGGCATGAATGTATAGTTACGTCTTATAGTGACCACCTCGTGCCACCTTTAACATGTTCCGTACCATTCTACCCCTTTAAAAAAAAACCGTGATGTATTATGTATTGATTGTATTGATGTAATGAATGGTTGTATTCGACTTGCCGAAACCATGATATCAGTAGTTCATGTAAACGAACTGGATATAAATGGGTATTCATGTAATCAGAGTATATTCATGGTTCGGTTCAGTCGAGTCATGTTGATATAAATTGAATTCTGGTATAAACGGATTCACATTGTATTGTAGTTATACTTGAATCGAATTCAAGTCAGATTGATTTCAAATTTGACCGTGACTCTGTCTGAGTCAGACACTTTAAACAGAATTGAAGTCCTATATTAGTTTTGATATTATCGATAACTGCTGGACATGAACAGCAGGATTTGTGTCTTTTTCCAAAACAATTACCGTATTGATAACATCGTTTTTAGGTTTTCTACCTTAGATAAGAAAGCACCCATATTCTCCGGCTCCCTGAGGCTCAAGAGAACTGATCCCGCTTAAACGTATGTTTACTAGGGTCCTTATTATAAATTAATATAACTTGAGGGGGTTTTATAAAAAATAGTTTTGATATATTTTCAAAATACACCTCAAGTATTTAATTATCGTCTTTAGGATTTTCATAATTATAATTTTTATAAAGTGAAATATTCTAGTGGATATAACCTAGATTTCAATGAACATGGTATTTTAGTGTAATATTGGAATTGTATTGAGCTGTAATGGTAGTTTTATGAAATTGGCGATTCCTTTGATTTAGAAAACATGGAATATTTATATAATATATTTAAAGTAGGTAATTTGATAATATTTATAGATATATTTAGTAAAAATAAATTTTATTTATTTTGTAGAAATCCATTTTTCTTAAAAATTCCATTAAAAATTCCATCGAGATCGAATGCTCCGTGAGGATGTCTGCATCTCCTCTACTAGGCCTGAGAATGTGAGATAACCCGCACCATCCCAATCGGGATTCCCCAAAATGGGTTGTAGAGGCGCATTTGCAAGAAATTAAATAATACACTTTTTTTTAAAAGAAAACGGTTTTTGAATGTTTATGATATTTAAATATAAACTCGTATTTTCCCACAACTAATGTCCCAAGAGTTATCGTGTTATATTAAAAATGTGTGTTGTGATGAGCTAGGTCATTAGCACGTGAGTTTTCTAAAGGTAATACGGTTAAAATGAATAAACAATGTCATATGTAATATGATGGTATTTTACCGTAAAGATAGAATAGAAGTTGCTATTCATATTATTTTGAGATGAAACTTATTGTGAATGTTGTATTATGTTTGTTAAACAATATACAAAAAGATGGTGAATTTGTTCTAAATAAAAATTGTGTTTTTGATGAAATTAGAATCGGAAGTCGGAATAACTCCGCTTCCGACGAGTATTGAATTGAGAATGTTTTAGACTAGAATGAGGGGAGGGGAAAGGGAACTTACTGATTAGAATTAGAGATAAGAGGTAGGGGAAGATTTTGGAATCGTCGGGGAGTCGTTTCGTCGCCGGTTTCTTCCCGAAACTTCGCCGGAACTTTGACCTTTGTTAACTCCACTTGTATAACTTTGGACATGAAAATTTTAGAGAGTTTTTATATGGGATTTCTGAATGAGGAGGGGTAAAATATAGTGTGGTATTTATAGGAAAAATTAGGGTTTAGGGTGATGAATTGAGAATTAAAAATGTGCATTAAAATTTGGTTTAATAGCGATTTTAAATTCTCTGCATAATTGCAGAGAAAACAAACAGACTGGAGTTAATGGGGGGAGTCCAAGAGGTGCTAGGGTTAAAAAAATTTGCATTTTGCTCTAACTAAACTGGTGGTGCCGACCCATCTCTCATCTCGCCGGTCCATTGTTATGGGTTGGGGTCTGGATTTTTGCCATGTGTCCTTGTCTGTTGGTATATCATTTTCCATGTGTTTGTTTTTTTTGTGACTTTTCATTTTACGTGCAGTACACATGCAAATTTTTGAGCTTCTAAAAATTTAAAAGAAAAATCAATAAAAATATATATGGCTAGGGGAATTCGAACACAGGGGCTATGTCTCAGCAGTGCAAGGCTTTACCAATGAGCTATAAGTGATTTCTTGCTATTCAAAAGCAAATTAAATTTATAACTTGTTCTCAGGCTAAGATATTCCTTTCTTTATTTTGAAAAAAATTATGTACAGAAAGTTTAGGGTTGTTACAGTTCCAGACATCTGGAACAAATTTTTTTGTACTGCAGACGTCTGTGACAGATATCTCCAGTTTAAAATATGTCTATGGAAATTGACTTCAAAGACATCTGGTATTTCTAACCAGACGTCTCCAGTTCAAAATATACCTCTGGAAATTGACTTCAGAGACGTCTGATACTTAGAACCATACGTCTTCAGTTTAATTCTTGCCTTTAAAAAATGACTTCAGAGATGTCTGATATTTGAAACTAGACATCTGCAAAGACTTAGAAGTTACATGCAACTGCTTATAAGTTTCAAGTTTTGTAAGCGTTTTACATGTATCTTTCTATTTAGTTGCCCTTCTATACACTTGCCTTTAACTTCTAATTAGTTGCCTGCAATTTCTAATAAGTTGCATATAACTTGTAAGCGCTTACTTGTAATTTCTAACATTTACATATAATTTCTAATTAGTTGCATTTAACATCTAGACACTTGCATGTAACTTCTAATAAGTTAGTTGTAACTTCTAACATCATCAAGAATACATCAATAATTTTTGATATCAACAAAAATACATCAACGTCGGCTATATACAATCAATAGTGTCAACAAATATTATTCATAACACAGTATTGGCCAATTTCGGCTATATAAAACTGATAAAATCAACAAAAATATCATTCATAACACGGTATCAGCCAATATCGGCTATATAAAACTGATAATATCAACAAAAATATCATTCACAATATCGACCAATATCGGCGATATTAAAGTAAACACGTCAACAATTTTTTACATTCATTACACAATACTCTTCATCGGCCAATATCAGGAGAGTAAAACCAATAACATCCAAACCACTTAAAAACTTTATTCACCCCCACTCTCCTCTGAGGTATTTTCATCCTCCTCTTCCAAACTCGTGAGCAATGGTTTCAACTGAAGCTGCAGAGAAACACATAGCAGAAATTAGAAAAAGAAAGTTCTCAATAGGAGTTAGAATGCCTGGTAAAATAATGATGTTAGAAAAATTCTTTATCCAACATTAGCCTCGTTCATGACAGCAAGTCCTTCCACCTCCAAGAAGAACTATAGTTGGTAAAATTCTTTATCCATTCTAATTACTTTCTAAGAAATGAAACTCTCCATATCCAAAAGTTGAAAGCCCCCCACTCTTTTTTTTCACTCTGTTTTTTTGGAGTTTACATTAAAAATTTTGCTCAATGATCAATAAAGAAAAAGTCATGTATTTATAGGAGTTTCGGTCTTGATGCACAAGAGAGGATATAGATTCTTTATCACGTAGTCAATGTACTTTAGTTTGCAATAATAGAATCATTCATGTAGCTGGTCAAGATGTTTTCTTCAAATAGATCAGATTCTTCATTGATTGGTCACATCTCATGCTTTATAGGGTTTGGATTCATATATTAAGATATAGGGTGCTTTGTGTGTAGGTCCAACAATAAGCAGTGGAGAATTTTACCAGTAGCAAGGGCTTTATTTCAAGTATTTTCATTTACAGTAAGTTATAATTAATTAGTAGATATATAGAAATTACATGTAAGTGGTTAGAAGTTACAGTCAACTGTCTAGAAGTTACAGGCAAATGGTTAGAAAACCACATCAGATGTCTGTTCCAGACGTCTGAAACAAATTTTTTATACAGCAGACGTCTGCAGTTCAGTATATGTCTCTGGAAATTGATTTCAGAAACGTCTAACAATTATAACCAGACGTCTCCAGTTCAAAATATGCTTCTGGAAATTGACTTCAGAAACGTCTGGTACCTGAAACCAGACGTCTCTGTTTCAAGTGTTGCCTCTAAAAATTGACTTCAGAGACGTCTATAATTTAAAACCAGGCGTCTATAAGGGCTTAGAACTTATAGGCAACTGCTTACAAGTTATATATAAGTTCTTACAAGTTACAGGTAAGTGCTTAGATATTACAGGCAAGTGTCTTGTATATTATTCTAAGAAAAAATCAAGTCAAATAAAGATCAAACCCGCTTATAATGACTTAAGAATCAATAAAAGCTTGCATATGGATGACCTTCTCATTCGTCTCTTGATGGATGCAAACCACATTTATGTAATTATCTTCATTTATCATCCTAATCTCATGATCTTCATATTTCTCCATTTTATAAGAAAGTTTCAACTTCTCAACCGGTATATCGAGTCGAAACGAGATTGTTCATTTCATTTAAAATTATATTGTCGCCTCCGAGATGGTCAAGACTGCACTTTTACCATTCGATCCACTCACAAAACACATTAATTTCCAAGTTTGGGTCATTATCAATGGGCAAGGTAGTAAATGAAGATTTAGTTTGCTGGTATAGTAAATGAAAGTAGAGTAAACGAATGAGAGCAGATATTAGATAATGGAGAGAATGAATGGGACAATTCTTGTTCTGTTTGCGGTATAGGTTTTTTAGAAGGGAAAGTGATGAGTTTGGAGGGAAAATGGTAAGCTTAGAGCATTTAATACTCGGTCTAAGGAAAAATCAACAAAACACAATCTTGCATGAAAGTTACAAGCAACTCAACCATAGATTTTTTAAAAAAGAAATTGCAGTTGTCTTCTTATATTTGCGCACATGAATCACAAGAGGCAGTTTTGGAATATACCAAAATACACAAAGTTTAGAATATTTCAGAAAAAAACTGATGGGCAGAGAGGACTTAAACAAGTTCAAAAAGTCTTCCTTTTTCTTATGCCGGAGTTTTTTCCACAATCCTGACAAGGGATCCACGTCAAGTTTTCCCACTCCCTCTGAAGCTGCGATGTTTGAAGAACATGCCCACTTTCATCACTCCCAAAAGTCTTTCCATTCATAAAAACGCCCTCACCTTTTCCTTTCTTCCCTCTTCTCTCTTCAACGCGTTATCGACGCGCACTTTCCCTTTAAAAAACCCCCTAAATTTCTCTCCACGATTCAATCTAGAGTAAGACGGCGGCGACGACGATGTTTCGATCGTGCTTTCGCCCATTGGAGCGATGCTTCGGCCGCTTCGGCACCGGCGACGGCCTCTTGTGGCACCTCGACCTCAAGCCCCACGCCTCCGGCGATTTCTCCATCGCTGTCGTTCAAGCGAATTCCTCGTTAGAGGATCAAGGCCAAGTGCTGACCTCTCCTTCTGCTACCTACGTTGGAGTCTACGATGGCCATGGCGGTCCTGAAGCCTCCCGCTTCGTCAACAGCCGCCTCTTCCCCCATCTGCACAGTATAAACCCTAACCCTACCCCTAATTGTGAAGAAATTCACTTCAAAACCCTATCTTTTTCTCTGTGACTGATCAAAGTTGCGATCTTTTTGCAGAATTCGCATCGGAGCAAGGGGGGCTGTCGCAAGACGTCATAAAGAAGGCTTTCGATGCGACGGAGGAGGAGTTCTTGCATTTGGTGAAGCATTCGTGGCATACGAAACCGCAGATTGCCTCGGTGGGATCATGTTGTTTAATGGGTGCGATCACTGAGGATATGATTTATGTGGCCAATTTGGGAGATTCGAGGGCGGTGCTTGGGCAAAAAGGAGCTGATGGAATAGCAGTGGCTGAGAGATTGACGAGCGATCACAATGTTGCGGTCGAGGAAGTGAGGAGGGAGCTTGCTGAGAGTCATCCTGATGATTCTCATATTGTTGTTTATACACGAGGGGTCTGGCGAATTAAAGGGATCATTCAGGTGAGGAAAATTTTAATTCTAACTTTTTTTGTGGGGATCTTATATACTTGTGGTTGTTTCGAAATTGGATTGGTTAGAATATAGCCTTTGTGATTTAAAATTGGATTGGTTAGAATGTAATCAATGGTGGAAAGTAGACATATATAGCCTTTCCAATTTGGAAATTAATAGTCAGTTAGTTAAATTCTATATATAAACTAGTTGGAAATTGGTGTTTTTTCCACTGTGTTTCTTTGTGTGTGTCTATTTAATCTTAGTTCTGTCCAGAATATCACTCTGATACAGTATTTTTAGATGCTGTGAATGCAGTTCATCATCCAAAATGGACTGTCTAGATAGTGAATATTGCACTTAGTAGAACGTCAAATATCATAATTTTGGGTGTTTATTAAAGCCAATTGCTGATTTTCTTTATGTGTTCTTGTTTTATCTGATATGTTGTGATATGTGCAGTGGTTTAAGATTAAAGAAGTAAAACACTAATATGTAGAAAACGATTATCTTTTATACATAATTTTGGGCTTATATTTTCTCCAGATTTGTCGTAACTTCTTTGTCCTTATCAAGGGGTCTAGAGTTTTAAGCATGTATAGGTCTGTATATGTTTAGGTGCTATGAAAGATATCAACAGCTCGTTAAAAAATAGAAGGCCACAAGTAATCGAGACAGATTCAATTATGCCGCACTTATATGGAATTATAAACTTAGAAATTACCATTATAACAATCCTTTATTCACTTTGTTTATTTATCTTCTAGGTGATTTTTGCAAGGCTCGGTTGTTGTTGTTTGTTGTTGTAGGTGATTTTTGCAGATAATGGTTATTTTTGGTACTTTTTTTCTCTATTATCGTTCAATCTTGGATTAAATTCATTATTCCTTCAGCATAAAAGTGTTTGATTTTTCTTTCTCAAAAAAGAGAAATATTTCCTTGTTCTTTCAGTGGATGGAGTCCTGCCCCAGACAATGTAGAATACTTTCTTGGGTAGTGGCTTTCACCAGCACGCGGCCCATTTTACTTTATATATTGTCACCCCTTTAGTGCTACTGAGTTGACTTTCATGTAAGGTACAAGTTGAATGAGTACATCATAGGAATAATTGGATAAGATCAGCATTAGTGCAACTCCTAATGGGTTATCACATTTGGATCATTTTGCCTAAGTGCTAGAGATGGCCAGAAAGGGAAGGGTTATATTGTGTTATATATGGATGCCTTTAGCCAAAAATCTTTGGATTATGTTGGTTCTCTGAATCTATCTTCATTTTCTGTTGATCACCACATCCAACATAAGGCGTGATATTTTGTAAGAAGTTTGCCTTATTGTCAGTTTTGATTCCGCTAAAGAACAATATATGGTGACGGCTATGTTTAAAGTATCGTAGTGTACACCTTGTGATGTTGATGCACCTACAGATACAGTTTTGAGAAGTTCGTTACAGTTTATGGGATAAAGTTGTCTTTATCATTTATATCTTATTGTCTTAGTAACGGTCTTTCTCCTATTCTTGTTATTTTCTTATCAGCGGCTTTAGATTTGGTGCTGTCAGAAGTGGTTACAATTCTATCATTATTAAGTAACCAAATATTGCATTGCACTTTATTCAAATTGATCGGTGTAATGATGGGAATCTTCTGAATCTTCTGAATCTTCTATTCATTTGGAACATGATTATTGCCAATGAAACTGTTGACTCTATGTCAAGAGAGCTAGACTTTGGCTTACTATATAAAGCTATATTCTATTTGCAGATGAATTTCTGGAACATTATATCGTTTGAATGTTGCGTTAGAATAATGTCTGCATTGTTCTTTTTAAAGTCGTTATGCTATCTAAATACTACTTTTTAAAAGCTAACGTGGTATGTGGTACCAACTTTTAAGACCATATTCTTCAAAAGAAAGAAAGAAAAGCAAGTTATAGCATTTCGACATAATTATTGCTAGCACTAATATCGAATCTTTCTCATGATGATTGTTACATCCAGTGTAATATTTTATTAATTATTTGATTGTTGCAGCCACCATTCTATTTTAAAGTCATTGAAACTATTCTGTCTTGCCTCTTAGTTGTGGTCCTTGAATATAAAGTGTTCCTTTTCTATGTTCAACATTTTATCCAGCTCATATACTACATTCTTAAGTGTGAGGTGTGTGATGTGCACTAGCTCATGTCTTGATGTAACTTGTAGCATTGGACATTTGTACTTGCTAATTCTATTTTTAGCTATCTGGAGAAATAGGAGAGTATAAAGTAGTTTACATGGCTTATATGAGCACCCGCACCCACTTTGCATGCCTTTAGGATGAAGCAGAGTGTTTATCTCTATCATGCAAACTTGCGTGTAGCAAAATACTCCCTTCTGCTATTTACTGAGAAACATCCTTTCTAACCTACAAATCACATTGAAGATTTTTCCTTGACCCATAGAAATTGAAGCATGCCATTCTAATATAGCAGTCCCCTCAAATTTGCATTTGTTGTTGTGCGCATTTTTAATCTAGCAAGAATTTCTTGGTCACTGTTCTAGTATTGCCTAATTAAGGAACGCATCTTGCTGTAAAGCATTTTTCTCTTTCCAAGCTGTCCATGTATAGTTGAGAAATACTACACGAAACATTTTTTGTTTAAATATGACTGATTAATAATCAGGCATATGTATTTCTTACTCTTGTCAGGTATCCAGATCTATCGGTGACGTCTATTTGAAGAAACCCGATTTCAGTAGGGACCCGTTGTTCCAGCAATTTGTTGCTCCTGTTCCATTGAAACGACCTGTCATAACTGCCGAACCCTCAATAAAAACATGGAACATTAAACCAAATGACTTCTTCTTGATATTTGCATCCGATGGCCTATGGGAGCAATTAAGTGATGAAGCTGCGGTTGAGATTGTCTTCAAGAACCCAAGAGCAGTAAGCTTTCGGCTATCATGTTTACTTTTGAAACCCGTTCAGCTTGTCATTTAGCTTGAATTGCAGGAACAACCCCCCCCCCCCCCCCCCCGGCAAACCCATTTTTGGCGTTATAGCAGGATACCACTCTCAGTTTTATATACTTGCACTTTGTCCCCTATTTTAACAACCGGTAACTTTCACCTTATTGTAGTGACTAATTGTTACTGAAACAGTGGTAGAAAAAATGATAGAAAATCAGGTATATCTGGGGAATAATAGTGCTGCCTACAGTTGGTGGGGTAATTTTAACCCCCATTCAAAGTATTGTCTCTACCTAATTGGGCAAAAATGAGCTGGGTTTGGATGCAATTAAGCGTATCATTCAATCACCTTACTTAATCTTCAAATTGTTGCAGGGAATTGCTAAGAGATTGGTAAGAGCAGCTCTAAATGAGGCAGCAAAGAAAAGGGAAATGAGATATGATGACATTAAAAAGATTGAGAAAGGAATAAGGCGGCACTTTCACGATGATATAACGGTGATCGTTATATATCTTGACCAACACCGCCAAGGAAAGCCATCAAGATCTGAAGGTAACAACTACGATTACACTAGCGCTCCTGTTGATATCTTCTCTTTCAATTCTGATGAATCTGAGGCGCCTCTTCACCCTGTGATGTGTGATATGAAATTATGCCAGTAAATGGTTATATATAGATAGGTATATCTAACAGAAAATGTTGCTGGAGAATCTGGGGTTAGAATAAAAGATTACAGGAGATGATGTACATAACAGGACTATTGAGGGTCTGTTCATAGGTTTAACTGCCAGTTTTGGTTGTTTATGGGAACATTTTCTTTGCTTTGTTGTTTTGTTTAAAGTTTCATAAAGATGATCTATCTACTGTAGTAAATTTCCTGTTTGTCGACAACATGTTATTAGAGTCTTCATTTAACTCTGGTGCATTGCACGCTTCTACGGTAAAATTTTGCTTTCCAGTATGAAAGATTACCATCTCGATTCTTGAGAGGATCGTATCAAAAGGAAAAGGAAAAACGGTTAGCTTTGATTAGAAGGGGTAGGAATAATAATTTTTTCACTGTAAGAATATGAATGTCACAGGTTCTTGTGCCCTCACACTTGTAAGACTTTCATCTCCTGCTTGTTCTGCTGCATAAAGAGTGATGATGGAAAACAGAAAGAAATGGAGCATGTACTGGAGAGGAATATTGTTCTCTTTTCTTGATAGAGACTCAGACCTGAATGAATGGAATAAGTTTGGCCTTTAACCTGTTTGGTTGCTGGTTTACAAAGGATTTTGCACAATTTGGATTCAAGAATCCAAAGAAAAAGAGTGGGGATTGGCTAATTCTGGTTTGGTTGTAGGATTTTGGGTTTTCTGATTCGCTTGTTTTTTGTGAGGAGCACATCAATTTTTTGGATTTATAAATTTGGCGTTGTTCACGTGGGTTCCGCATACTTTAGTTATTAAAAAATCCTCTCTCTTTATCTTTATTTTTTGAATCTAAATCTCATTTATTTTTTCTCAATCAAATAAGTATTAAAAGTATCTACAAGCAAACAGCCCCTAGCTCGCTCTCTCAAGATCCCAAATGGATTTTTACCCATTTCTCAAGAACTAAAGGACAAAGAAAAGAATCTCCAAAGCTTGGAGTGGAATGTGTAACCTTGTCTGAAACACTGCTATGAACAGCTGTCTCCCCATTGTGTGGTGTGCCAGCGAAAAATGAACAATGCTTGTTAAAAATGAGGTAATCTCTGGTATATGCAATACTAGCCATAAACATCACCGGTTCAACCGGTTTCACCCTAATATTATGGCTTTAACATAGGGGATCATGGGAGGGGAAGGGCTTTATTGATTGAAATTTCGATTAATTTCACGAAACCCCTGTATAAACTATCTTGAAAAAAATGTCAAATTTCACTTGGACCACACCAAGAAGTTTCATACTAAAACTAGACAACCATTGGATTCTTTAGAGTTGAATTTCAGTGCTTTTAATGGATTTGGTGGATAAGTGGAGAATGGGGTGAAAGTCGGGTTGGGTTTGACCCAAACGCAATCCAATCCTATCCTATCTTTCTTGATGTTTTAAACATTATATACCCGTCCGAATCCAATTGGATATGTTGAAGATTATATACAAAATTTTCGGATCAGGTATGGTTTAAGTATAAAACCGGTCCGTCCGAACTCAAATATCCTATATCAGAGATAAATAACTCTATATATTGTAATTTAGTATTGTAACTTATTGGTCGGATGTTCTAGTTAGTGCAATTATTAAGTTTACTTTATAAATCTATAATATATGATTTTAATATGTTAATGGAGGAAAGATGCCATATGAGAGAATTTCCTGATATGACTTCGGGAAAATACATCCTTCATGAATTTTTTTGACGATCGGCATATATCACGTCCATCTTTATCATCTAAGATGTGGATACACCAAATTTCATGTGATTATACTATTTTTTCACCGTTGATTTAGTTGGTGCAAAATTAATTGTTTACCGACAATAGAACTTTTTATATTGCTAATTCAACGGTGAAAAAATGATGGAATCACATTAAATTTGATGTATGCACATCTTAGATGATAACGATGATGATGATGGATGCCGATCGTTAGAAAAAATGGAGGTTGTATTTTTTCGACGCCATAGGAGGTAATCCCCTCTTATAGTCTCTTTCCTCCATTATTCTCTTAATATATATACTTTTTGTCGAAGTATAAGTTTTGCGCACATATTTATTATATTTCGACTCAAATTTTATGATTTTGCTTTTTTTTAAAAATATAATGGGCCAAATGCGAAAAACCGCAAAAGCCGATATGCCCATCTAAATCCGAAATCGGCTCAAACCCGTCCGAAACCCGATTTCGCAGGTTTGTGTTAACATATTGTAAACTCGTTGGGTTCAGATGGGTTCTTGGTTTATGTTTTACATTTCAGGCCGGGTATAAAATATGTCCAGAGCCCGTCCAACCCGGCCCGGTTTCACTCTAATATTGTCCGAGCAGGCATAAGTGTTAGAGATATGCTCATGCAGTAAATATTTCCTTAAAGTGAGAGCAACCAGTCTAATTCCGGAATGGATTGCATCCAGAAAAAAGAAAGAAAGAAAATCTAACTCTTATTTAGGCTACCCCAGTTGCTTTAGCTCAGACTTGAACCAAAAGAAGCATCTATTATCAAAAGTTCAGCCAAACACATAGCTAGATGTCAAATGAAATTAACAGAGTACAAGTATACAAGAAACACAAGAAGCAACCCAGAACTCAAACAAATCCATAAACCATACTATCAAAAAAGAATTTTCAAAAAAACAAAAAAAAAACATAGGTATATGAAAGAAGAATAAAAAAACACCAAGACGTGGTGGGGGGGCTCATAAATCGGAGGGGGTTCTATGCGAGGAGGAGGTGGATGCGGCTTGATGCAAGGTGGAGGGGGAGGTTGCGAATTTGGTGGCGGCAGCAGGGAATAGGGCGGAGACGGTGGTGCGGGGAATAGGGTGGAGACGGTGTTGAATGTGGCGGAGGTGGAGGTGATGGGTAATATGGTGGTGGTGGAGATGAATGATGAAGCGGCGGAGGCAGCAAATTAGGAGGTCGAGGTGGTGAATAATGTGGAGGCTGTAGTGGTGGTGGGGACAACCGAGCTGCGGGCGCAGGGAATAATTTTTGGTGGATACGGGAATGGATAAATTACATGGGAGTGTATAATTAGAGGCGGGTCTTACATTTGTTTGACCGGCACATGGTTTGAGATTACCTACATGTGGCATTATTTCAATGGTTGATCCTATCACACTTTTCAGGTTTCAAAAAGTAGCATGTACTAAAGTAAAATTCGTTAAAAATTATTCAATAATATATCTTTTAAATAAACCTATTTCGGGAATCTAACTTAATTTCTCACGCTAAATAGGAAATTGGAATTAGCCGAGTGTTCAGTAATATATTGAACTATACAATACAACTATTTAAAAACTAATTTTTAAATTGTCAAAAAATTCGAATAACCTGGTACATCTTGTAACATTTTTTGTATCATTTCGTATACGGATTTTATCCGAGATCTAAGGGAGCGTTTTGTACCTGCTAATCTCGACGGGAATTCAAGAATCTTACGAAAAATTCCCATGCTTGTTTTGACGCATATAATATTTTGGAGACTTAAGATTCATATCAGTATAAAATGTTCTTATGTCATAAATAAATCATGAGAATCTACGAAACAATCTTGTCTAACACAACCAATGCCTTACATGTCGGCGTTCGTCGTCCCGTGCTCACCATTGACACTCGCCATTGCCCGTGACCATCGTCCGACAGTCGCCCTTGTCGCATGCTACCACTCTCTTCGTTGGCTGTCGTCGTCGCCGTCTGGCTACCGTCTATGTTGTTGGCTGTTGTCGTCACCAGTAGTAGTCTCTGCTGCTGCTGCTGATCGTTTCCCTCTGCAGTACGCTACTCGTCATTGTTAGTTGTCGCCGCTCGGTCGTCATTCGTCATCCTCCATTTCCCGTCGTAGCCACTCTCTGCCGACCTTCACACTGATGCCGGACACCGCCGTCGCCCGCTCGTTGCCAGCCAACCTCCATGTCATTTGTCGTGTTCTTCACCTTGCCTCTACCATCAAGGTCGTCGCCGCCCATTGCACATATATTATCAAGAGTGTTTGTAACATACCAAGTAAGTCAATGCAATATTTTCTGGAATCGCATGCCCATGCATGACATTTTCGGAAATGTTCGGATCACCGACAAATCTCCCGTTTCATGTACCAAGCGCCATGCTAGTTGGGCCTTTTCATTATCATTAATACAAAATTGGTACCGATGTATCTGCCCATGTATGGACGTACAGAGCTATAAGGACTAGCAGAATTTGATAATGAGCATAGCAGTTCTTAAGTACAGCTTTTCTTCTCGAGTAACTAGTTTTATCAAAATGATGCATCTAAGCTGACGATTCCCCTAAGAAGTCTGTTATGCCTTATTTCTATGCCAACGGGGCAAATAATCTTATGGCGAACAGGTGCTTGAAAAGTCCATCTTTTTTCCTCTCTTGCTAGGCGGGACATTTGAAAACTAATGAGCAGCTGTGTATTAGTCTCCATTTATTAAAAACTAATGAACCGCTGTCTATTAGTCTCTGTTTATTATTGATTTAAACAAAAAGGAAAATGGTGATCAGATAACACACATCCTATTTATTAAAGATTTTCTTGGGAAACATTATCTAGTTTCAGGAAACCAATCAAAGTTAGTCAACTGCCGAGGGCTAGCTCTTTTGAACGGTGTGAAACCATGGTTTTGAAACCATATTTTGTAACCAAACCATATTTTTGGATGTGTTCGGAGAAGTGGTGTGAAACTATGGTTTTGAAACTATGGAGTGTTTGGATAACCTAAAACATGGTTTTAAATTAAATTACCAAAAAGATCATTCATATATTATAAATGTATTGCCGATATTTTTATTTACTTTAAACATTAATAAATAATATAATAGTGTCATAAATATTAATATAATAATACGGAAATATAATATCTTTAAAAATATTTAAAAATACAAGTGTAATAAAAAAATTAACAATTACTAAAGACACAAAAAACATACCGTGCAAATTAAAATTTTGAAAAAGAGAAAATGTTGGAGAGGGGGTAAAAAATATGAAGTTGTGTAAAGAAAATGATAGATTTGCCTCTATTTTATAGGCTAAAAAAAATATTTAAAAAATTAAAAATAAACCAACGGCCACATTTTTGAAATTTAAAACGGGCACCGTTGTCCCTTTAAATTAAAAAGCAAAGTTGACCGTGGGCCACCATCTTTTCCTCCCGCTACCCGATCGGGGGAGCGGAGGGCAAAGGGGAATGCTCCAACTTGCTCAAAAAATAAATGGAAGAGGACAGAATGTGGCTGCTATCGCTTAGGTTCTATCTGCGATTAGTTAAATCGGAGTTGGTAATTTACGAGTCTTATTATATATTTTCTTGGATTGGTGTGATCGGCTGCCACATGCAGGAGATTCAACATGTTAAAGGCAAAGTACATATAGTTTAAGCCTCTATTCAAAATGAATTTAGACTGTGATATGTGGCCTCCTATATTATATGATTAATCAAAATGACTTCTTTTCTAAATATCTTATAGACTACCTGTTAATTTTAAATATAAATATGTATGTAATTTATATGATCTTTCATAGAAAATATTATTTCTTTTAATGTGTCGAAAGAGGAACAATTTCACCAAGTTGCTCGCTTTTTGATCCCTTATGAAGTTCCCTTATGAAGTTGTAAACTATTCAGACGTTTTGGTAGAACGGGGTTAAGTTTTACAACTACTACTGGTACAAAACCACAATAAACAAATGAATAAAGAGGAAACGGGTTATCAGTTAGCTGTCTGATATTACACCGTTAGCTAGCGTATTACATAGACAAATCCGACCGTCAAATCGACGATCCGCTCCGGTCATCTTGTTCCACACATGGAGTGATCTATGTGCAAAAAAATTTAATCACTTTGACACTGTTTATGTTTTCGATCAAGTGTCCCCGATATATGACATATTTATTGTGTTTAACAGCCATCCATTTTTTAAATGTTTGATCTATCACTTGTAATGCATCATATCAATCAGATTTCACATACATAGATCACTCCATGTGTGGAACCAGATGGCTGGAGAGGATCGTCAATTTGACGGTCGGATTGGGCTATGTAATAAGCTAGCTGACGGTTTGAAATCAGATAGCTAGCTAATAACCCGTTTCCTCATGAATAAGTGAACGAATAAATAAATGAAGGATCTCATAATGCAACTTAGTCATTTTTGAATTGCTAGCCTTTATTTTCCTCGATGAATTTTCCTTTTTAAGGGACAGATTTCTTACCTTTCACGCTGCATGTTTTATAAAACCCTAAGACTATATTTAGTTTGAAAGGACGTGAGAAAATAAACAATCAAGTATTTTGAGAGCGCATTATAGAGATGTGAACGGATTGGACATAGAGTTGGATATGGGTGCCCTCAAGGTAATTATAGTAATTGAAGGAGAGCCTATACGGAGAACAATCTTACTTGAAATGATAGTATACTATCCGGTTTGTCTTTATCATTCATTTGCATACGTTTTACTCGTTGTCGCGTATCACTAATACATAATGATAAAACCCGTGGGATTTTTGCTTGATTACCAGAATTATGATAGGGATCATACTAGCGGGGCCTGGCAGTCCATAAACACGTCCTTAAAAGATCATAGTCGTAGGAGTATCGAGACTGGGTATCAGTACTCCAGTTAGACTGATGTATACGTTTCTTGACCCCAATGGAGCGACGGTTGATCCCATAGCCATTGGTGTTTAACACTAAAGATTGTGTACAGGTGATCGTTAGAGAATGAGTTTCACTGGACTGACATACTGAGAACTACTAGTCGATATTATACCAATTGTCAGATAGCAATTCCCTGGTGACATGAGTACATGGTAGTCCCTAGACCTGAAATTGCCATAGTGTGTTGTGTGTGTTCCCATTGTACTTTGATTACTACCCTACCACGGCTCTACTAAGTCATGCAAACAGATTTTAATTGGGTACAGTCCCGAAGCACATGGACGTATTGAGCGATCGAAGGAATTCGTCTCTCCAGGTATAAGGTGGTTGATGCCGCGCTGTACTAGATTAACCATAACCAAAAGTCTTCGACCGAAACAGTTGAAATAAACTGACAAGTGTTATCAGTTGTATCTTATGTGGTTATGCGTTAAGTGTTATCAGTTGTATCTCATGTGGTTACACGACTTATCAGGTTATTGGGGGTTTGACTGATTCCACCCCGCAGATCCACTATGCAACACTCTCGGACGAACAGACCGGACTGTACAACGACTGTCACTGATTAGCTCTAATTGCGTTCGGATGAGTTTGCCTACTCGCCTTCCTTTTGATTAATACATGGGTAGCCGTTACGTGCAGCTAATACCGCTGACGTGCTTGTGGATTGACGTATATAATTCTAACACACTGTCAGCGTATTGATTGAGCCTTTAGAGTCACACGGAGGTTTTCCCGCTCGGGCGAAACGATATAGTACGCATATTGAGATAAGTGCGGGAGTTCAATTATATGTGGTAATCTTACATTTGATAATATTAGTCAGTTTAGCATTAAACCGGATTATTAAATCATGTGATTATATATATATATATATATATATATATATATATTATTCTAGTATTATTTTCACATTATATTTCTCTCTCATTTAGTATTTGTATTTGATACAAGTACGGGTATATGTATTGGATACATATATTTTGTTTATAATAGATGTTATGTTATTTATATGATAAATAATTCAAACATCTAGATAAACACACCTCATTTTTAATTATGGAAAAAGAAATGAAAAAAAATGAGGTGGAAAGAAAATAGAAGGATGTGCTTCACTTTATAATATTAGTGTTTTAATTTATTAAAACTCTATTATTATATTAAGAAGCATTCTTATCTCTTTCTCCTCTTTTCTCATTCATTCTATTATCTTCTTCTTCTTCCTTCTTGAAAATAATATGAGAGCTATTTTTCATGAGAGAAAAATATGTGAGCCAAACTACATCACTTAATCAAGTAGATTAGCATCCCACTTGATTAAATTTCTTCACAAGATTAGTCTATGGTGGAGAGGAAGTTTGTAGTGAAGTTTTCTCGGTGTGTATCATCTTTGGCAAGATGACTGGTTTGCAAACTCGATCCTGAGGCGGAGGGGTTTAGCTCAGGTCTTCCACGATTGGGTGGACACGCTACAAAGGTTGTAGCTTGCTAAACTCTTCTCTTGATCTTATTGTTTTTCTTGTTTTAGCAATTGTAGTGCTTAAAATGGTCTTGTAATGGTTTGTTGATGCTAGGTCTTCATCAAATTTTGATTTTTCGATTCCGCCGTGATCATAAATGTTACGACCCTAGAATCGACATCCCTTCATGGTATCAGAGCCGATCATTTGCTACAAATTGCTATTGGGTGACCAATTGAATTCAAAACCATTTTTTCTCTAAACTGTTTTCAAAATCAGCCATGAAAATCCTAACATTTCTGCCTGTTACTCATGCGCAGGGGCTCTCGGTTCGAACCGAGAGCCTCTTAAAGATGCAGGGGCAACCCCGGGGCTGTCCCTGGGGGCTTGGGTGGTTCCCAACTATCCGAGACCACCAAAAAGTGGCCTGGGATGTGAGCTGGACCAGTTAGCACATGGTTGTGTGCTACTTGATCTAGCAGCCAACCCATGGCCACAATCTTTGGCCATGGGTTAGGGGCGCCACCTAATGCCCCCCGGGGCCCAATGGGTTGTTCCCGAGGTCCTCCCAAAGTCTCAGGCAGTTTTCAGGTCGTTCGCGACTCGTTTCGAGTGAGATATGCGAAGGTTTTTTTTTATGCGGAGAGGACTTGAATTTCAGTTTTTGGCAATTCAAGTTTGCGACTCCGCCGGTTGTTGAATTCATCGGCCATGGTTCCGAAATGACACAATTAAAGTGTTTAATCAAGTTAATTCGGTTGCATATGTTGGATATGTATGCCCTAGAGACCTGTATTGTATATGATACCAGGGATATGTATGTACAGGACAATCCTACTCGGTTGTATAGTATACAGTTTGAGTTGTCTTTATCTGAACATGTGTATTTCTTACTACTTTATATTGCTTGTACACATTAATAAAGACTCGTTACAGTAGTATACTATTTTTGGTTTGTCTTTATCTTAACATGTGCATATGTGTTACTCGATATCACATATGGCTGATACATGTTGATAAAACCTGTTGGGTTTTGCTTGACTACCAGCATTATGATGACGATCATACTTGTAGGGGCTGGGTAGTCCATAAGCACATCCTTAAATGTCCCAAGTCGCAGGAGTATCGAGACCAGGCATCGATATTCCAGAGTAGACTTGTGTATACGTTTCTAGACCACGGCGATAGGCGGTGGTTGGTCCCACATCCATTGGTGTGATGACCTAAGATTGTATACAGGTGCTCACTGGGAGTGAGTACACTGGACAGACTCGCCGAGAATTTATAGATGGTATTATACCTATCGTCAGATAGCGGTTCTCAGATGACATGAGTACAGGTTAGTCGTTAGACCTGAGATAGTCATTTGTCTCGTGTGAGTTCCTACTGTACTTAGATCACTACCCTACCACGGCTCTACTGAATCGTGCAAACAGGTTTTGGTTAGGTACAGTCCCGAGCAATATGGAGACGGTGAGAGATTGTCAGGGATTCGTCTCTCCCGGTATTGGAAGTCGATATCGCACTGTGTCCGGTTGGCCATAACCATAAGACCTTGGCCAAGGCAATTGAGATTTACTGATGGTTAGATCAGTAGTTTCTTGGATTGGTCTTGAGCCACATCGACACGACTTATCGGGGCAGTAGGGGTCTGACGTTTACCATCCTCTAGACCCGGTATGCGATACTCTTAGACGAAGAGACCGGACTGTACGGATATTATCATGGATAGGCTCAGTAGGGGTTTGGATGAGCTTGCTCATCGGCCTTCTTTTCGACAGGTACCTGGGTAGCCGTTATGTACAGCTAGTTCCGTTGGCGTGCTTGTAGTTAAACCCATTGCCAGCGTACTGTCGAGTTTTTAGAGCCCCAAATAGAGGGTTTCCCTGATTTAGGCGAAACGATGTAGAGGCCGTATGTTTATATATGCAGGGTTCCGGTTAAATACGTGTACTAGTTGCGCGAAATTTAATCGGACGGTTTGTGGTACAAGGGGCTTAGGATTAAGCCGGTTTATTAAATCAAGTATTAATTTAGTTCTAGTATCATATTATTGGATTTATCTATCTCTTTGTATTTGTATTTTTTGTACGAATACGGGTATGTATATACGGTTAGGTATTCTTGTATTTATACAAGAATGCTTCTAGAAAATGACACCTCATTATGTATTTTTCTATTTATCAGAAATAGAAAATGAGGTAGAGGGGTGAAGTGGGCTCAAGCATGGTGTGAGGAATGGCTATTAATTTTGTTTATTCATTTGTGAAAACTATTTAATCATGGCTTGAATTTTTATTTGAAAAATATCTTTGATACAAATGAAATTTTCTAGCCATTCTTCATTCATTCTTACACAAGACTTCTCTCTCCTCTCTTGAGCTCTCATTTTCTTCTTCAACCTCAATCCTCTCATGTGTTGAGAATCATGAGGTTTTAGAGATAGAAAAAATCCATTAACAATATCTACATCATCTTACTAACTTAGATTAGCAAACTAGGTTATTAAGTTGCTTCATCAGTGAAACCAAACTTGGATTACAAACTCTCGGATGGATCATCTAAGATCAAGAAGACTCTCAAGTAAGGTTGATCAAGAATCCTTAGGAGCACAAGAGAATTTGAAGGCCGAAGGACACAAATTATTTCGATATAAAATTCTAACCGAGTAAATTAACTCCTATTTGTTGCTAGGTTAGGCTTATGGTTTGATCACTAGGGGTTTAGTCGGTTGCGCTTACTCAAAATTTAATTTTTGTGCATTCCGCCTCTCTACTTTCGATGTAGAGTGAGTACAAATAACCAACATGACATCAGAGCCAATCCATAAGCTTAAACTAGTGAGTATGATCTTAGAATTCCATCGCATACCGGTTTCGAAAAACTATTTTCAAAACAGCGACATTGCTTGCCAAAATTGAACTTTTCACACTTGAACTCGATCCCTGGAGCTCTCGTTTTGAAACATGGACTCCGTAAGGGGTCGAGGGTGATCTATGATGTCTCGGAAAGCCTTTTTTTCATAACCGTTTGCCTTTTTTCAAAGCCGTTTTTGCAAAACGTTGTTGTTTCTGTCAAAGGGAAACTGCTGATTTCAGCGATGCATTTTCAGTCGTGTTTGTGTTTAAAACTGAGTTTTAAAGCTTGTACTCGATCTCCGGAACTCTCGTTTTTGAACGGGGAATCCGTAGGGGATAGAGGATGACCTGTAAAGTTTCGGGAATCCATTTTCAAAACCATTTTTCGAAGAACGGCGTTGCTTAGCATGGCTGAAATCTGTTTCGGAATTCAATCCAAAATTTGAATTTTTTGTCATGTTTCGATCGCTGTGGGCTCTTGGTTCGGACTAAGAACCCGTGAGGTGGATAGAGGGTACACCAGGAAGTTCCCGGGGGCACTCGGATGAATTACGAGTTGTTTTGGACTCTCAGTTTAGCAAAAAGTTTGGATTCTTTTCAGATGCGGAAGTGCACTAATTTTTCGCTGACGAAGAATTTTTTTGTAGGCTTCTTATGCAATAGATTCTAAGGTCCTAGTTTTTGTTTACACTCTCATGTGATGCGTATATGTGTTGTGAACATTTTCTAATTACTATACGTCGATTAGAAGAGATTACACGTATTTGGTTGTTGCGATATTTATCTCTGTGATATTTTGGATGGATTATCGTGATGGATAGCCTTTTGTGCAATGTTTGAAGTACAGTTTTGATTCATTTATATATTTATTATTGCGGGGCGAGCGTCCGACATGTGGACTGTTGTTTCGGCCAGTTTGTATATTCTCTTATTAGGGCATGGCCGGCTTGAGGTCGATGTCACTATTGTATATATATTTCTTTTCTGTACTAGAATTACCCCGCGGAGGAGTGCTCGAATAGCCAGGTTCTAGTGAGCAACACGCTTCCATCTCATGGCGTTGAGACCGGGGGGCCTTACTTTAGAATTGGCGGGCTATTCAATACACTCGTAGGGGGTATAAGATGACCCATGGTGGAGTGCTCAAGTTATCGGATTTCGTGAAGTTTTGGGTGGCCTATTCACTTTGTTGATTAGGCTTGCCTCACTTCCGTGATTGGCGGGTAACTTGCCGCGCTCATAGGGGTCTTGGTTTTACATTGCACAGGCTATCCACACGACTGGGGAATGTCGAGTTTCATTTGCGGCTCAAATGAAATCCGAGGCTCCTAGATTATCCGCTATTCCATTTTTCTTATCGCTTTTATGTGATATTGCTTATATCATGCCTGTGATGAATGATTACACACACACACACACACACACACACACACACACTAGTGCATGTTGTATATGTTTTGCATCGGCGCTAGTCCAGCCCCCGCTCTGCCGTTAGTTAAGTAACCTAACGGTGCATGACGGGGCCCCATGGCGAATGCGGATGGCATATACATATATTGTATTTTCGTTCTTTTCTAGTGTGATATGAATTAATTGAATGGGCTGCATTAATTTTGATTAATGCAAGGAAAAATAAACCTAAAAGATATTGTCGGAACAAATTTCGAAAAACTATAGTCATACTCTTTTTCTTTGCATAGTGGTATTCATTTAGGAATATCCAGCACCTCATTCGAGGAGGCAAGAGCTTAGATCTCTTCACAGGAAATGACCTCTTGAGCAAAATTTTATGTTACTATAGATTACCCGGTTTCTTCAGAACCACCAGTTTTCAATGCGAAGCCTAAACTACTCCTTTTCAAAACCGTTTAGTTCCTTCAACGATATCAAGTTCATTACGTTAAAGGTTTTTTCGCCAAAAAACCAGCCGTATCCCTCTGCCATTTTCTATGAGTAGTGCTTAGTATTCGTGCTGCATATGTTGATCTTGTCAAGGCATAATGTACGGTACCTGAGTGGTGCTTGTTTGTAGTATACGATGCGATTAACTAGGACAGTCACATATCCTTGTTGACCTTATCAAGGGCTTATGCGGGTGGGTCAGGAGTAATCAAGATAATGATGGGTTGAATTTGACTAGCGACTTATGGTTTGTTGACCTTGTCAAGATCATAGGTCGTTAGGGGAAAAAAATCACATCGGAAGTTTCAAATGTAAGGGAAACTTGCTAGTGTTGCATATCTTCTGGAGTGTGGTGACTAAAGTGGCTTTCATCTAGGTTATCATGCAATGATAGTTAGGTCCCAATCCCACTGATGAGTAGGATTACTCTTAGGAGATATTTTTCACTTCACAATTAGCTAACCTATTAGGTGTCTAGAAAGGTGTTAACGGGGCTATGTCTCTGCGGAAACGAGCTTTATTTTAATTAGGTCTGTATGAGAGCATGAGGAACCTCCCTCGAAATACCAACACACATCTAGCTGAACGGTTAGCGAACTTGTAAGGTGCGAATGATCCCGACTAGTTTTCCTTTTAAGGTTTGAAGGAAAAATCGAGAAAACGGTAGTAGCCATCCTGATTAGATAAACTAATAACCAATCTAATCTTGCAAGAGCGTACGCTGAGTATTTCTTTTCTCTCTCTTCAGGCAGCAACCATGTTACGCCCTAATCAAGATAATAAAATATTTGACTTGACCGAACCAGCTTATTACACAGGGCTGAGGAACGTCGGTTCGGCTCTAACTTATGACAACCGTCACCAGTATGGATAAGAGAATGAGAACTGTAAGGAATTCCAAATAACCCTAGTGAATGAGAAGCGTTCTAATGCATCTTCTTCGGGTGTATTTGTTATTGAAAACTGTTTTTTGGTCAACCCTACCTCCTAGGTACTAGATACCGAATCAGGATCTCATATCTATAATTTATTATAAGGACTGAGAAAAAGTAGAATGGTTGGACCGGGTGATATGTCCCTCAAAGTAGGGAACGGAGCACAAGTTGACGCTGCTGCCGTCGGTGAATATCACCTAGTATTGCCAAGCGGCAATACTATGATTTTGAACAATTGTTACTATTTACCTTTCATACTTTGCAATATCATATCGGTCTCTTTACTTGATAAAGATGGATATAATTTTGTTCTAGATAGAAAAATCATGAACATTTGTCTTAATCAGGTATTGGTTGCAGAAGGTACACTTTGTAATGGTATCTATGTTCTTAATCAAAACACAGTTTTCAATATACAAAACAAACGCAAGAAGAAGAGTTCAGATACGAACGAAACCTACTTGTGGCATTGTAGACTTGGTCATATCAATGAAAAAAGACTAACCAAGTTGCATAAGGATGGATTTCTGAATTCGTTCGAATTTTCATTTTATAAAATTTGTCAGTCCTGTCTCAAAGGAAAGATGACCAAAACACTGTTTATGGGACACAGAGAAAGAGCTACAGAGCTCCTGGGACTCATACACAGTGATGTGTGCGGTCCGATATTTATACATGCAAGGGGTGGGTTCTCATACTTCATCATATTCGCCGATGATCTCTCTAGGTTCGGATATGTGTATCTTATGAAACACAAATCTGAAACTTTTGAGAAATTCAAAGGATACAGAAATGAAGTAGAGAACCAGACTGGCAAAAGTATCAAGATCCTCTGATCTGATAGAGGAGGGAAGTACTTGAGCACGGAATTTGTCGACTACTTAAAAAAGAATGAAATTCTCTCTCAGCTTACTCCTCCGTATACACCACAGCACAACAGTGTATCGGAGTGGAGGAACCGTACCCTTTTGGACATGATTTGCTCCATGATAAGTAGTGCTAATCTGCCTATTTCATTCTGGGGATATGCGCTTCAGATAGCGGCATATCTATTGAATCATGTTCCATCCAAATTAGTGCCTAAAACACCATTCGAATTGTGGAATGGAAAGAGACCATATCATAAAAGATTTAAGATATACGGTTGTCCGGCTTATGTTAAAAATCATAATCCAGACAAACTAGAGGCACGGTCAGTTCTATATAAGTTTGTGGGATATCCAAAAAATAGTTATGGATATCTGTTCTACCACACCGAGAAGCAGAAGGTGTTTGTTGCTCAGCACGCCGTTTTCTTAGAAATGGAATTTCTTTCAAAAGAAATTAGTGGGAACACGGTAGAACTGGAAGAAATTCTGGAACCACAGGGATGAGTATGGGTCGTCCGCAGGGATGTGTGGAACTTTTAATCTTACGTTAGACGAGTTGATTAGAAATAGGGGAGAGTGATTCTAGATCTATGATGAACACGGATGTAGAATATATAAGAAGATGGCTTGTAGGGTTCATTAGAATTTAGTAGTAATGGATGATTAAATAAAGATGACTCCTTTTATTTTTTAATAGATTTAAAACTAGATCGATAGTGATGAATGAAGATTAAGGTTTTTGGAGGGAATAGGGTTCCCACTCTTAACCCTTATCTTCTCATTGACCTCTATTCATGTCTAGCCTCTACCAAAACAATTGTTAATCTGATCTGAAATCGCGGTCGAGACTATCAATAAATTGATAGCGCGTCCGATTAGGATGTTAACAATTCTTTTGATAAAGTTTATAAACTTTATAAGATATAAAAAGAGTTAATAGATTTTATCATCCACTGATCTACCCTAATCCTATGAACCCTAACAAGCGAAGAATTATTCACGCACGTTTTGAGAAGAAGAAAGGATAGAGAATGAAATCATAATGCAGAAAGTAAATGCGAAATAATTACAAATGATCTACCTTTATTAATCAACATTACAAGTACAAATCCTTCGAGTTTAGATTACAAGAGGAAGAAATTGCTCTCGATCTCTGCCTCGTAGGAAGTAGATGTTCCGTCGATATTCACGTCGCTCTATCATGTCAAATCGCGGACATGTCGTGGATCTCTTGTTCTTTGACGGTGATTTGCTTCGTGTTAAATGTGATAATTTCTAACTTTAGCCCTCGGTCCTTTATATAGCACTAGAAGCAGAACCCTAGTTACCTAATATGGTGATTTCCTATTGTGATCCTACCCACCAAATCTTGAATCCCAAATCCACATAACGGCCGCGGATCCGCCGCAATATGTAGGTTTTGGCCGGGGAAGCGCCACGATCAGGAGGAGTTAAGGTTTGGGTTTTCTTCTGTGGACTTATCTTGACACGTGGAGATCCTCTGGATATCTGGATTTTGGAAATATTTCCTGAGTTTCTGCCAGTATTGATTCTACGATTTTAACAGATTTTTGATCTTGACATCTTGAAAATCTTGATCTCTTGACCTGAGCTAAATCTTGCACAATATCTCTATGAATAATATTAGTAATATTTGTTAAATTAGAGATATAATCTTAATCCTTTTATATGGTAATAAATCTTTAAGAAATTTGATTAAGAATATTTGATATGATATGCATATTTTCAATTACCAAAATATTATATGAATATAATATGCATATATTTTCCTTTATAATGTTAATTATAATATACAAATATATGGTAAATAGTATTTTGCAGATAAACCCATATATGTCCTATATTTATAATAAACACCTTTAAATATTTAAGAAAAATAAGGAAAACTTTATATCAAAAGTGCAATATTTTCGACTGAACAAATACCCCCAAACTTAATTTTGATCGTCCCGAGCAAACTAGTTATTCAAGAAAGAGAGAAGAAAAAGAAAAAGAAAAACCTAAGTAGCACACTTTCGTAGACAACACGATTGCACTGAGCACGTGCAACAAGCCGTTAAACCTCTAGGTATTCTTAGTAGGAGTGTTGTCTCCTGAGGGTTTTCAACGGATTACACCCACAAAATTCCATAATAAAAGGAAAAAAAATGAAAGTTACACACAAAGATAAGAACATATAAAAGAAAGAACTTGAAAATAAGAGTTTCCAACTACTCCAGCTTTTCAGTTGCCATGAGCTCTATCTTAATGGTCGTTGTAATATAGTGGTGAGTATTCCCGCCTGTCATGCGGGTGACCCGGGTTCGATCCCCGGCAACGGCGTCATTTGATTGGTCGTGAAAGAATGTTTGTGTAGTATCCGCAATCAATAACGGTGTCGCGTGTAGCTAGCCGAGATGAGTACGGATCGTCCGCAGGGATGCGAGGAACTTTTAATCTTGCTTTAGACGAGTTGATTAGAAATAGGGGAGAGTGATTCTAGATTTATGTTGAACACGGATGTAGAATATATAAGAAGAAGGCTTGTAGGGTTCGTTAGAATTTAGTAGTAATGGATAATTAAATAAAGATGACTCCTTTTATCTTTTAATAGATTTAAAACAAGATCGATAGTGATGAATGAAGATTAGGGTTTTTGGAGGGAATATGGTTCCTGCTCTTAACCCTTATCTTTTTATTGACCTATATTCATGTCTAGCCACTACCAAAACAATTGTTAATCTGATTTCAAATCACGGTCGAGATAATCAATAAATGTGCTTGCTTATTTAGGCGTAATTATTCTCGTCTTGCAACACCTAAGGTTTAGCAGTGGCTCCCAAACCAGTTGATCTAAGGCACTAGGTGATAAAGCACTCTCGCTATATTATTTTTTATACTGCTTTACGTAATTACAAAACCAGTGTTCATTTTTTTTCCTTCACCACTTATACTTTTTTTTGTTTTATTTCATACTAAAGCTTTTAGACAAGATCATTTCAAGATATCCTCTACTATCCCAAATTTCAAGATGTGTGACAGTGCATATAGTAGGGTATCAACGTTCAAATATTTGGACTTAAGAATACGGACTATTTTTCAGACTTATTTTTATCTTCAGATTAGTAATTTCCTTCGTCTTACTAACCCTTGTGACAACTGCTCATAACTACTTATTACTAGTTTCGTTTAAGAAAACATCTAAATTTCTTGCTTTTCTCAAACTATTCCTATTTTTCATATGTAATTTTTCACTTTCAAACTTTAATTATCAAAAAAAAAATTTGTGCTTATATTTATGATAATGCAAAATAATACGTGAATAAGCACAAAACTCCCCCAAACATGTTTACAGTAGTGTCCTCGCTGATGTCATCTGTTAAGATAAAAAAAACTGTAGACTTGGGAGGAAAAGTTAGTAACGGGGACATGAATAAATGACAGTGAAATCCTCCCCCAAACTTATTTTTGGCTCACAATTTTGTAAAAATTTATTTTCTTTCAAAAGCCAAGAGATGCCCCCCCCCAAACTTGAGTAAAATAGTATTAAGCATTTAAAATTATAAAGGGGTTAAAGTTATTGGTCTATGCAAAACTTTACAAAGACCAAAATTCAATACCAACCATTCAAAGAATTTATCAATGTAACAATATAGTTAGTAGAAGATCAGAGATTTGAAGAAATGGGGAGATAGGAGGCGGAATCGATCAGGTTTACGTCTCGGTTGGTAGAGACGGAACAGTGACGGTGAACGAAAACGAGAATATGAATGAGTAGGTATGGGAAGAATAGTCATATTCTCGTATGGGATAAGAAGAAATGGTGGTGGTTCAACTTCTTCGGATGGAGGTTGATTTATCACAACATCTGTGTCGTTTAGGAATGCGAGTTCATCCGCGAAAATATCTTCGAAACTTTCATCGATGATCCGAGTGAACGTTTCAATGTAAATCTGTTTCGTGCCCGAATTCAACACACTTGATTTGTCAGAAATTATGGCGGTAGGAGACTCGAAAAGATCATCTACCTTATTCTCAAAAGGGTCTAAATCAAGTTGTCTTTCTAGAATTATCGAACTCAAAATATAGGAGTGTGATTCATCAAAACTCGAAAGAATTAAAGGAAGGTTAGAAGAAGAACCAAAGAAAATGGGTGATGAAATGGGTAAACAAATTTGTGTGTCGAGCATTCTTGAACCAGATGTGGGAAATGAAGGCTGAATATCGTTCTACTTTTCGGTCATGCATTTATCATCAATTTCCAGACGCATATGGGGTTCGGAAAAAATAGTTAAAGCTTTGAGATGATGTCCACACGGAAGTGAAAGGACCTGATGAATTGGTGAGAAAAACTCATCCAAAATTGCGGGTTCATCATCCAAAATATTCCCAGCGTCAATATCCTTAATCAAGTGAAAGTTAAAATTCTCATGCACCTTATCAAAAGCATGGTTTTCAATCAATTTTGGTTTTAGAGTGGAGGTGTAGAGATCAAAAGGATTGGGTGTGATTTCACTTGAAATGGACCCTTCACAATCGGGTAAATCAAACACTACAAAGTCGCACAACTCATCAAACATTCTATTTTCAATTGGTGAATCATTTGGTGTACTCGATAGATTTGTGAAACTGGAGTTGTGGATTTCAATTTGGGATGGGGAGTTTTGATTTGGAAGGGTGTACTGCTCTCTCTCACTACTCAAATTCTCAATTTGTCCTATTGCCGTATCATACATTGGAAAATTTTGAGCTAGTTGGAAACTAGTTGCTCGTTTGTTGGGTTGTATGAGGGCGGGCATGGATGCGTTCAATTCTTCTATTTGATGCGACGCTACCCGAAATTCTTCCAATGACCGTTCAAGACTAGACATGGGTTGTGAAGGGGTTTCAGTAAAAGAACGAAATTCTTGTGGATAGGCGAAACTCCCAAATGACTGTTTAGAAGAAATGTCTAGAGAAGGTGTAAAAGTCGGGTAGGATTGATAGGAATCGAATGGTTGTGAAAAATGGACAGGAGTAGGATCAACATTGTGATAAGAAGAATATTGAGATTGGTTGGTTGGTTGACGACTGGCAACAGATGTCATATACGCCGCAAAACGTGTAGCAATACTTTCTTCAGGAAATGATGGTGTTTGTTGTCCTAACGGTTTGACCGGATTGAAACTTTGGGATTCGGTCTTCGCAATATACTCAGTAATGGATATGCGTTTAGATGGTTCATCACTTGCTTTAAATGAATTATCAACATAAGAAGATGTTGAATTTTGGTGAAGAGTCCAACTTTTTCTTTCCGCTCTCAAAGACATGGTAGAGTCGGATGGTATACCGAAGCGATTATGAAAACAAGAAATATCTGGTTCTGGATAGCAAAGCTCGGAAAGAGTTCGTCTGTTTGGATTATCCATTATAAGAAGGTGAAAAGAAAAGAGGGTGAAAAGGGAAAGATTTAAACTCTATTTGGATTGTTTTGCTTTGAAAGAAGGACTTGAGGGTTGACTCAACAAATCACAAAATGTACAAACAAACCTAGAACTAAGGTCACCTAGGTAAAGAACTAGACCGCTCCTAGACTTCCAAAGGACAAGCCGCAGGATCAATCCTCTACCAGCTCTTTATTACTCTTGTGGCCGGGTAAGTGCCAGGTAAGTGGGAGGTATCCGCTACACGAATCACCAAAAATAGCGGGCCGAATTAAGTAACCACTTTTCTTAGTCACACTTGCCTTAGACACCACAAAAGAAATGCGGATAAGCGATAGATTACCCACGACCTTCCTCTGTCCTAATTTGAGCACGACAGTCCTTAGGGCTTGGTCTAGATATTTTTTATTAATGTAGGTTCATGTGCATGCACGTTTGCGATTTGTGGGGCCTAGGAAGGGTGATGAAATCCCTACCTAATCTGAATTTGGGTTATTGCCCCTTAAAATCTGTTTTTAAAATATGCAAAAACAACCCGAAAATCCAAACACGCAAAAAGATTTTTGAGCGGCGATACTTTGCAAAGAATCCTGCAGAAAATAAAATTATTGGATCTCAGAAGAGAGAGAAAGATATAAAGAAGATACCATAGGAGTTTGGGTGCATGATCCCTCAATACTGCCGCGGTTCCGCCGCCAAATCCACATTGTCGTCGCGGTTCCGCCATAGAAAAAAGGGTGCTTTTGACAATTTTTTCTACAGTTTCTCCTTTACTCCTCTGGTCCTCTCTAAAGGTCTCTGAATCTCAATTTTCTCGTTCCAGTGACTCCAGATTCCCTCGCAAAAATCGCACTAATCGTTAAATATGCAGGTTGCGGTTTTGTTTTAATTTTATGATATGAATCGAATAAGAATTCAACCCGAATAGCAAGAAAAAAAATTACGCACGTATCTCCGGCAACGACGCCATTTGATTGGTCGTGAAAGAATGTTTGTGTAGTAACTGCAATCAATAACGGTGTCACATATAGCTAGCCGAGATGAGTACGGGTCGTCCACAGGGATGTGTAGAACTTTTAATCTTGCTTTAGACGATTTGATTAGAAATAGGGGAGAGTGATTCTCGATCTATATTGAACACGGATGTAGAATATATAAGAAGAGGGTTTGTAGGGTTCGTTAGAATATAGTAGTAATGGATGATTAAATAAAGATGACTCCTTTTATCTTTTAATAGATTTAAAACTATATCGATAGTGATGAATGAAGATTAGGGCTTCTGGAGAGAATAGGGTTTCCATTCTTAACCCTTATCTTCTCATTGGCCTCTATTCATGTCTAGCTTCTACCAAAACAATTGTTAATCTGATCTCAAATCGCGGTCGAGACTATCAATAAATTGATAGCGCGCTCGATTAAGATGTTAACGATTCTTTTGATAAAGTTTATAAACTTTATAAGATGTAAAAGGAGTTAATAGATTTTATCATCCATTGATCTACCCTAATCCTACGACCCCTAACAAGTGGAGAATTATTCATGCATATTTTGAGAAGAAGGATGGAGAATGAAATCATAATGCAGAAAGTAAATGCAAAATAATTACAAATGATCTACCTTTATTAATCAACATTACAAGTACAAATCCTTCGAGTTTAGATTACAAGAGGAAGAAGTTGCTCTCGATCTCTGCCTCGTAGGAAGTAGATGTTCCGTCGATATTCACGTCGCTCTATCACGTCGAATCGTGGACCTGTCATGGATCTCTTGTTTTTTGACGGTGATTTGCTTCATGTTAAAGGTGATGATTTCTAACTTTAGCCCTCGGTCCTTTCTATAGCACTAGAAGTAGAAACCCTAGTTACCTAATATGGTGATTTCCTATTGTGATCCTGTCCACCAAATCTTGAATCCCAAATCCACATAACGGCCGCGGATCCGCCGGAACATGTAGGTTTTGGCTACGGAAGCGCCGCGATCTGGTGGAGTTAAGGTTTGGGTTTTCTTTTGTGGCCTCATGTTGACACGTGGAGATCCTCTAGATATCTGGATTTTGGAAATATTTCATGAGTTTCTGCCAGTATTGATTCTACGATTTTAGCAGATTTTTTATCCTGACATTTTGAAAATCTTGATCTCCTGACCCGAGCTAAATCATGCACAATATCTTTATGAATAATATTAGTAATATTTGTTAACTTAGAGATATAATCTTAATCCTTTTATATGGCAATAAATCTTTAAGAAATTTGATTAAGAATATTTGATATGATATGCATATTTTCAATTATCAAAATATTATATGAATATAATGTGCATATATTTTCCTTTATAATATTAATTATAATATATAAACATACGGTAAATAGTATTTTGTAGATAAACCCACATATGTCCTATATTTATAATAAACACCTTTAAATATTTAAGTAAAATATAGAAAATGTTATATCAAAAATGTAATATTTTCGACTGAACAACTATGACGAAACCGTTTCTCCAGTGACTATGCTGAAATCCATTAGGATCCCACTTTCCATTGCTGCCTTCCATGACTATGATATCTGGCAGATGGACGTAAAAACGGTTTTTCTAAATGGAAGTTTAGAAGAGTGCGTTTATATGGATCAGCCGGAGGGATTCGTAGACAGTGGGAGCAGCGGGAAGGTGTGCAAGTTGCTTAAATCCATTTATGAATTAAAGCAGGCTTCGCGGAGCTGGAACATCTATTTTGATGAGACAGTCAAAGAATTTGACTTCATCAAAAATGGGGACAGGCCATGTATCTATAAGAATATTGTAGAGAGAACTGTCGCATTCCATGTCTTATACGTCGACGACATTCTCTTGATAAGAAATGACATTCTTATGCTGCAATCGGTCAAGTTGTTCTTATCATAAAAGTTCTCCATGAAAGACCTGGATGATGCCTACTACGTTCTAGAGATTAAGATCTATAGAGATATATCCAAGAGATTGTTGGGATTTTCACAGTTCAGGTACATAGAGACCATACTGAAGAGATTTAGTATGAAAGATTCCAAACGCAGTAATATACCCGCTTTGTACGAAATCACCATCTCCAAAGAAATGTCTCCCAAGTCTGATGAAGATAGGGCTCGCATGAACATTATACCCTATGCTTCAGCGGTAGGATCTATAATATATGCGATACTAAGTACCAAACCAGATGTTACATATGTGCTTAGCGTGGTGAGCCAGTATCAGTCGAACCCAGGTGAGAATCATTGGACAACACATTCTCAAGTATCTAAGAAGGACTAAGGAGATGTTCTTGGTTTACGGTAATATAGACCTCCAGGTCGAGTTTTTTACCTACTCAAGCTTCCAAAGTGACAAGGATTACAGCAAGTCTGTCTCGGGTTTTGTGTTTACCCTCAACGGAGGGACGATCTATTGGAAGAGCTCCAAACAGGACACCGTCACAGACTCAACGATGGAGGCTGAATATATTGCTGCCAACGATACCGCAAAAGAAGCGGTCTGGATGAAGAAGTTCATTACCGAACTTGAAGTAGTTCCGTTCATTGTTAATCTTTACCTTTGTATTGTGATAACAGTAGGGCTATGGCTTTAGCAAAGGAACAACGGTCCTATCAGAAATCCAGACACATCATGAGGCGGTATCACCTGATCAGGAAGATCGTAGATCGCCGGAAGATCGAGGTCCGGAGAGTAGATACAAAAGACAACACGGCGGATCCATTTACCAAGGCCCTCCTGTACGCAGAAGCATTTCGGTAAACAAGAGAAACACTGTACCCATAAAGAAGCCTTTTGTATCCGATCAGAAAAGGGGTACGATTTTTTACTTTTTCCATCTACCCGGACATATACAAAAGGACTGTCGAAAGAGGCTCGGACTTTATTTAGTTTGTGGATCAGCTGACCATACCATCGGTACTTGCCCTCCAAAGCTATGATTGAGAGACGATATTCAGAAACCACCGCAGAAGCAGATTCATGGGCAGAAGCTGATCACTCAGAGGCCTAATCAAGCACGGGCCTTCACCTTGACGGCCGAGGAGGCCAAGGCGTCAGATGACGTTGTTTTAGGTATCCCGCTTGTTTATAATTTTCCCGCATTGGCATTATTCGATTCAGGTGCATCCCATTGCTTCATGTCATCCAAGTTTATCAGTACACACTCTATTCCACACACGGCCCTGTCTAGTTGCTGGGACATACACACTGGAAATGGGAGAATTATATTTAGTAATGAGTGCAAGGGTTGCTTGATCGTTATTTGCGGACGGGAGTTATTCGCGGATTTCATGGTGATTGATACCGGAAGCTATGATGTTGTCTTGGGAATGGATTTTCGTGGCATTTTCCACGCTCACATTGATTGTAGGGAAAGAATGTGGTTTTCCAGATTTCCGGACATCCGGAGTTCATATTTTTGGGAGGTAGCAGATCTGTCGAGCCAGTCGAATTTAGATCTAGACCGACTAATGTTGTTCTTACGTCGATGAAAGTAAACAAGGAAGAAGCAACAACAGTAGTTCAGGATTTTATGGATGTGTTCGAGGACATCTCGGGTTTACCGTCAAAACGAGATGTAGAATTCGCGATTGATCTTATCCCTGGAGCAGCACCGATTTCAAAGGCTTATTATCCAATGGCGCTGGTGGAACTGTAAGAGGTAAGAAAACAAGTTGCTAAATTACTAGAGAAGGGTTGGATTCATAGTAGCAATTCATTATGGGGAGCTCCAGTTCTTCTAGTCAAGAAGAAAGATGGCACGTGGAGGATGTGCATCGACTATCGAGAATTGAATCGGATGACTATTAAGAACAAGTACCCAATCCCTCGCATCGGCGAATTATTCAATCAACTCAGTGGCGCATGGTATTCTCGAAATTGGATTTGCGATCCGGATATCATCAAGTTCGGGTGAAATTAGAAGATATTTGCAACATGGCGTTCCGAACTCGATATGGGCATTACGAATACTTAGTGATGCCATTTGGAGTTACTAACACACCGGCAATATTTATGGACTTGATGAACCGAATTTTTCACCGTACCAGGATCCGTCCATAGTGGTGTTTATTGATGATATTCTGGTTTATTCGAGGAGCAAAGAAGAGCATGCAGAACACTTGAGGTTCGCACTGCAAACATTGAGACGAGAAAAGTTATATGGTAAGATGAGCAAGTGCGAGTTTTAGCTCGAAGAAGTGACGTTCTTGGGTCATATTGTATCTGGAGATGGAATTTCCGTTGACCCTGAAAAGATTGCAGCTGTTCATGATTGACCAATTCCAAAGAACGTAGGGGAGATTAGAAGTTTTCTTGGGCTTGCCGGATACTATAGAAGGTTTGTGGAGAATTTCGCTCGAATAGTAGAACCATTGACCAAGCTAACACAAAAGCAGGTACCGTTCGTATAGACTGAGAAGTGTGCGTCAGCTTTTGAAGCGTTGAAGCAAAGATTGACCACCGCTCCTATTCTAACAGTGCTAGACGTTCCGGAGGGTTAGCTATTCACAACGACGCATCTGGGAAGGGCTTGGGATGTGTTCTAATGCATCATGAGAAGGTCATAGCTCATGCGTCGAAACAATTGAAGACTCATGAGAAGAACTACCCAACTCATGATCTAGAGTTAGCAGCAGTGATTTTTGCTCTGAAGATTTGGAGACACTACTTATTAGGCGAAAGGGTAGAAGTATTTACCGATCACAAAAGTCTAAAGTATGTGTTCACACAGAAAGAGCTCAACATGAGACAACGTAGATGGTTAGAACCGATGGCTGACTATGATCTTGACTTAAAATATCATCTGGGGAAAGTTAATGTAGTGCCAGATGCTCTAAGTCGGTTGCCAGCAATACGGATGTTGACTGCACAAAAGGAGATTATAGCTGATTTTCAAAGGTTCGAATTGGAGATTGTACTATCAAATTCTTCGGGACAGTTGATACAGTTGCAAGTACAGTCATCTTTAATCGATAACATTAAAGCAGCACAGTCGCAGGATCCAAGATTGCAAAAGGTTCGAGAACAAGTAGAAGTGGGATTTCGAACGAATCTGTTAATTCATCAAGATGGTTCGTTACGATATGGTAGTCGTTTATGCGTGCCTAAAGGAGATGTTCATGAAGAATTCATGAAGGAGGTTCCTAGTTCCGCATATTCCGTACATCCGGGAGACATGAAGATGTACAGAGATTTGCGACAACATTTCTGGTGGGAAGGCATGAAAAGGGAGATTGATCGCTACGTATTGAAGTGCTTGGTGTGTCAGCAAGTCAAGGATGAATATCAAAGGGTAGCTGGTTTGTTGCAACCACTTCCATTCCTCAATGGAAGTGGGAACACATAACCATGGATTTCATGGCAGCATTACCACGGAGTCCAAAGGGAAATAATGCAGTTTGGGTGATTGTTGATCGATTGACCAAGGCAGCTTATTTTATACCTTTTTGAGTTGGTTAGTCGATGGAGGCTTTGGCAGAGCAGTACATGCAGGAGATTGTGAGATTGCATGGAGTACCCGTAAGCATCGTTTCGGATCGTGATACTCGATTTTTATCACACTTTTGGAGGATTTTATAGGAAAGTTTGGGAACTCGCTTGAAATTTAGCACAGCTTATCATCCTTAGACAGATGGCCAGTCTGAAAGAAAGATACAAACTTTTGAAGATATGTTGAGAGCATGCATGTTAGACTTCAAGGGTTCCTAGGAGGATCATTTTCACTTGGTGGAGTTTTCTTACAATAACAGTTTTCGGGTGACTATACAGATGGCTCCATTCGAAGCATTATTTAGTCGTAAGTGTTGCTCGCCAGTCTTTTGGGACGATATTGGAGAAAGAAGATTATTGAGACCAGATCTTATTGTGCAAACGGTGGAGAAAGTTAGCGTGATCCGAAATCATATGAAAGCGACACAAGATCGACAGAAAAGTTGGGCTGATACTAGAAGAAGACCTCTGGAGTTCGCAGCTGTTGGGGCAAAAAATTACACTCCGGTTGACCAAGTCAAAATCAAAGTCAACCACAAGCCAAGTGGGCCCAAGCCCAGGTCAAGACTGAGCATGGAAGGGACCGGCCCCATGATAAAAAGAATGAATCCATAAATTAGTTTAATATAATTCTTTTTTTAGAAATAAATGTATGTAAAATGGGCAAAAAGCCAAAATTTTGTAAACCCCATGGCTTATGTGCAAAAAGAGATAAGCACATAAGACATGGGGTGGCACAAGTGCCATTTGGCAAAGCTTAAGGGGCTATATGTAAAGTGTGTAGCCTATAAAGGCAAATATGATGAAAAAATCTACAACAACTTTTCATTCTTTCAAAAAATTCTTGGGTTTGGGCCTCTATCTTCTTTCTCTCAAGTTCTTCATTTCTTTTTTTTCCAATTAAATCAAGAGTTTAACTTTTCTTTTTACAAAAAGAAATAGTTTTTCATCATAAAACCCTTGAAGGGGAGTTCAGATCTCCCATCAAATTTCTAAAAAGGGAGATTTTTTATCGCATCCCCCTTTTTCTCTAAGATCCAGCAAAAGAAGAGGAGGATGAAGAAGACCCACCTCCGAAAATCCCACTTTAGGAGGATCCGAGACTTCATGGAGAAGAAATGAGTCCCATTTGATCATCTCCGAAGATCTTTGAGGAGTTCAACTCTAAGATCCAAATTCTCAAATGAGTTTAACTCCATATCCAAACCTTTTTAGGAGTTTGACTCCAAATCCAAGCCTTTTAGGAGTTTAACTCTAAATCCACATCCAAGTTATTACATAGGAGTTTAACTCCAAATCCAAATCTTTTGGAATTTTAACTCCAAATTTATACTTAATTCCTGTTTAGAAGTTCAACTCCAAAGCCTCTCGGGAGTTCAACTCCCAGCCCAAGGGCTAAGCCCCCTTTCTTTACTGGTGTTTCCAGCGGTTGCGTGCCATGCACGTGACCCGCTGGCACCCGGCGCCCGCGCGCAACGCATGTGACCCGCGGGCGTCCAGCGCCCGCACGGAGCGCACGTGATCCGCCAGGCACGCCACTCACGTGACCTGCGGGCACCCTGCGCCCGCGCGCCTGGCACGTGACCCGCGGGCGTCCGGCGCCCACGTGCCACTCACGTGACCCGCGGGCGCCCGGTGCCCACATGCCACTCATGTGACCCGCGGGCACCCGGCGCCCATGCGTCACTTACGCATCCTTAAGACGCTCCTCACCCCTCTTTTTCCCTTACGCTGCACATTCAAAACACGTCCCCGTTAGAAAAAAATTCAAACAGGGCGCTGTCCCGCACCCTGCAAGGGGACTGCTAGCCCCCTTGACCTCCAGCCTGCTATCCGGGTAGCGGGACCCCGTAAACTCTGCGAGGCCCGCAATACGTCCAAGACCCCCTTCAAAACACAACACACACTGTATATTGAGTTCGCATGACCAGTTTTACCCATCAATCGGTGGTTCCCTCACTGCAAAAGTGAGGGGTAATTAAAGGCAGGTTAGTCCGCGGATGCCGGAGATTCGGATCCCCACAATCAATAAACCCCGGCCTACCCTAGGCAGAGGGTATCTATACATGCCTGAGAAGCGCACGCATTCCCATCTCAATGGGTTGATGAAAAACACCCTACAGATTCTGGCAGCCCGGTGGGACCTTTTCTCTCCTCCCATATTTCGGGTTAAACGTTCATGCGAACTCAATCAACATATATATCGATTGCCTGTACTGAAGTCATTTTTTTGTGTACAGGTTAACAGCTTTCAGTCACAATCTCGAACTCAGCAATCATGTCTCCTAAGACGATCTTCGTTTTTTATGCCACTCTGATTCCCTATGTGGTCAAGATCAATGCCCGTGTGGTTCTCCTTGCAAGTCTCAGACAGCAATGGGAGGAACCGCCCTGTCAATTTGGGTTCATCACTATCTACCCTGTCGGAAGCGCTCATCTGGCGGAGGCCCCGGCAAACCAAGCGGCCAAACTGACCTCAACGGGTAGGAGGCCAAACGTTGTGGTAGCCAAAGCATCCCACCTCAAATACAAATCCGTTTTCAAATGGCTCTCCACTATTCTGACTGGGGGAAAGGCCGTCAACACTAATGGAGCCACAAAGCATCTCCAGCAAGCTCAGACGATGCCTTTGACAATCGCGCGAACATGCATATTTTCTGGACTCTCTGTCAATTAGTCTACGGCGTCTTTCCGAAGGGCCGAAGCTTGCCAAGTGCTCAAAACGGAAAAATTGAGGCAGAAGCGGCTCAGATATAGAGCCAACAAAAGGGCCAGGGCTCCGGCCCAGTTGAAGCTTGTGAGGTTCCAAGAGCAGGGTTACCCCACATCAACAGATGAGTCGGCCGTAAAATTCAACAACTCCTTCGAACCCCTGAAGTGGGTTCATAAAAATTCCATGACCTCCAGAATCAAGAAGACAGCAGTCCAGATGATGCTAGAAAGAGACATGTCCCAGCCCCAACAGATAAAGCATGACACCATCTCTTCAAGAGTCTATCAGGCGCTCTGTGCCGTGTGAAAACAGCGGGGCAGAGCCAAAAAGGAAGCGCCAGCACCATTCAAGAACCCGGTCAGGCCAGTCGCCTTCAGTCGATTACCCGTTACCGAAATAGGAGGGCCACGACAGCGATCCGTGAAATCAGCTGCTAATAATGAAAAGAAGGCTCGATATGTTATCCATACGGTTTATATGGCGGGCGCACGTCCCAGCGACAACTTGCATAGCAAAAGCAAGGATGGGACCACGACGTCCTAAGCCCAATCTGGCTTGAATGTGGTTGCCGCTTCCCAAGATCAGCCGCCTTCGCTGGATGATGAAAATCCTCTCGATGAGGCCGATAGGCAGAAAGACCCCTCACTCCATATAGAGTCAAGCTCAGACAGCGAGGAAGAGCCGACTTTCCGCCCCAGGACTGCAAAGCAAGAGCTGCTTCAAGAGCTTCGAAAACAGCTCAGAAGTAAAGATAAAGAGATGACCAAGCTCTATTCAAAAATTGATGACCTAACGAACGTTATGATGCAGCTCACGGCTCAAATTGCTCCGGCGCTTCCCAATCAAGCACAAGTCTCTACTCATGAGCCGGGTAATGACAACCCGAAGCAACCGATGCGTGTCCCCTTGGGTCCAAGATTAGGCAAGCCGCACGAGAGCCGGCCAAATTCCGCTTCTGGGGACGCCCTGGCCCCAGATAGCACCATCCCGCTAACACAAGATCGGATAATGGATTTGGTCACCAGCAAGATGAAAACATTGGTGGCTGAAGCCGAAGCTCAAAATGAAATTGGTAGTAGTGGGCGACCATATCCCGCACAGTAAGATCTGATCAAGTTCCCGTGCAGCTATATCATTCCTAAGTTCGGAAGATTTGACGGGATGGGAAACGCAAATCAGCATGTCACCCACTTTAAAGTGTCGTGCGGAAATACAGGAGGCAATGATGCTCTCCTTCTTCGTCAGTTTGTCAACAGCCCGACCGGTGTCGCTTTCGACTGGTACGCGAGCATACCAGATGGGTCCGTCACCACTTTTGCCCAAATGGAGTCTCTATTTCGATAAAGGTTCATGAGCGTCAATGATAAGATCTCCATTGCTGACCTTGTGAGGACCAAGCCGGGGAAGAATGAAAGCAACACGAACTTTATTGCCCGATGGCGTAATCTCACGGTCAAGTGCCAACCGCCGCTGAAACAGGACCAGTCTGTCAGCTTCTCATTAGGAACCTCAGCAATTGGATGGTCCCATTCTTATGTACAGCAAGCCTTAAGACATTTCAAGAGTTGACCAAGAGAGCACAAATGTTGGAACGTTCGAAGCAAGCGTCTACCCTGGACTATCAAGATAACAAGTCTTGGAAGAGCAAGAGGGACGGCAACCGTAGAAACGGGAATTCCAGTAATACCAATGTCTTCAATGCGTCCAACAATGAAGACAAGCGAAAGGCAGGCGCATCCAAAACCAACCGATCGGAAAAGATGGCTCGATATGTTATCCATACGGTCTATATGGCGGGTGCACGTCCCAGCGACAACTTGCATAGCAAAAGCAAGGATGGGGCCACGACGTCCTAAGCCCAATCTGGCTTGAATGTGGTTGCCGCTTCCCAAGATCAGCCGCCTTCGCTGGATGATGAAAATCCTCTCGATGAGGCCGATAGGAAGAAAGACCCCTCACTCCATATAGAGTCAAGCTCAGACAGCGAGGAAGAGCCGACTTTCCGCCCCAGGACTGCAAAGCAAGAGCTGCTTCAAGAGCTTCGAAAACAGCTCAGAAGTAAAGATAAAGAGATGACCAAGCTCTATTCAAAAATTGATGACCTAACGAACGTTGTGATGCAGCTCACGGCTCAAATTGCTCCGGCGCTTCCCAATCAAGCACAAGTCTCTACTCATGAGCCGGGTAATGACAACCCGAAGCAACCGATGCGTGTCCCCTTGGGTCCAAGATTAGGCGAGCCGCACGAGAGCCGGACAAATTTCGCTTCTGGGGATGCCCTGGCCCCAGATAGCACCATCCCGCTAACACAAGATCGGATAATGGATTTGGTCACCAGCAAGATGAAAACATTGGTGGCTGAAACCGAAGCTCAAAAAGAAATTGGTAGTAGTGGGCGACCATATCCCGCACAGTAAGATCTGATCAAGTTCCCGTGCAGCTATATCATTCCTAAGTTCGGAAGATTTGACGGGATGGGAAACGCAAATCAGCATGTCACCCACTTTAAAGTGTCGTGCGGAAATACAGGAGGCAATGATGCTCTCCTTCTTCGTCAGTTTGTCAACAGCCCGACCGGTGTCGCTTTCGACTGGTACGCGAGCATACCAGATGGGTCCGTCACCACTTTTGCCCAAATGGAGTCTCTATTTCGATAAAGGTTCATGAGCGTCAATGATAAGATCTCCATTGCTGACCTTGTGAGGACCAAGCCGGGGAAGAATGAAAGCAACACGAACTTTATTGCCCGATGGTGTAATCTCACGGTCAAGTGCCAACCGCCGCTGGAACAAGACCAGTCTGTCAGCTTCTCATTAGGAACCTCAGCAATTGGATGGTCCCATTCTTATGTACAGCAAGCCTCAAGACATTTCAAGAGTTGACCAAGAGAGCACAAATGTTGGAACGTTCGAAGCAAGCGTCTACCCTGGACTATCAAGATAACAAGTCTTGGAAGAGCAAGAGGGACGGCAACCGTAGAAGCGGGAATTCCAACAATACCAATGTCTTCAATGCGTCCGACAATGAAGACAAGCGAAAGGCAGGCGCATCCAAAACCAACCGATCGGAAAAAATGGCTCGATATGTTATCCATACGGTCTATATGGCGGGCGCACGTCCCAGCGACAACTTGCATAGCAAAAGCAAGTATGGGGCCACGACGTCCTAAGCCCAATCTGGCTTGAATGTGGTTGCCGCTTCCCAAGATCAGCCGCCTTCGCTGGATGATGAAAATCCTCTCGATGAGGCCGATAGGCAGAAAGACCCCTCACTCCATATAGAGTCAAGCTCAGACAGCGAGGAAGAGCCGACTTTCCGCCCCAGGACTGCAAAGCAAGAGCTGCTTCAAGAGCTTCGAAAATAGCTCAGAAGTAAAGATAAAGAGATGACCAAGCTCTATTCAAAAATTGATGACCTAACGAACGTTGTGATGCAGCTCACGGCTCAAATTGCTCCGGCGCTTCCCAATCAAGCACAAGTCTCTACTCATGAGCCGGGTAATGACAACCCGAAGCAACCGATGCGTGTCCCCTTGGGTCCAAGATTAGGCGAGCCGCACGAGAGCCGGCCAAATTCCGCTTCTGGGGACGCCCTGGCCCCAGATAGCACCATCCCGCTAACACAAGATCGGATAATGGATTTGGTCACCAGCAAGATGAAAACATTGGTAGCTGAAGCCGAAGCTCAAAAAGAAATTGGTAGTAGTGGGTGACCATATCCCGCACAGTAAGATCTGATCAAGTTCCCGTGCAGCTATATCATTCCTAAGTTCGGAAGATTTGACGGGATGGGAAACGCAAATCAGCATGTCACCCACTTTAAAGTGTCGTGCGGAAATACAGGAGGCAATGATGCTCTCCTTCTTCGTCAGTTTATCAACAGCCCGACCGGTGTCGCTTTCGACTGGTACGCGAGCATACCAGATGGGTCCGTCACCACTTTTGCTCAAATGGAGTCTCTATTTCGATAAAGGTTCATGAGCGTCAATGATAAGATCTCCATTGCTGACCTTGTAAGGACCAAGCCGGGGAAGAATGAAAGCAACACGAACTTTATTGCCCGATGGCGTAATCTCACGGTCAAGTGCGAATCGCCGCTGGAACAGGACCAGTCTGTCAGCTTCTCATTAGGAACCTCAGCAATTGGATGGTCCCATTCTTATGTACAGCAAGCCTCAAGACATTTCAAGAGTTGACCAAGAGAGCACAAATGTTGGAACGTTCGAAGCAAGCGTCTACCCTGGACTATCAAGATAACAAGTCTTGGAAGAGCAAGAGGGACGGCAACCGTAGAAGCGGGAATTCCAGCAATACCAATGTCTTCAATGCGTCCGACAATGAAGACAAGCGAAAGGCAGGTGCATCCAAAACCAACCGATCGGAAAAGATGGCTCGATATGTTATCCATACGGTCTATATGGCGGGCGCACGTCCCAGCGATAACTTGCATAGCAAAAGCAAGGATGGGCCACGACGTCCTAAGCCCAATCTGGCTTGAATGTGGTTGCCGCTTCCCAAGATCAGCCGCCTTCGCTGGATGATGAAAATCCTCTCGATGAGGCCGATAGGCAGAAAGACCCCTCACTCCATATAGAGTCAAGCTCAGACAGCGAGGAAGAGCCGACTTTCCGCCCCAGGACTGCAAAGCAAGAGCTGCTTCAAGAGCTTCGAAAACAGCTCAGAAGTAAAGATAAAGAGATGACCAAGCTCTATTCAAAAATTGATGACCTAACGAACGTTGTGATGCAGCTCACGGCTCAAATTGCTCCGGCGCTTCCCAATCAAGCACAAGTCTCTACTCATGAGCCGGGTAATGACAACCCGAAGCAACCGATGCGTGTCCCCTTGGGTCCAAGATTAGGCGAGCCGCACGAGAGCCGGCCAAATTCCGCTTCTGGGGACGCCCTGGCCCCAGATAGCACCATCCCGCTAACACAAGATCGGATAATGGATTTGGTCACCAGCAAGATGAAAACATTGGTGGCTGAAGCCGAAGCTCAAAAAGAAATTGGTAGTAGTGGGCGACCATATCCCGCACAGTAAGATCTGATCAAGTTCCCGTGCAGCTATATCATTCCTAAGTTCGGAAGATTTGACGGGATAGGAAACGCAAATCAGCATGTCACCCACTTTAAAGTGTCGTGCGGAAATACAGGAGGCAATGATGCTCTCCTTCTTCGTCAGTTTGTCAACAGCCCGACCGGTGTCGCTTTCGACTGGTACGCGAGCATACCAGATGGGTCCGTCACCACTTTTGCCCAAATGGAGTCTCTATTTCGATAAAGGTTCATGAGCGTCAAAGATAAGATCTCCATTGCTGACCTTGTGAGGACCAAGCCGGGGAAGAATGAAAGCAACACGAACTTTATTGCCCGATGGCGTAATCTCACGGTCAAGTGCGAACCGCCGCTGGAACAGGACCAGTCTGTCAGCTTCTTATTAGGAACCTCAGCAATTGGATGGTCCCATTCTTATATACAGCAAGCCTTAAGACATTTCAAGAGTTGACCAAGAGAGCACAAATGTTGGAACGTTCGAAGCAAGCGTCTACCCTGGACTATCAAGATAACAAGTCTTGGAAGAGCAAGAGGGACGGCAACCGTAGAAGCGGGAATTCCAGCAATACCAATGTCTTCAATGCGTCCGACAATGAAGACAAGCGAAAGGCAGGCGCATCCAAAACCAACCGATCTCGAAATCCAGTGCTGGGAGGAGAAGGGTCTTCCCTAGAGGAGAAAAAGAACAAAGTTTACTCTTTCAGAAGGAACAAGGTCCGCAAGATATTCAAAGATGCCTTGAACAACGGTCTACAATTTCCAGAGTCGAAAAGACCCCACGAAGAAAAAATGACCAACAATCATCTATATTGCCCATACCACCGAGTAGTGAGCCATGCAATCGAGGATTGCTATATTTTCAAAGACTAGGTCGAGAAGCAGTATAAGACCGAGGAGATCGAACTGTCCAAGAGTGTGTTGGTGAACAATCAAGCCGCGACCACCAACTTTATACAGACATAAGCTGAAGCCTTCTGAGATCAGATGGTTGCATCTGCTGCCTCGGGAAATGAATCTGACTCGCCGTAGCCTCCATGGATTATGAACATATCTAATAAGACGAAGAAGATGGTAAACCTACTTCAGAAAGAGCCCAGAACAGAATGGGAGGGGCAAAAGGAGCCCACCGTTCCAGCTACCACTTTGGCTCAAGCAGGCTCAAAATCCAAAAAGCTCAAGAAGAAGAAAAGTGTAGCTCGATGCGAAAAAGACTCTGCAAGGAGATCGACCATTCAAAAATATATCGATTCTCTTGAAGACTATGAACAAAAGGAAAGAACTCTAATTCAATTGAAAGAGTTCTTCCCCGTAGAAGCGGTTGAGATTCTGGAGGAGCTAGAAGAAGACTCCGATGACGAGATCCCTATAGTGACCTGCTATATCGTCCACCTTGGTAGCGACTCTGAAAAAGAACTTTGTTTTCCTGATGATGATAAGGAGCTCGCTACAAAGGCTAACCAAATCCAGCTCAGAAGCGGTAAGGCACTACCGCCAAATCAAGGCAACACCCCAAAAGGAAAGGAAAAATAAGTAGCTAATAAAGAAGATGGCGGAGAGCCGGCTCATGAAAACTCGAGTCCTTCCTCAGTGGACTATAATGTCTTGGCTCATCTCAGGAAGTTTCCGTCTCTCCTGAGCATCTACGATGCCTTGGTCCAATCTAAAGAGCTCAGAGATGTTCTCATTCACGCTCTAAAAAACCCCGAGTGGTACCAGGCTAACTTTTTGGAGATTAATATGAAAGAACCCCAGTACACTCTGCATGCCGCCGCGGTCACATTTAAGGATGAAGACCTACTACTGGGAACAACTGATCATAACCGGCCGCTTTACGTGACCGGGTACAGCGATGGAGATTGAATTAATCGCATATTGATTGATCCAGGATCCTCAGTGAACATCATGAATTTGTGGACTATAAAGAGTTTGTCAATGGACATCCGACACCTGTCAAGGGAAAGGATCGTCATTCAAGGCTTAAAATTGCCAGCAAGTTCTGGGATCCATAGCTCTGCCGATCAGGTTCTGGGACCTACAAACTGAAACTAAGATATACGTGATCGACATCGACACATCTTATAAAATTCTTCTGGGACGTCCGTGGCTCCACGATTACGGTATCGTTTCGTCAACTCTCCATCAATGAATGAAGTATACCAAAAATGGTGAAGAAAGACGTATTGACGGAGACATCCAGCCGTTCGGTGTGCATGAAATCCGATATGAAGATTCTCGGTACTTCGTGAACCTCCAAAATACTAAACCACAACTGACCAAAAACAGAACGGCTCCGAAACTCAAAAGCAAATCTGAGCCGGCTGTCACTTTCAAAAGCAAAAAAACCCCAAGTACGTCCGCGTTTCGGCAGCGACACTGATGAATTCGGCGTTGGAAGTCCATCCGTCCGTAAAACTCGCCTTCATTTTGGTAGTGATACATATGAGTCTGATGCTGATGGACATTCCAGTAGCAAAATTCGCCCTCATTTCGGCAGTGACACTGAAGTCGGAGGAAGAGGAGCCTCCTTGCAACAGCTATGCAGATTGGGCCCTCATGCAAAAAGCGAAGCTAAGAGAAACCGTCGAGATTATAGAAGGGTCCCTATCTATCACAATGGTGCCGAAACAAATATACAAGGAGCTAGATACTTTGTCGGTCTCTACCGTGAACCAACTGCAAACTTTCTATATTCCTGGAAGGAAAAGTAGACAGAAGGGTATTCTGTTTTATGGGTCAAATCCTATCGTGCATCCGGACGATTTGTCTGTCACGTGCCTTCTCTATGAGAAAGGCATAAGAGCCGTCCTCAATCCCAGATATTATGCGCCCGAGATGCGGAAATATTTTTAAAAGTGCGGATGCCGGTTATATCAAACAGAATCCAAAGCGAAGTTTTATAAGGGGCTATGGCATCCGCCTCAGATCCGAGCACTCATCGATGGACGAATTCCAGATAGACGGGGCATAAGTTTCAATCAACCTGATTCTAAATCATGCTACATGATCCATCTTGGTGAAGCCAGCGAAAGGTCAAATGACGACGACGAGATAGCCGAGCCAGAAGAAGCTCCTCGAGAGCTCGAAGATAGCGGACAAGCAACCTTCGACGAGCTAACCGAGGTTGATTTGGGAACGCCTGATAATCCAAGGCCGACCTACATCAGCTTACTCTTGTCAGAGGAAATGAAAGAGCAGATAGTCGTCCTGCTGCATGAATTCGCCAACTGCTTCGCGTGGACATACAAAGAAATGCATGGTCTCTCCCCTGAGGTAGTCGTGTATAAGCTGGCTATTTCTCTTGATGTAAAGCCAGTCAAACAAGCTCCTCAAAGAATGAGAAGGAAGCTGGAAGAAAAGGTCATCGAGGAAACCAAAAAATCAATCGATGCCGGTTTCATCAGAGAAGAGAAATATGCGGACTGAATCGCATGCATCGTCCCAGTGAAAAAGAAGAATGAGAAGATCCGAGTCTGTGTCAATTTCAGAGACCTTAACAAGGCATGCCCTAAAGATGATTTTCCACTCTCGGTCATGGAAATGATGGTCAATGATACCTCAAATTACGAGCTATTCACCTTCTGGATGGCTCGACAGGGTACAATCAGATAAAAATGTCGCATGAGGATGAGAAGCATACAACATTTCGAACCCCGATCGGCATATACCGTTGTAAAGTGATGCCGTTCGGACTAAAGAACACAGGTGCTACATATCAAAGGGCAATGACCAATATCTTTGATGACCTAATCTATAAATTCGTTGAATGTTATGTTGATGATTTGGTCGTCCAGACTAAAGCCAAGGCCGATCACATCCAAGATCTCAGAACTGTTTTCACGAAACCGAGAGAATACAATCTGAAGATGAATCCTCTAAAGTATGCTTTTGGCATGTCATCGGGAAAATTCCTGGGCTTCATAATCCGACATCGAGAGATCAAAGTTGACCCATCCAAGCTAAAGGCCATTATGGAGATGCCCCCTCCAAAGAATCTGACGCAGCTGAGATCTTTTCAAAGCATGCTCGCTTACATATGAAGAATCATCTCAAACTTATCGGGGAGATGCAGGCCCTTTTCGAAGCTCATGAAGAAAATAACTCCTTTTTTCTGGGATGCCGAATGTCAAGAAACGTTCAAAAATATCAAACAGTATATGTTGTACCCTCTAGTGCTTGCTGCTCCCATTCCAAATAAACCATTGATTCTCTATACCACCGCGCTAGATGAGTCACTCGGTGCACTCCTTGCCCAGAATAATGAGGAGGGAAAAGAGAATGCCCTCTACTACCTCAGTCAAACATTAGTCGGGACGGAACATAACTATCCCCCGATTGAAAAGCAGTGCCTAGCCCTGATATTTGCTGTGAAGAAGCTAAGACACTATCTTCTCGCTTATCGGGTTATGCTGATCTCTAAGGTCGACCCGCTTAAACACTTAATGACCAAAACTAGCTTAGCCGGCAGAATGGCAAGATGAGCTGTCGTGCTCCTTGAATTTGACATAATCTATACCCCTCAAAAAGCAGTAAGAGAGCAAGCCCTCACCGACTTCCTTGCTGCTCATCTCATACCAGAAGGGTCACCGCTCAATTGCGAGTTACTTGACGAACAAGTGCTGCACCTGGAGGATGACGAGCCATGTTGGGAGCTCTACTTCGACGGAGCCTCATCAATAAGGACCTCTAGCAAATCAAGCGTCCTGAAGATAAAAGAAGGGATAGGATTAGTGTTCTTCATGCCATCAGGAAGACCCCTACGATGTTCCTTTGCTCTTACCGAGCCTCACACAAACAACGAGGCTGAGTACGAAACTCTGATAGCTGGTCTGGAGCTCGCTATAGAAATGGAAATCTTTCGGCTACGAGTTTACGGTGACTCCCAGCTTGTCGTCAACTAGGTGAGTGGCGACTACAAGATATATATAAGCTTGAGTTAGCTCGATACAAAAGCCGAGTGGTGGAACTCATGAAACAGTTCATTCATATTGAACCAATGAGAGTCCTTAGGGCGTTGAACAGAAAAGACAACGTACTCGCTCGCTTAGCCAAAGAGCTAGCGGATCCTGACATAGATGAAATTCTGATCACAGTCAGAAGCCAGAAAATTCTGCCCCCGGTCTCTTTACGAGAAGAGGAAAGCGCAGATCAAAAGAGCAATCCTGTCGAAGGAGTTCTGATCATTCAAGACAAGCCCGATTAGAGAGAACCTTTCATAGAGTACCTCCGATACGACAAACTTCCTGAAGAAAAATCTGCGAGGGTTCTGCTGAAGAAGAGAGATCTTCGATATGTGTTTGTAAATAATATGCTATATCGCAGATCATATGACCAACTCTGGCTCAGGTGTCTGTCATCGGCCGAAACCCAAAAGGTCATGAAAGAAGTTCACTCGGGCGTTTGCGAAGCTCACCAATCTGGCCCCAAAATGCGGCTTTAAATTAAACGGCTTGGGTATTGCTGGCCTACCATGATAAAGGATTGCAAAGAGCATGTGAAGAGGTGTCATCTCTGCCAAATTCAAGGCGACTTCATTCATAAGCATCCCAATTCGCTGCATCCTACGGTGGTGTCATGGCCCTTCGAAGTTTGGGGCACCGATATAGTTGGTCCAATCGATCCTCCGTCATCCAAAGGCCATCGGTTCATATTGGCCGCAACTGACTACTTCTCCATATGGGCTAAAGCTGTCCCGCTAAAAGAAGTCAAGACAGAAGATATTCTGACGTTCTTCTGGCATAATATTCTATACCACTTTGGTACACCTAGAAGAATCAATTCTGACAACGACCTTTCTTTCAAGAGCTTCAAAATCTCAAGGTTCGCTACTCAGCACAAGACAGACTAGAGATATTTCTCCATCTATAATCCAAGAGCTAATGGGCTAGCCGAAACCTTCAATAAGACTCTATGCAAGCTCCTGAGGAAAAATGCTTCAGTCTACAAGAGAGATTGGAATCTCAAGCTCCATGAGGCGTTGTGGGCATATCGTACCACGCATCGCACTACAACTCAGTCCACTCCATACTCACTACTCTTAGGAGTGGAAGCAATCCTCCCGCTCCAAGTCGAAGTTCCAAGCCTCAGAATGGTTGTCGGCATGGTTTGACAGAGGAGGAAAACGTTCTCTTTCTCCTCGAAGAGCTCGAGGAAAAGAGGCTCGCAGTACAGCAAAATCTGGAGCTGTACCGATCCTAAATGTCGTGGGCCTATGATAAGATGACCCGTCTCCGTGTTTTTAAGAAAGGCGAATTAGTGTTGGTCCTCAAAAGACCGATCATCCCCAATCGACATGCCAAGGGAAAATTCGAGTCAAACTGGGAAGGACCATACGTCATCGAGAAAGTGTTTGATGGAGGATCCTACCAGCTAATAAATGCTGAGGGAGAAAGGCCTATGCTACCCATCAATGACTGATATCTCAAGAAATACTACGCGTGAATGCTCCAAATCGCAGGCGAATTGAGCACATCGGCCCTACGGTATGGATCATATATCCTGTAAAACCGTATACAATCCACGGGTGCAAATGAGCTCTATCTCTCCCAAGTCTTACCGGCGAGACTACATTTAAAAGTCCCACCGGCGATGAAGCTCCTCCAATATAAAAAAAAATGGTATGTGCACAAGCAAAACGGGCACACATGAAAACCCGAAAGGTCTCCGTGAGTAAAAACAGTAGGACTGCCGGTGAGTTTGTGAAAATCCGAGAGGGCACAAACTCGTGAAAAGAGATGAAATACAATCACAAAGTCCTCTCGACCTTGTGAGGAGAAAATCCCTGCGTGAGATCCTTACGACTCACAAAGGAGCAACACACTTAAGAATCCCCACGATTCCTAAGGAGAGAATACACCTGCAAGTTCCTCTCGACTTGTGAGGAGAAAATGCTTTTATGAGACCCTTACAGCTCATAACATTGAAAAGCCTTAGGTGATAGGGATCTAAACCTGTATCCTAAGCCATCGTTCCCCAACGGGCAACAACAAATGATGAGTCGCTCCTGACATTACGCTTCAGTGTTAGCGGTGCTGATGCCAACCCAAAAATCTAAATCCTAAGTTTACCCAACGGCAAATGATGAGTCACTCCTGGCACTACGCTTTAGTGTTAGCGGTGCTGATGCCAACCCAAAGACCAAATCCCAAGTCCTCCCGGGGCAAATGATGAGTTGCTCCTGGTATTATTCCAGTGTAGCAATACTGATGATAAACAAAATCCAAATTCCATGTTCCTCTCAAATTCAAAAATCTTGCCAAATAAGGAAGAAATCAAATAGATCAAATCAAATTCCCACCTGGCAGCAATTCTAAGTTCGAAAGTCCCGCTGGACAGGTAGGGAACTTCCAAAACAAATCAAATCAAACAAATCAACCCCGGCACCGCAAGAAGAGGAGCAAGTCAACTTCAATCCCGACACAACAGAAAGCAGGGCAAGTCAAATCAAATCCCGACACCGCAGAAAGCGGAGCAAGTGAACTTCAAATCCGACATCGCAGAAAGCAGAGAAAGTCAAATCAAATTCCGACACCGCAGAAATCGTAGCAAGTCAAATCAAATCCCGACACCGCAAGAAGAGGAGCAAGTCATCAACCGTCCAAGTCGCAAAAATGGCAGCACCGACCGTCCAAATCGCAAAAATGGCAGCACCGACCGTCCAAATCGCAAAAATGGCAGCACCGACCGTCCAAATCGCAAAAATGGCAGCACCGACCGTCCAAATCGCAAAAATGGCAGCACCAACCGTCCACGTCCCTAAAATGGCATCACCGACCGTCCATGTCGCTAAAATGGCAGTATCGACCGTCCACGTCGCTAAAATGGCAGTATACCCTCCACGTCATCAAAAGGGAACCAAACCAAATCAAGCTCCATATAGAGCAAGATTCATCAATTTCATTCACACAACCCATATGCGCGGTATGCATTTATTGATGGGGGCACTTTGTCGGGGTCAAAAACTACACCCCGGTTGACCAAGTCAAAATCAAAGTCAAACCCAAACCAAGTAGACCCATGCCAAGGTCAAGATCGAGCATGGAAGGGACCGGCCTTGTGACAAAAAGAATGAAGCCATAAATTAGTTTAATATAATTCTTTTTTAGAAATAAATGTATGTAAAATGGGCAAAAAGCTAAAATTTTGTAAATCCCGTGGCTTATGTGCAAAAAGAGATAAGCATATCAGGCATGTAGAAGCACAAGTGCCATTTGGCAAAGCTTAAGGGGCTATATGTAAAGTGTGTAGCCTATAAAGGAAAACATGATGAAAAAATCAACAACTTTTCATTCTCTCAAAAAATTCTAGGGTTTGTGCCTCCATCTCCTTTCTCTCAAGTTCTCCCTTTTCTTTTCTTTTCCAATTAAATCAAGAGTGTAACTTTTCTTTTTACAAAAAGAAATAGTTTTTCACCATAAAACCCTCGAAGGGGAGTTCAGATCTCCCATCAAATCACTAAAAAGGGAGATTTTTGATCTCACCTCCCTTTTTCTCTAAGATCCAGCAAAAGGAGAGGAGGAGGAAGAAGACCCCCCTCCGAAAATCCCACTTCGGGAGGATCCGAGGCTTCAGGGAGAAGAAATGAGTCCCCTTTGATCATCTCTGAAGATCTTCGAGGAGTTCAACTCCAAGATCCAAATTCTCAAAGGAGTTTAACTCCACATCCAGAACTTTTTAGGAGTTTAACTCCAAATCCAAGCCTTTTAGGAGTTTAACTCCAAATCCAAATCTTTTGAGAGTTTAACTCCAAATTTACACCTAATTCCTGTTTAGGAGTTCAACTCCAAAGCCCCTCGGGAGTTCAACTCCCAGCCTAGGGGCTAAGCCCCCTTTCTCTGCCGATGTTTCCAACGGTCGCATGCCGCACACGTGACTCGCTGGCGCCCAGCGGTCGCGTGCCGCGCACGTGACCCGCTGGCGCCCAACGCCCGAGCCAGTGCATGTGACCCGTGGGGGCCCATGCGCCACTCACGCGTCCTTAGGACGCTCCTCACCCCTCTTTTTCCCTTACGCTCCACATTCAAAATACGTCCCCCATTAGAAATTTTTTCTAACGGGGCGCTGTCCCACATCCCGTAAGGGGGCTGCTAGCCCCTTTGACCCCTAGCTGCTATCCGGGTAATGGGACCCCCGTAAACTCTGCGAGGCCCTTAATACGTCCAAGACCCCCTTCAAAACATAACACACACTGCACAATAAGTTCGCATGACAAGTTTTACCCGTCAATCGGAGGTTCTCTCGCTCCAAAAGCGAGGGGTAATTAATGGCAGCTTAGTCCGCGGCTGCCGGATATTCGGATCCCCACAATTAATAAACCCCGGCCTACCCTAGACAGAGAGAATCTGTAAATACCTGAGAAGCGCACGCATTCCCATCTTAATAGGGTGATGAAAAACACCCTACAGCAGTTGGTGATCTTGTATTCTTGAAGATATCACTGACCAGAGGAGTGGTCCGATTTGGTAGTCGACACAAGATTAGTCCTCGATTCGTGTGGCTTTTCGGTATTATCGAGCATGTTGGAGATGCGGCTTATCAATTGGCTTTACCACATCCTTGGCGGGTGTTCATGACGTGTTTCATATATCTCAACTCCGCAAGTCTGTTCGAGATGAGATGCACGTCTTAGATCACTCAGAATTAACAGTAAGAGAAGATTTAACATATAAAGAACGACCAATGGAGATTGTGGATCGACAAGAAAAGGTACTCAAGAATAAGGTTATCCCACTAGTACTCGTTTCATGAGGGAATCGTTCGCACGAAGAATCTACTTAAAAACGTGAAGACGAGATTCGACAGAAGTTTCCACACCTCTTTTCTTAGATCCGTATTTTCTTGTCTTTTTCTTGTTCCGTGAATTTCGAGAACGAAATTCTTTTATAATTGGGTATAATGTAACACCCTAACACTGTTATACTATATTTATTTGGGGGTATTTCAAATCTTGCGGTAAAATTCTTGATTATTGTTGATTTGGGTTGCGGATAGTGTAATTAGTAGCTGTGGTTATTATCCGACCCAACCCGTATGTTTGAAACCCATCATGGTTCAAAATTACAACAAATATTTGCTAGTACAGAGAATCCATGCAAATCTAGATTTTATATACATATATAATATATTTTAAAATCTAAATATCTTTTTAAAAATACAATATAAAATCAAATAACATATTTTCTTATCTAGCATTGCATGTCATGGTACCCCATATCATGAGGTTGCACCCATATAACATGTTCATATTCTAATTGTTAAACAGACTCGTTTTTGATTCCTACGTATATTTACATAGATCCGTACTTGGGGGTATATGTGTTTATTTACTGGATATCATATTATGGTTTAAACTTTTACGTATATTCTCCATATTAAAAAACTAGAATTTTGATGGAACACGGGTAATATTCGGAATAATCTGGTATTATCTGTAAAATCCCATATATTTATATAATATTTATATAACTAACGTATAATATAAACTGTTATAAAATATATATAATATATTAATTAACTAATAATAAATCTTTCTCTCTCTTTCTCTGTCTCAATCTCTCTCTATCTCTCGTCTTTGTCTCTCTCTCTCTAATATATATATATATATATATATATATATATATATATATTATAATATAATTATTATAAAACCTATTAAAAAATAAACCTCACCCCCCCTCTCTCTCTCTTCCCTCCTTCTTCTTCCCCACGAACCCAAGCCTTAGCCTATGCTCCCGTCACCGCCACCGTCGCCGCTCCCACTCACAACCGTACCCCTCTCGTCCTCACCTTCCCTGCCTCATCTCCATCACCCCCTCTCATCCTCTTTCCCCTTCCTCCTCTTCCCGACGACCCAACTTTTCCCCTACGCCAAGATCCAAACCCCTCTCCGGCAACCCCTCGTCGCCAGAAAACCCACCAACGTCGATCACCCTCTTCACCCTCCTCGTCTCCTAGAATACCCATACAGCACCACCACCGCACCGCTTCTCTCCCCTATTTTCCCCGATCACCTTTCACCCCTTGTTCAGACAACCTCGCCGCCGACGACTTCGTTTCATCGCCGTCACCTCATCGCCTACCTTCTCCTCTGTCCTAGCCAAGTCCAGAGAACCCAGTAACCCAGTAACACCACTTCTTCTTCTTCTTTCTTTTCTTTTCTTAATCCCCGATCGTCTCGCCGAAGTTGTGCACATCTCCGGCGATCCAAACGACCTAGCCACCGTCGTCTAACCCAGTCACTACGTCACACGGCTGCTCAATCAGGTCCAGTCCTGCGTGTGTAAGTTTGCGCCGTGATTTTATTTCGATGTCGAAACGTGACATCCGTATCTCGACATGAGAACCGATCAGACAAGTTATAAACTTGCAACATGCTATTTTGATTATATTGATATTTATATGCTTGACTATAGAGCATACGTTTTAATATTCAGCGAGTAGTAGCGATTTATAGTTTTACAGTATCTGTATGTATCCGTACTGATAATAGCATATCTAGTTGCATGCCGGAATATCACGATATTATTATACTACGATATCAGTGTTAGTGTATATGCCCTAGAGGCCATTACTGTATCATACTGGTTTGTATATTACTTAATGGAAGCTTGGGATATTCATCTTGTATATACAATCTTGCTCAAAATAGTAGTATGCTACTTGGTTTGTTTCTACTTCAATGTGTACATGTGTTTATTTTTGTATATCGCCTATACACATTAGTAGAGCCCTTAGGATCTTTGCTTGATTACCAGCGATGTGATGGCCGTCACACTAGTGGGGCTGGGTAATCTATAAGCACATCCTTATGCAGGTCCCTGGTCGCAGGACTATCGAGACAGGGCATCGATACTCCGGAGTAGACCAGCGCATGCGCTTCTCATCCCAGTATGGGAGACGGTCTGTCCCACAGCCGTCAGTACGTCGTACTTGAGATAGTATGCGGGTGCTCGTTAGGTTACGGGTACACTGGACAGGACTCGTCGGGAACTGACTAGTTGGTATTATACCTATCGTCAGTTATCAGTTCCTAGGTGACATGAGTACAGCTTAGTCCGCTGACTTGACACTGTCATTCCGCCTCGAGTGTGTTCCCACTGTACTTTGATCACTATCCTACCACGGCTCAAAGGAGTCGTGCAAACAGGTAGTGGTTGGGTGCAGTCCCGAAGCACTTGGAGGCAGTGACGGTTAGACAGGATTCGTCTCTCCTGGTATTGGGGGTTGACATCGCGCTGTGTCTAGGAGAGCCATTACACGAGTAGTCCCTGGCCAGGGCAAACGAGATATACTGGTAGGTTTCCAGTGTTATCTCAGGGTGTTTTGGGCTTCGCTCCGGCACGACTTGTACCGCTATTGGGGGACTGACGTTTACCGCCCCCTAGGCCCGCCATGCGATGTATCAGACGAACAGACCGGACTGTACGGAGAATGTCACACTCAGGCTCAGTAGGAGTTCAGATGGGTTTCGCCTCGTCGGTCTTCTTGTCGGCATTACCTGGGGACCGTTACGCACAGCTAGTGCCGCTTGCGGTCTGTGGTTAAACCCACTGCCAGCGTAGTGTCGAGTCTTTAGAGTCCCACACAGAAAGCTTTTCGCCTTTAGGCAAAAGAGTAGAGGTCGCATGGTATTGCGACAGGTCGCATGGTTTTGCGACAGGGTCCGGTCACATCCGTGCACTTGTGCACGTACAGTGTCCGGACAGTTTTCACTAGCGGGCTTTGGTTTAAGTCAGATCCTAGTGTACCTTATGGGATTGGATTTATCCAGTTTGCATTCGTGTTCCTCGGAACGCGGATGCGGGTGTGTATGCACAGTTGACAGGGAGGCAGAGGCAGCGGATTCTCATTAGGGTTGTTGACAGTTGACCGTTGACTATTTGACTTTATGCTCAACCCTAATGAGAATATGATATGTGATTAACTATTATATTAATTAAGTATTATGGTGATATGGTTGTTGACTTGTTGACTTTTGTTGACTTGTTGACTTTGTTGACTTGTTGACTTTTGTTGACTTGTTGACCGGTTGACTAGGCTTGACTAGTTGACCATCATGATAACCATAGCCATCATTTCATGGCAAAGACTTTTGTTTACTTGCTCATTTGTGTAAAATGAGTGCATGAAATGATATGGTTATGGTTGCTTCAAACCATCACATAAGACTTTTTTTGATATGATGAGTTATGATCACTTTGGATTATGAGAGGGTGAAAGACAAAAGACAGCCTCATTCTTTCTTGCTCATTCTCTCTCTTGTTCTTGAGCTCTCCTCTTGCTCTCACCCTCAACATCTTGCTCCCTCTCTTGATCTATGGTTCTCTTGTCTCATGAGTTGAGAATCAAGAACCATAGATAAAATCCCATTCTATTTCTTCTCTACTCATTCTAGTTCACTAGGTTTAGCAAACCAAGTGAACTAGTTTCTTCAAAGAACGAAGAAGGAGCTAAAGGTTGGAGCTTTCAGGTGGATCTATCTTCGGCGTACGGAGACGACGAGAAGAAGCCATCGGACCACCATCGGAGCTTTGAAGACGAAGGAGTTCAAGACAAGCAAGGTATAACCCCCTAACCGAGTAGCTAAAACTCATAGTTAGGATGTTAGATAGATGTTTAACCAAGATCCGGGCTTTAGGTCCATGTTACCATCTTTAAGAAAATCGTTTTTTACCAAATTCCGCACTCCCGAAAGTACCGGGAGAGGTAGCATGGACTTACAGTGGTATCAGAGCCTAGTTAAACTCTATCTAACATGTTAGCAAGTATCTAGAAGATCGATCAACGCAAAAGTCCCGAAACGAACCCCGGAATTTTAAACTTTCTGTCGATTTTAAAAGTGCTGGAAAACTTTTTTGAAATACACCAAAAATCGACTCAGGCTTTTTTAAAGAAACTGCAAAATTTTGGGCCCCTGACTCGATCAAAGCGCCGCGTTTCCGCGGCGGGAGCACGCTCCCGCCGCGGAAACGCGGCCGAGTTGACTCGGTCAGGGGTTTTCTTTTTTGCAGTTTATTAGTGGGGGTATTTTGGGATTTTTGGTATATATATTTTCAACCCAGATTTTCCAGAACGAAAATTTTATTTTGGGGTCCCGAAAATCCGTATTTTTGATCGAACTTCTAAAAGACTTGAGCTAACGGGTTTTTCTGTAATGTGATATTTGTATTGAACGTCTACTAATCGCTATATGTCGATTAGTGGGGGTTATACAAATCTGTGATCTGTAATGTGCTGGAATGTGTATATGAATATGTTGGATTGTCGCGGGTGAATAGCCGGGGGTTGTGAGACGAGAGTTTTCTTTTCTTTCAATTCATGTAAATTTGTAAATTGATGTAATAATTATTTGTATGGCCGCACAACCGGGTCGGGGTTGTAGCCGTCATTGTATAATTTCTTTTTACTGTTTTTGCTTCTAGGATAGGCCCATGGAGGGGTGCACAAACTACCGGGTATGCCGAAGTGTCGAGTGGCCTACTCATAGGAGATGAGGGAGGTTACTATGCTTCGGGTACTTGGCGGGTAGTTTGCCGCACCCGTAGGGGTCTTGGGTGGGGTATTTGGCTATTCACCGCGACCGTGTAATCTGTCTTTTGTTACAGGCTCGTACAAATTACAGATTCCTAGTATATCCAATGTATTCATCTGTGATCTGAAATGTTTATCATTGCAGTATATCTATATATGATATTATTTAGGCGTTGCTTATGTTTTACAGACGCGCTAGCCCAGCCCCCGCTCTGTCGTTAGTTAAGTAACCTAACGGGTAATGACGGGGCCCCGTGGCGAATGCGAATGGCATAAGCGTACGTCATATTTTGGTTGTTTTCTGCAATGGTAGGATTAAATGATGGGACGCATTAAAAGAACTAATGCAAGAATATCACGCATTAAAAGAACTAATGCAAGATAATAAACCAAGTTAAAGTCGTTGGAACACTTTCGAAAAACCACTCGGTTCTTTTCAAAACAAACTTTTAAAATACGGAGTTTGAGCCACTCCATTTAAAAGCTATCTCGTTCCATCGACCAAATCAAGTTCACTATGTTCACGGTTTTGCCAAAACCATCCGTAGCCCTCCATCATTTCAGTTAAATATTCGGTAGTATTCAAGCTATGTATTTTGACCTCACGCCAAGGCATAGTGATTGGTAGCTGCCGGATATTTATCTGTTGCATAGATAGAATGCGTTGGTTTGAGACAGTCGTACTGCCATTTTGGCCTACGTCAAGGGTATGTACGGGTGGGTTCAAATTAACCTGGATAATGATGGGACGAACTTGACATGTGACTTATGACATTTTGACCTCACGCCAAGGTCATAAGAGCATGGGGCAAAAATCCACATCGGGAGTTTCATAAGTACTGAAACTTGCTAGATTTGCATACCATTTGGAGTGTGATGATTCTGGTAGGATTCCTTCAGTTTCGTCACGCAATGATATTTGGATCCCGATCCTACTGTGAGTATATGCTACTCCTCGGGAAATTTCTCACTTAACGATCAATGCTATAAACCTAGTAGGTGCCTAGAAAGGTGTTAGCGGGGCTACGCCCCCAGGGAAAAGAGGTTCTTTAATTAAGGAACTTCGCGAAAGCGTTGGAAAACCTCCCTCGAAGTACCGACACCGGCCTGGCTGAACGGTTAAGCAAGTATTGTACGGTGGGATTGATCCTGACTAATTCTTCCTTTATGGTTTGAGGAGGGATTCGAGAAACAGTGGGAGCCATCCTGTTTAGACAAACTAAAAACCACTCTAAACTTGCAAGAGCATCATGCTGAGTGTTTCTTCTTCTCTCTCCTAATTGCAGCGACCAATCAACATGACTGGACTTAAGTTACTCCTAGATAAAAACAAACTGACAGGGCCAAACTACAAAGATTGGCTCAGGAATGTCAAGATAGCAATCACTTACGACAAGCTGGGGTATCTTCTTACCACCAAAGCTCCCCCTGTCCCTGGTCCAACTTCCAGCGTCGCGGATAAGGAAATCCGTAAGACTTGGGAGATTGATAGCGCGAAGGCCAAATGCCTCCTGCTTGCCTCGATGGACAACGAACATCAGAGGAGGCATGAGAATATGGACATGGAATCCATATTGCTTCATACAAAAGAACTGTATGGAGAGCAATCTCGTATCGCAAGATACGAAGCGTCGAAAAAGTTATTTTCGACAAGAATGGCCGTCGGATCATCAGTAGCCGAGCACGTGCTAAAGATGATCGGCTACATTGAGGAGCTCGCTGACCTAGGGATCACATTGGAGAGTGAGCTATATACGGATATAGTTCTCCAGTCCCTTCCTTCCACTTACGCCCAGTTTATACTGAACTTCAACTTACAAGAAAAAGAGGTTGAACTTTCAGAGCTCCTCAACATGCTGAGGAGCGCAGAGGGCACCCTACAGAAAGGTAGGGATACATCCACTTTGTTTGTAGGAGGATCATCTTCTTCTAGGTCCAAGGCGAAAGCCAAGGGAAAGAAGAAGAAGGCCCCCGCCAAACCAAGGGGCGGTGTTAGTAAAGTGGATACGAAGGGAAAAGGTAAAGCAACAAAGATAGCGGGGAAGCTTGTGGATAAGGAAGAATGCTTCTATTGTCATAAGAAAGGACACTGGAAGAATGATTGCAGGGCCTGGAAGGCCAGAACACAGGAATTGAAGTAGGTTGCAGCTTCAGCTTCAGGTGTGTATGTTATTGAAAACTGTCTTTCAATAAACTCTACTTCCTGGGTATTGGATACCGGATCAGGATCTCATATCTGTAATTCTTTGCAGGCGTTGAGAAACCGTAGGGTTTTGAAGGCAGGTGACATGACCCTCAGAGTTGCGAACGGAGCTAGCATGGATGCTAAACCCGTGGGGGACTATCACCTGGGAATGTCAGATGGACATGTTTTGGTTTTGCGTAATTGCTTTTTTGTACCCAACGCAACTTGTAATATCATTTCTGTATCTTTAGTTTCTAAAGAAGGTTATGAATTTGCGTTTGTAAGTAATGTTGTAAACATTCATCTTAATCAAGTTTTGATTGGGTCAGGTACATTGAGTAATGGTATATACGTGTTAAACCAACCACAGATTTTTAATGTCCAAAATACACACAAAAGAAAGTCTCCAGAAATAAATCAGACTTTCTTATGGCATTGTAGATTGGGTCACATCAATGAGAGAAGGTTGACGAAGTTACATACAGAAGGGTATTTGAATGCGTTCGAATATCAGTCGTATGCCACTTGTCAATCCTGTCTCAAAGGAAAGATGACAGAGACTCCGTTTACTGGACATGGAGTAAGAGCGAGCGAGCTCTTGGGACTCGTACACAGTGACGTGTGCGGTCCAATGTCTACACATGCCCGAAGCGGACATTCTTACTTCATTACTTTTACGGATGACTTCTCAAGGTACGGTTATGTCTTCTTAATGAAACATAAGTCCGAAGCCTTTGGAAAATTCCAGGAGTATAAGAATGAAGTAGAGAAACAGACCGGCAAAAGTATTAAGATTCTAAGATCGGATCGAGGTGGAGAATACTTAAGTGCCGAGTTCCTGGACTTTTTAAAGGAGAACGGAATTCTCTCTCAGCTTACTCCTCCATACACCCCGCAACATAACGGTGTATCGGAGAGACGGAACCGCACCCTATTGGATATGGTGCGGTCCATGATGAGTAACGCTGAGTTACCGCGATCATTCTGGGGGTATGCGCTAGAATCAGCTGCATACCTTTTGAACCGAGTTCCGACTAAAACTGTGCCTACCACCCCATATGAAATGTGGAGTGGAAAGAAACCCTATCTTCAATATCTGAAGATCTGGGGATGTCCAGCTTTTGTCAAAAAGCAGCATGCGGACAAACTCGAGGCACGCTCAGTACTGTGCAAGTTTGTGGGATACCCAAAGAACACCAGGGGGTATCTTTTCTACTACGCAGAGGAACAAAAAGTCCTTGTTTCTCGTAATGCCCACTTTCTAGAACACCAGTTCTTGGAAAAGGAAAATAGTGGGAGCGCAGTGGAACTGGAAGAAATTCCAGAACCACAGACTATTACTGAAAGGTTAGTGGAACCAGAGGGTTCAACAGAACAGGACATTCCTACGCCGCTCCGCAGGAGTAGTAGGCAGACTCATCCGCCCGAGAGATACTGCGGTTTTCTCATAGACGGGGATAGAGAGGATTGCATCATAGATTATGATGAGCCTACTAGCTTCCAGCAGGCCGTTCAGAGCGTTGACTCAGTGAAATGGCTGGATGCAATGCGGACCGAAATGGAGTCCATGTACACCAACAAGGTATGGACGTTGGACATTGCTCCAGACGGGGTAAAACCCGTAGGATGCAAGTGGATCTTCAAAAGGAAGATTGGTGTAGATGGACAGGTTGAGACCTATAAAGCTAGGCTGGTAGCAAAGGGTTTTCGTCAAAGACCTGGCTTGGACTATGACGAAACCTTTTCTCCAGTAGCCATGCTGAAATCCATTCGGATCCTTCTTGCCATTGCTGCCTTCCATGATTATGAGATCTGGCAAATGGACGTAAAGACAGCTTTTCTAAATGGAAATTTAGAGGAGTGTGTCTATATGGACCAACCAGAGGGTTTCATTCAGAGTGGGAGCAGCGGAAAGGTGTGCAAGTTGCTTAAGTCCATCTATGGACTAAAGCAGGCATCGCGGAGTTGGAACATCTGCTTTGATGAGACGGTCAAAGAATTTGGCTTTATCAAAAATCCAGATGAACCATGCATCTATAGTAGATTTGTAGCGAGAACTGTAGTATTCCTCGTTTTATACGTGGATGACATTCTCTTAATAGGAAATGACATTCCTATGCTACAATCTGTCAAGGGGTTCTTGTCACACAGGTTCTCCATGAAAGACCTGGGTGATGCCTCGTACATTCTGGGTATCCGGATCTACCGTGACAGATCCAAGAGGATATTAGGACTTTCACAGTCCAGGTACATCGACACCATACTGAAGAGATTCAGTATGGAATATTCCAAGCGCGGTAACCTACCGGCTTGTCACGGGATCACCCTCTCTAAAGAGATGTCTCCCAAGACTGATTTGGAGAGGGATCGCATGTCTATTATACCCTACGCTTCTGCGGTAGGCTCTATAATGTATGCGATGTTGTGTACCAGACCGGATGTAGCTTATGCACTGAGTGTGGTAAGCCGGTATCAGTCAAACCCTGGGGAGAAACACTGGATAGCGGTAAAGAACATTCTCAAGTACCTAAGAAGGACTAAGGAGATGTTCTTGGTGTATGGCGGAAAAGACCTCCAGATCGAGGCCTTTGCTGACTCCAGCTTCCAGAGTGACAAGGATGATTCCAAGTCCATGTCGGGCTTTGTCTTTACCCTCAATGGAGGGGCGGTGTGTTGGAAGAGTTCCAAACAAGAAACCGTTGCAGACTCGACGATGGAAGCGGAATACATCGCTGCATCTGATGCCGCAAAAGAAGCTGTCTGGATGAGGAAGTTCTTGAAAGAACTTCAGGTGGTTCCGTCCATTGTTGATCCAATACCTCTGTATTGCGACAACAACGGGGCTATAGCTTTAGCGAAGGAACCCAGGTCCCATCAGAGATCCAGACACATCTTGAGGCGGTATCACCTGATCAGGGAGATCGTGGATCGCCAGGAGATCGAGGTTCGGAGAGTCGCTTCAGAAGATAACACTGCAGATCCATTCACCAAGGCCCTGCCCCAGACTCAGTTCGAGCGGCTGATCGAGATGATAGGTCTTCGATACGCCAGTACATGGCCTTAGTGCAAGTGGGAGATTGTTAGTGTATATGCCCTAGAGGCCATTACTGTATCATATTGGTTTGTATATTACTTAATGGAAGCTTGGGATATTCACCTTGTATATACAATCTTGCTCAAAATAGTAGTATGCTACTTGGTTTGTTTCTACTTCAATGTGTACATGTGTTTATTTTTGTATATCGCCTATACACATTAGTAGAGCCCTTAGGATCTTTGCTTGATTACCAGCGATGTGATGGCCGTCACACTAGTAGGGCTGGGTAATCTATAAGCACATCCTTATGCAGGTCCCTGGTCGCAGGACTATCGAGACAGGGCATCGATACTCCGGAGTAGACCAGCGCATGCGCTTCTCATCCCAGTGTGGGAGACGGTCTGTCCCACAGCCGTCAGTACGTCGTACTTGAGATAGTATGCGGGTGCTCGTTAGGTTACGGGTACACTGGACAGGACTCGTCGGGAACTGACTAGTTGGTATTATACCTATCGTCAGTTATCAGTTCCCAGGTGACATGAGTACAGCTTAGTCCGCTGACTTGACACTGTCATTCCGCTTCGAGTGTGTTCCCACTGTACTTTGATCACTACCCTACCACGGCTCAAAGGAGTCGTGCAAACAGGTAGTGGTTGGGTGCAGTCCCGAAGCACTTGGAGGCAGTGACGGTTAGACAGGATTCGTCTCTCCCGGTATTGGGAGTTGACATCGCGCTGTGTCTAGGAGAGCCATTACACGAGTAGTCCCTGGCCAGGGCAAACGAGATATACTGGTAGGTTTCCAGTGTTATCTCAGGGTGTTTTGGGCTTCGCTCTGGCACGACTTGTACCGCTATTGGGGGACTGACGTTTACCGCCCCCTAGGCCCGCCATGCGATGTATCAGACGAACAGACCGGACTGTACGGAGAATGTCACACTCAGGCTCAGTAGGAGTTCAGATGGGTTTCGCCTCGTCGGTCTTCTTGTCGGCATTACCTGGGGACCGTTACGCACAGCTAGTGCCGCTTGCGGTCTGTGGTTAAACCCACTGCCAGCGTAGTGTCGAGTCTTTAGAGTCCCACACAGAAAGCTTTTCGCCTTTAGGCAAAAGAGTAGAGGTCGCATGGTATTGCGACAGGTCGCATGGTTTTGCGACAGGGTCCGGTCACATCCGTGCACTTGTGCACGTACAGTGTCCGGACAGTTTTCACTAGCGGGCTTTGGTTTAAGCCAGATCCTAGTGTACCTTATGGGATTGGATTTATCCAGTTTGCATTCGTGTTCCTCGGAACGCGGATGCGGGTGTGTATGCACAGTTGACAGGGAGGCAGAGGCAGCGGATTCTCATTAGGGTTGTTGACAGTTGACCGTTGACTATTTGACTTTATGCTCAACCCTAATGAGAATATGATATGTGATTAACTATTATATTAATTAAGTATTATGGTGATATGGTTGTTGACTTGTTGACTTTTGTTGACTTGTTGACTTTGTTGACTTATTGACTTTTGTTGACTTGTTGACCGGTTGACTAGGCTTGACTAGTTGACCATCATGATAACCATAGCCATCATTTCATGGCAAAGACTTTTGTTTACTTGCTCATTTGTGTAAAATGAGTGCATGAAATGATATGGTTATGGTTGCTTCAAACCATCACATAAGACTTTTTTTGATATGATGAGTTATGATCACTTTGGATTATGAGAGGGTGAAAGACAAAAGACAGCCTCATTCTTTCTTGCTCATTCTCTCTCTTGTTCTTGAGCTCTCCTCTTGCTCTCACCCTCAACATCTTGCTCCCTCTCTTGATCTATGGTTCTCTTGTCTCATGAGTTGAGAATCAAGAACCATAGATAAAATCCCATTCTATTTCTTCTCTACTCATTCTAGTTCACTAGGTTTAGCAAACCAAGTGAACTAGTTTCTTCAAAGAACGAAGAAGGAGCTAAAGGTTGGAGCTTTCAGGTGGATCTATCTTCGGCGTACGGAGACGACGAGAAGAAGCCATCGGACCACCATCGGAGCTTTGAAGACGAAGGAGTTCAAGACAAGCAAGGTATAACCCCCTAACCGAGTAGCTAAAACTCATAGTTAGGATGTTAGATAGATGTTTAACCAAGATCCGGGCTTTAGGTCCATGTTACCATCTTTAAGAAAATCGTTTTTTACCAAATTCCGCACTCCCGAAAGTACCGGGAGAGGTAGCATGGACTTACAATCAGTTCAATATGTTACCGAGATTACATCATATAAGGTAATGGATGTATAATGGTTATTACAGATAGATACATATGCATCCTGGCATTAATTGTGTTTCGATATTGATTACAGTTTTATATTGGTATCTATTTTGGTTAATATATAGTACACGCATGTTCACGACACATTACCAAACTTGTTACTTGGATCTTATTGCTAATGCGAATAATCCTGATTGTTGTCCTGATGGACATAACTTGTTGTCTGCATAGACAAGACTGGTACCTGCTTGATCCTGTATTGGCATTAAATTATATTGGCAATACCTGACTTGAACACAGAACCTTGGGGGGAAGGGGAAATTAAGAAAGTAACCGAAACGTAACTCAAGCGGATATTATTATTATTTGCCGCGTTACGGATAAATCATTGTTTACCGTGATTCCGAGCGTTACGGAATAAATCATTGTTTGCCGTGATTTCGGGCGTTACGGAATAATCATTGTGCTGTGATCCCGTGGGGGTTTGAACGGGATATATACTGTTAAGTTACGATGAGAATTACATTAATTGATTTCAAAAACTTGTAGAATAGATGACCTAGAAGCACAGACTCCAGGATACGCATCACATACACATATCTCATTGTTTTACCCCTATGTTAGTTATTTATACGCATATTTAATTATATCATCATATCCTGGTTATCACTATTATTTTGATATTATGACGCACTGACGTCTGGGTTTTGCATGGCCCAGTTCCTCTACCTTTATCGCAGGCAGATCAGGAGTACTTTAGCAAACAAGCCAAGCAATGAGAAGCTAGCTATTTAGTTTAGAGAAGATTAGTTTATTTATTTCAGCAATTTTATTTCTATTGATGTGAGCCCATATTGGGACGTGATTCAGATACTATTGTTATTGGATCTTGATTCATTTCCGCTATATGCATTTTTTGATTTTATTTATTGTGGAAAATGGTCATGTGTTAGCTAGATTTAATTTTATTGTGCTTGATATCCGATTGACAGCCGTAATGTGACTGTGGAGGGATGATTCCTAACTACAGGTTGCATGGTTGGCTCTGTCACGTGCTGTGTTTGCGTATTTTGAAAAGCGGGGCGTGACAGTTTGTGTTTGCGATATTGTGATATTGTGTTTGTGATTAGTGTGTTTGGTTTAGTTTGAATTGTCGCAATGAATAGCCCCGCGTGTGATTTGTATGTATTTCATTCATGTGTATTAGCCAAATGTATATTCTATTATTTGGGACGAGTGACCTACTTGTAGTTGTCGTTGCCGTGGTTGTATTATTATTTTTCAAAACACGATCAAGATGCGATTGGAGTTGCCGTTGTATAAAACAGGTTTTATTATTACCCCGCGATGAAGCGCTCGAGCCACCGGATTCTAGAATGCAGAGGGTGACCACCTCAAGGAGTTGAGACCCGGGACAACCCATTCTAGTATTAGCGGGTGGTTCACTGCGCTTGTAGGGGGTATAAGCTTGACCCGCATTGAAGTGCTCGAGTTGCCGAATTCTAGAAAGTGTTGGATGGCCCACTTACGTCATTGAGTGCGGGTTGCCTCGTTTATAGGATTAGCGGGTGGCTTGCCGCGCTTGTATAGGTCATGGTTTGGCTTTGTATGGGCTATTCACGCGACCGGGGAATATCGTATTTCGTTTGAGGCTCAAACGAAACGTGGGATTCCTAGGTAACCTGACTATTCCATTTCTATGAATGTTCATTGCATGCATATAATGTGATTACTTGCCTATGATGATATTGACCGCATGCTTGTGTTGTTGATTACATGCCTGTGGTGATATATATGATGATATATATGATGTAAATAAATGCTATTATATGTTTTACATCCGCGCTAGTCATGTCCCCGCCCTGCTATAAGTTAAGTAACTTTACGGTGAAGACCCGGGACCCTGTGGTGAATGTGGATGGCATATATGCACGTTCTGTTTTACTTTTCATATTATGCTTTTCTGTAATAGTGTGAGAAGATACTAGATAATATATGGTAATCTAAATGATGTGATTGCATTAATATGATTAATGCAAAGAAAACAAACCTATAATACGTTGTATGAACCAATATTTTCCAAATGTAATTATAGTCTTATTTTTTTGCTTTGCATAGTGGTATTCGGTTAGGAATATCCTGCACCTCTTTCGATGAGGTAAGAGCCCTGATCCCTTCACGGAGAATCCGCATTTAAGTAAAAGTCTGTGTAATTATAAATTTGTAAAACCACTTGGTTCCTACAACGATATCAAGTTTATTAAGTTCAGGGTTTTCTTCAAAACCGGCCTTAGCCCTCTGTCATTTCAGGAAGTAGAATACTTAGTATTTGTGTTGCGTTTGTCGACCTTTGCCGGGGCGTAGTGTACGGTAGCTAAGTGATATATTCCTGTTTGTATATGATGTGATCGGTTAGGACAATCGTGCAACTTTGTTGACCTTTGCCAAGGGTCGTGCGGGTGAGTCTAAATTGATCACGAAATGACGGTTGAACTTAACTTGCGACTTATGATTTGTTGACCTTTGCCAAGGTCATAAGCCGTTTGGGGTAAAAACCGATACTGGGAGTTTCAAGTGTTAAAATTTGCAATGAGATTGCATACCATTCTATGTGATTGTTTGGGTCCCAATTTCCACTGAGTAAGAGTTGCTCTCGGGAGATTTTCTATATTTGATCCTGACTAGTTCTCCTTTTAGGGGTTGAAGGAGTCGACAGAACAGTGGGAGCCATCCTAATTAGATAAACTAATTAACCAATCTAATCTTGATAGAGTGCATGCTGAGTGTTTTCTCTCTCTCTCTCTCTCTCTGTGGCAGTGACCCATGACCAACCTTAAACTAAAACTTATAAACCAAGTTAACCGAACCTTTTTACATCATTGGTTTTAGAATGTCATGATTACCCTAATTCATGACAAAGTCGCATATGTTCTCGCCACTCCTACCTCCACTTTGTGATTCCAGAACCCACTGTATCACATACAGGGATTCATATTGCTTGGGAGGCCATCGTAAGGATAAATACGAACTCGAAGAAATTGTTTCAGTCCGAAAATGGCCACTGGTTTTAGAATAAATGAATTGTTCATTTTTCTCTCCCCTCCACCTTATCTCAAGTTCGATGATTCCTTAAATAAGGAGTGTATACCAATTACGCTTATTGGATAGTTTTCTTCTAAACCTTAGACATGTGCTGAAAGGTCGGGTAAGAAGAAAACCAACTAGCATAAGTTCTGTATACAAAAGGTAAGATGAAAAGACATAATAAAGTGGTTGAAGTGATCGAAAAGGAAAATGTAACTACTGTCATTAACCTGGGCAGTGAAATAGGCATTGCTAGGAATACATGACTACCTCCTAGAAACATTTAGATGTTTCAGGTTCTCTGGTATGTTTTTAATTGAACTATTTCTCAAGTAACTCTGCTTCTGGGTATTCGATACCGGATATGGATCCCACATCAGTAAGTTGTTACAGATACTGAGAAGGAGCATAGTATTGGGAGATGGGTGATTTGATTCTCAAACTCGGAATTCGTAGCAAGTGTTGCTTATGAAGAAAATCACTTGGTTATGTCTATCGATAAACTTTTGGTTTTGAATAACTATTGTTATGCACCAATTTTTTAAAAAAAACTGATATATCCTTATCTTTATTTGATAAAGTGAGATATAATTTTTAAAACATATGTTCTGAACATTTATCTTTATCATTGGATGATTGGGTAAGGTGCATAGAATAACGGTATAGACATTCTTAATCAAAATAAAGTCTTCAATTTACAACACACGGAGTTTGAGTTAGTGAACTTTTGGGACTTATACATAGTGATGTATGTTGTCCGATGTCCTTATGGATAAGGGGCTGTTACTTACACTTTATTCCGTTTACCTATGAGTTCTCTGGTTTTAGACACGCAATCTTGTTGAAATGCAAAGTCCCAAGCTATTGAGAACTTCATAGAGTATAAGAATAAAGTAGAGAACCAGACATTGGAAGTATAAAAAATTCTTCAAAGTGTTCAAAAATATGGATATTTAAGCTCGGTATTCCGTATTGAGAATTTGATTCTCTTTCAGATTACTCCTCCGAGGGTGCGCTCCATGATGAGTAATATCGAATGATATTTTTCGTTTAAGGGAAATGCACATCGGACAATATACATCACTATGTATAACTCCTCCTCTCCATCTAAATTTGGCTTGAGAATTTATATGTGATATAGAATGAGTATATATTTTAAGGTTGTTATGATATGGAGTTATCCGGCTTATACTTAAAAACAGAATCCGGACAAACTCGAGGCACGTTTTGGTAATGTGCAGTTTGTGGGTTATCCCAAACTTCAGCAAGGGATTAACTTCTACCATTTTTCGGGTTCAAAAGCTATTTTGTTCTTGACAGGCCATCTTTTTAGAAAAGGAATTTCTTGTAAAAAAAATTAGTAGGGGTATGGTAGAACTGGAAAAGATTCCAGAACCGCAAACAGTTACAGAAAATTTAATATAACCTGGAGATTCAATTGACCCCGACAAATCTTAGCCACTCTGCAAACTTAGTAGGTGTCGTTAGTCACCTGAGAGATAGTTTGGTTCCCTCGTAAACGATGATAGAAAGGCTTGCATCATATGATGATGGACCTACTATATCAGCAGGCCATAAGAAGTGTGACTTCCGACTGATGGCTAGATGCCAAGTTATCCAAGTTAGATTTCATGCACTGCAACAAATTATGGACTTTGTTGGATGCTTCTGAATGGGTAAAACCCATCAGGAGCAAGTAGATCTTTCAAGATCAGTGCAAATGGAAAGGTAGTTACCTAATAAGACTGGGCTTGTTGTAAAAGGTTTTTATCAAATACCCGATGTAGATTGTGATGAATATTTTACTTTATTATCTGTGCTGAAGTCTATTTGGGTATAACTTGTCACTACCGTTTCTCATGGCTATGACATGTGGCGGGAGGATGAATATAACGTTGCAGGGTGTTTTTCATCACCTCATTGAGATGGGAAATAAACGTCACTTGTCAGGCTTATTACAGATTCCCCCAGCTTGGGGTAGGCTGGGGTTTATTGATTGTGGGGATCCGAATCTCCAACAGCCGCGGACTAAACTGCCGTTAATTACCCCTCTCTTTTGGAGCGAGAGAACCTCCGATTGACGGGTAAAACTGGTCAGGCGAACTCAATGTGAAGTGTGCCTGTGTTGTTGTAACACCCGAGTTCTTTTATACCAATTCCAGTTCTCGTATTTCTTTATTCGTGATATTTCTTGATTTAACGTATTTTGGGTGCGAATGGTATTTTACACTGTACAATGCTTTCGACCCAACCCGCTTGCTTGAAACTTGTTTGATTCATATTTATGAATCATCCTGACTTGTTATGTAGACTTGTGCATTTTCAACTTTATCGCATACTGACATTTATCTGTCATGGCATCTTTTACCATATAACATTTTAAGTCACGTAAAATAATTTAAAAATACATAACATGGCCTGCATGATACCCCTAATCCTGTGGTAGCGTCCGTGCATCTTTTTTTCGTCCAGTTCAGTGAAACGGACGTGTTTGGATGGCTACGTGCACGTACGTGCGTCCGTTCTTGGGGGTATGCTTTTTCGTTACCTAATCTTTCATTTTAAACTTTGGAACTTACAAATAATTTTCATATTTTTAAATCTAAATTTTAGACCTGACCCGAGCGCATTTCTGAAATATTTTATATTCCGCTAAAATTCTATTTTTAAAATTTAATTCTAATACTTACAGTTCAAAAGATTTTTCCAAAACTAATTTTATATCTTTTAAAAATTTTCTTAACTAAATAATATCCTCTCCCTCTCTTTTGTTTTCCCCGAACCAATCACAATCCTCCCTTCCTTGCGCCGACCCCACCTGATCTCTCTCTCTCCTTTCTTTCTTTCTCTTTCTCTTTCTCTCTCTCTCTCTCTCTCCGCAGCCCTCTCTCTCTCTCTCTCCTTTCTCTCTCCTCTCGCGATCCTCTCTCTCTCTTCTCGCGGTGAGCGAGATCCCATCACCGCCCTTCACCCTTAGCGTCACCGCCCTCTTCTTCTTTCTTCTTCTTCTATTTTTTTTACCACCGCCCGCGAGAAACCCATGCAAGTTTAACCCTAGCCTCCTCCTCTGCCTTCGACATCGCCCCTCGTCATCGTCTAACCCTCGCCCTCGTCTTCATCTCATCGACCTCACCTCCTTCTTCACATCCTCGCCCTTCTTCACTCTTCCTCTTCCCTTCTCCTTATCCCCGAGCCCACAACCGACTGCAAACCCAAACCAACCCAACTACCGATCACCACCTCGAACTCATCCCCTTCCTCATCCCCTCTCTTCTCTCCCATCATCGAAACCCCTACACACCCAACCTCCTCTCATCCCTGTACCCATCGCGACGAGAACCCATCACCCTGCACACCTCATCGCCGGCGATCCCTCAACCTCACCGTCACCACCCATTCTCCTCTTCTCTTCCTCTTCATTCTCTTCTCCTCCCTCTCTTCTCTTCTTCTTCATTCTTAAAACCCCACACATCAGAACCCTAACTTGCACCCTGCACCCTCGCCGGCAACTCACCTCCGGTGACCCCGACATCGCCAACATCTCGTCTCCCGTTATCAGTGCAACCCCAGTGAGCCTTCTCTCTCTCGTTCTCCCCCTTCTTTATTCTTCTTCCTTCTATTCTTCTTTCTTGTATTTTTCTCTTTTCTGTAAAATTTTAAAGCCTCTGTTGATCGCCGGAGCCGTGACGACTCGAAGATCCCGACGACCCAGCGAGGATATTTGACCCGTGTGATCCCATCGTGCGTTGTTTGGACTCATTCCGTGTACCGTGCGCGCGTCACGACTTTTCCCGCATAAGCGTGACGTTCCGTATACCTCTTCGCGATCCGTCGAGGCAAGTAAAACTTGCTACATGCTATTGTATTATTATATACTTATTCAACTGCATATTGTATCGGTAGATTGAATTTAATGCCGCATGTTCCATGTTAACATTTCGATGTCTATTATACCATTTTTGTTTTATAGCTCGAAACATACCATGTTACATTTAGTTTTACTATACATAGTACCAACACCCATATTTAAATCAAATAACACTTATTTGCATAGCCATAGTACCTCTTTTATAATTTATACCCTATCGGATGACCGTTTACATACAGCTAGCCTAATTTATATTCAATTGCATCTCTAGGTTATTTAGTACATATTAACATGATTTTAACATCCATATTTGTTATACTATATTCAAGTAATGTTGAAACTATCCCTTAAACCCAAACTGGTAACCGTACATCCATATAGTTTAATCCTTACCTATTTTGCATATCATATTACATGTTCCAGTTTATTGTTCTATTAGTACCCATGCTTGTTTGTATACCCATGCTTATGCTAGTTTGATTATGAGCACCCACTTGACATCTGGTGCATCCTGACATGACTTGTTACACCTATTACTTGACACGACATGGTACCGGGCAACTCTTGACATGACATGACACCTTTATACATTACCTGGCTTGACCTGATGTACCATGGCTTTACCTGTTACCTGATCTTGTGTCTAATGCCAACAAACCTGACCTGTTGTCCTTACGGACAGTTCCTGTTGTCTATCCAGACAAACCTGTACCTGCCTGATCCTGTGTTGGCATTAGCTCCAGATTACTTAATACCTGACTTGAATACATATGACTTGGGGGTATGGGGAAATCAATGATGAAACCTGACTTGTAACTCGATAGTTCTATACCTGTTCTGATCTATCTTACAGGCTAGGCCAGTCCCGGAGTGATGCTACGGACATCACTCGTCATTACCTACCATCCTTTACTGCCTTGCGGCACGTCTCGGGTTCAGCCCGAGAGTTATAGACCGTGATCCCGGGCATGCACGGGATATTATTGAGTTACATCGATGATTCATCAGATTGATTTCAAAGACTTGAGAGTAGTTAACCCAGTAGACCAGTTTAGATTACTCACTGCACACTACCTTTCACTGCCCTGATTTATATTGCTGTTACACCTGCTTTACCTCTATGATCATAATTGCATGTCTTGCTACCCTGTTTATATATTATTGCTTGATGTTATGACGCACTGACGTCTGGGTTTTGCATGGCCCAGATCCTCTACCTTGATTGCTGACTGATTAGGAGCATTGCCGCTGTTAGACCGAGTGTTGAGGATCATGTTGGTATCTAGTTTAACTTTCCAGGTGTTTTATTTATTGTATCTTTTGCTTCCGCATATCATTTCTTGACTCATTTATTCGGGCTCATGGACATGTACTAGATAGTTTAGTTTACTTTCTTGTTCTTGATATCTCTACAGCCGTAATGTGACTGTGGAAGGATATTTCCTATCCACAGGTAGCATGGTTGGCTATGTCACGTGCCCATCTTAGCGTACTCTGGAAAGCGGGGCGTGACATGGTTCTTTTTGGTATCAGAGACATAGGATATAGGTTAATCGAGTTTGATTCTTTTTGTAGTTGGGTATTGGACCCAATACATGAATCAGAATACTCGTGATTAGGAATATGTTCTGCCACATTGCTACCATGATTCTTGAGTCATATCTTTCTTTTATCCTTCGCATTGACGGTATGCAAACCTCTTTGCATCTCGACATGAAACCCTTTTGGTTCTCTATTGTTCCTCCTTGTTTCTTGATTCTGATACTAGGATTTGGGCGACTTGAGTGGAGTTATGTAATTGTACCCATGAACTGCAGCATGGTTACAATGCGGTACTCTATTTAAGTAACTTGGAGTCCTTGTCTTGATTCACTTCCTTGTTTCATGGTCGTTATATTACCTTGTTTCTCTCCGTTTTATTGCTTACCAGTTTTTGTTTTATCACCAGCTTGAGTCCTGTTTACCGTGCTTAATCCTCTTCAGTATCTTGACTTCGGTTGAAGTCATTTCGGTATCTTACTTGTTCATGTTTTCCTCGCATTAGAATTATTCAATTCTGGTGCACCCCTTGTTTGTGTTGTCTTGGGAATGGATTTTCGCGGCACTTTCCACGCTCATATTGATTGTAAGGAAAGGAAAGTGATTCTCCAGATTCTCGGACATCCGGAGTTTGTTTTGCTGGAGGAAGCTGTTCTGTCGGGCCAGTCGAGTTTAGGGCTAGGCCGACAAATAATGTTCTTCCGTTGATGGAAGTTATTAAGGAAGAAATGCCAGCTGTTGTTCGAGATTTCATGGACGTGTTTGAAGACATATCAGGTTTACCGCCGAAGCGAGACGTAGAGTTCGCGATTGATCTTGTTCCTGGTGCAGCGCCAATCTCAAAGGCGTATTACCCGATGGCACCAGTGGAGTTGGAAGAAGTCAAGAAGCAGGTTACCGAATTGCTAGAGAAGGAGTGGATTCGCAGTAGCAACTCACCTTGGAGAGCTCCAGTTCTTCTAGTAAAGAAGAAAGATGGCACAAGGAGAATGTGCATCGATTATCGAGAATTTAAACCGGGTGACTATTGAGAATAAGTACCCGATCTCTCGCATTGGCGAATTATTTGAGCAGCTTAGTGGCGCGAGGGTATTCTCGAAGCTGGATTTGCGGTCCGAATATCATCAGGTCCGAGTTGAACCAGAGGATATTTGCAAGACTGTGTTTTGAACTCGGTATGGACATTACGGGTATTTAGTGATGCCATTCAGAGTCTCGAATGCACCGGCGATATTTTTGGACTTGATGAACCGAATCTTTTCACTATTCCTGGACCAGATTATAGTGGTGTTCATCGATGATAGTCTGGTCTACTCGAGGAGCAAGGAAGAGCATGTGGAACACTTGAAGATCGCATTACAGACATTGAGGTAAGAAAATTGTATGCAAAGATGAGCAAGTGCGAGTTTTGGCTTGAAGAAATGAAGTTTGGACACGTTGTGGCTGGAGATGGAATCGCCGTTGATCCCGAAAAATTACCGCAGTTCGAGATTGGCCGATTCAAAAGAATGTTGTGGAGATAAGAAGCTTTCTTAGACTCGCCGGGTTCTACAGAAGGTTCGTGGAGAACTTTGCTCGTCTGGCGGAGCCGTTGACCAAGCTTACGTGCAAGGAGGTACCATTTGTGTGGACGGATAAGTGTGCGTCATCTTTTGAGGCGTTGAGGGAAGAATGGATAACCGCTCTTATTTTGACCGTACCAGACAGTTCCGGAGAATTGGTGATTCATAGCGACGTATCTGGGAAAGGATTGGGATGTGTTTTGATGAAGCATGGGAAGGTTATGGTGTACGCATTGAGATAGTTGAAAACCCATGAGAAGAATTACCCAACTCCTGACTTGAAGCTAGCAGCTGTGATGTTCGCTTTTAGGATTTGGAGACACTACCTATTGGGCGAAAGGGTCGAAGTTTTCACTGATCACAAAAGTCTGAAGTATGTGTTCACACAGAAGGAGCTTAATATGAGGCATCATAGATGGTTGGAGATGGTGGCTGACTACGATCTTGATCTTAAATACCATCCGGGGAAAGTTAATATTGTGCCGGATGCGCTTAGTCGGTTGCCATCAATTCAGATGTTGACTGCACAGAAGGAACTTATTGAGGACTTTCGAAGATTTGATTTGGAGATTGTGCTGCCGCATTCTTCGGGACAGTTGATGCAGCTGCAAGTGCAGTCGTCGTTGATTGAGAATATTAAAGCAACGCAGTTACAGGACCCTAGATTTCAAAAGTTTTGAGAACAGGTTGAAGTTGGACTTCGAACAGACTTATTGACTCATGAAGATGGTTCATTGCGATATGGTAGTCGTTTGTGTGTGTCAAAGGGTGATATTCGCGAAGAGGTTATGAAGGAGGCACACAGTTCCGCATATTCCGTACATCTAGGAGGCACGAAGATGTACCGAGACCTACGACAGCATTTCTGGTGGGAAGGCATGAAACGGGAGATTGCCCGCTTTGTAGCGAAGTGCTTAGTGTGTCAGCAAGTTGAGGCTGAACATCAAACGGTTGCTGGTTTATTGCAACCACTTCCGATTTCTCAATGGAAGTGGATAACCATGGATTTCGTAACGACTCTACAGCGGAGTCCAAAATGCAACAATGTAGTTTGGGTGATTGTTGATCGATTGACCAAGGCAGCTCATTTCATCCCATTTTGAGTTGGTCAATCAACAGAACCGTTGGCAGAACGGTACATGCAGGAGATTGTAAGATTGCATAGAGTACCGGTGAGCATCGTGTCCGACCGTGACACTCGTTTCTTATCACACTTTTGGAGGAGTTTACAGGAAAGTTTGGGGACTCGATTGAAGTTTAGCACAGCTTATCATCCTCAAACAGATGGCCAGTCGGAGAGAACGATCCAAACTCTTGAAGACATGTTGAGAGCTTGCATGTTAGACTTCAAGGGTTCATGGGAGGATCATCTACATTTGGTGGAGTTTTCTTACAAAAACAGTTTCCAGGCGACTATTCAGATGGCTCCATTCGAAGCTTTATATGGTCGCAAATGTCGTTCACCTGTTTGTTGGGATGATGTTGGTGAACGAAGATTATTGGGACCGGACTTGATCGTGCAAACAGTTGAGAAGGTTAACACTATCCGGAATCATATGAAGGCAGCACAAGACCGACAGAAGAGTTAGGAAGATACATCGAGAAGACCTCTGGAGTTCGCGGTTGGTGATTTGGTGTTTTGAAGATATCACCGACTAGAGGAGTTTTTCGTTTTGGGAGTCGAGGAAAGCTTAGTCCTTGATTGTTGGACCTTTTGAGATTTTGGAGCGTATTGGAGAAGTGGCGTATCGTTTGGCGTTACCGCAACCCTTGGCGAATGTTCATGACGTGTTTTACGTACCTTAACTCCGTAGGTATGTTCGAGATGAAACACATGTGTTGAATCAATTGGAGCTAACTGTACGTGAAGATTTGACTTTTGAGGAACGACGATGTCGATTGTGGATCGAAGGGGAAAGGTTCTTAAGAACAAAGTTATCTCTCTTGTACTTATTTCTTGGGGTAATCGCTCACATGGAGAGTCAACTTGGGAACGAGAAGATGAGATCCGATGGAAGTTTCCATATATATTCTTGTAGTTTCTTGATTGTTTATCCTTTCTTGTTCTTGGAATTTCGAGGACGAAATTCTTTTATAGTCGGGTATAATGTAACACCCGAGTTCTTTTATACCAATTCCAGTTCTCGTATTTCTTTATTCGTGATATTTCTTGATTTAACGTATTTTGGGTGCGAATGGTATTTTACACTGTACATTGCTTTTGACCCAACCCGCTTGCTTGAAACTTGTTTGATTCATATTTATGAATCACCCTGGCTTGTTATGTAGACTTGTGCATTTTCAACTTTATCGCATACTGACATTTATCTGTCATGGCATCTTTTACCATATAACATTTTAAGTCACGTAACATAATTTAAAAATACATAATATGGCCTGCATGATACCCCTAACCCTGTGGTAGCGTCCGTGCATCTCGTTTTCGTCCAGTTCAGTGAAACAGACGTGTTTGGATGGCTACGCGCACGTACGTGCGTCCGTTCTTGGGGGTATGCTTTTTCGTTACCTAATCTTTCATTTTAAACTTTGGAACTTACAAATAATTTTCATATTTTTAAATCTAAATTTTAGACCCGACCCGAGTGCATTTCTGAAATATTTTATATTCCGCTAAAATTCTATTTTTTTAAATTTAATTTTAATACTTACAGTTTAAAAGATTTTTCCAAAACTAATTTTATATCTTTTAAAAATTTTCTTAACTAAATAATATCCTCTCCCCCTCTTTTGTTTTCCCCGAACCAATCACAATCCTTCCTTCCTTGTGCCGACCCCACCTGATCTCTCTCTCTCTCCACAGCCCTATCTCTCTCTCTCTCTCTCTCGAGCCTTTCTCTCTCCTCTCGCGATCCTCTCCCTCTCTTCTCGCGGTGAGCGAGATCCCATCACCGCCCTTCACCCTTAGCGTCACCGCCCTCTTCTTCTTCTATTTTTTTACCAGCGCCCTCAAGAAACCCATGCAAGTTTAACCCTAGCCGCCTCCTCTGCCTTCGACATCGCCCTTCGTCATCGTCTAACCCTCGCCCTCATCTTCATCTCATCGACCTCACCTCCTTCTTCACATCCTCGCCCTCCTTCACTCTTCCTCTTCCCTTCTCCTTAACCCCGAGCCCACAACCGACTGCAAACCCAAACCAACCCAACTACCGATCACCACCTCGAACTCATCCCCTTCCTCATCCTCTCTCTTCTCTCTCATCATCGAAACCCCCTGCACACCCGACCTTCTCTCATCCCTGCACCCACCGCGATGAGAACCCATCACCCTGCACACCTCGTCGCCGGCGATCCCTCAACCTCACCGTCACCACCCATTCTCCTCTTCTCTTCCTCTTCATTCTCTTCTCCTCCCTCTCTTCTCTTTTTCTTCTTTCTTAAAACCCCACAGATCAGAACCCTAACTTGCACCTTGCACCCTCGCCGGCAACTCACCTCTGGTGACCCCGACATCGTCAACATCTCGTCTCCCGTTATCAGTGCAACCCCAGTGAGCCTTCTCTCTCTCGTTCTCCCCCTTCTTTATTCTTCTTCCTTCCATTCTTCTTTCTTGTATTTTTCTCTTTTCTGTAAAATTTTAAAGCCTCTGTTGATCGCCGGAGCCGTGACGACTCGACGATCCTGACGACCCAGCGAGGATATCTGACCCGTGTGATCCCATCGTGCGTTGTTTGGACTCATTCCATGTACTGTGCGCGCGTCGCGACTTTTCCCGCCGACGCGTGACGTTCCGTATACCGCTTCGCGATCCGTCGAGACAAGTAAAACTTGCTACATGCTATTGTATTATTATATACTTATTCAACTGCATATTGTATCGGTAAATTGAATTTAATGCCGCATGTTCCATGTTAACATTTCGATGTCCATTATACCATTTTTGTTTTATAGCTCGAAACATACCATGTTGCATTTAGTTTTACTATACATAGTACCAACACCCATATTTAAATCAAATAACACTTATTTGCATAGCCATAGTACCTCTTTTATAATTTATACCCTATCGGACGACCGTTTACATACAGCTAGCCTAATTTATATTCAATTGCATCTCTAGGTTATTTAGTACATATTAACATGATTTTAACATCCATATTTGTTATACTATATTCAAGTAATGTTGAAACTATCCCTTAAACCCAAACTGGTAACCGTACATCCATATAGTTTAATCCTTACCTATTTTGCATATCATATTACATGTTCCAGTTTATTGTTCTATTAGTACCCATGCTTGTTTGTATACCCATGCTTATGCTAGTTTGATTATGAGCACCCACTTGACATCTGGTGCACCCTGACATGACTTGTTACACCTATTACTTGACACGACATGGTACCGGGCAACTCTTGACATGACATGACACCTTTATACATTACCTGGCTTGACCTGATGTACCATGGCTTTACCTGTTACCTGATCTTGTGTCTAATGCCAACAAACCTGACCTGTTGTCCTTACGGACAGTTCCTATTATCTATCTAGACAAACCTGTACCTGCCTGATCCTGTGTTGGCATTAGCTCCAGATTACTTAATACCTGACCTGAATACATATGACTTGGGGGTATGGGGAAATCAATGATGAAACCTGATTTGTAACTCGACGGTTCTATTCCTGTTCTGATAAGTCTTACGGGCTAGGCCAATCCCGGAGTGATGCTACGGACATCACTCGTCATTACCTACCATCCTTTACTGCCTTGCGGCACGTCTCGGGTTTAGCCTGAGAGTCATAGACCGTGATCCCAGGCACGCACGGGATACTATTGAATTACATCGATGATTCATCAGATTGATTTCAAAGACTTGAGAGTAGTTAACCCAGTAGACCAGTTTAGATTACTCACTGCACACTACCTTTCACTGCCCTGATTTATATTGCTGTTACACCTGCTTTACCTTTATGATCATAATTGCATGTCTTTCTACCCTGTTTATATATTATTGCTTGATGTTATGACGCGCTGACGTCTGGGTTTTGCATGGCCCAGATCCTCTACCTTGGTTGCTGACTGATCAGGAGCATTGCCGCTGTTAGACCGAGTGGTGAGGATCCTGTTGGTATCTAGTTTAACTTTCCAGGTGTTTTATTTATTGTATCTTTTGCTTCCGCATATTATCATTTCTTGACTCATTTATTCGGGCTCATGGACATGTACTAGATAGTTTAGTTTACTTTCTTGTTCTTGATATCTCTACAGCTGTAATGTGACTGTGGAAGGATATTTCCTATCCACAGGTAGCATGGTTGGCTATGTCACGTGCCCATCTTAGAGTACTCTGGGAAGCGGGGCGTGACAGTTGTGTTTTGAAGGTGACTTAGACGTATCGGGGGTCTAACAGAGTTTACGGGGGTCCCGCTATCCGAATAGAGAGCTGGGGGTCAAGAAGGCTAGCAACCCCCTTGCGGGGTGCGGGGCAGCGCCCCATTAGAATTTTTTTCTAACAGAGGACGTATTTTGAGTGTGGAGCGTGAAGGAAAAAGAAGGGTGAGGAGCGTCCTAAGGACGTGTGCACGGCACGTGGGTGCTGGACGCTCGCAGGTCACGTGCACGGCGTGTGGGCGTTGGGCGCCCGCTAGAAACAGTAGCAAAAAAGGGGGCTTAGCCCCTGGGCTGGGAGTTGAACTCCCGAGGGGCTTTGGAGTTGAACTCCTAAACATGAATTAGGTATAGATTTGGAGTTAAACTCCCAAAAGATTTCGATTTGGAGTTAAACTCCTATGTAATAAATTGGATGTGGATTTGGAGTTAAACTCCTAAAAAGTTTGGATTTGGAGTTAAACTCCTAAAAGGTCTGGATGTGGAGTTAAACTTCTTTGAGGATTTGGATCTTGGAGTTGAACTCCTCGAAGATCTTCGGAGATGATCAAAGGGGACCCATTTCTTCTCCCTGAAGTCTCGGATCCTTCCAAAGTAAGATTTCGGAGGTGGGTCTTCTTCTTCCTTCTCTCCTTTTGCTGGATCTTGGAGAAAAAGAGAGGTGAGATCAAAATTCTCTCTTTTAGGAATTTGATGGGAGATCTGAACTCCCTTTCGAAAGTTTTATGGTGAAAAACTATTTCTTTTTGGAAAAAGAAGAGTTAAACTCTTGATTTAATTGGAAAAGAAAAGAAAAGAAAAGGGAGAACTTGAGAGAAAGAAGATGGAGGCACAAACCCTATAATTTTTTTGAGAGAATGAAATGTTGTTCTTAATTTTTTCATCATGTTTGCCTTTTATAGGCTACACACTTTACATATAACCCCTTGGGCTTTTCTAAATGGCACTTGTGCCTCTCCATATCTCATGTGCTTATTTCTTTTTGCACATAAGCCATGGGGTTTACAAAATTTTGGCTTTTTGCCTATTTTCATACATTTAATTCTAAACAAATGTATTTAAACTAATTTATCGCCTTCTTTTGGCATGGAGTCGGCCCCTTCCACGCTCGGTCTTGACTTGGGCTTGGGCTCGCTTGCTTGGGCTCGGGTCCACTTGGTTAGGGGTTGACTGACTTTGACTTGGTCAACCGGGGTGTAATTTTTGACCCCAACAAAATACCCCCCATCAATAAATACACACCGCGTGTATGAGTTGTATGCATGAAATTGATGGATTTTGTTCTATATAGAGATTGATTTGATTTGGTTCCCTGTAGAGGGTCGATGCTTAGCAATGCGGATGGTCGATGCTACCATTTTAGCGACGTGGACGGTCGGTGCCCTTTTTGCGACTTGGACGGTCAGTGTTGCCCTTTTTCGACTTGGACGGTCGGTGCTGCCATTTTAGCGACGTGCATGGTCGGTACTGCCATTTTTATGACTTGGACGGTCGGTGCTGCCATTTTTGCGACTTGGACAGTCGATACTGCTCTTTTTGCGACTTGGACGGTCGGTGCTGCCATTTTTGCGATTTAGACGGTCGATTCTGCCATTTTTGCGACTTGGACAGTCGCTGCCCTTTTTGCGACTTGGACGGTTGGTGCTGACCTTTTTGCGACTTGGACGGTCAGTGCTGCCTTTTTTGCCACTTGGACGGTCGGTGCTTGATTTGACTTGCTCCGCTTCTTGCGGTGTCGGGGTTGAAGTTGGCTTGCTTTGCTTCTTGCGATGTCGGGATTTGATTTGACTTGCTCTGCTTTCTGCGGTGTTGGGATTTGATTTGAATTGCTCGGCGTTCTGTGGTGTCAGAATTTGATTTGTTTTAGGAGTTCCCTACCCGTCCAGCAGGACCTTTAAGCTTGGAAGTGCTACCGGGTGGGACATTGATTTGATCTGTTTGATTTTTGTCTTATTTGGCGGGACTTTTGAATTTGAGAAGAACTCGAAATTTAAATTTTGTTTAGCATCAGTATTGCTGCATTGGAATAATGCCAGGAGAAACTCATCATTTTCCCCGAGGGGACTAGGGATTTAGTTTTTTGGGTCGGTATCAGCACCGCTAACACTGAAGCGTAGTGTCAGGAGCAACTCATCATTTGCCTTTTGGAAAACTTAGGGTTTGAGTTTTGGGTCGGCATCAGCACCGCTAACACTGAAGCGTAATGCCAGGAGCGACTCATCATTTTCCATTTGGAAAACTTAGGGTTTGAGTTTTGGATCGGCATCAGCACTGCTAACACTGAAGCGTAATATCAGGAGCGACCCATTATTTGTCATTGCCCGTTGGGGGAGCGATGGTGTAGGAGATAGGTTTAGGTCCCTATCACCTAAGCCTTTTCAATTTTATGAGCCGTAAGGGTCGCATAAAAGCATTTCCTCCCTACGAGTCGAGAGGATCTCGTAGGTGTATGTTCTTCTTAGGAATCGTGAGGATTCCTAAGTGTGTTGCTCCTTTGTGAGTCGTAGAGATCTCACGCAGGGATTTTCTCCTCATAAGGTCGAAAGGACTTTGCGAGTGTATTTCATCTCTTTTCACGAGTTTGCGCCCTTTTGGCTTTTCACAAACTCACCTGTAGTCCTGCTGTTTTTACTCACGGAGCCCTTTCGTGTTTTCATTCGTGCCTGTTTTGCTTGTGGACATACCATTTTTATTGTTTTTTTAGCTTCATCACTGGTAGGACTTCAAATGTAGTCTCGCCGGTAGGACTTGGGAGAGATAGGGTTTATTTGCGTCCGTGAATTGTATACAGTTTTACAGGATGTATGACCCAGACCGTATGGCCGGTGTACTCAATTCGCCTACGACTTAGAGCATTCACGCGTGGTATTTCTTGAGATACCGGCAATTGATGGGTGGCATGGGCCTTTCTCTCTTGGCATTTATCACCTGGTAGGATCCCCCATCAAACACTTTCTCGATGACGTATGGTCCTTTCCAGTTTGGCTCGAATTTTCCTTTGGCATGTCAATTGGGGATGATCGATCTTTTGAGAACCAACACCAATTCGCCTTTCTTGAAAGCACGGAGACGGGTCATCTTATCATAGGCCCGTGACATTTGGGCTCGGTACAGCTCCAGATTTTTTTGTACTGCAAGGCTCTTTTCTTCGAAGGCTTCAGTCGAAGGAGGACATTTTCCTCCTCTATCAAATCATGCTGGATAGCTCTCCTTAGCCTTGGAATTTCGACTTCGAGGGGGAGGATCGCCTCCACTCCGAAGAGTAGTGAGTATGGAGTGGACTGAGTTGGAGTGCGGTACGTGGTACGATATACCCACAATGCCTTGTGGAGCTTGAGATTCCAGTCTCTCTTGTTGGCTGAAGCATTTTTCCTCAGGATCTTGCATAGAGTTTTATTGAAGGTTTCGGCTAGCCCATTAGCTCTTGGATTATAAATGAAGGAATATCTCCAGTCTATTTTGTGCTGAGTAGCGAACCTTGAGACTTTTAAACTCTTGAAAGAAGGCCCATTGTCAGAAATAATTCTTCTAGGTGTACCGAAGCGGTACAGAATATTATGCCGGAAGAATATCAGAATATCTTTTGTCTTAACTTCTTTTAGCGGGACAGCTTCAGCCCATCTAGAGAAATAGTCAGTCGCGGACAATATGAACCGGTGGCCTTTGGATGACGGAGGATCAATTGAGCCAACTATGTCGATGCCCCAAATTTCGAAGGGCCATGACGCCACCGCAGGATGCAGCAAGTTGAGATGCTTATGGATGAAGTCATCATGAATTTGGCAGACATGACATTTTTTCACATGCTCTTCATAATCCCTTATCATGGTAGGCCAGTAATATCCTAACCGTTTGATTTGAAGCCGTATTTTGGGGCCGGACAGGTGAGCCCCGCAGACGCCCGAGTGAACTTCTTTCATGACTTTTTAGGTTTCTGCGGATGACATACACCTAGGCTAGAATTGGTCATATGATCTGCGATATAGCATGTTATTTACAAACATATATCGAGGGCTCTCTTCTTTAACTGAACCCTCACAGATTTTCCTTCGAGCAGTTTGTCGTATCGGATGTACTCTATAAAGGGCTCTCTCCAATCAGGCTCGTCTTGAATGACCAAAATTTCTTCGGCGGGATTGTTCTCTTGTTCTATACTTTCTTCTTCTCGTAAAGAGACTGGAGGTAGAATTTGCTATATTCTGACTGTGATCAGAATTTCATCCATGTCGGGATCAGCCAGCTTTTTCGCTAGGCGAGCCAGCACGTCGGCTTTTCCGTTCAACTCCCTAGGGACACTCATTTGTTCAATGTGAGTGAACTGTTTCATGAGTTCCATCACCCATCTTCTGTATCGAGCTAACTCAGACTTATATATCTTGTAGTCGCCGCTCACTTGGTTGACGACAAGCTGGGAGTCACCGTAAACCCGTAGCCAAAGGATTTCCATTTCTATGGCGAGCTCCAGACCAGCTATTAGAGCTTTGTACCCAGCCTCATTGTTTGTGTGAGGCTCGGTAAGAGTGAAAGAACGTCGTAGGGTTTCTCCTGATGGCGTGACAAACACCAATCATATCCCTGCTTTTATCTCCGGGATGCTTGATTTGCCGGAGGTCCTTATCAATGAGGCTCCATCGAAATAGAGCTCCTAACATGGCTCGTCGTCATCGAGATGCAACACTTGTTCGTTGGGTAACTCGTAATTGAGCGGTGACTTTTCTGGTATAGGATGAGCAGCAAGGAAGTCGGCGAGGGCTTTCCCTTTTACTGCTTTCTGAGGAGTATAGATTATGTCAAATTCAAGCAGCATGACAGCCCATCTTGCCATTCTACCGGCTAGGCTTGCTTTTGTCATTATGTGTTTGAGTGGGTCGATCTTGGAGATTAGCATAACCCGATGAGCGAGCAGTTAGTTCCTCAGCTTCTTTACAGCGAATATCAGAGCCAGGCATTGCTTTTCGATCGGAGAATAGTTGTGTTCCACCCCGACTAAAGTTCGACTGAGGTGTAAAGGGCATTTTCTTTTCCCTACTCGTTGTTCTGGGCAAGGAGCGCACCGAGTGATTCATCTAGCATGGCGGTATTGAGAATCAACGGTTTATTTAGGATAGGAGCTGCAAGTACTGGAGGGTGCAACAGGTACTGTTTGATATATCTGAATGCTTCTTGACATTTGTCATCCCAAACGAAAGGAGATCCTTTCTTCATGAGCTTCGAGAAGGTCTTGCATCATCCCGATAGGTTCGAGATGAACCTTCGTATGTAAGCGAGCTTGTCTTGAAAGGATCTTAGCTGCGTTAGATTCTTCGGAGGAGGCATCTCCATGATGGCCTTTATCTTCGATGGGTCAACTTCGATCCCTCGAAATCGGACTATGAAGCCCAAGAATTTTCCGGATGACACGCCAAAAGCGCACTTTAGAGGATTCATCTTCAGATCGTGTTCCCTCAGTCGGGTGAAAACGGTCCTGAGATCTCGGATGTGATCGGCCTTGGTTTTAGTCTTAACGACCAAATCATCAACATAACATTCGAAGAATTTATGGATTAAGTCGTCAAAGATTTTGGTCATCGCCCTTTGATATGTGGAGCCCACATTCTTCAGTCCGAACAGCATCACCTTATAGCGGTATATCCCGATCGGGGTTCGAAATACTGTGTGTTTCTCATCCTGGGGAGACATCCTGATCTGATTATATCCAGCCATCCATGAAAGTGAACGGATCGTAATTTGAGGTATCGTTGACCATCATTTCTATGACCGAAAGTGGGAAATTGTCTTTAGGGAATGCCTAATTGAGGCCCCTGAAATCGACGCAAACTCGTATCTGCCCGTTCTTCTTTTTCATTGGGACGATGCATGTGATCCAGTCCGCATATTTCTCTTCTCTGATGAAGCCAGCATCGATAGGTTTCATAGTTTCCTCAATGACCTTTTCTTCTAGCTCCCTTCTCATTCTTTGAGGATCTTGTTTGACTGGCTTAGCATCAGGAGATATAGCTAGCTTATGCACGACCACTTCAGGGGAGAGGCCAGGCATTTCTTTGTAAGTCCATACGAAGCAGTCGACGAACTCATATAGCAGGGCGATTATCTGTTCTTTCATTTTTCTGACAAGAGTGAGCTGATATAGGTCGGTCTTGGATTATCGGACGTTCCCAAATCAATCTCAGTTAGCTCGTCGAAGGTTGCTTGTCTGCCATCTTCGAGTTCTTGAGGGGCTTCTTCTGGTCCAGCTAGCTTGTTGTCATCATTTGACCTTTCGATAGCTTCACCAACAGGGATCATGTAGCATGCTTTGGCATCAGGTTGAATGAAACCTATGCCTCATCTATCTAGGATTCGTCCATCGATGAGTGCTCGAACATGAGGCGGATGCCACAACCCCTCATAAAACTTTGTTTCGGAGTCCGTTTGATATAACCGACATCCGCACTTTTTAAAATATTCTCTCATCTCAGGCGCATAATATCTGGGGTTTAGGACGGCACTTATGCCTCTTTCATAGGGAAGGCACGTGACAGATAAATCATCCGGGTGCACGACAGGATTTAACCCATAAAATATGATGTCCTTCTGTCCACTCTTTCTTCTGGGAACGTAGAAGGTTTTCAGCTGGTCCACGGTGGAGACTGAAAATGCATCGAGCTCTTTACACATCTGCTCCGGCACGCTTGTGACGGCTAGAGACCCTTCTATAACTTTGAAGGTCTCTCTTAGCTTTGCTTTTTGCATGGGAGCCCAATCTGTACAGCCATTGCAAGACGGGTCCTCTTCCTCTGATTCTTCAGTGTCGCTACCTAAACGAGGGCGAATTTTGCTGCCGGATAAGCCTTCAATAACAGACTCTTCCGTATCACTACCAAAATGAGGGCGAGTTTTACGGAAGGACGGACTTCCAGTGTCGAAATCATCAGTGTCACTGCCGAAACGCAGACACACTTGGGGGTTTTTGCTTTTAAAAGTGACAGCCGGCTCAGATTTGCTTTTGAGTTTCGGGGCCGTACTGTCTTTGTTCAGTTGTGGCTCAGCACTTTGGAGGTTCACAAAGTACCGAGAATCTTCATATTGGACGTCATGCACACAGGCAGTTTTGATTGAAGTCTTAAATGACAATTCTTTCTCTTGACAGGTGTCAGACGTCCATTTACAAACTTTTTAGAGTCCGCAAGTTCATGATGTTCACTGAGGACCCTAGATCAATTAATATGCGTTTAATTCGGTCTCCATCGCTGTACCCTGTCACGTAAAGCGATCGTTTGTGCTCAGCTATTCCCAGTAACAGGTATTCATCTTTAAATGTGATCGCGACTGTATGCAGAGTGTAATGTGCCTCTTTCATATTAATTTCCATGAAACGAGCCTGACCACTCGGGGTTTTGCAGGGTATGAATGAGAACATCTCTGAGCTCCTTGGATAAAACCAGAGCATCATAGATGCTTAAGAGAGACGGAGGCTTTCGGAAATGAGCCAAGACATTATAGTCCACTGGGGAAGGACTCAAGTCTTCATGAGCAAGCCCTCCACCATCTTCTTCATTAGCGACTTGTTTTTCCTTCTCTTTTAGGGCGTTGCCTTGATTTTGCGGTAGAGCCTTACCGCTTTTGAGCTAGATTTGGTCGGCCTTCATGGCGAGCTCCTCGTCCTCCTCGGAAAAACAGAGTTCTTCCTCAGAGTCGCTACTAAGATGGATGACACAGCAGGTCACTATAGGGATCTCATCATCGGAGTCTTCATTCAACTCCTCCAGAATCTCAACCGCTTCTACGGGGAAGAACTCCTTCAATTGAATTAAAGTTCTTTCCTTTTGTTCATAGTCTTCGAAGGAATCGATATATTTTTGAATGGTCGATTTCCTTGCAAACACTTTTTCACGTCGAGCTGCATTTTTCTTCTTCTTTGGCTTTTTTGATTTTGAAACCGATCGAGCCAAATTGGCAACTGGAATGGTGGGCATTTTTTGCCCTTCCCATTCAGTTCTGGGCTCTTTCTGAAGCAATTTTAACATCTTCTTCATCTTTTTTTGACATGATCATTGATTGGTTGGAGAAAGGCGTGTCTATGTATGTTGAAATAACCGCAATCAAGACGGTGTTGCAAATAGCTAGCCGCGATGAGTACGAGTCATCCACAGGGAAACGGTGAACTGCTTTTCTTGTTTTAGACGAGTTGATAGAAACAAGATGGAATTGTTGTTTTTTATTATTAAGAAGGTTTTATAATAGAAAACTTGTAGGGTTTATAGGATTTAATAGTTAATGGATGGAGTTTTAAAATTAATTATTTTTGTCTTTTAATTATTTAATACTAGAGAAATAGCGATGAATGTGGATTAGGGTTCTTGGGGGGGAATTAGGGTTTCGCTGTACTGACCTTTATCCTTCCATTAATCTCTATTTATCTCAAGCCTTTAACAAAACGATTATTAACGAATCTTGAATCGTGGTCGTGACTATCATGAATTGATAGCGTGCCCGATAAGAGGATTAATATTCATTTTACTAAACTTTATAAAAATTAAAACTTTAAAAATAATTTAAGAGATATTTTTCATCCATTATTCTACCCTATACTACAAACCCTGGCAAGCAAGAACTTACTCGCTCATGGAGATCAACGTAGTAGAAGAAAGGTGGAAGAAAATGGAACACATAATTAAAATTAAGAATGCCGAAAGTAAGTGCAGAAACTAATGCGGAAAGTAAATGCGACAAAATTAAAAGAAAGAACTACCTTTATTGATTTACTAGTACATTATAAAAGTTGCTCGCTGAAAAAGTAATTTACAAAACCCTAGTTAGCTTGCTAGATTTTAATCGATTCTTCGATGGATAGATAGTTTGATGATTCTTTGATGATAGATGCTCTCGGTCCTTTTATAGGCTCTGAAATGTGAAACCCTAGATGTCATGTTGAAATGTATCAAATTACGATCAATACCCTGAGTTTACAAATCCTACGGCCGCCGGAAGACCGCGCTTCCGCCTCCTATACTACCTTTTGACCACAGATCCGCCGCCGTTTGGTGGGATTGAGCTTCCAAATTTCTTGTGGCTTATTCTCTAGATATTTGGATGTCCTTCTGATAAAAAGATTCTGAAAATATATCTCTAAGTCTCTGCCGTTGCGAGATTCTTCGATTTGCTCCTAATATTCGGCAGATTTAGTTTGGTGAATCGATTTGTTGTGGATTTCCTACTTATAGTTCAGACCTGAGCTAATCTTATTATAATACCTGCACAATATCTCAAATCATCTTATTATTAGCATTTGTTTTATTTGAGATATTATTCTAACCAATTAATTGATATGATATCTTAAGAATATTGGTTATGAATATTTGATATGGTATGCATATTTTAATTGATAAATAATCTCATGGATATTTTATTTAAATATGATATGCATATATTTTCCCTGATTATATTAATTATAAATGAATAAACATATAACAATAATATTTTTACAAATAAACCTGCATATGTTCTTTATTTAGAATTAACACATTTTAGTAATTAATAATAATGGGGGAAATGTCCATACAAATGTGCAATAAATTTGACTGATCAAATACCCCCAAACTTATTTTTTATCGTCCCGAGCAAACTATTTTATTATCAAAAGAAAAAGAAAAAACCTAACACACTTTCGTAGGCAACACGATTGCACTTAGCTCGTGAAACAAGCCGTTAAACCTCTAGGTGTTACTAGTAGAAGGAGTGTCATCTCCTGAGGGTTTTCTGCGGATTACACCTACAAAATGCCAAAATAAAAAGAAGAATATAAAATTACGTGCAAAGTTAAAGAACATATAAAAGAAAGACATGAAAATAAGAGTTTCAAATTACACTAGATTTTTAGTTGTCATGAGCCCTGTCTTAATGGTGTTGAAAAGATTTCGGAAATCACATCATCTCTCAATAAAACATCGTCTTTAGTCTTCCTCCCTACCTATCTTCCAAACATCGATCATATACCCCTACGTGTATGTAAAAGACATCCCTATACTTAGATAATTCAATTCAAGCTATCATACCTTTTGGCCATATTCCTTAGTACTTTTTAGTCGGTAATATTTTAGATGGATTTTCTCACACATTCTTCATGCGACCGTTAATATTTCTTGAGGTACTAACCAACCAATTACCGAATGTGCTCACTTATTAAGGCGTAATTAGCAATATCCTAGTCTTTCAACACCTAAGACTTAGCAGCGACTCCCAAACCAGTTGGTCTAAGGTACTAGGTGATAAGCCACCATCGCTATATTTTTTTTATGCTGACTTAAGTAATAACAAAATCAGTGTTCATTTTTTTGCACCATTTATCTTTTGTTATTATTTATATTTTTTCCTTTATACTAAGGCTTTTAAACAAGAGTATTTCAAGGTATTCTCTACTATCCCAAGTTTCAAGATGTGTGTAAGTGCGTACAGTAGGGTATCAACGTTCAGAAGTTTGGACTCAAGAATAGAGACTATTTTTCAGACTTATTTCTATCCACAAATTAGTAATTTCTTTATCTTACTAACCCTTAGGACAGCAGCTCATGACTATGTATTACTGGTTTCGTTTTAAAACATCTAACTTTCTTGCTTTTCTTAAATCTCTTCCTTTCTTTCATATGATTTCGGAAATCACATCATCCCTCAATAAAACATCGTCATTAGTTTTCCTCCCTACCTATCTTCCAAACATCGATCATATACCCCTACGTGTATGTAAAAGATATCCCCACACTTGGAGAATTCAATTCAAGCTATCATACCCTTTGGCCATATTCCTTAGTATTTTTTAGTCGGTAATGTTTTAGATGGATTTGCTCATACATTTTTCATACGACCATTAATACTTCTTGAGGTACTAACCAACCGATTACCGAATGTGCTCACTTATTAAGGCGTAATTAGCAATATCCTAATTTTACAACAGCTAAGTCTTAGCAGTGACTCCCAAACCAGTTGGTCTAAGGCATTAGGTGATAAGGCACCCTTGCTATATTTTTTTATGTTGCCTTAAATAATTATAAAACCGGTGTTCATTTTTCTGTACCATTTATCTTTTGTTATTATTTATATTTTTCCTTTCATACTAAGACTTTTAGAAAAGAGTATTTTAAGGTATCATCTACTATCCCAAGTTTCAAGATGGGTGTAAGTGCTATAGTAAGGTATCAATGTTTAGAAGTTTGGACTCAAGAATAGAGACTATTTTTCAGACTTATTTCTATCCGCAGATTAGTAATTTCTTTATCTTACTAACTCTTAGGACAACAGGTCATGACTACGAATTACTAGCTTCGTTTTAAAATATCTAATTTTCTTGCTTTTCTTAAATCTCTTCCTTTCTTTCATATATATTTTTCACTTTCTAACTTTTATTTTAAAAATTTATGCAATGCAATATTTACATATGATGCGTAGATATATACAAACCATTCATACAAACCATCCTCTTAAACTTGTTTGCAGCAGTATCCTCACTGATATTGTCCTGTAAGCTCAAAACCTGAAGACTAGGAGGAACAGTTCAACAAGATGGTATAAAGAAGGGGTCAAGAGTGAATGACAATGAAATTTCCGCCCAAACTTGTTCTTGGCTCACAATCGTGTAAAAATTTCTTTTCTTTCAAGAGCCATTTAAAAATACATTTCTTCTTCCCCCCAAACTTGAGTAAAACAGTATTTTCATTACTAAACATTGAAATTCAACATAAGAGGGGGTAAATATTATCGTTGGTCTATATAAATCTTTAAAAAGACCAAAAGTTAAAACCAACCATTCAAATATTTTGTCTGGGTAACACCATGGTTGGTAGAAGATCGTGTAACGGATAGATGCGAAGAAGACTCGAGACTGTATAAAAATGGAGGTTGTATCATGTCTCGAGTAGAAAAAACAAAAATGAGAGTAACGATAAGAGATGATGTGGGGGGAAAAATAAGAGGTGTAATCGAAAGGTTTTACGTCTCGGTTGGTGGAGACGAAAAAGATAATGTGAATAAAAACGAGAATTTGAAAAATAAGAAATGGATGGAATAGTCGCATTCTCGTATGTGATTAGAAGAAGAGGTGGTGGTTCAACTTCTTCAGCCTCAAAGAGAGGGGCACGAATTTCTGGTAGAGGTTGATTCATCACAGCATCCAAGTCTTCAAGGAACGTGAGTTCTTCGGCGAAAATACTTTCGAAACTTTTATCGATGTTCCGAATGATGATCTCATCGAAAAGAAAAGAATAAGTGGAATAGGCAGATTCACTAGGAATGTTGAAAGTTTCAAGGTCAATTTGTTGCGCACCAACATTTAAAACACTCGATTCGTCAAAAATTATAGAGGTAGGAGACTCGAAAATCTCATCTACCTTAAAAGAGTCTAAATCAAGCGGTCTTTCAAGAATCATAGAGCTCGAAATATTGGAGTGTGGTTCATCAAAACTCGGTGGAATTGAAAGAAAATGAGAAGAACCAAAGAAAGTGGGTAATGAAATGGGTAAATGAACTTGGGTGTCGAGCATTGTTGAACCAGATGTGGGAGATGAAGGCTGAATATCGTTTTTCATATCAGATAGGTCGGTGGTAAAAATAAGATCGGTTAAATGTACAATAAGATGTTCATATTCAATGGAAGGAATATGAGGGGTCGAAGAATCAAACTCATCCAACATAGCGAGTTCATCTTCAAAGATATTCCCATCATCGATCTCACTAGCACCTTCAGGCAAATCAAACGAATAGTTCCTTAAAAATTCATCAATGATATTATTCTCAATCGATGGATCACTAGGTTCACTTGATGGAATTGGAAGATTTGAAATGTCAAGTTTAGTCGAATAAGGATCGGTTTGATTTGAAATGGTGCAAGGCTCTCTTTCACATTCATTATTGGGCAAGTCAAACATATTATTCTCGGGCACCTCATCAATTAGATTATTAAGTGGTTTATCATCAAATACACTCGGTTGCGGTTCAGGATTGAAGGTGTCGAGATCAAAAGAATTGGTTTTGGTTTGATTTTGAGGGATCCCTTGTTCATTCTCATTACTCAATTCCAACTCTACTTCAAGACTAGACATGGTTTCTAAAGAAGTTTCAATGAAGGATTCTCTTTGAACCGTGGAACTTCCCAATTGATTTTCAGAAGCACTGTCTAGATAAAGTGAAAATGTTGAGTATGGTTGGAATGGGTTTAATTGTTGGTTATGGGCGAGTTCAATATGTTCTGCAATCGACATGGGTTTACGAATTGCCACATTAGCCTTAAGAGAAGTTTCAACATGAGAGCGTGTGAAAGTTTGGTACTGTTGATAAGAGGTAAAAAAGTGTATCCAATTTTCATAAACAAGATTAGGATCAATATTGTGATATGAAGAAAATTGAGATTGGTTGGTTAGTTGACGAATGGCTTTTGCAATTTACTTAGCAATGGTCATGGGTGTAAAAGTTGCCATATTCGCCTCAAAATGAGTATCAATATTTTCATATGGAAATGATTGTAATTGTTTTCCTAACGGTTTTGGGGAAGTGAAAGGCATGAAACTTTGGCTACGGGCCTTCGCAATATGCTAAGCGATGGACATAGGTTTAGAAGTTTCCTCACTAACCATAAAAGGATTATTAACATAAGAAGTTGTTGAATTTTTACACGGTTGATAAAAATTTGAGTGAGGTGTCCAACTGTTATTTCTAGAGCGTGCTATCCTATCTCTTAAAGAAAAGGTAGGGTCGGAATTTGTACCAAAGCAATAACGATATAAATTAATATCTGGCTGTGTGTTGCAAAACTCACCAAGAGTTGGTCGGTTTGGGTTACACATCATAAGAGAATGAAAAGAAAAGAGGGTGAAATGGTAATTTTTTTTAAAAAAAATTTTGAAATTGTTTTGCTTTGAAAAAGAGACTCGGCTCAATTAATCACAAACATGCACAACTAGTACCTAGAACTAGGGTCACCTAGGTCAAATCACTAGACCGCTTCTAAACTTCCAAAGGACAAGACGTAGGATAAATCATCTATCACCTCCTTATCAATCTTGCAATCAGATAAATGCCAGGTAAGGTATCCGCTATACGAATCACAGAAATAGCGGGCCTAATTAAGTAGCCACTTTCCTTAGTCACACTTGCCTTAGACTGTAACACCCTAGTGCATTTATACGATATTTTATTTAAGGTATTTCCTAATCTTGCGACATCTTCTCGTTTATTATTGTTTTTTTGTATGGATAGTGCATTTGGTAACTGTGGTTAATATCCGACCCGGCCCGCATTCTTGAAACCCATCATGGTTCAAGATTACGTCATATATTTACTTGTACAGAGGATCCGTGCACATCTAGGTTCTATATATATGTATGATATATTTAGTATCTGCATATCTTTTAAATAATACAAATTATAACCAAATAATAATTTTTGATATTTAGCATTGCATGTTACCATACCCATACCATATGGTTGCATCCATATATCGTGTTCATATCCAGATTGATAAAACAGACTCGTTTGGATTGCTATGTGTATTTACATAGACCCGTACTTGGGGGTATGCATTTTTACTGACCGGGTATCGCATCATGGTTTTGGCTTGTACGTATATTCTCCATATTTTAAAACTAGATATTTAGAAAAGACCCGGGTATTTTTTGGAGTATTTTGATATTAACCATAGAATCCAAGAAAATATATTATAATATTTATTTTAAACTTAAAACCTATACAAACAGTTTATATATATAATATATATAACTAATATATCTAACTGATATCATATTCTCTCTCTCTCTCACTCGCGTCTATCTCGCTCTTATCGCGCGCGCTCTCTCTCTCTACCCCTCTGTCTCTCTTTCTCTCTCTTAATATATATAATTTATATATTAAAACCTCATAACTTTTACACCAACTCTCTCTCTCCTCTCTTTCTTTATTCTTCTCCCCGCTATGAGAACCATAACCCAAACCCTAGCCCGCTCCCTCACCTCACCGCCGACCTCCCCACGACCTCATCACCTCACCACCCTCATCACCACCTTCTCCGCTTCCACCTCTGTTCCACCTCTCCTCCTTCACCCCAAGCACCCTGCACTCGACGCCACCCACGACCATCCCTGCACAGTCCCGACGCGACCCCAGAAACCTCACCGCCGATCACCACAGACCTCGCCGACACCTCCTCAACTCCCTCTCTAACTCCCGACACCACCACCACCACCCTCGACAACCCCCGACGACCAACAAAAAACTCAAGAAATCCATAGCCACCTCATCACTGACAGCAGTCAAGCCGTCGCCTCTCCCCTTTCCTCTATCCTTGCTTCCCCAGAACTCGACACCAGACCCAGAACACAACAGCAACCATTATCTTTCTTCGTGTTCTTTCTTGATCGGTTCTTAATCATCTCACCAGAATCGCACGCGTCACCGACGATCCGAACGACCCAGTCACGGTCATCGTCCAGCGTAGTCATCGCGTCACGTCATTGATCAGCCAGGTCCAGTCATGCAAGCGCGTGAGTTGCATCACGACGTTTATCCGACGTCGAACGTGACGTACGTACCCCGACGCAAGATTCGATCAGGCAAGTTTAACTTGCAACATGCTATGTTACTATATCGATATCTATATGAATAAAAATAGTACATGTGTTTTATTATTTAGCAACTATTACTGATTTACAGTTTTACAATATCCGTTCGTACCCGTACTGACAATAGCATATCTAGTTGCATACCGGAACATCATGATATCATTATACTATTATATTAGTACAACATGTTATTTAGTTTGCATTATATATGGTAATAAATTTATAATGGTTATTACAGATAGATACATATGCATCCTTGCATTAGCCATGTTTCGATACTGGTTACAGTTTCACATTGGGTATCTATTTGGTTGATATGCATCACATGATATGTTCACGACACACTACTTGACTTGTTACTTGGATCTTGTTATTAATGCCAACAATATTGACGTGTTGTCCCGACGGACGTGACTTGTTGTCTGCATAGACAAGAACTGTATATACTTAATCCTGTGTTGGCAATAGATCTATATTGGTAATATATGACTTGAACAAAAACCTGGGGGAAAAGGGGAAATCAAGAATGTAACTGAAACGTAACTCGAGAGGATATTATTACTTGTTTTCGTTTTTCCGGGCGTTGCAGAATAATTACTTGTTTGCCGTTTTTCCGGGTGTTACGGAATAATTACTTGTTTGCCGTTTTTCAGGGCGTTACAGAATAATTACTTGTTTACCGTGTTTCCGGACGTTATGGAATAAATACTGTTACCGTGGTCCCGTGAGGAATGAACGGGATATATACTTTTGTGTTACGATGAGAATTATATTAATTGATTTCAAAGACTTTTAGAATAGATAACCTAGAAGCACAGTTTTATGTTACACATCACACATCACATACTTACACATACCTCACTGTTTCATATCTGTGTTTACCATTTATATTCATATTTACTTATATCGTTATATCCGGGTTATCACTATTATTTTGATATTATGGCGCACTGACGTCTGGGTTTTGTATGGCCCGGTTCCTTTACCTTTGTCGCAGGCAGATCAAGTACTTTAACCATCAAGCTGAGCGATGAGGAATTGATCGTGTATTTAGAGATATTTAGTTTTGTTTATCTTCATAGTTTTATTTCTTTGATGTGAGCTCATAACGGGACATGTTTCAAATGTTGTTTATTGGATTTGATTCGTTTCCGCTTATACATGTTTCTTGACTCTATTTACCGTAGCAGTTGGAGATGCACTAGATAGATTTTATATTTTACTATTCTTGATATCCTATAGACAGCCGTAATGTGACCGTGGAGGGATAATTCCTAATCACAGGTAGTATGGTTGGCTCTGTCACGTGCCATTGTCTGTGTATATCTTGGGAAGCGAAGCGTGACATAGATACTACAAGAGAAATGCGGATAAGCAATAGATTATCCACGACCCTCTTTTGTCCTAATTGAGCGCGATTGTCCTTAGAGGCTTGGTCTCGATATTTTTTTATTAATGTATGGTGATGCGTATGCTTGTTTGTGATTTGTGGGGCCTAGGAAGGATGATAAAATCCCCACCTAATCTGAATTTGGATTTCTTTCCCTTAAATGTCCGTTTTAAATATGCAAAACAAGCCAAAATCTAAAACACGCAAAAATATTTTTAGCAGCGCTATTTACAAATAATTCTGCAGGTAAAAACAGTTTATTGGAGTTTCAGAGGAGAGAGGAAGATGATAGAATAATACCAGAAAAGTTTGGCGGCTCAACTCCCCAAGGTAGCCGCGCTTCCGCTGCCTAATGCTCCCTCTGGCCACGGTTCCGCCGCCTTCTGATGAGATCTCCCCTTTAAATTTTGGCACTGCACTCCGATGCTCCTCTGCTGCTATTTAACAATCTCATAATCTCTGTTGGTTCGCTCCAAGTGCTCCAGATTTCTCGCAAAACTTACACAAAAATCGTTAAAAATACAAAATGTGGTTTATTTATTTATATTTATATTTTTTATATTCTCTGGTTTTATATTAAAAATCAACCCGAATAACAAGAAAAATAATTACGTCCGTTTCCCCAGCAACGGCGCCATTTGATTGATTGGAGAAAGGTGTGTCTATGTATGTTGTAAATAACCGCAATAAAGACGGTGTCGCAAATAGCTAGTCGCGATGAGTACGGGTCGTCCATAAGGAAACGGTGAACTGCTTTTCTTGTTTTAGAAGAGTTGATAGAAGAAAGGTGGAATTGTTGTTGTTTATTACTAAGAAGGTTTTATAGTAAAAGACTTGTAGGGTTTATAGGATTTAGTAGTTAATGGATGGAGTTTTAAAATTAATTCATTTTATCTTTTAATTATTTAATACTAGAGAAATAGCGATGAATGTTGATTATGGTTCTTGGGGGGAATTAGGGTTTCCTCTACTGACCCTTATCCTTCCATTGATCTCTATTTATCTCAAGTTCTTAACAAAATGATTATTAACGAATCTCGAATCGTGGTTGTGACTATCATGAATTGATAGCGCGCCCGATAAGAGGGTTAATATTCTTTTTGCTAAAGTTTATAAAAATTAAAACTTTAAAAAGAATTTAAGAGATATTTTTCATTTATTATTCTACCTTATCCTACAAACCCTAACAAGCAAGAACTTACTCGCTCATGGAGATCAACGTACTAGAAGAAATATGGAAAAAAGGAACCCATAATTAAAATTAAAAATGCCCAAAGTAAGTGCATAAAATAATACGGAAAGTAAATGCGGAAAGGAATTGCATAAAGTAACTGCGACAAAATTAAAAGAAAGAACTACCTTTATTGATTTACTGGTGCATTACAAAAGTTGCTTGCTGAAAAAGTAATTTACAAAACCCTAGTTTGCTCGCTAGATCTTAATCAATTTTTCGATGGATAGATAGTTCGATGATTCTTTGATGATAGATGCTCCCGACCCTTTTATAGGCTCTGGAATGTGAAACCCTAGATGTCATGTTGAAGTGTGTCAAATTACGATCAAGTCCCTGTGTTTTCAAATCCCACGGCCGCCAGAAGACTGCGCTTCCGCCGCCTATACCATCCTTTGACCGTGGATCTGCCGCCGTTTGGTGGGATTGAGCTTCCAAATTTCTCGTGCCTTCTTCTCTCGATATTTGGAGATCATTCCGATAAAAAGATTCTGGAAATATATCTCTTAATCTTTGTCGTTGCGAAATTCTTCGATTTGCTCTTAATATTCGGCAGATTTAGTTTGGTGAATCGATTTGTTATAGATCTCCTACTTATAATTCAGACCTGAGCTAATCTTATTATAATACCTGCACAATATCTGAAATCATCTTATTAGTAGCATTTATTTTATTTGAGATATTATTCTAACCAATTAATTGATATGATATCTTAAGAATATTGGTTATGAATATTTGATATGATATGCATATTTTAATTGATAAATAATCTCATGGATATTTTATTTAAATATGATATGCATATATGTTCCCTAATTATATTAATTATAAATGAAAAAACATATGACAATAATTTTTTTACAAATAAACCCACATATGTTCTTTATTTACAATTAACACCTTTTAGTAATTAATAATAATGGGGAAAATGTCCATACAAATATGCAATGAATTTGACTGATCATGCATGCTCTATAGAGGCTGCGGCGCGTTAGTTTCATTTCTCAGGGTAGCAGGTTCAGCTGTCTGCTCCCAGAAGGCTTCCGCTTGTGTCTGTATAAAATTAGTGGTTACAGCTTGATTGTTCACCAACACACTCTTGGATAGCTCGATCTCTCCGGTCTTGTATTGCTTTTTGACCAAGTCTTTGAAAATGTAGCAATTCTCGATCACATGGCTCACTACTCTATGGTACGAGCAGTACAGGGGATTGTCGGTCATTTTTGCTTCGTGAGGTCTCTTCGACTTCGGCAATTGTAGACCGTTATTCAAGACATCTTTGAATATCTTGCGGACCTTTTCCCTTCTGAAAGAGTAGACTTTCTTCTTTTTCTCCTCTAGTGAAGACCCTTCTCCTCCTAGCACCGGTTTTCGAGACTGGTCTGTTTTTGATCCACTCGTCTTTCGCTTGTCTTCATTTTCAGATGCATTGAAAGCATTGGTATTGTTGGAGCTCCCGTCTTTACGGTTGTCATCCTTTCGGCTTTTCCAAGGCTTGTCACCCTGAGAGTCTGGGGTAGACTCTTACTTCGAGCGTTCCAACATTTATACTCTCTTAGTCAACTCTTGAAATGTCTTGAGTTCTGCTGTACATAAGAATGGGACCATCCAATTGTTGATGTTCCCAATGAGAAGGTTGACGGATTGGTCCTTCTCCAGCAGCGGTTCGCACTTAACCGTGAGATTGCGCCATCGGACGATAAAGTCTGTGTTTCTTTCGTTCTTCCTCGGCTTGGTCCTTACAAGGTCAACAATGGAGATCTTATCACTGACACTCATGAACCTTTTCCAAAACAGAGACTCCATTTGGGAAAAAGTAAAGTGACGAACCCGTTTGGTATGCTTGCGTACCAGTTGAAAACGACACTGGTCGGGCTGGTGGCAAACTGATGAAGAAGGAGTGCATCATTGCCCCCTGTATTTCCGCACGATACTTTAAAATGGACGACGTGCTGATTTGCGCTTCTCGTTCCGTCAAATCTTCCGAACTTAGGAATGACGTAGCCGTTGGGGAACTCGATCAGATCGTATTGTGCGGGATATGGCTGCCCACTACTGTCAATTTCTTTCTGAGTTTCGGCTTTAGCCACCAATATTTTAACCTTGTTGGTGACCAAATCTATTATCCGATCTTGTGTTAGCGGTATAGTGCCATCCGGGGCTAAGGCGTCCTCAGAAGTGAAATGTGGCCAGCTTTCGTGCGGCTCGCCTAAACTTGGACCCAAGGGGACATGTACCGATTGCTTCGAGTTGTTATCACCCGGCTCATGAGTAGAGACTTGCGCTTGATTGAGAGAGCTCGAGCAACTTGAGCCATGAGCTGCATCACGACGTTCGTCAGGTCGTCAATTTTTTAGTAGAGCTTGGCCATCTCTTTATCTTTTCTCCTGAGCTGTTTTCGGAGCTCTTGAAGCAGCTCTTGCTCTGTGGTCTTAGAGCGGAAAGTCGGCTCTTCTTCGCTGTTCGAGCTGGATTCCACATGGACTGAGGGGTCCTTCTGCCTATTGACTTCATCAAGAGGGTTTTCAGCATCATGCGGAGGCGACTGATCTTTGGAAGCGGCAACCACATTCAAGCCAGATTAGGCTTGGGATATGGTAGCCCTATCCTTACTTTTGCTGCGAAGGTTGTCGCTGGGATGCATGCCCGCCATGTAGACCGTGTGGATAACACATCCGGCCATCTTTTCACCACCGGCGGCTGACTTCACGGACGGTTTTTGTGGTCTTTCTGTTTCGGGAACGGACAATCGATTGAAGATGGCTGGCCCGACCGGGTTCTTAAATGGTGCTAGTGCTTCTTTTCTGGCTTTTCCCTGCTAGTTTCACACGACACAGAGTGCCTGACAGAGTCTTGAAGAGAAGATGTCATGCTTTCTATGTTGGGGCTGGGACACGTCTCTTTATAGCATCATTCAGGTTGTTGTCTTCTTGATTCTAGCGGTCATAGCGTTTTTCCAAACCCACTTCAGAGGTTCGAAAGAATTGCTCACTTTTTGGCCGACTCGGCTGTTGTTACGGGGTAACCTTGTTCTTGGAACCTCATAAAGTTCAACTTGACCGGAGCCTTAGCCATTTTGTTTGCTCTATATCTGAGCCGTTTCTACCTCAACTTTTCCGTTTTGAGCAATTGGCAGGGTTCGGCCCTTCGGGAAGTCGCCGTAGACCGATCGGTAGAGATATTTGGAGATACGCTTGATTGTGCACTTATTGGAGTCGTCGCCTGAGCTCGTCCACGATGTTTGATGATGCATTTTGTTCCGGCAGACTTGCCCCCAGTTGGAGCACCAGAGAGTCGTTCGGACACTGTCTTAACTTTGGATTGTGGTGCCTGGCAATCACAACGTTCGGCCTCTTGCCCCTTGAGACCGGCTTGGCCACATGATTTGCCTGGATTTCTTCCAGATGAGCGCTTCTGGCAGGGTAGATGATGACGGAACCAAATTGGCGGGGCAGTTCCTCCTACTGCCGACAGAGACTTGCGGGGAGAATCACACGAGCATTGATCTTGGACACATACGGGATCGGGGTCGCGTCGGAAGCTGAATTCATCTTAGAACACATCGTCGTTGAAAGTTGATTGCTACACGAAAAAGCATTATTTCAGTACAAACATCGGTATATATGTTAAATGAGTTCGCATAAACATTTGACCCGAGATATGGGAGGAGAGAAAGGTCCCACCGGGCGTGCCAGAATCTGTAGGGTGTTTTTCGTCATCCCATTGAGATGAGAAATACGCGTCGCTTGTCAGGCATATTACAGATTCCCCCTACCTAAGGTAGACTGGGGTTTATTGATTGTGTACATCTGAATCTCCGATAGCCGTGGACTAAACTTCCGTTAATTACCCTTCGCTTTTGGAGCGAGAGAATCTCCGATTAACGGATAAAACTGGTCATGCAAACTCAATAGGCAGTGTGCGTGTGTTGTGTTTTGAAGGGGACTTAGACATATCGGGGGCCTCGTAGAGTTTACGGGGGTCCCGATATCTGGATAGTGGGCTGGGGGTCAAGAGGGATAGCAGTCCCCTTACGTGGTGCGGGGCAGTGCCCCGTTAGAATTTTTTCTAACGGGGGATGTGTTTTGAGTGTGGAACATGAGGGGAAAAGAGGGGTGAGGAGCGTCCTAAGGACGCGTGAATGGCACGTGGGTGCTGGACGCCCGCGGGTCACGTGCGACCGCTGGGCGCCCGCGGGTCATGTGAGCGGCGCGCGACCGCTGGGAGTCAGCGGGTTACGTGCTCGGCGCACGACCGCTGGAAACACCAGCAGAGAAAGGGGCTTAACTCCTAGGCTGGGAGTTGAACTTCCGAGAGGCTTTGGAGTTGAACTTCTAAACAGAAATTAGGTATAGATTTGGAGTTAAACTCTCAAAATATTTGGATTTGGAGTTAAACTCCTATGTGATAAATTGGATGTGGATTTGGAGTTAAACTCCTAAAAGGCTTGGATTTGGAGTTAAACTCCTAAAAGGTCTGGATGTGGAGTTAAATTTCTTTGAGGATTTGGATCATGGAGTTGAACTCCTCGAAGATCTTCGGAGATGATCAAAGGGGACCCATTTTTTCTCCCTGGAGCCTCGGATCCTCCCAAAATGGAATTTTCAGAGGTGGGTCTTCTTCCTCCTCCTCACCTTTTGCTGAATCTTGGAAAAAAAGGATGTGAAATCAAAAATCTCCCTTTTAGGGATTTGATAGGAGGGCTGAACTCCCCTTCAAGGGTTTTATGGTGAAAAACTATTTCTTTTTAGAAAAAGAAGAGTTAAACTCTTGATTTAATTGGAAAAGAAAAAAAGGGAGAACTTGAAAGAAAGGAGATAGAGGCACAAACCTTAAAATTTTTTTTAGAGAATGAAAAGTTGTTCTTGATTTTTTCATCATGTTTGTCTTTTATAAGCTACACAATTTACATATAATCCTTTGGGATTTTCTAAATGGCCCTTATGCCTCCCCATGCCTCATGTGCTTATTTCTTTTTGTACATAAGTCATGGGGTTTACAAAATTTTGGGTTTTGCCCATTTTTCATACATTTAATTCTAAAAAATGTATTTAAACTAATTTATCATTGTTCACCGCCGAAAGACGCATCCGGGACGTTGGGACGTCTGGCCTGAATTTTGGGGGGCAGATGCTATTTGGATTTATCCGTCCACCTCTCCGAAGATGCCAAGTTGATTTATGGAACCGTATATCGGAGGTTTGGACGGATGCGGCCGTTGTAGCAGATTTCGTCAGATTCCCCCTCGTTTGCGAGGGGTTTTTGATTGTGAGGACGCTCTTCCCTGCAGGTGCAAGCCCCTGCAGTTAATTACGTTATCGCATCGTGATAACCATTTTCTACTGCTCCGAAAGTTCACTTCGTGTCGTGTGTGTTTTTATTTGTTTAGGTTGCCCGTGGATTGTATACGGAGACTAATTTATGTTGTCGCCCGTAGGGCATGGATTAGTCCAAATCTGTATATCTTAGATTTGGATTTATTTTATTTAAGGATCGTTAATCTTGTTTGAGATTAAGATTGACTCAAATGTATGTGAGCAGTTGGGGCTCGGTTGGTTTTATGTTAAGGATACGTTAGTCCAATTTGAGACTAAGATCTACTTAACAAGGTTTTAGAATCATTTTTGTTTCAGATCCAACAAGAGAGCATTTGGGCTCTGTTGTCTTAGTTTAGGGACATTTCGGTCCATTATCGCCATTTTGGAGGCAAAGTTCTAGTTTGAGAACATTTCGGTCTGTTGATCACCATTTTAGAGGTGAGGTTTTAGTTTAAGAACGTCTCGGTCCGTTGATCACCATTTTGGAGGTGAGATTTTAGTTTAAGAACGTCACGGTCCGCTGTCCATCTTGCGCGCATGTGTATTTGTTACGTGACGGGATGAACAACGATGATATGGGATGCACCCAGTTTGGGGTGCAGTCTGATTTGAGGTGTGCACATCAGTTTGGAAGTGCACCAAAAAGCTGTTGGTTGTCGGGACCCGCCACCTCTCTGAAGACTTTGAGGAATTACAACGACATATATTAGAGATGCGGAGAGATGTACCCTTATACCAAATCCCATATTTGAGGGAAAGGGGGCTGCTGTGGACCTAAGCATCATTAGTCATTTTTGAGACTAATATTATCTTAGGAGATATGGGATGAATATCATTTTGGATATCATCAGTTGAAAGATCATTAGTCATGTTTGGGACTAAGATCAATTTGGGGAATAATGAGCAATATGGGCTCGGTTGAAAAGAACACTTTAGAGACTTAGCCAGTTTGGGTTTAGTCTGCTCAGTCTTTTCTTCTTTTCAAAAGTGATAAGCACTTATTTGGGCACTGATGCCCACATATACGACATGTGAAGCATTCAGTCATGGGCGCTGCCCAATAAGTGTTGAACACTTTACTCCCTTTGTCTTTATATGGAGTGATAGGCACTCTTTATGGCGTCCTCGTACGAAGCTCGTGAAGCGCTAGGCGCTGGGCGCTGCCCAATGGGTGCTAAGCACTCTTCTTCTTTGGTGCCCACGTGAGGGACACGTGAGGCGCTGGGCACTGCCCAGTGAGTGCTAAGCACTCTTTTCTTCTGTGGCGCCCATGTGAGGGAAACATGAGGCGCTGGGCACTGGACACCACCCAGTGAGTGCTAAGCACTCTTTCTTTCTGTGGCACCCATGTGAGGCGCTGGGCGCTGCCCAGTGAGTGTTGAACACTCTTTATTTCAGTGGCGCCCACGTAAGGAGCACGTGAGGCGATGGGCACTGTCCAGTGAGTGCTAAGCACTCTTTTTTTCTGTGGCGCCCACATGAGGCGCCGGGCGCTGCCCAGTGAGTGCTAAACACTCTTTTCTTTCTGTGGCATCCACGTAAGGAGCACGTGAGGCGCTGGGCACTGCCCAGTGAGTGCTAAGCACTCTTTCTTTCTGTGGCGCCCACGTGAGGAGCACGTGAGGCGCTGGGCGCTGCCCAGTGAGTGCTAAGCACTCTTTTCTTCTTCTGTGACCAAATTCTCTTATGAGTACCAGGTTTCTCTTATATGCTTCGTTTCAAGAAATTCAATTCCTAGTCCTTTTCTGAATTTTTGATTCTCAAGAACAAATTCTTCCCGATGAGAATTAAATTCTCAACTTATAGGAGACTTGTCTTATGGATCACAGATCCAGAGAAAGAAATAAGTTCTTTTTTAAAAAGGGTTAAACCCTTAGATAGGTAAACAAGATATTTTGATCTCTGTTCTTTTTATTTACCTAGAGTTTTTGAGGAAGGAGATCTTCTTCCTTGAGAAGTTGATTCTCTGTTCCTTTTTGAAGCTTTATGTTTTGGTTTTTTAGAAGCTTATGGGGGGGGGGGGTTTCTTCTCTTGAAGTCTTGAAGTCTTGGGTCCTTTATATAGTAGAAACAATTTGTTAATTAATTCAAAGAAATTTATCATTAAGAGATCCCAATTGATTTGGGGATTTTTACCCACCATTGGATCTTTGATCCAACGGTTTCTGTTTTACAGAACAAGATTGGAGAAATATTTTCCCTTGCATATAATTTATTCTATAAAACGGTGATTTTTTAGATTTTTAATCCAACGGTTTTCTGTTTTACAGAAGGCATAAAATTTTATTTTATGATCCAACCGAAGATATCTTTCTTATTTTAGAAAGATTTGAGAAATATTTCCTCTCAACGGAATTTTAATTTTGAGTCTTGATGATTTATCATCTCCGTTGGATTTTTGATCCAACGGCTCTGTTTAACAAAGAGTAGAATTTAATTCTACCAGGGCGCCGATCTCACGTATAGTGCACGTAGGCGCTAATTATGGTTTTAATTCCTTTATGTGCTTTGCGCGTTGGCGCCCACGTGAGGAGCACGTACGGTGCCATATAAGAGTTTTTAACTCTGGCGCTGAAGCCCTCGTGGAAGGCACTTTAGGGGGTTTCCTCTTTAAAAATTTTGGAACAGAGCTTTGCTCTTTTATTGGAGGAAAAAATGCCCCTCCACCGTTGCGCTCATGTGGCTCACACGTGAGTGCGGCGTGTTGGGTTACGGCATCGCGCCGACCATCAAACCGTGGCTAAATGCGGAACAAAAATTTTCTAAACTGTTGCTACCACAACCAGATTTTCGGATCTACTCTAAACCCTATACTAGCAAGCAATATAAAGAGTTAGGAATGGTTATACCGAGTTAATCCGTGTCCTTCGGTCTTCAACCTTCATCCTAAGCTTCTAGTGGTTGCGGATCGAGTTTGGTTGCCGGTCTTCCTCCATCTACGATGATCCACCTGAGGGAAACGGCGCAAGCTCCAGCCTCACCAAGTGAGGCAACCGACGCTCCAAAGTTGCTAGCAATGGAGAGTGGAGGTGTAGGAATGTCTCGCTGTATTTTTTTTCTCATCATAAGTGCTCAAAGGAGAAAGATGAAGAAGGTGGTGAGGAAACATGTGGCATGAGCAGCTAAAGAAAAATGCCTAAGTGTTTTCTCCAAGTGAGAATGAGAAAGTAATGAAACAAGTGAGGAGAATGAAAATGAGCAAGCCATGAAGAAAATCTTGGCAGCCCCCCCTCTCTCTCTCAATCATGCACACACCAAAAAATATCTCATCTCAATTTCCAAATAAACAAATGTGTGCCATACCTCTATACATGCTTTGCATTGTTCATGCCATGTCACCCCCTCCACCTCATTTGCAACAACAAATGATTTTCTAAAAAGGAAAATCATACAAATGAGGTGTCCAATCTTCTAGAAACAATTCCGTATAAATACGAAATACAAACTGGTATACGTATCGAAATACATATACGTGTATTTGTACAAAAATACAAATAGCCAAGAGAGAAAATGAATAGTGAACAATAATACTAGAATACATATATATATAAATACATATATATCAATTATTAAATCAAAACCTGATTTAATAATCCGGTTTAATCCTAAACCGCTAGTATTATCAACCGTCCGATTAAAGTTTATGCAGCCTGGACACATATTTAATCGGACACCTGTATGTACCAACATACGTCATCTACACTATATCGCCTGAACCGTGAAAACCCTCTGTGCGGGACTCTAAAGACTCGTCAATACGCTGGCAGTGGGTTTAACCACAAGCACGTTAGCTGCACTAGCTGTATGTAACGGCTACCCAGGTATTGAGTGAAAGGAAGGCCGACGAGCAAACTCATCCAAACCCCTACTGAGCCTGGCAGTGACAATATCCGTACAGTCTGGTCTGTTTGTCTAAGAGTATCGCATATCGAGTTTAGGGGGTGGATAAAGTCAGACCCTTAATAGCATGACATTTAGTGTTGGTATGAAACCCATCACCACCTGAGAAACTATCGATCCTGGATCGGTAATTCTCGTCTACGCCGGCCGAGGATTTCTGGTGATGGCCACCCATGCACAACGCGACATCAACCCCAAATACCAGGAGAGGCAAATCCCCGACGATCTGCTCACTGCCTCCATGTGGCTCGGGACTGTACCCAACTAAAACCTGTTTGCACGACTCCTTTGAGCCGTGGTAGGGTAGTAATCAAAGCACAGTGGAAACTCACACGAGACAAATGACGATCTTAGGTCGACAGACTAACCTGTACACATGTCATCTGGGAACTGCTATCTGACAATAGGTATAATACCAACTAGCAGGTTCTCGGCAAGTCCGTCCAGTGTACTCATAACGCAATGAGCACCTATATACTATCTTAGGTGAACAAACTAACACCAATGGCTTGTGAGACCTGGCCACCGCCCCTCGTCAGGGTCTCGATTAGTATACACTAGTCTGCACTGGAGTATCGATGCCCGGTCTCGAAACTCCCACGACTAGGGACATTTAAGAATTTTCTTATAGACCCCCAGCTCCTACATATATGATCGCCATCATAATGCTGGTAGTCAAGCAAGAATCCTATGGGTTCTATCAATATGCAATAGTGATGATAAAGACAAACCAGATGTCATACTATCATCTTGAGTAAGACTGTTCTACCGGTATAGGTCCTCCCTCAATCATCATAATCACCTGCCTGCGACTACGATAATTGCCTTGCGAGCACTATAGCCAACAATCTCCCACTTTTACTTAAGGCCAATTATTGCGGTGTCGCATACTCACAGCTCGTGTGACCCAACTTCTCTACCAAGCAGTTTCGCAAAGCTCGTCTGTGAAACCATTGTGTTCGAGAAATAGCTCCAGTAAGTAGATCCGCTCTAGTGTTTCTATCTTTATCTCTCTATATCTTAATTTCACGGAGAATAACCATCTCCCGAAATGAGCAATACGTTGTCTTAGAATTTGTCTGGATATCTGATGGGACCTAGTTCACAAATGAACTCCAAATCCAGCAAACTTCTTAGACTGTATCATCCACTGAATTTAATCAGTATCCTATGCCATGCCTTCCTCAGTATCCGCTTGGACCACCTGTCCAACATACCGTCCCTCAGAAGAGGGAAAAACTATAACTCAGACAGCCACTCTGTCATCCAGGTCACCTTGGAAGCCTGAAATGATAATCGTCTCCTGATGGTGGCTGCCGTTACCATATCCCTAGAACATCCATTTATATTCATAAACTGCTTCCCTACATTTCTCCAGGATTGGATTAATATATGTTTATTGCAGCTAGTTCAAAAACAACATCTAGTGTGGTACTTGACATTTCATGATTAACTCAATTTCCTAAGCAAGTGATATGCTAATCATGCAGATCCCTCTCCCCTTTAGTCTGTAAGACACCTTTAGAGAGGGTGACTCCATCACCTGCAGGTACACCACCATGCCAGGGTCGTCCATTCTAAAACACTTTAGAATAGTTTCAAGTACCCAAATTGGGACATTTCCCAAATCTAGATCTAGAACCATAGATCTAGTAACCAGAAACCCTGATATTATATCCATGTCTTATATGAAGAAACAACTGTGTGATAGCCACAGTATAACCGATCGTAGTATGGGAATTTCACTTCCTATAAAGTGCATGTCATCCCAAATACCAGGACATTACACCCTACTAACTTCTTACCAGATCCATCTCCTATTCTGATGAAGTCAAAGCCTATGACTGTCACATTAAAAATAGATGATCTATTTCCACTATATCTGCTTTAGTCTACGAATAGACATAAGCTACTTTCCCTCTATGCTTCTGCTGATCCCACTGACTACAACAACCCTTTGGCAGAGTCGTATACACGTACACTTCTAAATCTAGTTTAGAATGACGCTATACTCATCCTCCTGCTAGGTCTCATAGTCTAGAACAGCAGCAATGGCAAGTCTGGGTAAACAAGAACCTCCATGTCACCGTCCCTGAGAAGACCGAAGTACTTCTCGGGTGCCTGAGGTTACCCACCATATCTGCGGAGTGACTAATGGAATGTCAAATCCAATTGAATCCTCATGTTCTATTAAATCTTCAGTGATCGTTTGTGGTTCTGGAATCACTTCCTGTTCAACTATACTCCCATTTTTGTTTTCTGAAAAAAATCCATTTTACTAAAACTATGGCGAGTCAAGAACAATATCACTATTGATCTTCCTGATGGTAGAAAATTAACCCTCGTCAATGCCCGGAATAACCCACAAACTGCTATTACTGAAACGTGCCTCGAGTTTATCCGAATTCTGGTTTTAAGTGTCAGCCGGACAACTCCCTATACCTTAGCATCGTTAAGATATAAATTGATTCTATATATATCCAATATAGAAACAAAAGCACTAATTTAATTGGAACCAGATTCAAAATCATGCAGCTGTCTCCAGTGCATATGAACTAAATGGAATGAGGCATATCGACATTACTCATCAAGGAATGCATCCATATATGAGTAACCTGAAAGAGAAGCAAGTTCTTGTTAGTTATATGTATGCCCTAGAGGCCATTACTGTACATGCGTTGTATATTGTAGTGGATGCTTGGACATATATAGGGAGGACTTTCTTGCTCGACATGATAGTATGCTATCCGGTTGCTCTTTATCTTAACATGTACACTTATTGTCTCTCTATTACATGTTGATAAAACCCTTAGGATGAGTACTTGACTACCAGTACTATGATGCAGATCATACTAGTGGGGCAGAGGTAGTCGGTAAGTACATCCTTAGATTGTTCCTAGTCGTGGGAGTATCGAGACAGGGCATCGATACTCCAGTGTAGACCAGCGTATACGCTTCTCGACCCATATGATGGGCGATGGATGATCCCATATCCATTGGTGTTTGACATCAAAGAAGGTATACGGGTGCTCAGTGGAGACTGGGTACACTAAACTGACTCGCCGAGAACTCATAGATGATATTATACCCATCGTCAGATAGCAGTTCTCTGGTGACACTGGTACAGGTTAGTCTGTAGACCCGAGATCGTCATAGAGTCTTGTGTGTCTCCTACTGTGCTTTGATTTCCACCCTACCACAGCTCTACTGAGTAGTGCAAAATAGTGTTTTTGGGTACAGTCCCGAGTCACATGGAGGCAATGAGCAATAGGAGAGGATTCGTCTCTCCCGGTATTGGGAGTTGATGTTGCGCTATGCTTGATTGGACATAACAGGAAATCCCTGGCCATGGTTGCTGAGATCTACTGGTAAGTGTTATCAGTAGTTTCTCGAACCGTTATGGACCTTGCATCGGCATAACTTATCAGGCTATTGGGGTTTGGTGATTACCATCCCCAGGCTGTGATATGCGACATATCAGACGAAGAGACTGGACTGTACGATTGTGTTACTGATTGGATTCGCAGGAGTATGAGCAGGCTTGCTTGTTGATCTTCTGATCACTCAATACCCGGGTGGTCGTTACGTTTAGCAGACCGCTTACTACTTGTGGGTGTTTGATATGATCATCACCTACTGCCGGCGTATTGAGTAGTCTTTAGAGTCCTACACAGAGGTTTTTCGGTTCATGCGAAATGAAGTAGGAGCACATATATGATATGTGTGGGACCGAGATTAATGCGCGTATGTGATACCGCATTCTATTCTTGTGATATGTGATATCGGACGGTTATATATGATATAGCCGGGTTATCGGATCAAGTGTTGATTCGATAGATTGTTACATTTGATATTAGTCGGTTGTATATGATATAGCCGGATTATTAAATCAAGTATTGATTTGATAATTTAATGTATAACTATATATTTGATATATTAACTTACATTAACTAATATTTTCTCACTAAACATTTCTTTTTCTCACTTGTGTGCATATAGTATATATGTGATATATATTAATGTACATTTTAATTGTGTCATGCTTGATGCCACATGCTTCTTGGGTGTATGAGACTTACACTATAGTTAGGATAATCATAGGGTTTTTATTTATCAAAGTAATTCTTAATTGGTGGAATTATAAATGGTTAGAAGCTTTGAGAAAGCTTGTGGATAACCATTGACTAAGTCCACTATTTTTGTTTTGCTAAACATATTTATTAACCTAACCATTATCCTTACCTATGGTTAACTCTCTACATGAGTTAGTTTATAACACTAACTCACCCATGGTTGCTATTCTCACCTCATGAGTTCATTCTCTCATCTTCATTCTTTCTCTTCTTCTTCATTGAGAAAGCTTGCTAGCTTTTCTCAATGTGAGAAAATATTGTGAGAAATCTAAATCTAAAGTGAGCCCATTTCCTACTTCATCATGCTCTACTAAATTAGCCATTTAGTTTAGGGTGTTTGCTTCATTAATCTACCATTAGTGAAGAGGTAGCATGAGCTTGAGTCTTCTTGACGTAGATCGTCTTCGGCCTCGAAGACTTCGAGCAAGCTTGTTCATTTCTTCATGTGAACCTTTACTAGAGTTCGGGTGTTCACTACTTGGAGCGAAGAGACTACTACACGAAGCTTTAGAAGTGAAGAACCGGTCTATAAAGGTTGTATTCCTCATTCACTTCGTATGCAAATTTGTTTGCATGTTGTATTGTTTAATTCTCTAGTTAAGATTCTAGGATTAGGGTTGTTAAGAGTGGCAAATTTTTGAAAAACTTCATGGACGATGCCTCCCGAAACCTTGCTGCCGCCCTACGGAACCCTACAGTGGTATCAGAGCCAGGCTAGAGATTTAAACGATGTTTGTTAAGATTACGAAACCGAAACAACTCCAAAACACCCGATACAAATTCCTAGTTTCTGTCGAATTTTAAATGGCCTCTAAAATTTTTTTAGCAACTGCAGAATGTTGTATGTGATATAACATGAACACTATGAAAATTTGAAGCAATTTGGTGAGAATCTGGCCGGCCACATGCATGCAAAATCCGAGCTCACCGGGTCATTTGTGGCATTTGGGCTTCAAATTTTCATGGTGTTCCAGTCTCTGGGTTTTGGTGTTTCAGGTGTTACTTGTTTTTGCTAAATTTGCATGGGATATTAACTTTCTCAAAGGCAATTCGGAGTGCTTCGTAATCGTAATTCTAACATCTATTCGGGTTATTTAGACGACGTTAAAAAGTTCGAACGGATATTAATAACCCATATTTTCCCTCGCTGGAAATTTTCCAAGAGTTGGATTTTTTTCAAGTTTAAAATCTTCAGAAAATCATGCAAGCGGTTCTGTAGACCCTCTAGAAGAACGATACCCAAACTCAACTTTTTGGATTGCGGAACCGCGGTCATACCCTAGGGTTTGCGGCAGTCCCGTGGCGACATGAGTGAGGCATTGGTCGGCTCTTCTACGGATGGTTCATAGGAGCTGTGGCATGTTCTGGGTACTTTTTAAACTCCGCTCAAGTGTTGAGCTCTTTGGGAAATTTTGGGTGTTTGTTTTTTCGATCGAAAAGTTTAACATCGTCTAACTTTCTGTGATTGTGATACAATATTTGGAATCCACATAATTAGTTATGAGATAACTAGTTTGAATTTCATAAATCTAGCGGTTTAGTCTCATTTGATAGGTTACCACGGAATTTTGATGTGGATTAAAAGTCCGTCGCAATTACGTAGTGTACGCGGATACTCGCCGGGTAACCTTACTAGATAGCCATGCTCTATAGCCCCGACCAAGTGACTGTAGGAGAACCCCGTCGCCAAAAGTATCCGTTCGGGTGCTCGCGGTCGCGGTATTCCGCCTTAGTGCATTTCGTCGACGGCATCGGGGGTGCGGACGTCTACTAAAGTTTCCGACGAGAATTCGATCAAGTTATCGGGAATCTTGTTGAATTACCCGACAGGTTTTTGGAAAGTATTTTCAATATCGAGACTAAAATGCAGGGTTTATAATTGTTAGGCATGTGATGTCTAAGGAATTCATTTGGTTGGGCATGAAATCCAAAGTATGTGATACATTGGGTTTATGATGTCTAAGGTGTTTGCGGATTCCAATTGTTGTAGTTTTTCACTTTCTTTTCTGCGACCATAAGTGTAATATATGGTGTATCGCCGGTTTCGTTGCTATATGTCAACGACAATTGGGATATGCATATTTACTTACGTTGATGACATGTGATGTTATGTGTTGCCGTGATATGTTATATTGGATCGTCGTGTTTTGAATAGCCGGGGTTTTTTATGTGAGATGAGAGTTTTTCATTTTCATTCATGTAAAAGCTTGTGTGTAATATTCTTTTATTGGGACACTTCCGGGTTAAGGATAATGTCACCATTGATGTATATTATTTACTTTTCTGCATTAGGATAGACCCAAGGAGGAGAGCATAAATAACCGGGTTCTAGAGTCCAGTAGGAGACCATCTCGAGGAGTCGAGACCGGGTCTCCTAACTATAGAATTGGTAGGGTTGCTTGCCGCTCTCGTAGGGGTTTAGGGATGTGGGTTTAGCTATTCATCGCGACCGTGGAATCCGTGTTTTATACTGGCTTAATTTAAAACACGGAATTCCTAGTATATCCAATATTTCATATGCGTTCTTCTGCTGCTGATATTCTGTGGTGCGATCACTTAATATGTTCTGAGACGAATGCCTATATTATATATATGATATATAATAACTATTTGATGCTTTCGTTTCTTCTGTGATGCTTGTGAAGCATAATTGATGGGACTGCATTAATGAGATTAATGAAATAAAAGAAACCTAAAGATGTTGTAGAAACTTGTTTTAAAAACTGGTAGCTCTAGTTCTTGCTTTGCATAGCAGTATTCCTTGTAGAATATCCAGCACCTTATTCGATAAGGAAAGAGCCGAGATCTCTTCACCGGGAGTGACCGCTTTAGCGAAACTAGCAGATGCTACAACCCATTTGGTTTGTCTTTTGATTGCTTCTATAGTTTTTGCTTTGCATAGTGGTATTTGTGAAATATCATGCACCTTATTCGATAAGAAAAGAGCCGAGATCCCTTCACCGGGAGTGACCTCTTTAGCAAAACTAGTAAAAGCCTAAAAACACTCCTTTTTCAAAATCACTCAATTCTACGACGATATCAAGTTCAAAGCATTAAAGGTTTTCATAAAAACCATCCGCAGACCCTCCGTCATTTTAGGAAGTAGAGTACTTAGTATTCGTGCTGCGTATGTTAAACATAGTCAAGGCGTAGTGTACGGTAGCTAAGTAATATCTTCCTACACAGCATATGATGCGATTAATTGGTGCAGTCGCATGATTATGTTGACCATAACCAAGGGTCATGTGGGTGGGTCTAATTAATCACGAAATGACGGGTAGAACTTTACTAGGACTTATGATATGTTGACCATAGCCAAGGTCATAAGTACTAGGGGTAAAAACATTTATCGAGAGTTTCAAGAGTTGAAATTTGCAATGAGATTGCATACCTTCTATGAGATAGTTGGATCCTGATACCCACCGCGAGTAATTGTTACTCCTGGGAGAGTTTTACATATTACAATTAGCCGATCAAGTAGGTGTCTAGAAAGGTGTTAACGGGGTTACACCCCTGGGAAAATGAGGTTTATTTTAATTAGGTCCGTGCGAAAGCACGGGGAACCACCCTCAAAGTACCGACATTGGCCTGGCCGAAAGATTGGCGAACTTGTACGGTGTAATTAATCCTGGCTAGTCTTACCTTTTAGGGTTTGAAGGAAGATTTGATAAAAACAGTGGGATCCATCCTAATTAGATAAAATAATAACCAATCTAATCTTGCAAGAGCGCACACAGAGTGTTTTCTTCTCTCTCTCTCCTGGTAGCGACCATGTCACGCCTTAATCAAGATAATAATATGGATGTATTGACCGAACATGCTTTTTATACTGAGCTGGGGAACGTTAGTTCCGCGCTATCTTATAATTGTTATAAGTCCGAGCAGGAAATAGAGGAATATCTAGATTCCTATGCCACCCAATCGAGAAATAAGCATGTTGATGCATATTCTTCGGGTGTCTTCATTATCGAGAACTGTTTCTCAGTATCCTTTACGTCCTAGGTATGAGATACCGGATTAGGATCCCACATATGTAATCTGTTACATGGGCTACAGAAAGGTAGAGAACTGGGAATGGGTGATATGTCTCTAAGTGTTAGAGAATGTGCAATTGTTGCAGCCAAGTCAGTTGGCAAATATCACATTGTATTACCAAATGGTAAATACATTGATTCTGAACGAATGTTATTACATACCGAACCTGATATACAACATTACATCGGTTTCTTTAATGAGTTAAAGAAAGATATAATTCTGTATTGGAGGATAATGTTGTGAATATTTTCCTGAATCAAGAGTTGATTGGATCAGGCACGTTATATAATAGCATATACGTTCTAAATCAAACCACTGTTCAAAGTATATAGAACACACACAAGAGGAGTAGTTCAGAAATGAACGAATCCTTCTTGAGACATTGTAGACTAGGTCATATCAATACGACACGACCAGCTAAGTTACATAAGTATGAATATGAGAATCTGTTCGAATTTTCATCTATGATACTTGCGAGTCTTATCTCAAAGATAAAATGACCAATACTCCATTTACTGGAAACAGAGCAAGAGTTATTGAACTCTTGGGACGGATACATGATGATATATACAGTCCTATGTCTACAAATGCCAAGGTTGGTTCTTCGTACTCTATTATATTCACTGATCATCTCTCAGGATTCGGACATATGTTCCTGTTAAAACACACAAGTCTGAAACTTTTGAGAAATTCAAGGAATATAAGCTTGAAATTGAGAACCAGATGGGTAGAAATATTAAAATTCTTCGATGTGATCGAGAAGGCGAATACTTGCGCATGGAGTTCCTGGAGTTTCTAAAAGGAAAATGTGATTCTCTCTCAGCTTACTCCTTCGAGTACACCACATCACAACGGTGTATCGGGGTGGAGGTATCGCACCCTATGAGATATGGTGTGCTATATGATGAGTACTGCTGAGTTACATGTTTCCTTTTAGAGTTATGCACTTGAGAAGATGCATACCTATTGAATAGGGTTCCATCCAAATCAGTGCCTACCACAACATATGAGATATTGAATGGGAAGAGACCATGTCTTCAACGAGTTAAGATATGGGTCGTCCGGCCTATATTGAAAAGCAAAATCCGGACAAACTCGAGGAAAGATCAGTTCTGTATAAGTTTGTTAGGATAACCCAAACATTTGCGAGGGTATATCTTCTACCATTCTGAGGAGCAAAAGATGTTTTGTTTCTTAGCATGCCACCTTTTTAGAAAAGGAATTTCTTGTGAAGAAATTTATGGTCATGAGGTGGAACTGGAAGTTGTTACAGCTTGACAAACTAACAGCTGATGATTTGGTGAAACCAAAGGATTCAATAGTCTCCGACGAACCTCAGCCTCTCCACGAATCTGGTAGGGTTCCTCATCCACTTGAGAGATACTACGGTCTTCTCGGTGACAGTGGGAGCGAGGATTGCATTATGGTAGATGATGGCCCAACTAGGTTCTACAGGCCATCACAAGTGGAGACTTTGTGAAATGGCTGGATGCTATGAGATCAAAGATGGAATCCATGTACACCAACAAAGTATGACTTTGAATATTGCACCTAAAAAGGTAAAACTCATCGGGAGAAAATGGATCTTGAGAAAATTCTTGGTGTAAATGGAAAAGTTGAGACTTTCAAAGCTATGCTTAAGTCCATCAGGACCAATACAAGTATCGCGGAGTTGGAACATCTGTTTTGATATGGCGGTCAAAGAGTTTGACTTCATCAAAAAAATAGATGAACCTTGTATATACAAGAAGTTTGTAGAGAGTTAAGTTGTCTTCCATGTATTGTACGTAGATGACATACTCTTGATAGGAAATGGTTTCCTATGCCACACTCGATCAAGCTCCTCTTATCACGAAGATTCTCCATGGAAGATCTAGATGATACCTATTACATATTGTGGATTATGATCTATGGTTATAGATCTTAGTGGATGTTGGGAGTGTCCTAAATCCAGGTACATTAAAACCATACTAAAAGATTTAGTATGGAAGATTCTAAGTGTGGTGGTTCGCCCACTTACTCAGGAATCACTCTCTCCAAAAAAGATGGCTTCTAAGACTGATTTGGAGAGAGCTCGCGTGAAAGAGATACCCTATGCTTCGGCAGTAAGCTCTATCATGTATGCGATGTTATGTACCAGACCAGATGTAGATGACTCACTAGGTGTAGTGATCAGGAATCAATCGGTTCTTGGGAGAATCACTGGACAGCTGTGGAGGACATTCTTAAGTACTTGAGAAGCAATAAAAGAAAGTTCTTAGTTCGAGCTTCCAGAGTCATAAACACGACTGAAAATCAGTCACAGGCATTGTCTTTACCCTCAGTGGAGGGACGGTATGTTGGAAGAGTTCCAAGCTAGATACCGTGACATACTAGCCGATAAAAGCTGAATACAACGCTACCAACGATACAACCAAAGTGGCTGTCTGGACATTTCTTGTTCATGATATGAACAAGGTTCCTACTATTGAGCGTCTAATAAATGTTATTGTGACAACAATGGAGTTGCGGCTTTGGCCTAGGGACGCCGGTCCCATCAGCGATCCAGATATATTCTGAAGATAGTGTCACCTGATCAGGGAGATGGTTGATCTCCAAGGCATCAAGGTAAGGAGAGTTGAAACGAAGGATAACACAGCGGATCCACTCACAAAGGCCTTTTCCTAGAGAGACTTCTATAGGACGTTGAGTATGAGATACTGCAACAAATGGCCTTAGTGCAAGTGGGAGATTGTTAGTTATATGTATGCCCTATAAGCCATTACTGTACATGCGTTGTATATTGTAGTGGATGCTTGGACATATATAGGGAGGACTTCCATGCTCGACATGATAGTATGCTATCTGGTTGCTCTTTATCTTAACATGTACACTTATTGTCTCTCTATTACATATTGATAAAGCCCTTAGGATGAGTACTTGACTACCAGGACCATGATGCAGATCATACTAGTGGGGCAGAGGTAGTCGGTAAGTACATCCTTAGATTGTTCCTAGTCGTGGGAGTATCGAAACAGGGCATCGATACTCCAGTGTAGAGTAGCTTATACGCTTCTTGACCCATATGATGGGCGATGGATGATCCCATATCCATTGGTGTTTGACATCAAAGAAGGTATACGGGTGCTCAGTTGAGACTGGGTACACTGAACGAACTCTCCGAGAACTCATAGATGGTATTATACCTATCGTCAGATAGCAGTTCTCTGGTGACATTGGTACAACTTAGTCTGTAGACCCGAGATCGTCATAGAGTCTTGTGTGTCTCCCACTGTGTTTTGATTTCCACCCTACCACGGCTCTACTGAGTTGTGCAAAATGGTGGTTTTTGGGTACAGTCCCGAGTCATATGGAGGCAATGAGCGATAGGAGGGGATTCGTCTCTCCCGGTATTGGGAGTTGATGTTGCGCTATGCTCGATTGGCCATAACAGGAAATCCCTGGCCATGGTTGCTGAGATCTACTGGTAAGTGTTATCAGTAGTTTTTCGAACCGTTATGGACCTTGCATCGGCATGACTTATCAGGCTATTGGGGTCTGACGATTACCATCCCCAGGCTGTGATATGCGACATATCAGACGAAGAGACCAGACTGTATGGTAGTGTTACTAATTGGATTCGCAGGAGTATGAGCAGGATTGCTTGTTGATCTTCTGATCGTTCAATACCCGGGTGGCCGTTACGTTTAGCAGACCGCTTGCGGCTTGTGAGTGTTTGATATGATCATCACCTACTGCCGGCGTATTGACGAGTCTTTAGAGTCCTACACAGAGGTTTCTTGGTTCATGCGAAATGAAGTAGGAGCACATATGTGATATGTGCGGGATCGAGATTAATGCGCGTATGTGATACCGCATTCTATTCTCGCGATATGTGATATCGGACGATTATATGTGATATAGCCGGGTTATCGAATCAAGTGTTAATTCGATAGATTGTTACATTTGATATTAGTCGGTTGTATGCGATATAGCCGGATTATTAAATCAAGTGTTGATTTGATAATTTAATGTATAATTATATATTTGATATATTAACTTACATTAACTAATATTTGCTCACTAAACATTTTTTTTCTCACTTGTATGCATATAGTATATATGTGATATATATTAATGTACATTTTAATTGTGTCATGCTTGATGCCACATGCTTCATGGATGTATGAGACTTACACTATAGTTAGGATAATCCTAGGGTTTTTATTTATTAAAGTAATTCAAAATTGGTGGAATTATAAATGGCTAGAAGCTTTGAGAAAGCTTTTGGATAATCATTGACTAAGTCCACTATTTTTGTTTTGCTAAACATATTTATTAACCGAACCATTATCCTTACCTATGGTTAACTCTCTACATGAGTTAGTGTATAACACTAACTCACCCATGGTTGCTATTCCCACCTCATGAATTCATTCACTCATCTTCATTCTTCCTCTTCTTCTTCATTGAGAAAGCTTGCTAGCTTTTCTCAAGGTGAGAAAATGTTGTGAGAAATCTAAATCTAAAGTGAGCTCATTTCCTACTTCATCATCCTATACTAAATTAGCCATTTAGTTTAGGTGTTTGCTTCACTAATCTACCATTAGTGAAGAGATAGCATGAGCTTGAGTCTTCTCGACGTAGATCATCTTCAGCCTCGAAGACTTCAAGTAAGCTTGTTCATTTCTTCATGTGAAACCTTACTCGAGTTCGGGTGTTCACTACTTGGTGCGAAGGGACTACTACACGGAGCTTTAGAAGTGAAGGACCGGTCTATAATGGTCGTATTCTTTATTCATTTTGTATGCAAAGTTGTTTGCATGTTGTATTATTTAATTCTCTAGTTAAGATTCTAGGGTTAGGGTTGTTTAGAACGGCAAATTTTTGAAAAACGGCATGGATGATGCCTCGCGAAACCTTGCTGCCGCCCTACGGAACCCTACAGTTCTCAAAAACCATTACTATCAACGGAATACCAAACACAAGTATCTAAATCTTCGACTACCTCGAAGAATCCTGATACTTCCAACAAATGGATCTCTACTTTATTCTTATAGCTATAACTTCTCAATATCTGGACCTTGCATTTCAATGAAATACTTGTCGAGATCTGGAGAAGTTATTAGTAAACAGAATATAGTACGAGTACCAACCTCTTTGTCCTAATGGACACCGGACAACATACAATACTTTATATAAGTCCACTGAGTTTAATAACTCAAACCTTGCGCGTCGTAGGTTGAAAACTGTACTATGGTTAAGAAGAATTACACCTCTGTTGAATGCAACTTATCTAATCACCAACTGATATAGGTAAATGTCATAGACATAATTTCAAAAAGTTATATCTCACTTTATAAAATAAACGTACAGATATATCAGTACAACGGATTTTTCTTTCTGGAAAATCTTCGAAGAAGATAAGGGTTTCAAGGAGATGCTTTTGAAATTGGTGCATAACAACGGATATTCAAAACTAAATATTTTCCATCAGGCAAAACCCAGATGATTTCCTCAAATATCACCAATTACAACGAATTCCGATATAATCAGGATCTAATCACCCATTTTCCAATATCTTACTCCTACTCACCATCTGTAACACCATACAGATGTGAGAAAGTGATCTGGTAAATACATACCCTGGAGTTAGATTCCAATTGGGAAAACAGTTTTCAATTAATATCGCACAGTTGGACTGAAACATGAAAATGTTTCGAAGGGGTTAACCCGGTATTCCTAGTAACGCCTCTTCCACTATCCTGATTCATGACAGTAACCATATACTTACATGCCCTCACTTCAATCCCTTTATTATGTCTTTACTTATTACCTTATGTACATTTTCTTTAGGCTAATTGGTTTTCTTCCTTCCCTACCCTTCGGCACCAGCCTAAGGTTTGGAAGAAGGCTATCCAATAAGCGTAATAGATGTACACTCCTTATGCCAGGAGCCCTCGCAACCTCAGAGAAGGTAATGGGAAAAGACATCTGAATAATCCTATTCTATTTTTCCTGAAGCGGAAACCATCCTCGAATCTGGAACGAATTCCTTCGAGTTCTTATGTAACTATATGATGGCATGTCCAAGAATTATGGACGTTCGTAGTGATACGAAGTGTTCTGGAGAAATCCAAAGTGGATGTGGGAGTGGCAGGGGTATACACGGTTTTATCGTGAATGATAGCAGTCGCAATTTTCTTTGTCGTTATTCTAATCACTTTATATGTCTTTACTTATTACCTTCTGTACACCACCTTTAGGCTAATTGGTTTTCTTCCTTTCCCACCTTTCGGCACCTGCCTATGGTCTGGAGGAAGACTATCCAATAAGCTCAATAGGTGTACACTCTCCTAATCTCACAACCTGAGAGAAGGTAAAGAGAAAAGATAATCGAATAATCCTATTCAATCTCTCCAGAACCAGAATCCATCCTCGAATCTGGAACAAGTTCCTTCGAGTTCGTATGTAACTATATGATGGATTTATCCAATAGGAGTAGATGGTCGTAGTGATACAGGGTGTTCTAGAGAAATGCAAAGGTGATATAGAAGTGGCAATGATATATGCGACACCGTGACATTCCAAAAATCCAAAATGTTTTAAGAAGGTTCAGTTAACTTGGTTCATGAGTTTTAGTCAAGGGTCGGGCTATGGTCGCTGCCAGAGGGACAGAGAAAAGAAACACTCAGCGTGCACTCTAACCTAGATAAGAATGGTTAATCGATTTATCTAATAAGGATATGTCTCCCACTGTTTCCTCTAATTCTCCTCCAAACCCAAAAGAAGAATTAGTCGAGATCATCTAAAATCACCCGAGGAGTAAACGAACTCATCAGTGGGAATCGGGATCCAAATGATAACTTGATGGAAGCCACTCAAGTCACCACACTCCAGAAGGTATGCGCATGCCTGATAATTTTCCTCTATATTTGAAACTCCCGATGTGATTTTTACCCCTAAGACCCAAGTGACCTAAACAATGCCAACATATCAAAGAGTCCTAGTCAAGTTCAACCCGTCATTATTTTGATTGCGTTAAACCCACCCATACGAGTCCTTGATAATGCCAACATAAACGTACGACTGTCCTAACCAATCCACATATCCATGCGACAGAAAAGCATTACAGAGCTACCGAACACTACGCCTCGGCAATGCACGACATACATAGCACGAATACTGAGCAATACTAATCTGAAATGACAGAGGGCTATGGCTGGTTTTTGGCGAAAAACCTTTAACGTAATGAACTTGATCTCGTTGAAGGAATCCAAGTGGTTTTACAAATATATAGTGGAGAAAACTTTTGCTAAAGAGGTCACTCCCGGTGAGGGATCTCGGCTCTTTCCTCATCGAATGAGGTGAAGGATATTCCAAACTGAATACTACGATGCAAAGCAAAAGAATCGACTATGTAAGGTTCCTAGGCACACTAATGAGGTCTCACAACAGATCAAACATGCCCAATTCAAAAAATTTCATGTGCCTACAAACCCTAATACGGATCGTTAACTAGATGATAAGGTGATGCAAGCAAGTAAACGACTTTATTGCTAAAGGAAAGTGACTACAACCTTTGTAGATCCGGTCCTCCACTTCCTTGGCTCCGTGATGACGTCCCTCCACTGTACCAATCGGAATCCGGACTCTGGCGATGGTTTCGTCGGAGAAATGATCGGGCTAGGTCGTCGATTTCGATGCCGAAGATGATCTACGTCGAGGCAACTCAAGATCAAGCTCCAACTTCACCAAGTCATGAAACTTGTGAAGAAAACACCCTATACTACTTGGCAAGTGGTATAGGATGAAGAAATAGGAAGTGGGTTCACTTTAGAATTGGATTTCTCACTCTTTTTCTTATTTCACCATTGATGGTAGCAAGTTTTTCTTCATCTTGAAGAAGGAGAGGAAGAAGAAAAGAATATGATAAGTATATTTAAAATAGAAAATAAAATAATACTTATCATATTAGCAACCATGGTTTAGTGTAGATAATTAACTAGGGTTTAGTTGAATGGTTAGGGTTAGGAGATGAAGACAAAAATGGTCACTTAGTCAAAGATGCATGAAGCATCAAGAAAGTTCCAAAAGCAACCATTTTGTTTTCCTTTTCTTTTAACCAAAATAAATAGATAAATAAATAAGTGAAAAGAAACCCTAACCATTCACTAAACATGGTTTAAGTCTTACATAAACCCAAGTTTGCATGTATCATCAAACATGATACAAACAAGTGCACAAAAGTATATCACATATACAACTTGTATATTTCAAGTGAGAAAATCCATTTAAAGTGAACAAATATTAGTTAATGCAAAGTAATATATCAAATATATAATTATACATTAAATCATTAAATTAACACTTGATTTAACGATCCGGTCATATCGCATATGACCGACTAATATCCAATGTATCGGCTTATCGAATCAATCCTCGATTCGATAACTAGGTTATATCGCATACAACCAATCGATACATTCATCGCGAGAATAGAATACGGTATCACATACACGCATTATTCTCGGTCCCGCACATATCTCATATGCGCTCCTATTTCGTTTCGCTTGAGCCAGGAAACCTCTGTGTAGGACTCTAAAGACTCGTCAATACGCCGGCAGCAGATGATGATCATATCAAACACTCACAAGCCGCAAGCGGTCTGCTAAACGTAACGGCCACCCGGGTATTGAGCGATCAGAAGATCGACGAGCAAGCCCGCTCACACTCCTGTGAATCCAACCAGTAACACTTACCGTACAGTCTGGTCTGTTCGTCTGATATGTCGCATATCTCGCCTAGGGGTGGTAAACGTCAGACCCCAGTAGCTTGATAAGTCATGCCGACGTGAGGTCCATAACAATCGTAAAACTACTGATAACTCTTACCAGTATATCACTGCAACCCTGGCCAGGGATTTCCTGTTATGGCCAGTCGAACATAGCGCAATATCAACTCCCAATACCGGGAGAGACGAATCCTCTCCTATCGCTCATTGCCTCCATGTGAATCGGGACTGTACCCAAAAACCACCTGTTTGCACGACTTAGTAGAGCCGTGGTAGGGTGGAAATCAAAGCACAGTGGGAGACACACAAGACTCTATGACGATCTCGGGTCAACAGACTAAGCTGTACCAGTGTCACCAGAGAACTGCCATCTGACGTGAGGTATAATACCATCTGGGAGTTCTCGGCGAGTCCGTTCAGTATACCCAGTCTCCACTGAGCACCCGCATACCATCTCTGATGTCAAACACCAATGGATATGGGATCATCCATCGCCCATCACATGGGTCGAGAAGATATACGCTAGTCTACTCTGGAATATCGATGTCCCGTCTCGATATTCCCACGACTAGGAACATTGAAGGATGTACTCATGGACTACCCAGGCCCTACTAGTATGATCTACATCATAGTCCTGGAAGTCGAGTACACATCCTAAGGGCTTTATCAACATGTAACAGAGAGACAGAAAGTATACATGTTAAGATAAAGAGCAACCAGAGAGCGTACTATCATGTCGAGCAAGAAAGTCCTACCTATATATGTCCCAGCATCCACTACAATATACATCCAATGTACAGTAATGGCCTCTAGGGCATACATATAACTAACAGACTATAGTGAAGTTATTACGTTGATACAAACTTCTGCCCAAGGGGTCACTCCCGATGAAGGGATCCCGGCCCTTGCCTCGTCGAATGAGGTGCAGGATATTCCCAATCGAATACCACTGTGCAAAGCAAAAGTGAACGTCTGTAATGTCAGTTTTTAAAAAAACTTGGTTCCAACAACATCAAATAGGTTTGTTTTCCTTGCATTGATCAGAATCAATACAGTCCCATCAATTAATCACATCAGAAAAGAACAAAAATATATGATGTACGTATATGCCATCCGCATTCGCCACTGGGTCCCGTCATCACCCGTTAGGTTACTTAACTAACGACAGAGCGGGGACTGGACTAGTGTGGGTGGAAAACGTATACAACATCTACTAGTATATATATAAATATATATAACAGTCGTCCCAGGCATGATATAAAGCAACATCACAGAAGCATAGCCAAGCAACACAGAGTGGTGGATAATCCTGGAGACCCGGATTTCACTTGAGCCGCAAATGAGACCCGACGTTCCCATGTCGTGTGGATAGCCTGTGTAATGAAAACCTAGACCTCTACGAGCACGGCAAGTTACCCGCCAAAACCAGAAGTGAGGCAACCCCCTTCAACAACGTGAATGGGCCACCCAGCACTTCACGGAATCCGGTAATTTAGGCACCCCTCCGTGGGTCAACCTATACCCCTACGAGAGCGGCGAATATCCCGCCAATTCTAGAGTAAGGTCCCCTCCGTTTCAATGCCATGAGATGCGGACCCGTTGCCCTCTAGAACCCGGCTATTCGTGCACTCCACCGCGGGGTAATCCTAGTACAGAAAAGAAAATAATATACAAGGGTGGCATCGACCTCAACCCGGTCGTGCTCCAAACAAATAATATACAAACTGGCAGTGACGGCGGTCCACATGTCGGACGTTCGCTCCACAATATCAAATGTACAAATGAGTCTAAATAGTACTAACATTACACCCAAGCTATCCACCACGACTATCCAACCACAACATAGCTCAATATAGAACATCAACGTGAATGTCACGTTCGCAAACTCGTCTAAAAGAACATATAGCAATTAGACGAGTTATACTGCTCGAATGACATTCACGGTCGCAGATAGTAATACATGTACTATAAACATTTAAACAATGCTAAAATATCAATTTCGAAACACCCCGAATTGCCCCTGAACAATAGATAACAAAATATCCAAACTAGGCAAAACAAGCAATACCACTGAACCAATATTCCAGAGACTAAACCATACCCAAAAAACCAAGTCCCAGATCCCTTCCCAGACCGGCCAGGCCGTACTTTTTGGCAATGTGGCCGGGTCAGTTAAGGTGAAATGGGCTCGTATTTGGGGTATGTTCTAGTAGTCACTCAAGTTGTCTTCTGCAGTTGCTTAAAAAAAATTTTGAAGACTTTAAAAAATTGACAGAAACTGGAATGTGCGGTGCACTGTTTTGGGGTTGTTTCGATTTCGATACTTTAACATTGTCTAAAACTGCTAGTAAGGGGTTTACGGGTTGGCTCTGATACCATGTTGGGTTACGGCAGCGTCCCGGCCATCAAACCGTGGCCAAATGCAGAACGAAAATTTTCTAAACCAGCGCTACCACAACCCGATTCCCAGATCTACCCTAAACCTTATACTAGCAAGCAATATAAAGAGTTAGGAATGGTTTTACAGAGTTGATCCGTGTCCTTCGGTCTTCAACCTTCATCCCAAGCTCCTAGTGGTTGCGGATTGAGTTTGGTTGCCGTTCTTCCTCCATCTACGATGATCCACCTGAGGGAAACGGCGCAAGCTCCAGCCTCGCCAAGGGAGGCAACCGACGCTCTAAGGTTGCTAGCAATGGAGAGTGGAGGTGTAGGAATGTCTCACTGTATTTTTTCTCTCATCATAAGTGCTCAAAGAAGCAACCATAGAAGATGAAGAAGGAGGTGAGGAAACATGTGGCATGAGCAACTAAAGAAAAATGGCTAAGTGTTTTCTCCAAGTGAGAATGAGCAAGTAATGAAGCAAGTGAGGAAAATGAAAATGAGCAAGCCATGAAGAAAATCTTGGCATCCCCCCTATCTCTCTCAATCATGCACACACCAAAAAATATCTCGTCTCAATTTCCAAATAAACAAATGTGTGCCATACCTCTCTACATGCTTTGCATTGTTCATGCCATGTCACTCGCTCCACCTTATTTGCAACAACAAATGATTTTCTAAAAAAGAAAATCATACAAATGAGGTGTCCAATCTTCTAGAAACAATTCCGTATAAATACGGAATACAACCTGGTATACGTATCGAAATACATATACGCGTATTCGTACAAAAATACGAATAGCCAAGAGAGAAAATGAATAGTGAACAATAATACTAGAATACATATATATAAATTCATATATATCAATTATTAAATCAAAACCTAATTTAATAATCATGCTTAATCCTAAGCCGCAAGTATTATCAACCGTCCGATTAAAATTTCTGCAGCCTGTACACATATTTAATCGGACACCTGTATGTACCAACATACGTCATCTACACCATATCGCCTGAACCGTGAAAACCCTCTGTGTGGGACTTTAAAGACTTGTCAATACGCTGGCAGTGGGTTTAACCACAAGCACGTCAGCGGCACTAGCTGTACGTAACGGATACCCAGGTATTGAGCAAAAGGAAGGCCGACGAGCAAACTCATCCAAACCCCTACTGAGCCTGACAATGACAATATCCGTACAGTCCGGTCTGTTCGTCTAAGAGTATCGCATATCGAGTCTAGGGGGTGGATAAAGTCAGACCCCTAATAGCGCGACATTTAGTGTCGGTATGAAACCCATCACCACCTGAGAAACTATCGATCTTGGATCGATAATTCTCATCTACCCCGGCCGAGGATTTCTGGTGATGACCACCCGTGCACAACGCGACATCAACTCCTAATACCGGGAGAGGCAAATTCCCGACGATCCGCTCACTGCCTCCATGTGGCTCGGGACTGTACCCAACTAAAACCTATTTGCACGACTCCTTTGAGCTGTGGTAGGGTAGTAATCAAAGCAAAGTGGAAACTCACATGAGACAAATGACGATCTCAGGTCGGCAGACTAACCTGGACACATGTCACCTTAGAACTGCTATCTGACAATAGGTATAATACCAACTAGCAGGTTCCCAGCGAGTCCATCCAGTGTACTCATAACCCAATGAGCACATGTATACTATCTTAGGTGAACAAACTAACACCAATGGCTTGTGAGATCTGGCCACCGCCCCTCGTCGGGGTCTCGATCAGTATACACTAGTCTACACTGGAGTATCGATGCCCGGTCTCGAAACTCCCACGGCTAGGGACATTTAAGAATTTGCTTATAGACCCCCAGCTCCCACATATATGATCACCATCATAATGCTGGTAGTCAAGCAAGAATCCTATGGGCTCTATCAATATGCAATAGTGATGATAAAGACAAACCAGATAGTATACTATCATCTCGAGTAAGACTGTTCTACCGGTATAGGTCCTCCCTCAATCATCATAATCACCTGCCTGGGACTAAGATAATTGCCTTGAGGGCACTATAGCCAACAATCTCCCACTTGCACTTAAGGCTAATTATTGCGGTGTCGCATACTCACAACTCGTGTGATACCGAACACCCAACTTCTCTACTAAGCAGTTTCACAAAGCTCGTTTGTGAAACTATTGTGTTCGAGAAATAGTCTCAGTGAATAGATCCGCTCTAGTGTTTCTATCTTTATCTCTCTATATCTCAACTTCGCGGAGAATAACCATCTCCCGAAATGAGCAATACCTTGTCTTAGAATTTTTCTGGATATCTGATGGGGCCCAGTTCACAAATGAACTCCAAATCCAGCAAACTTCTTAGACTGTATCATCCACTAAATTTACTCCGGAGAACGCCGTTCAATACCAATTCCCAAGCTTGATTAAGGTGTTGAACATGTACGAGTGTTTATTCCTGGAGTTTGGTGGGCACGGAGTTGGCTTCACAGATTTAATCGCTCGCTTTCTTCGTCCGGAAGTTCTGTCTAAACAGGCTGCGAATTTACCAAACTTGACGACCCGTTTGGGTTTGGTTCAGATAACTTTCCGACTGCAGAGGCGGATTTAAAGAAATTTTTTATTCCGGATACTCCAGTCGTCCCCTTTGCAGAGATTGTTGCCCCGGATGTTGACGAAGAGACGTTCTTTCTGGGGTTTATTGGCTTGTGGCTGAGTTGGTTTGCGCTTCCGACGCACCCCCGCTACATGAGGCCATCTTTTTTTTATCCGGCTCATCGCATCGTCATGGGGACGCATGTGGACGTTGGGATCGTGAGGTTGGCTCATTTATATCATGACCTGAGCTTAGCAGCTGACACCACTCAACCGGGGGTAAAGCCTGTGTATCTCCCATTGCACTACTTCACATCATGGATCGAGATGAAAGTGCCGGGCGCCTTTAGTGTTCATAAACAACCCCGATTCTACGAAGGCTACAACTTCCCCCGGGTCATGTATCTAGTTGACGCTTCCGCTCCAGACCCATCACAGCGAAAGGCTCGACGATTGCTCCTTCGCCCACGCAAGGTTGGACAGTATGACCTTTGTCGATAGAGTCCTAACTATCTGAAAAGAATCTTCCAAGGTGATCCAACCGTTGCATGATACTTTCAAGGACGGGGCTTCTGCATTGAGGGCTCGGAAGGTTATGCACCTGTATTCTATCAGGCTGGGCTTCCTAGTATTTAGACAGAACGCCTCGGTGCTGTTTATGAGGTACAACCCGCATCATTTTGCCCAACAGTTGGGTTATAACCAAGATGTTCCTCTTAAGGCGTTCTTAGTTGAGCCGGTTACTACAGAGGAGGGTATTCGCAGCGCAACGCATCATTTTATGCGATTAAATACGGGGTCCTATTTCCTTGTCAGCGAGCCGAGCTACGTGCCAAAAGCCTCGAATGCTTACATCGCGTGGTACCAGCATGCGACAGGTGCTGTTATCAGGGAAGAGAGGCGGCTGCTACTCGACCGCAAGGATGCTTTCCCAGCCGGTAATCCATCGGTCCCGCTGAAGGGACGGACAATCGTTCATCTTTCTTTAAAAGAAATCACTGCGGCTGTAGTCACACGAGCTTTTCCTGATAATCTTCGACCGGATGTTCCTGCGACATTGGTATCCGTGGCGTCCCCAAAATCGGGCATTGGTTCGGAGATCGGGACCCGCCGTCCGAAGAAGCCTGTCAAGCGAAAGCTTTTATCGTCGGCTGTTGGTGTCAGTTCGCAGAAGAAGAAGAAATCTGTATTCTCTGCTGATGTCGTATTCGGCCAGGAGCCCTATGCTCCCTATAGTGAGGGCTTATGCGAGTATGGCACCGATGAGGGTTTGTTTGATGCGCCTGTGACTGATTCCGACCTTCAGGTCACTATTGAAGCGTCGAAACGACTGGCCCATGAACAGGAGGTGTTAGCCTCTATTGTTGAGTCGGGTATACTTCATTTACATTCTTCTGCATCTATCCCCTCTCTCTTATTGTGCTTTATTAACACCTCTCTTCCTTAACAGGTATCTCTACCGAAAAAGCTCTCGCGGCTTCCCTCAACACCCTTGAGGAGGAAGAGAGGCTCCGTGCCTCCTTGGGCCTTGGTATAATTCGTTTCATTATACCTTTACTATTTTAGTTCCTTTTATTCATGGTCTGACTCTTTTCCTGTATCCTATCACAAGGACCACCAAAACTGAGGTTGTCCCGAGTGTAGTGCCAATCCCAGGTAGTGATGCAGAAAAGCTTATAGAGCCACTGACTAGGGCCAAGGCCCTCCTAAGGCCACCACAGGAGGCGTTGCTGAAGCATCCGATGATGGATGCCTTAGCGGCTCCGGAGGCCGAGCTCGGTTCGGACGACGACGTCCCCCTGTCGAAAGTTTTAAGGAGGTCAGTTCATACGGCCCAGGCTGAGAGAAAGCGTAGAAAGCAGGCTGCGAGGGAACGTCAGGCTGTCTTGGCTACAAGCACAGGTTCGAGTGAAGTTTGACCTTCTGTCGTTCTCATGGCGGATGTCCCTTCTGACTTGTTTACTGCTCATCGGCAAGACGTGCGCGCATCTCGAGAAGAAGCCGAGCGGCTGCTTCAAGGTATAACAATGCGCAGTCCCTTATTAGAACTTAGCAACCATTTTTCCTCGAATCATGACACATTTTTTGTTCTAAAGCAGGGCCAAGTTCTGGTGGTGGCCTGGCAGGTGAAGTGACGGCGACTAAAGAGCCCAAAGTAGCCAACCTTTCTCTGGAATCTGAGACCGTTCTGACAGTCACTTATTCTCCCTGCGGATCCTTGATATCAGCGGGAATGCCAGCATTACAACTTCCCTTATCGAGTCAGGGGATGAAGGCGTGGGTGCTGAGTCCACTTTCCCAATGGAAATCGAGGAAGCTGTCACTACCGGTGACGCTTCGGGCACGATTTCAGTTTCTGACCTGTCAGGTACTCTTTAGGTTATTATCTTTGAGCTGTCAATCCTACTAAGCATCTCTGATGATATTTCCTTTGTCCTGAGCATAGGCGCAGTAAACCTTGAAGTTGTACTAGCTGAAGAATTACTGCCAGCCGTTGCCTTAACTGTCACGGTTCCTTCTCCCACTTCTGAGTCCCCGGATTTCGGAAGGTAATGACTTCTCATTTATTTTCTTCACTGTAGATACCATTTTTTGCATTAACCATATATTGTCGCAACCTTGCAGGAGTGCTCTTTGACCACTTAAACCAAGTGCAAAACCCATATTTTTCCTTCCAATCGGAAGTCGTTCCCCCTTCCGGCATTGATCGGTATATTCTTCTCTTGGTATTTCTCCTTTTCATGAATAGACCTTCTGTTGCTAAGCTTTCCTCATATTGACCACAGTATCACGGCTCGAAGGATGGAACGAAGGAATAGCCAAGCCTCCGGTACTCCATGTCTTGCCACTTTCAACAGCTTGTTAGTTATATGTATGCCCTAGAGGCCATTACTATACATAGGATGTATATTGTAGTGGGTGCTTGGACATATATAGGGAGGACTTTCTTGCTCGACATGATAGTATGCTATCTGGTTGCTCTTTACCTTAACGTGTACACTGATTGTCTCTCTGTTACATGTTGGTAAAGCCCTTAGGATGTGTACTTGACTACCTGGACTATGATGCGGATCATACTAGTGGGGACATGGTAGTCCATAAGTACATCCTTCAAGGTCCCTAGTCGTGGGTGTATCGAGACGGGGCATCGATATGCCAGTGTAGACAAGTGTATACCTTCTCGACCCATACAGATGGGCGATGGATGATCCCATATCCATTGGTGTTTGACATCAGAGATGATATACGGGTGCTCAGTGGAGACTGGGTACACTGGACGGACTCGCTGAGAACTCCCAGATGGTATTATACCTTACGTCAGATGGCAGTTCTCTGGTGACACTGGTATAGAGTAGTCTGTTGACCCGAGATCGGCATAGAGTCTTGTGTGGTTCCCACTGTGCTTTGATTTTCACCTTACCACGTCCAAGAGGGCATGCAAAACGGTGGTTTTTGGGTACAGTCCCGAATCACATGGAGACAATGAGCGATAGGAGGGGATTCGTCTCTCCCGGTATAGGGGGTTGATGTTGCGCTGTGTTCGATTGGCTATAACCGGAAATCCCTGGACAGGGTTGCTGAAATTTACTGGTAAGTGTTACCTATAGTTTCTCGAACTGTTATAGACCTCATATCGACACGACTTATCGAGCTATTGGGGTCTGACGTTTACCACCCCTAGGCGAGATATGCGACATATCAGACGACGAGACCGGACTGTACGGTAAGTGTTACTGGTTGGATTCACAGGAGTGTGAGCGGGCTTGCTCGTCGATCTTCTGATCGCTCAACACCCGGGTGGCCGTTACGTTTAGCAGACCGCTTGCGGCTTGTGGGTGTTTGATATGATCATCACCTGCTGCCGGCGTATTGACGAGTCTTTAGAGTCCTACACAGAGGTTTCCTGGCTCAAGCGAAACGAAATAGGAGCGCATATGAGATATGTGCAGGACCGAGAATAATGCGTGTATGTGATACCGTATTCAATTCTCGCGATAAATGTATCGATTGGTTGTATGCGATATAACCTAGTTATCGAATCGAGGATTGATTCGATAAGCCGATACATTGAATATTAGTCGGTCATATGTGATATGACCGGATCGTTAAATCAAGTGTTGCTTTAATGATTTAATGTATAATTATATATTTGATATATTACTTTGCATTAACTAGTATTGGTTCACTTTAAATGGATTTTCTCACTTGAATTGTGCAAGTTGTATATGTGATATACTTTTGTGCACATGATTGTATCATGTTTGATGATACATGCTTTTTTGGTTAGGTGTAAAGAATTAAACCATGGTTAAGTTGTTGATTAGGGTTTTACTTATTCATTTATCTTATTTATTTATTCATTTTGAATAAATTGGAAGATAAATGAATGGTGGCTTGATTTGTTTTTAGTTGAAGCTTCATGAAGCTTTGACTAAATGACCTTTTTGTTCTCATCCTTAACCCTAACCATTTAAACTAACCATAGTCTATTCTCTACACTTAACTAAGGTTAGAATATGATAAGAATCAATTCTTTTTCAATTATCTTTAACACTTATCATGTTCTTTTCTTCTTCTTCTTCTTCATGAGCAAGAAAGAAAAGCTTGCCTCATCAATGGCAAGTGATGAAATCATGTGAGAAATCCAATTCCAAAGTGAACCCACTTCCTATTTCTTCATCCTCTACCTCTTGCCAAGTAGTAAAGGGTGTTTCCTTCACAAGTTTCATGACTTGGTGAAGTGGGAGCTTGATCTTGTGATGCCTCGACGTAGATCATCTTCGGCATCGTAGTCGATGACCTAGCCCGCCCATTTCTCCGATGAAGCCGACGCTAGAGCCCGGGATTCGATTTGGACAGCGAGGAGACTTCATTGCAGAGCTATGGAGGTGGAGGACAGGATCTACAAAGGTTGTATTTCCGTTCTTGTAGTTAAGTTATTAACTAGTTTCATTTGTTGCCTAAAATTCTAGTTAACGATCCGTATTAGGGTTTCTCGGCACCCGTAAAATTTGAAATTGGCATGGTTGATGCCTTGTGAGACCTTCTCAGTGTGCCTAGGAACCCTACAGTGGTATCAGAGACTAGCTAGAGCCTTAGGCGATGCTTTGACGATGTTAGAAACCCGATCGAACCCGAAACCCTAACCCGACAACCCTCTCTGTACATTTTTCAAATTTGTGGATTTTTGTATATTAAAAATATGCAGAAAAATCAGCAGGGAATCCTAAGAATTACTGTGCAACACGTGTCCATGATTCAACAAGAGTGCGGCGGAACCGCGGCAGAAGCAAGGCTTCTGCGGCGGTTCCGCGGCCGTATTATCACAATGCCCAATACTTTTTGCACAGTAATTCCTATTTTCTGGTACTGGATTTTCTGGGATGTTTTAATATGAACTCAAGAGTTGAGTTTTCTGGGTTGTATTGGGGACTCGGTGTTTCGATCGGATTTTCTAATTTTGTCTATGTGCTTTTCCGGATAATTTTAGAATATGTTAGAAAGTTCGACCGGATATAAATACCCAACTTTTCCCCTGTCGGGAAATTTCCAAGTGTTGGATCTTTCCGTGGTTTAATAACGTTCTAAGTAGTGCAAGTAACGCGATGGTCCCTCTAGAAGACAACAAACCTTAACTCGATTATGTGACCGTCTTGAACTGCCCTTTGAACCTTAGGGTTTGGGGCAGTACGGCGTGCCACATGTGAGGCGTTGGCTTGACCCTTCTACGGCTGGACCGTTGGTACTGAGGCACGAACTGAATGTTTTTGAACTTATTTCATGTGTTGAGCTGTTTCGGGAAAACTTGGGTGTTCGAATGTTCGATCGGAAAGTTTAACATTTTCTATTTATCTGGAATGGGATACAATAATTGGAATTCACAAGCAGTTATGAGATAACTGATTTGAATGTTATAAACATAGCACTTTAGTCTCACTTGATTGGTTGCCACGGAATTTTGATGCGATCAAAAGTCCGTCGCAATCACGTAGCGTACGCGGATACTCGCCGGGTAAACTTAATAGACAGCCTCACTCCATAGCCCCGACCAAGTGACTGTAGGAGAACCCCGTCGCCGAAAGCATCCGTCAGGGTGCTCGCGGTAGCGGTGTTCCGCCTTGGTGTACTTCGTCGACGGTATCGGGGGTGCGGCCGCCTACTAAAGTTTGCGACGAGCATTCGATCAGAATGTCGGGAATCCTGTTGAATTGCCCGACTTGATATTGAAAAGTGTTTTCGATTTTGAGACTAAAATGCGGGGTTTATAATTGTTAGGCATGTGATGTCTAAGGTATTCATTTGATTAGGCATGCGATGACTATGAAGATTGCGGATTCCAACTGTTGTAGTTTTACACTTTCTTTTCTGTGACCGTAAGTGTAATATGTGATATCGCCGGTTTCGTTGCTATATGTCAACGACAATTGGAATGCGCATATTTACTTACGTTGATGACATGTGATGTTATGTGTTGCTGGATATGTTATATTGGATCGTCGTGTTTGAATAGCCGGGGGTTTTTATGTGAGATGAGTGTTTTTCATTTTCATTCATGTAAAAACTTGTATGTAATATTCTTTTATTGGGGCACTTCCAGATTGCGGAAGTTGTCACCTTTTGTATATTATTTACTTTTCCGCACTAGGATAGACCCAAGGAGGAGGGCACAAGTAACCGGGTTCTGGAGTCCAGTGGGAGACCAACTCGAGGAGTCGAGTCCGGGTCTCCTAACTCTAGAATTGGTAGGGTTGCTTGCCGCTCTCGTAGGGGTCTAAGGGTGTGGGTTTGGCTATTCATCACGACCGTGGAATCCGTGTTTTATACTGTCTCGTATTGAAAACACGGACGTCCTAGTATATCCAATATTTCATATGTTTCTTCTGCTGCGATATCTGTGATGTGATCATGTGATGTTCTGTGATAGATACTGTATATAGTATATATGATATATTATATAGACGTTACTTATGTTTTACACCCGCGCTAGCCCTGCCCCGCTCTGCCGTTAGTTACCTAACCTAACGGTGCACGAGGGGACATCGAGGCGAATGCGAATGGCATAAGTGTACGCCGTATTTATCTGTGATGTTTAGGTACTTAAATGATGGGACTTCATTAATGTGATTAATGAAATAAAAGAAACCTAAAGATGTTGTAGAATCGAATTTCAAAATAAAACAGGTAGCTACAGTTCTTGCTTTGCACAGCGGTATATGTGATATATCCTGCACCTTATTCGATAAGGAAAGGACCGAGATCCCTTTACCGGGAGTGACTCCTTTAGCATTAACTGGCAGATGCTACACACTCGGTTTGTCTTTTGATTGCTTTTAAGAGTTTTTGCTTTGCACAGTGATATATATGATATATCCCGCACCTCATTCGACGAGGAAAGGACCGACGATCCCTTCACCGGGAGTGACTCCTTTAGCAAAACTAGAAAAGCCTCAAAAACACTCCATTTTAAAATCATTTGATTCTACAACGATATCAAGTTCATTACGCAATAGGTTTTCAGAAAAACCTGTCGTAGCCCTCCGTCATTTCAGATAAGTAGTAGTTAGTATTCGTGTTGCGTTTGTTGGCCTTTGTCAAGGCGCAGTGTGCGGTAGCTAACTGGTGCTTATCTGCTTATGCATATGATGCAGATTGGGTTAGGGTAGTCGTGCGACCTTGTTGGCCTTTGTCAAGGGTCGTGCGGGTGGGTTTAATTCAATCAGGAAATGACGGGTTGAACTTGACTAGCATCCTATGGTTTGTTGGCCTTTGTCAAGGTCATAGGAGGTTAGGGGCAAAATATTATCGGGAATTTCAAGTGTTGAAATTTGCAATGAGATTGCATACCTTCTATGAGATAGTTGGATCCCGATACCCGCTGCGAGTAAGAGTTACTCCTGGGAGAGTTTTACACATTGCAATTAGCCGATCAAGTAGGTATCTAGAAAGGTGTTAACGAGGTTACGCCTCTGGGAAAATGAGGTTTACATTAATTAGGTTCGTGCGAAAGCATGGGGGACCTCCCTCAAAGTACCGACACTGGCCTGGCTGAAAGATTGGCGAACTTGTACCGTGTAATTAATCCCGGCTAGTCTTTCCTTTTAGGGTTTGAAGGAAGATTTGATTAAAACAGTGGGAGCCATTCTGATTAGATAAAATAATAACCAATCTATTCTTGCAAGAGCACACGCTGAGTGTTTTCTTCTCTCTCTCTCCAGGTAGCGACCATATCACGCCTTAATCAAGATAATAATACGGAATATTGACCGAACCCGCTTGTTATACTGAGCCGGGGAACGTTGGTCCCGCTCCAACTTATAATTGTTATAAGACAGAGCAGGAAATTGGGGAATACCAGATTTCCCGTGCCGCCCAAACGAAGAGAGTGCATGCTGATGCATCATCTTCGGGTGTGTTCATTACAAAGAACTGTTTCTCAGTATCCTCCAAATCCAGGGTATATGATACCGGATCAGGATCCCAGATATGTAATCTGTTACATAGGGCTGCAAAAAGGTAGAAAAAACTGAGAACGGGTGATAAGTTTCATGAGACAGAAAACGGGGCAAGTGTTGCAGCCAAGTCTGTTGGTCACTGTCACCCTGTATTCCAAATACATTGATTCAGAACGAATGTTATTAGATACCGAACCTGATATACAAAATCATATCAGTCTCTTTATAAGTAAAGAAATGATAAAATTTTGTATTATTGGATTATGTTTTGAACATTTCCTATATCAAAAGTTGATCGGTTCAGGCACGTTATCTAAAAGCATTGATGTTCTAAATCAAACTACAGTTCTTTAGTATACCGAACACACAAAAGAGGAAGAGTTCAGAAATGAACGAATTCTTCTTGAGGCATTGTAGACTAGGTCATATCAATGCGACCCGACTAGCTGAAGTTACACGTAGATGCATATTTAAATCAGTTTGAATTTATATCTTGTGGAACTTGCCAGTCATGTCACAAAGATATAATGACCATAGCTCTGTTTACTGGAAACAGAGAAAGAGTTAGTGAACTCTTGGGATGATACATGTTGATGTATGTAGGTCCCCTGTGTACACATGCCAAGACCGGTTCTTTGTACTTCATTAAATTCTCTGATGATCTCTCAAGATTCAGACATATGTTCCTGTTGAAACACAAGTCCGAACCTTTTGAGATATTCACAGAATATAAGTTAGAAGTAGAGAACCAAAATACGGGTATAAGTATTATGTCCTTTGATGAGATCAAGGAAAAGAATACTTGAGCATGGAATTCCTGGACTATTCTAAAGGAGAATGAGAATTCTCTCTCAGCATTACTCCTCCGTATACACCATAGTACGATGGTATATCGGGGCGGAGCAATCTCACCCTATATGATAAGGTGTGCTCTATGATGAGTACTACTGAGTTACCTATTTCCTTTTTTGGGAGTTATGCACTTGAGAAGCTGCATACCTATTGAATAGGGTTCAAATCAAATCAGTTGCCTACCACTTCATATGTGATATGGAAAGGGAAGAGCCCATGTCTTAAGCTAGTTAAGATTTGGGGTTGACCGGCCTATGTCTAAAAGCAAAATCCGGACAAGCTCGAGGCAAGGTCTGTTATGTAGAACTGGAAATGTTCCAGCTATACAAATTGCAGCTGATGATTTGATAGAACCAAAGTATTCAGTAGATTCCAACGAACCTCAGCCTCTCCGCCGATCTAGTAGGGTTCCTCACCCACCTGAGAGATACTTCGGTTTCTCTATGACAGTGGGAGCGAGTATTGCATCATTAGATGATGACCCAACTAGTTTCGAGCTGGCCATCAGGAGTAGGACTCTGTAAGAATGGCTGGATGCTTAGCGATCTGAGATGGAATCCATGTACACCAACAAAGTATGGACTTTGGTTGCTATATCTGAAGGGTTAAATCCCCATCAGGAGCAAGTATATCTTGAGAAGATTACTTGGTGTAGATGGAAAAGTTGAGACTTTCAAAGCTAGACTTGTTAAAGCTTTTCGTCATCGACCAGGCGTGGATAATGATGAAACATTTTCAAGTGGCTATGCTTAAGTCCATCCAGATCCTACTTGCCACGGCTACATACCATGACTACGATATCTGGCGGTTGGGTGCCATGACTGCTTTTCTAAATGATGTTTTAGAAGAGAACGTCTATAAGTACACAGCCAGAGGGCTTCGTAGACAGTGGGAGCAGCGGAAACGTGTACAAGATGCTTTATAGGATAAAGCAGGTATCGCGGAGTTGGAACGTCTGTTTTGATGAAGTAGTCAAAGAGTTTGACATCATCAAAATGGTAGATGAACCTTGTATAAACAAAAAGGTAGTAGGGAGTATAATGACGATCCTCGTAGAGTACGTGGATGACATACTCTTAATAAGAAAGGAGTTTCCTATGCTACGCTCGGTCAATCTCCACTTATCACAATGATTCTCCATATAGGATCAAAATGATACCTCCTAAATCCTGGGTTTTGGATCTATGAGATAGATCTAATTGGATGTTAGGATTCTCACTAGTTGTAGTGAGATGGTATCAACCGATCCTGGGGAGAATCACTGGAAGGGTTCCAGGGTGATAAGGACGACTGAGAGTCAGTCACAGGCATTGTCTTTACCCTCAGTAAAGGGACGGTATGTTAGAAGAGTTCCAAGCTAGATACCGTGGCATACTAGACGATAAAGGCTGGATACATCGCTACTTAAGATGCTACCAAAGAGGCTGTTTGGGTGTATATTAGTTCATGAGATGAACTTCGTTCCTACCATTGTGAGACAATGGAGTTGTGGCTTATGCCAAGGAACGCCCGTCCCATCAGTGACCCAGGCGTATTCTGAGGCAGCATCACCTGATCATGGAGATAGTTGATCTCCAGGGTGATCGAGGTTAGGAGAGTAGATTCAGAGGATAACACAGCGGATCCACTCACAAAGGCCTTTTCCCAGAGAGAGACTTTTATGGGATGGTTGAGTATGAGATACTACAACCACTGCTATCAGATGGCCCTAGTGCAAGTGGGAGATTGTTAGTTATATGTATGCCCTACAGGCCATTGCTATACATAGGATGTATATTGTAGTGGATGTTGGGACATATATAGGGAGGACTTTCTTTCTCGACATGATAGTATGCTATCTGGTTGATCTTTACCTTAACGTGTACACTGATTGTCTCTCTGCTACATGTTGGTAAAGCCCTTAGGATGTGTACTTGACTACCTGGACTATGATGCGGATCATACTAGTGGGGACATGGTAGTCCATAAGTACATCCTTCAAGGTCCCTAGTCGTGGGTGTATCGAGACGGGGCATCGATATACCAGAGTAGACTAGCGTATACCTTCTCGACCCATACAGATGGGCGATGGATGATCCCATATCCATTGGTGTTTGACATCAGAGATGATATACGGGTGCTCAGTGGAGACTGGGTACACTGGACGGACTCGCCGAGAACTCCCAGATGGTATTATACCTTACATCAGATGGCAGTTCTCTGGTGACACTGGTACAGAGTAGTCTGTTGACCCGAGATCGTCATAGAGTCTTGTGTGGTTCCCACTGTGCTTTGATTTCCATCTTACCACGTCCAAGAGGGGGTGTAAAATGGTGGTTTTGGGTACAGTCCCGAATCACATGGAGGCAATGAGCGATAGGAGGGGATTCGTCTCTCCCGGTATAGGGAGTTGATGTTGCGCTGTGTTCGATTGGCTATAACCGGAAATCCCTGGCCAGGGTTGCTGAGATTTACTGGTAAGTGTTACCAGTAGTTTCTCGAACTGTTATAGACCTCATATCGACACGACTTATCGAGCTATTGGGGTCTGACGTTTACCACCCCTAGGCGAGATATGCGACATATTAGACGATCAGACCGAACTGTACGGTAAGTGTTACTAGTTGGATTCACAGGAGTGTGAGCGGGCTTGCTCGTCGATCTTCTGATCGCTCAATACCCGGGTGGTCGTTACGTTTAGCAGACCGCTTGCGGCTTGTGGGTGTTTGATATGATCATCACCTGCTGCCGGCGTATTGACGAGTCTTTAGAGTCCTACACAGAGGTTTCCTGGCTCAAGCGAAACGAAATAGGAGCGCATATGAGATATGTGTAGGACCGAGAATAATGCGTGTATGTGATACCGTATTCAATTCTCGCGATAAATGTATCGATTGGTTGTATGCGATATAACCTAGTTATCGAATCGAGGATTGATTCGATAAGCCGATACATTGAATATTAGTCGGTCATATGCGATATGACCGGATCGTTAAATCAAGTGTTGATTTAATGATTTAATGTATAATTATATATTTGATATATTACTTTGCATTAACTAGTATTGGTTCACTTTAAATGGATTTTCTCACTTGAATTGTGCAAGTTGTATATGTGATATACTTTTGTGCACATGATTGTATCATGTTTGATGATACATGCTTTTTTGGTTAAGTGTAAAGAATTAAACCATGGTTAAGTTGTTGATTAGGGTTTTACTTATTCATTTATCTTATTTATTTATTCATTTTGAATAAATTGGAAGATAAATGAATGGTGGCTTGATTTGTTTTTAGTTGAAGCTTCATGAAGCTTTGACTAAATGACCTTTTTGTTCTCATCCTTAACCCTAACCATTTAAACTAACCCTAGTCTATTCTCTACACTTAACTAAGGTTAGAATATGATAAGAATCAATTCTTTTTCAATTATCTTTAACACTTATCATGTTCTTTTCTTCTTCTTCTTCTTCATGAGCAAGAAAGAAAAGCTTGCCTCATCAATGGCAAGTGATGAAATCATGTGAGAAATCCAATTCCAAAGTGAACCCACTTCCTATTTCTTCATCCTCTACCTCTTGCCAAGTAGTATAGGATGTTTCCTTCACAAGTTTCATGACTTGGTGAAGTGGGAGCTTAATCTTGTGATGCCTCGACGTAGATCATCTTCGGTATCGTAGTCGATGACCTAGCCCGCCCATTTCTCCGATGAAACAGACGCTAGAGCCCGGGATTCGATTTGGACACCGAGGAGACTTCATTGCGGAGCTATGGAGGTGGAGGACCGGATCTACAAAGGTTGTATTTCCGTTCTTGTATTTAAGTTTTTAACTAGTTTCATTTGTCGCCTAAAATTCTAGTTAACGATCCGTATTAGGGTTTCTCGGCACCCGTAAAATTTGAAATTGGCATGGTTGATGCCTTGTGAGACCTTCTTAGTGTGCCTAGGAACCCTACATATGAGATATGTACGGGACCGAGAATAATGCGTGTATGTGATACCGTATTCCATTCTCGCGATGAATGTGTCGAATGGTTGTATGTGATATAACCTAGTTATCGAATCGAGGATTGATTCGATAAGTCGATACATCAGATATTAGTCGGTCATATGCGATATGACCGGATCGTTACATCAAGTGTTGATTTAATGATTTAGTGCATAATTATATATTTGATATATTACTTTGCATTAACTAGTATTGGTTCACTTTAAATGGATTTTCTCACTTGAAGTTCACAAGTTGTATATGTGATATACTTTTGTGCACTTGTTTGTATCATGTTTGATGATACATGCAATCTTGGGTGTGTGTATGCTATACACTATATTTAGTGAATGGTTAGGGTTTCATTTCTTTTATTTATCTATTCATTTTTGGTTAAAAGGGAAAATGGAAAACTAAATGGTTGCTTTCATGCTAGAAAGTTCTTGATGCTTCATGCATCTTTGACTAAAGCAACCATTTTGTCTTCATCTCCTAAACATAACCATTCAACTAACTTTAGTTTACTCTCTACACATAACCATGGTTGCAATATGATACTTATCATAATATTTTCTATTTTGAAAATACTAATGATATTCTTTCTTCATCTTCTTCTTCTTCAACAAAGGAAGAAAGCTTGCCTCCATCAATGGCAACTTGAGGAAAAGAGTGAGAAATCCAATTCTAAAGTGAACCCACTTCCTATTTCTTCATCCTCTACCACTTGCCAAGTAGTATAGGGTGTTTTCTTCACAAGTTTCATGGCTTGGTGAAGTTGGAGCTTGATCTAGTGTTGCCTCGACGTAGATCATCTTCGGCATCGAAGTCAACGATCTAGCCCGCCCATTTCTCCGATGAAGCGGACGCTAGAGCCCGGGATTCGATTTGGACAGCAAGGAGACTTCATCATGGAGCTATGGAGGTGGAGGACCGGATCTACAAAGGTTGTATTTCCGTTCACTTAGTTAAGTTGTTAACTAGTTGCATATTTCGCCTATTTTCTAGTTAACGATCCGTATTAGGGTTTCTCGGCACTTGTAAAATTTGAAATTGGCATGGTTGATGCCTTGTGAGACCTCATTAGTGTGCCTAGGAACCCAACAGTGGTATCAGAGCCTAGCTAGAGCCTTAGGCGATGCGTAGACGATGTTAGAAGTCCGATCGAACCGAAACCCTAACTCCAAAATGCTCTCTGTACTTTTTCCAAAACTGTGCTTTTTTCCATATTAAAAATTCTTAAAAAATTCAGCAGGGAATTTGAAGAATTACTGTGGAGCACGTGCTCATGATTTGTCTAAAGCGCGGCGGAACCGCGGCGCGAACGTGGCTCATGCGGCGGTTCCGCGGCCAGTTTGTCACAACAGTGTTTGGAATTTGCACAGTAATTCTTATCTTTTAGTGCTGTATTTTCTGGGAATTTTTAACTTACTCTCCACTGTTGAGTTTTCTGGAGTTGTTTTGAGGATTCGATTATTCGATCGGATTGTCTAATTTTATCTATGAGTTTTCCGGATAATTTTTGAATATGTTAAAAAGTTCGACCGAATATAAATACCCACTTTTTCCCCTGTCGGGAAATTTCCAAGTGTTGGATCTTTCCGTGGTTTAATAACGTTCTAAGTAGTGCAAGTAACGCGATGGACCCTCTAGAAGACAACAAACCTTAACTCGATTATGTGACCGTCTTGAACTGCCCTTTGAACCTTTGGGTTTGGGGCAGTACGGCGTGCCACATATGAGGCGTTGGCTTGACCCTTCTACGGCTGGACCGTTGGTACTGAGGTATGAACTAGATGTTTTTAAACTTGTTTCATGTGTTGATTTGCTTCGGGAAAACTTGGGTGTTCGATTGTTCGATCGGAAAGTTTAACATTTTCTATTTATCCGGAATGTGATACAACAATTGGAATTCACAAGAAATTATGAGATAACTGTATGAATGTTATAAACATAGCAGTTTAGTCTCACTTGATCGGTTGCCACGGAATTTTGATGTGATCAAAAGTCCGTCGCAATCACGTAGCGTACGCGGATACTCGCCGGTAAACTTAATAGACAGCTACGCCCCATAGCCCCGACTAAGTGACTGTAGGAGAACTCCGTCGCCGAAAGCATCCGTTCGGGTGCTCGCGGCAGCGGTGTTCCGCCTTGGTGCACTTCGTCGACAGCGTCGGGGGTGCGGCCGTCTACTAAAGTTTGCGACGAGCATTCGATCAGGATGTCGGGAATCTTGTTGAATTACCCGACTTGATATTGAAAAGTGTTTTCGATAATGAGACTAAAATGCGGGGTTTATAATTGTTAAGCATGCGATGTCTAAGGAATTCATTTGATTAGGCATGCGATATCTATGCAGGTTGCGTATTCCAACTGTTGTAGTTTTACACTTTCTTTTCTGTGACCGTAAGTGTAATATGTGATATCGCCGGTTTCGTTGCTATATGTCAACGACAATTGGGATGCGCATATTTACTTACGTTGATGACATGTGATGTTATGTGTTGTTGGATATGTTATATTGGATCGTCGTGTTTGAATAGCCGGGGGTTTTTATGTGAGATGAGTGTTTTTCATTTTCATTCATGTAAAAACTTGTATGTAATATTCTTTTATTGGGGCACTTCCAGGTTGCGGAAGATGTCACCTTTTGTATATTATTTACTTTTCCGCACTAGGATAGACCCAAGGAGGAGGGCACAAGTAACCGGGTTCTGGAGTCCAGTGGGAGACCAACTCGAGGAGTCGAGTCCGGGTCTCCTAACTCTAGAATTGGTAGGGTTACTTGCCGCTCTCGTAGGGGTCTAGGGGTGTGGGTTTGGCTATTCATCACGACCGTGGAATCCGTGTTTTATACCGGCTCGTATTGAAAACACGGACGTCCTAGTATATCCAATATTTCATATGATTCTTCAGCTGCGATATCTGTGATGTGATCATGTGATGTTCTGTGATAGATACTGTATATAGTATATATGATATATTATATAGACGTTACTTATGTTTTACACCCGCGCTAGCCCTGCCCTGCTCTGCCGTTAGTTACCTAACCTAACGGTGCACGAGGGGACATCGAGGCGAATGCGGGTGGCATAAGTGTACGTCGTATTTATCTGTGATGTTTAGGTACTTAAAAGATGGGACTTCATTAATGTGATTAATGAAAAAAAAAAGAAACCTAAAGATGTTGTAGAATCGAATTTCAAAAATAAAACAGGTAGCTACAGTTCTTACTTTGCACAGCGGTATATGTGATATATCCTGCACCTTATTCGATGAGGAAAGAACCGAGATCCCTTTACCGGGAGTGACTCCTTTAGCAATAACTGGCAGATGCTACACACTCGGTTTGTCTTCTGATTGCTTTTAAGAGTTTTGCTTTGCACAGTGATATATATGATATATCCCGCACCTTATTCGATGAGGAAAGGGCCGACGATCCCTTCACCGGGAGTGACCCCTTTATCAAAACTAGAAAAGCCTCAAAAACACTCCATTTTCAAAATCTTTTGATTCTACAACGATATCAAGTTCATTACGCAATAGGTTTTCAGAAAAACCTGTCGTAGCCCTCCGTCATTTCAGATAAGTAGTAGTTAGTATTCGTGCTGCGTTTGTTGGCCTTTGTCAAGGCGTAGTGTGCGGTAGCTGACTAGTGCTTATCTGCTTATGCATATGATGCAGATTGGGTTAGGGTAGTCGTGCGACCTTGTTGGCCTTTGTCAAGGGTCGTGCGGGTGGGTTTAATTCAATCAAGAAATGACGGGTTGAACTTGACTAGCAGCCTATGGTTTATTGGCCTTTGTCAAGGTTATAGGAGGTTAGGGGCAAAATTATCGGGAATTTCAAGTGTTGAAATTTGCAATGAGATTGCGTACCTTCTATGAGATAGTTGGATCCCGATACCCGCTGCGAGTAAGAGTTACTCTTGGGAGAGTTTTACACATTACAATTAGCCGATCAAGTAGGTGTCTAGAAAGGTGTCAACGGGGTTACGCTTCTGGGAAAACGAGGTTTACATTAATTAGGTTCGTGCGAAAGCACGGGGGACCTCCCTCAAAGTACCGACACTGGCCTGGCTGAAAAATTGGCGAACTTGTAGCGTGTAATTAATCCCGGCTAGTCTTTCCTTTTAGGGTTTGAAGGAAGATTTGTTAAAAACAGTGGGAGCCATCCTGATTAGCTAAAATAATAACCAATCTATTCTTGCAAGAGCGCACGCTGAGTGTTTTCTTCTCTCTCTCTCCAGGTAGCGACCATATCACGCCTTAATCAAGATAATAATATGGATCTATTGACCGAACCCGCTTGTTATACTGAGCTGGGGAACGTTGGTCCCGCTCTAACTTATAATTGTTATAAGACAGAGCAGGAAATTGGGGATTACCAGAATTCCCGTGCCGCCCAAACGAAAAGAGTGCATGCTGATGCATCATCTTTGGGTGTGTTCATTACAAAGAACTGTTTCTCAGTTTCCTCGGCATCCTGGGTATATGATACCGGATCAGGATCCCAGATATGTAATCTGTTACATAGGGCTGCAAAAGGTAGAAAAACTGAGAACGGGTGATAAGTTTCATGAGGTAGAAAACGGGGCAAGTGTTGCAGCCAAGTCTGTTGGTCACTGTCACCCTGTATTCCAAATACATTGATTCTGAACGAATATTATTAGATACCGAACCTGATATACAAAATCATATCAATCTCTTTATTAGTAAAGAAATGATAAAATTTTGTATAGCTGGATAATGTTTTGAACATTTCCTATATCAAAAGTTGATCGGTTCAGGCACGTTATCTAAAAGCATTGATGTTCTAACTCAAACTACAGTTCTTTAGTATACGGAACACACAAAAGAGGAAGAGTTCAGAAATGAACGAATCCTTCTTGAGGCATTGTAGACTAGGTCATATCAATGCGACCCGACTAGCTGAAGTTATATGTAGATGCATATTTAAATCAGTTTGAATCTACATCTTGTGAAACTTGCCAGTCATGTCACAAAGATATAATGACACCAGCTCTGTTTATTGGAAACAGAGAAAGAGTTAGTGAACTCTTGGGATGATACATGTTGATGTATGTAGGTCCCTTTTCTACACTTGCCAAGACCGGTTCTTTGTACTTCATTACATTCTCTGATGATCTCTCAAGATTCAGACATATGTTCCTGTTGAAACACAAGTCCGAACCTTTTGAGATATTCACAGAATATAAGTTAGAAGTAGAGAACCAAAATACGGGTATAAGTATTATGTCCTATGATGAGATCAGGGAGGAGAATACTTGTGCATGGAATTCCTGGACTATTCTAAAGGAGAATGAGATTCTCTCTCAGCATTACTCCTCCGTATACACCATAGCATGATGGTATATCGGGACGGAGCAATTGCACCCTATTCGATATGGTGCGCTCTATGATGAGTAATACTGAGTTACCTGTTTCCTTTTTTGGGAGTTATGCGCTTGAGAAGCTGCATACCTATTGAATAGGGTTCGAATCAAATCAGTTGCCTACCACTTCATATGTGATATGGAAAGGGAAGAGCCCATATCTTAAGTTAGTTAAGATTCGGGGTTGTCCGGCCTATGTCTAAAAGCAAAATCCGGACAAGCTCGAGACAAGATCTGTTATGTAGAACTGGAAAGGTTCCAACTATACAAACTGCAGCTGATGATTTGAAAGAACCAAAGGATTCAATAGTTACCAACGAACCGCAGCCTCTCTGCCGATCTAGTAAGGTTCCTCACCCGCCTGAGAGATACTTCGGTTACTCTATGACAGTGGGAGCGAGGATTGCATCATGAGATGATGAACCAACTAGTTTCGAGCTGGCCATCAGGAGTGGGACTCTGTAAGAATGGCTGGATGCTTAGCGATCTGAGATGGAATCCATGTACACCAACAAAGTATGGACTTTGGTTGCTATATCTGAAGGGTTAAATCCCCATCAGGAGCAAGTATATCTTGAGAAGATTACTCGGTGTAGATGGAAAAGTTGAGACTTTCAAAGCTAGACTTGTTAAAGCTTTTCGCCATCGACCAGGCGTGGATAATGATGAAACCTTTTCAAGTGGCTATGCTTAAGTCCATCCAGATCCTACTTGCCACGGCTACATACCATGACTACGATATCTGGCGGTTGGGTGTCATGACTGCTTTTCTAAATGATGTTTTAGAAGAGAGAGTCTATAAGTACACAGCCAGAGGGCTTCGTAGACAGTGGGAGCAGCGGAAACGTGTATAAGATGCTTTATAGGATAAACCAGGTATCGCGGAGTTGGAACATCTGTTTTGATGTAGTAGTCAAACAGTTTGACATCATCAAAATGGTAGATGAACCTTGTATATACAAAAAGGTAGTAGGGAGTATGGTGATGATCCTCGTAGAGTACGTGGATGACATACTCTTGATAGGGAAGGAGTTTCCTATGCTACGCTCGGTCAATCTCCGCTTATCACGATGATTCTCCATATAGGATCAAAGTGATACCTCATAAATCCTGGGTTTTGGATCTACGAGATAGATCTAATTGGATGTTAGGATTCTCACTAGTTGTAGTGAGATGGTATCAACCGATCCTGGGGAGAATCACAGGAAGGGTTGGAGGGTAATAAGGACGACTGAAAGTCAGTCACAGGCATTGTCTTTACCCTCAGTAAAGGGACGGTATGTTGGAAGAGTTCCAAGCTAGATACCGTGGCATACTAGACAATAAAGGCTCGATACATCGCTACTTAAGATGCTACCAAAGAGGCAGTCTGGATGTATATTTGTTCATGAGATGAACTTAGTTCCTCCCATTGTGTGACAATGGAGTTGAGGCTTATGCCAAGGAACGTCCGTCCCATCAGTGACCCAGGCGTATTCTGAGGCAGCATCACCTGATCATGGAGATAGTTGATCTCCAGGGTGATCGAGGTTAGGAGAGTTGACTCAGAGGACAACACGGCGGATCCACTCACAAAGGCCTTTTCCCAGAGAGAGACTTTTATGGGATGGTTGAGTATGAGATACTACAACCACTGTTATCAGATGGCCCTAGTGCAAGTGGGAGATTGTTAGTTATATGTATGCCCTACAGGCCATTACTATACATAGGATGTATATTGTAGTGGGTGCTTGGACATATATAGGGAGGACTTTCTTGCTCGACATGATAGTATGCTATCTGGTTGCTCTTTACCTTAACGTGTACACTGATTGTCTCTCTGTTACATGTTGGTAAAGCCCTTAGGATGTGTACTTGACTACCTGGACTATGATGCGGATCATACTAGTGGGGACATGGTAGTCCATAAGTACATCCTTCAAGGTCCCTAGTCGTGGGTGTATCGAGACGGGGCATCGATATGCCAGTGTAGACTAGCGTATACCTTCTCGACCCATACAGATGGGCGATGGATGATCTCATATCCATTGGTGTTTGACATCAGAGATGATATACGGGTGCTCAGTGAAGACTGGGTACACTGGACGGACTCGCCGAGAACTCCCAGATGGTATTATACCTTACGTCAGATGGCAGTTCTCTGGTGACACTGGTACAGAGTAGTCTGTTGACCCGAGATCGTCATAGAGTCTTGTGTGGTTCCCACTGTGCTTTGATTTCCACCTTACCACGTCCAAGAGGGCATGCAAAACGGTGGTTTTTAGGTACAGTCCCGAATCACATGGAAACAATAAGCGATAGGAGGGGATTCGTCTCTCCCGGTATAGAGGGTTGATGTTGCGCTGTGTTCGATTGGCTATAACCAGAAATCTCTGGCCAGGATTGCTGAGATTTACTGGTAAGTGTTACCTGTAGTTTCTCGAACTGTTATAGACCTCATATCGACACGACTTATCGAGCTATTGGGGTCTGACGTTTACCACCCCTAGGCGAGATATGCGACATATCAGACGACGAGACCGGACTGTACGGTAAGTGTTACTGGTTGGATTCACAGGAGTGTGAGCGGGCTTGCTCGTCGATCTTCTGATCGCTCAATACCCGGGTGGCCGTTACGTTTAGCAGACCGCTTGCGGCTTATGGGTGTTTAATATGATCATCACCTGCTGCCGGCGTATTGATGAGTCTTTAGAGTCCTACACAGAGGTTTCCTGGCTCAAGCGAAACGAAATAGGAGCGCATATGAGATATGTGCGGGACCGAGAATAATGCGTGTATGTGATACCGTATTCCATTCTCACGATGAATGTGTCGAATGGTTGTATGTGATATAACCTAGTTATCGAATCGAGGATTGATTCGATAAATCGATACATCGGATATTAGTCGGTCATATGCGATATGACCGGATCGTTAAATCAAGTGTTGATTTAATGATTTAATGCATAATTATATATTTGATATATTACTTTGCATTAACTAGTATTGGTTCACTTTAAATGGATTTTCTCACTTGAAGTTCACAAGTTGTATATGTGATATACTTTTGTGCACTTGTTTGTATCATGTTTGATGATACATGCAACCTTGGGTGTGTGTATGCTATACACTATATTTAGTGAATGGTTAGGGTTTCATTTCTTTTATTTATTTATTCATTTTTGGTTAAAAAGGGAAAATGGAAAACTAAATGGTTGCTTTCATGCTAGAAAGTTCTTGATGCTTCATGCATCTTTGACTAAAGCAACCATTTTGTCTTCATCTCCTAAACCTAACCATTCAGCTAACTTTAGTTTACTCTTTACACATAACCATGGTTGCAATATGATACTTATCATAATATTTTCTATTTTGAAAATACTAATGATATTCTTTCTTCATCTTCTTCTTCTTCAACAAAGGAAGAAAGCTTGCCTCCATCAATGGCAACTTGAGGAAAAGAGTGAGAAATCCAATTCTAAAGTCAACCCACTTCCTATTTCTTCATCCTCTACCACTTGCCAAGTAGTATAGGGTGTTTTCTTCACAAGTTTCATGGCTTGGTGAAGTTGGAGCTTGATCTAGTGTTGCCTCGACGTAGATCATCTTCGGCATCGAAGTCGACGACCTAGCCCGCCCATTTCTCCGATGAAGCCGACGCTAGAGCCCGGGATTCGATTTGGACAGCAAGGAGACTTCATCATGGAGCTATGGAGGTGGAGGACCGGATATACAAAGGTTGTATGTCACGTCCCGAAAGTACGGAACATGACCGGCACTTAAACTACGAATCGTCTCGAAGCGTACGTAATCCAAGTAAGCCGAAAACCCAAAAATGCAAACCAAGAAAAGTAGTAGAGTGAAGGAAAACCAATTTAAATAAGTAGTTTTAATAGCATAAGCCGAATTATGCGGGTTTCTAAAAACATCAAAAATTTCCTGAAAATTTCGGCAGAGTCTCCTTTGTAAATACTGGCTCCCAAACGGGATACAACATGAATAGTATACGAAATCAATAAAAAGGCATCCCCAAGAGGGAGCTAGCTCTTCGTCAATCGACGGTCACAACCACACAAGCAATAAAATATACAACGCCAACGGCGAGGATCAAAATTCAAAAGGAAACTCAAAACCACAAGAAAACCACAGAAATAAAACGCGCGACTCTAAGGTCCAAGGAATAACATCACTGGTCTCTATCTCAAAAATAAATACATGTTTGGTTGATGGAACTTCTAAATACAACAGAGTAATAATATACAAGTTATATAATGGGGGGTACGATACAAGTAAACCCACCTACTGGCAAATCACCCGAAGGGAACTATGCCCGCAAGCCGTAATGAAACCTGTACGGCAAAGCTGCAGGAAACTGGGGCACAACGGGGGTGAGTTGCCAACTCGTGAATAGAAAACATCTACGGAAAGAAATCGCATAAATAACGCAACCTAGGTCAATGATCATAATATATCCTCAAATATATGTATAACATGCAGCCTATAACAATGGCTAGGGTAATATCTAACCGAGTGTGATCTCATGTGCCTGTGTCAGTGCCTCAGGTAGCAATATATCATATGAATGAGGTATGAAATGAATGCATGGAACAGAATGCATGTACTGAAGAAAACTGCTTTCATAAATCAGTGAGATTTCTGTATTTTAAAAGTAAGGTACCATAAATGAAATCAGCATAAAACAGTGCCCAGCATCGACACAAAACAAGTGTCCAAATATCTCGATATCTCTGTATCACAATCTCTGTACCTCAATATCTCAAAATCTCAATCACAATATCTAGGGCGCCGTCAATCCAGACCGGCCCCTACCATCCATCTCAAGACTACGACGGTATCCTCCGGATATCCGACGCGTCGGGTAATATCACCGGTCGGTAGTGCTCCCCTGCCGGGCTCAACATCAACAACACATTCCTCTTGCCCCGGGGTACCGCACCGGGCCCACCATGTACCCGAAACGGTTCCTCCACTCCTCGAATCGGGTCTCGAAATCCATCAGCAAACTCATGGTGGACGACTCATATATCATGGGAAAACCGCACTTTTTATTTTAAAAGAGAGAAAAGGTTTATTTATGTTTTTGCGGTTTTCCTCCAAATCCAAAAAATCTCATGGAAATCCAAATCCAAAACCTCAATAACACGTAAAATAGTGAATATATGCATGAGAATCCATGAATGCGGCATAACAATGAATAACAGTATGCATGAAGTAGCAGGTAATAACTACAATGTCTAAACTAACATATAAGGCAAGTACACTAATATCATGTCTAAACTATTAGCTAACAGGCTATGTCAAGCAATAATATTTTTAAGGTGTACGTGACTTGGCAATTACCGATGAAGATGTGTGTGAGCCGGCAAGTAAGTGTACGTGGTACATACGTAATATCGGTAATGGTGCTGGTGTCCTAACAGCATGATATCAATAATAGAGTATGAAACATAATATAACCATGCGATGCGAAGCGAACCATAATAATGAGCGGGAGCTGAATACTAGACGCAACTATAACTAATCTGCATCAATCTAATATAAGTCCTACAAATGGTGCCTTTTGAAATAACACGAATCATGGGGTTTTGAAAATAGGGGCTACGGTGTTTTTATGAAAAGAAACGTCTTTTGAAATATCCGTAGGATCCCTTGGGCTGTCTTTTAAAATACCCACGATTCGTTAGTTTTTGAAATAGGTAAGAATCGAATCTAATCTAACAACTAAACTAAACTAAAGGGCTAAGCTAACAAGCTGGACTACAGGTAAGGAAACCGCCTAACATCTGAGTCGGTACATATACATACCTGTATAAATATTAGTCGGTGATCCCGCCTCAATAATATCATATCCGATACCATATCTATAATCAGACATCCCAAGTCAAGAGTGCGGATCAATCATCAAAATATAGCTCGTGCGTAGATCCGTCGTACAGCATCCCCAAATCTGGGTACGGGTTAATATCACATTCATCATACTATTCACCTGGTATCCTCTTTATCCAAGATCATAGTCTAGGGTACTGACCTATGTCTAGTACAATACTAATATCCTCAATATACTCATGATCTGACTACTGATCGACAATCTCGTACAAACCGATATCGTCAGCACATATCATCATCAAGGGTATACATCGCCCGATACGGCCTAATATCAATATCCTAGCATATCATGCCTCATATCACGATCACATGTCGACCATTTTATTTATAACACTATTCACCCGTATCGCCGCCCCAAGATCCGCTATAACACCAGGACGCACCTCAAGCACGAATCCTGCCATATCACCGATATCACAACCACAAAACAAATCTTAACGACTCAGCTCAATCCCAAGTATCATTCTCAAATCCCTATGTGAACACATAGTCCCATACCCATGTGAACACATAACTATAAAGAATCCCATGAGCACATATAAATAGGAATGTATGCAAGTATGTATGTGTGTATGTGTAGTGCAACACTACCCTAGGGTTCGCAATACTAAAATAATCCAACACACCAATATCCATCCTAAATATCGTTATTAATCCCGAATAACATATAATAATTGTTGGTGTGTATACGCATCCGTATACACCACCACGGACTGCGGGGGTGCTATACGCCATCCACCCGACTTCTCCCCGTAGATATAAATCTACTCACCTGGTCCTCGCTCGCCGGTGCCGACGTCGCCACGCGCTTGCTTGTCGTCTCGAAGTCCACATGGGGTACCTACATATCATAACGCACCATATCGCATTAAAATCCGACTTATGACCAAAACGACACACGAACCCCACATAGGTCAAAACCTATGGTTGCTTCCACAAATCAACCCAAAAACTCTCGACGTCGGTGTACAAACGCCAGACCATCGAGAAAAACCCAAATACACTCATTTGCACATTCACGAACACAAATTTTAATATAAAATAGGTTAAAACTCACAAAAACCTCAAACTCACTTTAAAAGCTATTTTTCCGAAAACCTAGCAGGCAAAATTAACCGTTTTAGTACAAAACTCGATGTTTAAACAAAACTAGCGGCCACAATATCCACTAAATATCATAACTAATTCATATAAACCATTTCTATAATTTATTCTTATCAATTTGCATAAATTCCAAAATCCTAGTTTGCAAAAATATCAATTTTTAACACCTTTTAAAGCAAAATTCACAATTCAACCATTAAGTTTAGTTTTGCATAACCTAAGATATTAAACCACTCATTATAATGTTAATGATGTCATGAAAAACTAATTGAAATTTTATCTCACCAAAATATATATATTTTAAAAACCTAGTTTGCAATATATATAATTATTACAAATTTAAATTAACAAATTGCAAACTAGCAACTAAATTAGTTTTAGCATAACATTAATATGTCTAATACATCACACAATCATAATCTCCTTACCCAAAACCCTAACTAGCAATTAACCCCATTCTAGAATTCCCAAGTTTTCAAATCAAAACCTAATTAAGCATCTAATTAGATAATAAGGAAGTATTATAGCAACAATTAAGTAACTAATCAAAAATCAAACCATGAGACAAATATTTATACCTCAGAAAACTTGAATCAAACATGCAACCTAGCCTCACAAACTTGCTTCTTTCACCATGATCCATACTAGAATAGGTAAAGGAAAAATGGGTAAGAATTGGATTTGAGTTTTAGCTTGATTTTAGATGGAATTTTGGAGATTTTTTCGAAGGGTTTTGAGTGAAATGAGATGAGAAAAGGGGGAGGACGGCAAGAGGGAGGCTCGGCTGCATCATGAGGAGGAGAGGACTGAGAGTGAGGTGGGGAAAAGCAAGTGAGGAAAGTTCAAAGTCAACACAAAAGTCAAAGCCCATACTTCAATTAACTTCTTCTCTCTTTATTCTTTTCTTTTCAAATCTTCAAGTGGGGAAAATTGATGGGGCTGCTGAATTCAGCCAAGAGAGGAAATAAATGGGGGGGTTTGAGTGTGGGTATGGGTGTAGGGTGATGAAAAATGATAAATACAATACCCCAAACATCTATTTATTGAAAAAAAAAGCCTTTTTTCTTCAATAATTTCTAAACCATTTTGGTAAACGATTTCGTTTCAAAAACCACATGATAAAATTTTGTTTAATGTTTTATGATGCACAAAATTTGTTTCAACTCATTCCAATTTGTAATTTTCCCTAATTAAATATATTAGTGACGGCTTAAAATAATATTAAAATAATTAATTTCGGAAATTTTTTCAGAAAATTTGAAATTTCACCAGTAACTCAATAAACACTAAATACTAGCAATTACATAGCTAGAATATATATATTTAATTTTATAATAAAAATATTTGCATTTTGGCTTTTTACAGAAAACCCCCTTATTTTTACCGTTTTTTCGAAATTTCACCGAAACGATTTTCAAAACGTTGCATTTTATTTCCGTTCACTTAGTTAAGTTGTTAACTAGTTGCATGTTTCGCCTATTTTCTAGTTAACGATCCGTATTAGGGTTTCTCGGTACTTGTAAAATTTGAAATTGGCATGGTTGATGCCTTGTGAGACCTCATTAGTGTGCCTAGGAATCCCACACAGCTGGTACGGTAGTTCTTGTCCATCAGCTTCCTTCTTTATCTTTCAAGTTGAAATTTAACACTTATTCATGCGTGATTTATTTTGCAGCAATTATATCGGCTTTGCTTCATTTTGAGTCTCGCATTTCCATGCCACCGGGTCTTTTGCTAAACGTCAATCTTCCAGGAGCGCGGTGACTAGCAAGTGGATGTTAAGCGAATTTTTCGAAGATCTTGATGCCGAGGCTCTCACCTCTTCTGTGGATTTCGTTGACGAAGTCAACCCTATGCTGACGACGCTTGCGAATTTCCACAACGAAGATTTCGTTCGCTTTTGGGTCGATCATTGTAAGAAGATCGAGGCTTGTTTGCATAAGATCAAGCTCAAGCATCTTGCTCCTGAAGTATTGACCTTGAAGGCTCAGCGAGTCGCGTAGATCAAACAAAGCGCCGACTTCATTCAGCATTTCGAACAAAAGCTGACCCTGAAGCGAAAGGAGCGTGCGACGGCTTCTGGTGAATCTATTTAATTGCGTGCCCAAATATAAGCGAATGCTACGCAGCTGAAAGATATTTTTGAAAAACTCCAACAATGTATATCTGATGGACTGGCGCTGAGGCAGAAGCTTGACTTCACTGAGCGGGTCACGAAAGATTGCGAAGCTGCCCAACAGGAAATCGTTGAGAAGCTTTCATCCTGCTTGCAACAATGGGCTCAAATCGAAGCGAGGCTGGCCGCAGTAGAAGCTTCTGAGGAGGAGTTGCGGGGAGCGTGTGAGCAGGTTGCCAGTTTGTTGAAAGCCCCTCTTTCTTAACAGATGTAATTGTATTTCCCTTTTTGTATCAATTGTACCTCTTAAACACTTTGATTCATGAATAATATTATACATTTTTTTGCGTGCGCTTATCCGTGTCTTAATGTGGTGCTAATTAGTTTATTCACTCGTTTCGGAGTCTGTAGTTTATTCACTCGTTTCGGAGTTTCTAGTTTATGCGCTCGTTTCGGAACTTGTAGTTTATTCACTCGTTTCGGAGCTTCTAGTATATGCGCTCGTTTCGGAGCTTCTAGTTTATTCACTCATTCCGGAGTCTCTAGTTTATGGACTCATTTCGGAGTTTGTTTAGTTTACTTCCCTTGGGTTAATAGGCAAACTTGTCCTAACGTTATAGATAACCCCTGCTCTTTGCGACAGAGGTCCGTTAGGTTTTGTGGTACTAGGGCTTTAGTCCGTGGTACCGTCGCGTTGGCTGATGAATTCCCCGATATGCAGATTTTACGCTGCTGTTCGAGTATCCCCGCGACTGTCATGTCTCTGATCCCTTCGGAGGCTGGACAAGACGTCTTCAAGTAATCTTCTTAGGCAGTTTGACCGTCGGAAGAGTAAGCATTAGGAATTTTGCCATGTCGCTTTTTACTTGAGATTAGGCTTAGTTTGGGAGCCCCGATAAGTCATAACCACTCCGCACTGGTGTGGGATGATCTCTGACAGTCTTTCGGGTTTTATTTGAGTTGCCGTCAAGACCCTGAAGCTAGGAATTTTTCCTTCGCTTTCGTTTTGTTTTGACCGTGGGGTCTTTTGTTGACGTTTCATCTGTATCCTGCTGGACCGAGAAGGAACGCCGTTGTTGACATTGCACCTGCTGTAACGAGACGAATGTTGAGATTGTCTCTAGGTTTTATGTGAACCGTCGAGACTCGGCTCTCCCTTTGACAGAGCCTGGTGGGAAAATATGGTTCCCTTCTCGTTTGTACCCATGGATTATATACGGGGATTGATGTGGACTCACCTGCAGGGCAGAAAAGTTTCATTTTGATATGTTTTTTTTCCGCAATACTCTATCTTTTCAGCTTTTATATCGCGAAAGTCGCGATTGCCTAATCATTTCGGCTATTTTTCGCAGTGCCCAATCATTTCGACTATGTATTGTTTTATTTTTTACTCGCTGCTTTTTTATTGCGAGTTGCCCAATCATTTCGGCTGTTTCATATGCATATATTTTTTTGCTCGCTGATTTTTTTTATTGCGAGTTCCCCCATCATTTCGGCTATTTCATATGCATATACTTTTGTTACGAGTCGGGAACTTGGATCCTGATACTAATTCAGGCATCAGCATCGCTGCGACTGGGATAGTGCCAGGAGCAAATCGTCATTTACCTTGATAGGACCTGGAATTTGATACCGATTTAGGCATCAACATCGCTACAACTAGGATATTACCAGGAGCGAATCATCATTTGCCTTTGTCGATTTGAACAAAGGTGGCTTAGCAAACAGGGTTAGGATCCTGTCGACTAAGACTTTTTGATTTTATGAGCCGTAGGGGTCTCAGAAAATTATTTCTCCCTACGAGTCGAGAGGATCTCGTAGGTGTGTTTTCTCCCTAGGAATCGTGAGGATTCCTAAGTGATATTTTCTCTTATAAGTCATAAGAATCTTACAAGAGTGTTTTCTCCTTAGAAGTCAAGAGGGCTTATAAGTGCCGTTCACCATATGGGGAAATTTTCGCCCGTGGTAGAACTTGGTGAGGAATTATTTATTCGTGCCCGTGGATTTTATACAAGGGTCAATATGAACCGCCTGTAGGGCAAATCGGGAGATATGATGGCTTAAGAACAGGTTTGGATTCCTGTAGCTTAAGACTTTTGAATCCTATGAGCCGTGAGAGTTTCACAGGTGAATTCTCCTTATGAGTCGTGAGGATCTCGCAAGTGTGTTTATTTTAACGAGATTGCGTCCTTCCAGATTTTCACAAGCTCACCGGTAGTCTTGATGTTTTTACTCACGGCGCCCTTTCGGGTTTTCATCCGTGCCCCTTTTGCTTGTGGACATACCTTTTTTTTAACGAGATTGCGCCCTTTTGGGTTTTCATAAACTCGCCGGTAGCCCTGCTGTTTTTACTCACAACGCCCTTTCGGGTTTTCATCCGTGCCCACTTTGCTTGTGGACATACCTTTTCTTACCCATCTGTTTGCCAATAGGACTTAAGGGTGACTTCACCGATGGAGTAGCTGTGTAGCCAGTGAGACTTGAGTTGCATTCCTCGTCGTTGGAGCTTTGATTGCAATATAGATCTCAAGAGAAGATATCGCCGTATTTAGGGCGATGCACCAGTTTTTGAGGCGGAGCACTAGTTTAGGGACATTTTGGTCCATTATCACCGTGTTTTGAGGCGACGTGCTGGTTTAAGGACATTCCGGTCCATTGTTAGTTTAGGGATATCTCGGTCCATGGCCAATTTCGAGGAGAAGTTTATTTGTTTAAGGACTTTTCAGTCTGTGGCGTCGCCAAATCTTTTGGATACTACTTTTAGAGTTTTGACTCAAGAAGATAGCGAGCGGACACAGGCGTCATCATCTATCGTTGACCCGAATCGTAACCCGTCAAGCGTAGTATTTCTTGAGGAATCGTCCGTTTATCGGCCGGAAGGGTCTCTAGCCGTGCATATCCATGAGCAGGTAGGCTCCACCTTGGTAGACCCTATCTATGATGTATGGGCCCTCATAGTTCGGCTCGAATTTCCTCTGTTTTGCACGATTGGGGATCATAGGTCTTTTGATGACTAGCACGAGTTTGCCTTGGCGGAATGTTCTCGGCCTGGTCAGTTTTTTGTATGACCGCGTCATCCTTGCCTTATAATCTTCCAGATTTTGATGCGCTATAAGGCGGGTTTCGTCGAGGGCGTCGATCTCCTCAAGCCGGAGATAAGCGTTTTCATCATCCGTTAGCTCATATTGAACCGCTACTTGGAGAGAAGGGAGTTCTATTTCCAAAGGGAGGACAACTTCCGTGCCGAATACCAACGCGTATGGGGTCGTATTCGTGGCTATTTTGAATGTCGTCCGGTACGCCCAGAGAGCTTCGTGCAACCTTTCATACCAGTCTTTTTTGCTTCTGGACAATGTTTTCTTTATAATCTTGGTCAGGGTCTTGTTGAAAGTTTCAGCTAGACCATTAGCTCGGGGATTATAGACGGAGGAGTATCTCCGGTCTATTTTATGTTGTTCTGCGAAGCGGCTGATTTTATGGCTGCTGTAGGCTGGTCCATTATCCTAGATTATCCATCGTGGAGTGCCAAACCGGTAGATGACATGTGTCTTGAAGAAATGGAGAATATTCTCCATCTTCACTTCCCTTAGTGGTATTGCTTCTGCCCACTTAGAAAAGTAATCTGTCGTTGCTAGTATGAACCGATGTCTTTTGGATGATGATGGTTCAATGGGGCCAATTATGTCGGTTCCCCACATTTCGAACGGTTAGCTAGCTACCGTTGGTTGTAGCGGATTCGGGTGTTGGTGGATGAAGTCCCCGTGAATTTGGCACGAGTGACACTGCTTCGTATATTCGAGGCAGTCTTAAATCATTATGGGCTAATAATAGCCCATCATTTTGATCTTCAGCTTCATCTTTGGCGCAGCCTGATGAGAACCACAGAGTCCGTCGTGAGTTTCTTGAACGAATATTTTTGCTTCTTCTGGCCCCAAGCACCTTAGCCACAAATCGTCAAGCGATCTCTTGTATAGAGTATCATTGACGAAAGCGAAAGACAGAGCCCATTTCATGAGCTGATGTCTTGACGACGCGTTTTCGGGCGTTCGATGGGATTTGAAGTAGTTTATGAAGACTTCCCTCCAATCCTTGATCTTTTCTTCGTCTTTCATTTGAAGGACTGCGTTTGGTTGTTTCCTTTTCTTTAAATGACTCTGTTAAATCCTCTAAAGATATATTTGCTGGCGTGAGAACCCTGTGGCTTTGCACGATAATCTTTACGTCGTCGAGGTCTTCGTCGGCTAATTCCTTAACCAGCTTGGCCAATGCATCCGCTTTGCTATTTTCCACACGCGGTATACTCTCCAGGATGTAGGAGGGAATTTGTGTCAGCAATTGTTGCACTCTTTCGCCATACTTTATTAGCTCTGGCTTGCACGTTTGATAGTCGCCATTTACTTGGCTAACAATCAGTTGGGAGTCTTCATATATGAGGAGGTCTTGAATTCCCATGTCAACGGCGATATCGAGACCTGTAAGCAAAGCTTCATATTTAGCTTCGTTGTTAGTCCTTGGCTCCGTCAGGGAGAAGGCGTAACACATTATCCCTCCTTGCGGAGTCACGAAGATGAGACCCACCCCAGCTTTGATTATGGGGGTGTTATGCTTCCGCCTTTTCATGGAAAATGCTCCATCGAAGTAGAGTTCCCATCTGGCATCATTTTCTTCCTTCTCCCCTTCGATTGTGTCGAACGCGTGTTCGTCTGGCAATTCGCAATTTAAGGGAGAATCGGCCGGTATCGGATGCTCAGTAAGAAAGTCGGCGATGGCCTGACCTTTCACTGCCTTGAGGGGTCTATACGTTATCGAGAACTCCATCAAGAGGAAGGCCCATTTAGCAAGCTTTCCTATTAGTATGGCCCTTGATATCAAATATTTGAGAGGATCCACCTTTGATATGAGATGGACCTCATGTGCCAAAGCGTAGTGCCTAAGCTTCGTTATCGCGAAGATCTGTGTCAGACAATGTTTTTCGATGGGGGAGTAGTTTTTTTCTGCCCCCAAGAGAACTCGACTAAAATAGTAGAGAGCTCTCTCATTTCCCTGATCGTTCTCCTGTGCCCATAGCGTGCCTAGAGAACCTTCAAGGGTCGTTTTGTATAGGATGAGAGGCTTTCCTTTGACCGAAGCGGTCAGTTCGGCAGGTTCTGCAGGTATGGCTTGATTTCATCCAGTGTACTTTGGCATTTATGATCCCAAACGAACAAGGTCCCCTTCTTCATTTGATGGTTGTAGGGTGATATTTGCCGGAGAGGTTGGCTATAAACCGCCGGATATACGCGAGCTTTCCTGGGAGAGACCGCAGTTGTTTAAGAGTCCTTGGCGTGGGCATTTCCATAATCGCCTTAATCTTTGATGCGTCTATTTCGATGCCTCGGTGTCGTATGATGAACCCTAGGAATTTGCCTGAGGAGACTCCGAACGCGCATTTTAGAGGATTCATTTTCAGATTGTATTTCCGAAGACGTTGGAACACTATGTTCAGATGCTCCCAGTGTTTCTCATACGATTTGCTTTTCACCACAAGGTCGTTAATATAGCATTCGACAATCTTGTGTATGAGGTCATCGAAGATCTTTGTCATGGCCCTCTGATAGGTAGCGCCAGCATTCTTCAGTCTTAAAGGCATCACCTTGTAACAGAATATACCCAGCGGAGTCCGGAAGGCGGTGTGCTTTTGGTCTTCCGAATACATTTTTATTTGGTTATACCCTTAAGATCCATCCATGAAGGAGAAGACCTCATGGGTAGACGTGTTATCTATCATCAGCTCGGTAACCGGTACTGGGAAGTCATCCTTCGGGCAAACTTTATTGAGATCCCGAAAATCCACGCAGATGCGCACCGTCCCATTTTTCTTCATCACTGGAACAATGTTGGCGATCCAGTCGAGATATTGAACTTCTTGGATGAAGCCGGAATCAATTAGTTTCTTGACTTCAGCATTGATACTCATCTCGAATTCGAGCCGCATTCTTCTTGGCACATGTTTGACTAGCTTGACGTCCGGCGATATAGCCAGTTTATGTACCGCTATTTCTAGATCTAGTCCCGGCATTTCGGAATAGTTCCATACGAAGCAGTCTTTATATTTTATAAGCACGTCCTTTAGTGTGGCCACCTGCTTTTTAGATAGCAACTCACTGACAAACGTTGGCCTCGGATCGTTTACCATTCCCAAGTCAATTTTCCTTAGATTGTCCGTCGTAGTGTGTATCCCAACTTCCAGCTCTTTTAGCGCCGATGGAAACTCTAAGATCACCCCGTCCTCATACTCATTTGCGAAGCACCTGGAGAGGTCATTCATATTCTCGTGCTCCCCCTCTTTTGAGAATGTTATCACGTTGTAGGTACGAGTTTGTTTCCAATATCGATGTTGATCTGGCCCTACCCTCAGAATATAGGTTCCTTTTGGCTCATGCTTTCATGGTGGGGTTACTCTCCAGCTGTCAGATAGAGCGAACCTACCTTGTTGATACTGGTCTTCGACGCAGTCTTTGAAGGTGAAGCGGTCTTCAAGAGGATATCATATTGCTCGGTGGTAGGGGCAATAATCCGGGTAATGTACCCCATTCATCTATTCGGGGTACTGAGGCTCCGAGAGCGTCATCATTTGATACTTAATGACAAGGTTGAATATTTTCCTTGTCTTGTCTTGAGGGAAAGAGTATTCCCGACCCATCTTCTTCATGAAAGACGGATTCCAGCTGACTTTTACTCGATCGCGTGGCTTCTTGGATCCGCTTCGCTGTTTCCAAACGTCATTCTCGTTCTTCACCATGTTATTGCCTCTGTGTCGGGCTTTTCCCTTGTCGTGAGAACGTACAGCGGGCTGAGGGTGAAGGGTATCATAATCTTCTCTTTCCGCAGACTGCCGAGTGAAACGCTGAGTCCTGGCCTTTTCATAAATGGGCATTTTGCGGTTGTGGTCATCCCGAACCTTTTGACCGGCTTCTCTTATTAGCTTGTCAACTTGATCTTCGAATGACAGACTTGACATTCTTATAGCGGGATTTTGCTTCCTTTCAAAGTCACCGCTATCTGGAAAAGCATTCCCTTCTTCACCGGAGTTATTTATGACGTGGAAGCCATGGAATCTCTCCCGTTTTTTGGACTGAACGTATCCGAGCCCAGTTATCTCCATCTTCCCGTTGGGTATCTTTCGCTGAGTCCCGGAAATGTCCCAAATCTTGTTGTAGAACTGAGCTTGTCGAGCGGTTTGTTTGAAGGGTACACCTTAGCATCTTAATAACCTTTTCAATCCCTCTGCGTAATATCTGGGCAGATGGATTGGTCGAAGCCTGTCAAGCACAAGATCGGCACCATGCCAGACTTCTTTCTCCACTTTAGTCTCTGTAGATTGGTAGAAGAGGATCGCCTTTTCACCTCTTCGCCTGGGAGAGACGTAGAAAGTTTGCAGCTCCTGTACACTGTATGTATCAAGCGCATCAAGTTCTTTGTAATGCCGTGGCGGAACTATGGTGATTTTTAAACTCTGATCAGCTCCAGTAATGGTTTGTGCTGATGGGCGAGTGGAGAACACGGCGTTGGCCTCGTCCTCATATTCACTGCCGAAGACAAAAATAGGAGCAGATAGGCCGGGCCTATTGCCTTGGGGTTGCCCCGACTAGACTATCTCTTCATCCTCTTCGGTATCGCTCCCAAAGATCGCGATAGTGGTGACGTGTAACATTTCAGAAAAATATAAAATATTATTTTTGGAATTTAATATTAAAATAATATATTTCGCGAAAAATACCCGATTTGCGAAATTGGGTTTTTCGTAAAATGGTATAAATATATACCAATAATTATGAAATAATTGAAGATTTAAAATGATTTATTCATTTAAAAATATATTTATCGGATTTGGCATTTTTAAAAGTTTATTATATGCAGTTTGGATAAAACCCGATTAGTGCACTGCTAATCGCGATTAAGCCAAATCCGTGTTTATACAGTTTTCCATGGTTAGTGCACCGTGTCATGTCGCATTTGATTACATGTTATTTCTTATGTTGTTTTGGGGTATTATGTGTTTTGGTTTTAAATTTTAAAAGAAAAGAAAAAAAGGTAAAAAAGGTAAATAGTTGAGTGAGGGTGAGAATATAAGAGGAGAGAGAGGGGGGCAGCCACATTCTTTCCTCCCCCATTGTTTTCTTCTTCATCTCCCTCAATCTCATCCCCCTCCACCTCTACCCCAAGAATCATCTCAAATTCTTCATCCAAACCCTAAACCCCTTTTATTAAAGTTGATCCACTATTCACCCTCTACACTTTGAACCCATCAATGTTGGATTTTGAGGACTTTGGACTTCTAGGGTTTTGCTTGGTTGCATCCATGAGGTATATTTCCCTTCACTTAGTTAGTTTATGTTTTCCTAGCATTCTAGTTAGTTTAGAATTGGGTTAAGGTGTGGATTTGTGAACTTGGAAATTCCAAGAGAAGGATTATTAATTTGTGTTGTGGTGTTGTGTAGGGGCTGTTACTAGACCTTAGAGTTAGAATTCCGGTTAAACTTGAGACTTGAAACCCAACACTTGAACTTAGAAGTTTTTCCGATATCGGGTTTTTGACAGTTTGCGAGGTTTACATGATATCTGCTATGACCCGAGAGCACCACTAAATAAGTTCCCATGACCATGAGACGTGCAAGCAACCATGAACCACCCCCTGAAACCTGAGATCCTACCCCCTAAATCTCGCCGCAAATTTATTCTCTGTGGCAGCAAATTGCGGCCACATTAGAGGGGAATCTGTATATTTTTGGTGGGTAGCATTGTTTTGTGATATCTAGCCAAACCCTATGTGCAAAATCCCTTAGTTTGTCCTATAGTGAAATCTGGGAATGGTTTTTCTAGGTTGCTGTTTTCGTGTTTTGCGATTCTTAAACTTAGTATTTGGATTTGTGTTTGGTTGTTGGGCATTTGTACGTAAACAACAAGGGTTGTTTGATTGTTTTGCATACGTAGGCTATATGTTCTAACCTATGGACGCACCGTGTGCCATATTGGTTTTCCGAACTCGATTTTAATAGCATTTCGATATGTGTTGATATTGTAGGTACCTTCGCGTGGATTCCGAGGCGATGGAGCACGGCGTCATCGACTTCGGCGAGCAAGAATCAATGTGAGTAGATCTATATCTACGGAGGAGTCGGGTGGTTGGCGTATAGCACACCCGCAAGTTTTGATGGAAACCGATCTATAGTATATAGTCGTAGAAACCTAGATTAGGAACTAGGGTTATGGTTAAATAGATAGTTATAGAAAATATGAGTGATTGAATATGTGTATCGAGATATGAGATGAAAGCTTTAGGGATATGAAAAGTGAAAGTGAATTACGACTTATAGATAGGTAATTACACTAAAATAAGCATTGAGTTTTAGCGTAACATGAAACTAGATTAATAAGGTAGAATGTATATATAAAATTGACTTAATGTGATGAAAAGAATATACGATGTGATATGATGACTTGATGATCTGTTGGTATACGGATGCGAGTCGATATGAGATGATTGATACCTTACCGGTCCCATGATCCGAGATTGATGCGGACGTGACCTGAGAGATAGGTATATATATATATAAATGGATAATGTTGTGAATCTCGAATGATAAGCCGTACGAGACGTGAGGTCCGTACCCTCCTTGTCATATAGGTTGTTAGGATCCCAAACTGTTTATTGACGACGTACGATGAGTTACCGTGCGTGATAAGTTAATTGATGATTGATCCATATCCTTGACTAGAGGAGGCCGATTGATAGATTCATTGACTCGGTCATGTTAGATACGTATACCTTATACCTTTTAGCTGCCAATTTACTTTATGCTAGGTTATGTCATTATTGGTGCATTTCATATACCTGTGCTAGTACACCTGCACCATTATCGATGATGCGTATGTCACACTTACACAGATTGGCCGGCTCACACACTTCATCATCGATAATTGCCATGCCACTACACGGTAGAATTGCTGCATCATGATATGACTCTTTGCATAATTTACTTGATATAGTTATATATACACCTTTATACGATATTGCATTTGACCTTGGAGGAATTGGGAACCGCGGAATATATTTTAAAACTGGATTCATTTTAAAGAGCGGTTTTCCCTTGATATATGCATATTACTGTTCCATGTTGCATGATTTATGGATATGCTTACATTCTATTTTATGTCGCATACATCATGCTTTACGATTTTACGCATTGAGATATGTTGTTTTCATGAGATTTTAGATTTGAGAACCGTGGTTATTTCAAAGGAAAATATGTATTGTTTTAAAAACCCGATTTCTCTTGATATGATATTTCAGTGCGTCCACCATGTGTTTTCTCGGTTCTGAGATTGACATGTTCCACCCGATTCGAGGAGGAGGAGGAACCGTCTGCGAGTGCATGGTGGACCCGGTAAGGTACCCCGGGGCAAGATGGTCGCAGATGATGGCGTTGAGCCTGGTAAGGGAGCACTACCTACCGGTGATAGTATTTGGACTCGGCGGTTTATCCGGAGGATACCGACCGGAGTAGAGAGGTGGACATGAGGGCCGATCTGAGGATGCGACGCCTGAGATATGAGGATTTACGTGTCGATGCTGGACACGGGTTTCATGATATTTCGAGTGTCGCTTTTGGACACTCAGATTACATGTTTTGGTGTGTCATTGATGGGCACACACATTCTTGATATCCTCATATATTTACATGCATATGCTATTACGATGTTTCGAGTGGACGAGATCCACATGTATATTGACATTTATTATATTGTTGGATGTTATCCACATGCATACTTGCATTTATTTATTGTTGGCACATATTTACATACGGTCACCCAAGATATTATAGTATTGCCTTCATGATATAGTTGACCTAGGAAATCGTTATTTTATTCGATTTCTACCTGTTGATGTTTTCTACTCACGAGTTGGCAACTCACCCCCGTTGTGCCACAGTTATTGCAGGTTAACCGCATGGATCGGTAGCGGCATCTTTGGCGCACAGTTGCATTCGGGTGATTTACTTGGTAAGTGGTACACATCGAATCGTGCCACTATTGTATTTATTATTCCTGTTGTATCTAGTCAACTCCATCAATCAAACTAGTATTTGCATAAGTAATGAGACTTAGCAAGACTTGTAGTTGCGAGATTTGAGTGATGGGTTTTATATTCGCTTTTTGGGTTGATGTCTTGCTTTATTTATTACCTTTTATGTTGATCTTCGCCGATTGGGCGTCGTATACTTGTTTTATTACTTGCGTGGTTGTGAATCTGTCGTTTGGCGAAGAGCTAGCTCCCGCTTGGGATGCCTTTTATATTATCTTGTATTTGTGGTTTTAGATCAAAATATACAAAGGAGGTGCTGCCCAATTTTTTTAAAAAGGAGATGAAACATGTTTTTCAATTATAAAATAAACTTGCATTTTTCATGTTCCCTTTTTATGCATTTAAGAAAGCATGTGATTTCATCATACCTTTATTTCAAAACTTCACTTCTTTTATTTCTTTAAAAAAGGTTTAGATTTCTGGGTTTCAGCTTACTTGAATTACGTTACGCCTTTAGACGTTGCGTGATTTAAGTGATGGTCACGAGCTAACATTTCGGGTCGTGACATGAAGGCTTTTTGTTTATTCTCCGGCTTATGACATCTTTCCATGTCTTTGAAGTCTGGTAGGAAGTATTTGGCGTCTTCATATTTTCGGGCTTCGTTTACGGAGAATGGATTTAGTTCTCCCGTAACGGTGTACTCGAGGCTGTCTTTGAAATACTTCATACACTGGTGTTGTGTAGAAGGGATGACGTGGTACTTGTGTAACCAAGGCCTGCCGAGCAGAGTGTTGTAGCAAGTCTTGGCGTCAATGACATGAAATTTGATGTCAGTGACGAGCAGTCCGAAGCGTAACGTCAGTATTATGGACCCGAGTATCCATGATGAGTATGAATCGAACCCGGAGATGGTGATTTTGTCCCGAGGCAGGTGCTGAACGTTCATGCAAATTTCCTTCAGCACCTTCACATTGAGGAGGTTGACAGAGGACCCATTGTCAACAAGGGTTTTGCCTATCTTGATGTCATGGCAATACCCGTTGACGTATAGCGGACGGTTATGCTCGCACGTTCCGAGGAGAAGATCTTCATCGCTGATTGTGATGTCAACCGTGTAAACCTCTGTCAACTCGTCCTTCATCCTTTCTTCTGCGAGGAAAGCTTGAAATTGACCAGGCTCTTGCAATGCCTTAATCAAAGAATCTCGCACCTCTTTGGACAGGAGGAGAGCATCCAATATGTTCAGTTGTGAGGGTATCTTCCTCAGATGTGCTAGGATATTATAATCCACCTTGTTTTTCCTAGGTGGGTCCTTGGCTGCGAGCACTTTAACGATTCCAGGATCAAGGGTGATTTCCCCAGGGACTTTTTCTTTCCCCTTGTCTCTTTTACTCAAACCTTTACTTATAGGTCCGATGATCTTCTCAGGCAGCGTGCGGTTATGCAGCTGAATGTTCTCACAGTTCTTCTCCTCCTCCTCTTTTCCGGAGGTGGATTCTTTGAAGAGAGGGCCGGGGGTTATTTCTTCCTCAGAATCGCTCCCGAATGTAAGAACTTGGGATTTTCCTTTTGTCGAACTAGTACCAACCATATGACAGCTGCCAGACGTTCCTTCACGCTCATCTGTCGTGCTTCTTTGCTGTCAACGAGCTTTGCGCTTCATCCGCTTGAAGTATTGTCGGTGAGCAACGTATCCTTGCCACCACTTCTTGAAGGCATTGCACTCTTCGGTGTGGTGGGTGACCCTCCGATGATATAGGCAATAGTTCGGATGTGAAATCTCTCCGTTGAGGCATGTGGCCCCGGGAATATTTCCCTTGAGAGATGGCAGCTTCATTCCCATTTACAGGGCTTTGGTGAACCGTTTCTCCGTCTTAAAACTGCTTTTGTTTTCCGCAGGTGTGCTTCGGTCTGGTTGGAGTACTTTGTGACTCTTCCTCGCTGCGTCTTCTTCATCTTGACGGTGATGCTTGTCCTTTTCATATATGGTCAATTCATGTTCTCGGTTAGCTCTGCTCTTTTGAAAATCTTCGTTTAGCAGCCTGTCAATTGGGTCTTCTGGCAGCTCCGGGGATTTTGGCACCGATCCTGCCCTCAGTCCCTCTGCGTTGCTTTCCGACGCCGAGGGAGTTTCTTCGTTATCTAACAACGAATGAGAAACCATGTGGCAACTTGCTATATAATCTTCGGTTTCTTCCGACGAGCCATTTCACTCATCATCGTCATTATCTCCGTTCTCAAGTATATGGTTGAGGAACTCTTCGAGGGTGACTGGGGTCCGCACCTTCTGGTTGTACTCCTCCAGCGCGTCGATGTACTTTTGCAGGTCCGTGCGCTTATCGTTACGCTGCACGGGCTTCTTGGTCTTCTTCTTTCCCTTCGAAGACTTTGAAGGCTTGACCTGAGTGTTTTGCCCATCGTTAGCAGTTTTCAGTGTGGGGCGCGGTTTCAGTATCCCCTCAATGATCTCGGGCTCTAGCGGGCTTTTTCACCTGATCGCCGGACATGCTTGAAGATCCTTCAGCATTCTTTTGGTTTTAGCTGAAAGGACAACTTCCCACGGAGCTTCTTCCATAAACGAACATGATGCCCCCTAACGTATCCACCTTTTTAGGAGTGTGCCTCTGTGGCGGGTTCACCCTCCAGTTCTCTGATAGCACGAATTTCCCTTGACGGTACTGGTCCTTGACCCAATTCTTGAAGATGTAGAAATCCTCAATGGGGTGGCTCACACGGTGATAGGAGCAGTAGTTGGGATTGCTGACATCACCAGGCTATGGTGGACGTTTTGGGTCTGGTTGAGTGATGTGTTTGTTGTGCACTGCCAGTTCGAACAGTCTCCTCGTTTTATCACGGGGAAACAAGTAAGCACGTCCTAGCTTCTCTTCCAGGGATTGGCGCGGGCGTGCGTTGTTTTGGCGAGCAACCGGTTTTGGGTCATTCGGTTGTTGTTGAGTGTTGGCAACGAAGGCCGCTTTCTCTTTACCCTTTGCATTCCGAGGGTCCATTTTTGAAGAGGAAGGTCCGTGGCCCATCTGGTCCATTTGGGCCAACTTGTCGATCAAAGCCTGGAAGGTAGTCCGCTTAAAGAACGTCATGAACTGGGACACAATCTCCTGAGGATCGAGAGTCCCTATGAACATGCCCACGACAGGAGCTTCTTCGATGCGTTGTTCGCATTTTGACCAGAGGTTCCGCTACCGGATCGCGTATTGAACCCAGGTCTCTCCTGGCTTCACCCTTGCATTGATTAATGCCGTGATTGGGGTGCGCTCACTTGCACTGGCGAACCGCTGCGTGAACAGCAATTCCATTTCCGGGAATGTTTTGACTGAGTCGTATGGGAGCTCCGAGTACCATTCGAATGTTGTTTCCGACAGGCTGCCAACGAACTGGCGAAGCAGCAATTTGTCGTCGCCTCCAGTATTGCCGCACAAAGCTCTGAACTGAGCAACGTGCTGATGAGGATTGCATGTCCCTTTGCACACATGGAACTTGGGGATTGTATATCTGGCGGGTACTTGATTTGATCGTACCAACCCGGATACGGTCGCCCAGTTCTGACAACTTAGCCAGCCGTTTCATTCGCTTGATGAGCTCATATTTATTGAGCTATGTAATCGTCAAGGGCGGCTTTGGAAATCATTTCCTCCCTGGCTATTGATAAAGCCATAAGAGGGTTCGATGTTTTCCCTCTATCGTCCTTAATGATTATCGGCGGGTCTTCGGCTGGAGGTTCTGGCTAGATCATCATTCCAACCATGTCTTGGAACAGAAGCACCATCTGTTTTATATTAGCAGCATGTTCCGCGGCCTCCTTATCCTTTCTTTCCTGCACCCTTTGCAGGAACTCTATATCGGTCTCCTGCTCCTGGCGCTGTTCAAACACCGATTCTGGGCTTTCTTTCTGCCCGGTGAGTGCTGCCATTTTCGTCAGCATCTCCTAGAGCTTTTGTTGTTGCTCCTGACATTTTGTCAACGATCGAGTTTGCGGCCGATAGCCCACGGAAGCACGGATTTCCTCTTTTCCGGAAGCCATGTAAACCGTGTGCACTATCATGCCCCCAGACTTGGGACGTTTAGGTCCATTGCCTTTGGAATTTGCCGCAGGCAGTGGAATTTTTTCCGGCCTTCTCCTTTTGTGGGAGGTCGAAGTTGAAGGGGCTGTTGTAACAGGCACCCATGTGGACGATGCCCTTCATGGTATGACGGAGGGATGGCCCTACACTTGCCAAGCCTTCATTTTCTTCAGCCGGCAAGGGTAGTCTTTGTTGATCACAGAATCTTGGACTTTCCGCCAGACCCTGTGGATTTGGGAGGACAGCCGCTGAGGGGGCTCTTCGGTTTTGCCTGCATCATATTTTCAGCAGTAAGTGGAGATTTCTTCAACACTGCGGTTGGGGAGTTCTTTCGCACCCTCCTAAGCAGATCAAAACTGTTCCTAGTTTGAACAGCAGCCTCGACTTCCACCATTGGAGCAGGTGGAGCAAGTCCAGAGGGGGAGTTGCCCCCGGCTTTCCTCACTCGGTGCCTATGGCGACGTCGAACATGTCTTGTAGATGGGACCACCTCAGTTGTGGAAGTGGCTCCGTCGTGCCCTAGGCTTTGATTAGGGGTTGCTGCTGGTGCCAGCCTGTCGAAGACCGACGTCCGTTGAGAGGGAACGGTCAATCTTTCGAAGGCCGACTTTCTGGTAGAGGAAGCACTTTTAATGACTTCACCCGTAGCAAGAGTTGGCACGGCCACTCTTGCGAAGACCGATCCTTTGATAAGAGAAGCACCTTTGAAGTCTTCACCTGCCGAAGGAGTTGGGAGGACTATTCGTTTTGGGATAGCCCTTTCAGGTATCGCGAGCCTCTTTGCGGGTCCACTTGAACTTTGGCTCAGCCTGTTGAAGACTGAAGTGGCAGACTTAGACGACCCATTGAGAAGGACCGTGGTGGTTGCAAGTCGGTCGAAGACCGACTTCTTGGGAGCTTCCTGTGGTGGCACTGGGGTGCTGAAGCTTGTTGGCGGTAGCATGGTCCCGAAGAACAATCCGGTGGTGGCTTGAGTCACCTGCCCTACCGGCATTGAAAAGATGAAGGCCGCATTGGGCCCGTATGTCACTCCTTCTGTTGGGGCGAAGCGGGAGTTGCTGTTGTAGTTTGTGCAGCTGGAAGCCATTGACTTTTTTCCTGCATAGGAGCAAGACACCAAATCTTAGTACCTCAAACCAAGGGCAACCATAATAAACCGCGATTTTGTTCGCGAACACGACACACGAAGTGTGGAGTGGAAAGAGAAAAAGGTCCCACCTGGCATGCCAGAATCTATTCACCGCCGAAAGACACAACCGGGACGTTGGGACGTCTGGCCTGAATTTTGGGGGGCAGATGCTATTTGGATTTATCTGTCCACCTCTCCGAAGATGCCAAGTTGATTTATGGCACCGTATATCAGAGGTTTGGACGGATGCGGACGTTGTAGAAGACTTCGTCAGATTCCCCCTCGTTTGCGAGGGGTTTTTGATTGTGGGGACGCTCTTCCCTGCAGGCGCAAGCCCTTGCAGTTAATTACATTATCGCATCGCGATAACCACTTTCTCCTGCTCCGGAAGTTCACTTCGTATCGTGTGTGTTTTTATTTATTTAGGTTGCCCATGGATTGTATACGGAGACTAATTTACGTTGTCACCCGTAGGGTGTGGATTAGCCCAAATCCGTATATCTTAGATTTAGGTTTGTTTTATTTAAGGATCATTAATCTGGTTTGAGATTAAGATGGACTCAAATGTATGTGAGCAGTTGGGGATCGGTTGATTTTTTGTTAAGGATACGTTAGTCCAATTTGAGACTAAGATCTACTTAACAAGGTTTTAAGATCATTTTTGTTTCAGATCCAACAAGAGAGCATTTGGGCTCTGTTGTCTTAGTTTAGGGACATTTCGGTCAATTATCGCTATTTTGGAGGTGAAGTTCTAGTTTGAGGACATCTCGGTCTGTTGATCACCATTTTGGAGATGAGGTTTTAGTTTAAGGACGTCTCGGTCCATTGATCACCATTCTGAAGGTGAGGTTTTAGTTTAAGAATGTCTCGGTCCGCTGTCCATCTTGCGCGCATGTGTATTTGTTACATGACGGGATGAAAAACGATGATATGGGATGCACCCAGTTTGGGTTGCAGTCTGATTTGAGATGTGCACATCAGTTTGGAAGTGCACCAAAAAGCTGTTGGTTGTCGGGACCCACCACCTCTCTGAAGACGTTGAGGAATTACAAAGACATATATCAGAGATGTGGAGAGATGTACCCTTATACCGAATCTCGTATTTGAGGGAAAGGGGGCTGTTGTGGACCTAAGAATCATTAGTCATTTTTTAGACTAATATTATCTTATGAGATATGGGATGAATATCATTTTGGATATCAACAGTTAAAATATCATTAGTCATGTTTGGGACTAAGATCAATTTGGGAAATCATGAGCAATATGGGCTCGGTTGAAAAGAATACTTTAGAGACTTAGCTAGTTTGGGCTTAGTCTGCTCAGTCTTTTCTTCTTTTCAAAAGTACTTGTTTCCCCCCAATCAGAGCAAAGCTCTGTTCAAATTCTGAGATTTGGAAACGAAGCAACGCTTCGTGAAAAGCGCTAGCATTAAAGGCGCCAGCACTAAGAGTCAAAGACTCTGAAATGGCGCTCACGTGCAAACCACGAGAGCGCTAACTGCCAAGGGCGCTAAGCGCCAAAAGTGCTTCACTCTCGCAAGGATTACTTGCACATGTTTATAACAATGTAAGTTCTATAGCGCATATGCGCCTAACAGAAGAAGAACAAAAGAATTAAAACAAGAGGAACACTTGACAGATAATGACATAAAGGAAGAAAACACTTAATTGAACATTTTATTGCAATGGAAATAGATCTCCAAACATAGGGTCAAAAGTACAGGGGTTTACAAACATATAGATAAAATTATTTAGTTCCCTCTATGTCTTTTCCACCATGTCAAAGCGACGATCTTCACGAAGAGTAGCTTCCCATCAGTTAGCACCGCATTCACCAGCGAAAGCAGAGATAACGGCCCAATGAGCCCGTATTTGGCTCAGCAACTGAACAGAGCAATCCCTCAGGGCTTTGGTGATCAAGTGCGCCTCGAAGAAGCACTCGATCTTGTCTTCAGCGATATCGAGCATCACTGGGGTCATCTCCGCCGGAGGAGGGGGAATATCAGCGCTCACGGATATGAAGATCATCCGAAGCCAAATAGAGTTGGGAGGGAAAGGAGATCCTACACGAGTCAAAAGCTCGTGCAGCGTTGCGTCGCATTGGTCATCCGTAAGAGCAGGATTCACCAAGCGTGCAGCGAAGCGAGGAACAATGTCCCGAATGGGCACTTCCCATATTTGTCAACGAGCATGTGGGCGGTTACAAGCCATAGTTAAGATAGTTCTCTGAAAATGAGAAAAGAAAGAAGCATTGCTTCAGATTATGAAGACTGGGCACAGAAAATTTTGTGCATATGGAGCTATTTCAAAGATCTGGGAAATATAAGTTCTGGGGAATATAAGTTTGACTTAAAGGGAAGGTGAAAAGACACCTCCAACAATTGAAGCAACGCTTCATTACAACGCCAAGTGCGCTGCGCCCTAAGCAGCGCACCACGTGCAATGCACGTGTGCGCTAGCCCTAGGTGCGCTGCGCTCTAAGCAGCGCACCACGTGCATAGCACGGGTGCGCTAGCGCTGGAACTAAAAGCTCCCCGCCGTTAGATCAAAGATCTAATAATAATGATAAATCATTAATTGATCAGAATTAAATTCTTTTAAGAAAAGATTTCTCAAAATCTTTCCAAATAACAAAATTGTGCTCTGTAAATCAGAGCACCGTTGGATCAATGATCCAATGGTGATTAAAAATCACTAAAAATACAGAATAAATTCTGTTTAGAAGATTTCCCAATCTTGTTAAAAACAAGAAGATTGCCTTCTGTAAATCAGAAGCCCTTAGATAAAAAATCCAACGATGGGAAATTCCCCAAATCAATTAGAGAAAAGATATCCTTAACTGATTGAACAAATCAGCTTGCCCTATATAAAGGCCCATAGACTTCAAGTCTAAAAGATACAGAAGCATAGAGAGGAACCCCCATAAGCTTTGAGAGATCTCAAAAAGAAGAGCAAGCTCTCAGAAGAAGATTTTTCTTCAAAGTAAAAAAGAATGATAATGAACAGAGAGATGAAATCATCTCGTAATTAATTTAAAAAAAGGATTCACTTCTTTAAAAGATCATAGATCTACAAAGACAAAAAGTCTTTCACCAAGAGATCAAAAGATCTCATCATAAAATAAAAGAAGAATTTACTTCTTCCTCATAGATCATAGATCCATAAAGGCAAAACCTTTCATCAACATAAGATATTGAAGAACTTTTGTTCTTAGAATCTTGAGACAAAGTCTCTTCTTAGATCACAAAATTGATCATATGCGCTTTGCGCTCTGGAACTGCGCTTTTTGCTCTTGAACTGCGCTTCTGCGCTCTTAGACTGGCACTCGGTGCCAAGCGCGATACGTGTCCTTCATGTATGCACTCTTAACAGCTAGCGCTTGGCGCTCTTAAACCAGCGCACTACGCTCATGAGCTGGCGCTCAGCGCCAGACGCACCACGTGTCAATTACATGTGCGCAACTAAACTACTAGCGCAATGCGCTCATAAACTGGCACAATGCGCCCATCATCTGGCGTTCAGCGCCAAGCGCAACACGTGTCCCTCACGTGTGCGCTACTCGATAGAAGCGCACTGCGCTCTTTGACTGGCGTAAAGTGCCAAGCGCACCACGTGTCACTCACGTGTGCGCTCATAGAACATAAATTGTTCTTTAATAAGCCCAGAGCTATGATGAATGCCCATCATTCAATAAAAGACAAAATATTGTCAGAATTCAAGTCAATACTCAGCATTGTTAAAAGGGCCAAGCCCAAGCAAATGCTCGGCAGCCCAAAATAAATGTTAAACATTTTAACTTGATTGGACTTAGCCCAAGATTAGCCATAAGTCCTCAACTCATATTAATTGAGCCCATCTTCTCATAAATATTTTAACAGATCTTAGCCCCAAATTGGACTACAGATCTTTCAACCAACTCACATTGGTTCAAGGGTATATCTCTGAACCCCTCTGATATATGTCGTTGTAATCCTTCAACGTCTTCAGAGAAGTGACGGGTCCCGGCAACCATACATTTCATAGACTATGACGTCTTTAAATTGGACTGTGGGGTCCTTAAGCCCATGGACTATGATGTCCTTAACCTTGGACTGTGGGGTCTTTAAGCCCATGGACTATGATGTCCTTAACCTCGGACTGTGGGGTCCTTTAAAACCCATGGACTATGATGTCCTTAACCTCGGACGATGGGGTCCTTTAAAACCCATGGATTATGATGTCGTTAACCTCCGACTGTAGGGTCCTTTAAAACCCATGGACTATGATGTCCTTAACCTTGGATCGTAATGTCCTTAAACTAACATCAGACCGAGATGTCCTTAAACTAAAATTGGACCGAGATATCCTTAAACTAACATTGGACCACCATGTCCTTAAACTGGTAATCGACCGCAATATCCCTAAACTAAACAATAGAGTCTAAATGCTCTTTTGTTAGATCTAAACGATCCCGTTAAGTTGATCTTAGTATAAAATTAGACTAACGTATCATTAACAAACGTTTAAGTTGATCTTAGTCTCAAATGAGACTAACGCATCCTTAAACCCAACCCCAAACCTAAATCTAAGAAAATACGGATTTGGACTAATCCACGCCCTACGGGTGACAGCATAAATTAGTCTCCGTATACAATCCAAGGGCAACCAAAAACAAAACAAACACACACGACACGAAGTGACCATCTGAAGAAGGAGAAAGTGGTTACCACGATGCGGTAGCGTAATTAACTGCAGAGGCTTGCGCCTGCAGGGAAGAGCGTCCCCATAATCAAAAACCCCTCAACGAGGGGGAATCTGAAGAAGTTTGCTACATCGGCCACATCTGTTTAAACCTTCGATACATGGTGTCATAAATCAACTTGGCATCTTCGGAGAGGTGGACGGATAGCACCAATTAGCATCTGCCCCGAAATTCAGGCAAGACGGACCTGCGCAGTCGCGTCTCCGTGTTTCGGCGGGGAACAGATTCTGGCACACCCGGTGGGACCTTTTCCTCTTTCCACTCCACACTTCGTATGTCGTGTTTTTCCGCGATCAAATAATCGCGGTATATATGTTTATGGTTGCCCTTAGGGGAGTGGATACTGAAGCCGACATTTTGTCTCTATGAAGAATGGCGTTTGCTCTCACCCTAGCAACTCAGGCTCTGTCACATCTGGCGAAGTCAAGTATCGGTCACTTGCAGCCTCAAATCTCTGCAATCCGGCTCTTCAAGAAATCAATGGGCTCGTCTTTGGGTCAATACTCCCACATCCTACCCTCGGTGCATCAACGCCGATGGAGGAAGCCCAGAAAAAGTCTGTCTTCCATAGGCTGGTTCCCCAAGCTGTAGCTTTGCCGATGGAATCAGTCCTCAAACAACTGACACCTGCAAAGGACCAAGGTCGACGCAGGAGGCAGAATATTTAAGCTCTCAAAGGAAACAGGGGATAGGCTCGGTAAAATCCTGATGCTAATCGAATCCCGGCCGTAAGAAACGGTCGACGTCGATATTGACATCATACAAAATAAGCTGGGGGCAGTTCTCCATATGGTCCTGTTTTAACCCCAGTGGTAAATGTTGTTGTTCCAACCGGGAACGGCTTCAAACTGTTGCGAAGGGCCAGACAAAATTCTCCTACTGCAATATTGAAGAAGTCTCCGCAGCCCATGGAGATCCCACGAAAGCAGAAACCAGTACGCTCCTTGAGACGACTTTCTTCATCTATATATAAGGTGTGGAAGAAGGTGAAGGGGACTCATCCTAAGACAGATCCTAATACAGCGGTTCCTCCCAAAGCCAAAGCGGCTTTTTACAACAAGAGGCCCAATAAAGCTCAAGTGCCCGAAGCAAACTCCAAAGGCCAAAACTTCAAACACCCCAAGCCTGGGGGCATGGTAGTTCACATAGTCTATGTGGTGAATTCCAAAGATGAAGTTTGAGCTTCTACTAGTCACCGACTTCAAACTCTGTCCTTAATTCAGGCAAAAAGTTTTGGCCTGGTAGGAATTAAATTCTCCGCAACGTCACTGGAGCATCTGCCCGGCGGAGAACAGCCGGTGAATGTCACATGGTTAATTCCGGAGGATCGTAAGTTCTCACTTTCGGGAGTGATTCTGATGAAGAAATAGCTTTCGGCCCTCTCTTCAAGGAATCCATCTCTGAAATAGAAGAGATGAAGACCTGCGAGAACATTCAGTTGCGCAATCGCACACTACCCGAAAAGAATCTTGGATCCACAAACAGGGGGCGAACAAAAAAAGATAAGGGGAAAGAAAAAGTCCCTGAAGATATCGCCCTCGATGATCAAGTCGTTGAAGAGCTGATAGCCAAGGACCCACCAAGGAAAAGCAAGTTGGGTTACAACGTTCTGGCACACCTAAGGAAGATCCCCTCACAGCTAAGCATTCTTGACATTCTGCTGCTATCTAAGGAGGCGAGAGATTCTTTGATCAAGGCATTACAAGAGCCTGACCAATTTCAAGCTTTCCTAACCGAAGAAAAGATGAAGGATGAGCTGGAAGAAGTGCACACGGTCGATATCACCTTCGACGATGAAGACCTCCTCCTCGGGACGTGCGAGCATAACCGTCCCCTTTATGTCTCCGGATACTGTCATGATATCATGATAGGCAAAATCCTGGTTGACAATGGGTCCTCTGTCAATCTCCTCAATGTAAGAGTGTTGAAGGAGATCTGCATGAGCGTTCAGTATCTCGCTCGTGATAAAATCACCATCTTCGGGTTTGACTCCCAGTCATCACGGACGCTCGGGTCTGTGATACTGACGTTACGCTTTAGGCTACTCGTCACGGACATCAAATTTCATGTCATTGATGCCAAGACATGTTACAATGCTTTGCTCGGCGGGCCTTGGTTACACGAGTACAACATCATCCCTTCTACACAGCATCAGTGTACGAAGTATTTGAAGGATGGTCTCGAGTATACCGTGACAAGGAAGTTGAACCCATTCTCTGTGAATGAAGTCCGAAAGTACGAAAATGTAAAATACTTCTTACCAAATTTCGAAGACACAAAAAGATGCCACAAACCGAAGAATAGAGATATTACTACTATTCCGGTCTTTGGGAGTGATACCGAGGGGGAAGAAGAAATAGTTTATTCAGGGCCGCCCCAATACAACAAGCCGGGGCCGTCCACCCCTATTCTGGTCTTCGGCAGCGACTCGGAAGATGAGGTCAATACCGTATTTTCTGTTCGGCCATCAATACAAGCCTTCGCTGGCGATGATCGGAGTTTGCAAATCGCCATGGTTCCGCGGGAGCATTACAAAGAGCTCGATGCACTTGAAACTTATAGTGTGCAAGAACTGCAGACATTCTACGTTACCCCCAGGAGAAATGATGAAAAGGCGATCCTCTTTTATCGATCTACGGAAACCAAAGTGGAAAAAGAAATTTGGCATGGTGCGGATTCTACATTTGACAAGCTCCAGCCCATCCGTTTGCCTAGATATTACACAGACGGATTAAAAAGACTGTTGAGGCCTCAAGGCGTACCCTTCAAACAGACTGCTCGACAAGCCCAGTTATACAACGAGATCTGGAACATTCCCGAAACTCAGCGGAAATTGCCCAATGGGAGAATGGAAACGAGCGGGCTTGGATATATTCAAACCAAGAGACGGGAGCGATTCCATGGCTGCTGCATCATACATGACTTCGATGAGGAAGGAGATGCTCTGTGGGAAGATGTTAACCCTGAACCAAAACGAAGTCCCGTCGTGAAAATGCCAAGCCCGTCGTTTGAAGAACAAATGGACAAGCTTATAACGAAAGCGGGTCAAAAGGTTCGAGACGACCATAATCGCGAAATGGCCATCTACGAGAAAGCCAGAACGCAGCGCCTCCTTCAGCAGGCTGCAGAAAGTGATGATGCCCTTCGTGGCCAACCAGTCATACAAAAGATCCGACGCAGAGGCAAAAATAAATCAAAGAGCGGGAAAAGCGTTCAACAGCGACAAAGCGGGACCAAGAAGCCACGCGAGCGGGAGTCGAGCAACCAGGATTCATCTCTTATAAAGAAGATAGGTCGAGCGTATTCTTTTCCCCAAGACAAGACACAGAAGATATTCGATCTTGTCATAAAACATCAGATGATAACGCTCCCAGGGTCCAAGCACCCCGAGCAAGCAAGCGAAGTCTCTCACCCGGATTATTGCTCCTATCACCACGCGATAGGACATCCCCTCGAAGACTGCTTCACATTCAAAGACTGGGTAGAAGACCAGTATCAGCAAGACAAGTTCGCTCTATCCAGCAGTTGGAGGGTAACTCCGCCGCAGAAGCATGAACGGAAAGCCACGAGAGTAGAGCCGGATCAACATCGGTCTTGGAAGCGATCTCACACCTGTCACGTGATAACACTGTCAGAAGAAGAACCCGAGAATACAGATGACCTCCCCTGGTGCTTCGAAAACGATGATGACGAGGTAATCTCAGAGTTTCTACCGGCCCCAAAAGAGCTGGAAGATGGGATACATACTACTGCATTTAACCTCAAGAAAATTGACTTGGGGACGGCAAGTGACCCACGGCCGACATTCATCAGTGAGCTATTGTCTAAAGAAAGGGTGGCTATGCTAAAAGACGTGCTCATGAAGTATAAAGACTGTTTCGCATGGAACTATTCAGAGATGCCGGGACTCGATCCAGAGATCGCTGTGCACAAATTGGCGATATCTCCGGACGTCAAGCCGATTAAATAAGCACCGAGAAGAATGCGGCTCGAGATTGAGATGAGCATCAACGCCGAGGTCAAAAAGCTAATCGACTCCGGCTTTATCCAAGAAGTTCAGTATCCTGACTGGATCGCCAACATCGTCCCGGTGATGAAGAAAAATGGGACGGTGCGCATATGCGTAGACTTTCGGGATCTCAACAAAGCTTGCCCAAAGGACGACTTTCCAGTACCGGTCACTGAGCTGATGATAGATAATACGTCCACTCACGAAATTTTCTCCTTCATGAACGGCTCATCAGGATACAATCAGATAAAAATGCATCCCGAAGACCAGAAGCATACCGCTATCCGGACCCCTTTGGGCATATTCTGCTACAGGTGATGCCTTTCGGGCTAAAGAACGCCGGTGCCACCTATCAGAGGGCCATGACGAAGATTTTCGATGACCTCATACATGAAATTGTCAAATGCTATATTGACGACCTTGTGGTGAAAAGAAAATCGTACGAGGAACATATAGAGCATCTGAAGATCGTGTTTCAGCTCCTTCGGAAATACAACTTGAAGATGAACCCTCTCAAGTGCGCATTCGGAGTTTCCTCGGGTAAGTTCCTAGGATTCGTCGTCCGACATCGAGGTATTGAAATAGAACCGTTAAAGATCAAGGCGGTCATGGAAATATCTCCGCCAAGGACTCTCAAGCAACTGCGGTCTCTTCAAGGAAAGCTCGCGTATATCCGGCGATTTATAGCCAACCTCTCCGGCAAGTGTCGTCCCTACAGTCACCTAATGAAGAAGGGAACCCCGTTCGTCTGGGATCGCAAATGCCAAAGCGCACTGGACGAAATCAAGCAATACTTGCAAAATCTGCCAGTACTAGCCGCTCCCGTTAAAGGAAAACCCCTCGTCCTGTATACAATAGCCCTCGAAGGTTCCTTAGGCGCGTTGTGGGCACAAGAGAACGACCAAGGGAAGGAGAGAGCCCTCTACTATTTGAGTCGAGTTCTACTGGGAGCAGAAAGCAATTATTCCCCCATCGAAAAATACTGCCTGGCGTTGATTTTCGCGATAACGAAGCTCAGGCACTATGCTTTGGCACATGAGGTCCATCTCATATCGAAGGTGGATCCTCTCAAATATTTAATGTCAAAAGCTATATTAACGGGACGACTTGCTAAATGGGCCCTGCTCTTGATGGAGTTCTCGATAACTTATCGTCCCCTCAAGGCAGTGAAAGGCCAAGCCATCGCCGACTTCCTCGCTGAGCATCCGATACCTGCCGACTCTCCCTTGAACTGCGAATTGCCAGATGAGCACGCGTTTGACACGATCGACGAGGAAAGAAGAGAGAATGATACCCAGTGGGAACTTTACTTTGATGGAGCATCTTCCATGAAGAAGCGCAAGCAAAGCACCCCCATAATCAAATCCGGAGTAGGCCTCATCTTCGTGACTCCACAAGAAGAGATAATGCGCTTTGCCTTTTCCTTGACAGAACCGAAGACAAACAACGAAGCCGAATACGAAGCTTTGATAGCAGGTCTTGAGATCTCTGTCGACATGGGAATTGAAAACCTCCTCATATACGGAGACTCCCAGCTGGTCGTTAGTCAAGTAAACGGCGACTATCAAATGTGCAAATTAGAGTTAGTGAAATATGACGAGAGAGTGCAGCAACTGCTGACTCAAATTCCTTCCTACGCCCTGGAAAGCATACCGCGTGTGGAAAATAGCAAGGCGGATGCATTAGCCAAGCTCGCTAAAGAACTGGCTGATGAGAACCTCGATGACATGAGGATCGTTGTGCAAAGCTGTCGGGTTCTTGCACCGGCAGAAATATCTCCGGAGTCGTTCGAAGAAAAGGGAGCAATCGAGCGAACGGCCCTACAAATAAAGGACCAGGAAAAGGCTATGGATTGGAGAGAAGTCTTTATAGACTACTTCAAATCCCGTTGAACACCTGAAGATGCGTCCTCAAGACATCAGCTTATGAAACGAGCTCTGTCTTTCGCCTTCGTCAATGATACTCTGTATAAGAGATCATTTGATTCTCTATGGCTAAGATGCCTGGGACCCGAAGAGGCAAAGAGAGTCGTCCAAGAAACTCACGACGGACTCTTTGGTTCTCACCAAGCCGGCCTGAAGATGAAGTTGAAGATCAAAAGGATGGGCTACTATTGGCCCACGATGATCCAGGACTGTCTCGAATACGCGAAGCAATGCCACTCATGCCAGATTCACGGAGATTTTATCCATCAGCATCCGAATCCACTACATCCAACGGTGGCTAGCTGGCCATTCGAAATGTGGGGGCTGACATAATCGGGCCCATCGAACCAGCATCATCCAGAGGACATCGGTTCATTTTGGCAACAATTGATTACTTCTCCAAATGGGCGGAAGAAGTACCGCTGAGGGAAGTGAAGACGGAGAATATCCTCCATTTCTTCAAAACACACGTCATTTATCGGTTTGGCACTCTGAGACGGATTATCTCCGATAACGGACCAGCCTATAGAAGCCACAAGATTAGCCGCTTCGCACAACAGCATAATATAGACGGAGATATTCATCAGTCTATAATCCCCGAGCTAACGGTCTAGCTGAGGCTTTTAACAAGACCTTGACGAAGATCGTGAAAAAGACGGTGTCTTGAAACAAGAGGGACTGGCACGAAAGACTTCATGAAGCTCTCTGGGCATATCGAACTACGTTCAAAACTGCCACAAACACAACGCCCTACGCGTTGGTATTCGGCACAGAAGCGGTACTCCCCCTCGAGATAGAGTTACCCTCTCTACGAGTGGTCGTTCACTACGAGCTAACAGACGAAGAAAATGCACACTTTCGGCTTGAGGAGCCCGATGCCCTTGATGAAACCCGGCTCATGGCGCAACAAAATCTGGAGGCTTATAAAACAAAGATGACGCGCTCATATGAAAGATTGACTAGGCCGAGAACATTCTGCTAAGGCGAACTCATACTAGTGGTCAAAAGACCTATGATCCCCAATCGTGCCAAGCGGGGGAAATTCGAGCTGAACTATGAAGGCCTGTATATCATAGACAAAGTTTGCCAGGGTGGAGCCTATTTACTCATGGACATGCATGGTGAAAGACTTTTCAGGCCAATAAACGGTCGCTTCCTACAAAAATACTACGCCTAATGAGTCACGGCCTAGATCAACGATAGACGACGACGCCTATGTCCGCTCGCTATCTTCCTAAGCCCAAACTCTATAAGTAATAGCCGGCAACGGACCGAAATGTCCTAAAATTAACAACGGACCGAAAACGTCCTTAAACTAACAATGGACCACTATGTCCTAAAACTAGCGTCAGACCGAAACGTCCTTAAACTACTAATGGACCACTATGTCCTAAAACTGGCGTCGGACCGAAATATCCTTAAACTAACGATGGACCACTATGTCCTAAAACTGGTGACAGACCGAAATGTCCTAACACTAACAACGGACCGAAATGTCCTAAAACTAACAACGGACCGAAATGTCCTTAAACTAACGATGGACCGAAATGTCCTAAAACTAACAATGGACTGAAATGTCTTTAAACTAACGATTGACCACTATGTCCTAAAACTGGTGACGGACCGAAACGTGCTTAAACTAACAATGGACCACTATATCCTAAAACTGGCATCGGACCGAAACGTCCTTAAACTAACAATGGACCACTATGTCCTAAAACTGGCTGTCGATCGAGACGTCAATAAACTACTACGGACTGCAGCATCCCAAGGCTGACACAAAAAAATAATAATAATAAAAAAAGAAAACGGTATGTCCATAAGCAAAATGGGCACGGATGAAAACCGGATAGGGCTCCGTGAGTAAAAACAGCAGGGCTACCGGCGAGTTTTCGTGAAAACCCGAAAGGGCGCAACCTCGTTAAAAGACACTTGCAAGGTCCTCTCGACCTTATGAGGAGAAACCACCTGCGTGAGATTCTTACGACTCACAAGGGAGCAACACACTTAGGGATCCCCACTGTTCCCCGCCAAACACAAAGACTCGACCGCGCAGGTCCGTCTTGCCCGAAATTCGGGGCAGATGCTAATTGGTGCTATTCGTCCACCTCTCCGAAGATGCCAAGTTGATTTATGGCACCATGTATCTGTAACAACCCTAATTTTTCTATACCAAAATTTTTCAAATATTTTTTTTCTAAAATCCACAAAGGGGTATTTTAGCATGAGCACAAGATATAGGTAATTATTTTGTTTTTAATTACAAGCTACAAGAATATAATAACTCCATTTTTAGTGTACAGGAAATTACTTTAAATTTAATGTATACTAGGAGTATTTATTCTTACTGCTATCAGTTTAACTAATTAAATACCACAATTATTACAAGAAGAAGCTTGTAGCTCATTGGTAATACCTTGCATTGCTGAACCAAGCCACCAGAGTTCAAATCCCCTGCGCCACATTATTTTTATAATTATTTTGTTTTAAATTTTTGGAAAGTCAACAGTCAAACCATCATAACTCTCAAAATTTATACTGCACATAAAAAGTTAAATATACCAAAAATCCCCCCTCGAGATTCCCCGGCCCCTGACACTTCGACTCGGCCCGACTCGGGCCGGCGCCGCCGGCCGAGTCGTCAACACGTAATTTCTCCGTGTTGACCTGCTCTTCCCCCCTGTATACACTAAATTCTTTGATCGGTTATCAAATGCACAATAAACCTCTTTTACTCCCAAATTTAATGATTTTTAATGAATTTTTATATATTTTTATATTTTTTTTAATTAAAACCCTAACCCTAGCCTAATCCTATATAAACCCCCTACCCTCTACCCTTTCACCCTACATTCCTAAGTCCACTCTCTAGAAATTTCAAGAGAACTCGGTACATGAGAAAACGAGCGAAAGGCGAAGCGCTGCCGAAATCGACGGCGAATTCCGGCGATCGTGCTAAGACTCTTCACGACGATTCGACGCCCGGCAAACCCTCTACCTCCCTCTCACTCTCTAACGTGTCCAAAACCCGTAAGTCCTCCTCTTTCTATCTTTCTTTTCTTTTAAGAAAATACGACTTTTTAAAACCCGACGGAAATCGGAACAAACCGATTTCCGATTCGGTTTTTCTATCAAAATTCACTTGTCACAAATTCCATAATGCTTAAACATATTCATGTTGACTACTAATCACTTAAACATCAATTTGGATAAAGTTTCTCACATGAAATGATAACTTTTGCAGATACCGTATTTTAACACTTAAATACCACCATGTTTAGTTTATCATGTTTAACCCCTAAACTTCATTATACCTTAAAATAGATCACGAGGTAATGACCTACCTCCACACACACGCAAATACAACCCTAATTGATATCATCAAAACTTAGAATACGATAATACAAGACTTTTCATTAAAATACCATTTTCTTTATAAACCTTTTCTGAAAGTTCTAAGTTGTATACAATTTTACAACAAAATCTTTTAATAGGAAAATACGATATGTCATGGACATCGATCGTTTATCTAAACCTGACTTTGTGGTGTCTAGGCTAGGCAAGTGAGCTTAGGTAACTTTAAAAGGCCCGCCTCACGATTCGTGAGCGGATCCCTCCTTCCTCACTTGTACTTACCTGGCCACAATTGGCGGTGAAGAGGCGATTTGAGACTTCTAATGACGTGTCGTTTAGACCATTTAGAAAAAAATTAGTTGGCTTAGGAAACCCTAGAATCTAAAATACGGAAATTTACACCCTTTTACAAATAAATACCTTATTTTTATAAAACCGTTTTCTAAATGATTAGTATTTACTAAATCTTTGCAAAGCGCCACTACAACCCACCTTTGGGGAACTCGTTAGGGATAGTATGGTTTATCGTGCACCCTCGAGCTTAGTAGTGCGAGATTCAGACCTCCGCAAGGAGCATTCGGTCTCGAAAGGTTTAAAATACGACATTTAAGAAAAGTGAGATTTTTTTTGGAAAATAAAATATTTATTTAAAATTATTCTTGTATTAACATATGTATAATTATCATTTAAACGCCTATTTTGTTATAAGATAAAGTTTCCACCTTTTCCTAAAAAATTACAAGATTAAAAGTTATATTAAAATACCATGAATTTCAAATAAATCAATATTATAGATTAATACCTTTATTAGGATATATTCACTAGAAATATCACTAAATAAAATCACACTCATTATAATTATAAAGACGAATAATAAATACTTAAGGTGTATCTTGAAAAGTATACAAAAGTATTTTTACATAAAAACCCCTCAAGTTTTATAAATTACAATAAAGACCCTAACAATTATAGAACTTCAAATTACATTTCTTTTATTCTGACTCGGGTTTGAGTCTGATTATTTCTGACTTGAATATGATTCAAGTCAATCTATATTCTTTAATATTCCAACTCAATATGAACACATGAATCCCAGAATCCAGTTATCGATCTATACAACTTGACTGAACCAAACCATGGATATACATCCATTATTCCGTTATTCCATTTATCTGATTATACAGTTACACTCTGTTTACTGATATCATGGTTTTGGTCAGTCATCCAACTTATACAATACAATACTACAATACAATCATAGCACTACGGGGTTTAAGTGGTAGACTGGTACGGAATATGTTAAAGGTGGCACGAGGTGGTCATTTAAGACGTAATTACATTCATGTCGTTGTTCCGTGGTATTATCGACGGAGCCTTGTACTACAGGTTACCAAGGTCCCCGGTGTAAGTGGGACTCCCCTCGTATACACTGGCATCTTCTGTACCAGGCTACAAACAACAACGTTAATACAATATTACAATATTATAATACAACATTAAAAGCTCTCTCTCTCTCTCTCTCTCTCTCTCTCTTTCTTACTTTCTGTCTATTTCTCCCTTATCTTTGGGACTTACCGAGCGACCTGTTCGCTGACGACATTCTATTTCTTTCTTCTTTGAATGTCGTCAGGTGCTTTAGACCCATCAGAGATCGAGCCCACCGGTGAAGACTTGGAGCATTTTCACGAAGACCCCGAGCTCTAGATATTGTACCTTGTTCTTTTCAGTATTTTCATTTCCTGTTATGCCACTGTTTAGGCATCGCTTTCCATTTCAGTTGTATTTACTTTTCATGCATTGTACAAAAGAATGTTATTAATAAAGTTGTTGTTATTTCTATATCTCTTGTCTCTTGTGATTTACTTTTATATTGCTTAGATACGCTTAGCGTATGTACTTCTAAGTATATACGTAGCGGACCTCGTCGCGTCCACTTCGCCATACACCGGGAAGCGGGGCGTGACAGGTTTTGTTGGTGGCCCATGCAGGTCAGAGCTGTATGAATCCCTATCATGCAGTTCTGGTCTGCGTGAACAACCTAAGCAATATAACATAAGAACCAGCAACTAAAACATTCTTTACAATTCATGTTTCTTGAATCATACAAATTTCTATTCCTTGAATCTTACAATTTCATATTCCTTGAATCTTATCATTTGAATCTGTCCTAACCCAAATTTTTCTTCAGGGTTATGGATTCCCCGAACAACACCAGCACCAACGTCAACAACACACCTCCAGCACTAACTCTCGCACCTACTGTTCCTGCACCACCCACCGAGCAAACAGTGCTACTTGAGGCGATCCGCAGCCTTCTTGAGGGACAACAACAACTTCTGAACCGACCTGAGACCGACGCACCAGGAGTAAAGCAATTCAGGGCTTTACATCCGAAGCAGTTCTCTGGAAAAGGAAGCCCTCTTGAAGCGGAAGAATGGGCACAAGGCATCGAAGACGATCTGGCAACAGCTCAAGTGCCAGACATCGCTTGGGTCCGTGTAGCAAAACTACAGCTCACGGATAATGCTCGCAACTGGTGGAAGGCGGAAGAAAACCGTCCGGTACAGCCGATTGAATGGAAGACTTTTCGCGAGAAGTTCGACGCGAAATACTTCCCTGTGACTGCCAGGTTTGCAATGGAGCAGCAGTTTATTCATCTACAACAAGGTTCAATGTGGGACAAATCAGTAGATGAATACGATGCTGAATTCACCATGTTAAGCCGATTCGCGGCACACTTGATACCGACGGACGATATCAGAGCCCGTCGCTTTCAACAAGGACTGGACACGGAGATTCAGGCTGCCCTAGACACGGGAAAATTTCTGACTCATGAAGATGCTCTGGAAGCTGCCCGCAGCTATGAAGCAGTGATAAAGGCAAGGGGCAGACCGCAGTCTGCAGGAGTGAAACGTCCTGCCACTCAAATGGCAGGAGGGGCCTCTTCAAGGCCAGTTGTTGAACTCAGAAGACTGGAAGAAGTTAAGGATCGGTCAACACCCGATTTTTGCTTTTATTGCAAGAGGGAAGGACACTTGTGGAAGGACTGTAGGCGCGCAAAGGGCCTATGTTTGGTTTGTGGCGCGTCCAATCACAGAATTGGAAACTGTCCTTATAGACGCAACTCAGCACACACACCCGCCAACTACCCGCAGCAGCCAGCTATCCAAGCTCCTGCAACTCGTCCTGCACTCCCAGTACCACCTCCACGTAGATTCCCTGTTCAGCCAAATCGCCAATTCCATCAGGCACTGAAAAACATGCCTCGAGTACAGGGGAATATGCCTCCAGCTAGGAGGAACATGCCACGGCGACGGGCTTTCACCTTAGCAGCCATAGAACCTGAAACTGTGAACCAAGGTAACCCAGGTAACTCTCTCATAATTTTGACCAAAACTTCTTTACAATCTTTAGTTCTGTCCCAAACTGTTACACTTTCCTTTTACAAATTTCGAGGACGAAATTTTTATATGGAGGGTAGAATGTAACAACCCTAATTTTTCTATACCAAAATTTTTCAAATATTTTTTTTCTAAAATCCACAAAGGACAAAGGGGTATTTTAGCATAAGCACAAGATATAGGTAATTATTTTGTTTTTAATTACAAGCTATAAGAATATAATAACTCCATTTTTAGTGTACAGGAAATTACTTTAAATTTAATGTATACTAAGAGTATTTATTCTTGCTGCTATCAGTTTAAGTAATTAAATACCACAATAATTACAAGAAGGAGCTTGTAGCTCATTGGTAATACCTTGCATTGCTGAACCAAGCCACCAGAGTTCAAATCCCCTGCCCCACATTATTTTTATAATTATTTTGTTTTAAATTTTTGAAAAGTCAACAGTCAAACTGTCATAACTCTCAAAATTTATACTGCACATAAAAAGTTAAATATACCAAAAATCCCCCCTCGAGATTCCCCGGCCCCCGACACTTCGACTCGGGCCGGCGCCGCCGGCCGGACTCGGCCGGACGGCCGAGTCGTCAACACGTAATTTCTCCGTGTTGACCTGGTCTTCCCCCCTGTATACACTAAATTCTTTGATCGGTTATCAAATGCACAATAAACCTCTTTTACTCCCAAATTTAATGATTTTTAATGAATTTTTATATATTTTTATTTTTTTTAATTAAAACCCTAACCCTAGCCTAACCCTATATAAACCCCCCTACCCTCTACCCTTTCACCCTACATTCCTAAGTCCACTCTCTAGAAATTTCAAGAGAACTCGGTACATTAGAAAACGAACGAAAGGCGAAGCGCTGCCGAAATCGACGGCGAATTCCGGCGATCGTGCTAGGACTCTTCACAACGCCCGGCAAACCCTCTACCTCCCTCTCACTCTCTAACTTTTCCAAAACCCGTAAGTCCCCCTCTTTCTATCTTTCTTTTCTTTTAAGAAAATACGACTTTTTAAAACCCGACGGAAATCGGAACAAACCGATTTCCGATTCGGTTTTTCTATCAAAACTCACTTGTCACAAATTCCATAATGCTTAAACATATTCATGTTGACTACTAATCACTTAAAAATCAATTTGGATAAACTTTCTCATATGAAATGATAACTTTTGCAGATACCGTATTTTAACACTTAAATACTACCATGTTTAGTTTATCATGTTTAACCCCTAAACTTCACTATGCCTTAAAATAGATCACGAGGTAATGACCTACCTCCACACACATGCAAATACAACCCAAATTGATATCATCAAAATTTAGAATACGATAATACAAGACTTTTCATTAAAATACCATTTTCTTTATAAACCTTTTCTGAAAGTTCTAAGTTGTATACAATTTTACAACAAAATCTTTTAATAGGAAAATACGATATGTCATAGACATCGATCATTTATCTAAACCTGATTTTGTGGTGTCTAGGCTAGGCAAGTGAGCTTAGGTAACTTTAAAAAGCCCGCCTCATGATTCGTGAGCGGATCCCTCCTTCCTCACTTGTACTTACCTGGCCACAATTGGCGGTGAAGAGGCGATTTGAGACTTCTAATGACGTGTCGTTTAGACCATTTAGAAAAAAATTAGTTGGCTTAGGAAACCCTAGAATCTAAAATACGGAAATTTACACCCTTTTACAAATAAATACCTTATTTTTATAAAACTATTTTCTAAATGATTAGTATTTACTAAATCTTTGCAAAGCACCACTACAACCCACCTCTGGGGAACTCGTTAGGGATAGTACGGTTTATCGTGCACCCTCGAGCTTAGTAGTGCGAGATTCAGACCTCCGCAAGGAGCATTCGGTCTCGAAAGGTTTAAAATACGACATTTAAGAAAAGTGAGATTTTTTTTGGAAAATAAAATATTTATTTAAAATTATTCTTGTATTAACATATGTATACTTATCATTTAAACGCCTATTTTGTTATAAGATAAAGTTTCCACCTTTTCCTAAAAAATTACAAGATTAAAAGTTACATTAAAATACCATGAATTTCAAATAAATCAATATTATAGATTAATACCTTTATTAGGATATATTCACTAGAAATATCACTAAATAAAATCACACTCATTATAATTATAAAGACGAATAATAAATACTTGAGGTGTATCTTAAAAACTATACAAAAGTATTTTTACATAAAACCCCCTCAAGTTTTATAAATTACAATAAAGACCCTAACAATTATAGAACTTCAAATTACATTTCTTTTATTCTGACTCGGGTTTAAGTCTGATTATTTCTGACTTGAATATAATTCAAGTCAATCTATATTCTTTAATATTCTAACTCAATATGAACACATGAATCCCAGAATCCAGTTATCGATCTATACAACTTGACTGAACCAAACCATGGATATACATCCATTATTCCGTTATTCCATTTACCTGATTATGCAGTTACACTCTGTTTACTGATATCATGGTTTTGGTCAGTCATCCAACTTATACAATACAATACTACAATACAATCATAACACTATGGGGTTTAAGGGGTAGACTGGTACGGAATATGTTAAAGGTGGCACGAGGTGGTCATTTAAGACGTAATTACATCCATGCCGTTGTTCCGTGGTATTATCGACGGAGCCTTGTACTACAGGTTATCAAGGTCCCCGGTGTAAGTGGGACTCCCCTCGTATACACTGGCATCTTCTGTATCAGGCTACAAACAACAACGTTAATACAATATTACAATATTATAATACAACATTAAAAGCTCTCTCTCTCTCTCTCTCTCTCTTTCTTACTTTCTGTATATTTCTCCCTTATCTTTGGGACTTACCGAGCGACCTGTTCGCTGACGACATTCTATTTCTTTTTTCTTTGAATGTCGTCAGGTGCTTTGGACCCATCAGAGATCGAGCCCACCGGTGAAGACTTGGACCATTTTCACGAAGACCCCGAGCTCTAGATATTGTACCTTGTTCTTTTCAGTATTTTCATTTCCTGTTATGTCACTGTTTAGGCATCGCTTTCCATTTCAGTTGTATTTACTTCTCATGCATTGTACAAAAGAATGTTATTAATAAAGTTGCTGTTATTTCTATATCTCTTGTCTCTTGTGATTTACTTTTATATTGCTTAGATACGCTTAGCGTATGTACTTCTAAGTATATACATAGCGGACCTCGTCGCGTTCACTTCGCCCTACACCGGGAAGCGGGGCGTGACAGTATCGAAGGTGTAAAAGGATGCGGCCGATGTAGCAGACTTCGTCAGATTCGCACTCGTTTGAGGGGGTTTTGATTGTGGGGACGCTCTTTCCTGCAGGCGCAAGCCCCTGCAGTTAATTACGCTACCGCATCGCAGTAACAACTTTCTCCTTCTCCAGATGGTCACTTCGTGTCGTGTGTGTTTGTTTTGTTTGTGGTTGCCCGTGAGTTGAATACGGAGACTAATTTATGTTGTCGCCCGTAGGACGTGGATTAGTCCAAATCCGTATCTTCTTAGATTTGGGTTTAGGGGTTAGGTTTAAGGATATGTTAGTCTCATTTGAGACTAAGATCAACTTAAACGTTTGTTAAGGATACGTTAGTCTAATTTTAGACTAAGATCAACTTAACAGGATCGTTTAGATCCAACAAGAGAGCATTTGGACTATGTTGTTTAGTTTAGAGACATTGCGATCGATTACCAGTTTAAGGACATGGTGGTCCAATGTTAGTTTAGGGACATCTCGGTTCATGGGTTTAAAGGGACCCCACAGTCCGAGGTTAAGGACATCATAGTCCGTGGGCTTAAGGACCCCACAGTCCAGGTTAAGGACATCGCAGTCCGTAAGTTTAAGGACCCCACGGTCCAGTTTAGAGACGTCATAGTCTATAGAATGTATAGTTGTCGGGACCCGTCACCTCTCTGAAGACGTTGAGAGATTACAACGACATATATCTGAGGGGTTCAGAGATGTAACCTTGAACCAAAGTTGATTGGGAGATCTATAATCCAATTTGGGACTAAGGTCTGTTAAAAGGTTTATGAGCATATGGGCCCAGTTGATATGAGTTGAAAACTTACGGCCAATCTTGGGCTAAGTCCAATAAATGTTAAACATTTTATTGTTCTGGCTATTGAGCCTTTATTTGGGCTTGGCCCTTTTAATAATGCTGAGCATTGGATCCTGACGTTTCTTTTTTGTCTTGTATTAAATGCATAGCATTCATCAAAACAATGTGTGTTCTGACAGTACGCCACGTGGCGCACCAGGCGCTTTGCGCCAATTAAAGAGCGCATTGCACTTCTGCCAAGTAGCGCACATGAAGAGGACACGTGTCACGCTCTGCGCTATGCACCAGTTTATAAGCGCATTGCACTTTTAATTTATGAGCGCGTTGCGCTAGTTTGTTGGCGCACCAGTGAGTGACATGTGGCGCACTTGGCGCTGAGCGCCGGCCCATGAACGCAGTGCGCTATTTAGAAGCGCAAAGCGCAAGTTGTATATGTGGTTGACACGTGGCATGTTTTGACGCTGAGCGCCGGTCTAAGGAGCGCAGAAGCGCAGTTTATGAGTGCAAAGCACTTTTCAGTAGCGCAAAGCGCATTTGATCAAATTTATGATCATAGAACAAGTTTATGTTCTCATTTTAAAGGAGGCCTTGCCTCAAGGTCCAAGAACAAAAGTTCTTATTTATAAAAAGGCACTGCCTCGGTAGATCAATGATCTGCAAATGAAATAAATACTTCTTTTGTTTTTATGATGGGATCTTTTGATCTCTTTTTATCAAAGACCCTAGTCTTTTATAAATCTATGATCTTTTTTAGAAGATAGTTCTTCCTTTCATGAGATAATTTCATCTCTGTGTTCAAGAATCATGTTCTTTACCTTGAAGAAATGATCTTCTTTTGCTAAAAGCTTGCTTTTTTTTCTTTGAGTTTTCTCAAACTTTGTAGGGGGGTTTCTCTCTATCAGACTTGAAGTCTTGGGGCCTTTATATAGGGCAAGTTGATTTGTTAAATTAGTTAAAGAGATTTTTCTCCGATTGATTTGGGGATATTTCCCAACGTTAGATCTTTGATCCTAGGGCTTCTGTTTTTACAAAAGGCAATCTTCTTGTTTTTAACAAGATTGAGAAAATCTTTCCATGACAGAATTTTAATTCTGATTAATTAATGATTTATCATTTTTATTAGATCTTTCGATCTAACGGTGGGGAATTTTTAATTACAGCGCTGGCGCACCGGTGCTTTGCACGTGGTGCGCTGCTCAGAGCGCAGCGCACTTTGCGCTAGCGCACCTACGTTTGACACGTGGCGCGCAGCGCAGAGCGCAGCGCAACTGTGCTAGCGCACCCGTGTTTGACACGTGGCGCGCAGCGCCCCTAGCGCTAGCGCACTCATGGTGCACTGCTTAGGGCGCAGCGCACCTAGCGCTAGCGCATCCGTGTTTGACACGTGGCACGCAGCGCACCTAGCGCCGGATCTGAAGCGTTACTTCAATTTTTGAATTTTGAATTTTAAAATAGAGCTTTGCTCTTATTGGGGGTGCGCTGCCTAGGACGCAGTGCACTTGGTGTTTAACACGTGGCGCGCAGCGCAAAGCGCTGGATCTGAAGCGTTGCTTCAATTCTTTTGAATTTTGAATTTTAAAACAGAGTTTTGCTCTGATTGGGGGTGCGCTGCCTAGGGTGCAGTGCACTTGGCGCTAGCCCATCTGTGTTTGACACGTGGCGCGCAGCGCAAAGCGCTGGATCTGAAGCGTTGCTTCAATTCTTTTGAATTTTGAATTTTAAAACAGAGCTTTGCTCTGATTGGGGGAAACAAATGCCCCCCCCCCCACCATTGCGCTCATATGGCGCACACGTGAGTGCAGCGGTGGCAGCATCTGAGCCCTTGGATCAACTCAGAAGTTGAAGAGGCGGTTCAATGCTTATAAATAGGACCTTTGGTCCTTTAGATGATTATCATCTTCTTTCTTTGAGAATTTTTGTTCAGAGTACAGCTCTTTAAGAACTTCTCAAGAGTAAAAACTCTTTCAGAACTTAGGTAAAGTTTAAAACTTTTAATAAATTAGGGTTTTATCCATTAACAGAGCCTTGCTTATCATAAATCTTTGATCTAAAGAAAACCCATTTAGGGTTTCCTTAACAGAGCTTTGCTCTCATGAACTCATAGATCTAAAGAGATCTTTTCTTGGGTTTCTTTGCCCATGAACAGAGCCTTGCTCTTTAGGTTTCTTAATCTTTGATGAAGAACTCTTAAGAGTTTTTTCATGGATCTTGAAGATCCCAGAATTTTTAATTCATAAAAATTAATTGATTTTAATTTTCTTTTTTTGATGGGTTTTTTCATCATCATTACAGAGCCAGGCTCTTTAAGGAATTTTATTCCCTAATGATCAGAGTTTGACAAGTGTCACTCTGTCATAGAGTTTTGCTCTCAAAGGGAGATTTTCTTCTTTTCCCGAGAGATCTCTCATTCAATGAGAATTTTCTTGAGTATTTCCTCATTAATTAACAGTCTCATCTAATGATGAGGCTGTTTTATTAATTGATGCATTGTCATCTAGATTTTGTGGGTCCCCCTTTGGTCCCCTTTCTACTGCATTGCAGTGTGGTACAAATTTTTTTGTACCGAGTTTCAGAAATTTTAAAATTAAATTATAGTACCGACAGTTGATTTCTGTCCCTCTTTTTTGCAGGCAACATGTCTTTCGATGTCTCGTTTCCGTTCGTCCGTTTAGAGGGAGGATTCCCTGGAGCACCTGTAGACCGGAAAGTCCTAGCTTTGATCAAAGATCATGACCCAGAACATAAGAAACTTCACCTCTGGGGGACGTGGTACAACCAGATTATTAAGGGTCGACAAAGCTTTTCGTTCGCGGTACCCTCAGAGCCCATCATGGTGATCCACTACGCCAACTCACCCTCGGTGAACTATGCCGTGGAGATGGTTAATTGGACTTCAGAAGGGCTTCTTCAGCCCGCTATAGCTTCGATACCCGTTCAGCCTCCCATGGCTTTAGATACCTTGGGACGACGTATTTATCAAGGCGAGGCGCGGCCATGGGGGCAACCATATAATATAGGTCTGATTCCTCGTCATCCGACCGGTTATCTGTAATGGGCCCATTACATTCTGTCAGCAAAGAAATCGCAGTTGTTGAGGCTTGGGTTATATCCCACCATTTATGCTTCTCTCTTCCAGTATCCTACGCTTCCCACCTGGTGGGTTAAGGCATTTATGGAGCAGTGGAACATTCCTACCCACACCTTCCTTTCGCTGGACCGAGAAGTATCAATCTCCTTAGAGGAATTTGCAGAAGTTTCTGGCTTACCAGTCATAGGGGAGCATTATGAAGAGCTGCTTCCCACGGACGGATATGTTTTCGGTGCCAAGCCAGTGATGACGAGCCTTACTCCGGTGAATGCCGTTCAACACCAATTTTCTAGTTTGATCAAAGTGTTGAATATCTACGAGGGCCTTTTTCTCGAATTTGGGAGCCGCAGGGTTAGTTTCGAGGATTTCATCGCTCGCTTCCTTCACCCAAAAGTCCTCTCGAAGGAGGCCGCTAAATTTTCCACGCTTGACGACCCTTTCGGCTTAGGTTTGGACAACCTGCCAACGACGGAGGTAGATCAGAAGAGTTTCTTCCTTCCCAATTCTCCAGTTGTTCCTTTTGCGGAGATTGCAGTCCCTAGGATTGATGAGGAAACATTCTTCTTGGGATTTCTTGGGCTATGGTTGAGCTGGTTCGCGCTCCTGATGCACCTTCGCCGTATGAGGCCGTCTGTCTTTTATCCGACTCACCGAATGACTATTGGGGTGAAAGTGGCTGTCGGGGTCGCCGGTTTAGCCCATTTGTATTACGGCCTTGGTCAAGCGGTGGATACCACTGAGCCTGGAGTGAGGCATGTGAACTTCTCGATGCATTACTTCATGTCATGGCTCGAGCTACATGCAGTTGGCGTTTTTGGTATTCACAAAAGGCCTTCATTTTATGACCGGTGCGGCTTCCCCCGGATTATGCAATTTGTCGGCGCATCAATTGTAAATCCGTCACCGCGGGATGCTAGAGGTTTGCTCCTTCATCCCCGCACGGTTGGAGACGGCATGACCTTCACCGATAAGATTTTAACCATCGGAAAAGAGTCCGCCACAACGGTGCGGTCATTGCAGGACATTTTCAAAGATGGAGCCTCAGTTTTGAAAGCTCGGGAGATCCTCCATTTATATTCTATCAGACCGGGCTTCCTAGTGTTTAGGAAAAATGATGCGGCACTTTTCATGAGATACAATCCGCATCGTTTTGCCCAACAATTGAGCTATAATCAAGGAGTGCCGCTGGAGGCTTTCTTGCTAGAACCTACCGCTACTGAAGAGGGAATGCGGAACGCGCTGCATCACTTCATGCGCTTAAATACGGGCTCTCACTTCTTTATCAGCGAGCCGAGTTGCGTCCCGAGGATCCTTAATGTGTACACGGTATAGTACCAGCGTTCGATGGGCGCCGTCATTAAGGAAGAAAGGCGGCTGCTACTCGATCGCAAAAGTGCACCTCCTGCCGGTGATCGTAATGTCCATTTGAAGCGACGGACCACTGTCCCCCCTCCGCTAAGAGAGGTCACTGCAGTTGAGCCTCCACGTGTGCTAAGCCCTACGCGCGGGTTGCCCAATACTCCTGTGGAGATGGTGGATGTACCATCGGTATCCCGTGCTCCCGCGGAGACGGTAAATGTAGCTTCTCCCGAATCTGGCGTGGGCTCAGACATCGGGACTCGCCTTCCCAAAGTGCCCACAAAATGCAAGCTGGTGTTTGCTGCGACCGGAGCTCGCTCACAGAGAAAGAAGAAGAAATCGATCCTTTCAGTCGACGTTGTACTTGGCCAGGAGCCTCACGCTCCTTATGGCGAGGGTTTGAGCGAGTATGGGACAAACGAAGGCTTATTCATGCCGCCGGATGATACTGATATGGCGGCTACCATTGCAGCCTCTGAGCAATTGGCAAGCTATGAAGCGGGACTGGCTATCCTCGCGCGATCAGGTAGCCATTAATTTTATCTTTCGTCATTGCATCATATTTCTATCATCATGTTTTGACTGACACTTTTCCTTCTTTAACAGGCATTTCCACTGAAGAAGCTCTCGCAGCTTCTCTCAAGACTTTTGAAGAAGAGGAAGGACTTAGAGCATCCTTAGGCATCGGTATGCTTCGGTTTATCGTGTCTCCGCTCCCGTTTTTTTATAAGTGATCTGACCCCGCTTTATCTTATCACAGGGACAACAATGCCGATCCCGAAAGCGGATGCGGAGATTCTTCCCGGGCCAGCCACCGGAGTCCCGGCCTCTTCGGCACTGCCGAAAGAGGCCTTACTCAAACGACCGATGACGGAAGCCCTGATGGCTCCAGAGGTAACCCTTGGTGCGGATGATGACGTCCTGTTGATGGAGGCGTCTAGAAGGTTTGCTTTGACGGCTCGGCAGAAAGGAAGCGCCGAATGCACGCGGCAAGGGAGCGTAGTGCTGCCTTAACCGCGGGTGCGGGTTCGAGCACCGCTACCCCTGCCCCTACTCCTTCGGAGGAATCCCCGGCTGCCTTATCCACTGCCTATAGATAGGCAACGCGTGCGGCTCGGGAAGCAAACGGCAGATCAACTCAAGGTAATGTGACATGGGGTTCCGTTGTCAAAGTTATAACTACCAGTTCTCACATATCTTATCTTACAGGGCCGAGTTTTACCGAAGAAGTGGCGGCGACTGCTGAGCCTGGGGTAGCGGTAGAGGAGGTAGCCGTGATTGCCGAACCCGAGGCTGCGGTAGGCGAGATGGCTGCGATCGTCGAGCTCGAAGTAGCGGCGGGTGAGACAGTCACAATCGCCGAGCCTGAGATGGCGGTAGGTGAGATGACCATCATTGCCGAGCCCGAGATGGCGGTGGGTGAGATGGCTACGGCCGCCAAGCCTGAGGTGATGATGGGTGAGACGGGTATAGCTGCCGAGCCCGAGGTAGCCACTCTTTCGCAAGAGTCGGGCACTGCCCCGATCGTCGCTTTTTCCGCCTGCGGCTCTTTACCATCTCCTGGCATCGCAAGCATTACGACGGCTCTCGTAGAGTCAGGGGATGAGGCGATGGGAGGTGAGACCATCCCGATGGAAGAGGATGAAGCAGTTGATGTATCAAGTGACGCTCTCGTCGCGGTTCTGACTGGCGACTCATCAGGTAGATTTTGGGTCATTGCTTTTCTTTTTATTCCGCAATCCTTCTCGATCTTTCCTGACAGTATTTATCTTGTTTCTAATGCAGGTGTGGCAAGCGTTGAGGTTGCGCTACCCAAGGCAGCGCCATCAGCTACCGCTTTGACGGTGACACCTCCTCTACCCTCTCTCGTACCATCTCAGATGTTGGAAGGTGCGGATTTGTGACCCATCAGTCTTATTTTTTAGACTGTATAACTTATGTACTGACGTTGCATTACTGCTTCCTTGCAGGAGTCCTTTTTGACCACCTGTATCAAGTGCTGCACCCACACATCTCCTTCCTATCAGAGATTAGTCCGCCTGGTGGTGTCGGTGAGTATCTTTTCTAAACGACGTTCTTTCTTTAACGGGCGGTCACATTATTGCTAATCCCTCTTTGTATTGCTTGTAGCCTTACAAATCGAAGGCGAAGACGAGGCTATCGTTGCGCCACCAGTACTCCCAGCTCTGCCCCCTGTTGCAGCCGGTATAGTAGACTCTATTTTTCGTGTATTTTCTTTATTTCCTGAACCGACATCTGACTATGATTTATTTTGCAGTAATCACATCGACTCCATCCCTATTCGAGTCTCACATTATGATGCCGGTAGGGCCCTTTTCCAGACGTCCATCCTCGAAAAGCGGGGCGAATAGTCTGCACATGCTGAGCGACTACATTGAGGAGCTCGACGTGGAGACTCCCACATCTGCTGCGGATTTTGCCGCGGAGGTTAACCCAATGCTGGCGACGCTCGTGAACTTTCATAGTGAGGGCGTCGTTGAGTCTTGGGTTAATCGCTGCAGGGAAATTGAGGCTTGCCTGCACAAGCTTAAGCTTAGGCGTCCTGCTCCTGAGGTTCTGCCTGTGAGCACTCAACGGGCTGCATGGATCGAGCAGAGTACTTCTTACTTCCGCCATATTGAACAGGAAGTGGCTTTAAAGCGGAAGGAATGTAAAGAAACTTCAAGCGAATCTGCTCGACTGCATGCTCAGGTTGATGCGAATGCTGCCCAGTTGAAAGTTATCTTCGAAGGCCTTCTGCGATGCATTTCTGACGGGTTAACATTGAGGCAGAAGCTCAACGCCGTCGAGCGGGATGCACAAAATCGGGAAGCAGCTCAGCGGGTCGTCGAGGAACAACTTTCGTCTTACTTGCAGCAGCGAGCCCAGGTCGAAGCAGAGTTGGCCGCAGCAGCTGATCAAGAAGAGGGGCTGAGGGAAGTGCGCGAGCGGCTGATCGAATTATTGAAAGCGCTTCCCTCTCAATAATTTTTTTTGTATCATTTGTAATTTTGAATAAAATGTATTCATTCCTTTATTCTTTCATATGATGTATTTTGTACCCAATTGAATTCATGAATAAAAGATATATTTCCTTCGCAATGTCTGGTGTCATCTTTCTGCTTTCTTCTTTCTTTTGTTATCAGCATGTCACCTTAGCAAACATAGCCGGCAGATGATAGGGTGAGCATCTTGTTTTTGGCTTCTTCAAGAGGTAGTGATGGCTTAGGAAGCAGGTTCAGGCCTGCTGCCTAAGACTTTTCAACTTTATGAGCCGTGAGGGTCTCATATATACTTTTCTCCCTACGAGTCGTGAGGATCTCATAGGTGTATTTTCTCCTTAGGAATCGTGAGGATTCCTAAGTGCGTTTTCCCTTATAAGTCGTAAGGATCTTATAAGAGAGTTTTCTTCCCTACGAATCGAGAGGACCCGTAAGTGTTTAGTGGAATTGACATGTAGATGACATATTTCTGAGACGGGGTCATATGAATGACGTATTTCCGAACGGGGTCATATGGATGACGTATTTCCGAGCGGGGTCATATGGATGACGTATGTAACAACCCCAAATTTCCGATACAAATTTTTCAAAATATTTTTTTCAAAAATTCATAAAGGGTATTTATTACCTGAGCACAAGACTTAAGTAATTAAATAACTCCATTTTTAAAGTACAAAGAATTGATTTAAATTCAAAGTATACTTGGAGTATTTAATGTTGCTGATATCTCTTTAAGTAATTATTTCACACAAATAATTACAAGAAGGAGCTTGTATCTCATTGGTAATACCTTGCACTGCTGAACCAAGCCACCAGAGTTTAAATCCCATACCCCACATTATTTTTAATATTGATTTTTTTAAAACCTTTAGAATACCAAGAGTTTACACGTCCATATCTCACAAAAACCCCACTACACCCAAAGATGTAACACTTCCAGGAGTTAGATGAACCATCTAGGTGGATCCCGGCCGCCGGACTCGGCCGGGAATCGGCCAACTCGTCCTCGACTCGGCCGACTCAGTGCTCCGACTGAGTCATGGCCGAGTCACCCCCGAGTCGGCCGATTCTGGCGACGGCCACAACATGAAAGTTGTGTCTTTTTATATTCCCTATGCACCTGAAAAATTTCAACCTCAGACCACTTCCAGAGCTCTTTAAAAACCCCAATTTCTTCACTTTTAATACATTTTTATTACATTTTATCACATTTTTATTTTAAACTTTTCATCTACCCTAACCCTAGCCTAACCCTATAAATACCAACCCTACACACCACCCTCTCACCCCCAAAATCCTAAGCTCACTCTTTCAAAATTTTCCAAGAGTTGTGTACTTTGAAAACAAGTTCGCGGCGAAGCTCCGACGAAATTCCGGCGAACGTTTTAGGAGCTATCGGCGACGACGCAACACACCAACGATTCCTCTAGTTCCCCCTCACTCTCTTGAGTAATCAAAACCCGTAAGTCCCATTCTATCCCCCTTTCTATTTCTTTAAAATACGAAATTACGAAACCCGACGGAATCGGAACAAATCCGATTTCCGACTCGGTTTTCTATAAAATTTCACTTCTAACCAATACATTCATGCCTAAACATCTTTATTTTGACGATTAAACTTTTAAAAATCAATTTGAACAAGTTTTCTCACATGAAATGATAACCTTTCCAATTTACCGTATTTTTTCACTTTAATACCATCATGTTTCAATTTCACATTTAACCCCTAAACTTTGCTATACATTTAAAGTAGAGCACGAGGTAATGACCTACCTCCACACACACGCAAATACAACCCTAAACGACATCATCAAACTTAGAATATGATAAAACAAAATTTTCATTTAAATACCATATTCTTAATAAAACCATTCTTAAAAGTTTTAGATTTGATACGCTTTTAAACAAATACCTCTCATTAGGAAATATGATAAGTTGTGGACATCGATCGTTTATCTAAACCTGACTTTGTGGTGTCTAGGCTAGGCAATTGAGCTTAGGTAACTTTAAAAGGCCCGTCTCACGATTCGTGAGTGGATCCCTCCTTCCTCACTTGTACTTACCTGGCCACAATTGGTGGTGAAGAGGCGATTTGAGCCTTCTAACGACTTATCGTTTAGACCATTTAGGAATAGGCTAGTTGGTTTAGGAAACCCTAGAATCTGAAATACGGAAATTACACTTTGCAAATAAATACCTTTTACTTTATAAAACCGTTTTCTAAAGGATTAGTATTTTACAATCTTTGCAAAGCGCCGCTATAACCCACCTTTGGGGAACCCGTTAGAGATAGTATGGTTTATGGTGCACCCTCGGGCCTAGTAGTACGAGATTCAGACCTCCGCAAGGAGCATTCGGACTCGAAAGGTTTAAAATACGACATCTTAAGAAAAGGAGATTTTTGGAATATAAAATATTTATTAAAATTATTTTTGTATAAACATATGTATATTTATCATTTAAATATCTATTTTATTATAATATAACTTTTCCACCTTTTTCTAAAAATCACAAAAGAATAAAGGTTACACTAAAATACCATGAACTTCAAATAATCAATATTACAGATAAATACCATTATTTATGAAACTAGGATATTTTCATTAGAAATATCACAACATAAAATACACAACTCTAAAGACGAATAATAAATACTTGAGGTGTATTTTGAAAAATATATAAAAGTATTTTTACATAAAACCCCCTCAAGTTTTATAAATTACCCTAAGGACCCTAGCAATTATAAGACTTCGATTCACATTTCTGATTGTCTGGCTCGGGTTTGAGTCTGATTAATCTAACTTGAATATGATTCAAGTCAATTTATAATCTACAAGTTTCCACTTCAATATGAACTCATGAATTCATGAATCCAATATCAATCTATACATCTTGACTGAACCGAACCATGGATACACCAATTCCTTTTACATGATTCTCAGTTATTCTATTTACATGACTCTATAGTTACAACCGCTTACTGATATCATGGTTTCGGTCAGTCAATCAATCTTACAATCAATACAATTTACAAGATAACAATACAAACAAGATATCGCGGGGTTTAAGGGGTAGACTGGTACGGATTATGTTAAAGGTGGCACGAGGTGGTCACTTAAGACGTAATTACATCCATGCAGTTGTTCCGTGGTATTATCGACGGAGCCTTATACTACAGGTTACCAAGGTCCCCGGTGTAAGTGGGACTCCCCTCGTATACACTGGCATCTTCTGTACCAGGCTATAAACAACAGCGTTAATACAATATTACAATATTATAATACAACATTAAAAGCTACTCTCTCTCTCTCTTACTCTCTGTCTATTCTACTTTCCTCTTATCTTTGGGACTTACCGAGCGAGCTGTTCGCTGACGACATTCTATTTCTTTCTTCTTTGAATGTCGTCAGGTGATTCGAACCCGGCAGAGATCGAGCCATCTGCAGAAGACTTGGAGCAGTTTGCCGAAGATCCAGCACTTTAGTTTCATTGTACACTTTTCTTTTCGGTACTTTTCATTTCCTGTTATGCCACTGTTTAGGCATCTTTTATTTCAGTTGTATTTCCTTTTCATGTATTGTACAAAAGAATGTTAATAAATAAACGTTGATATTTTTATTATATCTTGTCTCTTGTGTATTTATTTTATATTGCTTAGATACGCTTAGCGTATGTACTTCTGAGTATATACGTAGCGGGTCTCGTCGCGTCCCCTTCGCCGTACAATGGGAAGCGGGGCGTGACAATGTATTTCCGAACGGGGTCATGTGGATGACGTATTTCCGAGATGGGGTCATATGGATGACGTATTTCCGAACGGGGTCATACGGATGACGTATTTCCGAACGGGGTCATGTGGATGACGTATTTCTAAGACGGGGTCATGTAGATGACGTATTTCCGCGACGGGGCCATTTGGATGACGTATTTCCGAGACGGGGTTATGTAGATGATGTATTTCCGCGACGGGGTCATTTGGATGACGTATTGTAGATGATGTATTTCCGCGACGGGGTCATTTGGATGACGTATTTCTGAGACGGGGTCATTTGGATGACGTATTTCCGCGACGGGGTCATTGGATGACGTGTTTCCGCAACGGGGTCATGTGGATGACGTATTTCCGAGACGGGGTCATGTGGATGACGTATTTCCGCAACGGGGTCATTTGGATGACGTATTTCCGCGACGGGGTCATTTGGATGACGTATTTTCGCGACGGGGTCATTGGATGACATGTTTCCGCGACGGGGTCATGTAGATGACGTATTTCCGCGACGGGGTCATGTAGATGACGTATTTCCGAACGGGGTCATATAGATGACGTATTTCCGAACGGGGTCATGTTGATGACGTATTTCCGAACGGGGTCATGTGGATGACGTATTTCCGAGCGGGGTCATGTGGGTGACGTATTTCCGAGACGGGGTCATATCGATGACGTATTTCCGAACGGGGTCATGCGGATGACGTATTTCCGAACGGGGTCATGCAGATGACGTGTTTCCGAACGGGGTCATGCGGATGACGTATTTCCGAACGGGGTCATGCGGATGACGTATTTCCGAACGGGGTCATGTGGATGACGTTGCGTCTGTTGTAATGAGACGAATATCGAAGTAGTCTCCAGGTTGTCTGTGAACCATCGAGATTTGGAGTAGGGCTTTGCCGTGGCTCCAGGGTTGACTGTAGCGTCTGAATCCTGCTGGAATGAGGAGGAACGCCGTTGATGATCTCTAGGCTATCCCTGAGCCGTCGAGATTTGGCTTCGTTTTCTGATGGAGCCTGGGGAAGGAAGGTGTGATTCCTTCTTTGTTTGCACCCCTGGATTGTATACAGGGATTGATGTGATATCACCTGTAGGGAATAAATTTCATTTTATTTTATTTCTTTCCGCTATGCTCTATCATTTCAGCTTTTATATCGCGAAGGTCGCGATTGCCCAATCATTTCGGCTATTTTTCGCGGTGCCCAATCATTTCGGCTATTTATTTTATTTTTACTCGCTGCTTTTTATTGCGAGTTGCCCAATCATTTCAGCTATTTTGCATGCATACATTTTTTTTACTTGCTGATTTTGTTGCAAGTTACCCCATCATTTCGGCTGTTTCATATGCATGTGTGGCTCGCTAGCTTCTCGCTGCAAGCTTGGAATCAGATACCGATTTCGGCATCAGCACCGCTACAACTGGAATATTGCTAGGAGCAAATCATCATTTGCCTCTGTCGATGTCGAACAAAGGTGGCTTAGAGAACAGGGTTAGGATCCTGTCGACTAAGGCTTTTGACTTCATGAGCCGTAAGGGTCTTATAAAAGTATTTCTCCCTGCGAGTCATGAGGATCTCGTAGGTGCGTTTTCTCCTTAGGAATCGTGAGGACTCATAAGAGTATGATCTCTTATAAGTCGTAAGGATCTTACAAGAGTGTTTTCTCCTTATAAGTCGAGAGGACTTAAAAGGGCTGTTTACCGTGTAGACATATCCCTAGTCATGGGTGGGACTCTGTTAGGGAAATGTTCATTCGTGCCCGTGGATTATATACAAGGGTCAATATTGAACCGCTTGTAGGGAAGAATCGGGGGGTATGACTGGTGGTTGCTTAAGAATAGGTTCAGATCCCTGTAGCTTAAGACTTTCAAATCTTATGAGCCGTGAGGGTCTCATAAGAGGGTTCTCCTTACGAGTCGTGAGGATCTCGTGAGTGTAATTTCTTCTTAGGAATCGTGGGGATCCCTAAGTGTGTTGCTCCCTTGTGAGTCGTAAGGATCTCACGCGGGTGGTTTCTCCTTACAAAGTCGAGAGGACCTTGCAAGTGTCTTTTAGCGAGATTGCGCCCTTTCGGATTTTCACAAAACTCGCCCTTAGCCCTGCTGTTTTTACTCACGGAGCCCTTTCGGGTTTTCATCCGTGCCCTTTTAGCTTATGGACATACCGTTTTTTTAATAACCACGTCAGTCTGAGGATGCCGCGGGTTGGTAGTAGTTTAACGACGTTTCGGTCATCAGTTAGTGTACGATTACGCAGCTAGGTTTTGCCGCAAACCTTCGCATGTTTTGTGTCGGAGGTGGATTCCGTGAAGAGAGGGCTGAGGATGATTTCTTCGTCAGAGTCGCTTCCAAAGGTGATAACTTGCGATCCCTTGGTGTCGGCTATGTGACAGTTGCCAGCAGTTCTTTCGCTCTCATCTGTCGTGCTTTCCTTTTCCCGACGAGCCTTGCGCTTCACTAATTGAACGTGTCGTCGATAGGAGACATATCCTTACCACCAGTTTTTAAAGGTTATGCACTCCTCGGTAGGGTGTGCAATCCTCTGATGGTATAGGCAGAAGTTTGGATGTATGTCCACTTCACCCAGACATATATTGCCAGGGGAATTTCCTTTGAAAGAGGGTAACTTCATTCCTATTGCCAGGGCCCTAGCGAATCATTTCCTTACTTTAAGCTTGCTTTTGCTGACGATAGGGATGCTTCGATCCGGTTGGGGTGCCTCGACCTTTTCATTCAATCGTCGGCGTTTGGCTTTTTCGAATATATCCAATTCACGCTCTCGATTGACTTTGCTTTTCTGACGGTCTTCGTTCAGTAGCAAGTCGATCATTCCGTCGAACGCTTCCAAGGGTTTCGGTTTTAATCCTGCCCCCAGCTCTTTTGTGCTGTCTTCTATCATCGAGTGTGTTTCTTCATTAGTTAATGCCGAATGAGAGATCATGTGGCAACTTGCCACATAGTCCTCAGATTCTTTTGAGGAGTCATCCCTGTCGTTATTGTCTTCATCTCCGTTCTCAAGGATATTGTTGAGAAATTCTTGGAGTGTGACCGGGGTCCGCGCCTTCTGGTTGTATTCTTCCAGAGCGTTAATCTGTTTTTGCAGGTCTGTGCGCTTGTTATCAATCATCACCGGCTTTTGGGTCTTCTTCTTCTTCTTCGAAGACTTTGACGGTTGGGTGTGAGCGCTTTGACTATCACCACCAATTTTTGTAGTTGGATGCGGTTCCAGCATTCCCTCGACGATCTCGGGTTCCATTGGATTTTTCTACCTGATTGCCGGGCACGTTTGGAGATCCTTCAGCATTCTTTTCGTCTTCGCCGAAAGAACAACTTCCCATGGGGCTTCCCTTATGAATGAGCACGATGCCCCCGGCACGTTCACTTTTTTAGGGGCGTGAGGTTGTGGCGGGTTCACCTTCTAGTTTTCGGATAATGCGAACTTGCCTTGTTGGTATTGGTCTTCAATCCAGCCTTTGAAGATGAAGCAATTTTCGATTGGATGGCTTACTGCTTGGTGGTAAGGGCGGTAATTAGGATTGTTGACATCGTCTGGCTGCAACGGACGTTTTGGATCTAGCAGATTGATGAGCCTGTTGTGCACTGCCAGCTCGAACAGTCTCCTCGTTTTATCCTGGGGAAACGAGTAAGGACGTCCCAGTCTTTCCTTGAGGGATGGGTATGGACGCATATTGTTTTGGCGAGCAAACGGCTTTAAGTTGCTCGGCTGTTGTTGAGTATTGGCGACGAAAGTCGCTTTTCCTTTCCCCTTTTCATTCCGAGGATCCGTCTTTGAAGGAGATGGTCTATGGTCCATCTGGTCCATTTGGGCCAACTTGTTAATCAAGTCTTGGAACGTGATAGGCTTGAAAAACATCATGAATTGGGAGATAGTTGACTGAGGGTCAAGGGTCCACATGAACATGCCCACGGCAGGAGCTTCTTCGATGCACTGTTCGCATTTCGACCATAGGTTCCGCCACCGGATTGCATATTGCACCCACGTCTCTCCCGGCTTTACTCTGGCATTGATCAACGTCATGATCGGGGTGCGTTCGCTGGCGCTTGCGAACCGTTGAGTGAATAGCAACTCCATTTTTGTAAACGTTTTGATGGAGTCGTCGGGAAGCTCCGAGTACCATTCAAAAGCTGTATCTGCTAAACTACCGACGAACTGGCGAAGTAGAAGTTTATCATCACCTCCAGTATTGCCGCAAAGAGCCCTGAACTGAGCGACATGTTGATGGGGATTGCCTGTCCCCTTGTACACATGGAATTTGGGGATCGTATATCCTGGCGGGTAACTTATTTGGTCATACCAGCCCGGATATGGTCGCCCAGTTTTAACAGCTTGGCCGGCCGTTTCGTTTGCTCGGTGAGCTCGTATTTGCTGAGTAATGTAATTATCCAGAGCGGCCTTGAAAATGATTTCCTCCTTGGCTGCTGACAGAGCCGGCAGAGGATTTAACGCTTCTCCTTTATCATCTTCAAGAATGATCGGAAGGTCTTCAGCTGGAGGTTCTGGCTGTAACATCATCCCGACCATGTCTTGGAAGAGAAGCGTCATTCGTTTTATATTAGCCGCTTGTTCTGCTGCTTCTCTATCCTTCTTTTCGAGGACTCTGCGGAGGATGTTAGCATCGGTTTCTTGTTCACGACGCTGCTCCGAGGTTTCTGGATTTTCTTTTAGCCCAGTGAGTGCGGCCATTGCAGTCAGCATTTCTTGAAGCTTCTGTTGCTGCTCCTGGGCTTTTGTTATGGATCGGGTGAGCGGTCGGTGACCCGTCGAAGCGCGGCTTTCCTCTTTTCCGGAAGCCATATAAATAGTATGCGCCATTATGCCCCCAAACTTGGGGCGTTTGGGCTCAACATCTTTGCGGTTTGCCGCAGTCACAGGGGCTTTCTCCGGCCTCCTTCTCTTCTGAGCAGTTGACGTTGAGGGGGCCGTTGCAGCGGGCACCCAGATAGTTGTCGTCCTTTGTGGCTTGACAGGACGGTTTCTTTCCGCTGAACCTTCACCTTTTTCTGCCGGCGAGAGTAATCTTGATCAATTACTAAGTCATGAGCCCGTCGCCAGACTTTGTAAATTTTGGAGGAAAGCCGCTGAGGGGGTTGCTCCGGCTTTGTTTATGTAGCATTCTCCACCGGTAGAGGAAATCTTTTCAGTATGGCAGTAGGAGAGTTCCTGCGCACCTTGTTTAGCAATTCAAAGCTGTTCCCAGTTGGAACAGCAGCATTGACTTCCACCGTTGGGGCTGGTGGAGTTAGCGCAGAGGGGGAGCTGCCCCCATCCTTCCGGACTCGGCACCAGTGACGACGGCGAGCATGTCGCGCAGATGGTGTTGGTTCGGCTATGGGGATGGCTTTGTCATGCCCCCTGTTTTGAGGAGAGGCTGTTATTGGCGCTAGCCGGTCCAAGACAGACGTCCATTGAGAGGGGATAGTCAGTCTTGCGAAGGCCGACTTTCGAACAGGGGAAGCAGCCTTCGAGACTTCGCATAGAGTAGGAGCTGAAACGGACAGTCTTGTGAAGACCGACCTTTTAGCAGGGGAAGCTGCCTTGACGACTTTAGGAGCAAGAATGGCTATCCGCTTCGGGATGGCCGCTTCAGGTATCGCGGGCTTCTTCATGGGCCCACTTGAGCTTTGGCCCAGTTTGCTGAAAATTGAGGTATTGTACTTGGGCGACCCGTTGAGAGGGGCCGCGGTAGTTGTAAGCCGATCAAAGACCGACTTCTTTGGAGCTTCTTGCGACGTCATTAGGGCATTGAAGCTCATCGGTGGGAGCATAGTCCCGAAGAATAGCCCAGTGGTGGCCTGAGTCACCTGTTCTACCGACATCATGAACAAGGAGGCTGCTTGGGGCCCGTAGGCTATGCCTCCAGATGAGGCGGAGCGCGAGTTGCAATTGCAGTTGGAACACTTCACGCAAGCGGTTGCCATTGATGTTTCGCTTTCTGCGCCAAGCAGGAAACTAAATCTTAGTACTTCGAATCCAAGGGCAACCATATCACGATTCGTTCGCGAACACGACACACGAAGAGTGGAGTGGAAGGAGGAAAAGGTCCTACCGGGCGTGCCAGAATCTGTTCCCCGCCGAACACAGAGACACGACCGCGCAGGTCCGTCTTGCCTGAAATTCGGGGCAGATGCTAATTGGTGCTTTCTGTCCACCTCTCCGAAGATGCCAAGTTGATTTATGGCACCATGTATCGAAGGTTTAAACGGATGCGGCCGATGTAGCAGACTTCGTCAGATTCCCCCTCGTTTGAGGGGTTTTTGATTGTGGGGACGCTCTTCCCTGCAGACGCAAGCCCCTACAGTTAATTACGCTACCGCATCGCGGTAACAACTTTCTCCTTCTCCAGATGGTCATTTCGTGTCGTGTGTGTTTGTTTTGTTTGTGGTTGCCCGTGGATTGTATACGGAGACTAATTTATGTTGTCGCCCGTAGGGCGTAGATTAGTCCAAATCCGTATCTTCTTAGATTTGGATTTGGGGGTTAGGTTTAAGGATACGTTAGTCTCATTTGAGACTAAGATCAACTTAAACGTTTGTTACGGATACGTTAGTCTAATTTTAGACTAAGATCAACTTAACAGGATCGTTTAGATCCAACAAGAGAGCATTTGGACACTGCTGTTTAGTTTAGGGACATTGCGGTCGATTACCAGTTTAAGGACATGGTGGTCCAATATTAGTTTAGGGACATCTCGGTCCATGGGTTTAAAGGGACCCCACAGTCCGAGGTTAAGGATATCATAGTCCGTGGGCTTAAGGACCCCACAGTCCAGGTTAAGGACATCATAGTCCGTGAGTTTAAGGACCCCACAGTCCAGTTTAAAGACGTCATAGTCTATAGAATGTATGGTTGTCGAGACCCGTCGCCTCTCTGAAGACGTTGAGGGATTACAACGACATATATCAGAGGGGTTCAGAGATGTACCCTTAAACCAAAGTTGATTGGGAGATCTATAGTCCAATTTGGGACTAAGGTCTGTTAAAAGGTTTATGAGCATATGGGCCCAGTTGATATGAGTTGAGGACTTACGGCCAATTTTAGGCTAAGTCCAATAAATGTTTAACATTTTATTGTTCTGACTATTGAGCCTTTATTTGGGCTTGGCCCTTTTAATAATGCTGAGCATTGGATCTTGACGTTTCTTTTTTGTCTTGTATTAAATGCATAGCATTCATCAGAACAATGTGTATTCTGACAGTGCGCCACGTGGCGCGCCAGGCACTTTGCGCCAATTAAAAAGCGCATTGCGCTTCTGCCAAGTAGCGCACACGAAGAGGACACGTGTCACGCTCTGCGCTATGAGCCAGTTTATAAGCGCATTGCGCTTTTAATTTATGAACGCGTTGCGCTAGTTTGTTGGCGCACCAGTGAGTGACACGTGGCACATTTGGCGCTGAGCGCCAGCCCATAAGCGCAGTGCGCTATTTAGAAGCGTAAAGCACAAGTTGTATATGTGGTTGACACGTAGTATGTTTTGGCGCTGAGCGCTGGTCTAAGGAGCGCAGAAGCGCAGTTCATGAGTGCAAGGCACTTTTCAGTAGCGCAAATCGCATTTGATCAAATTTATGATCATAGAACAAGTTTATGTTCTCCTTTTAAAGAAGGCCTTGTCTCAAGGTCCAAGAACAAAAGTTCTTATTTATAAAAAGGCACTGCCTCGGTAGATCAATGATCTGCAAATGAAGTAAATACTTCTTTTGTTTTTATGATGGGATCTTTTGATCTCTTTTTATCAAAGACCCTGGTCTTTTATAAATCTATGATCTTTTTTAGAAGATAGTTCTTCCTTTCATGAGATGATTTCATCTCTGTGTTCAAGAATCATGTTCTTTACCTTGAAGAAATGATCTTCTTTTGCTAAAAGCTTGCTTTTATCTCTTTGAGTTTTCTCAAAATTTGTAGGGGGGTTTCTCTCTATCAAACTTGAATTCTTGGGGCCTTTATGTAGGGCAGGTTGATTTGTTAAATCGGTTAAAGAGATTTTTCTCTGATTGATTTGGGGATATTTCCCACCGTTGGATTTTTGATCCTAGGGCTTCTGTTTTTACAGAAGGCAATCTTCTTGTTTTTAACAAGATTGAGAAAATCTTTCCATAACAGAATTTTAATTCTGATTAATTAATGATTTATCATTTTTATTAGATCTTTCGATCAAACGGTGGGGAATTTTTAATTCCAGCACTGGCGCACCCGTGCTTTGTACGTGGTGCGTTGCTCAGAGCGCAGCGCACTTTGCGCTAGCGCATCTACGTTTGACACGTGGCGCGCAGCGCAACTGCGCTAGCGCACCCGTGTTTGACACATGGCGCGCAGCGCGTCTAGCGCTAGCGCATTCATGGTGCACTGCCTAGGGTGCAGCGCACTTGGCTCTAGCGCATCCGTGTTTGACACGTGGCGCGCAGCGCACCTAGCGCCGGATCTGAAGCGTTGCTTCAATTTTTGAATTTTGAATTTTAAAACAGAGCTTTGATCTGATTAGGGGTGCGCTGCCTAGGGCGCAGTTCACTTGGCGCTAACCCATCTGTGTTTGACACGTGGCGCGCAGCGCAGAGCGCTGGATCTGAAGCGTTGCTTCAATTCTTTTGAATTTTGAATTTTAAAACAGAGCTTTGCTCTGATTGGGGGTGCGCTGCCTAGGGCGCAGTGCACTTGGCGCTAGCCCATCTGTGTTTGACACGTGGCGCGCAGCGCAAAGCGCTGGATCTGAAGCGTTGCTTCAATTCTTTTGAATTTTAAAACAGAGCTTTTCTCTGATTGGGGGAAACACCCACGATTCCTAAAGAGAAATTATACTTGCGAGATCCTCGCGACTCGTAAGGAAAACCCTCCTATGAGACCCTCACGGCTTATAAGATTCAAAAGTCTTAAGCTACAGGGATCTGAACCTATTCTTAAACCATCACAACCTCCAATTCTGCCCTACAAGCATCTCGACCCTTGTATACAATCCATGGACGCGAATAAACATTTCCCTAACAAAGTCACATCCGTGACTAGGGATATGTTTGCACAGTGAACAGCCCTTGTAAGTCTTCTCGACTTTTAAAGAGAAAGCACTCTTGTAAGATCCTTACGACTTACGAGAAGCCATACACTTGGGAATCCTCACGATTCTTAAGGAGAAAACGCACCTACGAGATCCTCATGACTCGCAGGGAGAAATACCTTTATGAGACCCTTACGGCTCGTAAAGTTAAAAGCCTTAGTCGACAGAATCCTAACCCTGTTTACTAAGCCACCTTTGTTCGACAGTGACAGAGGCAAATGATGATTCGCTCCTGGCAATATCCCAGTAGTAGCGATGCTGATGCCTAAATCGGTATCAGATCCCAAACTCACAATGAAAAGTCAGTAAGCCACAAATGCATGCAAAATAGCCGAAATGATGGGGCAACTTGCAAATCAGCAAGTAAAAAAAATACATGCATGCAAAATAGCCGAAATGATTGGGCACCGCGAAAAATAGCCGAAATGATTGGGCAACAACGCATTTTAATCCCAGTTGGGATCAGATTTTAGCGACTCTACAGTTGAATGAAATCTATGTTTTCCAATACGCGACTTTCGCGATATAAAGAGCTGAAATGATAGAGCATCGCGGAAAGAAAATATATAAAATGAAACCTTTTACCCTACAGGTGAGATCACATCGATCCCTGTATACAATCCAGGGGCACAAAATAATGAGGGAGCCATACCTTCCCCCTAGGCTTCACCCGAAAGAGAGCCAAGTCTCGACGGTTCACAAACAGCCTGGAGATCATCTCAACATTCGTCTCATTACAACAGACGCAACATCAACCAAAACGGAACCGTGACAACTCCCAGTTCCATGACTCGGCGGTGCACAAACAACCAAGAGTAAACCCCCGACTCCGTGAGATTCGGGTAAAGTCAACCCTTCCTGGTCTAGTGGAACATGGCCTATGTCAATCCTGACCCCGTGGGAAACGTCTAGAGCGGAACCTGGTCCTTACGGAACACGGCTATGTCAATTCTGACCCCGTGGGAAGCATCCAAGAAAATCCTGGTTTCGTGGAACACGGCCTATGTCAATCCTGACCCCGTGGGGAACGTCCAGAGCGGATCCTGGTCCTCGCAGAACATGGCTATGTCAATCCTGACCCCGTGGGAAGCATCCAGAGCAAATCCTGGTCTAGTGGAACACGGCCTATGTCAATCCTGATCCCGTGGGAAACGTCCAGAGCGGAACCTGGTCCTTGCAGAACACGGCTATGTCAATTCTAACCCCGTGGGAAGCAACCAGAGCAAATCCTGGTTTCGTGGAACATGGCCTATGTCAATCCTGACCCCGTGGGAAACGTCCAGAGCGGAACCTGGTCCTTATGGAATACGGTTATGTCAATACTGACCCCGTGGGAAGCATCCAGAGCAAATCCTGGTCCAGTGGAACACGGCTATGTCAATCCTGACCCCGTGGGAAATGTCCAGAGCGGATCCTGGTCCTCACAGAACATGGCTATGTCAATCCTGACCCCGTGGGAAGCATCCAGAGCAAATCCTGGTCTAGTGGAACACGGCCTATGTCAATCCTGACCCTGTGGGAAACGTCCAGAGCGGATCCTGGTCCTCGCAGAACACTATTATATCAATCCTGACCCCATGGGAAGCATCCAGAGCAAATCCTGGTCCAGTGGAACATGGCTATGTCAATCCTGACTCCGTGGGAAACGTCCAGAGCGGATTCTGGTCCTCGCAGAACACGGCTATGTCAATCCTGACCCCGTGGGAAGCATCCAGAGCAAATCCTGGTTTCGTGGAACACAGCCTATGTCAATCCTGACCCCGTGGGAAACGTCCAGAGCGGATCCTGATCCTCGCAGAATACGGCTATGTCAATCCTGACCCCATGGGAAGCATCCAGAGCAAATCCCGGTCTAGTGGAACACGGCCTATGTCAATCCTGACCCATGGGAAATGTCCAGAGCGGATCCTGGTCCTCACATAACACGGCTATGTCAATCCTAACCCCGTGGGAAGCATCCAGAGCAAATCCTGGTCTAGTGGAACACGACCTATATCAATCCTGACCCCGTGGGAAACGTCCAGAGAAGATCCTAGTCCTCGCAGAACACGGCTATGTCAATCCTGACCCCGTGGGAAGCATCCAGAGCAAATCCTGGTCCAGTGGAACACGGCGACATCAATCCTGACCCCGTGGGGAACGTCTAGAGCGAAGCCTGGTCCTCGCAGAACACGGCTATGTCAATCCTGACCCCGTAGGAAGCATCCAGAGCAAATCCTGGTCACGTAGAACACGGCCTATGTCATTCCTGACCCCGTGGGAAGCGTCCAGAGTGGAGCCTGGTCCTCGCAGAACACGGATATGTCAATCCTGACCCCGTGGGAAGTATCCAGAGCAAATCTTGGTCATGTGGAACACGGCCTATATCAATCCTGACCCCGTGGGAAACGTCCAGAGCGGATCCTGGTCCTCGCAGAACACGGCTATGTCAATCCTGACCCCATAGGAAGCATCCAGAGCAAATCCTGGTTACGTGAAACATGGCCTATGTCAACCCTGACCCCGTGGAAAGCATCCAGAGCGGAGCTTGGTCCTCGCAGAATACGGCTATGTCAATCTTGACCCCGTGGGAAGCATCCAGAGCAAATCCTGGTTTCGTGGAACACGGCCTATGTCAATCCTGACCCTGTGGGAAACGTCCACAGCGGATCCTGGTCCTCGCAGAACACGGCTATGTCAATCCTGACCCCGTGGGAAGAATCCAGAGCAAATCCTGGTCACGTGGAACACGGCCTACGTCAATCCTGACCCCGTGGGAAGCGTCCAGAGCGGAACCTGGTCCTTGCGGAACACGGCTATGTTAATCCTGACCCCGTGGGAAGCATCCAGAGCAAATCCTGACTCCGTGAAATGCGGATGATGTCAATCTCATCAAACACTTACGGGTCCTCTCGACCCGTAAGGAAGAAACTCTCTTGTAAGATCCTTACGACTTATAAGAGAAAACACACTTAGTAATCCTCACGATTCCTAAGGAGAAAATACACCTACGAGATCCTCACGACTCGTAGGGAGAAAAATCTTTATGAGACCCTCATGGCTCATAAAGTTGAAAAGTCTTAGGCAGCAGATCTGAACCTGCTTCCTAAGCCATCACTACATTTCGAAGAATTCAAGACGGAAGCTCTCTATCACCTACAGGCTACGCTTACTAAGGTAACACGCCGGCAACAAAGAAAAGAGAAGAAAGCGACAGTAAGGGGAACATTTGATGCACATTCAGTCAAGCGTTCAAAGCGTACCCATTCATGCATGTGCAAAAGATTTAGTGCATAAAATAAACACATGGAAATGGAAAAGCTTGTTATTCATACTTCAGAAAATTCTCACATTAATGAAAGCGGTAAACGAAAACATAATTAAAATGTTTACAAAGGCAAGACATCAAATCCAGGACATGGATTGAGAAATTCAAAGGTGGGGCCATCCAAAAATTTTCGGGCCTCTCGGACCATCTTCGTGTGCATCCTTTCACGGTCACAAGCATCAGGATCCCCACTGATGTCCTCCATCCTTCGATAGGCAGCAAGTATCGCCGCCTGCTGAAAAACTTGATGCAGGATATCTACAAGGTTGTCTCGTCTTTTCTTTGAGATTAGTCCCATCGGATACACCGAGTGCACCTTATCTTCGGCGTCGTCCAATGCCTTAAGCGGCATGCCTAGACAGAATAAGGGAAGTGCTTCCTAGATCACTCTCACGATAAGCTTCAAAAGAGCGGAACGGCGAGGAAGCAGTCGACCCTTGTATGCATCAAAGCGACCCATAATTTCAGCACATTGGGCATTTATGAATTCTTGGTTTTGGAAACGGCCGAGGGCGCGAATGTCTCCATAAGAAATAATCTCGTCGAGATCATACATATGAGCATCCATGACGTCTGAAAAAGAAAATCATTAAAAGTCAGTGGACAGACTGATTAAGAAAAAGCTTATTGAAATGGACAAAGGATTTAAATCATTCTTGATATCCCAAAGGAGGAAATAAGTACTAATTAAATCACACAATGAATTTAATCCTGTGCAATTAAGAAAGGAAATCCTAAAAAGGATTTCGCACTTAATAAAAAGTTCCTCGGGACAGGGGAGTTAAACTCCTCGAGAGCAAAACTCTGTTAATGGGTTGAGAAACCCTGAAAAAGGTTTCTCAAGTTCTAAGATCTAACAAGAGCAAAGCTCTATCGAGAAACCTTAAAAGGGTTTTCTTTAGATCTGTGATCTAAGTAGAGCAAAGCTCTATTAATGAGAAAAACCCTAAAAATATTTTAAGATCTGTGATCTAAGAAGAGCAAAACTCTATTAATAAAGTTCAAATCTTACCAAAAAATTTGGCAGGGTTTTGACTCTTGAAAGTTCTTAAAAAGAAGAGCTATGCTCTGATAGAGAATAAAAACTCTCAGAAGACAGAAAGAAGAAGATGAACAATGGTCATCTCAGAAGGCCAAAGGCCCTATTTATAGGCATTGAGATGTCGTTTCAACTTCTGAGTTGATCCAAGGGCGCAGATGCTGCCACCGCTGCACTCACGTGTGGGCTACGTAAGCGCAACGGTGGGGGGGTATTTGTTTTCCCCCAATCAGAGCAAAGCTCTGTTCAAATTCTGAGATTTGGAAACGAAGCAACGCTTCGTGAAAAGAGCTGGCATTAAAGGCGCCAGCACTAAGAGTCAAAGACTCTGAAACGGCGCTCACGTGCAAACCACGAGAGCGCTAAGCGCCAAGGGCGATAAGCGCCAGAAGCGCTTCACTCTCACAAGGATTACTTGCACCTGTTAATAACAATGTAAGTTCTATAGCGCATATGCGCCTAACAGAAGAAGAACAAAAGAATTAAAACAAGAGGAACACTTGACAGATAATGACAAAAAGGAAGAAAACGCTTAATTGAACATTTTATTGCAATGGAAATAGATCTCCAAACATGGGGTCAAAAGTACAGGGGTTTACAAACATATAGATAAAATTATCTAGTTCCCTCTCTGTCTTTTCCACCATGTCAAAGCGACGATCTTCGTGAGGAGTAGCTTCCCATCGGTTAGCACTGCATTCACCAGCGAAAGCAGAGATAACGGCCCGATGAGCCCGTATTTGGCTCAGCAACTGAACAGAGCAATCTCTCAGGGCTTTGGTGATCAAGTGCACCTCGAAAAAGTACTCGATCTTGTCTTCAGCGATATCGAGCATCACTGGGGTCATCTCCACCGGAGGAGGGGGAATATCAGCGAGCACGGACATGAGGATCATCTGAAGCCAAATAGAGTTGGGAGGGAGAGGAGATCCTACACGAGTCAAAAGCTCGTGCAGCGCTGCGTCGCATTGGTCATCCGTAAGAGCAGGATTCACCAAGCCCGCAGCGAAGCGAGAAACAATGTCCCGAATGGGCACTTCCCATGGTTGTCGACGAGCATGTAGGCGGTTACAAGCTATAGTTAAGATGGTTCTCTGAAAATGAGAAAAGAAAGAAGCATTGCTTCAGATTATAAAGACTGGGCACATAAAATTTTGTGCATAATGGAGCTATTTCCAAGATCTGGGAAATATAAGTTCTAGGGAATATAAGTTTGACTTAAAGGGAAGGTGAAAAGTCACCTCCAACAATTGAAGCAACGCTTCATTACAGCGCCAAGTGAGCTGTGCCCTAAGCAGCGCACCACGTGCAACGCACATGTGCGCTAGCGCTAGGTGCACTGCGCTCTAAGCGGCGCACCACATGCAAAGCACGGATGCGCTAGCGCTAGGTGCGTTGCGCTCTAAGCGGCGCACCACGTGCGGAGCACGGATGCGCTAGCGCTGGAACTAAAAGCTCCCCACCATTAGATCAAAGATCTAATAATAATGATAAATCATTAATTGATCAGAATTAAATTCTATTAAGAAAAGATTTCTCAAAATCTTTCCAAATAATAAAATTGTGCTCTGTAAATCAGAGCACCGTTGGATCAATGATCCAATGGTGATTAAAAATCACTAAAAATACAGAATAAATTATGTTTAGAAGATTTTCCAATCTTGTTAAAAACAAGAAGATTGCCTTCTGTAAATCAGAAGCCATTAGATCAAAAATCCAACGATGGGAAATTCCCCAAATCAATTGGAGAAAAAATCTCCTTAACTGATTGAACAAATCAGCTTGCCCTATATAAAGGCCCCTAGACTTCAAGTCTAAAAGATACAGAAGCATAGAGAGGAACCCCCATAAGCTTTGAGAGATCTCAAAAAGAAGAGCAGGCTCTCAGAAGAAGATTTTTCTTCAAGGTAAAAAAGAATGATGATGAACAGAGAGATGAAATTATCTCTAATTAATTTAAAAAGAAGGATTCACTTCTTTAAAAGATCATAGATCTACAAAGACAAAAAGTCTTTCACCAAGAGATCAAAAGACCTCATCATAAAATAAAAAAAGAATTTACTTCTTCCTCACAGATCATAGATCCATAAAGGCAAAGTCTTTCATCAACATAAGAGATTGAAGAACTTTTGTTCTTAGAATCTTGAGACAAAATCTCTTCTTAGATCACAAAATTGATCATATGCGCTTTGCGCTCTGGAATTGCGCTTTGCGCTCTGGAACTGCGCTTTGTGCTCTTGAACTTTGCTTCTGCGCTCTTAGACTGGTGCTCAGCGCCAAACGCGACACGTGTCCTTCACGTATGCGCTCTTAACAGCTAGTGCTTTGCGCTCTTAAACCAGCGCACTGCGCTCATGGGCTGGCGCTCAGCGCCAAATGCACCACGTGTCAATTACGTGTGCGCCACTAAACTACTGGCGCAATGCGCTCATAAACTGGCGCAATATGCCCATCATCTGGCGCTCAGTGCCAAGCGCAACACGTGTCCCTTACGTGTGCTCTACTCGGCAGAAGCGCAATGCGCTCTTTGACTGACGCAAAGCGCCAAGCGCACCACGTGTCACTCACGTATGCGCTCATAGAACATAAATTGTTCTTTAATAAGCCCAGAGCTATGATGAATGCCCATCATTCAATAAAAGACAAAATATTGTCAGAATTCAAGTCAATGCTCAGTATTGTTAAAAGGACCAAGCCCAAGCAAATGCTCAGCAGCCCAAAATAAATGTTAAACATTTTAACTTGATTGGACTTAGCCCAAGATTGGCCATAAGTCCTCAACTCATATTAATTGAGCCCATCTGCTCATAAATATTTTAACAGATCTTAGCCCTAAATTGGACTACAGATCTTTCAACCAACTCACATTGGTTCAAGGGTATATCTCTGAACCCCTCTGATATATGTCGTTGCAATCCTTCAAAGTCTTCAGAGAAGTGACGGGTCCCGGCAACCATACATTTCATAGACTATGACGTCTTTAAACTGGACTGTGGGTCCTTAAGCCCATGGACTATGATGTCCTTAACCTCGGACTGTGGGGTCCTTAAGCCCATGGACTATGATGTCCTTAACCTCGGACTGTGAGGTCTTTTAAAACCCATGGACTATGATGTCCTTAATCTCGGACTGTGGGGTCCTTAAAACCCATGGACTATGATGTCCTTAACCTCGGACCGTAATGTCCCTAAACTAACATCGGGCCGAGATGTCCTTAAACTAACATTGGACCACTATGTCCTTAAACTGGTAATCGACCGCAATATCCCTAAACTAAACAATAGAGTCTAAATGCTCTTTTGTTGGATCTAAACGATCCCGTTAAGTTGATCTTAGTCTAAAATTAGACTAACGTATCCTTAACGAACATTTAAGTTGATCTTAGTCTCAAATGAGACTAACACATCCTTAAACCCAAACCCAAACCCAAATCTAAGAAAATAAGGATTTGGACTAATCCACGTCCTACAGGCGACAACATAAATTAGTCTCCGTATACAATCCACGGGCAACCAAAAACAAAACAAACACACACGACATGAAGTGACCATCTGGAGAAAGAGAAAGTGGTTACCGCGATGCGGTAGCATAATTAACTGCAGGGGCTTGCGCCTGCAATGAAGAGCGCCCCCACAATCATAACCCCTCAACAAGGGGGAATCTGACGAAGTCTGCTACATCGGCCGTATCCGTTTAAACCTTCGATACATGGTGTCATAAATCAACTTGGCATCTTCGGAGAGGTGGACGGATAGCACCAATTAGCATCTGCCCCGAAATTCAGGCAAGATGGACCTGCACGGTCGTGTCTCCGTGTTTCGGCGGGGAACAGTGCTAAGCACTTATTTAGGCTCCGATGCCCACATATATGACATGTGAAGCATTCAGTCATGGGCACTGCCCAATAAGTGTGGAAAACTTTACTCGCTTTGTCTTTATATAGAGTGCTAGGCACTCTTTATGGCGTCCTCGTGCGAAGCACGTGAAGTGCTAAGCGTTGGGCGCTGAGCATTGCCCAATGAGTGCTAAGCACTCTTCTTCTGTGGCGCCCGTGTGAAGGACACGTGAGGCGCTGGGCGCTGCCCAGTGAGTGCTAAGCACTCTTTTCTTCTGTGGCGCCCACATGAGGCGCTGGGCGCTGGACGTCATCCAGTGAGTGCTAAGCACTCTTTCTTTCTGTGGCACCCACATGAGGGACACGTGAGGCGCTGGGCGCTGCCCAGTGAGTGTTGAACACTCTTTATTTCTGTGGCGCCCACGTGAGGCGCTGAGCGATGCCCAGTGAGTGCTAAGCACTCTTTTCTTTCTGTGGCGCCTACGTGAAGAGCACGTGAGACGCTGGGCGCTGCCCAGTGAATGCTACGCACTCTTTCTTTCTGCGGCGCCACGTGAGGAGCACGTGAGGCGCTGGGCGCTGCCCAGTGAGTGCTAAGCACTCTTTTCTTCTGTGACCAAATTCTCTTATGAGAACCAGGTTTCTCTTATATGCTTCGTTTTAAGGAATTCAATTCCTAGTCCTTTCTGAATCTTCGATTCTCAGGAACAAATTCTTCCTGATGAGAATTAAATTCTCAATTTATGGAAGACTTGTCTTGTGGATCTCAGATCCAGAGAAAGAACTAAGTTCATTTTTTAATAAGGGTTAAACCCTTAGATATGTAAACGAGATGTTTTGATCTCCGTTCTTTTTATTTACCTAGAGTTTTTGAGGAGGGAGATCTTCTTACTTGAGAATTTAATTCTCTGTTCCTTTTTGAAGCTTTCTGTTTTGTTTTTTTTAGAAGCTTATGGGGGTTCTTCTCTATCAGACTTGAAGTCTTTGGTCTTTTATATAGTAGAGGCAATTTGTTAATTTGTTTAAGGAAATCTCTCATTAAGAGATCCCAATTGATTTGGAGATTTTTACCTACTATTGGATCTTTGATCCAAGAGTTTCTATTTTACAGAGCAAGATTGGGGAAATATTTTCTCTTGCACAGAATGTATTCTATAAAACGGTGATTTTTTAATCACCGTTGGATTTTTAATCCAACGGTCCTCTGTTTTACAGAAAGAATAGAATTTTATTCTATGATCCAACCGAAGGTATCTTTCTTATTTTAGAAAGATTTGAGGAATATTTCCTCTCAACAGAATTTTAATTCTGAGTCTTGATGATTTATCATCTTTGTTGGATCTTTGATCCAATGGCTCTGTTTAACAGAGAGTGGAATTTAATTCTACCTAGGCGTCGGCGCTCACGTGTTGTGCATGTGGGCACTAATTAGGGTTTTAATTTCTTTATGTGCTTTGCGCGTTGACGCCCGCGTGAGGAGCACGTGCGGCGCCATATAAAAGTTTTTAACTCTGACGCTGGCGCCCTCGTGGAAGGCACGTGAGGGGCTACCTCTTTAAAAATTTTGGAACAGAGCTTTGCTCTTTTATTGGGGGAAACAATCGCCATCTTTTGGTATGGAGCCGGCCCCTTCCACGCTCGATCTTGACTTGGGCTCGGGCCCGCTTGACTGGGGGTTAACTGACTTTGACTTGGTCAACCGGGGTGTAATTTTTTACCCCAACAAACATCTTTTTAAATAAAGATTTAGAAATATACATGTATATGACTCCGCCAGAGGGTTATCTTGGTCAGTGGACGCAGCGGAAGGTGTGCAAGTTACTTAAGTTTATTTATAAACTAAAACAGGCATTACGGAGAAATGATCATCTGTTTTGATGTTACGGTCAAAGTGTTTGACCCCACCAAAATGATGGATGAACCAGGTATCTGTAAGAAGGATGTAGGGAGTAATGTCATAGAACACATATGGTATGTGAATGACAACCTCCTGATAGAAAATGATGTTCCTATTCTACAGTTCGTTCAAACAATGGTTGTCATATATATTTCTCCAAACAGGATAATATGATTCTGGCAATTAAGTCTATAGAGATAGATCTAGTAAGTTTTGGGATTGTCCCAATTCTAGTAAGATGACACCATTATGAAATGGTTTTGGAATGGACGACTCATAGATCGGTAGTATACCGGTATGTGGATGAGTCATCCTCTTTAAAGAGATGTCTTCTGGACTGATGAATAGAGGGACTCGCGTGAATGATTTTACACTTGCTACGGTAATTGGATCAATCATGCGATACTACCAGACCAGAAGTTCCTATTGCACTTGATGTAGTAAGCAGATATTAGTCCAATCCTGAAGAAACAAATGGGAACCGATGAAGAACATAAGGAATGTTCTTGGTGTATGGTAATAGCAGCCTCCAATTGGATGTGGTTACCGATTCAGGTTTCCAAGGTGATATTTATGACAGAGTGTCTGTCATGAATTATAAGTTTACTCTTTTTAAATGGGAGCAGTACATTGGAAAGAGTTCCGGCAGGATACTAAGGTAGTCATGGCGCTAAGTGCTGATTATGAATCAGATGTGGATACAGCCTAAGTAGTTGATGGATAAAATTGTTCATTTATGAAATTTGTCCCATCGTCTGTCCAGGCAAATTCTTAGGCAATATCGCTCAGTTCGGGAGATAGTTGATCTCCATAAAATTTATATATATATATAGGTTCATTGCATCGGATCCACTCACCGGGGATTTTTCTTGAATACAGTTTGTGAAATTGTTAGTAGAGAAGTTGGGTATACGATACTGTAATAATTGGCTTTAAGTGGAAGTGAGAGATTGTTGGATATGGGTGACCTCAAGACAATTATAGTAATTAAAGGAGGATCGATACGAAGAACAATCTTACTCGGGATGATAGTATGCTATATGTTTGACTTTATCATCCATGTGTATACGTTTTACTCGTTATCACATATCGCTAATATATAATGATAAAGCCCGTAGAATTTTTGCTTGACTACCAGGATTATGATAGAGATCATACTAGTAGGGCCGTAAGCATATCCTTAAAAGTCTCTAGTCGTATGAGTATCGAGACTGGGCATCGATACTCCAGTTAGACTAGTGTGTACGTTTCTTGATCCCAACCGGGGCGATAGTTGATTCCATAGCCATTGGTGTTTGACACTGCAAATTGTGTATAGGTGCTCGTTAGAGAATGAATTTTACTGGACGAACTCACCATGAACTCCTAGTTGGTATTATACCAATTGTCAGATAGCAGTTCTCTGATGACATGAGTACATGGTAGTCCATAGACCTAAGATTGCCATAGTGTCTTGTGTGTGTTCCCACTGTACTTTGATTACTACCTTACCATGATTCTATTGAGTCATGCAAATAAGTTTTAGTTGGGTACAGTCTCGAAGCACATAGAGGCAGTGAGCGGTCGAAGGAATTCATCTTTCCTGATATATCGGGGTTGATGTCGCGTTGTGCTAAATTAACCATAACCAAAAGTCTTTGGCTGAAGCAGTTAAGATAAAGTGATAAGTGTTATCATTTGAATCTCATGTGGTTATGCGTTTTACATCAGCACAGCTTATTAGGTTATTGGGGGTCTGACTGATTCCACCCCCAAATCCGATATGCGATACTCTCTGACGAAGAAACCGGATTGTACGACGACTGTCACTGATAGGCTCTGATTACGTTCGGATAAGTTTGCTTGCTAGCCTTTCTTTTGATCGATACCTGGGTAGCCGTTATATACAGGTAGTACCGCTAACGTGCTTGCAGGTTGACGGATATGGTTCTAAACTACTGCCGGTGTATTGATTGAGTTTTTAGGGTCCCACACAGAGGTTTTTCCCGCTCAAGTGAAACGATGTAATACGCGTATTGAGATACGTGCGTGAGTTCGATTAAATGTGATAATCGTACATTTGATAATACTAGCCGGTCTAGCATTAAACCGGATTATTAAATCATGTGATGATTTAATATGTGTGTGTGTGTGTGTTTTCACATTATATTTCTCTCTCATTTGGTATTTATATTTGATACAAATACGGGTATATGTACTGGATACATATATTTTGTGTATAATAGATGTTATGTTATTTATATGATAAATAATTCAATCATCTAGATAAATACAGCTTATTTTTAATTATGGAAAAAGAAATGGAAAAGAAAATTATGTGGAAAGAAAAGAGAAGGATATGCTCCACTTTATAATATTAGTGTTTTAATTTATTAAAATTCTATGGAAAGAAAAGAGAAGGATATGCTCCACTTTATAATATTAGTGTTTTAATTTATTAAAATTCTATTATCATATCATGAAGCATTATTATCTCTTTCTTCTCTTTTCTTATTTATTCTATTCTATTATTCTTCTTCCTTCTTGAAAATAACATGAGAGCTATTTTTCATGAGAGAAAAATATGTGAACCAAATTACATTGCTTAATCAAAGTGGATTAGCATCCCACTTGATTAAGTTTCTTCACAAAATTAGTCTATGATGGAAATGAAGCTTGTAGCGGGGTTTTCTCGATGTGCATCATTTTCGGTAAGGAGACCGGCTTACAAACTCAATCCGGAAGCGGCGGGGCTTAGCTCAGGTCTTCCACGATTGGGTGGATACGCTACAAACCTTGTAGCTTGCCAAACTCTTTTCTTGATCTTGTTATTTTTCTTGTTTTAGCAATTGTAGTGCATGAAATGATCTTGTAATCATTTGTTGATGCTAAGTTTTCATAAAATTTTGATTTTTCGATTCTGCCGTGGTCATAAATGTTGCGACCCTAACATCGACATCCCTTCACATAGACGCCACCATATCCATGTTTGGCAATCCAAGACGGATTCCAATACGAATACATATATTTTATGGGAAATGAAAGTATTATCCGTAACTGTTGAAAGTCGGAAATTGATACATATATGACATGAATATTGTAAAGAACGTACTTAGGAATTTAAAAATTGCTGTTTTTTGTATGTGATACCAACAGATGTAGATGTGCTATATCTTTATCAGATGGCTATTGGTGGACGCTGATACGATTCGTATGATCATCAGATGTGAAAATAACTATCTATATTTATTAAAAAACCGGATACAGCCACGAAGTACACTTGTATTATTTATGTCCGTTTATATGGACCTAACGCATTTCGGAATTTATCTAATTAAACTCATAGGGTTAATTTCACTAAACTCCACATAAATTTGTCCAAATTTCAGAATACTCCTCTGTATTTTTAAATGAGCAGATAACTACCATGCAATAGTAATATCGTTAAAAAATCTCCAAAATGTTCTTCTTTTTCTTCTTTTTTTGTTACCAAAAAATATCACCCCTCTCTATCTTAGACCTAACTTATTTGGATGTTTGGTGGTGATGGTGGTTTGGATTGGATCATCTAGAAGACGGTGGTGGTGATGGTGGTGGTTAGTAATGGATTTGGAGAAAGAAAGTGACGGCGGTGGTGGTGGTTGGTGATTTGGAAGAAGGTGGTAATGACGGTTTGAAGGAAGTTGAAGAAAGTGGCAGTGGTTGGTATTTGGAAGAGGAAGGTGATGGTGGTGAGGATTTGGAGAAAAAGGAAAGGATTTGAAGGAGGAGGAAGATGGTGGTGTGGTTATTTAGAGGATGAAAATGATGGTGGCGGTGGTGATGTGTTTAGAGGAAGAAGGTAGTGGTTAGGATTCAGAGAAGGAAGATGGTGATGAGAATTTAGAGAAAGAAAGAGAGATTTAGGGAAGGAAGAAGATGGCGGCGGTGGTGATGGGGGGATTTGAAGAAAGATGATGGTGATGGGTTGAACGAGAAGGAAGAAGATGCTGGTGGTGTTTGAGAGCATTTTGTGGATTTTTTAACGGTGTTACTGTAACACCGTTAAATACGATAGTTGTCTGCTCATTTAATAGTATAGAGGAGTAATATGAGATTTGGACAAATTTAGACGGAGTTCGGTAAAATTAAGACATCATAGCATAATTTGGAGGGTTAAACAAAACAATGGGCGCTTGTTTCGTTAAGGCCTGTTTGGTTGGAGGATTGTAAGAGAATTGGATTGTGGAATCCAAAAAAATGAGAGGATTCCACAATTTTGTATTTGGTTGTAAAATTTGGATTTGTAGGATTCCTTTATTTTTTATGGGACCCACCACAAAACAAGAATCCTTGAATCCCGGAAAATTACGTGGGAACCCGACAAATATATTATGTAGAGGTTCGTTCCATATTGATATCTGGAAGCTGTATGTTGGCTTCTGTCTACCTAATGCAACATTGCAACCATCCTCTGGGTTTGGGATAAAAGTCCCAGACTTTAAGCACATGTAAGTGAGCAAGTCCTCTTTTCCCCATTTCTATGTTGCAGAAACGTGTTGCAGAATTATGATGCCTCAGGTTGATAGGTTATCATATCATAATTAAGAACTGTTCAATTTGCTTGTGCATTTGTGGAACTTTCTTTACTTCGATTGCTTCATAGACAACCCATATCGCAGGATTAAATCTTGGATGCTGCTGCTCATGGCAATCCTATATGTTTTGCTTAGTTTTCTTGGTGACCATAACTAACAATAGTAGAATGTAACCATTTTTTTTTAATTTCTTTTTTTAAATACCTATATGCAACCTGGCGCCGGGACAAGTCTTGTGATTATGGGTAATTGGTATGCATTCATGTTGTCATGCTTTAGTCCTTTTTCCTTCCTTTTGAATTATAGATATCTTGATATCAGGCCATTGAAGACTTGACCAAAGCATTGGAATTTGAGCCAAAGTCATCGGATATTTTACATGAAAGGGGTCAGTTCCTCTCCATTTTCCATCTTCAGTGAATTTTTCATACTTAGGTATGAGGCTGAACCTGAGGTATTATAAGTATGTTTTTCTCTATCAGTTATATACCGTCTATGGAGGCAGGGAACATGAGGCATCCTTACAACCATCTCCCTTAGTTTATATTCTTTTGTGCTTTATAGTTATGATAGCATCATATTCTTTTGTGCTTTAACTTTCAATTACCACAGGGAACATGAGGCATCCTTACAACCATCTCCCTTAGCTTATATTATGCATGTATATTGCGCGTTTTTATGCTATGTTATACAACCATTTTTGAAACCCGTTTACTTAACAATGTCTATTTATTATCGTGACTCGTGAGTGTAAAGATTGAAGCTATAAACTAGAAGAAAGAGATGTAGCATTGATAGGGAAACGATCAATAAAGCTGTTGAGCCGCGGATTACTTCTCTAAGTCTAAGCTTGCTTGATGTACATATTTAACCTAGAACTTTCTCTGTGATGTGATTATGTGACCTGCTAGAGGCATAAGGTTCTGGGAGGTTTGAAAAAGTTTAAAGACTTCTAGGTGCAAATCTGAATCATATGCGATTAAAGATTTTTATATATAGCTATTTATTCTGCCTTTTCAACCGAGTCTATATATTGGAGACCTTTCTAAGCGACCAAAGGGCCATGCGAATGGGCAGTGTTACAGAGTTTGATTATTCTTTTTTAGAGTTGAGACTTAAACTTTTGGGTAAAGTGGTGATCTGACAACTTTCACGTGCTTGGTTGCCGTATCAAATTTCAAATCGATGCATGATGCATTTTTTTTTCTTTGACCCTTGTCTCCCTTGTACCTTTTCTGTTATCCTTTTATTAATTGTGTGTTTCAAATGAATTTGGTATCTTGTTCTTAAAATCATATACACTCTTATTGATAAAAAAAAATGCATTTTTGCAGTTTTACCTAGATTTGACAAATTCGGAGAAGGCCCTACATTGCCTTAATCAACTTTTACTAGTTGATGGAAGGCAAGTCTCCTAGCATCTTCTTAATCCAGTATTATGTAAAAATTCTTTCGTTTGAGGATATGGATAAAACTACAGAAACAATATGATGTTCTTATGAGCCTACTTGGCATGATCCCTTAGGTTTGCTAAAGCTTATCACCTTCGCGTGCAACTTTACCATGGATTGGGTCAGCACAGGTGATATATAGTTCCTTTCGTTGCTATGTTACTCTGACAACTTTTTTTTGTATAGTTTTATATATGTATGTTTCACAAAATCACCAAAAGAAATCAATACTATAGAGATCTTGAGTTCTCTTAACTTATACATCGTATTACTATAAGGAATACACCAGATAAGTATTGAGTGTGGTTTTGACAGATACATTTTTCCCTTCATTGTGCTTTTAAGGAATAGATATGCCATGGAACTCTTCTTTTAAGAGGCTGTTTGTTTCGGGAGAATTGCCAAAACTTTTGAGAATTGGAGGGACAAGACACTGTTCACCAAAATGAAAAGGGGTGGAATTGCCATTTCATGTCTGTTTGCATCGAATGGGAATATCTTTTTTTTGGGAATAGACATTAGCAAATTGGGAATTGACATCATCTTTTTGGTATTCAAATTCCAAGCCTTTTTAAGTGGAATTGCCCATATTCCCAAAGACATGTAGGATGCGGGGGGGGGGGGTTTATTTTATTTTTGGGGTTATGAGCACCTCTCTTTCCTTTTCTTCTCTCTTTCTCTTCCACATTTTGCAACCGCCATGAACTTTAGCCGTCATTTTTTAGCTGGATAATTATCCCTATTCATCAACTTTTGCTTGGATCATCTCTATTATTAAAGTAATTTGGAATTTTATTTTTTCGATAAATTGTGGTTTGGTTTTGAGCTCTTAGATGCTTCAAACTGGAGTATTTTTTTAAAATAAAAATGATGGTGATTTAAATATTTTTAAAATGTGGGTTCATTCTAAATTGGAGATGAACTTGGATTTGATAATTTTGACTTTATCACCATCAATTTATTATTTATTTGATGAATTCATGTCAAAAATCTTAAAGGGGTGAATGTTTCTTAAACTCGCCTCATGTATCTATATCCCAATTCCCGAAAACCAATTCCCATTTTCTTCTAAGCAACCAAACAAGAAATGACAAAACATGCAATTTCAGGAGAAACGATTCCATGCAAACAAACAACGGAATGGCAATTCTAGGGGGCCAAAAAAAACATCGTCGGACCCTAATTACTCTCGCAGTCTGGACTCTGAGCACCAGTTACAGTGTCCTTAATCACCATGTCAGAGTTGGCAGCTCTCGAAAATGGCAGTTTTCCTCGTTCCTCTAGGTGGCCCTTTTTCCCAAATGAGTGAAAAGGATTAATACTGGCTAGGTTGTGGTGTCTATCCAGCACATTCACAGAATCATTCATTTCCATAATGTTGAAATTAGAGAAGGTGTTCATGCAATCGTTGTTGTTGAGATGTGAGAGGTACATGAGTATAAGATATATGTGGGTTCCAACAATAAGATTCAAGCCTTGTTGAAGTACATGAGTATAAGATATATATGGTACAAACCTCAATAAGGCTTGGGTCTTATTGTTGGAACCCACATATATCAAAAAGCTCATGTACACTCATAGATAAAATATATAAACACCCCCTCGTTCTTGAATATATATAAAATAAATCTAATATGGTATCAAAGCCCAGATTGATCGGGACCTCAACAATACCTCTGAGAGAAGCAGGCTACAAGCACAAAAAAAAGTGCCTTGAGAGACCTATCTTTATAAGTGTTATGCAATCCACGTGACGACCACTCCAAGAAAAGATGATGGTTGCACGTGAGGGGAGTGTTGAGATATGAGAGACTAAAATAGTCTCACATTGGAAAAACCATGAGAGGTACATGAGTATAAGATACAAGATGAGACAAACCTCAACAAGGCCTGAGTCTTATCGTTGGAAGTTGGAATCCACTTATATCAAAATCCCATGCGTACTCATAGATAAAATATATAAAACGCCCCTTCGTTCTTTAATATATATAAAATGAATCTAATAGTTGCTAGATGGTTGAACTGGAGTGGGGGATTGGAAGAAGAATAGGTTTCAGAAATCTAGCCGCCTATAGGATACCTATGAAGTAGAACTAGAAGGATTGTTTAATATACAATAAGTATATTTCCAGCTATGTTTTGGGATTCTTTGGCATCTTATCCCTTCATTGAATGTACCTCCTATAGCTTCTTACAAATGCACACATTTCTTATCCTAACTTTTAGTGTATTTACATGCATCCATGTAATTTTTTTTTTGTTTTCGGTAAAACTTATACTGAGCTTGAACTTTTAACATCCTTCAATTAAGGAATAAGATGACTAAGAAATGTGTGCATCAGTAAACAGCTTTTTGGACATGTGCCATTAGGAGCAAGGAGTGCTGCAGGTCGACAATGATAGGATGGATAATAGTTGAGGGAGGGACAGAAACTATGTGAAGAATTGGAAAAAACATGGATGAATGCCAAAAAAACGACATGCTTGTTTTGAAATTAACAAAGGAGATGGCCCTTACAGATCTGATTGGGCAAAGGTCATGCATCTGACCTCAAATACTTGGGATAAAGGTTTTTTGTTTCCGCGACTGCTGTTAGAGGGAATTTCCTAGTGGAGGGATAGTCTATGAGGAGCATTCACATGAAGATCACTCTCAGCATCTCACTGTTTAAAGTTATTTTACCTCCTTTTTGATTTAGACATTTTGTTAACCATTCAAGCATCCTTCATTTCTGTTCCTTAACCATTATCTATAAGGCTTCTACTTTTATTTTGCATTGAGCATAAACACTCTAAAATCCTTTTTGACCATGTTCCAGGACCGCTATTAAGGATCTATCTTTAGGATTGAGCATTGAAAGCTCCAACATTGAATGCTTGTACCTACGTGGCTCATCCTATCATGCAGTTGGTGATTATGTCGATGCGGTAGTTATTCATTTCATACTCCCACATTATCAAGCACTTGCTTTTACTTGATCTCTCTCTCCAGATGAGGTTCTCAATAAAACATATCAAATTTCCTAAATTAAACGCCTATTCCAGATAAAAAAATGAGTTGCTATTGTTTTCTTAATCTAGCACATTGACCTAGTTATCATGTTTTTCCTATTCAATATCAATGACTTTTTCCCCTTAAAGTCGTTTGATTCTAGGCCTCTTTCGTAGGTATGCGTAGTAATTTTATTGCACTTATTGTTTCAGGTGAAAGATTATGATGCTGTCCTCGACATAGAACTCGTTCCATGGACAAGTTTGTGCTCCAGTGCTTAGCGTTTTACCAGGTACTGGGTTATGTCTACATCCTAAGGGTATATATTCATGATGAATTGCTGTTCTTCTGTCAAGTAAATTTTGTTTGATTTTTATAGAAGTAAAAGAAATTATTGGATAGTTTGGCTATTTGCAGATTTTTTTTAAATATCGGCCTTGTCTACCTGTTTGTCTTGCTAACTTCGAGTTCTGATCTCATTTGTAGCTGCTGCAAAACATTCAGTTAACTATTCGCTTGACTGCAGAATGGTCTTACGACTTCATGAAAACTTACTGCCTTTTATTTTCCAGTGTCCTATCATTTGTTATGGGTTTTAGCAAGAGGGGAATTTGCTTTTGTTTTGTTCTGATCTCATTTGTAGCTGCTTGTTATGGGTTCTACAACAGATCATTTGGCTAATGTTACTCTCATAGATCGGCCATCTAATGATCATTTCAGAAAATCTGAACTGAAAATGCAAATAATTTATTAGTTTAAGTATGCAAATTCTAGATTCTTCTCCTAGACTTCCCTTCAATTTAGTAGAAGTTGGTGGCCGCTAGCTAGCAATCATGTTAATTATGTAAAACTGTAATTATCATAACAATATGAACTGTTGATGAATAGTTTGTCAGTGTCTTGGTCTTTAATTCATGCTTGATACTTCTAGAATAAATTATAAAAATTTCCGAATCCGTCAAAAAGAGTTGCACCTCGGATTAATATGATATGGATATGAATTCGACATAAAACTGATACGGGTACGTTGCCTCGAAAAGAATCCATGCAATCCCCTCCCCCCCCCCGATGGGAGATAAATTTAAGGGAAAATTGCTTTCGGGCCCAATTTGGAGAAGGGGTTTATTTTTATACCCAAGAAGTTCCAAAATCGTCCAAACCCCCAAAATATGCTATTAAAATGCTTTTAAAACCAAATCTCATTTTATGCTGATATGTGTGTTTATGTATATGTTACCGATAATACCCTCTTAAGATTCTAAATAAATATTAGAATGTGGGATCGATTGTGAAAATTTCGTGTGAATATTATCGGCGCCTCCTTATTTCCTCCTATTATTGCTTGCCCTAATATATTTCCTCACGCATCTTCTTCGTCGATCCTTCAAAGAAAAAACCCCAAGCATCATATTTTTGATTTTCAAGGTAAGAAATCATTTTAACTCATCAAAACATATCAATATTTCAGATCTATGTTATTATTCCGAAGAGATCGAGGGTAGTGGCCTCAAGCTCCGACTATAAAAGCCAAGGTTGAGGTTAGGGTTACTGAAAATTGGGAACGGAGAAGTATTGCTTGAGAATGGAGATTAGATTTGGGGGCCAAACCTTAATCTGCATTTAATTTTCCTATCGGAGCTTGAAGAGGAGAGATCCTTTTGCGATTTGAGGAAGATGGAGCAGTAGCGAAGGAGAAGAAAAGAATGGGCACAAGATCTCCCATTTATTATTTGTATTTTTAAAAAAAATACTTTGTCATATAAGAATACGGGTAAAATTGAGATTTCTGGAAAAATATCCTAATTATTATATGTATACGTTATTTTGGGCTTTGATCTTTTATATTTTCAGAGTATCGGATTTTTTGACGATTTAAGTATGTGGATTTAAAAATAAGTCACTCCAAATCAGGCTTGGAAACAATTTTCCCTAAATTGAAATTCCTCTGAGGTGCCATTGCTTATTGAGGTTATGTAGCAGAATGTATGAGCCCTTACCCTGCTGAAACAGTTATATGTGATATCTTTTTATCCTTGGATTTTTACGAAAATTATTCTCGGTGCACCAAGTTTAGTGGACCAATCAGTCATTTTTATACAGATAATAAATAAAATAACAAGCAAATTTAATATCGATTTTATGGAAACTTGATCAATCATATAGAAAAGAGACTGTATCCTCTTCCCACCCACCTACCCTCCACCACCACCAGAATCACATATCCACCTTCCACGCGTACACAAAAATGAATGTTTTCTTCGGTTTATCCTGTATTCAGATTTATATCCGAGTTTGATATGCTGGTGTATTTAAATATGAACTTACTAAAAGATTAGTTCTGCCTTTTATATGATGCAGAAGGAAATTGTTTTATACACTGCTTCGAAGGTCAGCAGTGAATTTTGCTGGTTTGATATCGATGGTGATGTTGATCCACTTTTTAAGGTATCCTGTTAATAGTTGACACTCTTCATCAGATAATATTAATGTTGACATTTGAGCACACACCCGTGGGGCGAGGGGGGGGGGGATTCAGATTGATGTGTAGCAGAACTATAGAATTTCTGTAAATATATTTGATGGCCACTGGTCCTTGGCGATCAATTATCTTCATCATCATTTCTCCTTGGAGATGTTTAATATAAATGTTGAATTTCTGTAAGTACATTTGATGGCCACCACTCGTTGGTGACGTTTAAAATGAATATTGATATACCTCATTGATGGCCACTGCCTCCTAGTCCATTGATTAGTTTATGTTCCTTTTCTTATTAAAAAAAATTGTTTAAACCTTGTTACATAATAATGAAATGCCCATTGACTTCCCTAGATAGATAGACCATGGTTTCATGAATGTCTCTTTACAGTCTCTTCTTATGCTACTTCTACGAAAGTTCATGTAATCCTTTTAATGCTATGTTTAGTGAATGGCTTCATTTTCGTTACAGGAGTACTGGGGTAAAAAATTGCACCCAAAGTATGTATGCGAGAGAGTTTTCAGACAACCTCCGCTTCGAGATTCATTAAAGAAGGGTCGACTTAAGAAGCTAGAATTTGCTGTTACAAAACATAAAACAGTTCTTCTGCAAGCAGCTGATTGTATTGGACAGAAAATACAGTACAACTGTCTAGGCTTCTTGCCAAATAGGCGTCATGTGAATTTATCTTTATATTTTCATATCACAACTTATACTGTGGACTGATCCCTTTATCGTTTAGCTTTTGTAATACGTTGTGGTAGCTGCTGGTAGTAATCAGGCAAGTCATGATGTTTTCCTGTTAGCATGTATGAGTATTCCTTCCAAACCTCACCATTACTTTGGTGCAGTATCAGGGGTTTTAACATGGTTTGAGTCAATGAAAGCCAGGTTCCAGTCCATAGACTTATGAATTATGGCCCCCCCAATGCTTCATCTGCACCCCTCTGCAAGTTCCTTTTAAGTATCACCCAAGTTTGTAATGGTTTTTTTTTTTGGGGGGGGGGGTGGGGGGGTGTTGGGGGGCGTGCGTGTACAGGGGTGGAGCTAGGATATAGTTGTTTTTCTTTTTGGGGTTGAGGGGCAGGGGGGGGGGGATAGGGATAAAGTCTACATTTGAATAATAATCAAAGATTTTAGAGATTGAGTATGTATAACTGAGTAATTAAAGTATTAGTGTAGAACATATTTCATGTTACTAGAATCGTTGATATGGGCAAAATTTCTTGCAAGTGTATCACAAGCTCCATCGAATAGGAAAACTGATGCAATTATAATTATTTGATTATTCATATTCTATCTTAAGTTTCAACTATAATTTTTCTGAAGGCAAATTAAATGTGGGGGTTTTGACTTTTAACCCAGAAAAGTTTATATTCGGAGATCAAAATATTGCTTGATTGATCTATCTACATATCGATCTATATTAATGGACAAAATTGAAAATAAGTGTGTGAGAGTGCATTTGGAACTAATTTATTTGTAAAGTATACTCATGGAACCAAAAAGTTAAGTGCAAATTAGATTTGGAAGAAAAAACTTATAAAGGAAATAGAAACATTAACATCATACCATTAATTACACATGCCTTTCTTTATAAAACTGCTCAAATCTTTAAAAACTGCCAGTATTGAAGGATTTGTTTACAAACATGATTTTGCCCAGTCCCCACCCCCCACCCCGCGTTTCCACTTGCGTGTGCGGCTGTAAAGATCTCGTCTGTTGTAAATCTCAAGAAAACAAAAACAAAATTAAATAAAGCCTGGTATGTTCTGCTCTTATCTTGGTATTGTAGCATGATCATTTGATGATCCTAGTTTTTTAACTTTTAAATCTTCTTCTAAAGCATCTTTCTTTCACCCACACACCAACTCAACTTCAAATTTAATCCACATCTCGGATCCATTTCTCACATTCGCACATTACTACATACCATTTCTACTCCAAACCACTACCCGTCAACCCCAAATCCGCTGCTGAGCCAACTGACGCACACAGCATCTCACTGCCACATCTCACCATTACTAGTTCGTCGCTGCTCAGATCTGATCCTCATCGACCAGACTCGCAACCACTTTGATCCCATCGTATGAGCCAGATTTGATCTGCAACCTATTGATCATTATCATCTGGTTTGGTACCTCATCATCAGCATTGAACTGGCTAGTGTTATCTCAATCCACTTCGTATCCAAATAATCCTGTGTCCAAATCCTCGAGACCTGTATCTGATAATGGAGCAGTCTTGTTCTTGGTAAAAAATTCCATTTCAGCAAATTTGGTGATGTTTTGTTGGCCAGATTACTGTGGGTATAGAGATTGTTCTAGGAAGTGTGTTTTGAATCTTTCGATTGCTTGTAGTGGAGGCTTTTGGTAGTGTTTGGGTGTTTGCTTGAGTCTTCTTTTTCTCTCCTTGTGGTTGTTTGAAACATGGTTGATACAATGGTATTGAAAACCAGGATGTGATTATGTCAAAATCTCAAATATTATTCTAATACTTTGCCACACGTCTTGCAACATATGAACAGCATGTTACTGTATTCACTTCTACCCCAGCATAAAACATTGTTAACACCGCTTAAAGCTTTTCTTACAGCTTTCAAATCATATGCATCCTCAGGTTATCTTAGCTACGTATACTTGATTGATTGTAATCAGACAGCTCCTTTCGTTTTGTTTGCAGTATCGTATGGCTGGTTTAGCTGCAATTGAGATTGCTCAAAAGGTAATTAAGGCATGGAGAACCATGAGAAGCAGCAATAAAAACAATAAGAAAGCAAGGAGAAAGGAAAGGTTCAATATGCTGAGCCAGAATAGAGGTGGTGCTTGCTGTAGCACCAGTTCTTCAGATACTTCAACCTCTTATGGGGCAGGTGAAGATAGACTTACTTCTGATCGTCTGTCGTGGAAAGATGTATACCATATAGCTGTCAAGTGGAGGCAAATTTCTGAACCTTGTGATCCAGTTGTTTGGGTTAACAAACTAAGGTGAGTTGGTTTAACTCATAAAATGCATGTGCATAATTCTTCCTTTCAGTACTATTGTCGCATTTTTCGTTTTGTTCTATTATTTTATATTGTCTCTTTGTTATCGTCCTATAATTTAAAATTAGTTTCTTTTTTTTAAAGATTTATGTGGTATCTTGAAGTTTAAGTTCATATAATGTTATACAGATAATCATGTTCTTAATATTAGAGATTTGTTGTTTTATCTTTTCCTAAAGAATCTCCCAAACGACTTTTACGAAAAGCCATTCTTCCATTTTGCCTTTGTTGCTTTCTGGTGCTTATTCAATAAATTTTTGGTAGACCGCATTGAATTATCTTGAAGTTTAAGTTCAATTTTCTTTCTAGCTGTCTGGATACTGAATCTATTGTTTTCTCAATACCCATAATTTTATCGAGTTCCCAACATCTTGCATGGCAACAATTTGGAATATTTCAAAATTATTTACTTGCTTAAACGAAGCTTCTAACAAAAGTAAGATGGTCAGAAATCATATGTTTCATGCTTTTCAATCATCAGAATCATAAATCCAACTAATATATATTTTAACGCGTCTATATTCATTTTAATTGCTAATTTCAAATGATAATATGAAGTACGTTCATCTTTAATTAAATTTTATTTTCACTTTATTGCTAGATAACATAGGCAGCATGTATGATGTATCCCCTTGTTGATAGCTTTTGTTCTCATTATCTTAAACCAGTGAAGAATTCAATTCTGGATTTGGTTCTCACACACCGATGCTTCTTGGCCAAGCAAAAGTTGTGCGCTACTTTCCGAATTATCAAAGGTATGATTAGATATTTTCTTTTACCTGAAAGCTGCATTCCGGAAGTTTTAACTTTCTTTTTACATAATTACGCAGGGCACTTGATATGGCCAAGTCTAGAATGTTAGAGACAAAGTATGTGAATAATTCAGAAGATAGAATTATTGAAGTTTCTGAACCCGAGCAATTGAAAAAGGTGAGTTATGCAGAATTCTCTGACTTTTGGTGCATCACAGCAAATATTCCATATTGATAAATTTGAACTTGTCCTTTTAGAGTTTATTATTATTATTTAAATAACTAGAGAGGTGATATTGCCTACAGATAAAAAATGCAGGGTCGTGTGATGACCTGTATGATATTGTTGGAGATAGCTTCTGGGTCGCTACTACGTGCGAGAGTACAGCATTTGAGGGGTAATTACATCTATGCTAGTTTCTTTTCTTCTACTTTTTAATCATGCGAATTCAAATATGCAACAAACTTCAATTCTAGGGATAATTGTATTCCACATGCTAACATGTGTTTTCTGTTATTTGCAGACTGGTTGCATGAATGAGAAAGCGTCTAGAAGGGACAAGAATTACTGTTCAAAAAATATACTGCCTTGAACAATCCTCCCTTCTCCAGAGGTGTTTCTTCTTTTTATTATTTCCTTTTCTCACTTGTCGTGCTAAACAATGGCCCTTTAGGGACACCAGAGGATTTGACTTTGCAATTAGAACACCTTGTACCCCATCTAGATGGAGCGTTTATGATGCAGAAATGGCCATTGCATGGGAGGTATGCCAATATAAATTCCAAAAACGAGTCTCACCTTGCTTGTCATATTGATTTTATTTAAGTTGCGCATTTCATTCTTCTACTTGGAATGTGAAGATGGAGAAGTGCTTTGGAAGTATCATTATATGATACAAATACCCATGAATGTATACAAAAAATCTGCAGAATAGTTACGAGACATACATTGGTTCCTAGATTAGAAAGTCGAACAATTAAAAAACATGTCTAACAAAATGAATGCATCTACAGTGAGAATGTTACGATAACTATTGTGCCTCTATTTCAAATTTTTGGTATATGAATCCTTTGCCTCCATCCAGCTCTTGCAAGGAATCTCTCCTTATCTTAGAAAAGGGGGAAAAGCTCTATTAAGAAATATCTCCTTGTTTTTTATACTCCTTATCTTAGCAACGGGAAAAAAAAAAGAGAAAAGAAAAGCGAGATTTTATAAACTTCTCATTCTCTTAAATACCCCCGTCTTTCACTATTGTGCAGACCTTATGCGATGCGTATTGCAGTGAAGCATATGGCTCAACAGACCTAAGCATGCTTGAGAATGTGAAGGATGCAATCCTTAGAATGACATATACTGGTAACTAAAATTCAGTCCGTCATTGACTGTTGCGCTCAAAACATTGTTTTTTCAATTTATCAAGCATTTTATTTCATTTGTAAAATTGGGAATAACATTGCAGGTACAATTTTATGCCACTTGCAAGGGGAACAGCGGCGGTTGGTTATACCGTTCTTCTAGGGTTATTTCTCGCAGCTAACATGGAGGTTACGGGCGACATCCCACCAGGCATTCAAGATGATTGGGAAGCCATTTTGTCGCCCACTCCTGATGCTTTCATGGACTCAACAAAATCCTGGCTCTACCCTTTGCTTAGAATGAACACCTCATGGAAAGATTACCCTGATGTTGTCTCCATGTTTAATACAACCGGAGCGGTTGTTGCCGCTTTGAGTTCCTATGATGCTTAAGGTGCGTTAAGTGCTATCAATTCGATCTTTTTATAGATTTAATATTTTAGATGGATGTTGGCATGATGTGCAGAATGTATACCGCCTCTGTACATTCGGACATGTTGAAGCAATAAAGTGTTCTGCATCAGGTATATGTGAAATTATATATAAATTGTCATTTCTTTTTTCTTTTTTCTCTTTTACTTGTGTATCGTTTTTATGTGATCAAGACTTTTCCCCGTTGTCACGTGAATTTATGAGAAGAATTCAAATATTGAAAGTGTTTTGCCTTGCTACTCAAGCTCGGTGTCACCCGAGAGAGTTCTTTCATAGAGCAACGAGTCTTGTTACAGGAGAAAAAAATTGTGTGAGATATTGTTGGTTTATTTAAGTATAAATGACATGAAACTTGTTGGATATAGCATAAGCCGATTCCAAGAAAGATATATTGCTTCTTCAATCTTCGTTTTCCCTGAAATAAAGGTATCTTGCTGTATGATGTTGAATTGCTTGAGTTCTATATACCAAGGGTTGGGGGTGGTTAGGTTGTCTGCTGTCGCGTATTGATGTCCAACATGTTGCATCTATGTAACTACTGTACTATTTCGATTGAGCCAATCCAATTCAATGCACCACCAATATCTTGTTGATGGCTTGATGCTTACCTTCTACTTGCCATTGAAGCTAAATGGTTTTAGCTAAACTAATGGAATTGAACTGAAAAGCAAATTGGAGAATAAAGCAGCCTTTTATTATTTGAGATAAAGGAATTTTTAATTTGAACTTTGTCGGTGAATAGTAAATTTTCAGAGGTCAGTATGTCAATTTTTATGCTAGATAATTTGTATTAAAAGATCAATATACCAGAAGTTTAACCAGCATGCTGTGTCTATGTTTCATGAATAGCCATAACCTTACCAGCACCTCGAATATTTTCCTAACCAAGAATTGACGGCATAGCCTAGATATGTTTATGGGGCCTGAGGCCCTTCGTTTGAACATTTTTTGGGTTTGAAGGCAGCAGCTAACTAGTACAAGGAACACACAGTATTAGTTACCTTTTGTTTATCATCGGAGTTAAATTAGTTTTCCATATGCTCTCCATTCACCCCATCGCATACTCATTGTACATCAGAGTTAAATTAGCTCTCCATTCATCCTCTCCATTCATCCTCTCCATTCACCACGTAGCATGCTCACTATATATCATTTGAAGGTCGGATCAGTTAGTTTTCCGTCTCTATTCAGCAATATACTTTCTCTATTTAGCAATATCCCTTTCTAACATGATATAGAAAGGGCACTATTTTGTCAAGACACATAAAGGAGATTTAAAAAAAAAGCTAGTTCACTCAACGCGAAAAGGGGGAAAACATCAGCGTCAATTGAAATAGATATCAAAATAGCATAGGATAGTTTGTTTTGTTTGTATTTAGGGCCTGCCTGGTTTGAAGGAAATGCGTAGGAAATGAAAATTGTGTGCGCCCGTCTCCACTGTTCATGCCACTTTTCAGTAAAAAGTGCACATCAGCACATTAAGGAAAATGGTTTCAGAGCCTGTTCTTATGAAATAAGTGGGAATGGCAAAAAATAATAAAAATACTTGTTGATTTGACAAAATCTCTCTCTCTCTCTCTCCGCTCAACATGTTTTCATCCTTGTTTTTACCGAAGGCCTTTTTATCAACCAAACAACAGAAAGCTAAGATTCACTTTTTGTTCGTAGCATTTCCTTGTAACCAAACTAAAAGGAAAGTAAATATAAAATTGGATGAATTGAATTTCTTCTTGAATCCAGTGATGGAATATTCTTTTAGATTTGTTTGCAAAAAATCTGGTATTTTTGTAAATTTTAACGTTTTGATCGGGATATTTTAGATAGTTATGCCATCAATTCAAAATCCCAATAGTCTTTTCTTAAAATACCATGAACTTTAAATGTTTTATACATAAATACCATTAGATTTTCATTAAAATACGATGAACTTTAGCTATTTTCAAATAAATACAATGAATTTTGTCCCAAAAAAAATACCATAAATATCCAACGTTATAAATGCCATGGGTATTGTCCGTTACAAATAAATATCGTTAACTTTCAACGTTTTTCAGATTAATACCATGGATTTTTTCCGTTACAAATAAGTAACTTTAACTTTCGCCGTTTTTCAGATTAATACCATGGATTTGTTTTGTTTACAAATAAGTAACATAAAGTTTCAGTATTTTTTCAGTATTTTTTAAGTTAATAGCTCTAGATATTCATTAAAATACGATGAACTTTCCCTTTTTAAAATAAACACCATGAACTTTTTACGTTGTAAAAATTTGCCATACGCTTTCCATGTTTTTCAGATAAATAACATGGACTTTGTCTGTTACAAAAAAATAACTATAAATTTCAACGTTTTTTAGATTTGGCGTAGTTAGAAAATTCTCAACGTTAAGTACCATGAATTTTGTAGATTTGGCGTAGTTAGATAAATCTCAACGTTAAGTACCATGAATTTTGTTTTTCATAAATAAATAACATGGGGTTTATTCTTTACAAATAGATACCATCATATATCCTGCACGTCACCCACAAGGCATGACTCTAGTACTGAAAGAAAATGAAGGATGAATGAATTAACAGCAGATCTGAATCAGAAAACAAAATAAATTACGTCCACAATACATCCCTACATCTATTTAATAAAAGATAATGCAGGCTGATAGAAAATATATTACTAATAGCAATAAATCAAAATCACAGAACGAAATAAATTGTATCCAAAATACAACCCTACTCACATTCCCTCACTAATAAAAAGAATTAATCCCTATGCTGCAGCTTCATATCTAGACAGACAATATGGCACCGGCAAAGAGAAGCCCTGAAATCAGCCCACCATATGTTGCCTTTCCCATGGTAGTCGCCTCGCTCTGCAATGAGAAAATGGAATGTTAGATGATTTCTGTTCAAATTAAACAATTGAGAAGGCACATTGTAAAATAAAAAGTGCTAGCATTCATGAGTGGAAGGTAAAATCAAATCCTCTTACGGTAAAGGTTCGCTGTTGTAATAAACATTCTCACGTTAATTATGATACTAGATAGGGATTTTTTAAAAATAAAAAACCTACATAGGGTTTAATTGATATGGGACCCCCAAAGATTAGGGATTTGAAAAGACGACGTTCGAAATAGCCGTTGGCGGAGTAAAAAGACATTTATACCCCCCTCTCAAAACTACTCCAAGAAAGTCCACAATCACTCTTGTAGCCATTATTTAGATGCCATTGTAATTTAATAACCTAATAAGACCATGAAAACAACATATCTCAAATTAACAAATATCAAGGGCTTATATGAATAATATGCTTCCCCTATTATCCGGCACGTGTCCAGTAAGTCCTACTGTTTCCTGGTCATTGGACTAGTTGACGACCGACGACTGGCGGGAGACAAGAGCACAGACACATTTCTGACGCCCTAATTAATTTCTTTAATTTCCTATTCTACCCCTCCTAAATATTCTAATAAATTAATCCGAGATCTCGGACATATCGCGGGAATCGCGGTACGCGTACGATCGATCCAACGGCTTAATCCGCAGCTCCTCACCAGCAAACATATTTTATTGATCCGGAACACAAAATTTTTCAAAGCCCGGTTTCAATCAGGATTTGGGTTCCGCACTAAACGACACAAAATCTTAAAAAAACCCGCACCGCATAGAGATATTATGCGGTCACATGAACATCTGCAGGGTAAAACAGAAGCCGTTTCCAGATCTGCAGTCACCAGCACCAGGGCTACGGCGCGCACATTAGCAACAGAAGAAAACCAGAAAACTCACCGTATCATCGGAGGAGCCGCTGGGCCCAGGCGAAACCGCTTCATTCCCAGCCGGTGACACCGCAGGCGTGACCACCACTGGTGCTGCCGGAGCGGGAGCCTCCGCCTTCTTCGTCTTGCTTGGAGCCGGTGCTGGGACCTCAACCACAGGAAGGGGAGGCGAACTCACCGGCACTGCGACGATCGGCGAGACCGCCGGTGCAGACGATGCAGGCGAAGTAGCAGAGCGAGGCGAACTCACCGGTACCGGAGCAGGCGGCGGCTTGGTCGGCGCCTTTGCGACCGGGGCTTTCGCAGGAGCAGCGACAGGCGATGCGGTCACCGCCGATTTGGGAGGCGCAGCTGCGACAGGTGGTGCGGTCACCGCCGATTTGGGAGGCGCAGCAGCGACAGGGGCCGTCGCTGGCGGTAAGGTCACCGGAGCGGCGGGCGGCGACGCGACCGGGACGGGGACGGTGGGATTCGAGGGTGGGAACGCGGAGACCGTGGGTGACGTGGCGGGGGCCTGGGCCCCAGCAAGGGCGAGGGCGACGCAGAGGAGGAGGGCGATGCGGAGAGCGGCGCGTAGATCCATCTCCCCTCTGTTTTCTTTCTTCTTATTTTTTCCTTGAGAGAGAGAGTGAGAGATTTGAAAACAGAGAGTGGAGTGACGAGGAGAGGGAGAGAGAAGTGGGGAGCATAAATAGATGGGATCGGCAGCGAAACGACGCGAAGAAACAGACTGGCAGGGGGACGCGTGGAGCCCACTTGCATGTGTGTGGGGGAAGCGGTGGGTGAAGTTTTTGGGGCGTTGTTTGGATACGGGGACACGTGGAGGAGGATGGTGGCGTGTAGATGGTGCCGTTGGGATCGGTGCCGTTGTGAAAGGAAGGGATAGGATGGTCTTTTTTGTTGGAAATTTTGGGGTGGGGTTTCGTTTGTGTACGGTGTGGGTTTATTGCTTTACAGCGATGAAGGGTGAGGATGGATTTTAGAGAATAGGTTCACATGGGAAGATCCTGGAAGAGAGCATCAGATGGGGGGATTTGAATTTGGCAGGATGAAGTTCTACAGCTCATTATCGAATCTTAACAAACTTTCAAAATTCGAAAATAAACTAAAAAATAGCGACATATTATTTGGCCCACAACAGACCTTTGAGGTATACTTGATCGTAGCCAATCACTATATCATGGCTATTGGCTAATGCTGGGCTTGGTTTAAGTTGCGATGGGACCACCCTCGCGACTGGATCATACTACCGCAGCCCGCAGCCATGGCCTAGCTAGCCACACTTTGGCCAATATTTTTCTTGCCTTGGATTCGATAGCATGAAAATACGGTGTAGGGCTAAAGATGGATAAGAAAGAAAAAATCCCAAAGAAACTAGATCAAAAATGCTTGTTATACGGATAGGCGATGAAAGTTGATCGTTCTCTGAATAAATACTATTTGGTTGGTTTCTTTTTCTCGCAATAGAATACAATTTACTATATTTTCTCTGCTCCACACTCAAATGTTGCTATATTTGCAGTTATATTATTTTTCCAACGCAACAATTGGGCCCCCCACTTTCAAATGTTGTTGTATCCACAGTTATATTATTTTTCCAACGCAACAATTGGGGGGCCGTAACGATACCATCCAATTTTCCATTAATATGCTAAATGAATATACAAGGGTGCATTGTCAAAAAAGTCGTCGAACTCGTTCGGGAGTTGTCTAAAAACCCGTGGTATTTTCAAAATTGTTGGAAAGGGCTTACTGTTCAAAATCTTTGTAAAAAACCTCCTGAGTTGTATTTCATTTAGGCCTTGTATTATGTTTTAAATGCAAATACAAAAATACCCCTCTCTAAGCGGTGGTAACAGACAAATGTTTAGATATTATAGGCAACTCATGCAACTGCTTAGATATTACAGGTGGTACTTATGTATTACACGCAAATGCTTAGATATTACAGGAAGCTATTTAGATATTACATGAATGTAGAAAGATATTTTAGATTTTTGGCAAGAAAGATGTATATTTGGCAGGAAATTAGATTTTTGGCAGGAAAAAATTGTATTTTGAGAGAAAAATGAAAACATGATAGATATTACAGACAACTCTCCAAATATTATAGACAAGACTCTAGATATTATATCCAACTCTTATGTACTATAACTGCCTTAAATCCAGCTGTAATGGACTGTCAGCCTACATGGATAAGAGGCATTTTGGGGTTATTCGAAAATGCAAGCGGGGAATTGTATACTGGGTTTTTTTTTATTTTGCTCGAGGGTTTTTACACGGGTTCTGATTGGGTGGGAAGCTTTTTGACAATTTATGCCATATACAAAGAACAAAAATACAACTAAAAAGAAGAATTAGGGCTTTTGGAGGAAAGAAGTGAAAAAAAGTGGGAAATTGGTTTTCGCTCATTACTTGTTTGTATTTTTTCATAGGAAAGTGAGAAAGCATGTTGCCATATAAGCAATTTATGGCCTTTCAATTTGTAGTATAAATAATACAAAGTAGAGAGACCCTAAGAAAGCGAATATTTTATTATTATTTTATTTTATTTTATTTTTTTCTTTATTGCTTTTCACTCCTCCAATAAAATTACGTAATCTTATTTTTCAATGCCACATAAACACCAACTCAGATTTCCCCCCACTTTCTATCTAACAAAACAAACAAGAATTAATGTTTTCTTTTCATCTTCTTTCCATTTCACTTTCTGTTACTGATGATGCTCTATATTGGTGATCTGTCTAGATCAGGACACGTGGCAGATGACGTGTCCCAGAACTCAGAAGAAAGGGCCCACAGGGGCCGACCGGGCCACCCATGTACCCGAGCTGCAAGCACAAGCCGGCTCTCCTCAGGACCCCCTACAAATTGGCCTCCTCGGCCTCTCAGCTCGTCCCGAGCTGCCACAGGACCAAGACTCCTCGGCCCTCCCGCTCGTTCCTGAGCTCCCCTGCCGAGGCCATCTTCCTCGGTCCCTCCGACCGACCAAATCCACCACTCACAAGCGTAACCGACGCTCCGCAAATCTCGCCATGCGCAGATTCTCCGCCAGCAACATCCTACGTTCCACGCCATCACGATCCCCATTAACGGGCGATCCGCTCATTACGCGGACGTGACGTCGGGGGCGTAACTGCCGGCGGGATTCTCGCGCCTGCTACCGCGTGCTGCCGCCACTATATAAACCCCCATCACAGAGGGGTCAAGTAAGCTTTTTTCACCCCACTTAGCCGTTACTCTGCTCGGATCTCGTGCTAACTTGATCGTCGGAGGGTCCTCGGTGGTACCAAACCATCCTGGGACTTCCTTGCAGGTACTCGGCGCTAAACTCCTCAAATCACCAATCTCCTCAAAACCCATTGAGACCCGCACGCAACAAGAGATTACCTCCAAAATCCACCAGGAGATCGACGGAAGACAACATCTGACGGAGACCCGAAAAGGATCTCCATCAGTTAGCGCCGTCTGTGGGAAAGAAACTCCATAAAAAAACAAAGTTGGCCTTCCGATCTTCATCCATATGGCAACCGATCACCTTGAAGATCCAAGCACCCGCTACCGCCTCCCCCTCAATGGAGGCGCGGGTGAACCTCCACCCACCGCCTCACAGACTCCGGCGGTCGCAGGCCCCTCGATCCGTCCCATTCAACCTCGAAGCCCCACGTCGGAGAGCCTCACCTCGAGCCTTGTTGCACCCCTGTCCCTACCGAGGCGGTGGCGGTCAGCTCGCCTGCTTCCAGGCATGACCGGCACCCCCCTCGACGAGGTCGCGCCCACGAAGCCCGCCAAAGCAGCTCGAGGACCACCTTACCGCGGGGCCTAAGGGACCTCGCCGGAAGGAACCGGGGCCCATCAAGAACTATGGTCATGATGACAGGGTGCCAGTCGAGCTCCCGCGAGACTCGGCACCCCACGCCGACAACGGACGCCAACGGCTGCCCGAGCAAAAAGGCCAGGGACCACGAGCCTATCACCTTTGGCGACGGGGACCTCCACGGCATATCCATGCCCCACAACGACCATCTGGTGATCACGGCCCGAATCCATCGGTACGAGGTCCACCGAATACTTGTCGACTCGGGCAGCTCGGCAGACAACCTCTTCCATGACTGCTTTCTGCGCATGGGGCACACCCCAGCAGATTTGAAACCGACCTCCCACGTCCTTTCAGGGTTCACCAACCACTCCATCCCGGTGGAAGGGATGGTCACCCTGCAATTCAACGTCGGGGAGCCCGGTCGCACCCGTACGTTGCCTGTGGACTTCATCGTAGCAAAGGTCCCATCGGCCTACAACGTCCTCCTCGGCTGCCCGATGCTGAACTCCCTCCAGGCCCAGATATCGACCTACCACCTGGCGATGAAGTTCCCTCTCGATCAGGGCGGGATAGGTCGGGTCTACGGGAACCAGCGGCTTGAGAAGGTATGCCTTACCGAAACATCTTCGTCCGAGCAGCCGGCCGACGACGCTGAGGTAAATAACGACATCAAGGGTTCTCTGGACATCCGAGACGAGCGGAAGGAGGTCCGGGGGACGCCGGTCGAACCATTGACCGAGGTGCCCCTGACAGAAGGGGACGATGAAAAAACCGTCCAAGTCGGATCACTCCTGATAGGGACTCAGCGAGATGGCCTAGTCAGTTTCCTCATAAATAACTCCGACGTCTTCACTGGGCGCCCGCTGACATGCCTGGTATCGACCCCAAAATCATTTCCCACAAGCTCGGGGTTGATCCTGCGGCTCGACCCGTCAGACAGAAAAAGCGAAGTTTCGCCCCGGTCAAACAGAAGGCTATCGAAGATGAGGTTGATCGACTTCTCACCGCCAACTTCATCCGGAATGTACCCTACTCGGAGTGGCTGGCGAACGTAGTTCTGGTCAAGAAGTCAAGCGGAAAGTGGCGCATGTGCGTCGACTTCACCGACCTCAATAAGGCCTGCCCCAAGGACAACTACCCTCTCCCTCGGATAGATCAGCTCGTCGACAGCTCGGCCGGCCACGAGCTGTTGAGCTTCATGGATGCTTTCTCTGGCTACAATCAGATCCGTATGAATCCGGAAGACGAAGATCTCACCGCATTCACAATGGACCGGGGGGTATATTGCTACAAGGTGATGTCCTTCGGCCTCAAGAACGCTGGAGTCATGTACCAACGGTTGGTCAATCGCATGTTCAAGCCACAGATTGACAGGAATATGGAGGTCTACGTTGACGATATGCTCGTCAAATCCGTCTCGTCGGCCGACCATGCCAGGGATCTGGGCGAGGGCTTCGAAGTGCTCTGCAAGTTCAAGATGAAGCTAAACCCCACCAAATGCGCATTCAGAGTCACCGGGGGAAAGTTCCTCGGTTTCATGGTCACTCACCGTGAAATCGAAGCTAACCCAGAGAAAATCGACGCCATCCTCAACATGGCCTCGCCTAAGACTAACGTCGAGATCATGCGGCTCACGGGACGAGTCACAGCTCTGAGCTGCTTCATGTCCAGGTCGAGGGAGAAATGCCTCCCGTTCTTTAAAGCTCTGAGGAAGATCCTGAGGTTCGAGTGGTCGGAGGAGTGCAAGGCCGCCTTCGACCAATTGAAGAAGCACCTCACGACGCCACCACTGCTCACCCGACCAGTTGAAGGAGACGAGCTGTCGCTGTATCTGGCGGTATCCGACTAAGCAGCAGGCTCGGTGCTCGTCCGAGAGGTCGGTGGAACGCAGAAGCCGGTGTACTATGTGAGCCATGTATTTAAGGACGCAGAAACAAGATATCCGGTCATATAGAAGATTGTCTTAGCCCTCGTGGTGGCCTCAAGGAAGCTGTGGCACTACTTCCAAGCACACACCATCATCATCCTCACCGAGCGCCCGTTGGGGGCTATCCTTGCATCTCCAAAATCCTCGGGCCGCTTAGAAAAGTGGAGGTAGGAACTATCTCAGTTTGACATAAAATATCGCTCGAGACAGGCCATCAAAGCGCAAGCCCTGGTCGATTTCATCCTTGAATGCACCATCCCTAGCAAGGAGCCGGAGTCCACGCCGCCCCTCGCAACTTAGTGTCCCATCATGGAAAGGCCTGGCTCGGTTCCTGAGTGGGTCATCTACGTCGACGGGTCTTCAATCGAGGAAGGCTGTGGTGCCGGCCTCATTATCCAGGGCCCGAACGAGGCGGAAATGGAGTACTCTCTGAAGCTCGGTTTCAAAGCCTTGAACAATGCGGCAGAGTACGAGGCCTTCCTGGCTGGACTGCGCATGGCCGCCGGGCTGGGACTGAAGATAATTCGAATCCGTAGCAACTCGGCCCTTGTCATCGGTCAAGTGACCGACCGCTTTGAAGCTCGGGAGCCTCTGATGATGAAGTATCTGGACGAGGTGAGGAAACTCCGGAGGAACTTTGATGAAGTCCAAGTAGAGCAAATACCCAGGCAGCTGAATGCCCAAGACGACGTCCTGAGCTAGCTGGCTTCGTCATACTCGGCCAACAATAAGCGATCTATCATCTTCGAAACCTTACCTCAGCCCAGCGTGGAAGACGGAGCGACAACACTCCACGTATATGCAGCGCAGGAAGGCGACCGAGATTGGAGGAAGCCCCTCGTGGAATTCCTGAAGGACGGTACGCTCCCAGAAGATCGGGGAGCCGCCCGCTGTCTCCGGGCCAAAGCCCGCCACTTCATCTAGAGCAATGGGGACCTCTACAAGAAATCCTTCACTCAGCCCCTGCTCCGGTGCATCGACCCTCACGAAGCCGACTGCGTCCTTCGGGAAATCCATGAGGGGGTTAGCGGTGTGCACCAAGGGGCCCGAACCTTATGATTGAAACGATTTCGGATTGTGTGTGTTAGAAAATGTATAAGAAATCACAACCAAAAATTATTTGACCGCAATCAATAACGGTGTTGAATGTAGCGCGTTAGAAAGTGCGGATCGTCCACAGGGATTGTGCGATTCGTTCGTATTTTTTTTGTTTGAATTGAAAATTTAAGAGAAAAGAAAAGAAAACGATTCAAGATTTATATCAATGAATTTCAAGAATCATCTAAATCTAATCAAAAATCAAGAAAGCATTAAAAATCAAGAATCAAGAAGTGATAGAATTCCAATCGATTTAAGTTTTAAGAATTGAAGTGAAGCTCGTAGAAGTCGATTAGATCATAGATGTGAAGAAGATTAACAATTACCTTTTCTTATCCATTAACGAATTGATGCTAGATCGATGTCGATTTATCGAGGATTAAGGATCTTGAGAAGAATTAGGGTTTCCTCATCTTATCCTTTGTCCTTTCGATGAATCTCATTCATAAGATAGCTTCTAGGAAATCAAATGATCGATCGTTGATCTCTAGTTCCGAGTGAAAATAATCAAGAAAGCATTTCGCGTCGAAACTAGATCATCGATCATTCGATTTTCAAGAATTTACAAACGTTATAGGACTTAAGAAAATGTTTAAAGATTCGTCAACTTCATCATTCTATCGATCGTTTCGACTCCTCCACGAGCAGAGTTTACTCAAGCATCATCACAAAGAACACATTCAAGAATTTAGATTGAATCATAATGCTTGAATTAAAAGATAAGCAAGATAAAAGAATTTCACCTTTATTTATCGACAAATTCGTTACAACTCTCTTGAAATGTACAAAAGGAAGGAACTAGATCGTCGAATTTGGCGTCGCTTCGGCTCGTTGAGTCGCGGATCGGTGTTGATCACTTGCTCTGATGAAGTCCGGCTTCGCTTCTAAAGGCTTGAAGGATTCTTGCTTCGATTGAACTCTATGATCTTGAACTTTTGGCTTTTTGATTGGATTATGGTTAGGGTTTGAGGCACAAGTTGTGTCACTCAACTTGTAGTGGAGAATTGTTGAACCACCCTTTGAAGTGAAGCCTAGGGTCCCTTTTATAGCCTTAAGAGTAGTTAGCTTCCTTAAGAAGCTTGGATTAGGTTAGCTTCTCTTGTAAGCTTAGTCTAGGTTAGCTTCTCTCATAAGCTTTAGCTTAGCTTCCCTTGTAAGCTAGTTAGTTAGGTAGAAGCCTCTAGAACTAGTTAGTTTGGGTTTAGCTTCCACCTTAAGCTAGGAGGTTAGGGAGAAGGTTCTAGGCTCTTAAGGTAGTTAAGGTGAAGCTTGCTTTGGAAGCTAGGACATCATTAGCTTGTACAAGGAACCCTTTCTGATCTGGCAGAATGTTCTGGAATGTTCTGGAAATTGCAGTGGCTTTATGAGGTGTAGACACTGATACAAGAGTTCTGATGTGAAACAGACATGATGAAGTGGCATCCCCACCGCGGATCCGCGGCGCAAGCTGGCTCCTGCCGCAGATCCGCGGCCATTTAGATTCCTTAGAGCTTTATACTTCATCTGTTGCTTTCTGATGACCTCTTGGTATTTTTATGATATAATGAATCTCAGAATTCCCTCTATATTACTACCAGATCTCAAGTCCTTGAGTTGGCGTCTTTTTAACAGCGCTGTTTCACAAATTTGGCCATTCTTCTGGAATTTCCTGCACAGACTTCGAAACAAGTGTTGCGCTACACAAGAATGATGCGATGCCATGATAAACAGTCAATTTCCCTTAAAGTGCCGGTTTTAGAGTATAACACATGCAATCTGTTATTTTACGACTGTTTTGCTAATATGTGCAATATGAATGCCGAACACCTCTAGATGAATGCAATAGATAAGGAAATTGATGTGTTAAAAATGCATTATTTTAGACTGATCACCTTGATCCAAAAGGCGTTGCTCCAGGGGTACTACTGGCCCATTGTTCATGAGGACGCCCAAAAGCTAGTCAGAAGATGCAAGAGTTGCCAGCTCTATAGCAGCATCCCTCGCCTCCCCACTACCGAGCTGACCGCCCTAACATCCCCATGGCCGTTCGTCCAGTGGGGATTGGACATGATCGGCCAGTTCCCTACTGGTACAGGCGGGCATAAATACGTCCTCGTCGGAGTAGACTACTTCACCAAATGGATCGAGGCCGTCCCTATCAGGAAACCGGACGCCGTCACGACCATCAAGTTCCTGCAAAACAATCTGATACTCCGGTTCGGTATCCCGAGATGTATCATCACCGACCACGGGACGAACTTCGAGAACGAGAAAGTGAAGAACTTCTGCAAAGAATACCATATCCTCATGAAGTTCGCCGTAGTCGTGCATCCCAATGCAACGGGCAGGCCGAAGTCGCTAACCGAGACGTCCTCCGAGGTCTCCGGACCCGCCTAGATGGGCGACAAGGCAGTTGGGTCGAAGAACTGCCCCGGGTTTTATGGGCCCTACGCACGTCAAAGAAGACCCCCACCGGGGAAACCCCCTTCAGCCCTCTACTATAGGACCGAGGCAATGGTCCCAGCGGAGATCGGGCTTCCCAGTCATCGGGTCGAGCACTTCGACGATGCTGCGAACACCTCGGGGATATGGACCAACCTGGATATCTTGTTGGAGAAGAGAGACCGGGCTCAGATCAGGGCTGCCGCTTATTAACAACAAACGACCCGATACTACAATGCTCGGGTCAAGCGCCGCTCCTTCCAGACCGGAGATCTGGTCCTACGGCGAAATGAGTTCATTGATCAAGGCAGGCTACACAAGTTCTCCCCGAAGTGGGACGGTCCTTTCTTCGTCTCTGAGGTGCTCCCCGGCGGAGCCTATCGCCTACAAGACGCGGACGGATGCAAGTTCCCGCGGCCTTACAACGCCGAGAAGCTTAAGCTATACCAGTGAGGCCAAGGCCAACAAGTGTGTACCACTCCTTTCGCAAAGATGATGTAAATGTTTTCTAAAATTCCTTTCCATTCGAATAAAGAAACTCCGGAACATTGCAAACAGAGTCCTGTCTTTGCGATCCAAAGCCCTCACCAAAGAGGCAACCGTGCGGCTTCGTCGCCCGGTTACCCCTAGCAGGCCTCCTACGGCCCTCCAACACTAAGCGTCAAAGTCCTCCCTAGAGGCAGCTCAGCAGCTACCCTGCTCGGCTATCCCCGGCCGGTAGCTTCCCTACACGCAACGCCAGGGATCAAAACCCTCGCCAAGAGGCAACCGCGCAGCTTCACTGCCCGGTTATCCTCAGCAGGCCTCCTGCGGCCCCTCCAACACTGAGATCAAAGTCCTCCTCAGAGGCAGCTCAGCAGCTACCCTGCTCGGATATCCCCGGCTGGTAGCTTCCTACCACAACCGACAGGGATCAAAAAGTCCTCCCAGAGGTAGTCGAGCCAAACTCTCACTCGGCTATCCTTCAGGACAAAAGCCCTCGCCAAGAGGCACCCGGGCAGTAACCCTGCCCGGCCAAGGGTCCTTGGTAGGCTTCTTACAGCCTCTCCTGTGCTAAGGAACAAAGTCCTCCCAGAGGAAGTCGAGTCCGACCCTTGCTCGGCTATCCCCGGCTGGTAGCTTCCAACCACAACCGACAGGGATCAAAGTCCTCACCAAGAGGCACTGGGCAGTAACCCTACTCGGTCCCTGTCCTAAAGGATCAAAGCCCTCGCAAGAGCAACCGAGCGGCTACCCTGCTCGGTCATCTCCGGCTGGTAGCTCCCTACCCATGACGCCAGGGATCAAGGCCCTCTCCAAGAGTCATCTGAGCGGCTACCCCACTCGGTCATCCCCGACTGGTGGTTGCCTACCCACGACGCCAGAAACCAAAACCCTCGCCAAGAGGCAACCGCGCAGTTTCACAGCCCGGTTATCCTTAGAAGGCTTCTTACAGCCCCTCCAACACTAAGGATCAAAGCCCTCGCAAGAGGCAACCGAGTGGCTACCCTGCTCGGTCATCCCTGGCCGGTAATTTCCTTACTCGCTGTGCCAGGGATCAAGGCCCTCGCCAAGAGGCAACCGCCCAGCTTCACTGCCCGGATGGCGCCCACCGTAGGGCATCCTCCTGCCAACCAGACGCTGCTGGTTTGAAGCCCTCATAACGAGGCTACCTAGCTCCCTTCTGCTTGGCAAATCTGCGGCGGGCAGCGGGCTGCTCATCAAATGCTGCAGACCCGAAACCCCATTGAGAGACATCAGATCTGTTCAAGTCTGGGCGATCCCCCCGACTCCGGGGCCATAGGGATACCTCCTTCTCAACAGCACTCGGGACGCTTGACAAGTGATCGAGATCGACTCGACGTACGATCACCTGACGTGGAAGCCCAACAAAGCAAGCAAGGATATTCTACGAATACTCTTCACATCCAAAAGATAAAGTGTAAAGCGATGAAACAACAAGAGTTTTATTCGCACAAGTAAAACGTTTTTACAAGGGTATAGGGGCTCCCCAGCCTTACAAAGTTCCAGACACTTACAAATGAGGGACGAGGAAATATCAAAAAGGCCTAAGTCGCAAACCCCCCCGTGTCTCGCTCCCCTCATCACTGTCGTCGCGGTCTGCCGAAGGCTTCACCACCGGAGGTTTTGCCATCAGGGGTGCGCCTCGCTTCCCTTATCGTTGTCTGCCGGAGGCCTTGCCACTGGGAGTGGGACTCGAGCACGGAGCTCGCCATCGGCGAACTCGGGAAGCTGCTCCTTCAAGGCATCCAGAGCCTTATTCTACGCGATGGCGGAATGCTCGCCAAGCTCGACGTAAAATTGCTCTGACACCTTGTAATCGGCCACAGCTTTCCTAGCCCGAACCTCGGCAGTCTCGGCCGCCAGAAGCGCCGCCTCAGCATCCCCCTGATGGCGTCTCTCTCCTTCTCTATGGCCACGAAACGATCGGCCAGATCCGCCATCTTCCTCTCGGCAACTCGGTGGGATGCACTCAGGCGACGATAGGCACCCCGGTTCGCTGAATTGGCGAGCTCCGCAACCTCTGCTCGGGCAGCCAGGACATCGGCCCTCACCCTCTCCAGACGCACGTCACGCCGCAGGACCTCGACCTCTGAAGGAAACGCTTCTACCGGCCTCGGTGCGTAGAACGCCCCCTCAGCCTCCATACGAATAGCGAGGGCGGAGTGTTGAAGGACCTGACGGGAAACGGATGAGAAACTTGGAGACGCTCGAGCCAAAGAAAGGAAGGTCAAAAAAACAACGCGTAGAAGAGTTCGTACCTGGACCGCCCCTTAGGCTATGGCCTCCATTTGGACCCTCAGGATGCCATGTGGAAGCCTCCCCCCGGTCGACTCTTCCATCCCGGCGAGCAGGCCGGCAGCGACGGAAAGCCCAGATGGAGCCATGAAGACGGCATCACCCTCCTGCACGGGAATCCCCTCAGGAACCCTCGACGGCGGCGCACGAGAGATTGTCCTTTTCCTCTTAAGGGGGACCCCGTCCTCGCCCTCCCCTACATCTCTCGTCTGGGGCTCGGATGACCGTGGACGTCTCTGGCCACCGCCGGAACGATCACCAGGAGCCATCAACGAGGCGGACGACCCTATCGCCGGCGGAGCATTCGGCGCAGGGCGCGAGCCAGCTGGGGACGCGGCCGCTCCGCCGGCCTCCCTCCAGAACGAAAAACCTAAAGAGTGGGAACGAACCATGTATCCAACCCAAAAGAGGAAGAGCGCCGAGCAGCCAAGACTAAGAAGAAATCGGCTTACGAAGGAGTAGAGGCCCTGGAGTGGGCCCCACCCCTATTTATCACCGCAATCACCCTCATCCAATGGCGCCCTCCATCTCCCGCCAAAGCACCTCCTAGCGTCCAACGGCTCCGATCGCTCCACTTGTCATTCCCGCACTGACCCGCATCCCATCAGACGCAGGTCTACACACGTCGCGTCGGCCAACTGACGCTTGACACGCGGACCGTCGCTTCAGTGAAAGGATGCACGAACCGGGGCACCTTCCTTAAATGCAGAGATCTCGCCTTGATTCGCTGGAAGAAAAGACAGCTGACAACCCGGGAACGCGTCCCAACGAAGTCTTGAGAGGGAGCTCACCCAGGCGGCCCGGCAGTCCACTTTTGACCCGACCCGCCAGCTGGTCGGGACAAGAGTGGGAGGCTAATGATGATGCTCTATATTGGCGATCTATCTAGATCAGGACACGTGGCAGATGACGTGTCCCAGAACTCAGAAGAAAGGGCCCACATGGGACGACCAGGCCACCCCTGTACCCGAGCTACAAGCACAAGCCGGCTCTCCTCAGGACCCCCTGCAAATGGCCTCCTCGGCCTCTCAGCTCGCCCCGAGCTGCCACAGGACCAAGACTCCTCGGCCCTCCCGCTCGTTCCCAAGCTCTCCTGCGAAGGCCATCTTCCTTGGTCCCTCCGACCGACTAAATTCACCACTCACAAGCGTAACCGACGCTCCGCAAATCTCGCCATGCACAGATTCTCCGCCAGTAACATCCCATGTTCCACGCTATCACGATCCCCATTAACGGGCGATCTGCTCATTACGCGGGCGTGACGTCGGGGGCGTAACTGCCGGCGGGATTCTCGCGTCTGCTGCCGCATGTTGCCGCCACTATATAAACCCCCATCACAGAAGGGTCATGTAAGTTTTTTTCACCCCACTTAGTCGTTACTCCGCTCGGATCTCGTGCTAACTTGATTGTCAGAGGGTCCTCGGTGGTACCAAACCATCCCGGGACTTCCTTGCAGGTACTCGGCGCTAAACTCCTCAAATCACCAATCTCCTCAAAAGCCATTGAGACCCGCACACAACATGAGATCACCTCCAAAATCCACCGGGAGATCGACGGAAGACAACGTCTGACGGAGACCCGAAAAGGACCTCCATCATTAACGTTTTGGAATTTTTTTTAGATAATTAATTATTTTATTTTATTTTAAAATGTTATTTTAAATTTTATAATTTTGATAAAAAGACTTTTTATAAATGGATAGGGTATTTAAGTATTATGGTAATTAGTTTAAGTGACATTTAGATTGTAAAGAAGGTTTTTAGGTGGGAAGTTCTTTTGTGTGAGAGTTTTTATGCAAAAGGGATGCGGATGTAGGGTTAAGCTCATCTTATACCTCATATACAACACATCTTGAGTGAACCTTAAGCCTACATCTCACTCTTCCCTCATGACAGCTCACCTTTCCAATAAAACTCCATACTTAAACTATTTCCAACAGTTCCAACCGAACAAAAATATCTCACACTAAAATCCGCATCTTTTTCTTCAGTTCTTCACCAGCTCATGAAAAATGAATAGAGTTTTCATGTTCCGTGGTTCAATAACTCAAGTTAGGACTTCTCACCACTTTGTCCACATCTTGAAGATTGAGTTCTTTGGAATTCTTCAAATAGGTATAACATCCAACTTTCCTGGTTTTGCTAAGTGTTCTGTACAAATTAGTGTTTACGATATTGGAAAAACGTGTTTTAGTTAGAGTTTTAGCTCTGTTAGTATCTGCTATAGTTACATTAATCTCTAAATAAACCTAACAGTACGGTAGAATAGTGTTAGAACCTAGAGTGCACCCTAGAAACCCATACTCATTCCTTCACAGTTCGACCGGCGGAATCCCTGAATTTCCCGCTACCACCGATTTTCTTGAAGAGTTGGGTTTTGAAATTTTGTGGGTATCTCTCTATAGGTTATATAAGATCTTTGGTATACTTTGATTTTCCTAGATAGTCTGTAAACAAAATCTGGAAGCTAATTGTTTTGCTTTTTATAATATTTTAACGTATGATATGAACATTTCGTATCACGTTTTTATGTTTTCTCAAACTACGACGAGTCGAGTTAGCTCTAGTTAGCTTTAGGTCTGTGTAGCACACGATATTCAAATGTATCACGTTACGTATGTAAGTTCACTTAGAATTTACATTTTCGCCGTATCGAAATTTAGCTGCTTATATACGAAAGTTTCATTTCGATGTTAGGTTTGACCGCAGAGACTTCAGAGGCCGCAAGGAAAGGAAAAGGAGTGATGGGATCCGAGTAGATCATGACTTGTTCTGGTGAGTAGACTAAATATCTACCGGGGATATTGTATGGATAGTTTATAGCGCCCGAAACCAGAAATTTTTGTATACTTGCTTTCCATTCACGTTGTTTGTATAATTAGACACAGTATTACATGTATGCATTCATACATATTAATCGCTATTGCTTAACACTTGCTAGAACACTAGCATTATTACCGATGAGTTATGCTGCACTTGCACATGCTTACATGCTAACTACATCCCATCGGTAATTAACATGCCACGTACACAGCTAGAACTTATCATGTCACCTATTGTCACGACCCGGAAAGGCACGTGACTGACACCTGAATCATGTGAAATCTATGGGACTCCACCTAATCCAAGTAAACCAAAAGTCCAGAAATCTAAACCTTTTAGGGAAAATAATGGAGGTGGGGTTTTGAAAGAATGGTATAATGAAATCAAGTTCTTTCTTTAAATATACAAGTAATAATATATGAAAACACAGTCTTTGTATCTAACTTGAAAACTTTTTCGTCATTAAAAATTTAGGCAACACCTCCTTTGCCCGAAAAATGGTACAAGCAATAATAAATAAAGGTATCCTTAAGCCGGAGCTAGTTCTTCGCCAAATGGCGGAAATAACCATGCAAGATAATAAATATATAATGTTAAAGGCGAGGATCAAAAACTCAGAAAGAGAATAAAGAAACCATAAAACATCATCAACGAAACCAGCAACAAGAATAAATACATAATTGCAATTCTAAGGCCGAAAGAATATACAATACTGATTTCTAAGTCTACTAAATATACAAGGTCTGGTTGATGGAGCTTTTAACTAGATACAACCAAACTAATATATACAAGTATATAACGGTGGTCACGATGTAGTGTATCCCACCTACCAATGCAATCATCCGGAAGAAAGCAGTGTGCCAGCAAGCCGCTACAGAACCTGAACGGCCAAACCTGCAAAAAACTGTGGCACAATGAGGGTGAGTTGCCAACTTGTGAGTAGAAGACATTACCGAGTAGAAACCGAATGTATGACTATCTTCTAGATCATACAGTAAATAATAACAATTTATATAAACATCGAGTAATAACATGGGTAACAGTAAGCGTAAGTACAACCCAAGGTACACGTGTCGGTGTCATAAAGTAGTAACAAGACTTATGTAAAAATATGCATGAGTATAAATGCATCAATCAATGTGTGTCCAGCAACGACACACTAAATCAAGATAAAACCTGAGTGCCCAGTATCGACACTCAATATATATATCAATATCCCGGGTGCCATATCTCAGATCGGCCCTAAACTGTCTAAATCATACGACTCCGGTTGGTATCCTCTAGATCTCCGCCAGGTCAATAATAACCGGTAGATAGTGCTCCCCTGTCGGGCTCAACGCCTTCTCAATACGATCTCTTGCCCTGGGATACCTCACCGGGCCCATCATGTACCCGCAGACGGTGTATCTCCCTCCTTGAATCGGGTATGCGTACACACGTGGCTCAAGAACCGAGAAAACTCATGATGGACACCACACACATCATATCATGAGAAAACCGCACTTTTCATTTTTCAAATGATAATAAGTTTATAAATTCCTTTGCGGTTTTCTCCAAATCCAGAAAATCTCATGAATACAGAAATCTCAAAATCATGAGCTAAATAACGAACAATGAATATCGGTATAGAGCCTAACTGCACTATATAATCAGAATGTATGTATGCGAATGCATGTGGCATCTAAATAAGGAATGAAAAATCTAAACAAGCATTTAATATCCTAGATGCAAAACAGTACTACTTAGCTACAATTATCAGTGTACATAATGGAATAATGGTTACTACAGTGTACGTGACATGGCAATTACCGATGCTGATGTGTGTGAGCCGACAAGTAAGTGTATGTGCAACATACGCATCATCGATAATAATGCAGGTGTCCTAATAGACGAGATCATCACAGAAAGTAAACAGTAAAAGCAACAATAAGGTATATAAAACTATATATACGAGTTATACCGTTTATCGTGTTAAATAGCATGAATCATTGTTTTTAGAAAAGTAAGAACTACGGTGTTTTTGAAAAAGGAGACGTCTTTTGAAAATCCGTAGCGCCCCTCGGTTTATCTTTTGAAAATGCTTACGATTCGTCAGTTTTGAAAATAGGTATGACTCGAGCCTAAGCTAACATTTATCTAAGCAACTATAGACTAAACTAAGAACCAAATCGAAAGTAACAAGGAATTCGGAAGCATAACCGAGTCGATATATCTAGTAGTCGGCGATCCAGTCTCGTAGCATCAGGTACGGTAATATCTAACGTATGGCATCCTCAAGTCAAGAGTGCGGATCAATCATCATATATGCATCTCGTAATGTATAGTCCATCGTACAGCATCCTCAAAAGCGAGGGTACGGGTCAAATATCATATAATTATCATATTCATACGGTATCATCCATCGTACATTCTATTATATCATCAGTTCACATGTTATCGCATATTATGTGTATTCGCCCAACGATCCTTAATATATATCATATCATATACGAGGTCTTACCCGATCATATATCGTAGCCTCATGACATCATGTCCAATCCTATCGACTCATATCCATTAACATGTATTATCCTCATCACGTGTGTGTGTGTGTGTGTGTGTGTGTAAATATACACACTCATGTATATATATACACACATGTACACACAACTATAAAACAAGTGTAAGTGTGTGCGCGCGCGTATGTGACAACACATATCCTAAGGTTCTCGACTAAGGTAATTAAGGCTAAGGATAGATCTTTCTACAAGTATGCCTAATCTAGCCTACAGTCTCCCAGAAATCCTATTTGCCAAGTATTCATTGTTCCCTTACAAAAAAATATAAATAATGAACAAAAAGCGATAGGAAAAGATCCCCAAATAGGGCATCACGTGCCCACACGTGATGCACTTTGAAGCAAAAATCTTAAGCGTTACGCTTAACAAAGAAAGGGCTGAAATTAAGCATCACGTGTCAACACGTGATGCTTTTCTCTGAGACTGCGGCATATAAGCAAACCAGCCTAAAGTTATAGGTCACGTGTCACACGTGAGGGATCCTAATGCTTTCTAAGCCGACAGAATTAAATTCTAAATATAAGGATCCGAATCCTATTTGGAAAATGTTTCCCCAATCTTTCTAAACTAGAAAGATTGTGCTCTGTAAATCAGAGCACCGTTGGATTAAAGATCCAATGGTGATTAAAAATCATTAAGATACGGAATAAGCTCTGTATGGGAAAATATTTTCCCAATCTTTCTAAACAAGAAAGATTGTGCTCTGTAAATCAGAGCACCGTTGGATTAAAAATCCAATGGTGATTAAAAATCATCAAGATACAGAATAAGCTCTGTATGGGAAAATACTTTTCCAATCTTTCTAAACAAGAAAAATTGTGCTCTGTATATCAGAGCACCGTTGGATTATAGATCCAATGGTGATTAAAAATCATCAGTATACAGAATAAGCTCTGTATGGGAAAATATTTTCCCAATCTTTCTAAAAAAGAAAGATTGTATTCTGTAAATCAGAGCACCGTTGGATTAAAGATCCAATGGTGATTAAAAATCATCAAGATACAAAATAAGCTCTGTATGGGAAAATACTTTTCCAATCTTTCTAAACAAGAAAGATTGTGCTCTGTAAATCAGAGTACCGTTGGATTAAAAATCCAATGGTGATTAAAAATCACCGAGATACAGAATAAGCTCTGTATGGGAAAATATTTTCCCAATCTTGTTAAAAACAAGACAAATGTCTTCTGTAAAAACAGAAGTCCCTGGATCAAAGATCCAACGGTCGATAAAATCCCCGAATCAATCAAAAAAATCTCTCAATGAGAGATTTTCTTAACTTAATCAACAAACTTACCTCCACTATATAAAGGCCCCAAGACTTCAAGTCTTGTAGGGAGAGAGACCCCCCATTAGATTTGAGAAGAGAAAGAAGAAGAGGAGCTCTCTTTGAAGAAAAGGAAACCCTAGGTGAGGGAAAAGACCTAGAGATTATTTCGTCTCCTTTTACAAGAGTTTAACTCTTCCAAAAAAGAACTTAGTTCTTCCTCTGGTTGAGGTCTGCAGAAGCAGATCTTCCCATAAGTTGAGAATTTAATTCTCATCGGGGAGATTCTGTTATGTAGTCCCAAAATCTAGAGGAAAGAACTAAGTTTGAAAAATTTAATTCTTCCAAAGACATATGAATTTAATTCCTCTGAATAAAATTAGGGTTTAACCATGCATAAGAATTTAATTCTCACAAAACAAAGGACTTAAAACCCTCAAGACTTAGATCAAGAGCCCCATGCATATTAGCGTTCAACATTGTGACGACAGATCACGTGTTCCCACATGAGCACCTTTTAGGAACAAAAAGGAACAAATGGGATCAGATCACGTGTCCCACGTGACCTCCAATAGTGCTTAGCACTTAGAAAAGAATAGGAAGATAAATTCAAAGGAGGCAGTGCCCAACTTAGTGGCGCCTCACGTGCCACACGTGATGATTATAAGATCTAAGTGTTTAACACTTACATGTATAGAATGAGGGAATAGCCCGAAAGAAACAATGCCCAATATTCAGGTGCCTCACATGCCACACGTGAGCGCTTCGAATTTCAGTGTTTAACACTGCTTGAGAGCATTACGTGAGAACACGTGAGCGCCAAACATTTAGCAGTGTTTAACACTGCGAGAGGGCCAACCCTAGCCCAAATTAGCCAAGTCTCCTGAGCCAGAAATATTTTGACCATCAATCAACCGAGCTTTCTTATACTCAGGTCTTCCCAAATTGATCTTAGTACCAGAAGTGGCCAATAATCTCCTGACGCGTGGCATTTAAAATAATGGTCGTTACAACATGATCTCTCTCTTCCATCTGGAGTTCGGTTCAAGGGTACATCTCTCCACACCTCTGATACATGCCGTTGTAATTCTTCAACGATATCAGAGAGGTGGAGGGTCCCAACAACCAACAGTTCTTTGGAGCACTCTCAAACCCATGAGCATATCCCTATGGACCGCAATGTCCTTAAACTAAGCTATGGACCGTAATGTCCTTAAACTATGCTATGGACCGCAACGTGCTTAAACTAAGATATGGACCGTAATGTTCTTAAACTAGCCCATACACCGTAATGTCCTTAAACTTGTTGGATATGGTGCCCTCAAAGTCAATTATTGGATCGCAGGCACGTGATTGCAATGATTGAGGGAGGACCTATGCCGGTAGGACAATCTTACTCGAGATGATAGTATGCTGTCTGGTTTATCTTTATCATCGTGTACATACTTTAGGTGACATTACATGTCACTATTACACGTTGATGGAGCCCTTAGGATTCTTGCTTGACTACCGGCAGTATGATGGCGATCATATACGTGAGAGTTAGGTAGTCTATAAGCACATCCTTAAAGTGGTCCCTAGTCGTGAGAGCTTCGAGACTGGGCATCGATACTCCATTAGTAGACTAGTGTATACAGTCGAGACCCCGACGAGGGGCGGTGGCAGGTCTCACAAGCCATTGGTATCAGTTGGTTCATCTAAGATGTATACAGGTGCTCATTGGGTTATGAGTACACCGGACAGGACTCGCCGGGAACATACTAGTTGGTATTATACCTGACATCAGATAGCAGTTCCCTGGTGACATGTGTACAGGTTAGTTCATCGACCTGAGATCGTCATTTGTCTCGTGTGAGTTCCTACTGTGCTTTGATTACTACCCTACCATGGCTCAAAGGAGTCGTGCAAACAGGTTTTAGTTGGGTACAGTCCCGAGCCACATGGAGGCAGTGAGCGGATCGGCAGGGGTTTCGTCTCTCCCGGTATTGGGGGTGAGATCGCGCTGTGTCTAGGAGAGCCATTACACGAAGTCCTTAGCCAAGACAGGAGATTTACTGGTAGGTATTCCAGTAGTATCTCAGGGTGTTCTGGGTTACACTCCGACACGACTTGTATCGCTTTTGGGGGTTTGAATTTTACCAACCCCCTAGGCCCGCCATGCGATGCTCATAGACGAACAGACCGGACTGTACGGATATTGTCACTGACAGGCTCAGTAGGGTGTCAGGATGAGTTTGCTCATCGACCTCCCTTTTGGTCAATACCTGGTGGCCCGTTACGTACAGCTAGTACCACTGACGTGCTAGTGGTTAAATCCACAGCCAAAGTATTGACGAGTCTTTAGAGTCCCCCACAGACAGTTTCTCAAGTTTCGGGCGAAACGTTGTAGAGGCCGTATGATATATGGCAGGGTTCGATCATATACGTGCAGTAGTGCACGGATCATGATCGGACGGATCATACTAGTGGGCTTTGGTTTAAGCCGGATCCTAGTATTAGATTTGTTGGATTACTTTAGTCTCATTGCATCCGCATTCAGTCGGAATGCGGATGCAGGTATGTATATACATGTGAGGGGTACTCTTGTGATCTGTCACGAGTTTACTTTAGTAGATGACATTCTCTTTTTATTGTTGCAAACATTTGGATTAATCTTTGCATATGGAAATAATGAGCTCAAAACCATGATTAGGTGCATTAATTATGACATGGACAAGGGTGGTGACTCATGGTCTTATTCTTTGAACCATGTCATGTTTAGTGATTGATTTGTGAGGTGAAATGAGAGAGAGAGAGAGAAAGGGCAGCCATGTATAGTGAGGTTAGCTCTTGTATTTTCTATTCTAACTCTCACTCTCATTTGATCTCAACACAAAAGAAAAAGAGAGGAAAGCTTCTTCTTCTTCCTCCTCTTTCTTGAGCTCATTATCTCCTCACTAATGGCATCCAATAAATCCTCAAGAGACAAAATGATGACACACATTCTCTACTTCACCTTGGACACGTCGGCTAGCGAACTTCGTGCCCGAGTTGCTTCGGATGAAGCGGGAGCCCGTAAAAAGACTCGAAGATGTGGTGCCCTTTCCGACGAGGAGATCGAGATCGGAGATGCCGTGAGGAGCTTGGGATGGTGGCCAAAGACCGAAGGACAAGGATCGATCGGTATAGCCTTTCCAACCCTTTCTCTAGTTGCTAGTTGTAGGAGGTTAATGGTCCGATCCGGGATTAAAGTCTGCGATAGCGCCGGTTTCTAGTTTAGAAAAAGTTTTCGTTTCCACATTTTGGCCTCGGACAGACGGCCGGGGCGCTACCGTAGACTTACAAAACTAAGCTATGGACCGTAATGTCCTTAAACTAGCCCATGGACCGCAACGTCCTTAAAACTAAGGTATGGACCGCAACGTCCTTAAACTAAAACGATAAAGCCCAAATGCTCTTTTGTTAGGATCAAAAATGATCCCAAACCCTCGTTAAGTAGATCTTAGTCCAACATCGGATTAACGTATCCTTAACAAATGTTTAAGTTGATCTTAATCTCAAACAAGGTTAACGATCCTTAAATCAACCCAAACCCAAATCTAAGAACATACGGATTTGGACTAATCCACGCCCTACGGGCGACAACACAAATTAGTCTCCGTATACAATCCACGGGCAACCAAAAACAAAACAAACACACACGACACGAAGTGACCTTCTAGAGTAGGAGAAAGTGGTTACCGCGATGCGGTAATGTAATTAACTGTAGGGGCTTGCACCTCTAGGAAAGAGCGTCCCCACAATAAAAAATCCTTCATAACGAGGGGGAATTTGACGAAGTCTGCTACAACGGCCACATCTGTCTAAACCTTCGATACACGGTGCCATAAATCAACTTGGTATCTTCGGAGAGATAGACAGATAAATCCAAATAGTATCTGCCCCCAAATGCAGGCAAGACGTTTGTCTTTCCCCGTTTTCGGCGGTAAACAAATTCTGGCACGCCCGGTGGGACCTTTTCCTCTTTCCACTCCACACTTCGTGTGTCGTGTTCGCGAACGAAACGTGGTTTAATATAGTTGCCCTTTGATTCGAGATACTAAGATTTGGTGTATTGCTCCGTGCAGAAGAGAAGATGACGTCAATGGCTTCCAACTGCACCAATTACAACAACAACTCTCACTCCTCCCCTGTTGCGGGAGTAACTTATGGGCCCAAGCGGCCTCTATGTTCGCAATACCAGTGGAACAGGTGACTCAGGCCACCACCGGGTTGTTCTTCGGGACCATGATCCCGCCAATGAGCTTCAAAGCTCCAGTGCCATCACAGGAAGCTCCAAAGAAGTCGGTTTTCGATCGGCTTGCAATTACCACGGCCCCTCTCAACGGGTTGTCCAAGTCTACTGCCTCAGTCTTCGACAGGCTGAGCCTAAGTTTAAATGGGCCTGCGAAGAGGCTCGCAATATCGGAGAAGGCTATCCTAACTCCTGCTGTAGGTGAAGTCGTCCAAACTACTTCCCCTACTCGAAAGTCGGCCTTCGACATGTTGACCATTCCTTCCCAGCGGATGTCAGTTTTTGACAGGCTGGCGCCAATAATAGCCTCTCCTCAAAGCAGGGGGCATGACGAAACTACTCTGAGGATAGAGGTGATCCCGGCTATATGACATGCTCGACGTCGTCACTGGCGCCGAGTGAGGAAAGCTGGGGGCAATTCCTCTTCTGGACTTACCACATTAGCTCCAATAGTGGAAGTTGATGCTTCTGTTCCAACTGGGAACAGATTTGAACTGCTCAGGAGGGTGCGCAAGAACTCTCCAACCGCCGTACTAAAAAGATCTCTTCCACCCGCAGAAAATGTTACTAAGTCGAAGCCGGAGCAGCCCCCTCAGCGGCTGTCCTCCAAAATCTATAGGGTCTGGCGAAGAGTCCAAGACTCTGTAATCGACAAAGACTACTCCCGCCGACAGAAGAAAATGAAGGTTCGGCAAGAGGAAGACCATCCCGCCGTCATGCTGCGGAAGGTGTCCTCTGCAGGGATGCCTGTTGCAGCCCCCTCAACCTCGACCGTCCATAAAAAGAGAAGGCCGTAGAAGATCCCCATGCATACGACAAATCTCAAGGGCACTGAACCTAAACGCCCCAAGTCTGGGAGCATGGTAGTGCACACCATTTACATGGCTTCCGGAAAAGAGGAAAGCCGTGCTTCTAGGGGTCATCGACTGTTAGTTATATGTATGCCCTAGAGGCCATTACTATACATAGGATGTATATTGTAGTGGATGCTGGGACGTATATAGGGAGGACTTTCTTGCTCGACATGATAGTATGCTATCTGGTTGAACTTTACCTTAACGTGTATACTGATTGTCTCTCTGTTACATGTTGGTAAAGCCCTTAGGGTGTGTACTTGACTACCTGGACTATGATGCGGATCATACTAGTGGGGACATGGTAGTCCATAAGTACATCCTTCAAAGTCCCTAGTCGTGGGTGTATCGAGACGGGGCATCGATATACCAGAGTAGACAAGCGTATACCTTCTCGACCCATACAGATGGGCGATGGATGATCCCATATCCATTGGTGTTTGACATCGGAGATGATATACGGGTGCTCAGTAGTGACTGGGTACACTGGACGGACTCGCCGAGAACTCCCAGATGGTATTATACCTCACGTCAGATGGCAGTTCTCTGGTGACACTGGTACAGAGTAGTCTGTTGACCCGAGATCGTCATAGAGTCTTGTGTGGTTCCCACTGTGCTTTGATTTCCATCTTACCACGTCCAAGAGGGCGTGCAAAACGGTGGTTTTTGGGTACAGTCCCGAGTCACATGGAGGCAATGAGCGATAGGAGGGGATTTGTCTCTCCCGGTATAGGGGGTTGATGTTGCGCTGTGTTCGATTGGCTATAACAGGAAATCCCTGGCCAGGGTTGCTGAGATTTACTGGTAAGTGTTACCAGTAGTTTCTCGAATAGTTATAGACCTCATATCGACACGACTTATCGAGCTATTGGGGTCTGACGTTTACCACCCCTAGGCGAGATATGCGACATATCAGACGATCAGACCGGACTGTACGGTAGTGTTACTGGTCGGATTCACTGGAGTGTGAGCGGGCTTGCTCGTCGATCTTCAGATCGCTCAATACCCGGGTGGCCGTTACGTTTAGCAGACCGCTTGCGGCTTGTGGGTGTTTGATATGATCATCATCTGCTGCCGGTGTATTGACGAGTCTTTAGAGTCCTACACAGAGGTTTCCTGGCTCAAGCGAAACGAAATAGGAGCGCATATGAGATATGTGCGGGACCGAGAATAATGCGTGTATGTGATACCGTATTCTATTCTCGCGATAAATGTATCGAATGGTTGTATGCGATATAACCTAGTTATCGATTCAAGCGTTGATTCGATAAATCGATACATTGGATATTAGCCGGTTATATGCGATATGACCGGATCGTTAAATCAAGTGTTGGTTTAATGATTTAATGTATAATTATATATTTGATATATTACTTTGCATTGACTAATATTGGTTCACTTTAGATGGATTTTCTCACTCGGATGTGCGCATTATATATGTGATATGATTTTGTGCATTTGCTTGTATCATGTTTGATGATACATGCTTTTTGGTTTGTGTAAAGATTAAACCATGGTTATTTAAATGGTTAGGGTTTTGTTTTTCATATCTATTTATTCATTTATTTATTTATTTTCTTTTTGAAAAAGAAATGAGAAGAATGGTGGCTTTCTTTGTTTGTAGTTGAAGATTCATGAACCTTTGACTTTGTCCACCATTCTTATCTCATGCTTAACCTAACCATTTGATTTAATCCTAGTTTAATCTCTACACTTGACCATGGTTTAGATTATGATAAGTTTTGATTTTTCTTTTCATTTTTAATTAACTTATCATAAAAATTTCCTTCTTCTTCTTCATTTCTTCAAGTGAAGAAAGCTTGCCTCCATCAATGGCAAGTGATGAAAAAGAGTGAGAAATCCAAATCTAAAGTCTACCCACTTCCTATTTCTTCATCCTCTACCTCTTGCCAAGTAGTAGAGTGTGTTTCCTTCACAAGTTTCTTGACTTGGTGAAGTGAGAGCTTGATCTTGCGATGCTTCGACGTAGATCATCTTCGGCATGGACATCGACGACCTAGCTCGCCTATTCTCCGATGAAGTCGACGCTAGAGCCCGGATTTGATTTGGACAGCGGAGAAGACCTCATCTCGGAGCCGTGGAGGTGAAGGACCGGATCTACAAAGGTTGTATTTCCGTTTCCCATTAGTTAATTGTTAACTAGTTTACTTTTTCGCCTAGTTTTCTAGCCAACGATCCGTAGTCGGGTCTCTCGGCACCTAGATTTTTTGAAATTGGCATGGTTGATGCCTTGTGAGACCTCACTAGTGTGCCTAGGAACCCTACAGTGGTATCAGAGCCTAGCTAGAGCCTTAGGCGATGCGTAGACGGAGTTAGAAGTCCGATTTACCGAAACCCCGACTTTAAAATGCTCTCTGGACATTTTTGTAAAATGTGGATTTTTGCAAATTAAAAATATGAAGAAAAACAAGCAGGTAAATCTAAGAATTACGATGCAAAAATTACCTAATGATCTTTCTAAAGTGCGGCGGAACCGCGGCATTAGAGTTCTAATGCGGCCCTTCCGCCGCACTTTTGTCTTATCTGCCATTGAAATTTGCACAGTAACTCCTATTTTTCAGTGCTGGTTTTCCTGGGAATTTTTAATCTGAAATCAAGAGTTGAGTATTTTGGGTTGTATTGGGAGTTCATACATTCGATCGGATTGTCAAACTTTGTCTATGTGTCGTTCCGGATAATTTTTTGAATATGTTAAAAAGTTCGACCGGATATAAATACCCAATTTTTCCCCTGTCGGGAAATTTCCAAGTGTTGGATTTTTCCGAAGTTTAACGACGTTCTAAGTAGTGCAAGTAACGCGATGGTCCCTCTAGAAGACAACAAACCTTAACTCGATTATGTGACCGTCTTGAACTGCCCTTTGAACCTTCGGGTTTGGGGCAGTACGGCGTGCCACATGTGAGGCGTTGGCTTGACCCTTCTACGGCTGGACCGTTGGTACTGAGGCACGAACGGAATGTTGTTAGACTTGTTTCATGTGTTGATATGTATCGGGAAAACTTGGGTGTTCAATTGTTCGATCGGAAAGTTTAACATTTTCTGTTTATCTGGAATGGAATACAATAATTGGAATTCACAAGAAGTTATGAGATAACTGAATGAATGTTATAAATCTAGCGGTTTAGTCTCACTTGATCGGTTGCCACGGAATTTTGATGTGATCAAAAGTCCGTCGCAATCACGTAGCGTACGCGGATACTCGCCGGGTAAACTTAATAGACAGCTTCACTCCATAGCCCCGACCAAGTGACTGTAGGAGAACCCCGTCGCCGAAAGCATCCGTTCGGGTGCTCGCGGCAACGGTGTTCCGCCTTGGTGCACTTCGTCGACGGTATCGGGGGTGCGGCCGTCTACTGAAGTTTGCGACGAGCATTCGATCAGGATGTCGGGAATCTTGTTGAATTACCCGACTTGATATTGAAAAGTGTTTTCGATTTTGAGACTAAAATGCGGGGTTTATAATTGTTAGGCATGCGATGTCTAAGTAATTCATTTGGTCAGGCATGCGATGTCTGAGGAGGTCGCGGATTCCAACTGTTGTAGTTTTACATTTTCTTTTCTGTGACCGTAAGTGTAATATGTGATATCGCCGGTTTCGTTGCTATATGTCAACGACAATTGGGATGCGCATATTTACTTACGTTGATGACATCTGATGTTATGTGTTGCTGGATATGTTATATTGGATCGTCGTGTTTGAATAGCCGGGGGTTTTTATGTGAGATGAGTGTTTTTCATTTTCATTCATGTAAAAACTTGTATGTAATATTCTTTTATTGGGGCACTTCCAGGTTGCGGAAGTAGTCACCGTTTGTATATTATTTACTTTTCCGCACTAGGATAGACCCAAGGAGGAGGGCACAAGTAACCGGGTTCTGGAGTCCAGTGGGAGACCAACTCGAGGAGTCGAGTCCGGGTCTCCTAACTCCAGAATTGGTAGGGTTGCTTGCCGCTCTCGTAGGGGTCTAGGGGTGTGGGTTTGGCTATTCATCACGACCGTGGAATCCGTGTTTTATACTGGCTCGTATTGAAAACACGGACGTCCTAGTATATCCAATATTTCATATGATTCTTCTGCTGCGATATCTGTGATGTGATCATGTGATGTTCTATGATAGATACAGTATATAGAATATATGATATATTATATAGACGTTACTTATGTTTTACACCCGCGCTAGCCCTTCCCCGCTCTGCCGTTAGTTACCTAACCTAACGGTGCACGAGGGGACATCGAGGCGAATGCGGATGGCATAAGTGTACGTCGTATTTATCTGTGATGTTTAGGTACTTAAATGATGGGACTTCATTAATGTGATTAATGAAATAAAAGAAACCTAAGATGTTGTAGAATCGAATTTCAAAATAAAACAGGTAGCTACAGTTCTTGCTTTGCACAGAGGTATATGTGATATATCCTGCACCTTATTCGATGAGGAAAGGACCGAGATCCCTTCACCGGGAGTGACTCCTTTAGCAATAACTGGCAGATGCTACACACTCAGTTTGTCTTTTGATTGCTTTTAAGTATTTTTGCTTTGCACAGTGATATATATGATATATCCCGCACCTCATTCGACGAGGAAAGGACCGACGATCCCTTCACCGGGAGTGACTCCTTTAGCAAAACTAGAAAAGCCTCAAAAACACTCCATTTTAAAAATCATTTGATTCTACAACGATATCAAGTTCATTACGCAATAGGTTTTCAGAAAAACCTGTCGTAGCCCTCCGTCATTTCAGATAAGTTGTATATAGTATTCGTGCTGCATTTGTTGGCTTTCGTCAAGGTGTAGTGTGCGGTAGCTATATGCTTCTTATCTGCTAGCATACGATGCGATTGGATTAGGGTAGTCGTGCGGCTTTGTTGGCTTTCGTCAAGGGTCGTGCGGGTGGGTTTAATTCGATCAAGAAATGTACGGGTTGAACTTGACTAGCGGGCTATGGTTTGTTGGCTTTCGTCAAGGTCATGGCACGTTAGGGGCAAAATATTATCGGGAATTTCAAGTGTTGAAATTTGCAATGAGATTGCATACCTTCTATGAGATAGTTGGATCCCGATACCCGCTGCGAGTAAGAGTTACTCCTGGGAGAGTTTTACATATTACAATTAGCCGATCAAGTAGGTGTCTAGAAAGGTGTTAACGAGGTTACGCCTCTGGGAAAACGAGGTTTACATTAATTAGGTTCGTGCGAAAGCACGGGGGACCTCCCTCAAAGTACCGACACTGGCCTGGCTGAAAGATTGGCGAACTTGTAGTGTGTAATTAATCCCGGCTAGTCTTTCCTTTTAGGGTTTGAAGGAAGATTTGATAAAAAGCAGTGGGAGCCATCCTGATTAGATAAAATAATAACCAATCTATTCTTTACAGAGCGCACGCTGAGTGTTTTCTTCTCTCTCTCTCCAGGTAGCGACCATATCACGCCTTAATCAAGATAATAATATGGATGAATTGACCGAACCCGCTTGTTATACTGAGCTGGGGAACGTTGGTCCCGCTCCAACTTATAATTGTTATAAGACAGAGCAGGAAATAGGGGAATACCAGATTTCCTATGCCGCCCAAACGAAGAGAGTGCATGTTGATGCATCATCTTCGGGTGTGTTCATTATACAGAACTGTTTCTCAGTATTCTTTACGTCCTGGGTATGTGATACCAGATCAGGATCCCAGATATGTAATCTGTTACATAGGGCTACAGAAAGGTAGAAAAACTGAGAACGGGTGATAAGTTTCATGAGACAGAAAACGGGGCAAGTGTTGCAGCCAAGTCTGTTGGTCACTGTCACCCTGTATTACAATACATTGATTCTGAACGAATGATATTAGATACCGAACCTGATATACAAAATCATATCTGTCTCTTTATTAGTAAAGAAACGATATAATTTTGTATTGTTGGATAATGTTTTGAACATTTCCTATATCAAAAGTTGATCGGTTCAGGCACGTTATCTAAAAGCATTGATGTTCTAAATCAAACTACAGTTCTTTAGTATACAGAACATACACAAGAGGAAGAGTTCAGAAATGAACGAATCCTTCTTGAGGTATTATAGACTAGGTCATATCAATGCGACCCGACTGGCTGAGTTACATTTAGATGCATATTTAAATCAGTTTGAATTTACATCTTGTGAAACTCGCCAGTCATGTCACAAAGATAAGATGACCATAGCTCCGTTTACTAGAAACAGAGAAAGAGTTACTAAACTCTTGGGATGATACATGAGGATGTATGCAAGGTCCCCTGTCTACACATGCCAAGACCGGTTCTTTGTACTTCGTTACATTCTCTGATAATATCTCAAGTTTCAGACCTATGTTCCTGTTGAAACACAAGTCCGAACCGTTTGAGATATTCACAGAATATAAGTTAGAAGTAGAGAACCAATACGGGTATAAGTATTATGTCCTATGATGAGATCAAGGAGGAGAACACTTGAGCACGGAAATACTGGACTATTCTAAAGGAGAATGAGATTCTCTCTCAGCATTACTCCTCCGAATACACCATAGCACGATGGTATATCGGGGCGGAGCAGTCACACCCTATATGATAAGGTGTGCTCTATGATGAGTACTACTGAGTTACCTATTTCCTTTTGGGAGTTATGCGCTTGAGAAGCTGCATACCTATTGAATAGGGTTCGAATCAAATCAGTTGCCTACCACTTCATATATGATATGGTATGGGAAGAGCCCATGTCTTAAGTCAGTTAAGATTTGGGGTTGTCCGGCCTATGTCTAAAAGAAAAATCCGGACAAGCTCAAGGCAAGGTCTGTTATGTAGAACTGGAAGTGTTCCAGCTATACGAACTACAGCAGATGATTTGATAGAACCAAGGGATTCAGTAGATACCAACGAACCTCAGCCTCTCCGCCGATCTAGTAGGGTTCCTCACCCACCTGAGAGATACTTCGGTTTCTCTATGACAGTGGGAGCGAGGATTGCATCATGAGATGATGACCCAACTAGTTTCGAGCTGGCCATCAGGAGTGGGACTCTGTAAGAATGGCTGGATGTTTATCGATCTGAGATGGAATCCTTATACACCAACAAAGTATGGACTTTGGTTGCTATATCTGAAGGGTTAAATCCCCATCAGGAGCAAGTATATCTTGAGAAGATTACTTGGTGTAGATGGAAAAGTTGAGACTTTCAAAGCTAGAATTGTTAAAGGTTTTCGTCATCGACCAGGCGTGGATAATGATGAAACCTTTTCCAGTAGCTATGCTTAAGTCCATCCAGATCCTACTTGCCACGGCTACATACCATAACTACGATATCTGGCGGTTGGGTGCCATGACTGCTTTTCTAAATGATGTTTTAGAATAGTGCGTCTATAAGTACACAGCCAGAGGGCCTCGTAGACAGTGGGAGCAGCGGAAACGTGTGCAAGATGCTTTATAGGATAAAGCAGGCATCGCGGAGTTGGAACATCTGTTTTGATAGATTAGTCAAAGAGTTTGACATCATCAAAATGGTAGATGAACCTTGTATAAACAAAAAGGTAGTAGGGAGTATTGTGACAATTCTCGTAGAGTACGTGGATGACATACTCTTGATAGGGAAGGAGTTTCCTATGCTAAGCTCGATCAATCTCCGCTTATCACTATGATTCTCCATATAGGATCAAGATGATACCTCCTAAATCCTGAGTTTTGGATCTATAAGATAGATTTAATTGGATGTTAGGATTCTCACTAGTTGTAGTGAGATGGTATCAATCGATCCTAAGGAGAATCACTGGAAGTGTTCCAGGGTGATAAAGACGACTGAGTGTCAGTCACAGGCATTGTCTTTACCCTCAGTGAAGGGACGGTATGTTGGAAGAGTTCCAAGCTGGATACTGTGACATACTAGACGATAAAAGCAGGATACATCGCTACTAAAGATGCTACCAAAGAGACTGTTTGGGTGTATATTGGTTCATAAGATGAACTATGTTCCTCCCATTGTATGACAATGGAGTTGTGGCTCATGCCAAGGAACGCCGGTCCCATCAGTGATCCAGACATATTCTAAGGCAGTATCACTTGATCATGGAGATGGTTGATCTTCAGGGAGATCGAGGTTAGGAGAGTAGACTCAGAGGACAACACAGCGGATCCACTCACAAACGCCTGTTCCCAGAGAGAGACTTTTATGGGATGGTTGAGTATGAGATACTACAACCACTGCTATCAGATGGCCCTAGTGCAAGTGGGAGATTGTTAGTTATATGTATGCCCTAGAGGCCATTACTATACATAGGATGTATATTGTAGTGGATGCTGGGACGTATATAGGGAGGACTTTCTTGCTCGACATGATAGTATGCTATCTGGTTGAACTTTACCTTAACGTGTATACTGATTGTCTCTCTGTTACATGTTGGTAAAGCCCTTAGGGTGTGTACTTGACTACCTGGACTATGATGCGGATCATACTAGTGGGGACATGGTAGTCCATAAGTACATCCTTCAAAGTCCCTAGTCGTGGGTGTATCGAGACGGGGCATCGATATACCAGAGTAGACAAGCGTATACCTTCTCGACCCATACAGATGGGCGATGGATGATCCCATATCCATTGGTGTTTGACATCGGAGATGATATACGGGTGCTCAGTAGTGACTGGGTACACTGGACGGACTCGCCGAGAACTCCCAGATGGTATTATACCTCACGTCAGATGGCAGTTCTCTGGTGACACTGGTACAGAGTAGTCTGTTGACCCGAGATCGTCATAGAGTCTTGTGTGGTTCCCACTGTGCTTTGATTTCCATCTTACCACGTCCAAGAGGGCGTGCAAAACGGTGGTTTTTGGGTACAGTCCCGATTCACATGGAGGCAATGAGCGATAGGAGGGGATTTGTCTCTCCCGGTATAGGGGGTTGATGTTGCGCTGTGTTCGATTGGCTATAACAGGAAATCCCTGGCCAGGGTTGCTGAGATTTACTGGTAAGTGTTACCAGTAGTTTCTCGAATAGTTATAGACCTCATATCGACACGACTTATCGAGCTATTGGGGTCTGACGTTTACTACCCCTAGGCGAGATATGCGACATATCAGACGATCAGACCGGACTGTACGGTAGTGTTACTGGTCGGATTCACTGGAGTGTGAGCGGGCTTGCTCGTCGATCTTCAGATCGCTCAATACCCGGGTGGCCGTTACGTTTAGCAGACCGCTTGCGGCTTGTGGGTGTTTGATATGATCATCATCTGCTGCCGGTGTATTGACGAGTCTTTAGAGTCCTACACAGAGGTTTCCTGGCTCAAGCGAAACGAAATAGGAGCGCATATGAGATATGTGCGGGACCGAGAATAATGCGTGTATGTGATACCGTATTCTATTCTCGCGATAAATGTATCGAATGGTTGTATGCGATATAACCTAGTTATCGATTCAAGCGTTGATTCGATAAATCGATACATTGGATATTAGCCGGTTATATGCGATATGACCGGATCGTTAAATCAAGTGTTGGTTTAATGATTTAATGTATAATTATATATTTGATATATTACTTTGCATTGACTAATATTGGTTCACTTTAGATGGATTTTCTCACTCGGATGTGCGCATTATATATGTGATATGATTTTGTGCATTTGCTTGTATCATGTTTGATGATACATGCTTTTTGGTTTGTGTAAAGATTAAACCATGGTTATTTAAATGGTTAGGGTTTTGTTTTTCATATCTATTTATTCATTTATTTATTTATTTTCTTTTTGAAAAAGAAATGAGAAGAATGGTGGCTTTCTTTGTTTGTAGTTGAAGATTCATGAACCTTTGACTTTGTCCACCATTCTTATCTCATGCTTAACCTAACCATTTAATTTAACCCTAGTTTAATCTCTACACTTGACCATGGTTTAGATTATGATAAGTTTTGATTTTTCTTTTCATTTTTAATTAACTTATCATAACAATTTCCTTCTTCTTCTTCATTTCTTCAAGTGAAGAAAGCTTGCCTCCATCAATGGCAAGTGATGAAAAAGAGTGAGAAATCCAAATCTAAAGTCTACCCACTTCCTATTTCTTCATCCTCTACCTCTTGCCAAGTAGTAGAGTGTGTTTCCTTCACAAGTTTCTTGACTTGGTGAAGTGAGAGCTTGATCTTGCGATGCTTCGACGTAGATCATCTTCGGCATGGACATCGACGACCTAGCTCGCCTATTCTCCGATGAAGTCGACGCTAGAGCCCGGATTTGATTTGGACAGCGGAGAAGACCTCATCTCGGAGCCGTGGAGGTGAAGGACCGGATCTACAAAGGTTGTATTTCCGTTTCCCATTAGTTAATTGTTAACTAGTTTACTTTTTCGCCTAGTTTTCTAGCCAACGATCCGTAGTCGGGTCTCTCGGCACCTAGATTTTTTGAAATTGGCATGGTTGATACCTTGTGAGACCTCACTAGTGTGCCTAGGAACCCTACATCGACTACTTACGTGTTCCGTAACAAAGGCTCAGGAGAAACAACAGAAACTCCAGGAGATGCTGACAAAGATGGCCGCACTTACTGGGCAGAAAGAAAGCCCGGAAGTGTCGTCGAAGCAATGCCAGGAACAAGAAACCGATGCCGAATTCCTACGAAGGATGCTTGAGAAAAAAATAAAGAGACCGCGGAACAAGCGGCTAATATAAAACAAATGGCGCTCTTGTTCCAAGATATGGTGAGCATGATGATCCAGCCGGACCCTCCAGCCGAAGATCCCCCAATAATCATTGAAGACGACAGAAGAGAAACATCGAACCCTTTTCCGTCTCTATCAACAGCCAGGGAGGAGACGATCTCGAAAGCCGTGCTTAATGACTACATAGCTCAACAAATACGAGCTCATCAGGCAAGCGAAGCCGCTGGCCAACTCGTCAGAACTGGGCGACCTTATCCAAGCTGGTACGATCAAATTAAGTACCCGCCGGGATATACGATCTCTAAATTTCACATGTATAAGGGGACAGGCAACCCCCATTAGCACATTGCTCAGTTCAGGGCTCTCTACGACAATACTGGAGGTGACGAAAATTTTCTACTTTGCCAGTTCGTCGGCAGCTTAGCGGAGATGGCATTTGAATGGTACTCGGAGCTTCCGAATGACTCCATCAAAACATTCACAGAAATAGAGTTGCTATTCACCCAGCGTTTCGCAAGTGCCAGCGAACGCACCCCGATCACGGCACTGATCAATGCCCGGGTGAAGATAGGAGAGACATGGGTTCAGTATGCAATTCGGTGGCGGAACCTATGGTCGAAATGCGAACAACGCATAGAACAAGCTCCTGCTGTGGGCATGTTCGCAGGGACCCTTGACCCGCAGGAAACTATATCCCAGTTTATGATGTTTTTCAAGCCAACCACCTTCCAGGCCTCGATTGACAAACTGGCCCAAATGGACCAGATGGGCCATAGGCCGTCCTCTTCAAAGACAGATCTCCGGAACGAAAAGGGGAAAGGAAAAGCGACCTTCGCCGCCAACGCTCAACAACAATCGAGCGACCCGAAGCCGGTGGTTCGCCAAAACAACAGACCGCGAGCCCTCGAAGATAAGTTGAGACGTCCTTACTCATTCCCCTAAGATAAAACGAGGAGATTATTCGAACTGGCGGTATGTAACAGGCCCATTACTGTTCCCCGCCGAAGGACGCGACCGGGACGTTGGGATGTCAGGCCTGAAATTCGAGGGCAGATGCTAATTGGTGCTATCCATCACCTCTCCGAAGATGCCAAGTTGATTTATGGCACCATATATCGAAGGTTTAAATGGATGCGGCCGATGTAGCAGACTTCGTCAGATTCCCCCTCTTTTGAGGGGTTTTTGATTGTGGGGACGCTCTTCCCTGCAGGCGCAAGCCCCTGCAGTTAATTACGCTACTGCATCGCGGTAATAACTTTCTCTTTCTCCAGATGGTCACTTCTTGTCGTGGGTGCTTGTTTTGTTTGTGGTTGCCCGTGGATTGTATACGGAGACTAATTTATGTTGTCGCCCGTAGGGCGCGAATTAGTCCAAATCCGTATCTTCTTAGATTTGGGTTTGGGGGTTATGTTTAAGGATACGTTTGCCTCATTTGAAACTAAGATCAACTTAAACGTTTGTTAAGGATACGTTAGTCTAATTTTTAGACTAAGATCAACTTAACGGGATCGTTTAGATCCAGCAAAAGAGCATTTGAACTCTATTGTTTAGTTTAGGGACATTGCGGTCGATTAGTTTAAGGACATTACGGTCCAATGTTGGTTTAAGGACATTACGGTCCATGGGTTTAGAGGGACCCCATAGTCCAAGGTTAAGGACATCGTAGTCCATGGGTTTACAGGGACCCCACAGTCCGTAGTTTAAAGACATCGTAGTCTATGAAGTTTAAGGACATCGTGGTCCATGAGTTTAAGGACCCCACAGTCCGTAGTTAAAGACATCGTAGTCTATGAAGTTTAAGGACATCGTAGTCCATGAAATGTATGGTTGTCGGGACCCGTCACCTCTCTGAAGACGTTGAAGGATTACAACGACAAATATCAGAGGAGTAAAGAGATGTACCCTCGAACCGGTGTGAGTTAGTTGAAGGATCTGTAGTCCAGTTTGAGACTGAGATCTGTTGAATATTCATGAGCAGATGGGCTCAGTTCAATATAAGTTGAGGACTTATGGCCGGAATTGGGCTAAGTCCAATAAGATTAAAATGTTTAACATTTTATTGTTCTGGGCTGTTGAATCCTTACTTGGGCTTGGCCCTTATAATAATGCTGAGCATTAGATCCTGACATTTTTTTATCTTGTATTGAATGCATAGCATTCATCAGAACAATGTGTGTTATGACAGCACGCCACGTGGCGCGCAAGGAGCTTTGCGCCAATTAAAGAGCGCATTGCGCTTCTGCCAAGTAGCGCACACGAAGAGGACACGTGTCACGCTCTGCGCTATGCGCCAGTTTATAAGTGCATTGCGCTTTCAATTTGTGAGCGCGTCGCTCTAGTTTAGTGGCGCACCAGTGAGCGACACGTGGCGCGTTTAGCACCGAGCGCCAGCCTATGAGCGTTGTGCGCTATTTCAGAAGCGCAAAGCGCAAGTTGCATATGTAGTTGACACGTGGCACGTTTTGGCACTGAGCGCCAGTCCAAGGAGCGCAAAAGTGCAGTTCATGAGTGCAAAGCACTTTTCAATAGCGCAAAGTGCATTTGATCAAATTTATGATCTGTGAACAAATTTATGTTCTTTTTTCTTAAAAGAGGCTTTGCCTCAAAATTCAAGAACAACAGTTCTTATTTTGAAATGGGCTTTTCCTTTGTAGATCAATGATCTGTGGATGAAGTAAATACTTCTTTTGTTTTTATGATGAGATCTTTTGATCTCTTTTTATAAAAGACCTTGGTCTTTTTTAGATCTATGATCTTTTTTAGAAGACAGTTCTTCTTTTCATGAGATGATTTCATCTCTGTATTCATAGTTCATGTTCTTTACCTTGAAGAAATGATCTTCTTTGGCTAAAATCTTGCTTTTCTTTCTTTGAGTTTTCTCAAAGTTTGTAGGGGGGTTTCTCTATATTAGACTTGAAGTCTTGGGGCCTTTATATAGGGCAAATTGATTTGTTAAATCAGTTAAAAAGATCTTTCTCTGATTGATTTGGGGTTGTTTCCCCACCGTTAGATCTTTGATCCTAGGGCTCCCGTTTTACAGAAAATAATCTTCTTGTTTTAATAAGATTGAGAAATCTTTCCATGCAGAATTTTAATTCTGATTAATTAATGATTTATCATTATTAGATCTTTTGATCTAACGGCGGGGAATTTTTAATTCCAGCGCTAGCGCACCTACGTTTGACACATGGCGTGTAGCGCAGCCTGTACTAGCGCACCTGTGTTTGACACGTGGCGCGCAGCGCAGAGCGCTGGATCTGAAGCGTTGCTTCAATTTTGAATTTTGAATTTTAAAACAGAGTTTTGCTCTGATTAGGGGTGCGCTGCCTAGGTCGCAGCTGGCGCTAGCGTATCTGTGTTTGACACGTGGCGCACAGCGCGCCTAGCGCTGAATCTGAAGCGTTGCTTCAATTTTTAAATTTTGAATTTTAAAACAGAGCTTTGCTCTGATTGGAGGAACAGAAGCGTCGCTTCATTTCAAACCTCGGATTTTGAACAGAGCTTTGCTTTGATTGGGGTACTCATGATGTGATAAGATAAAGGAGAAAAAGAATGTGATTTTTTTATTTTATTTTATTTTTTATTATTTTTTTTTTAAAAAATTGTTTTTTTTTTGGAGTTTAGAAATTTTTGAAAGAGTTTTGCAAGAATGTATACGGACTTACTTCAAACAATCACAGTTAAAACATGCACAATCATACCTAGAGCTATGGTCTTCTAAATCTACTAAACTGCTCCCAACTGATCCAAAATGACAAGTTGTGAGATATCTCTCAAATCGTCTCTTCACTGCCAATTGTGGCCAGGTAAGCACAAATGAAAAAAAGAGGGTTCCGCTCACGAATCACCGTGAGACGGGCCTTTTAAAGTTATCTTTCTCACTTGTCTAGCCCAGGCACCACAAATTCAAGTTTAGATAAACGATTGAATGCCCACAACCTTCCTCTGTCCTAATGAGCACGACAGTCCTTAGTTGGCTGAGTCTAGGTATTTTTTAATTTAGCCCAAGGGTGATGCATATGCTTTTTAGTGATTTTTGGGGTCTTAGGAAGGGTAATGAAATCCCCACCCAATCTTGATTGGTGTTATAGCCCCTTAGATTCCGTATTAATTATGCAAAGCAGTTAACACACAAAAATCTAAATCACTTGCAAATTTTTTTTTATTTGGCAGCGCAAAGAATCCTGCACAAAAACAATTTATTAGATAGGAGAAAGAGAACCTGTACAAAGAAACCTGCAGGAATTTTTTTTCAGTGGAGTGCAGAGGAGAGGAGAGGAGAAAAGAAATACTTACATAGAAAATTGGGTGCTGACGTCACCAGTTGACCGCGGTTCTGCGGTCAAACCCTTGCTTCTGCCGCGGTTCCGCGGCGGACCAGTGAGTTTGGATCTTCTGACTTTGTCTCTGTGCTGAGTTGGTTTTCCTCTACCTGTTCAGATCTCCTGTTTCTGGATTTGTTCACTGAGTTTGCTCCAGATCTGAATCAGAATTTGCTCCAAGCCTGCATACTCGCACAAAAACCTTTCAAAAATAACAAGATGATTTTTATTTTTTATTTTTTATTTATTTTTTTTGTTTTAAAATTTTTTCAATTTTTTATAATTTTTTTAAATATTTTTTTTATTATTAACCCGAAATTACACAAAGAAAGAGACTACCGTTTCTCTAGCAATGGCGCCATTTGATTGGTAGAGATGATTTTCTGTTTAAATTTACCGTAATCAAGACGGTGTCGCTTGGTAGCTAGCCGGTTGAGTACGGGTCGATCCACAGGGAGATGGAATCCTTTTCTTTATATTTTAACGAGTTAAGCCCAAAAAATTGGTTGTTGTTTTAAGATCTATGAATGAGAATAAGTTGATAAAAGGCTTGCTGGGGTTAGAATTAGGTTAGTTCGAAATAAGGATCTTCTCACTTCTTTCAATGCCCTACTTAAGAATATAGGTGTTAGGGTAATCGGCAACAACGGGGATTAGCACGACTGGGAAGAAACTTAGTGTAACAACTATACAAGTTTTTACAAAAAAAATTTCTAAAAAAAAATCCATAAAAGGGTATTTATTTCTTGAGCACAAGACTTAAGTAATTAATTAGCAATTTAATTACAAGAAGGAGCTTGTAGCTCATTGGTAATATCTTGCACTGTTGAACCAAGCCACCAGAGTTCAAATCCCATGCCACACATTATTTTTAATATTTATTTTGTTTTAAATTTTATGGAAGCCCAACAGTCCACACAAGATAACTCCAGATTTTCCTACTACACTTTAAAAACTAAATATACCAGAGGCTACACTAGACGACCCCCCACCTCCCTATGCCTTGACTCGGCCGGACGGCTGAGTTTCCTTCTTCAATGTTGTGTCTCTTCATCTTCTAAACCCCCCTGTACACTTCAAATTCCTAGATCGGTTTCAGAGACCTTTGAAACACCCTATTTACTCCAATTTTTAACGATTTTATACATTTTTACATTTTTTTTATTTAAAACCCTTCATCTACCCTACCCTTAGCCTAACCCTATAAATACACCCTTACTCTCTACCCTCTCACTCACATTTCTGAGCTAACTCTCTAAAATCCTCAAGAAATCTTGTGCATTTTGAAAACGAGCTCGAGGCGAAGCTCCGACGAATTCCCGGCGGAACTTCCAGCGATCGTCCTAGGAACTCCCGGCGACGACGCAACACATCGGTGATTCTACTACTTCCCTCTCACTCTCTTGTGTGTCCTAAAACCCGTAAGTCCCTTTCTATCTCTCTTTTCCATTCTCAAAATACGAAATTACAAAACCCGACGGAATCGGAACAAATCTGATTTCCGATTCGGTTTTCTATAAAATTCCACTTCTCACTAATACAATCATACTTAAACTTTCTCATGTTGATTATTAAACACTAATCAAATAATTTGAACAAGTTTCATCACATGAAATGATAGCTATCTCAATTTATCGTATTTTTCACTTAAATACCATATTGTTTCAATCCTTCATTTAACTCCATCAAACTTGCTATACATTTAAAGTAGATCACGAGGTAACGATTTATCGTATTTTTACTTAAATACCATATTGTTTCAATCCTTCATTTAACTCCATCAAACTTGCTATACATTTAAAGTAGATCTCGAGGTAACGACCTACTTCCTCACACACTCATATGCAACACCCCCGAGAACCTAGAATACGAGAAAACAAACAATTTTCATTTAAATACCATATACTTAATAAAACCATTTCTAAAAGATTTAGTATTGATGCACTTTTTAAATAAATACCTCTTATTATGAAAATACGATAAGTTGTGGACATCAGTCGTTTATCTACTTTGTGGTGTCTAGGCTTGGCAAGTGAGAAAGGTAACTTTAAAAGGCCCGTCTCACGGTGATTCGTGAGCAGATCCCTTCTTTCTTCACTTGTACTTACCTGGCCACAATTGGCGGTGAAGAGGCGATTTGAGGTATCTCACAATTTGTCGCTTTGGACCAGTTAGGAATAGACTAGTTAATTTAGGAGAATCTAGAACATACAATACGGAAAATATACATCTTTACAAATAAATACCATTTACTTCATAAAACCGTTTTCTAAAGGATTTAGTATTTTACAATCTTTGCAAAGCGCCGCTACAACCCATTTTGGGGAACCCGTTCGGGATGGTGCGGATTATCGCACATCCTCGGGCTTAATAGTGCGAGATTCAGACCTCCGCAAGGAGCATTCGGTCTCGAAAGATTTCAAATACGACATCTTAAGAAAATGAGATTTTTTAGAATATAAAATATTTATTTTTGTATAAATATATGTATCATTAAAATATCTATTTTGTTATGATATAAATAATCCACCTTTTTCTAAAATCACAAGAACCAATTTTACACTAAAATACCATAAATTCCACATAAATCAATATTACAAATAAATACCTTTATTTATGAAATTAGGATATTTTCACTAGAAATATCACAATATAAAATCCACCTTCATTACAACTCTAAAGACGAATAATGAATATTTGAAGTGTATTTTGAAAAGTATATAAAAGTATTTTTACATAAACCCCCCTCAAGTTTTATAAATTACTCTAAGGACCCTAGCAAGTAATCAAGACTTCGATTTACACTTCTAATTGTCTGACTCGGATTTGAGTCTGATTAAACTGACTTGAATATGATTCAGGTCAATCTACAATCTTCAACATGATTCCATGAATCCAATTATCAATCTATACGATTTGACCGAACCGAACCATGGATATACACTCCATTTACATGGTTCTCCAGTTATTCCATTTACATGATTACACAGTTATATCCGTTTACCGATATCATGGTTTCGGTCAATCATCCAATTATACAATCAATATAATTTACAAGACAAACAATACAATCAAAACACTACGGGGTTTAAGGGGTAGATTGGTACGGAAGGTGTTAAAAGTGGCACGAGACGGTAAGATTAAGACACCTAATATGAATCCAATTGCCGTTGTTCCGGGTTGTATAACGGAGTCTTGTACTTACATTTACCTTAGTCTCCGGGGTAAGTGAGACTCCTCTCGTATACACTGGCATCCTTCTGTACCAAGCTACAAACAACAACGTTAACACTAAATACAACAATATAATATTATAATACAACATTAAAACCTACTCTCTCTCTCTTTCTTCTTTTCTACTTCTTCCTTATCTTTGGGACTTACCGAGCGATCTGTTCGCTGACGACATTCTATTTCTTTCTTCTTTGAATGTCGTCAGGTGGTTTGGACCCAGCAGAGATCGAGCCATCTGCAGAAGACTTGGACCGGTTTGCTGGAGAACCCCGAGCTCTAGTCATTGTACACTTTCCATTCAGTACTTTTCATTTCCTGTCATGCCATTGTTTAGGCAACGTTTTATTTCAGTTGTATTTCCTTTTCATGCATTGTACAAAAGAATGTTAATAAATAAAAGTTATTGTTTTTATTATATCTTGTCTCTTGTATATTTATTTTTATATTGCTTAGATACGCTTAGCGTATGTACTTCTGAGTATATACGTAGCGAACCAGTCCCGTCCCGTTCGCCGTATACCGGGAAGTGGGGCGTGACACTAAGTTTCTTCCTCTTGGTCCTTGTCCATCCGTTCTTGGCTCTTAGTCCTAACCTCCGGTTAATTCAATCACAACCGGTCTAACTAGGAATCGCCGTTATCATGTAGGATAGGGTGCCGTAGTAAGCGGATTATGGTTGATTTAAAGAGAGTCCTTAATTAAAATTATTTGGGCAAAGTGAGAGAGATTTCCTTCTCTCAAACCTTCCCTCTCCTATCCCTAACAAGTGAGGAATTACTCACTCATTAGGAAGATAACAATAAAATTCATTTTTTATTTTAATAGATGAACTAAATTGCAGATAATAAAAGAACAGATAAAAAATTGTAGGAATTAAAATTTAGATAAAAAGAATGCGAGATAAAAAAATAAAACTTAGTTTATTGATGACCTCTCAACAATGCATTACAATTGGAATTAAAATTTAGATCTAAGAATTCAAAAGAGACATCCCAAGAAAGGTAGCCTAAAAGAGGCACTCTCAAAGAGACACACTTAATTTGGTTTTGAGCTCTCCTATTTATAAATAAGAAAAACCTTAGGTTTACATTCTGATCCATACATGAAATTACAAAACAACCCCAAAAACCGAGTCAAAGCACCGACACCCCACCGACACGTGCAGAGCACGGCCGCGGAACCGCGGCAGAAGTGCCTGTTTAGCCGCGGTTCCGCGGCCATTTGGTGGGTTCATGGGCTCAATTCTTCAGGGTTTCTTCAAGTTGCTTTTATCTTCTGTTTTCTTTACTTGGTCTCTCAGAATCTCTTCAATTCTCTTCCAGATATTCAACAGTGGACTTTTGCCTTGAGCTCCACGTTTGAAGTCTTAGATCTTGTGCTGCCTTTGTGCTTTGTGTATTGAAATGCTCAATGATTTTCTATTTGTTCCTTGAACTGGTAGGCGGCATTATACGGATAGTGTGCGGAAACCCGTATTTCTCTGTTTGTTGGTCGTAGTCCCACATTTGTTGTGACTTTTCATGAATTTCACTATAAAGAGCTGAGAACGTATAACCTGCAACTATTTAGCAGACATGGATCAAAGGTACCTATTTATATGCAATGTGATTAAGAATGAGTGGTATAAAAATGCAAAAATCTGATATGAACACCACCTTCCAAAGAAAATACTTCTTGGAATACGTGCCTCGACGAACCGGATGTACATCCGAACTACTGCTTATACTATCGGAAGGTCACACATCCTACCGAAGAGTACAATGCCTTCAAGAAATGGTGGTAGGGATACGTTGCCCACCAAAAACACTTCAAGCGGGTGAAGCGCAAAGCCCGTCGGGAGCAGAGAAGCACGGCGGACAAGCATGAAGGAATGGCTGGTAACTGTCATATGGTTGATGCTATCCCGGCAAGAGCAAAACCTCAAGTTCTTACCTTCGGGAGCGATTCTGACGAGGAAATGATCCTCGGCCCTCTCTTCAAGGAATCTACCTCTGGAAAAGAAGAGGAGATGAAGAACTGTGAGAACATTCAGCTGCGTAACCGTATGTTGCCTGAAAAGGATCTCGGACCTTCAAACAAAGGTTCAGGCAAAAGGGACAAAGGGAAGGAAAAAGTCCCTGAGGAGATTGCTCTCGATGATCGAGTCGTCGAAGAGCTAGCAGCCAAGGACCCGACCAAGAAAAACAAAGTGGATTACATTGTACTGGCACACCTGAGGAAGATACCCTCGCAACTGAGCATACTGGATGCTCTCCTCCTGTCTAAAGAGGTACGGGATTCTCTGATCAGGGCATTACAAGAGCCCGAGCAGTTTCAAACTTTACTTGCCGAAGAAAAGATGAATGACGAGCTGGAAGAAGAACACACGGCTGACATCACTTTCGGAGATGAAGATCTCCTCCTCTGAACGTACGAGCACAACCGTCTCCTGTATGTCACCGGGTACTGCCATGACATCAATATAGGGAAGATCTTAGTTGACAATGGGTCCTCTGTCAACCTCCTAAATGTGAGGGTGCTAAAAGAAATCTGCATGAGCGTTCAGCACCTCGCTCGGGATAAAATCACCATCTCCGGGTTCGACTCTCAATCATCACGGACGCTCGGGTCTGTAATACTCACGTTACGCTTTGGGCTGCTCGTCACTGACATTAAATTTCATGTCATTGATTCCAAGACCTGCTACAACGCTTTGCTCGGTAGGCCCTGGTTACACAAGTACAACATCATCTCTTCTACACAACATCAGTGTATGAAGTATTTCAAAGACGGTCTCGAGTATACCGTGACGGGGGAACTAAACCCATTCTCCGTAAATGAAGTCCGAAAGTACGAAGATGCAATGTATTTCTTACCAGACTTTGAAGAAGTGGAAAGATGCCATAAACCAGAGAATAAGCAAAAAACTATCACCACTATTCTGGTCTTCGGGAGCGATACCGATAAGGAAGAAGAGATAGTCTATTCGGGGCCGCCCCAATGCAACGGGCCGGGACCATCTACCCCTATTCTGGTCTTTGGCAGTGACTCTGAAAACAAAGTCAACGCAGAGTTCTCGATCCGTCCATCAATGCAGGCCCTCACTGGAGATAATCAGGTCTGGAAATTGCCATGGTTCCGCGACAGCACTACAGAGAGCTTAATGCGCTTGAGACATATAGTGTGCAAGAGCTGCAGACATTCTACATCCCTCCCAAGCGAAGAGGTGAAAAGGCAATCCTATTCTATCGATCCGCGGAGACTAAAGTCGAAAGAGAAGTCTGGCATGGTGTCGAACCTGCGCTTGACAGGCTCCAACCAATCCATCTGCCCGGATACTATGCAGAAGGATTGAAAAGGTTATTAAGATACCAAGACGTGCCTTTCAAACAGACTGCTCGACAAGCTCAGTTCTACAACAGGATTTGGAACATACCCGGAACTCAGAAAAAATTGCCCAACGGAAAAATGGAAGCGATTGGGCTTGGATATGTCCAGTCCAAGAAACGGGAGCAATTCCATGGTTGCCATGTCATAAATGACCTCGATGAAGAAGAGGATGCTCTTTTAAAGGACGCTGACGTTGAACCAGAACGTGGCCCTGCCATAAAAATGCCGAGTCCGTCGTTTGAAGAACAAATGGACAAGCTAGTAAGGGAAGCGAGTCAAAAGGTTCGGAACGACCACAGCCGCGAAATGGCCACTTACGAGAAAGCCAAGATGCAACGCCTCCTTCAGCAGGCTACGGAGGATGACAATACCCTTCACCGTCAGCCCGCCATGCATTCCCAAGACAAGAAAAAGGCCCGACGCGGAGGCAAAAACAAGTTAAAGAACGGAAAAAATGTTCGACAGCGGCAAAACGGATCCAAAAGGGCACGCGATCGAGAAAAGGTCAGCCGGAATTCGTCTCTTATGAAAAAGATGGGTCGAGCATATTCTTTCCCTTAAGACAAGACAAGGAGAATTTTTGACCTTATCATGAAACATCAAATGATGACACTCCCGGAGTCTCGGCACTCCGATCAAGCAAACAAGGTTCATCACCTGGATTATTGCTCATATCACCGAGTAATAGGACATCCTCTTGAAGACTGCTTCACCTTCAAAAACTGGGTTGAAGACCAGTATCGGCAAGGCAGGTTTGCTCTATCCGACAGTTGGAGGGTAGCCCCACCACGAAAGCATGAGCCGAGAGCAACCTACACTGCGAGGGAAGGTCTAGATCAGCATCGAGCTTGTACCTGCCATATGATAACATTCTCAAAAGAAAGAGAGCATGAGAATGTGGATGACTTCTCCCAATGCTTCGTGGATGAAGATGAGGACGAGATGACCTCAGATTTCGAGCTTGTACCTGCCATATGATAACATTCTCAAAAGAAAGAGACCATGAGAATGCAGATGACTTCTCCCAGTGCTTCGTAGATGAAGATGAGGACGAGATGATCTCAGATTTTCTACAGGCACCAAAAGAGCTGGAATATGGAATACATACCACAGCAGACAACCTAAGGAAAATCGACTTGGGGACGGCAAACGAGCCAAGGCTAATGTTCGTCAGTGAGATGCTGTCTGAGAAACAGATGGCTACGTTAACAGATGTGCTTATGCAGTATAAAGACTGCTTCGCATGGAACTATTCCGAAATGCCGGGATTAGATCCAGAGATAGCTGTGCATAAACTGACGATATCTCCGGACGTCAAGCCAGTCAAACAAGCGCCAAGAAGAATGCGGCTCGAACTTGAAATGAGTATCAACACCGAAATCAGGAAGCTAACCGACTCCGGCTTCATCCAAGAAGTTCAATACCCCAACTGGATCGCTAACATTGTCCCAGTGATGAAGAAAAATGGGACGGTGCGCATCTGCGTGGATTTCTGAGACCTCAATAAAGCTTGCCCAAAGGATGACTTTCCCGTACCAGTTACCAAGTTGATGATAGATAACACGTCCACCTATGAAGTCTTCTCCTTCATGGACGGATCCTCAGGGTACAACCAAATCAAGATGCATCCTGAAGACCAAAAGCACACTGCTTTCCGGAGTCCACTGGGCATATTCTGCTACGAAGTGATGCCCTTTGGTCTGAAGAACGCTTGCGCAACTTACCAGAGGCCCATGACAAAGATCTTCGATGACCTCATACACGAGATTGTCGAATGTTATATTGACAACCTCGTAGTGAAAAGCAAATCGTACGAAGAGCACTGGGAGCATCTGAAGATAGTTTTCAGCGCCTTCGGAAGTACAACCTGAAGATGAACCCTCTGAAATGCGCGTTTAGAGTTTCCTCGGGCAAATTCCTAGGATTCATCGTACGACACCGAGGCATCGAAATAGACCCGTCAAAGATCAAGGCGATTATGGAAATGCCTCCGCCAAGAACTCTCAAGCAATTGCGGTCTCTCCAAGGAAAACTCGCGTATATCCGACGGTACATAGCTAATCTCTCCGACAAATGCCGCCCCTACAGTCATCTAATGAAGAAGGGGACCCCGTTCGTATGGGATCACAAATGCCAAAGTGCACTGGATGAAATCAAGCAATATCTGCAAAACCCGTCGGTACTGACCGCTCCGGTCAAAGGAAAGCCCCTCATCCTGTACACAACAACCCTTGAAGGTTCGTTAGGCGCGCTATGGGCACAGGAGAACGATCAAGGAAAGAAGAGAGCCCTCTACTACTTGAGTTGAGTTCTCTTGGGGGCAGAAAACAACTACTCCCCAATCGAAAAGTATTGCCTGGCATTGATCTTCGCGATAACGAAGCTCTGACATTACGTCTTGGCACATGAGGTTCATCTCATATCAAAGGTGGATCCTCTCAAGTATTTAATGTCAAGAGCCATGCTAACAGGAAGGCTTGTCAAATGTACCCTCCTCTTGATGGAGTTCTCGAAAATATATCGACCCCTCAAAGCAATAAAAAGCAAGGCTATCGCCGACTTCCTCATTGAGCATCCGATACCTGCCGATTCGCCCCTAAACTGTGAGTTGCCGGACGAACACGCGTTTGACGCAATCAACGGGGAGAAAGAAGAGAGTGATACCCGATGGGAACTCTACTTCGATGGAGCGTCCTCCTTGAAAAGCGAAAGCAAAACGCCCCCATGATTAAAGCCGGGGCGGGCCTTATCTTCGTGACTCCACAAGGAGGGGTTATGCATTTTGCCCTTTCCTTAATGGAGCCAAGAACAAACAATGAAACTGAATATGAAGCTTTGATAGCAGGTCTCGAGATTGTCGTCAATATGGGTATCGAAAACCTCCTCATATATGGAGACTCCTAGCTGGTCGTTAGCCAAGTAAATGGCGACTACCAGACGTGTAAGCCAGAATTGATCAGGTATGGTGAGAGAGTGCAGCAATTGCTGACGCAAATCCCCTCTTACACTCTGGAGAGCATACCGCATGCGGAAAATAGCAAAGTGGATGGATTAGCCAAACTCGCTAAAGAACTGGCTGACGAAAACCTCGATGATGTATGAATCGTTGTACAAAGCCGTCGGGTTCTCGCACCAGCAGAAATATCTCCGGAGTCGTCTGAAGAAAAGAAAGCGACCAAGCAAACAGCCCTGCAAATAGAGGACCAAGAAAAGGCTAAGGATTGGAGAGAAGGCTTCATAGACTACTTCAAATCCCATCGAATACCTGAAGATGCATCCTCAAGACATCAGCTCATGAAACGAGCTCTGTCTTTCGCCTTCTTCAATGATACTGTGTATAAGAGATCGTTCGACTCTCTGTGGTTGAGATACCTGGGACTGGAAGAAGCAAGGAGAGTCATCCAAGAAACTCATGACGGAATCTGCAATTCCCATCAAGCTAGGCTAAAGATGAAGCTGAAGATCAAAAGAATGGGTTACTACTGGCCAACGATGATTCAAGACTGCCTCGAATGTGCGAAGCAGTGTCACTCGTGCCAAATTCACGGGGACTTCATCCACCAACATTCAAATCCGCTACACCCAACGCTGGCTAGCTGGCCATTCAAAATGTGGGGAACCGATATAGTTGGGCCCATCGAGCGAGCATCATCCAAGGGACATCGGTTCATACTAGTGACAATCAATTACTTCTCTAAGTAGGCAGAAGCCATACCGCTAAGGGAGGTGAAGACGGAGAACATCCTCCATTTCTTCAAGACACGTGTCATCTACCGGTTCATTACGCCGTGACGGATTATCTCTGATAACGGGCCAGCCTACAGAAGCCATAAAATCATTCGCTTCGCACAACAGTATAATATAGATTGGAGATACTCTTCAGTCTACAATCCCTGAGCTAACGGTCTAGCTGAGGCTTTCAACAAGACCTTGATAAAGATCATAAAGAAAACGGTGTCCAGAAATAAGGAGGAATGGCATGAAAGGTTGCATGAAGCTCTCTGGGCCTATCGAACCACGTTCAAGATGGCCACAAACACAACGCCATTTGCGTTAGTATTCGGCACGGAAGCGGTACTTCCCTTGGAAATAGAGCTACCCTCTCTGCAAGTAGCGGTTTGGTACAAACTGACGGATGAAGAAAATGCCCATCTTCGGCTTGAGGAGCTTGATGCCCTCGATGAAACTCGTCTCATGGCGCAGCAAAACCTGGAAGATTACAAAGCAAGGATGACGCGCTCATATAAAAGATTGACTAGGCCGAGAACATTCCTCCAAGGCGAACTCGTACTAGTCGTAAAAAGACCTATGATCCCCAATCATGCGAAACGAGGGAAATTCGAGCCGAACTATGAAGGCCCGTACATCATAGATAAGGTCTACCAAGATGGGGCCTACTTGCTCATGGATATGCATGGCGAAAGATCCTTCCGGCCAATAAACGGCCGATTCCTGAAAAAATACTATGCCTAACGAGTCACGGCCCAGGTCAATGATAGATGACGACGCCTATGCCCGCTCGCTATCTTCCCGAGTCCAAACTCTATAAGCAGTATCCAGCTAAACCTCGCCTCTAAAGCAACAGACCGAGATGTCCTTAAACTAGTTATGGACCGAGATGTCCTTAAACTTGCTACGGACCGAGATGTCCTTAAACTAATATTGGACCGAAATGTCCTTAAACTAACAACGGACCGAAATGTTCTTAAACTAGTTATGGACCGTAATGTTCTTAAACTAATATTGGACCGAGATGTCCTTAAACTAACAACGGACTGAACCGTCCTTAAACTAGCTATGGACCGAGATGTCATTAAACTAACATTGGACCGAGATGTCCTTAAACTAACAACAGACCGAGATGTCCCTAAACTAACAACATCGCCTCAAACACGGCGATAGTGGAATGCAAGTCCACAAGTCCTAGCGGTGAGGACTGCAACTCAAATCCCACCGGCAGATAAATGGGTTACATGCGGCAAAATTGTTCTCGAGAATTTCATCGTGCCAAAAAAAAGTTCCTTTCACAAGCGACATGGGCACGGATGAAAACCCAAAAGGGCGCTGTGAGTAAAAACAGCAGGACTACCGGCGAGTTTGTGAAAACCCGAAAGGGCGCAATCTCGTTAAAATAAAGACACCTGCAAGGTCCTCTCGACCTTGTGAGTAGAAAATACCTGTGTGAGATCCTTATGACTCATAAGGGAGCAACACACTTAGGGAGCCCCACGATTCCTAAAGAGAAATTGCACTTACGAGATCCTCATGACTCGTAAGGAGAATTCCCCCTATGATACCCTCATGGCTCGTAGGATTCAAAAAGCCTTAAGCTACAGAGATCTGAACCTATTTTTAAACCATCACATTCCCCAATTTGCCCTACAAGCGGTTCAATACTGACCCTTGTATACAATCCACGGGAACAAATAAACGTTTCCCACACCAAGTCCCACCAACGACGAGGAATGTTCTCATGTGGTGAACAACACTTGTAAGTCCTCTCGACTTATAAGGAGAAAACACTTTTACAGGATCCTTACGACTTATAAGAGAACCCACACTTAAGAATCCTCATGATTCTTAAGGAGAAAATATACCTACGAGATCCTCACGACCTGTAGGGAGAAACACCTTTATGAGATCCTTACGGCTTATGAAGTCAAAAGCCTTAGTCGACAGGATCCTAACCCTGTTTACTAAGCCACCTTTGTTCGAACCGACAAAGGCAAATAATAATTCGCTCTTGGCAATGTCCCAGTGGTACAGATGCTGATGCCTAAATCGGTATCAAATTCCAAGTCCTTTCACGGAAAATTATGATTCGCTCCTGGAAATATCCAGTCGTAGCGATACTGATGCTAAGATTGGTATCAGGTCTTGAGTCCCATACTCGTAGCAAAAAAGTAACGAGCCAAAAATGCATATGAAATAGCCGAAATGATAGAGAAACTTGTAACAAAAATCAGCAAGTAAAATATATGCATACAAAAATAGCCGAAATGATTGGGCAACTCGCAAAAAAAAGCAGCGAGTAATGGAAAAGAAAAACAGCCGAAATGATTGGGCACCCCGAAAAAATAGCCGAAATGATTGGGCAATCGCGACTTTCGCGATATAAAAAGCTGAAATGATAGTGCATCACGGAAAGAAATAAAAAATAAATGAAATGAAACTTTTACCCTGCAGGTGAGATCACATCGACCCCTGTAAACAATCCATGGGCACAAACGAAAAAGGAACCATATTGTCCTGCCAGGCTTCGTCAAGGGGAAGCCAGATCTCGATGGCTACATCTACAGCCTAGAAATCAACAGCGGTGTTCCATCTCGTTCCAACCAGAAGCAGATACGACACCAGCAAAATGGAGCCACGACAAACTCCCCTAGTTCCAAATCTCGACGGTTCACAGATAACCTAGAGACTACCTCGGAGCCACAGCAAAGTCCCCTAGTTCCAAATCTCGACGGTTCACAGATAACCTAGAGACTACCTCGGAGCCACGGCAAAGTCCCCTAGTTCCAAACCTCGACGGTTCGCTGACAACCTAGAGACTACCTCGGAGCCATGGCAGAGTCCCTAGTTCCAAGTCTCGACGGCAACATCTACAGCCTAGAGATCGACAACAGCATTCTTCCTCCCTCCAACAGGATACAGACGCGACATCAACAAACGGAGCCATGGCAAAGTCCCCTAGTTCCAAATCTCGATGGTTCACAAATAACCCAGAGACAACCTCGACATTCGTCGCAATATTGCAGACACAATGCCAACCAACGAAGCCAAGGAAAAACCCTCGCTTCAGGGTCTTGATGGCAACTCAAATAAGACCTGAAAGACTATCGGAGATCATCCCACTCCAGCGCGGAGCGGTCATGACTCATCGGGGCTCCCAAACCGAGCCTAACCTCAAGTAAAAAGCGACATGGAATATCCCTAACGCTTGCTCTTTCGAACGTAATATTACCTAGAAGATTACTTAAAGACGTCTTGTCCAGCCCCCGAAGGGATCAGAGACACGACAGTCGCAAGGCCACCCGAACAGCATGATTGCATATCGGGGAATATATCGGCCAACGCGACGGTGCGACGGGTAAAAAACCCTAGTACCATAGACCACGGACTTCTATTAGCAGGAGTTTACTGTGACGTTAGGAAACCCTTGTGAGAACTTCTCGATTCGTCTCGACTCGTGAGGAAATTAGTGTCTTTGCGAGAACTTCTCGATTCGTCTCGACTCGTGAGGAAATTAGTGTCTTTGCGAGAACTTCTCGATTCGTCTCGACTCGTAGGGAAAAGCCTTAGGCAATGGGGATAAGGACCTGTTTCCTAAACACTGGGGCCCTGCAAGTTAATCTAAGATAGACTATTGCATACTATTCACGGGCCACACTCTCCAAAGTCGAATCTCGACAAGGAGGGAAACAACTACTTACGAGTCTTCTCGACTTGTAAGCGGGAAAAATTCTCTTGTGAGATCCTTACGACTCTCAAGAGAAAACATACTTAGGAATCCTCACGACTCCTAAGGAGAAAATACACCTACGGGATCTTCTCGACTCGTAGGTAGAAAAGTCTTTATGAGGACCTCACGGCTCGTAAGGTTGAAAAGTTTTAGGCGGCAGATCTGAACCTGTTTCTTAAGCCATCGCTGCCCTGCAAGGAGATCAAGATAGATTATCTACACGACGCTTTTGCTAAAAGGGCATGCCAATATGAAATGGAATATGTCTTTTATTCATGAATCCAAATGAATACAAGGTATATTTCATAAAAGAATTAAAATGAATACAAGATACTCTCATTCAGGAGTAAATACAAAAAGGAGAATGTAAAAAAAATCTTCAAGCCGGCGGACGATGCAATAAGTTCGTCAGTTCATCGCTCTTCCGCTGGGCCTCGGCTTCAAGCTTTGTTATTTCCATAAGACGGGTCTCCGCCTGAGACTGTTGAGTCTGATATGAAGCGAACCGACTCTCAATCTCCTTTTCAGCAACTTTATGAGCTTCAACCATCTCGCGGGTAAAGATAATGGCTTTATCAAGAGCTACCACCTCTGTGATAGCTCCTTGAAGCACCTGCCAGATTTCATATGCGCGAGTGGTCTTAGTAGTGAGTTGAGCATGGAGTTCCCCCAAAGCATTCGAGGCTAGCTCCCTCTTCAAAAATTTCATGTTAAGCCTCTTCTCGCAAGACTGTAGATTAGCGGCGCACCGCTCAATCCACCCCCTCAGACTCGCCTTTGCAGTCAGAAGGTCGGAAAGAAGGCATAGGCATTCAAGACTATGTACGCAAGCCTCCACTCGACGACAATACTCAACCTAAACATGCACCAATGTTTCGTCATGATAAGTGGCAAGGAAGGGCAAAGAAGTATTGGCTTCAGCAGCAAATTCTTCGGCCGTAACAGAACTACCAGCGCGAAGATCTTCAATAAGGGCCGACAAGGAGTGAATGCTCTGTCTCGCCATCCTTTCAGACGCATGTCGGGCATATGGGCCCGGTGGCATAGTGATTCGGGACTCTAACGGAGCCAGAGCTGGCAAAGCTGTCAAAATTTATGAATAGTCAGCGAGATTGGCAAACATGGAATAAACAAGACAATGCCGAGGGTAGAGCCTTACTTACCCACAGTCATGCAAGGGGGGTTTGACAGATCCCCAGGCCCATTAAGGATCTCCACTTCGTCATCAGCTTCCAAGACTGCAGAGGGCATATTAGCATCATTGTAAAAAAGTGATGATAAAGCAAAGGGGTCAAAGAACAGCGACCTTTCCTGGAAGAAAGAACGATGCTTTGCTGGGATATCGCCTGTAGGGCAGCCATATCAAGTAAGCGTTGGAAGGACTTCCTGGGAGATAGGTCCACTATAGAAGCCGCCAATTCCCGCAATTCTGAAAGAAGGAAGATTTTAGATAACGAGGGAATCATTAAAATAAAAATGTAAGAGATTACCTTCTATGCTCCGCTCGCCTTGAACTGGAGGTATAGCAGCTTCGGCAGCCTCCTCCATGCTCTCAGGTACATCACCGAGGACATTTGCTAGTGTAGCAGCTTCCAGTTGCGGAGCAACAACCGCCACTTCAGGTTCTAAAGAGGGAACAATGGACTCCGCGGTCCTTCCTACAATCTTCAAGACGCCGCCAGAAAGATCCATTGGGTTTACGACCGGCAAGGTCGCTTCTGTGGAAAGTACAGATGCCTAAGAGATAGAGGTCGTCACCGGGAGCTCCAAAATAGAACTAACAGTTTAGACAATCTCTTCCACACCTTTCGGTGCATCACTAGAGACATCTATAGGGTCAGTGGCCAATAGGGTCACCTTCGCTTGAGGAATGGACACCGAAAGAACAAGAGCCACCATCGGAGGCTCCGCAACAGGAACGACGGCCGTAGTAATCCCTTCTGCACCTGCCAATGCGTTACGAGAGACATCTATAGAGGCTGCGGCCATGGCACGACCTGGGATCAGATCCTCTTTCGTCGCTGAAGTCCCTGCAAAGTTTTCACAAAGATAAGGAGATATAAAAAGCGATAAAAATTATTTGCCAAAAAAAATACGGAAAGCACACTTACCGATGCGCCAGGATGCTTCTAGTATGGCTTTTTCAAGACGTCGTTCCTTCCTGAGGAAATGTGCTCTCCGGGTTTCAAATGCAGATTCATGCCCACCGGTCTTCAGTGCCAGCTCGTCTTCAGAAGCAGCTGAGATGGGCTACTTGAAGGATCTTTCATCTTCCCTTCGTAGAGGGCCCATATGTACCCTCCGTAGTGAAAGGGGTCTTCGTAGAAGATAACCGGGGGTAGGGCTTTTTCGGGATGTGTACATTTTCGGTCTCATCCTGCGAGCGCCTTAAAGCTTCAGCTAATTGCGCGGCTTCCTCAGCTGACGAGCCAGGGTAAATAAGGCCGTCGTCCGGCTCTTGCATGGAGATGGGCTCGTCATGAACAATCGGCTCAGATTCCAGCAGGAGGTCAAGCAGGCCAGCAACTGTTTTCTTCCTCCTTTTCGAGCTGGAGCTAACACTGGAAGAGGATCGCTTCCTTCCCCTCGGCGCTTTGGTGCGACGTTGGACAACCTCGCTTCCAGTATCCTCTTTTGGCGATACCACCGCGGATGACACTGCCACTGATGGTACTGTCACTGGCGCTTCATCGTAGGCCTTTGCTCAAGCTCTAGTGCGCACTGGCATCCCAACAACACGAGGAGTCGATTCTGCTTCTGCGGTTTTCGGGATGATAACCACGCTGCCATCCCTCAATGGAGGGCGAACTACTGTCCGCGGCCGCAACGGAATACCAGTGGCCTGGGCCAGAGCCGACGATCGACATTCGAAGAGTACCCGTCTCTCCTCGATGATGACGGGACCGACTCGATGACGGTACCAACCCGTGAAGGACCCCACACACCTTGGAATATAGTCGCCCTCGGGGATCACGAAATGGGAGCCGGTGTTCAGCCGCATGAAGTGATGGGTGACGTCACGCGTGACTTCCAGAGACGGAGTAGGTTCAACCAAGAACGCCTCGAAAGGAACACCCTGGTTATAGCCCAACTGCTGGGCAAAGCGATGCGGATTGTACCGCATAAAAAGGGCCGCGCTATTCTACCGGAACACCAGGTAGACCGGCCTAATCGAGTACAGGTGCATGATCTCCTTAGGTTTTAAAGACGATGCTCCGCCTTTCGACAAGTCAAACAGCTGCTGAATAGGCCCAGCGGGAGCAGAAAGGACCCGGTCGATGAAAACCATCCCGCCCTCGTTGGAGTACGGATTAAGCAGCACGTGGAGGGCTCCTAGCTGGGTAGGGTCCGGAGCGAAAGCATCCACCAATCTCATGACTCGGGGGAAGGTATAGGAGTCATAAAAATCTGGCCTCAGATGCATTGCAAATGCCCCCAATACATGCATCTCGATCCATGCCGTGAAGTAGTGGAGGGAGGAATTCACGACGTCTGCACCTAGGGTTGAAGTGTTGGCCGCATCACTTAATCTATGATAAAGATGCGACAATCCCGTGATGCCAACGGCCAACCGTGCCCCTTCGGCTACGCGATGAGCGGGGTAGAAGACAGAGGCTCTTATGAAGCGTCGATGCGTCGGCATGGCAAACCAACTGAGCCAAAGACTGATGAAGCCGACGAAAAAGGTCTCTTCATCCATGCCAGGGGTCGCAATTGAATCGAAGAGCACGGCCGACGAGGCCGGAATGTAAAACTGCAGCAAGTCCTCTTCTTTGGCCGGCAGCTTATTCAGCCCAAACCCAAAAGGGTCGTTAATGTTTGCAAATTTTGGAGAATCTTTTGATAAGACATCTTCACGGAGAAAACAGGCGATGAAGTTCTTAAAGGTGGCCTCCTGTCCTTCTGACTCCATGAACAGCTTCTCAAAAATACCCAGAGTCTTGATTAGACTGGGGTACTTATGACAGACGGCGTTTTCGGTCGTCAAGCCGTCAAGCATAGTCAGGCACGGTCGTGAATACATACTCATTGGGAGGCAGCAACTCTTCATATTGCTCTCCCTTGATCGACAATCCAGAGATCTCGCGGAACACTTCTAGTGAAATCGAGACCTCACGATCCCCCAGCAAGAAGGTGTTGGTAGGAAGATTCCATTGGTTCAGGAAAACTTTAACCCACCAGACGTGAGGAGCCGGGTAATGAAAAAGAGATGCGTACACCGCTTGATATAACCCAACCTTCTGCAGCCGTACATGGTGGGTGGAGAGGACATATCGAGCCCAAGGAAGATAGCCAATTGGATGACAAGTGGCAAGCCCTACCTTATAGACTTATCCCCAGGGTTGGGCTTCACCTTGACAGATGCGGCGCCCCAAGATATCTATAGCCGGCAAAGGCTGGTGTTCCCGCCAAAATTTTGGCTCAAAACTTGCTCCTTTATAAAATAATAACAACAAAATAAAAAATAAAGGGAAAAACTCCACATACGAAGAATGTACCAAATGTCTCAACGCCAAGAGTTAAAACACTCTGAGGCAGCGCTCACGTGCAAGGCACGTGAGCGCTCGTGCCAAGTGCGCCAGCGCTAAGAGTCAAAGACTCTGAGGCAGCGCTCACGTGCAAGGCACGAGAGCGCTCGCGCCAAGAGCGCCAGCGCTAAGTGTCAAAGACTCTGATTCAGCGCTCACGTACAAGGCACGAGAGCGCTCGCGCCAAGTGCGCCAGCGCTATGAGTCAAAGACTCTGAAACAGCGCTCACGTGCAAGGCACGAGAGCGCCAAGCGCTAGAACTAAATGTTCTCCACCATTGAATCAAAGATCCAATGGAGATGATAAATCATCAAATTACCAGAATAAAATTCTGTTAAGGAAATACTCCTCAGAATCTGTCCAAACAAGAAAGATTGTGATCTGTAAGTCAGAGCACCGTTGGATCAAACATCAAATGGTGATTAAAAATCACCAAGATACAGAGTAATCTTTGTATGGGAAAATAATTTCCCAATCTTGTTAATAACAAGAAAGACGTCTTCTGTAAAACAGGAGCCTTAGGATCAAAGATCCAATGGTGGGGATCAGCCTCCACTATATAAATGCCTCAAGACTTCAAGTCTCAGATAGAGAACCCCCCCCCAAACTTTGAGAAATTTCAAAGAGAAGAGCAAGCTCTCGGAAGAAGAATTTCTTCAAGGTAAATAAAACAGTGAGATCAAATCATCTCATCAAAAGGAAGAAGAACTTAGTTCTCTTTCTAGATCATAGATCTATAAGACAGATATCTTTCACAAAAAGTGATTGGAGCATCTCATCATAAAAAGGGAGGGATAAAAACTTAATTCTCTTCAGATCATAGATCTATAAAATAAAGACGAAGTCTTTCACAAAAACAAAGAGATCATAGTATCTCAAAAAAAAGAGAAGAACATAATTCTAAGATCCATGAGACAAAATCTCTTAAAAACGATAGTTTAATTCTCAGAACGCAGAACTGATCAAAGCTGCCTAAAAAGAGCCTTAGCGCTCCAAGACTGGCGCACAGTGCCACAACGCTCCAATTTAAAGAAGTGCCTCAGCGCTCCAAGTCTGGCGCACAGCGTCGCAGAACCCTAACGCTCCAATTTAAAGAAGCGCCCAGCGCTTCAAAGTTGGCGCTCAGCGCCAAGCGTACCACGTCCTCCTCACGTGTGCGCTATCTCACAAGGAGCGCTCTGCACTCATTAACTGGCGCTCAGCGCCAAGCGCGCCACATGCTCCTCATGTGTGCACTATCTCACAAAGAGCGCTTTGCACTCATTAACTGACGCTCAGCGCCAAGCGCGCCACGTGCTCCTTACGTGTGCGCTATCTTACAGGAAGCGCCTTAGCGCTCTAAGTCTAGCGCTAAGCGCCAAGCGCACCACGTGCTCCTCATGTGTACGCTGAGGGAACATAAACTGTTCTTTTAATAAAACCCCAGAGCCGTAATGAGTGTTCAACACTCAATAAAAGACAAAAAGGTTTTCAGAACCTAAAACCAATGCTCGGTATTGTTAAATGAAAAGGGATTGAGCCTAATTAAATGTCCAACATTTTGACTGAGTGGGCTGAGCCCAAGCTGGCCACATGCCTCTAATTCAGATTAATTGAGCCCATATGCTTATAAATCTTGTTAACTGATCTTAGTCCCAAACTTGACTACAGATCTTCCAACCAACATTGGTTCAAGGGTACATCTCTTTATACCTATGATATATGTCGTTGTAATTTTTCAACGTCTTCAGAGAGATGGAGGGTCCCAATAACCAATAACTTTTGGTACATCCCCAAACGGTTAAACCAAAACCACACAGACTTTGACGTCTTTAAACTGTCACGGACTATGACGTCCTTAAACCCAATGGACCGCAATGTCCCTAAACAAAACAATAGAGCCCAAATGCTCTTTTGTTGGATCTAAATGATCTTGTTAAGTAGATGTTAGTCTAAAATTAGACTAACGTATCCTTAACAAACGTTTAAGTTGATCTTAGTCTCAAATGAGATTAACGATCCTTAAACCCAACCCAAAACCAAGTCTAAGAAAATACGGATTTGGACTAATCCAAGCCCTACGGGCGACAATATAAATTAGTCTCCGTATACAATCCATGGGCAACCAAAAATAAAACAAACACACACGAAACGAAGTGACCATCTGGAGAAGGAGAAAGTCGCTACCGTGATGCGGTAGCGTATTTAACTGCAGGGGCTTGCGCCTGCAGGGAAGAGCGTCCCCACAATCAAAAAAACCCCTCGCAATGAAGGAAATCTGATGAAGTCTGCTACATCAGTCGCATCCGTCTAAACCTCCGATACATGGTGCCATAAATCAACTTGGCATCATCGGAGAGGTGGACGGATAAAACCAAATAGCATCTGCCCCCAAATTCAGGCAAGTCGTTTGTCTTTCTGGATTTCGGCAGTAAACAGATTCTGGCACACCCGGTGGGACCTTTTCCTCTTTCCACTCCACACTTCGTGTGTCGTGTTTTTCCGCGATCAAATAATCGCGGTATATATGTTTGTGGTTGCCCTTACGGGAGGGGATACTGAAGCCGGCGTTTCATCCCTATGAAGAATGGCGTTTGCTCCCACCCTAGCAACTCAGGATTTGTCATATCCGGTGGAGTCAAGTATGGGCCACTTGCAGCCTCAAATCTCTGCAATCCGGCTCTTCAAGAAATCAACGGGCTTCTCTTTGGGTCGATACTCCCACCTCCCACCCTCAATGTAACAACCCTAATTTTCCTATACAAAATTTTTCAAATATTTTTTCAAAATCCATAAAGGGGTATTTTAGCCTAAACACAAGATATAAGTAATTATTTAGCTTTTTAATTTCAAGTTAAAAGAATGTAACAACTCCATTTTTAGTGTACAAAAATTTGCTTTAAAATTAATATATACTTGGGGTATTTACATTTTCTGTGACTACTTTAAATAATTAAATAGTTCCATAATTACAAGAAAGAGCTTGTAGCTCATTGGTAATAGCTTGAACTGCTGAACCAAGTCACCAGAGTTCAAATCCCATACCCCACATTATTTTTTAATGTTATTTTGTTTTTGATTTTTAGAATACCAACAGTTTACACGTGCTTTTCTCACAAAAACCCCACTACACATAGAAAAGTAAATATTCCAGAAGCTACACCAGACGACTCCCCACCTACCCACCTCCTGACTCGGCCCGACTCGACCGAGTCGGCCGGCCGACTCGGGCCGGCGCCGCCGGCCGGACTGCCGAGTCCCTAACAGGAAAAATCTGGCTCTTGGACTTCTAAACCCCCCTGCACACTGCATTTAATTATATCATTTCCAGAGAGCTCTTAATACCCCATTTACTCTATTTTTAATGTATTTTTACATTTTTTATTTAAAACCCTTCATCTACCCTAACTCTAGCCTAACCCTATAAATACTAACCCTACACACTACCCCCTCACCCCAAAACTCTGAGCCAACTCTCAAGAAATCACTAGAAACCCTTGTGTGCAATCGAAGTGAGCAAAAAACGAAGCTCCGGCGAATTCTCCGGCGGAAATTCCAACGACGACTCTAGGAGCTCCCGGCGACGAAACGACGCACTGGCGACTCCTCCCGATCCTTCTCCCTCTCCTGGTTATCCTAAACCCGTAAGTCCCCATTCTATCTTCTCTATTCTATTCTAAAAATACTGAATTACAAAACCCGATGGAATCGGAACAAATCCGATTTCCGATTCGGTTTCTTTATAAAACTTCACTTTTCTTTAATACAATTATGCTTGAATCTTTTCATGTTGACTATTAATCACTAATCAACCATATTGATCAAGTTTCATATCATAAAGTAATTGCTATTTCATTTTACCGTATTTTTCATATAAATACCATATAGTTTCAATTCTACATTTAACATCACAAAACTTGCTATACCTTTAAGTAGATCACGAGGTAATGACCTACCTCCTCACACACTCATATGCAATATAGCACATTACCTTTGGGAACATAGAATACGGGAAAAACGATATCTTTACAAATAAATACCATAATTAATAAAACTGTTTTTCCTTAATGATTAGTATTTATACAAATCTTTGCAATGCGCCGCTACAACCCATTTGGGGAACCCGTTTAGGATGGTGCGGATTATCGCACATCCTCGGGCTTAGTAGTGCAAGATGCAGACCTCCACAAGGAGCATTCGGTCTCGAAAGATTTAAAATACGACATCTAAGAAAACGAGATTTCTTGAATATTATATATATATACTAAAATTATTTTCATATAAATATATGTATATGTAACATAAAAATATCTATTTTGAATTATTACAAATATTCCAATTTTTCTAAAAATGTCACAAGAATCATTTTACACTAAAATACCATGAATTCCATACAAATCAATATTACAAATAAATACCTTTATTTATGAAATTAGGATATTTTCACTAGAAATATCACAATATAAAATCTACATTCATTACAAATCTAAAGACGAGTAATAAATACTTGGGTGTATTTTGAAAAGTATATAAAGTATTTTTACATAAAACCCCCTCAAGTTCTATAAATTACCCTAAGGACCCTAGTAAACATAGGTTTAAGCGGGACCAATCTCTTGAGCCTCAGGGAGCCGGAGAAGTGGGTGCTTGCCTATTTAAGCTAGACAACTTAACAACGGTGTTATCAATACGGTAATCGTCTTTGAAAAAGACACAAATCCTGCCGCCCATGTGCAGCGGTTACCGATAACATCAAAACAATCAGGACTTCAATTTACTTTTCTAATTGTCTGACTCAGTTTGAGTCTCATTATAATCTGACTTGAATATGATTCAAGTATAATCTACAATCTACAATATACAATTTACAATATTACAATTCAACATGAATCCATGAATCCATTATTCAATTTATCAACTTGACTGAACCGAACCATGAATATACATTCCATTTACATGATTATACAGTTACATCCATGATTCTACAGTTACATACATGATTCTCCAGTTACATCCGTTTACTGATATCATGGTTTCGGTGAGTCATCCAAACATACAATCTATACAGTTTACAATACAATACAACAATACAATCAAGATAACACGGGGTTTAAGGGGTAGACTGGTATGGAATATGTTAAAGTTGGCACGAGGTGGTCACTTAAGACGTAATTACATCCATGCCATTGTTCCGTAGTATTATCGACGGAGCCTTGTACTACGGGTTACCAAAGTCTCCGGTGTAAGTGGAACTCCTCTCGTATACACTGGTATCTTCTGTACCAAGATACGAACAACAGCGTTAACACAACACTATAACAATATAATACAACATTAAAAGTTACCTTCTTATTCTGTCTATCCTACTTCTCCCTTATCTTTGAGACTTACCGAGCGATTTGTTCGCCGACGACATTCTCTTTCTTTCTTCTTTGAATGTCGTCAGGTGATCTGGACATTCTTGAGATCGAGCCCTCTGCTGAAGACTTAGACCAGTTCAGTGAAGACCCCGAGCTCTAGTTCATTGTACATTTTCCATTCAGTACTTTTTCATTTCTGTTATGCCATTGTTTAGGCATTGTTTTTTATCAGTTGTATTTACTTTCCATGCATTGTACAGAAAGAATGTGAATAAATAAAGTAGTTGTTTTTAATTATATCTTGTCTCTTGTGCTTTACTTTTATATTGCTTAGATACGCTTAACGTATTTACTTCATAGTAAATACGTAGCGGCCTCGTCCCGTCCCCTTCGCCGTATACTGGGAAGCGGGGCGTGTCAGATTTTGTTGGTGGCCCATGCAGGTCAGAGCTGTATGAAATCCTATCATGCAGTTCTGTTCTGCGTGTACAAACCTAAGCAATATAACACAAGAACCAGCAACTAAAACATTCTTTACAATTCATGTTTCTTGAATCTTACAATTTCATATTCCTTGAATCTTATCATTTCATGTATTTGAATCTATCCTAAACTAAAATTTTCAAGGTTATGGATTCCCCAGCCAACACAAGCACCAACTTCAACAACACTCCACCTCCACTACCAATCGTACCTACTGTTCCTACTCCACCCACCGAGCAAACAGTTCTGCTAAAGGCGATCCACGGCCTTCTAGAGGGACAGCAGTAGCTCTTGAATCGTCCCGAGACTGAAGCACCTGGGGTAAAGCAATTCAGGGCTTTACATCCCAAACAGTTCTCCGGAAAGGGAAGCCCACTTGAAGCTGAGGAATGGGCACAAAGCATAGAAGATGATCTGGCAGCGGCACAAGTGCCAGATATAGCTTGGGTTCGTGTGGCAAAATTACAGCTCACGGACAATGCACGGAACTGGTGGAAGGCGGAAGAAAGCCGTCTTGATCAGCCCATTGAATGGAAGACTTTTCGCGATAAATTCGACGTGAAGTGCTTTCCTGTGACTACCAGGTTTGCCATAGAACAGCAGTTCATTCATCTACAACAAGGTTCTATGTGGGTCAAGTCAGTAGATGAGTATGACGCTGAGTTCACCATGCTCAGTCGGTAAGACATGTCACGGTATTTCAAATTTTTAATATCACATACTACACAGCTAACACAAGACCGTAACAGATTTGCGGCACACCTGATACCGACGAATGAGAACAGAGCCCGTCGATTTCAACAAGGTTTGGACACGGAAATCCAGGCTGCACTAGCCACAGGGAAATTTCCAACTCATGAAGATACTCTGGAAGCTGCCCGCAATTATGAGGCAGTGATAAAGGCAAGGGACAGACCTCAGTCTGCAGGAGTGAAACGCCCTGCCACTCAAACAGCAGGAGGGGCCTCTTCAAGGCCAGCTGTTGAACTTAGAAGACTGGAAGAAGCCAATGATCAGCCAAGACCCGATTTTTGCTTTTATTGTAAGAGAGAAGGACACTTGTGGAAGGACTGTAGGCGCGTAAAAGGCCTTTGCTTGGTTTGTGGCGCGTCCAATCACAGAATTGGAAACTGTTCTTATAGACGCAACCCGGCTCACACACCCATCAACTACCAACGGCAGCCAGCTATCCAGACTCCTGCAACTCGTCCTGCACTCCCAGCACTACCTCCACGTGGATTTCCTGCTCAGCCAAATTGCCAATTCCATCAGGCACTGAGAAACATGTCTCGAGTACAGGGGAATATGCCTCCAGCTAAGAGGAACGTGCCACGGCGACAGGCTTACACCTTAGCAGCCATAGAAGTCAAGACAGTTGACCAAGGTAACACTAGTAAGACTCTTTCACATTTTTAAAGACTTGCACCACCTTGTTATTTTTCATACACTGTTAGCACTTTAGTCACCAAACTTTCCTTGAATCTGTTACACTTTCCTTTTACAAATTTCGAGGACGAAATTTTTATAAGGAGGGTAGAATGTAACAACCCTAATTTTCCTATAAAAATTATTTCAAATATTTTTTCAAAATCCATAAAGGGGTATTTTAGTCTGAGCACAAGATATAAATAATTATTTTGCTTTTTAATTTCAAGTTAAAAGAATGTAACAACTCCATTTTTAGTGTACAAAAATTTACTTTAAAATTAATGTATACTTGGGGTATTTACATTTTCTGTGACTACTTTAAGTAATTAAATAGTTCCATAATTACAAGAAAGAGCTTGTAGCTCATTGGTAATACCTTGCACTGCTCAACCAAGCCACCAGAGTTCAAATCCTATACCCCACATTATTTTTTAATGTTATTTTGTTTTTGATTTTTAGAATACAAACAGTTTACACGTGCTTTTCTCACAAAAACCCCACTACACATAGAAAAGTAAATGTTCCAGAGGCTACACCAGACGACTCCCTACCTACCCACCTCCTGACTCGGGCGTTCGGCCGAGTCCCCAACAGGAAAAATCTGGCTCTTGGACTTCTGAACCCCCCTGCACACTCCATTTAATTAGATCGTTTCCAGAGAGCTCTTAATACCCCATTTACTCTATTTTTAATGAATTTTTAATATATTTTTACATTTTTTATTTAAAACCCTTCATCTCTAACCCTAGCCTAACCGTATAAATACCAACCCTACACACTACCCCCTCACCCCAAAACTCTGAGCCAACTCTCAAGAAATCACTAGAAACCCTTGTGTGCAATCGAAGTGAGCGAAAGGCAAAGCTCCGGCAAATTCTCCGGCGGAAATTCCGACGACGACTCTAGGAGCTCCCGGCGACGAAACGACGCACCGGCGACTCCTCCCGATCCTTCTCCCTCTCCTGGTTGTCCTAAACCCGTAAGTCCCCATTCTATCTTCTCTATTTTATTCTAGAAATATGGAATTACAAAACCCGACGGAATCGGAACAAATCCGATTTCCGATTCGGTTTCTTTATAAAACTTCACTTTTCTTTAATACAATTATGCTTGAACCTTTTCATGTTGACTATTAATCACTAATCAACCATATTGATCAAGTTTCATATCATAAAGTAATTGCTATTTCATTTTACCGTATTTTTCATTTAAATACCATATAGTTTCAATTCTACATTTAACATCACAAAACTTGCTATACCTTTAAGTAGATCACGAGGTAATTACCTACCTCCTCACACACTCATATGCAATATAGCACAATACCCTTGGGAACATAGAATACGGGAAAAACGATATCTTTACAAATAAATACCATAATTAATAAAACCGTTTTTCCTTAATGATTAGTATTTATACAAATCTTTGTAAAGCGCCGCTACAACCCATTTGGATAACCCGTTCAGGATGGTGTGGATTATCTCACATTCTCAGGCTTAGTAGTGCGAGATGCAGACCTCCGCAAGGAGCATTTGGTCTCGAAAGATTTAAAATACGACATCTTAAGAAAACGAGATTTCTATAATATTATATATATATACTAAAATTATTTTCATATAAATATATGTATATGTAACATAAAAATATCTATTTTGAATTATTACAAATATTCCAATTTTTCTAAATATGTCACAAGAATCATTTTACACTAAAATACCATGAATTCCATACAAATCAATATTACAAATAAATACCTTTATTTATGAAATTAGAATATTTTCACTAGAAATATCACAATATAAAATCTATATTCATTACAACTCTAAAAACGAATAATAAATATGTATTTTTACATAAAACCCCCTCAAGTTCTATAAATTACCCTAAGGACCCTAGTAAACATAGGTTTAAGCGGGACCAATCTCTTGAGCCTCAGGGAGCCGGAGAAGTGGGTGCTTGCCTATTTAAGGTAGACAACTTAACAACGGTGTTATCAATACGGTAATCGTCTTTGAAAAAGACACAAATCCTGCCGTCCATGTGCAACGGTTACCGATAACATCAAAACAATCAGGATTTCAATTTACTTTTCTAATTGTCTGACTCAGTTTGAGTCTCATATGATTCAATTATAATCTATAATGTACAATCTACAATATACAATTTACAATATTACAATTCAACATGAATCCATGAATCCATTATTCAATCTATCAATTTGACTGAACCGAACCATGGATATACATTCCATTTACATGATTATACAGTTACATCCATAATTCTACAGTTACATACATGATTCTCCAGTTACATCCGTTTACTGATATCATGGTTTCGGTCAGTCATCCAAACATACAATCTATACAGTTTACAATACAATACAACAATACAATCAAGATAACACGGGGTTTAAGGGGTAGACTGGTACGGAATATGTTAAAGGTGGCACGAGGTGGTCACTTAAGACGTAATTATATCCATGCCGTTGTTTCGTGGTATTATCGACGGAGCCTTGTACTATGGGTTACCAAAGTCTCCGGCGTAAGTGGGACTCCTCTCGTATACACTGGCATCTTCTGTACCAAGCTACAAACAACAGCATTAACACAACACTTTAACAATATAATACAACATTAAAAGTTACATTCTTATTCTGTCTATCCTACTTCTCCCTTATCTTTGGGACTTACCGAGCGATTTGTTCGCGGACGACATTCTCTTTCTTTCTTCTTTGAATGTCGTCAGGTGATCTGGACATTCCTGAGATCGAGCCCTCTGCTGAAGACTTGGACCAGTTCAGTAAAGACACCGAGCTCTAGTTCATTATAAACTTTCCAATTAGTACTTTTTCATTTCTATTATGCCATTGTTTAGGCATTGTTTTTTATCAGTTGTATTTACTTTCCATGCATTGTACAGAAAGAATGTGAATAAATAAAGTTATTGTTTTTAATTATATCTTGTCTCTTGTGCTTTACTTTTTTATTGCTTAGATACGCTTAACGTATTTACTTCACGTTAAATACGTAGAGGTCTCGTCCCGTCCCCTTCGCCGTATACCGGGAAGCGGGGCGTGACACTCGGTGCCTCAACGCCGATGGAGGAAGCCCAGAGGAAGTCTGTCTTCCACAGGCGGGCTCCCCAAGCAGCAGCTTTGCCGACGGAATCGGTCCTCAAACAACTGGCACATGTCAAGGACCAAGGTCGACGCAGGGGGCAGAATATTCAAGCTCTTAAAGGAAACAGGAGGCAGGCTCGGCAAAATCCCGAAGCTAATCAAATCCCGGCCGTAAGAAATTGTCGGCGTCGATATCAGCGTTATACAAAATGAGCTGGGGCCAGTTCTCCGTATGGTCCTGTTTCAACCCAGAGGTGAATGTTGTTGTTCCAACTAGGAACAGCTTCAAATTGTTGTGAAGGGTCAGACAAAATTCACCTACCACAATATTGAAGAAGTCTCCACAGCCCATGGAGATCCCACGAGAGCAGAAACCAGTTCGCTCCCTGAGACAACTTTCCTCATCTATATATAAGGTGTGGAAGCAGGTGAAGGGGACTCACCCCTAAGACGGATCCTGATACAACGGTTCCTCCCAAAACCAAAGCGGTTTTTCATAACAAAAGGCCTAATAAAGCTTAAGTGCCCGGAGCAAACTCCAAAGGCCAAAACTCTAAACACCCTAAGCCTGGGGGCATGGTAGTTCACATAGTCTGTGTGGTGAATTCCAAAAAAGAAGTTCGAGTTTCTACTAGTCACCGACCTCAAACTCGGTCCCTGAAAAAAGTTCAACTGCGACGTGAAAATCTACAGGAGATGCTTGCTCAGGCGGCATCACTCGCTAATCCATCGTCTAAGGCAAATCCTGAAGACGCGCCTGGAGAAAAAACAGAGCACGAGTTGGATATTGATTTCCTAAATCACGCTCTAAAAAAACGGTATGTCCACAAGCAAAATGGGTACGGACGAAAACTCGAAAGGGCGCCGTGAGTAAAAACAGCAGGACCGCCGGCGAGCTTGTGAAAACCCGGAAAGGCGCAATCTCGTTAAAAAAAAGTGGAAAAAAACGGTATGTCCATAAGCAAAATGGGCACGGATGAAAACCTGAAAGGGCGCCGTGAGTAAAAACAGCAGGACTGTCGGTGAACTTGTGAAAACCTAGAAAGGCGCAACCTTGTTAAAATAAATACACTTACGAGAGCCTCACGACTCGTGAGGAGAATCCCCCCTGTGAGACCTTCACGGCTCATAGGATTCAAAAGCCTTATGACAGGGATCTAGACCCGTTCTTAAGCCGTCATATCTCTCAAATTGCTCTACAGGCATGGGCACGAATAAATACTTCTTTGCCAAGTTCTACAAATGGCAAGAAATGTCCCCATATGGCGAATAACAGTTGTAGGTCCTCTCGACTTATAAGGAGAAAACACTCTTGGAAGATCCATACGACTTACAAGAGAAGACATCACTTAGGAATCCCCACGATTTTTAAAGAGAAAATACGCCTACGAGATCCTCACGACTCACAGGGAGAAAACCCTTTATGAGACCCTTACGGCTCATAAAGTCAAAAGTATTAGTCGACAGAGTTCTAACCCTGTCTAATAAGCCACCTTTTTCCAAATCGACAGGGGAAAGTGATGATTCGCTCCTGGCGATATCCCAGTTGTTGCGATGCAGATGCCTGAACAGGTGTCAAACTCCAAGTCAACCTCTCCGGCAAATACCGCCCATACAGTCACCTAATGAAGAAGGGGAACCCATTTGTCAGGGATTGTAAATGCCAAAGCACATTGGACGAAATAAAGCAATACCTGCAGAATCCGCCGGTGCTGACCGCTCCAGTCAAGGGAAAGCCTCTCATTCTGTACACAACCGCCCTTGAAAGTTCCTTAGGCGCACTATGGGCATAGGAAAATGACCAAGGGAAGGAGAGAGCCCTCTACTATTTGAGTCGAGTTTTCCTGGAGGCAGAAAACAACTACTCCCCTATCAATAAACACTGCTTGGCGTTAATCTTCACGATAACGAACCTTCGGCATTATGCTTTGGCGCATGAGGTCCACCTCATATCAAAAGTGGATCCTCTCAAATACTTGATGTCAAGAGCCATACTAACAGGACGACTCGCTAAATGGGCTCTGCTTTTGATGGAGTTCTTGATAACTTATCGTCCCCTCAAGGCAGTGAAAAGCCAAGCCATCGCTGACTTCCTCGCTGAGCACCCGATACCCACCGATTCACCCCTTAATTGCGAGTTGCCGGACGAGCACGCATTTGACATGATTGACGGGGAGAAAGGAGGGTGTGATACTCGATGGGAACTCTATTTCGACGGAGCGTCTTCCATGAAGAAGCGACAACACAACACCCCTATAGTCAAATCGGGAGTAGGCCTTATCTTCGTGACTCCACAAGGAGGGATAATGCGCTTCGCCTTCTCCTTAATAGAGCCGAGGACGAACAATGAAGCCGAATATGAAGCTTTGATAGCAGGTCTTGAGATCGCTGTCGACATGGGAATCGAAAACCTCCTCATATACGGAGACTCCCAACTGGTCGTTAGCCAAGTAAATGGAAACTATCAAACGTGCAAACCAGAGTTGATGAAGTACGGCGAGAGAGTACAACGATTGCTGACTCAAATTCCTGCCTACACCTTGGAAAGCATACCGCGAGCGGAAAATAGCAAAGCGGATGCGTTAGCCAAACTCGCTAAAAAACCGACTGACGAAAACCTCGATGATGTGAGGATCGTTGTGCAAAGCCGTCGGGTTCTTGCACCAGCAAAAATATCTCCAGAGTCGTCCGAAGAAAAGGAAGCGACCAAGCAAATGGCCTTCCAAATAAAAGACCAGGAAGAGGCTAAGTATTGGAGAGGGGTCTTTATAGACTACTTCAGATACCGTCGAACGCCTGAAGATGCATCCTTAAGACATCAGCTCGTGAAGCGAGCTTTGTCTTTCGCCTTTGTCAATGATACTTTGTACAAGAGATCATTCGACTCTCTATGGCTAAGATGCTTATGACCTGAAGAAGCAAGGAGAATCATCCAAGAAACTCACGACGGACTCTGCGGTTCTCATCAAGCTGGACCAAAGATGAAGCTGAAGATCAAAAGGATGGGCTACTATTGGCCAACGATGATCCAAGACTGTCTCGAATACGCGAAGCAGTGCCACTCATGCCAAATTCATGGGGACTTCATCCACGAGCATCCGACTCCGCTACACCCAACGGTGGCTAGCTGGCCCTTCGAAATGTGGGGAACTGACATAATTGGGCCCATTGAACCAGCGTCATCCAGAGGACATTGGTTCATATTGGCAACAACCGATTACTTCTCTAAGTGGGCAGAAGCAATACCGCTGAAGGAAGTGAAGACGGAGAATATTCTCCATTTCTTCAAGACGCACGTCATCTATCGGTTCGGCACTCCGCGACGGATTATCTCCGATAACGGGCCAGCCTACAAAAGTCACAAAATCAGCCGCTTCGCACAGCAGCATAACATAGACTGGAGATACTCTTCTGTCTACAATCTCAGAGCTAACGGTCTAGCTGAGGCCTTCAACAAGACCTTGACGAAGATCATAAAGAAGACGATGTCCAGAAATAGAAGAGATTGGCATGAGAGATTGCGTGAAGCTCTCTGGGCGTATCGAACTACGTTCAAAACGGCTACAAATACAACACTGTATAGATTGGTATTCGGCGCAGAAGCGGTACTCCTGTCACCCCCCGCTTCCCAGTATACGGCGAAGGGGACGCGACTGGTCCGCTACGTATTTACTTAGAAGCAAATACGCTAAGCGTATCTAAGCAATATAAAGATAAATACATAAGAGACAAGAGATATAAACTGAACATCAACTTTATTTATTAACATTCTTTTACAATGCATGAAAAGTAAATACAACTGAAATAAAATCGATGCCTAAACAATGGCATAACAGGAAATGAAAAGTACTGAATGGAAAATGTACAATGTCTAGAGCTCAGGGTCTTCACTGAACTGGTCCAAGTCTTCAGCAGTAGGCTCGATTTCTGACGTGTCCAGATCACCTGACGATATTCAAAGAAGAAAAAAATAGAATGTCGTCAGCGAACAGGTCGCTCGGTAAGTCCCAAAGATAAGAGGAGAAATAGAATAGACAGAGAGTAAGGGGGAGAGAGAGTAGCTTTTACAGTTGTATTATATTGTTATATTATTGTATTTAGTATTAACGATGTTGTTTGTAGCTTGGCACGGAAGATACCAGTGTATACGAGAGAAGTCCCACTTACACCGGGGACTTTGGTAACCTGTAGTACAAGGCTCCGTCGATAATACCATGGAACAACGGCATGGATGTAATTACGTCTTAAGTGACCACCTCGTGCCACCTTTAACATATTCCGTACCAGTCTACCCCTTAAACCCCATAGTGTTTTATTTGTATTGTTTGTCTTGTAAATTGTATTGATTGTATAATTAATTGACTGACCGAAACCATGATATCAGTAAACGGATGTAACCGTAGAATCATTTAAATGGAATAACTGGAGAACCATGTAAGTGGAATGTATATCCATGGTTCGGTTCAGTCAAGCTGTATAGATTGACAATTGGATTCGTGGATTCATATTGCATTGTAATATTGAACATTGTAGAATTGTGGATTGTAGACTGTTGATCATGTTGAAGTCCTGATTGTTTTTATTAATTTGTCTACCTTAGATAGGCAAGCACCCACTTCTCCGGCTCCTTGGGGCTCAAGAGATTGGTTCTGCTTAAACCTATGTTTACTAGGGTCCTTAGGTTAATTTATAGAACTTGAGGGGGTTTTCTGTAAAAATACTTTTATATACTTTTCAAAATGCACCCTAAGTATTTATTATTCGTCTTTAGAGTTGTAATAAATATAGATTTTATATTGTGATATTTCTAGTGAAAATATCCTAATTTCATAAATAAAGGTATTTATTTGTAATATTGATTTGTTTGGAATTCATGGTATTTTAGTGTAAACTTTATTCTTGTGATTTATAGAAAAAGTGGAATATTTACATCATAATAAAATAGGTATTTTAAGGATAAATATACATATATTTATACAAAAATAATTTTAATATATTTATTATATTCTAAAAAATCTCATTTTCTTAAGATCTCATACTTTAAATCTTTCGAGACCGAATGCTCCTTGCGGAGATCTGAATCTCGCACTACTAAGTCCGAGGATGTGCGATAATCTGCACCATCCCGAACGGGTTCCGCAAAATGGGTTGTAGCGGCGCTTTGCAAATATTGTAAAATACTAAATCTTTTAGAAAACGGTTTTATGAAGTAAATGGTATTTATTTGTAAAGATGTCAATTTTCCGTATTCTATATTTTAGGGTCTCCTAAGTCAACTAGATTATTCCTAACTGGTCCAAACGTGTAGCGTCTTGAAAAGTCGTTTTGGTGTTTTCCTGAAAATCGGTGAAAATTCGGTATTTTTCCGAAAACCGTCTTTTTTGTTATTTTGCAGTTTAGGGATAATTATACCTAAAATGGATAGGTAATTGCTTTTTTTTAGTAGCTAATGAGTTACTTATTAAATTTTGGGCATTTAAAATTTTTCCCTATTTTTCAATTTTTTAATATTATTTTAAGCCGATAAGAAAATACATTAAATTAGCAATAAATACAAATTTTTCCGGGCTAATTTTAATACTTAAAATTATGTTAATTAAAATCTAGTTGTAATATAAATTTTTAGTATTTTATTTTGATTTTTAACTAATTTTTATTATAGGAAACGAAATTTATTGAATTTAAGCTTAAACTTGCAATTTTTGACTTGTAGGGGGGCTTTTTGCATAAAATTTCTTTTGTAAAACCCCTCTCTCTCTTCCCTCAGCCCTAGGCCAGCCCCACCTTGATCAGGTCCAGAAATTTCTGGCCTCACCTTGATTTCTTTTCATGTGTTGAAATGGTTTGTTTGAGAATTTATTTAAAATATAGTTTGTTGAAGTATGGTGCTTTGACTTTGGGGGAGTTGACTAGTGACCATTCCTACACCCCACACCACTTCCCCACTCCTTGTGCAGCCAAAAATCTGCAGGAAATCCCCCCCCCCCTTTCCTCTTCTCTTTCTCTCTCAAATTTCATCAAAATATTGCTCCAAAAATCAAAAGTTTAATCTCACAACTTAATTCCCATTCCCCATTCCTTTCACCTTGGGTTTTATAGCTTGGATCTTGATGCTTTGAGGCCATCAATTGAAGCAAATTTATTCTTGCTAGATCTCTAGTTGAGGTATAATTTCTTGCTAATTAAATTCTTTTGATTTAGTTTCTTAAGTTAAATTGTTGTAGTATTAATTTAGTGTTAGTTCTAATCTAGTTTTTTTTAGGTTATGGTTGAAAATTAAACTAGGGTTCTTGAAGCCATGTTAGTTAATTAAATTTTTTTGTAATTAATCTAGTTGTTACTTAACCAATCTATATGGTTACTTTGCTTAAGTGGCTTCATATTAAGCTAATCTATGTTAAACTTGTGTGAAATTTTCATTAAGTTTGCAAATTACCAAAATCAAGAAGAGGTTTGTGTATGGAATGTGGGTTTTGTAGCATGGTAAATAAGTTAAAATTGTGTTTTTGGTGGCTAACTAGTTGTGTGGATTGGATGGTTGTGTTGGACCGTGATAACTTTGTCGCTATTGTCGATGTTGCACCAAATTTCTTTTCTAGCTTACTAGTTTTTACTAAAATGTTGTGATGAATTAATTGCGATGTCTTGATGACATTTTTAGCGTATCCTATGACATTTAGAATGCGTGTGTGCGGATTTTTGAGTGGTCGGGTTTTAGTTTTGCCGGGCGACCAAATCGGCGGTTTTTGGCAGTTTTTGCGATTTTCGCGTATGTTCCGCGCACCTTGTGCACGTTGTACCTAGCTAGTGAACATTAGTATTTTCGTTTGGGTTTTGCGTCAGTCTTGATAGGTAACCTTATGTTTGGTATTGATGTAAATTCCAGGTTCGGTCGCGGAGACGTCAGACGCGGCACGAAAGGGGAAAGCGGTGATTGGACACAGCTAGCTAGGGATTCCGGTGAGTAGATGTAACATCTACGGGGGACTATCGTTGGATGGCGCAAGCCGCCCGATAGTTTTAGTAACTTAAAAGATTCCTAGTAATGTTAGTAATTAGGGGTGTAATACTTGTATGATTATTTGCTACATTCATGCCCTATATTGACATACCTATACGAAACCATTTTATAGGACACCTGCACCATTGCCAGGGTTTTTATATGCAGCACGAGCACTATTCATGCTTACACACACACCCTGGTAATTGCCATGCCACCACACTAGATAACCTTTAAATTGAAACATTTTACTAATTGATACTTAAACTTGTGCTATTGCCTTTAATTCCTTAAAATGAAATCGTAGGATTGTTATTCATGTGCATGTACTTCATCATATTATTTGTTCATGCCTAATCTATTGATCACACATCGCAACTTGATTATTGATACCATATGCATTCATTATCATTGACATGTGCACTTATGAGGATTTCTTAAGATTTTATGATATTTCTGGATTTCGGGGAAAAACCGCAAAATTTCTAAACTTATTATATTTTTAAAATATGTAAATTGCGGTTTTCTAGTGATGTAAGCGTCGTCCACCATGAGTTTGCTGTGGTTTTCGAGACCCGTTTCGAGGAGTTGGATGAACCGTCTCGGGTACATGGTGGGCCCAGTAGGGTACCCCGGGGCAAGAAGCTCGTGGTGCTGACGATGAGCCTGGCAGGGGACGGATTACCTACCGGTGACTTCATTGGGCACGGCGGATATCCAGAGGATACCGACCGGGGCCGCGAGAGGATGAGATATTGATATTGAGATGGGTCAGCCGGATGGCTGAGGCCAGAGACACTATGGCATGGATTTATGAGATTTGAGACAGCTTTTAGGTGTCGTTGCTGGACACCGGTTCTCGTCGATTCTTTGAGTATTATGCTGGCATTCTAAAAGAGTTTCAAAAACAAAAAGAGATAAAATGTTTCTTATATATACCTATTGAGACCTCAGATATTCATGTTGCATACATATTAGTACACTGATGTTGTATACACACCTGCTAGTGCATCCAGTCATACCTGTATTTTAGATGATAGGATGCTTGTGTGCATGCATACGATAGCCTTTGTAGATATTATTTATTACTCACGAGTTGGCAACTCACCCCCGTTGTGCCACAGCCTTTTGCAGGTCCGCTCCGTCAGTACAGTAGCGGCGGGCGCACTTGTTCTTTTGCCTCTTTTACCTGGACTCAAGGTTTTGCTCTTAGGTGGGTTATATTATTATTTTTGCACCACTTTGTATATTCTTTGTATCTAGAGCACTCCATCTACTGTATCTACCAGCATTATTGTATATTGACCTAGAGATGAGACTGTGAGATTTGTGGACTTTTATGCTGTATTTTGGGGTCGAGCAGTCGACATGCTGTTTTTCTTATGCTTCATTATGATTATTTCGCATGTTGTTGCTTTATTTTGCGTAGGATTTGTGACCGCCTTGTGGCGAAGAGCTAGCTCCCGCTTGGGGATGCCTTATTTGTTGGATTCATATATATTTTTATTGTACCCATTTTGGGGGCCAGTATTTACAAAGGAGACTCTGCCGAAATTTTCGGAAAAATTGATATTGTTTTCAAAAAGGGTTTTATATGACTTATTGATAAACTTGTTTCCAATTGATTGGGTTCTCTTCACTCTTTTGCTTTTTTTTTGGTTTGGTTTTCTGGGCTTTGGCTTACTTATTTTACGGACGTCTTTAGACGTTTCGTAAACTTAAGTGCCAGTCACGTTCCGTACCCTGCAGGTCGTGACAAAACGACAAGTTGTGAGATGCCTCAAATTGCCTCTTCACCGCCAATTGTGGTCAGGTAAGTAAAAGTGAGGAAAGGAGGGATCCGCTCACGAGTCACCGTGAGACGGGCCTTTGAAAGTTACCTTTCTCACTTGCCTAGCCTAGACACCACAAAGTCAGGTTTAGATAAACGACTGATGTCCACAACTTATCGTATTTTCATAATAAGTGGTACTTCTTTAAAAAGTGTATCAAACTAAATCTTTTAGAAATGATTTAATTAAGTATATGGTATTTAAATGAAAATGTTTGGTTTCTCGTATTCTAGGTTTTCAATGGTATCGTGTTAGGTTGTATGTAAGTGTGTGAGGAGGTAGGTCGTTATCTCTTGATCTACTTTAAATGTATGGCAAATTTGATGGAGTTAAATGAAGGATTGTTCAAAATACGATAAATTGAAATAGCTATCATTTCATGTAATGAAACTTGTTCAAATTGTTTGATTAGTGTTTAATAGTCAACATGAGAAAGTTTAAGTATGATTGTATTAGTGAGAAGTGGAATTTTATAGGAAACCGAATCGGAAATCGGATTTGTTCCGATTCCATCGGGTTTTGTAATTTCGTATTTTGAGAATGGAAAAGAGAGATAGAAAAGGGACTTACGGATTTTAGGATACACAAGAGGGTGAGAGGGATGTAGGGGAACCGCCGATGTGTTGCGTCGTCGCCGGTAGTTCCTAAAACGATCGCCGGAAGTTCCGCCGGGAAAATCGTCGGAGCTTCGCCTCGTGCTCACTTCGATTGCACACTAAGGTTCTAAGGATTTTTCTTAAGAGTTGGCTCAGAAATGTGAGTGAGAGGGTAGAGGGTAGGGGGTGTATTTATAGGGTAGGCTAGAGTTAGGGTAGATGAAGGGTTTTTAATAAAAAATGTAAAAATATAGGAAATTCATTAAAAATTGGAGTAATTAGGTGTTAATGGGCATTCTGGAACCGATCTGAGTAATTGGAGTGTGCAGGGGGTTAGAGAAGTGGAAAAGGCACAACTTTCATCTTGGGGACTCGGCCGTCTGGCCGAGTCCGGCCGGCGGCACCGGCCTGAGTCGGCCGGTTCGCCGGCTGACTTGGCCGATCCCGGCCGAGTCGAGACGTCGGGGGGTGGGGGATCTCCTGGGGTGCTCACTGGTGCATTTAGTTTTTAATTGGTAGTGGGAAAATCTGGAGTTATTTGTGTGGACTGTTGGGCTTCCATATAATTTTAAACAAAATAAATACAAAAATAATGTGGGGCATGGGATTTGAACTCTGGTGGCTTGGTTCAGCAATGCAAGGTATTACCAATGAGTTACAAGCTCCTTCTTGTAATTAAATTGCTTATTAATTACTTAAGTCTTGTGCTCAGGCAATAAATACCCCTTTATGAATTTTTGAAAAAATATTTTGAAAAATTTGTATAGGAAATTTGGGGTTGTTACAACTCCCCTTGGAGATAGAGCCACCTTCTCTACGAGTGGCGGTTCATTACGAGCTAACAGATGAAGAGAACGCTCATCTTCGGCTGGAGGAGCTCGATGCCCTTGACGAAACCCGGCTCATGGCGCAGCAAAACCTGGAGGCTTACAAAGCAAGGATGACGCGCTCGTACGAAAGATTGACGAGGCCGAGAACATTCCGCCAAGGAGAACTCATGCTAGTCGTAAAAAGAGCTATGATCCCTAATCGTGCCAAACGCGGGAAATTCAAGCCAAACTATGAGGACCCGTATATCATAGACAAGGTCTAACAAGGTGGGGCTTACTTGCTCATGAATATGCATGGCGAAAGACCCTTTAGGCCAATAAACGGTCGGTTCTTGAAAAAATACTATGCCTAACCGAAACGTCGGTAAACTACTACAAACCGCAGCATCCTAAGGCTGACGCAAAAAAAATGGTATGTCCATAAGCAAAACGGGTACGGATGAAAACCCGAAAGGACTTCGTGAGTAAAAACAGCAGGGCTACCGGCGAGTTTGTGAAAACCCGAAAGGGCGCAATCTCGTTAAAAGACACTTGCAAGGTCCTCTCAACCTTGTAAGCAGAAAATACCTGCGTGAGATCCTTACGACTCAAAAAGGAGCAACACACTTAGGGATCCCCATGATTCCTGAGGAGAAGTTACACTTACGAGATCCTCACGACTCGTAAGGAGAATTCCCCTATAAGACCCTCACGGCTCATAGGATTCAAAAGCCTTAAGCTACAGGGGTCTGAACCTGTTCTTAAGCCATCACATTTCCCAGACTGCCCTACAAGCGGTTCAATAATGACCCTTGTATACAATCCACGGGCACAAATAAACGTCTCCTCCACCCAGTTCCACTAATGGTGTGAAATTCCCCTATTTGGTACACTTGTAGGTCCTCTCGACTTGCAAGGAGAAAATGCTCTTGTGAAATCCCTATGACTCTTAAAAGAACACACACTTAGAAGTCCTTACGACTTCTAAGGAGAACACACACCTACGAGATTCTCACGACTCGCAGGGAGAAATACCTTTATGAGACCCGTACAGCTCATGAAGTCAAAAGCCTTAGTTGACAGGATCTTAACCCCGTTTGCTAAGCCACCTTTGTTCGAACCAACAAAGGCAAATGATGATTCGCTCCTGGCCATATCCCAGTTATAGCGATGTTGATGCCTAAATCGGTATCAGATTCCAAATCCTAAACTCACGGCGAAAAGTCAACGAGCCACAAATGCATATGAAATAACCGAAATGATAGGTCAACTTGCAACAAAATCAGCAAGTAAAAAAAATATATGCATGAGAAATAGCCGAAATGATTGGGCAACTCGCAATAAAAAGCAGCAAGTAAAAAGAAAAAATAGCCAAAATGATTGGGCACCGCGAAAATAGCCGAAATGATTGGGCAATCGCGAACTTTGCGATATAAAAGCTGAAATGATAGAGTATCGCGGAAAGAAATAAAAAATAATAATGATGAAACATTTTCCCTACAGGTAAGTCCACGCTGACCCCTGTATACAATCCATGGGCATAAACAAAAAGTGAACCATATTGTCCCACCAGGCACCGTCAAAGGGAAGCCAGATCTCGATGGCTACGCCTACAGCCTAGAAATCAACAACAGCGTTCCTCCTCATTCCAGCAGGATGCGGATATGACACCACCAATCGGAGCCACGACAAAGTCCCCTAGTTCTAAATCTCGATGGTTCACAGACAACCTAGAGACTATCTCGTAGCCATGGCAGAGTCCCTAGTTTCAAGTCTTGATGGCAACATCTACAACCTAGAGATCAATAACAACGTTCTTCCTCCAGCAAGATTCAGATGCGACACCAGCAATCGGAGCCACGACAAAGTCCCCTAGTTCCAAATCTCGACGGTTCACAGACAACTTAGAGACTACCTCAGAGCCATGGCAAAGTCCCTAGTTCCAGGTCTCGACGGCAATATCTACAGCCTAGAGATCAACAAGAGCGTTCTTCCTCCAGCAGGACGCAACATCAACAAATGGAGCCATGGCAAAGTCCCCTAGTTCCAAATCTCGACGGTTCACAGACAACCCAGAGACAACCTCGACATTCGTCGCAATATTGCAGACACAATGTCAACAAATGAAGCCAAGGAAAATCCCTCGCTTCAGAGTCTCGACGGCAACATCTACAACCTAGAGACCAACAACAGTGTTCTTCCTCCAGCAGGATGCAGACGCAACATCAACAAACGGGGCTACGGCAAAGTCCCCTAGTTCCAAATCTCGACGGTTCACAGACAGCCTAGAGACTACCCCGGAACCATGGCAAAGTCCCCTAGTTCCAAACCTCAACGGTTCACAGATAACCCAAAGAAAACCTAGACATCCGTTGCAATATTGCAGACACAATGTCAACAAACGAAGCCAAGAAAAATCCCTCACTTCAGGGTCTTGACAGCAACTCAAATGAGACCTGAAAAGACAATCGGAGATCATCCCACACCAGCGCGGAGTGGTCATGACTCATCGGGGCTCCCAAACTGAGCCTAACCTCAAGTAAAAAGCGACATGGAATATCCCTAACGCTTGCTCTTTCGACGGTAATATCACTTGGAAGATTACTTGAAGATGTCTTGTCCAGCCCCCGAAGGGATCAGAGACACGACAGTCGTAGGGCTACTCGAACAGCAAGATTGCGTACGAATACACCAGCCAACACGACGGTGCGACGGGTAGAAAACCCTAGTACTACAGACCTTAACGGACTTCTATTAGCAGGAGTTAACTATGACGTTAGGACATCCTTGCGAGAACTTCTTAATTCGTCTCGAACTCGTGGGGAAAATAATGTTCCTGCGAGAACTTCTCGACTCGTCTTGACTCGTAAGGAAAAGCCTTAGGCAATGGAGATAAGGATTTGTTTCCTAAGCACTGGGGCCCTGCATATCAGTCTAAGATGGACTATTGTATACTATTCACGGGCCGCACTCTCCAAAGTCGAACATCGACAAGGAGGGAAACAATCACTTACGAGTCCTCTCGACTTGTAAGGGAGAAAATTCTCTTATGAGATCCTTACGACTCTCAAGAGAAAACGCACTTACAAGATCCTCACGACTCCTAAGGAGAAAATACACCTACCGGATCCTCACGACTCGTAGGGAGAAAAGTCTTTATGAGACCCTCGCGGCTCGTAAAGTTGAGAAGTCTTAGGTGGCAGGTCCTAACCTTGTCTTCTAAGCCATCATTGCCCTACAGGTAAGTCTATACTGACTCCTGTATACAATCCATGGGCATAAACAAAAAGGGAACCACATTTCCCCATCAGACTCTGTCAAAGGGAAAGTTAGATCTCGACAGCAACATCTATATCCCAGAAGACCAACAACGACGTTTCTCCTCATTACAGCCGGATACGGACGCGACATCACCAATCGGAGCCACGGCAAAATCTCCGGATCCAAAACTCTACGGTTCACAGATAACTTAGAGTCAACCCTGACACCGTCGTAGGCGGAGCAAGTCAACCCTGACACCGCAGAAAGCGGAGAAAGTCAACCTTGACACCGCAGAAAGCGTGTTAGTGTTTATGCCCTAGAGGCCATTACTGTATCATACTAGTTTGTATATTACTTAATGGAAGCTTGGGATATTCACAGTTGTATTGACAGTCTTGCTAAAAATGGTAGTATGCTACTTGGTTTGTGTCTACTTTAATATGTGCATATGTTTCTTTTAACATATCGCTTATACATATTAGTAGAGCCCTTAGGATCTTTGCTTGATTACCAGCGTTGTGATGACAGTCACACTAGTGGGGGCTGGGTAGTCTGTAAGCAACATCTTATACAGATCCCTGGTCGTAGGATTATCGAGATGGGGCATCGATACTCCGGAGTAGACTAGTGTGTACGCTTCTCATCCCAGTTGGGGAGATGGTCTGTCCCACAGCCATCAGTACGTCGTACTGGAGATAGTATGCAGGTGCTCGTTAGGTTACGGGTACACCAGACAGGACTCGCCGGGAACTGCAGGTTGGTATTATACCCATCGTCAGATAGCAGTTCTCAGGTGACATGAGTACAGCTTAGTCCGTCAACTTGACACTGCTATTTCGCCTTGGGTGTGTTCCCACTGTTCTTAGATTACTACCCTACCAAGGCTCAAAGGAGTCGTGCAAACAGGTAGTAGTTGGGTGCAGTCCCGAAGCACTTGGAGGCAGTGGCGGTTAGACAAGATTCATCTCTCCCGATATTGGGGGTTGATATCGCGCTGTGTATGGAGAGCCATTACGTAAAGTCCCTGGCCAGGGCAAGCGAGATTTACTGGTAGGCTTCCAGTAGTTTCTCAAGGTGTAATTGGCTACACTCCGACATGACTTATACCGCTATTAAAGGTCTGACGTTTACCGCCCCCTAGGCCCGATATGCGATAGTCCTAGATGAACAGACCGGACTGTACGGAGATTGTCACATCAGGCTCAGTTGGAGTTTGGATGGGTTTCCTCATCTTCCTTCTTATCGACATCTACCTGGGGACCGTTACGTACAGCTAGTACCGCTTGCGGCCTGTGGTTAAACCCACCGCTGGCGTAGTGTCGAATCTTTAGAGTCCCACACAGAGAGTTTCCCTGCACCGGGCAAAAGGTGTAGAGGCCGTATGGTTTTACGGCAGGGCTGCGATCACTTACGTACACTTATGTACGTATTATGATCGGGCAGATAATACTAGCGGGCTTTGGTTTAAGCCAGATTCTAGTATTATACAGATGGATTTATTCAGTCAAAAATTATCCGTGTTTTTCGGAAATACGGATGGAAGGGGCAGTCTCGTAATTTGTCGGGAAGCTTCTAGAAGAAGATGACTTATTTGTATTTATTTGTTTTGGATTAAACACAAATGAGGTGGAGAGACGAGTTGTAAGTTTTCATTAAATACTTAATGACTCATGAGGTGATTCACCCTTAGGATTAAATGAAGCTCACAAGATATTTCTAGATATTTATCAAGTGATATTTATATGCTTCATTATATTCTTTCATGAGTATTATTCATTATCATCATCACAAAAGCTTTCTCTCTCCTCAAGTCTTCGTCTTCTTCCTTAAACCCTAAAAGCTCTTATGAGTTGAGAATCCTAGGGTTTAAGTGACTAAGTAATCCATCTAAATACTCTACACCCTCTAGGACTTCTAGATTAGCAAACTAGAAGCCGTAGTTATCTCAGATTTGAGATTAGAGCTCGGACTATAGACTCTCGGGTGGATTGTCTTTAACTCGAGGAGGCCGTTGAGGTGCCCATGTTCCATAGAGCCGACGAGGGGTGGAGGACAGCAATGAAGACCCGAAGGACAAGTAACGTGAGGTATAACTTCGAATCAGAGTAGTTAAACCTTTCGTAATTTGCTAGTAATGGTTTAGACACGATCCATGTGCTCAAGTCCGTGTTATGAAACTTTGATAATTGTTTTTCATATATTCCGCCTCCCCGCAAGCTCGTGGGGTGCGTGACATGGACTTACAGTGGTATCAGAGCCTACCAAGCCTTTACTAGCTTGTTAGCAACTAATTAGAACTTCGATCGTCGGAAAAACACAAAAACTTAACCCCGAACCCCTCAAGTTTCTGTCAATTTTAAACGTGTCGAAAAAATTATTTCACAGGTATGAAAATTCACAGTAGGGAATTCTAAGAATACTGGTGAAATACGAAGTCCCAACTCGGTTAGAACGCCGCGGACCCGCGGCCGAGTCAACTCCGAGTTGACTCGTATTTACACAGTAACTCTTAGTTTTGGGTGTTCTGTTGTTCTATATATTTTGTTTCTGCCCAGATTATTTCAGTGCTGGCTTGCATTTGGGGTAGAGATAGAAAAAGGTTGTCGATCGAAATTCTAAGTTATTTGCTAATCAAGTTTTATCTGTGATGTTTAATGTGTTCGTAAACCTCCCCTAATTGTCAGTATGTCGGTTAGCAGGGGTTGCACATTTCTGTAATGGTTTTTACTGGTTTGTGTATATGAACTTCATTGGATCGTTATGATGATTAGCCGGGGTTTGAGATGAGTTTTTATATTCATTCATTCGATGTAAATTGTAATATGATATAATATTCTTTTGCGGGGCACATCTGGGCTGAGGTTGTAGCCACCGTTGTATTATTTCATTTACTGTTTTATGCTCCAAGGATAGACCCAAGGTGGGGTGCACAAACTACCGGGTACTTTGAAGTGTTTAGTGGCCTACTCACGTTGTTGAGGGATACTGCTTCACTTCGGGTACTTGGCGGGTAGTTTGCCGTACCCGTAGGGGTCTAGGGTGGGGTAAAGGCTATTCATCACAACTGTGTAATCCGTCTTTCGTTGCAGGCTCAAAGGAAACGCGGATTGCTTGTATATCCAATAATGTTCATCTGTGATCTGGAATGTCTATTATTACATCTGATGAATGTACAATATCTATATATGATATCTATTAGGCGTTACTTATGTTTTACACCCCCGCTAGCCCAGCCCTCGCTCTGTCGTTAGTTAAGTAACCTAACGGGTGAATGACGGGACCCAGTGGCGAATGCGGATGGCATAAATGGACGTTGTATTTTCGTTGTTTTCTGCAATGATAGGTTAAATGATGGGACGCATTATATTAATGCAAAGAAAATAAACCAAAGTTGAATCGTTGGAACAAATTTAAAGAAACCACTCGGTTATTTTAAAAGAGCAGAATTTTTAATTGCGGAGCTTTAACCACTCCTTTTAAAAAGCTATCAGCTTCCTTCGATTATATCAAGTTCACTACGTTCACGGTTTCGCCAAAACCAGTCGTAGCCCTCCGTCATTTCATATGGATGGTCAGTAGTATTCAAGCTATGTTTGTTGGCCTTCGTCAAGGCATAGTGTTTGGTAGCTGCTGGGGTATTCATATGTAGCATAGATAGATGCGTTGGTTTGGGACAGTCGTATTACCTTGTTGGACTTCGTCAAGGGTATGTACGGGTGGGTTCAAATTGATAGGGATAATGATGGGCAGAACTTGACGTGTGACTTATGATTTGTTGGCCTTCGTCAAGGTCATAAGAGCATGGGGAAAAAATCCACATCGGAAGTTTCTAAAGAAACTGAAACTTGCTAGAGTTGCACATTTGGAGTGTGATAATTTGGTAGGATTCCTTCAGCTTTATCACACGATGATATTTGGATCCCGATCCTACTGTGAGTATCAGCTACTCATCAGGAGATTCGTCACTTAACGATCAATGCTATAAACCAAGTAGGTGTCTAGAACAGTGTCAGCGGGGCTACGCCTCCAGAGAAAAGAGGTTATTTAATTAAGGAACTTCGCGAAAGCGTCGTAAAACCTCCCTCGAAGTACCGACACTAGCCTGGCTGAATGGTTAAGCAAGTATTGTATGGTGAGATCAGTCCTGACTAATTCTTCTTTTATGGTTTGAGGAAGGATTCGAGAAACAGTGGGAGCCATCCAGTTTAGATAAACTAAAAACCAATCTAAACTTGCAAGAGCATCATGCTAAAGTGTTCCCTCTCTCTCTCATTGCAACGACCATGTGACCATGACTAGGTTACATCTAGATAACAAAATGACTGAATCTGACTTATATGATTGGCAAAGGTCTGTCCAGATGTCCATTGCCTATGACAAGCTGGACCACCATATTACTACTCAAGCCCCCACCGTCCCAGGTCTAGTTTCCACCGTCGCGGATATGGATATCCGTCAGACAAGGGAAAAGGATAGTGCGAATGCCCAGTGCCTCATGTTGGCTTTAGTTGATGGTATATACCAGAAGCAGCACGAGAAGATAGACTTAGTTTCCATCTTTCTCCATAACAAAGATTTATATGGAGAGCAAGCTCATATCGCAAGATATGAGACCTCGAACGAATTGCTTCAAGCGAGGTTGGCTGTCGAGTCATCTGTAAGGGACGACGTCCTTACAATGACTAGCTATATTGATGAGCTCACGGACCTGGAGACTACGTTGGGAAACAGGTCATATGCTGACTTAATTCCACAGTCCCTACCCTCTACTTACACCCTGAAAGAAACCAGGGAGACACCCGCTCTGCTTAATGGGGGACCTTCTTCTTCTGCATCCAAGACGAAAGCAAAGGGTGAAAAGAAGAAGACCTCCACAAAGCCGATATACGGTATCAGTAAAGTAGAAGGAAAGGAAAGAGCAAAAGTTTCGGGACTTGGTGTAGGTAAGGAGGGATGTTCCTATTGTTATGGGAATGGGCATTGGCAGAAGGATTGCAGGGCTTTGGAAGCCAGTAGCCAGGATACGAAGCATGTTGTGGCTTCGGCCTCGAGTGTGTATGTAATTAAGAACTGTTTGTCAATTAACTCTACTTCCTGGGTACTAGATACTGGAGCAGGATCTCATATCTGTAATTCATTACATGCTTTGAGAAACCGTAGAGTTATCAGGGTAGGCGATTTGTCTCTCAGAATTGCAAACGGAATGAGCGTGGACGCTGAATCCGTTGGAAAATATCGCCTAGGTTTGACAAGTGGACAGATATTGATTCTACGTAACTGTTTGTATGTACCTAGTTTGACTTGTAATATCATATCAGTGTCCTCACTTTCAAGAGAGGGATATGCTTTTACATTCGTAAGCGATGTAGTTCACATCCACCTAAATCAAGTTCTGATTGGGTCCGGTACATTAGATGACGGTATATACGTATTGAATCAAGCTCAGGTTTTCAATATCCAGAACACACTTAAAAGAAAGTCTCCAGAAGTAAATTAGGCTTTCTTATGGCATTGTAGACTAGGTCACATCAATGAAACACGGTTGACTAAGTTACATAGAGAAGGATATTTGAATCCGTTCGAATATCAATCTTATGCTACTTGTGAATCTTGTCTCATGGGAAAGATGACAAAGACTCCGTTTACTGGACACGGAGTAAGAGCGAGCGAGCTCTTGGGACTCATACACAGCGATGTGTGTGGTCCAATGTCTACACATGCGCGAGATGGTTATTCCTACTTCATTACTTCTACGGATGATTTCTCTAGGTATGGACATATCTTCTTAATGAAGCATAAATCCGAGGCCTTTGAGAAATTCCAAGAATACAAGAATGAAGTGAAAAACCAAACAGGCAAAAGTATCAAGACACTGAGATCTGATCGAGGTGGTGAATACTTAAGTGCCGAGTTCCTGGGTTACTTAAAAGAGAATGGAATTCTCTCTCAGCTTACTCCTCCATACACACCACAACATAACGGTGTATCGGAAAGGAGGAATCGAACCCTATTGGATATGGTTCGTTCCATGATGAGTAAGGCAGAGTTCCCGCGATCTTTCTGGCGTTATGCACTAGAATCAGCTGCATATCTTTTGAACAAGATTCCAACCAAGACTGTGTCTACCACACCATATCAGATGTGGAGTGGGAAGAAACCCTATCTTCAGTACCTGAAGACATGGGGATGTCCAGCTTTTGTAAAAAAGTAGCATCCGGACAAGCTCGAGACACGCTCAGTACAGTGTAAGTTTGGAGGATATCCAAAGAACTCCAAAGGGTATTATTTTTATTACGCAGAGGAACAAAAGGTTTTTGTTTCTCGTCATGCCCACCTCTTGGAAGCTGAATTTTTAGAAAATCAGAAGAGTGGGAGCGCAATAGAACTAGAAGAAATTCCAGAACCACAAGCTGTTACTGAATGTATGGTAGAACCAGAAGTTTCAGAAGAAAGGGACATACCAGCGCCTATCCGCAGAAGTAGTAGGCGGTCTTATCCGCCCGAGAGATACTACGGTTTTCTCATAGACGGGGATTGAGAAGATTGCATCATTGATAATGATGACCCTACTAGCTTCCAGTAAGCCATTCAGAGCGGCGACTCAGTAAAATGGCTGGATGCAATGAGGACCGAAATGGAGTCCATGTACACTAACAAAGTATGGACTTTGGACATTGCTCCAGATGGGGTAAAACCCGTAGGATGCAAATGGATCTTCAGAAAGAAGATTGGTGTAGATGAACAGGTTGAAACCTATAAGGCTAGACTTGTTGCAAAGGGTTTTCGTCAAAGACCTGGTTTGGACTATGACGAAACCTTTTCTGCAGTGGCTATGCTCAAATCCATTTGGGTCCTTCATGCCATTGATGTCTTCCACGATTATGAGATCTGGCAGATGGACGTAAAGACGGCCTTTCTAAATGGTAATTTGGAAGAGTGCGTCTATATGGATCTGCCAGAGGGATTCATTCAGAGTTGGAGCAGCGGTAAAGTGTGCAAGTTGCTTAAGTCCATTTATGGACTAAAGCAGGCATCGCGGAGTTGGAACATCTGTTTTGATGATACTGTCAAAGAATTTGACTTTATTAAGAATTCAAATGAACCATGCATATACAGTAAGATTGTAGGGAGAGCTGTTGTATTCCTCGTCTTGTACGTGGATGACATTCTCCTAATAGGAAATGATATTCTTATGCTACAGTCAGTCAAAGGATTCTTGTCACAGAAGTTCTCCATGAAGGACCTGGGTGATGCCACCTATATTCTGGAGATCCAGATCTATCGTGATAGATCAAAGAGGATGTTGGGACTTTCGCAGTCAAGGTACATAGACACCATATTGAAAAGATTCGGTATGGACGATTCTAAGCGTGGTAACCTACCGGCTTGTCACGGAATCAACCTCTCTAAAGAGATATCTCCCAAGACTGATTTGGAAAGGGCTCGCATGTCGATTATACCCTACGCTTCTGCGGTAGGCTCTATAATGTATGCGATATTATGTACCAGACCAGATGTAGCATACGCATTGAGCGTTGTAAGCCGGTATCGGGCAAACCCAGAGGAGAAGCACTGGATAGCAGTAAAGAACATTCTCAAGTACTTGAGGAGGACTAAGGAGATGTTCTTGGTGTATGGCGGAAAAGACCTCCAGATCGAGGCCTTTGCCGACTCCAGCTTCCAGATTGATAAGGATGACTCCAAATCCATGTCGGGTTATGTCTTTACCCTCAATGGAGGGGCGGTCTGTTGGAAGAGTTCCAAGCAGGACACCGTTGCTGACTCAACAATGGAAGCAGAGTATATAGCTGCTTGCGATGCCGCAAAAGAAGTTGTCTGGATGAAGAAGTCCCTCACAGAACTTCAGGTGGTTCCTACCAGTGTTGATCCAATACCTCTGTATTGCGACAACAACGGCACTATAGCTTTAGCGAAGGAACCCAGGTCCCATCAGAAGTCCAGACACATCTTAAGACGGTATCACCTGATCAGGGAGATCGTAGATCGCCGGGAGATCAAGGTAAAGAGAGTAGATACGGAGAATAAGACTACTGATCCATTCACAAAGGCCATTCCTCAGACGCAGTTCGAGAGGCTATTCGAGATGATAGGTCTGCGATATGCCAGTACATGGCCCTAATGCAAGTGGGAGATTGTTAGTGTTTATGCCCCAGAGGCCATTACTGTATCATACTAGTTTGTATATTACTTAATGGAAGCTTGGGATATTCACAGTTGTATTGACAGTCTTGCTAAAAATGGTAGTATGCTACTTGGTTTGTGTCTACTTTATATGTGCATATGTTTCTTTTAACATATCGCTTATACATATTAGTAGAGCCCTTAGGATCTTTGCTTGATTACCAGCGTTGTAATGGCAGTCACACTAGTGGGGGCTGGGTAGTCTGTAAGCAACATCCTATACAGGTCCCTGGTCATAGGATTATCGAGATGGGGCATCGATACTCCGGAGTAGACTAGTGTGTACGCTTCTCATCCCAGTTGGGGAGATGGTCTGTCCCACAGCCATCAGTACGTCGTACTGGAGATAGTATGCAGGTGCTCGTTAGGTTACGGGTACACCGGACAGGACTCGCCGGGAACTGCAGGTTGGTATTATACCCATCGTCAGATAGCAATTCCCAGGTGACATGAGTACAGCTTAGTCCGTTGACTTGACACTACTACTTCGCCTCGGGTATGTTCCCACTGTTCTTAGATTACTACCCTACCACGGCTCAAAGGAGTCGTGCAAACAGGTAGTAGTTGGGTGCAGTCCCGAAGCACTTGGAGGCAGTGGCGGTTAGATAGGATTCGTCTCTCCCGGTATTGGGGGTTGATATCGCGCTGTGTATGGAGAGCCATTACGCAAAGTCTCTGGCCAGGGCAAGCGAGATTTACTGGTAGGCTTCCAGTAGTTTCTCAAGGTGTAATGGGCTACACTCCGACACGACTTATACCGCTATTAGGGGTCTGACATTTACCGCCCCTAGGCCCGATATGCGATAGTCCTAGACGAATAGACCGGACTGTACGGAGATTGTCACATCAGGCTCAGTTGGAGTTCGGATGGGTTTCCTCATAGTCCTTCTTATCGACATCTACATGGGGACCGTTACGTACAGCTAGTACCGCTTGCGGTCTGTGGTTAAACTCACTACCGGCGTAGTGTCGAGTCTTTAGAGTCCCACACAGAGAGTTTCCCTGCACCGGGCAAAAGGTGTAGAGGCCGTATGGTTTTACGGCAGGGCCGCGATCACTTACGTACACTTGTGCACGTATTATGATCGGGCAGATAATACTAGCGGGCTTTGGTTTAAGCCAGATTCTAGTATTATACAGATGGATTTATTCAGTCAAAGATTATCCGTGTTTTTCGGAAATACGGATGGGAAGGGCAGTCTCGTAATTTGTCGGGAAGCTTCTCGAAGAAGATGACTCATTTGTATTTATTTCTTTTGGATTAAACACAAATGAGGTGGAGAGATGAGTTGTAAGTTTTCATTAAATGCTTAATGACTCATGAGGTGATTCACCCTTAGGATTAAATGAAGCTCACAAGATATTTCTAGATATTTATTAAGAGATATTTGTATGCTTCATTATATTCTTTCATGAGTATTATTCATTATCATCATCACAAAAGCTTTCTCCCTCCTCAAGTCTTCATCTTCTTCCTCAAACCCTAAAAGCTCTCATGAGTTGAGAATCCTAGGGTTTAAGTGACTAAGTAATCCATCTAAATACTCTACACCCTCTAGGACTTCTAGATTAACAAACTAGAAGCCGTAGTTATCTCAGATTTGAGATTAGAGCTCGGACTATAGACTCTCGGGTGGATCGTCTTTGACTCGAGGAGGCCGTTGAGGTGCCCATGTTCTATAGAGCCGATGAGGGGTGGAGGACAGTGATGAAGACCCGAAGGACAAGTAACGTGAGGTATAACTTTGAATCAGAGTAGTTAAACCTTTCATAGTTTGCTAGTAATGGTTTAGACACGATCCGTGTGCTCAAGTCCGTATTACGAAGCTTTGATAATTGTTTTTCATATATTCCGCCTCCTCGCAAGCTCGTGGGGTGCGTGACATGGACTTACAAAGCGGATCAAGTCAACCCGGACACCGCAGAAACTGGAGTACACCGCAGAAAGCGAAGCAAGTCAACCCTGACACCGCAGAAAGCAGATCAAATCAACCCTGACACCGCAGAAAGCGGATCAAGTCAATCCTGACACCGCAGAAAGTGGATCAAGTCAACCCCTGACACCGTAGAAAATGGAGAAAGTCGATCCCGACACCGTAGAAAACGGAGAAAGTCCATCCCCGTCACCGTAGAAAACGGAGAAAGTCGGTCCCCGACACCGTAGAAAACGGAGAAAGACGGTCCCCGACACCGTAGAAAACGGAGAAAGTCGATCCCCGACACCGTAGAAAATGGAGAAAGTCGATCCCGACACCGTAGAAAACGGAGAAAGTCGATCCCCGACACCGTAGAAAACGGAGAAAGTAAATCCCGAAACCGTAGAAAACGGAGAAAGTCAACTCTCGACCTTCCCGTCGAAGCAACGCTTCGACTCGGGAACAAGTCAACTCATCAACCTCTTATGAGTCCTTTCAACTTGTAAGGAAAAAAAATTCTCTTACGAGATCCTTACGACTCTCAAGAGAAAGCACACTTAGGAGTCCTCACGATTCCTTTGTAGAAAATACACCTACGAGATCCTCTCGACTCGCAGGGAGAAAAGTCTTTATGAGACCCTCATGGCTCATAAAGTTGGAAAGTCTTAGGCTACAAGGACCCTAAACTTGTCTCCTAAGCCCTCAATTCTGTGGTCATGCATAACTCTGCACTACTTCACCCACGTACATACTTACGTGGGCAAAGTAGTGGGGGCATTTGTTCCCGCCAAAATTTTGGCTCAAAACTTGCTCCCTTATAAAATAATAACAATAAAATAAAAAATAAAGGGAAAATCTCCACATACGAAGAATATAACAAATGTCTCAGCGCCAAGATGCAAGGCACGAGAGCGCTAGCGCCAAGTGCGCCAGCGCTAAGAGTCAAAGACTCTGAGGCAGCGCTCACGTGCAAGGCACGAGAGCGTTAGCGCCAAGTGCGCCAGCGCTAAGAGTCAAAGACTCTGAGGCAGCGCTCACGTGCAAAGCACAAGAGCGCTCGCGCCAAAAGCGCCAGCGCTAAGAGTCAAAAACTCTGATTCGACGCTCATGTGTAAGGCACGAGAGCGCTGCGCCAAGTGCGCCAGCAATAAGAGTCAAAGACTCTGAAACAGCTCTCACGTGTAAGGCACGAGAGCGCCAAGCGCTAGAACTAAATGTTCTCCGCCGTTGGATCAAAAATCCAAAGGAGATGATAAATCATCAAATTACCAGAATAAAATTCTGTTAAGAAAATACTCCTCAGAATCTTTCCAAACAAGAAAGATTATGCTCTGTAAATCAGAGCAACGTTGGATCAAATATCCAATGGTGATTAAAAATCACCAAGATACAGAGTAATCTCTGTATGGGAAAATAATTCCCAATCTTGTTAATAACAAGAAAGATGTCTTCTGTAAAACAGAAGCCCTAAGATCAAAGATCCAATGGTGGGGAAACATCCCCAAATCGATCAGAAAAAGATTGCCTTAACTGATCAGCCTCCACTATATAAAGGCCTCAAGATTTCAAGTCTCAGACAGAGAAACCCCCCACAAATTTTGAGAAATTTCAAAAAGAAGAGCAAGCTTTCGGAAGAAGAATTTCTTCAAGGTAAATAAAACAGAGAGATCAAAGCATCTTATCAAAAGGAAGAAGAACTTAGTTCTCTTTCTAGATCATAGATCTATAAGACAAATGTCTTTCACAAAAGGAGATTGGAGCATCTCATCATAAAAAGAGAGGAAGAAAAACTTAATTCTCTTCAGATCATAGATCTATAAAATAAAGACGAAGTCTTTCACAAAAACAAAGAGATCATAGTATCTCATAAAAAAGAGAAGAACATAGTTCTCAGATTCATGAGACAAAGTCTCTTAAAAATGAGAGTTTAATTCTCAGAACGCAGAACTGATCAAAGCTGCCTAAAAAGAGCCTTAGCGCTTCAAGACTGGCGCACAGCGCCGCATCGCTCCTAGCGCTCCAATTTAAAGAAGCGCCTCAGCACTCCAAGTCTGACGCACAGCGCCGCAGAACCCTAACGCTCCAATTTAAAGAAGCGCCCAGCGCTTCAAGGTTGGCGCTCAGCACCAAGCGCACCATATACTCCTCACGTGTGCGCTATCTCACAAGGAGCGCTCTGCACTCATTAACTGGCGCTCAGCGCCAAGCGCGCCATGTGCTCCTCACGTGTGCGCTATCTCACAAAGAGCGCTCTATACTCATTAACCGGCGCTCAGCACCAAGCGCGCCACGTGCTCCTCACATATGCGCTATCTCACTGGAAGTGCCTTAGCGCTCTAACTCTGGCGCTCAGCGCCAAGCGCACCACATGCTCCTCACGTGTGTGCTAAGGGAACATAAATTGTTCTTTTAATAAAACCCCAGAGCCGTAATGAGTGTTCAACACTCAATAAAAGACAAAACGGTTGTCAGAACCCAAAACCGATGCTCAGCATTGTAAATGAAAAAGGACCGAGCCTAATTAAATGTCCAACATTTTGACTGAGTGGGCTGAGCCCAGGCTGGCCACAGGCCCCTAATTCAAATTAATTGAGCCCATATGCTCATAAATCTTGTTAACTGATTTTAGTCCCAAACTTGACTACAGATCTCCCAATCAACATTGGTTCAAGGGTACATCTCTTCATACTTCTGATATATGTTATTGTAATCCTTCAACGTCTTCAGAGAGATGGAGGGTCCCAATAACCAATAACTTTTGGTACATCCCCAAACGGTTAAACCAAAACCACACAGACTATGATGTCTTTAAACTGTCACAGACTATGACGTCCTTAAACCCAATGGACCGCAATGTCCCTACACTAAAACAATAGAGCCTAAATACTCTTTTGTTGGATCTAAATGATCATGTTAAGTAGATCTTAGTCTAAAATTAGACTAACGTATTCTTAACAAACGTTTAAGTTGATCTTAGTCTCAAATGAGATTAACGATCCTTAAACCCAACCCAAAACCAAATTTAAGAAAATACAGATTTGGACTAATCCACGCCCTATGAGCGACAATATAAATTTGTCTTCGTATACAATCCACGGGCAACCAAAAACAAAACAAACACACACGAAACAAAGTGACCATCTGGAGAAGGAGAAAGTGGCTACCGCGATGCGGTAGCGTAATTAACTGCAGGGGTTTGCGCCTGCAGAGAAGAGCGTCCCCGCAATAAAAAAAACCCCTCACAATGAGGGGGAATCTGACGAAGTCTGCTACATCGGTCGCATACGTCTAAACCTTCGATACATGGTGCCATAAACCAACTTGGCATCATCGGAGAGGTGGATGGATAAAACCAGATAGCATCTGCCCCCAAATTCAGGCAAGACGTTTGCCTTTCTGGTTTTTGGCGGTAAAAGGTGGTTGGGTATCCCGGTTGTTGATGGTTCGAGCCGGCCCGCAGGAGTCCAATTAGCCACCTCCACCGCATAAGCAGTCGGCGGATGCTCCATCAGCGATATTAGGCGCAGAAGCTTTGTTGGTATCTCACAAGTAAAGTTGCGGCGGCCCTGGATAATGTGCCCATACCAAACTCCCCATAAGAGCAAACTACTGCAATCCCTGTCGTGGGCCTGGATCATCGCCATGGCCTCCTCATCCGACGGCGATTGCGGAAAAGCGGCGTCTGAGTGAGTAAAAGGAAAGTAAGGAAGAGAAGCCATTGTTCCTGAAAAAGGGGAAAGAAAGGCCATTAAGAAACCTACATATATGTGTGTGTGTGTGTATATATATATATATATAATAGAGGGAAACGACAGAAAGTTTTTTTCATAGGACCACTGATTACAAAACTAATGGACCCCACAAATCAATATGGCGGCTTACCAATGATGAGACAGGACAGTCACTATGAGAATCTAAAAAAATTCTCATTAAACGGACACGGGAGTTTAAACAACTCTTGACATCCTCATAGAGAAAGCAAGTTCTGTTGAAATACCCAACAAATCTGAATTTATGCAAGTAAGGAAAAACCCTGTGAAAATATGCTCAAGAGCACCAGGAAATAAAATTCCCGAGGGGTCCTATTGATCTCCAGAGCAAAGCACTTTGGTGAGGAATTAAATTCCTTTTATGCAATGGAATTAAATTCTAGAAACCCCATGAAGAGGAAATGAAAAATCAAATGTCATGAGTCCTTAAAAGTTAGAGGAGGAATGCCCAAGGTATTGATGGTTACTACTCAAAGATCACGTCTTTGGATTTCTGAGAGATGAGTTTCGGAGGAGAGCAAAGCTCTCATGGGGGATTTAAAATCCAGAGGTTTTCTTTAAGAAAAGGGTTCTCTGATGTTCAAGATCTTTACCTAGAAAAGGTTTTTTTTTCTAACAGAGTTTAACTCTGGAATTGCAATGAACAGAGAACTAAGCTCTGAAGAGGAGAATTAAATTCTCGAAGAAGACAAGCAAGGAAGAAGATGAAAGAATGGTGGCTTCCCAAAGAACAAACCCTTGCATTTATAAGACGTGACAAGGACGGTTCATCTCCCCATTCCCCTAGGCAGATCCAACGGCTGTAAAGGTGACAGCGTTGCACTCACGTGCAAACCACGTGAGAACAACGCTGTGGGGGCATTTGTTCCCTTACAAAAAAATATAAATAATGAACAAAAAGCGATAGGAAAAGATCCCCAAATGGGGCATCACGTGCCCACACGTGATGCGCCTTGAAGCAAAAATCTTAAGCGTTACGCTTAACAAAGAAAGAGCCGAAATTGAGCGTCACGTGCCAACACGTGATACTTTTCTCTGGGACTGCGGCATATAAGCAAACCAGCCTAAAGTTATGGGTCACGTGCCACATGTGAGGGCTCCCAATGCTTTCTAAGCCGATAGAATTAAATTCTAAATATAAGGATCCGAATCCTATTTGGAAAATGTTTCCCCAATCTTTCTAAATCTGAAAGATTGTGCTCTGTAAATCAGAGCACCGTCAGATTAAAGATCCAATAGTGATTAAAAATCATTAAGATACAGAATAAGCTCTGTAAGGGAAAATATTTTTCCAATCTTTCTAAACAAGAAAGATTGTGCTCTGTAAATCAGAGCACCGTTGGATTAAAGATCCAATGGTGATTAAAAATCATCAAGATACAGAATAAGATCTGTATAGGAAAATACTTTTCTAATCTTTCTAAACAAAAAAGATTATGCTCTGTAAATCAGAGCACCGTTGGATTAAAGATCCAATAGTGATTAAAAATCATCAAGATACAGAATAAGATCTGTATAGGAAAATACTTTTCCAATCTTTCTAAACAAAAAAGATTGTGCTCTGTAAATCAGAGCACCGTTGGATTAAAGATCCAATGGTGATTAAAAATCATCAAGATACAGAATAAGATCTGTATAGGAAAATACTTTTCCAATCTTCCTAAACAAAAAAGTTTGTGCTCTGTAAATCAGAGCACCGTTGGATTAAAGATCCAATGGTGATTAAAAATCATCAAGATACAAAATAAGCTCTGTATGGGAAAATACTTTCCCAATCTTTCTAAACAAGAAAGATTGTGCTCTGTAAATCAGAGCATCGTTGGATTAAAGATGCAATGGTGATTAAAAATCATCAAGATACAGAATAAGCTCTGTATGGGAAAATACTTTCCCAATCTTTTTAAACAAGAAAGATTGTGCTCTGTAAATCAGAGTACCATTGGATTAAAGATGCAATGGTGATTAAAAATCACCGAGATACAGAATAAGCTTTATATGGGAAAATATTTTCCCAATATTGTTAAAAACAAGAAAAATGTTTTCTGTAAAAACATAAGTCCCTGAATCAAAGATCCAACGGTGGATAAAATCCCCGAATCAATCAAAAAAAAATCTCAATGAGAGATTTCCTTAACTAAATCAACAAATTTACATCCACTATATAAAGGCCCCAAGCCTTCAATTCTTATAGGGGGAGAGACCCCCCATAATATTTGAGAGGAAAAAGAAGAAGAGGAGCTCTCTTTGAAGAAAAGGAAACCCTAGGTGAGAGAAAAGACCTAGAGATCATTTCGTCTCCTTTTACAAGAGTTTAACTCTTCCAAAAAAGAACTTAGTTCTTCCTTTGGTTGAGCTCTGCAGAAGCAGATCTCCCCACAAGTTGAGAATTTAATTCTCATCGGGGAGATTATGTTATGCAGTCCCAAAACCTAGAGGAAAGAATTAAGTTTGAATAATTTAATTCTTCCAAAGACATATGAATTTAATTCCTCTGAATAAAACTAGGGTTTAACCCTGCATAAGAATTTAATTCTCACAAAACAAAGGACTTGAAACCTTCAAGACTTAGATCAAGAGCCCCATGCATATTAACGTTCAACATTGTGACGATAGATCACGTGTTCCCACGTGAACACCTTTTAGGAACAAAAAGGAACTAATGGGATCAGATCACGTGTCCTACGTGACCTCCAATAGTTCTTAGCACTTAGAAAAGAATAGGAAGATAAATTCAAAGGAGGCAGTGCCCAACTTAGTGGCGCCTCACGTGCCACACGTGATGATTATAAGATTTAAGTGTTTAACACTTACATGTATAGAATGAGGGAATAAGCCCAAAAGAAAAAATGCCCAATATTCAGGTGCCTTACGTGTCATACGTGAGCGCTCCGAATTTCAGTGTTTAACACTGCTTGAGAGCATCACGTGGGAGCACGTGAGCGCCAAACATTTAGCAGTGTTTAACACTGCGAGGGGACCAACCCTAGCCCAAATTAGCCAAGTCTCCTGAGGCCAGAAACATTTTGACCATCAATCAACTGGGCTTTCCTATACTCAGGTCTTCCCAAATTGATCTTAGTACCAGAAGTGGCCAATAATCTCCTGACGCGTGGCATTTAAAATAATGGTCATTACACCATGATCTCTCTCTTCCATATGGAGTTTGGTTCAAGGGTACATCTCTCCACATCTCTGATACATGTCGTTGTAATTCTTCAACGATATCAGAGAGGTGGATGGTCCCGACAACCAACAGTTCTTTGGAGCACTCTCATGAGCATATCCCTATGGACCGCATTGTCCTTAAACTAAGCTATGGACTGCAACGTCCTTAAACTAAGCTATGGACTGTAATGTCCTTAAACTAAGCTATGGACCGCAACGTCCTTAAACTAAGCTATGGACCATAAGGTCCTAAAATTAGCCCATGGACCGCAATGTCCTTAACTAAGCTATGGACCGTAATGTCCTTAAACTAGCCCATGGACCGCAACGTCCTTAAAACTAAGCTATGGACCGCAACGTCCTTAAACTAAAACGATAAAGCCCAAATGCTCTTTCGTTAGGATCAAAAATGATCCCAAACCCCCATTAAGTAGATCTTAGTCCAACATCGGATTAACATATCCTTAACAAATGTTTAAGTTGATTTTAATCTCAAACAAGGTAAACGATCCTTAAATCAACCCAAACCCAAATCTAAGAACTTACGGATTCGGACTAATCCACGCCTTACGGGTGACAACACAAATTAATCTCCGTATACAATCCACGGGCAACCAAAAACAAAACAAACACACACGACACGAAGTGACCTTCTGGAGCAGGAGAAAGTGGTTACCGCGATGCGGTAACGTAATTAACTGCAGGGGCTTACGTCTGCAGGGAAGAGCGTCCCCACAATCAAAACCCCCTCATAACGAGGGGAAATCTGACGAAGTCTGCTACAACGGCCGCATCTGTCTAAACCTTCGATACACGGTGTCATAAATCAACTTGGCATCTTTGGAGAGATAGACAGATAAATCCAAATAGCATCTGCCCCCAAATGGAGGCAAGACGTTTGTCTTTCTCCGTTTTCGGCGGTAAACATCCATCTCGCAGGCTATGTATATAATATAGATATCCTATTCTACGGATGCGGGGGCGTTATACGCCATGCACCCGACTTTCCCCATAGATATACATCTACTCACCTCGATCCTGGCTTGCCAAAGTCGATTACGCCACGCTCTCCTCGTCGTCCCGAAGTCCACGCGGAGGTACCTACAGTTTCAAATACGTCGTATTGAAAAACAAGAATCAAATACAAGAAAAACCGATAAGGCACACTAAACAAACATAGATTAGAACATACGGCCTACGCATGCAGGAATAACCAACAACTCTCGACATCGACGTACGAACGCCAATCGATCAAGATAAAACATAAATATCAAAATTTAATTTATTAAAAACCATGAAACCGAAACAACAACTAAGGAAAACAACTCCAGATTTTGCCTCATGTAATTTGGGACCAAACAAACAATACAGGGGATAGGTTACAAGGTGTATGAGCTACAGGTCAAACCCCTACGCCAATGCCCACAACTGGCCCGGCGAGATGCCCAATATATCCGGTTCCGACGGCCCCAAGTTACAATTTGGGTTTCGTTTTCTGGTGATGGTCTTCTATTGGTCTAACTAGGTCATTCTACTTGTTTGGTTTTCTTACAAATATCTCAGGTTGCCCCAGATTCGCTGTAGTCCTCAAGAATTCACAAAATACGATATCGTCCAAATTTTCAGTTCAAGTCTTGGGGTTTCTATACTTGGTTTGGTCCAGGTTTTGACACTAGAGGAGTTATGGTCACTAATACATCTCAATTATACCATCACACATCATAATATCACCGAAACCTTAACTTAGAATTTTCAAACATCACAAAATCACAGAGGTTTAACTCTAAATTATAATAAGAGGTATGAAGACTTAGATCTTAAACTAAGGGTGTAGAAATTGTTTCATTTGGCAACTTAAGAATTTTCTTGAGTTGCCCAAAGTGCTCAAAATTTAGACTTGCTCTTACCATCATGCTTGTGGTGAAGCTGTGATCAATTTTTGTGAAGGAGATATAAGGTTTTGTGGTGATTTTTGGGGTGGTGTATGGTGGAAGAGGAGGTGGAGGGAGGTGATGAAGGAGGAAGAGAAGAAAAACAAATGAAAGAAGGAGGAAAAGAAGGAACCAAGGTGAGAATAACCTCTCTCTCTCTCACGCATGCCATGATACAAGTCCCATCATTCTCTCTCATCAAAAATATCTTCTCTTTTTCTTTTTCTTTTCTTTTCAAATCAAAACAAAACAATATAAATACAAATGAACCATGGTTCAAGAATATGTAACAAGTGTTTTGAAACATGACATGGTGCATCTCATATGCATAATCAAGCCTAATGCATAATCAGTAAATATTAATCAAGTTTAGCAATAAACTTGTATATAATTAATTGTATAAACATTTATAAAATGTCTAAATCACATAAATTCTTTCAAAAATCAATATTTGATATAAATTTTCAAATATTTTCCAAACTATCGGTATATCATTATACCCTTTCATTAAAACTAATTCTCATACTTATTAATATTCATGAAATTTATTATTTTAATTATCTAAATTCCGAAAATAATATTTTATTTTCCTGAAATGTTACAATCTTCCTCCCTTAAATAAATTATGTCCCCGAATTTAAATTTAAACCCCCAAAATACTTAAATATTTCAGCAAAACCATAAAGTTGTCGGGGCTCCGAAATCATGAATACATGAACACGTCATTGCGCAATGTCTGGGCATGAATGTGTAAAACTCAAAATCAAAACTCCGTCAAGCGCCACGCCATCATGGGAGTTAATGCGAAATGACAGTTTTCAAAATCCATTGTTAAAATTACGTACAATATAACTAGACTACAACGTATGTATTGTTAGTTATATGTATGCCCTAGAAGCCATTATTATACATGTGATGTATATTATAATGGATGCTTGGACATATATAGGGAGGACTTTCTTGCTCGACATGATAGTATACTATCTGGTTACTCTTTATCTTAACATGTACATTCATTGTCTCTCTATTACATGTTGATAAAGCCCTTAGGATGAGTACTTGACTACCGAGATTATGATGCAGATCATACTAGCAGGGCAGAGATAGTCGGTAAGTACATCCTTCAATTGTTCCTAGTCGTAGGAGTATCGAGACGGCGCATCGATATTGCAGAGTAGACTAGCGTATACGCTTCTTGGCCCATATGATGGGCAATGGATGATCCCACGTCCATTGGTGTTTGGCATCGGAGATAGTATACGGGTGCTCAGTGGAGCTGGGTACACTGGACGGACTCGCCGAGAACTCCTAGATGGTATTATACCTATCGTCAGATAGGAGTTCTCTGGTGACATTGGTACACGTTAGTCTGTCGACCCGAGATCGTCATAGGGTCTTATATGATTCCCACTGTGCTTTGATTTCCACTATACGACGTTCAAGAGATCGTGCAAAACGGTGGTTTTTGGGTACAGTCCCGAGTCACATGGAGGCAATGAGCAATAGGAGGGGATTTCGTCTCTCCCGGTATTGGGAATTGATGTTGTGCTATGCTCGATTGGCCCATAACAGGAAATCCTCTGGTCAGGGTTGCTGAAATCTACTGGTAAGTGTTATTGGTAGTTTCTCGAACCGTTATGAGCCACACATTGGCATGACTTCTCAGGCTATTGGGGTCTGACGTTATACCACCCCCAGGCTGTGATATGCGATATATCAGATGAAGAGAACAGAATGTACGGTAGTGTTACTGAATGGATTCGCAGGAGTATGAGCATGCTTTCTTGTTGATCTTCTGATCGCTCAATACCCGGGTGGCCGTTACGTTTAGCAGACCGCTTGCGGCTTATGGGTGACTGATATGATCACCACCTACTGCCGGTGTATTGACGGGTCTTTTAGAGTCCTACACAGAGGTTTCATGCCTCAAGAGAAATGAAATAGGAGCACATATGTGATATGTGCGGGACCGAGATTAATACGTGTATGTGATACCGTATTCTATTCTCGCGATATGTGATATTGGTCGGTTATATGTGATATAGCCGGGCTGTCGAATCAAGTGTTGATTCGATAAGTTGATACATTTGATCTTAATCAGCTGTATGTGATATAGCCGGATTATTAAATCAAGTGTTAATTTAATAATTTAATGTATAATTATATATTTGATATATTAATTTACATTAACTAATATTAGCCCACTTAAGAATCTTTTTTCTCACTTGTGCATTTAGTATGTATGTGATATATATTAATGTACATTTTTTTGTGTAATGCTAAATGATACATGTGACATGGGTGTATAAGACTCACACCATGATAAACATAATGAAGGGTTTTATTTATTTAAAGTAAATCAAAATTAAATGAAAATTAGTCACATGGTTGAAGCTTGTGGAACCATTGACCAAGTCCACTAATTTTGTTTACTTGAGATATTTATTAACCCAACCATTATGATTAGCCATGGTTTAGTCTCTACAAGAGTTAGTATATGATATTAACTCACCCATGGTTTCCATTCTACACTTGACTTTTTCTATGGTTACTTTTCTTCATCTTCTTCCTCAAGCTCTCTAGCTTTTTAGGAGGCGAAGAAAATGAGTGAGAAAATAATTTCTAAAGTGAGCAAAATTCCTACTTCATCAATCTCTTCTAGACTAGCAATTTAGATTGGTGTTCCCTCATGGGAACTGAATAAAGCAGCAAAGAAATACACAAGAGGAGTATCACGTGTCCACATGTGATTCGGGCATTACGTGGGGACACGTGACCTTCTATGAGCAAAGTTATAGGCGCTGAGATATACAATTTGAGATGGGGTCATGTGCTAGCACGTGATGGGTTCCTGAACCCTTTGAACTAATAGAATTGAATTCTGATCAAAAAGGGGTCACGTGCCCACACGTGATGGGCCTTTAAACCCACCGAAAGGAATTAAAAGGTATAATAAAACAGCAAGAAAAAAAATGGGGCATCACGTGCCCACACGTGACCAGGGGTCACGTGCCGACACGTGATGAGTTCCGGAGTTCTTTAAAATAATGGAATTAAATTCTGGTTAAATGCTTAATCAGTGGGTCACGTGCCACCACGTGATAGGGTCTTAAAATTCTCTGAGTTAAAAGAAAGAAAACCCTAAATGGGGCATCACGTGCTCACACGTGACAGGGGGTCACGTGCCAACACGTGATGGGCTCCTAAGATCTGTGAACTAATAGAATTAAATTCTAATTAAATGGTTAATCAGTGGGGTCACATGCTAACACGTGATAGGCTCTTAAACCTTCTGAACTAATACATTTAAATTCTAATTAAGGAAAATCAAAAACCCTAATATTTCCATAGATCTTTCCAAACAAAAAGATTGCACTCTGTAAAGTGGAGCACCGTTGGATTAAAAATCCAACGGTGATTAAAAATCCAATTTATACAAAGATTCTATACAAGGAAAGATTTTCCTAAAATCTGCCGGGAACAACAAACAAAATATCTTTTGGATTAAAAATCCAATGGTGAATAAAATTCACTGAGTGATCTAACAGATCATGTTGGTTATAAAATCAATAAAATCTTTCAATAAAAAATTGACTAAACAAACTGATACTTTTCTTTCTCCTATAAATAGGAGCCAAGAAGAGAAGAGAAAAAAAAGATATATACAACAACAGAGAGAAAAAAGAAGAATATTTAATTCTCCAAAAAGAAGAAGATCTCTTCAGAAAAGAAAGAAACCCTAGGTAAGAGAGGGAAAGAGATCATTCTATAAGCTCCCACGAAACAAAAAGAGAATTTAATTCTCAAACTAAGAGTTTAACTCTTCTGAATAAGAACTTAGTTCTTCTTTTGGTTAAAGATCTGCAGAAGCAGATCTCCCCATAAGTTGAGAATTTAATTCTCATCGGGGGGATTCTGCCATGCAGATCTAAAGCCTAAGGGAGGACCTAAGTTCAGAGAATTTTATTCTCCCACAAAGCACATAGGAATTTAATTCCTCCAACAAAGATAGGGTTTAACCCTTAATATAAGAACTTAGTTCTTCCTCTGGTTGAAGATCTGCAGAAGCGGATCTCCCCATAAGTTGAGAATTTAATTCTCATCGGGAAGATTCTACCATGCAGATCCAAAACTCAGAGGGAGAATTGAGTTTAAAGAATTTAATTCTTCCAAATCCATAGGAATTTAATTCCTCTAAATAAAATTAGGGGTTTAACCCTATAAAAGAATTTAATTCTTAAACAAGGGACTTAGACTTTTCATGCACGTAAAGAAGATCAAGTACCCAATATGATCACGTGGCAACACGTGACCCTCCCCTCAATGGTCAAAAAAAGAATGAATGAGATGGGGTCACGTGCTCCCATGTGACCCTTGGATAAATTCCTCAAAATAAAGAGAACAAAGCCAAGTCAGAACAGATTTTGGGTGCCTCACGTGTCCCCACGTGACCCCTGACAAACACCTCTTTAAAAAAAAGAGAAAACGAGGGCACCTCCCATGTCCTCACGTGAGCGGTTCATTTTTTTAGTGTTTAACAATATTTTAAGCACTTCATTCCTAGTGTTCAACACTATTTTAAATACATCACGTGGGAACACGTGATCGCCAAATATGTGCTAGTGTTTAATACTATATTCAAACCAGTCTTAGCCTAAATTAGCTAAGTCTTCCAGAGGCAAGACTCCCCTTTAACTGAACCTCAAATACACCCTTGTCTTCCAAGATTGATCATCTCATATGGCATATGAGTGCTCAGCACTCAATAAAAGATAAAAATGTTATCAGAACCCCTACCCATGCTTAGCATTATAAAAAGGGGGGAGCTGAGCCTGGACAAATGTTCAGCGGCCCAAACAAAGATCCAACATTTTAAACCTAATTGGACTTAGCCCAAGTCGGCCATAAGTCCTTAATTCAGATTTAACTGATTCCATGTGCTCATAATCTAATTAATTGATCTTAGTCCCAAATTGGACTACAGATCTCCCAACCAACATTGGTTCAAGGGTACATCTTTTCACTCCTTTGATATTTGTCGTTGTAATCCTTCAATGTCTTCAGAGAAGTGACGGGTCCCGATAACCAAACATACTATGGATTGTGGGGTCCTTAAACTCATGGACTATGATGTCCTTAAACTTTACGGACTGTAGGGTCCTTAAGCTCATGGACTATGATGTCCTTAAACTTTATAGACTATGACGTCTTTAAACTATGGACTGTGGGGTCCTTAAGCCCATGGACTATGATGTCCTTAACCTTGGACTGTGGGGTCCTTAAGCCCATGGACTATGATGTCTTTAATCTTGGACTGTGGGGTTCTTAAACCCATGGACTATGATGTCCTTAACCTTGGACTGTGGGGTCCTTAAACCTATGAACCGAGATGTCCTTAAACTAACATTGGACCGTAATGTCCTTAAACTAATAATGGACCGCAATGTCCCTAAACTAAACAATAGAGCCCAAATGCTCTTTTGTTGGATCTAAATGATCCTGTTAAGTAGATCTTAGTCTAAAATTAGACTAACGTATCCTTAACAAACGTTTAAGTTGATCTTAGTCTCAAATGAGACTAACGTATCCTTAAACCCAACCCCAAACCCAAATCTAAGAAGATACGGATTTGGACTAATCCACACCCTACGGGCGACAACATAAATTAGTCTCCGTATACAATCCACGGGCAACCAAAAACAAAGCAAACACACACGACACGAAGTGACCATCTGGAGAAGGAGAAAGTTGTTACCGCGATGCGGTAGCGTAATTAACTGCAGGGGCTTGCGCCTGCAAGGAAAAGCGTCCCCACAATCAAAAACCCCTCACAACGAGGGGGAATCTGACGAAGTCTGCTACATCGGCCGCATCCATTTAAACCTTCGATACATGGTGTCATAAATCAACTTGGCATCTTCAGAGAGATGGGCGGATAGCACCAAATAGCATCTGCCCTCGAAATTCAGGCTGGACGTCCCAACATCCCGGTCGCGTCCTTCGGCGGAGAACAGATTTGGCACGCCCGGTAGGAGCTTTTCCTCTTTCCACTCCACACTTCGTGTGTCGTGTTTTTTCCCATGATCAAATAATCACGGTGTGTATGTTTGTAGTTGCCCTAAGGGGAGTGGATACTGAAGCCAGCGTTTCGTCTCTATGAAGAATAACGTTTGCTCCCACCCTAGCAACTCAGGATCTGTCATATCCGGTGGAGTCAAGTATGGGCCACTAGCAACCTTAAATCTCTGCAATCCAGCTCTTCAAGAAATCAACGGGTTTCTCTTTGGGTCGATGCTCCCACCTCCCACCTCCCACCCTCGGTGCCTCAACGCTGATGGAGGAAGTCCATAGGAAGTCTGTCGTCCACAGTTGGGCTCCCCAAGCAGCAGCTTTGCCGATGGAATCAGTCCTCAAACAACTGGCACATGCCAAGGACCAAGGTCAACGTAGGGGTAGAATATTCAAGCTCTCAAAGGAAACAGGGGGCAGGCTCGGCAAAAATCCTGAAGCTAATCAAATTCCGGCCGTAAGAAACGGTCGACGTCGATATCAGCGTCATACAAAATGAGCTGGGGGCAGTTCTCCGTATGGTCCTATTTCAACCCCAGTGGTGAATGTCGTTGTTCCAACTGGAAACAGCTTTGAACTGTTATGAAGGGTCAGACAAAATTCTCCTACCGCAACACTGAAGAAGTCTTCGCAACCCATGGAGATCCCACAAAAGCAAAAACAAGTTCGCTCCCTGGGACAACTTTTCTCATCTATATATAAGGTGTGGAAGCAGGTGAAGGGGACTCACCCCAAGATGGATCCTGATACAGCGGTTCCTCTCAAAATCAAAGCGGCTTTTCACAAAAAAGAGAGGCTTAATAAAGGTCAAGTGCACGAAGCAAACTCGAAAGGCCAAGACTCCAAACACCCCAAGCCTGGGGGCATGGTAGTTCACATAGTCTATGTGATGAATTCCAAAGACAAAGTTCGAGTTTGTACTAGTCACCGACCTCAAACTCGGTCCCTGACAAAAGTTCAACTGCAAACGTGAAAAGCTGCAGGATATGCTCGCTCAAGCGGCAACAAATGCTAATCCATCACCTAAGCAAAGTCCCGAAGACACACCTGGAGAAAGAATAGAGAAGGAGTCGGATATTAATTTCCTAAAGCGCGCTATGAAAAAGAGAGATGCGGAAGCGGCAGAAATGTCCACTAAAATGAACCAGATGGCCCTTTTGATTCAGAATATGGCTGGAATGATGGTTCAATCAGAACCACTGGCAGATGAACTGCCGGTAGTCGGTCATAAAGATAAGGATGACATTTCAAATCCTCTGCAAAGCTCATCAATGGCTGAGGAGGAAATGATTTCTAAAAGCAAAACTGAACGAATATATCGCTCAGCAAATCGAAGCTCACTACGCCAGTGAAGCCGCAAATAGATCAATCAAGATTGGCCGACCGTATCCGACATGGCACAATCAAATACAGCACCCGCCAGAGTACACACTTCCAACGTGCCACATATACAAAGAAACTGAGAATTCTCGCCGGCACATTGCGCGATTTGAACCCATATGCGGCAATACTGATATACTTCTTCTTTGACAGTTCATCGGCTGTCTGGCGGGAATTGCCTTCGAATGGTATGCGGAACTCCCGAATGACTTCATGAATACCTTCGACGAAATGGAGATGCCCTCCTGTCAGAGATTCGCTAGTGTGAATAAATGCACTACCGTGACGGCACTGGTCAACGAAAGGGTTAGACCGAATGAGACTTGAGTTCAATGTGTTACCCGATGGCCAAATTTTTGGTCAAATACAAGCAACACATCGATGAAGTTGCAGCCATGGAAATGCTCATAGCCATCCTTGACCCAAATTCAAAGGCATCCTCGTATATGGCCCTCTTCAAGCCGACAGCCTTCCAAGAGCTTATGGATAAAATGACTCGATTGGATCAAATGGGCCAAGAATCTTTCTCATCCGATGATGACGAGTGAAAAGCGGAGGCAAGATGGCGTTTGTCGCCTACTCTCAACAAAATAAGCGGCTCTGAAGCAACCTATCGCCAAAATAGCGACGGCATCGGTATTCGTTCCCCCCCCCGGAATATACGCAGGGGGCATATTTCTCACTGGTGGAAGAATCTCTATGTAGAATGGGCCTTTCTTCTCAAAGGACAAAAAGGATATTAAGGGGCCTACAAACAAGTCCCACAATCTAGTGGAATGCCTCGTTAAAAAACGGTATGTCCACAAGCAAAATGAGCACGGATGAAAACCCGAAAGGGCTCCGTGAGTAAAAACAGCAGGACTGCCGGCGAGCTTGTGAAAACCCGGAAAGGCGCAATCTCGTTAAAAAATATATAAAAAATAATTAAAAAAAGGTACGTCCACAAGCAAAATGGGCACGGATGAAAACCCGAAAGGGCTTCGTGAGTAAAAACAGCAGGGCTACCAGCGAGTTTGCGAAAACCCGAAAGGGCGCAATCTCTTTAAAAGACACTTGCGAGGTCCTCTTGACCTTGTAAGGAGAAAAACACCTGCGTGAAATCCTTACGACTCACAAAGGAGTAACACACTTAGGGATCCCCCACGATTCCTAAGGAGAAATTACACTTACAAGATCCTCACGACTCGTAAGGAGAACCCTCTTATGAGACCCTCACGGCTCATAAGATTCAAAAGCCTTAAGCTACAGGGATCTGAACCTGTTCTTAAGCCATCACAATCCCCAGATTGCCCTACAAGCGGTTCAATACCGACCCTTGTATACAATCCACGGGCACAAATAAACGTTCCCAACAGAGTCCCACAACTGACGAGAGATATCTTGAAATGGCGAACGACACTTGTAAGTCCTCTCGACTTATAAGGAGAAAACACTCTTGTAAGATCCTTACGACTTATAAGAGAACACACACTTAGGAATTCTCACGATTCCTAAGGAGAAAACGCACCTACAAGATCCTCACGACTCGTAGCGAGAAATATCTTTATGAGACCCTTACGGCTCATGAAGTCAAAAGCCTTAGTTGGCAGGATCTTAACCCTGTTTGCTAAGCCACCTTTGTTCGAACCGACAAAGGCAAATGATGATTCGCTCCTGGCAATATCCCAGTTGTAGCGATGCTGATACCTAAATCGGTATCAGATCCCAAGTCCCATACTCGCGATAAAAATCAGCAAGCCAAAAATGCATATGAAATAGCCGAAATGATGGGGCAACTTGCAACGAAATCAGCAAGTAAAATATATGCATACAGAACAGCCGAAATGATTGGGCAACTCGCAATAAAAAGCAGCGAGTAAAAAAGAAAAATAGCCGAAATGATTGGGCAATCGCGACTTTCGCGATACAAAAAACTGAAATGATAGAGCATCGCGGAAAGAAAACAAAAAATACATATAAAATGAAACTTTTGCCCTACAGGTGAAGTCACATTGACCCCTGTATACAATCCATGGACACAAACAAAAAGGGAACCATATCGTCCCACCAGGCTTCGTCGAAGCAAAGCCAAATCTCGACGGTTCATAGACAATCTAGAGACAATCTCAACATTCATTGCAATATTGCAGACACAATGTCAATAAACGAAGCGAAAGAAGATCTCTAGCTTCAGGGTCTCGACGTCAACATCGACAACTTAGAGATCAACACCGGCATTCTTCCTCCCTCCAATCGGATGCAGACACAACATCAACAAACGGAGCCACGGCAAAATCCCCTAGTTCCAAATCTCGACGGTTTACAGACAGCCTAGAGACTACCCCGGAATCATAGCAAAGTCCCCTAGTTCCAAATCTCGACAGTTCACAGATAGCCTAGAGATCACCAACGGCGTTTCTCCTTACTCCAGCAGGATGCAGATGCGACGTCAACAAACGACCCTAGGGTCAAAACAACGGAACCATGGCAAAGTCCCCAAGTTCCAAATCTCGACAGTTCACAGACAGCCTAGAGATCACCAACGGCGTTTTTCCTCACTCCAACCAGATGCAGACGTGACGTCAACAACCGACCTCAGAGTCGCAACGAAACGGAGCCATGGCAAAGTCCCTAGTTCCAAATCCCAATGGCCACATCTACGGCCCAAAGACCAACAAGGTGTGCCTCCTCATTTTAGTAGGACACAGATGCTACACCATCAATCGGAGCCACGGCAAAGTCCCCAGTTCTAAGACTCTATGGTTCACAGACAATCTGGAGTCATCCAATGACCCCGTCTCAGAATCAAGTCAACTCAAAAACCTCGATTCAGGGAAATCAGCGTTCTTGACGAGAGAATCTCGATTCGAGTCGACCCGCAGAGAAATCAGTGTCTTTGCAGGAATATCTCGATTCGTCTCAACTCCGAGGAAATCAGTGTCCTTAGTAAAAACCTCGATTCAGGGAAATCAGCGTCCTTGACGAGAGCATCTCGATTCGCGTCGACCCACAGAGAAATCAGTATCTTTGCAGGAATACCTCGATTCGTCTCAACCCCAGGGAAATCAGCGTCCTTGGAAAAAACCTCGATTTAGGGAAATCAGCGTCATTGACGAGAGCATCTCGATTCGCGTCGACCCGCAAGGAAATTAGTGTCTTTGCAGGAATACCTCGATTCTTCTCAACTCCGAGGAAATCAGTGTCCTTGGCAAAAATCTCGATTCGCGTCGACCCGCAGAGAAATCAGTGTCTTTGCAGGAATACCTCGATTCGTCTCAACCCCAGGGAAATCAGCGTCCTTGGGAAAAACCTCGACTTAGGGAAATCAGCGTCCTTGACGAGAGCATCTCGATTCACGTCGACCCGCAAGGAAATCATTGTCTTTGCAGGAATACCTCGATTCATCTCAACTCAGAGGAAATCAGTGTCCTTGGCAAAAATCTCGATTCGCGTCGACCCGCAGAGAAATCATTGTCTTTGCAGGAATATCTCGATTCGTCTCAACTCCGAGGAAATCGGTGTCCTTGGCAAAAACCTCGATTCGGAGAAATCAGCGTCCTTGACGAGAGCATCTCGATTCGCGTCGACCCGCAGAGAAATCAGTGTCTTTGCAAGAATACCTCGATTCGTCTCAACTCCGAGGAAATCAGTGTCCTTAGCAAAAACCTCGATTCAGGGAAATCAGCGTCCTTGACGAGAGTATCTCGATTCGTGTCGACCCGCAGAGAAATCAGTGTCTTTGCAGGAATACCTCGATTCGTCTCAATCCTAGGGAAATCAGCGTCCTTGGCAAAAACCTCGATTCAGGGAAATCAGCGTCCTTGACGAGAGCATCTCGATTCGCGTCGACCCGCAAGGAAATCGGTGTCTTTGCAGGAATACCCCGATTCGTCTCAACTCCGAGGAAATCGGTGTCCTTGGCAAAAATCTCGATTCGCTTCGACCCGCAGAGAAATCAGTGTTTTTGCAGGAATACCTCGATTAGTCTCAACCCCAGGGAAATCGGCGTCCTTGGCAAAAACCTCGAATCAAGGAAATCAGCGTCCTTGATGAGAGCATCTCGATTCGCGTCGACCCGCAAGGAAATCAGTGTCTTTGCAGGAATACTTCGATTCGTCTCAACTCATAGGAAATCAGTGTCCTTGGCAAAAATCTCGATTCGCGTCGACCCGCAGAGAAATCATTGTCTTTGCAGGAATACCTCGATTCGTCTCAACATCGAGGAAATCAGTGTCCTTGGCAAAAACCTCGATTCAGGGAAATCAGCGTCCTTGATAAGAGCATCTCGATTCGCGTCGACCCACAGAGAAATCAGTGTCTTTGCAGGAATACCTCGATTCGTCTCAACTCCAAGGAAATCAGCGTCCTTGGCAAAAACCTCGATTCAGGGAAATCAGTGTCCTTGACGAGAGCATCTCGATTCGCGTCGACCCGCAGAGAAATCAGTGTCTTTGCAGGAATACCTCGATTCATCTCAACCCCAGGGAAATCAGCGTCCTTGGCAAAAACCTCGATTCAGGGAAATCAGCGTCCTTGACGAGAGCATCTCAATTCGCGTCGACCCGCAAGGAAATCAGTGTCTTTGCAGGAATACCTCGATTCGTCTCAACTCCGAGGAAATCAGTGTCCTTGGTAAAAATCTCGATTCGCGTCGACCCGCAGAGAAATCAGTGTCTTTGCAGGAATACCTTGATTCGTCTCAACTCCGAGGAAATCAGCGTCCTTGGCAAAAACCTCGATTCAGAGAAATCAGGGAAATCAGCGTCCTTGACGAGAGCATCTCGATTCGCGTCGACCCACAGAGAAATCAGTGTCTTTGCAGGAATATCTCGATTCGTCTCAACTCCGAGGAAATCAGTGTCCTTGGCCAAAATCTCGATTCAGGAAAATCAGTGTCCTTAACGAGAGCATCTCGATTCGCGTCGACCCGCAAAGAAATCAGTGTCTTTGCAGAAATACCTCGATTCGTCTTAACCCCAGGGATATCAGTGTCCTTGGCTAAAACCTCGATTCAGGGAAATCAGCGTCCTTGACGAGAGCATATCGATTCGCGTCGACCCACAGAGAAATCAGTGTCTTTGCAGGAATATCTCGATCCGTCTCAACTCCGAGGAAATCAACGTCCTTGGCAAAAATCTCGATTCAGGGAAATCAGCGTCCTTGACGAGAATATCTCGATTCGCGTCAACCCGCAGAGAAATCAGTATCTCTGCAGGAATATAAGACGTCAGCAAAACGGAGCCATGGCAGAGCCCCTAGTTCTAAGTCTCGATGGCCATAAAATAACCTAGAGACCACCTTGATGTTCGTCTCGGTACAGCAGACGCGATATCACCCCAGCGTTCTTTCCCCAGCAGGATGCAGACGCAACACAAAACAACGAAGCCACGGCAAAGTCCCTAGTTCCAGATCTTGACGGTTCACAACAGCCTAGAGACCACCTCGACATTTATCTCATTACAGCAGATGCAGTGTGAACAACGACATTTCTTCTCAACTCCAGCAGGATGCAGACGCAACGTCAACAATCGACCCCAGGGTCAAAACAACGGAGCCACGGCGAAGTACCTAGTTCCAAGCCTCGACGGTTCATCAGCAATCTAGAGACCACCTTGACATTCGTCTCGACACAGCAGACAAGATGTCACCACAACGTTCTTCCTCCAACAGGATTCGGACGTGCCAAAACAACGAAGCAAAGGCAATATTCCTAGCTTCAGGGTCTTAACGGCAACTCATATAAAACCTGAAAGACTATCGGAGATCATCCCACACCAGCGCGGAGTGATCACCACCGCGACATTCGTCTCGATACAGCAGACGTAATGCCAGCAAACGAAGTGAAGGCAATATTCCTAACTTCAGGGTCTTGACGGTAACTCATATAAAACTTGAAAGACTATCGGAGATCATCCCACACCAGCGCGGAGTGGTCACCACCTCGACATTCGTCTCGATACAGCAGACGCAATGCCAGCAAACGAAGCAAAGGCAATATTCTTAGCTTCAGGGTCTTGACGGCAACTCATATAAAACCTGAAAGACTATCGGAGATCATTCTACGCCAGCGCGGAGTGATCACCACCGCGACATTCGTCTCGATACAGCAGACGCAAAGCCAGCAAATGAAGCAAAGGCAATATTCCTAGCTTCAGGGTCTTGACAACAATTCATATAAAACCTGAAAGACTATCGGAGATCATCCCATACCAGCACGGAGTGGTCACCACTGTTTACCCCAATCAGAGCAAAGCCCTGTTCAAATTCAAAGGCGTGAGACGAAGCAACGCTTCTGTTTCCCCCAATCAGAGCAAAGCTCTGTTTTGAAAATCGAAGTGAAAATTAAAGTTAAAATAAATGAAGCAATGCTTCAAATTCCTTGCGCTGTGCGCAACGCGCCACGTGTCAGGTGCTGACATGTCAGCGCAGCGCCCAAGAAGGCGCGCCCAATCAGAGCAAAACTCTATTAAAAACAAAAGGAAGCAACGCTTCAGTTGCGCATGCACTGCGCTACGCGACATGTGTCAGCGCAGATGCGCTAGCGCAGTTGCGCTGCGCTCTGCGACACGTTCCAGCGCAGATGCGCTAGCGCTGTTGCGCTGCGCTTTGCGCTGCGCAACACGTGCCAACGCAGTTGCGCTGCGCTGTGCGCGGCTTGACATGTGTCACGCGCTGGGGCATTTGCGCCAAACAGAATTAAGATTTTAAAGAAATCTTTCCGTTCTTGTTAAAACAAGAAGATTTTCTTCTATAAAACAGAGGCCCTTGGATCAAAGATCCAACGGTGGGGAAAATTCCCCAAATTACTCAGAGAAAGATCTCTTTAACAAATTTAACTAATTTATGGGCACTATAAAAAGGACCCTAGACCTCAATTCAAAGGGATGAACATTTTGTGAGAAATCAAGAACTTCAAACAGAGAAAACTCTGAAGAAATTTCAAGAAGAAGAAAAAGGTAAAAGACCTTTTAGATAGAAGAATTTCTTCTAATAGATCGATGATCTTTGATAAAAAAACAAAAGAAAAATAGTGCTTTGCACTTATGAACCATTGGTTCTTTGGGATCAAGAAAAAACAAGAGAAACTAAATTAGATCAAAGAAAACAAACAGTGCTTTGCATTTCTTTTATGAACCTTTGGTTCTAGAATCTAAAAGATTATCAAATTATAGTGCCTTGCACTTGCAAACTGCGCTGTTGCGCTCCTGGATTGGCGCAAGCCACCAGAGAGCGCCACGTGTAAGCATCTGAACCATCTGCGCTATGCGCTTTTGAAATAAAGCCTTGCTCTCTGGAATTGGCGCAACTCACCAGAGCGCAAGCGCAGCGCATTGGCGCAGCGCACTGCGCTTGCGTGACACGTGTCAACACCACAAGCGCTTGCGCTCTCTGATTGGCACAAAGCGCCTGACAAATACAATGCATTTCTTAAAGGGCCAGGCCCAAATCAGAAAGACCTAGTAGGCCTAATTAAATTGCAAAGCAATAAATGGGCAGAGCCCAAGTAAAATTGATGCTCTGCATTATTCATAAATGAGCAGAGCCCAAAATAAATTGATGCTCTGCATCCTTTATGGGCAGAGCCCAAGCAAAAAAAATAAAAACAAATAAAAGTGTTGAACTTTTTTCAACTGGACTTAGCCCAATCATGGCCGTAAGTCCTCAAATTAAATTGACTGAGCATAACTGCTCTCTTAAAAATCAATTTACATCCGGTCCGAGGGTACATCTCCTAACTCCTCTGACACCTATCGTTGTAATCCTTCAACGACGCCAGAGAGGTGACGGGTCCCGACGACCACACATCATTACGGACTGCGGGGTCCTTAAACTCGTGGACCGAGACGTCCTTAAACTAATATTGGACCGCAATGTCCTTAAACTACCTATGGACCACTACGTCCCTAAACTGGAACAATAGAGCTCCCAAATGCTCTTTTGTCGGATCTAAACGATCCCGTTTAAGTTGATCTTAGCCTCAAATATGGCTAACGTATCCTTAAACATTCAAACAGACTTTAGTCCCAAATTGGACTATAAGACCCCTAATCAAGTTTGGTTCAAGGGTACATCTCCGAACTCCTCTGACACATGTCGTTGTAATCCTTCAACGTCGTCAGAGAGGTGACGGGTCCCGACGGCCATATATTAAATGGACAACTACGTCCTTAAACTGGAAATGGATCTAGACGATCCCGTTAAGTCGATCTTAGTCTCAAATCAGACTAACGTATCCTTAACAAACATTTAAGTTGATCTTAATCTCAAATGCGGCTAACGTATCCTTAAACTAAAAACATCAAACCCAAATCTAAGTAAATACGGATTTGGACTAATCCACGTCCTACGGTGACTGCATTACTCAGTCTCCGTATACAATCCACGGGCAACCACAAACAAAACAAACACCCACGACACGAAGTGAAATTCTGGAGAAGGAAAAAGTTGTTATCGCGATGCGGTAGCATAATTAACTGCAGGGGCTTGCGCCTGCAGGGAAGAGCGTCCCCACAATCAAAAAACCCTCAAGCGAGGGGGAATCTGACGAAGTCTGCTGCATCGGCCGCATCCGTCTAAACCTCCGATACACGGTGCCATAAATCAACTTGGCATCTTCGGAGAGGTAGACGGATAAAGCCATATAGCATCTGCCCCGAATCTCAGGCTAGACGTCCTCACGTCTCGGCCGCCGTTCGGAGGGGAACAGATTCTGGCATGCCCGGTGGGACCTCTTCCTCTTTCCACTCCACACTTCGTGTGTCGTGTTCGCGAACGAATCGCGGTTTGCTGTGGTTGCCTTTGGATTCGAGGTACTAAGATTTGGTGTCTTGCTCCGTGCAGAAAACAGAAGATCAATGGCTTCAAACTGCACTGCCTGCAACTGCAACTCTCGCTCCGTCCTTGCTGGAGGAGTGACTTATGGGCCCCAAGCGGCCTCCATCTTCGCTATGCCGATGGAACAGGTAACTCAGGCCACCACTGGATTATTCTTCGGGACCATGCTCCCACCGATGAGCTTCAATGCCCCAATGACGTTGCAAGAAGCCCCAAAGGAGTCGGTCTTTGATCGGCTTACCATTGCCGCGGCCCCTGTCAACGGGTCGTCCATTACCAAGCCAACTCCTTCTTTCTTTGCGAGGCTGGATCAAAACTCCGAGGGGCCCGCCAGGAAGCCTGTGAATCCCAAGGTGGCTGTCCCAAAGAAGGCAATAACCGTTGCTCCAGAAGTTGTCAAGGCGGCTTCCCCTGTCAAAGAGTCAGTCTTTTCAAGACTGACTATTACTGCCCCTGCTCGAGGATCAGTCTTCGACAGGTTGAATATCATCCCTCAAAGGACAAGCTCAGTCTTTAAGATGTTAACACCAGCGGCGCCTCATTCAGACAGGGGGCAAAAAGAAGTTGTCTCTATCTCCGAGCCAGTCCCAACGGCTCGTCAGGCTCGACGTCGCCATTGGCGGCGAGTAAGGAAGACAGGGGGCAACTCCCCCTCAGGACTAACTCCACTTGCTCCAGTGGTGGAGGTCAACGCTGCTGTTCCAACTGGGAACAGCTTTGAACTGCTGAGGAGGGTACGTAAGAACTCTCCAACCGCTACATTGAAAAGATCTCTTCCGCCCGCGGAGAGAGTTCCGGAAACAAAGCAAAAACAGCCCCCTCAACGGCCATCCTCAAAAATATACAAGGTTTGGCGGAGGGTTCAAGACTCCGTGATTGACCCAGGTCACTCTCGTCAACAGAAAAAGGCGAAAGTGCAAGAAGAAAAGGATCGTCCTCTTAAACAGCAAAGGACGACAATCACTAGGGTGCCCACTGCAACGGCCCCTTCAACTTCAACGGCCCACAAAAGAAGAAGGCCGGAGAAAACCCCCGTGCCCGCGGAAAATGCCAAAGATGGTGAACCTAAACGCCCTAAGTCCGGGAGCATAACAGTTCATACAGTATACATGACGTCGGGAAAGGAGGACAGCCGTGCATCCACAGGTCATAGACCGCTTACACGGTCAATGACCAAGGCTCAGGAGCAACAGCAAAAGCTCCAGAAGATGATGAACGCAATGGCCGCACTTACTGGGCCAAAAGAAATCCCTGAAACGTCCTCGGATGAACGCCAGGAGCAAGAAACTGATGCCGAATTCCTTCGACGAATATTGGAGAAGAAGGATAAAGAGGCTGCTGAACAAGCAGCCAACATAAAGCATATGGGTCTCCTGTTCCAAGACATGGTAGGGATGATGATCCAGTAGGATCCTCCGCCCAAAGATCCCCCGATCGTTCTTGAAGACGATAGGGGAGAAACGTTAAATCCTCCACCGGCACTGTCAACAGCCAAAGAGGAGGCAATCTCCAAAGCTGACCTAGACGAATACATAGCTCAACAGATCCGGATTCATCAGGCGACAGAAGCAACCGGTCAGCTTGTAAAAACGGGGCGACCGTATCCGAGCTGGTATAACCAGATCAAGTACCCGCCAGGCTATACCATTCCTAAGTTCCATGTCTATAAGGGGACGGGCAATCCCCACCAGCATGTTGCCCAGTTCAGGGCACTCTGCGGCAACACTGGCGGTGATGATAAACTGTTGCTTCGCCAGTTCGTTGGAATCTTATCAGATACAGCGTTCGAGTGGTACTCTGAACTCCCGAACGACTCTGTCAAGACCTTCGCGGAGATGGAGCCGTTGTTTACCCAGCGTTTTGCAAGCGCCAGTGAACGCACCCCGATGACGGCACTGATTAACGCCAGGGTAAGGCCAGGCGAAACGTGGGTACAATACGCAACGCGCTGGCGGAACCTATGGTCAAAATGCGAACAACGCATAGAAGAGGCACCTGCGGTAGGCATGTTCGTGGGCACTCTCAATCCGCAGGCGACCATCTCGCAATTCATGATATTCTTCAGGCCGACCACCTTTCAGGCCTTGATCGACAAATTAGCCCAAATGGACCAGATGGGCCATGGACCGTCTCCTCCAAAACCCGATTCTCGAAATGAGAAAGGAAAGGGAAAAGCGATCGTCGTCGCCAATGCTCAACAACAGCCGAGCAACTCAAAACCGGTCGTTCGCCAAAACAACGTGCGCCCACGCCCATCCCTCGAAGAGAGGCTAGGACGTCCTTACTCATTTCCTCAAAATAAAACGAGAAGACTATTCGAGCTGGCAGTGCGCAACAGACTCATCAATCTGCCGAGTTCAAAGCGTCTGTCGCAGCCAGGCGATCTTAATAATCCCAATTATTACCCTTACCACCAAACAGTAAGTCACCCGATCGAGGATTGTTTTGTCTTTAAGGGATGGATCGAGGATCAGTACCGACGAGGCAAGTTTGCGCTGTCTGAAAGCTGGAAGGTGAACCCACCACAGCCGCACTCTCCAAAGAAGACGGACACGCCGGGGGCAACTTGTTCTTTTTTCAAGGACGAAAACGATGGAGAAAATTCATTAGATGAATCGAAAGACTACGTAGCGACTTGTCATGTGATTCCTTATTCACTGATGGAGGATGAGGAGGCTCCTTGCGCTGAGAAACCAATGGCGAACCCTGAGCCGGAGATTCTACAGCCATCAGACGAGTTGATCGATGTCTTCCTAAATGAAATTCGTCTGAAAGCAAAAGCCAATCAAGAGCGTGAGATGGCCATACTGGAAAAAACCAAGGCATTCCCGTCAAATCAAAAGCCATCCAATGCGGATAAAAACAAATTCAAGACGAGAAAAAGGTTCGCCAAAGATCTATCAGTAGGAATGAAGCTACCGCCCTCTGAAGAAAATACTCTCGCTGAGGTAGAGATGCACCCTAATTTCTGTTTATATCATCAGAAAATCATACATCCTACCGAAGACTGTGAATCCTTTAACTGTTGGTGGCAAGGGTATGTCGCTCAAAACCAACATTTTGACAGGACAAAATGTGAAGCTCGTAGACGTCGAAAAAATGCGATAGATGAGTGCAAAAGAGTCGCCGCTGATTGTCATATAGCCGACTCCAAGGGATCACAAATTATCACCTTTGGAAGCGACTCTGACGAAGAAGCTACCCCCAACCCCTACCTCGGGGAGTCTATTTCAAAAATGAAGGAATTGAGAAGTTGCGAGAACGTTCAGCCGTGCAATCGCACGCTATTCGAAAAAATCTCGGCCCCGTAAACAAAGGATCGAGCAAAAAGGATAAAAGGAAGGGGAAAATGACCCTCATCGGCAACACTCAACAACAATCGAGTGGCCCAAGACCGGTCGTTTGCCGAAACAACAAGCGGCAACCTCTCCAGCAAAAGTTGAAACGTCCTTATTCGTTTCCGCAAGATAAAACAAGGGGACTATTCGAGCTGGCGATACGTGTCAATCTGCCGAGTCCAAAACGTCCGTTACGGCCAGGAGATGTTAACGCTCTCAATTATTGCCCTTACCACCAAACGGTAGGTCATTTGATCGAGGATTGCTACGTCTTCAAGAACTGGGTTGAAGACCAATACCAACAGGGCAAGTTCGCGTTGTCCGAAAACTGGAAGGTGAACCCGCCTCAACCGCATGCTCCGAGAAAGATGGATACGCCGGGGGCATCATGTACAGTCATAAAGAAAGCCCCATGGACCGAAAAGTCAGTAAACTAGAGATTCGCCTCGAATACGGCGACGGCGGACCGCAACGTCCTTAAACTAACGGCGGACCGCAACGTCCTTAAACTTGCAAACGACCGAAACGTCTCTAAACTACTACAGCAACATCCTCAAGCTGACAAAAAAAACGGTATGTCCATAAGCGAATTGGGCACGGATGAAAACCCGAAAGGGCTCCGTGAGTAAAAACAGCAGGGCTACCGGCGAGTGTTCGTGAAAACCCGAAAGAGCGTGACCTCGTTAAAAAAAACGGTATGTCCATAAGCGAATTGGGCGCGGATGAAAACCCGAAAGGGCTCCATGAGTAAAAACAGCAGGGTTACCGGCGAGTGTTTGTGAAAACCCGAAAGGGCGCAACCTCGTTAAAAGACACTTATAGTGTCCTCTCGACCTTGTAAAGAGAAACCACCCGCGTGAGATCCTTACGACTCACAAGGGAACAACACACTTAGGGATCCCCGCGATTCCTAAGGAGAAAATACACTTGCGAGATCCTCACAACTCGTAAGGAGAACTCTCTTATGGGACCCTCACGGCTCATAAGATTTAAAAGTCTTAAGTTATAGAGACCTAAACCTGTGCTTAAGCAAACCCCCCAAAACTTTAGATATTGCCCTACAAGTGGCTCAATGCTGACCCTTGTATACAATTCACGGGCGCGAATAAACATTTCCCTAACCAAGTCCCATCCATGACTGGAGGTATGTACGTATGATGAACAACCCTTGTAGGTCCTCTCGATTTAAAAGGAGAAAACCCTCTTGTAGGATCCTTACGACTTACAGAGGAACATACACTTAGGAATCCTCACGATTCCTAAGGAGAAAATACACATACAAGATCCTCACGACTTGTAGGGAGAAATACCTTTGTGAGACCCTTACGGCTCATGAAGTCAAAAGCCTTAGTCGACAGGACCTTAACCCTGTTCACTAAGCCACCTTTGTTTGACATCGACAGAGGCAAATGATGATTCGCTCCTGGCAAAATCCCAGTTGTAGCGATGCTGATGCCTAAACCGGAATCAAATTCCAAGCCCCTTCATGGCAAATGATGATTCGCTCCTGGCAATATTCCAGTTGTAGCGATGCTGATGCTGAGATTGGCGTTAGAATCCAAGTTCCACACTCGCGATAAAAAAAAATCAGTGAACCATACATCCATACAAAATAGCCGAAATGATTGGGCAGCTCGCAATATAAAGCAGCGAGTAAAAATAAAATAAACAGCCGAAATGATTGGGCACCGCGAAAAATAGCCGAAATGATTGGGCAATCACGACCTTCGCGATATAAAAGCTGAAATGATAGAGCATCGCGGAAAGAAAAATAAATAAATAAAAAATGATGAATGGAACTTATGTCCTACAGGTGAGATCGCATTGATCCCTGTATGCAATCCAAGGGCGCAAACAAAGAAGGAACCATATCTTCCCAACAGGCTCCATTAGAAAGCGAAGCCAAATCTCGACAGTTCATAGACAACCTTGAGACAACCTCGACATTTGTCGCGATGTTGCAGACACAATGTCAACAAACGAAGCAAAGGAAGATCCCTAGCTTCAGGGTTTCAACATCGACAACTTAGAGATCACCAACGGCGTTTCTCCTCAGCCTCTCAAGATGTGGATACAACGCCAACAAGAAACCCCGCGGTCGAAACAAAGCGAAGCGACGGCAAAATCCCAGCTTCATTTCAACAATCGTCTCGATACTGCAGACGAGACGTTAACAACGGCGTTCCTTCGTAATCCATCAAGATGCGGATACAACGCCAACAAAAGACCTCACAATCAAAACAAACGGAGCCACGGCAAAATCCCAGCTCCACCCCGACGTTCGTCTCGATACAGTAGACAAGATGTCACCCCAGCGTTCTTCTTCCAGCAAGGATCAGATGCAACAATCAAAACAAACGGAGCCACGGCAAAATCCCAGCTCCACCCCGACGTTCGTCTCGATACAGTAGACAAGATGTCACCCCAGCGTTCTTCTTCCAGCAAGGATCAGACGCAACAATCAAAACAAACGGAGCCACGGCAAAATCCCAGCTCCACCCCGACGTTCGTCTCGATACAGTAGACAAGATATCACCCTAGCGTTCTTCTTCCAGCAAGGATCAGACGCAACAATCAAAACAAACGGAGCCACGGCAAAATCCCAGCTCCACCCCGACGCTCGTCTCGATACAGTAGACAAGATGTCACCCCAGCGTTCTTCTTCCAGCAAGGATCAGACGCAACAATCAAAACAAACGGAGCCACGGCAAAATCCCAGCTCCACCTTGGCATTTCGTCTCGATACAGCAGACGAGATGTCAACCCAGCGTTCTTCCTCCAGCCAGGATCAGACGCCACAATCAAACAAACGGAGCCATGGCAAAATCCCTAGTTCCAAACCTCAATGGTTCACCAGAAACCTAGATACAACCGCGACATTCGTCTCGATACAGCAGACGCGATGCCAGCAAAACGAAGCAAATGCCAAATTCCTAGCTTCAGGGTCTTGACGGCAACTCACATAAAACCTGAAAGACTATCGGAGATCATTCCACACCAGCGCGGAGTGGTTATGACTCATCAGGGCTCGCCAAAATAAGCCTAACCTCAAGTAAAAAGCGGCATGGCAAATTCCTAACGCTTGTTCTTCCAACGGTCAAACTGCCTAGGAAGATTCCTTGAAGACGTCTTGTCCAGCCCCCGAAGGGATCAGAGACACGGCAGTCGCGGGGCTACTCGAACAGCACAATTGCCTATCGAGGAATATATCAGCTTATGCGACGGTACGATGGCCAAAACCCTAAGTACCATACCCTAACGGACTTCTGTCGTAAAGAGTAGAGGTTAAATGCGACGTTAGGATGTTCTTGCGAGATACGCTTGGTTCGTCTCGACTTGTGAAGAAATTGATGTCTTTGCGAGAAATTCTTGAGGCGGCTCGACTCGTGAGATAAAGCCTTAGGCAGTGGGCATAAAAGAAGCCTGTTTCCTAAGCACTGGGACCCTGCAAGTCAGCCCAAAACGGTCTCTTGCATATTATCCACGGGTCTCACTCTCCAATATCGAATTTCGACAAGGAGGGAAACAACCGCTTACAAATCCTCTCGACTCGTAAGAGGGAAAATTCTTTTATAAGATCCTTACGACTTATAAGAGAAAAAACATTTAGGAATCCTCACGATTCCTAAGGAGAAAATCCACCTACGAGATCCTCTCGATCTGTAGGGAGAAAAGTCTCTATGAGACCCTCACGGCTTATAGAGTTGAAAAGTCTTAGGCAGCAGACCTGAACCTGCGACCTAAGCCATCACTATTTCTTGAGGAAATCAAGACGCTTGCTCTATTATCTATCAATTATGTTCATCAAGACAACACACTGATAATAATAGCAAAAAAGAGAGTGACAGAAAGAGCATCTGATTAGCATTGGATCAAGCATTCAGGACACACTCATCCATGCATGTGCAAAAGATTCAGAACGAGGAATAAGACAAGCTGAAATGGAAATTTTCTATTCATATCATAAAAAGAGGTTCCTACAATTATTACAAAGGTATAACCTCGAATCCGGGACATAGATTGAGGAACTCGAAAGTGACCCTATCTATGACTTTCCAAGCCTCGCGGACCATCCTGGTGTGCTTTCTTTCGCGAGCACAAGCGTCAGGGTCCCCCCTGATGTCTTCCACCCTCCAATAAGCAGCGAGTATGGCGGACTGTTGAAAGGCCCGGTGCAAGAGATTGACAAGATTGTCTCGACGTCTCTTCGAGATTAAGTTCATCAGGTACACCGAATGCACCTTATCCTCGGCGGCATCCAACGCCCTAAACGGTACACCGGAACAGAATAGGGGAAGCGCTTCCCAGATGGCTCCCACGATAAGCTTCAGGAGGGAGGAACGTCGGGGAAGCAGTTGACCATTATATGCGTCGAAGCGGCTCATGATCTCGGCACACTCCACATTTGTGAATTCTCGATTTTGAGAGCGGCCGAGTCGGCGGATGTCACCATAAGAGATGATCTCATCAAGATCATACATGTGGGCATCCATTGCTCCTGCAAGAGAAATTTAACAGAATTAGCAGACAGACTGAGTAAGTGAATTCTTATTAAAAACAGGCACAGGGAGTTAAACTCCTCGAGAGCAATGCTCTGCAAACAGGAGTGACACCTATCAAATTCAGTAATGAGAGGAATTTAAAGAAATTCCCCGAAAACGCTGAGAGCCTTGCTATGAAAATATGATAAAATCCATCAAAGATAAAACCCCATTTTTTTATCTTCATTATTCATGATCAAACTCTTAAGAGTTCTTCGCAGAAGATTAAAATTCTACTTGTATCAAGAAAGCAGAGCTTTGATTCATGGGCTAAGAAGTCCCAAGAAAAAAATCATGATCTAAGGCGAGCAAAGCTCTATTAATAAAACCCTAAATGGGTTTTCTTTAGATCGAAGATCTATGAGAGCGAGGCTCTGTTATTTAAAATTAAGTTAATTTAATTTAAGTTAATTTTACCTAAAAAGTTTTCTATAGTTTAACTCTTAAGTTCTTAAAAGCAAGAGTAAAGCTCTGAAGTTCTGAGAAATGAAAATTCTTGAGGATGGTGACCATCTATTGAGGACCAAGGGTCCTATTTATAGGCGCTCGGCGCCTCTTCAACTCCTGAGTTGCGCAACGGTTGGAATTCTGCCACCGCTGCGCTCACGCTTGGGGCCACGTAAGCGCAACGATGGGGGGCATTTGTTTACCCCAATCAGAGCAAAACCCTGTTCAAATTCCAAGACGGGAGACGAAGCAACGCTTCTGTTTCCCCCAATCAGAGCAAAGCTCTGTTTTGAAATTCGAAGTGAAAATTAAAGTTAAAATAAATGAAGCAACGCTTCAAATTCCTTGCGCCGTACGCAACGCACCACGTGTCAGGCGCTGACACGTCAGCGCAGCGCCCATGAAGGCGCGCCATATCAGAGCAAAGCACTATTAAAAAACAAAAGGAAGCAACGCTTCAGTTGCGCATGCACTGCGCTGCACGACACGTGTCAGCGCAGATGCGCTAGCGCAGTTGCGCTGCACTCTGCGACACGTGTCAGCGCAGTTGCGCTGCGCTTTGCGCTGCGCGACACGTGTCAGCGCAGATGCGCTAGCGCAGTTGCGCTGCGCTGTGCGCTGCGCGACACGTGTCAGCGCAGTTGCGCTGCGCTGTGCGCTGCTTGACACGTGTCACGCGCTGGGGCATTTGCGCCAAACAGAATTAAGATTTTAAAGAAATCTTTCTGTTCTTATTAAAATAAGAAGATTTTCTTCTGTAAAACAGAGGCTCTTGGATCAAAGATCCAACGGTGGGGAAAATTCCCCAAATCACTCAGAGAAAAATCTCTTTAACAAATTTAACTAATTTATGGGCACTATAAAAAGGACCCTAGACCTCAATTCAAAGGGATGAACATTTTGTGAGAAATCAAGAACTTCAAACAGAGAAAACTCTGAAGAAATTTCAAGAAGAAGAAAAAGGTAAAAGACCTTTTAGATAGAAGAATTTCTTCTAATAGATCGATGAACTTTGATAAAAAAACAAAAGAAAAATAGTGCTTTGCACTTATGAACCATTGGTTCTTTGGGATCAAGAAAAAACAAGAGAAACTAAATTAGATCAAAGAAAACAAACTGTGCTTTGCACTTCTTTTATGAACCTTTAGTTCTAGAATCTAAAAGATTCTCAAATTATAGTGCCTTGCACTTGCAAACTGCGCTGTTGCGCTCCTGGATTGGCGCAAGCCACCAGAGAGCGCCACGTGTCAGCATCTGAACCATCTGCGCTATGCGCTTTTGAAATAGAGCCTTACTCTCTGGAATTGGCACAACTCACTAGAGCGCGACACGTGTCAGCAGCGCAAGCGCAGTGCATTGGCGCAGCGCACTGCGCTTGCGTGACACGTGTCAACACCACAAGCGCTTGCGCTCTTTATTGGCGCAAAGCGCCTGACAAATGCAATGCATTTCCTAAAGGGCCAGGCCCAAATCAAAAAGACCTAGTAGGCCTAATTAAATTGCAAAGCAATAAATGGGCAGAGCCCAAGTAAAATTGATGCTCTGCATCATTCATAAATGAGCAGAGCCCAAAATAAATTGATGCTCTGCATCCTTTATAGACAGAGCCCAAGCAAAAAAAATAAAAAAAATAAAAGTGTTGAACTTTTTTCAACTGGACTTAGCCCAATCATGGCCGTAAGTCCTCAAATTAACTTGACTGAGCATAGCTGCTCTCTTAAAAATCAATTTACATCCGGTCCGAGGGTACATCTCCTAACTCCTCTGACACCTATCGTTGTAATCCTTCAACGACGTCAGAGAGGTGACGGGTCCCGACGACCACACATCAATACGGACTGCGGGGTCTTTAAACTCGTGGACCGAGACGTCCTTAAACTAATATTGGACCGCAATGTCCATAAACTACCTATGGACCACTACGTCCCTAAACTGGAACAATAGAGCTCCTAAATACTCTTTTGTCGGATCTAAACGATCCCGTTTAAGTTGATCTTAGCCTCAAATATGGCTAACGTATCCTTAAACATTCAAACAGACTTTAGTCCCAAATTGGACTATAAGACCTCCAATCAACTTTGGTTCAAGGGTACATCCCCGAACTCCTCTGACACATGTCGTTGTAATCCTTCAACGTCGTCAGAGAGGTGACGGGTCCCGACGGCCATATATTAAATGGATCACTACGTCCTTAAACTGGAAATGGATCTAGACGATCCCGTTAAGTCGATCTTAGTCTCAAATCAGACTAACGTATCCTTAACAAACGTTTAAGTTGATCTTAGTCTCAAATGCGGCTAACGTATCCTTAAACTAAATACATCAAACCCAAATCTAAGTAAATACGGATTTGGACTAATCCACGTCCTACGGGTGACGGCATTACTCAGTCTCCGTATACAATCCACGGGCAACCACAAACAAAACAAACACCCACGACATCGAAGTGAAATTCTGTAGAAGGAGAAAGTTGTTACCGCGATGCAGTAGCGTAATTAACTGCAGGGGCTTGCGCCTGCAGGGAAGAGCGTCCCCACAATCAAAAACCCCTCAAGCGAGGGGGAATCTGACGAAGTCTACTACATCGGCCGCATCCGTCTAAACCTCCGATACACGGTGCCATAAATCAACTTAGCATCTTCGGAGAGGTAGACGGATAAAACCATATAGCATCTGCCCCGAATCTCAGGCTAGACGTCCTCACGTCTCGGCCGCCATTCGGAGGGGAACAACCACCTCGAAGTTCATCTCGATACAGCAGACGAGATGTCACCACAGCGTCCTTCCTCCAGCAGGATTCAGACGCGACAATCAAACAACGGAGCCACGGCAAAGTCCCTAGTTCCAAATCTCAACGGTTCTCCAACAATCTAGAGACAACCACGACATTCGTCTCGATACAGCAGACGCAATGCCAGCAAATGAAGCGAAGGCAATATTCCTAGCTTCAGGGTCTTGACGGCAACTCATATAAAACCTGAAAGACTATCGGAGATCATCCCACACCAGCGCGGAGTGGTCATGACTCATCGGGGCTCCCAAACTGAGCCTAACCTCAAGTAAAAAGTGACATGGAATATCCCTAACGCTTGTTCTTTCGACGGTAATACTACCTGGAAGATTGCTTGAAGACGTCTTGTCCAGCCCCTGAAGCGATCAGAGACACGACAGTCGTAAAGCTACTCGAACAGCCAAATTTCCTATCGAGGAATACATCAGCCAACACGACGGTACAATGGACACAGCCCTAGTTTCACAGACCTAACGGACCTCTGTCGTATAGAGCAGAGGTTAACTGTGACGTTAGGACATCCTTGCGAGAACTTCTCGATTCGGCTCGACTCGTAAGGCAAAGCCTTAGGCGATAGGGATTAAAAAAAACTGTTTCCTAAGCACTGGGGCCCTGCAAGTCGGTCTAAGATGGACTCTTGCATACTATTCACGGGTCACACTCTCCGAAGTCGAACATCGACAGAGAGGGAAAAACCACTTACGAGTCTTCTCGATTTGTAGGCGGGAAAATTCTCTTGTGAGATCCTTACGACTCTCAAGAGAAAACGCACTTAGGAATCCTCACAATTCCTAAGGAGAAAATACACCTATGAGATCCTCTCGACTCGTAGGGAGAAAAATCTTTTTGAGATCCTCACGACTCATAAAGTTGCAAAGTCTTGGGCAGCAGACCTGAACCTGCTTCCTAAGCCATCGATACCCTACAAGAAGGCTAGGACGAAATATTCTCTACGCTTCCCAGAGTAGCATAGCGACAATACAGCAAATAGGAAAAATGACAGAGGGAGACAAGAAAAATATGTCTTTTATTCATGAATCAAAATGAATACAAATTACAATCTATGAAAGAATAAAAAAAAAATACTCTCATTCAGGAGTATGTACAAAAGAAGAATAAAAGGAAAAATATACAATTTTTCAAGCTGGCGGACAATGTAACAGATTTGTCAGTTCATCCTTTTTCCGCTGGGCCTCGGCTTCATAATTTGTTATCGCTACGAGACGGACCTCCGCTTGAGACTGTTGGGCCTAGTATGAGCAAGCCGACTTTCAAGCTCCTGTTCAGTGACCTTGTGGGCTTCAACCATCTCGCGGGTAAAAATGACGGCTTTATCAATCCACCTTCCTGATAGCTTCTTGAAGCACCTGCCAGAGTTCATACGCACGAGTGGTCTTGGCCGTAAGTTCAACTTGAACTTCCCCCACCGCAGTTGAAGCCAGCTTCCTCTCTGAAAATTTTTGGCTGAGCCTCTTCTCGCATGACAGCATATTTGCGGCGCACCGTTTAATCAGCCCCCGCAAGCTCGCCTTTGCAGCAACAACCTCTGAAGGAAGGCACGTACATTCAAGACTATGCAAGCAAGCCTCCACCCGACGACAAAACTCAACCCAAACTTGCACCAATGTTTCACTATGGTAAGCAGCAAGAAAGGGGAGAGAACTGTTGGCTTCGGCAGCAAATTCTTCGGCCGTGATCAAACTACTAGCACGAAGGTCTTCGATCAGAGCTGACAAAGAGTGAAAGCTTAGCTTTGCCATCCGTTCAGAGGCACGTAGAGCATAGGGACCGGGTGGCATGACGATGCGAGATTCCAGCGTGGTAAGAACTGGCAAAGCTTTTAAGATTTATAAACAATCAGCGAGACTTGCAAGCAAAGAGCAGATGAAATAACGTCGAAACTTTACTTACCCACAGTCATGCAAGAAGGGTCCAAAAGATCCCCAGGCCCGTCAAGAATTTCAACTTCGTCATCGACTTCCAGAACTACAGAAGACATCAGTATCGTTATATGAAATAATAATAATACCGTGAGAAGAAGGCAAATAACACTAACCTTGCCCGGAAGAGAGGACGATGCGTTGAAGGGATATTGCATGTGGAGCAGCCATCTCTACCAAACGCTGAAAGGATTTTCTAGGAGACAGATCAGCGATAGACGCCGCCAACCCGCATAATTCTGAAAAGATAGAAAGGTTCAGATGGAGAGATTATTAAAATAAAATATAGAAGGCTACCTTCGATGCTCCTCCCACTCTGAACTGGAAGGATAGCAGCTTCGGCAGCCTCCTCCATGCCCCCTGGCACATCATCGGGGACATGGGCCGGTATAACAACTTCTAATTGAAGAGCAGCGGGACGGTGGCCTCGACTACTTGTCCCATAGTCCCCGGGCCGTCCCCAGAAAGATCCATTGAATCTGCGACCAATGAAGATGCCTCTTCCGGGAGAGCAAGCACCGGGAGAATGGAAACCACCAATGGGAGCTCCGTGGCAGGAAGAACAGCTTTATTGACCCCCTCCACACTTACTGGTGTCTCATCGGGGATGTTTATAAAGTCCATAGTCAAGGCACGACTCGAACACAGATCCTTTGTCATGGCCGAAGTCCCTGCAAAAGTTTTACGAAGATAAAAAGACATAAAAAGCGAAACAAATTATTTTCCAAAGGAAAAATACAGAAATCAAGCATACCGATACGCCAGGATGCCTCTAATATAGCTTTTTCAAGCCGGCGTTCCTTCCTGAGGAGGTATGCTCGTCAAGGTTCGAGGGTAGACTAGTGGCCACCAGTCCACAACGACAGCGCATCTTCGGCATCGGCCGAGATAGGCCACTTAAGGGCTATCTCGCATCCCTCTTCCAAAGGACCTATAAATATCCGCTGTATTGATGGAGGATCTTCATAGAAGATGACGGCAGGATAAGGCCTCTTCGAGACCCCCACATTTTCAGTCTCATCCTGAGAGCGTCTTATAGCCTCAGCCAATTGTGCAGCTTCCTCAGCAGATGAACCTGGAAAAAGAAGACCACCATCCGGCTCTTGCATAGCTATTGGTTCATCTTGAAAGATAGGTTCGGATTCCACTAAAAAGTCGAGCAGATTGGTGACCGTCTTCTTTCGCCTCTTTGACCCAGAAATAACACCAGAAGACGATCGCTTCTTTCCCCTCGGTGCTTTGGTGCGACGTTGACCCACTTCGCCTTTAGTATCCTCTCTCGGCGGTGCTACCGATGATGACACTGCCATTGCTGACGCCGCAGCTGATGAAACTGCTACTGGCGCCTTATCAGAAGCCCTTGCCTGAGCTCTAGTGTACATCGGCATACCAACTGTTGGAGTTAAGTCCATATCCGCCGCCTCAAGAATAAGTACGATACCAGTATCCCTCAAGGGAGGGCGAACCATTGTCCGCGGACACGGCGGGACTCTCGTAGCCTGGAGCGGAGCGGGAGCTCTAAGCCCAAAAAGTATCCTCCTTTCCTCAGCAATGATTGGACTAACCCGGTGGCGGTACCAACCCGTGAAAACCCCCCACGCACCACGGAATGTAGTCGGCCTCGAGGATCATGAAATGAGAACCGGTGTTCAGCCTCATGAAATGGTGGGTGGCGTCACGAACAGCTTCCAAAGAAGGGCTGGGCTCCACTGTGAATGCCTCGAAGGGGACACCCTGATTATATCCTAATTTCCGGGCAAAGCGGTGTGGATTGTACCGCATGAAAAGAGCCGCATCGTTTCGATGGAACACCAATAACCGGGTCTGATTGAATACAAGTGCATGGCTTCCTTGGGCTTCAAGGAGGGTGCTCCCTCTTTCGACGAGTCAAAAAGCTGCTGAATAGGTCTCGAAGGAGCAGAGAGGACTCGATCATTAAAAACGATCCCGCCTTCGTTGGCATAAGGATTGAGCAGCACACGAAGAGCCCCTAATTGAGTCGGGTCAGGAGCAAAAGCGTCTACCAACCTCATGAGCCGTGGAAAGGTATAAGCATCATAAAAGCTGGGTCTCTGGTGCGCAACAAATGCCTATAGCACGTGCATCTCAATCCATGACGTAAAATAATGAAGAGAGAAACTCACCACGTTCACGCCTGGGGTTGAGGTATTGGCTGCAGTGCTTAACCCATGGTACAGATGCGACAGCCCTGCAATGCCCACGGCTAATTGCGTCCCTTCGGCAATGCGATGAGCAGGGTAAATGACCGAGGCTCTCATGAATCGACGGTGCGTTGGGATAACAAACCAACTGAGTGTTCATAACATAATATTGCATTTTGTATTCCCCATTCTTATGCATTTTACAATGAAAACAGGTGCTTTTGACCCATGTCTGCTACATGTTACAGGTTACAGGTTCTTGGCACGAAAACAGTGAAAAAGACAAAAGACGACACAAAAAGAGACTTTTGACCAACAAATAGGAGGATCTTAGTCAAGCCTAAAAACAAAGAATAGTTCTCAATCAATAAGGCAACTCAAGGTCCAAATTGTCATGGCAAGCGGTTAAAGGATCGGTACAAGTGTTCACTGAAGTTCTGGAATCACTGCAGAAGCCCAAATGGAAAAAGAACTAAAGAAATGAAAACCCCAGAAGAACTTGAAGAATCCCAGAAAAGCCCATCAGATGACCTCACTAAAGGGCCGCGGAACCGCGGCCCAAGCGCTCCCATGCCGCGGTTCCGCGGCCGTCCTATGCCCGTGCTTAGAGAAAATTTTACCAAAATTCTGTGGCGGCTCTGAAAAGATTTTCTAGGGGTATATTTGTAACTTTAGACATGCGAATCAACTGTAGCCCTAGGGTTTCTATGTCCTATAAATAGAACCCAAACCCTTGTATTTTCTTATGCCTCTACTCATGAATAAAATTCTGTTTTCTTGAAATTAGAGCGCATCAACAGTAAGTAGGTTATTTTCCTTGCAGTAGTTGTAGTTTTTTCATATCTGCTCTTATTTTCTCGCCTTAGTTTAAATTAGTTTAGCTTTTATTAACTTGCAATCGATGTTTTCTCTCTTTAATAAAATCATGTCTTTCTTCATCCCCTCAATGAGCGAGTAGTTTCCTCGCTTGTTAGGGTTAGGAATAGGGAAGGATTTGAGAGATGAAGATCTCTCATCTCTTTTCGTTGCCAAACTTTTATGAACATTAGAACTCCATGCATACCTTCTTATTCCGCTCCCTACGGCACTTCTACCCTCGAGGTAGCGGTGATTCCGTAGTCTAAAGGCCCGGATTTTAAGGTTTTCCATGGAGGTTAGGGTGAAGATTAATAAAGGAAGGACAAGGATCTAGAGGAAGAATCAATCATTCCAATCATCCTAATCCCCTTTATAAATATTTACCATAACATTAATATGATAGATTTAATTAATGGCAATGGAAAGAGATGTAGATCTTTGTTTACCAAATTTTCCCTAAACCTAATCCTAGCAAGTTTCTAATCCTAGTATCATACAACTTCAATTTTTAGGTTTAATTATAAATCCAAACACCATTTGGAATTAACTCGTAAGAACTTAAAGGAGATTTACACATCCCTGTGGACCGACCCGTATTCACCGGCTAGCTTCATGCGACGCCGTTCTTGATTGCGGTAAATATTTTTGATCGACAAAACATCTCTTAATCAAATGGCGCCGTTGCCGGGGATCGAACCCGGGTCACCCGCGTGACAGGCGGGAATACTCACCACTATACTACAAACACGCTAAATCACTCAAATCAAATGGCGCCGTTGCCGGGGATGGCGTAAACTTTTCTTTTTGTAATTTCGGGTTAATCTAAAATCTAAAAAATCATAAAAATCTGAAAATTTCCAAAAATAAAAAATTTTATCATCTTTTATTGTTTGAAGGGTGTCTTTGTGAATCTTTGCAGGGTTTGACGGATCTGAAACAACACAGAAGGCAAATCAGAAAAGGGAATATCAAAACAGCAGGAGATTGAAAGTACAGAGCAGCTGAAGAAATTTGGAGACCTAAAGTCCCCAAAGAGCCGCGTTTCCGCGGCATTTACCTGGTCAGAACCGCGATTCCGCGGTCGTCTGGAGTCTTCTTTGCGCGAAATTTGCTCTGTTTGTTTCCTCATTCTCCCCTCTACAAATCCCCATATATCTTTTGCCAAATTTTCTGCAGGATTCTTTGCGCTAAAAATCTTCTTCCCCCTTCCAATAATTGATTTTCTGCAGGATTCTTTGCGCCGCGCTAAATAGCAAATTGATTGCAAGTGATTTACTGCTTTGCATACTTTAATCTGACTTTAAGGGGCTATTGACCAATTCAGATTGGGTGGGGATTTCATCACCCTTCCCAGGACCCCAGAAATCACTTAAAGCATTTGCATTGACCACTTTTATCATAAAAAATATTAAACTCGGCCCTAAGGACCTCGAGCTCAATAAGACAGAGAACTAGTATAGGCATCGGCCGTTTATCCTAACCGACATTGCGGTGTCTAGGCTAGTGGTTTTTAATTAGGCCCACTGTCATGGTGGTTCCTTCCCACTTACCTGGCCGTACTTGTCCGTGAAGAGGCGGTTTGAGGTCCTATCTCTAGTCCTTTGGAACAGTTAGGAGCTGTCTAGCTGACCTAGGTGACCCTAGACTTAGGCCTGATTGTGCATGTGTGGTTAATTGCATTTGTGTCACTAGTCTCTTTTCAAAATCTTTTTGCAAAAGCTCACTTAAAAAGAAAAAAAGAAAATCTTTTCAAAACTTGCAACTTGTCGCTAAAGAATCTTTGCACTCACTTTCACCACTTCTTCTCATTGACGTTTTCTTACCTTCACATTCTATCCTTCATCTTTCGACTACACTAACCCTTTTAGTGTATGTCCGGTTGGACTAGGGACCCTAGCGCCCGATTAGTCCGTGTTTCGTTGGTACCGACCGACGAACCTTTCGACTCCGAAGTCGAAATCTTGTCCACTTCTTCACTTTCACCATCACATTCTTCCGAAAGTATGTCGGGATACGATCCTAACAACACCTTACCGACGGGAATGATTCCACCTCCGTTAGGTGCGAATAACCCGAATCACCCACCTGTCGAAGCGCCCGCACGAGTCGCGCTCCAGGATCTTTTCTACCCCATCCGCACCGCCCTTCCTACTTGTATTTCCATCCACCGGCTAATGGGGACAATTTTGAGATCAAACCCCACTTCATCAATATGCTGCCTAAGTTTCATGGTTTGGAATCCGAAGATGCATATATCTTTATCAACAAATTCCAAAACGTTTGCGCCATGATGAAAACTACCCAATTAAGTGATGACGCTATAAGGCTAAGGGTCATTCCTTTCACCTTATGTGACCTAGCCGAGAAGTGGCTATACAGCACCGCATCACACTCAATTAGAAATTGGGACGAGTTTGTGAAAGCTTTTCTTAAAAAGTTCTATCCTCATCACAAAACTGCTAAAATCCGTAATGAGATTATACAATTTTCACAGCTTCCTGCCGAACCATTTTGGAAATGTTTTGAAAGATTCAAAGACCTACTCGTTCAATGCCCTCACCATGGGATCGAAAGATGGCACCTTTGCCAAACATTATACGAGGGATTGAACTCGGCAACGAAGCAGTTGCTAGAAACCATTAGTCAAGGTCACTTTCTGTCCAAATCTAGTGAGGAAGCGTGGCAGTTTCTTGAGGATCTTAGTGAACAAACAATTCAGTGGGAAAGCACCAAGACCACATCATCATCTTCTTCTATTGGTCAACCTAGGGCAGGCATACATCAAGTAGAGATGTCAATTGCTATGAAGGCCGAGATGGCCGCTCTTACGAAAAAGCTAGAAGCACTTGAGACCAAAATCTCAACACCTTCTCCTGCCCCTGTTGTGCCTCCACGAACTGTTTGTGCTTGTTGTTCGGATCCATCACATCTCACCGAAGAGTGTCCTTACACTGCATCTACTCGAGGACAAGATCAAGTCAATGCTGCCTTTCAGCAACGACAAAGAAATGATCCATACTCTTCGACATACAATCCGGGTTGGAAGAACCACCCTAATTTCGCTTGGAACCAAAATCAACAATCCCAAGGAAACAACAATTTTCAAAGAGCTCCTCCTCCTCAACAACAAGCACCTCCACAAACTCAATTTCAGCAACCTCTCCAACAGCAACCTTACCCTAATCAGATGAACAATTTTATGCCCAACAATTTTGTTCCCCCTCAAAATGCTGTTAGCTCGCTCGAAAGAAGTCTAGAAGCATTCCTAAAGCAATCTGCACAGTCCACAGCTAGGATAGAGACTTCTGTCCAATCTTTGGTGCAAAACAGTGCCTCATACGATCAAAGCATCAAAGCTATTGAGGCACAAATTGCACAACTCAACGCAGCATTGAAAGAGCGAGAGAAAGGAAAGCTTCCGTCTCAACCACTCCCAAATCCTGGTCACGCACATGTTGCACATGAACAGCAGAATCATAACGTGAATGCGGTGACTACGTTGAGATCCGGAAAAGTGCTGCAAAACAATGTGGGTATTCACCATGACACCTCTGCCGGTGGTTCTTCATCTTCCTCTTCTTCTTCGTTAGAGCCTATTCTCCATCCTTCACATGGCTCTATTTCTTCTAGCTCGAACGGACCCTCTTCTCACAACACGAACACATCTACACGGGGTTCCGTTCCAACTCAACAATCTGATCCGCAAAAATTGGACTCAACAACTTTTCAAAATGTTCCTTTTCCAAATCGGTTGAGATCCAATAAACCAACTCCACAGATGGAGAAGATTGTAGAGTTGTTCAAACAAGTTAGCATAAATATCCCTCTTTTGGATGCAATCCAACAAGTTCCTTCATATGCGAAAATCTTAAAGGACTTATGCACCAAAAAGAGGAAGTCACAAGTACCGAAGAAAGTTTTCGTGGCGAGTGCTGTTAGTGATGCTCTTGTCAATTCTTTACCCCCAAAGCACAAGGACCCCGGTTGTCCTACTATTTCGATCACAATTAGGAACAAGACCATCAATAGAGCACTATTAGATCTTGGTGCTAGTGTCAATTTGCTACCTTACTCGGTGTACGAGCAATTAGGCGTTGGAGAGCTTAAGCCCACTCATTGTACTCTCCAAATGGCCGACCGATCAATCACCCATCCTAGGGGAGAATTGGAGGATGTGTTAATTAGAGTAGGGGATTTCATTTTCCCCGTGGACTTTATTGTTATGGATACACAGCCTGTCGCTAACCCCCGTAATCAAATTCCGGTGATACTTGGTCGACCATTCCTCGCAACTTCTAACGCGGTAATCAACAGTCGTAATGGTTCAATGAATCTATCTTTTGGCAAGATGACAGTTGAACTTAACATTTTCAAGTTAGGAAGTCAGCCTTGCGAGCCTAATTCTAGCGTACTTGATGTGTGCTCGATCGATGAGATCGCGGAGGAGGACTGTGAGTTCGAAAATTTTATGTTTGATCACAGTAATATAGACGCCACTAGTGCGTTCCTCCTAGAATCCGACGCAGCTTTCACGACGGACAAAGATTATGAGTGTTTCACCTTTGTTGATGATCTTGAAGACTCTCCATCCGAGTTTGAGTCTTTTGCTTTTTCGGATGAGTTAGTTGAACCATCCGACTCGGTAGCATACACTCAATTTGAACCTTTGATGGAATCCTTCGAGTTTGAAACAGTTACTCCATTGTTACCATCTATTGTTTCACCACCGAAACTCGAGCTAAAGCTTTTGCCATCGCACCTAAAATATGCTTATCTAGGTGAAAATGAGACCTTACCAGTTATCATATCGGCCTCTCTAGCTCTTGAGCAAGAGAAGGCTCTTTTAACGGTCTTATACGATAATCGGCAAGCTTTCGGCTGGTCTATGGCGGACATCAAGGGGATTAGTCCCCTCATAGTCGAACATCATATACACTTAATGGATGATGCCAAGCCGGCAAGGGATCCTCAAAGACGCCTCAACCCCATCATGAAAGAGGCGGTCAAGAAGGAGATTGTTAAGTGTCTTGATAGCGGTATTATTTACCCTATCTCGGATAGCCAATGGGTTAGCCCCATTCATGTCGTGCCAAAGAAATCGGGCATCACGGTCATCACCAATGAGGCAAATGAATTAATTCCCACTCGCACCCAAACTGGGTGGCGAGTTTGCATCGACTACCGAAAACTCAATGCCGCGACAAGGAAGGACCACTTTCCTTTACCATTCATTGACCAAATGCTAGAACGATTGGCTGGACACGAATTCTACTGCTTTTTAGATGGCTATTCCGGTTATAATCAAGTCCCCATAGCCAAAGATGATCAAGACAAGACTACATTTACTTGTCCCTTTGGGACTTTTGCTTATCGTCGCATGCCCTTTGGGTTATGCAATGTACCCGCTACATTTCAGCGGTGTATGATGGGGATCTTTTCGGACATGGTGGAGAAGTTTTTGGAAATCTTTATGGATGATTTCTCCATTTTTGGTGACTCCTTCGATGAGTGTTTGCTACATCTTGACGCAGTTCTCACCCGCTGTAGGGAAAAGAACCTGACTTTGAATTGGAAGAAGTGCCACTTTATGGTACGAGAAGGTATTGTCTTAGGACATGTCATCTCGCAAAACGGCATAGAGGTTGATAAAGCTAAAATCGAAGTCATTTCTAATCTTCCTCCTCCGAAATGCGTCAAAGATATCCGAGCTTTCCTTGGCCATGCCGGTTTTTATAGACGGTTCATCAAGGACTTTAGCAAGATTGCTAGACCCTTGACTCTCTTGTTGGCCAAGGACACTACTTTTGTTTTCGACTCAACTTGCATGGAAGCGTTCGAGTCTTTGAAACACTCACTCATTTCTGCGCCCATCCTTTCATCTCCAGACTGGACGCACCCTTTTGAAATTATGTGCGACGCATCAGATTTCGCCATTGGTGCTGTTCTTGGACAGCACATTAACAAGATGCCGCATGTAATTTACTACGCTAGCCGAACATTAAATGAGGCCCAATTAAACTACACAACAACAGAAAAAGAGTTTTTAGCTGTTGTGTTTGCACTTGAAAAATTTCGACCTTATTTAATCGGCTCTCCAGTTATAGTGTACACGGATCACTCAGCTCTTCGCCACCTTTTTGCGAAGAAGGATGCTAAGTCTAGGCTAATATGTTGGATCCTTTTGCTGCAAGAATTTGACCTTGTTATAAGGGACAAAAAGGGATGTGAAAACGTAGTGGCCGATCACCTTTCACGACTTCCTTCTTCGCCTACACTTGAACTTTCTATCACTGATGTTTTCCCTGATGAGCAACTCTTGACCGTTTCTTGCGAACCATGGTTCGCCGATATTGTAAACTACTTAGCCACCGGCTTGATACCTAAAGATTGGTCGAAATAAGACAAACTACGATTTTTGTCCCAAGTAAAGCATTTTTACTGGGATGAACCTTATCTTTTTAAATATTGTTCCGACCAAATCATTCGTCGGTGTGTGCCAGAAAATGAGGTCAAGAGTGTGCTGTCTTTTTGCCACGATCAAGCATGTGGCGGGCACTTTGGCCCAAAGAAGACAGCCGAGAAGGTTTTGCAGTGTGGTTTCTATTGGCCACGACTCTTCAAAGATGCATTCGAATACTGCAAAACTTGCTCCCGGTGCCAACACTTAGGCCGGATATCGCGGAGAAACGAAATGCCGCTCCAACCAATTTTGGTTGTAGACATTTTTGATGTTTGGGGTATAGACTTCATGGGACCATTTCCTAACTCTTTTGGAAATGTGTATATTCTTTTGGCTGTTGACTATGTTTCAAAGTGGGTCGAGGCTATACCAAGTCGAACGAATGACAACAAGGTTGTCGTTCGATTTCTAAAAGAACACATCTTTTCTCGATTTGGGCACCCTCGTGCGATAATAAGTGATAATGGTTCTCACTTTTGCAATAGGACTTTTGAGTCCTTAATGTGCAAATACTCTATCACCCATAAGCTGTCAACGCCATACCATCCCCAAACATGTGGGCAAGCCGAGATCTCGAATCGACAAATTAAGCAAATCTTGGAGAAAACGGTTTCTAAAAACCGTAAAGATTGGTCACTAAAATTGATCGATGCACTATGGGCTTTCCGTACTGCGTACAAGACCGATCTTGGCATGTCTCCATACCGGCTTGTTTACGGGAAGGCTTGCCACCTTCTAGTAGAAATTGAGCACAAGTCATTTTGGGCCATTAAGGAGCTGAATCTATCTTTAGGAGATGCGGGCAACAACCGAAAGCTACAGTTAAATGAACTAGAAGAGCTGCGGGATGAGGCATATGATAATGCCGTGATTGCTAAGAACTGAGTTAAGGTATTTCATGATAAAAACCTTCTGCGAAAGACATTTAAACCAGGTCAACAGGTTTTATTATATGATACTCGGTTACATTTACATCCCGGCAAGCTCCGTTCTAGATGGAGAGGACCTTTTGTAGTCCGCACCGTTTATCCGCACGGTGCGGTTGATCTTGAGAACCCTGAAGACGGTACCTTATTCAAGGTGAATGGGCATCGACTAAAACCGTTCTTCACAGCGGATCCTTCGGAGGAGCTCTTGCTTTTGCAGGAGCCGATCTACACTGAGTGATATTCCTCCACTTTCGCCCCCAAACTTCGTTTCCTGAAGACACTATTTCAAATAAGTTTGGGGGTGTGCATATTATTTGTATATATATTTCCAAAATACCATAAAAAATAAAAAATAAAAAAATAAAAAAATTTATAAGAAAATAATAATTTTTGGACCTAATTGCAAATCTGCAGATTAAGAGCTGATTTTACAAATAAAACCCTTGTTTTAGAGGGTGTTTTATGTAAATCACCCTCCCATCCTCTATTTAAAGGAACCCGAGCCCTCTGTGTGTTTACCCTAAAAAAAAATTCATCTCATAAAACCCTAACCGCCGCCCCCTACCCTCTACAGAAAAATTTCGCCGCAACTCCACCAGAGCGCCGCGCTTCCGCCGCCTCTGCCGCCTCCAGCCGCGCAACCGCCGTCGCTTAGTGTCTTCACCCCCTGAAATTTTCAGGGAAGGTAAATCTGATCCTTTGCTCTCTGTTCCTGCATATACTTTTTCTCTGAAACATCCAAATGGCACATAAAATGCAGTATGAAAGGGATTTTTCCCCTGTTTTCGCACACGAGATTTACGGTACATACTTCCCACACGAAATCGCACAAAGGGGCTGGAATTTCCTCCTCTATAATCATGCATCTGCATTTGCTCTACCAAACCTAGTTGCTCTATTTTACGAATCCATGGAAGACAATAGCCTAGACAACTTAGGGTACATTAAACTGAATTGGGGAGACCGTGAAATTCGCATCGATAGGGACATGATACACGAGGTTACACTCATACCACGTGTACCTGCACATGAACACCCACTTCACTTTGAAGATTATATGCCATTAATGGGTAATGACTGTGCACGAGAACCGCGAAAGAGAATCCAAGCATGGACCCTTTTTGCAAACGTTTTAACTGTGTGCCGGTGGGCACAAAACAATATTTTTGGAAGTTCTCACAACACGAACTTTTTCACCCCTTCGTTACATGTCGTCCACACTCTAATGACAAAAAATCCTAGGTTCGACATGTGCACGGTTTTTCTCCAATCCATAGGTACGGGGAAACGAGAGAGTGTATATCCATGTCCCATGCTCGTTACCCAACTCTGCCGTTATTTCCTCCCAGCCGAGGAATTTGACTCAATTATGATAGACGATGTCCCGGTTCGACCACTGTTAGAGGGCGTCTCGTCGTCCTACTCTAGACTTACGGATATTTGGACACGAACAGAACCGGCAGAGAATGTACCTGCACACACCACTAGCTCGAGCTCGACTTCGAGCGGGGAAGAACTAACTCCCCAGGAGCATACGCGGTTGATGCGAAGAACGGTGAGAAGAATAGACTCTTTGAGGGATGAGTTTCGGGCAACTGCACGAGAGCACGACCGTCAGTTGACGGAAATTGAGAGGGGTATTCAAACTCTTTTGGCTAGAGGGGAAAGATCACGTTCACGCTCACGAGCGCGACGTGGGGCCGGGCAGTGAGGGCACTGCTTTGCTCAAGTTTGGGGGAGAGGGTAGTGTATATAGTTATCTTTTGCATTGCATACTGTATATATTTTTTCTTTTCCTTTTGCATATTTATTTTCTGCATTGCATCTTTATATAAAAAATCATAAAAATTTGAAAATTTGAAACATAAAAAAAAAAATTAGAAAACAGAAAAACCCATAAAAATTGGAAAAAAATTCAAAAAAAATTATAAAAATTAATGTATTCAATTCTGGTTAATTGACTTGAGTTTGATAAATAGGTTAACTGGCTAGGAAAAACTAAATCTTAGACTTAGCAAATTAAAAGCCCTAAAAATAACCTTTCTTAAAGTTTAACGGTAGAAAGTATATGTCTTTGTAGATTATTTAGAAATAGGCAAATTTTGGGTTCACTTCTTGGGCTAAGTCGAAACGAAGGAAAAGTATTAAAACTTTTATTAGAGTATAAGTTTGAAAAATAGTTCCTAGCTTAAGTCTAGATTCTGAAAACATGTACCCTACAAAATGCACAAACACGCACCTTGAAACTTGGATTAGTAGAAGAGACCTTGAAATACTCTTGTCTAAGTCCTTAGCACAATGAAAATAAAAAGAAAAAAAAAGTGAATAAAGAAAAAAATGGACACTGGTTTTTGTGATTACTTAAGGCTGTAAAAATAGAAAAATATTTAGCGAGGGTGCTTCATCACCTAGTGCCTTAGACCAACTGGTTTGGGAGCCACTGCTAAAAGCCTTGGGTGTTGCAAAACTAGGAAGTACGCTTTAAAACGCTAACGCATCTTGTAATCGGTTGTTGGTACCTCAAGAAGTATTAACAGTCGCATGAAGGATGTGAAAGCGAAAATTCACCAATTAATAAGTGCTTTGGACAATGGACGAGAATACTATTGCTTGATTTGAATTTCCAAGTGTAGGGGTGATATTTACACACACGTGGGGATATATGATTAGAGTTTAGATAAGAGAAGGGAATGAAGAATAGAATTTGTATTTTTAATAGAGTTGATAGAAATTCCTAAGTGGAGATGGAACCCTAGAAGGAAAACTTAAGAAATGCCGAAAGCTGAGTAATTCTATAGAACATATATAATCTTAAGTTAAATAATGAGAAAGTGTGAAGAATATGGGTGGATAATTTGCGGGTCGACGATAATAGATTTCCTTGTTAGAAAACCTAGTTAGAAAACAAAAAGTCAAAAAGCCAAATTGATAGGATTTTATGGGTGTAATCCACTGAAAACCCTCAGGAGACAACACTCCTCCTACTAGGGACACCTAGAGGTTTAACGGCTTGTTGCACGAGCTCAGTGCAATCGCGTTTCCCTGCGAAAGTGCGGCTAGGTTAGATTTTTATCGAGACTAAGTAAAATAATAAGTTTGCTCGAGGGCGAGCAAAAGATAAGTTTGGGGGTATTTGTTCATAACATAATATTGCATTTTGTATTCCCCATTCTTATGCATTTTACAATGAAAACAAGTGCTTTTGACCCATGTCTGCTATATGTTACAGGTTACAGGTTCTTCGCGCGAAAACAGTGAAAAAGACAAAAGACGACACAAAAAGAGACTTTTGACCAACAAATAGGAGGATCTTAGTCAAGCCTAAAAACGAAGAATAGTTCTCAATCAATAAGGAAACTCAAGGTCCAAATTGTCATGGCAAGCGGTTAAAGGATCGGTACAAGTGTTCACTGAAGTTCTGGAATCACTGCAGAAGCCCAAATGGAAAAAGAACTAAAGAAATGAAAACCCCAGAAGAACTTGAAGAATCCCAGAAAAGCCCATCAGATGACCTCACTAAAGGGCCGCGGAACCGCGGCCCAAGCGCTCCCATGCCGCGGTTCCGCGGCCGTCCTATGCCCGTGCTTAGAGAAAATTTTACCAAAATTCTGTGGCGGCTCTGAAAAGATTTTCTAGGAGTATATTTGTAACTTTAGACATGCGAATCAACTGTAGCCCTAGGGTTTCTATGTCCTATAAATAGAACCCAAACCCTTGTATTTTCTTATGCCTTTACTCATGAATAAAATTCTGTTTTCTTGAAATTAGAGCGCATCAACAGTAAGTAGGTTATTTTCCTTGCAGTAGTTGTAGTTTTTTCATATCTGCTCTTATTTTCTCGCCTTAGTTTAAATTAGTTTAGCTTTTATTAACTTGCAATCGATGTTTTCTCTCTTTAATAAAATCATGTCTTTCTTCATCCCCTCAATGAGCGAGTAGTTTCCTCGCTTGTTAGGGTTAGGAATAGGGAAGGATTTGAGAGATGAAGATCTCTCATCTCTTTTAGTTGCCAAACTTTTATGAACATTAGAACTCCATGCATACCTTCTTATTCCGCTCCCTACGGCACTTCTACCCTCGAGGTAGCGGTGATTCCGTAGTCTAAAGGCCCGGATTTTAAGGTTTTCCATGGAGGTTAGGGTGAAGATTAATAAAGGAAGGACAAGGATCTAGAGGAAGAATCAATCATCCCAATCATCCTAATCCCCTTTATAAATATTTACCATAACACTAATATGATAGATTTAATTAATGGCAATGGAAAGAGATGTAGATCTTTGTTTACCAAATTTTCCCTAAACCTAATCCTAGCAAGTTTCTAATCCTAGTATCATACAACTTCAATTTTTAGGTTTAATTATAAATCCAAACACCATTTGGAATTAACTCGTAAGAACTTAAAGGAGATTTACACATCCCTGTGGACCGACCCGTATTCACCGGCTAGCTTCATGCGACGCCGTTCTTGATTGCGGTAAATATTTTTGATCGACAAAACATCTCTTAATCACTGAGCCAAACGCTGATAAAACCGATGAAGAAAGTTTCTTCATCCATGCCAGGAGCTACGATCGATTCGAAAGGTACAGCCGACAAGACTGGAATGTAGAACTGGGGCAAATCATCTTCTCTAGCCGGTAGCTTATTTAAACCAAACCCGAATGGGTCATTGATATGCGTGAACTTCGGAGCCGCCTTTGATAGAACGTCTCTACGAAGGAAGAAGGCGATAAAGCTTTTAAAAGTGATGCCCTGTTCTTCTGACTCTATGAACAGCTTCTCAAAAATCCCTAGAGTCTTGATTAGACTCGGGTACTTGTGGCGGATGGCATTTTCAGTCGACAAGCCGTCAAGCTTAGCGGGCATAGTCTTGAAGGCATACTTGTCAGAGGGAAACAATTCTTCGTAAGGCGCTCCCCTGATCAGTAAACCCGAGATCTCGCGAAACTCTTCCAAAGAGATCGAAACTTCGCGGTCTCCTAACAAGAAAGTGTTGGTGGGAAGATTCTATTGATTTAGGAAAGCTTTAACCCACCATATATGGGGAGATTGATAATGGAAGAAGGACGCATACACCGCCTGGTAAAGCCCGACCCTCTGCAGTCGCGCACGATGAGGGGACAAGATGTAATGAGCCCAGAGAAGATAGCCCGTGGGATGGCGAGGGGTAAGCCCTATCTTGTAAACCTGTCTCCAGGGCTGAGCTTCACCTTGGCAGATACGACGCCCTAAGATGTCTATGGCTGGCACAGGGTGGTTTGGTATCCCAGTTGTCGATGGCTCAAGCTGGCCCGAAGGGGTCCAATTCAACATCTCCCCAGCAAAGGCGGTCTGCGGACGGTCCATCGGAAAGAACGGGCAAAGAGGTTCTGTTGGCACCTCGCAAAGAAAGCTTCGGTGACCGCGGATGATATGACCGTACCAGGTTCCCCATAAAAGTAAGTTGGCGCAGTCCGAGTCATGAGCCTTGATCATTGCCATCACCTCTTCATCCGATGGTGATTGAGGAAAATCCGCCTCCGAGCGAGTAAAGGGAAAATATGAAAGAGAAGCCATTATTCCTGAAATAAAGGAAGGGGAAACTGTTAGTGAAGCCCACACGTGTGTGTGTGTGTGTACACGATGGAAGAAAACGACAAACAACTTATTTCATGGGACCATGGGTTACAAAACACATGGGCCCCACAAAATCAATATGGCGGCTCACTAATAATGAGGCTGAGCAATCATCATGAGAACAAAAGGAAGATTCTCAATAAATTCAAACAACTCTACACATTCCCCAAAGGAGAAAACCCATTGCAGAAACTCTGTGCAAATCGAGAAGGATCTCTCCTAAACTATTTTTGCAAGAACAATTCAGGATGAAAAATCCTAAGAAGTCTTCTTTTAAGAACTAAGTTCTCTAGAGAAATTAAATTCCTTCTGAACAGAGTAATTAAATTCCCAGAAAAAAAATTTCAGAGCTAAGCTCTTTGAAATGGAATTAAATTCCAAAAGGAAACAGGTACCATCATTAAACCCTTGAAATCAGAAAATGCCCAACATTTGGGGTTTACTGCCTAAAGATCGCAAAGATGAGTTCTTTGAAGGGAAAAACCCTTGGTGTGGATTTAAAATCCAAAGAGTTTTTTATATATAAAAGTTCTTCGGTCATTCAAAACCATTACCTCAAGAAAAGATTCTTTCTTAGACAGAGTTAAACTCTAAAATTTTTGGAACAGAGAACTGAGCTCTGAGGAAGATAATTAAATTCTCTAAGGAAAATGAACAAGGAAGAAGATGAAAGAGTGGAGGCGCTTCTGAAGAGACCCTTGCATTTATAGGATGTGATGGGAAACGGTTCATCTGCCCCCTTCCCTAGGTAAATCCAACGGCCACAAAGATGACAGCGTTGCACTCGTGCAAACACATGAGAACAACGCTGTGGGGGCATTTGTTCCCTCATGGGAACTGAATAAAGCAACAAAGAAATACACAAGAGGAGTATCACGTGTCCACACGTGATCGGGCATCACGTGGGGACACGTGACCTTCTATGAAAAAAGTTATCGGCCGCATCCGTTTAAACCTTCGATACATGGTGTCATAAATCAACTTGGCATATTCGGAGAGGTGGACGAATAGCACCAGATAACATCTGCCCTCGAAATTCAGGCCGGACATCCCAACGTCCCGATCGCGTCCTTCGGCGGAGAACAATTGGGTTGTTTCTTCACTAGTTCATCACTTAGTGAAGAGGTAGCTTGGGTTAGTGTCTCCTCAACGTAGATCATCTTTGGCCTCGAAGACTTCAAGCAAGCTTGTTCATTTTACCTTATGGAGCCTTACTAGAGTCCGGAAGATCACTACTTGGAGCGAAAGGACTACTACACGGAGCTTATGAAGTGAAGGACCAGTCTACAAAAGTTGTATTACTTGTTCACTTAGATGTAAAGATGTTTACATTATAGTTTCATCTAATTCTCTAGTTAAGATTCTAGGATATGGTTCTTTAGCGCGCCAATTTTTTGAAAACGGCATGGACGATACCTCCCGAAACCCAGCGGCGACCCTAGGAAACCCTACAGCGGTATCAGAGCCATGCTACAGAATTAGACGATATTTGTAGAATTACGAAACCTAAACAACTCCGAAGCACTCGAAACAAAAACCAAGTTTGTGTCGAAATTTTAAGAGTGACTAATTTTTTTTTAAGCAACTGCAGAATGTTGCATGAGATGTAACATGAACACCAGACGAAAATGAGACCCTCTCACCGGATTTGACCCGGTGACATGTGGGATTTGACCGGCCCCATCGGTTTTTCAGGCTAGTTCTGGCTTCGTTTTCGTGTGGTGTTCCAGTTTGTGGGTTTTGGTGTTTCAGGTGTTGCTTGTTTTTGCTAAAATTGTATGTGATGTTATCTTTGTGCAAAGGCAATTCAGAGTGTTTCGTAGTCGTAATTCTAACATCGTTTCGGGTTATTTAGACAATGTTAAAAAGTTCGAACGGATATCAATAACCCAATTTTTCCCTCACTGGAAATTTTCCTAGAGTTGGATTTTTTCAAGTTTAAAATCTTCAGAAAATCATGCGGGTGTTTTCTATGGACCCTCTAGAAGAACGAAACCCTAACTCGATTCTGTGATCGTCAGAACCGCCACCACACCCCAGGGTTTGTGGTAGTTCCGCGGCACTATAGGTGAGGCAAGGGTTGACCCTTCTACGGTTGGTCCATAGGTATTGTGGCGTGTTCTGGGTACTTTTTAAACTGCGCTTAAGTGTTGAGCTCTTTGGAAAATTTTGGATGTTTGTTAATTTGATCGAAAAATTTAACATCTTCTAACTATCTGTGATTGTGATACAATATTTGAAATCCACAAAATTTAGTTTTGTGAAAACTAATTTGAATTTTATAAATCTAGCAATTCAATCCTATTTGATCGGTTGCTACAGGATTTTGATGTGGATCAAAAGTCTGTCGCAATCACGTAGCGTACGTGGATACTCTCCAGGTAACCTTACTAGATAGCCACGCCCCATAGCCCCGACCAAGTGACTGTAGGAGAATCCCATTGCCAAAAGCATCCGTTCAGATGCTCGCAGCCGCGGTGTTCCACCTAAGTGCACTTCGTCGATGGCATCGGGGGTGCGGGCGTCTACTAAAGTTTTCGACGAGCATTCCATCAGCTTGTCGGAAATCTTGTTGAATTATCCAGCTGGTTATTGAAAAATGTTTTCAATATTGAGACTAAAATACGGGGTTTATAATTGTTAGGCATGCGATGTCTAAGGAATTCATTTAGTTAGGCATGAAATCCAAAGTATGTGATACATTGGGTTTATGATGTCTAAGGTGGTTGCGGATTCCAATTGTTGTAGTTTTTCACTTTCTTTTCTATGACCGTAAGTGTAATATGTGGTGTATTGCCGGTTTCGTTACTATATGTCAACGACAATTGGGATACGCATATTTACTTACGTTGATGACATGTGATGTTATGTGTTGCTGTGATATGTTATATTGGATCGTCATGTTTGAATAACCGGGGTTTTTTATGTGAGATGGGAGTTTTTAATTTTCATGCATGTAAAAACTTATATGTAATATTCTTTTATTGGGACACTTCCGGGTTGAGAACGGTGTCACCATTGATGTATATTATTTACTTTTCCGCGTTATGATAGACCCAAGGCGGGGAGCACAAGTAACCGGGTTCTAGAGTCTAGTGGGAGACCTTCTCGAGGAGTCGAGACTGGGTCTCCTAACTCTATAATTGGTAGGGTGCCTTGCTGCTCTCGTAAGGGTCTAGAGATGTGGGTTTGGCTATTCATCACGACCGCGGAATCCTTTTTTTTACTGGCTTAATTTAAAACACGAAATTCCTAGTATATCCAATATTTCATATGTGTTCTTCTGCTGCTGATATTCTGTGATGTGATCACTTTATATGTTGAGACGAATGCTTATATTATATATATGATATATAATAAATATTGCTGCTTTCGTTTCTTTTGTGATTCTTAGGAAGCATAATTGATGTGACTTCATTAATGAGATTAATGAAAGAAAAGAAAGCTAAAGATGTTGCAGAATCTTGTTTTAAAAAAAATGGTAGCTCTAGTTCTTGCTTTGCATAGCGGTATTCCTTGTAGAATATCCAGCACCTTATTCTATAAGGAAAGAGCCGAGATCTCTTCACCGGGACTGACCTCTTTAGCGAAACTGGCAGATGCTGCAACCCACTCGGTTTTATTTTTGATTGCTTTTTTAGTACATGCTTTGCATAGTGGTATTTGTGAAATATCCAGCACCTCATTCAATGAGGAAAGAGCCGAGATCTCTTCACCGGGAGTGATCTCTTTAGCAAAACTAGTAAAAGCCTCAAAAACACTCCTTTTCAAAATCATTCGATTCTACAACGATATCAAGTTCATTACACAAAAGGTTTTCTTAAAAATCTGTCGTAGCCCTCCGTCATTTCAAATAAGTACTACTTAGTATTCGTGCTACGTTTGTTGGTTTCTATCAAGGCGTAGTGTGCGGTAGCTAACTAGTGCTTATCTGCAACATAAGATGAGATTGGATTAGGGTAGTCGTGCGACTTTGTTAGCATCCGTCAAGGGTCGTGCGGGTGGGTTTAATTCAATCATGAAATATACGGGTTGAACTTGACTAGCAGCCTATACTTTGTTGGCCTCCGTCAAGGACATAGGACGCTAGGGGTAAAATGTTATCGGGAATTTCAAGTATTGAAATTTGCAATGAGATTGCATACCTTCTATGAGATAGTTGGATCCCGATACCCACTACGAGTAAGAGTTACTCCTGAGAGAGTTTTACACATTACAATTAGCCGATCAAGTAGGTGTCTAGAAAGATGTTAACGGGGTTACGGCTCTGTGAAAACGAGGTTTATTTTAATTAGATCCGTGCGATTGCACGGGGAACCTCCCTCAAAGTACCGACACTGGCCTGCCCAAAAAATTGGCGAACTTATAGGGTGTAATTAATCCCGGCTAGTCTTACCTTTTAGGGTTTAAAAGAAGATTTGATAAAAACAGTGGGAGCCATCCTGATTAGATAAAATAATAACCAATTTGATCTTGCAAGAGCATACGCTGAGTGTTTTCTTCTCTCTCTCTCCTGGTAGCGACCGTGTCATGCTTTAATCAAGATAATAATATGGATGTATTGACCGAACCTGTTTATTATACCGAGCTGGAGAACGTTGGTTCCGCTCCAACTTATAATTATTATAAGTCTGAGCAGGAAATAGGGGAATATCCGGATTCCCATGACACCCAATCGAGGAATGAGCATGCTGATGCATATTCTTCGGGTGTGTTCGTTACCGAGAACTTTTTCTCAGTATCCTCTACGTCGTAGTTATGAGATACCGGATCATGATCCCACATATGTAATCTGTTATATGGGCTACAGAAAGGTAGAAAACTGGGATTGGTGATATGTCTGTTAGAGAATGGTGAAATTGTTGCAGCCAAGTCAGTTGGCAAATATCACCTTGTATTACCAAATGGTAAATACATTGATTCTGTACGAATGTTATTACATATCGAACCCGATATAAAACATTAAATCAGTTTCTTTATTAAGTTAAAGAAGGATATAATTTTGTATTACAGGACAATATTATGAACAATTTTCTTAATCAAGAGTTGATTGGATCAGGCACGTTATGAAATGGCATAAACGTTCTAAATCAAACCACAGTTCAAAGTATGTAGAACACACACAAGAGGAGTAGTTCAGAAATGAACGAATCCTTCTTGTGGCATTGTAGACTAGCTTATAACCACCGGTTAAGTTACATAAGGATGAATATGAGAATCTGTTCAAATTTTCATCTTATGATACTTGCCAGTCTTGTCTCAAAGATAAAATAACGAATACTCTGTTTACTGGAAACAGAGAAAGAGTTACTGAACTCTTGAGACGAATACATGATGATGTATTCGGTTCTATGTCTACAAATGCCAGGGTTGGTTCTTTGTACTTCATTACATTCATTGACGATCTCTCAAGATTCGGATATGTGTTCCTATTGAAACATGAGTCTGAAACTTTTGAGAAATTCAAGAAATATAAGCTTGAAGTTAAGAACCAGACGGGTAAAAGTATTAAAGTCCTTCGATGTGATTGAGGAGGGGAATACTTGCGCATGGAGTTCCTGGATTTTCTAAAATGAGAATGTGATTCTCTCTCAGCTTACTCCTTCTGTAACATTTCAAAAAAATAAAATATTATTTTTGGGAATTTTTATAATTAAATAATAAAATATTGAATATTTTAATAGGGCGGTATAATTAAATACTAATAAATTGGGAAATTTTTTGGAAAATTATGGAAATTACTAAAAAGAGGGTGTTTTATGTGAATTATGCAAATTATAAGTTTTTATGATTAATTATACGCTATTTAGTGCTAATCGCGATTAAATATCGCTAATCGCGCATTAAGCTTGTTTTGTGCAAAATATGCACATGTCTTTTTTTTAGCACTTGTTACATTTTTCTTTCATGCTTTCTTCATTTTATCATGCATGGTTATAAATTAAAGAGAAGAAAAGGAAAGGAAAAGAAAAGAAATATGAATAAAGAAGTAAGGTATGGGCATGAGAGAGAGTGTGAGGGGTCTTCATTGACCATAGAATTGTTACTCCTTCATCATTCTTCATTATTTTCTCTCCCTCATCTCAAAGTGTTGCTGCCCTCACTCCCTCCCCCCTCTTCATCCTCTCAAAACCCATTAAAAACATCTCAAAACCCAATACCCACTTCATTAAAAATGTGCATGAGCTCACTAGCTACACCTTGGACTAAGAAAGCTTGCATTTTGGACACTTGGGGCAGCTCAAGAAAATTCTTGAGGTGCCAAATGAGGTAATTATTCCATCATTAGTGTGGAATTTCCATTGCTTTTACATCCATATTTGTTTAGAACCGATTTGGTGTCGTTTAGTGAGATTTGGAAATTTCTAGTTAGGGTTTATGGAATTTTTGAGATGTGATGTGTAATTGAGCTTAGTAGAGGCCACACAAACCCCCTAGTGCTAGATTTCAGACCTAAATCAGAGACTAGAACCCTGGAATACGGATTTAGATACCCGATATCGGAAGAATTGTGGATTCTGTGTGTGTATATTGAAATCTGCTAACACCCGGGTGACCTGAAAATTATTTAGCAAAGACAGTGACACATGCAGGCAATCTAGGACCCCCCACTGAAACCCTAGCCCCTAACTCTCAACCCTGGCCGCAAATAAATTCATTCTGGTCGCAATTTGTGGCCAGAGCAGTATGGAATTGATTCGTTTTTGTTCAAGGGCTTTATCTCCAGTAAACTAGACCTTTGGCATATGCAAAATTGGCTGATTTGACCTAGGGTAAAATCTGGGACCATTTTCAAGAGTTGCTATTCTGATTTGGGGTTTCGTTTTGTGTATTTTGAATTCTGGAATTTTGTAATTTGTGTTGTATTCGATCGCTTGACGTTTATACGTCGAAATCGAGTGTTATTTGGTGGTTTTGAAAGCGTAGTCTATAGGTTCTAACCTATAGGCTTTTAGCGTGTCGTTTTGGTTTTAAATTGGGTTTTAATGCGACACGATACGTTATTATGTGTAGGAACCCCACGAAGACTTTGAGACGACAAGCAAGCACGTGGCGACGTCAACAACGGAAAGCGAAGAGCAAGGTGAGTAGATTATATCTACGGGGGAAGTCGGGTGGATGGCGTATAGCACCCCCGCAGTTCGATGTATAGTATGCTATATATATAATATATATATATATATATATGATATCTTTTATGTGTGACATGGATATTCAAGATATGATTAGGTGTTCAATGGTTAGATTAGGGTTGTTAGAAGTGAACTAATATAGCTTCTTAGTCTCGAACCCTAGAATAGGTTTACACCCACACGCACACACATGCTTACTTTTTATACTTGTGCGTATATGGGGATACGTATATATACACACACATAGGTATGGGACGATGTGTATATATACGCATATACCTATACTTGGATGATGAGGATAGTGGATGATATTTGGAGATGAGTCGATGAGATTGGGCATGGTGTCATGAGATCGGTGATATGATGTGATTTGTATTATGAGATACGACATGAGATTTTAGCGGGCCATTGGGTGTGTGTTTTCATACACGCATATATGTATCGATGGTATCAGTTTGTACTAGATTTAGATCAGTACCCCAGTTCATGAGATATGATGATAATGGATACTAGATTATTGATGAGATAAATGTGAGATTCGACCCGTACCCAGAATTGGGATGCCGTACGACGGATTTACGTACGAGCTATATATTAATGATAGATCCGCACTCTTGACTAAAGGATGTCATATTGTATATTGTATCGTATGTGATACTATTGAGGCAGGATCACCGACTATTATATTTATATGTATATCGACTCAGATTTAGATGGTTTCCCGTACCCTTTCGATTAGCTTGTTAGTTAGACCTGTAGTTTACTTAGTAGATGTTAAACTAAACCCGAGTCATACCTATTTCAAAACTAACGAATCGTGAGTATTTTAAAGACAAGCCAAGGGATTCTACGGATATTTTCAAAAGACGCATCTTTTCTTAAAAACACCATAGCCCTTATTTTTCTAAACACCACGATTCGTCTTATTTCAAATGGAAAAACTGTATGACATTTACATATTGATGTAGATTCTTCACTGTTGCGTTTATTATTCGATTTCCACATATTCTTGCTATTCCCGTAGCATTGCATGTGTAAATATGTTTATTGTTATATTAAACCCATGCTGTCAGGACACCAGCACCATTATCGATGATGCATATGTTTCACGTACACCTGCTTGCCGGCACACACGTCATCATCGATAATTGCCATGTCACTACACAGTAGGATTGTTGCATCAGGATATGACTCCTTGTATGACATACTGGCACACATACATTTTGTACACTCATACTTGCATACATACCTATTTGTACATACGTAGATGATTCTGGATTGATTTTTGAGATTTGGGAACCGCAAGATATATTTTAAACCTGTATTCACATTAAAAGAGTGGTTTCCCTCGATATGTGCATATTACTGTTCTATGTTGCATGATATACAGATATGCTTACATTTCTGTTATATGTCGCATACATCATGCTTTAGATTATACGCATTGAGATATTTGTTTTCATGAGATTTCTGGATTTGGGAACTGTGGTTATTTCAAAAGAGAGTATGTATTGTTTTAAAAACCCGGTTTCCCTTGATATGATATTTCAGTGCGTCCACCATGTGTTTTCTCGGTTCTGAGACGTATGACATGTGAAACCCGATTCGTGGAGTTGGATGAGGCCGATTGCGGGTATATGGTAGACCCGGTATGGTACCCTGGGGTGAGAACGGATCTGTCGTGCAATAGGCGATGAGCCTGGCAGAGGGACTACTACCTACCGGTGATAGTATTTGGGCTCGGCGGATACCCGGAGGATACCGACCGGAGTCGAGAGATGATATGGGCCGATCCGGACTGACGGAGCCCGATATATGAGGATTTACGTGCTGATGCTGGGCATGGGTTTCATGATATTTTCGAGTGTCAATGCTGGATACTCAGGTTCCATGATTTTGATGTGTCGCGAGGGACACACGTTGATTTATATTCTCATACTTCCATGCATATGCTTTATGATATTTATATGCATGATATTTTGTGTCATTGGTTGACACATGGACGAGATCCACATGCATACAGACATTGATTACATAGTTGGATGATATCCACATACTCATAGACTTCATGATATAGTTGACACTGATTACATTGATCATACCTCATATTTATGATATGTTGCTACCTGAGGCACTGGCACGAGCACTTGGTACTACACTTATGTATAGATGTTTACCCTTGCCACCTTATTATGCTTCAGACTTATTCATATTGAGAATATATTATTACTGATCGTTTGACCTAGGATTGAGTCATACATACGATTTCTGCTCTATGATGTTTTCTACTCACGAGTTGGTAACTCACCCCCGTTGTGCCACAGTTTCTTGCAGGTTTTGCCGTATAGGTTTCATTGCGGCTTTTTGGCACACTGTTTCCTTTTTGGGTGATTGCTTTGGTAGGTGGGTTCACTCGCATCGTGACCACCCTTATATATTATTTTCATTGTTGTATCTGTAAGTCCACGTTGCGACCCCCGGTTCTTACGGGGAGGCGGAAACGGTATAAAAATCAAATTTTGGCGCATGGGGCAACATGGACTAAACAAGGTCGGGATCGTGTCTAAACTAAACTAGCAAACATGCAAAGGAGAGTTAACTACTCGGCAAAGTGGTTATACCTAACTTGAACTCCTTCTTCTTGAAACCTAGTAGAGGTTGATGGTTCTCTTCTCGTCGCCTTCTTCCGTCGAAGATGGATCCACCTGAGGGTTCAACCTTCGGGCTCTTTCTCGAACTTGGAGAGAACTAGAATCTCCGGCTTGCTAATCCTTTGATCCTAGAGTGAGTAGAGAGTGTCTAAGGGGTGCTTTTGTTTTAAGGAGAGGGATTCTCAACACATGAGAAGGGTTCTCCTTTTGCTAGAGGAAGAAGAAGATGAAGTGAGGAGAGAGAAGCTAAATGATAGAATGAGCTCTTTTCTTTTTGCAACCATAACAAAAAGCAAAAGAATTATCAAATTAATAATAATAATGAAAATGAAAAGGTTGATGGAAAGTTTAGGAATGACCATTATCATTTCAAACATTAAATGAATTTGCTAGAATCAAAGAGCATCTTTCTTTTGTAATGATGATGGTCAAAACTTCAACCATGGTCAACAAGTCAACCATGGTCAACAAGTCAACATAAAAACCAACCATGACACAATTTCATTTTATTAATATTATTAATTGACATAACATAAATCCATTAGGGTTTGGAAAAAGACGACTGTCAACTGTGCATACGCACCCGTTCCGAAACCCTAATGAAAATCCTCTTCCTCTTCCTCAAATAACTGTGCATACACACCTGCATCCTTGTTCCGAGGAACATGAATACTGAGAGATAAAAGCAACCCCAAAACATATACCAGTATCTGACTCAAACCAGAGCCAGCCAGTAATATCCGTCCGGACTCCAAACGTGCACAAGTGCGCGGATGAGAACGAACCCTGTCGCAAAACCATGCGACCTCTACTCTGTTTTGCCCAGAGGCGAATACCCTCTGTGTGGGACTCTAAAGACTCGACACTACGCTGGCAGTGGGTTTAACCACAGACCGCAAGCGGCACTAGCTGTGCGTAACGGTCCCCAGGATGCCGACAAGAAGGCTGACGAGGTGAAACCCCATCTGAACTCCTACTGAGTCTGAATGTGACAGTCTCCGTACAGTCCGGTCTGTTCGTCTGATACATTGCATGTCGGGCCTAGGGGGCGGTAAAACGTCAGTCCCCTAATAGCGGTACAAGTCGTGTCGGAGTGAAGCCCAAAACACCCTGAGATAACACTGGAAGCCTACCAGTATATCTCGCTTGCCCTGGCCAGGGACTACTCGTGTAATGGCTCTCCTAGACACAGCGCGATGTCAACCCCCAATACCGGGAGAGACGAATCCTGTCTAACCGTCACTGCCTCCAAGTGCTTCGGGACTGCACCCAACCGCCACCTGTTTGCACGACTCCTTTGAGCCATGGTAGGGTAGTGATCAAAGTGCAGTGGGAACACACTCGAGGCGAAGTGCCAGTGTCAAGTCAGCGGACTAAGCTGTACTCATGTCACCTGGGAACTGATAACTGACGATAGGTATAATACCAACCTGTCAGTTCCCGACGAGTCCTGTCCAGTGTACTCGTAATCCAACGAGCACCCGTATACTATCTCCAGTACGACGTACTGATGGCTGTGGGACAGACCATCTCCCACACTGGGATGAGAAGCGCATACGCTAGTCTACTCCGGAGTATCGATGCCCTGTCTCGATAGTCCTGCGACCAGGGACCTGTATAAGGATGTGCTTATAGATTACCCAGCCCCCACTAGTGTGACTGCCATCACAACGCTGGTAATCAAGCAAAGATCCTAAGGGCTCCACTAATGCGTATAAGTGATATACTGAAATAAACACAAGTACACATTGAAGTAGAAACAAACCAAGTAGCATACTACTATATTGAGCAAGATTGTTTATACAAGGTGAATATCCCAAGCTTCCATCAAGTAATATACAAACTAGTATGATACAGTAATGGCCTCTAGGGCATATACACTAACAATCTCCCACTTGCACTAAGGCCATGTACTGGCGTATCGAAGACCTATCATCTCGATCAGCCGCTCGAACTGAGTCTGGGGTAGGGCCTTGGTGAATGGATCTGCAGTGTTCTCTTCTGAAGCAACCCTCCGAACCTCGATCTCCTTGCGATCCACGATCTCCCTGATCAGGTGATACCGCCTCAAGATGTGCCTGGATCTCTGATGGGACCTGGGTTCCTTCGCTAAAGCTATAGCCCCGTTGTTGTCGCAATACAGAGGTATTGGGTCAACAATGGACGGAACCACCTGAAGTTCTTTCAAGAACTTCCTTATCCAGACAGCTTCTTTTGCGGCATCAGATGCAGCGATGTATTCCGCTTCCATCGTCGAGTCTGCAACGGTTTCCTGTTTGGAACTCTTCCAACACACCGCCCCTCCATTGAGGGTAAAGACAAAACCCGACATGGACTTGGAATCATCCTTGTCACTCTGGAAGCTGGAGTCAGCAAAGGCCTCGATCTGGAGGTCTTTTCCGCCATACACCAAGAACATCTCCTTAGTCCTTCTCAGGTACTTGAGAATGTTCTTTACTGCTATCCAGTGTTTCTCCCCAGGGTTTGACTGATATCGGCTTACTACACTCAGTGCATAAGCTACATCCGGTCTGGTACACAACATCGCATACATTATAGAGCCTACCGCAGAAGCGTAGGGTATAATAGACATGCGATCCCTCTCCAAATCAGTCTTGGGAGACATCTCTTTAGAGAGGGTGATCCCGTGACAAGCCGGTAGGTTACCGCGCTTGGAATCTTCCATACTGAATCTTTTCGGTACGGTGTCGATGTACCTGGACTATGAAAGTCCTAATATCCTCTTGGATCTATCACGATGGATTCGGATCCCCAGGATGTACGAAGCATCACCCAGGTCTTTCATGGAGAACCTTTGTGACAAGAACCCTTTGACAGATTGTAGCATAGGAACGTCATTTCCTATTAAGAGAATGTCATCCACGTATAAAACGAGGAATACTGCAGTTCTCGCTACAAATCTACTATAGATGCATGGTTCATCTGGATTTTTGATAAAGCCAAATTCCTTGACCGTCTCATCAAAACAGATGTTCCAACTCCGCGATGCCTGCTTTAGTCCATAAATGGACTTAAGCAACTTGCACACTTTTCCGCTGCTCCCACTCTGAATGAAACCCTCTGGCTGATCCATATAGACACACTCCTCTAAATTTCCATTTAGAAAAGCGGTTTGTACGTCCATCTGCCAAATCTCATAATCGTGGAAGGCAGCAATGGCAAGAAGGATCCGAATGGATTTCAGCATAGCCACTGGAGAAAAGGTTTCGTCATAGTCCAAGCCAGGTCTTTGACGGAAACCCTTTGCTACAAGTCTAGCTTTATAGGTCTCAACCTGTCCATCTACACCAATCTTCCTTTTGAAGATCCACTTGCATCCTACGGGTTTTACCCCGTCTGGAGCAATGTCCAACGTCCATACTTTGTTGGTGTACATGGACTCCATTTCGGTCCGCATTGCATCCAGCCATTTTACCGAGTCAACGCTCTGAACGGCCTGCTGGAAGCTAGTAGGCTCATCATAATCTATGATGCAATCTTTTCTATCCCCGTCTATGAGAAAACCGTAGTATCTCTCGGGCGGATGAGACTGCCTACTACTCCTGCGGAGTGGCGTAGGAATGTCCTGTTGTTTTGAACCCTCTGGTTCCTCTAAGCTTTCAGTAATGGTTTGTGGTTCTGGAATTTCTTCCAGTTCTACTGTGCTCCCACTTATCTGGGTTTCCAAAAACTCAGTTTCCAAGAAGTAGGCATGACGAGAACCAAGAACTTTTTGTTCCTCTTCGCAGTAGAAGAAATATCCCTTGGAGTTCTTTGGATATCCCACGAACTTGCACTGTACTGAGCGTGCCTCGAGCTTGTCCGCATGCTGCTTTTTAACAAAAGCTGGACATCCCCATGTCTTAATGTGCTTAAGATAGGGTCTCTTCCCACTCCACATCTCATATGGTGTAGTAGGCACAGTCTTAGTAGGAACTCGGTTCAAAAGGTACGCAGCTGATTCTAGCGCATACCCCCAGAATGATCGCGGTAACTCAGCGTTACTCATCATGGACCGTACCATATCCAACAGGGTTCGGTTCCGTCTCTCCGATACACCGTTGTGTTGCGGAGTGTATGGAGGAGTAAGCTGAGAGAGAATTCCGTTCTCTTTTAAATAATTCAGGAACTCGGCACTTAAGTATTCTCCACCTCGATCCGATCTTAGAATCTTGATACTTTTGCCGGTCTATTTCTCTACTTCATTCTTATATTCCTGGAACTTTTCAAAGGCTTCGGACTTATGTTTCATTAAGAAGACATAACCGTACCTTAAAAAATCATCCGTAAAAGTAACGAAGTAAGAGTAACCGCTTCGCGCATGTGTAGACATTGGACCGCACACGTCGCTGTGTACGAGTCCCAAGAGCTCGCTCGCTCTTTCTCCGTGTCTAGTGAACGGAGTCTTTGTCATCTTTCCTATGAGACAAGATTCACAAGTGGCATAAGACTGATACTCGAACGGATCCAAGTATCCTTCTTTATGTAACTTAGTCAACCGTGTTTCATTGATGTGACCCAGTCTACAATGCCATAAGAAAGCCTGATTAATATCTGGAGACTTTCTTTTGTGTGTATTGTGGACATTGAAAATCTGTGGTTGGTTTAACACGTATATACCATTGCTCGGTGTACCTGACCCAATCAGAACTTGATTAATGTGAATGTTTACAACATTACTTACAAACGCAAATTCATAACCTTCTTTAGAAACCAAAGATACAGAAATGATATTACAAGTTGCGTTGGGTACAAAAAAGCAATTACGCAAAACCAAAACATGCCCATCTGACATTCCCAGGTGATAGTCCCCCACGGCTTTAGCATCCATGCTAGCTCCGTTCGCAACTCTGAGGGTCATGTCACCTGCCTTCAAAAACCTACGGTTTCTCAACGCCTGCAAAGAATTACAGATATGAGATCCTGATCCGGTATCCAATACCCAGGAAGTAGAGTTTATAGAAAGACAGTTCTCAATAACATACACACCTGAAGCTGAAGCCGCAACCTGCTTCAGTTCCTGTGTCCTGGCCTTCCAAGCCCTGCAATCTTTCTTCCAGTGTCCACTCTTGTGACAATAGAAGCATTCCTCTTTACCCACAAGCTTCCCCGCTATCTTTGTTGCCTTTTCCTTTCCCTTCGTACCCACTTTACTAACACCGCCTCTTGGTTTGGCGGGGGCTTTCTTCCTCTTTCCCTTGGCTTTCGCCTTGGACCTAGAGGAAGAAGATCCTCCTACAAACAAAGCGGGTGTTTCCCTACCCTTCTGTAGGGTGCCCTCTGCGCTCCTCAGCATGTTGAGGAGTTCTGAAAGTTCAACTTCCTTTTCTTGTAAGTTGAAGTTCAGTATAAACTGGACGCAAGTGGATGGAAGGGACTGGAGAATTAAATCCGTATAGAGTTCACTGTCCAACGTGGTCCCAAGTTCCGCGAGCTCCTCAGTGTAGCCAATCATCTTAAGCACGTGGTCCGCTACCGATGATCCGACGGCCAACTTTGTCGAAAATAACTTCTTCGACACTTCGTATCTTGCGATACGAGACTGCTCTCCATACAGTTCTTTTGTATGGAGAAATATGGACTCCAAGTCCATATTCTCGTACCTCCTCTGGTGATCGTTGTCCATAGAGGCAAGCACGAGGCACCTGGCCTTCGTGCAATCAATCTCCCAAGTCTTACGGATTTCCTTATCCGCGACGCTGGAGGTGGGACCTGGGACGGGGGGAGCTTTGGTGGTAAGAAGATACCCCAGCTTGTCGTAAGTGATTGCCATTTTGACATTCCTGAGCCAATCTTTGTAGTTTGGCCATGTCAGTATGTTTTTATCTAGAAGTAACTTAAGTCCAGTCATTTCGATTTGGTCGCTGCAGGGGGAGAGAAGAAACACTTAGCACGATGCTCTTGCAAGTTTAGAATGGTTTTTAATTTGTCTAAACAGGATGGCTCCCACTGTCTCTCGAATCCCTCCTCAAACCACAAAGGAAGAATTAGCCGGAATCAATCCCACCGCACAATACTTGCTTAACCGTTCAGCCAGGCCAGTGTCGGTACTTCGAGGGAGGTTTTCCAACGCTTTCGCGAAGTTCCTTAATTTAAGAACCTCTTTTCCCTGGGGGCGTAGCCCCGCTAACACCTTTCTAGGCACCTACTAGGTTTATAACATTGATCGTTTAGTGAGAAAATTTCCCGAGGAGTAGCATATACTCACAGTAGGATCGGGATCCAAATATCATCGCGTGACGAAACTGAAAGAATCCTACCAGAATCATCACACTCCAAATGGTATGCAAATCTAGCAAGTTTCAGTACTTATGAAACTCCCGATGTGGATTTTTGCCCCATGCTCTTATGACCTTGACTTTGGCCAACAAATCATAAGTCACATGTCAAGTTCTTCCCGTCGTTCTCCAGGTTAATTTGAATCCACCCGTACATACCCTTGACTTTGGCCAACAAGGCAGTACGACTGTTCCAAATCAACGCATCTATCTATGCTGCACATGAATATCCAATAGCTACCAATCACTATGCCTTGACTTTGGCCAACAAACACAGCTTGAATACTATTGACTATTCATGTGAAACAACGGAGGGCTACGAATGGTTTTGGTAAAACCGTGAACGTAGTGAACTTGATATAATCGATGGAACGAGATAGCTTTTAGAAGGAGTGGCTCAAGCTCCGCATTTAAAAGTTAGTTTTGAAAAGAACCGAATGGTTTTTCGAAAGTGTTCCAACGACTTTAACTTGGTTTATTATCTTGCATTAGTTCTTTTAATGCGTGATATTCTTGCATTAGTTCTTTTAATGCGTCCCATCATTTAATCCTACCATTGCAGAAAACAACCAAAATATGACGTACGCTTATGCCATTCGCATTCGCCACGGGGTCCCGTCATCACTCGTTAGGTTACTTAACTAACGACAGAGCGGGGGCTGGGCTAGCACGGCTGTAAAACATAAGCAACGCCTAAATATAAAGCAATGATAGACATTACAGATCACAGATGAATACATTGGATATACTAGCAATCCGCAATCCGTTCGAGCCTGCAACGAAAAGCGGATTACACGGTCGCGGTGAATAGCAAAAACCCCACCCAAGACCCCTACGGGTGCGGCAAACTACCCGCCAAGTACCCGGTAGTTTGTGCACCCTTCCATAGGTCTATCCTAGGAGCAAAAACAGTAAAAAGAATTATACAATGACGGCTACAACCCCGACCCGGTTGTGCGGCCATACAAATAATATTATTACATCAATTTACATTTACAAATGAATGAAAGAAAAACAAAAGCTCATCTCACATCCACCCCGGCTATTCACCCGCGACAGTCCAACACATTCATATACACATTCCAATATCAAACACAGATCACAGAGATGTATAACCCCGACTAATCGACTTATAGCGATTAGCCGACGTTCAATACATGCAAACATCACAGATATAACCATCATAGTCAAAGTGCAGTGAAGTTCAGAAAAAAATACGGAATTATAGGACCCCAAAAGTAAATTTCTGTTCTGGAAAATCTGGGCACATATAACATATTTTAAAAATCCCAAAACCAACACAGAGACACACTGCACGAAACCCGATCACCAGAAGACTCCAAACGGCGGCGGATCCGAGGCGCTAAGAATAGGTGAGGCCGCGGATCCGCGGCGGTTTGAATGAATTAGGGGATCGTTTTTCTTGGGTGTTCATACAAAACCCTGAGCCGAATTTAGGTGTATAACAAATCTTGTTTTGACCAGAAAAAAATTTAACAGAAACTAGGGTTTTGCAAAAGTTTGGTTTTTGGATTTTTTCGGTTCCGAACTTCGTTATACTTCACTACCAAGCTAGTTTAAGTTTAGTTAGGCTCTGATACCACTGTAAGTCCACGTTGTGACCCCCGGTTCTTACAGGGAGGCGGAAACGGTATAAAAATCAAATTTTGGCGCATGGGGCAACATGGACTAAACAAGGTCGGGATCGTGTCTAAACTAAACTAGCAAACATGCAAAGGAGAGTTAACTACTCGGCAAAGTGGTTATACCTAACTTGAACTCCTTCTTCTTGAAACCTAGTAGAGGTTGATGGTTCTCTTCTCGTCGCCTACTTCCGTCGAAGATGGATCCACCTGAGGGTTCAACCTTCGGGCTCTTTCTCGAACTTGGAGAGAACTAGAATCTCCGGCTTGCTAATCCTTTGATCCTAGAGTGAGTAGAGAGTGTCTAAGGGGTGCTTTTGTTTTAAGAAGAGGGATTCTCAACACATGAGAAGGGTTCTCCTTTTGCTAGAGGAAGAAGAAGATGAAGTGAGGAGAGAGAAGCTAAATGATAGAATGAGCTCTTTTCTTTTTGCAACCATAACAAAAAGCAAAAGAATTATCAAATTAATAATAATAATGAAAATGAAAAGGTTGATGGAAAGTTTAGGAATGACCATTATCATTTCAAACATTAAATGAATTTGCTAGAATCAATGAGCATCTTTCTTTTGTAATGATGATGGTCAAAACTTCAACCATGGTCAACAAGTCAACCATGGTCAACAAGTCAACATAAAAACCAACCATGACACAATTTCATTTTATTAATATTATTAATTGACATAACATAAATCCATTAGGGTTTGGAAAAAGACGACTGTCAACTGTGCATACGCACCCGTTCCGAAACCCTAATGAAAATCCTCTTCCTCTTCCTCAAATAACTGTGCATACACACCTGCATCCTTGTTCCAAGGAACATGAATACTGAGAGATAAAAGCAACCCCAAAACATATACCAGTATCTGACTCAAACCAGAGCCAGCCAGTAATATCCGTCCGGACTCCAAACGTGCACAAGTGCGCGGATGAGAACGAACCCTGTCGCAAAACCATGCGACCTCTACTCTGTTTTGCCCAGAGGCGAATACCCTCTGTGTGGGACTCTAAAGACTCGACACTACGCTGGCAGTGGGTTTAACCACAGACCGCAAGCGGCACTAGCTGTGCGTAACGGTCCCCAGGTAGATGCCGACAAGAAGGCTGACGAGGTGAAACCCCATCTGAACTCCTACTGAGTCTGAATGTGACAGTCTCCGTACAGTCCGGTCTGTTCGTCTGATACATCGCATGTCGGGCCTAGGGGGTGGTAAAACGTCAGTCCCCTAATAGCGGTACAAGTCGTGTCGGAGTGAAGCCCAAAACACCCTGAGATAACACTGGAAGCCTACCAGTATATCTCGCTTGCCCTGGCCAGGGACTACTCGTGTAATGGCTCTCCTAGACACAGCGCGATGTCAACCCCCAATACCGGGAGAGACGAATCCTGTCTAACCGTCACTGCCTCCAAGTGCTTCGGGACTGCACCCAACCACCACCTGTTTGCACGACTCCTTTGAGCCGTGGTAGGGTAGTGATCAAAGTGCAGTGGGAACACACTCGAGGCGAAGTGCCAGTGTCAAGTCAGCGGACTAAGCTGTACTCATGTCACCTGGGAACTGATAACTGACGATAGGTATAATACCAACCTGTCAGTTCCCGACGAGTCCTGTCCAGTGTACTCGTAACCCAACGAGCACCCGTATACTATCTCCAGTACGACGTACTGATGGCTGTGGGACAGACCATCTCCCACACTGGGATGAGAAGCGCATACGCTAGTCTACTCCGGAGTATCGATGCCCTGTCTCGATAGTCCTGCGACCAGGGACCTGTATAAGGATGTGCTTATAGATTACCCAGCCCCCACTAGTGTGACTGCCATCACAACGCTGGTAATCAAGCAAAGATCCTAAGGGCTCCACTAATGCGTATAAGTGATATACTGAAATAAACACAAGTACACATTGAAGTAGAAACAAACCAAGTAGCATACTACTATATTGAGCAAGATTGTTTATACAAGATGAATATCCCAAGCTTCCATCAAGTAATATACAAACTAGTATGATACAGTAATGGCCTCTAGGGCATATACACTAACAGTATCGAGTAAAATTCCATCAACCAGACTTGTATCTTTATTTCAGACTTAGAAAACCAGTTGTGTATTATTTCGACCTTAGAGTCGCGCGTTGTAGTATTTTGGTTTTCTTGATGATTTCGAGTTTCTTTTTGAGTTTTGATTCTCGCCCTTCGGCGTTGTATATTATATTGCTTGCGTGGTTGTGACCGTCAATTGACGAAGAGAGCTCCTGCTTGGGGATGCCTTTTATCATTATGCATATATTATTCTTGTTGTACCCCGTTTGGGGCCAGTATTTACAAAGGAAACTCTACCGAAATTTTCAGAAAAGACTTGAAGATTTAAAAATGCATATTCGGCTTACTTATTTAAAAACCTTGTTTTTAAAATATGTTTTCTTCACTTCTTTAAAACTAGTTTTCTTTCAATTATTATTTAAAATGGTTTTAGATTTCTGGGCTTTTGGCTTTCTTGAATTAGATGAGGTCTTATAGACTTCATATGATTCAGGGGCCAGTGATTTAAATGTCAAAAATATTTCTAAACCGCAATCAAGAACGGCGTCGCTTGGTAGCTAGCCGATGAGTACGGGTCGGTCCATAAGGATTTTGTGTTTTCCTAATCGCTCAAACGAGTTAATTCCGATGGGTGTCGGATTGATTATTTCTAAAACCTAAATTGATTTATACTAAGATTATCTAGATCTAAGTCTTGCTAGGGTTAGGTCTAGGGTAAGTTGGGAGATTGAAGGTTTCCTCATCGCTTTCAATGCTCTATTTTAGATCTATTAGGTGTTATGGTAATTATCAATAAAAGGGATTAGTACCATCGGGAAGAAAAGGTGTTTCTTCCTCTAGGTTCTTGTCCTTCCTTTATCGATCCTTACACTAACCTCCATGGAAAACATACACAACCGGTCCTTTATACTACGGTATCACCGTTACCTCGAGAGGTAAGGTACCGCAGGGAACGGTGTGTGTATGTATGCATGGAGTTTTAATTCTTATGTGTGATGGGCAAGAAAGGAGTGAGAGAGTTCATCTCTCAAACCTTTCCCTAAAGCTAACCCTAACAAGCGAAGAGACTACTCGCTCATTAGGGAATTTAAGAACATTCTAAATTAAAAGTAAACTAAGGCAATGAAAATAAAAGAACTTACTAATTTTTATTGATGGCTCTCTCCAAACATCAACACAGTACAGATCTGAATTTATGAAATGAAAAGAGGCATAACCTAATATAAGATTTAGGGTCTCTATTTATAGATGATAGAAACCCTAGGGTTACAATTGACTCGCACATCTGCTATTACAAAAATACCCCCTAAGAAAAAGACATATTCAACGCACCGACGCGCTTCTAGAATTTTGCACCGCTACGGGCCCCACACGGCCGCGGATCAGCGGCCAAAAGCATGGTTTGGCCGCGGTTCCGTGGCCAAAGTAGGAGCTTGCTGGCTGTGTCTTCTGGGGTTGGTTCTGGTTGCCTTTGGGTACTTTTATCTTCACTTTGTTCTTTAGAATATCCTCTGGTTCTCTTACAGATTTCTACAGTGAGTATAGTCGTAGACCTTTACCGCTCGCTTCGTGTCGAAGTCTTGAACCTTGCTCTGCCTTTGTGCTATGTGAAATTGTCCATTGATTTTCGTTTAGTCTTCAAACTATAGGCAAGATAAAGATTCTCTGTTTGTTGGTCGAAATCTCACTTTTGCATTGTCTTTTCATTATTTTCACTGTTTTTGTTCCAAGAACCTGTAACCTGCAACTATGTAGCAGACATGGGTCAAAAGCACCTGTTTATTTGTAAAATAACTAGACTGGGGAATATAATAATGCAATATTATGGTATAAACAAATACCCCCAAACTTATCTTTTGCTCGTCCTCGAGCAAACCTAGTTTTATTCTCAACAAAAACCTAACCTCACTTTCGCAAGGAAACGCGATTGCACTGAGCTCGTGCAACAAGCCGTTAAACCTCTAGGTGTCTCTAGTAAGAGGAGTGTTGTCTCCTGAGGGTTTTCAGCGGATACTACTGACAAAATCCTATCAATTTTGCCCATTAACTTTTATTTTTTAATTAGGTTTTCTACCAAGGAATTCTATTATCTTTGACTCGTAAATTATCCACCCATATTCTTTACGCTTCCTTATCATTTAACTTAAGATTATATATGTTCTGTAGACTTACTTAGCTTTCGGCATCTCTTAAGTTTTCCTTCTAGGGTTCTATCTCAACTTAGGAATTTTTATCATCTCTACTAAAGATACAAGTCCTATTCTTCATTCCCATCTCTTATCTAAATCCCAATCACATACCCCTACGTGTGTGTATAAATCACCCCTACACTTGGAAATTCAAATCAAGCAATCATACTCTTGTCCGTTGTCCAAAGCACTACTTAATTGGTGAATTTTTAGATGAATTTTGCTCACACATCCTTCATGCGACCGTTAATACTTCTTGAGGCAAAGCGTAATTCCTAGTCTTGTAACACCTAAGGCTTTTGCAGTGACTCACAAACCAGTTGGTCTAAGGCACTAGGTGATGAAGCACCCTCGCTAAATATTTTTCTATTTTTATAGCCTTAAGTAATCACAAAAACCAGTGTTCATTTTTTTTCTCTTTATTCACACTTGAATTTTTTTATTTTTCTTCATACTAAGGACTTTAGACAAGAGCATTTCAAGGTCTCTTCTACTATTCCAAGTTTCAAGGTGCGTGTTTGTGCAAGTTGTAGGGTATATATTTTCAGAATCTAGACTTAAGCTTAGGAATTATTTTTCAAACTTATACTTTAATAAAAACATCAATACTTTTCCCTTGTTTTAACTTAGCCCAAGAAGTCAACTCAAAATTTGCCTATTTCTAAATAAACCACAAAGACATATACTTTCTACCATTAAACTTTAAAAAAGGTTATTTTTAGGGTTTTTAATTTACTAAGTCTAGATCTAGTTGTTCATGGCTAGTTAACCTTTTTGTCAAACCCAAGTCAATTATGGCCAAAATTGAATACTTTAATTTTTATAATTTTTTTAAATTTTTTCAATTTTTATGGGTTTTAAAAATAAGTATGCAAATGCAAAAAAATACACATGAATGCGAAGGAAGAAGGCTTACCGAGCATACCCCCAAACTTAAACTTGACAGTGTCCTCACTGTCATGCTACACCAAGAGGGTTGAGAATGTCGGCACTCCCCTGTTTATTTTATAAAAAAAAATTTATTGTTAAAAGAAAAACAAAAATATATATACAGAAAGGCCCCCCCAAACTTCATTGAAACAATGTTAAACGTCATTGCCAAACTTTGCAAAGACCAAATGTCAACACCAACCAGTCAAAAAATTTATCTGTATAGAGTATCGGTTGGTGGAAGAACATGTTGTACCGATCCAAAAAGAATTGGGGAAGATAGAAGTGGTAGGATGGAAAGTGTGGAAGTGAATAGATATGAGGTGATGATGAATCAAAACGAGAATGTGAATGATCAGCAATCAGTGGAATATTGGCATTCTCGTAGCTTATTAAAAGAAAATGGGGTGGTTCAACTTCTAAAGGAGGAGGTTGACTATCCACCCTATCCCCAAGATGTTTCTATGGATCCTTTATCGAGACGGCATCATCCATCATATGCATATGATATTCTATTATGAAGGAACTAATCTCCTCGATGTCCGCCATAGTCCAGCCGAAAGCTTGCCACTTATCTTGTAAGACCATTAAAAGGGCTTTCTCTTGCTCGAGGGCTAGAGAGGCCGATATGATAACGGGAAAGGTCTCATTCTCACCTAGGTAAGCATATTTAAGGTGAGACGGCAAGGGCTTTAGTTCGAGTTTCGGAGGCGAGACAAGCATAGGTAAAATTGGGACATCTACCTCGAACTCAAAGGACTCCAACACAGATTCGAAATCACTGCAAACAACCGATTCGGATGGTTCAACTAACTCATCCAAAAATTCAAAAGACTCATATTCGGGCGGTGAGTCGTCAAAATCATCCGAAAAAGTGAAACATTCATAATCAATATCGGTTGTGTCAACTGTGGTAGATTCAAGGAGGGACGCACTAGTGGCGTCAAATCTATTTTCATCAAACAGAAATCTTTCAAGCTCACAGTCCTCCTGCGTGATTTCGTGAATAGAGCAAACTTCTCGTGTACTAGTTTTAGGCATGGGGGCAGACTTCCTAACTTGTAAATATTGAACTCACTAGATGTCTTCCCGAAGGATAGAGTCATGGAGCCATTGCGACAATTTATTACGGCATTGGAAGTGGCCAAAAAAAGTCGACCAAGGATCACCGGAATTTGGTTCCGTGGGTTAGCAACAGATTGTGTGTCCATAACAATAAAATCAACGGGGAATATGAAGTCCTCAACTTTGATCAACACATCCTCTAGCTCACCCCTAGGATGGGTGATTGATCGATCAGCCATTTGGAGAGTACAACGAGTGGGTTTCAACTCTTCAACCCCTAATTGCTCGTACACGGAGTAGGGAAGCAGGTTAACACTAGACCCAAGATCTAAAAGTGCTCGATTGATTTTCTTATCCCCAATTGTTATTGAAATCGTAGGACAGCTATGGTCCTTTCGTTTTTGGGGTAAGGGTTGAGGTTGGTTAATAGCATTGCTCACTGCACTAGCCACTAGCACTTTCTTGGGTATTTGAGACTTTCTCTTCGAGGAGCATAAGCCCTTTAAGATTTTCGCGTACGAAGGGACTTGTTGGATTGCATCCAAGAGAGGTATATTTATGCTAACCTGTTTAAATAACTCCACAATCTTCTCCATTTGTGGAGTTGGTTTATTGGGACTCAATCTGTTTAGAAATGGAGCATTTTGAAAATCTGTTGAGTCCAATGTCTGTGGAGTAGAATATGGAATTGGAACGGATCCCAGTGTGGGTGTGTTCGTGAAGTGAGAAGTGGGTCCGTTCGGATTAGAAGAAGAAGAGCCTTTTGAAGAATGAAGAATAGGCTCTAGCGGAGAAGATGAAGGTGAAGAAGTGGATGGAGAAAAAGAAGAAGAATGAGAAGAAGGAGAAGAAGGAGAACCACCGGCGGGGGTATCATCACTAATACCCACGTTATTTTGCAACACTCTTCCAGATCTCAACGTGATCACCGCATTTACATTATGATTGTGATATTCATGTGCGTTGTGTGTGTGACCGGTATTTGGCAATGGTTGAGATGGAAGCTTTCCCTTTTCTCTCTCGCTCAACGCAGCAGTTAGTTGTGCAATTTGTGCCTCAATAGATTTGATGCTTTGATCGTATGAAGCATTGTTGTGCACCAAAGACTGGATGGAATTTTCCAACCTTGCTGCGGATTCTGTAGATTGTTTGAGAAACGCATCTAGACTTTTTTCTAGCGAGATAACCTTATCATCATTTGGTTGAACAAAAGTGTTCGTTTGATTTGGATAAGGTTGTGGTTGGAAAGGTTGCTGGTATTGAGTTTGTTGGGGTGCTTGTTGTTGTGGAGGAGGAGGCCTTTGAAAGTTGTTGTTTCCTTGGAGTTGTTGATTTTGATTCCAAGCAAAATTTAGGTGACTCCTCCAACCCGGATTATAAGTCGAAGAGTAAGGATCATTTCTTTGTCGTTGCTGAAAGGCAGCATTGACTTGATCTTGTTCTTGAACAGGTGGATTGTAAGGACACTCTTCGGTAAGGTGTGATGGATCCGAACAACAAGCACAAACAGTTCGTGGGGGTAAAGCAGGGGCAGGAGAAGGCGATGAGATTTTGGTCTCAATGGCTTCTAACTTTTTCGTAAGTGCGGCCATCTCGGCCTTCATAGCAATCGACATATCTAATTGATGTATGCCTGCCCTAGATTGACCAATAGAAGAAGATGAGGTGGTCTTGGTGCTTTCCCACTGAAGTGTTTGTTCAGCAAGATCCTCGAGAAACTTCCACGCTTTCTCACTAGATTTGGTTAGAAAGTGACCTTGACAAATAGTTTCTAGCAACTGCTTCGTTGCCGGGTTCAATCCCTCGTATAATGTTTGGCAAAGTTGCCAATTTTTGATCCCATGGTGAGGGCATTGACCAGTAGGTCTTTGAATCTTTCAAAACACTTCCAAAATGGTTCGGAAGGAAGCTGGGAAAATTGTATAATCTCATTGCGAATTCTCGCGGTCTTGTGATGAGGATAAAACTTTTTAAGAAAAGCTTTAACAAACTCGTCCCAATTTCTAATTGAATGTGATGCCGTGCTGTATAGCCACTTCTCGGCTAAGTCACATAAGGTGAAAGGAATGACCCTTAGCCTTATAGCATCATCTGATAATTGGGTTGTTTTCATCATGGCGCAAACGTTTTGCAATTTATTGATAAAGATATAGGCATCTTCGGATTCCAATCCATGAAATTTTGGCAGCATATTGATGAAGTGGGGTTTTATCTCAAAATTGTCCCCATTTGCCGGTGGGGGTGAAAGACAGGTAGGTAAGGAGGTGCGGACAGGGTAGAAGAGATTCTGGAGCGCGATTCGTTGGGGCGCTACAACAGGCGGGTGATTCGGGTTATTCGCACCTAACGGAGGTGGAATCAGTCCTGTGGGTAAGGTGTTGTTGGGATTATATCCCGACATACTTTCGGAAGAAGAATTTGAAGGTGGAGGTAAGGAAATGGAAGGAATTTCGACTTCAGAGTCGAAAGGTTCGTCGGTCGGTACCAACGAAATACGGACTAATCGGGCGCTAGTGTCTCTAGTCCAAAGTGACATACACTAAAGAGGTAGTGTAGTCAAAAAGGTGAAAAACAGAATGTGGGAGTAAGAAAATGTCAATGAGAAGAAAGTGGGTGGTGGTGGGATGCACGGATTTTAAGCGACAAGTTGCAAGTTTTTATATAAAAAAATTCCTTTTTCCCCCTTTTTTTTATTTGGAACTTTTTGCAAAAAAGATTTTTTGATAAAGGACTTTGACACTTTCGATCAACCACAAATGCACAATCAGGCCTAGATCTAGGGTCACCTAGGTCTGCTAGACAGCTCCTAACTGTTCCAAAGGGCTAGAAATAGGATCTCAAACCGCCTCTTCGCCTCCAATTGCGACCAGGTAAGTGCCAGGTGAGTGGGAGGCTCTCCACTATAAGTAGTGGCTGTAGGGTGTTTTTCGTCACCCCATTGAGATGGGAATACGCGCGCGCTTGTCAGGCGTACTACAGATTCCCCCTGCCTAGGGTAGGCCGGGGTTTAATGATTGTGGGGATCCGAATCTCCGGCAGCCGCGGACTAAGCTGCCGTTAATTACCCCTCGCCTTTGGGGCGAGGGAACCTCCGATTAACGGGTTAAACTGGTCATGCGAATTCAATGTGCAGTGTACGTGTGTTCTGTTCTGAAATGGGGTTTTTGGATATATCGGGAGCCACGCAGAGTTTTTACGGGGGATTTGTTAAGGGGAGAATGTTGCGGAGTATGTGTATGTGTACATTTGTATACAAATGTATATATATACATATATATATAAATAAAGGGGAAAAGGGGCATCCAAAGGATGCGTGGGGCAGCACCTTGGGCGCTGTGCGCTTAGGTGCTGTGCGCTCAGGCGCAAGCGCGCCCGTGTCGGCACGCGGGCGCTTTGCGCATGAGCGCTGCGCGCAGGTGCGCAAGCGCGCCACGTGTCGGCACGCGGGGGCTTTGCGCACTTGCGCAAGCGCGCGCGCCACGTGTCGGCACGCGGGCGCTTTGCGCACTTGCGCAAGCGCGCAGGTGCGCAAGCGCGCGTGCGCGCCACGTGTCGGCACGCGGGCGCTTTGCGCACTTGCGCTGCGCGCTGCTAAAACAAATTTCTCAGAAGAGAAATTAGAGAGGAGTTGGACTCCTGAGTGTGTGTTTTTTTTTTGGGTTTAGTGAACGATGTTCTTCTTCCTCCTGTTGCTTGCTGGATCTTGAAGATCAAGAGATGTGAAATCTCAAAATCTCTTCTTTTTCAGATCTAATGATAGATCCAAGTTCCCCTTTGTGGGTTTTGTGGTGAAAAACTAATTTGTTTTGAAAAAGGAAGAGTAAAACTCTTGATTTAATTCAAGAGAAAGAAGAAGGTTTTGGAACCTTGAAGATGGAAGAAAGAGCTCAGCTCTGAGACTCTTTTTTTTGTTTGGAGAGAGAGAAAATTGTTGAGATATTTCATTATCTTTGCCTTTATAGGCTATACACTTTACACATAGCCCCTTGGGCTTCACAAAATGGCATTTTGCCTATCCCATGGCTCATGTGCCATTTCTTTTTGCACATAAGCCATGGGCTTTACAAAAATTTGGCTTTATGCCTATTTTTCTTACATTTATCCATAAAATAAAATAAAAGAAATACAACAAAATTATTTATTACAAAATTTTTATCTTGGCATGGGGGGAGGCCGGCCGCTTCATGTTCGGGCTCGACCCGGGCATGGGCCTACTGGATCTGGGCTTGGGCCCACTTGGCTTGGGGTTGACTTTGATTTCGACTTGGTCAACCGGGGTGTAAATTTTTACCCCAACAGTGGCCCTAATTAAGTAACCACTCGCCTTAGACACACTTACCTAGACACCGCAAAGTCAGGTTAGGATAAACGGTCGATGCCTATAACTAGTCCTATTGAGCGCGACGTCCTTAGGGCTGAGTCTAGTATTTTTTAATTAAAGATTGGTCAATGCAAATGCCTTATGTGATTTCTGGGGTCCTGGGAAGGGTGATGAAATCCCTACCCAATCTGAATTGGTCTCAAGCCCCTTAAAGTCCGATTAAAGATATGCAAAACAGAAAAAAAAATCACTTGCAATCAATTTTTTTATTTTAAGCGCGGCGCAAAGAATCCTGCACAAGATTTGTTATTGGAAGGGGGAAGATTTTTTAAGCGCAAAAAATCCTGCAGGAGATTTTACAGAAGATATATTTTAGGTTGCAGAGGAGAGAGAAAGTAAGATTACAGTGCATTTTTTGCTTGCTGACGTCACCTCGGCGCCGCCCTTCCGCGGTCAAAACGCGCCTCCCGCCGCGTTTCCGCGGTTTGTTGTGGGGCTCGGATCCCGAAATTTTTTTTTATGTGCTGAATCATCCAGGACCCCGAGAAAATTTCTACTCCTCTGTTTTCGTGATCCTCTGTCGTTCAGATCTTTATTTTTCTGTTTCGCTCTCTGGATTTTTCCAGATCCGTCGATCCTGCAAACATTTACACAAAAATACCCTTCAAACAATAAAAAATTTTATAAATTTTTTTTCTGTTTTTATGATTTTTTAATTTAGATTAACCCGAAATTGCAACAAGGAAATACTACGCCATCCCCGGCAACGGCGCCATTTGATTTAAATGTCAAAAATATTTCTAAACCACAATCAAGAACGGCGTCGCTTGGTAGCTAGCCGGTGAGTACGGGTCGGTCCATAGGGATTTTGTGTTTTCCTAATCGCTCAAATGAGTTAATTCCGATGGGTATCGGATTGATTATTTCTAAAACCTAAATTGATTTATACTAAGATTATCTAGATCTAAGTCTTGCTAGGGTTAGGTCTAGGGTAAGTTGGGAGATTGAAGATTTGCTCACCGCTTTCAATGCCCTATTTTAGATCTATTAGGTGTTATGGTAATTATCAATAAAAGGGATTAGTACCATCAGGAAGAAAAGGTGTTTCTTCCTCTAGGTTCTTGTCCTTCCTTTATCGATCCTTACCCTAACCTCCATGGAAAACATACACAACCGGTCCTTTATACTACGGTATCACCGTTACCTCGAAGGGTAAGGTGCCGCAGGGAACGGTGTGTGTATGTATGCATGGAGTTCTAATTCTTATGTATGATGGGCAAGAAAGGGGTGAGAGAGTTCATCTCTCAAACCTTTCCCTAAAACTAACCCTAACAAACGAGGAGACTACTCGCTCATTAGGGAATTTAAGAACATTCTAAATTAAAAGTAAACTAAGGCAATGAAAATAAAAGAACTTACTAATTTTTATTGATGGCTCTCTCCAAATATCAACACAGTACAGATCTGAATTTATGAAATGAAAATAGGCATAACTTAATACAAGATTTAGGGTCTCTATTTATTGAGGATAGAAACCCTAGGGTTACAATTGACTCGCACATCTGCTATTACAAAAATACCCCCTAAGAAAAAGACCTATTCAACGCACCGACGTGCTTCTAGAATTTTGCACCGCCACGGGCCCCACACGGCCGTGGATCCGCGGCCAAAAGCATGGTTTGGCCGCGGTTCCGTGGCCAAAGTAGGAGCTTACTGGCTGTGTCTTCTGGGGTTGGTTCTGGTTGCCTTTGGGTACTTTTATCTTCACTTTGTTCTTTAGAATATCTCTGGTTCTCTTCCAAATTTCCACAATGAGTATAGTCGTAGACTTTTACCGCTCGCTTCGTGTCGAAGTCTTGAACCTTGCTTGCCTTTGTGCTGTGTGAAATTGTCCATTGATCTTCGTTTAGTCTTCAAACTGTAGGCAAGATAAAGATTCTCTGTTTGTTGGTCGAAGTCTCACTTTTGCATTATCTTTTCATTGTTTTCACTGTTTTTGTTCCAAGAACCTGTAACCTGCAACTATGTAGCAGACATGGGTCAAAAGCACATGTTTATTTGTAAAATAACTAGGACTGGGGAATATAATAATGCAATATTATGGTATGAACAGCCAGTCACGTGCTATTTCGGGTCGTGACACCTTCGTATACACCACAACACTACGGTGTATCGCGGCGGAGGTTTCGCACCCTATGAGATATGGCGCGCTCTATAATGAGTAATGCCGAGTTACCTATTTCCCTTTGGTGTTATGCACTTGAGAAACTGCATACCTATTGAATAGGGTTCCAACCAAATTAAGTGCCTACCACTCTATATGAGATATGGTATGGGAAGAGACATGTTTTAAACGAGTTAAGATATGGGGTTGTCCGGCTTATGTTGAAAAGCAAAATCCGAAAAAGCTCGAGACAAGGTCAGTTCTGTATAAATTTGTTGGATATCCCAAACATTCGCGAGTGAATATCTTCTACCACTCTGAGGAGCAAAAGGTGTTTTGTTTCTCAGCATGCCACCTTTTTAGAAAAGGAATTTCTTATGAAGAAATTAGTGGTTATGAGGTAGAACTGGAAGGAGTTTCAGCTAGACAAACTAACAGCTGATGATTTGGTGAAACCAATGGATTTAATAGTCTCCAACGAGCCTCGGCCTCTCCACGAATCTGGTAGGGTTCCTCATCCAACTGAGAGATACTACAGTTGTTAGTGTTTATGCCCTAGAAGGCCATTACTGTATCATACTAGTTTGTATATTACTTAATGGAAGCTTGGGATATTCACATGTATATAACAGTCTTGCTAAACATGATAGTATGCTACTTGGTTTTTCTATCTTAATATGTGAGTATACGTATTGATAGAGCTCTTAGGATCTTGCTTGACTACCAGCGTTGTGATGGCAGTCACACTAGTGGGGGCTGGGTAGTCTACAAGCACATCCTTATTCAGGTCCCTAGTCGTTGGATTATTGAGACAGGGCATCGATACTCCGGAGTAGACTAGTGTGTACGCTTCTCATCCCAGTTGGGGAGATGGTCTATCCCACAGCCGTCAGTACGTCGTACTGGAGATAGTATGCAGGTGCTCGTTAGGTTACGGGTACACCGGACAGGACTCACAGGGGACTATTGGTTGGTTTTATACCAGTCGTCAGTGAACAGTTCCCAGGTGACATGAGTACAGCATAGTCCGCAGACTTGACACTGTTACTTCGCCTCGAGTGTGTCCCACTGTTCTTAGATTGCTACCCTACCACGGCTCAAAAGAGTCGTGCAAACAGGTAGCAGTTGGGTGCAGTCCCGAGCACTTGGAGGCAGTGGCGGTTAGACAGGATTCGTCTCTCCCGGTATTGGGGGTTGATATCGCACTGTGTCAGAGAGCCATTACGCAAAGTCCCTGGCCAGGGCAAGCGAGATTTGCTGGTAGGTTCCAGTAGTTTCTCAGGGTGTAATGGGCTTCGCTCCGACACGACTTATACCGCTATTAGGGGACTGACGCTTGCCCCCCCCTAGGCCCAATATGCGATAGTCTTAGACGAACGGACCGGACTGTACGGAGATTGTCACATCAGACTCAGTAGGAGTTCGGATGGGTTTCCTCATCGGCCTTCTTATCGACATCTACCTGGGGACCGTTACGTACAGCTAGTGCCGCTTGCGGTCTATGGTTAAACCCACTGCCAGCGTAGTAGTCGAGTCTCTAGAGTCCCACACAGAGAGTTTCCCTACTCCAGGCGAAACGATATAGAGGTCGTATGGTTTTACGACAAGGGTTCGGACGCATACGTGTGTTTACGCACGTACGACTTTCGGACAGTTTTTACCAGTCGGCTTTGGTTTAAGCCAGTTACTGGTATCCGGTTATTGGATTTATACAGTCTAAAGTTTTTCCGTATTTTTGCGGAAAGGAGGGGCGTTCTCGTAATTGCGCGAGAAGCTTCTAGAAGATGGTGACTAAGGAGGTTTAGGTGGCATATACAATGAATGTGATTAGTGAGTCATATGGATGATTCATCCATGTCATTAATGCATCATAAATGCTTAATGACTCATGGATGTGAATCATCACTAGATATTATCAAGCATGGTTGTTAAATTCATTTCTTTTCTTTTCTTGATAAAAGAAATGCTTGATATATATTATCATAACTCATTCTTCTCACTTCATTATTATCTTCACCTTCTCTCTCCTCAAGCTCTCCCTCTTCAAACCCTAATCCTCCCCTCTCATGTGTTGAGTATAAGGATTAGTTAGACTAATTAAACCATAACCCTCACTCTATATCACCTAGCTTCTTTGATTAGCACTTAAAGAAGGTTAGTTGCCTCAAGTTTAGAGGCTAAGCTTGGAGTAAAGCTCTCGGGTGGATCGTCTACTACTTCGAGATGGCCGAGGAGGAGGAGGAATTCGTAAAGACGAAGGACACGGTTCTTTAGGTATAATCCCTTTACATAGTAGTTGTTAACTTCTATGTTTCTTGTTAGTTATCGTTTAGCTTCGATTCGTGCGGTTAGTCGATGTTTAAGCAAAGAACAAGATCGTTTTTCATATTTTCGCCTCCCCGCAAGTCGTGGGGTGTTGTACATCGACTTACAGTAGTATCAGGGCCTCGCTAAACAATAAATAACTTACTTGCAAATTTGTATGAATTTCGAACGGAAAAAACGAAACCGGAAAGACCCGAAATCACAAGTTTCTGTCGATTTTTAAATGAAGCCCAAAAATTTTTCAGGGAGGTTCAGAAAGCTTAAAAAGACAGTAGAAGAACACCCAAGAAATTTGGGCCCCTGAATCGCCTAAAGCGCCGTGGAACCGCGGCGGATCGCACCGATCCGCCGCGCTTCCGCCGCCGAGTTGGCGATTCAGGAACCCAATTTTCCTGTGTTGCTTCTCTGTGATATTTGGTATTTTCTGGAAGTTTTTATTTTTGCTCAGGTTTCAGATTTACAGAGAAGTATTGGAGCAAAATTAAAAGTGTTTAATCGATCGAAATTATACAGTATTTGCTTGTTGGATTATATATGTGTTTGTATAATGTGTTCGTAAACCTCCCCTAACTGCTAGTATGTCGGTTGGCAGGGGGTTGCACATTTCTGTAATGGTTTTTACTGTTTGTGGATATGAACTGTGTTGAACTGTTGTGATGTATAGCCGGGGTTATGTGATGGGTTATTATTTAATTCATTTGATGTAAATGTAATTTGTTGTAATATTATTTTGCGGGGCACATCCAGGTTGCGGTTGTAGCCACCGTTGTATTATTTCATTTTACTGTTTTTGCTCCTAGGACAGACCCAAGGTGGGGTGCACAAACTGCCGGGCGGGTAGTTTGCCGTACCCGTTGGGGTCTTAGGTGGGGTAATGGCTATTCATCACAACTGTGTAATCCGTCTTTTATTGCAGGCTCAAAACAAACACGGATTGCTTGCAAATCCAATAAAGTTCATCTGTGATCTGGAATGCCTATTATTGCGTCTGACGAATGTACAATATCTATATATGATAGCTATTTAGATGTCACTTATGTTTTACACCCGCGCTAGCCCAGCCCCCGCTCTGTCGTTAGTTAAGTAACCTAACGGGTGATGACGGGACCCCGTGGCGAATGCGGATGGCATAAGAGGACGTTGTATTTTCGTTGTTTTCTGCAATGATAGGTTAATGATGGGACGCATTATTTATAATGCAAAGAAAATAAACCAAAAGTTTAATCGTTGGAACAATTTAAAAGAAACCACTCGGTTAATTTTAAAAACCAGATATTTTTAAATGCGGAGCTTTAACCACTCCTTTTAAAAGCTATCAGGTTCCTTCGGTTATATCAAGTTCACTACGTTCACGGTTTCGCCAAAACCATTCGTAGCCCTCCATCATTTCATTTGGGTATTCAGTAGTATTCAAGCTATGCATTTTGGCCAAAGTCAAGGCATAGTGTTTGGTAGCTGCTGGGTTTTCATTTGTTGCATAAGATAGATGAGTTAGTTTGGGACAGTCGTATTATCATTTAACCAAAGTCAGGGGTATATACGGATGGGTTCAAATTGACAAGATAATGACGGGTAGAACTTGACATGTGACTTATGACATTTTGACCAAAGCCAAGGTCATAAGAGCATGGGGCAAAAACATATATCGGGAATTTCTAAAGAAACTGAAATTTGCAAAGTGATGCATACCATTTGGAGTTTGATGAATGTTGGTAGCATTCCTTCAACATTATCATACGATGATATTTGGATCCCGATCCTACTGTGAGTATATGCTACTTATCAGGAGATTCGTCACTTAACGATCAATGCTATAAACCAAGTAGGTGTCCAGAAAGGTGTCAGCGGGGTTACGCCCCCAGAGAAAAGAGGTTATTTAATTAAGGAACTTCGCGAAAGCGTTGGAAAACCTCCCTCGAAGTATCGACACTAGCCTGGCTGAACGGTTAAGCAAGTATTGTACAGTGAGAATAGTCCTGGCTAATTCTTCTTTTATGGTTTGAGGAAGGATTCGAGAAACAGTGGGAGCCATCTAGTTTAGATAAACTAAAAACCACTCTAAACTTGCAAGAGCATCATGCTAAAGAGTTTTCTTCTCTCTCTCCTAATTGCAGCGACCCTGAAAATGACTGGACTTAAGTTACTTTTAGAGAAAAATATACTGACAGGGCCAAACTATAAAGATTGGCTGCGGAATGTCAAAATGGCTTTGACCTATGACAAACTGGGGTACGTCCTCACCGCTACGGCACCTGCTGTCCCTGGTCCCAAATCCAGCAATGCGGATAAGGAAATCCGCAAAACCTGGGATTTAGATTGCGCGAAAGATAAGTGCATCATGCTTGCCTCAATGAACAATGAACATCAGAGGAGGCACGAGGATATGAACCTAGATGGCATATTTCTCCATACAAAGGAACTTTATGGAGAGCAATCTCGTATAGCAAGATACGAGACCTCTAAGAACTTGTTTCGAGCGAGGTTGGCTGTCGGGTCATCGGTAGGAGAACATGTCCTAAAGATGATCGGCTATATTGAAGAGCTCGCAGACCTTGGGACGACTTTGGATAATGAGCTCTATACAGACCTTATTCTCCAGTCCCTTCCTCACACCTACGCCCAGTTTATCCTGAACTTCAACCTTCAAAAAAAAGAAGTTGAACTTCCGGAACTCCTGAACATGTTAAGGAGTGCAGAGGGCACCTTGCAGAAAGCAAGGGAAACACCCGCTATGTTTGTTAGTGGTGCATCTTCTTCCGGGTCCAAAGCTAAAGCCAAAGGAAGGAAGAAGAAGGCCGCCACCAAACCTAGAGGAGGTGTTAGTAAGGTGGGAGGGAAGGGAAAGAAAAAGTTTGCGGTACCGGTAGTGGGCCAGGATGAGTGCTTCCATTGTCACAGGAAAGGGCACTGGAAGAAGGATTGCAAGGCGTGGAACGCCAAGAACCAGGAACCGAAGCAAGCTGTGGCTTCGACTTCAGGTGTGTTTGTAATTGAGAATTGTCTGTCGATCAACTCTACTTCCTGGGTATTGGATACCGGATCAGGATCTCATATTTGCAATTCATTGCAGGCACTGAGAAACCGTAGAGTGCTGAAGGAAGGTGATATGACCCTAAAGGTTGCTAACGGAGCTAGCGTGGGAGCTGCGTCCGTCGGGGATTATCACCTAGGATTGACGAGTGGACACATTTTGGTTTTACATAACTGTTTTTTTGTACCAAGCTTAACGTGTAATATCATATCAGTTTCCTTGTTATCAAATAAAGGTTATGATTTCACGTTTGTAAGAGATGTTGTTAACATCCACCTTAATCATGGTTTGATTGGGTCCGGTACACTAAATAACGGTATATATGTTTTAAACCAACTCCAAATTTTCAACGTCCAGAACACACTAAAAAGAAAGTCTCCAAATTTAAATAAAGCTTTCTTATGGCATTGTAGACTGGGTCACATCAATGAGAGAAGGTTGACTAAGTTGCATAGAGAAGAATATTTGGACTCGTTCGAATATCAAACTTATGACACTTGTCAATCTTGTCTCAAATGAAAGATGACAAAGACTCCATTTACTGGACATGGAGTAAGAGCGAGCGAGCTCTTAGGACTCATACACAGCGATGTATGCAGTCCAATGTCTACACATGCAAGAGTTGGTTTTTCCTATTTCATTACTTTCACGGATGATTACTCAAGGTACGGATTCATTTATCTGATGAAACATAAATCCGAGGCTTTTGAGAAATTCCAAGAGTATAAGAATGAAGTAGAAAACCAAACCAGCAAAAGTATCAAGACACTTAGATCTGATCGAGGTGGTGAATACTTGAGTGCCGAGTTCCTAGGTTACCTAAAAGAGAAAGGAATTCTCTCTCAGCTTACTCCTCCATACACTCCACAGCATAACGGTGTATCGGAAAGACGGAATCGAACCCTATTCAATATGGTACGATCCATGATGAGTAATGCTGAGTTATCGCGATCTTTTTGGGGTTATGCGCTAGAATCAGCAGCATATCTTCTGAACAGGGCTCCCACCAAGACTGTGCCTACCACTCCATATCAGATGTGGACTGGGAAGAAACCCCATCTTCAGCATATGAAGATTTGGGGATGTCCGGCTTTTGTTAAAAAGCAGCATGTGGACAAGCTCGAGGCACGATCAGTAAAATGTATGTTTGTGGGATATCCAAAGAACTCCAAGGGATATTATTTCTATTACGCAGAGGAACAAAAGGTTTTTGTTTCTCGTAATGCCCATTTTCTGGAACATCAGTTTTTAGAAAAGGAAATAAGTGGGAGCGAAATAGAACTGGAAGAAATTCCAGAATCACAAACTGCTACTGAAAGTTTGGTAGAACCAGTAGTTCAAGAAGAACAGGACATTCCCGCACCCCTCCGCAGGAGTAGTAGGCCGTTTCATCCGCCTGAGAGATACTACGGTTTTCTCATAGATGGGGATAGAGAGGATTGCATCATAGATGATGATGAACCTACTGACTTCCAGCAGGCCATCCAGAGCGGCGACTCGGTACGATGGCTAGATGCAATGCGGACCGAAATGGAGTCTATGTACACCAACAAAGTATGGACTTTGGACTTTGCTCCAGATGGGGTAAAACCCATAGGATGCAAATGGATCTTCAAGAAAAAGATTGGTGTAGATGGACAGGTGGAAACCTATAAGGCTAGACTTGTTGCAAAGGGTTTTCGTCAAAGACCTGGTTTGGACTATGACGAAACTTTTTCTCCGGTGGCTATGCTCAAATCCATTCGGGTCCTTCTTGCTATTGCTGCCTTCCATGATTATGAAATCTGGCAGATGGACGTAAAGACGGCCTTTCTAAATGGAAATTTAGAAGAGTGCGTCTATATGGATCAGCCAGAGGGTTTCAATCAGAGTGGGATCAGCGGGAAAGTATGCAAGCTGCTTAAGTCCATTTATGGACTAAAGCAGGCATCGCGGGGTTGGAACATCTGTTTTGATGAGACAGACAAAGAATATGACATTATCAAAAATCCAGATGAACCGTGCATATATAGTAAAGTTGTAGCCAGAAGTGTCGTATTCCTCGTCTTGTACGTGGATGACATTCTATTGATAGGAAATGACATTCCTATGCTACAATCTGTCAAAGGATTCTTGTCACACAGGTTCTCCATGAAAGACCTGGGTGATGCCTCTTACATTCTGGGGATCCGGATCTATCGTGATAGATCCAAGAGGATGTTGGGACTTTCGCAGTCCAGGTATATCGACACTGTACTGAAAAGATTCAGTATGGAAGATTCTAAGCGCGGTAATCTACCGGCTTGTCACGGAATCACCCTCTCCAAAGAGATGTCTCCCAAGACTGATTTAGAAAGGGAACGCATGTCTATTATACCCTACGCTTCTGCGGTAGGCTCTATAATGTATGCGATGTTGTGCACCAGACCAGATGTAGCTTACGCACTGAGCGTGGTAAGCCAGTATCAGTCAGACCCAGGGGAGAAGCACTGGATAGCAGTAAAGAACATTCTCAAGTACCTGAGAAGGACTAGGGAGATGTTCTTGGTTTACGGCGGAAAAGACCTCAGGTTGGAGGCCTTTGCTGATTCCAGCTTTCAGAGTGATAAGGACGATTCCAAGTCTATGTCGGGTTATGTCTTTACCCTCAATGGAGGGGCGGTGTGCTGGAAGAGCTCCAAGCAGGACACCGTTGCTGACTCAACGATGGAAGCGGAGTATATAGCTGCTTGCAATGCGGCAAAAGAAGCAGTCTGGATGAAGAAGTTCCTAACAGAACTTCAGGTGGTTCCTACCATAGTTGATCCAATACCTCTGTATTGCGACAACAACGGAGCTATAGCTTTAGCAAAGGAACCAAGGTCCCATTAGAAGTCCAGACACATCTTAAGACGATATCACCTGATCAGGGAGATCATTGATCGTCAGGAGATCGAGGTTCGGAGAGTTGCTTCTGAAGAGAACATTGCTGATCCATTCACAAAGGCCCTACCTCAGATTCAGTTCGAGAGGCTACTCGAGATCATCGGTCTTCGATACGCCAGTACATGGCCCTAGTGCAAGTGGGAGATTGTTAGTGTTTATGCCCTAGAAGGCCATTACTGTATCATACTAGTTTGTATATTACTTAATGGAAGCTTGGGATATTCACATGTATATAACAGTCTTGCTAAACATGGTAGTATGCTACTTGGTTTTTCTATCTTAATATGTGAGTATACTTATTGATAGAGCTCTTAGGATCTTGCTTGACTACCAGCGTTGTGATGGCAGTCACACTAGTGGGGGCTAGGTAGTCTACAAGCACATCCTTATTCAGGTCCCTAGTCGTTGGATTATCGAGACAGGGTATCGATACTCCGGAGTAGACTAGTGTGTACGCTTCTCATCCCAGTTGGGGAGATGGTCTGTCCCACAGCCGTCAGTACGTCGTACTGGAGATAGTATGCAGGTGCTCGTTAGGTTACGGGTACACCGGACAGGACTCACAGGGGACTGTTGGTTGGTTTTATACCAGTCGTTAGTGAACAGTTCTCAGGTGACATGAGTACAGCATAGTCCGCAGACTTGACACTGCTACTTCGCCTCGAGTGTGTCCCACTGTTCTTAGATTGCTACCCTACCACAGCTCAAAGGAGTCGTGCAAACAGGTAGCAGTTGGGTGCAGTCCCGAGCACTTGGAGGCAGTGGCGGTTAGACAGGATTCGTCTCTCCCGGTATTGGAGGTTGACGCACTGTGTCAGAGAGCCATTACGCAAAGTCCCTGGCCAGGGCAAGCGAGATTTGCTGGTAGGTTCCAGTAGTTTCTCAGGGTGTAATGGGCTTCGCTCCGACACGACTTATACCGCTATTAGGGGACTGACGCTTGCCGCCCCCCTAGGCCCGATATGCGATAGTCTTAGACGAACGGACCGGACTGTACGGAGATTGTCACATCAGACTCAGTAGGAGTTCGGATGGGTTTCCTCATCGGCCTTCTTATCGACATCTACCTGGGGACCGTTACGTACAGCTAGTGCCGCTTGCGGTCTGTGGTTAAACCCACTGCCAGCGTAGTAGTCGAGTCTCTAGAGTCCCACACAGAGAGTTTCCCTACTCCAGGCAAAACGATATAGAGGTCGTATGGTTTTACGACAAGGGTTCGGACGCATACGTGTGTTTACGCACGTACGACTTTCGGAAAGTTTTTACCAGTCGGCTTTGGTTTAAGCCAGTTACTGGTATCCGGTTATTGGATTTATACAGTCTAAAGTTTTTCCGTGTTTTTGCGGAAAGGAGGGGCGTTCTCGTAATTGCGCGAGAAGCTTCTAGAAGATGGTGACTAAGGAGGTTTATGTGGCATATACAATGAATGTGATTAGTGAGTCATATGGATGATTCATCCATGTCATTAATGCATCATAAATGCTTAATGACTCATGGATGTGAATCATCACTAGATATTATCAAGCATGGTTGTTAAATTCATTTCTTTTCTTTTCTTGATAAAAGAAATGCTTGATATATATTATCATAACTCATTCTTCTCACTTCATTATTATCTTCACATTCTCTCTCCTCAAGCTCTCCCTCTTCAAACCCTAATCCTCCCCTCTCATGTGTTGAGTACAAGGATTAGTTAGACTAATTAAACCATAACCCTCACTCTATATCACCTAGCTTCTTTGATTAGCACTTAAAGAAGGTTAGTTGCCTCAAGTTTAGAGGCTAAGCTTGGAGTAAAGCTCTCGGGTGGATCGTCTACTACTTCGAGAAGAGGAGGAGGAGGAATTCGTAAAGACGAAGGACACGGTTCTTTAGGTATAATCTCTTTACATAGTAGTTGTTAACTTCTATGTTTCTTGTTAGTTATCGTTTAGCTTCGATTCGTGCGGTTAGTCGATGTTTAAGCAAAGAACAAGATCGTTTTTCATATTTCCGCCTCCCCGCAAGTCGTGGGGTGTTGTACATCGACTTACAACAGTTTTCTCGGTGATGGTGGGAGCGAGGATTGCATCATGGTAGATAATGACCCAACCAGATTCAGGCAGGCCATCACGAGTGGGGACTCTATGAAATGGCTGGATGCTATGCAATCAGAAATGGAATCCATATACTCCAATAAAGTATGACTTTGAATGCTGCACCTGAAGGGGTAGAACCCATTAGGAGCAAATAGATCTTGAGAAGATTCTTGGTGTAAATGGAAAAGTTAAGACTTTCAAAACTAGACTTGTAGTAAAAGGTTTTCGTCAATAACCAGGTATGATTTATGATGAAACATTTTCTCCAGTGGCTATGCTTAAGTCCATCGGGATTAAAGTTAGCATCACGGAGTTGGAATATCTGTTTTGATGTGGCAGTTAAAGAGTTTGATTTCATCAAAAAGATAGACGAACTTTGTATAAACAAGAAGGTTGTAGAGAGTAAGGCTGTCTTTCTCGTATTGTACGTAGATGACATACTCTTAATAGGAAATGGTTTCCTATGCTACACTCGGTCAAGCTCCTCCTATCACGAGGATTCTCCATGGAAGATTTGGATGATACCTACTACATCTTGTGGATTATGATCTATGGTGATAGATCTAAGTGGATGTTGGGACTGTCCCAAATCCAGGTACATTAACACCATCCTAAAGGGGTTTAGTATGGAAGATTCTAAGCATGGTGGTTTGCCCACTTACTCATGAATCACTCTCTCCAAAAAGATGTCTCCTGAGACTGATTTGGAGAGAGCTCGCGTGCAAAGGATACCCTATGCTAAGGCACTAGGCTCTATCATGTATACGGTGTTATGTACCAGACCAGATGTAGTTAACTCACTAGGTGTAGTGATCAGGAATCAATCAGATCTTGGGAAAATCACTGGACAGCCGTGTAGGACATTCTTAAGTACTTGAGAAGCACTAAAGAAATGTTCTTGGGGTTTGGTGACGGTGAACTCCAGTGGGAGTCCTTTAAAAATTCTATCTCCCAGAGTGATAAGGTCGACTAAAAGTCAGTCTCGAGTTTTGTCTTTACCCTCAGTGGGAGGGATGGTATGTTGGAAGAGTTCCAAGCTAGATACCGTGGCAATCTAGACGATAAAGGCTAAATACATCGCTACCAACGATGCTACCAAAGTGGATGTCTGGATAATTCTTGCTCATGAGATGAACATGGTTCCTACCATTGAGCGTCCAATAATTGTTATTGTGACAACAATGGAGTTGTGGCTTTGGCCTAGGAACGCCGGTCCCATCAGCGATCCAGACATATTCTGATGACAGTATCACCTGATCAGGGAGATGGTTGATCTCCAAGAGATCAAGGTAAGGAGAGTTGAAGCGAAGAATAACACGGCGGATCCACCCACAGAGGCCTTTCCCTAGAGAGACTTTTTATGGGGCGTTGAGTATGAGATACTACAACAAATGGCCTTAGTGCAAGTGGGAGATTGTTAGTTATATGTATGCCCTAGAAGCCATTATTATACATGTAATGTATATTATAGTGGATGCTTGGACATATATAGGGATGGCTTTCTTGCTTGACATGATAGTATGCTATCTGCTTGCTCTTTATCTTAACATGTACATTCATTGTCTCTCTATTATATGTTGATAAAGCCCTTAGGATGAGTGTTAGTTGTATGTATGCCCTAGAGGCCAGTATTGTACAGATGATGTATATTATATTGGATGCTTGGACATATATAGAGATGACTTTCTTGCTCGATATGATAGTATGCTATCTGGTTACTCTTTATCTTAACATGTACACTAGTCTCTTTATACTGTCTTATAGTTACATGTTGGTAAAGCCCTTAGGATATGTACTTGACTACCTGGACTGTGATGCAGATCATACTAGTGGGGACATGGTAGTCCATAAGTACATCCTTCAAGGTCCCTAGTCGTGGGTGTATCGAGACAGGGCATCGATATACCAGAGTAGACTAGCGTATATGCTTCTCGACCCATGAGATGGGCGATGGATGATCCCATATCCATTGGTGTTTGACATCAGAGATGGTATACGGGTGCTCAGTGGAGACTGAGTACACTGGACGGACTCGCCAAGAACTCCCAGATGGTATTATACCTCACGTCAGATGGCAGTTCTCAGGTGACACTTGTACAGGTTAGTCTGTAGACCCGAGATCGTCATAGTGTCTTGTGTGATTCCCACTGTGCTTTGATCTCCACCTTACTACATCCATGAGGGCGTGCAAAACGGTGGTCTTTGGGCACAGTCCCGAGTCACATGGAGGCAATGAGCGATAGGAGGGGTTTCGTCTCTCCCGGTATTGGGGGTTGATGTTGCGCAGTGCTCGATTGGCCGTAGCAGGGAAGTCCCTGGCCAGGGCTGATCAGAGATTTGCTGGTAAGTGTTACCAGTAGTTTCTCGACCCGTTATGAGCCTCACATCAGCACGACTTATCGGGTTATTGGGGTCTGACGTATACCACCCCTAGACTTGATATGCGACGTATCAGACGAAGAGACCGGACTGTACGGTAAGTGTTACTGGTTGGATTCACAGGAGTGTGAGCGGGCTAGCTCGTCGATCTTCTGATCGCTCAATACCCAGGTGGCCGTTACGTTTAGCAGACCGCTTGCGGCTTGTGGATGCTTGATATGATCATCATCTGCTACCGGCGTATTGACGAGTCTTTAGAGTCCTACACAGAGGTTTCCTGGCTCAAGCGAAACGAAATAGGAGCGCATATGAGATATGTGCAGGACCGAGAATAATGCGTGTATGTGATACCGCATTTCATTCTCGCGATATATGTTTCGATTGGTTATATTCGATATGACCTAGTTATCGAATCATTAATTCGATAAGCCGATACATTGAATACTAGTCGGTCATGTGCGACATGACCGGATCATTGAATCAAGTGTTAATTTAATGATTTAATGTATAATTATATATTTGATATATTACTTTGCATTAACTAGTATTGGTTCACTTTAAACGGATTTTTCTCACTTGGATTGCACATTGTATATGTGATATACTTTTGTGCACTTTTTGTATCATGTTTGATGATACTTGATCATATGGTTAAGTGAATAGAATTAAACCATGGTTATTTTGTAATTAGGGTTTTGCATATTTATTTATTCATTTATTTGTTTATTTATGTGGATAAATTCAAGATGAGAATGGTGGCTATTTTTGTTTCTTATATGAAGCTTCATGAACCCTTGACTTTAGCAACCATTCTTGTCATCTTGCTTAACCCTAACCCACTCTACTAACCATGGTTTATTCTCTACACCTAACTTGAGTTAGAGTTATGATAAGTATAGATTTTCTTTTTCTTTTAAGAAGACTTATCATAATTCTATCATCTTCTTCTTCTTCTTCAAGCTTGCTACAATAATGGCAACTTGAGATCAAGTGAGTAAAATCCAATTCTAAAGTGAACCCACCTCCTATTTCTTCACCCTCTACCTCTTGCCAAGTTGTTTTGGGTGTTTTCTTCACAAGTTTCACAACTTTGTGAAGTCGGAGCTTGAGCTTGTGCAACCTCGACGTAGATCGTCTTTGACACGAAGCCGACGACCTATTCCGCACGTTTCTCCGATGAAGCCGTCACGAGAGTCCAAGATTCATGATGGACAGCGAGGGCATGACCACGTGGAGCTAAGGAGGTGGAAATCCGGATCTACAAAGGTTGTAGCTTCCGACCTTTAGTTAAATTGTTGACTAGATTTATTTTTCGTCTAGAATTCTAGTCTAAAGATCCGTAGTCTAGGGTTTCTCGGCACTTTTTTTTTTAAATTGGCATGTTCGATGCCTTGTGAGACCTCACTAGAGTGCCTAGGAACCCTACAGTGGTATCAGAGCCTAGCTTGAGCCTTAGGCGAAGTCTAGACGCGATTTGAAGCCCGAACGAACCCGAAACCCTAAACTTATCTTGCTCTCTGGACTTTTTCCAAAAAGTGGGATTTTTCAATATTAAAAATATGCAGAAAAATAAGCAAGAAATTATAAGGTTTACTGTGAAATTCGTGAGTGTAATTCCACTATTCAAGCGCGGATCCGCGGCATGAGCATGGCTCATGCGGCGGATCCGCGGTCGTACGGCCTAATCATTTAAAGGATTTTACACAGTAATCCTTAATTTCCAGTGGTGATTTTCCTGGGTGTTTTTAATAATTATTCAAGAGTTGAATTTTCTGGGGTTGCTTTGGGGATTCGGTGTTTCGATCGGGGTATCAAATTTCGTCTTTGTGTTTTTCCGGATAATTTTTAGAATATGTTAAAAAGTTCGACCGGATATAAATACCCAATTTTTCCCCTGTCGGGAAATTTCCAAGTGTTGGATTTTTCCATAGTTTAACGACGTTCTAAGTAGTGCAAGTAACGCGATGGACCCTCTAGAAGACAACAAACCTTAACTCGATTATGTGACCGTCTTGAACTGCCCTTTGAACCGTCGGGTTTGGGGCAGTACGGCGTGCCACATGTGAGGCGTTGGCTTGACCCTTCTACGGCTGGACCGTCGGTACTGAGGCACGAACTGCATGTTGTTAGACTTATTTCATGTGTTGAGATGTATCGGGAAAACTTGGGTATTCGACTGTTCGATCGGAAAGTTTAACATTTTCTGTTTATCTGGAATGTGATACAATAATTGGAATTCACAAACAGTTATGAGATAACTGAATGAATGTTATAAATCTAGCAGTTTAGTCCCACATAATATTGAAAAGAGTTTTCGATAATGAGACTAAAATGCGGGATTTATATCTGTTAGGCATGTGATGTCTAAGTATTTCATTTGATTAGGCATGTGATGTCTAAAGAAGTTGCGGATTCCAATTGTTGTAGTTTTACACTTTCTTTTCTGTGACCGTAAGTGTAGTATGTTTATATCGCCGGTTTCATTGCTATATGTCAAAGACAATTGGGGTATGCATACTTACTTACGTTGATGACATGTGATGTTATGTGTTGCTGGATATGTTATATTGGATCGTCGTATTCGAATAGCCGGGGGTTTTTATGTGAGATGAGTGTTTTTTTCATTCATGTAAAAACTTGTATGTAATATTCTTTTATTTGGGGCACTTCCAGGTAGCGGAAGATGTCACCTTTTGTATATTATTTACTTTTCCGCATTAGGATAGACCCAAGGAGGGGAGCACGAGTAACCGGGTTCTGGGGTCCAGTGGGAGACCAACTCGAGGAGTCGAGTCCGGGTCTCCTAACCCTAGAATTAGCAGGGTTGCTTGCCGCTCTCGTAGGGGTCTAGGGGTGTGGGATTGGCTATTCATCACGACCGTGGAATCCGTGTTTTATACTGGCTCGTATTGAAAACACGGACGTCCTAGTATATCCAATATTTCATATGTTTATTCTGCTGCGATATCTGTGTTGTGACTCTGTGATGGATATAGTATATAGTATATATGATATATTATATAGACGTTACTTATGTTTTACACCCGCGCTAGCCCTGCCCTGCTCTGTCGTTAGTTACCTAACCTAACGGTGCATGAGGGGACATCGAGGCGAATACGGATGGCATAAGTGTACGTCATATCTATCTGTGATGTTTAGGTATTTAAATGATGGGACTTCATTAATGTGATTAATGAAAGATAAGAAACCTAAGATATTGTAGAATCAAATTTTAAAATAAAACAGGTAGCTACAGTTCTTGCTTTGCACAGCGGTATATATGATATACCCCGCACCTTATTCGATGAGGAAAGGACCGAGATCCCTTCACCGGGAGTGACTCCTTTAGCAATAACTGGCAGATGCTACACACTCGGTTTGCTTTTGACTGCTTTTGCATTTTTGCTTTGCACAGCGATATATATGATATATCCCGCACCTCATTCGACGAGGAAAGGACCGAAATCCCTTCACCGGGAGTGACTCCTTTAGCAAAACTAGAAAAGCCTCAAAATCACTCCATTTCAAAAACTTCATTTGATTCTACAACGATATCAAGTTCATTACGCAATAGGTTTTCAGAAAACCTGTCGTAGCCCTCCGTCATTTCAGATAAATTACATATAGTATTCATGCTACATTTGTTGGCTTTCGTCAAGGTGTAGTGTGCGGTAGCTATGTGCTGTTTATCTGCTGCATATGATGCGACTGGATTAGGGTAGTCGTACGGCTTTGTTGGCTTTCGTTAAGGGTCGTGCGGGTGGGTTTAATTCAGTCAAGAAATGTACGGGTTGAACTTGACTAGCGGGCTGTGGTTTGTTGGCTTTCGTCAAGGTCATAGCACGCTAGGGGCAAAAACATTATCGGGAATTTCAAGTGTTGAAATTTGCAATGAGATTGCATACCTTCTATGAGATAGTTGGATCCCGATACCCACTGCGAGTAAGAGTTACTCCTGGGAGAGTTTTACACATTACAATTAGCCGATCAAGTAGGTGTCTAGAAAGGTGTTAACGAGGTTACGCCTCTGGGAAAATGAGGTTTACATTAATTAGGTTCGTGCGAAAGCACGGGGGACCTCCCTCAAAGTACCGACACTGGCCTGGCTGAAAGATTGGCAAACTTGTAGTGTGTAATTAATCCCGGCTAGTCTTTCCTTTTAGGGTTTGAAGGAAGATTTGATAAAAAGCAGTGGGAGCCATCCTGATTAGATAAGATAATAACCAATCTGATCTTGCACGAGCATACGCTAAAGTGTTTTCTTCTCTCTCTCTCCAGGTAGCGACCATTTCATGCCCTAATGAAGATAATAATATGGATGTATTGACCGAACCCGCATGTTATACTGTGCTGGGGAACGTTGGTTCCGTTCTTTCCTATAAGAATTATAGGAATGAACAGGATATAGGGGAATACCAGGATTCCCATGCCACCCGAATGAAGAAAGTACATGTTGATGCATTTTCTTCGGGTGTGTTCGTTACTGAGAACTGTTTCTCCATTTGCTCTACGTCCTGGGTATTGGATACCGGGTCAGGATCCCATATATGTAATCAGTTACATGGGCTTAAGAAAGGTAGAGAACTTGGAGAAGGTGATAAAGACATTAGAGTTGGAAATGGTGCAATTGTTGCAGCTAAGACTGTCGGGGAATATCACCTTGTATTACCAACTGGTAATACATTGGTTCTGAACGAATGCTATTACATGCCGAACCTGATATGCAACATTATATCGGTTTCTTTATTAAGTAAAGAGGGATATAATTTTGTACTACAGGACAATGTTATGAACATTTTCTATAACCAAAAGTTGGTTGGATCAGGCACGTTGTGCAATGGCATTTATGTTCTAAACCAATCAACAGTTCTGAGTATAACAAACACACACAAGAGGAAGAGTTCAGAACTGAACGATTCTTTCTTGTGGCATTGTAGACTAGGTCACATCAATGCGACACAACTGGCTAAGTTGCATAAAGATGGATATTTGAAACCTTTCGAATTTTCATCTTATGACACTTGCCAGTCATGTCTCGAAGGCAAGATGACCAAGACTCCGTTTACGGGACACGGAGAAAGAGTTACCGAACTCTTGGGACTGATACATAGTGATGTATGCGGTCCCATGTCTACACATGC